>CM057341.1:226676839-229307209 GCA_030015575.1 Agapanthus africanus
TAGGACAGAGGGGTTGGTCCTCGTACTATATTCGGTTTACTTATGACTTCTCTAGTTCTTAGACAGGTGTTTCGTAGAAACACAGGGTCTAAGTTTTGAGAAGTTACAGGTATATGAGTAAAGTAGAGAACCATGCGTTGCAAGTATCAGGATTCTTCAAAGTGATCGAAAATGTAGATACTTGTGCATGGTATTCAGTTGATAGTAATGATTAAGAGAACTGGCTTCTCTTTCAGGTTACTCATAATTGGAAGCACTCCTAAGTTGAGTAACGCTGATCGGCCTCCTTCCATTTAGTTGACATGTTCTAGTGACAGCTGCATGATTTGAATCTGGTTCAATTAAATCAGTGCCTCTATTTCTGTATTGGACATAGAACAGTTCATATCTTGACATTGTTATGGTACGGGGAGTTGTCCGGCTTATACTTAAAACCAGAATCTGGATAACTCAAGGCACGTTTCTGTAATGGCTGTTTGTGGGTTGACCCAGGATATGACGAGGGTTAACTTTCTACCATCTGGAAGATCAATAGTAATATTGTTCTTGACTCGCCACAATTTTAAAGAAATGGATTTTTTCAGAAAACAGTAGTGGGAGTATGGTAGAACTGGAAGTGATTCCAGAACTGCAAACGATTACTGAAAATTTGATAGGAACCTAAAGATTCAATCTGGTTTGACATTCCATTAGCCACTCCGCAGATATGGTGGGTAAGCTCAGGCACTCGAGAGGTACTCCGGTAGCCTCAAGGACGGTGACAGGGAGGTTCTTGTTTACCCAGACTTTCCATTGCTGTTGTTCCAGACTGTGAGACCCGGCAGGAGGATGAGTATAGCGTCGTTCTGAACTAGCTTTAGAAGCGTACGTCTATATGACTCTGCCAGAGGGTTGTCGTAGTCAGTGGGAGCAGCGGAAGCATTGGTGGACAGGAGGCTTATGTCTATTTATAGACTAAAGCAGATATAGCGGAGATAGATCATCTATTTCTGATGTGACAGTCATAGGTTTGACTTCATCAGAATAGGGGATGGATCTGTTAAGAAGGTAGTAGGGTGTGATGTTCTGGTATTTGGATGACATACACAGAGTAGGAAGTGATATTCCTATACTACGATCGGTTATACTTTGGTCGTCACACAGTGCTTTCTCCACATAGGACTTGGATATTATATCAGACATTCTGGTTACTGGATCTATGGTATTAGATCTAGATTTGGGTAGTTTCCCAATCTGGGTACTTTGACAGCATTCTATGAGTATTTAGAATGGACGACTCCTGGCACGGTAGTGTACCTGCAGGTAATGGAGTCGCCATCTTTAAAGGTGTCTTACAGACTAAAGTAGAGAGGGATGTGCATGATTGGCAGATCACTTGCTTAGGCAATTGAGTCAATCATGAGATGTCAAGTACCACACCAGATGTTGTTCTTGCAGTAGATGCAATAAGTTCATATTGATCCAATCCTGGAGAAACGTTAGGAAGCAAATTTAGAACATAAGTGCGTGTTCTAGGGATATGATAACGACAGCCTCATTCAGGAGACAGTTATCATTCCAGGCTTCCAAAGTGACCTGGACGGCAGAGTGGCCGTCAGAGTTTTAGTTTTCCGTCTGACGAGGGGCAGTATTTTGGACAGGTGGTCCAGGTGGATACTGAGGGAAGGATAGCGCAGGATACTGATTAAGTTCAGTTGACGATACAGTCTAAGAAGTTTGGATTTGGAGTTCATTTATGAGCTAGGTCCCATCAGACATCCAAACATTCTAAGACAGGTATTGCTCATTTCGGGAGATGGCTTTCTCCGCGAACATGGGATATAGAGAGACATAGAAAGAAACATCATAGCGGATCCACTCACTGAGGCTATTCCTCGAATGCAATAGTTTTGCAAACAAGCTTTGTGAGACTGACTAGTAGAGGAGTTGGGTGTTCGGTATCACACGGGCTGTGAGTATGCGACATCGCAATAATTAGCCTTGAGTGCAAGTGGGAGATTGTTGGATATAGTGCCCTCAGAGTCAATTATTGGATCACAGGCACGTGATTGCAATGATTGAGGGAGGACCTATACCGGTAGGACAGTCTTACTCGAGATGATAGTATGCAGTCTGGTTTATCTTTATCATCGTGTACTGCTTTAGGTGACCTTACAGGTCACTATTGCACGTTGATAGAGCCCCTAGGATTCTTGCTTGACTACCAGCAGTATGAGGGCGATCATATACGTGGGAGCTGGGGTCTATAAGCACATCCTTAAAAGGTCCCTAATCGTGGGAGTTTCGAGACAGGGCATCGATACTCCAGAGTAGACTAGTGTATACAGTCGAGACCCCGACGAGGGGTGGTGGCCGGTCTCACAAGCCACTGGTGTCAGTTGGTTCACCTAAGATGTATACAGGTGCTCATTGGGTTATGAGTACACCGGACAGGACTCGCCGGGAACCTGCTAGTTGGGATTATACCAGACGTCAGATAGCAGTTCTCAGGTGACATGTGTACAGATTAGTTCATCAACCTAAGATCGTCATTTGTCTCGTGTGAGTTCCCACTGTGCTTTGATTACTACCCTACCACGCTCAAAGGAGACGTGCAAACAGGTTTTAGTTGGGTACAGTCCCGAGCCACATGGAGGCAGTGAGCGGATCTGCAGGGGTTCGTCTCTCCCGGTATTGGGGGTGAGGTCGCGCTGTGTCTAGGAGAGCCATTACACGAAGCCCTCAGCCGAGGCAGGAGATTTACTGGTAGGTATTCCAGTAGTATCTCAGGGTGTTCTGGGCTACACTCCGACACGACTTGTACCGCTAATGGGGGTCTGACTTTTACCAACCCCCTAGACCCGCCATGCGATACTCATAGATGAACGGACTGGACTGTACGGATATTGTCACTGACAGGCTCAGTAGGGTGTTAGGATGAGTTCGCTCATCGACGTCCCTTTTAGTCAATAGCTGGTGGCCCGTCACGTATGGCTAATACCTCTGATGTGTTAGTGGTTAAATCCACAGCCATAGTATTGACGAGTCTTTAGAGTCCCCCACACACAGTTACTCAAGTTTCGGGAGAAACGCTGTAGAGGCCGTATGGAGATATGGCAGGGTTCGACACGATACGTGTGGTATTGCACGGATCATGATCGGACGGATTTTACTAGCCGGCTTTGGTTTAAGCCTGATCCTAGTATTAGACAGTGTAGTTTTGTCTTTTGCATTTGTATTCAGTGGTAATACAAATGCGGGCATGTATATGCAGTAGCGGGGTTATCCTGTAATTTATTACGGGATCACGTTTTCTGAAGTTGCCAGTTTGCATTCCGTTCCGGCCGGTTTTCCTTTGCTTCTTCACGGCCGGACTTTTCGATGGAAGGGGGTTATTTGCAAGTTTGCAAATAACATTTGTGGAGGGGTTTCTTGCATTTGTGGCTTCCTCATCATGAGATCCTTTTCTAGTCACTTCCTTTGCATTTATGAGAAAAGAATGGATGAGATTTTGATGTGTTTTTTGTTGTGACCATTTTTCCTTTATCATTCTTTTTCTCCACTTGCTTTTCTCTTGCAATTTTCCAACACCCATTTTTGGAGAATGAGGGGGGCCGGCCACTTCATGGGGATGGGAGAGAGTTCATTATTTTTCATGAGGGAAAATGATTCACTCTTATTTTTGGCCTTGCTTGCTTCAAAATTCCTATGCTCATCTCCAAATCTTTTTATTCCTCCATCACCATGGAAACTTCCCAAATCCCAAAGAGACAAGTTTCTACACTATACCTACAGTTCCCTTGGACGCGTCGGCTAGCCAACTTCGCGCCCGAGTTGCCTCGGTCCAGAGGTGAGAGCCCGTAAAAGAAATCGGCTACGTGGTGCCCTTTCCGACGAGGAGGTGACAGACGGAGATTCCGCGGGAGATCGGGACGACGACGAGAAGACCGAAGGAAACGGATCACTCGGTATATCTCTCTTCCTATCTTGTAGTTTGCTAGTAGCTAGGTTAATGGCCCGATCCGGGTTAAAAGTGCGCGGTGGTGCGGGTTTGCAAGTTTCGCAAAGTTTTTCGTTTCCGCGTTTCCGGCGTCGGATCGACGGCCGGGGCGCCGCCGTGCACTTACAGTTCTTTGGATCTTCCTCTTCTCCTCTTCTTCTTGAGCTCCTCAAAGATCAGATCATGCTTGATTGAAACGTCGGCATCCTCGCGTCAAAGACGATCCACCCGAGAGAATGTAGTTCAAGCTCTAAGCTCTAAACCGAGGTAACCTTAAGTGTCTAGCTCGCTAAACTAGGTAGCTTAGGAGATATATAGAGTTTAAAGGAGTGGTTTATCTCATATAACCCTATGGATCACAACACATGTGAAGGTTAGGGTTTTTGAGGAAGAAGGAGGAGAAAATAGAAAGAGAAAGGATTTTTGCAAATGAGTACGTGTTTTCATAGTGAAGAATAGCTCATACTACCTCACTCATGAAGCATGGATTATTTTCATATAGAAAATAACTGCCATGCTTCAATAGTGTATCCAAACTAATAAATAAATGCATAAGCCATGCTTCACTCACATGCCTCAAATATCTCCATTTTCCACCTCATTAATCTATTTCCAAAATAGATAAATCCAAATAATGAGGTGTCCCCTTCTAGAAGCATCTCTTTTGAAATTACAAGAATGCCCTCAGCGTATATACATACCTGTATTTGCATTTCGAAAAATACGAATACAATGGGATGATAACAATCCAATAATCTAATACTAGGAACCGACTTAAACCAAAACCCACTAGTATTATCCGTCCGAACAACATCTGTGCAACTAGTACACATATAGAATCAGAACCCTTCCATAAAACCATACAGCCTCTACATCGTTTCGCCCGAACCAGGAAAACCCTCTGTGTGGGCCTCTAAAGACTCGACAGTACGCTGGCAGTGGGTTTAACCATAAGTCCGTTAGTGACACTGGCTGTATGTAACGGCTATCCAGGTATCTATCGATATAAAGGCCGACGAGCAAACTCATCCGAACTCCTACTATGCCTATCTGTGACAATCTCTATACAGTCCGGTCTGTTCGTCTAAGAGTATCACATATCGGGGCTAGGGGGCGGTAACTGTCAGACCCCGAATAGCGCAATAAGTGATGTCGGTGTAAAGCCCAATACATCCTGAGAAACTACTGGAGTACCTACCAGTAAATCTCGCTTGCCCTGACCAGGGACTTTGTGTATTGGCTATCTGAATACAGCGCGATATCAACTCCCAATACCGGGAGAGACGAATCCTATCTAACCCTACTGCTTCCAAGTTCTTTGGGACTGTACCCAACTACTACCTGTTTGTACGACTCATTTGAGCCGTGGTGGGGTAGTAATCTAAGTATAGTGGGATCACACTCGAGATGAATAGTGATGTCAAGTCAACGGACTAACATGTACTCGTGTCACCTGGGAACTTCTAACTGACGATAGGTATAATACCAACCAGCAGTTCTCATCGAGTCCGTCCAGTGTAACTCATAACCTAATGAGCACCTTATTCTCCTATAAAAAAGGGGTAAGGGAGAGTTCCCCACTATTCAAAGACTCACGTGTTAAACACGTGAGGGCCTATATGCAACGAATATAGGCACTGCGATTAAAACAACAGATAGACTAAAACAGCCTCACGTGTTTAACACGTGAGTACCTATATGCAACGCATATAGGCACTATAATTAAAACAACTACTAGGCTAATGGAGCCTCACGTGTTTAACACGTGAGTGCCTATATGCAACGCATATAGGCACTGTAATGCAAAAAAACTATAGGCTAATAGTCCTCACGTGTTAAACACGTGAGCGCCTATATGCAATGCATATTGGCGCTGCAAATCAAATAGCTGACAAACTAAATAAACCTTTCGTGTTAAACACGTGAGGGCACCTCCCTACGTAGAATTAAATTCTACCCAATGAGGAATCATTGGATCAAAGTTCCAATGGTGATTAAGTATAGAATTAAATTCTATTAAGGAGGGATATTTTCTATTAAAACATAAATTTGGTGGATCAAAGATCCCATGAGATGGAAAATATTTTCCATATCTTTCTAAACAAATAAAGACTGTGCTCTATTAAGCTGAGCACCCTTGGATTAAAAATCAAATGATGGTTTAGAAAATTACAATTTTACAGAATAAGATTCTGCATATGGGAAAATATTTCCCCAATCTTGTTAAAAACAAGAAAATTATGTTATGTAAAACAGAAACGCTTGGATCAATGATCCAAAGGTGGGCAAAATTCCCCAAGTCAATTTTGAAACCAATTAAATCAATTAGGATCTCTCAATGAGAGATTTTTTAAGAATTAAACAAACTTCTCTCTACTATATAAGGGACCAGAGACTTCAAGTCTCAAGGAGGAGATAGAGTGAAGGAAGATCGATAGAAAAACAAAGGAATCCCCTCAGAAGCTTAGAAAAAGAGAAAAGCTTAAGAGAAGAAGAAAAAAAGCTTCAAAAGAAACAGAGAATTTAATTCTCATAAAGGAAGACTCTTTTCATTAAAACCCTAGGTAAAGAGAAAACAAAAACATAGAGATCATTCCATCTCTCCTTCGCCTCTATAAGAGTTTAACCCTTCATATAAGAACTTAGTTCTTTCTCTGATTGAGATCTGCAGAAGCAGATCTCCCCACAAGTTGAGAATTTAATTCTCATCAGGGAGATTCCGTCATGCAGATTCAAAACCTAGGGGAAAGATTGAGTTCAAAGAATTTTATTCTTACAAAACATATGGGAATTTAATTCTACCGAAAGCTAGGGTTCAAACCCTATAAAAAGAATTTAATTCTTGCAAAAGAACAAAAGGAGAACTTGATTCCTCAGCCCAGACAACGATAATAAACTGAGACCTTCCAAACCTAAATCCTAATGATTAGAAATGTCATTAATAAGAGATCAAAATCTCCAAGAACACAGAAGAACAGCCTGGTGATTTGTTACTGTTTAACACTATAATGAGACCTCACGTGTTTTCAACGTGGGTTCTCCTAATGAACAAAAAAAAGAAGAGAAAAAGAGAAATGGCCGAGACTTCCTCACGTGTTTCCCACGCGAGCGCTTAAAAGAAGAGTAAAGAGCACTTCCTAATGTAGTCACATGCTTTGCACGCCACCACAACCAAGTGCTTAGCACTTATATAAAAAGGGGAAATAAAACCCAAAGGGCAGAGCCCATATTTAGGGTGCCTCACGTGGTCACACATGAGCGCCTCCAGAGTTCAGTGTTTAACACTGATTCAGCGCCTCACGTGGGATACACGTGAGTGCTGCATATACCAGTGCTTAGCACTGTTGAGTAACTATGGGGACTCAGACCAAGCTAAAATTGGCTAAGTTTTTCTAAGATTAAAACCTCTTCGATTTCCAATCAACCGAACCCCCCTGTGCTCATGATTCCCCAAATTGATCTTAGACCCAAACATGACTAATGATCCTTCAACTGATGATATCCAAAACAATATTCGTCCCACATCTCCTAATTTAATCTTAGTCTCAAATACAACTAATAATTCCTAGGTTTACCATTAATCTCTTTTCCCTCAAATACGGGAATTGGTTCAAGAGTACATCTCTCTACACCTCAGATACATGTCGTCGTAATTCCTCAACGTTTTTAGAGAGGTGGCGGGTCCCGACAACCAACTACTTTTTGGCGCACTTCCCAAACTGACGTGCACATCCCAAATCAAAACACATCCCAAACTGGATGCATCCAATATGATCGTTGCCCATCCCGTCACGTTACAAACACACGTGCACGCAAGATGGACAATGGACCGAAACATTCTTAAACTAACAACGGACCAAGACGTCCTTAAACTAAAATCTCACCTCCAAAATGGTGATCAACATACCAAGATGTCCTCAAACTAGAACTTCACCTCCAAAATGGTGATCAACAGACCGAGATGTTCTTAAACTAGAACTTCGCCTCCAAAATGGCGATCAACAGACCGAGACGTCCTGAAACTAAACTCTTACCTCCAAAATGGTGATCAACGGACCGAGACGTCCTTAAACTAAAATCTCACCTCCAAAATGGTGATCAACGGACCGTAATGTCCTCAAACTAAAACATCGCCTCCAAAATGGCGATAATGGACCAAAACGTCCCTAAACTAAAACAACATAGCCCAAATGCTCTCTTGTTGGATCCGAAACAAAAAGATGATCCTAAAACCCCGTTAAGTAGATCTTAGTCTCAAATTAGACTAATGTATTCTTAACAAAAGACTAACCGAGCCCCAACTACTCACAAACATTTAAGTTGATCTTAATCTCAAACTGGATTAATGATCCTTAAATAAAACAAACCCAAATCTAAGATATACGGATTTGGACTAATCTACGCCCTACGGGCGACAACATAAATTAGTCTCCGTATACAATCCATGGGCAACGAAAAATAAAACAAATACACACGACAAGAAGTGAACTTCTGGAGCAGGAGAAAGTGGTTATCGTTATGCGGTAACGTAATTAACTGTAGGGGCTTGCGCCTGCAGGGAAGAGCATCCCCACAATCAAAAACCCATCGCAAACGAGAGGGAATCTGACGAAATCACACTACAACGGCCGCATCCTCTCAAACCTCCGATATACGGTGCCATAAATCAACTTGGCATCATCGGAGAGGTGGACGGATAAATCCAAATAGCATCTGCCCCAAAATTCAGGCAGGACGATCCATCCCGGTTTCGTCCCGTTTTCGGCGGTAAAAAGATTTTGGCATGCCCGATGGGACCTTTTCCTTTTTCCACTCAACACTTCGTGTGTCGTGTTCGTGAACAAAATTGTGGTTCATTATGGTTGCCCTTGGATTCGAGGTACTAAGATTTGGTGTCTTGCTCCTGTGCTAGAAAGAAGAAGTTAACATTAATGGCTTCCAGCTGCACAAACTGCAATAGCAACTCCCGCTCCACCCCAACTGGAGGAGTGACATACGGGCCGAACCCGGCCTACTCTTTTCAATGCCGGTGGAACAGGTGACTCAGGCCACCACTGGATTGTTCTTTGGGACTATGCTCCCGCAAGCAATCTTTAGCGCCCCAGTGCCGCCACAGGAAGCTCCTAAGAAGTCGGTCTTTGATCGACTTGCAACCAATACGGCCTCTTTCAACGGGTCGTCCAAGTCTACCGCCTCAGTGCTCAACTGGCTGAGTAAGAACTCAAACGGGCTCACAAAGAGGCTCACGATACCTGAAGGGGTTATCCCGAAACGGATAGCCGTTCCAACTCCTGTTATGGGTGAAGTCATCAAAAGTGCTTCCCCTACCAGAAAGTTGGCCTTCGAAAGATTGGTCGTTCCCTCTCAAACGACGTCGGTCTTCGACAAGCTGGCACCAGCAGCAGCCCCTAATCAAAGCCTGGGGCATGATGGAGCCGCTTCCACAACTGAGGTGGTCCCGCCTGCAAGACATGCTCGACGTCACCACTGGCACCGAGTGAGAAGAGCCGGGGGCAACTCTCCCTCTGGACTTACTCTACCAGCTCCAATGGTGGAAGTTGACGCTGTTGTTCCAACTGGAAACAGCTTTGAACTGCTTAGGAGGGTGCGAAAGAACTCCCCAACCATAGTGCTGAAGAAATCTCCACCACCTACCGAAAACATGACGCAGGAAAAACCGGAGCAAGCCCTTCAGCGGCTCTCTTCCCAAATTCACAGGGTCTGGTAGAAAGTCCAAGATTCTGTGATCAACAAGAATTACTCTCGTCAACTGAAGAAAATGAAGGTTCGACAAGAGGAAGATCATCCTTCCGTCATACAGCGAGGGAATTCGTCCACATGGGTGCCTGTTATAACGGCCCCTTCAACTTCGACCTCCCAAAAAAAGAGAAGGCCGGAGGATCTCCCACCGCCGGTGGCAAATCCCAAAGTTGATGGATCCAAACACCCCAAGTCTGGGGGCACGATAGTGCACACTGTCTACATGGCTTCCGGAATAGAGGATAGCCGTGCTTCCGTGAGTCAACGACCGCAAACTCATTCATTGATAAAAGCTCAAGAGAAACAACAAAAGCTCTAGGAGATGCCGATGAAAATGGCAGCACTCACCGGACAGAAAGAAAGTCCGGAGTCAGCATCAGAACAGTGCCAGGAGCAGGAGACCGATACAGAGTTCCTGCGAAGGGTGCTTGAAAGAAAGGATAAGGAGGCCACGGAACAGGCTGTTAATATAAAACAGATGGAGCTCCTGTTCTAAGACATGGTTGGAATAATGATCTAGCTAGAACCTCCAACTGAAGACCCGCCGATAATCAAAAAGGATAAAAGTGGAGAAACATCGAACCCTCTTCTGGCTCTATCAGTGGCCAGGGAGGAAACATTCTACAAAGCTGCCCTTGACGATTACATAGCTCAACAAATACGAGCTCATCAAGCCAACGAAGAGGCTGACCAGGTCGTCAGAACTGGGCGACTGTATCTAGGTTGGTACGATCAAATCAAGAACCCATCAGGATATACAATCCCCAAGTTCCATGTGTACAAAGGGACAGGAAACCCGCATCAGCACGTCGCTCAGTTCAGATCTTTATGCGGCAATACTGGAGGAGACGACAAATTGCTGCTACGCCAGTTCATTGGCAGCTTGTCAGAAACGGAGTTTGAATGGTACTCGGAGCTCCCAAACAACTCCATCAAAACATTCACAGAAATGGAATTGCTGTTCACACAATGGTTCGCCAACGCAAGCGAACGCACCCCGATCACGGCGTTAATCAACGCCAGGGTGAAGCCAGGAGTAACCTGGGTTCAATACATAATTCGGTGGCTGAACCTATGGTCGAAATGCGAACAACACATCGAAGAAGCTCCTGCTATGGGCAAGTTCATAGGGACTCTCAATTCTCAAGCGACTGTGTCCCAGTTCATGACGTTTTTTAATCCGACCACCTCCAGGCTTTCATCGACAAGTTGGCCCAAATGGACCAGATAGGCCATGGACCTTCCTCTTCAAAAGTGGCCCTTCGGAATGCAAAGAGTAAAGGGAAAGCGGCCTTCTTTGCCAGCACTCAATAACAACCGAATGACTCGAAACCGGTTGCTCGCCAAAACAACGCACGCCAGTGCCAATCCCTGGAAGAGAAGCTAGGATGAGCTTACTCGTTTCCCTGTGAAAAACGAGAAGACTGTTCGAACTAGCAGTGCGCAACAAACTCATCACTTTGCCAGACCCAAAATGTCCACCATAGCCCAATGATGTCAACAATCCCAATTACTGCTCCTATCACCGAATGGTGAGCCACCCCATTGAGGATTGCTACATCTTCAAGAACTGGGTCGAGAACCAGTACCGTTAAGGGAAATTCGCGCTGTTAAAGAACTAGAGGGTGAACCCGCCGCAAAGGCACGCTCCTAAAAAGGTGGATATGCCGGGGCATCATGTTCGTTTTTGGAAGAAGCTCGCGTATATCCGGTGGTTCATAGCCAACCTCTCTGGCAAATGTCGCCCCTATAACCATCTAATGAAGAAGGGGACCCTGTTCGTTTGGGATGATAGATGCCAAAGTGAACTGGACGAAATCAAGCAATACCAGCAGAACCCGCCGGTACTGACCGCTCCGGTCAAAGGAAAGCCCCTCATCCTATACACAACGGCCCTTGAATGTTCTCTAGGCATGCTATGGGCACAGGAGAACGATCAGGGAAAGGAGAGGGCTCTCTACTATTTGAGTCGAGTTCTCCCGGGGGAAGAAAACAACTACTCCCCTATCGAAAAGTATTGTCTGGCACTGATCTTCGCGATAACGAAGCTCAGACATTACGTCTTGGCACATGAAGTCCATCTCATATCAAAGGTGGATCCTCTCAAATATCTGATGTCAAGGGCCATACTAACAGTAAGGCTTGCCAAATGGGCCCTTCTCTTGATGGAGTTATTAATAACGTATCGACCCCTCAAGGCAGTGAGAGGCCATGACGTCGCCGACTTTCTCGCTGAGCATCCGATACCAACTGACTCTCCCTTAAATTGCGAATTGCCAGATGAACATGTGTTCGACGCAATTGAAGGGGAGAAGGAAGGAAATAATGCCCGATGGGAACTCTACTTCGACGGAGCATCTTCTTTGAAGAAGCGAAAGCAAAGCACCCCCATAATCAAAGATGGGGTGGGCCATATCTTCGTGACTCCACAAGGAGGGATAATGCGTTTCACCCTTTCATTAACAGAGCTGAGGACAAACAATGAGGCTGAGTACGAAACTTTGATAGCAGGTCTTGAGATTGCTGTCGACATGGGAATCGAAAACCTCCTCATATATGGAGACTCTCAGCTAGTCGTTAGCCAAGTAAATGGCGACTATCAGACGTGTAAACCGGAGTTGGTAAAATATGGCGAAAAAGTGCAGCAACTGCAGACTCAAATTCCTTCCTACATCCTGAATAGCGTACCGCGTGCGGAAAATAGCAAGGCAGATGCGTTAGCCAAGCTCGCCAAAGAACTAGCCGACGAAAACCTCGATGACGTAAGAATCATTGTGCAAAGCCGCCGGATTCTCGCGCAAGCAGAAATATCTCCGGAATCATCTAAAAGAAAGGAAGCGACCAAATTAGTAGCCTTCCAATTAGAGGATGAAGAAAGGCTAAGGATTGGAGAGAAGTCTTTATAGACTACTTCAAATTCTACCGAACACCCAAAAACGCATCTTCAAGACATTAGCTCAAGAAACGAGCTCTGACTTTTGCCTTCGTCAATGATACTCTATATAAGAGATCATTCGACAGTTTATGGCTAAGGTACCTGGGACAAGAATAAGCAAGGAGAGTCGTCCAAGAATTCCACGACGGAATCTGCGGTTTTCATCAAGCCGGGCCAAAGATGAAGCTGAAGATCAAGAGAATGGGTTACTATTGGCCCACAATGATTTAGGACTGCCTTGAATATGCAAAGCAGTGTCACTAGTGCCAGATTCACAGGGACTTCATCTACCAACATCCAAATCCGCTACACCCAATGGTGGCCAGCTGGCCGTTCGAAATGTGGGAAACCGATATAATCGGCCCCATTGAGCCAGCATCATCTAAAGGACACCTGTTCATACTGGAAACGGCTGACTACTTTTCTAAGTGGGCAGAAGCGATACCACTAAGGGAAGTGAAGATGGAGAACATTCTCCATTTCTTCAAGACACGCATCATCTACCAGTTCGACACTCCGCGACGGGTAATCTTGGATAATGGACCAGCCTACAGGAGCCATAAGATCAGCCGCTTCGCAGAACAACACAAAATAGACTGGAGATACTCTTTAGTCTATAATCCCCGAGCTAACGGTCAAGCTGGGGCTTTCAACAAGACCTTGACGAAAATCATAAAGAAAATGGTGTCCAGAAATAAAAAGGACTGGCACGAGAGACTGCATGAAACTCTCTGGGCGTATCGAACCACGTTCAAAACGGCCATGAATACAACGCCATATGCGTTGGTATTCAGCACGGAAGCGGTACTTCACTTGGAGATAGAGCTACCCTCTTTACGAGTGTCAGTTCGATACAAGCTGTCGGATGAAGAAAATGCCCATTTTCGGCTTGAGGAGCTCATTGCCCTCGATGAAACTCGTCTCATGGTGCAGCAAAACCTGGAAGCTTATAAAGCAAGGATGACACGCTCATACGAAAGACTAACCAGGCTAAGAACATTCCGCCAAGATGAACTCATGCTAGTTTTCAAAGGACCTATGATCCCCAACCATGCAAAACAGGGGAAATTCGAGCCAAACTATGAGGGCCAGTATATCATAGACAAAGACTACCAAGATGGGGCCTAGTTGCTTATGAATATGTATACCGAAAGACCCTTCCGGCCAATAAATGGCCGATTCCTTAAGAAAGACTATGCTTGACAAGTCACGACTTAGGTTAACGATAGATGACGACACTCTTGTCCTCTCGCTATCTTCCTGAGCCAAAACTCTAAAAGTAGTATCCAACAAAATTTCCGCCCCAAACATGGCGACAACAGACCGAAATGTCTTTAAACTAACCGTTGCCTCCAAAATGGCGACAACGGACCGAAATGTCCTTCTAACCGTTGCTTCCAAAATAGCGACAACGGACCATAATGTCCTTAAACTAAAACGTCGTCTCAAACACGGCGATAATGGACCGAGATGTCCCTAAACTAACAATGAACCGTAATGTCCTTAAACTAACACGTCGCCTCAAACATGGCGATAATGGAACTCAAGTCCACAAGTCCTAACGGCGAAGACTGCAACTCAAGTCCTATTGGCAAACAAATGGGTAAAAAACGGTATGTCCACAAGCAAAATGAGCACGGATGAAAACCCAAAAGCGCGCTGTGAGTAAAAACAGCAGGGCTACTGGCGAGTTTGTGAAAACCCGAAAGGGCGCAATCTCGTTGTTAAAAAAATGGTGTGTCCACAAGTAAAATGGGCATGGATGAAAACCCGAAAAGGCACCGTGAGTAAAAAAAGCAGGACTACCGGTGAGCTTATGAAAACCTGAAAGGGCGCAATCTCGTAAAATTTTCACTTACGAGATCCACTCGATTCGTAAGGAGAACTCCCTCTATGAGACCCTTATGGCTCATAGGATTCAAAGTCTTAAGTTATAGGGATCCAAACCTGTCCTAAAGTCTTCATATTCCCCAATTTGCACTACAGGTGGTCCCATATTGGCCCTAGTATACAATCCACGGACACAAATAAACGTTTCCCCCACCAAGTTTCACCAATCACGAGGAATGTTCTCATATGGTGAACAACACTTGTAAGTCCTCTCGACTTATGAAGAGAAAACACTGTTGTAAGATCCTTATGACTTATAAGAGAACACACACTTAGAAATCCCCACGATTCTTAAGGAGAAAATACGCCTATGATATCCTCACAACTCGTAGGGAGAAATAACTTTATGAGACCCTTACGGCTCATAAAATCGAAAAGTCTTAGTCGACAGGATCCTAACCTTGTGTACTAAGCCACCTTTGTTCAAATCAGCACAGGCAGATGATGATTCTCTCCTGCCAATATTCCAGTCGCAGCGATGCTGATGCCTGAACAGGTATCAAATTCTAAATCCTTTCAAGGCAAATGATGATTCGCTCCTGGCAATATTCCAGTCGCAGCGATGCTGATGCCAAAATTGGTATCAGATCTCAAGTTCCATACCCGCAACAAAAATTAGCGAGCAAGAAATGCATATGAAATAGACGAAATGATGGGGCAACTCGCAATAAAAATCAGTGAGCAAAATATATGCATATAAAAACAGCCGAAATGTTTGGGCAACTCGCAATAAAAAGCAGCGAGTAAAAAGAAATGAATAGCCGAAATGATTGGGCACCGCGATAAAAGCCGAAATGATTGGGCAATCATGACTTTCGCGATATAAAAAGCTGAAATGATGGACCATCGCGGAAAGAAATAAAAAAATGATGAAACTTTTACCTTATAGGTGAGTCCACATCAACCCCTGTATACAATCCATGGGCACAAACGAAAAGGGAACCATATTTTCCCATCAAGATCCGTTAAAGAAAAAGCCAAGTCTTGATTGTTCACAAAACAACCTCAAGACTACCTCGACATACTTCTCGTTATAGCAGACACAGTGTCAACAACGGCTTCCTTCTCACTCCAGCAGGATGCAGACGTGGCGTCAATAAAGATTCCAGGGTCAAAAACAAAACAGGGCTATAGAAAAATTCCTAGCTCCAAGTCTTGAAGGTTCACAAAACAACCTAAAGACTACAACGGCATTCCTTCTCACTCCAGCAGGATGCAGACGTAATGTCAACAAAGGCTCTAAAATAGCCAACTCAAAAGGAAGCAAAGGCTAAATTTCTAGCTTCAGGGTCTTGACGGCAACTCAAATAAAACCCGAAAGACTATCGGAGATCATCCCACACCAGTGCAGAGTGGTTATGACTCATCGGGGCTCCCAAGCTGAGCCTAACCTCAAGTAAAAAGCTGCATGGAAAAAATCCTAACGCTTGCTCTTCCGACGGTCAAATTGCCTAGGAAGATTACTTGAAGACGTCTTGTCCAGCCCCCGAAGGGATCAGAGACACGACAGTCGTGGGGCTACTCGAACAGTAGCGTAAAGTCTGCATATCAGGAATGCATCAGCCAACGCGACGGTATTACGGACTAAAATCCTGGTACCACAAAGCCTAATAGACCTCTGTCATAAAGGGCATGGGTTATCTATGACGTTAGGATAAGTTTGCCTATAAGCCCAAGGGAGGTAAACTTAACAAACTCCGAAATGAGTTCATAAACTAGAGACTCCGGAATGGGTGAATAAATTACAAGCTCCGAAATGAGTTCATAAACTAGAGACTCCGAAATGAGTGAATAAACTACAAACTTCGCAATGAGTATATAAACTACTTTATACAAAATCAAGGTAGCAAAAGAAAGAGAAGTGCTAGTATGAAATGAAATATGTTTTTTATTCATGAGTTTAAGTGAATACAAGATACTTTTATTCAGGAATAAAAATGAATACATTTTATTCAGGGATCAAAATGAATACATTTTATTCAGGGATCAAAATGAATGCAAAAAGAAAAGAATATACAGCGACAAAAATGTTTCAAGTCGGCGGATGGTTCAATAGGCCAGCAAGTTCATCGTTCATCCGCTGGACTTCGCCTTCAAGCTCCATCAGTGCTGCAAGATAAGTCCCTGCCTGGGTCTGTTGATTCTAGTATGAAGCAAACCGACTCTCAAGCTCCTTCTCGGCGACCTTATGGGCTTCAATCATCTCACGAGTAAAAATAACGTCTTTGTCAAGAGCCACCACCTCTGTAATGGCTTCTTGAAGCACCCGCCAAATTTCGTACGCACGGGTGGTCTTGGAAGTAAGCTGAGCCTGAAGTTCCCCCAAAGCGTTTGAAGCCAACTCCCTCTGTAAAAACTTTCGGTTGAGCCTGTTCTCGCATGACTGGAGATTGGCTGCACACCGTTCGATCCATCCCCACAGGCTCGCTTTTACAATTAAGATGTCGGAGGGAAGGCATATGCACTTAAGCCCATATAGGCAGGACTCCACTCGGCGACAGTACTCAACCCAGGCACGCACCAATGCTTCGTCATGATAGGTGGCAAGAACAGAGAAGGAAGCGTTGGCTTTAGCAGCAAATTCTTTGCCGCGACAAAGATACCAGCGCGAAGAACTTCAATGAGAGCCGCCAGTGAATAAACGCTCTGTTTCGCCATCGTTTCGAATACACGTCGGGCGTAAGGGCCTGGTGGCATGGGGATCTGAGACTCTAATGGGGTCAGGGCTGGAAAAGCTGTGAAGATTTATGTACAGTCAGTTGTATTTCCAAATATAGAGTAAACAAAACGATGCCAAAGATAAAGCGTCACTTACCCATAGTCATGCAAGGTGGGTTTTAGAGATCCCTAGGCCCATCAAGAATCTCGACTTCGTCGTCGACTTCCAGAACTGTGGTTTAAAATGGAGGACATATTAGCATCATTATAAAAATATAAAACAAAAAGAGTAAAAGAATACCGACCTTGGCCAGAAGAGAGTACTATGCTTTGTGGAGGTATTGCTTGTGAGGCTGCCATGTCAAGCAATCGCTGGAAAGTTTTCCTTGGGGAAAGATCCACAATGGAAGCCGCCAGTTCCTGCAATTCTGAGGGAAGGGAAAGTTCAGATAAAGGAGAGGTCATTAAACAAAATGTGTATGTGTGGAAGATTACCTTCGATGCTTCGCTCGCCCTGAACTGGAGGGATATCAGCTTCAGCAACTTCTTCTACACACTCCGGTGCGTCACTAGAGATAGCCATGCGACCTATGGCCGGCAAAACCACCTCTGCCGGATGAGTAGACGCTGAAAGGACAAAAGCCACCACCGGTAACTCCACAGCAAGGGTAGCCGGTTCAGTAATCTCCTATACACCTGTCGATGCGTCACGGGAGATATTCGTAGAATCTGCAACCATAGCCCGATCTGGACTCAAATCCGCGTCCGCTGCAGAAGTCCCTGCAATGTTTTCGCAAAAATAAGAAGACGTAAAAGTAATACAAATTACTCGCTAAAAGAATGACACGAAAAATACGCATACCAATACGCAAGGAAGCCTGAAGTATGGAGCCGTTGTTCTTTTCTGATTAAATACGCTCGCCGGGCTTCAAGTGCAAATACATGACTTCCCGTCTTCAGTGCAAGCTCATCTTTAGAAGAAACCAAGATGAGCAGTTTGAGGGCCCGTTATTCTTCCACTAACAGAGGACTCATGTGTACCCTACGTAATGATGAATCAACGTCGTAGAATACAACGGGAGGAAAGGCTTTCTTTGGGACGCGCACGTTTTCAGTCTTGTCTTGTGAGTGCCTTAAAGCCTCAGCCAACTGCGTGGCCTCCTCGGCAGACGAACCAGGAAAGAGAAGACTGTCATCCAGCTCCTGCGTAGATATCGACTTGTCCTGAATAAAGGGCTTAGATTCGAGCAAAGCGTCGAGTAAGCCGGCGACCTATTTCTTTCTTCATTTGGAGCCTGTGCTAACGATAATGGAGGAGCGCTTCCTCCCCCTTGGTGCTTTGGCATGGCGTTGCCCAACTTCGCCTTCAGTATCACCCTTTGGTGATACCACCGCGGGTACTTTATCGCATGCTTCCGCATGGGCTCTAGTACGTGTTAGTTATATGTATGCCCTAGATGCCATTATTGTACATAGGATGTATATTATAGTGGATGCTTGGACCTATATAGAAAGGACTTTCTTGCTCGACATGATAGTTAGCTATCTGGTTGCTCTTTATCTTAACATGTATACTTGTCTCTTGATACTGTCTTATGGTTACATGTTGGTAAAACCCTTAGGATGTGTACTTGACTACCAGGATTATGATGTAGACCATACTAGTGGGGCCAAGGTAGTCCATAAGTTCATCCTTTAATGTTCCTAGTCGTAGGTGTATCGAGACGGGGCATCGATATACCAGAATAGACTTGCGTATACGCTTCTCGACCCATGAGATGGGCGATGGATGATCCCATATCCATTTGTGTTTGACATTAGAGATGGTATACGGGTGCTCAGTGGAGACTAGGTACACTAGACAGACTCGCTAAGAACTCTTAAATGGTATTATACCTGACGTCAGATAGCAGTTCTCTGGTGACATTGGTACAGGTTAGTTTGTAGACCCGAGATCGTCATAGAGTCTTGTGTGATTCCCACTGTGCTTTGATTTCCCCCTTACCATGTTCAAGAGGACGTGCAAAACGGTGGTTTTTGTTAGTGTATATGCCCTAGAGGCCATTACTGTATCATACTAGTTTGTATATTACTTAATGGAAGCTTGGGATATTCACCTTGTATAAACAATCTTGCTCAATATAGTAGTATGCTACTTGGTTTGTTTCTACTTCAATGTGTACATGTGTTTATTTTGCGATATCACCTATACGCATTAGTGGAGCCCTTAGGATCTTTGCTTGATTACCAGTGTTGTGATGGCAGTCACACTAGTGGGGGCTGGGTAATCTATAAGTACATCCTTATACAGGTCCCTAGTCGCAGGACTATCGAGACAGGGCATCGATACTCCGGAGTAGACTAGCGTATGCGCTTCTCATCCCAGTGTGGGAGATGGTCTGTCCCACAGCCATCAGTACGTCGTACTGGAGATAGTATACGGGTGCTCGTTGGGTTACGAGTACACTGGACAGGACTCGTCGGGAACTGACAGGTTGGTATTATACCTATCGTCAGTTATCAGTTCCCAGGTGACATGAGTACAGCTTAGTCCGCTGACTTGACACTGACACTTCGCCTCGAGTGTGTTCCCACTGCATTTTGATCACTACCCTACCACGGCTCAAAGGAGTCGTGCAAACAGGTAATGGTTGGGTGCAGTCCCGAAGCACTTGGAGGCAGTGACGGTTAGACAGGATTCGTCTCTCCCGGTATTGGGGGTTGACATCGCGCTGTGTCTAGGAGAGCCATTACACGAGTAGTCCCTGGCCAGGGCAAGCGGGATATACTGGTAGGCTTCCAGTGTTATCTCAGGGTGTTTTGGGCTTCACTCCGACACGACTTGTATCGCTATTGGGGGACTGACGTTTACCGCCCCCTAGGCCCGCCATGCGATGTATCAGACGAACAGACCGGACTGTACGGAGAATGTCACATTCAGACTCAGTAGGAGTTCAGATGGGGTTCACCTCGTCAGCCTTCTTGTCGGCATCTACCTGGGGACCGTTACGCACAGCTAGTGCCGCTTGCGGTCTGTGGTTAAACCCACTGCCAGCGTAGTGTCGAGTCTTTAGAGTCCCACACAGAGGGTATTCGCCTCTGGGCAAAACAGAGTAGAGGTCGCATGGTTTTGCGACAGGGTTCGTTCTCATTCGCGCACTTGTGTACGTTTGGAGTCCGGACGGATATTACTGGCTGGCTCTGGTTTGAGTCAGATACTGGTATATGTTTTGGGGTTGATTTTATCTCTTGGTATTCATGTTCCTCGGAACAAGAATGCGGGTGTGTATGCACAGTTGATTGAGGCGGAGGAAGAGGTTTTTCATTAGGGTTTCGGAACGGGTGCGTATGCACAGTTGACAGTCGTCTTTTTCCAAACCCTAATGGAATTATGATATATCAATTAATAATATTAATAAAATGAAATTGTGTCATGGTTGGTTTTTGTTGACTTGTTGACCATGGTTGACTTGTTGACCATGGTTGAAGTTTTGACCATCATCATTACAAAAGAAAGATGCTCTTTGATTCTAGCAAAATTCATTTAATGTTTGAAATGATAATGGTCATTCATAAACCTTCCATCAACTATTCCATTTTCATTATTATTATTAATTTGATAATTCTTTTTGCTTTATGTTATGGTTGCAAAAGAAAAAGAGCTCATTCTATCATAACCATTCTCTCTCCTCACTTCATCTTCTTCTTCCTCAAGCTCAAGGAGAATCCTTCTCATGTGTTGAGAATCCCTCTTCTTGAAAAGAAAACACCCCTTAGACACTCTCTACTCACTCTAGGATCAAAGGTTTAGCAAGCCGAAGATTCTAGTTCTCTCAAAGTTCGAGAAAGAGCCCGAAGGTTGAACCCTCAGGTGGATCCATCTTTGACGGAAGAAGGCGACGAGGAAAGAACCATCAACCTCTACAAAGTTTGAAGAAGAAGGAGTTCAAGTTAGGTATAACCATCTTTCCGAGTAGCTAATTCTCTTTAGCTTGTTTGCTAGTTTAGTTTAGAAAAGATCCCGACTTTGTTAGTCCATGTTGCCCCATGCGCTAAAAATTTGATTTTTATACCGTTTCCGCCTCTCCGTAAGAACCGGGGGTCGCAACGTGGACTTACAGTGGTATCAAAGCCTAGCTAAACTTAAACTAGCTAGGTAGTGAAGTGTAACGAAGTTCGGAACCGAAAAATCCAAAAACCAAACTTTTCAAAAACCCTATTTTCTGTTAAATTTTTTTCTGGTCAAAACAAAATTTGTTATATACTAAAAATTATCTCAGGGTTTTTTAAAGATAACCCCCAAAAACGAGCCAGAGATCTGACCAAACGACCGCGTTTCAGCGGCGACAGCAAGCTATGTCGCCGCGGATCCGCGGCCGTCTTGTCTCCTCTCTGCCTCGATTTTGGTGCAGTGTATCTCTGTATTGGTTTTAGGATTTTTAAGATATATTATATGTGCCCAGATTTTCCAGAATAGAGATTTGTTTTTGGGGGCCTATAATTCCGTATTTTTTCCGGACTTCACTACACTTTGACTATGATGGTTATATCTGTGATGTTTATATGAATTGAACGTCGGCTAATCGCTATAAGTCGATTAGTCGGGGTTATACATCTCTGTGATCTGTGTTTGATATTGGAATGTGTATATGAATGTGTTTGACTGTCGCGGGTGAATAGCCGGGGTGGATGTGAGATGAGCTTTTGTTTTTCTTTCATTCATTTGTAAATGTAAATCGATGTAATAATATTATTTGTATGGCCGCACAACCGGGTCGGGGTTGTAGCCGTCATTGTATAATTCTTTTTACTATTTTTGCTCCTAGGATAGACCTATGGAGGGGTGCACAAACTACCGGGTTCTTGGCGGGTAGTTTGCCGCACCCGTAGGGGTCTTGGGTGGGGTATTTGCTATTCACCGCGACCGTGTAATCCGTTTTTCGTTGCAGGCTTGAACGGATTGCGGATTGCTAGTATATCCAATGTATTCATCTGTGATCTGTAATGTCTATCATTGCTTTATATTTAGGCGTTGCTTATGTTTTACAGCCGCGCTAGCCCAACCCCCGCTCTGTCGTTAGTTAAGTAACCTAACGGGTGATGACGGGACCCCGTGGCGAATGCGAATGGCATAAGCGTATGTCATATTTTGGTTGTTTTCTGCAATGGTAGGATTAAATGATGGGACGCATTAAAAGAACTAATGCAAGAATATCACGCATTAAAAGAACTAATGCAAGATAATAAACCAAGTTAAAGTCGTTGGAACACTTTCGAAAAACCCCTCGGTTCTTTTCAAAACTAACTTTTAAATGCGGAGCTTGAGCCTCTCCTTCTAAAAGCTATCTCGTTCCATCGATTATATCAAGTTCACTACGTTCACGGTTTCGCCAAAACCATTCGTAGCCCTCCGTCGTTTCACATGAATAGTCAATAGTATTCAAGCTGTGTTTGTTGGCCAAAGTCAAGGCATAGTGATTGGTAGCTGTTGGATATTCATGTGCAGCATAGATAGATGCGTTGATTTGGAACAGTCGTACTGCCTTGTTGGCCAAAGTCAAGGGTATTTACGGGTGGATTCAAATTAACCTGGAGAACGACGGGAAGAACTTGACATGTGACTTATGATTTGTTGGCCAAAGTCAAGGTCATAAGAGCATGGGGCAGAAATCCACATCGGGAGTTTCATAAGTACTGAAACTTGCTAGATTTGCATACCATTTGGAGTGTGATGATTCTGGTAGGATTCCTTCAGTTTCGTCACGCGATGATATTTGGATCCCGATCCTACTGTGAGTATATGCTACTCCTCGGGAAATTTCTCACTAAACGATCAATGCTATAAACCTAGTAGGTGCCTAGAAAGGTGTTAGCGGGGCTACGCCTCCAGGGAAAAGAGGTTCTTAAATTAAGGAACTTCGTGAAAGCGTTGGAAAACCTCCCTCGATGTACCGACACTGGCCTGGCTGAACGGTTAAGCAAGTATTGTGTGGTGGGATTGATCCCGGCTAATTCTTCCTTTGTGGTTTGAGGAGGGATTCGAGAGACAGTGGGAGCCATCCTGTTTAGAAAAATTAAAAACCATTCTAAACTTGCAAGAGCATCGTGCTAAAGTGTTTCTTCTCTCCCCCCTGCAGCGACCAAATCGAAATGACTGGACTTAAGTTACTTCTAGATAAAAACATACTGACAGGGCCAAACTACAAAGATTGGCTCAGGAATGTCAAAATGGCAATCACTTACGACAAGCTGGGGTATCTTCTTACCACCAAAGCTCCCCCCGTCCCAGGTCCCACCTCCAGCGTCGCGGATAAGGAAATCCGTAAGACTTGGGAGATTGATTGCGCGAAGGCCAGGTGCCTCGTGCTTGCCTCTATGGACAACGAACATCAGAGGAGGCATGAGAATATGGACCTCGAGTCCATATTTCTCCATACAAAAGAACTGTATGGAGAGCAGTCTCGTATCGCAAGATACGAAGTGTCGAAGAAGTTATTTTCGGCAAAGTTGGCCGTCGGATCATCGGTAGCGGACCACGTGCTTAAGATGATTGGCTACATTGAGGAGCTCGCGGAACTTGGGACCACGTTGGAAAGTGAACTCTATACGGATTTAATTCTCCAGTCCCTTCCATCCACTTACGCCCAGTTTATACTGAACTTCAACTTACAAGAAAAGGAAGTTGAACTTTCAGAACTCATCAACATGCTGAGGAGCGCAGAGGGCACCCTACAGAAAGGTAGGGAAACACCCGCTTTGTTTGTAGGAGGATCTTCTTCCTCTAGGTCCAAGGCGTAAGCCAAGGCAAAGAGGAAGAAAGCCCCCGCCAAACCAAGAGGCGGTGTTAGTAAAGTGGGTACGAAGGGAAAGGAAAAGGCAACAAAGATTGCGGGGAAGCTTGTTGGAAAGGAAGAATGCTTCTATTGTCATAAGAGTGGACACTGGAAGAAAGATTGCAGGGCTTGTAAAGCCAGGACACAGGAACTGAAGCAGGTTGCGGCTTCAGCTTCAGGTGTGTATGTTATTGAAAACTGTCTTTCTATAAACTCTACTTCCTGGTATTGGATACCGGATCAGGATCTCATATCTGTAATTCTTTGCAGGCGTTGAGAAACCGTAGGTTTTTGAAGGCAGGTGACATGACCCTCAGAGTTGCGAACGGAGCTAGCATGGATGCTAAAGCCGTGGGGGACTATCACCTGGGAATGACAGATGAGCATGTTTTGGTTTTGCGTAATTTCTTTTTTGTACCCAACGCAACTTGTAATATCATTTCTGTATCTTTGGTTTCTAAAGAAGGTTATGAATTTGCGTTTGTAAGTAATGTTGTAAACATTCACCTTAATCAAGTTTTGATTGGGTCAGGTACACTGAGCAATGGTATATACGTATTAAACCAACCACAGATTTTCAATGTCCAGAGTACACACAAAAGAAAGTCTCCAGATATCAATCAGACTTTCTTATGGCATTGTAGACTGGGTCACATCAATGAGAGAAGGTTGACTAAGTTACATACAGAAGGATATTTGGATCCGTTCGAATATCAATCGTATGCCACTTGTCAATCCTGTCTCAAAGGAAAGATGACAAAGACTCCGTTCACTGGACACGGAGTAAGAGCGAGCGAGCTCTTGGGACTCGTACACAGCGACGTGTGCGGTCCAATGTCTACACATGCGCGAAGCGGTTATTCTTACTTCATTACTTTTACGGATGATTTTTCAAGATACGGTTATGTCTTCTTAATGAAACATAAGTCCGAAGCTTTTGAAAAGTTCCAGGAATATAAGAATGAAGTAGAAAAACAGACCGGCAAAAGTATCAAGATTCTAAGATCGGATCGAGGTGGAGAATACTTAAGTGCCGAGTTCCTGAATTACTTAAAAGAGAACGGAATTCTCTCTCAGCTTACTCCTCCATACACTCCGCAACACAACGGTGTATCGGAGAGACGGAACCGAACCCTATTGGATATGGTACGGTCCATGATGAGTAACGCTGAGTTACCGCGATCATTCTGGGGGTATGCGCTAGAATCAGCTGCATACCTTTTGAACCGAGTTCCTACTAAGACTGTGCCTACTACACCATATGAGATGTGGTGTGGGAAGAGGCCCCATCTCAGTCACATTAAGACTTGGGGATGTCCAGCTTTTGTTAAAAAGCAGCATGCGGACAAGCTCGAGGCACGCTCAGTACAATGTAAGTTCGTGGGATATCCAAAGAACTCCAAGGGATATTTCTTCTACTGTGAAGAGGAACAAAAAGTTCTTGTTTCTCGTCATGCCTACTTCTTGGAAACTGAGTTTTTGGAAAACCAGATAAGTGGGAGCACAGTAGAACTGGAAGAAATTCCAGAACCACGAGCTATTACTGAAAGCTTAGTGGGACCAGAGGGTTCAAAAGAACAGGACATTCCTATGCCGCTCCGCAGAAGTAGTAGGCAGTCTCATCCGCCCGAGAGATACTACGGTTTTCTCATAGACGGGGATAGAGAGGATTGCATCATAGACTATGATGAGCCTACTAGCTTCCAGCAGGCCGTTCAGAGCGTTGACTCGGTAAAATGGCTGGATGCAATGCGGACCGAAATGGAGTCCATGTACACCAACAAAGTATGGACGTTGGACATTGCTCCAGACGGGGTAAAACCCGTAGGATGCAAGTGGATCTTCAAAAGGAAGATTGGTGTAGATGGACAGGTTGAGTCCTATAAAGCTAGACTTGTAGCAAAAGGTTTCCGTCAAAGACCTGGCTTGGACTATGACGAAACCTTTTCTCCAGTGGCTATGCTGAAATCCATTCGGATCCTTCTTGCCATTGCTGCCTTCCACGATTATGAGATTTGGCAGATGGACGTAAAAACCGCTTTTCTAAATGGAAATTTAGAGGAGTGCGTCTATATGGACCAGCCAGAGGTTTCATTCAGAGTGGGAGCAGCGGAAAGGTGTGCAAGTTGCTTAAGTCCATCTATGGACTAAAGCAGGCATCGCGGAGTTGGAACATCTGTTTTGATGAGACGGTCAAGGAATTTGGCTTTATCAAAAATCCAGATGAACCATGCATCTATAGTAGATTTGTAGCGAGAACTGTAGTATTCCTCGTTTTATACGTGGATGTCATTCTCTTAATAGGAAATGACATTCCTATGCTACAATCTGTCAAGGGTTTCTTGTCACACAGGTTCTCCATGAAAGACCTGGGTGATGCCTCTTACATCCTAGGGATCCGGATCCATCGTGATAGATCTAAGAGGATATTAGGACTTTCACAGTCCAGGTACATCGACACTATACTGAAGAGATTCAGTATGGAAGATTCCAAGCGCGGTAACCTACCGGCTTGTCACGGGATCACCCTCTCTAAAGAGATGTCTCCCAAGACTGATTTGGAGAGGGATCGCATGTCTATTATACCCTACGCTTCTGCGGTAGGCTCTATAATGTATGCGATGTTGTGTACCAGACCGGATGTAGCTTATGCACTGAGTGTAGTAAGCCGGTATCAGTCAAACCCTGGGGAGAAACACTGGATAGCAGTAAAGAACATTCTCAAGTACCTGAGGAGGACTAAGGAGATGTTCTTGGTGTATGGCGGAAAAGACCTCCAGATCGAGGCCTTTGCTGACTCCAGCTTCCTGAGTGACAAGGATGATTCCAAGTCCATGTCGGGTTTTGTCTTTACCCTCAATGGAGGGGCGGTGTGTTGGAAGAGTTCCAAACAGGAAACCGTTGCAGACTCGACGATGGAAGCGGAATACATCGCTGCATCTGATGCCGCAAAAGAAGCTGTCTGGATGAGGAAGTTCTTGAAAGAACTTCAGGTGGTTGCGTCCATTGTTGACCCAATACCTCTGTATTGCGACAACAACGGGGCTATAGCTTTAGCGAAGGAACCCAGGTCCCATCAGAGATCCAGGCACATCTTGAGGCGGTATCACCTGATCAGGGAGATCGTGGATCGCAAGGAGATCGAGGTTCGGAGGGTTGCTTCAGAAGAAAACACTGCAGATCCATTCACCAAGGCCCTACCCCAGACTCAGTTCGAGCGGCTGATCGAGATGATAGGTCTTCGATACGCCAGTACATGGCCTTAGTGCAAGTGGGAGATTGTTAGTGTATATGCCCTAGAGGCCATTACTGTATCATACTAGTTTGTATATTACTTAATGGAAGCTTGGGATATTTACCTTGTATAAACAATCTTGCTCAATATAGTAGTATGCTACTTGGTTTGTTTCTACTTCAATGTGTACATGTGTTTATTTTGCGATATCACCTATACGCATTAGTGGAGCCCTTAGGATCTTTGCTTGATTACCAGCGTTGTGATGGCAGTCACACTAGTGGGGGCTGGGTAATCTATAAGCACATCCTTATACAGGTCCCTAGTCGCAGGACTATTGAGACAGGGCATCGATACTCCGGAGTAGACTAGCGTATGCGCTTCTCATCCCAGTGTGGGAGATGGTCTGTCCCACAGCCATCAGTACGTCGTACTGGAGATAGTATACGGGTGCTCGTAAGGTTACGAGTACACTGGACAGGACTCGTCGGGAACTGACCAGTTGGTATTATACCTATCGTCAGTTATCAGTTCCCAGGTGACATGAGTACAGCTTAGTCCGCTGACTTGACACTGACACTTTGCCTCGAGTGTGTTCCCACTGCATTTTGATCACTACCCTACCACGGCTCAAAGGAGTCGTGCAAACAGGTAATGGTTGGGTGCAGTCCCGAAGCACTTGGAGGCAGTGACGGTTAGACAGGATTCGTCTCTCCCGATATTGGGGGTTGACATCGCGCTGTGTCTAGGAGAGCCATTACACGAGTAGTCCCTGGCCAGGGCAAGCGGGATATACTGGTAGGCTTCCAGTGTTATCTCAGGGTGTTTTGGGCTTCACTCCGACACGACTTGTACCGCTATTGGGGGACTGACGTTTACCGCCCCTAGGCCCGCCATGCGATGTATCAGACGAACAGACCGGACTGTACGGAGAATGTCACATTCAGACTCAGTAGGAGTTCAGATGGGGTTCACCTCGTCAGCCTTCTTGTCGGCATCTACCTGGGGACCGTTACGCACAGCTAGTGCCGCTTGCGGTCTGTGGTTAAACCCACTGCCAGCGTAGTGTCGAGTCTTTAGAGTCCCACACAGAGGGTATTCGCCTCTGGGCAAAACAGAGTAGAGGTCGCATGGTTTTGCGACAGGGTTCGTTCTCATTCGCGCACTTGTGCACGTTTGGAGTCCGGACGGATATTACTGGCTGGCTCTGGTTTGAGTCAGATACTGGTATATGTTTTGGGGTTGATTTTATCTCTTGGTATTCATGTTCCTCGGAACAAGAATGCGGGTGTGTATGCACAGTTGATTGAGGCGGAGGAAGAGGTTTTTCATTAGGGTTTCGGAACGGGTGCGTATGCACAGTTGACAGTCGTCTTTTTCCAAACCCTAATGGAATTATGATATATCAATTAATAATATTAATAAAATGAAGTTGTGTCATGGTTGGTTTTTGTTGACTTGTTGACCATGGTTGACTTGTTGACCATGGTTGAAGTTTTGACCATCATCATTACAAAAGAAAGATGCTCTTTGATTCTAGCAAAATTCATTTAATGTTTGAAATGATAATGGTCATTCATAAACCTTCCATCAACTATTCCATTTTCATTATTATTATTAATTTGATAATTCTTTTTGCTTTATGTTATGGTTGCAAAAGAAAAAGAGCTCATTCTATCATAACCATTCTCTCTCCTCACTTCATCTTCTTCTTCCTCAAGGTCAAGGAGAATCCTTCTCATGTGTTGAGAATCCCTCTCCTTGAAAAGAAAACACCCCTTAGACACTCTCTACTCACTCTAGGATCAAAGGTTTAGCAAGCCGAAGATTCTAGTTCTCTCAAAGTTCGAGAAAGAGCCCAAAGGTTGAACCCTCAGGTGGATCCATCTTTGACGGAAGAAGACGACGAGGAAAGAACCATCAACCTCTACAAAGTTTGAAGAAGAAGGAGTTCAAGTTAGGTATAACCATCTTTCCGAGTAGCTAATTCTCTTTAGCTTGTTTGCTAGTTTAGTTTAGAAAAGATCCCGACTTTGTTAGTCCATGTTGCCCCATGCGCTAAAAATTTGATTTTTATACCGTTTCCGCCTCCCCGTAAGAACCGGGGGTCGCAACGTAGACTTACAGTTTTTTGGTATAGTCCCGAGTCACAAGGAGGCAATGAGCGATAGGAGGGGATTTCGTCTCTCCCTTTATTGGGGGTAGATGTCGTGCTGTGCTCGATTGGCTATAACTGGAAGTCCCTGGCCAGGGCTGATTTAGAGATTTACTAGTAAGTGTTATCAGTAGATTCTCGACCCGTTATGAGCCTTGTATCGGCACGAATTTTCGAGTTATTGGGGTCTGACTTTTACCACTCCTAGACTTGATATGCGACATCTCAGACGAAGAGACCGGACTGTACGGTAGTGTTACTGACAGGGTTTACAGGAGCTAGAGTAGGCTTACTTATTGATCTTCTGATCGCTCAATACCCGGGTACCGTTACGTTCAGCTTGCACCGCTAACGGCTCGTGGGTGCTTGATATGATCATCACATACTGCCGGCATATTGACAAGTCTTTAGAATCCTATACAGAGGTTTTACTGGCTCAGACAAAACGAAGTAGGAGCACATATGTGATATGTACAAGACCGAGATTAATACGAGTATGTGATACTATATTTTATTCTCGTGATATTTGTATCGGTCGGTTATATGTGATATAGCCGGGTTATCGAATCAAGTGTTGATTCGATAAGTTGGTACATATAATATTAGTTGGTTATATGTGATACAGCCAGATTATTAAATCAAGTGTTGATTTGATAATTTAGTGTATAATTGTATATTTGATATACTAGTTTACATTAACTAATATTAGCTCAGTCAAGCATTTATTTTTCTCACATGTGCACACTTAATATATATGTGATATATATTAATTGTGTTTTATTTATGTGTCATGGTTGTTGATACATGCAACATGGGTGTATGAGACTTATACCATAATAAAGATAATGTAGGGTTTATTTATTTATGATAATTCAATTATTTGTTGGAAATTTGTCACATGGCATGAAACTTTGAGAAGCTTTGAGACCCGTTGACTTAGTCCACTAGTTTTGTCTTACATTGGATATTTGTTAACCCAACCATTATCTAAACTCATGGTTAAGTCTCTACATGAGTAATATTAGATATTTTCTCACCCATGGTTGCCATTTTCACTCTCACAACATTATTTTTATTCATCTTCTTCTTCAAGCTCAAGAGCTCTCTAGCTTTTTAGCAAGTGAGAAATATTAGTGAGAAAATCAATTCTAAAGTGAGCAAAAATCCTACTTCATCATCCTCTACTAGATTAGCACTTTAGTATAGGGTGTTAGCTTCACTAATCTCTCATTAGTGAAGTAGTAGCTTGGGTTAGTGTCTCCTTGACGTAGATCATCTTCGGCCTCGAAGACTTCAAGCAAGTTCGTTCCTTTCTTCTTGTGAAGCCAAGCTAGAGTCCGGAAGATCACTACTTGGAGCGAAGGGACTACTACACGGAGCTAATGAACTGAAGGACCAGTCTATAAAGGTTGTATTCCTAGTTCACTTAGTTATAAAGTAGTTTACAATATATTTCGTATGATTCTCTAGTTAAAAATTCTAGTTTAGGGTTCTTTAAAACGGTAAATTTTTGAAAATGGCATGGACGATGCCTCCCGAAACCTTGCTGTCGTTCATAAGAACCCTACAGTGGTATCAGAGCCTAGCTAGAGAATTAGACGGATTGTGTTAGATTACGAAACCGAAACAACTCCGAAACACCGGATTCCAAGACCCGGTTTCTGTCGATTTTAAAACGTGCTCTAAAATTTTTTTAAACAGTTGCAGAATGTTGTATGCGTTGCAACATGAACATAGTAAAAATTTTAGCCCATTCCACCACAAACTGGCCGGCCACATGCCTGATATATCCGGCGACCTCGGCCAAAATTTGTATTTTTTGGTTGAAATTTTTACAGTGTTCTGGTCTCTGGGTTTTGGGATTTCAGGTGTTGTTTGTTTTTGCTAAATTTGCATATGATGTTAACTTTCTGTAAAGGCAACTCGGAATGTTTCGAAGTCGTAATTCTAACAGTTTTTTGGGTTATTTTATACGGTGTTAAAAAGTTCGAATGGATATCAAATACCTATTTTAACCCTTGCCGGATATTTTCCAAGTGCTGGATTTTTCTTTAGTTTAAAACTTTCAGAAAATCATACAGGCGATACTGTGGACCCTCTAGAAGAACGAAACCCTAACTCGATTATGTGACCGTCAAAACCTCCACTAAACCCTAGGGTTTATGGTAGTTCAGTGGTGCTACATGTGAGGCATTGGTTGACCCTTCTACGGCTGGTTCATAGGAGCTGTGGCATGTACTGTGTATTTTTAAAGTACGCTCAAGTGTTGAGATTTTTGGATAATTTTGGGTGTTTGTTGATTCGATCGGAATATTTAATATCGTCCAGCTATTTGTGGAATGTGATACAATATGTGGAATTCATATAGTTAGGCATGAAATCCGAAGTATGTGATATTTCGGGTTTATGATGTCTAAGGTGATTGTGGATTCCAAATGTTGTAGTTTGACATTTTCTTTTCTGCGACCGTAAGTGTAATATATGGTGTATCGCCGTTTTCGTTGCTATATGTTAACGACAATTGGGATACGCATATTTACTTACGTTGATGACATGTGATGTTATATGTTGTTGTGGTATGTTATATTGGATAGTCGTGTTTTGAATAGCCCGGGGTTTTATGTGAGATGAGAATTTTTATTTTCATTCATGTAAAATTCATTGTATGTAATATTCTTTTATTAGGGCACTTCCGGGTTGAGAATGATGTCACCATTATATTATATTATTTTCTTTTCCGTATTAGGATAGACTCAAGGAGGGGAGCACAAGTAACCGGGTTCTAGAGTCCAGTGGGAGACCAACTCGAGAAGTCGAGTCCGGGTCTCCTAACTCTAGAATTGGTAGGGTTGCTTGCCGCTCTCGTAGGGGTCTAGGGATGTGGGTTTGTCTATTCATCGCGATCGTGGAATCCATATTTTATACAGGCTCAAAATAAAACACGGACCTCCTAGTATATCCAATATTTCATATGTTTCTTCTGCTGCTCTGTGATGTGATCACTGTGGATTCTGAGACGAATGGATATATATTATATATGAGATATATAATAAACGTTGCTTATGTTTTCACCCGCGCTAGTCCCGTCCCGGTATGCCGTTAGTTAAGTAACCTAACGGTGCATAACGGGACACTGTGGCGAATGCGGATGGCATAAGCGTACGTTATATTTTCGTTTCATTTTCTGTGATGCTTAGGAAGCATAAATGATGGGACTTCATTAATGAGATTAATGAAAGAAAAGAAACCTCAAAAATGTTGTAGAATCAAATTTTCAACAAGGGTAGCTCTAGTTTTTGCTTTGCATAGCGGTATTCCTTGTAGAATATCTATCACCTTATTCGATAAGGAAAGAGCCGAGATCCCTTCACCGGGAGTGACCTCTTTAGCAATAACTGGCAGATACTACAACACTCGGTTTGTCTTTTGATTTCTTTTCAGATTTTTTGCTTTGCATAATGGTATTTGTGAAATATCCTGCACCTTATTCGATAAGGAAAGAGCCGAGATCCCTTCACCAGAAGTGACCACTTTAGCAAAACTAATAAAAGCCTCAAAAACACTCATTTTTCAAAATCACACGATTCTACAACGATATCAAGTTCATTACGCTCATGGTTTTCTTAAAAACCTACATAGTCCTCCGTCATTTTAGATAAGTACTATTTTAGTATTCGTGCTACGGTAGTTTGGCATGCGTCAAGGCGTAGTGTACAGTAGCTGATTAGTACTTATCTGTAGCATGAGATGCGATTGGATTAGGTTATTCGTACGGCGTTGTTTGGCATGTTTCAAGGGTCGTACAGGTGGGTTTAATTCAATCAGGAAATGATGGGTTGAACTTGACTAGCGGACTATGGGTTGTTTGGCCTGCGTCAAGGTCATATCATGCTAGGGGCAAAAGTATTATCGGGAATTTCAAGTGTTGAAATTTACAATGAGATTGCATACCTTCTATGAGATAGTTGGATCCCGATACCCACTACGAGTAAGAGTTACTCCTGGGAGAGTCTTACACTTTACAATTAGCCGATGAAGTAGGTGTCTAGACAGATGTCAACGGGGCTATGCCTCTGGAAAAACTAGGTTTACTTTAATTAGGTCCGTGGGAAAGCACGGGGAACCTCTCTCAAAGTACCGGCACTGGCCTGGCTGAAAGATTAGCGAAGTTGTAGACTGTAATTAATCCCAGCTAGTCTTTCCTTTTAGGGTTTAAAGGAAGATTTGATAAAAACAGTGGGAGCCATCCTGATTAGATAAAATAATAACCAATCTGATCTTGCAAGAGCATACACTAAAGTGTTTTCTTCTCTCTCTCTCAAGGTAGCGACCATATCACGTCTTAATCAAGATAATAATATGGATATATTGACCGAACCCGCTTATTATACTGAGCAGGGAAACGTTGGTTCCGTTCTTTCTTATAATTGTTATAAGACTGAACAGGGAATAGGGACATATCCAGATTCCCATACCGCCCAAACGAAGAATAAGCATATTGATGCATCTTCTTCGGGTGTGTTAGTTATCAAGAACTGTTTCTCGGTTCACTCTAAATCCTGGGTATTAGATACCGGATCGGGATCCCACATATGTAACATGTTACATGGGCCACGAAAAGGTAGAGAACTAGGAATAGATGATCATTCCGTAAGAGTAGAGAATGGTGCAAATGTTGCAACCAAAGCAGTTGGCGAATATCACCTTGTATTACCAAATGGCTGGATGCAATGGGATCTGAGATGGAATCCATGTAGTATGGACTTTGGAAGTTGCTCCTGAAGGGGTAAAACCCATTGGCAGCAAATGGATCTTTAAGAAGAAACTTGGTGTAGATGGAAAAGTTGAGACGTTCAAGGCTAGACTTGTTGCAAAGTATTTTCGTCAACGACCAGGTGTGGATTATGATGAAACCTTTTCTCCAGTGGCTATGCTTAAGTCCATCCGGATCCTACTTGCCATTGCTGCATACCATGACTACGAAATCTGGCAAATATATGTTAAGACCACCTTTCTAAATGGTGATTTAGAAGAGAGCGAGTACATGACTCAGCCAGAGGGCTTCGTAGACAGTGGGAGCAGCGGAAAGGTGTGCAAACTGCTTAAATCCATCTACGGGTTAAAGCAAGCATCGCGGAGTTGGAACATCTGTTTCGATGTTGTTGTCAAAGAGTTTGACTTCATCAAAAACGTAGATGAACCTTGTATATACAGGAAGGTGGCAGAGAGTAAGGTTGTCTTCCTCGTATTGTACGTAGATGACATACTCTTGATAGGAACTGATATTCCTATGCAGCAATCGGTCAAGCTCTTCTTATCACAGAGATTCTCAATGAAAGATCTAGGTGATGCCTTCTACATCTTGGGGATTAAGATCTATAGAGATATATCTAAAAGGATACTGGGATTGTCCCAATGCATATACATTGGCACCATACTAAAGAGGTTTAGTATGGAAGAATCCAAGCGCGGGTTTTTACCCACGATCTCAGGACTCACTCTCTCCAAAAAGATGTCTCCCAAGACTGATTTGGAGAGAGCTCGCATGCAAGGGATACCCTATGCTTCGGCAGTAGGCTCTATCATATACGTGATGCTATGTACCAGACCCGATGTAGTATACTCACTAAGTGTAGTGAGTAGGTATCAAGCAGATCTAGGAGAGAGTTACTGGACAGCTGTGAAGAGCATTCTCAAGTACTTGAGAAGGACTAAAGAGATACTTTTGGTGTATGGTAACGGAGAACTCCAAGTGGAGTCCTTACCCTAAGTTGCACTCAGGATTTGTCTTTACCCTTAATGGAGGGGCGGTATGATGGAAGAGTTCCAAGCAGGAAACCGTGGCAGACTCGGCGATGGAGGCTGAATACATCACTGCCAACGATGCTGCCAAAGAGGTTGTCTGGATGAAGAAGTTCATAAATGAACTTGGTGTGGTTTCATCCATTGAGTATACAATACCTTTGTATTGTGATTACAATGGAGCGGAGGCTTTGGCCAAGGAACCCAGGTCCCATCAGCGATCCAGGCATATTCTGAGGCGGTATCACCTGATCCGGGAGGTAGTTGATCACCGGGAGATCGAGGTCAGGAGAGTTGACACGAAGAACAACACAGTGGATCCACTCACGAAGGCCATTCTCCAGATACAGTTCGAGAGACTCTTCGGGATGTTGGGTATGCGATACAATAACAGCTGGCCCAAGTGCAAGTGGGAGATTATTAGTTGTATGTATTCCCTAGAGGCCATTATTGTACATATGATGTATATTATAGTGGATGCTTGGACATATATAGAGAGGAATTTCTTGTTCGACATGATAGTATGCTATCTGGTTGCTCTTTATCTTAACATGTATACTTGTCTCTTGATACTATCTCATGGTTACATGTTAGTAAACCCTTAGGATGTGTACTTGACTACCAGGATTATGATGCAGAATATACTAGTGGGGCCATGGTAGTCCATAAGTTCATCCTTTAATGTTCCTAATCGTGGGTATATCGAGACGGGGCATCGATATACCAGAGTAGACTAGCGTATACGCTTCTCGACCCATGAGATGGGCGATGGATGATCCCATATCCATTGGTGTTTAACATCAGAGATGGTATACGGGTGCTCAGTGGAGACTGGGTACACTGGACGGATTAGCCGAGAACTCCTAGATGGTATTATACTTGACGTCAGATAGCAGTTCTCTGGTGACACTGGTACAGGTTAGTCTGTAGACCCGAGATCGTCATAGAGTCTTGTGTAATTCCCACTGTGCTTTGATTTCCACATTACCACATTCAAGAGAACGTGCAAAACGGTGGTTTTTGGGTACAGTCCCGAGTCACATGGAGGCAATGAGCGATAGGAGGGGATCTCGTCTCTCCCGGTATTGGGGGTAGATGTCGTGCTGTGCTCGATTGGCTATAACTGGAAGTCCCTGGCCAGGGATGATTTAGAGATTTACTAGTAAGTGTTATTAGTAGTTTCTCGATCCGTTATGAGCCTCGTATCGGCATGACTTATCGAGTTATTGGGGTCTGACTTTTACCATCCATAGACTTGATATGCGACATCTCAGACGAAGAGACCAGACTGTACGGTAGTGTTACTGACAGGCTTTACAGAAGCTAGAGCAGGCTTGCTTGTTGATCTTCTGATCGCTCAATACCCGGGTACCGTTACATCCAGCTTGTACCGCTAACGGCTCGTGGGTGCTTGATATGATCATCACATACTGCCGGCGTATTGACGAGTCTTTAGAGTCCTACACAGAGGTTTTACTGGCTCAGGCAAAACGAAGTAGGAGCACATTTGTGATATGTGCGGGACCGAGATTAATACGAGTATGTGATACCGTATTTTATTCTCGCGATATTTGTATCGGTCGGTTATATGTGATATAGCCGGGTTATCGAATCAAGTGTTGATTCGATAAGTTGGTACATATAATATTAGTTGGTTATATGTGATATAGCCGGATTATTAAATCAAGTGTTGATTTGATAATTTAGTGTATAATTGTATATTTGACATACTAGTTTACATTAACTAATATTAGCTCAGTTAAGCATTTATTTTTCTCACATGTGCACACTTAATATATATGTGATATATATTAATTGTGTTTTATTTATGTGTCATGGTTGTTGATACATGCAACATGGGTGTATGAGACTTACACCATAATAAAGATAACGTAGGGTTTATTTATTTATGATAATTCAATTATTAGTTGGAAATTTGTCACATGGCATGAAGCTTTGAGAAGCTTTGAGACCCGTTGACTTAGTCCACTAGTTTTGTCTTACACTGGATATTTGTTAACCCAACCATTATCTAAACTCATGGTTAAGTCTCTACATGAGTAATATTAGATATTTTCTCACCCATGGTTGCCATTTTCACTCTCACAACATTATCTCTCTTCATCTTCTTCTTCAAGCTCAATAGCTCTCTAGCTTTTTAGCAAGTGAGAAATATTAGTGAGAAAATCAATTCTAAAGTCAGCAAAAATCCTACTTCATCATTCTCTACTAGATTAGCACTTTCATATATGGTGTTACCTTCACTAATCTCTCATCAGTGAAGTAGTAGCTTGGGTTAGTGTCTTCTCGACATAGATCATCTTCGGCCTCGAAGACTTCATGTAAGTTCGTTCCTTTCTTCTTGTGAAGCCATGCTAGAGTCCGGAAGGTCGCTACTTGGAGAGAAGGGACTACTACACGAATCTATTAAAGTGAAGGAACGGTCTACAAAGGTTGTATTCCTAGTTCACTTAGTTGTAAAGTAGTTTACAATATATTTCGTATGATTCTCTAGTTAAAGATTCTAGTTTAGGGTTGTTTAAAACGGAAAATTTTTGAAAATGGCATGGACGATGGCTCCCGAAACCTTGCTGTTGTTCATAGGAACCCTAAAGTACGCACCGGCATACCAGCAGTGCAAAGGGCTGATTCTATTTCTGCGACTTTGGGGATAAGCACTGAACCGCTATGCCTCAGAGGAGGACGAACCACCGACCGCGGCCACAATGGGGAGCTAGTGACCAGAACCAAAATGAGAGATCTACACTCTAAAAGCACCCGTCTCTCCTCTGCAATGACGGGGCCGACCTGATGGCGATTCAAGCCCTTGAAGAACTCCACAGGCCTCGGGAGATAGTCGGGCTTCGGGATCATGAAGAGAGAGCCAGTGTTTAACCGCATGAAATGGTGAATGACATCGCAAGTAACCTCCTGGGAGAGGGCATGCTCAACTAAAACTGCCTCTAAAGGAATGCCCTGGTTGTAGCCTAACTGTTACGCGAAGCGACGCGGATTATACCGCATGAAGAGAGCAGTGTCATTCTAGTGGAACACCAAATAACCCGTCCTGATCGAGTATAGATGCATAATCTCCTTAGGCTTTAAAGCCGGAACCGTACCATTTGACAAATCAAACAATTGTTGAACGGGCCCCGTTGGAGTGGAAAGGACTCGATCGCTGAAAAGCATTCCGCCTTCATTTGAGTACGTATTCAGCAGAACGTGGAGAGCCCCTAACTAGGTCGGATCGGGAGCGGAAGCATCAACCAACCTCATGATCCGCGGTAAAGTATATGATTCATAAAAATCAGGTCACTGGTACGCAGCAAACGCTCCCAACATATGCATCTCGATCACGACATGAAGTAGTGGAGGGAGAAATTCACGGTATTCGCACCCAGGTTCGAAGTATTAGCGGCAACGCTTAACCCATGATATAGATGCGACAACCCCACGATGCCAACAGCTAATCGTGCTCCTCCAGCTATGCAATGAGAAGGATAAAAAATGGAGGCTCTCATAAAGCGGCGATGCATCGGCATGGTGAACCAGCTGAGCCAAAGACTGATAAAGCCGACGAAGAAAGTTTCTTCGTCCATGCCAGGGGCTGCGGTCGCATCGAAAGCTACGGTCCATGAGTTTGGAATATAGAACTGCGGCAGGTCTACCTCTTTGGCCAGTAGTTTCTTCAGCCTGAATCCAAAAGGGTCTTCAATTTTCGTGAATTTTGGAGCCTTTTTGGATTAGGCATCCTCACGAAGGAAGCAAGCAATAAAAGCGTCAAAGCTGACACCTTGCCCTTCTGATGTCACGAACGGGTTTTCAAAGATACCCAGGGCCTTGATTAGACTCGGGTACTTATGACGAATGGAGTTTTCAATCATCAGGACGTCAAGCATAGCGGGCACCGTATCAAACACATACTCATCAGGAGACAATAACTCTTCATAGTGCTCTCCCCTGATCGGAAACCCGGAGATCTCGCAAAACTCTTCCAGTGAAATAGAGACCTTACGATCCCCTAGCAAGAACGTGTTGGTCGGAAGATTCCATTGATTCAAGAAAGAATTAACCCACCAGACGTGAGGGGCGTGATAATAAAATAACGACGCATACATTGCTTGGTACAGCCCAACCTTCTACAGAAGTACGCGTTGGGCGGAGAGAATATATCAAGCCCAGGGAAGGTAGCCCACTGGATGGCGGGGGGTGGAGGGGGTAGCGCCTACCTTATAAACCTACCCCCAGGGTCGAGCTTCATCCTGACATATTCGGTGCTCCAGAATATCAATGGCCACCATGGGTTGGTTGGATATCCCGGTCGTTGACGGCTCGAGTCGGCCCGTGGGAGTTCAGTTAGTCGCCTCCACCGCATAAGCAGTCCGCGGGCGTTCCATCAATGATATAGGGCATATGGGTTCTGTCGGCGCTTCGCAGGTAAAACTACGGCGGCCCCTGATGATATGAGCGTACCATGTCCCCCACAAGAGAAGAATAGTATGGTCCCTGTCATGTGCCCTGATCATCGCCATAACCTCCTCATCCGATGGCGATTGCGGAAAATCGACTTCTGAGCGTGTAAGGGAAGTCGGGAAGTGAGGCCATCATTCCTGAAATAAGAGGAAAGGAAAAACCCATTAAAAAATAAATATAATAATAATAATAATAATAAATAACAATAAATAATAATAACAATAAATAATAAGGTAAAATAAAATAAAAGAAAAGAAAACGTGGTGTGTGTTTCACGGGACCGCTGCCTGCAAAACCAATGGACCCCACAAAATCTAAATAGAAATAATCATTGTGAGAATCAAAAAGGATTCTCATCAAGTAAACAGTGAAGTTTAAACGACTCTTAAAACGAGTTCTGTTGAAATGCATGACAGATTCAAATATATATTAGGGGCATTAAAACCTTAAATTACTCGAGAACAATAGGGAATAAAATTCCGAAAAGTGTCTGAGTCTTTCGGGGCTAAGCTCTGTAAATACGGAATTAAATTCCTTTAATAAAGTGATTAAATCCCAGAAAACCCCGATGGCAAGGAGGCAAAGAAAATGGGATTAAATTCCATGGATCCTTAAAGATCGGTGACAGGGTAAAACCCTAAGAGGAGAATTAATAATCCCCATTGGTTCAAGACCTCAGAGTCAACAAAAAAACAAAAAAAGATGTGTTTTATTTGGATCATTAAGAAATCAATTCGAGAAAAGAGCAACGCTTTGTCGACGGATTTAAAATCCAGGGCAAAAACAAAAAAGGGTTTCGTTCATAATCCTTACCAAAGAAAGAGTTTTGACAGAGTTTAAATTTCAGCAGGCAGAGAACTAAAGCTCTGAAGAAGAGAATTAAATTCACAAGGAAAATAAGTAAGGAAGAAGATGAAAGAACAGTGGTCATCCCAGAGGCCAAAACCCTCGCATTTATAAGATATGATGGGGAGCGGTTCATCTTCCCATTCCCCTAGACTATCCAACGGCTGTAAGGACAGACAGCGTTGCACTCACGTGCAAGCCACGTAAGAGTAACGCTAGGGGGCATTTGTTCCCTTATAAAAAAGGGGTAAGGGAGAGTATCCTACTTTTCAAAGCCTCACGTGTTAAACACGTGAGTGCGTATATGCAATGCATATAGGCACTGCGATTAAAACAACTGATAGACTAAAACAGCCTCACGTGTTTAACACGTGAGTACCTATATGCAACGCATATAGGAACTGCAATTAAAACAACAACTAGGCTAATGGAGCCTCTGTAAGTCGACGTTACACACCCTACGGGTTTGCGGGGAGGCGGAACGGGTAAAAAACGATTTTTTCAAACAAGGTAATATCGACTTGAAATCCAAGATCTTAGCTAAACCAAAACTAACAAACTAACTAGAGGTATTATCTACTATGTAAAGAGATTATACCTAAAGTTTCTAGTCCTTCTTCTCTTCTTGCTATCCTCCTTCACCTCGCGGGCTCCTTAGAATGGAAATAGATGGCACCTCCTCGTCGGCTTCTCAAAGTAATAGAAGATCCACCCGAGAGTTCTAATATTGAGCTAAACCTCCAAGTTGAGGCAACTAGATCACTTGGTTTGCTAAACTAAGTAACCTAGAGTGTGTAGAGTGTGATTTAGAGTAGCTTAGTCTCACTAGCCCTTGATTCTCAACACATGAGACACTAGGGTTTTGAGAGGAAGAAGGAGAGAGCAAGCTTGAGGAAAGAGAATGTACTTTTGATAATGATAATAAAAAATAGAATGGCTATCTTTTATATGATCACAAGCATGGCATGGAAAAAATCTCATCAAAATATCTAGGTCTCAAAAATATCTCACAAAAATATATAGAGTCAAAAAGTCAAACCAAGTCAAATGGTCAAACTCAAGTAGCCATGCCACAAAATTATCATTTACCAAAAATAATAAAACCTTTTCTCCACCTCATATTTGTTTTGACCAAGTCAATGGTCAAAACCCAAATTAGGTGTCTCCTTCTATACCCCCTCTCATCCGTATATACATACCCGCATCCGTGTTCCGAAAAACACGAATACAATGAGACGAAGCTAATCCAATAATCAAATACTAGGATCCGGCTTAAACCAAAACCCACTAGTATTGTCCGCTCGAACACCACACGCGTATAAGTAACATATGTGATGGAACCCTATCGTAAAACCATATGACCTCTACATCATTTCTCCCGAAGCTGGAAAACCCTTTGTGTGGGGCTCTAAAGACTCGACAGGACTCCGGCAGTGGGTTTAACCACAAGCACGTCGGTGGCACTATCTGTACGTAACGGCTACCCAGGTATCTTTCGATAAGAAGGCCGACGAGCAAGCTCATCCAAACCCCTACTGAGCCTGTCTGTGGCAATCTCTGTACAGTCCGGTCTGTTCGTCTAAGAGTGTCGCATATCGGTCCTAGGGGGCGGAAAGCGTCTGACCCCTAATAGTGCAATAATTCATGTCGGAGTACAGTCCAAAACACCCTGAGAAATTACTGGTGTACCTACCAGTAAATCTCACTTGCCCTAGCCAAGGACTTTGTGTAATGGCGTTCCGAACACAGCACGACATCAACCCCCAATACCGGGAGAGACGAATCCTATCTAACCGCCATTGCCTCTAAGTGCTTTGGGACTGCACCCAACTACTACCTGTTAGCACGACTCAGCAGAGGCATGGTAGGGTAGTAATCGAAGAACAGTGGGAACACACTTGAGGCGAAGTAGCAGTGTCAAGTCAACGGACTAAGCTGTACTCATGTCACCTAAGAACTGCTACCTGACGATAGGTATAGTACCAACTAGTAGTTCCCCACGAGTCCGTCCTGTGTAACTCATAACCCAATGAGCACCTGCATACTATCTCCAGTACAACGTACTGATGGCTGTGGGACAGACCATCTCCTCTGCTGGGATAAGAAGCGTATACACTAGTCTACTCTAGAGTATCGATGCCCTGTCTCGATAATCCTACAACTAGGGACCTGTATAAGGATGTTCTTGTAGACTACCCATCCCCCACTAGTGTGATTGCCATCATAACGCTGGTAGTCAAGCAAAGATCCTAAGGGCTCTATCAATATGTATTAGCGATATGTTAAAAGAAACATATACACATATTAAGATAGATACAAACCAAGTAGCATACTAATATATCGAGCAAGATTGTCATAAATCCGTGTATATATCCCAAGCTTCCAAAATGTAATATACAAACTAGTACTATACAATAATGGCCTCTAGGGCATATCACACTAACAATCTCCCAATTTCACTAAGGCCATGTGCTGGCATATCGCAGACCTATCATCTCGAATAGCCTTTCGAACTGTGTCTGAGGGATAGCCTTTATGAATGGATCTACAGTGTTTTCCTCAGTAGAAACTCTCCGAACCTCGATCTCCCAGCGATCTACGATCTCCCTAATCAGGTGATACCGCCTCAAGATGTGTCTGGACTTCTGATGGGACCTAGGTTCCGTCGCTAAAGCTATAGCGTCGTTGTTGTCACAATACAAAGGTATTGGATCAACAATGGTCGGAACCACCTGAAGTTATATGAGGAATTTCTTCATCCAAACAGCTTCTTTTGCGGCATCGCAAGCAGCTATGTACTCCGATTTCATCGTCGAGTCAACAACAGTGTCCTACTTGGAGCTCTTCCAACAGACCGCCCCCCATTGAAAGTAAAGACATAACCCGACATGGACTTGGAGTCATCCTTGTCACTCTGAAAGCTGGAGTCAGCAAAGGCCTCGATCTGGAGGTCTTTTCCACCATACACCAAAAACATCTCCTTAGTCCTTCTCAGGTACTTGAGAATGTTCTTTACTGCTGTACAGTGCTTCTCCCCAGGGTTTGACTGATACAGGCTTACAACGCTCAATGCATATGCTACTTCTGGTCTAGTACACAACATCGCATACATTATAGAGCCTACCGCAGATGCGTAGGATATAGTTGACATGCGAGCCCTTACCAAATCAGTGTTTGGAGACATCTCTTTGGAGAGGGTGATTCCGTGACAAGCCGGTAGATTACCATGCTTTGAATCTTCTATACTGAATCTTTTCAATATGGTGTTGATATACCTGGACTGCGAAATTCCCAACATCATCTTAGATATATTACGATAAATCTGGATCCCCAGAATGTAGTTGGCATCACCGGGGGTTTTCTTTTGGCCCAGTGAGTGTGGACATCTCTGTTAACATTTCCTGGAGCTTCAGTTGTTGCTCCTGGGCCTTTGTTACGGTTCGGGTAAGTGGTCGGTGACCCCCAGAAGCGCCGCTTTCCTCCTTCTCGGAAGCCATATAAACAGTATGCACCACCATACCCTCAGATTTGGAGCGTCTGGGTTCAGTGCCCTTGAGATTCGTCACAGGCATAGGGATCTTCTCCGCCCTCCTCTTTCTATGGACGATAGAAGTTGAAGGGACTGTTGGTGTAGGCACCCATGCAGATGACACTTTTCGTGGCATGGTGGAGGGATAATCCTCCTTTTGATGAACTTTCATTTTCTTCTGTCGGCAGGAGTAGTCCTTATCGATTACGGAGTCTTAGACTCTCTGCCAGACCTTATGGATTTTGGAGGACAGCCGCGGAGAGGGTTGTTCCAACTCCGCCTTTGTAACATTTTCAACAGGTGAAGGAAACCTTTTTAATACGGTAGTTGGAGAGTTCTTGTGCGCCCTCCTAAGCAGCTCAAAGTTTTTCCCAGTTGGAACAGCAGCATCGACTTCCACCATCGGAGCTGGTGGAGTCAATCCAAAAGGGGAACTGCCCCCAGCTTTCCTCACTCGATGCCAGTGGCGACGTCGAGCTTGTCTTGCAGACAGTATTAGCTCAATTACGGTGGTGGCTTCATCATGCCCCCTGTTCTGGTAAAGGGTTACTGTTAGTGCCAGCCTATCAAAGACTGACATCCGCTGAGAAGAAACGTCCAACCTATCGAAGACTGACCTTTGGGCAGGGGAAATAGTATGGACGACCTCACCCGAAGCTGGAATTGCGGTGGCCAGTCTCGTAAAGACTGATCCCTTAGGAGGAGAAGCCCCTTTGACGACTTTGTCCGTCTGGGTTGGAAAGGCTATCCGCTTTGGGATAACTCTTTCAGGTATTGCAAGCATCCACTCGAGCTTTGGCCTAGTCTGTTAGAGACCGAGGCAATAAACTTGGAATTGGACGGCCCGTTATGAGGGGTCGTGGTAGTTGTAAGACGATCGAAGACCGACTTCTTCGGAGCTTCCTGTGACGGCATTGGGACGTTGAAGCTTGCCGGTGGGATCATGGTCCCAAATAACAGTCCAGTGGTGGCTTGAGTCACCTGTTCCACTGGCATGGCAAAGATGAAGGCCGCTTGGGGCCCATAGGTTACTCCTCCAGCGAGGACGGAGTGGGAGTTGCTGTTGCAGTTGGTGCAGTTGGATGCCATTTTCTCTGCACGGGAGCAAGACACCAAATCTTAGTATCTCGAATTCAGGGGAAACCACATTAAACCGCGACTCGTTCGCGAACACGACAGACGAAGTGTGGAGTGGAAAGAGGAAAATTGAGTCCCACCGGGCGTGCCAGAATCTATTCGCCGCCGAAAGACGCAACCGGGACGTCGGGATGTCCGGCCTGAATTTTGGTGGGTAGATGCTATTTGGTTTTATCCGTCCACCTCTCCGAAGATGCCAGTTTGATTTATGGCACCATATATCGGAGATTTAGACAGATGCGGCTGATATAACAGATTTCGTCAGATTCCCCCTCGTTGTGAGGGGTTTTTGATTGTGGGGACGCTCTTCCCTACAGGCACAAGCGCCTACAGTTAATTACGCTACCGCATCATGGTAACAACTTTCTCCTTCTCCAGATGGTCACTATGTGTCGTGTGTGTTTGTTTTATTTTCGGTTGCCCGTGGATCATATACGGAGACTAATTTATATTGTCGCCCGTAGGGCGTAGATTAGTCCAAATCCGTATTTTCTTAAATTTGGGTTTGGGTTGGTTTAAGGATCGTTAATCTTGTTTTAGATTAAGATCAACTTAATTGCTTGTTAAGGATACGTTAGTCTAATTTTAGACTAAGATCTACTTAACAAGATTTTGGGATTATTTGGATCCAACGAAAAAGTATTTGGACTCTATCGTCTTAGTTTAAGGACGTTGCGGTCCATAAGGTTTAAGGACATCATAGACCATGAGTTTAAGGACCTTATAGTCCGTAAGGTTTAGAGACATCATAGTCTGGTTTAAAGACGTCATAGTCTGTGAGGTTTAAAGAAGTCATAGTCTGTGAGGTTTAAAGACATCATAGTCTGGTTTAAAGACATCATAGTCTGTAAGGTTTTGATTTAACCGTTTGGAGATGCACCAAAAGTTATTGGTTATTGGGACGCCCCATCTCTCTGAAGACGTTGAAGATTACAACGACATGTATCAGAGGTTTGAAGAGATGTACCCTTGAACCAATGTTGGTCAGGAGATCTATAGTCAGGTTTAGGACAAAGACCAATTGAAAAGATTGTGAGCATATGGGCTCGGTTAATTTGAATTAGGGACTTATGGCCAACTTGGGCTCAGTCCACTCAGTTCTGAGTAAAGTGTTTGAAAATTGGTTTGGACGCAGTCCACTCATTTTGAATAAAATGTTGAACATTTGTTTGGGCCCAGCCCCTTTTTTATTCAATAATGCTAAGCATTAATTTGGGTTCTGACACCCCTTTTTCTTTATTCGTTTTTTGTTTAGTGTTGAACACTTTTTATGGCACTGGGGCCTTATTTATAGAGCACTTCGTAATTCCTTAGCGCCCACGTGAGGAGCACGTAAAGCGCCTGGCACTGAGCGCCAGACTGGAAGCGCTATGGTGCTTCTTATAAAAGGGCGCCCACATGAGGAGCGTGTGGAGCGCTTGGTGCTGAGCGCCGGACTTGGAGCACTAGAGCGCTTCTTATAAAAGGGCGCCCATGTGAGGATCGCTTGGCGCTGAGCGCCAGACTTGGAGCATTAAGGCACTTCTTATAAAAGGGAGCCCACGTGAGGAGCGCTTGGCGCTGAGCGCCAGACTTGGAGCGCTAAGGCGCTTCTTATAAAAGAGCATGCTAAAGCGCTTCTTTGTCAGCTTTGATCCATTCTGTGTTCTGAGAATTAAATTCTTGGTTTATAAGAGACATTGTCTCATGGATCTAAGAACTAAGTTCTTTTCTTTCTTGATGAGATGTTGTGATCTCATTTACTTTTGTGAAAGACCTTGTCTTATAGATCTGTGATCTAGAAAAGAACTATGTTCATATGATGTGAGAGTTAAACACTCAAATATAGAGGAGAAGTTATGATCTCTCTTCTTTTTCCTCGCCTTGAAGAAGGTTCTTCTTCTCAGAGCTTGCTCTTCTCCTTTCTTTTCTTTTCTGAGAACTTGAAGTTTATGGGGAGTTCCTCTTTTTTCTTCTTTCGATTTGAGAACTTATGGGGAGGTTTCTGTGTACAAGACTTGAAGTCTTGGGTCCTTTATATAGGTGAGGCTGACTTGTTGAATCAGTTAAGGAAATCTCTCATTGAAAGATCTCTGATTGATTTAGGGAATGTTTCATACCGTTGGATCTTTGATCCAAGAGATTCTATTTTACAGAAAATAGTTTTCTTGTTATTAATAAGATTGGGAAAATATTTTCCCATACATAACTTATTCTGTATCTCGGCGATTTTTTATCATCATTGGATCTTTGATCCAACGGTGCTCTGATTTACAGAGCACAATCTTTCCTGTTTGGAAAGATTTGAGGAGTATTTTCTCAATAGAATTTTATTCTGGTAATTTGATGATTTATCATCTTTGTTGGGTCTTTGATCCAAGGGTTGAGAACTTTTAGTTCTAGTGCTGGCACTCTCGTGCTTTGCACGTGAGTGCTGCCTCAGAGTCTTTGACTCTTAGCGCTGACGCTCTTGGTGCTAGCGCTCTCGTGCTTTGCACGTGAGTGCTGCCTCAGAGTTGTTGACTCTTAGCGCTGGCGCTCTTGGCGTGAGCGCTCTCGTGCTTTGCACATGAGCGATGCCTCATTTCAAATTTCAAATTTTGAATAGAGCTTTGCTCTCTGATTGGGGGAAACAAATTCCCCCCACCATTGCGCTCACGTGGCTTACACGTGAGTGCAGCGGTGGCAATGTTTCCACCGTTAGATCAACATGGAAGTTGGATCGACTTCCAGCACTTATAAATAGTGCCTTTGGCCCTTGAGATGACTGCTTGTTCATCTTCTTGTTTTCTCTGAGAATTGAATTCTCTCTTCAGAGCATAGCTCTCTGCCTTAAGAACTTCTTAGAGTCAAAACTCTGCCCAAATTTGGTAAGGCTTGAACTTTTTAACAGAGCTCTGCTCTTCTCAGATCGTAGATCAAAAAAAAGGTTTTAGGGTTTTACCCATTAATAGAGTCATGCTCATCTTTAGATCATAGATCTTCAAGATATAATGTTTTTTAGGGTGATTTTAACCCATGAACTGGAACACTGTTCATCTTCCATGAAGAACTCTTAAAGTTCGTTCACAGATCTTGAAAATCTTGGAGTTTTTATTCTGCAAAAACTTTGCTTTTTAGGGTTTTGATAGATGATTCCATCGTTTTCACAAAGCGCGGCTCTTAAAATCTTTAAGGAACTTTATTCCTCTCATGATTAGAGTTGACAGATGTCACTCTTGTTCTGCAGAGCGTTGCACTCGAGGGAGTTTAACTCTTTGGCCCGAAGGGCCTCTCATTAAATGAAAATCCTTTTACGATTTCTCCTTTATTTGCACAAATTTGAATTTGTTGGGTGTCTTTAATTAGAACTTGTTTTCTCCATGAAGATATCAAGAGTTATTTAAATTCCCGTGTCTGTTTCAATAAGTATTTTCTTGATCAGTCCGACCACTAAACTCTCACTGATTCTGCTTTTCAGACACTATGGTCGCTCATCTGTATGACCTTAACGAAATTATTTCTTATGGAGACATTCACGCACAAGGCCATTGTCGAAACTAGGAGTTTACAAATGCTCAATGCGCTGAGATTATAAGTCGCTTTAATGAATACAACGGTTGACTACTTCCTCGTTATTCAGCTCTTTTGAAGCTCGTCGTGAGAGCGATTTGGAACGCACTTCCTGGATTTTACGAAGCCATGCCGCTTAAGGCACTGGATGCTACTGAAGACAAGGTGCACTCAGTATATCCGATGGGCCTGATCTCGAAGAGGCGGCGGGATAATCTTGTTAATATTTTGCATCAAATTTTCCAACAGACGACGATAATCGTTGCTTATCAAAGGAAAGACGACTTCAGCGAGGATCTTGACGCTTGCATTCGCGAGAGGATGCACACAAAAATGGTCAGAAAAGCCAGAAGTATTTTAGACGGCCTTACTTCTGAATTTCTCAACCCATGTCCCGGATTCAGTGTTTTACTATTGTAAACATTTTAATAATATTTTGTTTACTGTTTTCATCAATATAAGAATTTTCTGAGGTACGAATAACAAATTTTTCCTTTCTATGCGTTTATTTTATGCATTAATCCTTTTCGCACATACTTGAGTAGGTACGCTTCGAATGCTTAACTGGATGCGAATAAAATGTTCTCTTTATTGCCCTGCACAATATGTGGTCGACGTCCGTGGGTTATGCCTTTTGTTTTGACTTGGCGCAAAGTAGTTTACGTACTCTTGTGTAGAACCTCCATTTCAGTGGCATGTAACTTTGGCAAGTGTGGCTTATAGATAGCAGTCCATCTTAACCTCCCTGTAGGGCAATGATGGCTTAGGAGACAGGTTCAGGTCTGTCGCCGAAGACTTTTCAACTTTATGAGCCGTGAGGCTCTTATAAATACTTTTCTCCCTACGAGTCGAAAGGATCTCATAGGTGTATTTTCTCCTTAGGAGTTATGTGGATTCCTAAGTGTGTTTTCTCTTGAGAGTCGTAAGGATCTTACAAGAGAATTTTCTCCTTTACGAGTCGAAAGGAATCGTAATTGGTTGGTGAGTTAACTTGTTTCCGAGTCGAAGCATTGTTTTGACGGGGAGGTCGTTGGATGACGTATTTCCGAGATGGGGTCATTGGATGACGTATTTCCGCGACGGGGTCATTGGCTAACGTGTTTCCGAGACGGGGTCATTGGATGATGTATTTCCGCGACGGGGTCATTGGATGACGTATTTCCGCGACGGGGTCATTCGATGATGTATTTCCGCGACGGTGTCATTGGATGACGTATTTCCGAGACGGGGTCTTTGGATGACATGTTTCCGCAACTGGGTCATTTGATGACGTGTTTCCGAGACGGGGTCATTTGCTGACATATTTCCGAGATGGGGTCATTTGATGAAGTGTTTCCGAAACGGGGTCATTTGCTGACACGTAAGTGGTTGGCGAGTTAACTTGTTTCCGAGTCGAAGCATTGTTTCGATGGGGAGGTCGTTGGATGACGTATTTCCGAGACGGGGTTATTGGATGACGTGTTTCCACAACAGCGTCATTGGCTGACGTGTTTCCGAGATGGGATCATTGGATGACGTATTTCCGCGACGGGGTCATTCGATGACGTATTTCCGCGACGGGGTCATTGGATGACGTATTTCCGAGATGGGGTCATTGGATGACGTGTTTCCGTGACAGGGTCATTTGCTGACATATTTCCGAGACGGGGTCATTTGCTGACGTATTTCTGAGACGGGGTCATTGGATGACGTATTTCCGCGACGGGGTCATTTGATGACGTATTTCCGAGACGGGGTCATTTGCTGACGTATTTCCACGACAGAGCCATTTGCTGACGTGTTTCCGCGACGGGGTCATTGGATGACGTATTTCCGAGACGGGTTCATTTGCTGACGTGTTTCCGCGACGGGGTCATTGGATGACGTATTTCCGAGATGGGGTCATTGGATGACGTGTTTCCGAGATGGGGTCAACTGCTGACGTATTTCCGCGACGGGGTCATTGGATGACGTGTTTCTGCGACGGGGTCATTGGATGACATATTTCCACGAAGTGGTCATTTGGGTGACGTATTTCCGAGACGGTGTCATTTGCTGACGTATTTCCGCGACGGGGTCATTTGGATGACGTGTTTCCACGACGGGGTCATTGGATGACATATTTCCAAGACGGGGTCATTGGATTACGTGTTTCTGAGATGGGATCATTTGCTGACGAATTTCCGAGACGGGGTCAATGGATGACGTGTTTCCGAGACGAGGTCATTTGCTGACGTATTTCTATGACGGGGTCATTGGATGACGTATTTCTATGACGGGGTCATTGGATGACGTTAGGTCGTCTGTGAACCGTAAAGTCTTGGAACTAGGGCCTTTACCATGGCTTCGATTGATGGTGTCGTGTCCGTGCCCTGCTGGCATGAGGAGGAACGCCGTTGTTGGTCTTCTGGGATGCAGATGTCGCCGTCGAGATCTGACTCTCCCTTTGACAAGGTCCGGTGGGGAAATGTGGTCCCCTTTTTGTTTGTGCCCATAGATTGTATACAGAGGTCAGTATGGACTTACCTGCAGGGCATAAGTTTCATTCTTTTTTTTATTTCTTTCCGCGATACTCTATCATTTCAGCTTTTATGTCGCGAAAGTCGTGATTGCCCAATTATTTCGGCTATTTTTCGCGGTGCCCAATCATTTAGGCTTTTTTTGTTTTTACTCGCTGCTTTTTATTGCGAGTTGCCCAATCATTTCGGCTATTTTTGTATGCATATATTTTACTTGCTGTTTTTGTTGTAAGTTGCCCTATCATTTCGGCTATTTCATATGCATTTATGGCTCGCTGACTTTTCGCCGCGAGTATGGAACTTAGGATCTGATACCAATCTTAGCATCAGCATCGCTTCGACTGGAATATTGCCAGGAGTGAATCATCATTTTTCTTGAAAGGACTTAGAATTTGATACCGATATAGGCATCAGCATCGCTACAACTGGGATATTGCCAGGAACGAATGATCATTTGCCTTTGTCGATTTAAACAAAGATGGGTTAGCAAACAGGGTTAAAATCCTGTCGACTAAGGCTTTTGACTTCATGAGCCATAAGGATCTCATAAAGGTGTTTCTCCCTACGAGTCATGAGGATCTCGTTGGTGCATTTTCTCCTTAAGAATCGTGAGGATTCCTAAGTGTGTGTTCTCTTATAAGTCGTAAGGATCTTACAAGAGTGTTTTCTCCTTATAAGTCGAGAGGACTTACAAGTTTCGTTCACCACATGAGGACATCTCATGTTGTTGGTGAAACTTGGTGGGGGAGACGTTTATTTGTGCCCGTGGATTGTATACAAGGGTGAACAATGAACCTTTTGTAGGGCAGTCTGGGAAATGTGATGACTTAAGAACAGGTTCAGATCCCTGTAATTTAAGGCTTTTGAATCTTATGAGCCGAGGGTCTCATAAGAGGGTTCTCCTTACGAGTCGTGAGGATCTCGTAAGTGTAATTTCTCCTCAGGAATCGTGAGGATCACTAAGTGTGTTGCTCCCTTGTGAGTCATAAGGATCTCACGCAGGTATTTTCTCCTTACAAGGTCGAGAGGACTTTGCAAGTGTGCATAACAATTTTTTTAACGAGTCTCGCCCTTTCATGTTTTCACAAACCCGCCGGTAGCCGTGCTATTTTTACTCACGGAGCCCTTTCGGGTATTCATCCGTGCCCATTTCACTTGTGGACGTACCTTTTTTTTTCCACGTCAGCCTGAGGATGCCATGGTTTGTAGTAGTTTAAGGACGTTTCGGTCTGTAGCTAGTTTCAGGACATTGAGGTCCATTGTTAGTTTAGGGACGTTTCGGTCCGTCGTTAATTTAGGGACGTTTTGGTCCATTGTTAGTTTTAGGACATTGTAGTTCATTATTAGTTTTAGGACGTTGCGGTCCGTTGTTAGTTTTGGGACATTATGTTCCATCGTTAGTTTAGGGACATTTCGGTCCGTTGTTAGTTTAGGGACGTTTCGGTCCATTGTTAGTTTTAGGACATTGCGGTCCATTGTTAGTTTTAGGACATTGCAGTCCGGTAGCGATTTTGAGGTAAGGTTTCACTAGATACTACTTATAGAGTTTGGGCTTGAGAAGACAGCGAGCGGACATAGGCGTCGTCATCTATCGTTAACCTAGGACGTGACTCGTCAGGCGTAGTATTTTTTTAGGAACCGACCGTTTATTGGCCTGAAGGGTCTTTCGCCATGCATATCCATGAGCAGGTAAGCCCCACCTTGGTAGACTTTGTCTATGATGTACGGGCCCTCATAGTACGGCTCGAATTTCCCCTGTTTGGCACGATTGGGGATCATAGGTCTCTTGACCACTAGCACGAGTTCACCTTGACGAAATGTTCTCGGCCTAGTCAATCTCTCGTATGAGCGCATCATTTTTTCTTTGTAAGCCTCCAAATTTTGCTGCGCCATGAGACGAGTTTCATCGAGGGCGTCGAGCTCCTAAAGCCGAAGATGAGCATTCTCTTCGTCTCTTAGTTCATAATGAACCGCCACTCGGAGAGAGGGTAGCTCTATTTCGAGAGGGAGTACCGCTTCTGTGCCGAATACCAATGCATAAGGCGTTGTGTATGTGTCCGTTTTGAACGTGGTCCGATACGCCTATAGAGCTTCATGCAGTCTCTCGTGCCAATCCTTTTTATTTTTGGACACCGTCTTCTTTATGATCTTCGTCAAGGTCTTGTTAAAAGCCTCAGCTAGACCGTTAGCTCTGGGATTATAGGCCGAAGAGTATCTCTAGTCTATATTATGCTGCTGTGCGAAGCGGCTGATTTTGTGACTTCTGTAGGCCAGCCCGTTATCAGAGATAATTCGTCGTGGAGTGCCGAACCGATAGATGACGTGTGTCTTGAAGAAATAGATAATACTCTCCTTCTTCACTTCTCTTAGCGGTATGGTCTCTGCCCACTTAGAGAAGTAATCGGTTGTCGCCAATATGAACCGATATCCTCTAGATGACGCTGGTTCGATGGGCCCAATTATGTCGGTTCCCCACATTTCGAACGGCCAGCTGGCTACTGTCGAGTGGAGCGGATTTGGATGCTGGTGGATGAAGTCCCCATGAATTTGGCACGAGTGACACTGCTTCGCGTATTCGAGGCAGTCCTGAATCATCGTGGGCCAATAGTAGCCCATCCTTTTGATTTTCAGCTTCATCTTTGGCCCAGCTTGATGAGAACCGCAGAGTCCGTCGTGAGTTTCTTGGAAGACTTTCCTTGCTTCTTCTGGTCCCAGGCATCTCAGCCATAGAGAATTGAATGATCTCTTATATAGAGTATCATTGACGAAGGCGAAAGACATAACTCGTTTCATGAGCTGATGTCTTGAGGATGCATCTTCAGGTGTTCGACGGAATTTGAAGTAATCTATCAAGACTTCTCTCCAATCCTTCGCCTTTCCTTGGTCCTCTATTTGTAGGGTTGTTTGCTTGGTCCCTTCCTTTTCTTTAAACGACTCCGGAGATATTTCTGTCAGTGCAAGAACCCGACGGGTTTATATAATGATCCCCACGTCATCGAGGTTTTCGTCAGCTAGTTCATTAGCGAGCTTGGCTAATGCGTCCGCCTTGCTATTTTCTGCACGCGGTATGTTTTCCAGGATGTAGGAAGGGATTTGAGTCAGCAATTGTTGCACTCTCTCGCCGTACTTTACCAACTCCGGTTTGCACGTTTGATAATCGCCGTTTACTTGGCTAACGACCAGCTGAGAGTCTCCGTATATAAGGAGGTTTTCTTTTCTCATGTCGACAGCGCCCTCAAGACCTGCTATCAAGGCTTCATATTCTGCTTCATTTTTCGTCCTCGGCTCTGTTAGGGAAAAGGTAAAGCTTATTATCCCTCTTTATGGAGTCACGAAGGTGAGGCCTACCCCAGATTTGATTATGGGGGAGCTGTGCTTTTGCTTCTTCAAGGAAGATGCCCTATCGAAGTAGAGTTCCCATCGGGTATCACTCCCTCCATTCTCCCTATCGATCGTGTCAAACGCGTGCTCGTCCAGCAATTCACAATTTAGGGGTGGATCGGCAAGTATCGGATGCTCAACGAGGAAGTCGGCGATGGTCTGGCCTTTCACTACCTTGAGAGGTCGGTATGTTATCGAGAATTCCATTAAGAGTAGGGCCCATTTAGCGAGCCGTCCCGTTAGTATGGCTCTCGACATTAAATATTTGAGAGGATCTACTTTTGATATGAGATGGACCTCATGCGCCAAAAAATAATGCCGAAGCTTCGTTATCGTGAAGATTAGCGCTAGGCAGTGTTTTTCGATAGGGAAGTAGTTGTTTTCTGCCCCCAGAAGAACTCGAATCAAATAGTAGAGGGCTCTCTCTTTCCCTTGGTCGTTCTCCTGTGCCCATAGCGCGCCTAAAGTACCTTCAAGGGCGGTTGTGTATAGGATGAGAGGCTTTCCCTTGACCGGAGCGGTCAGTACCGGCGGATTCTGCAGGTATTGCTTGATTTCATCCAGTGCGCTTTGGCATTTGCGATCCCAAATGAACGGTGTCCCCTTCTTCATTAAGTGGCTGTAGGGGCGGCATTTGTCGGAGAGATTGGCTATGAACCGCCAGATATACGCAATCTTTCCATGGAGAGACCGCAATTGCTTGAGAGTTCTTGGTGAAGGTATTTCCATAATCGCCTTGATCTTTGATGGATCTATTTCGATGCCCCGGTGTCGAATGATGAACCCCAGGAATTTGCCCGAGGAAACTCCAAACGCGCATTTGAGAGGGTTCATTTTCAGATTGTATTTCCGAAGACGCTGGAACACTATTTTCAAATGCTCCCAGCGTTCCTCATATGATTTTCTTTTCACCACGAGGTGATCGATATAGCATTCGACGATTTCATGTATGAGGTCATCGAAAATCTTCGTCATGGCCCTCTGATAGATTGCGCCGGCGTTCTTCAAACCGAAAGGCATCACTTTGTAGCAGAGTATGCTCAGAGGAGTTCGGAAAGCGGTATGCTCCTGGTCTTCGGGATGTATCTTTATTTGATTATACCCTGATGAGCCGTCCATAAAGGAGAAGACTTCGTGAGTGGATGTGTTGTCTATCATCAGCTCGGTAACTGGTACGGGAAAATCATCCTTTGCACATGCTTTGTTGAGGTCCCAAAAGTCCACGCAGATGCTCACCGTCCCATTTTTCTTCATCACTGGGGCAATGTTGGCGATCCAGTCGGGGTATTGAACTTCTTGAATGAAGCCAGAGTTGATTAGCTTCTTGACTTCGGCGTTGATACACATTTCCAGTTCAAGCCGCATTCCTCTTGGTGCCTGTTTGACTGGCCTGACGTCCAAAGAAATCGCCAGTTTATGCACAGCTATTTCCGGATCTAGCCCTGGCATCTCGGAATAGTTCCATGCAAAGCAGTACTTATACTGCATGAGCACGTCTTTTAGCACAGCCACCTGCTCTTTAGACAGCAGCTCACTAACGAACATTGGCCGCGGGTCATTTGTCTTCCCCAAGTCGATTTTCCTTAGGTTGTCCGCAGTAATATGTATTCCATCTTCCAACTCTTTTGACGCCAGTGGAAATTCTGAGATCACCTCATCTTCATCTTCATTTTCGAAGCACCAGGAGAGGTCGTCCATATTTTCGCACTCTCCTTCTTCCGACAGCGTTATTACATGACAGGTACAAGATCGTTTCCAAGATCGATATTGATCTGGTTCTACTCTTGCTATATTCGTGGCTTTTGGCTCATGCTTTTGTGGTGGGGCTACCTTCCAACTGTTGGATAGAGCGAATCTGCCGAGTTGATATTGGTCTTCGACCCAATATTTGAAGGTGAAGCAGTCTTCAAGAGGATATCCTATCACTCGGTGATAGGAGCAATAATACGGGTGATGGACCTCGTTTGCTTGAAAGGGGTGCTTGGACTCCGGGAGCGTAATCATTTGATGTTTCACAATGAGGTCGAATATCTTCCTTGTCTTGTCTTGAGGGAAGGAATATTCCCGATCCATCTTCTTCATTAGAGACGGATTCCGGCTGACCTTTTCTTGATCATGTGGCCTTTTGGATCCGTTTTGCCGCTGTCGAACGTTTTTTCCATTCTTTGACTTATTTTTGCCTCTGCATCAGGCCTTTTTCTTGTCTTGGCAATGCATGGCGGGCTGACGATGAACGACATCGTCATCCTTCGAGGCCTGCTGAAGGAGACGTTGCGTCTTGGCTTTCTCGTAAATGGCCATTTCGCGACTGTGGTCGTGCCGAGCCTTTCGACTCGCTTCTCTTATTAGCTTGTCCATTTGTTCTTCAAATGACGGACTCAACACTTTTATGGCAGGACCTCGTTCTGGTTCAGCGTCAGCGTCTTTTAAAAGAGTATCCTCTTCTTCATCAAGGTCCTTTATGACATGGCAGCCATGGAACTGCTCCCATTTCTTGGATTGGACATATCCGAGCCCAATCGTCTCTATTTTTCCGTTGGGCAATTTTCATTGAGTTCCGGGGACATTCCAAATCCTGTTGTAGAATTGAGCTTGTCGAGGAGTTTGTTTAAATGGTACGCCTTGGCATCTTAATAACCTTCTCAACCCCTCGGTGTAATACCTGGGCAAACGAATGGGTTGGAGGCAGTCGAGCACAGGATCGGGACCATGCCAGACTTCTCTTTTGACTTTAGTCTCCGTAGATCGATAGAATAGGATTGCCTTTTCACCTCTTCGCCTGGAAGGGACGTAGAATGTCCGTAGCTCTTGCACACTATATGTCTCAAGCGCGTCGAGCTCTATGTAGTGCTGCCGCGGAACCATGGCGATCTGCAAACTCTGATCATCTCCAGTGAAGGCTTGCACTGATGGACAGACCGAGAACACTGCGTTGACTTCGTCTTCAGAATCACTGCCAAAAACCAGAATAGGGGTAGATGGTCCTGGCTTGTTGCATTGGGGCGGCCCCGAATAGTCTATCTCTTCTTCCTCATCGGTATCGCTCCCGAAAACCAGAATAGTGGCGATAGCATTTTGCTTATTCTCTGGTTTATGGCATCTTTCCATGTCTTCAAAGTCTGGTAGGAAATACTTTGCATTCTCGTATTTGTGGACTTCATTCATGGAGAATGGATTTAGCTCCCCCGTTACGGTGTACTCGAGACCGTCTTTGAAGTACTTCATAACCTTATGTTGTGTAGAATGGATGATATTGTACTCGTGTAACCACGGCCTGCCGAGCAAAGAGTTGTAGCAAGTCTTGGCATCAATGACGTGAAACTTGATGTCGGTGACGAGCGACCCGAACCGTAACATCAGTATTACGGACCCGAGCGTCCGTGATGACTGGGAGTCAAAACTGGAGATGGTAATTTTATCCCGAGCTAGGTGCTGAACGCTCATGCAAATTTCTTTTAGCACTCTGACATTCAGGAGATTGACAGAGGACCCATTGTCAACTAAGATCTTCCCTATCTTGATGTCATGGCAGTACCCGGTGACGTATAGGGGATGGTTGTGCTCGCACGTTCCGAGGAGGAGATCTTCATCGCCGAAAGTGATGTCGGCCGTGTGAACTTCTTCCGGCTCGTCCTTCATCTTCTCTTCGGCGAGGAAGGCTTGAAACTGTCCGGGGTTTTGTAATGCCTTAATTAGAGAATCTCGTGTCTCTTTAGGCAACAGAAAGGCATCGAGAATGCTTAGCTGCGAAGGTATCTTCCACAGATAGACCAAGACATTGCAATCCACTCTGCTCTTCTTAGGTGGGTCCTTGGCTGCAAGCTCTTCGACGACTCGATCATCAAGGGCGATATCCTCAGGGACCTTTTCCTTCCCTTTATCTTTTTTGTTCGATCCCTGTTCTCCGCCGAAAAGATGCGACCGGGACGTTGGGACGTCCGGCATGAGTTTTGGGGGGCAGAGGCTATTTGGATTTATCCATCCACCTCTCCGAAGATGCCAAGTTGATTTATGGCACCATGTATCGAAGGATTAGACGGATGCGGCCGATGCAGCAGACTACGTCAGATTCCCCCTCATTGTGAGGGGTATTTGATTGTGGGGACGCTCTTCCCTGCAGGCGGAAGCCCCTGCAGTTAATTACGCTACCGCATCGCGGTAATAACTTTCTTCTTCTCCAGATGGTCACTTCGTGTTGTGTGTGTTTATTTTTATTTTTGGCTGCCCGTGGATTGTATACGGAGACTAATTTATGTTGTCACCCGTAGGGCGTGGATTAGCCTAAATCCATATTTTCTTAGATTTGGTTTTGGTTTGGGTTTAAGGATTGTTATTCTTATTAAGATTAAGATCAACTTAAACGTTTGTTGAGAATACGTTAGTCTAATTTTAGACTAAGATCTACTCAATAAGATTTTGGGATCATTTAGATCCAACGAAAGAGTATTTGGACTCTATCATATTAGTTTAGGGACATTGCGGTCTATTGGGTTTATGGACATCATAGTCCATGGAGTTTAGTTTAGGGACGTTGCGGTTCATAAGTTTAAGGGCATCATAGTCCGTAGAGTTTAAGGACATCATAGTCCGTAGTTTAAAAACGTCATAGTCTATAGAGTTTAGTTTAGGGACGTTGCGGTCCATAAGTTTAAGGACATCATAGTCCATGGAGTTTAAGAACATCATAATCCATAGTTTAAAGACGTCAAGAACCTTTATAGAATGCGCATTAGCAAACCTAGTCTATAGAATTTAGTTTAAGGACGTTGCGGTCTATAAGTTTAAGGACATCATAGTCCATTGAGTGTCTGGTTGTCGGGACCTGTCACCTCTCTGAAGACGTTGAAGAATTACAACGACACATATCAGAAGAATGAAGAAATGTACTCTTGAACCATTGTTGGTTGGGGGATTTATAATCACGTTTAGGACCAAGACCAATTAAAAATATTGAGAGCACATGGGCTCAGTTAATCTGAATTGGGGGATTTATGGCCTACTTGGGCTCAGCCCATTCAGTTAAAGTGTCTGAACACTTTTTCGGGCTCAGTCCATTCATTTTTGAACAAAATGTTAACATTTGTTTGGGCTCAGGCCTATTTTGTTCAATAATGCAGAGCATTAATTGTGGGTTTTGACACTCCTTCTTCTTTTGTCTTTTATTGAGTGTTGAACACTCTTTGTAGCGCAGGGCACTGGGCTTTATTTAAAGAACATTTTGTGTTCGCTCAGCGCACACGTAAGGAGCACGTGGCGCGCTTGGCGTTGAGCGCCAGACTTGGAGCGCTGAGACACTTCTTATGAAATAGTGCACACATGAGGAGCACGTGGCGCGCTTGGCGCTTAGCGCCAGATTTGGAGCGCTGAGGCGCTTCTTATGAAATAGCGCACATGTGAGGATCACGTGGCGAATTTTGCGCTGAGCGCCAGATTTGGAGCGCTAAGGTGCTTCTTATGAAATAACACACATGTCAGGGGCACGTGGTGCGCTTGGCGCTGAGCACCAGACTTAGAGCGCTAAGGCGCTTTTTATGAAATAACGCACACGTGAGGAGCATGTGGCGCGCTTGGCACTGAGCGCCAGACTTGGAGTGCAGAGCGCTCTTTATTAAATAGCGCACACATGAGGAGCACGTGGCGCGTTTGGTGCTGAGCGCTAGCCAATGAGTGCAAAGCGCTCTTGATTAATTCTATGCTCTGAGAATTAAGTTCTAGTTTATAAGAGATTTTGTCTCATGGATCTAAGAACTAAGTTCTTATTTTAATAGGAGTTGCTATGATCCCTTCTGTTTTTGTGAAAGACTTTGTCTTTGTCTTATAAATCTGTGATCTAAAGAGAACTAAGTTCTTCTCCCTCCTTTTTTATGATGAGATACTCCAATCTCTCCTACTCTTATAAAAGACTTCTGTCTTTGTAGATCCATGATCTAGAAAAAGAACTAAGTTCTTCTTTTTTTATGAGATACTTTGATCTCTCCGTTTTTTTTTACCTTGAAGAAATTTTCTTCTTCTGAGAGCTTGCTCTTCTCTTTTTTCTTTTCTGAGAACTTGAAACTTATGGGGGGTTCTTCTGTACAAGACTTGAAGTCTTGGGGCCTTTATATAGTGGAGGATGATTTGTTGAATCAGTTAAGGAGATCTTTTCTCTAATTGATTTGGGGATGTTTACCACCGTTGGATCTTTGATCCTAGGGCTTCTGTTTTACAGAAGACATCTTTCTTGTTACTTAACAAGATTGGGAAATTATTTTCCCATACAGAGATTGTTCTGTATCTTGATGACTTTTTAATCACCATTGGATCTTTGATCCAACGGTGCTCTGGTTTACAGAGCACAATCTTTCTTATTTGGAAAGATTTGAGGTGTATTTCCTCAACAGAATTTTATTCTGATAATTTGATGATTTTTTTAATCATTTTCGTTGGATCTTTGATCCAATGATGGAGAACATTTAGTTCTAGCGCTTGGTGCTCTCGTGCCTTACACGTGAGTGCTACTTCAGAGTCTTTGATTCTTGGCGCTGGCGCACTTAGCGCTAGCGCTCTCGTGCTTTGCACGTGAGCGCTGCATCAGAGTCTTTGACTCTTGGCGCTGGCGCACTTAGCGCGAGCGCTCTCATGCTTTGCACGTGAGCGCTGCAACAGAGTCTTTGACTCTTAGCGCTGGCGCATTTAGTGCGAGCGCTCTCGTGCTTTGCACATGAGCGCTGCGTCAGAGTCTTTGACTCTTAGCGCTGGCACTCTTAGCGCGAGCGCTTTTATGAAGCACTGCTTCATTTCAAATTTCGAAATTTGAACAGTGGTTTGCTCTGATTTGGTGGAAACAAATGCCCCCCACCGTTGCGCTCACATGGCTCACACGTGAGTACAGCGGTGGTAGTTTTTCCTCCGTTGGATCAATCTTGGAAGTTGAACCGGCTTCCCCTACCTATAACTAGGGCCTTAGGCCTCTGTTCATCTTCTTGATTTCTTGTTTTTCTGAGAATTTTATTCCCTCTTCAGAGCATAATTCTTTTAGAGACAGAACCCTATCGAAATTTTTAGGTAAAGATTAAATCTTTGAAGGGATTATTTTATAATCTAGGGTTTCACCCATTAACAGAGCTTTGCTCTTTTCGGATCATAGATCTAAAGAAATTTTTAGGGTTTTCTCAACAGAGCTTTGCTCTTCTTGAATCATAGATCTAAAGAGATCTTTCTTACGGTTTCTTAACCTATTAACAGAGTTTTGTTCTTTTCAAATCATATAGATTTGTTAATCTTTCATGAAGAACTCTTAGAGTTTGTTCATAGATCTTGTTGATCACGGAATTTTTAATTCATCAAAAGCTTTGTTTTTAGGGTTTCTGATAGGTTACTCCATCATCTTCTCAGAGCATAGCTCTTCAGAAATTTTTTAGGGAATTTTTATTCCCATCATCATTAAAGTTGACAGATGTCACTCTGTTGTAGAGTGCTGCTCTCAAGGGAGATTAACTCCTTGGCCCGATAGGCCCCTTATTAAATGAAAATCTTTTTAGGATTTTCTATTTAATGAATGACTATCTCATCAATGATGAGACTGTCTCATCAATGATGAGCCGTCTTCTAGATTTTGTGAGTCCTCTTTGGTCCCCTTCCATTGCATTGCAGTGCAGTACAAATTTAAAGTACCCGTACCTAAAACTTTAAACTGTAGCATTGATGGCTAACTCCTGTTCTTTTTCGTGTAAGTACTATGTCTTTTGACACTTCGTTCCCGTTCGTTCGTTCGGAAAGTGGATTCCCTGAAGCACCTGTGGATAGGGAAGTCTTCGCGTTGATCAAAGATCAAGACCCGGAGCAAAAGAACCTTCATCTATGGGGAATGTGGTACAATCAAATTATCAAGGGCCGATGCAGCTTTTCTTGTGCAGCACCTTCGGAGGTGATCTCCGCCATTCACTATGCCGAACCACCCCCAGTGAACTATGCTGTAGGGGAGGTCAATTGGACTTCAGAGGGTTGCCTTCAGCCTTCCATGTCCGCGATACCCGTACAGCCACCGATAGCTTTGGATATCTTGGGGCGGCGTATATGTCAAGGTGAGTCGCGCCCGTGGGGGCAGCCGTACATGATAGGTTTGACTCCCCGCCACTCAACCGGATATTTGTAGTGGGCCCGGTACATCTTGTCGGCCAAGAAATCGCAGTTGCCGAAACTTGGGCTATACCGTGCTATTTATGCTTCTCTCTTCCAGTATTCCATGCCTACCGTATGGTGGGTTAAAGCCTTTTTGGAACAATGGAACATTCCAATTCATACCTTCCTTCTACTGGATCGGGAAGTTTCAATCTCTTTAGAGGAGTTCGCGGAGATCTTCGGCTTGCCTGTCAGAGGGGAGCATTATGAGGAGATATTACCCTCTGAGGAGTATATTTTTGCTACTCGCTCAGTAGTGATGAGTCTGACCCTGGAGAATGCTATTCAGCACGATTCCCAAGCTTGATCAAGGTGCTAAATATTTACGAGAGCCTATTTCTCGAATCCGGAAGCCACAGGGTCAGCTTTACGGATTTCATCTACCTTTTTCTTCGCCCAGAAGTCTTGTCGAAACAAGGTGCGAAGTTTGCCAAGCTCGACAATCCTTTCGATTTTGGCTTGAATAGCCGGCCGATAGCGGAAGCGGATCAAAAGAATTTTTTCCACCTGAACGCCGCAATTGTCCCTTTTGCGGAACTCGCCGCCCCAGACATCAACGAAGAGACGTTCTTTTTGGGATTCCTTGGCTTATGGTTAAGTTGGTTTGCGTTCCCCATACACCCTCGCTACATGAAGCCGTCCATTTTCTAACCGGCTCACCTAATTGTTGAAGGGACCCAGGTTGCCATTGGGATTGCTGGGCTGGCTCATTTGTATCTTGGTCTTAGCTTGGCGGCAGACAACACTCAACCGGGGGTGTAGTCCGTAAACTTCCCGATGCATTATTTCACTTCGTGGCTCGAGCTGCGTATGCTCGGCACCTTCGAAATCCATAAGAGGCCCTGTTTCTATGAAAGTTATAACTTTCTTCGGGTTATGCGACTGGTTGAAGCTTCCGTTTTAGAACCCACTCAGCGAGAAGCTTGAGGTCTGATTCTTCGCCCACGTACGGTCAGGGATAGCATGATCTTCGTCAATAAAGTCATGACTATCGGCAAGGAAACTGCTAAGACAGTGCAGCCGCTGTGGGACACCTTCAAAGATAGGGTTTCTACCTTGAACGCTCGGGAGATTCTTCAGTTATATTCAATCAGGCCGGGCTTTTTAGTGTTTAGGCAGAACAATGTGGCGTTGTTCATGAGATACAACCCGCACCGCTTTGCTCAACAATCAAACTATAATCAGGATGTCCCGCTTGAAGCCTTTTTAGCTGAGGCTACTGCTATAGAGGAGGGTATCCGCAACGCGCTACACCATTTCATGCGGCTCAACACTAGGTCTAATTTCTTTATCAGTGAGCCAATCTGCATTCCAAAAGCCTTGAACGTATATGTAGCGTGGTACCAACATGCGATGGGCGCTATCATTAGGGAGGAAAAGAAGCCGCTGCTCGATCGTAAAGGTGCAGCCCCTGCTGGTAATCCGGCCGTTCCTTTAAAGAGACAGACCATCGTTCGTCCCCCTTAAGAGAAGCTACTGCGGTTGTGGTCCCGCACGCTATGCCTGAGAAGCCTCTACCTCACGTGCCTGTAGAAGTGGTGGCTACAGCGTTCCTGATTCTGGCGTGGGCACGGAGATTGGGACTCGTCGTCCAAAATTACTCGCCAAGCGCAAGCTTCTGTTGCCGGCCGCCGGCGTCCGCTCACAGAAGAAGAAGAAGTCGATGTTTGCTGCCGATGTCGCATTCGGTTAGGAGCCTCATGCTCCTAACAGCGAGGGTTTAAGCGAATATGGGACCAATGAGGGTCTAGTTATTGCGCCTGCGGATGATACCGATCTTCAAGTTGCCCTTGCGGCTTCCGAACGAATGGCTCGTGATGAAGCAGCCCTTATCACTATTGCGAAGTCAGGTATGCCTTAGTTGTATATATATTTTTTATCCTTTCTCCATTATTAAGCCTTTACTGACGCTTTTTTCTTCAACAGGTATCTCCGCCGAAATGGCTCTTGTGGATACCCTCAAAACTTTTGAAGAGGAAGAGAGGCTTCGGGCTTCTTTGGGCCTTGGTAACATTCTGCTCACTATGTCTCTATTTCTTTCTTTACTCGCGCTCTGATTCATTCTCCCCTTCTGTTTCAGAGACTACTTCAACTCGGGATATCCCAAGTGTAGTGCCTATTGCGAGTGGTGACATAGTGGCACCATTAGAGCCGGCTACCGCAGCCATGGCTACCCTCAAGCCACCGCAAGGGGTCTCGCTAAAGCAGCCGATGATGGACGTCGTAGCGGCGCCGAAGGCAGAGCTCGGTTCAGATGACGGCATACCTTTGACATAGGCCTTGAGGAGATCAATTCTCACTGCGAAGGCCGACAAGAAGCACAGAAAGCGCGTGGCGAGGGAACGCGATGCTAGCTTGGCTGTGGGTGCAAGTTCAAGCACCACCCCATCTGTCTCTATTCCTCCAGAGGATGCTCTAGCTGCTCTGTCTACCGCTCATAGACAGGTCGTGCGCGCAGCTCGGGAAGCAACCCAGAATCTTTCACGAGGTAATGTAAAGCCCGGTCTTTTTATCTTTACTCGATCTGTAAATTCTGATATACCATGTCTTGCAGGGCCAAGTATCGGCGATGAGGTGGCAGGCGAGAAGAAGGCGACCACAGAGCCCGAAGCGGCTACTCTCTCTCGGGAGTCTAGGACTGCCCCAACAGCCGCTCTTTCTCCTTGTGGTTCCTTACTATCGGCGGGCATCGCGAGTGTCGCGATAGCCCTTGTCGAATCGGGGGACGAGGCCACGGGCACAGAAACTATTCCGATGGTGGAGAGCGAAGGAGCCGGTGTGCCTAGTGATGCTCTCGCCGCGGTTTCGGTTAGCGACCTATCAGGTAGATCTAGGGTCACTATTTTCTTTTTATCTTTCAAGCCCATTCATCCCCATCTGATGACATTTTGTTCGTTTTGAGTGTACGTGCAGTAAATGCGGAGATTGCGCCATCTGAAGCGCATCTGGTCGCCGCTGTGACGGCTGTTGTTCTGTCACATTCTCCCGTGTTGTCTTGAGTGCTGGAAGGTATATGTTTGCAACTTATCGGTTTCATTGGGGGTAATATACTTTTTGTACTGACATTGTGTTGTTACCACCTTGCAGGAGTCCTTTTTGACCACCTATACCAGGTGCTGAACCCGCATTTCTCCTTCCAGTCGGAGATTGCTTCACCTGCTGGTGTCGGTGAGTATATCCTTCAGCTAGTGTCCCCTTCTTTCTTTTATGAATAGACATGTTGCTGATTCTTCTTTGAATTGATTACAGCGTTACCGAATAGAGGAGGGTATGAGAGAATAACCGCGCCTCCGGTACTCCCAACTTTGCTACTTGCCGCAATCGGTATAGTAGACTCCATCGCTTGTGCATTCTTCTTTTTTAATCTTTCGAGTCGACATTTAACCATAGTTTGTTTTGCAGCAATCGCTTCAACTCTGGCTCCCTTCGAGTCTCGTCTCCTAATGCCGGCAGGGCCATTTGCTAGGCGCCCATCTTCTAGGGGCACTGTGAAAAGCCAGTGAATGTTGAGCGAGTTCGTTGAGGATCTTGATGCTGAGGCCCTTGCATCTGCTGCTGATTTTATCGCGGAGGTTAATCCCATGCTGGCGACACTCGTAAACTTTCATAGCGAAGGCGTCGTCGGGTCTTGGGTTAATTATTGCAGGAAGATCGAGGCCTACCTGCATGAAATTGAGCTTAAGCGTCCGGCTCCCGAAGTATTAGCTCTGAACTCTTAACGGGCTGCATGGGTCTAGAAGAGTGTTCCTTTTCTTCGCCATCTTGAACAAGAGGCGAACTTGAGGCAGAAGGAACGTGAGGAGGCTTTAGGTGAATCTTCCTGGCTGCGTGCCCAGGTTGACGTGAATGCTGCACAGCTGAAAGCTATCTTTGAGGGCCTCCTACGATGTATTTCTGATGGGCTGACGCTGAGGCAGAAGCTCGACCTCACCGAGCAGGATGCGCAGAGTCGTGAGGCAGCTCAGCGGGAGATCGACGAGAAACTTTCATCTTGTTTGCGGCAGCGGGCCCAAGTCGAAGCAGAGCTGGCCGCGGCGGCTGATCATGAAAAGGAGTTAAGAGGAGTGCGCGAGCGGCTTGCTGATTTGCTAAAATCGCCTCCTTCTCAATAGTCGTCTTTGTATCAATTATAATTTATGAATAACACGTATTCATTTCATTCATTTTTTTATATGATGTATCTCGTATTCAATTGAATTCATGAATAAAGGACACATTTTTTTTATCTCTGACTATCGCTTTCTTTTCTTTGCTTTGTCATTGGCATATCATTTTAGCAAATATGGCCTGTAGATAGTAGATAGCAGTCCATCTTAAGCTCTTTGTAGAGTAGCGATGGCTTAGGAAACAGGTTCAGGTCTGTTGCCCAAGACTTTTCAACTTTATGAGTCGTGAGGGTCTCATAAAGACTTTTCTCCCTACAAATCGAGAGGATCCCGTAGGTGTAATTTTCTCCTTAGGGATCGTGGGCACTCCTAAGTGCGTTTTCTCTTGAGAGTCGTAAGGATCTCACAAGAGAATTTTATTTTCATGCGCAGGGACACTAATTTCCCTGTGGTCAAGACGAATCGAGAGATTTTAGCAAAGACACTGATTTCCTTGCCGGTCGACGTGAATCGAGAGGTTTTCGTCAAGGAAGCTGATTTCCCTGAATCAAGATTTTGCCAAGGACACTGATTTCCCTGGAGGTCGAGACGAATCGAGATATTCCTGCAAAGACACTGATTTCCTTGCGGGTCGACGCGAATTGAGATGTTCTCGTCAAGGACGCTAATTTTCCTGAATCGAGGTTTTGCCAAGGATACTGATTTCTCTGGAGGTCGAGACGAATCGAGAGATTCCTGCAATGACACTGATTTCTCTACGGGTCAACGTGAATCGAGATGCTCTCATCAAGGACGCTAATTTCCCTGAATCGAAGTTTTGCCAAGGACACTGATTTCCCTGGAGGTCGAGACGAATCGAGAAATTCCTGCAAAGACACTGATTTCTCTGCGGGTCGACGCGAATCGAGATGCCCTCGTCAAGGACACTGATTTCCCTGAATCGAGGTTCTGCCAAGGACACTGATTTCCCTGGAGGTCGAGACGAATCGAGAGATTCCTGCAAAGACACTGATTTCTCTGCGGGTCGACGCGAATCGAGATGCTCTCGTCAAGGACGTTGATTTCCCTGAATCGAGGTTTTACCATGGGCACCAATTTCCATGGAAGTCGAGACGAATCGAGATATTCCTGCAAAGACACTGATTTCCTTGCAGGTCGACGCGAATCGAGGTTCTTACCAAGGACGCTGATTTCCCTGAATTGAGACAAGAAGTGATGGCTTAGGAAACAAGCTCAGATCTGTCGCCTAAGACTTTTCAACTTTATGAGACGTGAGGGTCTCATAAAGGGTTTTCTCCCTACGAGTCGAGAGGATCCCGTAGGTATCTTTTCTCCTTAAGAATCGTGAGGATTCCTAAGAGTGTTTTCTCTTAAAAGTCGTAAGGATCTCATAAGAGAATTTTTCCCGCTTACAAGTCGAGAGGATTCGTAAGTGGTTGTTTCCCTCCTTGTCGAGATTCGACTTTGGAGAGTGTGGCCTGTGAATAGTATACAATAGTCAATCTTGGACCGACTTGCAGGGCCCTAGTGCTTAGGAAACAAGTCCTTATCCCCATTGCCTAAGGTTTTTCCCTACGAGTCAAGACGAATCGAGAAGTTCTCGCAAGAACACTAATTTCCTCATTGGTCGAGACGAATCGAGAAGTTCTCTCAAGGGTTTCCTAAAGTCACAGTTAACTCCTGCTAATAGAAGTCCGTTAGGGTATGTGGTACTAGGGTTTTTTACCCATCGCACCGTTGCGTTGGCCGATATATTCCCCGATATGCAATCTGGTTGTTCAGGTAGCCCCGCGACTGTCGTGTCTCTGATCCCTTCGGGGGCTGGACAAGAAATCTTCAAGCAATCTTCCAGGTGGTATTACCGTCGAAAGAGCAAGCGTTGGGGATATTCCATGTCACTTTTTACTTGAGGTTAGGCTCAGTTTGGGAGCCCCGATGAGTCATGACCACTCCGCGTTGGTGTGGGATGATCGCCGATGGTCTTTTCAGTTCTCATTTGAGTTGCCGTCAAGACCCTGAAGCGAGAGATTTTCCTTGGCTTCGTTTGTTGGCATTGTATCTGCAATATTGCGACGAATGTCAAGGTTATCTCTGGGTTGTCTATAAACCGTCGAGATTTGGAACTAGGGGACTTTGCCGTGGCTCCGTTTGTTGATGTCGCGTCTGCATCCTGTTGGAGGAAGAACGCTGTTGTTGATCTCTAAACTGTAGATGTTGCTGTCGAGATCTAAGGCGAAGGATTTTCCTTGGCTTCGTTTGTTGACATTGTGTCTGCAATATTGCGACAAATGTCGAGGTTGCCTCTAGGTTGTTTGTGAACCGTCGAGGTTTGGAACTAAAGGACTTTGTCGTGGCTCCGTTTGTAGAGGTCGCGTTTGCATCCTGATGGAGGAAGAACGTTGTTGTTGATCTCTAGGCTGTAGATGTTGCCGTCGAGATTTGGAACTAGGGACTCTGCCATGGCTCCGAGGTAGTCTCTAGCTTGTCTTTGAACCGTCGAGATTTGGAACTAGGGGACGTTGCCGTGGCTCCGATTGGTTGTGACCCTGAGGTCGGTTGTTGACGTTACGTCTGCATCCTGGTGGGGTTGAGATATTGCCGTTATGATTTGGAACTAGGGACTTTGCCGTGGCTCTGATTGGTGGATGTCGCGTCCGTATCCTGCTGGAATAAGGAAGAATGCCGTTGATGATCTCTAGGCTGTAGATGTCGCCGTCGAGATTTGACTCTCCGTTTGAAAGAGCCTGGTGGGGAAATGGGGTTCTCTTTTCAATTATGCCCATGGATTGTATACAGGGGTCAGTAAGGACTTGTCTGTAGGGCAAAAAGTTTCGTTTCATTTTTTTTATTTCTTTCTGCGATGCTCTATCATTTCAGCCTTTTTATATCATGAAAGTCGTGATTGCCCAATCATTTCGGCTGTCTTTTCGCGGTGCCCAATCATTTCGGCTGTTTTTTTTCTTTTTACTCGCTATTTTTTATTGCGAGTTGCCCAATCATTTCGGCTATTTTTGTATGCATATATTTTACTCGCTGATTTCTATTGCAAGTTGCTCAAACATTTCGGCTATTTCATATGCATTTTTTCTCGAGTATGGAACTCATGGTCTGATACCAATCTTGCATCAGTATCGCTGCGACTAGAATGTTGCCAGGAGCGAATCATCATTTGCCATGAAAGGACTTAGAATTTGATACTGATTTACGCATCAGTATCGCTACAACTGGGATATTGCCAGGAGCGAATCATTATCTGCCTTTGTCGGTTCGAACAAAGGTGGCTTAGTAAACAGGATTAAGATCCTGTCGACTAAGGTTTTTGACTTCATGAGCCGTAAGGGTCTCATAAAGGTGTTTCTCCCTACAAGTCATGAGGATCTCGTATGTGTCTTTTCTCCTCAAGAATCGTGAGGATTCTTAAGTGTATGTTCTCTTGTAAGTCGTAAGGATCTTGCAAGAGTGTTTTCTCCTTGTAAATCGAGAGGACCTACAAGTTTTTGTTCATCAAATGAGGGCATTCCTCTTCGTTGGTGGTTCTCGGCAAGGAAATGATTATTTGTGTTCGTAGATTGTATACAAGGATCGGTATTGAACCGCTTGTAGGGCAATCTGGGAAAGGTGATGGCTTAAGAACAGGTTCAGATACCTGTAGCTTAAGGCTTTTGAATCTTATGAGCCATGAGGGTCTCATAAGAGGGTCTCCTTATGAGTCGTGTGGATCTCGTAAGTGTAATTTCTCCTTAGGAATCGTGGGGATCCCTAAGTGTATTACTCCTTTGTGAGTCGTAAAGATCTTACGCGGGTAGTTTTCTCCTTACAAGGTCAAGAAGATCTTGCAAGTGTCTTTTAACGAGATTGCGCCCTTTTGGGTTTTCACAAACTCGCCGGTAGCCCTGATGTTTTTACTCACGGAGCCCTTTCGGGTTTTCATCCATGCCCATTTTGCTTGTGGATGTACCATTTTTTTTACAAGTCTGCGCCCTTTTAGGTTTTCACAAACTCGCCGGTAGCCCTGTTTTTTTTTACTCACGGAGCCCTTTCGGGTTTTCATCCGTACCCATTTTGCTTATGGACGTACCTTTTTTTTTTGCGTCAGCCTTTGGATGTTGCGGTTCATAGTAGTTTAAAGATGTTTCGGTCAATAGTTAGTTTTAGGACATTTCGGTCCTATGTTAATTTTAAGACATCTCGGTCCGCTATTAGTTTAGGGACATTTCGGTCCACTATTAGTTTAGGGACGTTTCGGTCCATTATTCATCCTGTATGCACGTGTATCTGTCACGTGACGAGATATGTAACGATAAAGTGGGATACACCCATTTAGGGTGTGATTTGGTTTGGTTGGGCTGTTTTGTGATCCATCCCTACCGCGAATTCTTCCACTTGACGTCGATGCTAGGTTTTTTCGAATATGGCCATTTTGCGTTCTCGATCAACATTTCTTTTCTGACAGGCTTAGTTTAGCAGCATGTCAATCATCTCATCGGACGGTTCCAAGGATTTTGGTGTCGATTCTGCCCCCAGCTTCTCTGCATCAGGAGCTTCCTTATCATCTATTGACGAGTGAGAGATCATGTGACAACTTGCCACGTAATCCTCAGATTCTTCTAACGAGTCGTTTCCGTCGTCATCATCATTATCTCCGCTCCCAAGGATATGGCTGAGAAACTCTTGGAGTGTGATCGGGGTTCACGCCTTCTGGTTATATTCCTCCAGCGTGTCAATATGTTTTTTCAGGTCCGTGCGCTTGTCCTCGAGCTGTGCGGGCTTCTTGGTCTTCTTATTTTTCTATGAAGACTTTAACATCTGGGCTTGGGCGTTTTGACTATCGCTGCCAATCCTTGGCGTCGGGCACGGCTTCAGCATTCCCTCAATGACCTCGGGTTCCAGCGAACTTTTCCACCTGATCACTGGGCATGTTTGGAGATCCTTCAGCATTCTTTTCGTTTTTGTCGAAAGAACTACTTCCCATGGATCTTCCTCTATGAATGAGCATGATTCCCCCGGCGTGTCCGCCCTTTTAGGAGTGTGCTGTTGTGGCGGATTCACCTTCCAGTTTTCAGATAGCGCAAACTTGCCCTGTTGGTATTGGTCTTCAACCCAGTTTTTGAAGATGTAGCAGTCTTCGATCGGATGGCCTAATACTCGGTGGTAGGGGTAGTAATTGGGATCGTTGACGTCGTTCGGTTGCGGTGGGTGTCTCGATTCCGGTAGAGTGATGAGCCCGTTGCGCACTGCCAGTTCAAACAGTTTCCTTGTTTTATCCCGGGGAAACGAGTAAGGACGTCTCAACTTCTAATCGAGGGATTGCTGCTTGTTGCCCTGGCGAGCAGCTGGTTTCGGCTCACTCGGCTGTTGTTGAGCATTGGCGACAAAGGTCGCTTTCCCTTTGCCTTTTTCATTCCAAAAATCCATTTTCAACGAGGACGGCTTATGGCCCATCTGGTCTATTTGGGCCAGCTTGTCAATTAAGGCCTGGAAGGTGGTCGGCTTGAAGAACATCATGAATTGGGATATGTTCGCCTGCGGATCGAGGGTTCCCATAAACATTCCTACTGCAGGAGCCTTTTCTATGTGTTGTTCACACTTCAACCATTGGTTGCGCCACCGAATCGCATACTGAACCTATGTCTCCCCTGACTTCACTTGGGCATTGGTCAACGCCGTGATTTAGGTACGTTCACTGGCGCTTACGAAACGCTGAGTGAATAGCAACTCCATCTCTTTAAACATTTTGACGGAGTCGTTCGGATGCTCTGAATACCATTCGAAAACCGTCTCCGCTAAGCAGCCGATGATTTGGCAAAGCAGCAGCTTATCGTCACCTCCAGTATTACCGCAGAGAGCCCTAAACTGGGTGACATGCTGATGGGGATTGCCCGTCCCCATATATACATGAAATTTAGGGATCGTGTATCCTGGCGGGTATTTAGTTTGATCGTACCAGCCCGGGTAGGGTCGTCCAGTTCTGACGACTTAGCCGGTTGCTTCATTCGCCTGATGAGCTCGTATCTGTTGAGCTATATAGTCATTAAGGGCGGCTTTGGAGATGGTCTCTTCCTTAGCTGCTGATAGCGCAGGAATAGGGTTTGATATCTCCTCTCTATCGTCTTCAATTATTAATGGAGGATCTTCGGCTGGGTGGTCTGGCTGCATCATCATGCCCACCATATCTTGGAACAATAGCGCCGTTTGTTTTATATTGGCCGCTTGTTCCGCGGCCTCTTTGTCTTTCTACTCGAGCATTCTTCGGAGGAACTCGGCGTCGGTTTCTTATTCCTGACGCTGCTCCGACGATGTTTCCGGGCTATCTTTTGGCCCAGTAACTGCTTCCATCTTTGTCAACATTTCTTGGAGCTTCTGTTGTTACTCATGGGCCTTTGTTACGGATTGGGTGAGTGGTCAATGACCCCCGGAAGCGCCGTTCTCCTCTTTCCCGAAAACCATATAAACAGTATGTACCACCATGCCCCCAGACTTGGAACGTTTGGGTTCAGTGCCTCTGAGCTTTGCCGTGGACACAGGGATTTTCTCCGCCCTCTTCTTTTTATGGACGATTGAAGTTGAGGGGGCCGTTGCAGCGGGCACCTAAGTAGATGACACCTTCTGTGGTATGACAGGATGGTCCTTCTCTTGCCAAACCTTCATTTTCTTTGGTTGGCAAGAGTCTTCTTAATTAATCACAGAGTCTTGAACCCTTCGCCAGACCCTGCGAATTTTGGAGGACAGCCGCTGAGGGTGCTGCTCTAGTTTTTCCTTTATAGCGTTCTCCCCAGATGGAGGAGATCTTTTCAACACAGCAGTTGGAGAGTTTTTGCGCACCCTCCTAAGTGGTTCAAAACTGTTCCCAGTTGGAACAGCAGCATCAATTTCAACCATCGGAGCTGGTGGAGTCAATCCAGAGGGAGAGCTTCCCCCGGTTTTCCTTACTCGGTGCCAGTGGCGACGTCGGGCATGTCTTGTAAATGGTACTGGCTCAGTTACGAGGGTGGCTTCATCATGCCCCCTGTTCTGGTGAAGGATTGCTGTTGGTGCCAGCCTATCAAACACTGACGTCCGCTGAGAAGAAACGTCCAACCTGTCGAAGACTGACCTTTGAGTAGAGGAAGTAGTTTGGACGACCTCGCCCAAAGCAGGAAATGGGATGGCCAGTCTCGCAAAGACCGATCCCTTAGCAGGAGAACACCCTTTGATGAATTTGTCCATCGGAGTTGGAATGGCTATCCGCTTCTGGATGAATCGTTCAGGTATTGCGGGCTTCTTCATGGGCCCATTGGAGCTTTGGCCCAGTCTGTTAAAGACCGAGGCGTTAGATTCGAGCGATCCGTTGAGAGGGGTTGCGGTAGTTGCAAGCCGATCAAAGACCGACTTCTTTGGAGCTTCTTACGATGGCACTGGGGCGTTGAAGCTCATTGGTGGGATCATGGTCCCAAATAACAGTCCGGTGGTGGCCTGAGTCACCTGTTCCACTGGCATGGCGAAGATGGAGGCCGCTTGGGGCCCATAAGTCACTCCTCCGGCGAGGACGGAGTGGGAGTTTTTGTTGCAGCTAGTGCAATTGGAAGCCATTTCCTCTGCAAGGAAGAAAGACACCAAATCTTAGTACATCTAATCCAGGGTTAACCACATTAAACTGCGATTCGTTCGTGAACACGACACACGAAGTGTGGAGTGGAAAGAGGAAAAGGTCCCACTGGGCGTGCCAGAATTTGTTCTCCGCCGAAAAGACGCGACCGGGATGTTGGGACGTCCGGCCTAAATTTTGGGGGGCAGACGCTATTTGGATTTATCCATCCACCTCTCCGAAGATGCCAAGTTGATTTATGGCACCATATATCAAAGGTTTAGATGGATGCGGCCGATGTAGCAGACTTCGTCAGATTCCCTCGAGATTTGAGGAGTATTTCCTCAACAGAATTTTATTCTGGTAATTTGATGATTTTTTTTAATCATTTTCGTTGGATCTTTGATCCAACGGTGGATAACATTTAGTTTTAGTGCTTGGCGGTCTCATACCTTGGACGTGAGTGCTGCTTCTGAGTCTGACTCTTAGCGCTGGTGCACTTAGCGCAAGCGCTCTCGTGCTTTGCACGTGAGCGCTGCATCAGAGTCCTTGACTCTTGGTGCTGGCGCACTTAGCGCGAGCGCTCTCGAGCTTTGCACGTGAGCACTGCATCAGAGTCTTTGTTTCTTAGCACTGACGCATTTAGCGCTAGCACTCTCGTGCTTTGCACGTGAGCGCTGCGTCAGAGTCTTTAACTCTTAGCGCTAGCGCTTTTATAAAGCGCTGCTTTATTTCAAATTTCGAAATTTGAACAGAGCTTTGCTCTGATTGGGTGGAAACAATCCCTTGTTCATGGGTCCGAGATTCTTTTCAGGAAACGTGCGGTTACGCAGCTGAATATTCTCACAGTTATTTATCTCTTCTTCTTCTTCTTTTCCTGAGGTGGATTCTTTGAAAAGAGGGCCGAGAGATACTTCTTCGTCAGAATCACTTTCGAAGGTGAGAAGTTACAATCCCCCAGCATCAACCATGCGACAGTCGCCGGCAGTTCTTTTACGCTCATCTGTCGTGATTCTCTGCTCCTGACGAGTTTTGCGCTTCATCCGCTTGAACTGTTGTCGGTGAGCACCATACCCCTGCCACCAATTTTCAAAAGCCATGCACTCTTCGGTAGGGTGTGTTGTCCTCTGATGGTATAAGCAGTAGTTAGGGTGTGCATCCGCTTCATCAAGGTGTATACTGCCAGGAGTATTTTCTTTAGGAGATGGCAGCTTCATTCCCATTGACAGGGATTTAGCGAACCGTTTCCTTGCCTTAAACTTGCTTTTGTCTGCCGTGGGCGTGGTTCGATCTGGTTGGAGCGCTCTGCGACTCATTCCCACCATGACTTCTTCAGCTTGATGCCGACGCCTGGCTCTTTCGAATATGGCCATTTCACGTGTCGATCAGCCTTGCTCTTCTGACGGGCTTCGTTTAGCAGCATGTCGATCATCTCGTCAGACGTTTCGAAGGATTTTGGCACCGCTCCTGCCCCAGCTCCTCTATGTGAGCTTCTTCGTCATCTACAAGCGAATGAGAGATCATGGGACAACTTGCCACATAATCCTCAAATTCATCTGACAAGTCGTCTCCATCATAATTGTCGTTTTCTCCGCTCTCAAGGATATTGTTGAGAAATTCTTGGAGCGTGACTGGGGTTCATACCTTCTGATTATATTTTTCCAGTGCGTCAATCTACTTTTGCAGGTCCGTGCGCTTGTCATCAGGCTTCACGGGCTTTTTGGTCTTCTTCTTCCTTTTTGAAGATTTTGACGGCTGTGTCTAGGCGTTTTGCCCATCGCTACCAATTCTTGGCATCGGACGCGGTTTCAGCATTCCCTCAATGACCCCGAGTTCCAGCGGGCTTTTCCACCTAATCACCAGGCATGTTTGAAGATCCTTCAACATTCTTTTTATTTTGGCTGAAAGAGAGACCTCCTATGGAGCTTCTTCTATAAATGAGCATGATGCCCCCGACGTGTCTACTCTTTTGGAGCGTGTGGCTGTGGCGGGCTTACCTTCCAGTTCTCGGACAATGTAAATTTGCCCTGTTGGTATTGGTCCTCGATCCAGCTTTTGAAGACGAAGCAATCTTCAATTGGGTGGCCTACTACTCGGTGGTAGGGGCAGTAATTGGGATTATTGACGTCACCTAGCTGCAGTGGGCGTCTCGGATCTGGCAGAGTGATGAGCCTGTTACGCACCGCCAGTTCGAACAATCTCCTTGTTTTATCCCGAGGGAACGATTAAGGACGTTTTAACTTTTCGTTGATAAATCGCTGCCTGTCGTTTTGGCAATCATCTAGTTTTGGACCACTCGGCTATTGCTGAGCATTGGCGACGAAGGTCGCTTTCCCTTTCCCTTTTTCATTCCGAGGCTCTGTCTTTGAAGAGGAAGGCCTATGGCCTATCTAGTCCATTTGGGCCAGCTTGTCAATCAAGGCCTAGAAGATGGTTGGCTTGAAAAACATCATGAATTGGAATATGGTCGTCTGCGGATCGAGGGTTCCCACAAACATGCCTACTGTAGGAGCCTCTTCTATACGCTGTTCGCACTTCGACCATAGGTTGCGCCACCGAATTGCATACCGAACCCATGTCTCCCCTGGCTTCACTCGGTCATTGATCAACGCCGTGATTGGGGTGCGTTCGCTAGCGCTTGCAAAACACTGAGTGAATAGCAACTCCATCTCCGTAAATATTTTGATGGAGTCGTTGGGGAGCTCCGAATACCATTCGAAGGCCATCTCCGCCAAGCTGCCGATGAATTGGCGAAGCAGCAGCTTATCGTCACCTCCAGTATTGCCGCTGAGGGCCCTGAATTGGGCGACATGCTGGTGGGGATTGCCTGTCCCCTTATATACATGAAATTTAGTGATTGTGTATCCTGGCGGGTACTTAATCCGATCGTACCAGCTGGGATAGGGTCGCCCAGTTCTGACGACTTGGCCAGCAGCTTCGTTCGCTTTATGGGCTCGTATCTGTTGAGCTATAAAATCATCGAGCGCAGCTTTCGAGATGGTTTCCTCCTTTGCTGCTAAAAAGGCCGGAAGAGGGTTTGATGTCTCCCCTCTGTCGTCTTCAATGATCACCGGAGGCTCCTTCACTGGAGGGTCCGGCTGGATCCTCATGCCCACCATGTCCTGGAACAATAGCGCCATTTGTTTTATGTTGGCCGCTTGTTCCACGGCTTCTTTATCTTTCTTCTCGAGCATTCTGCGGAGAAACTCATCGTCGGTTTCTTGTTCCTGGCGCTGGTCCGACGACGTCTCCGGGTTTTCTTTTGGCCCAGTGAGTGCGGCCATCTTTGTTAACATTTCCTGGAGCTTCTGTTATTGCTTCTGGGACTTTGTTACGGATCAGGTAAGTGGTCGGTGACCCCCGGAAGCGTGGCTCTCCTCCTTCCCGGAAGCCATATAAACAGTATGCACCACCATGCCCTCAGACTTGGAGCGTCTGGGTTCAGTGCCCTTGAGATTCGTCGCAAGCATGGGGATCTTCTCCGCCCTCCTCTTTTTATGGACGATTGAAGTTGAAGGGGCTGTTGATGTAGGCACCCGTGCAGACGACGCATTTCATAGCGTGGCGGAGGGATGGTCCTCCTTTTGCTGAACTTTCATTTTCTTCTGTCGGCGGGAGTAGTCCTTATCGATTACGGAGTCTTGGACTCTCCACCAGACCTTATAGATTTTGGAGGACAGCCGCTGAGAGCGCTGTTCCAACTCCTCCTTTGTAACATTTTTAATAGGTGAAGGAGTCCTTTTTAATACTGCAGTTGAAGAGTTCTTGCGCACCCACTTGAGCGGCTCAAAGTTATTCCCAGTTGGAACAGCAGCATCGACTTCCACCATCGGAGCTGGTGGAGTCAATCCAGAAAGGGAACTGCCCCCAGCTTTCCTCACTCGACGCCAGTGGCAAAATCGAGCATGTCTTGCAGACGGTATTGGCTCAGTTACAGGGATGGCTTCATCATACCCCCTGTTCTGGTGAAGGGTTGCTGTTAGTACCAGCCTATCAAAGACTGACATCCGCTGAGAAGAAACATCCAACCTATCGAAGACTAACCATTGGGCAGGGGAAGTAGTCTGGACGACCTCACCCGAAGCAGGAATTGGGGTAGCCATTCTCGCAAAGACTGATCCCTTAGGAGGAGAAGCCCCTTTGACGACTTCGTCCGTCGGGGTTGGAATGGCTATCCACTTCGGGATAACTCCTTCAGGTATTGCAATCTTTTTCATGGACCCACTTGAGCTTTGGCCTATTCTGTTAAAGACAGAGGCAATAGACTTGGAATTGGACGGCCCGTGGTAGTTGTAAGCCGATCGAAGACCAACTTATTCGGAGCTTCCTGTGACGGCATTGGGACGCTGAAGCTTGCCGGTGGGATCATGGTCCCAAAGAACAGTCCAGTGGGGCCTGAGTCACCTGTTCCACTGGCATGGCGAAGATGGAGGCCGCTTGGGGCCTATAGGTCACTCCTCCAGCGAGGACGGAATGGGAGTTGCTGTTGCAGTTGGTGCAGTTGGAAGCCATTTTCTCTACACGGGAGCAAGACACCAAATCTTAGTATCTCGAATCTAGGATCAACCACATTAAACCATGACTCATTCGCGAACACGACACATGAAGTGTGGAGTGGAAATAGGAAAATCGAGTCCCACCGGGCGTGCCAGAATCTATTCGCCGCCGAAAGACGCGACCGGAACGTCGGAACGTCCGGCCTGAATTTTGGCGGGCAGATGCTATTTGGTTTTATCCGTCCACCTCTTCAAAGATGCCAGGTTGATTTATGGCACCGTATATCAGAAGTTTAGACAGATGCGGCCGATATAGCAGACTTCGTCAGATTCCCCCTCGTTGTAAGGGGTTTTTGATTGTGGGGACGCTCTTCCCTCCAGGCGTAATCCCCTGCAGTTAATTACGCTACCGCATTGCGTTAACAACTTTCTCTTTCTCCAGATGGTCACTTCGTGTCGTGTATATTTGTTTTATTTTCGGTTTCCCGTGGATCGTATATGGAGACTAATTTATGTTTTCTCCCGTAGGGCGTGGATTAGTCCAAATCTGTATATTCTTAGATTTGGGTTTGGGTTGGTTTAAGGATCGTTAATCTTGTTTTATATTAAGATCAACTTAAATGCTTGTTAAGGATACATTAGTCTAATTTTAGACTAAGATCTACTTAACAAGATTTTGGGATCGTTTAGATCCAACGAAAGAGTATTTGAACTCTATCGTTTTAGTTTAAGGACGTTGCAGTCCATAATGTTTAAGAACATCATAGTCCATAAGTTTAAGGACCTCATAGTCCGTAAGGTTTAGAGACATCATAGTCTGGTTTAAAGACGTCATAGTCTGTGAGGTTTAAAGACATCATAGTCTGGTTTAAAGACATCATAGTCTGTAAGGTTTTGGTTTAACCGTTTGGAGATGCACCAAAAGTTATTGGTTATTGGGACCCCCTCTCTCTGAAAACGTTGAAGAATTACAATGACATGTACCAGAAGTATAAAGAGATGTACCCTTGAACCAATGTTGGTTAGGAGATCTATAGTCAGGTTTGGGACTAAGACCAATTAAAAAGATTGTGAGCACATGGGCTCGGTTAATTTGAATTAGGTACTTGTGGCCAACTTGGGCTCAGTCCACTCAGTTCTGAATAAAGTGTTTGAACACTGTTTTGGACTCAGTCCACTGATTTTCAATAAAATGTTGAACATTTTTTTGAGCTCAGCCCCTTTTTATTCAATAATGCTGAGTATTGATTTGGGTTCTAACACCCCTTTTTCTTTATTCGTCTTTTGTTAAGTGTTGAACATTTTTTATGGCGCTGGGGCCTTATTTACAGAGCGCTTCGTAATTCCTTAGCGCCCACGTGAGGAGCACATGGAGCGCCTGGCGCAGAGCGCCAGACTGGGAACGCTATGGTGCTTCTTATAAAAGGGCACCCACATAAGGAGCGCTTGGCGCTGAATGCCAGACTTGGAGCGCTAGAGCGCTTCTTATAAAAGGGCGCCCACGTGAGGAGCGCTTGGCACTGAGCGCCAGACTTGGAGCGCTAAGGCTCTTCTTATAAAAGGCGTCCAGGTGAGGAGCGCTTGGCGCTGAACGCCAGACTTGGAGTGCTAAGGCGCTTCTTATAAAAGGGCGTCCACGTAAGGAGCGCTTGGCGCTGAGCGCCAGACTTGGAGCACTAAGGCGCTTCTTATAAAAGAGCGCGCTAAAGTGCTTCTTTGTCAGCTCTGATCAGTTCTCTACTCTGATAATTAAATTCTCGGTTTACAAGAGATTTTGTCTCATGGATCTAAGAACTAAGTTCTTCTCTTTCTTGATGAGATGTTGCGATCACTTTTACTTTTGTGAAAGACCTTGTCTTATAAATCTGTGATCTAGAAAAGAACTATGTTGATATGATGAGAGAGTTAAACTCTCAAATATGGAGGAGATGTTAAGATCTCTCTTCTTTTTCCTCACCTTGAAGAAGGTTCTTCTTTTTAGAGCTTGCTCTTCTCCTTTATTTTCTTTTCTGAGAACTTGAAGTTTATGGGGGGTTCCTCTTTTTTCTTCTTTCAATTTGAGAACTTATAGAGAGGTTTCTGTGTACAAGACTTGAAGTCTTGGGTCCTTTATATAGGGGAGGCTGACTTGTTGAATCAGTTAAGGAAATCTCTCATCGAGAGATCTCTGATTGATTTAGGGAATGTTTCCCACCGTTGGATTTTTGATCCAAGGGATTCTATTTTACAGAAAATAGTTTTCTTGTTATTAACAAAATTGGAAAAAAAAATTCCCATACAGAACTTATTCTGTTTCTCGGTGATTTTTTATCATCATTGGATCATTGATCCAGCGGTGCTCTGATTTACAGAGCACAATCTTTCCTGTTTAGAAATATTTGAGGAGTATTTTCCCAACAGAATTTTATTCTGGTAATTTGATAATTTATCATCTTCGTTGGATCTTTGATCTAAGGGTTGAGAACTTTTAGTTCTGGCGCTGGTGCTCTCGTGCTTTACACAAGAGAGCTGCCTCAGAGTCTTTGACTCTTAGCGCTGCACTCTTGGCGCTAGCGCTCTTGGTGCGAGCGCTCTCGTGCTTTGCACGTGAGCGCTGCCTCAGAGTCTTTGACTCTTAGCGCTGGCGCTCTTGGCACTAGCGCTCTCGTGCTTTGCACGTGAGCGTTGCCTCATTTCAAATTTCAAATTTTGAATAGAGCTTTACTCTCTGATATGGGGAAACAATCCATTTGTAACCTACGGGTTTTACCTCTTCTGGAGCAATGTCCAAAGTGTTAGTGTATATGCCCTAGAGGCCATTACTGTATCATACTAGTATGTATATTACTTGATGGAAGCTTGGGATATTCACAGTTGTATAGACAATCTTGCTCGATATAGTAGTATGCTACTTGGTTTGTCTCTGCTTTAATGTGTACATGTGTGTTTATTTATTATATCACCTATACGCATTAGTAGAGCCCTTAGGATCTTTGCTTGATTACCAGCGTTGTAATGGCGATCACACTCGTGGGGGCTGGGTAATCCACAAGCACATCCTTATACACGTCCCTAGTCGTGGGAGTATCGAGATAGGGCATCGATACTCCGGAGTAGACTAGCGTATGCGCTTCTCATCCCAGCACGGGAGACGGTCTGTCCCACAGCCGTCAGTACGTCGTACTTGAGATAGTATGCGGGTGCTCGTTAGGTTACGAGTACACTGGACAGGACTCGTCGGGAACTGATGGTTGGTATTATACCTATCGTCAGTTATCAGTTCCCAGGTGACATGAGTACAGCTTAGTCCGCTGACTTGACACTGTCACTTCGCCTCAAGTGTGTTCCCACTGTTCTTTGATTACTACCCTACCACGGCTCTACTGAGTCGTGCAAACAGGTAGTAGTTGGGAGCAGTCCCGAAGCACTTGGAGGCAGTGACGGTTAGACAGGATTCGTCTTTCCCGGTATTGGGGGTTGACATCGCACTGTGTCTAGGAGAGCCATTACACGAGTAGTCCCTGGCCAGGGCAAGCGAGATATACTGGTAGGTTTCCAGTGTTATCTCAGGGTGTTCTGGGCTTCACTCCGACACGACTTGTACCGCTATTAGGGGACTGACGTTTACCGCCCTCTAGGCCCGCCATGCGATGTATCAGACGAACAGACCGGACTGTACGGAGGTTGCCACATTCAGACTCAGTAGGAGTTCGGATGGGTTTACCTCATCGGCCTTCTTATCGACATCTACCTGGGGACCGTTACGCACAGCTAGTGCCGCTTGCGGTCTGTGGTTAAACCCTCTGCCAGCGTAGTGTCGAGTCTTTAGAGTCCCACACAGAGAGTTTCCCTGCACTGAGCGAAACGTGTAAAGGCCGTATGGTTTTACGGAAAGGCTGCGATCACTTACGTATACTTGTATGCGTATGGTGTTCGGGCAAGCAATACTAGTGGGCTTTGTTCTAAGCCGGATCCTAGTATTGCACGGATGGATTTGTTTTGTCTTCTGTGCATCCGCATTCTACGGAATACGGATGCAGGTGTGTATGCACAGTTTTCCGGAGCGATGAAGGAGGAGGTGCCTCATTAGGGTTTTTGGCAGTTGGTTCGGCCAAAACCGTTATGGGGCAGGTTCATTAGGGTTTTGACAGTTGATTCGGTCAAAACCATTTTGAGGCGGTCTCATTAGGGTTTTGACAGTTCGTTTGGTCAAAACCATTATGAGCCGCGGACATCATTTACTAATCCTATTAGTGATAATTTTATGATGGCTAATTGCATTGACCATTTGACCCCGTTGACCTCTCTTGACTATGTTGACCGGTTGACCGAGTTGACCATTGACTTTCAAGAGGGATCTACACTCTTCTTTTCTTTTCCTTTTCTTTTTCCATTTGGATTATGATAATGGTCATTTCAATGTAGCTATCAAACTTTATCTTGATGGGATTAGTAATGATGTTGTTTTTACATTATTGCAACCATGGTTACTTTTCTTTGTATCATAATTTCATTCTCATTCTCTCTCTTGAAATGAGAAGCTCCATGGTTGTTAGCTAGCTCCTCCTTCTTCCTCCTCTTGATTCATCTTTTGATCTCATGTGTTGAGAGATAAAGATCCCACAAAGACAAAACCATCCCTTCATCACTTCTACACAACCTAGGGCTTTTAGATTAGCAATCTCTTTAGTTACCTCGGCTCGAGGTGGAGCTCGGTGCACATCTCTCGGGTGGATCGTCTACGACTCAAGGAGGCCGCGGAGGTGACCAAAGTCCGGATCAAGCCTCGGAGCAAGCAAGGAGAAGAACAACAAGAAGAGAAGGAGTTCAAGTTGAGGTATAACCCCTAACCGAGTTGATAGATCTCTAGTTAGGATGCTAGTATATCGTTTAGCAAAGATCCGGCTTTTACGGTCCATGTTACCAAGTTTAGAAAAAATTTTGTTTTACCGTTTCCGTAACCCCGAAAGTACCGGGAGAGGTAACGTGGACCTAACAGTGGTATCAGAGCCTAACTAAACACACCCTAGCATGTTAGCAAAGTATTAAGAATATCGACCGGACAAAAACCTGCAAAATTACCCCGGAAAATTCAGTTTCTGCCGAATTTTAGAACTGTTCCAAAATTAAAAAATCATGCACTAAAAATCGGCTCAGGCTTTTGTTAGAAAACTGCAAAAATTTGACCCCCCAACTCGACCAAAGCGCCGCGTTTCCGCGGCATAAGCTTGCTTATGCCGCGGAACCGCGGCCAGTTTAGCTCTGTTTGGGGATCAGCTTCTTGCAGTTTTCTTAGATGGGTATTTTGGGATTTTTTACAATATGATATTTCTGCCCAGATTTTCCAAAAAGCAAAATTTGTTTTTGGGGCTCAAAAATCCGTATTTTTGGTCGATATTCTGTAGACTTTGGCTAATGGTTATATCTGTAATGTTATATGTGTATTGAACGTCTACTAATCGCTATACGCCGATTAGTGGGGGTTATACACATCTGTGATCTGTGTTGTTGATGGTATGTGTATATGAACTCGTTGGATTGTCGCGGATGAATAGCCGGGGTGGATGTGAGATGAGAGTTTCTTTTTCTTTCATTCATGTAATAAATTTGTAGATTGATGTAATATTATTTGTATGGCTGCACAACCGGGTCGGGGTTGTAGCCGTCATTGTATAATTCTTTTTACTGTTTTTGCTCCTAGGATAGACCCATGGAGGGGGTGCATAAACTACCGGGTATCTCGAAGTGCCGAGTGGCCTACTCACGGCGTTGAGGGAGGTTGCTTCGCTTCGGGTACTTGGCGGGTAGTTTTCCGCACCCGTAGGGGTCTTGGGTGGGATATTGGCTATTCATCGCGACCGTGTAATCCGCTTTTCGTTGCAGGCTCAAACGAATCGCGGGTTCCTAGTATATCCAAAGTGTTCATCTGTGATCTGGATTGGCTATCATTGCTGTATATCTATATATAATAACTATTTAGGCGTTGCCTATGTTTAACAGCCGCGCTAGCCCATCCCCCGCTCTGTCGTTAGTTAAGTAACCTAACGGGTGATGACGGGGCCCAGTGGCGAATGCGAATGGCATAAGCGTACGTCATATTTTGGTTGTTTTCTGCAATGGTAGGATTTAAATGATGGGACGCATTAAAAGAACTAATGCAAGAAAATAAACCTAAAAGACGTTGTTGGAACAAGTTTTTCAAAAAGCTGTTATTACAAGGACGTTCATCTTTTTGTTTTGCATCGAGGTATTCGGTTATAAATGTCCAGCACCTCAATCGACGAGGCAAGGGCCGAGATCCCCTCATCGGGAGTGACCCCTTGGACAAAAGGTTTGCGTCAGGGTAATAACTTCACCATAGTCGATTATTCTTGATTTGCATCGAGGTATTCATCTTACGAATGCCCAGCACCTCACTCGACGAGGAAAGAGCCGAGATCCCTTCACAGGGAGTGACCTCTTTAGCAAAAGTTTTTGCCACTATGTTTTCAAAAGGATGTATCACGTTCCTTCAACGATATCAAGTTCATTACGTTAACGGGTTTTTCGCCAAAAACCCAGCCGTAGCCCTCCGTCGTTTCTTATAAGTCATACTTAGTATTCGTGCTGCGTTTGTTGACTGTGTCAAGGCGCAGTGAACGGTAGCTAAGTGTAGCTTATTTGCTGGATACAATGTGATTGGTTAGGACATTTGTAGAACCTTGTTGACTGTGTCAAGGGTTATGCAGGTGGGTTTAATGCAATCAAGATAATGACGGGATGAACTTGACTAGGACTTTTTGATTTGTTGACTGTGTCAAGATCACTTGGGTCCTAGGGGCAAAAACCGCATCGGGAGTTTCAAAAGAACTGAAACTTGCAGATTTTGCATACCTTCTGGAGTGTGGTAGCTAGAGTGGATTCCATCTAGGTTATCACACAATGACAGTTGGATCCCGATCCCACTGATGAGTTGGATTACTCTCGGGAGATTACATTCACTTAACGATCAATGCTATAAACCTAGTAGGTGCCTAGAAAGGTGTTAGCGGGGCTACGCCCCCAGGGAAAAGAGGTTCTTAAATTAAGGAACTTCGCGAAAGCGTTGGAAAACCTCCCTCGAAGTACCGACACTAGCCTGGCAGAAAGGTTAAGCAAGTATTGTGACGTGAATGAAATCCCGACTAGTTCTTCTTTTAAAAAGGTTTTAAGAAGAATTTGAGGAAACAGTGGGAGACATCCTGGTTAGATAAATTAATAAACCAATCTAATCTTGCAAGAGCATACGCTGAGTGTTTCTTTTCTCCCTCTCCAGGTAGCAACCATTTCACGCCCTAATCAAGATAATAAAATGTATCGCTTGACCGATCCGAATTCTTATTCGGGGCTGGGGAACGTTGGTTCAGCTCTAACTTATGACAACAGTCATAAGTATAAGAAAGGGAAAGAGGATTGTATGGATTTCCAGGATACCCAGTTGAAGAAGATGCATGGTTTTGCATCTACTTCAGGTGTTCTTGTTATTGAGAATTGTTTTACGGTCAGCCCTACCTCCTGGGTACTTGATACTGGATCAGGATCTCATATCTGTAATTTATTGCAGGGACTGAGAAAAAGTAGGAAAGTTGCACCGGGTGATATGTCGCTCAGAGTAGCGAACGGAGCACAAGTAAATGCGGCAGCCATCGGTGAATATCACCTAGTATTGCCAAATGGCAAGACTATGATTTTGAACGATTGCTACTATGTACCCTCCATGGTTTGCAACATCATATCAGTTTCTTTACTCGATAAAGAAGGATATAACTTTGTTCTTGACAAGAATATCATGAACATTTACCTTCATAAGGTACTGGTTGCAGAGGGTACACTGTGTAATAGTATCTACGTTCTAAATCAGAATATTGTTCTCAATATACAAAACACACGCAAGAGGAAGAATTCAGATACGAATGAATCCTACTTGTGGCATTGTAGACTTGGTCATATCGGAGAGAAAAGACTGAGTAAGTTGCATAAAGATGGACTCTTGAATGCGTTCGAGTTTTCATCTTATGAAACTTGTCAGTCTTGTCTCAAAGGGAAGATGACCAAATCTCCGTTCACCGGACATGGAGAAAGAGCAGCAGAGCTCTTGGGACTCGTACACAGTGATGTATGTGGTCTGATGTCTATACATGCAAGGGGTGGGTTCTCGTACTTCATCACATTCACTGACGATCTCTCTAGGTTCGGATATGTGTATCTGATGAAACATAAATCTGAAGCTTTTGAGAAATTCAAGGAATTTAGAAAACGAAGTAGAGAACCAGACTGGCAAAAGTATCAAGATCCTCCGGTCTGATAGAGGAGGGGAGTACTTAAGCACGGAATTCCTAGATTACTTAAAAGAGAATGGTATTCTCTCTCAGCTTACTCCTCCTTATACACCACAGCACAACGGTGTTTCGGAGCGGAGGAATCATACCCTGTTGGATATGGTTCGCTCCATGATGAGTAGTGCTGAGTTACCTCTTTCATTCTGGGGATATGCACTTCAAACTGCAGCACATCTATTGAATCAAGTTCCTTCCAAATCCGTGCCTAAGACTCCGTATGAAATATGGAGTGGTAAAAGTTTGTATCTTAAACGTATTAAGATTTGGGGTTGCCCAGCTTATGTCAAAAAGCAGAACCCAGAAAAACTTGAGGCACGGGCAGTTTTGTGTAAGTTTGTGGGATACCCAAAAGGTTCAAGTGGGTATCTATTCTACCATGCAGAGGAACAGAAGATAATTGTTTCAAGAAATGCCACATTTTTAGAAAAAGAATTTCTTGTTAAAAACATTAGTGGCAGCACGGTAGAACTGGATGAAATTCCAGAAACACAAGCTTTAACAGAAAATTTGGAGGAACCTCTAGATTCAATAACCCCAAACGAACCTCGGCCACTCCGCAGATCTGGTAGGATTTTTCATCCGCCCGAGAGATACTACGGTTTTCTCATAGACGGGGATCGAGAGGATTGCATCTTGGAAGAAGATGACCCTACCAGTTTCAGGCAGGCCATTATCAGTAGGGACTCTGATAAGTGGCAGGAAGTAATGCAATCCGAAATGGAGTCCATGTACGCCAATAAAGTGTGAACCTTGGATATTGCTCCACCTGGGGTAAAACCCGTTGGATGCAAATGGATCTACAAAAGGAAACTTGGTGTAGATGGGCAGGTGGAAACCTATAAAGCTAGACTCGTTGCAAAAGGTTTTCGTCAAAGACCTGGTTTGGACTATGACGAAACTTTTTCTCCGGTGGCTATGCTCAAATCCATTCGGATCTTACTTGCCATTGCTGCCTTCCATGACTATGAAATCTGGCAGATGGATGTTAAAACGGCTTTCCTAAACGGTTGTTTGGAAGAGTGCGTTTACATGGATCAACCAGAAGGTTTTGTAGACAGTGGGAGCAGCGGGAAGGTGTGCAAGTTGCTTAAATCCATTTATGGATTAAAGCAGGCATCGCGGAGCTGGAACATCTGTTTTGATGAGGCAATCAAGGAATTTGATTTCATCAAGAACGAAGATGAACCTTATGTCTATAAGAAGATTGTAGGACGAATTGTCGTATTCCTAGTCTTGTACGTGGACGACATTCTCTTGATAGGAAATGACATTCCTATGCTACAATCGGTCAAGCTATTTTTGTCACAACGGTTCTCCATGAAGGACCTGGGTGATGCCTCGTACATTCTGGGGATCAAGATCTATAGAGATAGATCCAAGAGACTACTGGGACTTTCGCAGTCCAGGTACATAGAGACCGTACTAAAGAGATTTAGTATGGAGGATTCGAAGCGCGGTAACATACCCGCATTGCACGGAATTACCCTCTCCAAGAAGATGTCTCCCAAGACTGACGAGGAGAGGGTTCGCATGAGCACTATACCCTACGCTTCAGCGGTAGGATCTATAATGTATGCGATGCTATGTACAAGACCAGATGTAGCTTACGCGCTGAGCGCGGTAAGCCGGGTATCAGTCAGACCCAGGTGAGGACCACTGGACAGGAGTGAAGAACATTCTCAAGTACCTGAGAAGGACTAAGGAGATGTTCCTGGTTTACGGTAATGGAGACCTCAGGGTCGAGTCCTTTACCGATTCAAGCTTCCAGAGTGACAAAGATGACAGCAAGTCTGTCTCGGGTTTTGTTTTACCCTCAACGGAGGGGCGGTATGTTGGAGGAGTTCCAAACAGGATACCGTCGCAGACTCGACGATGGAGGCTGAATACATTGCTGCAAGCGATGCCGCAAAAGAGGCGGTCTGGATAAAGAAGTTCATTAGTGAACTTCAGGTGGTTTTGTCCATTGTTGACCCAATACCTTTGTATTGCGATAACAATGGGGCTATAGCTTTAGCGAAGGAACCAAGGTCCCATCAGAAATCTAGGCACATCTTAAGGCGGTATCACCTGATCAGGGAGATCATTGATCGCCAGGAGATCGAGGTGCGGAGAGTGGACACAAAGGACAACACAGCGGACCCATTCACGAAGGCCTTACCCCAGACTCAGTTCGAGCGGCTGATCGAGATGATAGGTCTTCGATACGCCAGTACATGGCCTTAGTGCAAGTGGGAGAATGTTAGTGTATATGCCCTAGAGGCCATTACTGTATCATACTAGTATGTATATTACTTGATGGAAGCTTGGGATATTCACAGTTGTATAGACAATCTTGCTCGATATAGTATTATGCTACTTGGTTTGTCTCTGCTTTAATGTGTACATGTGTGTTTATTTATTATATCACCTATACGCATTAGTAGAGCCCTTAGGATCTTTGCTTGATTAACGGCGTTGTGATGGCGATCACACTCGTGGGGGGCTGGGTAATCCACAAGCACATCCTTATACACGTCCCTAGTCATGGGAGTACCGAGATAGGGCATCGATACTCCGGAGTAGACTAGCGTATGCGCTTCTCATCCCAGCACGGGAGACGGTCTGTCCCACAGCCGTCAGTACGTCGTACTTGAGATAGTATGCGGGTGCTCGTTAGGTTACGAGTACACTGGACATGACTCGTCGGGAGCTGATGGTTGGTATTATACCTATCGTCAGTTATCAGTTCCCAGGTGACATGAGTACAGCTTAGTCCGCTGACTTGACACTATCACTTCGCCTCAAGTGTGTTCCCACTGTTCTTTGATTACTACCCTACCACGGCTCTACTGAGTCGTGCAAACAGGTAGTAGTTGGGAGCAGTCCCGAAGCACTTGGAGGCAGTGACGGTTAGACAGGATTCGTCTCTCCCGGTATTGGGGGTTGACATCGCACTGTGTCTAGGAGAGCCATTACACGAGTAGTCCCTGGCCAGGGCAAGCGAGATATACTGGTAGGTTTCCAGTGTTATCTCAGGGTGTTCTGGGCTTCACTCCGACACGACTTGTACCGCTATTAGGGGACTGACGTTTACCGCCCCCCTAGGCCCGCCATGCGATGTATCAGACGAACAGACCGGACTGTACGGAGATTGTCACATTCAGACTCAGTAGGAGTTCGGATGGGTTTACCTCATCGGCCTTCTTATCGACATCTACCTAGGGACCGTTACGCACAGCTAGTGCCGCTTGCGGTCTGTGGTTAAACCCACTGCCAGTGTAGTGTCGAGTCTTTAGAGTCCCACACAGAGAGTTTCCCTGCACTGAGCGAAACGTGTAGAGGCCGTATGGTTTTACGGCAGGGCTGCGATCACTTACGTATACTTGTATGCGTATGGTGTTCGGGCAGGCAATACTAGTGGGCTTTGTTCTAAGCCGGATCCTAGTATTGCACGGATGGATTTGTTTTGTCCCTCTGTGCATCCGCATTCTACGGTATACGGATGCAGGTGTGTATGCACAGTTTTCCGGAGCGATGAAGGAGGAGGTGCCTCATTAGGGTTTTTGGCAGTTGGTTCGGCCAAAACCGTTATGTGGCAGGTTCATTAGGGTTTTGACAGTTGATTCGGTCAAAACCATTTTGAGGCGGTCTCATTAGGGTTTTGACAGTTCGTTTGGTCAAAACCATTATGAGCCGCGGACATCATTTACTAATCCTATTAGTGATAATTTTATGATGGCTAATTGCATTGACCATTTGACCCCGTTGACCTCTCTTGACTATGTTGACCGGTTGACCGAGTTGACCATTGACTTTCAAGAGGGATCTACACTCTTCTTTTCTTTTCTTTTTCTTTTTCCATTTGGATTATGATAATGGTCATTTCAATGTAGCCATCAAACTTTATCTTGATAGGATTAGTAATGATGTTGTTTTTACATTATTGCAACCATGGTTACTTTTCTTTGTATCATAATTTCATTCTCATTCTCTCTCTTGAAATGAGAAGCTCCATGGTTGTTAGCTAGCTCCTCCTTCTTCCTCCTCTTGATTCATCTTTTGATCTCATGTGTTGAGAGATAAAGATCCCACAAAGACAAAACCATCCCTTCATCACTTCTACACAACCTAGGGCTTTTAGATTAGCAATCTCTTTAGTTACCTCGGCTCGAGGTGGAGCTCGGTGCACATCTCTCGGGTGGATCGTCTACGACTCAAGGAGGCCGCGGAGGTGACCAAAGTCCGGATCAAGACTCAGAGCAAGCAAGGAGAAGAACAACAAGAAGAGAAGGAGTTCAAGTTGAGGTATAACCCCTAACCGAGTTGATAGATCTCTAGTTAGGATGCTAGTGTATCGTTTAGCAAAGATCCGGCTTTTACGGTCCATGTTACCAAGTTTAGAAAAAAATTTGTTTTACCGTTTCCGCAACCCCGAAAGTACCGGGAGAGGTAACGTGGACCTATCACAAAGTCCATACTTTGTTGGTGTACGTAGACTCCATCTAGGTCCGCATTGCATCCAGCCATTTTACCGAGTCGTCGCTCTGAATGGCTTGATGGAAGCTAGTAGGCTCATCATTATCAATGATGCAATCCTCTCAATCCCCGTCTATTAAAAAACCATAGTATCTCTCGGGCGGATGAGACTGCCTACTACTCCTGCGGATTGGCGCTGGGATATCCGGTTCTTCTGAAACCTCTGATTCTACCAAGCTTTCAGTAATAGCTTGTGGTTCTGGAATTTCTTCCAGTTCTATTGCGCTCCCACTTTTCTGATTTTCTAAAAATTCAGTTTCCAAGAAGTGGGGATGTTGAGAAACAAAATTCTTTTGTTCCTCTATGTAAAAGAAAAGATACCCCTTGAAGTTCTTAGAGTATCCCACAAACTTATGCAGTACTGAGCGTGTCTCGAACTTGTCCGCATGCAGCTTTTTTACAAAAGCTGGACATCCCTATGTCTTAAGGTACTTAAGACAGTGTTTCTTCCCACACCACATCTGATATGGTGTGGTAGGCATAGTCTTGGTTGGAACCTTGTTTAAAAGATATGCAGCCGATTCTAGTGCATAACCTCAGAAGGATTGTGGCAACTCAGCCTTGCTCATCATAGAACAAACCATATCCAATAGAGTTCGATTCCGCCTGTCCGATACACTGTTGTGTTGAGGTGTGTATGGAGGAGTAAACTGAGAGAGAATTCCATTCTCTTTTAAGTAGCCCAGGAACTCGGCACTTAAGTATTCACCACCTCGATCAGATCTCAGTGTCTTGATACTTTTTCCTGTTTGTTTTTCCACTTCATTCTTGTATTCCCGGAATTTCTCAAAGGCCTTGTATTTATGATTCATCAAGAATACATGTCCATACCTACAGAAATCATCCGTAAAAGTAATGAAATAGGAATAACCACCTCACGCATGTATAGACATTGGACCACACACATCGATGTATATGAGTCTCAAGAGCTCGCTCGCTCTCACTCCGTGTCCAGTAAACGGAGTCTTTGTCATCTTTTCCAAGAGAAAAGATTCATAAGTAGCATAAGATTGATATTCGAACGGATCCAAATATCCCTCTCTATGTAACTTCGTTAACCGTGTTTCATTGATGTGGCCCAGTCTACAGTGCCATAAGAAAGCCTGATTTATTTTCAGAGACTTTCTTTTAAGTGTGTTCTGGACACTGAAAACTTGAGCTTGATTTAATACGTATATAAAGTTTTCTAATGTACCTGACCCAATCAGAACTTGATTTAGGTTGATGTGGACCACATCGCTTACAAATGTAAAATCATATCCTTCCTTAGAAATTAAAGATACATATATGATATTACAAGCTAGACTAGGTACATATAAACAGTTACGTAGAATCAATATCTGCCCACTTGTCAATCCCAGGTGATATTCCCCCACAGATTCAGCGTCCATGCTCATTCCGTTAGCAACCCTGAGAGCCATATCACCTTTCCTGATAACTCTACGGTTTCTCAAAGCCTGTAATGAATTACAGATATGAGATCCTGATCCGGTATCTTGTACCTAGTAAGTAGAGTTAATTGACATACAGTTTTCAATTACAAACACACCCGAAGCCGAAACCAAAACGTGCTTCGAATCCTGGCTACTGGCTTTCCAAGCCAAGTAATCCTTCTACCAATGTCCTTTCCCGTAATTATAGGAACGTCCCTCCTTCTCTCCTTTTAGTCCCGAAACTTTTGCCCTTTTTTTCCCTCTACCTTCCTGACACCGCATATCGGTTTTGTGGAAGTCTTCTTCTTCTCACCCTTTACTTTCGCCTTAGATGTAAAAGAGGAAGATTCCCCAATAAGCAGAGCGGGTGTCTCCCTGGTTTCCTTTAGGGTGTAAGTAGAGGGTAAGGACTGTAGAATCAAGTCAGTATGTGACTCGTTCTCCAACATGGTCTTCAGGTCCGTGAGCTTATCAATATAACTAGTCATTGTAAGGATGTTTTCCCCTACAGATGACCCGATAACCAATCTCGCTTGAAGCAATTCCTTCGAGGTCTCATATCTTGCAATACGAGATTGCTCTCCATATAAATCTTTGTTATGGAGGAAGATAGAAATTAAGTCCATCTTCTCGTGTTGCCTCCGGTTTACACCATCTACTGAGGCCAACATGAGGCACTTGGCATTCGTACTATCCTTTTCCGATGTCTTACGGATATCAACATCCGTGACGGTGGAAAATGGACCCGAGACGGCGGGGGCTTGAGTAGTAAAGAGATGTCCCTGCTTGTTATAGGTAATAGACATTTGGACAGACTTTTTCCAGTCATTATAGTTAGATTTAGTCATTTTATTATCTAGATGTAACCTAGTCTTGGTCACTGGGTCGCTGCAATTAAGAGACAGAGAAGAAAACACTTTAGCATGATGCTCTTGCAGGTTTAGATTGGTTTTTAATTTACCTAAACAGGATGGCTCCCACTGTTTCTCGAATCCTTTCTCAAACCATAAAAGAAGAATTAGTCAGGATTGATCTCGCCGTACAATTATTGCTTAACTGTTCGGTCAGGCTAGTGTCGGTACTTGGAGGGAGGTTTTACGACCCTTTCGCGAAGTTGCTTAATTAAATACCCTCTTTTCCCTGGAGGCGTAGCCCCGCTAACACCGTTCTAGACACCTACTTGGTTTATAGTATTGATCGTTAAGTGAAACAAATCTCCCGAGGAGTAGCGGATACTCACAGTAGAATCGGGATCCAAATATCTTTGTGTTATAATGCTGAAGGAATCCTACCAACACTATCAAAATCCAAATGGTATGCAACAATAGCAAGTTTTAGTTTTTTTAGAAACTCCCGATGTGGATTTTTACCCCATGCTCTTATGACCTTGACGAAGGCCAATAAATCATAAGTCACATGTCAAATTCTACTCATCATTGTCCAGGTTAATTTGAACCTACCCGTATATACACTTGAAGAAGGTCAACAAGGTAATACGACTGTCCCAAACCAACGCATATATCTATGCTATATATGAACACCCAGCAGCTACCAATCACTCTGCCGTGACAAAGGTCAAAAAACATAGCTTGAATACTATTGAATATTCATATGAAATGACGGAGGGATACGACTGGTTTTGGCGAAACCATGAACGTACTGAACTTGATATAATCGAAGGAACCTGGTAGCTTTTAAAAGGAGTGATTTAAGCTCCGCATTTTAAAAGTTTTGCTGTTTTGAAAAAACCGAGTGGTTTTGAAATTTGTTCCAACGATTCAACTTTGGTTTGTTTGCTTTGCATTAATATAATGTAGTCCCATCAATTAACCTACAATAGCAGAAAACAACGAAAATATAACGTACACTTATGCCATCCGCATTCGCCATGGGGCTCCGTCATAACCCGTTAGGTTACTTAACTAACGACAGAGCGGGGGTTGGACTAGCGCGGATGCAAAAGAGAAGCAACGTCTACTAGATATCATATATAGATATATATACATTCGTCAGATGCAATGATAGGCATTCCAGATCACAGATAAACACATTGGATATACTAGGAATCCGCGTTTCGTTTAAGCCTGTAACGAAAGACGGATTCCACGGTCGTGATAAATAGCCAAACCCCACCCTAGACCCCTATGGGTGCGACAAACTACCCGCCAAATACCCGAAATGAAGCAACCTCCCTCAACAAAGTGAGTAGGCTACTCGGAACTTCAAAGTACCCGGTAGTTTGAGCACCCCACCTTGGGTCTATCCTAGGAGCAGAAAACTGTAAAAGAAATAACACAACAGTGGCTACAAGCTCAACCCAGATGTGCCCCGCAAAAATAATATTACATCACTTTACAAATTTTACATCGAATGAAAGATAAAACACTCATCTCACATCCCCGGCTATTCATCCACAACAATCCAACAAGTTCATATACACAAACCAATATAATCATTACAGAAATGTGCAACCCCCAACTAACCGACATATAGCAATTAGCGGAAGTATACAAACACATTTATCACAACTTGAAACATTAAACGACGTTAAACTGCGACTTTGAAACACCCGGTATTGCCACAGTAAAGAATTTACAGAATTTTCAAAATTGGCAAAAACAAAAAACTCCTGAAACCCTAGATCCAAGTCACAAAGCCACATACCAAAACACAAAGCAATCCCCTCAATTCGACCCGGCGAGCTCGGAAATTTCATGTATGTGGCGGGACAGTTTTGTGGAAATTGTCTCATTTTTGGTGAGTGGTCATTTTACAGTTCAAAAAGTACTCTGCAGTTGCTAAAATAATTTTTAGAGTCTCGTGAAAAATCGACAGAAACTTGGATCCATGCTTCAATGTTTACGGGTTATTAATGTTTCGTAGTTTTACTTGTCGATTAAACTGTTAGCTATGGTTTAGTCGGCTCTGGTACCACTGTAAGTCGACGCTACACTCCGCACGGGTTTGCGGGTAGGCGGAACGGGTATAAAACGATTTTTTCAAACAAGGTAAGATCTTAGCTAAACCATAACTAACCAACTAACTAGAGATATTATCTACTATGTAAAGAGATTACACCTAAAGTTCCAAGTTCTTCTTCTCCTCTTGCTGTTCTCCTTCACCTTGCGGGCTCCTTGGAGTGGAAATAGATGGCACCTCCTCGTCGGCTTCTCGAAGTAGTAAAAGATCTACCCGAGAGTTCCAACCTTGAGCTAAACCTCCAAGTTGAGGAAACTAGATCACTTGGTTTGCTAAACTAAGTAACCAAGTTGATGTTGTAACTAAGTAACTTAGTCTCACTAACCCTTGATTCTCAACACATGAGACACTAGGGTTTTGAGAGGAAGAAGGAGAGAACAAGCTTGAAGAAAGAGAATGTATTTTTGATAATGATAATAAAAAATAGAATGGCTATTTTTTATATGACCACAAGCATGGCATGAAAAAAATCTCATCAAAATATCTAGGTCTCAAAAATATCTCACAAAAATATCTAGAGTCAAAAAGTCCAACCAAGTCAAATGGTCAACTCAAGTAGCCATACCACAAAATTATCATTTACCAAAACTAATAAAACCTTTTCTCCACCTCATATTTGTTTGACCAAGCCAATCGTCAAAACCCTAATGAGGTGTCTCCTTCTATACCCCCTCTCATTCGTATATACATACCCGCATCCATGTTCCGAAAAACACGAATACAATGAGACGAAGCTAATCCAATAATCAAATACTAGGATCCGGCTTAAACCAAAGCCCACTAGTATTGTCCGCTCGAACACCACACGCGTACAAGTACACGTATGTGATCGAACCCTGTCGTAAGACTATACGACCTCTACATCGTTTCGCCCGAAGCTGGGAAACCCTCTGTGTAGGGCTCCAAAAACTCGACAGTACTCTGGAAGTGGGTTTAACCACAAGCACGTCAGCGACACTAGCTGTACGTAACGGCTACCCAGGTATCTGTCGATAAGAAGGCCGACGAGCAAGCTCATCCAAACCCCTACTGAGCATGTCTGTGGCAATCTCCGTACAGTCCAGACTGTTCGTCTAAGAATGTCGCATATCAGTCCAAGGGGGATACAAGCGTCAGACCCCTAATAGTGCAATAAGTCGTGTCGAAGTACAGTCCAAAACACCCTGAGAAACTACATGAGTATCTACCAGTAAATCTCACTTGCCATGGCCAGGGACTTTGTGTAATGGCGTTCCGAACACAACGCGACATCAACCCCCAATACTGGGAGAAACGAATCCTATCTAACCGCCACTGCCTCCAAGTGCTTCAGGACTGCACCCAACTACTACCTGTTTGCACGACTCAGCAGAGCCGTGGTAGGATAGTAATCTAAGAACAGTGGGAACACACTTGAGGCAAAGTAGCAGTGTCAAGTCAACGGACTAAGATGTACTCATGTCACCTAGGAACTGCTACCTGACAATAGGTATAGTACCAACCAGCAGTTCCCCATAAGTCCGTCCAGTGTAACTCATAACCCAATGAGCACATGCATACTATCTCCAATACGACGTACTGATGGCTGTGGGACAGACCATCTTCCCTGCTGGGATGAGAAGCGTATACACTAGTCTACTCTGGAGTATCAATGCCCTGTCTCGATAATCCTACGACTAGGGACCTGTATAAGAATATGCTTGTAGACTACCCAGCCCCCATTAGTGTGACTGCCATCACAACACTGGTAGTCAAGCAAAGATCCTAAAGGCTCTATCAATATGTATTAGTGATATGTTAAAAGAAATATATACACATATTAAGATAGATACAAACCAAGTAGCATACTACCATATCGAGCAAGATTGTCATAAATCCGTGTATATATCCTAAGCTTCCAAAATGTAATATACAAACTAGTACTATACAATAATGGCCTCTAGGGCATATCACACTAACAGCCTCACGTGTTTAACACGTGAGTGCCTATATGCAACACATAAAGGAACTGCAATGCAAACAAACTATAGGCTAATAATCCTCACGTGTTAAACACGTGAGCACCTATATGCAATGTGTATAGGCGCTGCAAATCAAACAGCTAACAAACTAAATAAACCTCACATGTTAAACACGTGAGGGCACCTCCCTACGTAGAATTAAATTCTACTCAATGAGGAATCGTTAGATCAAAGATCAAATGGTAATTAAGTATATAATTAAATTCTATTAAGGAGGGATATTTTCTGTTAAACTAGAAAGTTGGTGGATCAAAGATCTCATGAGATGGAAAATATTTTCCATATCTTTCTAAACAAAAAAAGACTGTGCCCTGTTAAGCCGAGCAACCTTGAATTAAAAATCCAATGATGGTTTAGAAAATTACTATTTTACAGAATAAGATTCTGCATATGGGAAAATATTTCCCCAATCTTATTAAAAACAGAAAAAATATGTTCTGTAAAACAGAAACTCTTGGATCAAAGATCTAATGGTGGGCAAAATTCCCCAAGTCAATTCTGAAACCAATTAAATCAATTAGGATCTCTGAATGAGAAATTTTCTCAGAATTAAATAAACTTCTCTCTAATATATAAGGAACCAGAGACTTCAAGTATCAAGGAGGAGATAGAGTGAAGGGAGATCGATAGAAAAACAAAGGAAACCCCTCAGAAGCTTAGAAAAAGAGAAAAGCTTAAGAGAAGAAGAAAAAAAAGGTTCAAAAGAAATAGAGAATTTAATTCTCACAAAGGAAGACTCGTTTCATTAAAACCATAGGTAAAGAGAAAACAAAAACACAGAGATCATTTTATCTCTCCTTCGCCTCTCTAAAGGTTTAAACCTTCATATAAGAACTTAGTTCTTCCTCTGGTTGAGATCTGCAGATGCAGATCTCCCCACAAGTTGAGAATTTAATTCTCATCAGGGAGATTCTGTTATGCAGATTCAAAACCTAGGGGAAATAATTGAGTTCAAAGAATTTGATTCTTACAAAACATATAGGAATGTAATTCCTCCGAAATTTAGGGTTCAAACCCTATAAAATGAATTTAATTCTTGCAAAAGAACAAAAAGAGAACTTGATTGCTCAGCCCAGACGACGATAATAACCTGAGACCTTCCAAACCTAAATCCTAATGACTTGAAATTTCATTAATAAGAGATCAAAATCTCTAAGAACACAGAAGAACAGCCTGGTGATTTTTTTGTGTTTAATACTTTAATGAGACCTCACGTGTTTTCCATGTGAGTGCTCCTAATGAACAAAAAAAGAAGAGAAAAAGCGAAATGGTCGTGACTGCATCACGTGTTTCCTACGTGAGCGCTTAATAAAAGAGTAAAGAGCACTTCCTAAGGCAGTCACATGCTTTGCACGCCACCACAACCAAGTGCTTAGCACTTATATAAAAAGAGGAAATAAAACCCAAAGGGCTGAGCCCATATTTGCGGTGCCACACGTGGTCACACGTGAGCGCCTCCAGAGTTCAGTGTTTAACACTGATTCAGCGTTTCATGTGGGATATACTTGAGTGCTGCATATAACAGTGCTTAGCACTGTTGGGTAACAATGGAGACTCGGACCTAGCCTAAATTGGCTAAGTTTCCCCAAGGTCAAAACCTCTTCTATTTCCAATCAACCGAGCCCCCATGTGCTCATGATTCCCCAAATTGTCCCAAACATGACCAATGATCCTTGAATTAATGATATCCAAAACTATATTCGTCCCACATCTCCTAAGCTGATCTTAGTCTCAAAATACGACTAATGATTCCTTGGTTTACCATTAATCCATTTGTAAGGTTACCAGGCACTATCACAAGGCTCAATAAGGCATCAACTATGCCAAATCTAAATTTTTCAAGTGCCGAACAACCTAAAGCGAGGATCTTTGCTAGATAATTAGGGTAAACAAAGCATGTAAACAACATTACATCTAAGAGAGAGGGATTACAACCTTTGTAGTCCGCTCCATCGCTTCATAAGCTCCGAGTAGTAGTCCATTCGCCGCGATCCATGAACTTCCGGACTCTAGAGAGGCTCCACAAGCCGTATGATCCATGCTTGCTTGAAGTATTCCTTTTCGAAGATGATCTACCTTGAAGAATCTTTAACTCAAGCTCCCACTTCTCTAATCAAGTATTAATGAAGTGAACATCCTAATCTAAGTGGATAAAATAGATGAAGATGATGAAGTAGGAATTTTACTCTCTTTTGTTTTCATTTTCTCACTTTAAATCATCACTTTACAAAAAGCTAGCAAGCTTTTTCAAGGAGGAAGAAGAAGAAGAAGTCTTTTGTGATGAATAATGAATTTCTTCTCATGGTTACAAATCCAACCTTGGGTTAAGTATGAAGGCTTAGCACTTCTAGAGAATTAACTAGGGTAAAGGGTTTGGGTTGAGTTAAGAAATATCTACACAAAATATCAATACAAAATATCTAAGCTTAAAACAAAATAAAGCTTCTAAAAGCTTCATGAAAAAGCTAACCCAAATCAAACCCTAACTATGTTTAATCTCCACAAATCATGTTGCATTTGTAATCATAATTTGTTACAATATTATATATCACATATATAATATATTTTTATAACAAAAGAAAATAATACAATTAACATATATCGCATATATATTAATGTATTATCCGGTGAGAAAATGAATCAATAAAGTGAGGTTATATCAGTTAATGTAATATAATATATCACATATATAATTATACATTAAATTATCGAATCAACACTTGATCCGACAATCCGGCTATTTCTCAAATAACCGACTAATATAATCTATATCAGTTCATCGAATCAACACTTGATCCGATGACCCGGCTATATCACATATACCCGGCCGATATCTAATATCGCGAGAATAGAATATGGTATCTCATATTGTAATATTCTCGATCCCGCACATATCACATATGTGCTCCTACTCTGTTTTTCCTGAGTCAAGAAAGCTCTGTATAGGACTCTAAAGAATTGTCAATACGCCGGCAGCAGGTGATGATCATATCAAACACCTACAAACTGCAGGCGGTCAGCTAAACGTAATAGCCACCCAGGTATTGAGCAATCAGAAGATCAACAAGCAAGCCTGTACATTCTCCAGTGAATCCAATCAGTAACACTACCGTACAGTCCGGTCTCTTCGTCTGATATGTCGCATATCAAGTTTAGGGGTGGTATACGTCAGACCCCAGTAACCGATAAGTCATGTCGATGTGAGGCTCATAACAGGTTGAGAAACTACTGATAACACTTACCAGTAGCACTCTATATCAGCCCTGGCCAGAGACTTCCAATTATAGCCAATCGAACACAGCACAACATCAACTCCCTATACCAGGAGAGACGGATCCCCTCCTATCGCTCATTGCCTCCATGTGATTTGGGACTGTACCCAAAAGCCACCGTTTTGCACGCCCTCTTGGACGTGGTAAGGTGGAAATCAAAGCACAGTGGGAATCACACAAGACTCTATGACGATCTCCGGTCTACAAACTAACCTGTACCAGTGTCACCAGAGAAATGCTATCTGGCGATTTGTATAAATCCATCTAGGAGTTCTCGGCGAGTCCGTTCAGTGTACCCAGTCTCCACCAGCATCCGTACACCATCTTTGATGTCAAACACCAATGGATATGGAATCATCCATCGCCCATCATATGGGTCAAGATGCGTATACGCTAGTCTACTCTGGTGCATCGATGCCCTGTCTCGATACACCCTCGACTAGGAACAGTTATAGGATGTACTCATTGACTACCATGGCCCCACTAGTATGATCTCATCATAGTCCCAGTAGTCGAGTACATATCCTAAGGGTTTTATCAACATGTGAGAGCAAGACAGTAAACTAATACAAGTCAACATGTTAAGACAAAGTAAAACCAAATAGCATACTATCATGTCAAGCAAGAAAGTTCTCTATATATATATCCAAGCATCCATTATAATATACATCATATGTACAACAATGGACTCTAGGGCATATATATAACTAACAATCTCCCACTTGTACTAAGGCCAGCTGTTGTAATATCTCATACCCAACATTCCGAAGAGTCTCTCAAATTGCTTCTGGGGAATGGCCTTCGTGAGTGGATCCGCAGTGTTGTCCTTCGTATCAACTCTCCTGACCTCGATCTCTCGGCGATCAACTATCTCCCGGATTAGGTGATACCGCCTCAGAATATGTCTGGACTTCTGATGGGACCTGGGTTCCTTGGCCAAAGCCACAGCTCCATTGTTATCACAATACAAAGGTATTGGATGCTCAATGGACGGAACCACACCAAGTTCAGTGATGAACTTCTTCATCCAGACTGCCTCTTTGGCAGCATCGTTGCAGCGATGTATTCAGCCTCCATCGTCGAGTCTGCAACGGTTTCCTGTTTGGAACTCTTCCAACACACCTCCCCTCCATTAAGGGTAAAGACAAAACCCGAGTGTGACTTAGAGTCATCCTTATCACTCTGGAAGCTCGAATCGGTAAAGGACTCCACCTGGAGTTCACCGTTACCATACACCAAGAACATCTCTTTAGTCCTTCTCAAGTACTTGAGAATGTTCTTCACAGCTGTCCAGTGACTCTCTCCAGGATCTACTTGATACCTACTCACTACACTTAGTGAGTATGCTACATCGGGTCTGGTACATAGCATCGCATACATGATAGAGCCTACTGCTGAAGCATAGGGTATCCCTTGCATGCGAGCTCTCAGATATAATCAGTCTTGGGAGACATCTCTTTGGAGAGAGTGAGTCCAGAGATCGTGGGTTGGTTTCCATGCTTGGATTCTTCCATACTAAACTTCTTTAGTATGGTGTCAATGTACCTGGATTGGGACAATCCCAGTATCCATTTAGATCTATCTCTATAGATCATAATTCCCAATATGCAGCAGGCATCACCTCGATCTTTTATTAAGAATCTTTGTGATAAGAAGAGCTTGACCGAGTGTAGCATAGGAACATCATTTCCTATCAAGAGTATATCATCCACGTACAATACGAGGAAGACAACATTACTCTCTGCAACCTTCTTATATATATAAGGTTCATCTACATTTTTGATGAAGTCAAACTCTTTGACTACAACATCAAAACAGATGTTCCAACTCCGCGATGTCTGCTTTAACCCGTAGATGGATTTAAGCAGCTTGCACACCTTTCCACTGCTCCCACTATCTACGAAGCCCTCTGGCTGAGTCATGTACACACACTCTCCTAAATCACCATTTAGAAAGGCGGTCTTAACATCCATCTGCCAGATTTCATAGTCATGGTATGCAGCAATGGCAAGTAAGATCCGGATGGACTTAAGCATAGCCACTGGAGAAAAGGTTTCGTCATAATCCACAACTGGTCATTGACGAAAACCCTTTGCAACAAGTCTAGCTTTGAAAGTCTCCACTTTTCCATCTACACCAAGTTTCTTCTTAAAGATCCATTTGCTCCTAATGGGTTTTACCCCTTCAGGAGCAACTTCCAAAGTCCATACTTTGTTGGTGTACATGGATTCCATCTCAGATCGCATTGCATCCAGCCATTTCACAGAGTCACCACTCGTGATGGCCTGCTAGAAGCTAGTCGGGTCATCATCTTCCATGATGCAATTCTCGCTCTCACCATCCACGAGAAAACCGTAGTATCTCTCAGGTGGATGAGAAACCCTACTAGATTGGCGGAGATGCTGGGGTTCGTTGGGTACTACTGAATCCTCTGGTTCCAATAAATCATCAGTTGTAGCTTGTGGTGCTGGAACTTCTTCCATCTCTACCTCTTTGCCACTAATTTCTTTTGCAAGAAATTCTTTTTCTAAAAAGGTGGCATGTTGAGCAACAAACACTTTTTGCTCCTCACTTTGGTAGAAAAAATATCCATAAGAATTCTTCGGATATCACACAAACTTGCAAAGAACTGATCGTGCCTCGAGTTTGTCTGGATTTTGCCTTTTGACATAGGCCGGACAACCCCATATCTTAACTCTTTTAAGATACGGTCTCTTCCCACTCCATATCTCATATGGTGTGGTAGGTACAGATTTAGACGGAACTTCATTCAATAGGTATGCCGCTGTCTCAAGCGCATAACCCTAGAAGAAAATAGGTAACTCAGCATTGCTCATCATAGAGTGCACCATATCAATAGGGTGCGATTCCTCCGCTCCAATACACCGTTGCGCTGTGGTGTATAAGGAGGAGTAAGCTAAGAGATAATCTCATTCTCTTTTAGATAGTCCAGGAACTCGTTGCTTAAGTATTCTCCTCCTTGATCAGATCGTAGGATCTTAATACTTTTGCCCGTTTGGTTCTCTACTTCGTTCTTATATTCCCTGAATTTCTCAAAAACTTCAGACTTGTGTTTCATTAGGAACACATGTCCGTATCTTGAGAGATTGTTAGTGAATGTAATGAAATAGGAAGAACCGTTCCTAGCATGTGTAGACATGGGACCGCATACATCACTATGTATCAGTCCTAAGAGTTCTTTAACTCTTTCTCTGTGTCCACTAAACGGAGTTTTGGTCATCTTGCCTTTGAGACATGACTGGCAAGTGTCATAAGATGAAAATTCGAACGGATTCAAATATCCATCCTTATGCAATTTAGCTAGCCGTGTCGCATTGATATGGCCTAGTCTACAATGCCATAAGAAGGATTCGTTCATTTCTGAACTCTTCCTCTTGTTTGTGTTTTGTACATTAAATACTGTAGTTTGGTTGAGAACGTATATGCCATTATTTAATGATCCTGATCCAATCAACTTTTGATTTAGGAATATGTTCATAACATTATCCTGTACTAAAAAATTATATCCTTCTTTATTCAATAAAGAAACTGATATAATATTGCATATCAGGGTCGGAATGTAATAGCACTCGTTCAGAACCAATGTATTACCATTTGATTATACAAGGTGATATTCGCCAACAGCCTTGGCTGCAACATCTGCACCATTCCCTACTCTTACGGAATGATCACCCATTCCCAATTCTCTAACTTTACGTAGCCCATGTAACATATTCATATGTAGGATCCCGATCCGGTATCTAATACTCAGGACGTAGAGTGAACTGAAAAACAGTTCTCAATAACTAACACACCCGAAGAAGATGCATCAGCATACTTGTTCTTCGTTTGGGCGGCGTGAGAATCCAGATATTCTCCTATTTCCTGCTCAGTCTTACAATACTTATAAGAAAGAACGGGACCAACGCTCCCCTGCTCAGTATAATAAGCGGGTTCAGTCAATATATCCATATTGTTATCTTGATTAAGGCCTGACATGGTCGCTACCTGGAGAGAGAGAGAAGAAAACACTTTAGCGTATGTTCTTGCAAGATTAGATTGGTTATTATTGTTGGAGATAGTGCCCTCAGAGTCAATTATTGGGTCACAGGTACGTGATTGCAATGATTGATGGAGGACCTATCCCGGTAGGACAGTCTTACTCGAGATGATAGTATGCTATCTGGTTTACCTTTATCATCGTGTACTGCTTTAGGTGACCTGACAAGTTGCTATTACACGTTGATAGAGCCCCTAGGATTCTTGCTTGACCACCAGCAGTATGAGGGCGATCATATAAGTGGGAGCTGGGGTCTATAAGCATATCCTTAAATGGTCCCTAGTCGTGTGAGTTTCGAGACAGGGCATCGATACTCCAGAGTAGACTAGTGTATACAGTCGAGACCCCGACGAGGGGCGGTGGCCGGTCTCATAAGCCACTGGTGTCAGTTGGATCACCTAAGATGTATACAGGTGCTCATTGGGTTATGAGTACACCGGACAGGACTCGCCGGGAACATGCTAGTTGGTCATATACCAGACGTCAGATGGCAGTTCCCTGGTGACATGTGTGCAGGTAAGTTCATCGACCTGGGGATCGTCATTTGTCTCGTGTGAGTTCCCACTGTACTTTGATTACTACCCTACCACGGCTCAAAGGAGTCGTGCAAACAGGTTTTAGTTGGGTACAGTCCCGAGCCACATGGAGGCAGTGAGCGTATCTTCAGGGGTTCGTCTCTCCCGGTATTGGGGGTGAGGTCGCGCTGTGTCTAGGAGAGCCATTACACGAAGTCCTTGGCCAAGGCAGGAGATTTACTGGTAGGTATTCCAGTAGTATCTCAGGGTGTTCTGGGCTACACTCCGACACGACTTGTACCGCTTTTGGGGGTCTGACTTTTACCAACCCCCTAGGCCCGCCATGCGATACTCATAGACGAACGGACCGGACTGTACGGATATTGTCACTGACAGGCTCAGTAGGGTTGTCAGGCTGAGTTCGCTCACAGACGTCCCTTTTAGTCAATACCTGGTAGCCCGTTACGTATTGGCTTATACCTCTGACGTGCTAGTGGTTAAATCCACAACCAAGGTGTTGACGAGTCTTAAGAGTCCCCCACATTCAGTTACTCAGCTTTCGGGCGAAAGGTTGTAGAGGCCGTATGGAGATATGGCAGGGTCCGATCAGATACGTGCGGTATTGCACGGATCAGGATCGGACAGTTTGTACTACAGGCCGTATGGTTATATGGCAGGGTTCGATCAGATGCGTGCGGTATTGCACGGATCAGGATCGAACGGACATTACTAGCCGGCTTTGGTTTAAGCCGGATCCTAGTATAGTACAGTGTAGATTTTGTCTCATTGCATTTGTATTTCGGTCGGAATACAAATGCGGGTGTGTATGCACAGTATCGGGGTTTTCCTGTAATTTATTACGGGACCAGTTTTCTGGAGTTGCCAGTTTGCTTTCCGTTTCGGCCAATTTCCTTTGTATCGTTCATTGGCCGAAGTTTGGTGGAGGAGGGCTTATTTGCATTGTTGCAAATAAGCATTTGTGGAGGGGGTCTTTGCATATTATCATGTCATGATACTTGTCCCATCATTTGACTTCATAAACTCATGATTGCTTGACTTTCTTTATCATCATGGTTTTGATGATGGTTGTTGATGATGAGAGATGGTTGTTAGTTGAGTGTTGGTTTTGCTTTGTTATCATTGGTTCATATGATAACCATTCCTCTCTCTCTCTTTTGGATGATATGATTTTGGCTCCCATTATTTTTTGATATACTCCACTCTCTCATTCACCCCTCCACCATTGTCTTGGCCGGCCATTCCATTAGGGGGGGCTGTCCAACATTTTTGGGTGTGGGGTTTTGTTCATTTCATGTTCCAAAATCCCCAAAGCTCCTCCACATAATTCTTGTATCATCCCTCCACTAAAATGGCACCTCCATGAACCCCAAATGAGACTTGCTCACTAGATATTCTACAGCAAATCTTGGGCACGTCGACTAGCCAGCTTCATGCCCGAGTTGCCTCGGCATTGAGGTGGGAGCCCGTAAAAGAAGTAGGCGATGTGGTGCACTTCCGGCGACGAGGAGGAGACGGGACATTCCGCAGGAGATCGGGACGACGACGAGAAGACCGGAGGACTCGGATCTGTTGGTATATCTCTCTTCCCCTTCTTGTAGATAGCTAGGACTAATTAATGGTTCGATCCGGGTATTAGTACGCGGCGGTTTGCAAGTTCAAGAAAATTTAAGTTTATCACCGCTTCCGCATTTGGCCGTCGGATTGACGACCGGGGCGCCGCCGTGCACTTACAGTGGTGTCAGAGCCTCGCCATTAACTTAGTCTAGCTTTGTTTAATGTGTTTTGCATTTCCGATCGACCAAAATTCCAAAATCCGCATTTTTTGCTTGCATCAGTTTTCTGTTGAAATTTTTTGGTGTCGAAAAATTTTTCAGGTTACAGAAAAGTGATGTACTGGAAAATATAAGAGTTCTGTGAAAATTCGATGAAGTGTCTCCACAGTAGGAGCGCGGAACCGCGGCCAAACACCCCCTTGGGCCGCGGTTCCGCCGCACACTATTGGGTTCACTGCACCAAATTTTTTCAGAGGCTTTCTGGGGTTAAAATTGGGGTTTTGGAATATTAATATTGGGCCCAGATTTTCTTGATGTGCTACAGTAGTGCTTGGGTCCCACTTGTTAAAATTTGATCGATCGGATATTTTAAACATATTATTTCACAGTATTTACATTATATCTGCGACCGTGAATGTCACTCGATCGGTAAATCCGGTCTAACTGCTATAGCCCGGTTAGACGGATTTGCGAACGTGACTTTCACGTTGATGTTCTGTTTTTGCTGTGATGTTGCGGATCGGTCGTGGGGATAGCCTGGATGCAATGCTAGTACAGTTTTGTTGTATCATGTACATTTGATATTGCGGGGCGAGCGTCCGACATGTGGACTGCCGTCACTGCCTGATTGTATTATTATTTTGGGGCACGGCCAGGTTGCGATCGATGTACCCGTTGTATGTATATTTTACTTTCTGTACTAGGATTACCCCGCGGAGGGGTGCACGGATAGCCGGGTTCTAGAGGGCAACAAGCCCGCATCTCATGGCATTGAGACGGAGGGGGCTTCACTCAAGAATTGGCGGGCTATTCGCCGCACTCGTAGGGGGTACAGGTTGACCCAGGAGGGGTGCCCAAGTTACCGGATTCCGTGAAGTGCTGGGTGGTCCATTCACGGTGCTGAAGGGGGCTGCCTCGCTTCAGGTTTTGGCGGGTAACTTGCCGCGCCCGTAGGGGTCTAGGATTTCATTGCACAGGCTATCCACACGACCAGGGGAACGTCGGGTTTCAGTAGTGGCTCTGTGAAACCCGAGGATCCCAGATATCTGTATTGTTTCTGTGATGCTGTTCATTATCTGTGATGTTGCATTTCTTTCACGCCTTGAGCGAATATAATATATTGGTATATATATTAGTAGATGTTGTATATGTTTTACATCCGCGCTAGTCCAGTCCCCGCTCTGTCGTTAGTTAGCTAACCTAACGGGTAATGACGGGACCCAGTGGCGAATGCGGATGGCATATGCGTACATCAGTATATTTTCGTTCTTTTTGGTGTGATCAATTGATGGGACTGCGTTGATTTTGATCAATGCAAGTTAAAAACAAACCTAATCTGATGTTGTTGGAACACTTTTTCAAAAAGCTGTTATTGCAAGGACGTTCACTTTTGTTTTGCATCGTGGTATTCAGTTGGAATATCCTGCTCCTCAGTCGACGAGGCAAGGGCCGAGATCCCTTCACCGGGAATGACCCCTTGGACAAAAGGTTTGCGTCAGGGCATTAACTTCACTATAGCCGATCACTTTTGCTTTGCATCGTGGTATTCAGTTGGAATATCCTGCACCTCATTCTACGGGGAAAGAGCCGAGATCCCTTCACCGGGAGTGACCTCTTTAGCAAAGGTTTTCGTCACTATATTTTTAAAAGCTATCCGTTCCTTCAACGATATCAAGTTCTTTACGTTAAAGGTTTTCGCCAGAAACCATTCGTAGCCCTCCGTCGTTTCATATGGGTAGTCAATAGTATTCAAGCTGTGTATGTTGGCCAAAGTCAAGGCACAGTGTTTGGTAGCTGTTGGTTATTCATATGCAGCATAGATAGATGCGTTGATTTGGGACAGTCGTACTGCCATTTTGGCCAAAGTCAAGGGTAGGTACGGGTGGATTCAAATTAACCTGGAGAATGACGGGTAGAACTTGACATGTGACTTATGATATGTTGGCCAAAGTCAAGGTCATAAGAGCATGGGGCAAAATCACATCGGGAGTTTCAAAAGTACTGAAACTTGCCAGATATGCGCATACCTTCTGGAGTGTGATGATGTGAGCGGATTCCGTCACGTTATCATGCGATGATAGTTGGATCCCGATTCCCACTGATGAGTTAGTTTACTCCTCGGGTGACCCCGACTAATTCTTCTTTCAGGTTTGGAGGAGAATTTGAGGTACAGTGGGAGGTTTCCAGATTAGATAAATTGGTAACCATTCTGATCTAGGTTAGAGTGCACGCTGAGTGTTTCTTTTCTCTCTCTCTTCGGCAGCGACCATTGACCCAACCCTAAGACTATGACTCAGTGACCAAGTTGACCGAACCTTCTTAACACTGGCTTTTGGATTGTCAGAGTTGCAGACCTCATTGCCACTCCTACTTTTACCCTTTTCTCCAGGACACCCCGTATTACTACGAACGTCCACTTCCATTGGACAAAACCATCGTATGGTTAGATACGAACTCGAAAGAATTTATTCGAGGATGGTTTCCGGTTCTGGAGAAAACGGATAGGACTATTCAGTTGTCTTTTCCTTTTACCTTCACTCAGGTTGCGAGTACTCATTGGTTTAGGAGATAGTACACCTATTACGCAAATTGGATAGTCTTCTTCCAAACCTTAGGCTGGTGCCGACCGGTAGGGAATGAAGAAAACCAATTAGCCTAACGATGGTGTACAGAAGGTATTAAGTTAAGACAAATCAAGGGATTAGTAAGAGGGCAAAGTAAATTGCAACAGATATTCACGACCAAACCAAGTATTTCTTCGCCAATCCTAAATCACTTTTGTATTTCTCCAGGACACTCCGTATCACTACGAAGATCCACAGTTTATTGGATACTCCATCGTATGGTTATATACGAACTCGAAAGGAACTTGTTCCAGTTCGGGGATGGATTCTGGTTCAGGAGAAATAGGAATAAGATTTATTCAGGTGTCTTTTATCTTCACCTTCTCTCGCTTTGCGAGTGTTCCTAGGATTAGGACAGTACACCCATTATGCTTATTGGATAGTCTTCTTCCAAACCATAGGCTGGTGCCGAACGGTAGGGAAGGAAGAAAACCATTTGGCCTAAAGGGGTGTGCAGAAGGTAAAGACTAAAGACATATGAAGGGATTTGGAGAGGTGGCAAAGAATTACACGGTTACAGTTGTGAATCTGGATAATGGAAGAGGAATTACTAGGAATACCAGGATACCCCATCGAAACATTTCAATGTTTCAGTCTCACTGTGTACTGTTAAAGGAAAACTGATTTCCCGATTAGATACTTACTCCAGGGTATGTATTTACCAAGTATGGTTCTCACATCTGTATGGTTTTACAGATGATGAGTGGGAGTAAGTTATTGGGAATTAGGTGATCATCCTCATTATATCGGGATTCGTTGTAATCGGTGATATTTGAGAAAATCACCTGGGCTGTTTGCTAGTCGGCAAATATTTGGTTTTGAATATCCGCAGTTATGCACCAATTTCAAATTGATATATCTGTACGTCTATTTTCATAGAGTGAGATATACCTTTCTGAAATTATGTCTAAGACATTTACCTATATCAGTGGATGGTTAGGTAAGGAGCATTAAACAGCGGTGTAATTCTTCTTAACCATAAGCACAGTTCTCAACCTACGACACACAGTGAATGAGTTATCAGACTCAAGGGACTTATACAGAGTATTGTATGTTGTCCAGGGTCCATCAGGACAGAGGGGTTGGTCCTCGTACTATATTCGGTTTACTTATGACTTCTCTAGTTTTTAGACAGGTGTTTCGCGGAAACACAGGGTCTGAATGTTGAGAAGTTATAGGTATTTGAATAAAGTAGAGAACCAGGTATAGCAAGTATCGGGATTCTTCAAAGTGATCGAAGATGTAGATACTTGTTTATGGTATTCAGTTGATAGTAATGATAAAGAGAACTTGCTTCTCTTTCAGGTTATTCATAATTGGAAGCGTTCCTAAGTTGAGTAACGCTGGTCGCCCTCTTTCCATTTAGTTGACATGCACTGGAGACAGCTGCATGATTTGAATCTGGTTCAATTAATTCAGTGCCTCTGGTTCTATATTGGATATAGAACAGTTCATATCTTAACGATGTTAAGGTACGGGGAGTTGTCCGGCTTATGATTAAAACCAGACACTGGACAACTCAAGGCACGTTTCTGTAATGGCTGTTTGTGGGTTGACCCAGGCTATGACGAGGGTTGATTTTCTACCATCTGGCAGATCAATAGAAATATTGTTCTAGACTCGCCACGATTTTAATAAAAATAGATTTTTTCAGAAAACAGTAGTGGGAGTATGGTAGAACTGGAAGTGATTCCAGAACCACAAACGATTACTGAAGATTTGATAAGGAACCTAAAGATTCAATCTGGATTGACATTCCATTGGCCACTCCGCAGATAAGGTGGGTAACTTCAGGCACCCGAGAGGTACTACGGTAGCCTCAAGGACGGTGACAGGGAAGTTCTTGTTTACCCACAGTTACCATTGATGTTGTTCCAGGCTGCGAGACCCGGCGGGAGGATGAGTATAGCGTCATTCCAAACTAGTTTTAGAAGTGGACGTCTATATGACTCTGCCAGAGGGTTGTCGTAATCAGTAGGAGCAGCGGAAGCATTGGTGGACAGGAAGCTTATGTCTATTTATAGACTAAAGCAGATGTAGCGGAGATAGATCATCTATTTCTGACGTGACAGTCATAGGTTTGACTTCATCAGAATAGGGGATGGATCTGTTGAGAAGGTAGTAGGGTGTGATATCCTGGTATCTAGATGACATACACAGAGTAGGAAAAGAAACTCCTATACTACGATCGGTTATACTTTGGTCGTCACACAGTGTTTTCTCCACAAAGGAAATGGATTTTATATCAGACATTCTGGTTACTAGATCTATGGTTTTAGATCTAGATTTGGGTAGTCTCCGAATCTGGGTACTTAGACAGCATTCTAAGGGTATTTAGAATGGACGGCTCCATGCACGGTAGTGTACCTGCAAGTAATGGAGTCACCCTCTCTAAAGGGGTCTTATAGACCAAAGTAGAGAGGGATATGCATGATTGGCAGATCACTTGCTTAGGCAATTGAGTCAATCATGAGATGTCAAGTACCACACCAGATGTTGTTCTTGCACTAGATGCAATAAGTTGACATTAATCCAATCCTGGAGAAACAGTCGGAAGCAGTTCTAGAACACAAGTGGATGTTCTAGGGATATAAGAACGACAGCCTCATTCGGGAGACAGTTATCATTCCAGGCTTCCAAGGTGACCTGGACAACAAGGAGGTTGTCAGAGTTATAGTTTTCCTTCTGATGAGGGGCAGTATTTTGGACAAGTGGTCCAAGGCAATACTGAGGGAGGCATGGCGCAGGATACTGATTAAGTTCAGTTGACGATACAGTCTAAGAAGTTTGGATTTGGAGTTCATTTATGAGCTAAGTCCCATCAGACATCCAGACATATTCTAAGACAGGTATTGCTCATTTCGGGAGATGGCTTTCTCCGCGAACTTGAGATATAGAGAGACATAGAAAGAAACAACAAAGCAGATCCACTCACTGAGGCTATTCCTCGAACGCAATAGTTCCGCAAGCGAGCTTTGTGGGACTGATTAGTAGAGGAGTTGGGTGTTCGGTATCACACGGGCTGTGAGTATGCGACATCGCAATAATTAGCCTTGAGTGCAAGTGGGAGATTGTTGGAGATAGTGCCCTCAGAGTCAATTATTGGGTCACAGGTACGTGATTGCAATGATTGATGGAGGACCTATCCCGGTAGGACAGTCTTACTCGAGATGATAGTATGCTATCTGGTTTACCTTTATCATCGTGTACTGCTTTAGGTGACCTGACAAGTTGCTATTACACGTTGATAGAGCCCCTAGGATTCTTGCTTGACCACCAGCAGTATGAGGGCGATCATATAAGTGGGAGCTGGGGTCTATAAGCATATCCTTAAATGGTCCCTAGTCGTGTGAGTTTCGAGACAGTGTATCGATACTCCAGAGTAGACTAGTGTATACAGTCGAGACCCCGACGAGGGGCGGTGGCCGGTCTCATAAGCCACTGGTGTCAGTTGGATCACCTAAGATGTATACAGGTGCTCATTGGGTTATGAGTACACCGGACAGGACTCGCCGGGAACATGCTAGTTGGTCATATACCAGACGTCAGATGGCAGTTCCCTGGTGACATGTGTGCAGGTTAGTTCATCGACCTGGGGATCGTCATTTGTCTCGTGTGAGTTCCCACTGTACTTTGATTACTACCCTACCACGGCTCAAAGGAGTCGTGCAAACAGGTTTTAGTTGGGTACAGTCCCGAGCCACATGGAGGCAGTGAGCGTATCTTCAGGGGTTCGTCTCTCTCGGTATTGGGGGTGAGGTCGCGCTGTGTCTAGGAGAGCCATTACACGAAGTCCTTGGCCAAGGCAGGAGATTTACTGGTAGGTATTCCAGTAGTATCTCAGGGTGTTCTGGGCTACACTCCGACACGACTTGTACCGCTTTTGGGGGTCTGACTTTTACCAACCCCCTAGGCCCGCCATGCGATACTCATAGACGAACGGACCGGACTGTACGGATATTGTCACTGACAGGCTCAGTAGGGTTGTCAGGCTGAGTTCGCTCACAGACGTCCCTTTTAGTCAATACCTGGTAGCCCGTTACGTATTGGCTTATACCTCTGACGTGCTAGTGGTTAAATCCACAACCAAGGTGTTGACGAGTCTTAAGAGTCCCCCACATTCAGTTACTCAGCTTTCGGGCGAAAGGTTGTAGAGGCCGTATGGAGATATGGCAGGGTCCGATCAGATACGTGCGGTATTGCACGGATCAGGATCGGACAGTTTGTACTACAGGCCGTATGGTTATATGGCAGGGTTCGATCAGATGCGTGTGGTATTGCACGGATCAGGATCGAACGGACATTACTAGCCGGCTTTGGTTTAAGCCGGATCCTAGTATAGTACAGTGTAGATTTTGTCTCATTGCATTTGTATTTCGGTCGGAATACAAATGCGGGTGTGTATGCACAGTATCGGGGTTTTCCTGTAATTTATTACGGGACCAGTTTTCTGGAGTTGCCAGTTTACTTTCCGTTTCGGCCAATTTCCTTTGTATCGTTCATTGGCCGAAGTTTGGTGGAGGAGGGCTTATTTGCATTGTTGCAAATAAGCATTTGTGGAGGGGGTCTTTGCATATTATCATGTCATGATACTTGTCCCATCATTTGACTTCATAAACTCATGATTGCTTGACTTTCTTTATCATCATGGTTTTGATGATGGTTGTTGATGATGAGAGATGGTTGTTAGTTGAGTGTTGGTTTTGCTTTGTTATCATTGGTTCATATGATAACCATTCCTCTCTCTCTCTTTTGGATGATATGATTTTGGCTCCCATTATTTTTTGATATACTCCACTCTCTCATTCACCCCTCCACCATTGTCTTGGCCGGCCATTCCATTAGGGGGGGCTGTCCAACATTTTTGGGTGTGGGGTTTTGTTCATTTCATGTTCCAAAATCCCCAAAGCTCCTCCACATAATTCTTGTATCATCCCTCCACTAAAATGGCACCTCCATGAACCCCAAATGAGACTTGCTCACTAGATATTCTACAGCAAATCTTGGGCACGTCGACTAGCCAGCTTCGTGCCCTAGTTGCCTCGGCATTGAGGTGGGAGCCCGTAAAAGAAGTAGGCGATGTGGTGCACTTCCGGCGACGAGGAGGAGACGGGACATTCCGCAGGAGATCGGGACGACGACGAGAAGACCGGAGGACTCGGATCTGTTGGTATATCTCTCTTCCCCTTCTTGTAGATAGCTAGGACTAATTAATGGTTCGATCCGGGTATTAGTGCGCGGCGGTTTGCCAGTTCAAGAAAATTTAAGTGTATCACCGCTTCCGCATTTGGCCGTCGGATTGACGGCCGGGGCGCCGCCGTGCACTTACAGTTATCTTATCTAATCAGGATGGCTCCCACTGTTTTCATCAAATCTTCCTTCAAACCATAAAAGGTAAGACTAGCCGGGATTTTAATTACACTTTACAAGTTCGCCAATTTTTCAGCCAGGCCAGTGTTGGTACTTTGAGGGAGGTTCCACGTGCTTTCGCACGGACCTAATTGAAGTAAACCTCATTTTCCCAGAGGCATAACCCCGTTAACACCTTTCTAGACACCTACTTGATCGGCTAATTGTCCCGTGTAAAATTTCTCCCAGGAGTAACTTTTACTCGCAGTGGGTATCGGGATCCAACTATCTCATTGGAGGTATGCAATCTCATTGCAAATTTAAACACTTGAAATTCCCGATAATATTCTGCCCCTAGCGATTTATGACCTTGACATGGTCAACAAACCATAAATCGCAAGTCAAGTTCAACCCGTCATTTCCCGATTGAATTAAACCCACCCGCATGACCCTTGACAAGGTCAACAAGGCCGTACAAATACCCTAATCCAATCACATCTCATGTTTTAGCAGATAAACATTAATTAGCTACCGTACACTGTGCCTTGACAAGGTCAACAAACTCAGCACAAATACTAAGTAGGATTTATCTGAAATGACGGAGGGCTACGACAGGTTTTTCAGAAAACCTATTGCGTAATGAACTTGATATCATTGTAGAAACAAGTAATTTTGAAAAGGAGTGTTTTTTAGGTTTTTTCTAGTTTCGCTAAAGAGGTCACTCCCGGTGAAGGGATCTCGGCTCTTTCCACATTGAATAAGGTGCAGGGTATATCATATATACCGCTATGCAAAGCAAAACTGTAGCTACCCTTTTTTATAAAGTTTTGATTCTACAACATCTTTTAGGTTTCTGTTCTTTTATTAATCTCATTAATAAATCCCATCAGTTATTCTTCCTAAGCATCACAGAAGAAACGAAAACAGTAAGATTTATCTATCATATATATATATATATAGTATAAGCATTCGTCTCAAGCAGTAATATGATCTCATCACAAATTATTGCAGTAGAAGATAACATATGAAATATTGGATATACTAGGACGTCCGTGTTTTATTTCGAGCCTGTATAAAACACGGATTCCACGGTCATGATGAATAGCCAAACCCAGATCCCTAGACCCCTACGAGAGCGGCAAGCAACCCTGTTAATTCTAGGGTTAGGAGACTGTTCATATCATAATTTTGCATTATTATATTCCCCATTCTTATTCATTTTACAAATAAACAAGTGCTTTTGATCCATGTCTGCTACATAGTTGCAGGTTACAGGTTCTCGGAACAAAACAGTGAAAATAATGAAAAGACGATACAAAATTGAGACTACAACCAACAAATGGAAGAATCTTGATCACGCCTACAGTTTGAAGAATAAACGAAGATCAATGGACAATTTCACAAAGCAAAAAGGCAGCGCAAGGTTCAAGACTTCGACACGAAGCAAACGGTAAAATTCCACGACATTATGCACTGTGGAAATCTGGAAGAAAACTAGAAGACAATCTGATAAACCGAGTGAAGAAACAAGTACCCAAATGCAACCAGACCAAGACTAGAAAATTGCACTCATTGAACCCACCACATGGCCGCGGATCCGCGGCCAAACAGGGCTTTTGGCCGCGGTTCAGCGGCCATATAGAGAACGTGTCGGTGCAATTTCGTGTCGGCGTGGCGGTGCGTTGACTAGGCTTCTTAGGGGCAAATTTGTAAATGCAGATATGTATCCAATGTAACCCTAGGGTTTCTATGATCTATAAATAGAAACCCTAAACCTCTTTTTGAGGTATGTCGCTTTTTATTTCATCTATTCAGAATTTTAATTCGGTGTAAATGTTTGAAGAGAGCCATCAAATAAAGTAAGATTTTTATTATCTGCCCTAGTTCTTAAATTCCTTTCTGCCCTAGTATAGATTTTATTATCTGCCCTAATTAATTAGTTTAGAACATGTTTATCAATTCCCTAATGAGTGAGCAATTCCTCACTTGTTAGGATTAGGAATAGGAAAGGTTTGAGAGATGAAAATCTCTCACCCCTTTCTTGCCCATCACATATTTTTATAGGACTCCATGCATACATACACACACCGCTCCCTACGGCACCCTATCCCACAAGGTAGCGGTGATACCGTAGTTTAAAAGACCGGTTGTGCATGTTTTCCATGGAGGTTAGGATAAGAATTAAGAAAGGAAGGACAAGAACCTAGAGAAAGAAACATCGTTTCTTCCCGATGGTACTAATCCACTTTATTAATTATTACCATAACACCTAAATAGATCTAAATTAGGGCATAGAAAGCGGTGAGGAATATTGACTTTCCAAAGTTAACCTAAACCTAACCCTAGCAAGATTTTAATCCTAGTCTAGATCAACTTAGTTTAGTGACAATCAATCCAACACCGTTTGGAATTAACTTGTTAGAACAAATTGAGAATACACAAAATCCCTGTGGACCGACCCGTACTCACCGGCTAGCTACTAAGCGACGCCGTTCTTGATTGCGGTTAACAATTCTTTGATCACAAAATCTTACATTAAATCAAATGGCGCCGTTGCCGGGGATGGCGTAGTATTTTCTTTTTGCAATTTCGGGTTACTATAAAATCATAAAATTCATAAAAACTGAAAAATAAAAAAATTATAAAATTTTTTATCATCTTGTTTTTTTTTGAAGGGTGTTTCGTTTGAATTTTGCAGGATCGACGAACAAGTTCGGATCTGGAAAATCCAGAGAGCAAAACAGAAAACCATAGATCTGAACAGAGAAAAATCAGACCAGAGGAGAAGAAAAATTCTAGGGAACTGATCAGTCTAGCAAACCGCGGAACCGCCGCAGGAACGCTACTTTGGCCGCGGAAGCGCGGTCAGGTGGTGACGTCATCATCTGGAAAAAAAACACTGTAAGCTTCCTCTTCTTCTCTGCAACCCCAATATCTCCTCTGTAAAAATTTCCTGCGGGATTCTTTGCGCAAAAATTTCTCCCCTTCTCAATAATTGATCTTGTGCAGGATTCTTTGCGCCGCGCTAAAAAAAATTGTTCGCAAGTGATTGTGTTTATTGCTTTGCATATCTAAATTGACTTTAAGGGGCATGAACACCAATCCAGATTGGGTGGGGATTTCATCACCCTTCCCAGGACCCCAAAAATCACATAAGGCATATTGCATTGACCATCAAGTAATTAAAAAAGATTAGACTCAGCCCTAAGGACTTCGCGCTCAATAGGACAAAGGAATAGTTGTGGGCTTCGACCGTTGATCCTAACCTGACTTTGTGGTGCCTAGGCTGGACAGGTAGGGAAAGGTGACTTTAAAAGGCCCGTCTCACGGTGATTCGTGAGCAGATCCCTCCTTTCTCTATTTGTGCATACCTGGCCACAATAGGCGGTGAAGAGGCGGTTTGAGGTCCTTACTTCTTGCCCTTTGTAACAGTTAGGAGATGTCTAGCTGACCTAGGTGACCCTAGATTTAGGCTTGATTGTGCATTTGTGATTGATTGAACGTGTGTCTAAGCTTTTTATCGAAAATATTTTTGCAAAAAGCTCCACATAAAAAGAAAAAAAAAACACAAAAAGAAAAAAAAAAGGAAAAAATTTTATAAAAAAAAGTTGCAACTTGTCGCTAAGAAATCCATGCACCCCACTTACACCCACTTTCTTTACATTGACGTTTTCTTACCCACACCTTCTGTTTTTCACCTTTTTGACTGCACTACCTCTTTAGTGTATGTACGGTTGGACTAGGGACACTAGTGCCCGATTAGTCCGTGTCTCGTTGGTGCCGACTGACGACGCTTTCGACTCCGAAGTCGAAATTCCTTCCACTTCCTTACCTTCACCTTCACATTCTTCGTCTTCTAAGGAGATGTCGGGATTTAATCCTAACAACACCTTACCCACGGGACTGATTCCACCTCCGTTAGGTGCGAATAACCCACAACACCCGCCTGTTGAAGCGCCCCAACGAATCGCGCTCCAGGATCATTTCTACCCTATCCGCACTGCCTTACCTACTTGTCTTTCACTCCCACCGGTAAATGGGGACAACTTTGAGATCAAACCCCACTTCATCAATATGTTGCCAAAATTTCACGGACTGGAATCCGAAAATGCCTATATCTTCGTAAAAAAATTCCAGAATGTTTGTGCAATGATGAAAATAACACAACTTTCAGATGATGCTATAAGACTACGGGTCATTCCTTTCACCTTATGTGACTTAGCCGAGAAATGGTTATACAGCACAGCATCACACTCAATTAAAAATTGGGAAGAGTTTGTTAAAACTTTTCTTAAAAAGTTTTATCCACATCACAAGACCGCGAGAATTCGCAATGAGATTATTCAATTTTCCCAGCTTCCTTCCGAACCCTTTTGAAAGTGTTTTGAAAGATTTAAAGACCTACTTATTCAATGCCCTCACCACGGAATCGAGAATTGGCAACTTTGCCGAACTTTATACGAAGGATTGAACCCAGCAATGAAGCAGTTGTTGGAAACCATTTGTCAAGGTCACTTTTTAACAAAATCAAGCGAGGAAGCTTTGCAGTTTCTCGATGATCTTGCTGAACAAACACTTCGGTGGGAAAGCACCAAGACCACCTCATCTTCTTCTGTTGGTCAGTCTAGGGCAGGCAAACATCAATTAGATATGTCGATAGCAATGAAGGCCGAAATAGCCGCACTTACGAAAAAGCTAGAAGCAATTGAGACCAAAATCTCATCGCCTTCTACTGCTCCTGCTTTACCCCTACGAACTATTTGTGCTTGTTGTTCGGATCCATCTCACCTTACTGAAGAGTGTCCTTATAATCCAGCTGTTCAAGGACAAGATCAAGTCAATGCTGCCTTTCAGCAAAGACAAAGAAATAATCCATACTCTTCGACTTATAATCCTGGTTGGAGGAGTCACCCAAATTTTGCTTGGAATCAAAATCCACAATTCCAAGGCAATAACAACTTTCAAAGGCCCCCTCCTCCACAACAACAAGCACCACAACAAACTCAATACCGGCAAACTTTCCAACCACAATCTTACCCAAACCAAATGAACAATTTTGTGCCCAACAACTCTTACCCTCCAAACAATTTTGTTCAACCAAATGACGATAAGATTACCTCACTAGAAAGAAGTCTAGATGCGTTTCTAAAACAATCTACATAATCCGCAGAAAGGTTGGAGACTTCCATTCAGTCTTTGGTGCACAACAGTACTTCACATGATCAAAGTATCAAATCAATCGAGGCCCAAATTGCACAACTAAATGCTGCGTTGAGCGAGCGAGAAAAGGGAAAGCTTCCATCTCAACCATTGCTAAATCTCGGTCGCACACACAATGCACATGTTGCTTATGAACAACAAAATCATAATGTAAATTCTGTGACCACGTTGAGATCTGGAAGTGTGTTGCACAATAACGTTGGTAATAGTGATGATACCCCTGTCGGTGCTTCTTCTTCATCTTCTTCCTCTTCATCTTGATCTTCATCTTCTTCGTTAGAGCATGTTCTTCATTCTTCAAAAGGCTATTATTCTTCTAATCCGAACGAACCCACATCTCACGTCACGAACACACCAACACTGGAATCCGTTCCAACTCCACATTCTACTCCACAGACATTGGACTCAATAAATTTTCAAAATGTTCCTTTTCCAAACAGGTTGAGATCCAATAAACCAACTCCCCAAATAGAGAAGATTGTGGAGTTATTCAAACAGGTTAGCATAAACATACCTCTCTTGGATGCAATCCAACAGGTCCCTTCTTATGCGAAAATCTTAAAGGGCTTATGCACCTCGAAGAGAAAGTCTCAGATACCCAAGAAAGTGCTAGTAGCTAGTGTCGTGAGCAATGCTATTAACCAACCTCAACCCTTACCCCAAAAACGAAAAGACCCTAGCTGTCCAACAATTTCAATAACAATTGGGGATAAGAACATCAATCGAGCACTTTTAGATCTTGGTTCTAGTGTAAACCTGCTTTCCTACTCTGTGTATGAGCAATTAGGTGTTGGAAAGTTGAAACCCACTCATTGTACTCTCCAAATGGCTTATCGATCAATCACCCATCCTAGGGGTGAGTTAGAGGATGTGTTGATCAAAGTAGGGGACTTCATATTCCCCGTTGATTTTATTGTTATGGACACACAACCTGTTGCTAACCCACGGAACCAAATTCCGGTGATCCTCGGTCGACCATTTTTGGCCACTTCCAATGCTGTAATTAATTGTCGCAATGGCTCTATGATTCTATCCTTCGGGAAGATGTCAAGTGAGTTCAACATTTACAAGATAGGAAGTCTGCCCTCCGCACCTAAAGCTAGTATACGTGAAGTTTGCTCGATCCACGAAATCACACAGGAGGACTGCGGGCTTGAAAAATTTCTGTTTGATCACAACAGTTTTGACGCCACTAGTGCGTCCCTCCTTGAATCTGACACAGTTTGCACAACCGATAACAATTACGAGTGTTTCACTTTTTCGGACGATTTGGACGACTCACCGCCCTAGTATGAGTCCTTTGTATTTTCGGATGAGTTAATTGAACCATCCGACTCGGTTGCTTGCAGTGATTTCGAACCATTGTTGGAATCGTTCGAGTTCGAGATAGTTTCACCAATTTTACCTTCAATTGTTTCGCCTCCGAAACTCAAACTCAAGCTTCTACCGTCTCACATTAAATACGCTTACTTAGGTGAGAATGCAACCTTTCCCGTTATCATATCGGCATCTCTAGCTCTCGAGCAAGAGAAATCCCTTTTAATGGTCTTACAAATAACCGGCAAGCTTTCGGCTGGACTATGGTGGATATCGAGGAGATTAGTTACCTCATAATTAAATATCATATACATATGATGGATGATACCAAGCCAGTAAAGGATCCACAGAAATATCTTGGGGATTTTATGGTTAATCAACCTCACCCTATAGAAGTTGAACCACCCCCTTTTCTTCTAATAAACTATGAGAATGCCAATATTCCACTGATTTCTGATCATTCACATTCTCGTTTTTATTCATCATCACCTCCTATCTCTTCACTTCCACGTACATACAAACACTTTCCATACCACCACTTATCTCTTCCCCACTTCTTCTTGGCTCTATACAACATGTTCTTCCACCAACCGATACTTTACACAGATAAATTTTTCAACTGGTTGGTGTTGACTTTTGGTCTTTACAAAGTTTGGCATTGACTTGTAACATCGTTTAACTTAAGTTTTAGGGGGACATTTTTGTATATATGATTTGTTTTTCTTTCAACAATAAAAAAAATTAAAAAATAACCAGGGGAATACCGGCCATTTTGACCCTCTTGGTGTAGCATGACAGTGAGGACACTGTCAAGTTTAAGTTTGGGGGTGTGGTCGGTAAGGTTTCTTCCTTCGTATTCATATGTATATTTTTGCATTTGCATACTTATTTTAAAACCCATAAAAATTGAAAAAGTTTAAATTATAAAAATTGAAAAATTCAATTTTGGTCATAATTGACTTGAGTTTGAAAAAAAAGTTAACTAGTTAGGAACAACTAGATCTTAGACTTAGTAAATTAAAAACCCTAAAAATAACCTTTCTTAAAATTTAACGATAGAAAATATATGCCTTTGTAGTTTACTTAAAAATAGGCAAATTTTGAGTTCACTTCTTGAGCTAAGTCAAAATAAAGGAAGAGTATTAATATTTTTATTAAAATATAGTCTGAAAAATAATTCCTAAGCTTAAGTCTAAATTCTGAAAGTATATACCCTACAACTTGCACAAACACGAACCTTGAAACTTGGAATAGTAGAAGAGACCTTGAAATGCTCTTGTCTAAAGTCCTTAATATGAAGGAAAATAAAATAAAATTACAAGTGTGAATAAAAAGATAAAAAATGAACACTGGTTTTTGTAATTACTTAAGACTGTATAAATAGAAAAAATATTTAGCGAGGGTGTTTTATCACCTAGTGCCTTAGACCAACTGGTTTGGGAGTCACTGCTAAAGGCCTTAGGTATTACAAGACTAGGAATTACGCCCAAATATGCAAACACATTTTGTAATCGGTCGTTGGTATCTCAAGAAGTATTAACGGTCGCATGAAGAATGTGTGAGCAATTTCATCTAAAAATTCACCAATTGAAAAGTACTTTGGACGATGGACAAGAGTATAATAGCTTGATTTGAATTTCCAAGTGTAGGGGTGATATACACACACGTAGGGGTATGTGATTGGGGTTTAGATAAGAGATAAGAATGAAAAATAGGACTTATATCTTTAGTAGAGATGATAAAAATTCCTAAGTTGAGATAGAACCTTCGAAGGAAAACTCAAAAGATGCTAAAAGCTAAGTAAATCTACAAAACATATATAATCTTAAGTTAAATGATAAGGAAGCGTGAAAAATATGGGTTGATAATTTCTGAGTTGAAGATAATAGAATTTCTTTTTAGAAAAACCGAATTGGAGAATAAAAGTCAATAGGCTAAATTGATAGGATTTTATGGGTAGTATCCGCTGAAAACCCTCAGGAGACAACACTCCTCCTACTAGGGACACCTAGAGGTTTAACGGCTTGTTGCACGAGCTCAGTGCAATCGCGTTTCCCTGCGAAAGTGAGGCTAGGTCTTTTTCGAGAATAAAACTAGTTTTGCTCGAGGACAAGCAAAAGATAAGTTTGGGGGTATTTGTTCATATCATAATTTTGCATTATTATATTCCCCATTTTTATTCATTTTACAAATAAACAGGTGCTTTTGATCCATGTCTGCTACATAGTTGCAGGTTACAGATTCTCGGAACAAAACAGTGAAAATGATGAAAAAACGATACAAAAGTAAGACTACAACCAACAAATGGAAGAATCTTGATCACGCCTACAGTTTGAAGAATAAACGAAGATCAATGGACAATTTCACAAAGCAAAAAAGCAGCGCAAGGTTCAAGACTTCGACACGAACAAAACGGTAAAAGTCCATGATATTATGCACTGTGGAAATCTGGAAGAAAACTAGAAGACAATCTGAGAAACCAAGTGAAGAAACAAGTACCCAAATGCAACAAGACCAAGACCAGAAAATTGCACTCATTGAACCCACCACATGGCCGCGGATCGGCGGCCAAACAGGGCTTTTGGCCGCGGTTCCGTAGCCATATAGAGCACGTGTCGGTGCAATTTCGTGTCGGTGTGGCGGTGCGTTGACTAAGCTTCTTAGGGGCAAATTTGTAAATGCAGATATGTATCGAATGTAACCCTAGGGTTTTTATGATCTATAAATAGAAATCCTAAATCTCTTTTGAGATATGCCTCTTTTTATTTCATCTATTCAGAATTTTAATTCGGTGTAAATGTTTGAAGAAACCCATCAAATAAAGTAAGATTTTTATTATCTGCCCTAGTTCTTAAATTCCTTTCTGCCCTAGTATAGATTTTATTATCTTCCCTAGTTAATTAGTTTAGAACATATTTATCAATTCCCTAATGAGTAAGTAGTTCCTCACTTGTTATGGTTAGGAATAGGAAAGGTTTGAGAGATGAAAATCTCTCACCCCTTTCTTACCCATCACATATTTTTATAGGACTCCATGCATACATACACACACCGCTCCCTATGGCATCCTATCCCACGAGGTAGCGGTGATATCGTAGTTTAAAAGACCGGTTGTGCATGTTTTCCATGGAGATTAGGGTAAGAATTAAGAAAGGAAGGATAAGAACCTAGAGGAAGAAACATCGTTTTTTCCCGATGGTACTAATCCACTTTGTTAATTATTACCATAACACCTAAATAGATCTAAATTAAGGCATAGAAAGCGGTGAGGAATATTGACTTTCCAAACTTAACCTAAACCTAACCCTAGCAAGATTTTAATCCTAGTCTAGATCAACTTAGTTTTTAGAGATAATCAATCCAACACTGTTTGGAATTAACTCGTTAGAATAAATTGAGAATACACAAAATCCCTGTGGACCGACCTGTACTCACCGGCTAGCTACTAAGCGACGCCATTCCTTATTGCGGTTAACAATTCTTTGATCACAAAATCTCACATTAAATCAGAGACCTGGTCTCGACTCCTCGAGATGGCCTCCCACTGGACCCTAGAACCCGGTTACTTGTACTCTCCTCCTTGGGTCTACCTAATGCGGAAAAGTAAATAATATACAATGGTGACATCATCCTCAACCCGGAAGTGCCCCAATAAAAGAATAATACATACAATGAATTTTACATGAATGAAAATAAAAACCCTCATCATACATAAAACCCCCGGCTATTCAGAACACGACGATCCAATATAACATATCACAGCAACACATAATATCTCATATCATCAACGTAAGCAAGTATGTGTATCCCGATTGTCGTTGATGTATAGCAACGAAGCCGGTGATACACCACATACTACGCTTACGGTCACAGAAAAGAAAGTGTATAACTACAACATTTGGAATCCATAATCACTTTAGACATCTTAAATCCGAAATATCACATACTTCGCATTTCATGCCTAACTATATGAATTCCATATATTGTATCACATTCCAGATAAATAGACAATGTTAAATTTTCCGATCGAATAAACAAACACTCAAGATTTCCTAAATAGCTCAACACTTGAGCTGAGTTCAAAAATCCCAGAACATGTTACAGCCCCAATGAACCAGCCGTAGAAGGGTCAAACCAACGCCTCACATGTGGTAACGCTAAACTACCACAAACCCTAAAGTTCAATGGCAGTTTTGACGGTCACATAATCGAGTTAAGATTACGTTTTTCTAGAGGGTCCCCAGATACGCTAGCATGATTTCCCGAAAGTTTTAAACATAGGAAAAATCCAACACTTGAAAGTTTTCCGTCATGAAAAAAATGAGTTATTGATTTCCGTTCGAACCTTTTAAAACTTTCTAAATTACCCGAAAAACTAAACGATGTTAAACTTTCCGATCGAATCAACGAATTCTTTAGATCTCCAGAAAACTCAACACTTTAGTAATATTAAAAATTCCCAGAAGCATGTAGTAATACCTACGGATATAACCTAAAAATATCTATCCCTGATACCCAAGTACGGCCGCGGAACCGCCGCGAAAAGCCCGGTATTGCCGCGGTTCCTCGGCGACTTGAAGGAATTAGGGGTTCGCAATTCACAGTTATCCATCGAATCACCTGCTTATTTTTCTAAGTATTTTTAATACGGAAAAAACCATCATTTTAAAAAAATTCCAGAGAGGGGGTCAAATATGACATTTCGGGGTTCGGTCGGACTTTTAATTTCGTCTACACGTCGCCTAATGCTCTAGCTAGGCTATGATACCACTATAGGGTTACTGGACACTATCACAAGGCTCAATAAGGCATCAACCATGCCAAATATAAATTTTTCAAGTGTCGAACAACCTAAAGCGAGGATCTTTGCCAGATAATTAGGGTAAACAAAGCATGTAAACAACTTTACATCTAAGAGAGAGGGATTACAACCTTTGTAGTCTGCTCCTTCGCTTCATAAGCTCCGAGTAGTAGTCCCTTCGCCGTGATCCATGAACTTCCGGACTCTAGAGAGGCTCCACAAGCCGTATGATCCATGCTCGCTTAAAGTCTTCCTTTTCGAAGATGATCTACCTTGAAGAATCTTTAACTCAAGCTCTCACTTCTCTAATCAAGTATTAATGAAGTGAACACCCTAATATAAGTGACTAGAATAGATGAGGATATGAAGTAGGAATTTTACACTCTTTTATTTTCATTTTCTCACTTTAAATCATCACTTTACAAAAAGCTAGCAAGTTTTTTCAATGAGGAAGAAGAAGAAGAAGTCTTTTGTGATGAATAATGAATTTCTTCTCATGGTTACAAATCCAACCTTGGGTTAAGTATGAAGGCTTAACACTTCTAAAGAATGAATTAGGGTAAAGGGTTTGGGTTGGGTTAAGAAATATCTACACAAAATAACAATACAAAATATCTAAGTTTAAAACAAAATAAAGCTTCTAGAAACTTCATGAAAAAGCTAACCCAAATCAAACCCTAACCATGTTTAATCTCCCCAAATCATGTTGCATTTGTAATCATAAATTGTTACAATATTATATATCACATATATAATATATTTTTGTAACAAAAGAAAATAATACAATTAACATATATCGCATATATATTAATGTATTATCCGGTGAGAAAATGAATCAATAAAGCGAGCTTATATCAGTTAATGTAATATAATATATCACAGATATAATTATACATTAAATTATCAAATCAACACTTGATCCAACAATCCGGCTATTTCTCAAATAACCGACTAATATAATCTGTATCGGTTCATCGAATCAACACTTGATCCGATGACCCGGCTATATCACATATACCCGGCCGATATCTAATATCGCAAGAATAGAATACGGTATCTCATATCGTAATATTCTCTATCCCGCACATATCACATATGTGCTCCTACTCCGTTTTGCCTGAGTCAAGAAACATCTGTATAGGATTCTAAAGAATCGTCAATACACCGGCAGCAGGTGATGATCATATCAAACACCCACAAGCTGCAAGCGGTCAGCTAAACGTAACAGCCACCCATGTATTGAGTGATCAGAAGATCAACAAGCAAGCCTGTACATTCTCCTGTGAATCCAATCAGTAACACTACCGTACAGTCCGGTCTCTTCGTATAATATGTCGCATATCAAGTCTAGGGGAGGTATACGTCAGACCCCAGTAACCGATAAGTCGTGTCGATGTAAGGCTCATAACAGGTCGAGAAACTACTGATAACACTTACCAGTAGCACTCTATATCAGCCCTGGCCAGGGACTTCCAGTTATAGCCAATCGAACACTGCACAACATCAACTCCCTATACCGGGAGAGACGAATCCCCTCCTATCGCTCATTACCTCTATGTGATTCGGGACTGTACCCAAAAGCCACCGTTTTACACGCCCACTTAGACGTGGTAAGGTGGAAATCAAAGCACAATGGGAATCACACAAGACTCTATGACGATCTCGGGTCTACAGACTAACATGTACCAGTGTCACCAGAGAAATGCTATCTGGCGATTGGTATAAATCCATCTAGGAGTTCTCGGCGAGTCCGTTCAGTGTACCCAGTCTCCACCAGCATCCGTACACCATCTTTGATGTCAAACACCAATGGATATGGGATCATCCATCGCCCATCATATGGGTCAAGATGCGTATACGCTAGTCTACTCTGGTGCATCGATGCTCTGTCTCGATACACCCTCGACTAGGAACAGTTATAGGATGTACTCATTGACTACCATGGCCCCACTAGTATGATCTCATCATAGTCCCAGTAGTCGAGTACATATCCTAAGGGCTTTATCAACATGTTAGAGCAAGACAGTAAACAATACAAGTCAACATGTTAAGACAAAGTGAAACCAAATAGCATACTATCATGTCGAGCAAGAAAGTCCTCTCTATATATATCCAAGCATCCACTATAATATATATCATATGTACAACAATGGCCTCTAGGGAATATATATAACTAACACCATTTTCCCTCAAATACGGGAATTGATTCAAAGGTACATCTCTCTACACCTCTGATAAATGTTGTTGTAATTCCTCAACGTCTTCAGAGAGGTGGCGGGTCCTGACAACCAACTGCTTTTTGGCGCAATTCCCAAACTGACGTGGACATCCCAATTCAAAACACATCCCAAACTGGATGCATCCCATATCATCTTTGCTCATTCCGTTACGTAACAAACACACTACACGCAAGATGGACAATGGGCCTACACGTCCATAAACTAACAATGAACCGAGACGTCCTTAAACTAAAATCTCACCTCCAAAATGGTGATCAACAGACCGAGATGTCCTCAAACTAGCACTTCGCCTCCAAAATGGTGATCAACAGACCGAGATGTCCTCAAACTAGCACTTCGCCTCCAAAATGACGATCAACGGACCGAGACGTCCTTAAACTAAACTCTCACCTCCAAAATGGTGATCAACGGACCGAGACGTGTTTAAACTAAAATCTCACCTTCAAAATGGTGATCAACGAACCATAACATTCTCAAACTAAAACGTCGCCTCCAATATGGAGATAATGGACCGAAACGTCCCTAAACTAAAACAACAGAATCCAAATGCTCTCTTTTTGGATCCGAAAAAGAAAAGATAATTCTAAAATCCCGTTAAGTAGATCTTAGTCTCAAATTAGACTAACTTATCCTTAACAAAAGACTAACCGAGCCCCAACTGCTCACAAACATTTAAGTTGATCTTAATCTCAAACTTAATTAACGATCCTTAAATTAAAAAAAACCCAAATCTAAGATATACGGATTTGGACTAATCCATGCCCTACGGGCGACAACATAAATTAGTCTCCATATACAATCCACGGGCAACCAAAAACTAAACACACATGACACGAAGTGAACTTCTAGTGTAGGAGAAAGTGGTTATCGTGATGCGGTAACGTAATTAACTGCAGAAGTTTACGCCTGCAGAGAAGAGCATCCCCACAATCAAAAACCCCTCGCAAACGAGAGAGAATCTGACGAAGTCACGCTATAACGGCCGCATCCGCCCAAACCTCCGATATACGGTGCCATAAATCAACTTAGCATCTTCGAAGAGGTGGACGGATAAATCCAAATAGAATCTACCTCCAAATTCAGGCAGGATGATCCATCCCGGTTTCGTCCCCGTTTTCAGCGGTAAACACACCTGTATACTATCTCTGGTATCGAATACCAATGGATGCGGGACAGGCTACCTCCCCAAACTGGGGATAAGAAGCGTATACACTAGTCTACTCTGTAGTACCAATACTCTGTCTCGATAATCCTACGACTAGGGACAATCTTAAAGATGTGCTTATAGACTACCCAGCCCCTACAAGTGTGACTGTCATCACAATGCTGGTAGTCAAGCAAAGATCTTAAGGGCTCTATCAACATCTATTAGTGATACGTTAAAAGAAATATACACACGTGTTAAGATAGAATAAGACCAGATAGCATACTATCATGATGAGCAAGAATGTTATTATATCTGTGTATATCCCAAGATTCTAAAATATAATATATAATCCAGTACTATACAATAATGGCCTCTAGAGCATATATCACTAACAATTTCCCACTTGCACTAAGGCCATGTAATGGCGTATCGCAAACGTATCATCTCGAATAGCCTCTCGAACTGCGTATGAGGGACGGTTTTTGTGAGTAGATCTGCAGTGTTGTTCTCCGTGTCAACTCTCCACACCTCGAACTCCCGGTGATTCACGATCTCCCTGATCTAGTGATACTGCCTCATGATATGTCTGGACTTCTGATGGGACCTAGCTTCCTTCGCTAAAGCTATAGCCCCGTTGTTGTCACAATACAAAGGTATTGGATCAACAATGGACGGAACCACTTGAAGTTCTGTAACGAACTTCTTAATCCAGATGGCTTCACACGCAGCGATATACTTCGCTTCCATCGTCGAGTCAGCAATGGTGTCCTGCTTGGAGCTCTTCCAATAGACTGCCCCTCCATTGAGAGTAAAGACATAACCCGACATGGACTTAGATTCATCCTTGTCACTCTAGAAGCTGGAGTTAGCAAAGGCCTCGATCTGGTGGTCTTTACCGCCGTACACCAAGAACATCTTCTTAGTCCTTCTCAGGTACTTGAGAATATTCTTAACTGTTATCCAGTGCTTTTCCCCAGGGTTTGACTGATACCTGCTTACCACGCTCAGTGCGTAAGCAACATTTGGTCTGGTACACAACATCGCATACATTATAGAGCCTACTGCAGAAATGTAGGGTATAATACTCATGCGATCCTTTTCCAAATCATTCTTAGGAGACATCTCTTTGGAGAGGCTGATCCCGTGACAAGCCGGTAGATTACCGTGCTTGGAATCTTCCATACTAAATATTTTCAGTATGGTATCGATGTACCTGGATTGTAAAAGTCCCAACATTCTGTAACAACTCCAATTTTAGTGTACAAAAATTTGTTTAAAAGTTAATGTATACTTGGGGTATTTGCATTTACTGTGAGTACTATAAGTAATTGTTTTGCTTTTTAATAGCATGAAGGAGCTTGTAGCTCATTGGTAAGGCCTTGCACTACTGAACCAAACCACCAGAGTTCAAATCTCATACCCCACATTATTTTTTAATATTGTTTTCTTTTTAATTTTTAGAAGTCCATGGGTCTACACATGCATAACTCGTAAAAACCCCGCTACACATGTAAAACAAACTGTCCCATGGAGTAGACCGATAGACGGCGGACCCACTGCGACCAACCCCGGCCCGACTCGGCCGGCGGACAGGCCGACTCGGCCCGCCGCCGCCGGCCGAGTTGAGCCGGATCGGCCGACTCCCTTCTGTAACTCTCTGTCTTTTTAGCATCTTATAACTCCTGCATACTTTAAATATCCTGCACATTTTCAGAGCCTTTTAAATCCAATTAAAACCCTATTAAACCCTATTTTTAATACAATTTTTGTTACATTTTTCAATTCAACTTTTCACCTACCCTAACCCTAATATTTCCCTATAAATATCAACCCTAAACACACACCCCTCACTCACAATCTTGTCCAAACTCTCAAGAAAATTCCTAGAACTTTTGTGTGCATTTGGAGTTAGCGAAGGGCAAAACTCCGGCGATCTTCCGACAACGACCCTAGGAGCTCCCGGAGACGAAAAAAAGCACCGGCACCTCCTACGTCTTCCTCTCCCTCTTCTCTATACTACAAACCCGTAAGTCCCACATCCTTCTTCTCTATTCTTTTCTAAAAACACGTATTTCTAAAACCCGACGGAATTGGAGTTAATCCGATTTCCGATTCGGTTCTTCCTAAAAATTCAACCTTTTCTTAAATACAATCATACCAAACCCTTACATATTGATTATTAATCATTAACAAACATATTGAGTAAGTTTCATGGCAATATATTTCATTTTGTAACTTTTACCACTCTTTTTCACTAAAATACCATGTAGTTTACTTTCTACTTTAAAACATCATTAAATATGCTATACCTTTAATTAGATCACGAGGTAATGACCTACCTCCTCACAACACTCATATGCAGTATAGCACAATACCTTTCGGAAATATAGAATACGGGAAAATGAAACTTTACATATAAATAGCACTAACTATTAAAACTGTTTTCTACAAAATTACGTATTTTTATAAATCTTTGCAAAGTGCCGCGACAACCCATTTTGGGAAACCTGACTGGGATGGTGCAGATTATCGCATATCTCAGGGCTTAGTAGTGCGAGATGCAGAGCTCCACAAGGAGCATTCGGTCTCGAAAGATTTGAAATACAAATAACTTAAGAAAATTAGATTTCTAGAAATATAATATATATTAAAATTATTTTTATGTAAATATATATATATATATATATATCATTAAAATATCTATTTTTGTGATAATATAAATATTCCAACTTTTTCTAAAATAAGAAGAATCACTTTACATTAAAATACCATGAATTCCATACAAGTTTAATATTACAATTAAATACCCTATATCATGAAATTAGGTTATTTTCACTAGAAATATCATAAATATAAAATCTACATCTATGACAACTCTAAAGACAATAATTAAATACTTGGGGTGTATTTTGAAAATTATACAAAAGTATTTTTACATAAAAAACCCCTCAAGTTCTATAAATTACCCTAAGGACCCTAGTAAATATAGGTTTAAGCGGGACCAATCTCTTGAGCCTCAAGGAGCCGGAGAAGTGGGTGCTTGCCTATTTAAGCTAGAAAACTTAACAACGGTGTCATCAACACAGTAATCGTCTTTGAAAAAGACACAAATCCTGCCGCCCATGTGCAGCGGTTTCCGATAACATCAAAACCTAATTCAGGACTTCAATTTCTTTTCTAATTGTTCTGACTCAGACTGAGTCTCATTATAATAATCTGACTTGAATATGATTCAAGTGCAATCTACAATATTACAATTCAATATGAATTCATGAATCCATATAATCAATCGGAACAAACTATTCAATCTATATTGACTGAACTGAACCATGGATATACTTCCATTTGCATGATTCTCCAGTTACATCCATTTACTGATATCATGGTTTCGGCAAGTCATCCAATTATACAATCTATATTACAAGATAATACAAACAATACAAACGAGACATCGCGGAGTTTAAGGGGTAGATTGGTACGGAAGGTGTTAGAAGTAGCACGAGACTGTAAGATTTAAGACACTTAACCTGTATTTCCGTTGCTGTTGTACCGTGACATATCCTGCACATTTCTTAGGAGACATCTCTTTGGAGAGGCTGATCCCGTGACAAGCCGGTAGATTACCGTGCTTGGAATCTTCCATACTAAATATTTTCAGTATGGTGTCGATGTACCTGGATTGTGAAAGTCCCAACATTCTGTAACAACTCCAATTTTAGTGTACAAATTTTTTTTTAAAAGTTAATGTATACTTGGGGTATTTGCATTTACTGTGAGTACTATAAGTAATTGTTTTGCTTTTTAATAGCATGAAGGAGCTTGTAGCTCATTGGTAAGACCTTGCACTACTGAACCAAACCACCAGAGTTCAAATCCCATACGCCACATTATTTTTTAATATTGTTTTCTTTTTAATTTTTAGAAGTCCAAGGGTCTACACATGCATAACTCGTAAAAACCCCGCTACACATGTAAAACAAACTGTCGCATGGAGTAGACCGATAGACGGCGGACCCACGACGACCACCCCCGGCCCGACTCGGCCGGCGGACCGGCCGACTCGGCCCGCCACCGCCGGCCGAGTTGAGCCGGATCGGCCGACTCCCTTCTGTGACTCTCTGTCTTTTTAGCATCTTATAACTCCTGCATACTTTAAATATCCTGCACATTTCCAGAGCCTTTTAAATCCAATTAAAACCCTATTAAACCCTATTTTTAATACAATTTTTATTACATTTTTCAATTCAACTTTTCACCTACCCTAACCCTAATATTTCCCTATAAATATCAACCCTAAACACACACCCCTCACTCACAATCTTGTCCAAACTCTTAAGAAAATTCCTAGAACTTTTGTGTGCATTTGGAGTTAGCGAAGGGCAAAACTCCGGCGATCTTCCGACGACGACCCTAGGAGCTCCCGGAGACGAAAAAAAGCACCGGCACCTCCTACGTCTTCCTCTCCCTCTTCCCTATACTACAAACCCATAAGTCCCACCTCCTTCTTCTCTATTCTTTTCTAAAAACACGTATTTCTAAAACCCGACGGAATTGGAGTTAATCCGATTTCCGATTCGGTTCTTCCTAAAAATTCAACCTTTTCTTATATACAATCATACCAAACCCTTACATATTGATTATTAATCATTAACAAACATGTTGAGTAAGTTTAATGGCAATATATTTCATTTTGTAAATTTTACCACTCTTTTTCACTAAAATACCATATAGTTTACTTTCTACTTTAAAACATCATTAAATATGCTATACCTTTAATTAGATCACGAGGTAATGACCTACCTCTTCACAACACTTATATGCAGTATAGCACAATACCTTTCGGAAATATAGAATACGGGAAAACGAAACTTTACATATAAATAGCACTAACTATTAAAACTGTTTTCTACAAAATTACGTATTTTTATAAATCTTTGCAAAGCGTCGCGACAACCCATTTTGGGAAACCCGACTAGGATGGTGCGGATTTTCGCATATCTCTGGGCCTAGTAGTGCGAGATGCAGAGCTCCACAAGGAGCATTCGGTCTCGAAAAGATTTGAAATACAAATAACTTAAGAAAATTAGATTTCTAGAAATATAATATATATTAAAATTATTTTTATGTAAATATATATATATATATATCATTAAATTATCTATTTTTGTGATAATATAAATATTCCAACTTTTCTAAAATCAGAAGAATCACTTTACATTAAAATACCATGAATTCCATACAAGTTTAATATTACAATTAAATACCCTATATTATGAAATTAGGTTATTTTCACTAGAAATATCACAAATATAAAATCTACATCTATGACAACTCTAAAGAAAATATTTAAATACTTGGGGTGTATTTTGAAAATTATACAAAAGTATATTTACATAAAACCCCCTCAAGTTCTATAAATTACCCTAAGGACCCTAGTAAATATAGGTTTAAGCGGGACCAATCTCTTGAGCCTCAAGGAGCCGAAGAAGTGGGTGCTTGCCTATTTAAGGTAGAAAACTTAACAACGGTGTCATCAACACGGTAATCGTCTTTGAAAAAGACACAAATCCTTCCGCCCATGTGTAGCGGTTACCGAAAACATCAAAACCTAATTCAGGACTTCAATTTCTTTTCTAATTGTTCTGACTCAGACTGAGTCTCATTATAATAATCTGACTTGAATATGATTCAAGTGCAATCTACAATATTACAATTCAATATGAATTCATGAATCCATATAATCAATCGGAACAAACTATTCAATCTATATTGACTGAACTGAACCATGGATATACTTCCATTTACATGATTCTCCAGTTACATCCATTTACTGATATCATGGTTTCGGCAAGTCATCCAATTATACAATCTATATTACAAGATAATACAAACAATACAAACGAGACATCGTGGAGTTTAAGGGGTAGATTGGTACGGAAGGTGTTAGAAGTAGCACGAGACTGTAAGATTTAAGACACTTAACCTGTATTTCCGTTGCTGTTGTACCGTGACATATCCTGCACATTTCTTAGGAGACATCACTTTGGAGAGGCTGATCCCGTTACAAGCCGGTAGATTACCGTGCTTGGAATCTTCCATACTAAATATTTTCAGTATGGTGTCGATGTACCTGGATTGTAAAAGTCCCAACATTCTGTAACAACTCCAATTTTAGTGTACAAATTTTTTTTTAAAAGTTAATGTATACTTGGGGTATTTGCATTTACTGTGAGTACTATAAGTAATTGTTTTGCTTTTTAATAGCATGAAGGAGCTTGTAGCTCATTGGTAAGACCTTGCACTACTGAACCAAACCACCAGAGTTCAAATCCCATACCCCACATTATTTTTTAATATTATTTTCTTTTTAATTTTTAGAAGTCCAAGGGTCTACACATGCATAACTCGTAAAAACCCCGCTACACATGTAAAACAAACTGTCCCATGGAGTAGACCGATAGACGGCAGACCCACGGCGACCAACCCCGGCCCGACTCGGCCGGCGGACCGGCCGACTCGGCCCGCCGCCGCCGGCCGAGTTAAGCCGGATCGGCCGACTCCCTTCTGTGACTCTCTGTCTTTTTAGCATCTTATAACTCCTGCATACTTTAAATATCCTGCACATTTCCAGAGCCTTTTAAATCCAATTAAAACCCTATTAAACCCTATTTTTAATACAATTTTTATTACATTTTTCAATTCAACTTTTCACCTACCCTAACCCTAATATTTCCCTATAAATATCAACCCTAAACACACACCCTCACTCACAATCTTGTCCAAACTCTCAAGAAAATTCCTAGAACTTTTGTGTGCATTTGGAGTTAGCGAAGGGCAAAACTCCGGTGATCTTCCGACGACGACCCAAAGAGCTCCCGGAGACGAAAAAAAGCACCGGCACCTCCTACGTCTTCCTCTCCCTCTTCTATATACTACAAACCCGTAAGTCCCACCTCCTTCTTCTCTATTCTTTTCTAAAAACACGTAATTCTAAAACCCGACGGAATTGGAGTTAATCCGATTTCCGATTCGGTTCTTCCTAAAAATTCAACCTTTTCTTAAATACAATCATACCAAACCCTTACATATTGATTATTAATCATTAACAAACATGTTGAGTAAGTTTCATGGCAATATATTTCATTTTGTAACTTTTACCACTCTTTTTCACTAAAATACCATATAGTTTACTTTCTACTTTAAAACATCATTAAATATGCTATACCTTTAATTAGATCACGAGGTAATGACCTACCTCCTCATAACACTCATATGCAGTATAGCACAATACCTTTCGGAAATATAGAATACGGGAAAACGAAACTTTACATATAAATAGCACTAACTATTAAAACTGTTTTCTACAAAATTACGTATTTTTATAAATCTTTGCAAAGCGCCGCGACAACCCATTTTGGGAAACCCGACTGGGATGGTGCGGATTATCGCATATCTCTGGGCTTAGTAGTACGAGATGCAGAGCTCCACAAGGAGCATTCGGTCTCGAAAGATTTGAAATACAAATAACTTAAGAAAATTAGATTTCTAGAAATATAATATATATTAAAATTATTTTTATGTAAATATATATATATATATCATTAAAATATCTATTTTTGTGATAATATAAATATTCCAACTTTTTCTAAAATCACAAGAATCACTTTACATTAAAATACCATGAATTCCATACAAGTTTAATATTACAATTAAATACCCTATATCCTGAAATTAGGTTATTTTCACTAGAAATATCACAAATATAAAATCTACATCTATGACAACTCTAAAGACAATAATTAAATACTTGGGGTGTATTTTGAAAATTATACAAAAGTATTTTTACATAAAACACTAAGCGTAGCGGCCAGTCGTACCCTCTGCCCGTACACCGGGAAGCGGGACATGACAGGTTTTGTTGGTGGCCCATGCAGGTCAGAGCTGTATGGAACTCTACCTGCAGTTCTGCTCTGCGTGAACTACCTAAGCAATATAACACAAGAACCAGCAACTAAAATATTCTTTACAATTCATGTTCCTTGAATCTTATTATTTCATATATTTTGAATCTGTCATAACCTAAATTTTTTCTTCAAGGTTATGGATTCCCGAACAATACCAGCACCAACTTCAACAACACTCCACCACTACTACCAATCACACCTGCCATCCCTGCTCTGCTTAACGAGCAGACGGTTCTGCTTGAGGCGATCCGCAGTCTCCTAGAAGGACAGCAGTAGCAGACTACTCTTTTAATGAACCGTCCCGAGGCAGAAGCACCTGGGGTGAAGCAATTCAGGGCTTTGCACCCCAAACAGTTCTCAGGAAAGGAAAGCCCAATGGAAGCTGAGGAATGGGTTCAGAGTATCGAAGATGATCTGGCAGCGGCACAAGTGCCAGAGGGAGCTTGGATCCGTGTTGCGAAACTGCAGATCACGGACAATGCACGGAATTGGTGGAAGGCGGAAGAAAGCCGTCTTGAACAACCCATCGAATGGAAGACTTTCCGCGACATGTTCGACGTAAAGTACTTCCCTGAGACTGGGGGGTTCGACATGGAACAGCAGTTCATCCATCTACAACAATGTTCAATGTGGACCAAATCAGTAGATGAGTATGACGCTAAGTTCACCATGCTCAGTCAGTAAGAAATGTCTCAATAAATTTGATTTTCAAAATATCACATACTACATAGCTAACAAAATACTTTAAACAGATTTGCGGCACACCTGATACCGACGGATGAGATCAGAGCCCGTTGATTTCAACAAGGTTTGGATTCGGAAATCTAGGCTGCACTAGCCACAAGAGATTTTCCGACTCATGAATCGGCTATGAAAGCTGCCCGCCGTTATGAGGCAATGGTAAAGGCGAGGGGCAGACCTCAAACTGCATGAGTTAAATTTCCTGTCAACCAGATGACAGGAGGAGTCTCATCAAGGCCACCTTTTGTGCCAAGGAGACCGGGAGTACCGAACAACCGTCCTAACCCAACCTTTTGTAACTACTGCAAGAGAAATGGCCATATGTTGCAAGACTACCGAGGAGCCAACCGTCTTTGCTTAGTCTGCGGCTCAGCTAATCATGGTATTGAGTCTTGTCCCCAAAGACAAAATTCATATGCTTCACCTAAGCCAGCAATCACTTACCCTCAACGCCCAGCTATCCAAGCACCTGCTCCGAGACTCGCTCTCACTACTCCACCATCTAGAGGACCACCGACTGCACCACCTCCTCTCAATTCCATCAAGCTCAACGGAATATTCCGAGGAATGCTCCTCAGGCCAGGAGGAATATACCATGGTGACAGGCTTTCATGATGACCGTGGAAGAAACTGAGACCACTGGCCAAGTTATCACTGGTAACCCTTTTCTTCACAAACTTTTCTTTCAGTCTTAATACCTATCCATAAATTTTCATATACCTAAAACATATCCCACATACCTTAGGTACAATCTTAGTAGCCTCACTCCCTGCACCAGCACTCTTCGATACTGGAGCATCTCACAGCTTTATGTCTCAACGGTTTGTCAGAACTCACGCGATTCCAGTCACACCGCTTGTATCCAGCTGGAATGTTAGTTCAGGAAATAGCGTTCTAAAGGCAACGTTGGGATACAACTTGTGTCCAGTAGTCGTCTGCAGCAAAGAATTCTATGCTGACTTCAAAGTGCTGGACATACCGAACTTCGATGTGATTCTAGGTATGGATTGGCTAGGAACCTTCTATGCTACCATCGACTGTCGTCAAAGGAGGATAGTATTCGAGATTCCAGACCATCCGGTCTTCTATTTCAAAAGTGGAGACCGTACCCTGGAGCCAAGTACATACAAAGCGAAGCCAAGGGAAGCAGTGATTGCAGCAACTCAAGCAGAGGAAGAATCAAGGCCACAAGTGGTTCGAGAGTTCGATGATGTGTTTCCTGACGATATATCAGGTTTTCCTCCCAATGAATTCAGCATTGATTTAGTACCAGGAGCACAACCGATGATCAAAGCACCTTATCGATTAAGTCCGGAAGGTTTGAAGGAAGTCCGAACTCAGTTGAACGAATTATTGGTGAAAGAATGGATTCGTCCTAGCACTTCAAGTTGGGGATCAGCTGCACTACTTGTGAAGAAGAAGGATGGTTCATACAGAATGTGCATTGATTATAGAGCCTTGAACAAAGTCGCTGTAAAGAACAAGTATCCACTCCCGCGCATCGATGATTTATTCGATCAGCTAAGTGGATCTTGTGTTTTCTCTAAATTAGATCTTCGTTTAGGTTATTATCAGGTGAAGGTCAAGGAAGCTGATATTCATAAAACGGATTTCAGAACTCGTTATGGTCATTATGAATTTTTAGTGATGCCATTTGGAGTGACCAATGCACCAACAATATTCATGAACCTGATGAATCAAGTTTTCCGGGAGTACTTAGACAGGTTTGTTGTCATCTTCATCGACGACGTCCTGGTTATTCTAAGAGTCGGAAAGAACACGCCGAACACCTACGAATTGTCCTGGAAACTCTACGACAACATCAATTATATGCCAAATATAGCAAGTGTGAGTTTTGGCTAAATCAAGTTGTTTTCTTAGACATATCGTATCAGGTGAAGGAATCTCTGTGGATCCAGCGAAAGTTTCAGCAGTAAGCGAATGGCCGACACCAAATTCGGTGAAGGACATTCGAAGTTTCTTAGGTCTAGTTGGATATTACAGAAGGTTCATCGAAGGCTTTTCTAAGATAGTAACACCCCTGACCAAGCTCACACGTAAAGATGAAGAATTTGTGTAGTCAGAAGCATACGAACAGGCTTTCGTAGAACTCAAGTCAAGGTTGACATCAACGCCTATTCTCGTTATACCGGACCAGTCTGGAGGTTTCGAAGTGCATTATGATGCATCCGGTAAGGAATTAGGATGTGTTCTACATCAGCACGGTAAGGTTGTGGCTTATGCTTCAAGACAGCTGAAGACTCATGAGCGCAATTATCCGACGCATGATTTGGAATTAGCAGCCGTCATCTTTGCTCTCAAGATTTGGTGCCATTATCTTCTTGGTGAACGAGTGAACATATACACAGATCACAAGAGCCTGAAATATGTGTTTACTCAGAAGGAGTTGAATATACGGCAGAGACGATGGTTAGAACTTATGGCGGACTTTCACATCAACCTGCAATATCACCCAGGGAAGGTGAATGTGGTTCCAGATGCTCTTAGTCACCAACCATTAGCAATGCATCTGACCGCTAAGTGGAAGCTACAACAGGACTTGTATCAGATGGAGATTGAAGTAGTCATACTAGGTAACGCTTCAAATTTGATGAATTTTCAAGTTCAATCTACCATTGTCAATCAGATCAAAGCAGCTCAAGCAAGTGATGCTAAGTTGCAAAAGATCAGAGAACAAGTGGAGAATGGACTCAGAACAGACTTCATCATCTATGAAGACGGATCTTTGAGATACGACAGCAGATTATGTGTACCAAAAGGTCCTGTTCGTGAAGAGTTAATGTAAGAAGCTCACAGCTCTCCCTACTCAGTACACCCTGGAGGTACAAGGATGTACAAAGATCTACGTCAGAATTACTGATGGCATGGAATGAAGCCTGAAGTAGCCAGAAGTATCGCTAAATGCTTGGTGTGTCAGCAAGTAAAGGCTGAACATCACAGGACTGCTGAATTACTTCAACCATTACCTATCCCAGAATGAAAGTGGCAACACATCACAATGGATTTTTTGACTGCGCTTCCTCGCAGCATAAAGGGTAACGATGCGGTATGGGTTATTGTGGATCAACTCACAAAGTCAGCTCACTTCATCCCATTTCGAGTTGACCAATCAACCGAGACATTAGCAAAGAAGTACATGAAGGTAAGAATCTACTTAAGATTTAAACTCTAAAAAAATGTACTACCTCTGATACCCATGAACCCATACAGGAAATTGTGAGACTTCATGAAATACCGGTCTGCATTGTCTCCGATCGTGACACAAGGTTCCGATCACAATTTTGGCAGGGTCTGCAAGCAAGCTTGGGAACAAGTCTAAACTTCAGCACAGCTTATCATCCAAAAACAGATGGTCAATCTGAGCGAACTATTCAGATCTTGGAGGATATGCTCAGAGCGTGTATGTTAGACTTCGGAGGATCGTGGGAAGATCACCTACATCTTGTGGAGTTTTCATACAACAACAACTACCAAGCAAGCATAGGAATGGCACCTTTTGCAGCGCTATATGGAAGGAAGTGTCGATCGCCATTAAGTTGGGACAATATCGGAGATAGGGAACTTCTTGGACCTGAGATGATAGTAGCAACTGTTGATGTGGTTCATACTATCAGAGAAAAGACGCGCATAGCCCAAGATCGACAGAAGCACTGGGCTGATGCAAAGCGACGTCACTTGGAGTTCCGGCCAGGAGATCACGTGTTCTTAAAGATATCTCCAAACCGCGGAGTGATTCGATTTGGGAGACGGGGTAAGCTAAGCCCAAGGTACATTGGACCGTTCGACATACTCGAACGAGTCGGTGAAGTGGCATACCGCTTGGCACTTCCACTTTCATTGGAAGGAGTGCATAAAGTGTTCCACATATCCCAACTCAAAAGGTATGTGAGTAACCCCAGCCACATTTTCGATCATTCCGAGCTTACTGTACAGCCCGACTTATCTTGTGAGCAATAACCTGTGGAGATCCTGGATAGAAAAGTGAAGTCACTTCGGAATAAGGAAGTCAACTTGGTTCGAGTGATGTAGAGAAAAGACACTCTAGGAGAATCAACATGGGAAAGGGAAGATGAGATGCATGCAAGATATCCCCACCTCTTTGTAAACTAGTCCTTAAAATAAAATTTGTAAATTTCGAGGACGAAATTTTTGTAAGGAGGGTAAACTGTAACAACTCCAATTTTAGTGTACGAAAATTTGTTTAAAAGTTAATGTATACTAGGGGTATTTGCATTTACTATGAGTACTATAAGTAATTGTTTTGCTTTTTAATAGCAAGAGGGAGCTTGTAGCTCATTGGTAAGACCTTGCACTGCTGAACCAAAACACCAGAGTTCAAATCTCATCCCCTACATTATTTTTTAATATTGTTTTTTTTTTAATTTTTAGAATTCCAAGGGTCTACACGTGTATAACTCGTAAAAAAAACCCCACTACACATATAAAACAAACTGTCCCAAGGAGTAGACCAACCGAAGGCGGACCCACGGCAACCAACCCCGGCCCCTCGACTTGACTTGGCCGGCGGACCGGCCGACTTGGCATGCCGCCACTGGCCGAGTTGAGCCGTATCGGCCGACTCCCTTCTGTGACTCTCTGTCTTTTTAGCTACTTATAACTCCTGCATACTTTAAATATCCTGCACATTTCCAGAGCCTTTTAAATCCAATTAAAACCCCCATTAAACCCTATTTTTAATACAATTTTTATTATATTTTTCAATTTAACCTTTCACCTACCCTAACCCTAATCTTTCCCCATAAATATCAACCTAAACACACAACCTTCACTCACAATCATGTCCAAACTCTCAAGAAAATTCCTAGAACTTTTGTGTGCATTTGGAGTTAGCGAAGGGCAAAACTCCGGCGATCTTCCAACGACGATCCTAGAAGCTCCTGGAGACGAAACGATGCACCGGTGCCTCCTACGTCTTTCTTTCCCTCTTCTTTATACTACAAACCCATGAGTCCCACCTCCTTCTTCTCTATTCTTTTCTAAAAACACTTATTTCTAAAACCCGATGGAATTGGAGTTAATCCAATTTCTGATTCGGTTCTTCCTAAAAATTCAACATTTTCTTAGATACAATCATACCAAACCCTTACATGTTGACTATTAATCATTAACAAACATGTTGAGCAAGTTTCATGGCAATATATTTCATTTTGTAATTTTTACCGCTCTTTTTCAGTAAAATACCATATAGTTTACTTTCTACTTTAAAATATCATTAAATTTGCTATACCTTTAATTAGATCACGAGTTAATGACGTACCTCCTCACAACACTCATATGCAATATAGCACAATACCTTCCGGGAACATAGAATACGGGAAAACGAAACTTTACATATAAATACCACTAACTATTAAAACCGTTTTCTACAAGATTACATATTTTTATAAATCTTTGCAAAACGCCGCTACAACCCATTTTGGAGAACCCGACTGGGATGGTTCGGATTATCGCATATCCCTGGGCTTAGTAGTGCGAGATGCAGATCTCCGTAAAGAGCATTCGGTCTCGAAATATTTGAAATACAAATATCTTAAGAAAATGAGATTTCTAGAAATATAATATATATTAAAATTATTTTTAAGTAAATATATATATATCATTAAAATATCTATTTTTTTAATAATATAAATATTCCAACTTTTTCTAAAATCACAAGAATCACTTTACATTAAAATACCATGAATTCCATACAAGTTCAATATTACAATTACATACCCTATATTATGAAATTAGGTTATTTTCAGTAGAAATATCACAAATATAAAATCTACATCTATGACAACTCTAAAGACGATAATTAAATACTTGGGGTGTATTTTGAAAATTATACAAAAGTATTTTTACATAAAACCCCCTCAAGTTCTATAAATTACCCTAAGGGCCCTAGTAAATATAGGTTTAAGTGGGACCAATCTCTTGAGCCTCAAGGAGCCGGAGAAGTGGGTGCTTGCCTATTTAAGGTAAAAAAAACTCAACGGTGTTATCAACACGGTAATCGTTTTTGAAAAAGACACAAATCCTGCCGCCCATGTACAGCGGTTACCGATAACATCAAAACCTAATTCAGGACTTCAATTTCTTTTCTAATTGTTCTGACTCAGACCGAGTCTCATTATAATAATCTGACTTGAATATGATTCAAGTGCAATCTACAATATTACAACTCAATATGAATTCATGAATCCATATAATCAATCGGATCAAACTATTCAATCTATATTGACTGAACCGAACCATGGATATACTTCCATTTATATAATTCTCCAGTTACATCCATGATTATCCAGTTACATCCATTTACTGATATCATGGTTTCGGCAAGTCATCCAATTATACAATCTATATTACAAGACAATACAAACAATACAAACAAGACATCGCGGGGTTTAAAGGGTAGATTGGTACGGAAGATGTTAGAAGTGGCACGAGACTGTAAGATTTAAGACACCTAACATGTATTTCCGTTGCTGTTGTACCGTGGCATAAACGATTTCTTGTACTACACGTGCCTCTAGTCTCTGGCATATAGAGACTCTTTTCGTATACACTGGTATTCTTCTGTACCAAGCTACAAACAACAACGTTAACACTAATACAATATAATACAACTTTAAAAGCTACCTTCTCTCTCTGTCTATTCTATTTCTCCCTTACCTTTGGGACTTACCGAGCGATTGTTCGCTGACGACATTCCTTCTCTTTCTTCTTTTGAATGTTGTCAGGTGATCTGGACACCCAGGAGATCGAGCCTACTAGCGAGGACTTGGATCAGCTTGCCTACGACCCAGAGCTCTAACTTCATTGTACACATTTTCATTTCGATACTTTTCATTTCTGTTATTCCACTGTTTAGGCGTTGCTTTCATACAGATGTATTTACTTTTCCATGCATTGTACAAAAGAATGTTAAAAAATAAAGTTGTTGTCTCATTACAATTGTCTCTTGTGTACATTTATTTTATATTACTTAGTTACGCTTAGCGTTTTTACTTCAGATGAAATACGTAGCGGCCAGTCACGCCCTCTGCCCATACACCGGGAAGCGGAGCGTGACACATTCTCTTAGATCTATCTCGATAGATCTGGATCTCCAAAATGTAGAAGGTATCACCCAGGTCTTTAATGAAGAAACTTTGTGACAAGAATCCTCTGACCGATTGTAGCATAGGAATGTCATTTCCTATCAGGAGAATGTCATCCACGTAAATACTACAGTTTTCGCTACAATCTTACTATAAATGCACGGTTCATCTGGATTTTTGATAAAGTCGAATTCTTTGACCGTCTCATCAAAACAGATGTTCGAACTCCGCGATGCCTGCTTTAATCCATAAATGAACTTAAACAACTTGCACACTCTTCCGCTGCTCCCACTCTCTATGAAACTCACTGGCTGATCCATATAAACACACTCTTCCAAATTTCCATTTAGAAAAGCGGTCTTTACGTCCATCTGCCAAATTTCATAATCATGGAAGGCAGCAATGGCAAGTAGGATCCGAATGGATTTAAGCATATCCACTGGAGAAAAGGATTCATCATAGTCCAAACCAGGTCTTTGATGAAAACCTTTTGCAACGAGTCTAGCCTTATAGCTTTCAACCTGTTCATCTGCACCAATCTTTTTTCTGAAAATCCATTTGCAGCCTACGGGTTTTACCCCTTGAGGTGCAATTTCCAAAGTCCATACTTTGTTGGTGTACATGGATTCCATTTCGGTCCGCATTGCATCCAACCATTTTATTGAGTCTCTGCTCGTAATGGCCTGCTGGAAACTAGTTGGCTCATCATCGTCGATGATGCAATCCTCTCGATCCCCGTCTATGAGAAAACCATAGTATCTCTCGGGCGGATGAGACTGCCTACTAGAGTTGATTGACAAAAAAATTTCAGTCATAAACATACGTGAAGCCGAAGCCACAACTTTCTTCGAATCCTGGTTCTGGGCTTTCCAGGCCATGTAGTCCTTCTTCCAATAGCCCTTTTTGTGACAATAGAATCATTCCTCCTTCCCTACTGTCGGCCCCCCAACTTTTGCCTTGCCCTTCCCCTGTACCTTATTGACACCTCCTTTCGGTTTTGTGGGGTCCTTCTTCTTCTTCCCCTTGGCTTTCGCATTGGATCTAGAGGAGGAAGGTTCCCCAATAAGCAGAGCGGGTGTCTCCCTAGTTTTCTTTAGGGTACCCTCTGCACTCCTCAATATATTGAGGAGTTCTGAAAGTGTAACTTCCTTTCCTTGAATGTTGAAATTCAAGATAAACCGGGCATAGGTAGAGGGGAGGGAATGTAGAATCAAGTCTGTGTATAACTCGTTCTCCAACGTGGTCCCAAGGTCCGCGTACTCTTCAATATAGCTGATCATCTTAAGTACGTGGCCCCCTACAGATGATCCGACAGCCAACCTCGCTTGAAACAATTTTTTCGAGTTCTCGTATCTTGCGATACGAGATTGCTCTCCATATAAATCCTTGGTATGGAGGAAGATGGAAGCTAAGTCTATCTTCTCGTGCCGCCTCTGTTGTTCATTATCCATTGAGGCCGGCACGAGGCACTTGGTTTTCACACTGTCAATTTCCCATGTCTGACGGATCTCAATATCCACGATGCTGGAATCTGAACCAGCGACGGCGAGCGCTTTGGTAGTAAGGAGGTAGCCCAGCTTGTCATAGGTTATGGCCATCTGGACATTTCTTAGCTAATCATTATAGTTTAGCCCCATCAATATGTTTTTATCTAGCGGTAACTTAAGCCCGGTCATTTTGGTCGCTGTATTTAGGAGAGAGAGAAGAAACACTCAGCATGATACTCTTGCAAGTTTAGATTGGTTTTTTAGTTTATCTAAACAGGATGGCTCGCACTGTTTCTTGAATCCTCCTTCAAACCATAAAAGAAGAATTAGTCATGATTAATCTCACCCTACAATTCTTACTTAACCTTTCGATCAGGCTAGCTTCGGTACTTCGAGGGAGGTTTTCCAACGCTTTCACGAAGTTCCTTAATTACATAACCTCTTTTTCCTGCAGTCGTATCCCCGCTAACACCGTTCTAAGCACCTACTTGGTTTACAGCATTGATTGTTTAGTGAAAAATCTCCCGAAGAGTAGCGGATACTCATAGTAGGATCGGGATCCAAATATCATCGTGTGACAACCTTGAAGGAATCCTACCAAAAACATCACACTTCAAATGGTATGCAACACTAGTAAGTTTCATTTTCCTTTGAAATTTCTGATGTGGATTTTTGCCCCAAGCACTTATGACCTTGACGAAGGCCAACATATCAGAAGACGCAAGCCAAGTTCTACCCGTCATTATCCAGGTTAATTTGAATCCATCCATACAAACTCTTGACGAAGACCAGAATAGTTGTACGACTGTCCCAAATTAACGTATCTATCTATGCTACAGATGAATACCCAGCAGCTACCAATCACTATGCCCTGACGAAGGTCAAAATATATAGCTTGAATACTATTGAATACCTATATGAAATGACGAAGGGATACGGCTAGTTTTGGCAAAACCGTGAACGTAATGAACTTGATATAGTCAAAAGAACTATGATAGCTTTTAAAAGGAGTGGTTTAGGCTCCGCATTTAAAAGTTGCTTTTTGAAGAAAACCGAGTGGTTTCGAAATTGTTCCAACGATTTAGCCGTGGCTTGTTTTCTTTGCATTAATCAATATTAATGCGGTCCCATCATTTAATCCTATCATTGCAGAAAGAAATGGAAATAGAATGTACGCTTTTGCCATCCACATTCGCTACGAGGCCCCGTCATGCACCGTTAGGTTACTTAATTAACGGCAAAGCGGGGGCTAGACTAGCACAGGTGTAAAACATAAACAACGTTTATTATATACAATATATATATATATATATATATATATATCCATTCGTCTCACGCAATAATAGGCATTTCAGATCACAGATCACAATACAGATGAATATATTGGATATAATAGGATTTCCATGTTTCGTTTTAGCCTATAAAGAAAGTCGGATTCCACGGTTGTGATGAATAGCCAAAGCTCACCCTAGACCCCTACGGGTGCGGCAAACTACCCGCCAAATTCCCGAAGTGAAGTAACCTCCCTTAATAAAATGAGTAGGCCACTAGGCACTTCAAGAACCCGGTAGTTTGTGCACCCTACCTTGGGTCTATCCTAGGCGCAAGATAAAGTAAATGAAATAATACAATGGTGGTTACAACCTTAACCCAGATATGCCCCGAAAAAAATAATATTATATCAATTACAAATTTACATGAATGAAGGAAAAGAAAACACTCTTCTCTAATCCCCCCGGTTATTCATCCACGATAATCCAATACTTCATATACACAAACCATCATAAGATACAAATATGTACAACCCTCGCTAATCGACGTATAGCAATTAGCGGACGTTTAGCAACACATATACAAACTTAAAGCGGATAAACGATGTTAAATTTTCGATTTAGAAACACTCTGTATTGCCCAAGCACAAAGATAACACAATCTGAAATTGGGGCAAAATCAAACAATACCATAAATCCCAAATCCAAGAGTACAGAACACCACAAAAAATCCAAGACCCAAATGCTAAAGTAAACTGGCCAAACCGGGATTTTATCAATTTTGGCCGGCCAAAGTAGTGAATTTGGGTCTCTTTTTTCTCTGGTATTCAAGTTACATCATCAGTAGCATTCTGCACTTGTTTAAAAAAATTTTAGAAGCCTTTTTAAAATCAACAAAAACTTGGATTTACGTTTTACCGTTTCGGGGTCGTTTCGGTTTCGAAACTTAAACTTCGTCTAAACAAGCTAGTTAAGATTTAGTAGGCTCTGATACCAATGTAAGTCGATGTCGCGCACCCCGCGGATTCGCGGGGAGGCAGAATTTACATAAAACGATTTTTCTTACTTCGCAACACTAACTTTAACTCCAGGATCTATACGGAAACTTTTACTAACTATTTCTACTAGGAGGTTCTAACTACTATGTTAAGGTTTATACCTCCTTGTTAACGAATCCTTCGGGTCTTCCTCTTCTCCTCCTCTTCTTGAGCTCCTCGAAGATCGGATCGCGCTTGAAACGTTGGCCTCTTCACGTCAAAGACGATCCACCCGAGAGAATGTGGTTCAAGCTCTAACCTCTAAACCGAGGTAACAAAAAGTGCCTAGCTCGCTAAACTAGATAGCTTAGGGCATGTAAAGAGTTTAAAGGAGTGTTTTATCTCATATAATCCTATGGCTCATAACACATGTGAAGGTTAAGGGTTTTGAGGAAGAAGGAGGAGAAAATGGAGAGAGAAAGGATTTTTGCGAATGAGTAAGTATTTTTCAAAGTGAAGAATGGCTCATACTACCTCACTCATGCAGCATGGATTATTTTCATATAGAAAATAACAACCATGCTTCAATAGTGTATCCAAACTAATAAATAAATGCATAAGCCATGCTTCACTCTCATGCCTCAAATATCTCCATTTTCCACCTCATTAATCTATTTCCAAAATAGATAAATCCAAATAATGAGGTGTCCCTGTAACATTCTGAAAATTTAGAAATAAATAAAATTAATTAATTAAAATAATAAAAAGGTTACATAAAAAAAGTTATCAAAACCAAATCAGACATTTCCATAAGTAGTATGTAAAACAAATTAAATTAAAATTTTAATATGTAACATAAATAAATTATAAGGGTTTTAATGAGAAATTTAGCTTCATTTTAATTAAAATAGTGTTATGTAATAGCATAAATTGTGAAGGGTTTTTATATATAGTTTAGGATATTATGCAAATTGGGTTTTGATTAAGGGTGTAAATGAAAAAGGGGTAGAAAACATTTTAGCTCAGAATTTTATTACAAATTAACACAAATTGATGAGATAATGCAAGAACACCTACTACTTGCATGCACACATACACACAACACCTCCTCCTTGCATGAGAATAGCACCCTTTAGCCTTTGACACCTCCTCCGACACCTCACCATTCCCTTTTCTCATATATATGTTATGATCAGATCATTTAACTAATTTACAATCTGAAAATTTAAGAAAGAAAAAGAAAACTAAAAGAAAAACAAGGAAGAACAAGAGAAAGAAGAAGAAAAGAGCTAAGTCTAGGGATTCCTCATCATCAAGCTAAGAGCTAAGAATTTAGGTGTCTTGGAGGAAGCTGTTCACCATCCTCGGTAGGTAAAATTCTTGATTCAGTAGATTTTGTTCTGAAGTTTGTAAAATTTAGGAAATCCTATATCCATAATATCATATTTTAGGAAAAACTAAGTTCTGTAGAAATCTGCTATAGTTTAGATAAAATTTGACTTAACCAAACAGTGCCTAAATAATGTATGTTGGACCTAGAACAAACTATAGGAATACGAGCAGGGGAGCTCGGATTTTGGCCGGCGACTTTAAGAGGAATTCTGGCGACGCCGGATTTGTAGAGGGCTTAGGTGTTTTAGCTTTTTGGGTAGGTCTCTGTATAGGTGTTTGGTTAGTTTGGTATTGTTTAATCAAGTTAGTTTAACAGTATATAAAATCTGGGAGCTAATATCCGAAAAAGGTATCAAAAATCTAAAATACGACACGGTTAAAACATAACGCGTTCTGTTTTCAGTCGCGATGCAGCGTTGGGTTAAATTTCTGTAAGGTTAAGTGTTAGATCATTTGCAATAGTCGTACATAATGTAATTAGCATGTACAACTTGTGTTTCTTGATTTTTGTAGTATCGGAATGTAGCCATTTTCTTATACAAGTTAATTAAATGTTATATTTGAGTGCGGGGACTTTGGAGGCCGCAAGGAAAGGAAAAAAATTGGCGATTTCTGAGTAAATACAACGTTTTTCCGATGAGTAGACTAAACATCTACCGGGGAATTTTGTAAAGATGGCGTGTTACGCCCATGGTTTTATTTAAATAAAAGTTTTACTTTTGTATGCTAAGTTAATAATGCGCATTCATATACATACCTATGCATCATTATGATAATAGATCTAGAATACCACACAATTATCGACGAGTTATGCCGCACGTGCACACCTTTACATGTTACACTACACCTCGTCGATATTAATATCTCTCCTTTACACTAAATATTCATCTTGTTAAATATGATTCCTATCATACCTAAATGATTTACAATAGTGGTAACTTGCATAAATTACATCATGTTTATCATTCGAGTATTCTAAGTTGATATAAGAAGCTTTGTATTATTGAGAATTTATGGTTTGGGTTTTTCTATACTATTACATAAATCCAGTGATTTCATGATTTATGTGACATGTCCACCATGAGATATTTTATGATTTGGTTTTATTCCGGACCGAGTGGGGGAGTTATACGGTCGCGGATTTATACGTTATCCAGACTGAGTGGGGGAGATATACAGTTGAATACATGGTGGACCCGGTCGAGACCGAGGGGCAGGATAGCCGCATTTGAGGCGGGGGAGCCTAGCGAGGTTACTCGATGCCGGAGATAGTAGTGAAATACGGCGGATATCTAGATGATACCGACCGGTATTATTGATTAAAGGATCGTTCGAGAAATGATGCCTGAGAGAAATGGAAGTTTTGTGTCGATGATGGACACGGAAAGATGAAATTTATTAGGAATAAATGATGAGATTTCAGTTTTGGTTATGTGATTTATAGTACAGATTAATGCTTTCCATATGCTATTATACATTATACTTGCTCTCATTTCAGTTAGTTATGATCGTCATATTTAAATTATTAACCGTTATATGTTAGTTATATTCACTGAGTTGGCAACTCACCCCCATTGTGCTACAGTTTCTTGCAGGGGTAGAGTGGACGGTTAGCGGCATTACAAATCCACTTTTTCAGCTTTTCTCGCATTTTTTGATAGGTGGGTTACATATGTAGTAACCTTCTCTTTTGGTATTGTATCATTGTATTTAGAAAATCTCCATCAGACCTTGTATTATAACTTAGAATGAGAGATGGTTATGTATATTATTTGACAGGTGAGATCGTAGTTGTGTTAGAAGATATTTCTTTACTTATATCTGAAATTCTTATTGATGTCATATACGCTTGGATATTTATCTCCACTATTGATATTGTTGATCCTAACCAGGGATGCAACCAAACTTAACAGTTTATACTTGTTTTTATATCTTAATTTCATAACAACTATGATTTTTACTTAAAAGCTAAATTTTTATAAAGAATTCTGTAAAAAAGATTTTGATCTTGGTTTCGGCTTACTCGGGTTGTGTATATATGTTTAGATATTATACAATCTAAGTGTCGATCGCATCCAAACTTTGGGTCGTGACAAAGTTGGTATCAGAACCTAGGATTAACCTTACGGAATCGAGTAGTGAGTTAAGATAAGTTGACGTGAATCCGTGATTTAGGATGACCTTTGGTTTGATAGAGTAGGTGATTTAAGATGAGTGCAGTACCGTACGTATGTTCCGCGGCATATTTATGTTATCATACTCAGCCTAACAAACCTTAGGATGTATATCTTGATTTGTCCTTCCTTTGACTCTCTGTTATTGATTGTTCCTATTCATAAGCCTTACCAACTCTCGTTTCTTGTTCCAGTTGCTATGGCTACGCGAGCTAGGAGAGCCGCAGCCAGAGATGCAGCTAGGGCGAGTCCGCCTATGACGGCGACTGGTACACTGGACGTTCTGGCGGTGTATGAGAATGTTGATCCTCCTCCTCCAGATCGCATGACTAGAATAGAGGAGGGCATGTTAGGATTGCAACGAGTGGTAGGACAGTTAGCTGAGACCACTCGAGTACTGAGACAGGATCCGGCACCGACCGTGGCAGAGTTCGAGGTACAGCCCACACAGACGGTAGCACTGGTAGACACGAAGGTGATGGAGGTATCGCTTTCAGAGTTTATGAGATTGAGACCTCCGGTATTTACAGGGACCGATGTAGCGGAGGATCCTCAGTCCTTTCTTGATAGGATGGCGAGAATTGGAAGATTTGATAAAAAGCAGTGAGAACCATCCTGATTAGATAAGATAATAACCAATCTGATCTTGCACGAGCATACGCTAAAGTGTTTTCTTCTCTCTCTCTCCAGGTAGCGACCATTTCATGCCTTAATCAAGATAATAATATGGATGTATTGACCGAACCCACATGTTATACTGTGCTGGGGAACGTTGGTTCCGTTCTTTCTTATAAGAGTTATAGGAATGAACAGGATATAGGGGAATACCAGGATTCCCATGCCGCCCGGATGAAGAAAGTACATGTTGATGCATTTTCTTCGGGTGTGTTCGTTACAGAGAACTGTTTCTCCATTTGCTCTACGTCCTGGGTATTAGATACTGGGTCAGGATCCCATATATGTAATCAGTTACATGGGCTTAGGAAAGGTAGAGAACTTGGAGAAGGTGATAAAGACATTAGAGTAGGAAATGGTGCAATTGTTGCAGCTAAGACTGTCGGGGAATATCACCTTGTATTACCAACTGGTAATACATTGCTTCTGAACGAATGCTATTACATGCCGAACCTGATATGCAACGTTATATCGGTTTCTTTGCTAAGTAAAGAGGGATATAATTTTGTATTACAGGACAATTGATTAGTCCAAAAATTTGTAGTTTACCGTAATCAGAAACGGCGTCGCTTCGCAGCTAGCCGGTGAATACGGGTCGATCCGCAGGGATGGTTAATTTCTGATTTTGTGTTATAACGAGTTGATTCAAATCGTTGTTGGTTTTTTTTATCGATTGAGTTTAAGACGAATTTATGTGATGAGAAGGAACTCATTAGGGTTAGGTCGAAGGTAGGAGTGTTGAGATCAGTATGTTCACCTCTTTCAATGTCGTGATTTAAGCTTTTAGGAAAGTCACAACAATCAATAGGAAAAGGGATTAGGATGATCGGGAAGAAACAAAGTTTCTTCCTCTAGATCCTTGTCCGTCTTTTCTCATTCATTGATGTGAGCTTCATGGACATCATATAAGTCCGGCCTTTTATACTACGGAACACCATTACCTTATAGGTAGGGTGCCGTAGGGGGCGGATCGTATATGTGTGCATGAAGGTTTCGTTAAAAAAAATAAGTTGACATTGAAAGAGGTGAAAGACATCCGTCTCTCACTCACTCCCTTTGTTCCTAACCCTAACGAGCGAGAATTTTTACTCGCACATTAGGGAATTATTGCAAAGAGACATTTTTATGTTTATGTTTTAAAGGTTAACTACTTGGTGCAATTAAGGAGGATTACACTAGAGCAAAAATTAAATAACTAGGGCAAGTAAAAGATTATGCTAAGGCAAGAATTAAATAAAACTAAAGACTTACAAGAAGAGATGATGCTCTGAATTCTTCAACAAATCTCACTTTTATTGATCATAAAGAGGCATACAATTTTTAAGATCTAGATTACAATTTATAAGTAACTAGTGAAGCTAGGGTTACAGACTTTCGTAGACATGATTTTACTGATTTAACCCCTGAAAATCCCAACAATGAAACGACACACCGACACAAGAAGTCGGTGCCAACACGGGCACCATATGGCCGCGGTTCCGCGGCAAAGACATGCCTTTGGCCGCGGATCCGCGGCCATTTAGTGGGATTGGCCCACCAGTTTTCTGTGGTTGACTGATCCTCTCTTGGGCTCTCTTCTTTTACTGCTCTTTTCTCTGTTGGGCTTCCTAATATTCTCCAGGTTCTCAGTGAATCTTGTAAGGATCTTTTCGACCGTTTCTCTTGACGTTCGTCTCGGCTTGAGTAGGATCCGTGTGCTGTTTGGTCAAAAATCCATTTCCTGTATCATCTTTGTCTTTTCACTGTAATTGCTTCAAAAGTCTGTATCCTGTATCATGTAACAAACGATCGTCAAAAGCACCTGTTTACTTATAAATTGCACAAAAAATGGGGCGTATGAATTGCAATATTATGATGTGAACAAATACCCCCAAACTTACCTTTTTGCTCGTCCTCGAGCAAATTTATTAGTTTATTCTAACCTAGCCACATTTTCGCAGGGAAACGCGATTGCACTGAGCACGTGCAACAAGCCGTTAAACCTCTAGGTGTCCCTAGTAGGAGGAGTGTTGTCTCCTGAGGGTTTTCAGCGGATTACACCCACAAAATCCTATCAATTTGGTTTCTCAACTTTTGTTCTCCAATCAGGTTTTCTAACAAGGAAATCTATTATCATTGACCCGCAAATTATCCACCCATATTCTTCACGCTTTCTCATTATTTAACTTAAGATTACACATATCCTGTAGAATTACCTAGCTTTCGGCATTTCTTAAGTTTTCCTTCTAGAGTTCCATCTCCACTTAGGAATTTCTATCAACTCTATTAAAGACACAAGTTCTATTCTTCATTCCTTTCTCTTATCTAAACTCTAATCACATATCCCCACGTGTGTGTAAATATCACCCCTACACTTGGAAATTCAAATCAAGCAATCATACTCCAGCCCATTGTCCAAAGCACTTGTGAGACTTCGCTTTCACATCCTTCATGCGATTGCTAATACTTCTTGAGGTACCAACAACCGATTACCAGATGCGTTAGCACTTTAAGGCGTACTTCCTAGTTTTGCAACACCCAAGGCTTTTAGCAGTGGCTCCCAAACCAGTTGGTCTAAGGCACTAGGTGATGAAGCACCCTCGCTAAATATTTTTCTATTTTTTACAGCCTTAAGTAATCACAAAAACCAGTGTCCATTTTTTTTTTCTCTATTCATTTTTTTTTCTTTTTATTTTCATTGTGCTAAGGACTTTAGACAAGAGTATTTCAAGGTTTCTTCTACTAATCCAAGTTTCAAGGCGCGTGTTTGTGCATTTTGTAGGGTATATGTTTTCAGAATCTAGACTTAAGCTAGGAATTATTTTTCAAACTTATACTCTAATAAAAGCTTTAATACTTTTCCTTCGTTTCGACTTAGCCCAAGAACTGAACCCAAGATTTGCCTATTTCTAAATAGCCTACAAAGACATATGCTTTCCACAGTTAAACTTTAAGGAAGGTTATTTTTAGGGTTTTTAATTTGCTAAGTCTAAGATTTAGTTTTTCCTAGCCAGTTAACCTATTTATCAAACTCAAGTCAATTAACCAGAATTGAATACATCAATTTTTTTTACTTTTTGAAATTTTTCAATTTTTTTATGGGTTTTACTGTTTTCTAATTTTTTATTTTTAAAATTTGCAAATTTTTTATGATTTTTTTTTATAAAAATGCAATGCAGAAATTAAATATGCAAAAGGAAAACAAATATATATACAATATGCAATGCAAGGATAACTATATACATCACCTCTAATACCCCCAAACTTGAACCAAGCAGTGCCCTCACTGCCCGGCCCCACGTCGCGCTCGTGAGCGTGACCGTGATCTCTCCCCCCTAGCCAACAGTGTTTGTATCCCCCTCTCAATCTCCGTCAACCGACGGTCGTGTTCTCGTGCCGTTTCCCGAAACTCATCCCGCAAAGAGTCTAATCTCCTCACTGTTCTTCTCATTAAACGCGCATGTTCTTGGGGAGTTAGTTCTTCCCCGCTCGAAGTTGAGCTCGAGCTGGGGGTGTGTGCAGGTATGTTTTCTCCCGGCTCAGTCCGTGTCCAAATATCCGTCAGTCTAGAGTAAGACGACGAGACACCCTCTAAAAGTGGTCGAACTGCGGTACCTTCTGTCAAATGAGAGTCAAATTCTTCGGCCGGGAGGAAATAACGGCAGAGTTGGGTCACGAGCATGGGACATGGATATACACTCCCTCGTTTACCCGAACCTATGGAATATAGCAAAACTGTGCACATGTCGAATCTAGGGTTTTTCGTCATTAACGTATGAACGACATGTAAGGAAGGGGTGAAAAAGGTTGTGTTGTGAGAACTTCCAAAAATATTGTTTTGTGCCCACCGGCACACAGTTAAAACATTTGCGAAGAGGGTCCGTGCTTGGATCCCCTTGCGCGGTTCTCGCGCACAGTCATTACCCATTAAAGGAATATAGTCTTCAAAGCGAAGGGGTTGTTCGTGTGCCGGTACACGTGGTATTAGTGTCACCTCGTGTATCATCTCCCTATCAATGCGAATTTCATTATTTCCCCAAATCAGTTTAATATAACCTAAGTTGTCTAGGCTATTTTCTTCCATTGACTCATAAAATCGGGTAACTAAGCTAGGGACGGCAAATGCAGATCCATGGTTATAGAGGAGGAAATTCCATCCCCTTTGTGCAATTTCGTGTGGAAAGTATGATCCATAGATCTCGTGTGCAAACACCGGTGAAAAATCTCTCTCGTACTGCATTTTGTGGGCCATTTTAAATTTACAGAGAAAGTTCTATGAAGAAACAGAGATAAAGGGTTCAGGTTTACCTCCCCTGAAAATTTCAGGGGGTGAAGAGGCAGATCGGCGGCGGTTGCGCGGCGGGAGACGGCAGGCGCGGCGGTTGCGCGGCGGTCTGGTGGCGGCGCGTCTCGAGATTTCTGCAGAGGAAAGGGGCGGCGCCTAGGGTTTTTATGAGGAGAAAATGTTTAGGGTATGAGGGCAGGAGGGCTCGGTTCCATTATATAGGGTTTAGAAAGGGATATTTACACAAAACACCCTATAAGATGAGGGTTTTATTTGTAAAAACAGCTTGTAATCTGCGAATTTGCAATTTGGTCCAAAAAATATTAAACCCCCCCCCCCCATTTTTTATTTTTTTATTTTTTTATTTTTTTTTATTTTTATTTTTATTTTTTATGTTTATGGTATTTGGAAATATACATATGAATGATACACACACACCCCCAAAGTTATCTGAAATAGTGTCACTGGAAAACAAAGTTTGGGGATGAAAACGGAGGAAAATCAATCGGTGTAAATCGGCTCCTGCAAAAACAAGAGCTCCTCCGAAGGATCCGCAGTGAAGAACGGTTTTAGTCGATGCCCATTTACCTTAAATAAGGTACCGTCTTCAGGGTTCTCAAGATCAACCGCACCGTGCGGATAAACGGTGCGGACCACAAAAGGTCCTCTCCATCTGGACCTGAGCTTACCAGGATGCAAGTGTAACCGAGTGTCATAAAGTAGAACCTGTTGACCAGGTTCAAAAGTTTTTCGTAAAAGGTGTTTATCGTGGAACACCTTAGCTCGGTTTTTAGCAGTTATGGCATTGTCATATGCCTCATCCCTTAGCTCCTCCAACTCATTCAGTTGCAACTTTCTGTTGCTGCCCGCATCTCCTAAAGACAAATTTAGCTCTTTGATAGCCCAGAAAGCTTTGTGCTCGATCTCCACTGGGAGGTGGCAAGCCTTCCCGTACACAAGCCGGTAAGGAGACATACCCAGATCGGTTTTATATGCAGTACGGAAAGCCCATAGTGCATCTATCAATTTAAGCGACCAATCCTTACGGTTTTTGGAAACCGTTTTCTCCAAAATTTGCTTTATCTGCCGATTTGATACCTCGGCTTGCCCACATGTTTGGGGGTGATATGGCGTTGATAATTTGTGGGTGATAGAGTATTTACGCATTAAGGACTCGAAAGTCCTATTGCAGAAGTGAGAACCATTATCACTTATTATCGCTCGAGGGTGCCCGAATCGAGAAAATATGTGTTCTTTAAGGAATCGAACGACAACTTTATTATCGTTCGTTCGACTGGGCACAGCCTCGACCCACTTAGAAACGTAGTCAACCGCCAACAGAATATACACATTTCCAAAAGAGTTAGGAAATGGTCCCATAAAATCTATACCCCAAACATCAAAAATGTCCACTACCAAAATGGGTTGGAGTGGCATTTCGTTTCTCCGCGAAATCCGGCCCAAATGTTGGCACCGGGAGCAAGTTTTGCAGTATTCAAATGAATCCTTGAAGAGTCGTGGCCAATAGAAACCACACTGCAAAACTTTTTCGGCTGTCTTCTTTGGGCCAAAGTGCCCGCCACATGCTTGATCGTGGCAGAAAGACAGCACGCTCTTGACCTCACTCTCAGGCACACACCGACGAATGATTTGGTCGGAACAGTATTTGAAAAGATAGGGTTCATCCCAGTAAAAATGCTTTACTTGGGACAAAAATCGAAGCTTATCTTGTTTCGACCAATCATTAGGAATAAGGCCGGTGGCTAAATAATTTACAATATCGGCGAACCATGGTTCGCAAGAAACGGTCAAGAGCTGCTCGTCGGGAAAAACGTCAGAGATTGGAAGATCGAGCGTGGGCGAAGAAGGAAGTCGTGATAGGTGATCAGCTACTACGTTTTCACATCCCTTTTTGTCCTTAATGACAAGGTCAAATTCTTGCAATAAAAGGATCCAACGTATTAGCCTAGACTTAGCATCCTTCTTCGCAAAGAGGTGGCGAAGAGCCGAATGATCAGTATAAACAACGACTGGAGAGCCGATTAAATAAGGCCGAAATTTCTCGAGTGCAAACACAACAGCTAAAAATTCTTTCTCTGTTGTTGTGTAATTAAGTTGGGCCTCATTTAGTGTTCGGCTGGCATAATAAATCACGTGCGGCATCTTATTAATGTGCTGTCCAAGAACAGCTCCAATTGCAAAGTCTGATGCGTCGCACATGATTTCAAAAGGGTGCGTCCAGTCGGGAGATGAGAGGATGGGTGCAGTGATGAGTGAATGTTTTAAAGACTCAAATGCTTCAGTGCATGTGGAGTCAAAAGCGAAGGTTGTGTCCTTGGCCAGTAAAAGGGTCAAGGGTCTAGCAATCTTGCTAAAGTCCTTGATAAACCGTCTGTAAAAACCGGCGTGGCCAAGGAAGGCTCTAATATCTTTGACGCATTTTGGGGGAGGTAGGTTAGAAATCACTTCGATTTTAGCCCTGTCTACCTCGATGCCGTTTTGAGAGATAACATGTCCTAAGACAATGCCCTCTCGTACCATGAAATGGCACTTTTCCCAATTTAATGTTAGGTTCTTATCCCTGCAGCGGGTAAGAACAGCGTCAAGATGGCGTAAACACTCGTCGAAGGAGTCGCCAAAGATGGAGAAATCGTCCATAAAAATCTCCAAGAACTTTTCGACCATGTCTGAAAAGATCCCCATCATACACCGCTGAAATGTAGCGGGAGCGTTGCATAACCCGAAGGGCATGCGACGATAAGCAAAGGTGCCAAAGGGACAAGTAAATGTTGTCTTGTCTTGGTCCTCTTTGGCGATGGGGACTTGATTGTAACCGGAATAGCCATCGAGAAAGCAATAGAATTCGTGCCCTGCCAATCGCTCGAGCATTTGGTCAATGAAAGGTAAAGGAAAGTGGTCTTTCCTTGTAGCGGCATTGAGTTTCCTATAGTCTATGCAGACTCGCCACCCAGTTTGGGTGCGAGTGGGAATCAACTCATTTGCCTCGTTTGCAATGACCGTAATGCCCGATTTCTTGGGCACGACGTGGATTGGGCTAACCCACTGGCTATCCGAGATAGGGTAAATGATACCGCTATCCAGACATTTGACAATTTCCTTCTTAACCGCCTCTTTCATGATGGGGTTGAGGCGCCTTTGTGGATCTCGTGCTGGCTTGGCATCATCCATTAAGTGTATATGATGTTCGACTATGAGGGGGCTAATCCCCTTTATGTCCGCCATAGACCAGCCGAAAGCTTGCCGATTATTAAGTAAGACCGTCAAGAGAGCCTTCTCTTGCTCAAGAGCTAGAGAAGTTGATATAATGACAGGTAAGGTCTCATTATCACCTAGATATGCATATTTTAGGTGTGTCGGCAAAAGCTTTAATTCGAGTTTAGGGGGTGAAACAATAGATGGTAGCAAAGGGGTAATTGTTTCAAACTCGAATGATTCCATCAAAGGTTCGTACCGAGTGTACGCAACAGTGTCGGATGGTTCTACTAACTCATCCGGAAAAGCAAAAGACTCCAAATCAGGTGATGAGTCTTCGAAGTTGTCGACGAATGTAAAACATTCAAAATCATTATCCGCCGCGAAGACTGAGTCGGATTCTAGGAGGAACGCACTAGTGGCGTTAACATTGCTGTGGTCGAATAAAAAGTTCTCGAACTCACAGTCCTCCTCCGCGATCTCATTGATCGAACAAACGTCTAGTACGCTAGCATTGGGCTCAGCAGGCTGACTTCCTAACTTGAAAATATTGAGCTCAATTGTCATATTGCCGAAAGATAAGTTCATTGAACCGTTACGACAATTGATCACTGCGTTGGAAGTAGCCAAAAATGGTCGACCTAATATAACCGGAATTTGGTTCCGGGGGTTCGCAACAGGTTGTGTATCCATCACTATAAAGTCTACGGGGAAAATGAAATCCCCTACTCTTATTAACACATCCTCGAGCTCTCCCCTAGGATGAGTGATCGACCGGTCGGCCATTTGGAGAGTACAGTGAGTGGGCTTAAGCTCTCCAACGCCCAATTGCTCGTACACAGAATAGGGTAGCAAATTGACGCTCGCGCCAAGATCTAAGAGTGCTCTATTGATATTCTTGTCCCCAATTGTTATCGAAATGGTGGGACACCCGGGGTCCTTTTGTTTTGGGGGAAGGGAATTTACAAGAGCATCGCTAATAGCACTAGCCACAAAAACTTTCTTTGGCACTTGCGACTTCCTCTTTTTGGTGCACAAGTCCTTTAAAATTTTGGCATATGAAGGAACTTGCTGAACTGCATCCAAAAGAGGGATGTTTATGCTAACCTGTTTAAACAGCTCGACAATCTTCTCCATTTGAGGAGTTGGTTTATTGGATCTCAACCTATTAGGAAAAGGAACATTTTGAAAAGTGGTTGAGTCCAACTTGTGTGGATCAGATTGTCGAGTTGGAACGGTACCTCGTGTAGATGTGTTCGTGTCGTGAGAATTAGGTCCGTTCAATCTAAAAGAGGTAGAGCCATGTGAAGGGTGGAGAATAGGCTCTACAGAAGAAGAAGATGGTGAAGAAGAAGAAGAAGAAGAAGAAGAAGAAGTAGTCCCACCGGCAGGGGTGTCATTGTTAATGCCCACACTGTTCCGCAACACTTTTCCCGATCTCAATGTGGTCACCGCATTCACATTATGATTTTGCTGATTTTGGGCAGCATGTGCGTGACCGGGGTTAGGCAACGGTTGAGACGGGAGTTTTCCTTTTTCGCGCTCGCTCAAAGCTGCATTAAGTTGTGCAATTTGTGCCTCAATAGATTTGATACTCTGATCGTGGGAGGCACTGTTTTGCACTAAAGATTGAATAGAAGTCTCAAGTCTTGCTGTAGACTGTGTAGATTGCTTAAGGAATGCATCTAGACTTCTCTCGAGCGAGCTAACCTTATCATTATTAGGTTGAACATAATTGTTTGGCTGGTAAGCATTGTTCGGCACAAAATTGTTCACCTGATTAGGGTAAGGTTGCTGTTGAAATTGTTGCGGTTGATATTGAGTTTGCGAGGGTGCTTGTTGTTGTTGTGGAGGAGGAGGTCTTTGAAAATTATTATTATTTCCTTGGAATTGTTGATTTTGGTTCCAAGCGAAATTTGGGTGACTCCTCCACCCCGAATTATACGTCGAAGAGTACGGATCGTTCCTTTGTCGTTGCTGAAATGCAGCATTAACTTGATCCTGTCCTTGAGTGGATGCATTATAAGGACACTCTTCAGTTAAATGCGATGGATCCGCACAACAAGCACAGACAGTTCGTGGGGGCATAGCAGGGGCAGGAGAAGACGACGAGATTTTGGTCTCGATCGCTTCTAGCTTTTTCGTAAGAGCGGCCATCTCGGCCTTCATAGCAATCGACATCTCTATTTGATGTATGCCCGCCCTAGATTGACCACTAGAAGTTGATGTGGTCTTGGTGCTCTCCCACTGTATTGTCTGCTCACTAAGATCCTCAAGAAACTGCCACGCCTCATCATTAGACTTAGAGAGAAAATGACCTTGACAGATGGTTTCTAGCAACTGCTTCGTTGCCGAGTTCAATCCCTCATATAATGTTTGGCAAAGTTGCCAACTTTCTATCCCATGGTGAGGGCATTGAACTAGTAGGTCTTTAAATCTCTCGAAGCACTTCCAGAATGGTTCGGAAGGAAGTTGTGAAAATTGAATTATTTCATTTCGAATTCTGGCAGTTTTATGGTGAGGATAGAACTTTTTCAGAAAAGCCTTCACAAACTCATCCCAATTTCTTATGGAATGTGACGCGGTGCTATATAGCCACTTCTCGGCTAGGTCACATAAGGTGAAAGGAATGACCCTTAGCCTTATAGCATCGTCACTTAATTGGGTTGTCTTCATCATGCTGCAAACGTTTTGGAATTTATTAATGAAAATATATGCATCTTCGGATTCCAAACCATGAAACTTAGGCAGCATATTGATGAAGTGTGGTTTTATTTCAAAATTATCCCCATTCGCCGGTGGGGGTGAAAGACAAGTGGGTAAAGAAGTGCGAACGGGGTAGAAGAGATCCTGGAGCGCAACTCGTGCGGGCGCTACAACAGGCGGTAGATTCGGGTTATTCGCACCTGGCGGAGGTGGAATCATTCCCGTCGGTAAGGTATCGTTGGGGTTGAATCCCGACATACCTTCGAATGAAGAAATTGAATGTGGAGGTAAGGAAGTGGACGGAAGATCGACGAAGGGTTCGTCGAAGGGTTCGTTGGTCGGTATCAACGAAACGCGGACTAATCGGGCGTTAGTATCCCTAGTCCAAAATGACATACACTATAGGGTAGTGCAGTCAGAAAAAAAAAGAAAAACAGAAGGTGGGGGTAAGATAACGTCAGTGAGAAGAAGTGGTGGAAGTGAGGTTTCAAGTTTCTTTAGCGGCAAGTTGCAAGTTTTTAAAAGATTTTTATTTTTATTTTTATTTTTTTTTTTTGACTTTTGCAAGGAAGTTTTTGAAAACGGACTCGTGACACAAAAAGTATCAACCACACATGCACAATCAGGCCTAGATCTAGGGTCGCCTAGGTCTACTAGACAGCTCCTAACTAGGGCTAGAAATAGACCTCAAACCGCCTCTTCACGGACAAATACGGCCAGGTAAGTGGAAAGGAACCACCACTACAGTGGGCCTAATTAAAAACCACTAGCCTAGACACCGCAATGTCGGTTAGGATAAACGGCCGATACCTACCCTAGTCCTTTTCCTATTGAGCTCGCTGTCCTTAGGTCTGAGTCTAATCTTTTTTAATTAAAGGTGGTCGATGCAAAATGCTTATGTGTTTTCTGGGGTCCTGGGAAGGGTGATGAAATCCCCACCCAATCTGAGTTTGGTCAAATAGCCCCTTAAGTCCGATTAAAATATGCAAAACAACAATTCACTTGCAATCAATTTTTTAGCGCGGCGCAAAGAAACCTGCAGAAATCTGTTATTTAGAAGGGGGAGAAAGACTCTTTACGCAAAGAACCCTGCAGAAAAATTTTTTAAACAGTGGATATATGGAGGTTGCAGAGGGGAAGAAAAGAGAGCAAACCCTGTAAAAATTGTGTGCTGATGTGTCAGTAGAAGCGCGGTTCCGCGGTCTGGGGCCTCCTAATGCGGCGGAAACGCGGTTGAGTAGAGGGATCAGCCTCTGGAAAAATTTCTGGCGCTCTGTACTTTTTAGTCCTCTCTGTTTTTATGCCTCCTTTTCTGTTTTGACCTTCTGTAAAACTCCAGATCCAAAATTCCTTGTCGTTCCTGCAAGATTCAAACAGGAAACCCTTCAAACAGATAAAGATAATGAAAAGAAAATTTTTTTTTTTTTTATATATTTTGTATTTTCAGATTTTTATAATTTTAAAATTTTATATCAACCCGAAATCCTACAAAAAGAGAAAATTACGCCATCCCCGGCAACGGCGCCATTTGATTAGTCCAAAAATTTGTAGTTTACCGTAATCAGAAACGGCGTCGCTTCGCAGCTAGCCGGTGAATACGGGTCGATCCGCAGGGATGGTTAATTTCTGATTTTGTGTTATAACGAGTTGATTCAAATCGTTGTTGGTTTTTTTTATCGATTGAGTTTAAGACGAATTTATGTGATGAGAAGGAACTCATTAGGGTTAGGTCGAAGGTAGGAGTGTTGAGATCAGTATGTTCACCTCTTTCAATGTCGTGATTTAAGCTTTTAGGAAAGTCACAACAATCAATAGGAAAAGGGATTAGGATGATCGGGAAGAAACAAAGTTTCTTCCTCTAGATCCTTGTCCGTCTTTTCTCATTCATTGATGTGAGCTTCATGGACATCATATAAGTCCGGCCTTTTATACTACGGAACACCATTACCTTATAGGTAGGGTGCCGTAGGGGGCGGATCGTATATGTGTGCATGAAGGTTTCGTTAAAAAAAATAAGTTGACATTGAAAGAGGTGAAAGACATCCGTCTCTCACTCACTCCCTTTGTTCCTAACCCTAACGAGCGAGAATTTTTACTCGCACATTAGGGAATTATTGCAAAGAGACATTTTTATGTTTATGTTTTAAAGGTTAACTACTTGGTGCAATTAAGGAGGATTACACTAGAGCAAAAATTAAATAACTAGGGCAAGTAAAAGATTATGCTAAGGCAAGAATTAAATAAAACTAAAGACTTACAAGAAGAGATGATGCTCTGAATTCTTCAAAAAATCTCACTTTTATTGATCATAAAGAGGCATACAATTTTTAAGATCTAGATTACAATTTATAAGTAACTAGTGAAGCTAGGGTTACAGACTTTCGTAGACATGATTTTACTGATTTAACCCCTGAAAATCCCAACAATGAAACGACACACCGACACAAGAAGTCGGTGCCAACACGGGCACCATATGGCCGCGGTTCCGCGGCAAAGACATGCCTTTGGCCGCGGATCCGCGGCCATTTAGTGGGATTGGCCCACCAGTTTTCTGTGGTTGACTGATCCTCTCTTGGGCTCTCTTCTTTTACTGCTCTTTTCTCTGTTGGGCTTCCTAATATTCTCCAGGTTCTCAGTGAATCTTGTAAGGATCTTTTCGACCGTTTCTCTTGACGTTCGTCTCGGCTTGAGTAGGATCCGTGTGCTGTTTGGTCAAAAATCCATTTCCTGTATCATCTTTGTCTTTTCACTGTAATTGCTTCAAAAGTCTGTATCCTGTATCATGTAACAAACGATCGTCAAAAGCACCTGTTTACTTATAAATTGCACAAAAAATGGGGCGTATGAATTGCAATATTATGATGTGAACAACAATGTTATGAACATTTTCCATAACCAAAAGTTGGTTGGATCAGGCACGTTGTGCAATGGCATTTATGTTCTAAATCAATCAACAGTTCTGAGCATAACAAACACACACAAGAGGAAGAGTTCAGAACTGAACGAATCCTTCTTGTGGAATTGTAGACTGGGTCACATCAATGCGACACGACTGGCTAAGTTGCATAAGGATGGATATTTGAAACCATTCGAATTTTCATCTTATGACACTTGCCAGTCATGTCTCAAAGGCAAGATGACCAAAACTCCGTTTACGGGACACGGAGAAAGAGTTACCGAACTCTTGGGACTAATACATAGTGATGTATGCGGTCCTATGTCTACACATGCCAGGGATGGTTCTTCGTACTTCATTACATTCACTGACGATCTCTCTAGATTCGGATATGTGTTCCTGATGAAACACAAATCAGAAGCTTTTGAGAAATTTAGAGAATATAAACAAGAAGTCGAAAACCAAACCGGAAAAAGTATTAAAATCCTTCGATCTGATCGAGAAGGTGAATACTTGAGCAATGAATTCCTGGACTTCCTAAAAGAGAATGGGATTCTCTCTCAGCTGACTCCTCCATATACACCACAGCACAACGGTGTATCAGAATGGAGAAACCGCACCCTATTAGATATGGTGCGCTCTATGATGAGCACAGCTGAGTTACCTATTTCCTTTTGGGGATATGCGCTGGAGACAGCAACATACCTATTGAATCAAGTTCCATCAAAATCTGTACCTACCACACCATATGAGATATGGAGTGGGAAGAGAGCATATTTTAAACGAGTTAAGATATGGGGTTGTCCGGCCTATGTCAAAAGGCAAAATCCAGACAAACTCGAGGCACGGTCAGTTCTTTGCAAGTTTGTGGGATATCCTAAGAATTCACAAGGGTATCTTTTCTACCATGCTGAAGAACAAAAGGTGTTTGTTTCTCAATATGCCACCTTTTTAGAAAAGGAATTCCTTGAAAAAGAAATTAGTGGCAAAGTGGTAGAGCTGGAAGAAGTTCCAGATACACAAACCGTAACTGAAGATTTAGTGGAACAAGAGAATTCAGTAGCTCCCAATGAACCTCAGCCTCTCCGCCGATCTAGTAGGGTTCCTCGCCAACCTGAGAGATACTACGGTTTTCTCATGGACGGTGGGAGCGAGGATTGCATCATGGAGGATGATGACCCAACTAGCTTCGAGCAGGCCATCACGAGTGGGGACTCGGTGAAATGGCTGGATGCTATGCGGTCCGAGATGGAATCCATGTACACCAACAAAGTATGGACTTTGGAAGTTGCTCCTGAAGGGGTAAAACCCATCGGGAGCAAGTGGATCTTCAAGAAAAAACTTGGTGTAGATGGGAAAGTGGAGACTTTCAAAGCTAGACTTGTTGCAAAGGGTTTTCGTCAAAGACCAGGTGTGGACTATGACGAAACCTTTTCTCCAGTGGCTATGCTTAAATCCATCCGGATCATGTTTGCCATCGCTGCATATCATGATTACGAAATCTGGCAAATGGATGTTAAGACCGCCTTTCTAAATGGTGATTTAGAAGAGTGCGTGTACATGACTCAGCCAGAGGGCTTCGTAGACAGTGGGAGCAGCGGGAAGGTGTGCAAGCTGCTTAAATCCATTTATGGATTAAAGCAAGCATCGCGGAGTTGGAACATCTGCTTTGACGTCGTTATCAAAGAGTTTGATTTCGTCAAAAACCCAGATGAACCTTGTATTTACAAGAAGGTGGCAGAGAGTAAGGTTGTCTTCCTCGTATTGTACGTGGACGACATACTCTTGATAGGAAATGATATTCCTATGCTGCAATCGGTCAAGCTCTTCTTATCACAAAGATTCTCAATGAAAGATCTTGGTGATGCCTCCTGCATATTGGGAATTAGGATCTATAGAGATAGATCCAAACGGATTTTGGGATTGTCCCAATCCAGGTACATTGAAACCATACTAAAGAGGTTTAGTATGGAAGAATCCAAGCGTGGGAACTTGCCCACGATCTCTGGAGTCACTCTCTCCAAAGAGATGTCTCCCAAGACTGATTTGGAGAGAGCTCGCATGCAAGGGATACCCTATGCTTCGGCTGTAGGCTCTATCATGTATGCGATGCTATGTACCAGACCCGATGTAGCATACTCACTAAGTGTAGTGAGCAGGTATCAAGCTGATCCTGGAGAGAGTCACTGGACAGCTGTGAAGAGCATTCTCAAGTACTTGCGAAGGACTAAAGAGATGCTCTTGGTGTATGGTAACGGAGAACTCCAAGTGGATTCCTTTACCGATTCGAGCTTCCAGAGTGATAAGGACGACTCTAAGTCGCAGTCGGGATTTGTCTTTACCCTTTACGGAGGGGCGGTTAGCTGGAAGAGTTCCAAGCAGGAAACCGTGGCAGACTCGACGATGGAGGCTGAATACATCGCTGCCAACGATGTTGCCGAAGAGGCTGTCTGGATCAAGAAGTTCATTACTGAACTTGGAGTGGTTCCATCCATTGAGCATCCAATACCTTTGTATTGCGATAACAATGGAGCGGTGGCTTTGGCCAAGGAACCTAGGTCCCATCAGCGATCCAGGCATATTCTGAGGCGGTATCACCTGATCCGGGAGATAGTTGATCGCCGGGAGATCGAGGTCAGGAGGGTTGACACGAAGAACAACACGGCGGATCCACTCACGAAGGCCATTCCCCAGATACAGTTTGAGAGACTCTTCGGGATGCTCGGTATGCGATACTACAACAGCTGGCCCTAGTGCAAGTGGGAGATTGTTAGTTGTATGTATGCCCTAGAGGCCAGTATTGTACAGATGATGTATATTATATTGGATGCTTGTACATATATATAGAGATGACTTTCTTGCTCGATATGATAGTATGCTATCTGGTTACTCTTTATCTTAACATGTACACTAGTCTCTTTAAACTGTCTTATAGTTACATGTTGATAAAGCCCTTAGGATGTGTACTTGACTACCTGGACTATGATGCAGATCATACTAGTGGGGACATGGTAGTCCATAAGTACATCCTTCAAGGTCCCTAGTCGTGGGTGTATCGAGACAGGGCATCGATATACCAGTGTAGACTAGCGTATACGCTTCTTGACCCATGAGATGGGCGATGGATGATCCCATATCCATTGGTGTTTGACATCAGAGATGGTATACGGGTGCTCAGTGGAGACTGGGTACACTGGACGGACTCGCCGAGAACTCCCAGATGGTATTATACCTCACGTCAGATGGCAGTTCTCAGGTGACACTTGTACAGGTTAGTCTGTAGACCCGAGATCGTCATAGAGTCTTGTGTGATTCCCACTGTACTTTGATCTCCACCTTACCACGTCCATGAGGGCGTGCAAAACGGTGGTCTTTGGGTACAGTCCCGAGTCACATGGAGGCAATGAGCGATAGGAGGGGTTTCGTCTCTCCCGGTATTGGGGGTTGATGTTGCGCTGTGCTCGATTGGCCGTAACAGGGAAGTCCCTGGCCAGGGCTGATTAGAGATTTGCTGGTAAGTGTTACCAGTAGTTTCTCGACCCGTTATGAGCTTCACATCGGCACGACTTATCGGTTATTGGGGTCTGACGTATACCACCCCTAGACTTGATATGCGACATATCAGACGAACAGACCGGACTGTACGGTAAGTGTTACTGGTTGGATTCACAGGAGTGTGAGCGGGCTAGCTCGTCGATCTTCTGATCACTCAATACCCGGATGGACGTTACGTTTAGCAGACCGCTTGCGGCTTGTGGGTGCTTGATATGATCATCATCTGCTACCGGCGTATTGACGAGTCTTTAGAGTCCTACACAGAGGTTTCCTGGCTCAAGCGAAACGAAATAGGAGCGCATATGAGATATGTGCAGGACCGAGAATAATGCGTGTATGTGATACCGTATTCCATTCTCGCGATGAATGTATCGATTGGTTATATGCGATATAACCTAGATATCGAATCAAGGATTGATTTGATAAGCCGATATATAGGATACTAGTCGGTTATATGTGATATGACTTGATCGTTAAATCAAGTGTTGATTTAATGATTTAATGTATAATTATATATTTGATATATTACTTTGCATTAACTAGTATTGGTTCATTTGAAAAGGATTTTCTCACTTGATGCACATTGTATATGTGATATATTTTTTGTGCACTTGTTTGTATCATGTTTGATGATACTTGCTCACTTGGGTTTGTGTAAAGATTGAACCATGGTTATATGAATGGTTAGGGTTTTGATTATTTACTTAGTTATTTATTTATTTATTCATTTTGGATATTATTAAGAATGGTGGCTTATTTTGTTTCTATGTTGAAGCTTCTTGAAGCTTTGACAAAGTCCACCATCCTTATCTCATCCTTAACCCTAACCATTCTAACTAACCTTAGTTTAATCTCTACACTTGACCATGGTTAGTATATGATAAGTATTCATATTAGTTTCTTTTTTAAATAAAAAAAACTTATCATATTCTTTCTTCCTCTCCTTCTTCTTTATCAAGAAAAACCTTGTCTTCAACAATGGCATCTTGAGCAAAAGTGTGAAAAATCCAATTCTAAAGTGAACCCACCTCCTATTTCTTCACCCTCTACCTCTTGCCAAGTTGTTTTGGGTGTTTTCTTCACAAGTTTCACAACTTGGTGAAGTCGGAGCTTGAACTTGTGAAACCTCGACGTAGATCATCTTCGGCACGAAGCCGACGACCTAGTCCGCCCAATTCTCCGATGAAGCCGACGTTTGAGTTCGGGATTCGAGATGGACAGCGAGAGGACGCCTACGTGGAGCTAAGGAAGTGGAGAACCGGATCTACAAAGGTTGTAGCCTCTCTCCTTTAGTTAAGATGTTAACTAGTTTCGTTTATCGCCTAAATTTCTAGTCAACGATCCGTATTAGGGTTTCTCGGCACCCATAAAATTTGAAATTGGCATGGTTGATGCCTTGTGAGACCTCTATAGTGTGCCTAGGAACCCTACACTTCCAAGACATTTTGCGCGGGATTGTAGATCCCAGGGAGGGACCGTTGTTCCCCAGACTGCTTTACCCCTCCACCTTCTACTCCGATGGCTTTACTTCCTCCTCCAGTTGGCACTATGCGCTAGGAAGTTGCACCACGAGGTCGAGGCTTTACAGGATGCTCTCAGAGAGGTTGAGGAGATAGAGGTAGAGGACGACAGGATGCGGGCAGGGGCCAGGCACGGGTTTTTGCGCTGACTCCATAGGATGCCCAGGCATCAAATGCAGTTATGACAGGTACTCTTGTAGTATGTTCCTTAGAAGCCCATATTTTATTCGATCCCGGTTTTATACATTCTTACGTATCTTCACGCTTTGCACTTTCTTTGGGGAAAGATTCATCGTTGTTAGAGTTACCGTTAGTGGTAATTACTCCGGTGAGAGATTCTTTTATAGCTCGACATGTATTCAGGTCATGTTCTGTACGTATTGGTGAGAGAGATTCGCTAGCTGATCTGATTCTCCTGGATATATTAGATTTTAATATACTTCTCGGTATGGATTGGTTGGCTGCTTATCATGCCTATGTAGATTGTCGGGGGAAAGGGTTAGATTTTGTTTTCCAGGTGAACCGATGTTTGCTGTGCAGGGGGACTGTAATATAACTCCTGCCAACATGATTTCTGCTCTTTGTGCGGGACGACTCTTGAAGAAGGGTTATCATGGGTTCTTAGCATTTGTTCATGACATAGGAGCCGCTGAGATTCCGTTAAACCAGGTTCCGACCGCACGAGAATTTCCGGATGTGTTTCCTGCTGAGTTACCAGGATTACCGCCCGATCGCGATATTGAATTTTGCATTGACTTGATTCCGGGTACGGGGCCTATTTCTATACCACCCTATTAGATAGCCCCGACGGAGTTGAAGGAACTCTAAAGCCAGTTGCAAGAGTTGTTAGATAGAGGACTTGTGCGTCCCAGTGTATCGCCGTGGGAAGCTCCTGTCTTATTTGTAAAGAAGAAGGACGGTAGTATGAGACTGTGCATCGACTACCGACAGCTGAATCGCGTCACTGTGCGAAATAGGTATCCACTAACTCGTATCGATGACTTGTTCGATCAGTTGCAAGGAGCTGGCTACTTCTCGAAGATTGATTTGCGGTCAGGGTATCACCAATTGAAGGTTCGGAAGGATGACATTCCGAAGACTGCTTTTCAGACACGATATGGGCATTATGAGTTTCTGGTGATGTCGTTCGGACTCACCAATGCCCCAGCAGCTTTTATGGGTATGATGAACCATATCTTCAGGCCCTTTCTTGATCAGTTTATTATAGTATTCATTGATGATATTCTCGTTTATTCCCGGAGCCGAGAGGAGCACGAGCAGCATTTGCGTATCACGTTACAGACCTTGAGGGAGCATCAGCTGTTTGAAAAATTCTCCAAGTGTGCTTTTTGGCCGGATAGTGTGGATTTCTTGGGACACGTGGTTACTAAAGCTGGGATATGTGTAGACCCAAAGAAGATTGAAGCGGTACAGCACTTGCCCAGACCTGTGTCAGTTATAGAGGTTCGGAGTTTCTTAGGTCTGGCAGGTTATTACCGACGCTTTGTGCAGGATTTTTCTCGGATCGCTGCACCGTTGACCGGATTGACTGGGAAGAAGGTTCCCTTTCTTTGGACAGATGCATGTGAGCAGAGTTTTCAGCAGTTGAAGATGCGCTTGACGAATACACCAGTCTTATCTTTACCTTCGGGGTCAGGGGTTTTTATTGTGTATTGTGATGCATCTCGAGTGGGTTTAGGCTGTGTATTGATGTAGCACGGCAGGGTTGTAGCTTATGCTTCTCGACAGTTGAAGAGGCACGAGCAGAACTACCCCACTCATGAGTTGGAGATGGCTGCAGTAGTTTTCGCACTGAAGATTTGGAGGCATTACTTGTACGGAGAGTCATGCCAAATCTTCACAGATCATAAGAGCTTGAAGTATATTTTTCAGTAGCAGGATCTGAACCTAAGACAGCTTAGATGGATGGAACTGGTGAAAGATTACGATTGTGAGATCTTGTATCATCCAGGAAAAGCAAATGTTGTAGCAGATGCTTTGAGTCGGAGACATGGAGGTAGCTTATCTCATTTGCACACCTTGCAGAGACAGTCTTCTACAAACTGGCAAATTTTATGTGATAGTCGTATACAGTTTTAGTTCACTTCGACAGGAGGAAAGTTAGCACATGTTCGCACCTGACCTCGCTTATTGGATCGTATTCGAGAGACACAGCCCGCAGATGCTCGTATGACGGAGATTATAGATCGGGTTAGGCAGGGCAGAGAGTCGGGGTTCGTGATTGATGATCATGGAGTATTACGTTTTGGGACTCATCTTTATGTGCCAGATTCGGATGGACTGAGACGTGAGATCTTCGAGGAGGCCCATAAATCAGCATACAGTATTCATCATGGTTCCACCAAGATATATCATGATCTGAAGGATGTTTATTGGTGGGAAGGAATGAAGAGGGATGTTGCGGAGTTTGTTTCGAGATACTTGACTTGTCAGCAAGTCAATGCAGAACACCAGAGGCCAGCCGGAGAGTTGCACCCCTTGCCCATTCCAGAGTGGAAATGGGAACAGATTTCCATGGATTTCGTTGTGGGTCTACCCAGGACTAGCAGAGGGTATGATTCCATTTGGGTGATTGTAGATAGATTGACAAAGGAAGCTCACTTTCTTCCGGTGAAGACGACATATGGGTTTGCACAGTACGCTCAGATTTATATTGACGAGATTGTACGATTGCATGGAGTTCCGACATGCATAGTATCAGATCGAGGTACCCATTTTACTAGCAGGCTATGGCAGAAACTTTAAGAAGCTCTTGGTACATGATTGAGTTTTAGTACAGCTTTCCACCCACAGACAGATGGTCAGTCAGAGCGGACTATTCAGACTTTAGAGGATATGCTTCGAGCTTGCAGCCTTGATTTTGGTGGTAGTTGGGATCGTCACCTACCTTTGATGGAATTTTCGTACAACAACAGTTTTCAGGAGACGATCTAAATGGTATCCTTTGAAGCTTTGTATGGGAGGAAATGTCGATCACCCGTTTGCTGGACGGAACTGAGCGAGAGTAGCATATTAGGACCGCAGATAGTACAAGAGACTACAGAAAAGATTCAGCTGATACGAGACAGAATGAGAGCGGCCCAGTGCAGACAAAAATCATATGCAGATCGACGACGTCGTAAACTCGAGTTTGATGTGGGAGATCATGTGTTTCTTCATGTATCTCCGATGAAAGGTGTGATGCGTTTCGGGTAAAAGGGGAAGCTCAGCCCCAGATATGTTGGACCTTACGAGATTCTGGAGAGAGTGGGTGCTGTAGTTTATCGTTTAGCACTTCCACCGAGTTTTCCCGATGTGCATCCGGTGTTTCACGTTTCGATACTTCGCAAGTATCTTCACGATCCTTCTCATGCGATCCAGTATCAGACCTTACAGCTTGAGCCGGATTTATCCTACACAGTGCAGCCAGTCGCTATTCTAGATAGGCAGGCAAAGAAACTAAGATCGGGGGTACTTCCATCTGTAAAGGTTCTTTGGCGAGGGGCGAATCACGAAGAGATCACTTGGGAGACCGAGGATGCGATGCGAAAGAAATTTCCATATCTTTTTGGAGGTATGTCTAGTTAAGTTTTAAATTCGGAGACCGAATTTTCTTAAGGGGAAATATTGTAATATTCTGAAAATTTAGAAATAAATAAAATTAATTAATTAAAATAATAAAAGGTTAAATAAAAAAAAGTTATCAAAACCAAATCAGACATTTCCATAAGTAGTATGTAAAACAAATTAAATTAAAATTTTAATATGTAACATAAATAAATTATAAGGGTTTTAATGATAAATTTAGCTTCATTTTAATTAAAATAGTGTTATATAATAACATAAGTTATGAAAGGTTTTTATATATAGTTTAGGATATTGTGCAAATTGAGTTTTGATTAAGGGTGCAAATGAAAAAGGGGTAGAAAACATTTTAGCTCAGAATTTTATTACAAATTAACACAAATTGATGAGATAATGCAAGGACACCTCCTACTTGCATGCACACATACACACAACACATCCTCCTTGTATGAGGATGGCACCCTTTAGTTTTTGACACCTCCTCCTACACCTCACCCTTCCCTCTTCTCATATCTATGTTATGATCAGATCATTTAACTAATTTACAATCTGAAAATTTAAGAAATAAAAAGAAAACTAAAAGAAAAACAAGGAAAAATAAGAGAAAAAAGAAGAAAAGAGCTAAGTCTAGGGATTCCTCATCATCAAGCTAAAAGCTAAGGATTTAGGTGTCTTGGAGGAAGCTATTCACCATCCTCGGTAGGTAAAATTCTTGATTCAGTACATTTTGTTCTGAAGTTTGTAAAATTTAGGAAATCCTATATCCATAATATCGTATTTTAGGTAAAACTGAGTTCTGTTGAAATCTGCTATAGTTTAGATAAAATTTGACTTAACCAAACAGTGCCTAAATATTGAATGTTGGACCTAGAACAAACTATAGGAATACGAGCAGGGGAGCTCGGATTTTGGCCGGCGACTTTAAGAGGAATTCCGACGACGCCGGATTTGTAGGGTGCTTAGGTGTTTTGGCTTTTTGGGTAGGTCTCTGTGTGGGTGTTTGGTTAGTTTGGTATTGTTTAATCAAGTTAGTTTAACTGTATATAAAATCTGTGAGCTAATATCGGAAAAAGGTATCAAAAATCTAAAATACGATACGGTTAAAACGTAACGCGTTCTGTTTTCAGTCGCGATGCACCGTTGGGTTAAATTTCAGTGAGATTAAGTGTTAGATTATTTGCAATAGTCGTACGTAATGTAATTAGCATGTACAACTTGTGTTTCTTGATTTTTTCCGTATCGAAATGTAGCTATTTTCTTATACAAGTTAATTAAATGTTAGATTTGAGTGCGCGGACTTTGGAGGCTGCAAGGAAAGGAAAAGGATTGGCGATTCCGGAGTAGATACGACGTTTTTTCGGTGAGTAGACTAAATATTTACCGGGGAATTTTGTAAAGATGGCGTGTTACACCCATAGTTTTATTTAAATAAAAGTTTTACTTTTGTATGCTAAGTTAATAATGCGCATTCATATACATACCTATGCATTATTATGATAATAGATCTAGAACACTGCACAATTATCGACGAGTTATGCCGCACGTGCACACCTTTACATGTTACACTACACCTCGTCGATATTAACATGTCACCTTTACACTAAATATTCATCTTGTTAAATATGATTCCTATCATACCTAAATTATTTACAATAGTGGTAACTTGCATAAATTATATCATGTTTATCATCCGAGTATTCTAAGTTGATATAAGAAACTTTGTATTATTGAGAATTTATGGTTTGGGTTTTCCTGTACTATTACATAAATCCAGTGATTTCATGATTTATATGACATATCCACCATGAGATGTTTTATGATTTGGTTTTATTCCGGACCGAGTGGGGGAGTTATACGGTCGCGGATTTATACGTTATCCAGACTGAGTGGGGGAGATATATAGTTGGATATATGGTGGACTCGGTCGAGACCGAGGGGCGGGACAGCCGCATTTGAGGCGGGGGAGCCTAGCAAGGTTACTCGATACCAGAGATAGTAGTGAAATATGGCGGATATCTAGATGATACCGACCGGTATTATTAATTACAGGATCGTTCGAGGAATGATGCCTGAGAGAAATGGAAGTTTTGTGTCGATGATAGACATGGAAAGATGAAATTTATTGGGAATAAATGATGAGATTTCAGTTTTGGTTATGTGATTATAGTACAGATTCATGCTTTCCATATGTTATCATACATCATACTTGCTCTCAATTCAGTTAGTTATGATCGTCATATTTACATTATTAACCGTTGTATGTTAGTTATATTAACTGAGTTGGCAACTCACTCCCGTTGTGTCACAGTTCCTTGCAGGGGTAGAGTGGACAGTTAGCGGCATTGCAGATCCACTTTTTCAGCTTTTCTCGTATCTTTTGATAGATGGGTTATATATGTAGTAACCTTCTCTTTTGGTATTGTATCATTGTATCTAAAAAATCTCCATCAGATCTTGTATTATGACTTAGAATGAGAGATGGTTATGTATATTATTTGACAGGTGAGATCGTTGTTGTGTTAGAAGATATTTCTTTACTTATATCTGAAATTCTTATTGATGTCATATACGCTTGGATATTTATCTCCACTATTGATATTGTTGATCCCAACCAGGGATGCAACCAAACTTAACACTTTATACTTGTTTTTATATCTCAATTTCATAACAACTATGATTTTTACTTAAAAGCTAAATTTTTATAAAGAATCCCGCAAAGGATTTTGATCTTAGTTTCTGCTTACTCGGGTTGTGTATATATGTTTAGATATTATACAATTTAAGTGCCGGTCACATCCAAACTTTAGGTCGTGACAGTCCCCTTCTAGAAGCATCTCTTGTGAAATTTCAAGATTTTCGTATTCCAAAAAATACGAATACAATGAGATGATAACAATCCAATAATCTAATACTAGGATCCGTCTTAAACCAAAGTCCACTAGTATTATCCGTCCGAACAACATCCGTGCAACTAATACACGTATATGATCGGAATACTTTCGTAAAACCATACGGCCTCTACATCGTTTCGCCCAAACCAAGGAAACCCTCTGTGTGGGACTCTAAAGACTCAACAGTACGCTGGCAGTGGGTTTAACCATAAGTCCGTCAGTGGCACTAGCTGTACATAATGGCTACTCAAGTATCTATTGATAAGAAGTTCGACGAGCAAACTCTTCCGAACTCTTACTAAGCCTATCTTTGACAATCTCCATACAATCTGATTTGTTTGTCTAAGAGTATGCATATCGGGCCTAGGGGGCGATAACTGTCAGACCCCTAATAACGCAATAAGTCATGCAAGTGTAAAGCCCAATACACCCTGAGAAACTACTGGAGTACCTACCAGTAAATCTCGCTTGCGCTGGTCAGGGACTTTGTGTATTGGCTATCTGAACACAGCGCGATATCAACTCCCAATACCGGGAGAGACGAATCGTATCTAACCCCTACTGCCTCCAAGTACTTCGGGACTGCACCCAACTATTACTTGTTTGCACGACTCATTTAAGCCGTGGTACGGTAGTAATCTAAGTATAGTGGAAACACACTCGAGACGAATAGTGATGTCAAGTCAACGGACTAACATGTACTCATGTCACCCCGGGAACTGCTAACTGACGATAAGTATAATACCAACCAGCAGATCCCATCAAGTCCGTCCAGTGTAACTCATAACCTAATGAGCACCTGTATACTATCTCTGGTATCGGATACCAATGGCTGCGGGACAGGCCACCTCCCCAGACTGGGGATGAGAAGCGTATACACTAGTATACTCTGGAGTATCGATGCCCTGTCTCGATAATCCTATGACTAAGGACAATCTTAAGGATATACTTATAGACTACCCAACCCCTACTAGTGTGGCTGCCATCACAACACTGGTAGTCAAGCAAAAATCCTAAGGGTTCTATCAACATGTATTAGAGATACGTTAAAAAAATATATACACATGTTAAGATAGAATCAAACCAGATAATATACTATCATGATGAGCAAGACTGTTATTATATCTGTGTATATCCCAAGCATCCAAAATGTAATATACAATCCAGTACTATACAATAATGGTCTTTAGGGCATATATCACTAATAAAGGTGTTTGCTGTTAGCGAGTGGCCGACACCAAGGATGGTGAAAGATATAAGAACATTCTTAGGCTTAGCAGGATACTACTAATGATTCATTGAAGAATTCTCAAAGATCGCAGCACCCCTGACCAAGCTCATGTTAGTGATATATTCCCTAGAGGCCATTATTGTTTCATAATGGTTTGTATATTACATATTAGAAGCTTGGGATATACACGGATATAGTAACAGTATTGCTCGAAATGGTAGTATGTTGGTTTGTTTCTACCTCAATATGTGCATGTGTTTCTTTTAGCATATCGCTTATACATATTGGTAGAGCCCTTAGGATCTTTGCTTGATTACCAGCGTTGTGATGGCAATCACACTAGTGGGGACTAGGTAGTCTATAAGCACATCCTTATACAGGTCCCTAGTCGTAGGATTATCAAAACGGGGTATCGATACTCCAGAGTATACTAGTGTATACTTTTCTCATCCCAGCAGGGGAGATAGTCTGTCCCACGGCCATTAGTACGTCATACTGGAGATAGTATGCAGGTGCTCATTGGGTTATGAGTACACTGGACAGGACTCGTAGAGAACTTCTGGTTGGCACTATACCTATCGTCAGGTAACAATTTCCAGGTGACATGAGTACAGCTTAGTCCGTCGACTTGACACTGCTACTTCGCCTCGAGTGTGTTCCCACTGTTCTTAGATTACTACCCTACCACGACTCAAAGGAGTCGTGCAAACAGATAGTAGTTGGGTGCAGTCCCGAAGCACTTAGCGGAAGTGGCGGTTAGATAGGATTCATGTCTCCCACTATGGAGGTAGATATCGTGCTGTGTTCAGAAAACCATTACACAAAGTCCCTGACCAGGGCAAGAAAGATTTTCTGGTAGGTACTCCAGTAGTTTTTCAGGGTGTTTTGGGCTATACTCCGACACAACTTATTGTGCTATTAGAAGTCTGACGTTTACCGCCCCCTAAACCCGATATGCGATACTCTTAAATGAACAGATCAGACTGTACGGAGATTGTCATAGATAGGCTCAGTAGGAGTTCGGATGTGTTTGCTCATCGGCCTTCTTATCGAAAGATACCTGGGTAGCCGTTACGTGCAGCTAGTACAGCTGACGGCTTGTGGTTAAACCTATTGGCAGCGTAGTGTCGAGTCTTTAGAGTCCCATACAGAGGGTTTCCAAGCATCGGGCAAAAGATATAGAGGCCGTATGGTTTTACAGTAGGTCTTCGATCACATACGTGTACATGTGCACGTATGATGTTCTGGCAGATTATACTAGTGGGTTTTGGTTTAAGCCGGATCCTAATATTATATTGATGGATTATTTTCGTCTCTTTGTATTTGTATTTTTCGGAATACGGATACGGGTATGTATATACGGATGAGGAGCATTCTTGTAATTTACTCAAGATTGCTTCTAGAGGAAGACATTTCATTTGGGTTTTAATTTTTTGATTAAAAGAGAAATGAGGTGGAGGAAATGAGGTGGAGATTTACATTAAATGAGGCATGGCTCTAAGGTGACTCATAGGGTGACTCATGGGGGTGACTCACTATGTGAAAATATCAAGCATGCTTGATATTTTGAGGTTGCATTATTGGTTTCATTATTCATCACAAATGATCACAACTCTTAAGCCATCTTCATTCTAATGTCTATCTTCACTCTCTTTTCCTCAAGATCCCCTTCTTCTTCCTCATACCCTTCATGTCTCATGTATTGAGAAACCTAGGGTATTTAGAGACAAAGTAATCCATCTACACTCTCTACATCATCTAGGACATCTAGTTTAGCGAACTAGGTGCCATAGTTACCTCGGATTTGAGGTTGGAGCTCGGACTATAGTCTCTCGGGTGGATCATCTTTGACTTGAGGAGACCGACGAAGAGGCCCGATCCGTGTACGATCCGAGGATCCTATGACGAGGAGGAGGACAGCAAGAAGACCCAAAGGATATAGTTCTGTGAGGTATAACTTTCTATCCGAGTAGTTAACCTCATACAGTTTAGCAAGTTAGGGTTTAGTATCGATCCTGGAGTTCAAGTCGGTGTTGCAAAGTATAGAAAAATCATTTTTTTTGCATATTCTGCCTCCCCGCGAACCCGCTGGGTGTGCGACATCGACTTACAGTTGTATCAGAGCCTACTAAACATTTACTAGCTAGTTAGCAAGCAGTTAAAACTTCGATCGTCCGGAAAAAAAGAAAACAAAACATCAAAACCCTAACTTGCTATTGATTTTGAAAACTGTCAGAAAAATTATTTCAGAGGCATGAAAATTACAAGCAGGGAATTATAAGAACACACAAGAAACACGAGTCAGTAACTCGTCAAGATCACCGCGGAAGCGCGGCGAAACAGTGCATTTCGCTGTGGTTCCACGGCCGAGTCGACTCGAATTTCTTCTGTGGGTCTTATGTGGGGTGTTATGTTTTCTGGTATATTTGGTTTCTACCCAGTATTGTTTGTGTGCTAGTTTGCACTTGGGGTAGACACGAAAAATATGTTTCGATCAAAATTCTAAAGTTCTTAGCTAATCGGATCATCTGTGTTTGAATATATATGTGTTCGTAGACGTCCGCTAATTGCTATATGTCGGTTAGTTGGGGGTTGCACATATCTGTGATGTTGGTTTGTGTATATGGAATATTGGATCGTCGTTGATGAATAGACGGGGATGTGAGAAGAGAGTTTTCTTTCTTTCATTCGATATAAATTTGTAAAGTGATGGAATATTATTTTGCAGGGCACATCCGGATTGAGGTTGTAGCCGCCGTTGTATTATTTCTTTTACTGTTTTCTGCTCCTAGGATAGACCCAAGGTGGGGTGCACAAACTACCGGGTTCTTGAAGTACCGAGTGGCCTACTCATTTTACTGAGGGAGGCTGCTTCACTTCAGGAATTTGGCAGATAGTTTGCCGCACCCGTAGGGGTCTACGGTAGAGTTTGGCTATTCATCACGACCGTGGAATCCATCTTTCATTACAAAATTAAACGAAACGCAAAATTCCTAGTATATCTAATATATTCATCTGTGATCTGGAATGCCTATTATTGCGTGAGATGAATGGATATATTATATATGTTATATAACAGACGTTGCTTATGTTTTGTACCCGCACTAGTCGAGCCCTCGCTCTGACGTTAGTTAAGTAATCTAACGGTGTAAGATAGGGCCCAGTGGCGAATGCGGATGGCATAAGCATACGTGGTATTTTCGTTTCTTTCTGCAATGATAGGTGTAAATGATGAGACCGCATTATATGATTAATGCAAAGCAAACAAACCAAAGTTGAATTGTTGGAATAATTTCAAAAACCACTCGGTTTTTTCAAAAAGCAAACTTTTAAAAGCGAAGCTTAAACCACTCCTTTAAAAGCTATCAGGTTCCTTCAATTAAATCAAGTTCATTACGTTCACGGTTTCGCTAAAACCGTTCGTAGCCCTCCGTCATTTCATATGGGTATTCAGTAGTATTCAAGCTATTGACCTTCACCAAGGCATAATGATTGGTAGCTGCTGGGTATTCATCTGTAGCATAGATAGATGTATTGGTTTGGGACAGTCGTACTACTATTTTGGCCTTCGTCAAGGGTATGTATGGATGGGTTCAAATTAATCTAGACAATGACGGGTAAAACTTGACTTGCGACTTATGATATATTGGCCTTCGTCAAGGTCATAAGAGCTTGGCGAAAAAATCCACATCGGGAGTTTCTAAAGAAACTGAAACTTGCTAGTGTTGCATACCATTTGGAGTGTGATAATTTTAGTAGGATTCCTTCAAAATTATCACACAATGATATTTGGATCCCGATCCTACTGTGAGTATCCACTACTTCTCGGGAGATTTTTCACTAAAACAATCAATGTTATAAACCAAGTAGGTGCCTAGAACAGTGTTAGCGGGGCTACGCCTCCAGGGAAAAGAGGTTATGTAATTAAGGAATTTCGCGAAAGTATTGGAAAACCTCCCTCGAAGTACCAACACCAGCCTGGCCGAAAGGTTAAGCAACAATTGTAATAGTGAGTTTAAATCCTGACTAATTCTTTTTTTATGATTTGAGGAAGGATTCGAGATATAGCGGGAGCTATCCTGTTTAGATAAACTAATAACCAATCTAAACTTACATGAGCATCATGCTAAGTGTTCTCTCTCTCTCCTAAATTGCAGCGACCAGGTGACTAGACTTAGGTTACAGCTAGATAATAAACTGACTAAGCCAAACTATATTGATTGGCAAAGATTTGTCGAGATGTCCATTACCTATGACGAGCTAGGCCACCTCCTTACTACTAAATCCCCCGCCTGTCCCAGGTCTAGTTTCCACCGTCGCGGATGTTGATATCCATAAGACAAGGGAAAAAGACAGTGCGAATGCCAAGTGCCTCGTGTTAGCCTCAATGGATAGTGAACACCAGAGGCAGCACGAGAAGATGGACTTACTTTCTATCTTCTTCCATAACAAAGATTTATATAGAGATCAATCCTGTATAGCAAGATATGAGGCCTCAAAGGAATTGCTTTAAGCAAGGTTGGTTGTCGGGTCATCTGTGGGGGACCACGTCCTTACGATAATTAGCTATATTGAAGAGCTCACGGACCTGAGGACCATGTTGGAGAGCGATTTATGTACTAACTTGATTCTACAGTCCCTCCCTTCTATTTACATCCTGAAGGAAACCAGGGAAACACCCGTTCTGCTTATTGGGTAATCTTCCTTTTCTAGATCCAAGACGAAAGCCAAGGGAAAGAACAAGAAGGCCTTCACCAAGCCGATAGACGGTGTCAGTAAGCTAGAAGGAAAAGGAAGGGCAACAGTTTTGGGGCTAACAGTAGAGACGATTGTTCTTATTGTCATGGAAAGGGCATTTGAAGAAGGCCTGCAAGGCTTGGAAAGCCAGAAACCAGGATCCGAAGCACGTTTTGGCTTCAACTTCGAATGTGTTTGTGATTGAAAATTGTCTGTCAATTAACTCTACTTCCTGGGTACTAGATACCGGATCAGGATCTCATATCTGTAATACATTACAGGCTTTGAGAAACTATAGAGTTATCAGGACAGGTGATATGACTCTCACAGTTGCTAACGGAATGAGCGTGGACGCTGTATCCGTAGGGGAATATCACCTAGGATTGACAAGTGGGCAGATATTGATTTTACGTAACTGTTTGTATGTACCTAGTCTAGCTTGTAATATCAAATCTGTATTTTTACTTTCTAAAGATGGATATGATTTTACATTTGTAAGCAATGTGATCCACATCTATCTTAATCATGGTTTGATTGGGTCAGGTACACTAGAGGACGATATATACGTGTTAAATCAAGCTCAGGTTTTCAACGTCCAGAACACACTTAAAAGAAAGTCTCCAGAATTAAATAAGGCTTTCTTATGGCATTATAGACTGGATCACATCAACGAAACACGGTTGACCAAGTTACATAAAGAGGGATATTTGGATCCGTTCGAATATCAGTTTTATGCAACTTATCAATCATGTATCAAAGGAAAGATGACAAAGACTCCGTTCACTGGACACGGAGTAAGAGTGAGCGAGCTCTTAGGACCCATACACAGCGATGTGTATGGTCCAATGTCTACACATGCATGAAGTGGTTATTCCTATTTCATTACTTTTACGGATGATTTCTCTAGGTATGGACATGTCTTCTTGATGAAACATAAATCCGAGGTCTTTGAGAAATTCCGAGAATATAAGAATGAAGTGGAAAAACAAACCAGCAAAAGTATCAAGACACTGAGATCTGATCGAGGTGGTGAATACTTAAGTGCCGAGTTCCTGGATTACTTAAAAGAGAATGGAATTCTCTTTCGGATTACTCCTCTATACACACCACAACACAACGGTGTATCGGAAAGGCGGAACAGAACCCTATTGGATATGGTATGTTCCATGATGAGTAACGCTGAGTTACCGCGATCCTTCTGGGGTTATGCACTAGAATCAGTTGTATAACTTTTGAACAAGATTCCTACCAAGACTGTGCCTACCACACCATATCAGATGTGGAGTAGGAAGAAACCCTATCTTCAATATCTGAAGATATGGGGATATCCATCTTTTGTAAAAAAGCAACATGCGGACAAACTCGAGACACGCTCAGTACTGTGTAAGTTTGTGGGATACCCAAAGAACTCCATGGGGTATCTTTTCTATTACGCAGAGGAACAAAAAGTTTTTGTTTCTCGTCATGCCCACTTTTTGGAAAATCAATTTTTGGAAAAAGTAACTAGTAGGAGCGCAATAGAACTGGAAGAAATTCCAGAACCACAAGCTATTACTGAAAGTATGGTAGAAGCGAAGGTTTCGAAAGAATAGGAAATCCCCGCACCACTCCACGGGACTAGTAGGCAGTCTCATCCGCCTGAGAGATTCTACGGTTTTCTCATAGATGGGGAAAGATAGGATTGCATCATTGATAATAATAAGCCAACAAGCTTCCAGCAAGCCATTCACAGCGATGACTCGGTAAAATGACTAAATGCAATGCGGACCGAGATGGAGTCCGTGTACACCAACAAAGTATGTACTTTGGACATTGCTCCAGAAGGGGTAAAACCCGTAGGCTACAAATGGATTTTCAGAAAGAAGATTGGTGTAGATGGACAGGTTGAAACCTATAAGGCTAGACTTGTTGCAAAAGGTTTTCATCAAAGACCTGGTTTGGACTATGATGAAAACTTTTCTCCAGTGGCTATGATCAAATCCATTCGGATCCTTCTTTCCATTGCTGCCTTCCACGATTATGAGATTTGGCAGATGGACGTAAAGACCACTTTTCTAACTGGTAATTTAGAAGAGTACATTTATATGGATCAGCCAGGGGGTTTCATTCAGAGTGGGAGCAGCAGGAAAGTGTGCAAGTTGCTTAAATCCATTTATTGATTAAAGCAGGCATCGTAGAGTTGGAACATCTGTTTTGATGAGACGGTCAAAGAATTCGACTTTATCAAAAATCCAGATGAACCATGCATCTATAGTAAGATTGTAGCGAGAACTGTGGTATTCCTCGTCTTGTACATGGATGACATTTTGCTGATAGGAAATGACATTCCTATGCCACAATCAGTCAAACGATTCTTGTCACGGAGGTTCTCCATAAAGGACCTGGGTGATGCCTCCTACATTCTGGGGATCCAGATCCAACTACATTGACACCATACTAAAGAGATTTAGTATGGAAGTTTCAAAGCGCGGTAATCTACCATCTTGTCACAGAATCACCCTCTATAAAGAGATGTCTCCCAAGACTGATTTGGAAAGGGCTCGCATGTCGATTATACTCTATGCTTCTGCAATAGGCTCTATAATGTATGCGATGTTATATACCAGACCAGATGTTGCTTACGCACTTATCGTGGTAAGCCGGTATCAGTCAAACCCAAGGAAGAACCACTGGATAGCAGTAAAGAACATTCTCAAGTACCTGAGAAGGACTAAGGAGATGTTCATGGTGTATGGCGGAAAAGACCTCCAGATCGAGGCTTTTGCTGACCCCGGCTTTTAGAGTAACAAGGATGACTCCAAGTCCATGTCGAGTCATTTCTTTACCCTCAATGGAGGGGCGGTCTGTTGGAAGAGCTCCAAGAAGAACACCGTTGCTGACTCGACGATGGCAGCGAAGTATACCGCTGCTTGTGACGCTGCGAAAGAAGCAGTCTGGATGAGAAAGTTTCTAATAGAACTTCAGGTGGTTCCGTCCATTGTAGATCCAATACCTCTGTATTGTGATGACAACAACGCTATAACTTTAGCGAAGGAACCCAGGTCCCATCAGAAGTCCATACATATCTTGAGGAGGTACCACCAGATCAGGGAGATTGTTGATCGCCGGGAGATCGAGGTGCGGAAAGTAGATACGGAGAACAACACTGCAAATCCACTCACAAAGGCCATCCCTCAGACACGGTTCGAGAGACTATTCAAAATGATAGGTCTGCGATATGCCAATACATGGCCTTAGTGAAAGTGAGAGATTGTTAGTGATATATTCCCTAGAGGCTATTATTGTATCATACCGATTTGTATATTACATATAAGAAGCTTGGGATATACACGGATATAGTAACAGTCTTGCTCGAAATGGTAGTATGCTACCTGGTTTGTTTCTATCTCAATATGTGCATGTGTTTGTTTTAGCATATCGCTTATACATATTGGTAGAGCCCTTAGGATTTTTACTCGATTACCAGCGTTGTGATGGAAGTCACACTAGTGGGGGCTGGGTAGTCTATAAGCACATCCTTATACAGGTCCCCAGTCATAGGATTATCGAAATGGGGCATCGATACTCCATAGTAGACCAGTGTATACGCTTCTCATCCCAGCAGGGGAGATGGTATGTCCCACAGCTATTAGTACGTCATACTGGAGATAGTATGCAGGTGCTCATTGGGTTATGAGTACACTGGACAGGACTCGTAGGGAACTACTGGTTGGTACTATACCTATCATCGGGTAGCAGTTCCCAGGTGACATGAGTACAGCTTATTCTTTCGACTTGACACTGCTATTTCGCCTCGAGTGTGTTCCCACTGTTCTTAGATTACTACCCTACCACGGCTTAAAGGAGACATGCAAACAGATAGTAGTTGGGTGCAGTCCCGAAGCACTTGGAGGCAGTGGCGGTTGGATAGGATTCACCTCTCCCGGTATAGGGGTTGATATCACGCTATGTTCGGAAAGCCATTACACAAAGTTTCTGGCCAGGGCAAGCGAGATTTACTGGTAGGTACTCCAGTAGTTTCTCAGGGTGTTTTGGGCTAACACTCAAGAAAGACTTATTGCACTATTAGGGGTCTGACATTTACCGCCCCTAGGCCCGATATACAATACTCTTATACGAACAGACCGGACTGTACAGATTGTCACAGATAGGCTCAGTAGGAGTTCGGATAAGTTTGCTCATCAGCCTTCTTATCGACAGATACCTGGGTAGCCGTTACGTGCAGCTGGTACCGATGATGGCTTGTGGTTAAACCCACTGCCAGCATAGTGCCGAGTCTTTAGAGTCCCACACAGAGGGTTTCCCTGCATCGGGAAAAAGATGTATAGGCCGTATGGTTTTACGACAGGGCTTCGATCACATACGTGTACTTGTGCACTATGATGTTCGGGCGGATAATACTAGTGGGCTTTAGTTTAAGACGGATCCTAGTATTATATTGATGGATTATTTTCATCTCTTTGTATTCGTATTTTTTATAATACAGATACGGGTATGTATATACGGATGAGGGGCATTTTTGTAATTTACTCAAGATTGCTTCTAGAAGAAGACACCTCATTTGGGTTTTAATCTTTTGATTAAAAGAGAAATGAGGTGGAGGAAATGAGGTAGAGATTTACATTAAATAAGGCATGGCTCTAAGGTGACTCATGGGGTGACTCACTATGTGAAAATATCAAGCATGCTTGATATTTTGAGGTTGCATTATTGGTTTCATTATTCATCACAAATGATTACAACTCTTGAGCCATCTTCATTCTAATGTCCATCTTCACTATTTTTTCCTCAAGCTCCCCTTCTTCTTCCTCATACCCTTCATGTCTCATTTGTTGAGAAACCCAGGGTATTTAGAGACAAAGTAATCCATCTACACTCTCTATATCATCTAGGACATCTAGTTTAGCGAACTAGGTGTCTTAGTTACCTCGGATTTGAGATTGGAGCTTGGACTATAGACTCTCGGGTGGATCATCTTTGACTTGAGGAGACCGACGAGGAGACCCAATCCGTGTACGATCAGAGGAGCCTATGACGAGGAGGAGGACAGCAAGAAGACCCGAAGGACATGGTTCTGTGAGGTATAACTTTCTATCCGAGTAGTTAACCTCATACAGTTTAGCTAGTTAGGGTTTAGTATCGATCCTGGAGTTCAAGTTGGTGTTGCGAAGAATAGAAAAATCGTTTTTTTGTGCATATTCCGCCTCCCTACAAACCCGCGAGGTGAGCGACATCAACTTACAGCTCACACGTAAAGACGAAACATTCGTGTAGTCAGAAGCATGTGTGAAGGCTTTTGTAGAACTCAAGTCGAGATTAACCTCTGCTCCTATTCTCGTAATACCGGATCAATCTGGCGGATTCGTTATGCATTGTGATGCGTCCGGTAAAGGATTAGGATGAGTTCTACACCAGCATGGAAAGGTTGTGGTTTTTGTATCAAGACAATTAAAGGTTCATGAGCGCAACTATCCAACAAATGATCTGGAATTGGCAGCCGTCATCTTCGCACTCAAGATTTGGCATCACTATCTTTTGGGAGAACAAGTGGATATATAAACTGACCATAAGAGTCTGAAATATGTATTTACTCAGAAGGAACTCAACATGCGGCAGAGAAGATGGCTAGAACTTATGGCGGACTTCGACATCAACCTACAGTATCATCCTGGGAAGGTGAACGTAGTTCCTAATGCACTTAGTTGCCAGCCATTAGCAATGAATCTCATCACTCAGTAGAAGCTACAATAAAAATTGCATGGATTGGAAATCGAAGTAGTTATGCCAAATAACGCTTCATCTTTGATGAACTTACAAGTCTAGTCCACTCTTGTCAATCAGATCAAGGCAGCTCAACCAAATGATGCCAAGTTACAAAAGATCCGAGAGCAAGTAGAAAGTGGATTACGAACTGACTTCATTATCCACGAAGATGGATCCTTACGATATGGAAGCCGTTTATGTATGCCAGTCGGACATGTTCTAGAAGAGTTAATGAAAGAAGCTCACAGCTCTCTGTATTCGGTACACCCCGGTGGTATAAAAATGTACAAGGATCTATGAAAATATTATTGGTGGCATGGAATGAAGCGAGAAGTAGCAAGGAGTGTAGCAAAGTGTTTGGCGTGTCAGCACGTGAAGGCTGAATATCACAGAACCGCTGGTCTATTTCAGCCGTTACCAATCCCAGAATGGAAATGGAAGCACATTACCATGGACTTCGTGACTGCTCTCCCTCGCAGCACAAAGGGTAACGATGCAATTTGGGTTATTATGGATCGACTCACCAAGTCGGCGCACTTTATTCCATTTCGAGTTAGCCAGTCAACCGAGACGTTAGAAAGGAAGTACATGGAGGTGAGAATGAATCTAAAGTATGATTTATACCTTCAAGATGTACCATATTTGATACCCATAAACTCATGCAGGAGATCGTGAGATTACATGGAGTACCTGTTTGCATCGTCTCCGATCGTGATACAAGATTCTGATCACAATTTTGGCAGAGTCTGCAAGCTAACCTGGGAACGAATCTGAATTTCAGCATGACGTATCATCCACAAATAGATGGACAGTCCGAGCGAACAATTTAGTTATTAGAAGATATGCTAAGATCCTGCATGTTAGACTTCGGAGGTTCATGGTAAGATCGCATACACCTTATGGAGTTTTCATACAACAACAGCCACCAAGCAAGCATTGAGATGACACCATTCGCGACACTCTACAGATGGAAGTGGCGTTCTCCTCTGAGTTGGGACAATGTGGGAGATCATGAACTCCTTAGTCCAGAGATGATCGTGGCAACTGTAGATGTGGTTCGCACGATCAGGGAAAAGATGCGCATAGCTCAGGACCAATAAAAGAATTGGGCAGATGCAAAGCGTTGACCTATAGAGTTTCAACCCGGAGAACATATATTCTTGAAGATCTCTCCAACAGAGGAGTGATACGTTTTGGAAAATGGAGTAAATTAAGTCCAAGATATATAGGACCGTTCGACATACTCGAACGAGTTGGAGAAGTGGCATACCGTTTAGTACTACCACCCTCATTAGAAGGAGTGTACAACGTGTTCCACATATCCCAGCTACGACGATATGTGAGTGGCCCCAGCCACAGATCACTCAGAGCTCACTGTACAGACTGATTTAACTTGCGAATAGCAACCAGTTGAGATCCTGGACCGAAAGGTGTAGACATTGCGGAACAAGGAGGTAAACTTGGTCCGGATGATGTGGAGAAAAGACTCACTAGGAGAATCGACATGGGAGCGAGAAGACGATATGCGTGCATGATACCCTCAGCTATTCGAAGATTAGTCCTTTATGTAAATTTCGAGGACGAATTTTTTATAAGGAGGGTAGAATGTAACGACTCTGAAATCTCCGTACAAAAAGGTTACTTGTTTATGTATGGAAAAGAGTATTTCAGCCTGTTTAAGAGTTATAAGTTAAATTTGTTTAATAAAAGAAAGAAAGAACTTGTAGCTCACTAATAATGCTTCTACACTGCTATGACATAGCCTGTATGTTCGAATCCCATCAGACCCAATTATTTTTAAGATTTTTCTTGTTAATTTTTCGGAAGCCCAAGAGTTGCACGTGCAATTCATGGAGAAACGAAAAGTTTCAGAAAAATCAACCATGAGCAAAAATGAGTAAACAATGATTAAAGCTGGCGGCACGAATCTCGAGGCAATTGGGCCAGATCCGACCCCCCCCCCCCCGTTTTGCCTATATGGCCGGCACCGACGATTGAGATGAGTCCAAATGACTCAGTACTTTGCACACACACCCTTTCAACTCTCCTCAACTCTCCTGTACTGTTTGATTTCCCTGCAATTAAACAGTAACCATTCAATTCACCATGTAACACCATTTTAATTCTTTTAATCTAAATTTTTAATTCCCAAACCTTAATTTTTTCACTATAAATACCACCCCGTGCCCCTAGTTTCCCTCTATTCTGAAAACTTTTATCAAAATTATCTCAAAAGTTTCTAAGAGCAAGTGGAGTCAAGTGGAATTAGCAACCAAACTCTTTTCGTCGAAAATTGAAGTCGTTTTCGGAGTTTCCGCGATACCACGAAACTCTCTCTCTCTCTCTCTCTCTCTCTCTCTCTCTCTTCTTTGACCCTTTCCTAACGCTACACAACGAGTAAGTCACTTTTTTCTCTTCTTCGTTCATCTCAAATCATATTCTAAAAACATATCAGTAAAGTGGTGTTAACTCCGATATATGTGATTTTAAGCTTTGTACCCCCCTCTTTAAAGCAAAATAGGTCAAATTAATTTTCTCACAAAACTTGTAATTTTGTTTACAATCATTTAGTTTGAGTTTAACCAAAAATTTCATGTGAAACAATCATATAACGAACTTTTCATTAAAATATCATGAACTTTAGTTAACCCTTACTTCGGTAATTGTTAAAAATACCTTAAAAAAACTTCACAGGGTAACAACCTACCCCACACACATACTATGGTTTCATAGCACGGTATTCTAAACATATGGCTAATTTATAGAATAAGTTTTACATTAAAATATCATACCTTTTCAAAACGGGTTTCATTTAATCGGTATTTTTTGAACCCTTAGCAATTACGCCCTATAACCCTTGTTAGGAGACCCGTTAATGGATGGAGCAGATTATCGTACCTTCTTAAGATAGTAGAGCGAGATGCATAACTCTTCACGGGATATTCGGTCTCGAAAGAAAATAAAAATACTATTTTTAAGAAATACGACTTTTCTAAACAAAAACTAAATTTTGGAAAAAATTATATAATACTATGAATCTGTATTTTCAATAAAAATATATTATGAAACTATATTTTTAAAATGAAAGATTAGAATTTAAATAAAATACCGTTAAGTTTCCAAAACAGATAGTTTTCAATAAAATACCATAAACTTTTAAAAAGGCTAAGTTTCATCAACAAAATACCATTTAAATTAACACTACTACAAATAGGGGTTGCCCCTACGGATTAACCCGTAGAGGCAAACCACTGCCCCTACGGATATGTCCGTAGGGGCAAGAAAATAACCTGTAGGTGCAAACGCCGTAGGTGCAAGTTGAAGCCCTGAACTTACCCCTACGGATAAAAACCTGCCCCTACGGATTTCACTGTAGGTCCGTTATCCCCTACGGAGTAGGCCGTAGGGGCAAAAACATTATTTTATTTACGGTTTTTTTAAATATATTACTTATACCTACGGATGAATCCGTAAGTCTAAGTCATAGCCCCTACGGATACAAGCGTAGGTACATATCCGCAGAGGCAAAATATCAGAAATCCTGATATTTTGCCCCTACGGATAACTCCGAAGGGGCTTTTGTTTGCCCCTACGAATATATCCGTAGGGGCACTCCCAACCCCCTGATACTGAGATCAGGGGGGAAAATATCAGTTAAAGCTGATATTTTGCCCCTACGGTTGAATCCGTAGGGGCAACATACGTACCTACGGATTAATCCGTAGGTACATATTATCTGTTTTTTTCTTAAAAAAAGGGCTGCCTGATTTTTTTCTCGCCCTGTGCACAATAATATATACATCAATCAAATATAAAATTAATCATCACACAACATATATCGCAGTATTCATAATCACATCTCACGTATATAATATACAAAAGAAACCAAAAAATTGAATATGATATAAATATAAACCAATATCAATATCAATATCGTTTCAAAATGTAGTACAATATGTATCATATAAATAAATACATGTTTCAAAAAATAAGAATCAAAAAGCTACCCTAGCTCGGTCCAGCTCCACCTCTGATAAACGCTAGAATCTGGCGCGCCTGCTCCTCGGTCAATAAACCATGCAATTCGGCGCGTGCGGGAGTCTGAGCGGCCTGTGGAGCTGGCGATGTGGTCTGCGCAGCCGCCGTCGAGGTAGTAGCTTGCGGAGCCGCGGCTGCGGGAGTCTGAGCGGGCGGTGGAGCTATAGAAGCTGTCTGCGGAACCGCAGCCGATGTAGTGGCTTGCGGAGCCGCGGCTGAAGGAGATGCATGTGGAGGCTCGGCCGATGTACCCTGTCGCGTCTGGACCTAACATGTGTAATAAGCGTGTAAGAACTATGTATTATTCGAATTCGTATCATTATCAAGTTATTTCGAAACCCCATTTGGATATCTAGTTTGGAAAACCGTTGTTTATTTTAATTAAATATGTATGTATGATTAATCAAACCTAAGTCTACAACCAAATAAGCTCAGGCTACGTACTAATTATGGATATGTTGATATCTATAATATCACATGATATTTTACTATAAAGTAGTATACATACCAGCATCTCCTTCAACTCCTGAACGGTGGCCCTCAAGCTCTCCAGTTCCAGCTGGACACGTCGCTCACTGGAGACGGAGGAAGTAACCGCCGGGGTGGAGTCCAACCTCATATGGGCCCTGCTAGGGCCCAGTCCCCGGCCTCTCTCCCAATCTCCATGGTGCCTTCCGTATGCGGCGTCCAGGACTGGGGTCAGCAGCCTCGGATCGCTCTGTCCGGTAAAATCGATCTCCGAGGCCTCGGCCTGCTCAACCACCCGCTCCTACACCCACATTAAGCAGTAAAGTATAAGTATAAAATTTAAATTTGAACCTTCCAAAACTAAAATTTCAAATATGGGTAGAATAAATATTAACACTTACGCAATACTCCTGGGTAGCGACGTCGGGAATCGAAGCTCGCCCGTGGCAGGATCTGTCGAGGTGCCGTGGACGGCAAGATATGCGGACAGCACGCTCGGTGTACCACCTTGCGGCACGGTCTGAGTTGTCTGCAATATTAGAAAATAACTCTTAATATTAGAAATATTAGAAAATAACTCTTAATATTGCATAATATCACAAAGGTCGGTCTATTGTAATTTACCGATAACTGCATGGCTTGAGTAATATTCCTCGAGCCACCTGTGTAAGTAGGGCGACCCCTCTTCGCCAACTTCCTGTTCTCTGTATTCTGAGCAGCCTGTTTCTGCACAACGCATTAACATTTAGTTTTCTAATTAAGGAGCACAAAAAAAATAAATTATATTCTAAACAATGAATTACATTTAAAATACATACCTGTTTGCGTTGGGAGTCGAAATATTCGCACAATAGAGGCCATGTCTCTACGTCGACTCTCGCAAACGCCGGAGTAGATACGAAGGCCGCTCTCTCTGCCTCAGGGGTCGCCATCCACAGGGAGTAGCAGTCGGCCTTCAACTCATTCCTGTTGTATCGGACCTTGGTCTACATGTTCTTCATCAGGCCATTGTACAGAGCATGAAGGTCGAGCACCCTCCCAGGGTGATCAGGATCGGGTACAGGCTGAAAATCGTAATCCGAATGAAAATACAAAAAAAACATTGTTATTAAATTGCAAGTGTTAATAATAAATATATTGGATAAATCAAATGAAAATATATATTAATACGTACCCGAGCCTGATCAAAGAAGAGGGCGAATGAGCGCCGGTGCTGCTCGCCCCACTCAACGTGAAGTGGATAGTTCTTCACGAGCCGGCTCTCGTCCCCCATATACCGGCCGAACCTCTCGGCATGAGGACCGGTATAGAGATAGTCAAGGGTAAAAAAGAGGGGGAATGCTGCCTCCCCCTAGCTCTGTCAGGCCTCAGCCTATGAGACTGATTCGGGCCTCGAGTCCCCCTCTGGGGATGGGGAGGCCCTGCGTCTGCACGAAATATCAAGACAATCAATATTAAGACAAAGTTGTATTAAGAAATCAAGCTTAAACGAAAATTGAAGTGTGATGTATACCTCCGGTGACTATCGCACGAGCCTGGGCCCGGGCCCGGGCAGCAGCACGAGCGGGACGATAGTTCCTCCGGTGAGGAACAACCGGGGTCCCGGATGCGGACGCATCCCCTCCAACTAGAAAATAAACATTGACGCTAAATTTCCATGAAATTCATATTTATTCTATAGAGCATATGTAAAATGAATAAATATTTTATATTTATTCTAACCTGCAGACGATGCGGAGGGTATGGAAGCGGCAGGAGTGGCCCCTGCGGAAGATGTGGATGCACCACCTATAATTAGACAATTAAAAATAGATTATATAAGTAATTACAAAAAGAATGTGTAGATTAATAATATAACGTTCTAAATCAATATGCATGCACTATAGGATATATAAACATACCCGCAGGTGCAGTGGTGTCACCACCTACAGCCAGACAATAATAAAAATTGCTAACTAAGAGCAAAAGGAATGTGTGTATATTTATGATATAGCATTCTAAATCAATATACATGCACTATATGATATATAAACATACCTGGAGGAGCGGGAGTGGCCTCTGTCCCAGATGTGGACGCATCACCTACAACTAGACAATCAAATATTGACAATATAAGTAATTTTGACATAAACAGGCATGGATATCTGTAATATTACATTCAAAATGGATATGCGTGCAGTATACCTGGAGGTGTGGCAAAATCCACACGGAAGGAGGCATCTGAAGGGGTTTCCGATCTGGGTGCAAGACCGGCCCTCTGATGCCCCTACGCAGCTCTCCGGGTGGCAGAACCGCTCTGCCTCTGCCTCTGCCGCGGCTGGAGCTCCTGCCGCCCCTCGCTGCTCCCGACATCATCATCAAATCTAGATAAACGGTTTGTGGACACATTAGACAATCATTAAAAGTATTGACTATATATGTATAGAGCGTAAAATGTGAAGTAATAATATAACATTACTGATAACCTTTTTCGTTTCGTGGGCGCATTATACATATCTACTTGGATTTCATCGCCGATATCATTTCTAACCCACGTAACTTCATGATCGGTCGAAGACAACCCGTCCTTCGAAACAGACGGTCGGAGCACTTTAAGCCTTCTCTCTTCTTCGTCCTCATCGCTGTCCTCAAATTCTGGGACATCGTAGACATCTCTGGGTTTCCATCAGCATACAACACTCCATCGCGGATGCTTCAAACACTGTGAGTAGTATACTTGGAACGCTTGGTTCGGAAAGATAAACGGATCTTCCTGAGCGTAAAATCGAAGTGTGTTCACACTGGGGCTGGCCCAGGGATCACGACTTCAACTTCAGGCCACTAGGAAAACTCTTGGTCAATCCATATTCATCTTTCCAAGTCCCAAGATTTCTTCTCCACTTGTCCGTATCGGTTCGCGTATCGTACCAAGTACACTGGAATATATAAAAGGGTTCTGATCGTCCGGGATAGTGGATGCCGAGTATACAATTTAAGTACCCATAATAAATCACACCGTCCAATCCTACCGTCGCAATCCCACTATTCTGAGTGGTTCTAGATATTTCTATGTCCTTAACTTCGAATTTGTATCCAAGGACACCAAATCCTTTGTAATATGCAACCTCCATACTAGGAAATTGAGCTAAACATCTTGAATCCTTCTCAAATGATGCAGACAAGTTCGGATCGTGGATCTAACAAAACAAATTTTACGACAAATACATAACAATATAAGTTTAGATTAAAACTGATAGCAATAAAATGTTATTCGAATAACTTACATGATCTGTGACCCAATCACAAAAATTATCCTGATGATATTTTTCCAATCGTTCTTCGTTCCGATCAGGATGCCCTTCACGTACCTCGTTAAAATGAATTCTGTTTTCGAAAAATAATGGTGACATTAATATTATATCATTTCATACACATACAAACACAGATATAACAATTAATCCAAAAAAACTTACTCTCTAATTTGTTCAAGACATGCGCAATTAAGCAAGATAAACCGGTATATCTTGTTGATAAACATAGTGTCTACCCTCTTATACTCGGCTTTACCATATGGCCCGTCTTGAATTCTTCGTGGCCGGTTAAGTCTTGTCTCAATGTTCTCGTCCAGATAGCGGGAACAAAATGTGATTGCTTCATCAAGAAGATAACCTTGCATGATACAACCCTCTGGTCGATTTTTATTGCGTATATACTTCTTAAGAGTGTAGAGGTACCTAATGAAAATATATTGAATAAATAAATACGGGCATACAGGACAACAATAAATTTATAAATTGCGCGAAACGAAAAATTACACGTACCTCTCGACGAGATACATCCATCGATATTGTACCGATCCGGCTAACTTCGCCTCAGTTGCAAGATGAACCGTCAAGTGTATTATGATATCGAAGAATGACGGTGGGAAAATACGCTCAAACTTGCAAAGTATCAACGCAATAGAATTTTCTAGTTTATCCAGCGTCACAACCTCCAGTGTTTTAGCACACAACTCCCTGAAAAAACAACATAGGTCGTTGATTACTAGACCAACCGATTCGGGGAGAGAAGTCCTGAGGGCTAATGGAAGAAGGTGCTCCACGATAATATGATGATCATGACTTTTCAGCCCATCGATCTTGCCCTTCACAATTTTTATTTTCTTGCTGAATGATCCTGAGAAACCTGTGGGAACTTTCAAATCATGCAACACCTGCAGGAATCTTTTCTTCTCCGATTGTGACATATGATAAGCGGCATTGGGAAGTACAAACTTGCCCGGTTTACCCGCTACCGGTCTAGGGTGCAATTCACTTCTTATTCCCCACTCTTGTAGATCCATCCGAGTATTCAGGTTGTCTTTCGATTTCCCGTCTTTACAAAGAAGCAAGTTAAGTATGTGCTCTGATACTCCCTTCTCTATATGCATGGCGTCCAGACAATGACGCACTAAATTTGTAGACCAGTACGGAAGCTCGAAGAAAATGCTTAACTTGTTCCAAAATGGTGGTTTGACCTGTTTCGTCGGATCCATCCCGAAAGTCACATTATTGTAACCATCCCATTTAGAAGTCACGTCCTCTCCGGACAATGGGGATGGAGGTCCAAGAAGCTCTTGATGACCATCAAAGTGAACCGTGTCTAACTTATAGGGGTGGTCTGGAGGCAGGAAACGTCGATGGCCGCAATAACAAACCTTTCTGCTAAAATTCAAGAATTTCGATGTTGTGTGTTCATGGCAATGAGGACATGCTTTGTGACCATGTACGGACCAACCTGATAGCATTCCATACGCAGGAAAGTCATTAATTGTCCACATTAGAGCCGCACGCGGTATGAAGGTTGTATTTGTGTTTGCATCATATGTCTCTACACCATCAATGAACAAAGATTTCAACTCCTCGATCAGAGGTCGGAGATAGACGTCAATATTGTTCCCCGGTGAGTTTGGTCGGTCGATAAGAAGAGGCATCATAAAGTATAATTGGTCCATAACCAACCAAGGCGACAGATTATAAACTATCATTACAACGGGCCATGTGCTGTGACTTCCAGCCATATAGTTGAATGGGCAGAAGCCATCAGTAGCCAGTCCGAGCCGGACATTGCGAGGATCGCTACTGAATATTGCGTGCCTCCTATCGAAATCCTTCCATGCCGGTGAATCTCTTGGATGGCTCATTTTTCCATCTTCACTTGGAGGAGCACGATGATGCCAAATCATTGCCTCGGCTGTTTTCTTGCACCTGAATAGCCTCTGTAGCCTCTGTGTTATGGGAAAGTATCGTGCTATCTTGACAGGTATATCAGGCTTCTTATCATAATCTTTCGGCTTATACCTGGCCTCTCCGCATGTTGGATACTCTTTCAAATATGAATTCTTTTTCCGGTAGAACACGCAATTTTTAGGACATGCTTGAATCTTCTCGCACTTTAGACCCAAATCAGACATCATCTTCTGGGCTCCGTACCAGCTGTCGGGCACGTTATTTCCCGGAGGCATAGAATCTTTCAAGAACGAAAGAAGCATTGTGAATGACTTGTTGCTCCATCCATTTAGGCACTTAATCTGGAAAAGCTTGACGAATCATGAGAGGGTGGAATACTTCGCATTCTCATAAATTGGTTTCCTAGCATCATTCATGAAATTTTCATATTATCCGCACGCGGTCCTTGACCGGAAGGAATGTCATCTTCGGTATGAATAGATTCACCTAGGGCAGTCTCTACCATATCCTCCATTTCTTCTGATGGAAATAAATTACCGTCTTCTCCTTCTGCCGCATTACCGAATTCTTCTCCTTCTCCTGCCGCATTATCGTGTTTTCCTTCTTCTTCTGCCGCAGTACTGCATTCTTCTCCTTCCCCGTGATATTTCCAAGTTGTATAAATTCTAGTAAACCCATATTTTACAATATGAAGCTCTGCCAATTCTACCTTCTGCCAGTACCTATTTCCACATCTATCGCACGGACAGAGAATCTTCTCTATTATGATCTTATTATGTGCGCGTGCAAATTCAAGAAAAGCAGCAACTCCTGTGACAAACTTAGGTTGCATACGTTGTTGCCAATCCACATACATCCAGTCCTTAACTCTGACGTACTCATGCGCCATGTTAAACTGTATAACATATAAATTGTAGGTTATGCTGACTATATTGAGAAATATAAGAACGGGATAGTTACTGACAAAGGAGAAAATCCGTGTATATGCTTTGTGTATGCGTTTGTCGTTGAAAAGAATAAATTATCGCACATATGTTAACCGATAGACGGGGACTAAGTAGCGCTTTTACTTTCATATATGAGTATCGATGAGAATATGAAGGTTTCATATTATCATCGAGAATCATATATTGGTTTTAACTTGAACATCTCGAATCACTCTCTAATTATGCATTTGTTGTGTATTCTTGTTGTATGTGTGTATTCCGGCTGTCGGGGGTAGGCTTCTATCCTATTAAGAATGTATAGAGCGAACACCCATCACTTGTGCTTTCAACCGTTTCGAGTAAATTTCGGCAGCACATCCCTGCTGTTCTCCAAGTACACTATAATAGAATAGATAATCATTTCAAAGCTGTGAAACAATGTTGAAATGAACATCTAATCTATCTTTGTACATGGAGAACCAGCGGAAAGGTACCGACGAAATATCTCGAAACGGATGAAAACACAAGTGAATGAAGGCGTTTTCTTTATATATTCTTAACTTGTCCACACGGGACAAATCTATGGATTACCATACGATTGAATTTTCTCGTCGCGTAGACTATACGACGATTGTTAGTATCGAGCTATATCGTCCGATATTTAACAACCTTCGTATAGTTCTATGTCACGACGAACATCGCACGTATGTTAACCGATAGACGGGGACTAAGTAGCGCTTTTACTTTCATATATGAGTATCGATGAGAATATGAAGGTTTCATATTATCATCGAGTATCATATATTGGTTTTAACTTGAACATCTCGAATCACTCTCTAATTATGCGTTTGTTGTGTATTCTTGTTGTATGTGTGTGTTCCGGCTGTCGGGGGTAGGCTTCTATCCCATTAAGAATGTATAGAGCGAACACCCATCACTTGTGCTTTCAACCGTTTCGAGTAAATTTCGGCAGCACCTCCCCGCTGTTCTTCGAGTACACTGTAATAGAATAGATAATCATTTCAAAGCTGTGAAACAACGTTGAAATGAACATCTAATCTATCTTTGTACACGGAGAACCAGCGGAAAGGTACCGACGAAATATCTCGAAACGGATGAAAACACAAGTGAATGAAGGCGTTTGCTTTATACATTCTTAACTTGTCCACACGGGACAAATCTATGGGTTACCATGCGATTGAATTTTCTCGTCGCGTAGACTATACGACGGTTGTTAGTATCGAGCTATACCGTCCGATATTTAACAACCTTCGTATAGTTCTATGTCACGACGAACATCGCACGTATGTTAACCGATAGACGGGGACTAAGTGGCGCTTTTAGTTTCATATATGAGTATCGATGAGAATATGATGGTTTCATATTATCATCGAGTATCATATATTGGTTTTAACTTGAACATCTCGAACCACTCTCTAATGATGCGTTTATTGTGCATTCGTGTTGTATGTGTAACATGATTTTAAACCATTGAGATCAAGATTGATAGAATTGATCATCCTACATTACAATGGCATTCATCTACCAAAAACTATTATTGCAATGGCATTCATCTATAACAATCAACAATTAAAACTACAAATGTAGAATACTGATATCATAAAGCGTTATACGCAACATATGAATTCACATGATTGAAACATGCATCAAAAAACATGTTCATCCAAAAAAAAGGCCACTGTCAACAAATATAGATAAAGAATTATTATATTAACTATGAAACATATTAGAAAAAGGATAGAAGTTAAAGATGTTAATAATATAATGATAATCAAAGCAGTTGCGTACAGATGCTAAAACCGAATATGTGACACGATATTCTTGTAAAGATAGACATGTATTAAAAGAGGAGACGCCCAAGTAAAATCCATAACTAAATCCCTATCTTGCCCTTCCTTTTCTTCAAATCAGAAATGTGTCTTTTTTTTTGCAATTATATATAGCTAAAACAAAGAAGGTCCTACAATTCTAAGCATTTCCAATTACAACGGTCCATTCTCAAAATCCAGAATCTTATGAGCATCTTATGCAATTAGCAAACATATTCAACCGAAAACACCCTTAAAATTTCCATCAGACTACAAATCCTTTGCATACTCAAACCCCAACCAGATCAAATTAAGGGACTACTCAGACCCACAGTTTAAATCAATCAAAAATATCCAAAATCAGACACGAGGTCTTTGGATACCTACCAAATGCCAGGTCCCATGACTCCAAAAACAAAACCCCAACATGCCCAACGGCTAAAAGTTCCACAAAACAGTCTCCGTTTCCAAGAAAATTTGAGAATGACAAATAAAATTATTAATTAAACTGGGTTTTACCCACATTATTAGTCCAGTTTCCAACACCTTCTCAAAGTAGACACATTTTCCTCTTATGATCATCATCAACATTTCAATTAACGAGCTTAATGCTGATTAGAATGGAAATTAATTTAGACCCTGAAATCCAAAACCCCAACCCTAATCCTAACCCTAACCCCAACCTCAACCCCAACAGCAACCCCTGCCGAACCCCAATCCCAACCGCAGCCCCAGCCCCAGCCCCAGCCCCAGCCCTAACCCTAACGCTAACTGCAGCCCGAGCCCCAACCCCAACCGCAGCCCTAGCCACAGCCCGAGCCCCAGCCCCAACCCTAGCCCCAGCCCCAGCCACAACCCTAGCCCCAGCCCACGGCCCCAGCCCCAGCCCCAGCCCCAGCCCCAATCAAAAATTTGAGTAAATGAAAATTTCCTTACCTGTGCAGAGGCGATGACGAGAACGGAGATGAGCTGGCGCTGGCCACGACGAAAGCAGGGGGTGGCTATGACGAATCGGCGGCGCTGGAGACAACGAAAACGACGATCGATCGGCGGGAACGAGGGTTTGGGAATTTTTTCTTCGCGTGAGAATTAGGAATAATGAGCGTAGGGATCGATCTGAGTTTTTAACTTAAATCCCTATTTAGATGCCCTTACGGATAAGTCCGTAGGTTCTTGGTTTGCGGCTCCGTAGGGGCAAACAACAATTTAAGATTTAATAATTTTTAAATAAATATGTAAGGACCGTAGGGGCAACCTTTTGGCCCTACGGATTAATCCGTAGGGCCAAACTAAAATTGCCCCTACGGATGTCGTTATCCGTAGGGGCAACCCCCTATTTTAGTAGTGTAAAATACATGTTCATAAAAGCCTAAATATTATAAATCACTCTCGAGCTTTATTTCTAAACTATATTAAAGTATTTTTCATAAAACCCTCTTAAGCTATGCAAACAATATTTAAGGACTCTAGATTAATATAGGTTTAAGCGGGATCAATTCTCTTGAGCCCCAAAGAGCCGGAGAAAGTGAGTGCTTGCTTATTCAGGTTAGACAAGTTAACGGAGTTATCAATGACAATTGTCTTGGAAAAAACACAAATTCTACCGTCCATGTGCAGCAATTGCCGATTACTCTCGAACTTAAGATATTATAAGAACTAAGTCCTTTCATAAGATTCTAAGTTCAACCTGAATCCAAATTAAACCAGAATCCAAAATCAAACACAAATTTGAATACTTGATCATAAACCTGAACCCTCGAATTCAAATATCAACCACGAACCATGAATGTAACTTGATATGAACTACACATGAATACTTGAAAACATGATTACATCTTGAACATAAACCTGTACATTTTATATCCATGGAATCGGCCAAGACCTATAATCTTAATCTATACAATAAATACACGGGATAAAGGGTAGATTGGTATAGAACGTATATCACACGATAGGTCACTTTAAAAGACACCTACATGAATTCACGTGCCATTGTCCCGTAGGTTATGACGGGGCCTTATACTATATGTTACCATAGTCCACGGGGTAAAATGGACTCCTCTCATATACATGAATACATTCTTTATCAAACTACAAATAACCACGTTAGAATAATCATATACAACTTTACCTGTCCTCTGTTCATTTGGTTTCTATTCACATTATATATTATCTTCCCTTATTTCTTTTGGGACTTACCGAGCGCTAGTGCGCTAACGACATTCCTCTCTGTTTCCTTTCTTTGGAATGTTCGTCAGGAGGACCAGACTCTGAAGACGTAGAGCCGAGCCAAGAGGACTTGGAACAGTTTGCAGCTCAGCCTGACTACTAGCTTTTCACTACCTGTACTTACTTTCATTAGGCCATTGTTTAGGCATTTGCATTATCATTGTATCTTTTATTTCCAGACAGTTGTATGTAAAATTGAATGTAAATAAAGCTGTTGTTTCATTTTATTACTCTTGTCATTCTTGCTCATGATTATATTGCTTAATTACGCTTAACGTATTTATATAGTAATACGTTGCGGGCCTATCACGTCACCGTTTTGGTCTACTGGGATGCAGGGCGTGACAGAGGGGGTCTTCTTGGCGTCGCGGTAGCTCCGGGAACAACTCCGATCTTCAACGAAAAGAACTTGGTTGCTAATTTCATTTGACTCCACTTGCACTTAGAAAATTTTGGTAGAATTTTGATAGAATTTTTCATAATAGGGGAGAGTTAGGGCATGAGATGGTATTTATAAGGTAAAAATGAGAGAGAGTGTGAAATAAAATGAATTAAAAATAGATTAAATGGTATTAATTGGGGATTTGAAAGGTCTCTACTTGATTGCAGGAAAATCAAATGGTGCAGGGGAGTAGAGGGGAGCTGAAGAGACTCGTAGGCGAAGCACGAAGGCAAACAGAGCTACTTGGACCGTCGGTGGTAGGAAAATTGATGAAATGGGTGGTCAGATCTTGTCGATTTGTCTCAAGTTTTGTACCAGGTGTTTTAATCAGTGTTAACTCCTCATTTATCCTATTTGATTTTTCTGAAACTTTTCGATTCTCCGTGTATTGCACGTGCAACTCTTGGGCTTCTGAAAAGTTAAAAAGAAAAAATATAAAAAATAAATAGGACTGATGGGAATCGAACACACAAGCTATGTCACAGCAGTGTAAAGTGTTTACCAACGAGCTACAAATTGCTTCTTATTTTTATTGAACAAAAATAAGTTATAACTCCTAATCAGACTGAAATACCCTTTCTATACATTAAAACAGTAAATTTTTGTACAGGGATTTCAGAGTCGTTACAGAATCCCGCCCAGCTCAAAACCTGCTCGGAAAGTAAGGCGTCGGAACGCTGGATCGGTTCCCACCGTGAAACAACCCCCGCCTCTGGGGCGCTTGACTGCTTGACCCTCGGGCAATCTTTAATATGCCACTTGGTGGGCACTGGCCGTTCCTCTCCCTTCGGAAGGCCGACGAACAAAAACTTCTCCTGCCGCTCATGGATAGAAGAAAGAACGACCACTACCCCTGACCCGGCCTTCCTACCCTTATGCTTTTTAAAAGAGAAATAAACCCAACTTGACTCATCCTTATGAGTACCGGAGTGGTTCTTATTGCAAAGGAAGGAGAGGAGAAGACCTAAGTAGAAGAGCATCCGATCAATTTTCAGCCGGACCAGGAACCCAAGGAGAATCCTCCACAAATTCGGTGCTAGCTGGGCCAGGGCAAGTTGGAAGTAATGGAGGATGGCACAAATATCAGGTGAGAAGGGCAGACGCATTCCTGCTCGGAACGATTCCACGTACAGAGCAATCTTATTGCCTTGTACCTGGTCTGCTCGTTTACCCTCCCTGGCCAAACAGAGCGAATAGCCGGAGGGACATGGAAACGAGCCCGGATATCGAAAAGCTCATCCGACTGATTCAACATCGAGGGCGCATCACGAGTATTCTCAATGCGTACCTTGAGGGCCCTTTTTGCTCCCCGATGACGAAGAACAAGGGCATCACCACTCCTTGGGGGCGAGCCCGACGCGGAGGAAGAAGAAGAACTTTCTCGGCTTTCAAAAGCCGAGAAAGAGGTAGATGACCCATTGGGCTCGACTTCAGAGGTTGAAGCCTCATCGCCCAACTCAACTACATCAACAAAAATATTAGAGGAAGACATCTGACCTGATTAAAGGGAAGAGTGGTTGAGGGTGGATTTTGACTGAGAATCTGACCTAAGGGATGAAGCTCCGAGCAATGCTTAGATGACAGGAAGCAAGCAAAACAAAGGTGTTTCCTAGGGAGAGGTCTCCCCTATTTATACACTCAGTAAGAGCCATCCAACGGCCCAGATTCGCTTCCGCAAAAATGCACCCCACAAACCCGATGACGCCACGCTGCAGCCAACCATCGGAAGTTTCCCCCTTTCACGGATCCAACTGGCAGAAGCGACGTCTCGCAATCCGGCACCCAATTATGGCCACGAAGCATGGAAATCGACGACCTGAGAAAGTGAAGCGACGTCTTCTTTATGGCGCCACCATTTCGCTGATCCGCTGACGTCATCAAGGATACGTGCGGAAATTAAGACGCGTCGTAAAACGCCACATGGATTCGAAGATCGAAGAGACACACCCGCCGCACACCACGCCGTTCCCAGACAACCCACAACGGCACCAAACTGAACGTTGAAGATCGAGCAGGCCACTCTCGACTCGACCTATAAATAGGTCGGAACGAGAGTGGAGGGCTAATGATGATGCTCGTAAGTGGGTATTCCCTGGATCACGACACGTAACGGATGAAGTGTCGTCTACATAAACTCGCTAGATTCCTGAGGGCTGCAGAGCTAGAATAAGTATGATACATGAGGGACATTTCTCGGCGCCTTGCCTCCAAGGTTGCGCCCAACCTTTCAGATAACCTACCGGGAGCACATTCCCTGTTCGGCTAACCGCCAGGCAGTAGCTCGTATCCGAGCTACCTATAACTGAAACTCCTCGGCTCACTTGCTCATTTCTGAGCTATCTTATAGCTAGGATTCCTCAGCACCCGTGTTCGGCCGAGTACACGGAGCACGAGCGTCTCTGTAACGGCTCCGTGTATCTTGCCATGACGAGATCTCCGCCGCTCCACGTCCCGCGTCCCACGCTTGTGTATATCGTCATTAATGGACGTATCCCGCCATCAACGCGAACGTAACGCGGCGGCGAGAATCTCGCATCGGCTCGCTCCATGCGACCGCTATATAAAACCCTTTTCCACACGACTCAGATGACTCGAACTTATTCCAATATGCCGTTACTTTGCCCTAATATTTCTTGGTATTTACTTGATCGTCGAAGGGTCTTACGGTGATTTCCCATCCAGGATTTCCTTTGCAGGTAGCTCGGCGTCAACAACAACCAACAATCCATTGAGATGCACACGCTCAACCCTAACATCAAATTTCTACCGTACGGCCCCGCTGGCTGTAAGATCGACGGAAAACAATATCTAAGAAAGATTCCAACCTCCATCAATATTTGAATTTTTTTAGTCAAATTCAACTCTTTTAATTCCCGAGCAATCGCACATTGAGCAGCTGCATTCTTAGTTTTCCTGCCATCTCTAAGGATGTGGGGATCCTTATTATGACCATTCGGATTCCAGTATAAAGCCGACATGCTTGTGGCTCCATTTGCTGATGAAACCTTGGGGTCATTGAACCGACGAAGGGCTAGGCCTGAAGTCATCAATCGAGCTATATATAACTCGGATGCGAGCTATTTTTATCTCATATCACTGAGTATCACATTCCTAAGAATATGTAAAGTCCCTGTAATCTTCAATTAACCAACTGTCATCTAAAGGTATTAGCTGTGCGGAAAAGCAAAGTAAGCTGTGAGAGTAGCGAATTTCTTTTTCTAGGAATCAACAAAAAGAGCAATTTCATTAAAATATGAAATAAGCAAGAGAAGTATTTCTTTACAATATGAAATAAGTTCCCTACAAATATAGGAAATAGACATTGATGATGCTCGATATCGGTGGTCTTCCAGATCAGGACACGTGGCAGATCAAGTGTCCCGGAACATGCAAGAAAAGACCTACAGTGGCCGACCAGACCACTCCTGTGCCCGTCGTACAAGCAAACGCTGGCTCACCTCCAATCCCCCAGCACAATTGGCCTCCTCAGCCCCACAGCTCGTCTCCGAGCTATCACAGGCCCGAGCCTCCTCGGCCCTTTCAGCTCGTCTCTGGGCTCAAGCAGAACCAAGATACCTCGGCTCTCCGCTCCTCCACGAGCTCTCCCGCCAAGGTCATCTTTCTCGGTCTCATCGACCGACCAACAGCACCGCTTACAGACGTAACCGCCATCCCGCGAATCTCGCCATGTGCAAGATCTCCGCCGACCACATCCCACGTTCCACGTCACTACGATCCCCCATTAACGAGCCTGTCTTGTCATTAATGGAAGGTGTCGCTCATCACGCGGACGTGACGTAGGGAGCGTAACGGCCGGCGTGATTCTCACGCCTGCCTCGCCTGCTGCCACCGCTATATAAACTCCTTCTTCAGACGGTTCAAATAAGCCATTTTTACTTGTTACTCTGCTCGGATTTCTAGTCTAACTTGATCGTCGGAGGGTCATCGGTGGTACAACCACCCCGGGATTTCCTTACAGGAAACTCGGCAACCACAACCTCAAACCCATTGAGATCCACACGTTTCGGAAGCGACAGCTTCCAAATCCAATCTCAGCCATCCATCACCGCCATCAGCAGATCAACGGGAAGCAACATCTGAAGGAGATTACAATCCTCCGTCAGACATCAAAGATTGACAGGGAATATTTAAAAATAAAGAAATCTCAACCATGAAAAAAACCAGTAAATTAATTGTTTTCATATCTAACTCGTTGATAAGTTTCCTTCATATTTTATCAGCAATAAAACTTAAAGTGGCTAGAAACATGAACCTGAAATCGAGTCAATTCTTCCTCATGTTACAACTAAATTCACTTTATAAACTGAAAGGATCTTTTATAAGAAAATGTTTTCATCACTTATTATGTCACGACTACAGATGATAACAAACTTTCTATTTTCTTGATTCTTTTCATGACTTTCATTCATATACTTGATCTTGCCTTTTATAATATATCATATGATATTTTTTGATATTCCTGTAATTAATATTTGCAAATTGCATATAAACACCAGTTGATGAGGCTCATAAATGGGAATTCTCCATATCGCGACACATAGCAGATGGCGTGTCGTCCACGTAAGCCCATTAGATTCCTGAGGGACTACAGAGATGGAATAATTATGATACAATGGGATCTTTCGTCCGCACCTCGTCTCCGAGGCTGTATCCGACCTTTTGGAGACCTCCCCGGAGTACCTTCCCTATGCGCCTAGCGGTCAGCCAACAGCTCGCCCCCAAACAATCCTACAGCCGAGCTTTCACAGCCTCCTTGCTCGTCTCCGAGCTGTTATAGGGCTGAGCTTGCTCGGCCTCCTCGCTCGTCTCCGAGCTGTTACAGGGCTGAGCTTGCTCGGCCTCCTCGCTCGTCTCCGAGCAATCCAGTGAGCCGGGGTTCCTTGGCTTCCCTGTTCAGCCGAGAGCCCGGAACCCAAGTGCCCTCGTAACAGCTCCGTATATCTCGCCAAAACGATATCTCCGCCGCTCCACGTTCCGCGTCTCACGCTGGCGCATCTCTCCATTAATAAGCGTGTCCCGCTATTAATGGATGTATCCCGCCATCAACGCGAATGTGACGCGGGGACGTAACAGACGGCGAGAATCTCGCGCCAGTTCGCTCCAAGCGACAGCTATATAAATCCCTTCTTCCAAATGAATCAGGTAATTCGAACACATTCCAATACGCCGCTATCCTGCCGTTAGTTCTCTGTACTTACTTGATCGTCAGAGGGTCCCACGGTGGTTTCCCATCTCTGGACTTTCCTTGCAGGTAGCTCGGAGTCAACGACAACCAACAACCCATTGAGACCCATACACTCAGCTCTTATAGAAAATCTCAACCGTTCGGCACCGCTGGCAGCAAGATCAACGAAATACGACATCTGAGGGAGATCAAGTTCTCCATCACCGGCTATCTTATATATAATATATAAATCTATATGGGAAAAGCCTTTTTTTTGTCTCATTTGATTGCAAAATTATCTCCAGACTCATGGTCATCTCTATAAATAGCAATCTATCCAATCGTGGACTTGATTTTTTTATTAAAAAAACGAGCAAAATTATCTCCAAGCCCCTAAGCATCTCTATAAATTGCAATATAGCCTCTGTGCACTTAATCCGTTTAGTTGCCTCTAAGGGTGTAGCCGAGCCGAGCTTGAACGAGCCGACCCTTATCCAAGCTCGGCTCGGCTTAGTTTATGCTAGCTCAAGTCTGGCTCAAGTTCGTCTCGAGCTGAGCAAGTCTGGCTCATATTTAGCTCGTTAGCTTACCGAGCTTTAAACGAGCCAAAGTCGAGCTCGAATGCATATTCTATTAGGCAATCTCTGAAAGGAAAACGACAAAGGTGCGTTTGGTGGAGGCTGAGAATAGGTCAATGGTCATTACAGGTGTTTCGGAAGAAAAAATTAAAGTATTTTGTAAGAGTCTAAGCTAGGGACAACAATCATAAAGCCTAAAACTCAGGGCTTTGAGATATGGAAATATTAAAAAAAATAATATTTAGAGAATGGAATGAGTCTAAGTGCTGGGTTTTATATTCACCTCAGTTGCACTTTATCTGCTATCTCTTAATTGAATTAAGTGTCTCGAGAGTTGTATAAAATCTACTTTATATTACATATTACTGGTTTTTTCCAAACTGTGTAACTGAGCCGAACTCGAGTCAATACCGAACGAGCCTGGCTGACCTCAAGTTCAGCTCGTTTAATAAACGAGACAGGCTTTCAGGCTCATATTCGGCTCATTAATAAATGAACCAAGTTTGAACGAGCTGATATCGAGCTGAACCCTAATCAAATCCGAGCTGACTCGTTCAATTACCATCCCTAGTTGTCTCCAACGAGATTTTTTTTATAGGATCCAACACCATTTTGTTAGTCGTTTCACATGGGAATATGGTCATTTTGGCTAGGCTTGGCCTTCGCTTTGCCAAACGCTATTTGACCCATTATTATGAAAAACACCTCGCAATCTTCCATATTATGTTGGATAAACATTAAGTATACCATGCTACAATTTGCGGTCTTTGAAATCTCTATCAAAGGATTTATATTCTTCAAATATAAATCACTAAATATCACAAAATAATGAATAATTAGCATAAACTCGTATTGTTCTTTCGTTACCCATCCATAGTAGTTTTTACTGAAAATCGAAAGTTCGAAAGTGAAAATAAAAATTCATCATTAAATTTTAATTAACCAAATTTTTGAATAAACTTTCTGATAAACTCCATTTGCTACAGGTTCCGAAGACTGTTTCAAAAAGGCTTAATAATTTTTTATTATATTCTATACAAGATTTATTAAATATTCTTATGTTTTTACCACCAATAATGTTAAACAATTTATAAGTTGTGCCGAAATTTATAATCCTGTCCATTTTTTTGCAATTAACTCAACCAGCTCATCTTTCATAATATAAAAATGATTCATCCAAAAAGTTTGCCTGGCTTCCTATCTTGATGGGTTGTGATTAAGACTTTGTCGATTCTCGATTTCAATTTTTTATGTTGTTATTTTCATCGTACCTATCTTATCATTAATATTATCGTCATTATTACATTTGATATAAAAATGAAAAAAAGGTATGTTAAGTTTTTTATGTTGTCAATCTTGGGCTTAAATGCCTTTATTGCCGTTTTTTTAATACCATGTCTTCTCAATGTCTTATTTACAGATACCATATCAATATAGAATCGTTGCAACATTTAAACATATTGGGATATTCCCTCTTCCCTCCTATATTTCGGAGCTTAGGGCTTGCATTGAAAAATTAATTTCCAATCCTCGCTAATTATGATTGATCAATCTTTTCTCGTCTTAATCCATGTTTCCATCTTTTGGAACGGTGAATATACATTCAATTCAATGCTTATTTTATTTATTTATATATTTACTTTATGGATACTTGGCTATCATAAAAAAAATTATCTTTTAATTATCTATGCATTTAATATTAAAAGGGTTCGGTCTCAGGTACAACGTTGGAGAAAAAAATTTATCCAACAAATCATGACCGTTCAAAGTTAACCGCTTCTTAAAAGAGCGGTTAAAATCTAACGGTTGTCATTTAACAACTAATTAAAGTAGTGGTTAATATCAACATTGGATAAAAAATTATACAACAAATCAGAACTGTTTATAGTTAACCGTTATTTTAAGTAGATATTAAATCTAACGGTTTTTATTTAATCTATACTTAAAATAGCACTTAAAATCAAAAGTTAATTTACCCAATAAATCAGAACCGTTCAAAATTAACCGCTACTTAAGGCAGCGGTTAAATCTAACGGTTGTTATTTAACTTCTACTTAAAATAGTTATTAAAATAAAAAGTTAACCGCTGCTTAAGTAATTTTTTTTCCAAGCGGTTACGGAATATATCATCTCTCGACTTTCGAACCTTATTTTCTGCCACATGATGTCTATGTTTTTCTCAACGGGGTTTTTCGAACTAATTATGGTATATTTTTTATTTCTACGTTTACATACACTATCATGTCTATTAATCTAGCTTATAAGTGGACTATTCCTGAATTAGAAGAAGAAGAAAAAGGAATAGTAGTGGAAAAAGGCAAAGAAATAATAGAACTAATTGATTTATGTTATAAAATCGATCCAAGAAACAATAAAATATCTAGCAATAATCGTAACTCAAATCACATGAAAAAACGCCCAATTTACATCTGAAAACTCTAACAAAAAACCCTAAATAAATAACAAAAACTATAGTAATTAAAGTAATTAATTTACCTTATGAAATCTATACAAGAATCAAGAGAATACCTTATAAGAATCACAGTTCAAATCATAGCAAAAATCGACCAATTTCGATCTCAAACTCCTAAATCGCTGGAAGGGTTTCTACTTTTATAATATGATCCACTATTTTAAGTAGCGGTTAAATATTTTAACCTATTTTTTAAGTAATGGTTAAATCTGAACCGTTTATTTTAATCGGTTAAAATAAACGGTTCAGATTTGTTGAATAAATTAATTTATCCAACGCTGTACATTGTTTCGTCCCATAATATTAAATAGCGAGAAAGAAAATGTTAAGGATTACAAAATTTAGTTTTTAGTTAATTTTTCTAATCTGGTGGAAAATTTAGTCTTTTCTGGACATACTACCGCTTGCACCAACTTTACCACTTAGACTAGAAATTGAAGTAGAAAGCAAGAAATTCAAACAAAAAAATTCTTAGGTATAAATCATTGGTAAGACCTGCCGATAGGATATAGTACTAACTCTATATTATCTAGAATATTTCCTATAGGTTTTTGGTTTTTTCCTTCTTCTTCTTTTTTTTTTGAAAATATTAGCGTGACAATAAAAATGAAAATCTTCAGATATGCAATCAATTTTATTAATTATTTACTGCTCCATTCATAACCAATCTGTTCAAAAATCATTCTACCAAATACACTCCGACAAATCAAATGAAATTTGAGATAGGTGATTGCATGAATGTGTAATTTTGAACCGTGAACCATGACTCCTTGTGACTCCATGCATGGCGCAGGGGCCTTGCTGGTATAATTAAAAACAAATTGAAGACATATAGTTTGATGTTGGTGGTGGAGGAGGGGGGGGGGGGGAGGGGGGGGGGTGTTGTTTGTGTATAACCCTACAGCTTCTGTACTTTTATACACCCTTTTCTACTCTTTCTTTGTATTTATATATAATTCCTTGAATTGTTTAAAGCTGTTAACAAAACACAATTACATTTATATTTGTTCAAAACATGATTGCTCGGATTTAAAATAATAAAGCTTTCCTGTTTATTAACTTGCCAAAAAAAGGAAAATGAATCCTTTCTAATCTATTACAATTTGTTATCTTTTAATTAATTACATATAAGAAATGTATTTAATTAAATTTTCAGCAAATTATCTTAGTTTATACTAAATTATCATTGTTATAATCTATTTTATTATATGTCATATTGATCAGTCGCTTAAATACAGCCCTAAAAATGTAGATTTGAGTGGTAAATTTCTAAATTAAGTAAATTTAAACACAAGCAACAAGAATTAGAAACAAATAAATCTTTAAATTAAATAATAGATTTATAATTAAATAATATTAGATAAGTATATTTATATACTAATTAAGTTGGCATATCCTTTACATGTACACCACACCAACGACCATGTTTTTCCTTTTTCCAAAACAGCATGAAAGATAAAAGGATGATATTTACAAATACAAAGATCTGCGGTATATATATAAAACAACCCATATTTTAATGACGTGGCCAAGTATACCTATAATGAATTGATAATACAAAATTACAAAATGTGACAATTTCCGGATTAGAGATCATTCACACACAAACCAAAAATAATATATTAATTAATAATTATGCATTTATACAGTTATAAAAACCTATATATGTCCGGAACAAACGGATCTCTATCAGATCCATTTATTTTCTTCTTAATCAGTATTTATTTGTTCAAGATCAGCATCAAAATCTAGACCCTCAACATAGACATATCTACGAAATAACAAATTACTATATACATTGTAACTTCCAAGTAAATATATAACCTATAGTTATAATTAATTGACCACAGAAAACATTATCATAAATCACATTCAGAACTAATGAAATATTTGCTAATTGCATGCGCGTACATGAATGATTGAAGAGAAGAATCTAGTCTAGAAGAAAACAAACGGATATATGATTCTCTCGCATTTTTTATATATAAAAAAGAGCATCACACTACAAATCAAGTCTTTTCAAGATCACAGCAGTAAAATCTCAGGCATTTGTCCGCATTCACTCAATTTTATCTTCTCCACTCCATCTATTTGTGGATACTTATTCCCTTCTTCTTAACATCGAGAAGCACAAAAACTTTTAGCTAGGATTTAGCATTTGTACTTGCTAAGCCCTTTGATCACCCATTTGCTTGTCGTTTCCAAGTTCGATTGCAATTTGCTTGTACATGCATGTCTCAATTCGTACGGTTCTGTTTATTTTATTTTATTTTTTGACATGAACAAGATCTGTCCAAAGCATGTTCGTCTTACGTTCTACTGGAATCTCTTAATTGTAGCATGTTGGATTTTGTTCTGGCTTCCACGTCTACTCCAGTATTCCGTGGAGAAAGCTCGTCTTTTCATACTTCCGTGGATTCTCAAGCACGTCGACTTCTCATCTTCTCATATATCTAGACCCTCATCGGTTTCGGGTTCATGAAGTAGGAGGTCGGAAAAAGAGCTCCACGGCGAGCTTGAGGTCTTAAGGGAAGAAAGCACCGGATGTAAGTTTGATAATTCTTGGTTTCAATACAATTTTCATACAATTATCGAGAATATTGTGTACTGATACTTTTCTATTGATAACATTATAGTACCTGCTCGATTTCAATGACTTTCTCGACGACGAAGGCGCCAAGTGCTAGAGATAGAGTGGAAAAGAACAAAACGCGTGCACATCGACGAATCACTTCATTTCGTACGTTTTTACATTTTAAGAAGTTGTAAAATATGATTATATGAATGATATGTTAAGTAATGAATTTGTTTAAGTAATGAATTTCCGGAGTTGTTTAAGTAATGATTTTTATTTCATTAAGAAGTTGTAAAGTATCGAATTTTTGTTTATTATCTACTTTCTTTGTTTTGAATTGATTGTGGAATGGATTGACTCTGTATGCGGCACGACCGCAAGATGTGTATTGGTTGTTTGTTGGTTATAATATTAGTAATTGAATTAAATTTATATCGAATGTTCGAAAACCATGCAAAACCTGCTCTTTTTTCCCCTCTATATACAACTTATTTCGTCAGGCATTATCCGACGAAATAAGTTATTTCGTTAGAAATTACTCGACAAAATAAGCTTATTTCAGACAAATTTTTCCCAGTTTTTTCGAACTTATTCCATCGGATAATTTCCGATGAAATAAAGTAACCGATGAAATAAAATAAGTACCCGACGAAATAAGTTTATTTCGTCGTAATTTATTCTGTCTGACATCAGCAGACAAAATAAGTTTATTTTGTCAGGCGTCCATTTATTTCGTTGGGTGACGCCCCATAAAACAAGTGGATGATTCTTGTAGTGTCTATGGACATGGTTATTAGAATATAAAATACTAACTAGCCCTCAACCATCAGGTTTGCTTTCTGTCACACCCCGCTTCCCAAAATAAATACAAAATAGCGGGAACGTGATGAGCCCCATGACTTATCTATACTGAGAAGCACTCCTCCCAGATATAGACACGCTCAATATCTGTCACGCAATAGTAATTTCATCAGAAAATACCGAGTCTCAAACTAACAACCAAGATATACATACACGATAGGTCATGAAAATATCATAAGTCTTACGGCATCCCACTACTACAAATAAGGGTTGCCCCTACGGATTTATCGGTAGGGGCAACCTACTGCCCCTACGGATATATACGTAGGGGCGTAAAAACACCCCGTAGGTGCAAAGGCCGCAGGTGCAAGTTGAGGTCCTGAACTTGGCCCTACGGATAAATATATTCCCCTACGGATAACTCAGTAGGTGCTATAGCCCCTACGGAGTACCCCGTAGGGGTAATAAAATCATATATTTAATTTTTTTTTGAATATATTGTATATACCTACGGATACAGCCGTAGGGGATATAAAGTAGCCCCTACGGCTGTTTCCGTAGGGGCCACTCCCTACACAATGCACTGAGATCGCGGGGGGAAAATATCAGGGAAACTGATATTTTGCCCCTACGGATATATACGTAGGGGATATATATTGGCCCCTACGTATATATCCGTAGGGGCACATCCAACACCCTACACTGATATCAGGTTTCCTGATATCAGGTTTCCTGATAGTTTGCCCCTACGGATAACTCCGTAGGGGCAATATATTTACCTACGGAGTAATCCGTAGGTACATGTTTTCTGTATTTTTTTTTAAAAAAGGGCTGCTAGATTTTTTCCCGCCCTGTGCACAATACTATATACATCAATCAAATCATATATTACAGTATTCATAATCACATCCCACGCATATATATAATATACAAAAGAAACCCAAAAACTGAATATGATATAAATTCAAACCAATATCAATATCGTTTCAAAATGTAGTACAATGTGATATAAATAAATACATGTTTCAAAAAATAAGAACCAAAAAGCTACCCTAGTTCGGTCCAGCTCCACCTCCGAGTAACGTTCGAATAACGCGCGCCTGCTCCTCGGTAAATACACTATCCAATACTGCAAATAAAGGAGTCTGAGCGGCATGTGGAGCTGGCGTCGTGGTCTGCGCAGCCGCCGTCGAGGTAGTCGCTTGCGGAGCCGCGGCTGCGGGAGTCTGAGTGGGCGGTGGAGCTACAGGAGCTGTCTGCGGAACCGCAGCCGATGTAGTGGCTTGCGGAGCCGCAGCCGAAGGAGATGCATGTGGAGGCTCGGCCGATCTACCCTGTCGCGTCTGGACATAACGTGTGTAAGAAGCGTCTAAGAACTGTGTATTATTCGAATTCGTTTCATTATTAAGTTATTTCGAAACCCTGTTTGGATATCTAGTTTGGAAAAGCGTTGTTTATTTTAATTACATATGTATGTATGATTAATCAGACTTACGTACTAATAAGGGTTGTGTTGATATGTATATAATATGAAATGATATTTTACTATAAAGTAGTATACATACCAGCATCTCCTTCAACTCCTGAACGGTGGCCCTCAAGCTATCCAGTTCCTGATGGACATGCCGGCCACTGGAGATGGAGGAAGTAACCGCCGGGGTGGAGTCCAACCTCATATGGGCCCTGCTAGGGCCCAATCCCCGGCCTCTCTCCCAACCTCCGTGGTGCCCTCCGTGTGCGGCGTCCAGGACTGGGGTCAGCAGCCTCGGATCGTTCTGTCCGGTAAAATCGATCCCCGAGGCCTGGGCCTGCTCAACCACCCGCTCCTACACCCACATTAAGCAGTAAAGTATAAGTATAAAATTTAAACTTGAACCTTCCAAAACTAAAATTTCAAATTTGGGTAGAAAAAATATTAACACTTACGCAGTACTCCTGGGTAGCGACGTCGGGACATCGAAGCTCGCCCGTGGCGGGATCTGTCGAGGTGCCGTGGACGGCAAGATATGCGGACAGCACGCTCGGTGTACCACCTGACGCCACGGTCCGAGATGTCTGCAATATTAGAAAGTAACTCTTAATATTAGAAATATTAGAGAATAACTCTTAATATTGCAGAATATTAGAGAATAACACTTAATTTACCGATAACTCCATGGCTCGAGTAATGTTCCTCGAGCCACCTGTGTAAGTGGGGCGACCCCTCTTCGCCGACTTCCTGTTCTCTGTATTCTGAGCGGCCTGTTTCTGCACAACGCATTAACATTTAGTTTTCTAATTAAGAAACACAAAGAAATAAATTATATCATAAATAATGAATTAAATTTAAAATACCTACTTGTTTGCGTTCGGAGTCGAAATAAGCGCACAATAGAGGCCATGTCTCTACGTCGACTCTCGCAAACGCCGGAGTAGATAGGAGGGCCGCTCTCTCTGCCTCGGGGGTCGCTATCCATAGGGAGTAGCAGTCGGCCTTCAGCTCATTCCTGTTGTATCGGACCTTGGCCTGCATGTTCTTCATCAGGCCATTGTACAGAGCATGAAGGTCGAGCACCCTCCCCGAGTGATCAGGGTCGGCTACAGGCTGAAAATCGTAATCCAACTGAAAATACAAAAAAAAAACATTGTTATTAGATTGCATGTGTTAATAATAAATATATTGGATAGATCAAATGAAAATATATATTAATACATACCTGAGCCTGTTCAAAGAAGAGGGCGAATGAGCGCTGGTGCTGCTCGCCCCACTCAACGTGAAGTGGATAGTTTTTCACGATCCGGCTCTCGTCCCCCAAATACCGGCCGAACCTCTCGGCATGAGGACCGGTATAGCGATAGTCAAGGGTAAAAAATAGGGGGAATGCTGCCTCCCCCCTAGCTCTATTAGGCCTCAGCCTATGGGACTGATTCGGGCCTCGAGTCCCCCTCTGGGGATGGAGAGGCCCTGCGTCTGCACGAAATATCAAGACAATCAATAATAATACAAAGTTGTATTAAGAAATCAAGGTTAAACAAAAATTCAAGTGTGATATATACCTCCGGTGAATAACGCACGAGCCTGGGCCCGAGCAGCAGCACGAGCGGGACGATAGTTCCTCCGGTGAGGAACAACCGGGGTCCCGGACCCGGACGCATCCCCTCCAACTATAAAATAAACATCGACGCTAAATCTCCATGAAGTTCATATTTATGCTATAGAGCATATGTAAAATAAATAAATATTTTAAATTTATTCATACTAACCTGCAGACGATGCGGAGGGTACGGAAGCGGCAGGAGTGGCCCCTGTGGAAGGTGTGGACGCACCACCTATAATTAGACAATTAAAAATAGATTTTATAAGTAATTGCAAAAAGAATGTGTAGATCAATAATATAACGTTCTAAATCAATATGCATGAACTATAGGACATATAAACATACCCGCAGGTGCGGTGGTGTCACCACCTACAGCTAGACAATAATAAAAATTGCTAAGTAAGAGCAAAAGGAATGTGTATTTATGATATAGCATTCTACATCAATATACATACACTATATGATATATGAACATACCTGGAGGAGCGGGGGTGGCCTCTGTCCCAGATGTGGACGCAGGACCAACAACTAGACAATTAAAAATAGATTTGATAAGTAATTGCAAAAAGAATGTGTAGATCAATAATATAACGTTCTAGATCAATAATATAACGTTCTAAATCAATATGCATGCACTATATGATATATAAACATACCTGGAGGAGCGGGGGTGGCCTCTGTCCCAGATGTGGACGCAGGACCAACAACTAGACAATCAAACATTGACAATATAAGTAATTTTGACATAAACAGGCATGAATATCTGTAATATTAAATTGAAAATGGATATGCGTGCAGTATACCTGGAGGTGTGGCAAAATCCACACGGAAGGAGGCATCCGAAGGGGTCTCCGATCTGGGTGCAAGACCGGCCCTCTGAAGCTCCCTACGGAGCTCTCCGGGCGGCAGAACCGCTCTGCCTCTGCCTCTGCCTCTGCCTCTGCCGCGGCTGGAGCTCCTGCCGCCCCTCGCTGCTCCCGACATCGTCATCCAATCTAGATAAACGGTTCGTGAACGCATTAGACAATCATTAAAAGTATTGACTATATATGCTCTAGAGCGTAAAATGTGAAGTAATAATATAACATTACTGATAACCTTTTTCGTTTCGTGGGCGCATCATACATATCTACTTGGATTTCATCGTCGATGTCATTTCTAACCCACGTAACTTCATGATCGGTCGAAGACAACCCGTCCTTCGAAACAGACGGTCGGAGCACTTTAAGACTTCTCTCTTCTTCGTCCTCATCGCTATCCTCGTATTCTGGGACATCGTAGACATCTCTAGGTTTCCATCGGCATACAACACTCCACCCCGGATGCTTCAAACACTGTGAGTAGTATACTTGGAACGCTTGGTTCGGAAAGATAAACGGATCGTCTTGACCGTAAAATCGAAGTGTGTTCACACTGGTCAATCCATATTCATCTTTCCAAGTCCCAAGACTGCTTCTCCACCTGTCTGTATCGGTTCGCGGATCGTACCAAGTACAGTGGAATATATAAAAGGGTTCTGATCGTCCGGGATAGTGGATGCCGAGTATACAATTTAAGTACCCATAGTAAATCACACCGTCCGATCCTACCGTCGCAATACCACTATTCTGAGTGATTCTAGATGTTTCTATGTCCTTAATTTCGAATTTGTATCCAAGGACACCAAATCCTTTGTAATGTGCAACCTCCATACTAGGAAATTGAGCTAAACATCTTGAATCACTCTCAAATGATGCAGACAAGTTCGGATCGTGGATCTAACAAAACAAATTTTACGATAAATACATAACGATACAAGTTTAGATTAAAACTGATAGCAATAAAATGTAATTCGAATAACTTACATGCTCTGTGACCCAATCACAAAAATTATCCTGATGGTATTTTTCCAAACGCTCTTCGTTCCAATCAGGATACCCCTCACGTACCTCGTTAAAATGAGTTCTGTTTTCGACAAATAATTGTGACATTAATATTATGTCATTTCATACACACACAAACACAGATATAACAATTAATCCAAAAGAACTTACTCTCTAATTTGTTCAAGACATTCGCAATTAAGCAAGATAAACCGGTATATCTTGTTGATAAACATAGTGTCTACCCTCTTATACTCGGCTTTACCATATGGCCCGTCTTGAATTCTTCGAGGTCGGTTAAGCCTTGTCTCAATGTTCTCGTCCAGATAGCGGGAGCAAAATGTGGTTGCTTCATCAAGAAGATAACCTTGCATGATAGAACCCTCTGGTCGATTTTTATTGCGTATATACTTCTTAAGAGTGTAAAGGTACCTAATGAGAATATGTTGAATAAATAAACACGGGCATACATGACAAAAATAAATTTATAAATTGCGCGAAACGAAAAATTACATGTACCTCTCGACGGGATACATCCATCGATATTGTACCGGTCCGGCTAACTTCGCCTCAGTTGCAAGATGAACCGTCAAGTGTATTATGATATCGAAGAATGACGGTGGGAAAATACGCTCAAACTTGCAAAGTATCAACGCAATAGAATTTTGTAGTTTATCCAGCGTCGCAACCTCCAGCGTTTTAGCACACAACTCCCTGAAAAAACAACATAGGTCGTTGATTACTAGACCAACCGAGTCGGGGAGAGAAGTCCTGAGGGCTAATGGAAGAAGGTGCTCCACGATAACATGGTGGTCATGACTTTTCAGCCCATCGATCTTGCCCTTCACAATTTTTATTTTCTTGCTGAATGATCCTGAGAAACCTGTGGGGACTTTCAAATCATGCAACACCTGCAGGAATCTTTTCTTTTCCGGTTGTGACATATGATAAGCGGCATTGGGAAGTACAAACTTGCCCGGTTTACCCGCTACCGGTTTAGGGTGCAGTTCACTTCTTATTCCCCACTCTTGTAGATCCATCCGGGCATTCATGTTGTCTTTCGATTTCCCGTCTTTACACAGAAGCAAGTTAAGTATGTGCTCTGATACTCCCTTCTCTATATGCATGACGTCCAGACAATGACGCACTGAATTTGTAGACCAGTACGGAAGCTCGAAGAAAATGCTTAACTTGTTCCAATATTGTGGTTTGACCTGTCTCGTCGGATCCATCCCGAAGGTCACGTTATTGTAACCATCCCATTTAGCAGTCACGTCCTCTCCGGACAATGGGGATGGAGGCCCAAGAAGCTCCTGATGACCATCAAAGTGAACCGTGTCTAACCTGTAGGGGTGGTCTGGAGGCAGAAAACGTCGATGGCCGCAATAACAAACCTTCCTGCTAAAATTCAAAAATTTTGATGTTGTGTGTTCATGGAAATGAGGACATGCTTTGTGACCATGTACGGACCAACCTGAAAGCATTCCATATGCAGGAAAGTCATTAATTGTCCACATTAAAGCCGCACGCAGTATGAAGGTTGTATTTGTGTTTGAATCATATGTCTCTACACCATCAATAAACAAAGTTTTCAGCTCCTCAATCAGAGGTCGGAGATAGACGTCGATATTGTTCCCCGGTGAGTTTGGTCCGTCGATAAGAAGAGGCATCATAAAGTATGATTGGTCCATAGCCAACCAAGGCGACAGATTATAAATTATCATTACAACGGGCCATGTACTGTGACTTCCAGCCATATAGTTGAATGGGCAGAAGCCATCGGCAGCCAGTCCGAGCCGGACATTGCGGGGATCGCTACTGAATATTGTGTGCCTCCTATCGAAATCCTTCCATGCCGGTGAATCTCTTGGATGGCTCATTTTTCCATTTTCGCTTGGAGGAGCACGATGATGCCAAATCATTGCCTCGGCTGTTTTCTTGCACCTGAATAGCCTCTGTAGCCTCTGTGTTATGGGAAAATATCGTGCTATCTTCACAGGTATATCAGGCTTCTTATCAGAATCTTTCGGCTTATACCTGGCCTCTCCGCATGTTGGACACTCTTTCAAATCTGAATTCTCTTTCCGGTACAACACGCAATTTTTAGGACATGCTTGAATCTTCTCGCACTTTAGACCCAAATCAGACATCATTTTCTGGGCTTCGTACCAGCTTTCGGGCACATTATTTCCCGGAGGCATAGAATCTTTCAAGAACGAAAGAAGCATTGTGAATGACTTGTTGCTCCATCCATTTAGGCACTTAATTTGGAAAAGTTGGACGAACCATGAGAGGGTGGAATACTTCGCATTCTCATAAACTGGTTTCCTAGCATCATTCATGAAATTTTCATATTTATCCGCACGCGGTCCTTGACCGGAAGGAATGTCATCTTCGGTACGAATAGATTCACCTAGGGCAGCCTCTACCATATCCTCCATTTCTTCTGATGGAAATAAATTTCCGTATCCTGCCGTATTACCGAATTCTTCTTCTTCTCCTGCCGCATTATCGTGTTCTCCTTCTACCGCAGTACTGCATTCTTCTCCTTCCCCGTGATATTTCCAAATTGAATAAAGTCTAGTAAACCCATGTTTTACAATATGAAGCTCTGCCAATTCTACCTTCTGCCAGTACTTATTGCCACATCTATCGCACGGACAGAGAATCTTCTCTAATATGATCTTATTATGTGCTCGTGCAAATTCAAGGAAAGCAGCAACCCCTGCGACAAACGTAGGTTGCATACGTTGTTTCCAATCCACATACATCCAGTCCTTAACTCTGACGTACTCATGGGCCATGTTAGACTGAATAACATATAAATTGTAGGTTATGCTGACTATATTGAGAAATATAAGAACGGGATAGTTACTGACAAAGGAGAAAATCCATGTAGATGCTTTGTGTGTGCGTTTGTCGTTGAAAAGAATAAATTATCGCACGTTATGTTGACCGATAGACGGGGACTAAGTGGCGCTTTTAATTAGTTTCATATATGGGTATCGATGGGAATATGAAGGTTTCATATTATCATATATTGGTTTTAACCCGAACATCTCGAGTCGCTCTCTGATTATGCGTTTGTATGTATGTGTTCCGGCTGTCGGGGGTAGGCTTCTATCCCATTAAGAATGTATAGAGCGAACGCCCATCACTTGTGCTTTCAACCGTTTCGAGTAAATTTCGGCAGCACCTCCCCGCTGTTCTCCGAGTACACTGTAATAGAATAGATAATCATTTCAAAGCTGTGAAACAACGTTGAAATGAACATCTAATCTATCTTTGTACACGGAGAACCAGCGGAAAGGTACCGACGAAATATCTCGAAACGGATGAAAACACAAGTGAATGAAGGCGTTTGCTTTATACATTCTTAACTTGTCCACACGGGACAAATCTATGGGTTACCATACGATTGAATTTTCTCGTCGCGCAGACTATACGACGGTTGTTAGTATCGAGCTATACTGTCCGATATTTAACAACCTTCGTATAGTTCTAGGTCACGACGAGCATCGCACGTATGTTAACCGATAGACGGGGACTAAGTGGCGCTTTAGTTTCATATACGGGTATCGATGGGAATATGAAGGTCTCATATCATCATCGAGTATCATATATTGGTTTTAACCCGAACATCTCGAGTCGCTCTCTGATTATGCGTTTGTATGTATGTGTTCCGGCTGTCGGGGGTAGGCTTCTATCCCATTAAGAATGTATAGAGCGAACGCCCATCACTTGTGCTTTCAACCGTTTCGAGTAAATTTCGGCAGCACCTCCCCGCTGTTCTCCGAGTACACTGTAATAGAATAGATAATCATTTCAAAGCTGTGAAACAACGTTGAAATGAACATCTAATCTATCTTTGTACACGGAGAACCAGCGGAAAGGTACCGACGAAATATCTCGAAACGGATGAAAACACAAGTGAATGAAGGCGTTTGCTTTATACATTCTTAACTTGTCCACACGGGACAAATCTATGGGTTACCATACGATTGAATTTTCTTGTCGCGCAGACTATACGACGGTTGTTAGTATCGAGCTATACTGTCCGATATTTAACAACCTTCGTATAGTTCTAGGTCACGACGAGCATCGCACGTATGTTAACCGATAGACGGGGACTAAGTGGCGTTTTAGTTTCATATACGGGTATCGATGGGAATATGAAAGTTTCATATCATCATCGAGTATCATATATTGGTTTTAACCCGAACATCTCGAGTCGCTCTCTAATTATGCGTTTGTATGTATGTGTTCCGGCTGTCGGGGGTAGGATTCTATCCCATTAAGAAAAAATGGAGTGTATTTCGCTGTGAGAGACTCTTCAAAGAAATGGAGGAAGAAGCACTAAAGAAAAAAGAGAGAAAAATAAGAATATAAAGTTGAAACTAAAGTTGAGCTATCCGCTGAAATCATAAAGCATAGGAAAGTTGATTGAGTCTTGATCTATTGCTCTTTCTTTGCATTATCTCGTATGTCCATTTATAGATTTTAATGCCACATGAGATGTAATCAGTCAGCTCCCTATGGTTGTATTAATGTCAGCTCTTACACAATATGGGTATCTGCCTTACGATTAAGACAACTATGGAATATGTTAATTTAAAATGTAAGGCTAGCTTTCTATGTATTCTGAGGGACTGCTTGCATAGAACTTAGCTTGATCCTCTCAATTATTACACATAAATATGCTGACATGCCTCTCATAACCCTAACCCCAGCCCCACAGTAACCCTAACCCTAGCCCCAACCCTAACCCCAGCCCACCGTAACCCTACCCCAGCCCCACAGTAACCCTAACCCTAGCCCCAACCCTAACCCCAGCCCATCGTAACCCTACCCCAGCCCCACAGTAACCCTAACCCCAGCCCCACCGTAACCCTAACCCCAGCCCCACCACAGCAGCAGCCGAACCCCAACCCTAACCCTACCCCGACCCCGACCCCGACCCCGACCCCGACCGCCACCGCGCCCCTGCCCAAACCCAACTCTCGCGCGCGCAACCCAGACCCAGCCATGAATAATCCAAAAATGCTTTAATTTACCTCGAGATTTATACCTGAACGGGCGGTGGCGACGACGGCGTCGAATTGGCGAAGAAACCGGCGGTGGCGACGACGGTGGCGACGAAACTGGCGGTGGCGACGAGGATGGCGACGAAATCGGCGGTGGCGACGACGGTGGCGACGACGGCCGGCGACGGTGGCGACGCGACGGTGGCGATTTAGGGTTTTTCGCGCGCGTTTGAGGGAGAGAGAGAAAATGAGCGTAGGCTTTTCGATCTGGATTTGTTTTAAATCGATATTTACTTGCCCCTACGGATATGTCCGTAGGTCCTTTGTTTGCGCCACCGTAGGGGCAAACACCAAATTAAGAATCAAATTTTTTATTCTTGAAAGTCAGTGCCCGTAGGGGCAACCCTTTAGCCCTACGGATTAATCCGTAGGTCCAAGTAAAATCTGCCCCAACGGATAATCCCATCCGTAGGGGCAACCCCCTATTTTACTAGTGTCCCCAACAGATAAGGTTATTACAATACAAGTTTCCATAAGACAAACAAACTGAAACTGATATAGGGATGGGTCGGGTCGAGCTCCACTTGATCTTGTGCATACGACAGATCCTCTGTAGAAGGTCATCATGGTTGCTTCATCTTCCATAAAAGCCATGCTAACAGACATTTCAATCAAACAGAAATATCCGTCAGCGAGCCGACGCTCGAGTAAGTTTACCGAGATAAATAGTAATAAAATATATAAAGAAAGTTATCATGTGCATAGCAGTAAAATCAGACGATATGTTAAACAGGTAGTAATAGGTTGGTTATAATCATGAATTGTATTAAAGATGAAATAATTTGATATCAAATTCATGTAATCATGATGAGCAATCTTTTCATATCATATCTTAAATGTTTATACTTGGCATGATAAACAATCATTTCATGTCATGGATGATTGACTCGGCATGTCAGGCTACTGCGCGTATCTACGGACGTCTCTAGATGAGTTCCCGCATCTATACGGATTCAAGAGGTAACTCATAAGGGATTCAAACGGTGGCCTCGATTGGAATTGTAACGATCCTAAATTTCGTGTACTTTTTTTTTTTATAAATATGTCGTCAATAAATTGTCGTTTTTTTCAAGTGTTGTAGTATATTTAAATTCTTGAAAACTTGGCGTGAGACGGCACACAATAGTGTGAGCTGACTCATGGATCTTTCCTAATGATTATACCTTCACTGTCCTCTTGAACCGGCTCAAAAGGAGTTTGAGCCAACTCAACCCTTACCTAGAATGTTGCATTAATTCATTGTCTGTGTGAGACGGCTTAAGCTATTCTTGAGCCGGCTCATACACAGTACGAAGCTGAAACGTTCGAGATATGCATTTGATAGCTTCTTTAGCTCGTAAACTTTCGTTTCCTCCTCTAACCGCCCCTTCATTGCATTAATACGCCCAATTAAGCCAGAAAACCTTTCAACTCTTGAATCTCCATTAAATTATCTTTTAATGTCCTTAAATTGTTTTAATTGCCTCAAATCCTTTTCAATACTTTCCTTCACTGTCCAAGAAACATATCAAATCTATGAAAATTTCTCTCCCAAAATCCTCCAAGACCCATCGGTGCATTTCCTTCATCTAGACATTGTAGCTTTGATCGAGTTCTCCTCTTTTGTAAACGGCGGTTCGGTTATTATACTGAATCACGACAAGAATAAATCCCTTCCTCAATCGATCTCTCTATTCATCTCATCATCTCTCTCATTTCCTTGTTTTGACCCCTCCAAAAAACTGTTGCTTTGGTTTCGTAGAAATCCATAACGAAATATAGTTTTAATTGTAAATTGGTTATACATGAAGTTGTTAAATCTAATTATTATCCTTGTTAAAATCATTAATCATCTATATTGTCTACCATGTTATTGACAAATCATACATGCCATAGACCTAGAACATATATATAATTGACACTACGATATGATCATAAATCAATATTGCATCGATACATAAACTACTGAATTTCAAACCTGATTGTCTGAACAAACAGGCCTTGAGCTGGCTCAATATAACATGAGTCGTCTCATACACCTAGTGTGTAAAACCTATTACTTGGACATGAAATGAGCCGACTCAAGTTTGGACTTGAGCCGTCTCAAGACATGGTCGAGCCGGTTCAATTTAATAATGAGCCGTCTCATGGTAACAGATTAAAATACATGACATTTCAGTGATTGTTGAGCAATCTCAATTTGGATTGAGCCGTCTCAATAACTCTTGAGCCGTCTTAATAACTCTTATACTAGAGAATATATACTTGATTAGAGAAGACTTTTGGGCCGTCACAAGTATACTTGAGCCATCTCAAACTGATACGAAACCTGACATGGAATCTTAGATGATAGTTTGATTCATATACCCAAGTCATATTGCCTAAGCATATTAATTGACATATAATATGATAGAATATGGATATATTAACTGATTGACCATACTACTCTTGAATTTTCTAGTTTTATGATACATTTTATCTATTCTTGCTGGAATATCATAAATGCCACATCTCATGCTTGAGAATATGTATTTTCTTGATCTCCAAGTTGTTATATTCACATGTTTACATGAATAAATTTACTACACGGTAAACTTGACTTGACTCGAACCCTGAATATCATTTGACATGAATACTTGACATTTTACATGAATACTTGATACTCGACATGAACTCAATTCGAAACATGAACTTATGCTCTCTCATGTATTCATGCTTTCGAGTTAGGCTTGCTACATTAACTATAAATTAGATACAAAAGGTGTTGGGATGGTTTGAGTGTGAATCCAATGAAATCTCAGAAGTCCCCTAGAACATGAATCCATGAATACTAACACATGCATACAATCATGACGACCCATGTTTCCAAGCCTCTAAGGCCCTACTCTTGGGTTTGGAATATTTCGACGACGGTTGAAATCTCGTTACTAACACCTTTGATTCGGGCTCATGATTTCTTGCTCTTGGGGCCCTATCCTTGAGTTCGAGTATACTCATGGGATTGGTTGACATTCGCACTTGAACTGTCATTAGTTATATTGTACTTGTAGAGACCTTTTAAGACATATTGATATTCACTTCATGCTCACTACACACCCATATTACATGTTATGCTGATCACCACACACTATATTATATTGTCATGCTCATATATCATAGTATTGTCATGCACATTGTCATGTTACACTTGAACATATGTTTATGATTTCCATTCATGCTATATTACATGTCGCCTTCACTTTATTATATAATTCACCCTTCTTTTGGGGATTTACACGAGCGCAGGTTCGCTGACGGGCATTCCATCACGTTTTCTTCTATCCTTAGAATATTCGTCAGGTGATATTGAGACAGAGGAGTAAGAAGCGACGAAAGAGGAGTACGATCAACTTGCATCACATGCAGACGTCTAGTTTCTATTCAGCTTTTATATTCTGTATGCCTTCTGTTTTAGGCTTATCAATATTATTGTATTTGTTCCAGACATTGTATTATTGTTTTAAACTCTGTAGAACTTTGAATGTAATAATTTAGTTGTTGGAATTTTATTATCATGTTTATTCTTACTTATATTATACTGCTTATTACGCTTAGCGTATTTGTTGCGAGAAACGACTTTCTCGAAATAAATACGTCGCGGACTTGTTATGTATCCATTACCGCTCATTTAGGAAGCGAGACATGACAGGTTTTATTGGTGGCTAATGTAGGTCCATTCTAGATGAATATCATAAGCAATGAGATGCAAGAAATATGAAACCCGACAACTTTTACATTCCTTGCATTTCAATTTTCTTTGAATCTATTCTAATCCATTTTCCCTCTATTTTAAAGTGATGACTTCCTCTGACCACAACAACATCAACGGAGAAATCCCACCACCACCACCACCACATGTTGCTGCAACTCTACTCACTGAGAAGATGATGCTTTTAGAGGCTATCATGAGCCTATTCGAGGGCCAGCGGGTTCGAGGCACGATTCACCAGGAGTAGACCGCTCTCCTCTGTCATGGATTAGTCCGTCCTGAAGCAGAAACATCAGGAGTGAAGCAATTCCGAGTATTGTATCCGAAGAATTTCTCTTGGAAAGAGAGCCCACCAGAAGCTGAAGAATAGGCTCAAAATATTGAAGATGACCTGGCGATGGCTCAAGTTCCAAATACGGCTTAGATTTGAGTGGCGAAACTTCAGCTGACCGATAATCCCAGGGTTTGCTGGAAAGCCGAAGAGAGTCGTCTTCCGCAGCCTATTAAATGAAAAACTTTTTGCAAACTCTTTGACGCCAAGTACTTCCCAAAGACTGCACTTTTCGAGATGGAACAACAGTTTGTTCATCTGCAACAAGGATCCATGTAGGTCAAGTCGGTAGATGTGTATGGAATCGAATTCACTATGCTCGGCAGGTAAATCTATCATCTTGGAATTCGTTATTTCTTAATCACAAAAAAGTTCTGATACCCATGTTGAATCAGGTTCGCTGCCCACCTGATTCGTACCGGAGAAATTCATGCCAGACGCTTTCAGCAGGGCATAGACCCCGAGATTCAGGCTTCCTTAGCAATGGGTGATTACTTGACTCATGAAGCGGCTTTGAACGTAGCCTGTCGATATGAAGCAGTAATCAAGAAGAAAGGAAGACTACAATCGGCCGGAATGAAATGTCCCGCTAACCAGATTGCAGGAGTAGCCTCCTCGAGGTCAGCTTTTATAGGTCTACCTAGGAGGCCAGTAGGGTCGTTTGCCAATCGTAGGCCAGACTTCTGCAGTTACTGCAAGATACAGGGACATCTGGCGAAGGACTGCCGAAGGCTAATAGTCTTTGTCTAATATGTGGATCACTTACGCACAGTTCTGGAGACGTTATGACAACATCAACTCTTTGCGAAGTATAGTAAGTGTAAGTTTTGGTTGAACAAAGTCAGTTTTCATGGGTACATTGTATCAGGAGAAGGTATCTCGGTGGACCTTGTTAAGGTGTCAGCCGTCAGCAAATGGCTGACTCCAGAGTCAGTCAAGGGCATAAGGAGTTTCTTGAGCTTAGCTGGATATTATCGTCGTTTTAACAAAGGATTTTCGAAGATTGCATATCCTTTAACCAAACTCACTCGGAAAGACGAAGATTTCTTGTGGTCTAAAGCATGTGAGAAAACTTTCGAAGAGATGAGGTCTAGATTGATCTCTGCACCCGTCCTCACCATTCCAGACAGATCTGAGGGTTTCGACGTTCACTGTGATGCTTCAGGGAAGGGATTACGATGCGTGCTATATCAGCATGGCAGGGTCGTATTTTTCGCGTTAAGTCGGCTAAAGACGCACGAACGCAATTATCCCACGCACGATCTAGAATTGACGGCCGTTATTTTCGCTCTCAAGATTTTGCGGCATTATCTACTGAGAGAGCGAATTGATATATATATCGACCATAAGATCCTAAAGTATGATTTTACACACAAGGGGCTTAATATGAGGCAAAGGAGATGGCTAGAACTAATGGCAGATTTCGATATCAATCTTTAATATCATCCGAGGAAGGTGAACTCGATCTCCGATGCTATGAGTCATCAGCCGTTAGTAATGAATCTCACCGCACAATGGAAGTTACAATAGGTGCTTCATGGATTAGAGATTGAAGTGGTAGTGCCAGGAATAACATCATCCTTGATGAATCTATAAATCTAGCCCACACTTGTAGATGAAATTAATGTAGCTCAAGCAGGTGATGCCAAACTACATAAGATCAGATAAAAAATAGAGAGTGGCCTTCGATCTGATTTCATTATTAATGAGGATGGATCCTTATGGTATGGAAGCCGATTATGCATACCCACCGGCCCTGTTAGAGAGGAATTGATGAAAAAGGCTCACAGCTCATCTTATTCTGTACATCCTGCCGGCACGAAGATATATTAGGATCTTTGTCAGCACTGCTGGTGTCACAACATGAAGAGGGAGGTTTCTCGGAGTGTAGCAAAGTGCTTAGTCTATCAGCAAGTGAAGGCTGAACATCATAGAACTGCCGGTCTATTTCAACCGTTACCTATTACAGAGTGGACATGGCAGCACATTACCATGGACTTCGTGACTGCTCTCACTCGCAGCACGAATGGTACCGATGCCGTTTGGATTATTGTGGATCGACTCACCAAGTCAGCGTATTTATTTCATTCCGAGTCGGCCAGTTAACAGAAACTTTGGCAAGGAAGTACACGGAGGAGGTCGTGAGACTACATGGGGAACAAGTTTGCATCGTCTCAGACCGAGACAACAGATTTCGAACCTAGTTTTGGCAGAGTCTTTAAGCAAGTCTGAGAACGAGTCTGAGTTTCGGCACTACTTACCATCCTCAGATAGACGAACAGTCCGAACAGACTGTTCATAACCTAGAATATATGCTCAGGGCTTGTATGCTTAACTTCGAAGGATCGTGGGAAGATCACCTACACCTCATCGAATTTGCATACAACAACAGTTACTAGGCCAGCATTGGGATGACCCCTTTTGAAGCAATTTACGATCAGAAGTGTCATTCTCCTGTGAGTTGGGATGATGTTGGAGATAGAGAACTCCTTGGACCATAGATGATCGTGGAAACAGTTGATATAATGCGTACGATCAGGGAAAGGATGCGCATAGCCCAGGAACAACAGAAGCATTAGGCAGATGCGAAGTGCTAACATTTGGAATTCCAGTATGGAGATCATGCGTTCCTCAAGATCTTTCCGAACAGAGGAGAGATTTGTTTTGGCAGGCGTGGAAAACTCAGCCCACGATACAACAGACCATGAGAATATTTTCGAACGGGTATGTAACGTTTCAGAATTCGTTTTGCGAATTTTTCCGTTTTAGGGCAAAATTGTCGGTATTTTCCGTTTTAACCCGATTTCGATCAAACGTCCGTTTAAGATTGCCGGCACTTTTTTTAGCTAAAATAAAGCTTGTACGCGAACTTTATGGGTATTTGGGAAGTTTTGGTTCAGATAGAATTTTTCCCAAATAAAATATTATTTTAAGCGGTATTTGGTGCACGTAAATCGGAAAATTTCTTCTCTTGAGAATAAATTATTTTTTTGTCACAAGAATATTTTGGAAACTTCTTTTTAAATATCTAGATATTTTTTTTTGTGTGCAAAAGGTTTTATTTTAAAAAGAAAAGAAAGTGTGTAAAGGTGGCATATAGCATTTATTACTCTTTTTCCTAGCAATTTCTTCACAAAAATTCACAAAAATACCCCCCTCACCCCCTTAGCCGGCCCTTCCCTTCCCCTTGCTGCCCCTTATCATTCCCACTCTTTTTCAACTCATTTTGCATCAAATAAATCATGAAAAATCCAAATAAAATCACAAAAACTCAAATATATTCATTTTCCTTCTTTCTTCTTCACAAAAATAGCTTGGATCTTCTTTCAAAACATCATTTTGGAGGAAAAGATGATGAGTTTGGTTTCTTGGTTTTGATCTTTTGTGGAGGTATAAAACCCTAACCCTAATCCTTATTGTTATTTCTAAATTTCTAATTAGTATATTAATTGTTTATTTAAGCTTTTAATTTCATGTTTGAAATTCAAGACTTGATTTTTATGATAATCTAGTTAGGGTAAAACTTGATTTATGTGTTTAATGTTTATTTGAAGTGTTAAATTGTGTTTTGGAGAAGATTAACCTAGTAGAAAATGTTAATTTTTGCTAATGAACACTTTGTTTAATTATGCAATTTTGCTTACTAGGTTTTTGCTAAAATTTATTTAGCAAGTGTTAAAAATATAGAAATGGTTTAGATAGCTTAGTTAAGCTATTTTAAGGTGTTTGTAATCGCTAGATATACGTTAGCTTGAAACTAGTGCGTAATATTGCGATAGGTTGCTTACTAGATTACGGGGTTTTTCCGACGTGGGTTCGATTGGTCGTTGCAAGGTTATATCTATTTTATTCCTCGTAATTTTTGTGTTGTGTTTGTGAAATTTTAGGTTCGCAAGCGGGGACTTCGGATGCTACGACAAGGGAAAACAGGTGGTAGGCTTCACTTAGCCAGGAGCGTTGGTGAGTAGATTTAACATCTACAGGGGAATCGCCCGCATGGCGTTATGCGTCAGGGCTAGAGATTTTATTACTTGTCGCATATTCTACGTTATTGTTAGAATTACGCCTTTACCTTATTACTTAGATGTAGTTGTGCCTGAACTAGTAGTAGTAGGACACTGCACATATTATTGACGATTCATGTTGCACGAGCACTGATTGTAAGCTACACACACCGTCAATAATTACCATGTCACGCATAACCCACTTATAGATATGATATTGCTTGGTTAGGGACATTGAGACTTTGATTCATATTTCTTTACGCATTGACTTATAACATACCTGTATATCTATATGCTTACATATATGCCTTGACATGCTTACATGCTAGTTACATGTATACCTTGCATACATACTTCACTTATACCCGGAGGGTATATTACATCATTACTGATAGGTAGATACATATACCTTGCTATACCTTCATGTTTACATATATATCTGGTTATAGCTATATGTTTATCTTTACTTGATATTATTTAGAATTGGAGAAATTAGGAACCGCATATATTTATATTTGACTTGTTGCAGTTAAATAGCGGCTTTTTCTTTATATGCTTACATTACAGTTTTCTGTTGCATATATTATATTCATGGATTTTCGCATTAAGATATGGATTTTTCATGATGTTTTCTGGATTTGGGGACCGTGGCAGTTCATGAAATTATGCATTATTTGAAAAACCCGGTTTCCCTTGATGATATGATATTACAGCATCCACCATGAGATTTGTCGGTTCTGATTATATACCCGATTCGAGGAGCGGGAGGCACCGTCTGCGGGTACATGGTGGGGCCCGGAGGTACCCCGGTGCAAGAATCTCAGTGAGGAGATGAGTTAGTGGAGGAACCATACTTTCCGGTGACATTACCAATGACTCAGCGGTTATCTTCGGGATACCGACGGGAGTCATGTACGTATAGATACGTCGAGAGGCGAGGGTCAGAGCTAGACACTCGAGCTTTCGGGATAGCGTATGATACATACCTATCAGGGTGCCAGTCGTGGTGACAACACCTGATAGACCTGCATTTCTGTGTCGATGCTTGACACATTGGTTTCATGATATTTCTTTTTACTCTTTTGTATATATAACAGGGGTTTAGGCCGCTGTTATATATGCCCTTACACCAATATTAGTGGAATGGGACGCTAATATATGTGTATTGACATTAAATTATATACATCATCATATTTATTCATGCAAATATATCTAGAATGTAAAGGACTCATTGACATTGGATTTAGGGCATTTGAGAATTTATTTGATATTGATTACAGGATATATGTGAGATCTACTTGATATTGTACATTCGGGGTATGTGAGATCTACTTGATATTGTACATTCATGGTATGTGAGATATACTTGATATTGTACATACGGGATATGTGAGATCTACTTGATATTGTACATCAAGGATATGTGAGACTTACTTGATATGATAGCCAAATTGGAGGCTGATTTGAGGAAATTGGGATTTGGATTGTCTTGATGGATTTTGATCCTACCACGATGTCAGGATTCCGTGGAAATGACATATTTCATTCCATACTCTACATTTACTGTTTATGCACCGCTTCATGCATTAGTGTACCTGTTAGAGTACCTTCCATGACTGTTGCGTTTACATACCTTTATTCATATCATTTCTTCATGTATTAGTTGTACCTGCTAGTATACCTTTCATGATTTTTGCATTCATATGACTTTTTATTGCTATTACTTGCACATGTTAGATTCACGCTGTACGTGCATACTCGCGATTATCTGCATATGTTATTTACTATTCACGAGTTGGCAACTCACCCCCGTTGTGCCACAGTATTTGCAGGTGTTCCTCAGGATAGTCAGAGGCAGGCTATTATCACCCATCTTATCATCTTTTGCTACGGATACCGCATTAGCTCACAGTGTGTAGTTTGCTTAGGTGGGTTTTTTGGTTATTCGTTGTATTGTATATTCGTTGTATCCCTGTACTCTCCATCTTCTATTTTCATATTGACCTAGAGACTTGGTGAGGACGATATTGTATATTATGTTGTGACTTGTTGTCTTTTATACAGTTTCCTTTCTATCGTCTTTTATTTCTTCGCTACAGCGTCGTATATTTGTTGTGGTGGTTGTTTTCCGCCTTCGGGCGTATATTTGCTCCCGTTTGGGGATGCTTTACTTTTTTATTTATGTTGTACCCACTTTTGGGGTTGGTTTTTATAAAGGAGGTGCTGCCGAAATTTTCAAGAAAGAAAATTGGACTTAAAGAATTTATACTTGAGATTTTTTTTAAGGGTTTAAATAATGTTTCTTATCTTTTCTTGTCTTTTAATGGTTTAGATTTCTGGGTTTTGGCTTTCTTTTACTGCGTTACGTCTGTAGACGTTGCGTAGTATTAGGGCCGTCACGTGCCAATTTCGGGTCGTGACAAAGTTGGTATCAGAGCGCTAGGTTTTTACCTTACAGAGTGTAGGATGACCTTGATATGATGGAGTAGGTAGCTTAAGCAGAGTAACGTAGTGTGTGTATGTCTGCAACATACTCACGATGCAGTACTCCGCCTAAAGTGATCTAAGTACAATTACTTGAAATTCCTTCCTTGATGATTCATATCCTTGTGATTCGATTTCCGTGTTCATATCGAATCATATCCCTATTTATAGCCTTTGCCGCCGACGACTATGGGGACTCAGTGAGGTGTAGCGAGGGCCGAGGTCAGAGTTGACTCGGGTGGATCAAGGACTGACCAGGATGGCACGCTCGTTGCACAGGTGCAGACGGATCCGCCTTCGACAAATAGTATCTCTAGGCTTGTGGCAGAGATGCAGGACATGCACCAGACGATGAGTTCTTTGGTGGAGACCATTCGAGCGCAGCGACAGGAGGTTGTCACCCCTGTTACCCAGTTGTTCCTTGCGATCAGCGCACAGCATTCCGTCACCTACATAGCACCAGTGGATGCGGACCTAGTTGACGAGACACGTATTCCTGAGACTTTAGGAGTTCCAGAACAGTGGAGGACTCGTACCGGTGTACCATCCCAGAGATAGAAGCTTAGTCGTCGAGACAGCTTTCGTGACCGTTGCGGGAGTAGCAGAGGTTTGGGACGAGGGGATTCGTGTTAGCTAGATAAGACGTTTGTTGTGTTAACTTCTGTCAGCGATTCTTTTGTTGCGCGACACGTATTTCAGTCATATGCCAATCGGTTAGGAGATTCATCCGTCACTTGATCCTTCTAGAGATGTTGGATTTGACGTTCTCCTGGGCATGGACTGGTTAGTTATGTGCTTGGCGTCTGTGGACTACCGCGAGGAAACAGTCAGGTTTTTTTTCCCGGCAAGTCAGTTCTTGTTGTGTAGGGGGGCAGTGGTGCCGCCTCTCACAGCTCGAATTCAGCCTTTTTCGCTAGTCAGCTTTTGAGGAGAGGATGTCGAGAATTCTTGGCATTCATTCGTGATACCGGAGCCACAGTGGGTTTGTTGGACCGGGTTCTTATCGTGCGAGAGTTTTCCGACGTTGTTCCAGATGAGCCGGCGGAGCTTAGGGAGCTTAAGGATCAGCTGCAGAGTTGTTTGTTGGGGGGATTGTGCGTCTGAGCGTTTCGCATTGGGGAGTTCCTATTTCTGTTCGTCAAGGAGGAAGACGATAGTTTAGGTTGTGTATTGATGGATCGCCAATTGAACCGGCTTACGGTGCGGATAGGTATCCTTTACCTCGCATTGACGATTTCTTCGATCGGCTCCAGAGTGTGAGACATTTTCTAAGTTTGTTCGGGATCAGGTCATCATTGCTGCGGGTTCGGAGTGATGACATTCCGAAGACTGCCTTATGCGTGCTACGGGCTTTGTGTGTTTTGGTGGTGTCGTCGGACTCATCAATGCCCTAGCAGCATTCGTAGATATGATGAACCGGATTTCTTAAGGCCGTTCCTCGACCAGTTATTGTTGTGTTATTGATGACATTCTAGTCTATTCTTTGTGTCTTGAGGGACAGGAGCAGCACTTGAGGATTTGTTTTGCAGACATTGGGAGAGCCCCAGCTGTTTGCTAGGTTCTCGGAGTGTTCCTTCAGGCTTGTTTGTGTTGACTCCTAGGTCTTGTAGTTACGGGAGACGGTTTTTCGTATAGTCCCGAGGAAGATCGTGGCCGTACAGCTTAGTCCCAGGCTTGTGTTCGGACGGAAGTCCGCAGATTTTTGGGCTTAGCAGGTTTTTACCGCCATTTCGTGCAGGATTGCTAGTGTAGTGCTGCACCGTTGACTGGATTGACCTGAAAGGAGGTTTCTTTTCTTTGGACTGAGGCATGTGTGCGGAGTTTTTCAAAAGTTGGAGATTCGGTTAACAACTGCACCAGTTCTTTCTTGCTTTTTTGTTCCGGCGACTTTGTTGTTTTAACTGTGATGTTTCGCGAGTGGGGCTCGATTGTGTACTGAGGTGACACTATAGAGTTATCGCTTTTGCTTCCCTACATTTGGAGGAAGTACGAGCAGGATATCCCACTTATGATCTGGAGATGGCCGCGGTGGTAGTGCGTTGGGGATTGGAGACACTACTTGTTCGAGAGTCGTGTCAGATTTTCACGGACCACCAGAGCTTAATGTACATCTTCCTGCAGCGGGTTTTGATTGTTGAGGCAGCGCTGTTGGATGGAACGTGTGGAGGATTGTGTTTGCGAGATCCTTTATTACCCTTGGCAAGGCGATTGTGGTAGCTGATGCTGGAGTCGTAGGTCCGGGGTTAGTTTGTTCCAGTTGTGCGCAATCAGAGACAGTCTTCTGCAGATTTACAGTTCTTATGCGATCGTGGAGTACAGCTTAGGTTTGCCTCTACTGAGGTGACAGCTTGCTTATGTCCGCGCCCGACCACTTTTCCTTAATCGCTTTCGCGAGACACTGCCCGCCGATGCTCGTTCGTTAGAAATACTTGAGCATACTCGGCTGGGTAATGATTCGGAGTCCTTGATTTGTGACAAGGGTGTGATGAGTTTAGGGATGCGTTTATGTACCTGATACTATTGGGTAGAGACGTGAAATCCTAGAGCAGGCACATCTGTCAACTCTCTGTACTCATTCAAGTTCCACCAGCATTTGACGTGACTTGTGAGATAGTTACGGATGGGCAAGGATGTAAAGAGAAGTTTCGGATTTCGTTTCAAGGTGTTGTGTTGTTGTGTGTTTTGGTTGAGCATCTGAGACCGGCTGGAGAGTTGCAATCTTTAACTGTTCCGATGTGGGAATGGGAGCAGATCTCCATGAAATTCGTTATGGTGTCTACCCAGGTTTAGTCAGGGTGTGACTCCATTCGGATGCTTGTTGTCCGGTTTTTCTCAGTCTGCTCAGTTGTTCTTTGTTATGTTTGTGCGTTGCATGGAGTTCCTTCGAGGGTCGTATCCAATGAAGGCACCCTGTTCGCTTGCCGTCTTGGGCAGGAGCTTCAAGAAGCCTTGGGTACTGGTTGAGCTTTAGCTCCGTCTTTCCATCCGCAGAATGATGGTTTTGTGAGAGCGGGCTATACCGACTCTAGAGGTTATACTCATGCATGCGCACTAATTGTTGTCGGCAGTTGGGATCGTCACTTGCCATTGTTAGGACTCTCCTTCGATAGCAGTTATCAGGAAACATTCCAATTGGCAACCTTTAAGTTTTGTTTGTTAGGTGGTATCGATCTCCAGTCTGTTTTTCTGACTCTGCGTAGTATGATTTTTGGACCCCAGCTAGTCTAGAGACTTTGGAAATGATCCAGCTGTTTCAGGTGAGGATGATGACAGTCCTGTGCGGACAGAGGTCTTATGCTGACCATGGTGATCGCGGGCTCGAGTTCGCAGTGGGAGATCATGTATTCCTACAGATTTTTCCGATGAAGGACGTGTTGAGTTTTGGGAAACTTACCCAGAATTATAGGTCCTTTCGAGATCCTTAAAGTGAGTTAGTTCCGTTGCCTTTAATTTGGCACTTCCACCCAGATTATTGAGTATTCACCTCGTATTCCTTGTGTCGATACTTTGCAATTACCTTCATGACCTTTCTCACATGATTCAGCACCAGACCGTTTAGCTTGGACGCGATCTTTCGTTCACCAGCAGCCAATTGTGTTAATGGCTAGGCGGGTGGAGAAACTTCGGTCAAGGGTCTTGCTATCTGTGAAGGGTTTTTCTTGGACGTAGCCGTATAGTGAGGTAATCACTTGGGAGGCTGCGAACGAGATATGAGAGTTTAGTAATCCTCTCTTTGAAGGTACGCTCAGTAAAAATTTTTAATTCAGGGACGAATTTTTATAAGGGGGGAGGGAGATTGTAACGTTTCAGAATTCGTTTTGCAAATTTTTCCGTTTTAGAGCAAAATTGTCGGTATTTTCCGTTTTAACCCGATTTCGATCAAACGTCCGTATAAGCTTGTCGGCACTTTTTTATGCTAAAATAAAGCTTGTGTGTGAACTTTAGGGGTATTTGGGAAGTTTTGGTTCAGATAGAATTTTTCCCAAATAAAATATTATTTTAAGCGGTATTTGGTGCACGTAAATCGGGAAATTTCTTCTCTTGAGAATAAATTATTTTTTTGTCATAAGAATATTTTGAAAACTTCTTTCTAAATATCTAGATTTTTTTTTGTGTGCAAAAGGTTTTATTTTAAAAAGAAAAGAAAATGTGTAAAGGTGGCATATAGCATTTATTAAGCATTTATTACTCTTTTTCCTAGCAATTTCTTCACAAAAATTAACAAAAATACCCCCCTCACCCCCTTGGACGGCCCTTCCCTTCCCCTTGCTTCCCCTTATCATTCCCACTCTTTTTCAACTCATTTTGCATCAAATAAATCATGAAAAATCCAAATAAAATTACAAAAACTCAAATATATTCATTTTCCTTCTTTCTTCTTCACAAAAGTAGCTTGGATCTTCTTTCAAAATATCATTTTGGAGGAAAAGATGATGAGTTTGGTTTCTTGGTTTTGATCTTCTGTGGAGGTATAAAACCCTAACCCTAATCCTTATTATTGTTTCTAAATTTCTAATTAGTATATTAATTGTTTATTTAAGCTTTTAATTTCATGTTTGAAATTCAAGACTTGATTTTTATGATAATCTAGTTAGGGTAAAACTTGATTTATGTGTTTAATGTTTATTTGAAGTGTTAAATTGTGTTTTGGAGAAGATTAACCTAGTAGAAAATGTTAATTTTTGCTAATGAACACTTTGTTTAATTATGCAATTTTGCTTACTAGGTTTTTGCTAAAATTTATTTAGCAAGTGTTAAAAATATAAAAATGGTTTAGATAGCTTAGTTAAGCTATTTTAAGGTGTTTGTAATCGCTAGATATACGTTAGCTTGAAACTAGTGCGTAATATTGCGATAGGTTGCTTACTAAATTACGGGGTTTTTCCGACGTAGGTTCGATTGGTTGTTGCGAGGTTATATCTATTTTATTCCTCGTAATTTTTGTGTCGTGTTTGTGAAATTTTAGGTTCGCAAGCGGGGACTTCGGACGCTACGACAAGGGAAAACAGGTGGTAGGCTTCACTTAGTCAGGAGCGTTGGTGAGTAGATTTAACATCTACAGGGGAATCGCTCGCATGGCGTTATGCGTCAGGGCTAGAGATTTTATTACTTGTCGCATATTCTACATTATTGTTAGAAATGCGCCTTTACCTTATTACTTAGATGTAGTTGTGTCTGGACTAGTAGTAGTAGGACACTGCACATATTATTGACGATTCATGTTGCACGAGCACTAATTGTATGCTACACACACCGTCAATAATTGCCATGTCACGCATAACCCACTTATAGATATGATATTGCTTGGTTAGGGACATTGAGACTTTGATTCATATTTCTTTACGCATTGACTTATAGCATACCTGTATATCTATATGCTTACATATATGCCTTGACATGTTTATATGCTAGTTATATGTATACCTTGCATACATACTTTACTTATACCCGGGGGGTATATTACATCATTACTGATAGGTAGATACATATACCTTGCTATACCTTCATGTTTACACACATATCTGGTTATAGCTACATGTTTATCTTTACTTGATGTTATTTAGAATTGGAGAAATTAGGAACCGCATATATTTATATTTGACTTGTTGCAGTTAAATAGCGGCTTTTCTTTTATATGCTTACATTACAGTTTTCTGTTGCATATATTATATTCATGGATTTTCGCATTAAGATATGGATTTTTCATGATGTTTTCTGGATTTGGGGACCGTGGCAGTTCATGAAATTATGCATTATTTGAAAAACCAGATTTCCCTTGATGATATGATATTACAGCATCTACCATGAGATTTGTCGGTTCTGATTATATACCTGATTCGAGGAGCGGGAGGCACCGTCTGCGGGTACATGGTGGGGCCCGGAGGTACCCCGGTGCAAGAATCTCAGTGAGGAGATGAGTTAGTGGAGGAACCATACTTTCCGGTGACATTACCAATGACTCAGCGGTTATCATGGGGATACCGACGGCAGTCATGTACGTATAGATACGTCGAGAGGCGAGGGTCAGAGCTAGGCACTCGAGCTTTCGGGATAGCGTATGATACATACCTATCAGGGTGCCAGTCGTGGTGACAGCACCTGATAGACCTGCATTTCTGTGTCGATGCTTGACACATTGGTTTCATGATATTTCTTTTTACTCCTTTGTATATATAACAGGGATTTAGGCCGCTGTTATATATGCCCTTACACCAATATTAGTGGAATGGGACGCTAATATATGTGTATTAACATTAAGTTATATACATCATCATATTTATTAATGCAAATATACCTAGAATGTAAAGGACTCATTGACATTGGATTTAGGACATTTGAGAATTTATTTGATATTGATTACAGGATATATGTGAGATCTACGTGATATTGTACATTCGGGGTATGTGAGATATACTTGATATTGTATATACGGGATATGTGAGATCTACTTGATATTGTACATTCGGGGTATGTGAGATATACTTGATATTGTACATACGGGATATGTGAGATCTACTTGATATTGTACATTAAGCATATGTGAGACTTACTTGATATGATAACCAAATTGGGGGCTGATTTGAGGAAATTGGGATTTGGATTGTCTTGATGGATTTTGATCCTACCACGATGTCAGGATTCCGTGGAAATGACATATTTCATTCCATACTCTACATTTACTGTTTATGCACTGCTTCATGCATTAGTGTACCTGTTAGAGTACCTTCCATGACTATTGCGTTTACATACCTTTATTCATATCATTTCTTCATGTATTAGTTGTACCTGCTAGTATACCTTTCATGATTTTTGCATTCATATGACTTTTTATTGCTATTACTTGCACATGTTAGATTCACGCTGTACGTGCATACTCACGATTACCTGCATATGTTATTTACTATTCACGAGTTGGCAACTCACCCCCGTTGTGCCACAGTGTTTGCAGGTGTTCCTCAGGATAGTCAGAGGCAGGCTATTATCAACCATCTTATCATGTTTTGCTACGGATACCGCATTAGCTCATAGTGTGCAGTTTGCTTAGGTGGGTTTTTTGGTTATTCGTTGTATTGTATATTTGTTGTATCCCTGTACTCTCCTTCTTCTATTTTCTGTTAGTTATATGTATGCCCTAGAGGCCATTACTGTACATTGGATGTATATTGTAGTGGGTGCTGGGACATATATAGGTAGGACTTTCTTACTCGACATGATAGTACGCTATCTGGTTGCTCTTTATCTTAACATGTATACTCTCTGTCCCTCTGATTACATGTTGATAAAGCCCTTAGGATGTGTACTCGACTTCCAGGAATATGATGTAGATCATACTAGTGGGGCCTGGGTAGTCAATGAGTACATCCTTCATTGTTCCTAGTCGTGGGAATATCGAGACGGGGCATCGATATTCCAGAGTAGACTAGCGTATATCTTCTCGACCCATGTGATGGGCGATGGATGATCCCATATCCATTGGTGTTTGACATCGGAGATGGTATGCGGGTGCTCAGTGGAGACCGGGTACACTGAACGGACTCGCCGAGAACTCCCAGATGGTATTATACCTCACGTCAGATGGCAGTTCTCTGGTGACACTGGTACAGCTTAGTCTGTAGACCCGAGATCGTCATAGAGTCTTGTGTGTCTCCCACTGTGCTTTGATTTCCACCCTACCACGGCTCTACTGAGTCGTGCAAACAGGTGGTTTTTGGGTACAGTCCCGATTCACATGGAGGCAATGAGCGATAGGAGGGGATTCGTCTCTCCCGGTATTGGGGGTTGATGCCGCGCTGTGCACGACTGGCCATAACAGGAAATCCCTGGCCAGGGTTGCAGTGATATACTGGTAAGAGTTATCAGTAGTTTCACGATAGTTATGGACCCTACGTCGGCATGACTTATCAAGCTATTGGGGTCTGACGTTTACCACCCCTAGGCGAGATATGCGGCATATCAGACGAACAGACCGGACTGTACGGTAAGTGTTACCAGTTGGATTCACAGGAGTGTGAGCGGGCTTGCTCGTCGATCTTCTGATCGCTCAATACCCGGATGGCCGTTACGTTTAGCAGACCGCTTGCGGCTTGTGGGTGTTTGATATGATCATCACCTGCTGCCGGCGTATTGACGAGTCTTTAGAGTCCTACACAGAGGTTTCCTAGCTCAAGCGAAACGAAATAGGAGCGCATATGAGATATGTGCGGGACCGAGAATAATTCGTGTATGTGATACCGTATTCCATTCTCGCGATGAATGTATCGATTGGTTATATGTGATATAACCTAGTTATCGAATCAAGGATTGATTCGATAAGCCGATACATAGGATACTAGTCGGTTATATGCGATATGACCGGATCGTTAAATCAAGTGTTGATTTAATGATTTAATGTATAATTTTATATTTGATATATTACTTTGCATTAACTAGTATTGGTTCACTTTAAAAGGATTTTCTCACTTGAGTACACAAATTGTATATGTGATATACTTTTGTGCACAAGATTGTATCATGTTTGATGATACATGCTTGTTTGGGTGTATGTATGGTTTAAACCATGGTTGGTCAATGGTTAGGGTTTCACTTGATTTATTTCACTTATTCTTTTATCTATTTATTTTGGTTGAAAAAGAAAAGAAAAGCTAAATGGTTGCTTTCATGCTAGAAGGTTCTTGTAGCTTCATGCATCTTTGACCAAAGCAACCATTTTGTCTTCATCTCCTAACCCTAACCATTCAACTAACCATGGTCTATTCTCTACACCTAATCATGGTTGCCATATGATAAGTATTGATATTATTTTGTATTTTGATAACACTTATCATATCTTTTCTTCTTCTTCTTCTTTATCTTCAACATGAAGAAAACCTAGCTACCATCAATGGCAACTAGTGAAAATGAATGAGAAATCCAATTCTAAAGTGAACCCACTCCCTATTTCTTCATCCTCTACCTCTTGCCAAGTAGTATAGGATGTTTTCTTCACAAGTTTCATGACTTGGTGAAGTGGGAGCTTGATCTAGTGATGCCTCGACGTAGATCATTTTCGGCATCGAAGCCGACGACCAAGCCTGCCCATTTCTTCGATGAAGCCGATGCAAGAGTCCAAGATTCGATTTGGACAGCGGAGGGATGTCATCACGGAGCCTAGGAGGTGGAGGACCGGATCTACAAAGGTTGTAGCTTCTTTCCTTTTAGATAAATTCGTTTATTTGCATTGCATCGCCTATATATCTAGTTAACGATCCGTATTAGGGTTTCTCGGCAGTTGTAAAATTTCAATTCGGCATGTTTGATCACTTGTGAGACTTCATTAGTGTTCCTAGGAACCCTACAGTGGTATCAGAGCCTGGCTAGAACCTTAGGCGATGCGTAGACGAAGTTTGAAACCCGAACGAATCCGAAACCCTAAAATTTCACGCTCTCTGGACTTTTTTCAAAAACTGGGTTTTTACCATATTAAAAATGCTTAAAAAATTCTGCAGGGAATTATAAGAATTACGGTGCAAAATTTGACCAAAGATACCTCAAACATGCGGCGGAACCGCGGCAGAAGCCTAGCTTCTGCGGCGGTTCCGCGGTTCTCTGGTGACGTCAGCCCTCTATATTTGCACAGTAATTCCTCTTTCACAGTGCTGAGTTTTATGGAAATTTTTAATATTTATTCAAGAGTTGTATTTTCTGATGTTGTTTTGGGGATTCGATGATTCGATCGGATTATCAGATTTTGTCTATGTGGATTTCGGATAATTTTTGAATATGTTAAAAAGTTCGACTGGACATAAACACCCAACTTTTCCCCTGCCGGGAAATTTCCAAGTGTTGGATTTTTCTGAGGTTTAAAGACGTTCTAAGTAGTGCAAGTAACGCGATGGTCTCTCTAGAAGACAACAAACCTTAACTCGATTATGTGACCGTCTTGAACTGCCCTTTGAACCTTAGGGTTTGGGGTAGTACGGCGTGCCACATGTGAGGCGTTGGCTTGACCCTTCTACGGCTGGACCGTTGGTACTGTGGCACGAGCTGAATGTTTTTAGACTTATTCCATGTGTTGAGCTGTTTCGGGAAAACTTGGGTGTTCGATTGTTAGATTGGAAAGTTTAACATTTTCTTTTTATCCGGAATGTGATACAACATTTGGAATTCACAAGCAGTTATGAGATAACTGAATGAATGTTATAAACATAGCAGTTTAGTCTCACTTGATCGGTTGCCACGGAATTTTGATGTGATCAAAAGTCCGTCTCAATCACGTAGCGTACGCGGATACTCGCCGGGTAAACTTAATAGACAGCCTCACCCCATAGCCCCGACTAAGTGACTGTAGGAGAACCCCGTCGCCGAAAGCATCCGTTTGGGTGCTCGCGGCAGCGGTGTTCCGCCTTGGTGCACTTCGTCGACGGTATCGGGGGTGCAGCCGCCTACTAAAGTTTGCGACGAGCATTCGATCAGAATGTCGGGAATCCCATTGAATTGCCCGACATGATATTGAAAAGTGTTTTCGATAATGAGACTAAAATGCGGGGTTTATAATTGTTAGGCATGCGATGTCTAAGTATTTCATTTGATTAGGCATGCGATGTCTAAAGATGTTGCGGATTCCAATTGTTGTAGTTTTACACTTTCTTTTCTATGACCGTAAGTGTAATATGTAATATCGCCGGTTTCGTTGCTATATGTCAACGACAATTGGAATGGGCATATTTACTTACGTTGATGACATGTGATGTTATGTGTTGCTAGGATATGTTATATTGGATCGTCGTGTTTGAATAGCCGGGGGTTTTTATGTGAGATGAGTGTTTTTCTTTTTCATTCATGTAAAAACTTGTATGTAATATTCTTTTATTGAGGCATTTCCAGGTTGCGGATGTTGTCACCATTTGTATATTATTTACTTTTCCGCATTAGGATAGACCCAAGGAGGGGAGCACAAGTAACCGGGTTCTGGGGTCCAGAGGGAGACCATCTCGAGGAGTCGAGTCCGGGTCTCCTAACCCTAGAATAAATAGGGTTGCTTGCCGCTCTCGTAGGGGTCTAGGGGTGTGGGATTGGCTATTCATCACGACCGTGGAATCCGTGTTTTATACTGGCTCGTATTGAAAACACGGACGTCCTAGTATATCCAATATTTCATATGTATTTTCTGCTGCGTTATCTGTGATGTGATCATGTGATGTTCTGTGATAGATATAGTATATAGTATATATGATATATTATATAGACGTTGCTTATGTTTTACACCCGCGCTAGCCCTGCCTCGCTCTGCCGTTAGTTACCTAACCTAACCGTGCAGACGGGACATCGAGGCGAATGCGGATGGCATAAGCGTACGTTGTATTTATCTGTGATGATTAGGTGGACTTAAATGATGGGATATTCATTAATGAGATTAATGAAAGAAAATAAACCTAATTGATGTTGTGGAATCGAATTTCAAAATAAAACAGGTAGCTACAGTTCTTGCTTTGCATCGCGGTGTTCATTGTAGAACATCCTGCACCTTATTCGATGAGGAAAGGACCGAGATCCCTTCACCGGGAGTGACTCCTTTAGCAATAACTGGCAGATGCTACACACTCGGTTTGTCTTTTGATTACTTCTATAGTTTCTGCTTTGCACAGTGATATATATGATATATCCCGCACCTCATTCGACGAGGAAAGGGTCGACGATCCCTTCATCGGGAGTGACCCCTTTAGCAAAACTAGAAAAGCCTTAGAAACATTCCATTTAAAAATCATTTGATTCCGCAACGAGATCAAGTTCAAAGCGTTAAAGGTTTTCATAAAAACTAGCTGCAACCCTCCGTCATTTTAGGAAGTAGAGTACTTAGTATTCGTGCTGTGTTTGTTGACCATAGTCAAGGCACAGTGTACGGTAGCTAAGTGATGTCTTCCTACACCGCATATGATGCGATTAGTTAGGACAGTCGCGTGACTTTGTTGACCTTAGTTAAGGGTCATGTGGGTGGGTCTAATTAATCACGAAATGACGGGTAGAACTTGACTAGTACTTATGATTTGTTGACCATAGTTAAGGTCATAGGTGCTAGGGGTAAAACCTTTATCGGGAGTTTCAAGTGTTGAAATTTGCAATGAGATTGCATACCTTCTATATGATAGTTGGATCCCGATACCCACTGCGAGTAATTGTTACTCCTGGGAGAGTTTTGCACTTTGCAATTAGCCGATCAAGTAGGTGTCTAGAAAGGTGTCAACGGGGTTACGTCTCTGGGAAAACGAGGTTTACTGTAATTAGGTCCGTGCGAAAGCATGGGGAACCTCCCTCAAAGTACCGACACTGGCCTGGCTGAAAGATTGGCGAACTTGTAAAGTGTAATTAATCCCGGCTAGTCTTTCCTTTTAGGGTTTGAAGGAAGATTTGATAAAAACAGTGGGAGCCATCCTGATTAGATAAAATATATAACCAATCTAATCTTGCAAGAGCGTACGCAGAGTGTTTTCTTCTCTCTCTCTCCAGGTAGCGACCATATTACGCCTTAATCAAGATAATAATATGGATGTATTGACCGAACCCGCTTGTTATACAGAGCTGGGGAACGTTGGTCCCGCTCCAACTTATAATTGTTATAAGACCGAGCAGGAAATAGGGGAATACCAGAATTCCTATGCCGCCTAAACAAAGAAAGTGCATATGATGCATCTTCTTCGGGTGTGTTCATTACAAAGAACTGTTTCTCAGTATCCTCTGCATCCTGGGTATATGATACCGGATCAGGATCCCAGATATGTAATCTGTTACATAGGGCTACAAAAAGGTAGAAAAACTGAGGACGGGTGATAAGTTTCATGAGACAGAAAATGGGGCAAGTGTTGCAGCCATGTCTGTTGGTCACTGTCACCTTGTATTACCAATACATTGATTCTGAACAAATGCTATTAGATACCGAACCTGATATACAAAATCATATCAGTCTCTTTATTAGTAAAGAAATGATAAAATTTTGTATTGTTGGATAATGTTTTGAACATTTCCTATATCAAAAGTTGATCAGTTCAGGCACGTTATCTAAAAGCATTGACGTTCTAAATCAAACTACAGTTCCTAGTATACACAACACACACAAGAGGAAGAGTTCAGAAATGAACGAATCCCTCTTGAGGCATTGTAGACTAGGTCATATCAATGCGACCCGACTGATTGAAGTTACATTTTAGATGCATATTTAAATCAGTTTGAATTTACATCTTGTGAAACTTGTCAGTCATGTCACAAAGATTAGATGACCATAGCTCCGTTTACTGGAAACAGAGAAAGAGTTAGTAAACTCTTGGGACTGATACATGATGATGTATGTAAGGTATCCTGTCTACACATGCCAGGACTGGTTCTTTATACTTCATTACGTTCTCTGATAATCTCTCAAGATTCAGACATATGTTCCTGTTGAAACATAAGTCCGAACCTTTTGAGGTATTCACAGAATATAAGTAGGAAGTAGAGAACCAAAATACGGGTATAATTATTATTTCCTATGATGAGATCAGGGAGGAGAACACTTGTGCATGGAATTCCTGGACTATTCTAAAGGAGAATGAGATTCTCTCTCAGTGTTACTCCTCTGAATACACCACAGCACAACGGTGTATCGGGGCGGAGCAATCGCACAATATTAGATATGGTGTGCTCTATGATGAGTATTACTGAGTTACCTATTTCCTTTTGGGGTTGTGCACTTGAGAAGCTGCATACCTATTGAATTAGGTTCGAATCAAATCAGTGCCTACCACTCCATATAAGATATGGTGTGGGAAGATCCTATCTCTTAAGTAAGTTAAGATTTGGGATTGTCCGGCCTATGTCAAAAGCAAAATCCAGACAAAATCGAGGCAAGGTCAGTTCTGTAGAACTAGAAAGGTTCCAGCTATACGAAACTGCAGCTGAAGATTTGACAGAACCAAAGGATTCTATAGTCCCCGACGAACCTCAGCCTCTCCGCCGATCTGGTAGGGTTCCTCTCCTGCCTGAGAGATACCTCGGTTTCTCGATGACAGTGGGAGCGAGGAATGCATCATGAGATGATGACCCAACTAATTTCGAGCAGGCCATCAGGAGTGGAACTCTGTAAGAATGGCTGGATGCTTAGCGATCTGAGATGGAATCCTTATACACCAACAAAGTATGGACTTTGGTTGCTATATCTGAAGGGTTAAATCCCCATCAGGAGCAAGTATATCTTGAGAAGATTACTTGGTGTAGATGGAAAAGTTGAGACTTTCAAAGCTAGACTTGTTAAAGTTTTTCGTCATTGACCAGGCATGGATAATGATGAAACTTTTTCCAGTGGCTATGCTTAAGTCCATCCAGATCCTACTTGCCACGGCTACATACCATGACTACGATATCTGGCGGTTGGGTGTCATGACTACTTTTCTAAATAATGATTTAGAAGAGAACGTCTATAAGTACACAGCCAGAGGGCTTCGTGAACAGTGGGAGCAGCGGAGACGTGTCCAAGTTGCTTTAACAAGATGAAGCAGGCATCGCGGAGTTGGAACATCTGTTTTGATGAGTTAGTCAAACAGTTTGACATCATCAAAATGGTAGATGAACCTTGTATATACAAAAAGGTAGTAGGGAGTATGGTGGTGATCCTCGTAGAGTACGTGGATGACATACTCTTGATAATGAAGGAGTTTCCTATGCTACACTCGGTCAATCTCCGCTTATCACAAGGATTCTCCAATAGGATCAAAGTGATACCTCCTAAATCCTGAGTTTTCATCTATGAGATAGATGTAATTGGATGCTAGGATTCTCACTAGATGTAGTGAGATGGTATCAATCGATCCTGGAGAGAATCACTGGAAGGGTTCCAGGGTGATAAAGACGACCGAATGTCAGTCACAGGTATTTTCTTTACCCTCGGTAAAGGGACGGTATGTTGGAAGATTTCCAAGCTAGATACCGTGGCAAACTAGACGATAAAGGCTGGTAACATCGCTATTTAAGATACTACCAAAGAGGCAGTTTGGGTGTATATTGGTTCATAAGATGAACTAGGTTCCTGCCATTGTATGACAATGGAAGTGTGGCTTCGGCCCTGGAACCCTGGTCCCATCAGTGACCCAGACATATTCTGAGGAAGCATCACCTGATCATAGAGATAGTTGATCTCCAGGGTGATCGAGGTTAGGAGAGTAGACTCAGAGGACAACACGGCGGATCCACTGGCGAAGGCCTTTTCCCAAAGAGAGACATTTAAGGGATGGTTGAGTATGTGATATTGCAACCACTGCTACAGATGGCCCTAGTGCAAGTGGGAGATTGTTAGTTATATGTATGCCCTAGAGGCCATTACTGTACATTGGATGTATATTGTAGTGGGTGCTGGGACATATATAGGTAGGACTTTCTTGCTCGACATGATAGTACGCTATCTGGTTGCTCTTTATCTTAACATGTATACTTTCTGTCTCTCTGATTACATATTGATAAAGCCCTTAGGATGTGTACTCGACTTCCAGGAATATGATGTAGATCATACTAGTGGGGCCTGGGTAGTCAATGAGTACATCCTTCATTGTTCCTAGTCGTGGGAATATCGAGACGGGGCATCGATATTCCAGAGTAGACTAGCGTATATCTTCTCGACCCATGTGATGGGCGATGGATGATCCCATATCCATTAGTGTTTGACATCGGAGATGGTATGCGGGTGCTCAGTGGAGACCGGGTACACTGAACGGACTCGTCGAGAACTCCCAGATAGTATTATACCTCACGTCAGATGGCAGTTCTCTGGTGACACTGGTACAGCTTAGTCTGTAGACCCGAGATCGTCATAGAGTCTTGTGTGTCTCCCACTGTGCTTTGATTTCCACCCTACCACGGCTCTACTGAGTCGTGCAAACAGGTGGTTTTTGGGTACAGTCCCGATTCACATGGAGGCAATGAGCGATAGGAGGGGATTCGTCTCTCCCGGTATTGGGGGTTGATGTCGCGCTGTGCACGACTGGCCATAACAGGAAATCCCTGGCCAGGGTTGCAGTGATATACTGGTAAGAGTTATCAGTAGTTTCACGATAGTTATGGACCCTACGTCGGCATGACTTATCAAGCTATTGGGGTGTGACGTTTACCACCCCTAGGCGAGATATGCGGCATATCAGACGAACAGACCGGACTGTACGGTAAGTGTTACCGGTTGGATTCACAGGAGTGTGAGCGGGCTTGCTCGTCGATCTTCTGATCGCTCAATACCCGGGTGGCCGTTACGTTTAGTAGACCGCTTGCGGCTTGTGGGTGTTTGATATGATCATCATCTGCTGCCGGCGTATTGACGAGTCTTTAGAGTCCTACACAGAGGTTTCCTAGCTCAAGCGAAACGAAATAGGAGCGCATATGAGATATGTGCGGGACCGAGAATAATTCGTGTATGTGATACCATATTCCATTCTCGCGATGAATGTATCGATTGGTTATATGTGATATAACCTAGTTATCGAATCAAGGATTGATTCGATAAGCCGATACATAGGATACTAGTCAGTTATATGCGATATGACCGGATCGTTAAATCAAGTGTTGATTTAATGATTTAATGTATAATTTTATATTTGATATATTACTTTGCATTAACTAGTATTGGTTCACTTTAAAAGGATTTTCTCACTTGATGTACACAAATTGTATATGTGATATACTTTTGTGCACAAGATTGTATCATGTTTGATGATACATGCTTGTTTGGGTGTATGTTTGGTTTAAACCATGGTTGGTAAATGGTTAGGGTTTCACTTGATTTATTTCACTTATTCTTTTATCTATTTATTTTGGTTGAAAAAGAAAAGAAAAGCTAAATGGTTGCTTTCATGCTAGAAGGTTCTTGTAGCTTCATGCATCTTTGACCAAAGCAACCATTTTGCCTTCATCTCCTAACCCTAACCATTCAACTAACCATGGTCTATTCTCTACACCTAACCATGGTTGCCATATGATAAGTATTGATATTATTTTCTATTTTGATAACACTTATCATATCTTTTCTTCTTCTTCTTCATCTTCAACATGAAGAAAACCAAGCTACCATCAATGGCAACTAGTGAAAATGAATGAGAAATCCAATTCTAAAGTGAACCCACTTCTTATTTCTTCATCCTCTACCTCTTGCCAAGTAGTATAGGGTGTTTTCTTCACAAGTTTCATGACTTGGTGAAGTGGGAGCTTGATCTAGTGATGCCTCGACGTAGATCATCTTCGGCATCGAAGCCGACGACCAAGCCTGCCCATTTCTTCGATGAAGCCGATGCAAGAGTCCAAGATTCGATTTGGAAAGCGGAGGGACGTCATCACGGAGCCTAGGAGGTGGAGGACCGGATCTACAAAGGTTGTAGCTTCTTTCCTTTTAGATAAATTCGTTTATTTGCATTGCATCGCCTATATATCTAGTTAACGATCCGTATTAGGGTTTCTCGGTACTTGTAAAATTTCAATTGGGCATGTTTGATCACTTGTGAGACTTCATTAGTGTGCCTAGGAACCCTACATTTTCATATTGACCTAGAGACTTGGTGAGGACGATGTTGTATATTATGTTGTGACTTGTTGTCTTTTATACAGTTTCCTTTCTATCGTCTTTTATTTCTTCGCTACGGCGTCGTATATTTGTTGTGGTGGTTGTTTTCCGCCTTTGGGCGTGTATTTGCTCCCGTTTGGGGATGCTTTACTTTTTATTTATGTTGTACCCACTTTTGGGGTTGGTTTTTATAATGGAGGTGCTGCTGAAATTTTCAAAAAAAGAAAATTGGACTTAAAGAATTTATACTTGAGATTTTTTTAAGGGTTTAAATAATGTTTCTTATCTTTTCTTATCTTTTAATGGCTTAGATTTCTGGGTTTTGGCTTTCTTTTACTGCGTTACGCCTGTAGACGTTGCGTAGTATTAAGGCCGTCACGTGCCAATTTCGGGTCGTGACAAGGTAAGAGATATGGCTTATCGTTTGGCTCTATCGCCGTCGTTTGAAGGAGTGCATAACGTATTCCACATATCTCAGTTACGCCGTAACGTGAGCGACACCAGTCATGTACTTGACCACTCAGAGCTTATCGTACAGACAGATCTGACTTGCGAGCAGCAGCCAGTCAAGATATTAGATCGGAAAAAGAAGACGCTACGGAACAAAGCGGTAAAGTTGGTTCGAGTAATGTGGAGAAAGGATTCACCGGAAGAATCCACCTGGGAACGCGAGGACGATATGTGTACATGATACCCTCATCTGTTTGAAGAGTAGTTCCTTGTGTAAATTTCTAGGAAGAAATTTTTATAAGAAGGGTAGGTTGTAACGACCCTAAATTTATTATACTCTTTTGTAAATATCGTCATTAATAAATTGTAGTTTCTTTTCAAGTGTTGAAGTATATTTAAATTCTTGAAAACTTAGTGTGAGATGGCTCAAAATAGTGTAAGCTAACTCATGAATCTTTCCTAATGATTATACCTTCACTATCCTCTTGAGCCGGCTCAAAAGGAGTTTGAGCTGTCTCAACCCTCATCTGGAACGTTATATTAATTCACTGTCTGCATGAGATGGCTCAAGCTATTCTTGAGCTGACTCATGCACAGTTCGAAACTGAAACATTCCAGATTCGCATTTGACAGTTTCTTTTAGCTCGTAACGTTTCGTTACCTCCTCTAACTGTCCCTACATTGCATTAATATGCCCAATTAAGTCAGAAAACCCCTCAACTCTTGAATCTCTATTAAATTCCCTTTCAATGTCCTTAAACTCCTTTGATTGCCTCAAATCCTTTTTAATGATCTATATTTCCAATTACTTATTTTCATTCCTTCACCGTTTAAGAACATATCTCATCTTTGAAAATTTCTCTCCTGAAATCCTCCTAGACCCATAGGAGAATTTCCTTCATCTGGACATCGAAGCTTTGATCGAGTTTTCCTCTTTTGTAAACGGCAGTTCGGTTGTTATACTGAATCGCGACGCGAGTAAGTCCCTTCCTCTATCGATCTCTCTCTTCATCTCATCTCTTTCGTTTCCTTGTTTTGACCCCTCCACAAAACTGTTGCTCTAGTTTCATAGAAATCCATAACGAAATATAGTTTTAGTTGCATAAATTAGTTATACATGAAGTTGTTAAATTTAATTGTTATCCTTGTTAAACTCATTAATCACCTATATTGCCTACCATGTTAATGACAACACATACATGCCATATACTTAGAACACATATATAATTGACACTACAATATGATCATAAATCAATATTGCATCGATATATAAACTTTTGAATTTCAAACCCGATTGTCTGAACAAACAGGCCTTAAGCCGGCTCAACATAACGTGAGCCGTCTCATATACCCAGTGTGTAAAACATATTCCTTGGACATGACATGAGACAACTCAAGCTTGGACTTAAGCCGTCTCAAGACATGGTCGAGCTGGCTTAACCTAATAATGAGCCGTCTCATGGTAACAAAGTAAAATACATGACATTTCAGTGATTGTTAAGCTGTCTCAATTTGGATTCAGTCGTCTCAAAATCATATTGAGCCGTCTCAATAACTTTTGAGCCGTCTCATGATACTAGAGAATATATATTTGATTAGAGAAGACTTGTGAGCCATCTCAAGTATACTTGAACCTTCTAAAACTGATATGAAACCTGACATGGAATCTTATATAATAGTTTGATCTATACACCCAAGTCATATTGCCTAAGCATTTTAATTGACATATAATATGATATAATACGGATATATTAATTGATTGACCATGCTACTCTTGACTCTACTAGTTTTATGATACGTTTCATGTAATCACGTTATTGCGAATTCTTGCTGGAATATCATAAGTGCCACATCTCATGCTTGCGAATATGTAATTTCTTGATCTCCAAGTTGTTATATTCACATGTTTACTTGAATAAATCTACTACATGCTAAACTTGACTTGATTCGAACCATGAATATCATTTGACATGAATACTTGACATTTTACATGAATACTTGATACCCGACATGAACTCAATTGGAAACATGAACTTATACTCTCTCATGTATTCATGGTTTCGAGTTAGGCATGCTATATTAACTATAAATTAGATACGCGGGATGTTAGGGTAGTTTGAGTGTGAATCCAATGAAATTTCAGGAATCCCCTAGAACATGAATCCATGAATATTAACACATGCATACAATTATGAGGGCCTATGTTTTCAGATATCTGGGGCCCTACCCTTAGGTTTGGAATACTTCAACGACAGTTGAAGTCCCGTTACTAACACCTTTGATTCGGGCTCGTGATTCCTTGCTCTTAGGGTCCTACCCTTGAGTTCGAGAATATTCTTGAGATTGGTAGATATTCTCACTTGAACTGTCGTTAGTTAGATTATCCTAGTAGAGACTTTTTATGACACGTTGATATTCACTTCATGCTCACTACACATCCATATTACATGTTATGCTGATCATCATATACTATATTATATTGTCATGCTCATATATCATACAATTGCCATGTACATTGCCATGTTACACTTGTTCACATGTTCATTATTTCCATTCATGCCATATTACATATCGCCTTGCACTTCTTCATTATATAATTCACACATCTTTTTGGGACTTACACAAGCGCAAGTTCGCTGACGAGTATTCCATTCTGTTTTCTTTCTATTCTTGAAATGTTCGTTAGGTGATATTGAGATAGAGAAGTTAGAAGTGACAGAAGAGCAGTATGATCAACTTGCATCACAAGCGGACGTCTAGTTTCTATTCAGCTTTTATATTCTGTATGCCTTCTGTTTCAGTCTTATCATTGTTATCGTATTTGTTTCAGACATTATATCTTTGTTTTAAACTATGTGGAAGTTTGAATGTAATAATTTAGTTGTTGGAATTTTATTATCATGTTTATTCTTACTTCTGTTATACTATTTATTATGCTTAGCGTATTTGTTGCGAGAAACGATTTTCTCGAAATAAATACACCGCGGGCTTGTCACGTACCTATTATCGCTCATTTGGAAAGCGGGACGTGACAGGATTTCAAGAGATGTACGTTATCTTCATTATTACGATTTTCTCCTAATGGCACTTTATTCACTGATGTACTTTGCCCCGTATCCTAGACTTGTAACCGTCTTCAATACACGGTATGAGCTTGATCATGGCTCCAATAATGCAATGCAAATACAAATTCATGAACTAGAGAACGTAACATCGTGAATATTCTGTTCTTAATGTTGGAACATCATATGGGGAGTCTACAGGTAAGAAAGAGAATCGAAAGATACGTCACGCATATACTACATTCCATGTCTTACTTAGCGCAGCCATATGACAGCGTATGCTTTCCTGATATTTACGGCTCTAGTGTTCAACAAATACATGGCAATACGTGATGCAACCATAATAAAGAGCATAAACAATCAATATGATAAGCATGAGTTCAGTCAAGTGTATCGATGGGGTTAAACATGCAGATTAAGACTTAATAGTAAATCTCTTCTCCATTTAGATATTAGCAAATCTAGCATGGAATAAGGTGTCATAACTTGTACTATGGCATGAATTATAGTGGCTGGTGCTATGTATAGAATCAAGGGTATACAATGTTAGTGTATATGCCCTAGAGACCATTACTGTATCATACTAGTTTGTATATTACTTAATGGAAGTTTGGGATATTCACCATTGTATAGACAATCTTGCTCAAAATAGTAGTATGCTACTTGGTTTGTCTCTACTTCAATGTGTGTACATGTCTTTCTTTTAATATATCGCCTATACACATTAGTGGAGCCCTTAGGATCTTTGCTTGATTACCAGCGTTGTGATGGCAGTCACACTCGTGGGGGCTGGGTAATCCATAAGCACATCCTTATACAGGTCCCTAGTCGTAGGACTATCGAGACAGGGCATCGATACTCCAGAGTAGACTAGCGTACGCACTTCTCTTCCCAGCAGGGGAGACGGTCTGTCCCACAGCCGTCAGTACGTCGTACTTGAGATAGTATGCGGGTGCTCGTTAGGTTACGAGTACACTGGATAGGACTCGTCGGGAAATGTAGGTTGGTACTATACCTATCGTCAGTTATCAGTTCCCAGGTGACATGCGTATAGCTTAGTCCGCTGACTTGACACTGTCGCTTCGCCCCGAGTGTGTTTCCACTGTACTTTGATTACTACCCTACCACGGCTCAAACGAGTCGTGCAAACAGGTAGTAGTTGGGTGCAGTCCCGAAGCACTTGGAGGCAGTGACGGTTAGACGGGATTCTTCTCTCCCAGTATTGCGGGTTGATATCGTGCTGTGTCATGGAGAGCCATTACACATAGTCGTCCCTGGCCAGGGCAAGCGAGATATACTGGTGGGTTTCCAGTGTTATCTCAGGGTGTTCTGGGCTACACTCCGACATGACTTGTACCGCTATTAGAGGACTGACATTTACCACCCCTAGACCCGCCATGTGATATTCTCAGACGAACAGACCGGACTGTACGCAGATTGTCACATTCAGGCTAAGTAGGAGTTCGGATGAGTTCACCTCGTCAGTCTTCTTATCGACATCTACTTGGGGGCCGTTACGCACAGCTAGTGCCGCTTGCGGTCTGTGGTTAAACCCACTGCCAGCGTAGTGTCGAGTCTTTAGAGTCCCACACAGAGAGCTATTCGCCTTTAGGCAAAAAGAGTAGAGGTCGCATGGTTTTGCGACAGGGTTCGGTCACATCCATGCACTTATGCACGTTTAGTGTCCGGGCAGTTATTACTAGCGGGCTTTGGGTTAAGCCAGATCCTAGTATACGTTTTGGGATTGGTTTTATCTCGTTTGTATTCATGTTCCTCGGAACGCGGATGCGGGTGTGTATGCACGGTTGACCGAGACAGAGGCAGAAGATTCTCATTAGGGTTGTTGACTGTTGACTTTTGCTAAACCTAATGAGAATAAGAAATATGATTAATGATAATATTAATTAAGTATTATTGTGCCATGGTTGGGTTGAAAGGTTGACTTTGTTGACTTGTTGACTTTGTTGACCGGTTGACTAGGTTGGACTTGTTGACCATCATCATTACAATGGCTATCATTTCATGGCAAAGACTTTTACTTGCTTGTTTGTTCACACATTGTATTTAATGCATGAAATGATATTGCCATTTGATATGATAAGAACCATCACAAAAATACTCAATTACTATTATTATTATGATTATTTTGTGTTATGAGAGCATGGGTGGAAAAAGTATTGCTCATTCTATCATTTGTATTCTCTCTCATCCTCAAGCTCTCCCTCCCTCTCTTGCTCTCTCTCTAGTTCATGGTTCTATTGTCTCATGTGTTGAGAAACAAGAACCATAGAGATAAAACCCAAAACACTTCTCTACTCATCCTAGTATACAAGGTCTAGCAAGCCAAGTGTTCTAGTTTCCTCTAGATTGAGGTTGGAGCCAAATGTAGAAGCTTTCGGGTGGATCCATTTTCGGCACAAGGAGACGACGAGACGAGGCCGATCCGACCACCACAAGGAGTTGAAGAGAAGGAGTTCAAGTTAAGGTATAACCCCCAAACCGAGTAGGTAAAACTCTTAGTTAGGTTGTTAGATAGTTAGTTTAACAAAGATCCGTTTTTGAGTCCATGTTACCCCACCGTAGAAAATTGTTTTTCACCATTTCCGCAACCCCAAATAACCGGGGATGGGTAACGTGGTCTTACAGTGGTATCAGAGCCTAGTTAAACACTATCTAACATGTTAGCAAAGTAACTAGAATTTCGATCGGAGAAAAAGTCACGAACCATGCCCGGAACAAAAACTTTCTGTCGATTTTTAAACTGCTGTAAAAATTATTTGACATATACCAAAAATCGTCTCAGGGTTTTATTTGAACACAGCAGAAAAACGAGCCAACGAATCGACCAACTCACCGCGGAACCGCGGTAAGAAGAGCTTCTTGCCGCGGATCCGCGGCCGAGTTGACTCGGCCATGGATCGTTTTCACCGCAGTGTGTTCTCTGTGCTGTTTTGGGATTTTTGGAATATGATTTTTCTGCCCAGATTTTCCAGAAAGAAAATTTTGATTTTGGGGTGGTTAAAAATCCGTATTTTGATTGAACTTCTAAAGACTTTAGCTAACGGGTTATATCTGTGATGTGATATATGTATTGAACGTCTGCTAATCGCTATACGTCGATTAGTGGGGGTTATACATATCTGTGATCTGTAATGTTGATGGTTTGTGTATATGAATTCATTGGATTGTCGCGGATGAATAGCCGGGGGGTTGTGAGATGAGATTTTTATTTATCTTTCAATTCATGTAATTTGTAATTGATGTAATATTATTTATATGGCCACACATCCGGGATGAGGTTGTAGCCGCCATTGCATAATTTCTTTTACTGTTTTTGCTCCTAGGATAGACCCAAGGAAGGGGTGCACAAACTACCGGGTACCTCGAAGTGTCGAGTGGCCTACTCACGTTGTTGAGGGAGGTTGCTTCACTTCGGGTATTTGGCGGGTAGTTTGCCGCACCCGTAGGGGTCTAGGATGGGGTATTAACTATTCATCGCGACCGTGTAATCCGCTTTTCGTTACAGGCTCGTACGAAATGCGGATTCCTAGTATATCCAATGTGTTCATCTGTGATCTGGAATGACTATCATTGCATCTGACGAATGTATATATCTATATATGATATCTATTTAGGCGTTGCTTATGTTTTGCATCCGCGCTAGTCCAGCCCCCGCTCTGTCGTTAGTTAAGTAACCTAACGGGTAATGACGGGGCCCCGTGGCGAATGCGGATGTCATAAGCGTATGTTATATTTTTGTTGTTTTCTGCAATGGTAGGATTAAATGATGGGACGCATTAAAATTAATGCAAGAAAATAAACCAAAGTTAAAGTCGTTGGAACAATTTCAAAAACCACTCGGATTCTTTTCAAAAACAACTTTTAAACGCGGAGCTTAAGCTACTCATTTTAAAAGCTATCAAGGTTCCTTCGATTATATCAAGTTCACTACGTTCACGGTTTCGCCAAAACCATTCGTAGCCCTCCGTCATTTCGTATGAATATTCAATAGTATTCAAGCTATGTTTGTTGACCTTCGTCAATGCATAGTGATAGGTTGCTGTTGGGTGTTCATATGTAGCATAGATAGATGCGTTGGTTTGGGACAGTCGTATTACCTTGTTGAGCTTCGTCAAGGGTATATACGGGTGGGTTCAAATTAACCTGGACAATGACGGGTAGAACTTGACATGTGACTTATGATTTGTTGACCTTCGTCAAGGTCATAAGAGCTTGGGGAAAAAATCCACATCGGGAGTTTCTAAAGAAACTGAAACTTGCTGAAACTGCATACCATTTGGAGTGTGATGATTCTGGTAGGATTCCTTCAGTTTTATCACGCGATGATATTTGGATCCCGATCCTACTGTAAGTATATGCTACTCCTCGGGAAATTTCTCACTTAACATCAATGCTATAAACTAAGTAGGTGTCTAGAAAGGTGTTAGCGGGGCTACGCCCTAGGGAAAAGAGGTTCTTAAATTAAGGAACTTCGCGAAAGCGTTGGAAAACCTCCCTCGAAGTACCGACACTGGCCTGGCTGAACGGTTAAGCAAGTATTGTACGGTGAGATTGATCCCGACTAATTCTTCCTTTTTGGTTTGAGGAGGGATTCAAGAAACAGTGGGAGTCATCCTGTTTAGATAAATTAAAAACCAATCTAAACTTGCAAGAGCATCATGCTGAGTGTTTTCTTCTCTCTCTCTTAATTGCAGCGACCTAGTGACCACACATAGTTTATATCTAGATAATAAAATGACTGAATCTGACTGTTATGATTGGCAAAGGTCTGTCCAGATGACCATTACCCATGACAAGCTGGGACACCTCTTAACTAATAAAACCCCTGCCGTCTCAGGACCAGTTTCCCCTGTCACGGATAGTGATATCCGTAAGACATCGGAAAAAGACTGTGCGAAACCCAAGTGCCTTGTGTTAGCCTTAGTTGATGGTGCATACCAGAGGCAGCACGAGAAGATGGACTCCGTTTCTATCTTCATCCATAACAAAGATTTATATGGAGAGCAATCTCGTATCGCAAGATGTGAGACCTCGAACGAATTGCTTCAAGCGAAGTTGGCTTTCGGGTCATCTGTTGGGGACAACGTCCTTACAGAGACTAGCTATTTTGATCAGCTCACGGACCTGAAGACCACGTTGGAGAACGGGTCGAGTACTGACTTGATTCTACAGTCTCTGCCCTCTACTTATACCCTGAAGGAAACCAGGGAAGAAGAAGGAAAGGGAAGGGCAAAAGTTTCGGGGCTGGATGCAGTAAAGGAGGGACGTTCCTATTGTTACGGGAATGAACATTGGCAGAAGGATTGCAGGGCTTGTAAAGCCAGTAGCCAGGATTCGAAGCATGTTGTGGCTTCGGCTTCGGGTGTGTTTGTAGTAGAGAACTGTATGTCAGTTAACCCTACTTCCTAGGTATTGGATACCGGATCAGGATCTCACATCTGTAATTCGTTACAGGCTCTGAGAAATCGTAGGGTTATTAGGAAATGTGATATGACTCTCAGGGTTGCTAACGGAATGAGCATGGACGCTGAATCCGTAGGGGAATATCATCTTGGACTGACAACTGGGCAGATATTGATTCTGCGTAACTGTTTGTATGAACCAGGTGCGACTTGTAATATCATATCTGTATCCTTACTTTCTAAGGAAGGATATGATTTTACTTTTGTAAGCGATGTGGTCCACATCCACCTAAATCAAGTTCTGATTGGGTCAGGTACATTAGAAAACGGGATATACGTATTAAATCAAGCTCAGATTTTCAGTGTCCAGAACACACTTAAAAGAAAGTCTCCGGAAACAAATCAGGCTTTCTTATGGCATTGTAGACTAGGTCACATTAATGAGACACGGTTAACAAAGTTACATAAAGAGGGATACTTGAATCCGTTCGAGTATCAGTCTTATGCCACTTGTGAATCTTGTCTCATGGGAAAGATGACAAAGACTCCGTTCACTGGACACGGAGAAAGAGCGAGTGAGCTCTTGGGAATCATACACAGTGACGTGTGTGGTCCAATGTCTACACATGCGCGAAGTGGGTATTCATATTTCATTACTTTTACAGATGATTTCTCTAGGTATGGACATGTCTTCCTGATGAAGCATAAATCCGAAGCTTTTGAGAAATTTCAGGAATACAAGAATGAAGTTGAAAAACAAACAGGCAAAAGTATAAAGATACTGAGATCTGATTGAGGTGGTGAATACTTAAGTGCTGGGTTTCTGGACTACTTAAAAGAGAATGGAATTCTCTCTCAGCGTACTCCTCCATACACACCACAACACAACGGTGTATCTGAAAGAAGGAATCGAACCCTATTGGATATGGTTCGTTCCATGATGAGTAAGGCTGAGTTACCACGATCTTTCTGGGGTTATGCACTAGAAACAGCTGCATATCTCTTGAACAAGGCTCCAACCAAGACTGTGCCTACCACCCCATATCAGATGTGGAGTGGGAAGAAACCCTGTCTTAAGTATCTTCGGACATGGGGATGTCCAGCTTTTGTAAAGAAGCAGCATGCGGACAAGCTCGAGGCACGTTCAGTACTGTGTAAGTTTGTGGGATACCCAAAGAACTCCAGAGGGTATCTTTTCTATTCTGCAGAGGAACAAAAGGTTTTTGTTTCTCAGCATACCCACTTCTTGGAAACTGAATTTTTAGAAAGTCAGATAAGTGAGCGCGCAATAGAACTGGAAGAAATTCCAGAACCACAAGATATTACTGAAACCTTGGTAGAACCAGAAGTTTCAGGAGAACCGGACATTCCTGCGCCACTCCGCAGGAGTAGTAGGCAGTCTCATCCGCCCGAGAGATACTACGGTTTTCTGATAGACGGGGATAGAGAGGATTGCGTCATTGATTATGATGAGCCTACTAGCTTCCAGCAAGCCATTCAGAGCGGTGACTTAGTAAAATGGCTGGATGCAATGCGGACCGAGATGGGGTCCATGTACACCAACAAAGTTTGAACTTTGGACTTTGCTCCAAAAGGGGTAAAACCCGTAGGCTGCAAATGAATCTTCAGAAAGAAGATTGGTGTAGATGGGCAGGTTGAAACCTATAAAGCTAGGCTAGTTGCAAAGGGTTTTCGTCAAAGACCTGGTTTGGACTATGATGAGACCTTTTCTCCAGTGGCTATGCTAAAATCCATTCGGATCCTTCTTGCCATTGCTGCCTTCCACGATTATGAGATTTGGCAGATGGACGTAAAGACCGCTTTTCTAAATGGAAATTTAAAGGAGTGTGTCTATATGGACCAGCCAGAGGGTTTCATTCAGAGTGGGAGCAGCGGTAAAGTGTGCAAGTTCCTCAAGTCCATCTATGGACTGAAGCAGGCATCACGGAGTTGGAACATCTACTTTGATGATACTGTCAAAGAATTCGACTTTATCAAAAACCCAGATGAACCATGCATTTACAGTAAGATTGTAGGGAGAACTGTAGTATTCTTCGTCTTGTACGTGGATAACATTCTCCTAATAGGAAATGATATTCCTATATTACAGCCAGTCAAAGGATTCTTGTCACAGAGGTTCTCCATGAAGGACCTGGGCGATGCCAACTACATTCTGGGGATCCAGATCTATCGTGATAGATCTAAGAGGATGTTGGGACTTTCACAGTCCAGGTACATTGACACCATACTGAAACGATTCAGTATGGAAGATTCCAAGTGCGGTAATCTACCGGCTTGTCACGGAATCACCCTTTCCAAAGAGATGTCTCCCAAGACTGATTTGGAAAGGGCTCGCATGTTATCTATACCCTATGCATCTGCGGTAGGCTTTATAATGTATGCGATGTTATGTACCAGACCAGATGTAGCATACGCATTGAGCGTTGTAAGCCGGTATCAGTCGGACCCAGGGGAGAAACACTGGATAGCAGTAAAGAACATTCTCAAGTACCTGAGAAGGACTAAGGAGATGTTCTTGGTGTATGGTGGAAAAAACCTCCAGATCGAGGCCTTTGCTGACTCCAGCTTCCAGAGTGACAAGGATGACTCTAAGTCCATGTCGGGTTATGTCTTTACCCTCAATGGAGGGGCGGTTTGCTGGAAGAGTTCCAAGCAGGAGACCGTTGCTGACTCAACTATGGAAGCGGAGTACATAGCTGCTTACGATGCCGCAAAGGAAGCTGTTTGGATGAAGAAGTTCCTCATGGAGCTTCAGGTGGGTCCTACCATTGTTGATCCAATACCGCTGTATTGTGACAACAACGGCGCTATAGCTTTAGCGAAGGAACCCAGGTCCCATCAGAAGTCCAGGCACATTTTGAGGCGGTTCCACCTGATCAGGGAGATCGTAGATCGCCGGGAGATCGAGGTGAAGAGAGTAAATTTAGAAGATGACACTGCAGATCCATTCACGAAGGCCTTACCCCAGACTCAGTTCAAGCGGCTGATCGAGATCATAGGTCTTCGATACGCTAGTACATGGCCTTAGTGCAAGTGGGAGATTGTTAGTGTATATGCCCTAGAGGCCATTACTGTATCATACTAGTTTGTATATTACTTAATGGAAGCTTGGGATATTCACCATTGTATAGACAATCTTGCTCAAAATAGTAGTATGCTACTTGGTTTGTCTCTACTTCAATGTGTGTACATGTGTTTCTTTTAACATATCGCCTATACACATTAGTGGAGCCCTTAGGATCTTTGCTTGATTACCAGCGTTGTGATGGCAGTCACACTCGTGGGGGCTGGGTAATCCATAAGCATATCCTTATAAAGGTCCCTAGTCGTAGGACTATCGAGACAAGGCATCGATACTCCGGAGTAGACTAGCGTATGCGCTTCTCATCCCAGCAGGGGAGACGGTCTGTCCCACAGCCGTCAGTACGTCGTACTTGAGATAGTATGCGGATGCTCGTTAGGTTACGAGTACAATGGACAGGACTCGTCGGGAACTGTGGGTTGGTACTATACCTATCGTCAGTTATCAGTTTCAAGGTGACATGAGTACAGCTTAGTTCGCTGACTTAACACTATCATTTCGCCTCGAGTGTGTTCCCACTATACTTTGATTACTACCCTACCACGGCTCAAAAGAGTCGTGCAAACAGGTAGTAGTTGGGTGCAGTCCCGAAGCACTTGGAAGCAGTGACGGTTAGACAGGATTCGTCTCTCCCGGTATTGGGGGTTGATATCGCGCTGTGTTATGGAGAGCCATTACACATAGTCGTCCCTGGCCAGGGCAAGCGAGATATACTGGTGGGTTTCCAGTGTTATCTCAGGGTGTTCTGGGCTACACTCCGACACGACTTGTACCGCTATTAGGGGACTGACGTTTACCGCCCCCTAGGCCCGCCATGCGATATTCTCAGACGAACAGACCGGACTGTATGCAGATTGTCACATTCAGGCTCAGTAGGAGTTCGGATTAGTTCACCTCGTCAGTCTTCTTATCGGCATCTACCTGGGGGCCGTTACGCACAGCTAGTACCGCTTGCGGTCTGTGGTTAAACCCACTACCAGCGTAGTGTCGATTCTTTAGAGTCCTACACAGAGAGCTATTCGCCTTTAGGCAAAAAGAGTAGAGGTCGCATGGTTTTGCGACAGGGTTCGGTCACATCCGTGCACTTGTGCACGTTTAGTGTCCGGGCAGTTATTACTAGCGGGCTTTGGATTAAGCCAGATCCTAGTATACGTTTTGGGATTGGTTTTATCTCGTTTGTAATCGTGTTTCCTGGAACACGGATGCGGGTGTGTATGCACGGTTGACCGAGACAGAGGCAGAGGATTCTCATTTGGGTTGTTGACTGTTGACTTTTGCTAAACCCTAATGAGAATAAGAAATATGATTAATGATAATATTAATTAAGTATTATTGTGCCATGGTTGGGTTAAAAGGTTGACTTTGTTGACTTGTTGACTTTGTTGACCGGTTGACTAGGTTGGACTTGTTGACCATCATCATTACAATGGCTATCATTTCATGGCAAAGACTTTTGCTTGCTTGTTTGTTCACACATTGCATTTAATGCATGAAATGATATTGCCATTTGATATGATAAGAACCATCACAAAAATACTCAATTACTATTATTATTATGATTATTTTGTGTTATGAGAGCATGGGTGGAAAAAGTATTGCTCATTCTATCATTTGTATTCTCTCTCATCCTCAAGCTCTCCCTCCCCCTCTTGCTCTCTCTCTAGTTCATGGTTCTATTGTCTCATGTGTTGAGAAACAAGAACCATAGAGATAAAACCCAAAACACTTCTCTACTCATCCTAGTATACAAGGTCTAGCAAGCCAAGTGTTCTAGTTTCCTCTAGATTGAGGTTGGAGCCAAAGGTAGAAGCTTTCGGGTGGATCCATCTTCGGCACAAGGAGACGATGAAGTGAGGCCGATCCGACCACCACAAGAAGTTGAAGAGAAGGAGTTCAAGTTAAGGTATAACCCCCTAACCGAGTAGGTAAAACTCTTAGTTAGGTTGTTAGATAGTTAGTTTAACAAAGATCCGTTTTTGAGTCCATGTTACCCCACCGTAGAAAATTGTTTTTCACCATTTCCGCAACCCCAAAGAACCGGGGACGGGTAACGTGGACTTACATACAATTTGTAGTATTTATTCTAACTAGGTTTTGCGAACAGAATTTTGCCGATATCGGTAAAAACATCAAATAGTTCAGATATATGTATCGAAATAGTATGTTGTGTTTTTGAACTACTACAATAGGAAACATGTACGATTTAGTAAAAAGTGACTACACTATTTGTGACAAGGTGATGAAAATTAGCTTAACAGAAAAAACGAACTTTCTGATACCGATATAGTTTTAAAAAGATTTATAATATACTTGGTATAAATTTCTTGAAAACCGACAATACGGGAACCATGATTATATCTGAAGCATCACTAGTCGCGACAGCCTCTTCGACTTCCACCGTCCCTGAGGAGACGGATTCAACATCTGCGCTCTCATCTCCCGAATCAATAAGGGTTATCGCTATGCTTGCATTACCCGCAGATACTGGGGATCCACTGTACAGTCTCCATACAGTCTGGTATGTTCGTCTGAGAGTATCGCTTGCCGGTCCAGAGGGTGAAAAACGTCAGACCCCTAATAACCTGACAAGTCATGTCGATGTGGTTCAAGACCATCCGAGAATCTACTGGTCTAACTACCAGTAATTCTCAATCCACCCTGGCCAGGGACTTATAGTGTTGGCCAACCGAACACAGCACGACATCGACTCTTTATACCGGGAGGGATGAATCCCCAACAATCACTCACTGCCTCCATATGGCTCGGGACTGTACCCAACTAAAACCTGTTTGCATGACTCAGTAGAGCCGTGGTAGGGTAGTAATCAAAGCACAGTGGGAACTCACACGAGATAAATGATGACCTCAGGTCGACAGACTATCTGCACTCATGTCACCAGAGAACTGCTATCTAACGATAGGTATAATACCATCTAGCCAGTTCTCGGCGAGTCCGTCCAGTGTACTCACCCTCAATGAGCACATGTATACAATCTTAGGTGAATCACACCAATTGCTGCGGGACTAACCATCGCCCCTCGTCAGAGTCTAGATATGTATACACTAGTCTACTCTGGAGTATCAATGCCCAGTCTCTATACTCCCACAACTAGGGACATTTAAGGATGTTCTTATCGACTACCCAGCTCTCACAAGTATGATTGCCATCATAATGCTGGTAGTCAAGCAATGATCCTACGAACTTTATCTACATATACAAGCAATATGAAATAGCAAGTAAAACATATACACATGTTAAGATAAAGGAAAACCAAATAGTATACTATCATATTGAGCAAGATTGTCCTGTACATACATATCCCTAGCATCCTATACAAAGAAGGCCTCTAGGGCATACATATCCAACAATCTCCCACTTGTACTAAGGCCTGTAATTGGCGTATTAAGTACTCAACGTCTGCACTAGAGCCAGTTGCTGACGTACCGCATACCCAACATCTTGAACGGTCTCTCGAACTGGACTTGAGGGATGGCCTTGGTGAATGGATTTTCCGTGTTGTCCTTTGTATCTACTCTTCGTACCTCGATCTCTCGACGATCCATGATCTCCCTGATCAGGTGATACTGCCTCAAGATATGTCTGGATTTTTGATGGGACCGTGGTTCCTTTGCCAAAGCCATGGCTCTATTATTATTGCAATATAAAGGTATTGGATCAACAATGGATGGAACCACCTGAAGTTCAGAAATGAACTTCCTCATCCAGACTGCATCTTTTGTGGCATCGTTAGCAGAAATATACTCAGTCTCTATCGTCGAGTCTGCTACGGCACCCTGTTTGGAGCTCTTTTAACAGACTGCCCCTCCGTTGAGGGTAAACACATAACCCGAGACGGATTTAGAGTCATCCTTGTCACTTTGGATGCCAAAGTGGGTAAAAGCCTCGATCTGTAGGTCCCCATTACCGTACACCAAGAACATTTCCTTAGTCCTTCTTAGATGCTTAAGAATGTTCTTTACTCTTATCCAATGTTTCTCACCTGGGTTGGACTGATACCTGCTTACGACACTGAGTGCGTAAGCTGCATTTGGTCTGGTATATAACATCACTTACATTATCGACCCTACTGCCGAAGCATAGGGTACTATGTGAAAGGTTACGGTAGTGCCCCGGCCAACTACCGTGGCTAAATGCAGTACAAAATTTTTTCTAACGATTAGAACATGGCACTAGAATAATCTTTATCCCGGATCTTACCATAAACCTATCTAGCTAAACAAGTAGTGCTATTTACTATGAAAGAATTCTCACCAAACGATCCAAGTCCTTCGGTCTTCTTTCCTCATCATATGCTCCTAGTGACCACCTTGAACATGCTTGATCTCCATTTCCGGCTCCATCGGTCCTCCGGGATTGAGCTTTTTCTCCGGCCTTCTTTTGTCGTAGATGATCTACCCGAAGGATATGATCCATGGCTTTAGCTCCACACTATATGTCAAGTGGAGCAACTAGAGAACTTAGGTTGCTAAACCAAGTAGTCTAGGATGTAGTGTGATGATCTAAGTGTTTTGCTATCTCTTTCTTGCCTCTTCATTTGTTTCTCAACTCATGAGAAGGGTAGTGAAAAGGAAGATGATGAAGGTGGAGAAAACTCAAGAGGAGGGAGGAGGTGATGAAAAATGGGAGCTCCAAAATAATGAAGCATGCAAGTGAGAGAAAATCAACACAATGGTTTTGTGTATGAATTTATTGAATAAACAATCAACAACCATACTTCAATAGTAACTACAAATGAATTAAAAATTCATTTGTTAACTATTGAAGCATGGTTATCACCATTCCTCCCACACCTCACACTTTACAGCTCATTTCCATTTATCAAATAAATGGAAAATGCATATTGAGGTGGCCACCTTGTAATCCGTATTTTTTTACAGATTACCTTCTAGAAGGTAATCTGTAATAAAATACGGATTAGAATCTGCTATATATACATACCTGCATTTGGATAAAAATACGAATGCCTAAAGAAATAGAATACATGAAGAACGTAATACTAGAATATACATATCGAAATACATATATGTAAATAATCAAATCAATACCTGATTTAATTATCCGGCTCAAACCCGAGCCGGCTAGTATTACCAACTGTCCGATCAAAAGTCTGGGTACAAAGTACATCTATCGATCGGATCCCTGCACGTATCCAATACGGCTACTACACAAAACCGGAGACAGACTTGCTGGCATCTTTGTCACTCTGAAAGCTTGAATCGGTAAAGGACTCGACCTTTAGGTCTCCATTACCGTAAACTAAGAACATTTTCGTAGTCCTTCTCAGGTATTTGAGATTGTTCTTCCACTGCTGTCCATTGGTCCTCACCTGGGTTCGACTGATACCGGCTCACCACACTTAGCGCATAAGCTACATCTGGATTTGTTCATAGCATCGCATACATTATAGATCCTACCGCCAAAACGTAGGGTATAGTACTCATGCGAACCCTCTCCTCGTCGGTCTTAGGAGATGTCTACTTGGAGAGGGTGATTCCGTGCAATGCGGGTATGTTACCGCGCTTGGAATCTTCCATACTAAATCTCTTTAGTGCGGTCTCTATGTACCCGGACTGTGAAAGTCCTAGTAATCTCTTGGATCTATTTCTGTGGATCTTAATTCCCATAATGTACGAGGCATCACTCAGGTCCTTCATGGAGAACCTTTGTCATAAGAATAGCTTGATCGATTGTAGCATAGGAATGTCATTTCCTATCAAAAGAATGTCGTCCACGTACAAGACTAGGAACATGACAGTTCTTCCTACAATCTTCTTATAAATACAAGGCTCATCATCGTTCTTGATGAAGTGAAATTCCTTGACTGTTTCATCAAAACAGATGTTCCAGCTCCGCGATGCCTGCTTCAATCCATAAATGAATTTGAGCAACTTGCACACTTTCCCGCTGCTCCCACTGTCTACGAAACCTTCCGGCTGATCCATATAAACGCACTCTTCTAAACTTCCGTTCAGAAAAGCCGTTTTTACGTCCATCTGCCAGATCTCATAGTCATGGAAGGTAGCAATGATAAGTAGGATCCGAATGGATTTGAGCATAGCCACTGGAGAAAACGTTTCGTCATAGTCCACACCTGGTCTTTGACGAAAACCTTTTGCAACGGGTTTAGCTTTATAGGTTTCCACCTGCCCATCTACACCAAGTTTCCATTTATAAATCCATTTGCATCCAACAGGTTTTACCCCAGGTGGAGCAATATCCAAAGTCCACACTTTATTGGTGTACATGGAATCTATTTCGGATCGCATAGCATCCAGCCATTTATCAGAGTCCCTACTGATAATGGTCTGCCTGAAACTGATAGGGTCATCTTCTTCCAAGATGTAATCCTCTCGATCCTCCTCTATGAGAAAGCCGTAGTATCTCTCGGGCGGATAAAAAATCCTACCAGATCTGCGGAGTGGCTGAGGTTCGTCGGGTATTACTGAATCTAAGGGTTCTACCAAATCTTCTGCTTCTGTTTGTGGTCCCTGAATTTCTTCTAGTTCCACTGTACTCCCACTAATTTCTTTTGCAAGAAATTGCCACTCTAAAAAGGTGGCGTGACGAGCAACAAACACCTTCTGTTCCTCGGTGTGGTAGAACAGATATCCCCGTGAATGCTTAGGGTATCCCACAAACTTACACAATACAGATCTTGCTTCAAGTTTACTGGGTTCTGCTTTTTAACAAAAGCATGACACCCCCATATCTTTATGTAATTAAGACATGGTCTCTTCCCACTCCATATTTCATATGGGGTGGTAGGCACTGATTTGGACGATGCTCTATTCAATATGAATGCAGCTGATTTAAGAGAAAACCCCCAGAAAGAAAGAGGCAACTCGGCATTACTCATCATGGAGCGAACCATGTCCAATCGGGTACGGTTCCTCCTCTCTGATACGTCGTTGTGCTGTGGTGTATACGGAGGAGTAAGCTGAGAAAGAATACCATTCTCTTTTAGAAAGTCTCGGAATCCCGTACTTAAGTACTCTCCCCCTCTATCTGATCGGAGGATCTTGATACTTTTGCCAGTGTGGTTCTCTACTTCGTTTCTAAATTCTTTGAATTTCTCAAAAACTTCAGATTTGTGTTTCATTAGATACACATATCCGAACCTAGAGAGATCGTCAGTGAATGTGATGAGGTACGAGTATCCACCCCGTGCATGTATAAACATTAGACCACACACATCACCGTGTATTAGTCCCAAGATCTCTCCTTCTCTTTCTCCATGTCCGGTGAATGGAGATTTGGTCATCTTTCCTTTGAGACAAGACTGACAGGTTTCATAAGATGAAAATTCGAACGTATCCAACAGTCCATCTTTATGCAACTTACTTAGTCTTTTCTCTCCGATATGACCAAGTCTACAATACCACAAGTAGGATTCGTTCTGCTCTGAACTCTTCTTCTTGCTTGTGCTTTGTATATTGAAAACTGTATTTTGATTTAGAACATAGATACTATTAAACAGTGTACCTTCTTCAACCAATACCTTATCAAGGTAAATGTTCATGATATTTCTATCAAGAACAAAGTTATATCCATCTTTATTAAGTAAAGATATTAATATGATGTTGCAAACCATGGAAGGCACATAGTAACAATTGTTCAAAATGATAATATTGCCATTTGGCAATACTAGGTGATATTCACCGACGGTAGCAGCATCAACTTGTGCTCCGTTCCCTACTCTGAGGGACATATCACTTGGTCCAACTATCCTACTTTTTCTCAGTCCATGTAATAAATTACAGATATGAGATCCTAATCCGGTATCTAGTAGCCAGGAGGTAGGACTGACCGAAAACAGTTCTCAATAGCAAAAGCACCTGAAGAAGACGCAATAATGTGCTTCTTCTTCGTTGGGGTCATCAAGGAATTCATGCAATCCTTTTTCCCTAGTTCATACTCATGATCATCATCATAAGTTAAAACTAAACCGACGTTCCCCAGCCCCGAATAAGAATTCGGATCGATCAAGCGATACATTTTATTATCTTGATTAGGGCGTGAAATGGTTGCTACCTGGAGAGAGAAGAAACACTCAGCGTGCGCTCTTACAAGATTAGATTGATTATTGATTTATCTAATCAGGATGGCTTCCACTATTTCCTCAAATTCTTCTTCAAACCTTAAAAGAAGAATTAGTTGGGATTAATCGCACGTCACAATACTTGCTTAACCTTTCGGATAGGCTGGTGTTGGTACTTAGAGGGGGGTTTTCCAACGCTTTCGCGAAGTTGCTTAATTACATAACCTCTTTTCCCTGGAGGCATAGCCCCGCTAACACCGTTCTAGACACCTACTTGGTTTATAGCATTGGTTGTTAAGTGAGAAAATCTCCCAAGAGTAATCCTACTCATCAGTGGGATCAGGATCCAACTATCATCGCATGATAACCTAGATGGAAGCCACTCTAGTCACCACACTCCAGAAAGTATGCAACACTAGAAAGTTTCCTGTATATTTGAAACTCCCGATGTGGTTTTTGCCCCTAACACTTATGACCTTGACATAGGCCAACATATCATAAGTCGTTAGTCAAGTTCAACCCGTCATTATCCTGGATTAACATAGACCCACCCGTACAAGTACTTGACGTAGGCCAAAATAACTGTACGACTGTCTTAAATAATCGCATATGCATGCAACAAACAAGTATTACCTAGCTACCATTCACTATGCCTTGACGTAGGCCAACATACATAGCATGAATACAAGGTGATATTTGTAAGAAATGACGGAGGGCTACGGCTGGGTTTTTGGCGAAAAACTCGTTAACGTAATGAACTTGATATCGCTGAAGGAACCTGAGCAGTTTTGAAAAGGAGTGGTTTAAGCTCTGCTTTTGAAAACTTGTGGTTTTGAAAAAAAACCCGAGTAATCTACAGTATAGACTTTTGCTCAAGAGGCCACTCCCCGTGAAGGGATCTCGGCTCTTGCCTCCTGGAATGAGGTGCTGGATATTCACAACCGAATACCACTATGCAAAGCGAAAGAATATAACTATAGTTTTTCGAAATTTGTTCCAACAATATCTTTTAGGTTTCTTTTCTTGCATTAATCAAAATTAATGCAGTCCCATCATTTAACCTATCACACCAGAAAAGAACGAAAATATGATGTACGTATATGCCATCCGCATTCGCCACGGGGCCCCGTCATCACCCGTTAGGTTACTTAACTAACGACGGAGCGGGGGCTGGACTAGCGCGAGTGCAAAACATATACAACATCTGCTATTATATATATAAGTATGTATAACATTCGTCCCAGGCATGATAATAAGCAACATCACAGAATCTCAGCCAATAATACAGAAAGGTGGATAATCTTGGAACCCAGGGTTTCATTTGAGCTGCAAATAAAACCCAACGTTCCCGGTCCTTTGGATAGCCTGTGTAATGAAAACCTAGACCCCTACGAGTGCGACAAGTTACATGCCAATTCCAGAAGTGAGGCAACCCACATCAACAAAGTTAATGGGCCACCCAACACTTCATGGGATCCAGTAACTTGGGCGCCCCTCCATGGGTCATCCTATACCCCCCACTAGTGCGGCGAATAGCCCGCCAATTCTAGAATGAAGCCCTCTCCGTCTCAACGCCATGAGATGCGGGCTTGTTGCTTTCTAGAACCCGGCTATTCGTGCACTCCACCGCGTGGTAATCCTAGTACAGAAAATGAAAGTAATATGTACAAATGGTGACATCGACCTCAACCCGGTCGTGCCCCAAATAAATAATATATAAACCGGCAAAGACGATAGTCCACATGTCGGATGCTCACCCTGCAATATGAATATACAAATGAATTTTTAACTGTACCACTAACATTGCACCATGAGCTATCCACCACGACTAAGCAACCATAATCATAACACAAACACAGAACATCAACGTGAATGTCATGTTCGCAAACTCGTCTAAAAGAACATATAGAAATTAGACGAGTCATACCGATCGAATGACATTCACGGTCGCAGATAAAAATGAATGTACTGAAAACTATTAAACAGTATCAAATATAACGACTTCGAAACACTCCGAATTGCCCCAAACATAAAGACAACAGTATACCCAACCTGGGCAAAAATAAACAACACCTGAAACCCAAACTTCAAGAGACAAGAACACTGGCCAAAACTCGATCCAATTCCCTTTCAGAAAACCGATGAGGCCGGTTTTACCCTTGTTTTGGCCGGCCAAAAATGGTTGGAATCGTGTCGTTTTTTGTCAGTGTTCATCTCTCTGTATAAAGAGCACTCTGCAATTGCTTAAATTTTTTTTGAAGGATCTAAAAAATCGATAGAAAATTGAAGTTTGGTTTCAATGTTATGGAGTTGTTTCGGTTTCGTTGTTTTAACATTGTTTAAACTTGCTAGTGTAGGGTTTATAGCTGGCTCTGATACCATTAAAGGTTACGCTAGTGCCCCGGCCAACTACCGTGGCCAAATGCGGAACAGAATTTTTTCTAACGATTAGAACATGGCACTAGAATAACCTTTAACCCGGATCTTACCATAAACCTATCTAGCTAAACAAGTAGTGCTATCAACTATGAAAGAAGTATCACTAAACGATCCAAGTCCTTCGGTCTTCTTTTCTCATCATATGCTCCTAGTAGCCACCCTGAACATACTTGATCTCCATTTCCGGCTCCATTCTGTCCTCCGGGATCGAGCTTGTTTTCCAGCCTTCCTTTGTCGTAGATGATCCACTGGAGGGATATGATCTATGGTTTTAGCTCCACACTATATGTCAAGTGGAGCAACTAAAGAAGTTGGGTTGCTAAACCAAGTAGTCTAGGATGTTGTGTGATGATCTAAGTATTTTGCTATCTCTTTCTTTCCTCTTCACTTGTTTCTCAACTCATGAGAAGTGTAGTGAAGAGGAAGATGATGAAGGTGGAGTAAACTCAAGAGGAGGGAGGCGGTGATGAAAAATGGGAGCTCAAAAATAATGAAGCATGCAAATGAGAGAAAATCAATACAATGATTTTGTGTATGAATTTCTTGAATAAACAATCAACAACCATACTTCAATAGTAACTACAAATGAATTAAAAATTCATTTGTTAACTATTGAAGCATGGTTATCACCATTCCTCCCATACCTCACACTTTACACCTCATTTCCATTTATCAAATAAATGAAAAAAGCATAATGAGGTGGCCACCTTCTAGAAGGTAATCTGTAATAAAATACAGATTACAGTCTGCTGTATATACATACCTGCATTCAGATAAAAACACGAATGCCCAAAGAGATAGAATAACACGAAGAATGTAATACTAGAATATACATATCGAAATACATATTTGCAAAGAATCAAATCAATACCTGATTTAATTATCCGGCTCAAACCCGAGCCGGCTAGTATTACCAACTGTCCGATCGAAAGTCCGGGTATAAAGTACATCTATCGATCGGAACCCTGCACGTATCCAATATGGCTACTATATCATTTCGCCTGAAATAGGGAAACCCTCTGTGTGGGACTCTAAAGACTCGACAGTACGCCGGCAGTGAGTTACTGGATAAATCCATAACCACAAGCACATCAGTGGCACTAGCTGTACGTAACGGCTACCTGGGTACCTGTCGAAAAGGAAGGCCGACGAGCAAACTCATTCGGATCCCTACTGAGCCTATCTGTGAAAATCTCCGTACAGTCCGGTCTCTTCGTCTGAGAGTATCGCATACTGGGTCTAGGGGTGGTAAACGTCAGACCTTGATAACCTGGTATTTCATGCTGATGTGGCTCAGGACCAATCCGAAAAACTACTGATCAGCCTATCAGTAAATCCCAACTGCCTTGGCCAAGGTCTTATGGTCCTGACCAATCAAACACAGTGCGATATCGACTCCCAATATCGGAAGAGACGAATCCCTGACAATCGCTCACTGCCTCCATGTGGCTCGGGACTGTACCTAACCAAAACCTGTTTGCACGACTCAGTAGAGCCAATGTAGGGTAGTGATCAAAGCACAGTGGTAACTCACACGAGACAAATGGCGATCTCAGGTCTAAAGACTAACATGTACTCATGTCACCTGAGAACTTCCATCTGACGATAGGTATAGTACCATCTGGAAGTCCTTGGTGAGTCCGTCCGGTGTACTCACCTCCCAGTGAACACCTGTATACGATCTTAGGTCTAAAGACCAATGGTTGCGGGACCAAACCATCGCCTCTCGTCGGGGTCTAAAAATGTATACACTAGTCTAATCCGGAATATCGATGCCCAGTCTTGATACTCCCACGACTAGGGATCATTTAAGGATGTGCGTACTGACTACCCAGCTCCCATAAGTATGATCGCCATCATAATGCAGGTAGTCTAGCATTGATCCTACGGGCTTTATCAACATGTATAAAAGATATGTAATAGTAAGTAAAACATGCACATGTTAAGATAAAGACAAACCAGATAGCATACTATCATATCGAGCAAGACTGTCCTGTACATATATATGTCCAAGCATCCATATGTATACATATATAATAATGGCCTCTAAGACATACATATCCAACACTATGCTCATGCGAGCCCTCTCCTTATTAGTCTTGGGAGACATCTCTTTGGAGAGGGTGGTTTCGTGACAAGCGGGTAAATTACCGTGCTTGGAATCTTCCATACTAAATCTCTTTAGTACGATGTTTATATACCTTAACTGTGAAAGTCCTAACATTCTTTTAGATCTGTCACGACAGATCTTGATCCCCAGAATGCATAAGGTATCACCCAGGTCTTTCATAGAGAACTTCTGCGATAAGAAAAGCTTGGCCGATTGTAGCATAGGAATATCATTTCCTATCAAGAGAATGTCATCTACGAATAAAACGAGGAATACCATAGTTCTCTCTACAATCTTCTTATAAATATAAGGTTCATATACATTTTTGATAAAGTCAAATTCTTTGACCGTCTCATCTAAGCAGATGTTCCAACTCCACGATGCCTGCTTGAATCCATAAATGGATTTAAGCAACTTGCACACATTTTCGCTGCTCCCACTATCTATGAAACCCTCTAGTTGATCTATGTAAACACACTCTTCTAAACTTCAATTTAGGAAAGCGGTTTTAACATCTATTTGCCAGATGTCATAGTCTTAGAAGGCAGCAATGGCAAGTAGGATCCGAATGAATTTAAGTATAGCCATTGGTGAAAAGGTTTCGTCATAGTCCAATCCTGGTCTTTAACGAAAACCCTTAGCAACAAATCTAGCTTTGTAGGTTTCTACCTATTCATCTACACCAATCTTCTTTTTGAAGATCTATTTGCATCCTATGGGTTTTACCCCAGGAGGAGCAACATCCAAAGTCCATTCTTTATTGGTGTACATGGATTCCATCTCGGATCTCATAGCATCCAGCCACTTCATCGAGTCTTTACTCATGATGGCTTAGTAATAACTAGTCGGCTTATCATCATCGACGATGCAATCCTCTCAATTCCCGTCTACGAGAAAACCATAGTATCTCTTGGGCAGATGAGACTGCCTACTAGATCTGCGAAGGGGCGTAGGTATGTCTGGTTCCATCGAAATCTTAGGTTCTACTAAGTCTTCAGTAATAGTTTATGGTTCTGGAATTTCTTCCAGCTTTATTGCGCTCCCACTAATTTCTTTTTCAAGAAATTGAGTTTCCATAAAGCGGGCATGATGAGAAACAAAGCCTTTTGTTCCTCAACGTAATAAAAATAATACTCCCTAGAGATCTTGGGGTATCCCACAAACTTACACAATACTGAACGTGCCTCAAGCTTGTCTGGATGAACCTTTTTTACAAAAGCAGGACAACCCCATATCTTAAAATACTTAAGACAGGGTTTATTCCCACTCCACATTTCATATGGAGTTCTAAGCACAGACTTAGTTGGAACCTTATTCAATATGTGTGCAGCAGATTCTAGTGCATAACCCCAGAACGATGGCGGCAACTCAACATTACTCATCATGGAATGCACGATATCAAGGAAGGTGCGATTCCGTCTTTTTGATACACCGTTGTGTTGTGGTGCGTATGGAGTAGTAAGCTAAGAAAGAATTCCATTCTCTTTTATACATTCCAAGAACTCGGCACTTAAGTATTCACCATCCCGATCAGATCGGAGCATCTTGATATTTTCGCCGGTTTTCTTTTCCTCTTCATTCTTATACTCCTGGAATTTCTCAAAGGCCTCAGATTTATGGTTCATCAAGAATATATGTCCATACCTTGAGAAATCATCGGTAAAAGTAATGAAATAGGAGTAGACACTTTTTGCATGCATAGACATTAGCCCACACACATCGCTGTGTATGAGTCCCAGGAGCTCAGTAGCTCTTTCTCCGTATCTAGTGAATGGAGTTTTTGTCATCTTTCTTTTGATACATGATTGACAAGTTGCATATGATTGATAATCAAACGGATCAAAATATCCATCTTTATGTAACTTAGTCAATCGTGTTTCATTGATATGACCAAGTCTACAGTGCCATAAGAAAGCTTGATTTGATTTTGGAGTCTTTCATTTTAGCGTGTTTTGGACGTTGAAAACTTGATGTTGATTGAGAACGTATATTCCATTATTAAGTGTACCCGACCCAATCATTTCATGATTTAGGTGAATATTTATGACATTGCTATCAAGTGCAAAATTATATCCTTCATTAGATAACAAAGATATAGATATAATATTACACATCATACTAGGTACACAAAAGCAGTTATGCAATAAAAAAATATGTCCACTCGCCAATCCTAAGTGATATTCTCCCACTACAACAGCATCCACACTGGTTCTGTTGCCAACCCTGAGTGTCATATCACATTTTCTCAAAACTCTACGGCTTTTCAGCGCCTGCAATGAATTGCAGATGCGAGATCCTGATCCGATATCCAATATCTAGTAAGTAGAGTTAATAGAGAAAAAGTTTTCAATCACGAACACACTTGAAGACGAAACTACAACTTGCTTCGTTTCTTGATTCTTAGCTTTTAAAGCCCAGCAATCCTTCTTCCAATGTCCCTTTTTCTGACAGTAGAAGTATTCATCTTTTGTGGTTGCTCCCCATTCTTTTTTTCCCTTATCCTGCACCTTCTGCACACCTCCCATTGGTTTGGTGGGGGCCTTCTTCTTCTTCCTTTTGGCCTTAGCCTTGGATTTACCGGAAGAATATTCCCCAATAAACAGAGCGGGTGTTTCCTTGGTTTTCTTCAAGGTGTCTTCTGCCACCCTCAACATGTTGAGGAGCTCAGGAAGTGCAACTTCTAGCTTTTGCATATTGAAATTCAATATGAATTGGGTATAGGTGGAGAGAAAGGACCGTAGAATTAAGTCGGTATACAACTCATTCTCCAGCGTAGTTCCCAGGTCCGCGAGCTTTTCAATGAGAGTAATCATTTTCAGGATGTGGTCCCCAATAGATGATCCGAAAGCTAAGCTTGCTTGAAACAATTTTTTCGAGATCTCATATCTTGCGATACGAGATTGCTCTCCATATATGTCTTTGGTATGGAGGAAGATGGAAGCACGGTCCATCTTCTTGTCAAGCGAGCCGGGATAACCATAACTGTCAAATGGACATTTATGAAAAGGCCAAGACGCAGCATCTCAGCAAGCAATTAGTGGAAGAAGTAGATCGTAATGCTCTTCATCCCCAGCCCGCTATGTGTTCTCGCAAAGGGGGGAAATCCCGAAATGGAGGTAAAATAGGGAAAAGACGCAAATAACGTTTGGAGACAATAAAGCGGGTCCAAGATGTCGTTCAATCGACAAAATCTCGATTGGAGCTCATCCTTTATAAAGAAGATGGGTCGGGAATACTCATTTCTGCAGGACAAGACAAGGAAATTATTCAACCTTGTCATGAAGCACCAAATGACGACACTTTCGGAGTGTCGGCACCCTAAACAAATAAACGAGGTCCATCATCCGGATTATTGATCCTATCACAAAGTAATAGGTCATCCTCTTGAAGACTGCTTCACCTTCAAGGACTGACTAGAAGACCAGTATCGACAAGGCAGGTTACATTATCCGACAGCTAGAGGGTAACCCCGCCACAATAGTATGAGAAAAAGAGGACCTATACCGTCAGGAAAGGACCAGCTCAACCTCAATAATGGAAGTGAACTCGTATCTGCCATATGATAACACTCTCAAAAGAGGGAGGACACGAGAGTATGAATGACCTCTACAGGTGCTTCACAAATGAAGATGAGGACGGGGTGATCTCAGAGTTTCCATCAGCACCAAAAGAGCTGGAAAATGGGATACACACTACGGCGGGCAACTTAAGAAAAATTGACTTAGGGACGGAAAATGATTTGAGGCCAACGTTCGTCAGTGAGCTACTATCTGCAAAAAAGGTAGCTACGTTAAAAGACATGCTCATGTAGTGTAAAAATTGCTTCGCCTGGATCTACTCTGAAATGCCGGGTTTAGATCCAGAAGTGGAGGTGCACAAACTGGCCATATTGCCAGACATAAAGCCAGTCAAACAGGAGTCAAGAAAAATATGGATCGAACTAGAGATGAGTATCAACGCTGAAGTCAAGAAACTAATCGACTCTGGCTTTATCCAAGAAGTTTAATATCCCGACTGGATCGCTAATATCGTTCCAATGATGAAGAAAAATGGGACGATTCGCATCTGCGTGGACTTTCGAGACCTCAACAAAGCTTACCCGAAGGATGATTTCCCAGTGCCCGTCACCGAGCTGCTGATCGATAACATGTCTACCCATGAGGCCTTCTCCTTCATGGATAGATCCTCAGGATACAACCAAATAAAAATGCATCCTGAAGAACAGAAGCATACCGCCTTTCGGACCCCATTAGGTATATTCTGTTATAAGGTGATGCCCTTTGGTTTGAAGAACGCTGGTGCTACCTACCAGAGGGCCATGACAAAGATCTTTGATGACCTCATACACAAGATCGTCGAATACTATATCGAAGACCTTATGGTGAAGAGAAAATCTCACGAGAAACATTAGGAACATCTAAAAATAGTGTTCCAACATTTTCGGAAGTATAATATGAAGATGAACCCTCTAAAATGCGTGTTTGGAGTTTCCTCAGGAAAATTCCTAAGATTCATCATACATCACCGAGGTATCGAAATCGATCCCTCAAAGATCAAGGCGATTATGGAGATGCCCACGCCAAGTACCCTCAAACAACTGCGGTCTCTCCAAGGAAAGCTCGCGTATATCCGACGGTTCATACCCAACTTCTCCGAAAAAGGCCGTCCTTATAATCATTTGATGAAGAATGGGACCCCGTTTGTCTGGGATCAAAAGTGCCAAAACGCACTGGATGAAATCAAGCAATACCTACAAAATCCGCCGGTATTGGCTGCTCCGGTTAAGGAAAAAGCCCTTATCCTACATACAACGGCCCTTGAAGGTTCTAGGCGCATTGTGGGCACGAGAGAACGATCAAGGAAAGGAGAGAGCTCTGTACTATTTATGTCGAGTTCTCCTGGGGGCAGAAAGCAACTATTCCCCCATCGAAAATCATTGTCTAGCGCTGATCTTCGCGATAACGAAGCTCAGACATTACGCCTTGGTACATGAGATCCACCTCATATCGAAAGTCGATCCTCTCAATATGTAATGTCAAAGGCTATACTAACAGGAAGGCTTGCCAAATGGGCCCTCCTCCTAATGGAGTTCTTAGTAACGTATTGACCTCTCAAAGCAGTGAAAAGACAGGACATAGCCGACTTTCTGGCGGAGTATCCAATACTAGCCGACTCTTCCCTAAATTATGAGTTGCCAGACAAACATGTTTTTGGCGCAATCAAAGAAGAGAGAGAAGAGAATGAGTCCCAATAATAACTCTAATTCGATGGAGCATCCTCCATGAAGCGGCGAAAGCGAAACACCCCCATAATCAAAGCCGGGATGGGCCTTATCTTCGTGACCCTGCAAGGAGGGATATTGCGTTACGCCCTCTCTTTAATGAAGCCGAGGACGAACAATGAAGCTGAATATGAAGCTTTGATAGCTGGTCTTGAGATCGCTATCGACATGGAAATCAAAGACCTCCTCATATATGGAGACTCCCAGCTGATCATTAGTCAAGTAAATGGCGATTATCAAACGTGCAAGGCAGAGCTGATAAAGTATAGCGAAAGGGTGCAGCAACTGCTAACACAAATCCAGTTATATACCTTAGAAAGCATACCACGAGCGGAAAACAGCAAGGTGGATGCATTGGCCAAATTGGCTAAGGATTTGGCCGATGAAGACCTCAGTGACGTAAGGATCATTGTGCAAAGCCGCAGGGTCCTCGCGCCAACTGATATATCTTCGGGAGACCTAATAGAGCCATCCGAAGAAAAAGAAATGATCGATCAAGTAGCCCTTCAATAGAGGACGAAAAAAGGTCAAGGACTGGAGTGAAGTTTTCATAGACTACTTCAAATCCCAACGAACGCCCTAAAATGTATCATCCAGATATCAGCTCATGAAACGAGTTTTGTCATTTACCTTCTTCAATGATACTCTATATAAAAGATCATTCGACTGTCTATGGCTAAGATGCCAGGGACCGGAGGAAGCAAGCAATGTTGCCCAAGAAATATGTTGGGGTAAAAATTTACACCCCGGTTGACCAAGTCAAAATCAAAGTCAACCCCAAGCCAGGTGGGCCCAAGCCCAGGTCAAGTGGGCCAATGCCCGGGTTGAGCCTGAACATGAAGCGACCGGCCTCCCCCCATACCAAAATAAAATTTTTGTAATAAATAATTTTGTTGTATTTATTTTATTTTATTTTATGAATAAATGTAAGAAAATGGGCATAAAGCCAAATTTTTGTAAAGCTCATGGCTTATGTGCAAAAAGAAATAGCACATGAGGCATGGGATGGGCAAAATGCCATTTTGTAAAGCCCAAGGGGCTATATGTAAAGTGTATAGCTTATAAAGGCCAAGATAATAAAAATATCTACACAACTTTTTCTCACTCCCCAAAAAAGATCAAGATCTGTGCTCTTTCTCCTTCCTCAAGGTTCCAAAACCTTCTTCTTTCTTTTGAATTAAATCGAGAGTTTTACTCTTTCTTTTCTAAAACTAAATAGTTTTTCACCAAAAAACCCACAAAGGGGAGCTTTGATCTTCCATCAGATCTTAAAAAGAAGAGATTTTTAAAATCTCATCCCTCTTGTTATTCAAGAGCCGGCCAACAGAGGAGGAAGAAGGAGACCCATTTCCAAAGACCCCACTTTAGAGAAGATCCAGGGCTCAAGGGGAGAAGCCCCTTCATCAGCTTCAAGAATATCTTAGGAGTTTAACTCCTCATACACACACACACAAGAAATAATAAGTATTTATTTCTGGGAGTACAATTCCCAGTGCAGGGACCAAGTCCCTTTTGCCGCGTGAGCGCCTGAGCACCAAAACGCTAGCGCCCGAGCGCCTATGTGCCGGCACGTATGGTGCTAGCGCCCAAAGCGCTAGCACCCGAACGCTAGCGCCCGAGCGCCCACGTGCCTGGCACGTGTAGCGCTAGAGCCCAATGCGCTAGCGCCCGAGCGCCCACGTGCTGGGCACGTGAGGCGTTAGCACCAGTGCCCAAGTGCTAGCGCCAGCGCCTGTGTGTTAGGCGCGTGAGGCGCTTGCACCCACGCGTCCCTTGGACTCCATTTTTCCCCCCATTTTACACACACTCCACACTAAAAATACCTCCCCCGCTAGAAAAAATTTCTAACGAGACGCTGCCCCGCACCGTGCATGGGGGCTGCTAGCACCCTTGATCCCCAGCCCGCTATCCGGGTAGCGGGACCCCCGTAAAAACTCTGCGGGGCTCCTGGTATATCCAAAACCCCTTTGAAAACACAACACACGTACACTGCACATTGAGTTCTCATGACCTGTTTGACCCGTTAATCGAAGGATCTCTCACTTCAAAGGCGAGGGATAATTAACGGCAGCTTAGTCCGCGGCTGCCGGAGATTCGGATTCCCACAATCAATAAACCCCCGTCTATCCTAGGCAGGGGGAATCTGTAGTACGCCTGACAAGTGCGCGCATTCCCATCTCAGTGAGGTGACGAAAAACACCTTACAGATTCTGGCACGCCCGGTGGGACATTTCTCTCCTCCTATATTTCGGATTAAACGTCCATGCAAACTCAATCAATATACATATCGATTGCCTGTACTGAAATGATGTTTTTTTTCCGTACAGCAATCAACTTTCAACAACAATGTCTCCCAAGATGAATTCAGCTTCCGACGCAACCCCGATCCCGTACATGGTCAAGGTCAATGCTCGTGTGGTTCTCCCCGCAAGTCTCAGTCGACAGTAGGAGGAACTGCCCCGCCAGTTTGGCTCCGTCATCATCTATCCTACCGGAAGCGCTCATCTGGAAGAAATCCTGGCAAAACAGATGGCCAAGCCGGTCTCAAGGGGCAAGAGGCCGAATGTTGTGATCGCTAAGGCACCACAACCGAAACTTAAGACGGTGTCTGAATGACTCTCTGGCGCTCCAGCTGGGGGCAAGACTTCCGGTATAAAGGGCAACATCAAATGTTACGGACGAGCTCAGGCGATGACTCCAATAAATGCACAATCGAGCGTATCTCTAAAGTCCTCCATCGCCCGGTCTACGGCATCTTCCCGAAGAGCCGAAGTCTGCCAAGTGCTTAAAACAGAAAAGTTAAGGCAGAAGCGGCTCAGGTATCGAGCCAACAAGAGGGCTAGGACTTCGGCCAAGTAGAATCTTGTGAGGTTCCAAGAGCAGGGTTACTCCGCGACGACGGCTGAGTCAGCCGTAAAAATCAGCAATTCCTTCGAACCCCTGAAGTGTGTTCAGAAAAATGCTATGACCGCCAGAATCAAGAAGACATCGGTCCGAACGTCGCTACAAAGAGACGTGTCCCGGTCCCAACAGAAAAAATATGACACCGTCTCTTCAAGAGTCTATCAGGCGCACTGTGCTGTGCGAAAATAGTGGGAAAACCGAAAAGGAAGCGTCAGCACCATTCAAGAATCCGGCCAGGCCAGCCGCCTTCAGTCGACTGTCCGTTGCCGAAACAGGAGGGTCAAGACAGTGATCTGTGAAATCAGCCGCCGATAATAAAAATACAGCTGGATATGTTATCCATACAGTCTATATGGCGGGTGGGCTCCCCAGCGACAACCTTCGCAGCAAAAGCAAGGATGGGGCCACCACATCCCAAGCCCAATCTGGCTTGAATGTAGTTGCCACCCCCTAAGAACAGCCGACCCCGCTGGATGATGAAAACCCTCTCGACGAGGATGATAGGAAGAAATAACCCTCAGTCCATGCAGAATCAAGCTCGGACAGCGAGGAAGAGCCAACTTTCCACCTCAGGACCGCAGAGCAAGAGCTGCTTCAAGAGCTTCGAAAACAGCTCAAGAGCAAAGATAAAGAGATGGCCAAGCTCTATTTGAAAATTGACGACCTAACGAACATTGTGATGCAGCTTATGGCTCAAATTGCTCAAGCGCCTCCCAATCAAGCACAAGTCGCTACTCATGAGCCGGATGATGACAATCCGAAGCGGCCGATGCCTGTCCTTTTGGGTCCAAGATTCATCGAGCCACACGAAAGCCGGCCACATTCCGCTTCTGGGGACGCCTTAGCCCCAGATAACACCATCCCGCTAACACAAGATCGGATAATGGATTTAGTCACCAGCAAGGTTAAAACATTGGCTGCCGAGGATGAAGCTCAGAAAGAAACTGGCAGTAGTGGGCGGCCATATCCCGCACAGTACGATCTGATCGAGTTCCCGAGCGTCATTCCTAAGTTCGGAAGATTTGACGGAACGGGAAATGCAAATCAGCATGTCGCCCACTTCAAAGCATCGTGCGGAAATACAGGGGGCAATGATGCGCTCCTTCTTCATCAGTTTATCAACAGCCTGACCGGTGTCACTTTTGACTGGTACGCGAGTATACCAGACGGGTCCATCATTGCCTTTGCCCAAATGGAGTCTCTGTTTCCGCAAAGGTTCATGAGTGTTAGTGATAAAATCTTCATTGCCGACCTTGTGAGGACCAATCCGGGGAAGAATGAAAGCAACACTGACTTTATCGCTCGATGGCGTAATCTCACAGTCAAGTGTGAACCGCCGCTGGAGCAGGACCAGTCCGTCATCCTTCTCATTAAGAACCTCAGCAATTGGATGGTCTCATTCTTTTGTACAGTAGGCCTCAAGACGTTTCAAGAGCTAACCAAAAAAGTCCAAATGTGGGAATGCTCGAAGCAAAAGTCTACCCCGGACCCTCAGAGAGACAAGACTTGGAAAAGCAAGCGGACGACAACTGTAGAAGCGGGAGTTCCAGCAGTACCAATGTCTTTAATACGTCCGACAATGAAGACAAGCGAAGGGCGGGCGAATCCAAAACCAATCGGTCTCGAAAGCCAGTGCTGGGAGGAGAAAGGCCTTCCCTAGAGGAGAAAAAGAACAAGGTTTACTCTTTCAGAAGGGACAAGGTCCGGAAGATATTTAAAGATGCCTTGAACAACGGTCTACAATTTCCAGAGTTGAAAAGTCCTCAAGAAGCAAAAATGACCGACAATCCCCTGTATTGCCCGTACCACCGAGTAGTGAGCCATGCGATCGAGGATTGCTATATCTTCAAAGACTGGGTCGAGAAGCAGTACAAGGCTGGAGAGATCGAGCTGTCCAAAAGTGTGTTGGTGAAAAATCAAGTTGCAACCACCTTCATACAGACAGAACTGAAGCCTTCTAGGAGCAGACAGCCGAACCCGCTGCCCTGAGAAATGAAACCGACTCACCGCAGCCTCCTTGGAGTAAGCACGTATCTAACAAGATGAAGAAGATGCTAAAGCTACTTCGGAAAGAGCTCAGAACGGAATGGGAAGGGCAGAAAAAGCCTACCGTACCAGTTGCCAATTCGGCTCCATCACGCTCAAAATCCAAAAAACTCAAGAAGAAGAGAAGTGCAGCTCGACGCGAAAAAGTGTCTGCAGGGAGATCGACCATTCAAAAATATATTGATTCCCTCGAAGACTATGAACAGAAGGAAAGAACTTTAATTCAATTGAAAGAGTTCTTCCCTGTAGAAGCGGCTGAGATTCTGGAAGAGTTAGAAGAAGACTCCACTGAAGAGATCCCTATAGTAACCTGCTACGCCATCCACCTGGGCAGAGACTCTGAGGAGGAGCTCTGTTTTTCTGAAGAGGATGAAGAGCTAGCCACTAAGGCCAACCAAATCCAGCTCAGAAGCGGCAGGGCTCTACCGCCAAATCAGGGAAACGCCCCAAAAGGAAAGGAAAAACAAGTGGCTAATGAGGAAGATGGCAGATAGCCGGCTAATGAAAACTTAAGTCCTTCCTCAGTGGACTACAATGTCTTGGCTCATCTCCGAAAGCTTCCGTCTCACCTTAGCATCTACGATGCCTTGGTTCTATCTAAAGAGCTTAGAGATGTTCTCATTCATGCTCTACAAAACCCTGAGTGGTATCAGGCTCGCTTTGCGGAAATTAATATGAAAGAAGCCCAGTACGCTCTGCATGCCGCCGCAGTCATGTTTAAGGACGAAGACTTACTACTGGGAACAGCTGAGCATAATCGGCTGCTTTACGTGACCGGGTACAGCGACGGAGATCGGATTAATCGCATATTGATTGATCCGGGGTCCTCAGTGAACATCATGAACTTGCGGACTCTGAAGAATTTGTCAATGGACGTTCGACACCTGTCAAAGGAAAGGATTGTCATTTAAGGCTTCAATCAAAACCTCCAGTAAGTTCTGGGGTCTATAGCTTTGCCAATCAAATTTGGGGACACATCTTATAAAATTCTCTTGGAACGGCCGTGGCTCCACGATTACGGCATCATTCCGTCAACGCTCCATCAATGCCTGAAGTATAATAAAAATGGTGAAGAAAGACGCATTGACGGAGATATCCAGCCGTTCGGTGTGCATGGAGTCCGATATGAAGATTCTCGGTACTTCATGAACCACCAAAATGCTAAGCCACAACTGACTGGGGATAGAGCGGCCCTAAGACTCAAAAGCAAATCTGAACCGGCTGTCACTTTCAAAAGCAAAAACATCCAAGTGCGCCCGCGTTTCAGTAGCGACACTGATGAGTTCGACGCTGGAAGTCCGTCCTTCCGTAAAACTCGCCCTCGTTTCGGTAGCGATACGGACGAATCCGATACTGAAAGCCCATCTAGCAGCAAAGTCCGCCCTCATCTTGGCAGTGACACTGAAGAGTCGGAGGAAGAGGACCTGCCGTGCAACAGCTGTGCAGATTGGACCCCTATGTAGCAAGTGAAACTACGAGAGACCTTCGAAATTGCAGAAGGGTCCCTGGCCATCACAAGGGTGCCGGAACAGATGTGCAAAGAGCTCGATGCATTGTCAGTCTCTACCGTGGACCAGCTGAAAACTTTCTACGTTCACGGGAGGAAAAGTGGACAGAAGAGCATCCTGTTTTATGGGTCAAACCCCATTGTGCACCCGGACGATTTGTCTGTCGCGTGCCTTCCCTATGAGAGAGGCATAAGAGCCGTCCTCAATCCCAGATACTATGCACCCGAGATGCGGGAATATTTCAAAAGGTGCGAATGCCGGTTATATCAAACGGAGTCCGAAGTAAAGTTTTATGAAGGGTTATGGAATCCGCCCCAGGTCCGAGCACTCATCGATGGACGAATTCCAAATAGATGAAGCATAAGCTTCATTCAACCTGATTCCAAAGCATTCTACATGATCCATGTTGGTGAAGCCAGCAAAAGATCAAATGATGATGACGAGATAGCCGAGCCAGAAGAAGCTCCTCAAGAGCTCGAAGATGGCGGACAAGCAACCTTTGACGAGCTAACCGAGATTGACTTAGGAACGCCCGATAATCCAAGGCTGACCTGCATCAACTCACTCTTGTCAGAGGAAATAAAAGAGCAGATAATTGCCCTGCTGCATGAGTTCGTCGACTGCTTCACGTGGACATACAAAGAAATGCCTGGCCTTTCCCCTGAGGTTGCCGTGCATAAGCTGGCTATTTCTCCAGATGTCAAGCCAGTCAAACAAGCTCCTCGAAGAATGAGAAGGGAACTGGAAGAAAAGGTCATCGAGGAAACCAAGAAACTCATCGATGCAGGCTTCATCAGGGAAGAGAAATATGCGGACTGGATCGCATGCATAGTCCCAGTGAAGAAGATAAATGGGCAGATCCGAGTTTGTGTCGATTTCAGGGACCTCAACAAGGCTTGTCCTAAAGACGACTTCCCGCTACGGGTCATGGAAATGATGGTCGATGACACCACAAATTACGAGCTGTTCACCTTTATGGATGGCTCGTCTGGATATAATTAGATCAAGATGTCGCCTGAGGATGAGAAACACACAGCATTTCGAACCCCGATCGGAATATACTGCTACAAAGTGATGCCGTTCGGACTGAAGAACGCAGGTGCTACATATCAAAGGGCAATGACCAATATCTTTGATGACCTAATCCATAAAGTCGTTGAATGCTATGTTGATGATCTGGTCATCAAGATCAAAGCCAAGGCCGATCACATCCAAGATCTTAGAACCGTTCTCACCAGACTGAGGGAGTGCGATCTGAAAATGAATCCTCTAAAGTGCGCTTTTGGCATGTCATCGGGAAAATTCCTGGGCTTCATAGTCCGACATCGAGGGATTGAAGTTGACCCGTCCAAGATAAAGGCCATCATGGAGATGCCCCCTCCGAAGAATCTGACGCAGCTAAGATCTTTTCAAGGAAAGCTTGCTTATATATGAAGGTTTATCTCAAAATTATCGGGGAGATGTAGGCCCTTCTCAAAGCTCATGAAGAAAGGAGCTCCGTTTTTCTGGGATGCTGAATGTCAAGAAGCGTTTGAAAGCTATTAGTGTATATGTCCTAGAGGCCATTACTGTATCATACTAGTTTGTATATTATTTAACGGAAGCTTGGGATATTCACCTTGTATAGATAATCTTGCTCAAAATAGTAATATGCTACTTGGTTTGTTTCTACTTTAATGTGTACGTGTGTTTATTTTAGTATATCTCCTATACACATTAGTGGAGCCCTTAGGATCTTTGCTTGATTACCAGCGTTGTGATGGCAGTCACACTCATGGGGGCTGGGTAATCCACAAGCACATCCTTATGCAGGTCCCTAGTCGTAGGACTATCGAGATAGGGCATCGATACTCCGGAGTAGACTAGCGTATGCGCTTCTCATCCCAGCAGGGAGACGGTCTGTCCCACAGCCGTCAGTACGTCGTACTTGAGATAGTATGCGGGTGCTCGTTAGGTTACGAGTACACTGGACAGGACTCGTCGGAACTGTTGGTTGGTACTATACCTATCGTCAGTTATCAGTTCCCAGGTGACATGAGTACAGCTTAGTCCGCTGACTTGACACTGTCACTTCGCCTCGAGTGTGTTCCCACTGTACTTAGATTACTACCCTACCACGGCTCAAATGAGTCGTGCAAACAGGTAATAGTTAGGAGCAGTCCCGAAGCACTTGGAGGCAGTGACGGTTAGACAGGATTCGTCTCTCCCGGTATTGGGGGTTGATATCGCGCTGTGTCTAGGAGAGCCATTACACAAAATCCCTGGCCAGGGCAAACGAGATATACTGGTAGGTTTCCAGCGTTATCTCAGGGTGTTCTAGGCTACACTTCGACACGACTTGTACCGCTATTAGGGGACTGACGTTTACCGCCCCCTAGGCCCGCTATGCGATATTCTCAGACGAACAGACCGGACTGTACGCAGATTGTCACATTCAGGCTCAGTAGGAGTTCACATGGGTTTCACTTCGTCCGTCTTCTTATCGGCATCTACCTGGGGGCCGTTACGCACAACTAGTGCCGCTTGCGGTCTGTGGTTAAACCCACTGCCAGCGTAGTGTCAAGTCTTTAGAGTCCCACACAGAGAGCTATTCGCATTTAGGCAAAAGAGTAGAGGTCGCATGGTTTTGCGACAGGGTTCGGTCACATCCGTGCACTTGTGCACGTTTAGTGTCCGGGCAGTTAACATTAGCGGGCTTTGGTTTAAGCCAGATCCTAGTGTACGTTTTGGGATTGGTTTTATCTCGTTTGTATTCGTGTTCCTCGGAACGCGGATGCGGGTGTATATGCACAGTTGACAGAGAGACAGAGGTAGAGGATTCTCATTAGGGTTGTTGACTGTTGACTTTTGCTAAACCCTAATGAGAATAAGAAATATGATTAACAATAATATTAATTAAGTATTATTGTGACATGGTTGTTGATGGTTGACTTTGTTGACTTGTTGACTTAGTTGACCGGTTGACTAGGTTGGACTTGTTGACCATCATCATGACAATGGCTATCATTTCTTGGCATTGACCTTGGCTTGCTTATTTGTTCACACATTGCATTTAATGCAAGAAATGATATGGCCACTTGATATGATAACAACCATCACATAACACTCAATTATTATTATGTGTTATGATGATTTTGGATTATGAGAGCAAGGGTGACAAAAGTCTTGCTCATTCTTTCATTTGCTTTCTCTCTCTTGAAAGCTCTCTCATCCTCAAGCTCTCCCTATTCCTCTTGCTCTCTCTCTAGTCCATGGTTCTACTTGTCTCATGTGTTGAGAAGCAAGAACCATAGAGATAAAACCCAACACACTCCTCTACTCATCCTAGTACACAAGGTTTAACAAACCAAGTGTTTAGTTTCCTCAAGATTGAGGTTGAAGCCAAAGGTAGAAGCTTTCAGGTGGATCCATCTTCGGCACAAAGAGACGGCGAGGAGAGAGCCATCCGACCACCACAAGGAGACCAAGAGAAGGAGTTCAAGTTAAGGTATAACTCCTAACCGAGTAGGTAAAACTCTTGTTAGGATTGTTAGATAGTTGTTTAACAAAGCTCCGTATTTTGAGTCCATGTTACCACCAAAAGAAAAATAGTTTTTCATCATTTCCGCAAGCCCGTAAGTACCGGGAGAGGTAACGTGGACTTACAGTGGTATGAGAGACTAGTTAAACACTATCTAACATGTTAGCAAAGTAACTAGAAGTTCGATCGGAGAAAAAGTCGCGAAACATGGCCGTATTTTCAAGTTTCTGCCGATTCTGTTTTCTGTTCAAAAAATAATTAATCTTGCACTAAAAATCGGCTCAGGCTTTTTAAAACACACCCAAGAAAAATAGTCCATCGACTCGGTCAAAGCGTCGTGGAAACGCGGCGGGAGCATGCTCCCGCCGCGGATCCGCGGCCGAGTTGACTCGGTCGTAGGCAATGTTTCCTGCAGTGTGTTCAGTGGGGTGTTTTGGGATTTTTGGAATGTGATTTTTCTGCCCAGATTTTCCAGAAAGAAAAATTTGTTTTTGGGGTTTGAAAATCCGTATTTTGATCGAACTTCTAAAGACTTAAGCTAACGGGTTATATCTGTGATGTGATATATGTATTGAACGTCTGCTAATCGCTATACGTCGATTAGTAGGGGTATACATATCTGCGATCTGTAATGTTGATGGTATGTGTATATGAATTCATTGGATTGTCGCGGATGAATAGCCGGGGGGTTGTGAGATGAGAGTTTTCTTTTTTTCTTTCAATTCATGTATTTTGTAATTGATGTAATATTATTTATATGGCCGCACAACCGGGATGGGGTTGTAGCCGTCATTGTATAATTTCTTTTACTATTTTTGCTTCTAGGATAGACCCAAGGTGGGGTGCACAAACTACCGGGTATCTCGAAGTGCCGAGTGGCCTACTCACGGTGTTGAGGGAGGTTGCTTCGCTTCGGGTACTTGGCGGGTAGTTTGCCGCACCCGTAGGGGTCTAGGGTGGGGTCTTAGCTATTCATCGCGACCGTGTAATCCGCTCTTCGTTACAGGCTCGTACGGATTGCGGATTCCTAGTATATCCAATGTGTTCATCTGTGATCTGGAATGGCTATCATTGCATGTGACGAATGTGTATATCTATATATGATATCTATTTAGGCGTTGCTTATGTTTTGCATCCGCGCTAGTCCAGCCCCCGCTCTGTCGTTAGTTAAGTAACCTAACGGGTAATGATGGGGCCGCGTGGCGAATGCGGATGGCATAAGCGTACGTCATATTTTCGTTGTTTTCTGCAATGGTAGGATTAAATGATGGGATGCATTAAATTAATGCAAGAAAATAAACCAAAGTTGAGTCGTTGGAACACTTTCAAAACCACTCGGTTTCTTTTCAAAAACAACTTTTAAACGCGGAGCTTAAGCCACTCCTTTTAAAAGCTATCTCGTTCCATCGATTATATCAAGTTCACTACGTTCACGGTTTCGCCAAAACCATCCGTAGCCCTCTATCATTTCAGTTAAATATTCAAGCTATGTATTTTGACCTCACGCCAAGGCATAGCGATTGGTAGCTACCGGATATTTATCTGTTGCATAGATAGAATGCGTTGGTTTGAGACAGTCGTACTGCCATTTTGGCCTACGTCAAGGGTAGGTACGAGTGGGTTCAAATTAACCTGGATAATGATGGGAAGAACTTGACATGTGACTTACGACATTTTGACCTCACGCCAAGGTCATGAGAGCATGGGGCAAAAAAAATCCACATCGGGAGTTTCAAAAGAACTGAAACTTGCTAGCGCTGCATACCATTTGGAGTGTGATGATTCTGGTAGGATTCCTTCAGTTTTGTCAGATAATGATATTTGGATCCTGATCCTACTGTGAGTATATGCTACTCCTCGGGAAATTTCTCACTTAACGATCAATTTTATAAACCAAGTAGGTGTCAAGAAAGGTGTTAGCGGGGCTACGCCCACAGGGAAAAGAGGTTATTTAATTAAGGAACTTCGCGAAAGCGTTGGAAAACCTCCCTCGAAGTACCGACACTAGCCTGGCTGAACGGTTAAGCAAGTATTGTACGGTGAGATTAATCCTGACTAATTCTTCCTTTTTAGTTTGAGGAGGGATTCGAGAGACAGTGGGAGCCATCCTGTTTAGACAAATTAAAAACCACTCTAAACTTGCAAGAGCATCATGCTAAAGTGTTTCTTCTCTCTCCTAATTGCAGCGACCAAATATCATGACTGGACTTAAGTTACTACTAGATAAAAACATACCGACAGGGCCAAACTACAAAGATTGGCTCAGGAATGTCAAAATGGCAATCACTTATGACAAGTTGTGGTATCTCCTCACCACCAAAGCTCCCCCTGTCCCAGGTCCAAAAACCAGCGTCGCGGATAGGGAAATCCGTAAGACCTGGGAAATCGATTGCGCGAAGGCCAAGTGCCTCGTGCTTGCCTCTATGGACAATGAACATCAGAGGAGGCACGAGAATATGGACCTTGAATCCATATTTCTCCATACAAAAGAACTGTATGGAGAGCAATCCCGTATCGCCAGATACGAAGTCTCGAAAAAGCTGTTTTCGGCGAGATTGGCCGTCGGATCATCGGTAGCGGAACACGTGCTTAAGATGATTGGCTTCATTGAGGAGCTCACGGACCTTGGGACCACGTTAGAGAACGAGCTCTACACGGACTTGATTCTCCAGTCCCTTCCTTACACTTACGCCCAGTTTATCATGAACTTCAACTTACAAGAAAAAGAAGTTGAACTTTCAGAACTCCTCAACATGCTGAGGAGTGCAGAGGGCACCCTACAGAAAGGTAGGGAAACATCCACTTTGTTTATAGGAGGATCTTCCTCTTCTAGGTCCAAGGCGAAAGGCAAGGGAAAGAAGAAGAAAGCCCCCGCCAAACCAAGGGGCGGTGTTAGTAAAGTGGATACGAAGGGAAAGACAAAGGCAACAAAGGTAGCAGGAAAGCTTGTGGGAAAGGAAGAATGCTTTTACTGTCACAAGAGTGGACACTGGAAAAAGGATTGCAGGGCTTGGAAGGCCAGAACCCAGGATCTGAAGCAAGTTGCGGCTTCAGCTTCAGGTATGTATGTTATTGAAAACTGTCTATCAATAAACTCTACATCCTGGATATTGGATACCGGATCAGGATCTCATATCTGTAATTCTTTACAGGCACTGAGAAGGCGTAGGGTTTTGAAGGCAGGTGATATGACCCTCAGAGTTGCAAACGGAGCTGGCATGGATGCTGAGTCCGTGGGGGACTATCACCTGGGGTTGTCAGATGGACACGTTTTAGTTTTACGTGATTGTTATTTTGTACCAAATGCAACCTGTAATATCATATCTGTATCTTTATTATCTAAAGAAGGTTATGAATTTGCATTTGTAAGTAATGTTGTGAATATTCACCTTAATCAAGTTTTGATTGGGTCAGGTACATTAAGCAATGGTATATACGTATTAAACCAACCACAGATTTTCAATGTCCAGAATACACACAAAAGAAAGTCTCCGGAAACAAATCAGGCTTTCTTATAGCATTGTAGACTGGGTCACATCAATGAGAGAAGGTTGACGAAGTTGCATGCAGAAGGATATTTGGATCCGTTCGAATATCAATCATATGCAACTTGTCAATCCTGTCTCAAAGGAAAGATGACAAAGACTCCGTTCACTGGACACGGAGTAAGAGCGAGCGAGCTCTTGGGACTCGTACACAGCGACGTGTGCGGTCCAATGTCTACACATGCGAGAAGCGGTTATTCTTACTTCATTACTTTTACGGATGACTTTTCAAGGTACGGATATGTCTTCTTAATGAAAAATAAATCTGAAGCCTTTGGAAAATTCCAGGAATATAAGAATGAAGTAGAAAAACAAACAGGAAAAAGTATCAAGACACTGAGATCTGATCGAGGTGGTGAATACTTAAGTGCCGAGTTCCTGGATTACTTAAAAGAGAATGGAATTCTCTCTCAGCTTACTCCTCCATACACTCCGCAACATAACGGTGTATCGGAGAGACGGAACCGGACCCTATTGGATATGGTGCGTTCCATGATGAGTAATGCTGAGTTACCGCGATCATTCTAGGGATATGCGCTAGAATCAGCTGCATACCTTTTGAACCGAGTTCCAACTAAGACTGTGCCTACCACACCATATGAGATATGGAGTGGGAAGAAACCCTATTTTCAATATCTGAAGCTCTGGGGATGTCCAGCTTTTATCAAAAAGCAACATGCGGACAAACTCGAGGCACGCTCAGTACTGTACAAGTTTGTGGGAACCCAAAGAACTCCAGAGGGTATCTCTTCTATTACGCAGAGGAACAAAAGATCTTTGTTTCTCGTAATGCCTATTTTCTGGAACACCAATTCTTAGAAAAGGAAATTAGTGGGAGCGCAATAGAACTGGAAGAAATTCCAGAAGCACAGACTATTACTGAAACCTTAGTAGAACCAGAGGGTTCAAAAGAACATGACATTCCTGCGCCGCTCCACAGGAGTAGTAGGCAGTCTCATCCGCCCGAGAGATACTACGGTTTTCTCATAGAAAGGGATAGAGAGGATTGCATCATTGATAGTGATGAGCCGACTAGCTTCCAGCAAGCCATTCAGAGCGTCGACTCGGTAAAATGGCTGGATGCAATGCGGACCGAAATGGAGTCCATGTACATCAACAAAGTATGGACGTTGGACGTTGCTCCAGATGGGGTAAAACCCGTAGGATGTAAGTGGATCTTCAAAAGGAAGATTGGTGTAGATGGACAGGTTGTGACCTATAAAGCTAGACTGGTTGCAAAGGGTTTTCGTCAAAGACCTGGTTTAGACTATGATGAAACCTTTTCTCCAGTGGCTATGCTGAAATCCATTCGGATCCTTCTTGCCATTGCTGCCTTCCACGATTATGAGATTTGGCAGATGGATGTAAAGACCGCTTTTCTGAATGGAAATTTAGAGGAGTGTGTCTATATGGACCAGCCAGAGGGTTTCATTCAGAGTGGGAGCAGCATAAAGGTGTGCAAGTTGCTTAAGTCCATCTATGGACTAAAGCAGGCATCGCGGAGTTGGAACCTCTGTTTTGATGAGACAGTCAAAGAATTTGGATTTATCAAAAATTCAGATGAACCATGCATCTATAGTAGATTTGTAGCAAGAACTGTCGTATTCCTCGTATTATATGTGGATGACATTCTTTTGATAGAAAATGACATTCCTATGCTACAATCTGTCAAGGGATTCTTGTCATACAGGTTCTCCATGAAAGACCTAGGTGATGCCTCTTACATTCTGGGGATCTGGATCTATCGTGACAGATCCAAGAGGATATTAGGACTTTCATAGTCCAGGTACATCGATACCATACTGAGAAGATTCAGTATAGAAGATTCCAAGCGCGGTAATCTACCGGCTTGTCACGGGATCACCCTCTCAAAAGAGATGTCTCCCAAGACTGATTTGGAAAGGGATCGCATGTCTATTATACCCTACGCTTCTGCGGTAGGCTCTATAATGTATGCGATGTAGTGTACCAGACCAGATGTAGCTTATGCACTGAGTGTGGTAAGCCGGTATCAGTCAAACCCTGGGAAGAAACACTGGATAGCGGTAAAGAACATTCTCAAGTACCTGAGAAGGACTAAGGAGATGTTCTTGGTGTATGGCGGAAAAGACCTCCAGATCGAGGCCTTTGCTGACTCCAGCTTCCAGAGTGACAAGGATGATTCCAAGTCCATGTCGGGTTATGTCTTTACCCTCAATGGAAGGGCGGTGTGTTGGAAGAGTTCCAAACAGGAAACCGTTGCTGACTCGACGATGGAAGCGGAATATATCACTGCTGCAGATGCCGCAAAAGAAGCCATCTGGATAAGAAAGTTCTTGACAGAACTTCAGGTGGTTCCATCCATTGTTGATCCAATACCTCTGTATTGCGATAATAACGGGGCTATAGCTTTAGCGAAGGAACCCAGGTCCCATCAGAAGTCCAGACACATCTTGAGGCGGTATCACCTGATCAGGGAGATCGTGGGTCGCCAGGAGATCGAGGTTCGGAGAGTTGCTACGGAAGATAACACTGCTGATCCATTCACGAAGGCCTTACCCCAGACTCAGTTCGAGCAGCTGATCGAGATGATAGGTCTTCGATACGCCAGTACATGGCCTTAGTGCAAGTGGGAGATTGTTAGTGTATATGCCCTAGAGACCATTACTGTATCATACTAGTTTGTATATTACTTAATGGAAGCTTGGGATATTCACCTTGTATAGAAAATCTTGCTCAAAATATTAGTATGCTACTTGGTTTGTTTCTACTTTAATTTTTACATGTGTTTATTTTAGTATATCACTTATACACATTAGTGGAGCCCTTAGGATCTTTGCTTGATTACCAACGTTGTGATGGCAGTCACACTCGTGGGGGCTGGGTAATCCACAAGCACATCCTTATGCAGGTTCCTAGTCATAGGACTATCGAGACAGGGCATCGATACTTCGGGGTAGACTAGCGTATGCGCTTCTCATCCCAGCAGGGGAGACGGTCTGTCCCACAGCCGTCAGTACGTCGTACTTGAGATAGTATGCGGGTGCTCGTTAGGTTACGAGTACACTGGACAGGACTCATCAGGAACTATTGGTTGGTACTATACCTATCGTCAGTTATCAGTTCCCAGGTGACAAGAGTACAGCTTTGTCCGCTGACTTGACACTGTCACTTCGCCTTGAGTGTGTTCCCACTGTACTTAGATTACTATCCTACCATGGCTCAAAGGAGTCGTGCAAACAGGTAGTAGTTGGGTGCAGTCCCGAAGCACTTGGAGGCAGTGACGGTTAGACAGGATTCGTCTCTCCCAGTATTGGGGGTTGATATCGCGCTGTGTCTAGGAGAGCCAATACACAAAGTCCCTGGCCAGGGCAAGCGAGATATACTGGTAGGTTTCTAGCGTTATCTCAGGGTGTTCTGGGCTACACTCCGACACGACTTGTACCGCTATTAGGGGACTAACGTTTACCGCCCCCTAGGCCCGCCATGCGATATTCTCAGACGAACAGACCGGACTGTACGCAGATTGTCACATTCAGGCTCAGTAGGAGTTCAGATGGGTTTCACCTCGTCCGTCTTCTTATCGGCATCTACCTGGGGGCCGTTACGCACAGCTAGTGCCGCTTGCGGTCTGTGGTTAAACCCACTGCCAGCGTAGTGTCGAGTCTTTAGAGTCCCACACAGAGAACTATTCGCCTTTAGGCAAAAGAGTAGAGGTCGCATGGTTTTGCGACAGGGTTCGGTCACATCCGTGCACTTGTGCACGTTTAGTGTCCGGGCAGTTAACACTAGCGGGCTTTGGTTTAAGCCAGATCCTAGTGTACGTTTTGGGATTGGTTTTATCTCGTTTGTATTCGTGTTCCTCGGAATGCGGATGCGAGTGTGTATGCACAGTTGACAGAGAGACAGAGGCAGAGGATTCTCATTAGGGTTGTTGACTGTTGACTTTTGCTAAACCCTAATGAGAATAAGAAATATGATTAACAATAATATTAATTAAGTATTATTGTGACATGGTTGTTGATGGTTGACTTTGTTGACTTGTTGACTTAGTTGACCGGTTGACTAGGTTGGACTTGTTGACCATCATCATGACAATGGCTATCATTTCTTGGCATTGACCTTGGCTTACTTATTTGTTCACATATTGCATTTAATGTAAGAAATGATATGGCCACTTGATATGATAACAACCATCACATAATACTCAATTATTATTATGTGTTATGATGATTTTGGATTATGACAGCAAGGGTGACAAAAGTCTTGCTCATTCTTTCATTTGCTTTCTCTCTCTTGAAAGCTCTCTCATCCTCAAGCTCTCCCTCTTTCTCTTTCTCTCTCTCTCTAGTCCATGGTTCTACTTGTCTCATGTGTTGAGAAGCAAGAACCATAGAGATAAAATCCAACACACTCCTCTACTCATCCTAGTACACAAGGTTTAGCAAACCAAGTGTTCTAGTTTCCTCAAGATTGAGGTTGAAGCCAAAGGTAGAAGCTTTCAGGTGGATCCATCTTCGGCATAAAGAGACGGCGAGGAGAGAGCCATCCGACCACCACAAGGAGACCAAGAGAAGGAGTTCAAGTTAAGGTATAACCCCTAACCGAGTAGGTAAAACTCTTGTTAGGATTGTTAGATAGTTGTTTAACAAAGATCCGTATTTTGAGTCCATGTTACCACCAAAAGAAAAATCGTTTTTCATCATTTCCGCAAGCCCGTAAGTACCGGGAGAGGTAACGTGGACTTACTGAAGCATCAAATAGTACTTGTTGCATCCTCCAGTGTTGGCCGCTCCTGTTCTAAATAAACCACTGATTCTCTACATTGCCGCACTAGATGAGTCACTTGGTGCGCTCCTTGCCCAGAACAACGAGGAGGGAAAAGAAAATGCCCTCTACTACCTCAGTCGAACTCTAGTCGGGGCGGAACACAACTATTCTCCGATCGAAAAGCAATGCCTAATTCTGATATTCGCTGTGAAGAAGCTGAGGCACTATCTGCTTGCTCATCGGGTTATGTTGATCTCCAAGGTCGACCCGCTCAAACACTTAATGACCAAGGCAAGCCTAGCCGGCATAATGGCAAGATGGGCTGTCATGCTGCTTGAGTTTGATATAATTTATACTCTTTAGAAAGCAGTATAAGGGCAAGATCTCGCAGACTTCCTTGCTGCTCATCCCATATCATAGGGGTCACCGCTTAATTGTGAGCTACCCGACGAACAAGTGTTGCACCTCGAGGAAGATGAGCCATGTTGGGAGCTCTACTTCGATGGAGCCTCATCAATGAGGAGCACCGGCAAATCAAGCATCCCATAGATAAAAGCAGAGGTAGGATTGGTATTCATCATGCCATTGATGGAAATCCTACGACGTTCTTTTGCTCTCACTGAGCCTCGCACAAACAATGAGGCTAAGTATGAAGCTCTGATAGCTGGTTTAGAGCTCGCCATAGAAATGGAAATCCTTCAACTACGATTCTACGGTGATTCCCAGCTTGTTGTCAACCAAGTAAGTGGCGACTATAAGATATACAAACCCGAGTTAGCTCGATACAGAAGCCGGGTGGTGGATCTTATGAAACAGTTCATCCATATTGAGCTGATGAGAGTTCCTAGGGCATTGAATGGAAAGGCTGATGTGCTCGCTCGCTTAGCCAAGGAGATGGCTGATCCTGACATAGATGAAATTCTGATCACAGTCAAGAGCCGGCAAATTCTACCCCCAGTCTCTCTACGAGAATAGGAAAGAGCGGAAAGAAGAGCAGTCCTACCGAAGAAGTTTCGATCATCCAAGACGAGACCGATTGGAGAGAACCCTTCATAGTGTACCTCCGATACGACAAGCTGCCCGAAGGAAAATCTGCAAGAATTTAGCTGAAGAAGAGAGCTCTCTGATACGTGTTTGTAAATGACACGCTATACCGCAGGTCATATGACTAACTCTGGCTCAGATGTCTGTCATCGGCCAAAGCCCAGAAAGTCATGAAAGAAGTTCACTCGGGCGTTTGTGGTGCTCACTAATCTGGCCCCAAGACGCGACTTCGAATTAAACGGCTTGGGTATTACTGGCCCACCATGATACGGGATTGCGGAGAGCATGCAAAGAAATGCCATGTCTGCTAAAGTCACGGTGATTTCATTCACAAGCATCCCAATCTGTTGCATCCTACGGTAGCGTCGTGGCCCTTCGAAGTCTGGGGCACCAACATAGTTGGCCCAATTGATCCTCCGTCATCCAGGGTCTACCGATTCATACTGGCCGCAACTGACTATTTCTCCAGATGAGCTGAAGCTGTCCCGCTAAAAGAAGTCAAGACAAAAAATATTCTTACGTTCTTCTTGTAAGTCTACGGTAGCGCCCCGGCCATCAATCCGAGGCTAAAATGCAGAAACAAAAACTTTTCATAAACTTGAAACTGGCGCTAACGCAGACTTTAATCCGGATCGAACCATTAACATTAAACTAGCAATCTAAAGAGGGCTAGAAAAGCTATACCGATCGATCCGTGTCCTTCGGTCTTTAGCCACCATCTTTAGCTCCTTGCGGCATCTCCGATCTCCGATCTCCGGTCTCCTCGTCCGAAGGGCACCACGTCAAGAAGTCATTTTATGGGCTCCCGCTTCAAACCGAAGCAACTCGGAAACAAAGTTTGCTAGCCGACGTTTCCAAGGTGAAGTAGAGAATGTGTGTGATAACTTTGTCTCAAGCATCCATTGATTCTCAACTCATGAGAGTGTATGGATGGAGGTTGAAGATGAAGCCAATGGTGGAACTTGTGAGCTAGAGGAAGAAGAAGAAGAAGAGGCCTTTTGCTATTATTGTGATGAGATAAAAAATGAGAGCAAGCATTATCATCTCAAGAGCAAGCCCAAGGCTATATGGCTGCCCTCTCTCTCTCCACCTCTCATTTCATCACAACAATCAGTCAATTATGTGACACTTGCACCAAAAAAGAGACCATGAGTCACCTAATTGATTGTGCCTCTTCATGATTAGTTCCACTCACAATTTCCATCATCCAAACATTAATCCAAATGTTTAGTCTAACAAAAAGATACGGCAACATCTAAAGTAAACTCGTGACGGATCACAAGGATACCCCTCACCTGTATATACATACCTGCATTCGCATTCCGACTGAATGCAAATGCAATGAGACGGAAGTAATCCAACAAATCTAATACTAGGATCCGGCTTAAACCAAAGCCCACTAGTATGATCCATCCGATCATGATCCATGCACACGTGCATGTATATGATCGAACCCTGCCATAAAACCGTACAGCCTCTACAACGTTTCGCCCGAAACTTGAGAAACTGTCTGTGGGGGCCTCTAAAGACTCGTCAATACATTGGCTGTGGATTTAACCACTAGCACGTCAGTGGTACTAGATATACGTAATGGGCTACTGGGTATTGACCAAAAGGGATGTCGATGAGCGAACTCATCCTGACACCCTACTGAGCCTGTCAGTGACAATATCCGTACAGTCCAGTCCGTTCGTATATGAGTATCGTATGTCGGGCCTAAGGGGTTGGTAAAAGTCAGACCCCCAAAAGCGGTACAAGTCGTGTTGGAGTGTAGCCCAGAACACCCTGAGATACTACTGGAATACCTACCAGTAAATCTCCTGCCTTGGCCAAAGACTTCATGTAATGGCTCTCCTAGACACAGCGTGATCTCACCCCCAATACCGGGAGAGACGAAACCCCTGCCGATCCGCTCACTGCCTCCATGTGGCTCGGGACTGTACCCAACTAAAACCTGTTTGCACGACTCCTTTGAGCTGTGGTAAGGTAGTAATCAAAGCACAGTGGGAACTCACACGAGACAAATGACGATCTCAGGTCGATGAACTAACCTGTACACATGTCACCAGGGAACTGCTATCTGACGTCAGGTATAATACCAACTAGCAGGTTCCCGGCGAGTCCTGTCCGGTGTACTCATAACCCAATGAGCACCTGTATACATATTAGGTGAACCAACTGACACCAATGGCTTATGAGACCGGCCACTGCACCTCATCGGGGTCTCGACTGTATACACTAGTCTACTAATGGAGTATCGATGCCCAGTCTCGAAACTCCCATGACTAGGGACCACATTAAGGATGTGCTTATAGACTACCCAACTCTCACATATATGATCGCCATCATACTGCTGGTAGTCAAGAAAGAATCCTATGGGCTCTATCAACGTGTAATAGTGACCTGTAATGTCACCTAAAGCATGTACACAATGATAAAGATAAACCAGATAGCATACTATCATCTTGAGTAAGACTGTCCTACTGGTATAGGTCCTCCCTCAATCATTGCAATCACGTGCCTGCGATCCAATAATTGACTTTGAGGGCACTATATCCAACAATCTCTCACTTGCACTCAAGGCTAATTATTGCGATGTCGCATAATCACAGCCCATGTGATACCGAACACCCAACTCCTCTACTGATCAGACTCACAAAGCCCGTTTGTGAAACTATTGCGTTCGAGGAATAGCCTCAGTGAATGTATCCGCCCTGTTGTTTCTTTCTATGTCTCTTGCTCATATCAGATTTTTGCATTTTTATACCGCCCAATTTTTATCACATTGCTTATCGATATGTACTCTTGAGCCATGTTTGCTAGTTAATTGCAGGATACAGGTTCTCAGCTCTAAACAGTGAAATTCATGGAAAAGAACGACAAATTCCAGTTTCCTGCCAACCACAGATAAAACACGGGTCTCCGCTCTCTATCCGTATGTTGCCGCACACCAGTTTAAGGGACAAAATGGCAAATCAATGTCATTTTCATGCACAAAGCTCAATGTCAACACAAGATCCAACATATCAACGCGGAGCTCAAGAAAAATCATGACAAAAGATCCACATCACATCACCTTTTGATCTGCTGAAATTCTGGAAAAATTGTGAAGAGTTTCTGAGAAAAAAACATATACCACACTGCAGACTACAACAAACAGGAGAAACCGACAAAAACTGAAGGCCCAACACTCTATTATAGCCGCGATTCCGCGGCATAAGCGCGCTTAGGCCGTGGAACCGCGGCCTGACTAACTCGGCAGTTGACCAATATTTGGGGGCAGATTGGTAATTTTATGTGGGGACAGATTGTTGCCCTAGATTTTCAGTTTCTTGCCTATAAATAGCCCAGAACAATGCTAAGTGAAGGGTGCTTATTCTTGTATTAGGATTTAGATATACTTTGTTCTTCTTCTTCCTCTTTTTTCATTTTTTCTCCATTAAAATCTTGTAGTGAGGTTTCATGAGTGAAGTGATGAATAAAAGAGTTCTTTTTGTTATCATGCTTGTCTTGTTATGTTGTTAATTATAATTGCTTGTAATCTTCAATTGCTAATTTAGTTGTTATTATTGGTTTTTTTTGTTTCTTTCTTATTCTCTTTTTCTTTATCCTTAACAACAATGATGCTTAAGCTTGATCCTTGCCAAGGTGAGGTCTCAAATAGCTAGTTGTAATCTCCTAACCTTTTTCTTTCTATATTCCTCATTTTGTTTTATTTTCTTTTTCTTGTAATGGGTGAGTAGTTTTCATACTTGTTAGGGTAGGATAAAGAAAGTTTGAGAGAAGAAAATCTCTCTCACTCTTTCCTTACCCAACATCTTGATTCGGACTCCCGTTAATTGAACCACAATCCGCTCCCTACGGCACCCTATCCTACATGATAGCGGTGATTCCTTAGTAAGACCGGTTGTGGTTGAATTAACCGGAGGTTAAGGCTAAGAGCCAAGAACGGACAGACAAGCACCAAAAGAAAGAACTTAAGCGTTGGAAATCCTAGCTTATACTCGTAAGTTCCTTCCTAGTCGTGCTAATCCCTGTTGTTGCCGATTACCGTAACAACGATATTAAGAGTGTCAACGAAAGAAGTGAGCGACTCCTAACTCAAACTAACCTAATCCTAACCCTAACAAGCTCTCTTTATATACATTTTTAGCACATAGTTAATCTCAAACAAACCTGGACATTTGGACTTAACTCGTTAAAGCACATAGAAAAAGATTCCCATCTCCCTGCGGACGACCCGTACTCAACCGGCTAGCTACAAACGAAACCATCTTGATTGCGGTAATTAACTTGAACACGCAAAAACTAGACTACCCAACTCTCACATATATGATCGCCATCATACTGCTGGTAGTTCAGCAAGAATCCTAAGGGCTGTATCAACGTGTAATAGTGACCTGTAATGTCACCTAAAACATGTACACGATGATAAAGATAAACCAGATAGCATACTATCATCTTGAGTAAGACTGTCCTACCGGCATGGGTCCTTCCTCAATCATTGCAATCACGTGCCTGCGATCCAATAATTGACTTTGAGGGCACTATATCCAACAATCTCTCACTTGCACTCAAGGCTAATTATTGCGATGTCGCATACTCACAGCCCATGTGATACCGAACACCCAACTCCTCTACTGATCAGTCTCATAAAGCCCGTTTGTGAAACTATTGCGTTCGAGAAATAGCCTCAGTGAGTGGATCCGCCCTGATGTTTCTTTCTATGTCTCTCTTTATCTCAAGTTCGCGGAGAAAGCCATCTCCCAAAATGAGCAATACCTGTCTTAGAATATGTCTGGATATCTGATGGGACCTAGTTCATAAATGAACTCCAAATCCAAACTTCTTAGACTGTATCGTCAACTGAACTTAATCAGTATCCTGCGCCATGCCTCCCTCAATATCCGCTTGGACCTCCTGTCCAAACTACTGCCCCTCGTCGGAGGGAAAACTATAACTCTGACAGTCACTCTGTCATCCAGGTCACCTTGGAAGTCTGGAATGATAGCCGTCTCTCGAAGGAGGCTGTCGTTATTATATCCCTAGAACATCCACTTATGTTCTAAAACTGCTTCCAAATGTTTCTCCAGGATTAGATTAATATCAACTTATTACAGCTTGTACAAAAACAACACCTGGTGTGGTACTTGATATCTCGTGATTGACTCAATTTCCTAAGCAAGTGATATGTTAATCATGCACATCCCTCTCCCCTTTAGTCTGTAAGACACCTTTAGAGAGGGTGACTCCATCACCTGCAGGTATACTACCGTGCCAGGAGTCGTTCATTCTAAAATACTTTTAGAATGCGGTCTAAGTACCCAGATTGGGACACTTCTCAAATCTAGATCTAAAACCATAGATCTAATAACTAGAATGTCTGATATAATATCCAAGCCCTATGTGGAAAAACCACTGTGTGACAACCAAAGTATAACCGATCGTAGTATAGGAATTTCACTTCCTACTATGTGTATGTCATCCAAATACCAGGACATTACACCCTACTACCTTCTTAACAGATCCATACCCTATTCTGATGAAGTCAAACCTATGACTGTCACATCAGAAATAGATGATCTATCTCCGCTATATCTGCTTTAGTCTATAAATAGACATAAGCTACTTGTCCACTATGCTTCCGCTGCTCGCACTGACTACGACAACCCTCTGGCAGAGTCATATACACGTGCACTTCTAAAGCTAGTTTAGAACGACGCTATACTCATCCTCCTGCCAGGTCTCATAGCCTGGAACAACAGTAGTATCAAGTCTCGGAAAACAAGAACCTCCCTGTCTCCGTCTTTGAGCATATCGAAGTACCTCTCGAGTGCCTGAGGTTACCCACCATATTTGCGGAGTAGCCAATGGAATGTCAATCTAGATTGAATCTTTAGGTCCTATTAAATTTTCAGTAATCGTTTGCGGTTCTGGAATCACTTCCAGTTCTACCATACTTCCACTACTGTTTTCTGAAAAAATCCATTTTACTAAAACTGTGGCGAGTCAAGAACAATATCACTATTGATCTTCTAGATGGTAGAAAGTCAACCCTCGTCATAGCCCGGGTCAACCCACAAACAGCCATTATAGAAACGTGCCTTGAGTTATCCAGAGTCTGGTTTTAAGCATAAGCCAAACAACTCCATATACCTTAACATCGTTAAGATATGAGCCATTCTATATCTAATATAGAAACAGAGGCACTGATTTAATTGGAACCAGATTCAAATCATGCAGCTGTCTCCAATGCATGTCAACTAAATGGAGAGAGGCCGATCAGCATTACCCAAGTTAGGAATACATCCAGATATGAGTAACCTGAAAGAGAAGCAAGTTCTCATAATCATTACTATCAACTGAATACCATACACAAGTATCTACATCTTCGATCACCTTAAAGAATCCTGATACTTGCAATACCTGGTTCTCTACTTTATTCATATACCTAAAACTTCTCAAAACTTGGATTTTGTATTTCTACGAAACACATGTCTAAGAACTAGAGAAGTCACAAGTAAACAGAATATGGTACGAATACCAACCCCTCTGTCCTAATGGACACTGGACAACATACAATACTCTGTATAAGTCCCCTGAGTCTAATAACTCATTCCCTGTGTGTCGTAGGTTGAAAACTGTACTTATGGTTAAGAAGAGTTACACCGCTGTTTAATGCACCTTACCTAACCATCCACTGATATAGGTAAATGTCATGGATATAATTTCAAAAAGTTATATCTCACTTTATAAAAATAAAGGTACAGATATATCAATTTGAAATTGGTGCATAACAACGGATATTCAAAACCAAATATTTGCCGTCCGGCAAACAACCCAGGCGATTTCCTCAAATATCACCAATTACAACGAATCCCGATATAATGAGGAGGATCACCCAATTCCCAATAACTTACTCCCACTCATCATCTGTAAAACCATACAGATATGAGAATCATACCTGGTAAATACATACCCTGCAGTAAGTACTAATTGGGAAATCAGTTTTCTATTAACAATACACAGTGAAACTGAAACATGGAAATGTTTCGAAGGGGTATCCGGGTATTCCTAGTAATGTCTCTTCCATTATCAGATTCATGACTATAACCGTATATTCCTTTGCCATCTCTCTAAATCCCTTTATATGTCTTTAGTCATTACCTTCTGTACACCACCTTTAGGCCAAATGGTTTTCTTCTTTCTCTACCGTTTAGCACCAGCCTATGGTCTGGAAGAAGACTATCCAATAAGCGTAATAGGTGTACCTTCCTAATCCTAGGATCACTCGCAACGCGAGAGAAGGTAAAGATAAAAGACAACTGAATAAACCTTATTCTATTTCTCCTGAACCTGAATCCATCCCCGAACTGGAACAAGTTCCTTCGAGTTCGTATATAACCATACGATGGAGTATCCAAATAATTGTGGATCTTCATAGTGATACGGAGTGTTCTGGAGAAATACAAAGGTGAAATAGGAATGGCGATGAAATACGTGGTTTGGTCGTGAATGATAGCAGTTGCAATTTACTTTGCCCTCTTTCTGATCCCTTTATTTGTCTTTACTTAATACCTTCTGTACACCTTTTAGGCTAAAATGGTTTTCTTCATTCCCTACCGTTCGGCACCTGCCTATGGTTTGGATGAAGACTATCCAATTAGCGTAATAGGTGTATCGTCCTAATCCAAGGAGCACTCGCAACCTGAGAGAAGGTAAAAGGAACAGACAACTGAATAGTCCTATTCATTTTCTCCAGAACCGGAAACCATTCTTGAATCTGGAACAAGTTCCTTCGAGTTTTTATATAACCATACGATGGTTTTATCCAATGGAAGTAGATGTTCGTAATGATACGAAATGTTCCGGAGAAAAAGGGTAAAAGTAGGAGTGGCAATGATGTATGCAACTCAGACAATCCGAAAGCCAGTGTTTTAAGAAGGTTTGGTCAACTTGGTTACTGAGTCATAGTCTAGGGTCGGGCCATGGTCGCTGCCAAAGAGAGAGAGAAAAGAAACACTCTATGTGCACTCTAATCTAGATCAGAATGGTTATCACTTTATCTAATCAGGAAACCACCCACTGTAACCTCAAATTCTCCTCCAAACCTGAAAAAAGAATTAGTCGGGATCACCCGATGAGTAAACCAACTCATCAGTGGGAATCGGGATCTAACTATCATCGCATGATAACGTGATGGAATCCACTCACGTTATCACACTCCAGAAGGTATGCGCATGCCTGGCAAGTTTCAGTTTCTTTAAAAACTCCCGATGTGATTTTTACCCCATACTCTTATAACCTTGACGAAGGTCAACAAATCATAAGTCGCATGTCAAGTTCTATCCGTCATTGTCCAGGTTAATTTGAACCCACCCGTACAAGTCCTTGACGAAGGTCAACAAGGCTGTATGACTATCCCAAACCAATGCATCTATCTATGCAACAGAAAGGTAACAAGCAGCTACCATACACTATGTCTTGACGAAGGTCAACAAACATAGCATGAATACTAAGTGCTACCCATCTGAAATGACGGAGGGCTACGAATGGTTTTTGGCGAAAAACCTTTAACGTAATGAACTTGATATCGTTGAAGGAACCGGATAGCTTTTTATAAATATATAGTGGCGAAAACCTTTGCTAAAGAGGTCGCTCCCGGTGAAGGGATCTCGGCTCTTTCTCCGTAGAATGAGGTGCAGGATATTCCAAACTGAATACCATGATGCAAAGCAAAAATTAATCGACTATAGTGAAGTTATTACCCTGACGCAAACCTCTGTCCAAGGGGTCACTCCCGATGAAGGGATCTCGGCCCTTGCCTCGTCGACTGAGGTGCTGGATATTCATAACCGAATACTACTGTGCAAAACAAAAGAGAATGTCCTTGTAATAACAGCTTTTTGAAAATTGTTCCAACAACATCAAACAGGTTTGTTTAGCTTGCATTGATCTAAATCAATGCAGTCCCATCAATTGATCTCACCAATAAAGAATGAAAATATGATGTACGTATATGCCATCCGCATTCGCCACTGGGTCCCGTCATCACCCGTTAGGTTACTTAACTAACAACAGAGCGGGGACTGGACTAGCGCGGATGTAAAGCATATACAACATCTACTAGTATATATATCAATATATAATAATCGCTCATGGCGTGATAAATGCAACATCACAGAAATGTAGTAAGCATCACAGAACAATACAGATAATCTGGGATCCCCGGGTTTCCTTTGAGCCGCAACTGAAACCCGGCGTTCCCCTGGTCATGTGGATAGCCTGTGCAATGAAATCCTAGACCCCTACGGACACGGCAAGTTACCCGCCAAAACCTGAAGTGAGGCAGCCCTCTTCAGCAAAGTGAATGGACCACCCAGCACTCCACGGAATCCGGTAACTTAAGCACCCCTCCTTGGATCAACCTATACCCCCTACGAGTGCGGCAAATAGCCCGCCAATTCTAGAGTGAAGCCCCCTCCGTATCAAAGCCATGAGATGCGGGCTCGTTGCCCTCTAGAACCCGGCTATCCGTGCACCCCACCGCGGGGTAATCTTAGTACAGAAAAGAAAATATGTACAACGGGTACATCGACCCCAACCCGGTCGTGCCCCAAAAGAATAATATACAAACAGGCAGTGACGCCAGTCCACATGTTTGACGCTCGCCCCGAATATCAAATGTACAAATATAACCAAACTGTACTACCATTGCATCCAGGCTATCCACCACGACAAATCCGCAACATCACAGCACAACACAGAACATCAACGTGAATGTCACGTTCGTAAATCCGTCTAAAAGGGCTATAGCGATTAGAAAAGATTTACCGATCAAATGACATTGACGGTCGCAGATATAATATAACGTACTATAAACTTTTAAACAATATTATAAACTATCGAATCCGAAATAACCCCCGAATAGCCCAAACAAACTGATAAATCTATATCCAAATTGGGCCAAACAAACAATACCACTGCACCAAAATCCCAGAGACCAGACAACAACCCAAATACGAAGCCCAAAAGCATCATCATGGCCGGCCTGGCCGGAAAAACATGTATGGTGCCCGGTTTTTTTCCGATGGCAGGGGCTCGTCTTTGGGTAGTGGTCATGTGGTCTCATGGGTGGTCTTCTGCACTTATTTAAAAAAAATTCTGGACACCTTTTAAAAACAACAGAGATCATGATAGCAGTGGCAGTGTTTGGGTTCGTTTCGATTTCGATAAATTAACATTGTATAAAATGAGCTAGCTAAGATTAATGGCGTGGCTCTGATACCATGTAAGTCTACGGTAGAGCCCCGGCCGTCAATCTGAGACCAAAATGCAGAAAAAAAAACTTTTCATAAACTTGAAACTGGCGCTAACGCACAATTTAATCCGGATCGAACTCTTAACATTAAACTAGCAATCTAAAGAGGGTTAGAAAAGCTATACCGATCGATCTGTGTCCTTCGGTCTTTAGCCACCATCATTAGCTCCTTGTGGTATCTCCGATCTCCGGTCTCCTCGTCGGAAGGGCACCACGCCAAGAAGTCATTTTACGGGCTCCCGCTTCAAACCGAAGCAACTTGGACACGAGGTTTGCTAGCCGACGTATCCAAGGTAAAGTAGAGAATGTGTGTGATAATTTTGTCTCAAGCATCCATTGATTCACAACTCATGAGAGTGTATGGATGGAGGTTGAAGATGAAGCCAATGGTGGAACTTGTGAGCTATAGGAAGAAGAAGAAGAAGAGGCTTTTTGCTATTATTGTGATGAGATAAAAAATGAGAGCAAGCATTATCATCTCAAGAGCAAGCCCAAGGCTATATGGCTGCCCTCTCTCTCTCCACCTCTCATTTCATCACAACAATCAATCAATTATGTGACACTTGCACCAAAAAAGAGACCATGAGTCACCTAATTGATTGTGCCTCTTCATGATGAGTTCCACTCATAATTTCCACCATCCAAACATTAATCCAAATGTTTAGTCTAACAAAAAGATACGGCAACATCTAAAGTAAACTCGTGACGGATCACAAGGATACTCCTTACCTGTATATACATACATGCATTCGCATTCCGACTAAATGCAAATGTGATGAGACGGAAGTAATCCAACAAATCTAATACTAGGATCCGGCTTAAACCAAAGCCCACTAGTATGATCCGTCCGATCATGATCCGTGCACACGTGTACGTATATGATCGAACCCAGCCATAAAACCATACGACCTCTACAACGTTTCGCCCGAAACCTGAGAAACTGTCTATGGGGGACTCTAAATACTCGTCAATACACTGGCTGTGGATTTAACCACTAGCACGTCAGTGGTACTAGCTGTAGGTAACGGGCTACCAGGTATTGACCAAAAGGGAGGTCGATGAGCGAACTCATCCTGACACCCTACTGAGCCTGTAAGTGACAATATCCGTACAGTCCGGTCCGTTCGTCTATGAGTATCGTATGTCGGGCCTAGGGGTTGGTAAAAGTCAGAACCCCAAAAGCGAGACAAGTCGTGTCGGAGTGTAGCCCAAAACACCCTGAGATACTACTGGAATACCTACCAGTAAATCTCCTGCCTTGGCCAAGGACTTCGTGTAATGGCTCTCCTAGACATAGCGCGATCTCACCCCCAATACCAGGAGAGACGAAACCCCTGCCGATCCGCTCACTGGTTTCATGTGGCTCGGGACTGTACCCAACTAAAACCTGTTTGCACGACTCCTTTGAGCCGTGGTAGGGTAGTAATCAAAGCACACTGGGAACTCACACGAGACAAATGACGATCTCAGGTCGATGAACTAACTTGTACACATGTCACCAGGGAACTGCTATCTGACGTCAGGTATAATACCAACTAGCAGGTTCCCGGCGAGTCCTGTCCGGTGTACTCATAACCCAATGAGCACCTGTATACATCTTAGGTGAACCAACTGAAACCAATGTCTTGTGAGACCGGCCACTGCACCTCATCGGGGTCTCGACTGTATACACTAGTCTACTAATGGAGTATCGATGCCCAGTCTCGAAACTTCCATGACTAGGGACTACATTAAGGATGTGCTTATAGACTATCCAACCCTCACATATATGATCGCCATCATACTGCTGGTAGTCAAGCAAGAATCCTAAGGGCTCTATCAACGTGTAATAGTGACCTGTAATGTCACCTAAAGCATGTACACGATGATAAAGATAAACCAGATAGCATACTATCATCTTTAGTAAGACTGTCCTACCGGCATAGGTCCTCCCTCAATCATTGCAATCACGTGCCTGCAATCCAATAATTGACTTTGAGGGCACTATATCCAACACTTCCGGCATAATATTTTATACCGCTTCGGTACACCAAGAAAAATCATTTCTGACAACGGGCCTTCTTTTAAGAGCTTCAAAGTCTCAAGATTCGCTACACAACACAAGATAGACTGGAGATATTCCTCCATCTATAATCTAAGAGCCAATGGGCTAGCCGAAGCCTTCAATAAGACCCTATGCAAGGTCCTGAGGAAAAATGCTTCAGCCAACAAGAGAGACTGGAATCTCAAGCTTCACGAGGCGTTGTGGGCATATCGTACCACGCACCGTACTCCAACTCAGTCCACTCCATACTCATTGCTCTTTGGAGTGGAGGCGGTCCTCCCCCTCGAAGTCAAAGTTCTAAGCTTAAGAATGGTCGTTCAGCACGAATTGACGGAGGAGGAAAATGTGCTCCTTCGGCTGGAAGAGCTTGACGCCCTCGAAGAAAAGAGGCTTGCAGTACAGCGAAATCTGGAGCTGTACCGAGCCCAAATGTCACAGGCCTATGACAAGACGACTCGTCTCCATGTATTCAAGAAAGGCGAATTGGTGTTGGTCCTCAAAAGACCGATCATTCCCAATCGACATACCAAGGGAAAATTCGAGCCAAACTGGGGAGGACCATACGTCATCAAGAAAGTGTTCGATAGAGGATCCTACCAACTAATAAGTGCCGAGGGAGAAAGGCCAATGCCACCCATCAGTGGCCGATATCTCAAGAAATACTACGCGTGAATGCTCCAAGGCGTAGGCGAATCGAGCACACAGGCCCTATCATACATCCTGCAAAACCGTATACAATTGACGGGCGTAAAACGACCCCTATCTCTCCCAAGTCCTGCCAGTGAGACTACTTTTAAAGTCCCACCAGCGGCAAAAAAAAACGGTATGTCCACAAGCAAAACAAGCACGGATGAAAACCCGAAAGGGCTCCGTGAGTAAAAACAGCAGGACTGCCGGCGTGTTTGTGAAAACCCGAAAGGGCGCAAACTCGTGAAAAGAGATAAAATACACTCGCAAAGTCCTCTTGACCTTGTGAGGAGAAAATCCCTGCGTGAGATCCTTACGACTCACAAAGGAGCAACACACTTAGGGATCCCTACGATTCCTGAGGAGAACATACACCTACGAGATCCTCCCGACTCGTAGGGAGAAAATGCTTTTATGAGACCCTTACGGCTCATAAAATTGAAAAGCCTTAGGTGATAGGGATCTAAACCTGTCTCCTGAGCCATCGCTCCCCAACGGGAAACGGCAAATGATGAGTCGCTCCTGGCATTTCGCTTCAGTGTTAGCGGTGCTGATGCCGACCAAAAACCCAAATCCCAAGTTTTCCCAACGGCAAGTGATGAGTCGCTCCTGACATTGCTTCAGTGTTAGCGGTGCTGATGCCGACCCAAAAACCAAATCCCAAGTCCTCCCGGGGCAAATGATGAGTTGCTCCTGGTATTATTCCAGTGCAGCAATGCTGATGCCAAACAAGATCCAAATTCCAAGTCCCCAAACGGCGAATGATAAGTCGCTCCTGGTACCATATTCCAGTGCAGCGATGTAGACGCCAACCAAAATCCAATTTCTCAAAATTCTCCCGGCCCTACGGTTAGTCCCCAAATTAACTACCGTATACAATCCACGGGCTCAAATAATTCTCATCATACCCATACCCCATTGCAATCACCCGTCTAGCGGCCGGTCACCGCCCTTGAAATTATGCTCCATCTGGAAAGACCCACTCATGTGTCCTCACGATGCATGAGGAGAACAAACCTTGCGAGATCCTCTCGACTCGTAAGAAAACACCTTTGTGGGATCCTTGCGACTCACAAGGGAAAAACACACTTGGGAGTCCTCAAGACTCCTAAGGAGAAAATACACCTGCAGGATCCTTTCGACTCGTAGGGAGAAAATGCTTTTATGAGACCCTTATGGCTCATGAAACTGAAAAACCTTAGGTAATAGGGACCTAAACCTGTCTCCTAAGCCATCACTTCCCAACAGGCAAGGAAAATGATGAGTTGCTCCTGGCATATGTACTTCAGTGTTAGCAGCGCTGATGCCTACCCTAACCCTAAAATTCTAAACTCTAATCCAATAGACCCCCTAAGTCTTTAAACTGGGAACATATGACCTCTAACTCGTTAAATTGGGAACAGATAACCCCTAAGTCATTAAACTGGGAACGAGGGAAATCTCCTCATGGCAAATGATGATTCGCTCGTGGTACCATATTCCAGTGCAGCGATGCTGATGCCAAACCAAAAACAAAATCCCTAAGTCCTGTCAAGGCAGATGAGGATTCTCTCCTGGTACCATATTCCAATATTGCGATGCTGATGTCAACCCAATTCACATCAAATCAGCAACGACCGTCCACCTCGCTAAAATGGCAGCACCGACCGCCCGAGTCGCAAAAAGGGCAGCACCGACCGTCCAAGTCGCAAAAAGGGCAGCACCGACCGTCCAAGTCGCAAAAAGGGCAGCATCGACCGTCCACGTCGCTAAAATGGCAGCACCGACCGTCCAAGTCGCTAAAAGGGCAGCACCGACTATCCAAGTCGCTAAAAGGGCAGAGCCGACCGTCCAAGTCGCTAAAAGGGCAGCACCGACCGTCCAAGTCGCTAAAAAGGCAGCACCGACCGTCCAAGTCGTTAAAAGGGCAGCACCGACCGTCCAAGTCGTAAAAAGGGCAGAACCGACCGTCTAAGTCGCAAAAAGGGCAGAACCGACTGTCCACGTCGCTAAAAGGGCAGCACCGACCGTCCAAGTCGCAAAAAGGGCAGAACCGACCGTCCACGTCGCTAAAATGGCAATACCGACCGTCCACGTCGCATAAAGGGCAGCATCGACCGTCCAAGTCGCTAAAAGGGCAGCATCGACCGTCCACGTCACAAAAAGGGTAGCATCGACCGTACACATCGCAAAAAGGGCAGCACCGACCGTCCAAGTCGCTAAAATGGCAGAACCGACCGTCCAAGTCGCAAAAAGGGCAGCATCGACCGTCCAAGTCGCTAAAAGGGTAACATCGACCGTCCAAGTCGCTAAAAGGGCAGCACCGACCGTCCACGTCGCTAAAATGGTAGCACCGACCGTCCACAACGCAAAAAGGGCAGTATCGGCCGTCCAAGTCGCTAAAAGGGCGGCATCGACTGTCCATGTCGTAAAAAAGGCAGTGCCAGCTTCCTAAAAAGCGGGAACCGAATCAATCCGCCTCCACGTAAAAGAAGATCCATCAATTTCATGCACACGACCCACATGTGTGGTGTGCATTTATTGATGGGAGGGCAATTTGTTGGGGTAAAAATTTACACCCCGGTTGACCAAGTCAAAATCAAAGTCAACCCCAAGCCTAGGTCAAGTGGGCCAATGCCCGGGTCGAGCCCGAACATGAAGCGGCCGGCCTACCCTCATGCCAAAATAAAAATTTTGTAATAAATAATTTTGTTGTATTTATTTTATTTTATTTTATGAATAAATGTAAGAAAATGGGCATAAAGCCAAATTTTTGTAAAGCTCATGGCTTATGTGCAAAAAGAAATAGCACATAAGGCACGGGATGGGCAAAATGCCATTTTGTAAAGCCCAAGGGGCTATATGTAAAGTGTATAGCCTATAAAGGCCAAGATAATGAAAATATCTACACAAATTTTTCTCTCTCCCAAAAAAAGATCAAGATCTGTGCTCTTTCTCCTTCCTCAAGGTTCCAAAATTTTCTTCTTTCTTTTGAATTAAATTGAGAGTTTTACTCTTCCTTTTCTAAAACTAAATAGTTTTTCACTACAAAACCCACAAAAGGGAGCTTGGATCTTCCATCAGATCTTAAAAAGAAGAGATTTTTAAAATCTCACCCCTCTTGTTACCTAAGAGCCGGCCAATAGAGGAGGAAGAAGGAGACCCATCTCCAAAAACCCCACTTTGGGGAAGATCCAAGGCTCAAGGGGAGAAGCCCCTTCATCAGATTCAAGAATATCTTAGGAGTTTAACTCCTCATATATATATATATATATATATATATATATATATATATATGAAATAATAAGTATTTATTTCTGGGAGTACAATTCCCAGTGCAGGGACCAAGTCCCTTTTGCCACGCGAGCGCTCACGTGCCTGGCATGTGTGGCGCTTGCGCCCAAAGCGCTAGCGCCCGAGCGCCTACGTGCCGGCACGTGTGGCGCTAGCGTCCGGGCGCTAGTGTCCGAGCGCTAGCGCCCAAGCGCCCACGTGCCTGGCACGTGTGGCGCTAGCATCCGAGCGCTAGCACCCGAGCGTCCACGTGCCTGGCACGTGAGGCGCTAGCGCCCGAGCTCCGAGCGCCCACATGCCGGGCATATGAGGCCCAAGCGCCAGCGCCCAAGCGCCAGCGCAGCTACTAGCGCCAACTCAAACGCCTAAGCGCTCGCGCTAACGCCAGCGCCCAGCGCCTGTGTGCTAGGCGCGCGAGGCGCTGCCACCCACGCCTCCCTTGGACTCCATTTTCCCCCCATTTTACACAACTCCACACTAAAAATGCCTCCCCCGCTAGAAAAAATTTCTAACGGGACGCTGCCCCGCACCCCGCAAAGGGGCTACTAGCACCCTTGACCCCAAGCTTGCTATCCGGGTAGAGGGACCCCGTAAAAACTCTGCGGGGCCCTTGATTTATCCAAAACCCTTTTTAAAACACAACACACGTACACTGCACATTGAGTTCGCATGACCTGTTTGACCCGTTAATCGGAGGTTCTCTCGCTTCAAAAGCGAGGGGTAATTAACGGCAGCTTAGTCCGCGGCTGCCGGAGATTCGGATCCCCACAATTAATAAACCTTTGTCTACCCTAGGCAGGAGGAATCTGTAGTACGCCTGACAAGCGCGCGTGCATTCCCATCTCAATAGGGTGACGAAAAACACCCTACAAAATACACGACGGACTTTGGGGTTCTCATCAAGCTGGCCAAAGATGAAGCTGAAGATAAAAAGAATGAGCTATTATTAGCCCACGATGATTCAAGACTGTCTCGAATATGCGAAGCAGTGTTCCTCATGCCAAATTCACAGGGACTTCATACACAAGCACCCAAATCCGCTGCACCCGACAGTGGCTAGCTGGCCATTCGAAATGTGGGGAACCAATATAATTGGCTTCATCGAACCAGCGTTGTCTAATGGACATCGGTTCATATTGGCAATGATTGACTACTTCTCTAAGTGGGCAGAAACAGTACCACTAAGGGAGGTGAAAACGGAGAATATCCTCCACTTCTTCAGAACCCATGTCATCTATCGTTCGGCACTCCGCGACGAATTATCTCGGATAATGGACCAGCTTACAAAAGCCATAAAATAAGCCGCTTCACATAGAAACACAAAATCGACTGGAGATATTCCTCAGTGTATAATCCTAAGGCCAACGGTCCAGCTGAAGCCTTCAATAAGACCTTGACTAAGATTATAAAAAAGGCGGTGTCTAAAAACAAAAAAGACTGGCACGAAAGGTTGCACGAAACTCTTTGGGCATACCGAACGACGTTCAAGATGGCCATGAGTACAACACCATACGCATTGGTGTTCGGCACGGAAGCAGTGCTCCCATTGCAAATAGAACTTCTCTCTCTACGAGTAGCGGTTTGATACGAGCTGACAGATGAAGAAAATGCTCATCTTAGGCTTGAGGAGCTCGACGCCCATAACGAAACCCGTTTTATAGCACAGCAAAATCTGGAGGCTTATAAAGCAAGGATGACACGATCATATGAAAGAATGACCAGGTCGAGAATGTTCCGCCAAGGTGAACTCGTGCTAGTCGTCAAAAGACCAATGATCCCCAATCATGCAAAATGGGGGAAGTTTGAGCCGAACTATGAAGGCCCGTACATCATAGAAAAAGTCTACCAGGGTAGAGTCTACCTGCTCATGGATATGCATGGCGAAAGACCGTTTCGGTAAATAAATGGTTGATTCCACAAAAAGTACTATGCTTGATAAATCATGACTTAGGTCAATAATAGATGACGACGCTTGGGTCTGCTCCCTATCTTCCTGAGTCAGAACTCTGAGAGTAGTACCAAAAAAAATGTCACCTCAAAATGCGGCGATAATGGACCGTTATGTCCTTAAACTAATGCGATTAGCCCTATGGTGAATCCTTACCTTGATTACCGTATACAATCCATGGGCACAAACGATTCATAACCTTCTCAGGTCCTACATGATGCAGTCCCTCGAAAAAGGTTGGGGCCTACAGCTAATGGTGCATTATCTTACGGGCCGCCTAAATAATGGTACGTTCCCAAGCGAAATGGGAACGGATGAAAATCTGAAAGGGCACCATGAGTAAAAACAGCAGGACTGCCGGCTGTTCTCCGTCGAAAGACATGACCGGGATGTTGGGAGGTCAGGCCTGAATTTGGGGGCAGATGCTATTTGGTTTTATCCGTCCACCTCTCCGAAGATGCCAAGTTGATTTATGGCACCATGTATCGAAGGTTTAGACGGATGCGGCCGATATAGCAGACTTCGTCAGATTCCCCCTCATTTAAGGGGGTTTTTGATTGTGGGGACGCTCTTCCCGGTAGGCCCAAGCCCTTGCAGTTAATTACACTACTGCATCGCGGTAACCACTTTCTCCTTCTCCAGATGGTCACTTCGTGTCGTGTGTGTTTATTTTATTTTTGGTTGACCGTGGATTGTATACGGAGACTAATTTATGTTGTCGCCCGTAGGGCGTCGATTAGTCCAAATCCGTATTTTCTTAGATTTCGATTTTGGGTTGGGTTTAAGGATCGTTAATCCCATTTGAGACTAAGATCAACTTAAACGTTTGTTGAGGATACGTTAGTCTAATTTTTGACTAAGATCAACTCAACAGTTTGGTAAGGATACGTTAGTCTAATTTTAGACTAAGATCTACTTAACAGGATTGTTTAGATCCAACAAAAGAGCATTTAGGCTCTATTGTTTTAGTTTAGGGACTTTGCGGTCCAGAAGTTTAAGGACATCATAGTCCATGGAGTTTAAGGACATCATAGTCCATAGTTTAAAAACGTCATAGTCTGTAAAGTTTAAGGACATCATAGTCCATGAGTTTAAGGACCCCACAGTCCGTAGTAGTTTATAGACATCATAGTCTGTAAAGTTTAAGGACATCATAGTCCATGAGTTTAAGGACCCCACAGTCCGTGAAATTTCTGGTTGTCGGGACCCGTCACCTCTCTAAAGACGTTGAAGGATTACAACGCTAAATATCAGAGGAATGAAGAGATGTACCCTTGAACCAATATTGGTTGGAAGGCTCTGGGAATCACTTTGAATTCCATATGAGATGATCAGTTTTGGAAGACAAGAGTATAATTGGGGTTCAGTTGAAGAGTGGTCTTGCCTCTGGAAGACTTAGCTAATTTGGACTAAGATTGGCTCGAATATAGTGTTAAACACTTGATCCATTCGGCGCTCACGTGCTCCCACGTGAGGCATTTAAAGTAGTGTTAAACACTAAAACTGAAGCGCTCACATGGGGTCACGTGAGGCGCCTGAAGATGGGGCCTTGCTTCTTTTATTTTACTCCCAGAATATATAAGTATTAAACACTTGACCTTTATGACCATCATGTGTGGGCACGTGATGGGTATCCATTCATTGGATATTAAAAGTTTTTGTTAGGGGTCACGTGGGGACACGTGAGGCACCCTTGAAATGAAACTGCCTTGGCTTTACTCCCTTTTTATTTTGAGAAGTTTGTTCAAGGGTCACATGGGAGCACGTGACCCAATTTCATTCGTTCTCTTTTGATCATTGATGAGGGGAGTCACGTGGACACACGTGATCAGGTTGGGTACTGATCTCTTTTACGTGGATGGAGAGTCAGATCCCTTGTTTAAGAATTAAATTCTTTTATAGAGTTAAACCCTAATTTTATTTAGAGGAATTAAATTCTTATGTGTTTGAAAGAATAAAATTCTTTAAACTCAGTTCTCCCTCTAAGTTTTGGATCTGCATGGAAGAATCTCCCTGATGAGAATTAAATTCTCAAATTGTGGGGAAATCTGCTTCTGCAAATCTTCAACCAGAGGAAGAACTAAGTTCTTTTTTTAGAAGAGTTAAACTCTTGGTTTGAGAATTAAATTCTCTTTTGTTTTGTGGGAGCTTATAGAATGATCTTCTTCTTTCTCTTATCTAGAGTTTTCTTTCTCTGAAGAGATTTTCTTTTCTCTCTGGAGAATTAAATTCTCTTCTCTTTTTTTTCTCCCTTGTTGTATCCTTTTGTTTTTTTTTATTCTCCCATTTCTCTTCCTTCTTGGCTCCTATTTATAGGAGAAAGAAAAGAATCAGTTTGTTCAGCCAATCTTTCATTGAAAGATTTTGATTGATTTTATAACCAACATAATCTTTTAGATCACTCGGTGAATTTTATTCATGATTGGATTTTTAATCCAAAAGATATTTTATTTGTTGTTCCTGGTAAATTTTAGGAAAATATTTCCTTGTATAGAATCTTTCTATAAATTGGTGATTTTTTAATCACCATTGGCTTTTTAATCCAACGGTACTCCCTTTTACATAATGCAATGTTTTCTGTTTGGAAAGATCTAGGGAAATATTTTACCTTTTAATTAGAATTTAATTCTATTGGTTCAGAGGGTTTAGGAATCCATCCCGTGTTGGCACGCGACCCCACTGATTAAGCAGTTAATTAGAATTTAATTCTATTGGTTCAGAGAGTTTAGGAGTCTATCACGTGTTGGCACGTGACCTCACTGATTAAGCAGTTAATTAGAATTTAATTCTATTGGTTCAGATGGCTCAGAAACTCATCACGTGTTGGCACGTGACCCTACTGATTAAACATTTTCAATTGATTATTTTATTCAGTGCATATAGGCTTTGCCTGTAAATGGTCACGCGTCTGCACTTGAGACCCGGTCACGTGTGGGCACGTGATGCCCCCTTTGGGAGTTTTCCATATTGCTTTATTTATATATTTTATTCAATTCCCATGAGGGAACAAATGCTTTTAATTTCTTTTAATTAGAATTTAATTCTATTAATTCAGTGGGTTCAAGAGTCCATCACGTATGGGCTCGTGACTTTATCAATTAGGCATTCAGGCGTGTTAGTTATATGTATGCCCTAGAGGCCATTACTGTACATTGGATGTATATTGTAGTGGATGCTGGGACATATATAGGGAGGACTTTCTTGCTCGACATGATAGTATGCTATCTGGTTATTCTTTACCTTAACGTGTACACTGATTGTCTCTCCGATACATGTTGGTAAAGCCCTTAGGATGTGTACTTGACTACCTGGACTATGATGCGGATCATACTAGTGGGGACATGGTAGTCCATAAGTACATCCTTCAAGATCCCTAGTCGTAGGTGTATCGAGACGGGGCATCGATATACCAGAGTAGACTAGCGTATACCTTCTCAACCCATACAGATGGGCGATGGATGATCCCATATCCATTGGTGTTTGACATCAGAGATGATATACGGGTGCTCAGTAGAGACTGGGTACACTGGACGGACTCGCCGAGAACTCCCATATGGTATTATATCTTACGTTAGATGGCAGTTCTCTGGTGACACTGGTACAGGTTAGTCTGTAGACCCGAGATCGTCATAGAGTCTTGTGTGATTCCCACTATGCTTTGATTTCCACCTTACCACGTCCATGAGGGAGTGCAAAACGGTGGCTTTTGGGAACAGTCCCGAATCACATGGAGGCAATGAGCGATAGGAGGGGATTCGTCTCTCCCGGTATAGGGAGTTGATGTTGCGCTGTGTTCGATTGGTTATAACCGGAAATCCCTGGCCAGGGTTGCTGAGATTTACTGGTAAGTGTTACCAGTATTTTCTCAAATTGTTATAGACCTCATATCGACACGACTTATCGAGCTATTGGGGTCTGACGTTTACCACCCCTAGGCGAGATATGCGACATATCAGACGACGAGACCGGACTGTACGGTAAGTGTTACTGGTTGGATTCACAGGAGTGTGAGCGGGCTTGCTCATCGATCTTCTGATCGCTCAATACCCAGGTGGCCGTTACGTTTAGCAGACCGCTTGCGGCTTGAGGGTGTTTGATATGATCATCACCTGCTGCCGGCGTATTAACGAGTCTTTAGAGTCCTTCACAGAGGTTTCCTGGCTCAAGCGAAACGAAATAGGAGCGCATATGAGATATGTGCGGGACCGAGAATAATGCATATATGTGATACCGTATTCTATTCTCGCGATGAATGTATCGAATGGTTGTATGCGATATAACCTAGTTATCGAATCGAGAATTGATTCGATAAGCCGATACATTGGATACTAGTCGGTTATATGCGATATGACCGGATCGTTGAATCAAGTATTGATTTAATGATTTAATGAATAATTATATATTTGATATATTACTTTGCATTAACTAGTATTGGTTCACTTAAATTGGATTTTCTCACTTGATGTGCACATTGTATATGTGATATAGTTTTGTGCACTTGTATGTATCATGTTTGATGATACATGTTTACTTGATTTTGTGTAAAGATTAAACCATGGTTATTTAAATGATTAGGGTTTTAATTTTTCTATCTATTTATTTATTTATTATGGAAATGATAATGAGAAAAATGGTGGCTTTCTTTGTTTGTTCATGAAGCTTCATGAAGCTTTGACTAAAGTGACCATTTTGTCTCATGCTTAACCCTAACCATTCAAACTAACCCTAGTTCATTCGCTACACTTAACCAAGGTTAGGATATGATAAGTATTCATGTTTATTATTCTTTTTAAAAAATACTCATCATATTCCATCTTCATCTTCTTCTTCTTCTTCAAGAAAAACCTTGCTTCCATCAATGATGATTAGAGAAAAAGAGTGAGAAATCCAATTCTAAAGTGAACCCACTTCCTATTTCTTCATCCTCTACCACTTGCCAAGTAGTATAGGGTGTTTTCTTCACAAGTTTCATGACTTGGTGAAGTTGGAGCTTGATCTTGTGATGCCTCGACGTAGATCATCTTCGGCATCGTAGTCGATGACCTAGCCCGCCCATTTCTCCGATGAAGCCGACGCTAGAGCCCGGGATTCGATTTGGACAGCAAGGAGACTTCATCGCAGAGCTATGGAGGTGGAGGACCGGATCTACAAAGGTTGTATTTCCGTTCACTTAGTTAAATTGTTAACTAGTTGCTTGTTTCGCCTAAAATCTAGTTAACGATCCGTATTAGGGTTTCTCGGCACTTGTAAAAATTGAAATTGGCATGGTTGATGCCTTGTGAGACCTCATTAGTGTGCCTAGGAACCCTACAGTGGTATCAGAGCCTAGCAAGAGCCTTAGGCGATGCGTAGACGGAGTTAGAAGTCCGATCGAGCCGAAACCCTAACCCAAAAATTGCTCTCTGTACTTTTTTGAAAATTATGGTTTTTTGAGTATTAAAAATATGCAGAAAAATCAGCAAGAATATCTAAGAGTTACTGTAAAATTCAATACCCTAATTCCATCAAACCGCCGCGGTTCCGCGGCACGAGCATGGCTCGTGCGGCGGTTCCGCGGCCGATTTGTCTTTTCATGCATTGAATTTTGCACAGTAACTCCTACTTTTCAGTGCTGGTTTTCCTGGGAATTTTTAATATTTATTCAAGAGTTGATATTTCTGGGTTGTATTGGGGACTCGGTGCTTCGATCGGATTGTCTAATTTTGTCTGTGTGTTTTTCCGGATAATTTTAAAATATGTTAAAAAGTTCGACCGGATGTAAATACCCAATCTTTCCCCTGTCGGGAAATTTCCAAGTGTTGGATCTTTCCGTAGTTTAAAAACGTTCTAAGTAGTGCAAGTAACGCGATGGTCCCTCTAGAAGACAACAAACCTTAACTCGATTATGTGACCGTCTTGAACTGCCCTTTGAACCTTAAGGTTTGGGACAGTACGGCGTGCCACATGTGAGGCGTTGGCTTGATCCTTCTACGGCTGGACCGTTGGTACTGAGGCACGAACTGAATGTTTTTAGACTTATTTCATGTGTTGAGCTGTATCGGGAAAACTTGGGTGTTCGATTGTTCGATCGGAAAGTTTAACATTTTCTAATTATCTGGAATGTGATACAATAATTGGAATTCACAAGTAGTTATGAGATAACTGAATGAATGTTATAAATCTAGCGGTTTAGTCTCACTTGATCGGTTGCCACGGAATTTTGATGTGATCAAAAGTCCGTCGCAATCACGTAGCGTACGCGGATACTCGCCGGGTAAACTTAATAGACAGCCTCACTCCATAGCCCAGACCAAGTGACTGTAGGAGAACCCCGTCGCCGAAAGCATCCGTTCGGGTGCTCACGGCAGCGGTGTTCCGCCTTGGTGCACTTCGTCGACGGCATCGGGGGTACGGCCGTCTACCGAAGTTTGCGACGAGTATTCGATCAGGATGTCGGGAATCTTGTTGAATTGCCCGACTTGATATTGAAAAGTGTTTTCGATTTTGAGACTAAAATGCGGGGTTTTTAATTGTTAGGCATGCGATATCTAAGTATTTCATTTGATTAGGCATGCGATGTCTAAAGAGGTTGCGGATTCCAACTGTTGTAGTTTTACACTTTCTTTTCTATGACCGTAAGTGTAATATGTGATATCGCCGGTTTCGTTGCTATATGTCAACGACAATTAGGATGCGCATATTTACTTACGTTGATGACATGTGATGTTATGTGTTTCTGGATATGTTATATTGGATCGTCGTGTTTGAATAGCCGGGGGGTTTTTATGTGAAATGAGTGTTTTTCATTTTCATTCATGTAAAAACTTGTATGTAATATTCTTTTATTGGGGCACTTCCAGGTTGCAGAAGATGTCACCTTTTGTATATTATTTACTTTTTCGCACTAGGATAGACCCAAGGAGGAGAGCACAAGTAACCGGGTTCTGGAGTCCAGTGGGAGACCAACTCGAGGAGTCGAGTCCGGGTCTCCTAACTCTAGAATTGGTAGGGTTGCTTGCCGCTCTCGTAGGGGTCTAGGGGTGTGGGTTTGGCTATTCATCACGACCGTGGAATCCGTGTTTTATATTGGCTCGTATTGAAAACACGGACGTCCTAGTATATCCAATATTTCATATGATTCTTCTGCTGCGATATCTGTGATGTGATCATGTGATGTTCTGTGATAGATACAGTATATAGTATATATGATATATTATATAGACGTTACTTATGTTTTACACCCGTGCTAGCCCTGCCCCGCTCTGCCGTTAGTTACCTAACCTAACGGTGCACGAGGGGACATCGAGGCGAATGCGGATGGCATAAGTGTACGTCGTATTTATCTGTGATGTTTAGGTAATTTAAATGATGGGATTTCATTAATATGATTAATGAAAGTAAAAAGAAACCTAAAGATGTTGTACAATCGAATTTCGAAAATAAAATAGGTAGCTACAGTTCTTGCTTTGCACAGCGGTATATATGATATATCCTGCACCTTATTCGATAAGGAAAGGACCGAGATCCTTTCGCCGGGAGTGACTCCTTTAGCAATAACGGGCAGATGCTACACACTCGGTTTGTCTTTTGATAGCTTCTATAGTTTCTGCTTTGCACAGTGATATATATGATATATCCCGCACCTCATTCGACGAGGAAAGGGCCGACGATCCCTTCACCGGGAGTGACCCCTTTAGCAAAACTAGAAAAGCCTCAAAAACACTCCATTTTAAAATCATTTGATTCTACAAACGATATAAAGTTCATTACGCAAAAGGTTTTCTTAAAAACCTGTCGTAGCCCTCGATCATTTCAGATAGGTAATAGTTAGTATTCGTGCTGCGTTTGTTGACTCAGTTAAGGCGTAGTGTGCGGTAGCTGATTAGTGCTTATCTGCAAAGCATATGATGCGATTGGATTAGGGTAGTCGTGCGGCCTTGTTGACTCAGTCAAGGGTCGTGCGGGTGGGTTTAATTCAATCGAGAAATGACGGGTTGAACTTTACTTGCGGTCTATGGTTTGTTGACTCAGTCAAGGTCATAAATCGCATGGGGCAAAATATTATCGGGAATTTCAAGTGTTGAAATTTGCAATGAGATTGCATACCTTCTATGAGATAGTTGGATCCCGATACCCACTGTGAGTAATTTTTACTCCTGGGAGAGTTTTACACATTACAATTAGCCGATCAAGTAGGTGTCTAGAAAGGTGTCAATGAGGTTACGCCTCTGGAAAAACGGGGTTTACATTAATTAGGTTCGTGCGAAAGCACGGGGGACCTCCCTCAAAGTACCGACACTGGCCTGGCTGAAAGATTGACGAACTTGTAGTGTGTAATTAATCCCGGCTAGTCTTTCCTTTTAGGGTTTGAAGGAAGATTTGATAAAAACAGTGGGAGCCATCCTGATTAGATAAAATAATAATAACCAATCTATTCTTGCAAGAGCGCACGCTGAGTGTTTTCTTCTCTCTCTCTCTAGGTAGCGACCATATCACGCCTTAATCAAGATAATAATACGGATATTTGACCGAACCCGCTTGTTATACTGAGTTGGGAAACGTTGGTCCCGCTCCAACTTATAATTGTTATAAGACAGAGCAGGAAATTGGGGAATACCATGATTCCCATACCGCCCAAACGAAGAAAGTGCATGAGATGCATCTCCTTCGGGTGTGTTCGTTACAAAGAACTGTTTCTCTGTATCCTCTACGTCCTGGGTATTTGATACCGGATCAGGATCCCAGATATGTAATCTGTTACATAGGGCTACAGAAAGGTAGAGAACTGAGAACGGGTGATAAGTTTCATGAGACAGAAAACGGGGAAAGTGTTGTAGCCAAATCTGTTGGTCACTGTCACCCTGTATTCCAAATACATTGATTCTGAACGAATGTTATTAGATACCGAACCTGATATACAAAATCATATCAGTCTCTTTATTATTAAAGAAATGATAAAATTTTGTATTGTTGGATAATGTTTTGAACATTTCCTATATCAAAAGTTGATCGGTTCAGGCACGTTATCTAAAAGCATTGACGTTCTAAATCAAACTACAGTTCCTAGTATACAGAACACACACAAGAGGAAGAGTTTAGAAATGAACGGATCCTTCTTGAGGTATTGTAGACTAGGTCATATCAATGCGACCCGACTAGCTGAAGTTATATTTAGATGCATATTTAAATCTGTTTGAATTTACATCTTATGAAACTTGCCAGTCATGTCACAAAGATAAGATGACCATAGCTCTGTTTATTGGAAACAGAGAAAGAGTTAATGAACTCTTGGGACTGATACATGATGATGTATGTAAGGTCTCCTGTCTATACATGCCAGGACTGGTTCTTTATACTTCATTACGTTCTCTGATAATCTCTCAAGATTCAGACATATGTTCCTGTTGAAACACAAGTCTGAACCTTTTGAGATATTCACAGAATATAAGTTAGAAGTAGAGAACCAATACGGGTATAAGTATTATGTCCTTTGATGAGATCAAGGAGGAGAATACTTGAGTACGGAATTCTTAGACTATTCTAAAGGAGAATGAGATTCTCTCTCAGCATTACTCCTCCGTATACACCATAGCACGATGGTATATCGGGGCGGAGCAATCACACCCTATTCGATATGGTGCGCTCTATGATGAGTAATACTGAGTTACCTGTTTCCTTTTTGGGAGTTATGCACTTGAGAAGCTGCATACCTATTGAATAGGGTTCGAATCAAATCATTGCCTACCACTTCATATGTGATATGGAAAGGGAAGAGCCCATGTCTTAAGTTAGTTAAGATTTGGGGTTGTTCGGGCTATGTCTAAAAGCATAATCCGGACAAGATCGAGGTAAGGTCTGTTATGTACAACTGGAAAGGTTCCAGCTATACAAACTGCAGCTGATGATTTGATAGAACCAAAGGATTCAGTAGATTCCAACGAACATCTGCCTCTTCGCCGATCTAGTAGGGTTCCTCACCCACCTGAGAGTTACTTCGGTTTCTATATGACAGTGGGAGCGAGGATTGCATCATGAGATGATGACCCAACTAGTTTCGAGCTGGCCATCGGGAGTAAGACTCTATAAGAATGGCTGAATGCTTAGCGATCTGAGATGGAATCCATGTACACCAACAAAGTATGGACTTTGGTTGCTATATCTGAAGGGTTAAATCCCCATCAGGAGCAAGTATATCTTGAGAAGATTACTTGGTGTACCTGGAAAAGTTGAGACTTTCAAAGCTAGACATGTTAAAGGTTTTCATCATCGACCAGGCGTGGATAATGATGAATCCTTTTTCAGTGGCTATACTTAAGTCCATCCAGATCCTACTTGCCACGGCTACATACCATGACTACGATATCTGGCGGTTGGGTGTCATGACTGCTTTTCTAAAATGATGTTTTAGAAGAGAGCGTCTGTAAGTACACAGCCAGAGGGCTTCGTAGACAGTGGGAGCAGCGGAAACGTGTACAAGATGCTTTATAGGATAATGCAGGCATCGCGGAGTTGGAACGTCTGTTTTGATGAAGCGGTCAAAGAGTTTGACATCATCAAAACAGTAGATGAACCTTGTATAAACAAAAAGGTAGTAGGGAGTATGGTGACGATCCTCGTAGAGTACGTGGATAACATACTCTTGATAGGGAAGGAGTTTCCTATGCTACGCTCGATCAATCTCCGCTTATCATAATGATTCTCCATATAGGATCAAAGTGATACCTCCTAAATCCTGGATTTTGGATCTATGAGATAGATCTAATTGGATATTAGGATACTCACTAGTTGTAGTAAGATGGTATCAATCGATCCTGGGGAGAATCACTGGAAAGGTTCCAGGGTGATAAAGACGACTGAAAGTCAGTCACAGGCATTGTCTTTACCCTCAGTAAAAGGACGGTATGTTGGAAGAGTTCCAAGCTAGATACCGTGGCTAACTAGACGATAAAGGCAGGATACATCGCTACTTAAGATGCTACCAAAGAGGATGTTTGGGTGTATATTGGTTCATGAGATGAACTACATTTCTACCATTGTGAGACAATGGAGTTGTGGCGTATGCCAAGGAACGCCGGTCCCATCAGTGATCCTGACATATTCTAAGGCAGTGTCACCTGATCGTGGAGATGGTTGATCTCCAGGGGATCGAGGTCAGGAGAGTAGACTCAGAGGACAACACGGCGGATCCACTCACGAAGGCCTATTCCCAGAGACAGACTTTTATGGGATGGTTGGGTATGAGATACTACAACCACTGCTATCAGACGGCCCTAGTGCAACTGGGAGATTGTTAGTTATGTGTATGCCCTAGAGGCCATTACTGTACATTGGATGTATATTGTAGTGGATGCTGGGACATATATAGGGAGGACTTTCTTGCTCGACATGATAGTATGCTATCTGGTTACTCTTTACCTTAACGTGTACACTGATTGTCTCTCCGATACATGTTGGTAAAGCCCTTAGGATGTGTACTTCACTACCTGGACTATGATGCGGATCATACTAGTGGGGACATGGTAGTCCATAAGTACATCCTTCAAGGTCCCTAGTCGTGGGTGTATCGAGACGGGGCATCGATATGCCAGAGTAGACTAGCGTATACCTTCTCGACCCATACAGATGGGTGATGGATGATCCCATATCCATTGGTGTTTGACATCAGAGATGATATACGGGTGCTCAGTAGAGACTGGGTACACTGGACGGACTCGCCGAGAACTCCCAGATGGTATTATATCTTACGTCAGATGGCAGTTCTCTAGTGACACTGGTACAGGTTAGTCTATAGACCCGAGATCGTCATAGAGTCTTGTGTGATTCCCACTGTGCTTTGATTTCCACCTTACCACGTCCATGAGGGCGTGCAAAATGGTGGCTTTTGGGTACAGTCCCGAATCACATGGAGGCAATGAGCGATAGGAGGGGATTCGTCTCTCCCGGTATAGGGAGTTGATGTTGCGCTGTGTTCGATTGGCTATAACCGGAAATCCGTGGCCAGGGTTGCTGAGATTTACTGGTAAGTGTTACCAGTAGTTTCTCGAATTTTTATAGACCTCATATCGACACGACTTATCGAGCTATTGGGGTCTGACGTTTACCACCCCTAGGCGAGATATGCGACATATCAGACGACGAGACCGGACTGTACGGTAAGTGTTACTGGTTGGATTCACAGGAGTGTGAGCGGGCTTGCTCGTCGATCTTCTGATTGCTCAATACCCGGGTGGCCGTTACATTTAGCAGACCGCTTGTGGCTTATGGGTGTTTGATATGATCATCACCTGCTGCCGGCGTATTAACAAGTCTTTAGAGTCCTACACAGAGGTTTCCTGGCTCAAGCGAAACGAAATAGGAGCGCATATGAGATATGTGCGGGACCGAGAATAATGAGTGTATGTGATACCGTATTCTATTCTCGCGATGAATGTATCGAATGGTTGTATGCGATAAAACCTAGTTATCGAATCGAGGATTGATTCGATAAGCCGATACATTAGATACTAGTCGGTTATATGCGATATGACCGGATCGTTGAATCAAGTATTGATTTAATGATTTAATGCATAATTATATATTTGATATATTACTTTGCATTAACTAGTATTGTTTCACTTAAATTGGATTTTCTCACTTGATGTGCACATTGTATATGTGATATAGTTTTGTGCACTTGTATGTATCATGTTTGATGATACATGTTTACTTGATTTTGTGTAAAGATTAAACCATGGTTATTTAAATGATTAGGGTTTTAATTTTTATATATATCTATTTATTTATTTATTATGGAAATGATAATGAGAAAAATGGTGGCTTTCTTTGTTTGTTCATGAAGCTTCATGAAGCTTTGACTAAAATGACCATTTTGTCTCATGCTTAACCCTAACCATTCAAACTAACCCTAGTTCATTCTCTACACTTAACCAAGGTTAGGATATGATAAGTATTCATGTTTATTATTATTTTTAAAAAATACTCATCATATTCCATCTTCATCTTCTTCTTCAAGAAAAACCTTGCTTCCATCAATGGTGATTTGAGAAAAAGAGTGAGAAATCCAATTCTAAAGTGAACCCACTTCCTATTTCTTCATCCTCTACCACTTGCCAAGTAGTATAGGGTGTTTTCTTCACATGTTTCATGACTTGGTGAAGTTGGAGCTTGATCTTGTGATGCCTCGACGTAGATCATCTTCGGCATCGTAGTCGATGACCTAGCCCGCCCATTTCTCCGATGAAGCCGATGCTAGAGCCCGGAATTCGATTTGGACAGTAAGAAGACTTCATCGCGGAGCTATGGAGGTGGAGGACCGGATCTACAAAAGTTGTATTTCCGTTCACTTAGTTAAATTGTTAACTAGTTGCTTGTTTCGCCTAAAATCTAGTTAACGATCCGTATTAGGGTTTCTCGGCACTTGTAAAAATTAAAATTGGCATGGTTGATGCCTTGTGAGACCTCATTAGTGTGCCTAGGAACCCTACAAGGCGTAGATAGAATCTGCCAATAAAAATGTCACGTGTCTGCACGTGAGGCCTGGTCACGTGTGAGCACGTGATGCCCCGTTTGGGTTTTTTTCTTGCTGCTCCATTTGTATTTTATTCAGTTCCCATGAGGGAACAAATGCCCCCACAGCGTTGTTCTCACATGTTTGCATGTGAGTGCAACGTTGTAACCTTTATGGCTGTTGGATTTGCCTAGGGAACGGGGAAGATGAACAGTTTCCAATCATGTCTTATAAATGGAAGGGTCTCTTCAACAGCGCCTCCACTCCTTCATCCTTGAGAATTTAATTCTCTTCCTCAGAGCTCAGTTCTCTGTCATTACAAATCCAGAGTTAAACTCTGTCAACAAAAAGAATCCTATTTCAGGTAAGGATCTTGAACGGCCGAGGAACTTTTCTTCTCCTTTTATAAAATTCTCTCTGGATTTTAAATTCACACCAATGGTTTTTCCCTTTAATAAAAACTCATCTTTCCGAGCTCTAAGAACGCACGATCTTTAGGTAGTAAGCTCCCAAACTTATTGTTTGTTTCAATAAACTTTTTCTTAATCAGTCTGCCTACTAAATTCTCACTGATTTTCCTTTTCAGACGTTATGGCCGCTCATCTGTATGATCTCGACGAAATTATTTCTTATGGAGACATTTGCGCACTAGGTCACTGCAGAACCAAGAGTTTACAAACGCTCAGTGCGCCGAAATCATGCGTCGCTTTGATGAATACAATGGTCGACTGCTTCCTCGTCGTTCTACTCTTTTGAAGCTCATTGTAAGTGCGATCTAGGAAGTACTTTCTTTATTCTATGATGGCATGCCGCTTAAAGCATTGGATGACGCCGAAGATAAGGTACACTCGCTGTATCTGATGGGCCTAATCTCAAAGAAAAGGCGAGACAATCTTGTTGATATTCTGCATCAAACTTTTCAACAGTCGACGATAATCGCTGTCTATCGAAGAGCGGAGGACATCAGTGAGGACCCCGGCGCTTGTGATCATGAGAGGAAGCATACGAGAATGGTCAGAGAGGCTCGAAACATTTTAGATGGCTTAACTTTTGAATTTCTCAATCCATGTCCTGGATTTGATGTCTTGCCATTGTAAACATTTTCATAATGTTTTTGTTTACCATTTTCATCACTGTAAGAATTTTCTGAAGTATGAATAGACAATTCTTGTTTCCGCATCTTTATTTTATGCACTAAACATTTTCCGCACATACATAAATGGGTATGCTTCGAACGCTTAACTGGATGCGAATCAAATGTTCTTCTTACTGTCATTCAAAGTATGTGATTGACGTTCGTAGGTTACGCCTTTTCATCTCGATTTGACGCAGAGCAGTTTACGCACTCTTGAGTAGTACCTCCATTTCTCTGGCATGTAATTTTGGCAAATATGGTCTGTAAATAGTCCATCTTGACCTCTTTGTAGGGTAGTGATGGATTAGGCAGCAGGTTCAGGTCTGCCACCTAAAGCTTTCCAACTTTATGAGCCGTGAGGGTCTCATAAAGATTTTTCTCCCTACTAGTCGAGAGGATCTCGTAGGTGTATTTTCTTCTTAGGAATCGTGAGGATTCTTAAGTGTATTTTTCTCTTGAGATTCGTAAGGATCTCCCAAGAGAATTTTCTTCCTTACAAGTGAAGAGGGCTCGTAAGTGATTTTCTCCTTAGGAATCGTGAGGATTCCTAAGTGTGTTTTTCTCTTGAGAGTCGTAAGGATCTCCCAAGAGAATTTTCTTCCTTACAAGTTGAGAAGACTCGTAAGTGATTGATGAGTTGACCTGCTCCCGAATCAAAGCATTGCTTTGACGGGGAGGTCGAGGGTTGACTTTGGCCGTATTCCACGGGGTCAGGATTGACTTTAGCCGTATGGGGTCAGGATTGACTTTAGCCATACGGGGTCAGTTGATGATGTATTTCCGCGACGGGGTCATTGGCCGACGTATTTCTGAAATGGGGTCATTTGCTGACGTATTTCCGAGATGGAGTCATTTGATGACGTATTTCCGCGACAGGGTCATTGGTTGACGTATTTCCGAAACGGGGTCATTTGCAGACGTATTTCCGAGACGGGGTCATTCGCTGACGTGTTTCTGCGACGGGGTTATTGGCTGACGTATTTTCGCTACGGGGTCATTGGCTGAAGTGTTTCCGCTACGGGGTCATTTGTTGACTTCTTTCCGCGACGGGGTCATTGCCTGACGTATTTTCATGACGGGGTCATGTGGATGACGTATTTTCCCGACGGGGTCATTTGGATGACGTATTTCCGCGATGGGGTCATGTGGATGACGTGTTTTCGCGACGGGGTCATTTGGATGACGTATTTCCGTAACGGGGTCATGTGGATGACGCGTTTCCGCGACGGGGTCATGTGGATGATGTATTTCCATGACGGAGTCATTTGGATGACGTATTTCCGTGACGGGGTCATGTGGATGACGTATTTTCATGACGGGGTCATGTTTGATGACGTATTTCCGCAACGGGGTCATGTTTGATGACGTATTTCCACGACGGGGTCATGTTGGATGACGTATTTCCGCGAAGGGGTCATTGGATGACGTATTTCCGTAATGGGGTCATGTTGGATGACGTGTTTCCACGAGGGGTCATTTGATGACGTATTTCCGAGATGGGGTCATTTGATGACGTATTTCCGCAACGGGGTCATATTTGATGACGTGTTTTCGTGACGGGGTCATTTGGATAACGTATTTCCGCAACGGGGTCATGTTGAATGACGTATTTCCGCGACGGGGTCATTTGGATGACGTATTTCCACGACGGGGTCATGTTGGATGACGTATTTCCGCGACGGGGTCATTTGATGACGTGTTTCCGTGACGGGGTCATTGGATGACGTATTTCCGCGACGAAATCATATTGGATGACGTATTTCCGCGACTGGGTCATTTGATGATGTGTTTCCGCTACGGGGTCATGTTGGATGACGTATTTCCGCAACGGGGTCATTTGATGATGTGTTTCCGTGAAGGGTTCATTTGGATGACGTATTTCCGTGACGGGGTCATGTTGGATGACGTATTACCATGACGGGGTCATTTGTATGACGTATTTCCGCGACGGGGTCATGTAGATGACGTATTTCCGTGACGGGGTCATGTTTGATGACGTATTTCCACGATGGGGTCATGTTTGATGACGTATTTCTGCGACGGGGTCATATTGGATGACGTATTTCCGCGACGGGGTCATTGGATGACGTATTTCCGCAACGGGGTCATGTTTGATGACGTGTTTCCATGACGGGCCATGTTGGATGACGTATTTCTGCGACGGGGTGATTTGATGACGTGTTTCCGCGATGGGGTCATGTTGGATGACGTATTTCCGTGACGGGGTCATTTGATGACGTATTTCCGCAACGGGGTCATATTTGATGATGTGTTTCTGCGATGGGGTCATGTTGGATGACGTATTTCCGCGACGGGGTCATTGGATGACGTATTTCCGCAACAGGATCATGTTTGATGTTATGTTTCCATGACGGGTTCATTTGGATGACGTATTTCCACGACGGGGTCATTTGGATGACGTATTTCCGCTACGGGGTCATTGGATGGCGTATTTCCGTGATGGGGTCATGTTGGATGACGTTGCGTCTGCTGTAACGAGACGAATGTCGAGGTGGTCTTTAGGTTGTCTGTGAACCGTCGAGATTTGGAACTAGAGACTTTTCCATGGCTCCACTTTGCTGATGTTGCGCCTGCTGTAACGAGACGAATGTTGAGGTGGTCTCTAGGTTTGTCTGTGAACCGTCGAGATTTAGAGCTAGGGACTTTGCCGTGGCTCCGCTTTACTGACGTTGCACCTGCTGTAACGAGACGAATGTCAAGGTGGTCTCTACGTTGTCTGTGAACCGTCGAGATTTGGAAATAGGGACTTTGTCGTGGCTTCGCTTTGTTGACGTTGCGCCTGCCGTTACGAGACAAATGTCGAGGTGGTCTCTAGGTTGTTTGTGAACCGTCGAGATTTGGAAATAGGGACTTTGTCGTGGCTTCGCTTTGCTGACGTTGCGCCTACCGTTACGAGACAAATGTCGAGGTGTGTTAGTGTATATGCCCTAGAGGCCATTACTGTATCATATTGGTTTGTATATTACTTAATGGAAGCTTGGGATATTCACCTTGTATATACAATCTTGCTCAAAATAGTAGTATGCTACTTGATTTGTTTCTACTTCAATGTGTACATGTGTTTATTTTATCATATCACCTATACGCATTAGTGGAGCCCTTAGGATCTTTGCTTGATTACCAGCATTGTGATGGCAGTCACACTAGTGGGGGCTGGGTAATCTATAAGCACATCCTTATACAGGTCCCTAGTCGCAGGACTATCGAGACAGGGCATCGATACTCCGGAGTAGACTGGCGCATGCGCTTCTCATCCCAATATGAGAGACGGTCTGTCCCACAGCCGTCAGTACGTCGTACTTGAGATAGTATGCGGGTGCTCGTTAGGTTACGAGTACACTGGACAGGACTCGTCGGGAACTGATAAGTTGGTATTATACCTATCGTCAGTTATCAGTTCCCAGGTGACATGAGTACAGCTTAGTCCGCTGACTTGACACTGGCACTTCGCCTCGAGTGTGTTCCCACTGTATTTTGATTACTACCCTACCACGGCTCAAAGGAGTCGTGCAAACAGGTGGTAGTTGGGTGCAGTCCCAAAGCACTTGGAGGCAGTGACGGTTAGACAGGATTCGTCTCTCCCGGTATTGGGGGTTGACATCGCGCTGTGTCTAGGAGAGCCATTACACGAGTAGTCCCTGGCCAGGGCAAGCGAGATATACTGGTAGGTTTCCAGTGTTATCTCAGGGTGTTTTGGGCTTCACTCCGACACGACTTGTACCGCTATGAGGGGACTGACGTTTACCGCCCCCTAGGCCCGACATGCGATGTATCAGACGAACAGACCGGACTGTACGGAGACTGTCACATTCAGACTCAGTGGGAGTTCAGATGGGGTTCACCTCGTCAGTCTTCTTATCGGCATCTACCTGGGGACCGTTACGAACAGCTAGTGCCGCTTGCGGTCTGTGGTTAAACCCACTGCCAGCGTAGTGTCGAGTCTTTAGAGTCCCACACAGAGGGCTATTCGCCTCTGGGCAAAACAGAGTAGAGGTCGCATGGTTTTGCGACAGGGTTCGTTCTCATCCGCGCACTTGTGCACGTTTGGAGTCCGGACAGATATTACTAGCAGGCTCTGGTTTGAGCCAGATACTGGTATATGTTTTGGGGTTGATTTTATCTCATAGTATTCATGTTCCTCGGAACAAGAATGCGGATGTGTATGCACAATTGATTGAGGCGGAGGAAGAGGATTTTCATTAGGGTTTCGGAACGGGTGCGTATGCACAGTTGACAGTCGTCTTTTTCCAAACCCTAATGAATTTATGTTATATCAATTAATAATATTAATTAAATGAAATTGTGTCATGGTTGGGTTTGTTGACTTGTTGACCAAGGTTGACTAGTTGACCATGGTTGAAAGTTTGACCATCATCATTACATATCAAAGATGCTCTTTGATTCTAGCAAAACCATTTAATGAATGTAATGATAATGGTCATTCCAAACCATCCATCAACTATTTCATTTTTATTATTATTGTTAATTTGATAATTCTTTTCATTTTAGTTATGGTTGTAAAATGAAAAGAATAGCTCATTCTATCATAACTCTTTTCTCTCCTCTTTTCTTCTTCCTCCTCCTCTAGTTCAAGGAGCTCCCTTCTCATGTGTTGAGAATCGATTTCCTTGAGATAAAAACACCCCAAAGCCACTCTCTACTCGCTCTAGGGTTAGAGGTTTAGCAAGCCAAAGATCCTAATTCACTCAAAGTTCGAGAAAGAGCCCGAAGGTTGAACCCTCAGGTGGATCCATCTTTGACGGAAGAAGGCGACGAGGAAAGCACCATCAACCCCTACAAAGGTTTCAAGAAGGAGTTCAAGTTAGGTATAATCTCTTTTCCGAGTAGCTAACTCTCTTTAGCTTTCTTGCTAGTTTAGTTTAGAAAAGATCCCGACTTTGTTAGTCCATGTTGCCCCTTGCGCTAAAAATTTGATTTTTATACCGTTTCTGCCTCCCCGCAAGAACCGGGGTTGGCAATGTGGACTTACAGTGGTATCAGAGCCTAACTAAACTTAAACTAGCTTAGTAGTAAAGTGTATGGAAGTTCGATCGGAAAAATCGCAAAAACCGGAAAATCAAAACCCTAACTTTCTGTTGAATTTTTTTGTGCTCTAAAAATAAAAAGTTTTACTCCTAAAATTGGCTCAGGGTTTTGTGAAAACACCCACCAAAAACGGTCACCTGATTCCCTCAAACCGCCGCGGTTCCGCGGCGATAGGTATGCATTTACCGTGGAACCGCCGCCGTTTTGGCTCCTCTCGTGATCGGGTTTTGTGCAGTGTTCTTCTGGTAGGGTTTTGGGATTTTTCAGATGGGTTATTTGTGCCCAGATTTTCCAGAAAAGAAATTTGTTTTGGGGGGCCTATAAATCCGTATTTTTATCGAACTTCATTACACTTTGACTATAATGGTTATATCTGTGATGTTTATATGTATTGAACGTCGGCTAATCGCTATATGTCGATTAGTCGGGGTTATACATATCTGTGATCTGTGTTTGATGATGGTTTGTGTATATGAATGCGTTGGACTGTCGCGGGTGAATAGCCGGGGTGGATGTGAGATGAATGTTTCTTTTTCTTTCATTCATTGTAATATGTAAATTGATGTAATATTATTATTTGTATGGCCGCACAACCGGGTCGGGGTTGTAGCCGTCATTGTATAATTCTTTTTACTGTTTTTGCTCCTAGGATAGACCCATGGAGGGGTGCACAAACTACCGGGTATCTCGAAGTGCCGAGTGGCCTACTCACGGCGATAAGGGAGGTTGCTCCACTTCGGGTACTTGGCGGGTAGTTTGCTGCACCCGTAGGGATCTTGGGTGGGGTATTGGCTATTCACCGCGACCGTGTAATCCGCTTTTCGTTGCAGGCTCGAAAGGATTGCGGATTCCTAGTATATCCAATGTATTCATCTGTGATCTGTAATGTCTATCATTGCTATATATTTATAACTATTTAGGCGTTGCTTATGTTTTACAGCCGCGCTAGCCCAGCCCCCGCTCTGTCGTTAGTTAAGTAACCTAACGGGTGATGACGGAGCCCCGTGGCGAATGCGAATGGCATAAGCGTATGTCATATTTTGGTTGTTTTCTGCAATGGTAGGATTAAATGATGGGACGCATTAAAAGAACTAATGCAAGAATATCACGCATTAAATGAACTAATGCAAGATAATAAACCAAGCAAAAGTCGTTGGAACACTTTCGAAAAACCACTCGGTTCTTTTCAAAACCAACTTTTATATGCGGAGCTTGAGCCACTCCTTTTAAAAGCTATCTCGTTCCATCGATTATATCAAGTTCATTACGTTCACGGTTTAGCCAAAACCATTCGTAGCCCTCCGTCGTTTCGTATGAATATTCAATAGTATTCAAGCTATGTTTGTTGACCTTCGTCAAGGCATAGTGATTGGTAGCTGTTGGGTGTTTATATGTAGCATAGATAGATGCGTTGGTTTGGGACAGTCGTATTTCCTTGTTGACCTTCGTCAAGGGTATATACGGGTGGGTTCAAATTAACCTGGAAAATGACGGGCAGAACTTGACATGTGACTTATGATTTGTTGACCTTCGTCAATGTCATAAGAGCATGGGGCAAAAATCCACATCGGGAGTTTCATAAGTACTGAAACTTGCTAGATTTGCATACCATTTGGAGTGTGATGATTATGGTAGGATTCTTTTATTTTCGTCACGCGATGATATTTGGATCCCGATCCTACTGTGAGTATATGCTACTCCTCGGGAAATTTCTCACTAAACGATCAATGCTATAAACCTAGTAGGTGTCTAGAAAGATGTTAGTGGGGCTACGCCCCCAGGGAAAAGAGGTTCTTAAATTAAGGAACTTCGCAAAAGCGTTGGAAAACCTCCCTCGAAGTACCGACACTGGCCTGGCTGAACGGTTAAGCAAGTATTGTGCGGTGGGATTGATCCCGATTAATTCTTCCTTTATAGTTTGAGGAGGGATTCGAGAGACAGTGGGAGCCATCCTGTTTAGACAAACTAAAAACCATTCTAAACTTGCAAGAGCATCATGCTGAGTGTTTCTTCTTCTCTCTCCTAATTGCAGCGACCAATCGACATGACTGGACTTAAGTTACTTCTAGATAAAAACATACTGACAGGGCCAAACTACAAAGATTGGCTAAGGAATGTCAAGATGTCAATCACTTACGACAAGCTTGGGTATCTTCTTACCACCAAAGCTCCCCCCGTCCCAGGTCCCACCTCCAGCGTCGCGGATAAGGAAATCCGTAAGACTTGGGAGATTGATTGCGCGAAGGCCAAGTGCCTCATGCTTGCCTCTATGGACAACGAACATCAGAGGAGGCACGAGAATATGGACCTGGAATCCATATTTCTCCATACAAAAGAACTGTATGGAGAGCAGTCTCGTATCGCAAGATACGAAGTGTCGAAGAAGTTGTTTTCGGCAAAGTTGGCCGTCGGATCATCGGTAGCGGAACACGTGCTTAAGATGATTGGCTACATTGAGGAGCTCGCAGAACTTGGGACCACGTTGGAGAGTGAGCTCTATACGGACTTGATTCTCCAGTCCCTTCCTTCCACTTACGCCCAGTTTATACTGAACTTTAACTTACAAGAAAAAGAAGTTGAACTTTCAAAACTCCTCAACATGCTGAGGAGCGCAGAGGGCACCCTACAGAAAAGGTAGGGAAACACCCACTTTGTTTGTAGGAGGATCTTCTTCTTCTAGGTCCAAGGCGAAAGCCAAGGGAAAGAAGAAGAAAGCCCCCGCCAAACCAAGGGGCGGTGTTAGTAAAGTGGATACGAAGGGAAAAGAAAAGGCAACAAAGATAGCGGGGAAACTTGTGGGAAAAGAAGAATGCTTCTATTGTCATAAGAGTGGACACTGGAAGAAAGATTGCAGGGCTTGGAAAGCCAGGACACAGGAACTGAAGCAGGTTGCGGCTTCAGCTTCAGGTGTGTATGTTATTGAAAACTGTCTTTCGATAAACTCTACTTCCTGGGTATTGGATACCGGATCAGGATCTCATATCTGTAATTCTTTGCAGGCGTTGAGAAACCGTAGGTTTTTGAAGGCAGGTGACATGACCCTCAGAGTTGCGAACGGAGCTAGCATGGATGCTAAGGCCGTGGGGGACTATCACCTGGGAATGACAGATGGACATGTTTTGGTTTTGCGTAATTGCTTTTTTGTACCCAACGCAACTTGTAATATCATTTCTGTATCTTTGGTTTCTAAAGAAGGTTATGAATTTGCGTTTGTAAGTAATGTTGTAAACATTCACCTTAATCAAGTTCTGATTGGGTCAGGTACACTGAGCAATGGTATATACGTATTAAACCAACCACAGATTTTCAATGTCCAGAATACACACAAAAGAAAGTCTCCAGATATCAATCAGGCTTTCTTATGGCATTGTAGACTGGGTCACATCAATGAGATACGGTTGACTAAGTTACATAAAGAGGGATACTTGGATCCGTTCGAGTATCAGTCTTATGCCACTTGTGAATCTTGTCTCATGGGAAAGATGACTAAGACTCCGTTCACTGGACACGGAGAAAGAGCAAGCGAGCTCTTGGGACTCATACACAGTGACGTGTGTGGTCCAATGTCTACACATGCACGAAGCGGTTATTCGTACTTCATTACTTTCACAGATGATTTCTCTAGGTATGGACATGTCTTCTTGATGAAGCACAAATCCGAGGCCTTTGAGAAATTTCGCGAATACAAGAATGAAGTTGAAAACCAAACAGGCAAAAGTATTAAGATTCTAAGATCGGATCGAGGTGGAGAATACTTGAGTGCCGAGTTCCTGAACTATTTAAAAGAGAATGGAATTCTTTCTCAGCGTACTCCTCCATACACTCCGAAACATAACGGTGTATCGGAAAGGAGGAATCGAACCCTATTGGATATGGTTTGTTCCATGATGAGTAAGGCTGAGTTACCGCGATCTTTCTGGGGTTATGCACTAGAAGCAGCTGCATATCTCTTGAACAAGGCTCCCACCAAGACTGTGCCTACCACTCCATATCAGATGTGGAGTGGGAAGAAACCCTGTCTTAAGTACCTTAAGTATGGAGATGTCCAGCTTTTGTAAAAAAGCAGCATGCGGACAAGCTCGAGGCACGTTCAGTACAGTGTAAATTTGTGGGATACCCAAAGAACTCCAGGGGGTATCTTTTCTATTCCGCAGAGGAACAAAAAGTTCTTGTTTCTCAACATGCCCGCTTCTTGGAAACTGAGTTTTTGGAAACCCAGATAAGTGGGAGCGCAATAGAACTGGAAGAAATTCCAGAACCACAAGCTATTGCTGAAAGCTTGGAAGAGCCAGTTGTTTCAAAAGAACAGGACATTCCTACGCCACTCCGCAGGAGTAGTAGGCAGTCTCATCCGCCCGAGAGATACTACGGTTTTCTCATAGACAGGGATAGAGAGGATTGCATCATAGATTATGATGAGCCTACTAGCTTCCAGCAGGCCGTTCAGAGCGTTGACTCGGTAAAATGGCTAGATGCAATGCGGATCGAAATGGAGTCCATGTACACCAACAAAGTATGGACGTTGGACATTGCTCCAGACGGAGTAAAACCCGTAGGATGCAAGTGGATCTTCAAAAGGAAGATTGGTGTAGATGGACAGGTTGAGACATATAAAGCTAGACTTGTAGCAAAGGGTTTCCGTCAAAGACCTGGTTTGGACTATGACGAAACCTTTTCTCCAGTGGCTATGCTGAAATCCATTCGAATCCTTCTTGCCATTGCTGCTTTCCATGATTATGAGATTTGGCAGATGGGCGTAAAAACCGCGTTTCTAAATGAAAATTTAGAGGAGTGCGTCTATATGGACCAGCCAGAGGGTTTCATTCAGAGTGGGAGCAGCGGAAAGGTGTGCAAGTTGCTCAAGTCCATTTATGGACTAAAGCAGGCATCGCGGAGTTGGAACATCTGTTTTGATGAGACGGTCAAGGAATTTGGCTTTATCAAAAATCCAGATGAACCATGCATCTATAGTAGATTTGTAGCGAGAACTGTAGTATTCCTCGTTTTATACGTGGATGACATTCTCTTAATAGGAAATGACATTCCTATGCTACAATCTGTCAAGGGGTTCTTGTCACACAGGTTCTCCATGAAAGACCTGGGTGATGCCTCTTACATCCTGGGGATCCGGATCCATCGTGATAGATCCAAGAGGATATTAGGACTTTCACAGTCCAGGTACATCGACACCATACTGAAAAGATTCAGTATGGAAGATTCCAAGAGCGGTAACCTACCGGCTTGTCACGGGATCACCCTCTCTAAAGAGATGTCTCCCAAGACTGATTTGGAGAGGGATCGCATATCTATTATACCCTACGCTTCTGCGGTAGGCTCTATAATGTATGTGATGTTGTGTACCAGACCGGATGTAGCTTATGCACTGAGTGTGGTAAGCCGGTATCAGTCAAATCCTGGGGAGAAACACTGAATAGCGGTAAAGAACATTCTAAAGTACCTGAGAAGGACTAAGGAGATGTTCTTGGTGTATGGCGGAAAAGACCTCCAGATCGAGGCCTTTGCTGACTCCAGCTTCCAGAGTGACAAGGATGATTCCAAGTCCATGTCGGGTTTTGTCGTTACCCTCAATGGAGGGGCGGTGTGTTGGAAGAGTTCCAAACAGGAAACCGTTGCAGACTCGACGATGGAAACGGAATATATCGCTGCATTTGATGCCGCAAAAGAAGCTGTCTCGATGAGCAAGTTCTTGAAAGAACTTCAGGTGGTTCCGTCCATTGTTGACCCAATACCTCTGTATTGCGACAACAACGGGGCTATAGCTTTAGCGAAGGAACCCAGGTCCCATCAGAGATCCAGACACATCTTGAGGCGGTATCACCTGATCAGGGAGATCGTGGATCGCCAGGAGATCGAGGTTCGGAGAGTCGCTTCAGAAGAAAACACTGCAGATCCATTCACCAAGGCCCTGCCCCAGACTCAGTTCGAGCGGCTGATCGAGATGATAGGTCTTCGATACGCCAGTACATGGCCTTAGTGCAAGTGGGAGATTGTTAGTGTATATGCCCTAGAGGCCATTACTGTATCATACTGGTTTGTATATTACTTAATGGAAGCTTGGGATATTCACCTTGTATATACAATCTTGCTCAAAATAGTAGTATGCTACTTGGTTTGTTTCTACTTCAATGTGTACATGTGTTTATTTTATCATATCACCTATACGCATTAGTGGAGCCCTTAGGATCTTTGCTTGATTACCAGCATTGTGATGGCAGTCACACTAGTGGGGGCTGGGTAATCTATAAGCACATCCTTATACAGGTCCCTAGTCGCAGGACTATCGAGACAGGGCATCGATACTCCGGAGTAGACTGGCGCATGCGTTTCTCATCCCAGTGTGGGAGACGGTTTGTCCCACAGCCGTCAGTACGTCGTACTTGAGATAGTATGCGGGTGCTCGTTAGGTTACGAGTACACTGGACAGGACTCGTCGGGAACTGACAAGTTGGTATTATACCTATCGTCAGTTATCAGTTCCCAGGTGACATGAGTACAGCTTAGTCCGCTGACTTGACACTGGCACTTCGCCTCGAGTGTGTTCCCACTGTATTTTGATTACTACCCTACCACGGCTCAAAGGAGTCGTGCAAACAGGTGGTAGTTGGGTGCAGTCCCGAAGCACTTGGAGGCAGTGACGGTTAGACAGGATTCGTCTCTCCCGGTATTGGGGGTTGACATCACGCCGTGTCTAGGAGAGCCATCACACGAGTAGTCCCTGGCCAGGGCAAGCGAGATATACTGGTAGGTTTCCAGTGTTATCTCAGGGTGTTTTAGGCTTCACTCCGACACGACTTGTACCGCTATTAGGGGACTGACGTTTACCGCCCCCTAGGCCCGACATGCGATGTATCAGACGAACAGACCGGACTGTACGGAGACTGTCACATTCAGACTCAGTGGGAGTTCAGATGGGGTTCACCTCGTCAGTCTTCTTATCGGCATCTACCTGGGGACCGTTACGCACAGCTAGTGCTGCTTGCGGTCTGTGGTTAAACCCACTGCCAGCGTAGTGTCGAGTCTTTAGAGTCCCACACAGAGGGCTATTCGCCTCTGGGCAAAACAGAGTAGAGGTCGCACGGTTTTGCGACAGGGTTCGTTCTCATCCGCGCACTTGTGCACGTTTGGAGTCCGGACAGATATTACTAGCAGGCTCTGGTTTGAGCCAGATACTGGTATATGTTTTGGGGTTGATTTTATCTCATAGTATTCATGTTCCTCGGAACAAGAATGCGGGTGTGTATGCACAGTTGATTGAGGCGGAGGAAGAGGATTTTCATTAGGGTTTCGTTACGGGTGCGTATGCACAGTTGACAGTAGTCTTTTTCCAAACCCTAATGAATTTATGTTATATCAATTAATAATATTAATTAAATGAAATTGTGTCATGGTTGGGTTTGTTGACTTGTTGACCAAGGTTGACTAGTTGACCATGGTTGAAAGTTTGACCATCATCATTACATATCAAAGATGCTCTTTGATTCTAGCAAAACCATTTAATGAATGTAATGATAATGGTCATTCCAAACCATCCATCAACTATTTCATTTTTATTATTATTGTTAATTTGATAATTCTTTTCATTTTAGTTATGGTTGTAAAATGAAAAGAATAGCTCATTCTATCATAACTCTTCTCTCTCCTCTTTTCTTCTTCCTCCTCCTCTAGTTCAATGAGCTCCCTTCTCATGTGTTGAGAATCCATCTCCTTGAGATAAAAACACCCCAAAGCCACTCTCTACTCGCTCTAGGGTTATAGGTTTAGCAAGCCAAAGATCCTAGTTCATTCAAAGTTCGAGAAAGAGCCCGAAGGTTGAACCCTCAGGTGGATCCATCTTTGACGGAAGAAGGCGACGAGGAAAGCACCATCAACCCCTACAAAGGTCTCAAGAAGAAGGAGTTCAAGTTAGGTATAACCTCTTTTCCGAGTAGCTAACTCTCTTTAGCTTTCTTGCTAGTTTAGTTTAGAAAAGATCCCGACTTTGTTAGTCCATGTTACCCCTTGCGCTAAAAATTTGATTTTTATACCGTTTCCGCCTCCCCGAAAGAACAGGGGTTGGCAACGTGGACTTACAAGGTGGTCTCTAGGTTGTCTATGAACCGTCGAGATTTGGAACTAGAGATTTTGCTGTGGTTCTGCTTTGCTGACGTTGCGTCTGCACTCTGCTGGCAGGAGGAGGAACGCTATTGTTGGTTTTCTGGGATGCAGATGTTGCCGTTGAGATCTGACTTTCCCTTTTGATAGGATCGGGTGGGGGACATGTGGTTCTCTTTTCGTTTATGCCCATGGATTGTATACAGGGGTCAGTATGGACTCGCCTGTAGGGCAAAAGTTCATTCTTTCATTTTTTTAGTTCTTCCCGCGATGCTCTATCATTTCAGCTTTTTATATCGCGAAAGTCACGATTGCCCAATCATTTCGGCTATTTTTTGCGGTGCCCAATCATTTCGGCTATTTTTTTACTCGCTGCTTTTTATTGCGAGTTGCCCAACCATTTCGGATATTTTGTATGCATATAGTTTACTTGCTAATTTTGTTGCAAGTTGCCCCATCATTTCGGCTATTTCATATGCATTTTTGGCCCGCTGATTTTTATCGCGAGTATGGAACTTGGAATCTGGTGCCAGTCTTAGTATCAGCATCGCTGCGACTGGAATATTGCCAGGAGCGAATCATCACTTGCCGTGAAAGGGCTTGGAATTTGATACTGATTTAGGCATCATCATTGCTACCACTGGGATATTGCCAGGAGCAAATCATCATTTGCCTCTGTCGATGTCTAACAAAGATGGCTAATTCAGATGGATTTTAAGATCAAAAATATTTCTATTAACCGCAATCAAGAACGGCGTCGCTTGGTAGCTAGCCGGTGAGTACGGGTCGGTCTACAGGGATTTTGTGTTTTCCTAATCGTTCTAACGAGTTAATTTCGATGGGTGTCGGATTATTTTAATCTAAAAACTAAGTTGATTTATACTAAGATTATCTAGATCTAAGTCTTGCTAGGGTTAGGTCTAGGGTAAGTTGGGAGAATGAAGGTTTCCTCACCGCTTTCAATGCCCTATTTTAGATCTATTAGGTGTTATGGTAATTATCAATAAAAGGAATTAGTACCACCGGGAAGAAACGGTGTTTCTTCCTCTAGGTTCTTGTCCTTCCTTTATCGATCCTTACCCTAACCTCCATGGAAAACATACACAACCGGTCCTTTATACTACGGTGTCACCGTTACCTCGAGGGGTAAGGTGCCGCAGGGAGCGGTGTGTGCGTGTATGCATGGAGTTCTAATTATTATGTGTGATGGGGCAAGAAAGGGGTGAGAGATCCCATCTCTTAAACCTTTCCCTAAAGCTAACCCTAACAAGCGAGGAGACTACTTGCTCATTAGGGGATTAAAAGACATTCTAAATTAAAAGTAAAATAAGGCAAAGAAATAAAAGAACTTACTAATTTTTATTGATGGCTCTCTCCAAACATCAACGCAGTACAGATCTGAATTTATGAAATGAAAAGAGGCATGCCTCATACAAGATTTAGAGTTCCTATTTATAGAGGATAGGAACCCTAGGGTTACAATTGACTCGCATATCTGATTTTACAAAAATACCCCCTAAGAAAAAGACCAAGTCAACGATCCGCAGCGCACCGAAATTTTTCCCACCGACACAGGCCTAACCCGGCCGCGGTTCCGCGGCCAATAGCATGCCTTGGCCGCGGTTCCGCGGCCAAGTGGGGAGATCAATGCTTCATTTTTTCTGGGGTTTTTCTTCTTGCAATTTTCCTCTGTTTTCTTTAGTTCTTTCTTAAAAATGACTTCTGGTTTTCTTCCAGATCTTTCAGTGAACATTGTAGTGGAATTTTACCGTTGCTTCGTGACGAAGTCTTGAACCTTGCACTGCCTTGTACTTTGTGAACTGTTCTTCGTGTAGGCTTTATCAAGATTCTCTGTTTGTTGGTCGAAGTCTCATTTTTGCATCGTCTTTTGTATTTTTCACTGTTTTTATTCCAAGAACCTGTAACCTGCAACTAAGTAGCAGGCATGGGTCAAAAGCACCAGTTTATTTGTAAAATAACTTGGACTGGGGAATATAATAATGCAATATTATGGTATGAACAAATACCCCCAAACTTATCTTTTGCTCGTCCTCGAGCAAACCTAGTTTTTATTCTCAACAAAAACCTAACCTCACTTTCGCAGGGAATCGCGATTGCACTGAGCTCGTGCAACAAGCCGTTAAACCTCTAGGTGTCCCTAGTAGGAGGAGTGTTGTCTCCTGAGTGTTTTCAGCGGATACTACCCACAAAATCCTATCAATTTGGCCCACTAACTTTTATTCTCCAATTAGGTTTTCCAACAAGGAATTCTATTATCTTCGACTCGTAAATTATCCATCCATATTCTTCACACTTCCTTATCATTTAACTTAAGATTATATATGTTCTGCAGACCTATTTAGCTTTTGCCATCTCTTAAGTTTTCCTTCTAGCGTTCCATCTCAACTTAGGAATTTTTATCATCTCTATTAAAAATACAAGTCCTATTTTTAATTCTTATCTCTTATCTAAACCCCAATCATATACCCCCTACGTGTGTGTATATATCACCCCTACACTTGGAAATTCAAATCAAGCAATCATACTCTTGTCCGTTGTCCAAAGCACTTCTTAATTGATGAATTTTTAAATGAATTTTGCTTATACATCCTTCATGCGACCGTTAATACTTCTTGAGGTACCAACAACCGATTACAAGATGTGTTTGCACATTAAAGTGTAATTCCTAGTCTTGCAACACTTAAGGCTTTAGCAGTGACTCCCAAACCAGTTGGTCTAAGGCACTAGGTGATGAAGCACCCTCGCTAAATATTTTTCTTTTTTTTTCCAGCCTTAAGTAATTACAAAAACCAATGTTCATTTTTTTATCATCTCTTTATTCACACTTGTATTTTTTTTATTTTTTTTCTTCGTACTAAGGACTTTAGACAAGAGCATTTCAAGGTCTCCTCTACTATTCCAAGTTTCAAGGTTCGTGTTTGTGCAATTTTGTAGGGTATATATTTTCAGAATTTAGACTTAAGCTAGGAATTATTTTTCAAACTTATACTTTAATAAAAATATCAATACTCTTCCCTTGTTTAACTTAGCCCAAGAAGTGAACTCGAAATTTGCCTATTTCTAAATAAACTACAAAGGCATATACTTTCTACCGTTAAATTTTAAGAAAGGTTATTTTTAGGGTTTTTAATTTACTAAGTTTAGGATTTAGTTGTTCCTAGCTAGTTAACCTTCTTGTCCAACTCAAGTCAATTATGGCCAAAATTGAATACTTTAATTTTTATAATTTTTGAAATTTTTCAATTTTTATGGGTTTTTAAAATAAGTATGCAAATGCAAAATGCGAAGGAAGAAGGCTTACCGAGCATAGCCCCAAACTTAACCTTGACAGTAACCTTACTGTCATGCTACACCAAGAGAGTCAAAATGTCGGCACTCCCCTGTTTATTTATTTAAAAAATATTTTTTTTATTGTTATAAAAAACAAAAATATATATACAGAAAGGTCCCCCTAAACTTCATTGAAACAATGTTAAACGTCATTGCCAAACTTTGCAAAGACCAAACGTCAACACCAACCAGTCGAAAAATTTATCTGTAAAGAGTATCGGTTGGTGGAAGAACATGTTGTACCGATCCAAAAAGAATTGGGGAAGATAGAAGTGATGGTATGGAAAGTGTGGAAGTGAATAGATAGGAGGTGGTGATGAATCAAAACGAGAATGTGAATGATCAGCAATCAGTGGAATATTGGCATTCTCGTAGCTCATTAAAAGAAAAGGGGGTGGTTCAACTTCTAAAGGAGGAGGTTGACTATCCACACTTTCCCCAAGATATTTCTGTGGATCCTTTATCGACTTGGCATCATCCATCATATGCATATGATATTCAATTATGAGGGAACTAATCTCCTCGATGTCCGCCATAGTCCAGCCGAAAACTTGCCGCCTATCTTGTAAGACCATTAAAAGGGCATTCTCTTGCTCGAGGGCTAGAGAGGCCGATATGATAACGGGAAAAGTCTCATTCTCACCGAGGTAAGCATATTTAAGATGAGACGGTAAGGGATTTAGTTCGAGTTTCGGAGGCGAAACAATCATAGGCAAAATTGGGACATCTACCTCGAACTCAAAGGATTACAACACAAGTTCGAAATCACTACAAACAACCGATTCGGATGGTTCAACTAACTCATCCAAAAATTCAAAAGACTCATATTCGGGCTGTGAGTCGTCAAAATCATCCGAAAAAGTGAAACATTCATAATCAATATCGGTTGTGTCAACAGTGGTAGGTTCAAGGAGGGACGCACTAGTGGCGTCAAAACTGTTTTCATCAAATAGAAATCTTTCAAGCTCGCAGTCCTCCTGCGTGATTTCGTGAATAGAGCAAACTTCCCGTGTACTAGTTTTAGGCACGGGGGGCAAACTTCCTAACTTGTAAATATTGAACTCGCTAGACATCTTCCCGAAGGATAGAGTCATGGAGCCATTGCGACAATTTATTACGGCATTGGAAGTGGCCAAAAATGGTCGATCGAGGATCACCGGAATTTGGTTCCGTGGGTTAGCAACAGGTTGTGTGTCCATAACAATAAAATCAACGGGGAATATGAAATCCCCAACTTTGATCAACACATCCTCTAGCTCACCCCTAGGATGGATGATTGATCGATCAACCATTTGGAGAGTACAACGAGTGGGTTCAACTCTCCAACCCCTAATTGCTCGTTCACGGAGTAGGGAAGCAGGTTAACACTAGACCCAAGATCTAAAAGTGCTCGATTGATTTTCTTATCCCCAATTGTTATTGAAATAGTAGGACAGCCGGGGTCCTTTCGTTTTTGGGGTAAGGGTTGAGGTTGGTTAATAGCATTGCTCACTGCACTAGCCACTAGCACTTTCTTGGGTATTTGAGACGACTTTCTCTTTGAGGTGCATAAGCCCTTTAAGATTTTCGCGTATGAAGGGACTTGTTGGATTGCATCCAAGAGAGGTGTATTTATGCTAACATGTTTAAATAACTCCACAATCTTCTCCATTTATGGAGTTGGCTTATTGGGACTCAACCGGTTTGGAAATGGAGCATTTTGAAAATCTGTTGAGTCCAATGTCTGTGGAGTAGAATGTGGAGTTGGAACGGATCCCAGTGTGGGTGTGTTCGTGAAGTGAGAAGTGGGTCCGTTCGGATTAGAAGAAGAAGAGCCTTTTGAAGAATGAAGAATAGGCTCTAGCGGAGGAGATGAGGGTGAAGAAGAAGAAGATGGAGAAGAAGAAGAAGAAGAAGGAGAAGAAGGAGAAGAACCACCGGCGGGGGTGTTATCACTAATACCCATATTATTTTGCAACACTCTTCCAGATCTCAATGTGGTCACCGCATTTACATTGTGATATTCATGTGCGTTGTGTGTATGACCGGGATTTGGCAATGGTTGAGATGGAAGCTTTCCCTTGTCTTTCTCGCTCAACGCAGCAGTTAGTTGTGCAATTTGTGCCTCAATGGATTTGATGCTTTGATCGTATGAAGCATTGTTGTGCACCAAAGATTGGACGGAATTTTCCAACCTTGCTGCGGATTCTGTGGATTGCTTGAGAAACGCATCTAGACTTTTTTCTAGCGAGATAACCTTATCATCATTGTGTTGAATCAAATTGTTCGTTTGATTTGGATAAGGTTGTGGTTGGAAAGGTTGCTGGTATTGAGTTTGTTGGGGTGCTTGTTGTTGTGGAGGAGGAGGCCTTTGAAAGTTGTTGTTTCCTTGGAATTGTTGATTTTGATTCCAAGCAAAATTTAGGTGACTCCTCCAACCCGGATTATAGGTCGAAGAGTAAGGATCATTTCGTTGTCGTTGCTGAAAGACAGCATTGACTTAATCTTGTCCTTGAATAGGTGGATTGTAAGGACACTCTTCGATAAGGTGTGATGGATCCAAACAACAAGCAAAAATAGTTCGTGGGGGTAAAGCAGGGGCAGGAGAAGACGATGAGATTTTGGTCTCAATGGCTTCTAGCTTTTTCATAAGTGCGGCCATCTCGGCCTTCATAGCAATCGACATATCTAATTGATGTATGTCCGCCCTAGATTGACCAATAGAAGAAGATGAGCTGGACTTTGTGCTCTCCCACTGAATTGTTTGTTCACTAAGATCCTCGAGAAACTGCTATGCTTCCTCACTAGATTTGGTTAGAAAGTGACCTTGACAAATGGTTTCTAGCAACTGCTTCGTTGCCGGGTTCAATCCCTTGTATAATGTTTGGCAAAGTTGCCAATTTTCGATCCTATGGTGAGGGCATTGAACGAGTAGGTCTTTGAATCTTTCAAAACACTTCCAAAATGGTTCGGAAGGAAGCTGGGCAAATTGTATAATTTCATTGCGAATTCTCGCGGTCTTGTGATGAGGATAAAACTTTTTAAGAAAAGCTTTAACAAACTCGTCCCGATTTCGAATTGAATGTGACGCTATGCTGTATAGCCACTTCTCGGCTAAGTCACATAAGGTGAAAGGAATGACCCTTAGCCTTATAGTATCGTCGGATAATTGGGTTGTTTTCATCATGGCGCAAACGTTTTGGAATTTATTGATAAAGATATAGGCATCTTCAGATTCCAATCCATGAAATTTTGGCAGCATATTGATGATGTGGGGTTTTATCTCAAAATTATCCCCATTTGTCGGTGGGGGTGAAAGACAGGTAGGTAAGGAAGTGCGGACAGGGTAGAAGAGATCCTGAAGCGCGATTCGTTGGGACGCTACAACAGGTGGGTGATTCGGGTTATTCGCACCTAACGGAGGTGGAATCAGTCCCGTGGGTAAGGTGTTGTTAGGATTATATCTCGACATACCTTCGGAAGAAGAATTTGAATGTGGAGGTAAGGAGGTGGACGGAATTTCGACTTCCGAGTCGAAAAGTTCGTCGGTCGGTACCAATGAAACACGGACTAATCGGGCGCCAGTGTCCCTAGTCCAAAGTGACATACACTAAAGAGGTAGTGTAGTCGAAAAGGTGAAAAACAGAATGTGGGGGTAAGAAAATGTCAATGAGAAGAAAGTGGGTGGTGGTGGGGTGCAAGGATTTTGAGCGACAAGTTGCAAGTTTTTATAAAAAAATTTCCTTTTTCCTTTTTTTTTATTTTTATTTGGAACTTTTTGCAAAAATTTTCGATAAAGGGTTAAGACACACTTTCGATCAACCAAAAATGCATAATCAGGCCTAGATCTAGGGTCACCTAGGTCAGCTAGACAGCCCCTAACTGTTCCAAAGGGCTAGAAATAGGACCGCAAACCGCCTCTTCACAGCCAATTGCGGCCAGGTAAGTGCCGGGTAAGTGGGAGGCTCCCCACTACGAAAGTAGTGGTCCTAATTAAGTGACCACTTGCCTTAGACACACTTGCCTAAACACCGCAAAGTCAGGTTAGGATAAACGGTCGATGACTATAATTAGTCCTCTGTCCTATTGAGCGCGACGTCCTTAGGGCTGAGTCTAGTATTTTTTTAATTAAGATATGGTCAATGCAAATGCCTTATGAGATTTCTAGGGTCCTGGGAAGGGTGATGAAATCCCCACCCAATCTGAATTGGTCTCAAGCCCCTTAAAGTCCGATTAAAATATGCAAAGCAGTAAATCACTTGCAATCAAATCTTTTTATTTTAAGCGCGGCGCAAAGAATCCTGCACAAGATTTGTTATTGAGAAGGGGGAAGATTTTTTTAAGCGCAAAGAATCCTGCAGGAGATTTGACAAAAGATATATCGGGATTTACAGAGGAGAGAGAAAAGATCTTACAGTGCAAATTTCTTGCGATGAAGCCACCAGATAGCTGCTATTCCGCGGTCAAAAGGGTACTATTGCGGTTGTTCCGCGGTTGAAAAGGCTGCACGGTTCCCGAGAATTTTTCCACCGCACTAAAGTCACAGAACCGCAGTGCTTCCGCGGTCAGAGGCGTGGTACGGCCGCGTTTCCGCGGTCAGATGGTGGGTTCAGATCCCGAGACTTTTTCTGTCCCTCTGTTTTGATTTTCCCTATTTTTCAGATCTTTATTTTTTTTTGTTTCGCTCTCTGGATTTTTCCAGATCCGTCAATCCTGCAAACATTCACACAAAAATACCCTTCAAACAATAAATAATAAAAATTTTATAATTTTTATTTTTTCTGTTTTTATGATTTTTTAATTTAGATTAACCCGAAATTGCAAAAAGGAAATACTACGCCATCCCCGGCAACGGCGCCATTTGATTCAGATGGATTTTAAGATCAAAAATATTTCTAGTAACCGCAATCAAGAACGGCGTCGTTTGGTAGCTAGCCGGTGAGTATGGGTCGGTCCACAGGGATTTTGTGTTTTCCTAATCGTTCTAACGAGTTAATTCTGATGGGTGTCGGATTGTTTTAATCTAAAAACTAAGTAGATTTATACTAAGATTATCTAGATCTAAGTCATGCTAGGGTTAGGTCTAGGGTAAGTTGGTAGAATGAAGGTTTCCTCACCGCTTTCAATGCCCTATTTTAGATCTATTAGGTGTTATGGTAATTATCAATAAAAGGGATTAGTACCATCGGGAAGAAATGGTGTTTCTTCCTCTAGGTTCTTGTCCTTCCTTTTTCGATCCTTACCCTAACCTCCATGGAAAACATACACAACCGGTCATTTATACTACGGTGTCACCGTTATCTCGAGGGGTAAGGTGCCACAGGGAGCGGTGTGTGCGTGTATGCATGGAGTTCTAATTATTATGTGTGATGCGGCAAGAAAGGGGTGAGAGATCTTATCTCTCAAACCTTTCCCTAAAGCTAACCCTAACAAGCGAGGAGACTACTCGCAGATTAGGGGATTAAAAGACATTCTAAATTAAAAGTAAAATAAAGCAAAGAAATAAAAGAACTTACTAATTTTTATTGATGGCTCTCTCCAAACATCAACGCAGTACAGTTCTGAATTTATGAAATGAAAAGAAGCATGCCTCATACAAGATTTAGAGTTCCGATTTATAGAGGATAGGAACCCTAGGGTTACAATTGACTCGCATATCTGATTTTACAAAAATACCCCCTAAGAAAAAGACCAAGTCAATGATCCGCAGCGCACCGAAATTTTTCCCACCGACACGGGCCTAACCCGGCCGCGGTTCTGCGGCCAAGTGGGGAGATCAATGCTTCATTTTTTCTGGGGTTTGTCTTCTTGCAGTTTTCCTCTGTTTTCTTCAGTTCTTTCTTAAAAATGACTTCTGGTTTTCTTCCAGATCTTTCAGTGAACATTGTGGTGGAGTTTTACCGTTGCTTCGTGACGAAGTCTTGAACCTTGCACTGCCTTGTACTTTGTGAACTGTTCTTCGTATAGGCTTTATCAAGATTCTCTGTTTGTTGGTCGAAGTCTCACTTTTGCATCGTCTTTTGTCTTTTTTATTTTTTTTATTCCAAGAACCTGTAACCTGCAACTAAGTAGCAGACATGGGTCAAAAGCACCTGTTTATTTGTAAAATAACTAGGACTGGGGAATATAATAATGCAATATTATAGTATGAACAGTGGCTTAGCAAACAGGGTTAGGATCCTGTTGACTAAGGCTTTTTACTTTACAAGACGTAAGGTTCTCATAAAGGTATTTCTCTCTATGAGTCGTGAGGATCTCGTAGGTACGTTTTCTCCTTAAAAATCGCGAGGATTCTTAAGTGTATGTTCTCTTATAAGTCGTAAGGATCATACAAGAGTGTTTTCTCTTTATAAGTCGAGAGGACTTACAAGGGTTGTTCACCGTGTGAGCATATCCCTAGTCACTGGTGGGACTTTGTTAGGGAAATGATTATTCGTGCCCGTGGATTGTATACAAGGGTCAATGTTGAAACTCTTGTAGGGCACTTTGGGAAATGTGATGGTTTAAGAACAGGTTCAGATCCCTGTAGCTTAAGTCTTATGAATCCTATGAGCCGTGAGGGTCTCAAAAGGGAATTCTCCTTACAAGTCGTGAGGATCTCGTAAGTGTGTTTTCTTCTTAGGAATCGTAGGGATTCCCAAGTGTGTTTCTCCCTTGTGAGTCGTAAGGATCCCACGCATGTATTTTCTCCTTACAGATTCGAGAGGACCTTGCAAGTGTCTTTTAATGAGATTGCGCCCTTTCGAGTTTTCATAAACTCTCCGATAATCCTGCTGTTTTTACTCACGGGGCCCTTTCGGGTTTTGATCCGTGCCCATCTTGCTTATGGACGTACCATTTTTTTTGCGTCAGCCTTGGGATGCTGCGGTTCGTAATAGTTTATAGCCATCTCGGTCAGGCGTAGTATTTCTTCAAGAAACGGTCGTTTATTGGCTTGAAGGGTCTTTCGCCATGCATATCCATGAGCAAGTAAGCCCCACCTTGGTAGACTTTGTCTATGATGTACGGGACTTCATAGTTCGGCTCGAATTTCCCCCGTTTGGCACGATTGGGGATCATAGGTCTCTTGACCACTAGCACGAGTTCGCCTTGGCTGAATGTTCTCGGCCTAGTCAATCTCTCATATGAGTGCGTCATTTTTTCGTTGTAAGCTTCCAAGTTTTGCTGCGCCATGAGCCGGGTTTCGTCGAGGGCATCAAGTTCCTCAAGCCGAAGATGAACATTCTCTTCGTCCGTTAACTCGTAATGAAATGCCACTCGTAAGGAGGGTAGCTCTATCTCCAGGGGGAGTACTGCTTCAGCGCCGAATACCAATGTATACGGCGTTGTGTTTGTGGCCATTTTGAACGTAGTTCGATACGCCCAGAGAGCTTCATGCAGTCTCTCGTGCCAGTCCCTCTTATTCTTGGACACCGTTCACTATCTTCGTCAAGATCTTGTTGAAAGCCTCAGCCAGACCGTTAGCTCGAGGATTATAGACCGAAGAGTATCTCCAGTCTATATTATGTTGCTGTGCGAAGCGGCTGATTTTACGGCTTCTGTAGTCTGACCCGTTATCGGAGATAATCCGTCGCGGAGTGCCGAACCGATAGATGACGTGTGTCTTGAAGAAATGGAGGATATTCTCCGTCTTCACTTCTCTTAGTGGTACTGCTTCTGCCCACTTGGATAAATAATCGGTTGTCGCCAATATGAACCGATGTCCTCTGGATGGCGCTGGTTCGATGGGCCCGATTATGTCAGTTCCCCACATTTCGAATGGCCAGCTAGGCACCATTGGGTGTAGCGGATTTGGATGCTGGTGGATGAAGTCCCCATGAATCTGGCACGAGTGGCACTGCTTCGCGTATTCGAGGCAGTCTTGGATCATCGTGGGTCAATAGTAGCCCATCCTTTTGATCTTCAGCTTTATCTTTGGCCCGGCTTGATGAGAACCGCAGAGTCCGTCATGAGTTTCTTGGACGACTCTCCTTACTTCTTCAAGTCCCAGGAATCTTAGCCATAGAGAATCAAATGATCTCTTATATAGAGTGTCATTGACGAAGGCGAAGGATAGAGCTCGTTTCATGAGCTGATGGCTTGAGGACGCATTTTCAGGTGTTCGACAGAATTTGAAGTAGTCTATAAAGACTTCTCTACAATCCTTAGCCTTTTCCTGGTCCTTTATTTGTAGGGCCGTTTGCTTGGTCGCTTCCTTTTCTTTGGACGACTCCGGAGACATTTCTGCCGGTGCAAGAACCCAACGGCTTTGCACAACGATCCTTACGTCATCGAGATTTTCATCAGCCAATTCTTTAGCGAGCTTGGCTAGTGCATCAGCTTTGCTATTTTCCGTGCGCGGTATGCTCTCCAGCATGTGGGAGAGGATTTGGGTCAGCAGTTGCTGCATTCTCTCACCGTACTTTACCAACTCTAGTTTTCACGTTTGATAGTCGCCGTTTACTTGACTAAAGACCAACTAGGAGTCTCCGTATATGAGGAGGATTTCAATTCCCATGTCGACAGCGATCTCTAAACCTGCTGTCAAAGCTTCATATTCAGCTTCATTGTTTGTCCTCGGCTCTGTTACGGAAAAGGCAAAGCGCATTATCCCTCCTTGTGGAGTCACGAAGATAAGACTTACCCCAGATTTGATTATAGGGGTGTTTTGTTGTCGCTTCTTCATGGAAGATGCCCTATCGAAGTAAAGTTCCCATCGGATGTCACTCTCTCCTTTCTCCCTGCCGATCATGTCAAACGTGTGCTCGTCTAGCAATTCGCAATTTAAGGGTGAATCGGCAGGTATCAGATGCTCAGCGAGAAAGTCGGCAATGGCCTGACCCTTCACTGCCTTGAGAGGTCGGTATGTTATCGAGAACTCCATCAAGAGGAGGGCCTATTTAGCGAGTCGTCCTGTTAGTATGGCTCTTGATAGCAAATATTTGAGAGGATCCACTTTTGATATTAGGTAGACCTCATGCGCCAAAGCATAATGCCGGAGCTTTGTTATCGCGAAGATTAACGCCAGGCAGTGTTTTTCAATGGGGGAGTAGTTGTTTTTTGCCCCCAGGAGAACTTGACTTAAATAGTAGAGGGCTCTCTCCTTCCCTTGGTCGTTCTCTTATGCCCATAGCGCGCCTAAAGAACCTTCACGAGCTGTTGTGTATAGGATGAGAGGCTTTCCCTTGACCAGAGCGGTTAGTACTGGTGGATTCTGCAGGTATTGCTTGATTTCGTCCAGTGCACTTTGGCATTTGCGATCTCAAACGAACGAGGTTCCCTTCTTCATCAAGTAACTGTAGGGACGACATTTGCCGGCAAGATTGGCTATGAACCGCCGTATATACGCAAGCTTCCCTTGGAGAGACCGCAATTGCTTGAGAGTTCTTGGCGGGGGCATTTCCATGATTGCCTTGATCTTCGACGGGTCTATTTCGATACCTCGATGTCGTACGATGAATCCTAGGAATTTTCCCGAGGATACTCCGAACGCATATTTCAGAGGGTTCATCTTCAAGTTGTATTTCCGAAGACGTTGGAACACTATTTTTAGATGCTCCCAATGCTGCTCGTGTGATTTGCTTTTAACCACAAGGTCGGCGATATAGCATTCGACGATTTCATATATGATGTCATCAAAAATATTCGTCATGGCCCTTTGATAGGTAGCGCCGGCGTTCTTCAAGCCGAAGGCATCACTTTGTAGCAGAATATGCCCAGCGGGGTCCGGAAACCGGTATGCTTCTGGTCGTCGGGATGCATCTTTATTTGATTGTACCCTGATGAGCCGTCCATGAAGGAGAAAACTTCATGAGTGGACGTATTGTCTATCATCAGCTCGGTGACAGGTACAGGGAAGTCATCCTTTGGACATGCTTTGTTGAGGTCCCGAAAGTCTACGCAGATGCGCACCGTCCCATTTTTCTTCATCACTAGGACGATGTTGGCAATCCAGTCAGGGTACTGAACCTTTTGGATGAAGCGGGAGTCGATTAGCTTCTTGACCTTGGCGTTGATACTCATTTCAAGTTCGAGCCGCATTCTTCTCGGCGCTTGTTTGACTGTCTTGATGTCCGGAGATATCGCCAATTTGTGCACAGCTACTTCTGGATCTAGTCCTGGCATCTCGGAATAGTTCCATGCGAAGCAGTCTTTATACTGCATGAGCACGTCTTTTAGCGTAGCCACTTGTTTCTCAGACAGCAGTTCACTGACGAATGTTGGCCGCGGGTTATTTGTCGTTCCCAAGTCGATTTTTCTGAGGTTATCTGCAGTAGTATGTAACCCATCTTCCAGCTCTTTTGGCGCCGGTAGAAACTCTGAGATCAACCCGTCATCATCATTTTCGAAGCACCAGGGGAGGTCAGCCATATCCTCGCGTACTCCTTCTGATAGCGTTATCGTGTGACAGGTACGAGATCGCTTCCAAGACCGATGTTGATCCGGCTCTACTTTCGCTACATACGTGGCTTTCAGCTCATGCTTCTGTGGTGGGGTTACCCTCCAACTGCTGGATAGAGCGAACCTGCCTTGCTTATACTGGTCTTCTACCCAGTCTTTGAATGTGAAGCAGTCTTCGAGAGGATGTCCTATCGCTCGGTGATAGGAGCAATAATCCGGGTGATGAACCTCGTTTGCTTGCTCGGGGTGTTTGGACTCCAGGAGGATAATCATCTGATGTTTAATGACGAGACTGAATATCTTTCATGTCTTGTCTTAGGGAAATGAATATGCTCGACCCATCTTCTTGATAAGAGACGGATCCCGGCTGCTCAATTTTCGATCGCGAGGTTTCTTGGACCCGCTTTGCTACTGTCGAACGTTTATTCCATTCTTCATTTTGTTTCTACCTCTGCGTCGGGTCTTTTGTATGATGGGCTGGCGATGAAGGGCATCGTCATTCTCCGCAGCCAGCTGAAGAAGGCATCGCGTCCTGGCTTTCTCGTAAATGGCCATTTCGCGGCTATGGTCATCCCGGACCTTTTGACCCGCTTCCCTTATTAGCTTGTCCATCTGTTCTTCGAATGACGGACTTAGCACTTTCATGGCGGGACCTCATTTTGGTTCAACTGCAGTGTCTTTTAACAGAGCATCTCCTTCCTCATTGAAATCATGTATAACGTAGCAGCCATGGAATTGCTCCCGTTTCTTGGATTGAACATATCCAAGCCCGATCGTTTCCATTCTCCCATTGGGCAATTCTCGCTGAGTTCCAGGGATGTTCCAGATCCTATTGTAGAATTAGGCTTGTCGCGCGGTCTACTTCAAGGGTACGTCCTGGCGCCTCAACAGCCTTTTTAGTCCTTCTGTGTAGTATCTGGGAAAACGGATGGGCTGGAGACTGTCAAGCGTAGAATCGGCACCATGCCAGATCTCTTTCTCCACTTTAGTTTCTGTGGATCGATAAAAGAGGATCGCATTTTCATCTTTTCGCCTAGGAGGGACATAGAACGTCTGTGGTTCTTGCACACTGTAGGTATCAAGTGCGTCGAGCTCTTTGTAGTGCTCTTGCGGAACCATGGCGATCTGCAAACTCTCATTATCTCTAATGAAGGCTTGCACTGATGGACAAGCCGAGAATATTGCGTTAACCTCATCTTCAGAGTCATTGCCAAAGACCAGAATAGGGGTAGACGGTCCCGGTTTGTTTTATCGGGGAGGTCCCGAATAGACTATCTCTTCTTCCTTTTCGGTATCGCTCCCGTAGACTGGAATGGTGGTGATAGCTTTTTGCTTATTCTCCGGCTTATGGCACCTCTCCGTGTCTTCAAAGTCTGGCAAGAAATATTTTGCATCTTCGTATTTTCGGACTTCATTCACGGAGAATGAGTTCAACTCCCCTGTCACGGTATACTCGAGAACATCCTTGAAATACTTCATACACTGATGTTGTGTAAAAGGGATGATGTTGTACTCGTATAACCAAGGCCGACCGAGCAAAGCGTTGTAGCAATTCTTGGCATCAATGACGTGAAACTTGATATCAGTGACGAGCACCCCAAAGCGTAACGTCAGTATCACAGACCCAAGCGTCCGTGATGACTATGAGTCGAATCCGGAGATAGTGATTTTATCCCGAGCGAGGTGTTGAACGCTCATGCAGATTTCTTTTAGTACCCTCATATTTAAGAGATTGACAGAGGACCCATTGTCAACTAGAATATTTCTTATCTTAATGTCATGGCAGTACCCAGAGACATATAGGGGACGGTTGTGTTCGCATATTCCGAGGAGGAGATCTTCGTCGCCGAAAGTGATGTCAGCTGTATGAATTTCTTCCAACTCATCCTTCATCTTTTTTTCGGCGAGGAAAGCTTGAAGCTGGTCAGGTTCTTGTAATGCCTTGATCAGAGAATCTCTCCTTTCTTTGGATAGCAGAAGGGCGTCGAGAATACTTACCTGCGAGGGTATCTTCCTCAGGTGTGCCAGAATATTGTAATCCACCTTGTTTTTCTTGGGCGGGTCCTTGGCTGCCAGCTCTTCGACGACTCGGTCATCGAAGGTGATATCCTCAGGGACCTTTTCTTTCCCCTTATTCTTTTTGTTCGATCCCTTGTTTGCGGGTCCGAGATTCTTTTCAGGTAGCGTACGATTGCACAGCTGAATGTTCTCGCAGGTCTTCATCTCTTCTATTTCAGAGATGGATTCCTTGAAGAGAGAGACGAGGGTTATTTCTTCATTAGAATCACTCCCGAATGTGAGAACTTGCGATCCCCCAGAATTAACCATGTGACATTCACTGGCAGTTCTTTTATGCTCATCTGTCGTGCTTCTTTGTTCCCGACGAGTTTTGCGCTTCATCCACTTGAAATTCTGCCGGTGAGCAACGTATCCCTGCCACCAATTTTTAAAGGCGTTGCATTCTTCAGTAGGGTGTGTGGTCCTCCGATGGTACAAGCAGTAGTTTGGATGTGCATCCTCTTCGTTAAGGTATCTCCTATCAGGAGTGTTTCCTTCGGAGGGTGGCAGCTTCATTCCCATCGATATGGCTTTGGTGAACCTTTTACTTGTCTTGAACCTGCTTTTGCTAGCGGCCGAAGTGCTCCTATCCGGTTGGGGTATTTCAGTCCTTTCGCTCAGTCGCCGACGTTTGGCTTTTTCGTATATAGCCAGTTCACGCTCTCGATTGGCTTTGCTTTTCAGAAGAGCTTCGTTCAGAAATACGGCAATCATCTCGTCTGAAGGTCCTAGGGGTTCCGGTTCGGGATCTACCCCCAGTTTCTCTGTATCATGAGCTTTTCCACCATTTATCGAGTGAGAGATCATGTGGCAGCTCGCCACATAGTCTTCAGGCCTTTCTGAAGAATCGTCTACTTCGTCAGCATCATCGTCTTCATTCTCAAGAACATACTTAAAGAATTCATCCAACGTTATTGGGGTCTGTGCCTTCTGGTTATATTCTTCCAGTGCATCAATGTATTTCTGCAGACCTGTAAGGCTGTCTTTAGATTGGACGGGCTTTTTGGTCTTCTTCTTCTTCGAAGACTTTGACGGCTGGGCCTGGGTGTTTTGCCCATCGTTACTAACTCTTGGCGTTGGGAGTGGCTTCGGCATTCCTTCAATGATCTCGGGTTCCAGCGGATTTTTCCACCTGATTGCCGGGCATGTGTGAAGATCCTTCAGCATTCTTTTCATCTTGGCTGAAAGAGCGACCTCCCATGGAGCTTCTTCTATAAAAGAGCACGATGCCCCCGGTGTGTCCAACTTTTTAGGAGCGTGCGGCTGGGGCGGGCTTACATTCCAATTCTCGGACAGTGCGATTTTGCCTTGTTGGTATTGGTCCTCAATCCAGCCTTTGAAAATGAAGCAATCTTCGATTGGATGGCTTACTGCTCGGTGGTAGGGGTAGTAATTTGGATTGTTGGCGTCACCGGGCTGCAATGGACGTCTCGGGTCCGGCAGATTGATGAGCCTGTTGCGTATCGCCAGTTCGAACAGTCTCTTTGTTTTCTCCCACGGAAACGAGTAAGGACGTCTTAACTTTTCGTTGAGGAATCGTTGTCTATCACTTTGGCGATCAGCTGGTTTTGGACCACTAGGCTGCTGTTGAGCATTGGCGACGAAGGTCGCTTTCCCTTTCCCCTTTTCACTTCACGGCTCCGACGTCGAAGAGGAAGGCCTGTGGCTTATCTGGTCCATCTGGGTCAGCTTGTCTATTAGGGTCTGAAAGGTGGTCGGCTTGAAGAACATCATGAATTGGGATATGGTTGCCTGTGGATCAAGAGTACCCATGAACATGCCTACTGCAGGAGCTTCTTCGATGCGTTGTTCGCACTTCGACCATAGGTTCCGCCACCGTATTGCGTACTGCACCTATGTTTCTCCTGGCTTCACTCTAGCGTTAATTAATACGTTGATCGGGGTGCATTCGCTAGCGCTTGCGCACCTTTGTGTAAACAGTAACTCCATTTCTGCAAATGTCTTAACGGAGTCGTTCGAGAGCTCAGAGTACCATTCAAAAGATGTCTCCGATAAGCTGTCAAAGAATTGGCGAAGCATTAGCTTATCGTCACCTCCGGTGTTGCCGCACAAAGTCCTGAATTGAGTGACATGTTGGTGTGGATTTCCCGTCCCCTTATATACATGGAATTTAGGGATCGTATATCCCGGCGGTTACTTTATTTGGTCGTACCAACCCGGATAGGGCCATCCAGTCTTAACAATTTATCGGGCCGCTTCGCTCGCCTGATGAGCTCGTATCTGCTGAGTGATGTAGTCATCCAAGGCGGCTTTGGAGATGGTCTCCTCTTTAGCTGCTGAACAAGCTGGAAAAGGGTTTGACGTCTCCCCTCGGTCGTCTTCAAGGATAATTGGAGGTTCTTCAACCGAAGGATCCGGCTGTAACATCATCCCGACCATGCCTTGGAACAAAAGCGCCATTCGTTTTATGTTGGCAGCTTGTTCCGCTGCCTCTTTGTCTTTCTTCTCAAGGATTCTGCGGAGGAACTCAGCATCAGTTTCTTATTCATGACGCTGCTCTGACGATGTCTCCGGGCTTTCTTTTGGCCTAGTGAGTGCGACCATCTATGTTAGCATCGCCTGGAGCTTTTATTGTTGTTCCTAAGCCTTTGTTACCGATCGGGTGAGTGGTCGATGACCCGTAGAGATACGGCTATTCTCTTTCCCGGATGCCATATAAACAGTATGCACCACCATGCCCCCAGACTTAGGGCATTTAGATTCAGTGCCCTTGAGATTCGTTGCGGACACAAGAACTTTCTCCGGCCTCCTTCTTTTGTGGGCGGTCGAAGTTGAGAGATCCGTTGCAGCGGGCACCTAAATAGATGACCTCTCATGTGGCATGACAAGGTGGTCCTTCTCTTGCCGAACTTCCATCTTCTTCGATCAGTGGGAGTAGTCTTAGTTGATCACCGAGTTTTAGACCTGTTGCCGAACCTTGTGAATTTTAGAGGACATCCACTGAGGGGGCTGCTCTGTCTTTACCTTTGTAACGTTCTCCAGAAGTGGAGGAGATCATTCAGCACAGCAATCGGAGAGTTCTTGCGCACCCTCCTAAGTGGTTCAAAGTTGTTCCCAGTTGGAACAGCAGCATCAACTTCCACTGTTGGAGCCGGTGGGGTGAGTCCGGAAGGGGAGCTGCCCCCAGACTTCCTCACTCGACGTCAGTAGAGACGTCGAGCATGGAGAGCGGCCGAGACCACCTTCATTGTTGGATCAGCTTTTCCATGCCCCCTGTTCTGATGAGAGCTTGTTGTTGGCGCTAGCCTGTCAAAGACAGACGTCCGCTAAGAGGGAATGGTCAACCTGTCGAAAGCCGACCTTCAAGTAGGGAGAGCAGCTTGGACGACCTCAACTGTAATAGGAGTTGGAGTGTCTTTCTCTGGTATTATGAGCCTCTTTGTAGGCCCACTTGAGCTTTGACCCAGCCTGTTGAAAACTGAGGCACTGGACTTAGGTGACCCATTGAGAGGGGCCGCGGTGGTGGCAAGCCGATCAAAGACCGACTTCTTTGGAGCCTCCTGCATTGACAATGGGGCGTTGAAGCTCATGAGTGGGAGTATGGTCCCAAAGAACAGCCCAGTGGTGGCTTGTGTCACCTGTTCCACTGGCATCTTGAAAACGGAGGCCATCTGAGGCCCGTAAGTCACTCCTCCGGCGAGGACGGAGTGGGAGTTGTTGCAGTTGTTGCAGTTTGTGCAGTTGGAAGCCATTGATCTTCTGTTTTCTGCAAAGAGCAAAACACCTAATCTTAGTACCTCGAATCCAGGGGCAACCATAGAAAACCGCGCTTTGTTCGCGAAACACGACACATGAAGTGTGGAGTGGAAAAAGGAAAAGGTCCCACCGGGCATGCCAGAATCTGTTCTCCACCGAAAGACGCGACCGGGACGTTGGGACGTCAGGCCTGAATTTGAGGGAAGATGCTATTTGGTTTTATCCATCCACCTCTCCGAAAATGCCAAGTTGATTTATGGCACCATGTATCGAAGGTTTAGACGGATGCGGCTGATATAGCAGACATCGTCAGATTCCCCCTCATTTGAGGGGTATTTGATTGTGGGGACGCTCTTCCCTGTAGGCGCAAGCCCCTGCAGTTAATTATGCTACCGCATCGCGGTAACCACTTTCTCCTTCTCCACATGGTCACTTCGTGTCGTGTGTGTTTGTTTTATTTTTGGTTGCCCGTGGATTGTATACGGAGACTAATTTATGTTGTCGCCCATAGGGCGTGGATTAGTCCAAATCCGTATTTTCTTATATTTGGGTTTTATGTTGGGTTTAAGGATCGTTAATCTCATTTGAGACTAAGATCAACTTAAACGTTTGTTGAGGATACGTTAGTCTAATTTTAGACTAAGATCAACTCAACAGTTTGTTAAGGATACGTTAGTCTAATTTTAGACTAAGATCTACTTAACAGGATCGTTTAGATCCAACAAAAGAGCATTTGGGCTCTATTGTTTTAGTTTAGGGACTTTGCGGTCCAGAAGTGTAAGGACATCATAGTCCATGGAGTTTAAGGACATCATAGTCTATAGTTTAAAGACGTCATAGTCTGTAAAGTTTAAGGACATCATAGTCCATGAGTTTAAGGACCCCACAGTCCGTAGTAGTTTATAGACATCATAGTTTGTAAAGTTTAAGGACATCATAGTCCATGAGTGTAAGGACCCCACAGTCCGTGAAATTTCTGGTTATCGGGACCCGTCACCTCTCTAAAGACGTTGAAGGATTACAACGACAAATATCAGAGGATTGAAGAGATGTACCCTTGAACCAATATTGGTTGGAAGGCTCTGGGAATCACTTTGAATTCCATATGAGATGATCAGTTTTGGAAGACAAGAGTATAATTGGGGTTTAGTTGAAGGGAGGTATTGCCTCTGGAAGACTTAGCTAATTTGGGCTAAGATTGGCTCTAATATAGTGTTAAACACTTAATCCATTCGGTGCTCACGTGATCCTACGTGAGGCGCTTAAAGTAGTGTTAAACACTAAAACTGAAGTGCTCACGTAGGGTCACGTGAGGCGCCTAAAGATGGGGCCTTGCTTCTTTTATTTTACTCCCAGAATATATAAGTGTTAAACACTTGACCTTTATGACCATCACGTGTGGGCATGTGATGGGTATCCATGCATTGGATATTAAAAGTTTTTGTCAGGGGTCACGTGGGGACACGTGAGGCACCTTTAAAATGAAACTGCTTTGGCTTTACTCCCTTTTTATTTTAAGAAGTTTGTTCAAGGGCCACATAGGAGCATGTGACCCAATTTCATTCGTTCTCTTCTGATCATTGATGAGGATAGTTACGTGGACACACGCGATCAGGTTGGGTACTGATCTCTTTTACGTGCATGGAGAGTCAGATCCCTTGTTTAAGAATTAAATTCTTTTATAGGGTTAAACCCTAATTTTATTTAGAGGAATTAAATTCCTATGTGTTTGAAAGAATTAAATTCTTTAAACCAAATTCTCCCTCTATGTTTTGGATCTGCATGGCAGAATCTTCCCGATGAGAATTAAATTCTCAACTTGCGGGAAGATCTGCTTCTGCAGATCTTCAACCAGAGGAAGAAATAATTTTTTTAGAAAAGTTAAACTCTTGGTTTGAGAATTAAATTCTCTTTTGTTTTGTGGGAGATTATAGAACGATATCCTTCTTTTTCTTACCTAGAGTTTTCTTTCTATGAAGAGATCTTCTTTTCTCTCTGGAGAATTAAATTCTCTTCTCTTTTTTTTCTCCCTTGTTGTATCCTTTTGTTTTTTTTATTCTCCCATTTCTCTTCCTTCTTGGCTCCTATTCATAGGAGAAAGAAAAGAATCAATTTGTTCAGCTAATCTTTTATTGAAAGATTTTGATTGATTTTATAATCAACATGATCTTTTAGATCACTCGGTGAATTTTATTCACCGTTGGATTTTTAATCCAAAAGATATTTTATTTGTTGTTCCTGGAAAATATTTTCTTGTATAGAATTTTTCAATAAATTGGTGATTTTTTAATCACCATTGGATTTTTAATCCAACGGTGCTCCCTTCTACAGAATGCAATCTTTTTTGTTTGGAAAGATCTAGGGAAATATTTTTCCTTTTAATTAGAATTTAATTCTATTGGTTCAGAGGGTTTAGGAATCCATCACATGTTGGCACGCGACCCCACTGATTAAGCAGTTAATTAGAATTTAATTATATTGGTTCAGAAAGTTTAGGAGTCTATCACGTGTTGGCACGCGACCTCACTGATTAAGTAGTTAATTAGAATTTAATTCTATTGGTTCAGAGGGCTCATCACGTGTTGGCACGTGACCCCACTGATTGAACATTTCCAATTGTTTATTTTATTCAGCCAATATAGGCTTTGCCTGTAAAAGGTCACGTGTCTGCACGTGAGACCCGGTCACGTGTGGGCACGTGATGCCCCCTTTGGGAGATTTCCTTGCTACTTTATTTATATATTTTATTCAATTCCCATGATGGAACAAATGCTTTTAATTTCTTTTAATTAGAATTTAATTCTATTAATTCAGTGGGTTCAAGAGTCCATCACGTATGGGCACGTGACTTTATCAATTAGGCATTCAGGCATAGATAGAATCTGCCCATAAAAAGGTCACGTGTCTGCACGTGAGGCCTGGTCACGTGTGAGCATGTGATGCCCCATTTGGGGGTTTTTCTTGCTGCTCCATTTGTATTTTATTCAGTTCCCATAAGGGAACACCGGCGAGCTAGAGAAAAGCCGAAAGGGCACGAACTCGTTAAAAATATACACTTATAAAGTCCTCACGATTTTGCAAGGAGAAAACACCTGCGTGAGATCCTTACGACTCAAAAAGGAGTAACACACTTAGGAATCCATACGATTCCTACGTAGAAAATACACTTACGAAATCCTCACGACTCATAAGGAGAATATACCCTCTTTAAGACCCTCATGGCTTATAGAATTCAAAAATCTTAAGATACAAATGCCTGAACTTGTTCTTGAGCCATCAAAAACCCATAAAAATTTTCTGCCATACAAGTGGTCCAATATCGACTCTTATATACAATCCATGAGCATAAATAAATATATCCCTCACCAAGTTCCACTAATAACGAGAAATAACCCTATATGGTGAACGGCACTTGTAATTCCTCTCGACTTATAAGGAAAAATTACTCTTATAAGATCCTTATGACTTATAAGAGAAGACACGCTTAGGAATCCCCACGACTCTTAAGGAGAAAATACATCTACAAGATCCTCATAACTCGTAAGGAAAAATACCTTTATGGGACCCTTATGGCTCATAAATCTAGAAGTCTTAGTCGACAGGATCCTAACCCTGTTTGCTAAGTCACCTTTGTCCAAATAAACAAAAGCAAATGATGATTCACTCCTGGAAATATTCCAGTTTTAGAGATGCTGATGTCAAAATTGGTATTAGGACCCAAGTCCCTGACTCACAATAAAATCAGCGAGCAAAAATAAATGCATATGAAATAGCAGAAATGATAGGGCAACTCGCAATAAAAATCAGCGAGTAAAAAAATTTATGCATATAAAACAGCTGAAATATTTGGGTAACTCGCGATAAAAAATAGCATGTAAAAATTAAAAAAATGATATAAACGAAATGATTGGGCACTGCGATAAATAGCCGAAATGTTTTGGCAATTGCGACTTTCGCGATATGAAAAGCTGAAAAGATAGAGTATCGCGGAAATATATATATATATATATATATATATATATATATAACAAAATAGAACTTTTCTGCCCTGCAAGTAGGTCCGTATTGACTCTGGTATATGATCTATAGGCACAGATAAAAGAAAGAGAACCATATTTTCCCACCACGCTTAACAAACCCTGTCACACCCCGCTTCCTAAAATATGTAAACCCGGCACATGACAGAGCCAACCATGCTACCTGTGGCTAGAAATCATCCCTCTACAGTCACATTACGGTTGTCAATCAGATATCAAGAACAGTAAAATAGAATATAATCTAACTAACATATGTCCATCTGCTACAGTAAATAAAATCAAAAAATGCATATAGCAGAAACAAATCAATATCCAATAAACAGTAGTATTTGAATCACTTCCTAATATAGGCTCACATCAATAAAAATGAAACCGCTGAAATAAATAAACTAAGAATCTCTAAACCAAACGTCTAGCTTCTCACTGCTCAGCATGCTTGCCAAAATACTCTTGATCTGCCTGCGATAAAAATAGAGGAACTGGGCCATGCAAAACCCAGACGTCAGTGCGTCATAATATCAAAATAATAGCGATAACTAGGATATGATGCTATGATTAAACATGAATATAAATGATAAACATAGGTATAAATAGTGAGCTATATGTATACGATGTGTACCCTAAAGTCTGCGCTTCTAGGTTATCTATTCTACAAGTTTTTGAAATCAATTAATATAATTCTCATCGTAATTCAACAATATATATCCCGTTCAAACCCCCATGGGATCACGGCACAATGATTATTCCATAACGCCCGGAATCATGGCAAACAATGATTTATTTCGTAACGCCCGGAATGATAATAAATAATGATTTATTCCGTAACGCCCGGAATCACGGCAAAAAATAATAATATACTGTTGAATTACGTTTCGGTTACATTCTTGATTTCCCCTTTTCCCCCAAGGTTCTGTGTTCAAGTTAGGTATTGCCAATATAATCTAATGCCAACACAGGATCAAGTAGGTACCGGTCTTGTTTACGCAGACAACAAGTCACGTCCATTATAACAACAATCAGGATTGTTGACATTAGCAATAAGATCCAAGTAACAAGTCTGGTAATTTGTCGTGAACATACCATGTACTATATATTAACCAGAATAAATACCAATGTAAAACTTTAATCAATATCGAAACACAATTAATGCCAAGATGCATATGTATCTATCTGTAATAACTGTTATACGTCCATTACCATATATAATGCAATCTAGATAATCATATTAAACTGATATAGTAGTATGATATTATCATGATGTTCCGGCATGCAACTAGATAAACTATTATCAGTACGGATACCGACGGATACTGTAAAACTATAAATCGCTACTACTCGCTGAGTATTAAAACGTATGCACTCTAGTTGAGCATATAAATATCGATATAATCAAAATAGCATGTTGCAAGTTTAGAACTTGCCTGATCGAATCTCACGTCGAGATACTGATGTCACATTCCGACATCGAAATAAAGCCATGATGCAAAACTTATGCACGCAGGAATGGACCTGGCTGAGCAGCTACGTGACATGGTGACTGGGCCAGACGACGATGGTGACTGGGTCATCCGGATCGTCGGCAACATGCGCAACTCCGGCGACACGATCGGGTATCAAGAAAAGAGAAGAAAGAAGAAGAAGAAGAAGAAGAAGAAGAAGAGTGGTTGTTGCTGGGTTTGCTGGTGTTCTGTCGATGACAGAGGAGATGGTGGCGCCGATATGACGGCGACGAGACGAAGTCGTCGGCGGTGAGGTGGAGAGGGTGTGGCCATAAGCTTTGAGGGTGATCGGGGAAGGTGCAGGGTCGGTGGTGGTGGTGTATGGGTTGAGACGAAGAGGGTGAAGAGGTGGTCGGTAGTGATGGGTTTCCCGGCGACGAAGGGTTGTCGCCGATGGGGGATGGTTTTTGGTGTGATTGGGAAAAGGTGCAGGAGAGATGGGTTTGGGGCTTGAGGTCGTCGGGGAGGGGAAGAGAAAGATGGGGTGATGGAGGTGAGGAAGAGGAGGGGATGAGGATGAGAGGGGGACGAACGGTGATGAGGGGCTGCGACGGGGAGATGGAGGTGGGTTAGGGTTTGCGGCGTGAGGGAAGGAGAAGAGGAAAAACGAGGAAGAGAGAGTAGATAATGAGTTTTATAATAATTATATATATATATATATATCAGAGAGAGAGAGAAAGGTGGGGACGGGATTATTAAGATAGAGAGAGAGAGAGATTGAGAGAGAGAAAGAGAGAGAGATTTATTATTAGTTAATTAATATATTATATAATAGTTTATATTATATGTTAGTTATATAAATATTATATATATATGGGATTTTACAGATAATACAAGATTATTCCGAATATTACCCGTGTCCCCTCTAAAAATCTAGTTTTTCAATATGGAGAATATATGTAAAATCTTAAACCATAATGTGATATCCAGAAAATAAAAACATATACCCCCAAGTACGGATCTACATAAATATACGTAGTGATCAAATAATCTGTTAGATTAACAATTAGGATATGAACATGGTATATATGTACAACCACATGATATGGGGTATCATGACATGCAAAGCTAGATAAGAAAATATATTATTGTATTTAAAAAAGATAATTAGATTCTAAAATATATATGTATATAAAATCAAGATTTGAATGGATCCTCCGTACTAGCAATTATTTGATATAATCTTGAACCATGACGGGTTTCAAATATGCGGGTCGGGTCGGATAATAACCATAGCTACTACTTGCTCTATCCGCAACCCAAAGCAACAATAATCAAAAAATTTACCGCAAGATTTGAAGCACCCCAAATAAATATGGTATAATAGTGCTAGGGTGTTACATTATACCCAACTATAAAAGAATTTCGTCCTCGAAATTCCCGGAATAAGAAAAGACAAGAAAACACAAATCTAAGAAAAGAGCTGTGGAAACTTCTGTCGTATCTCGTCTTCACGTTCTGTAGTAGATTCTCTACGCTAATGATTCCCCCATGAAACAAGTACTAGTGAGATAACTTTATTCTTGAGGAACTTTTCTCATCGATTCACAATCGCCATTGGTCGCTCTTCAATGTTAAATCTTCGCTTACTGTCAGTTCCGAGTGATCTAGAACATGTGTCTCATCTCTAACATACTTGCGAAGTTGAGATACATGAAACACGTCATGAACACCCACCAAGGATGGTGGTAAAGCCAATCGATAAGCTACCTCTCCAACACGCTCAATAATACCAAAAGGCCCAACGAATCGAGAATTAAGCTTGCCTCGACTACCAAATCGGATCACTCCTCTGGTCGGCGATATCTTCAAGAATATAAGATCACCAACTACGAACTCTAAAGGTCTTCTTTTAGTATTAGCCCAACTTTTCTGTCGATCTTGTGCCACCTTCATATGATTTCAGATTATGTTCACTTTCTCCACCATTTGTACAATAATATCCGGTCCCAATAATCTTCTTTCTCTAATATCATCCCAACAGATAGGCGTGCGACACTTACGACCATATAATGTTTCGAATGGAGCCATCTATATAGTCACCTGAAAACTGTTATTGTAAGAAAACTCCACCAAGTGCAAATGATCTTCTTATGAACCCTTGAAGTATAACATGCATGCTCTCAACATATTTTCAAGAGTTTGGATCATTCTTTCAGACTGGCCATCTGTCTGAGGATGGTAGGATGTGCTAAACTTCAAGCGAGTTCCCAAACTTTCCTGTAAACTCCTCCAAAATTGGGATAGAAATCGAGTATCATGATCGGAAACGATGCCTATGGGTACTCCATGCAATCTCACAATCTCTTGCATTTACCGCTCTGCCAAAGCCTCCGTTGACTGACCAACACGAAAAGGTATAAAATGAGCCGCCTTGGTCAATCGATCAACAATCACCCAAACTGCATTATTGCTCTTTGGACTCCATGGTAATGCTGTCATGAAATCCATGGTTATATGTTCCCACTTCCATTGAAGAATCGGAAGTGGTTGCAACAAACTAGCTACCATTTGGTGTTCAGTCTTGACTTGTTGACACACCAAACACTTTGATACATAGCGAGCAATCTCCCTTTTTATGCCTTCCCAGCAGAAACGTTGTCGCAGATCTCTGTACATCTTTGTGCCTCCCGGGTGTATTGAATACGCGGAACTATGAGCCTCCTTTAGGACTTCTTCATGAACATCTCCTTTAGGAACACATAAACGACTACCATATCGTAATGAACCATCTTCATAAATTAACAAATCTGTTCGAAGTCCCGCTTCTACTTGTTCTCGAAACTTTGGCCATCTTGGATCGTGCGACAGCGATGCTTTAATTTTATCGATCAAGGATGACTGTACTTGCAACTGCATCAACTGTCCCGAAGAATTTGGTAGTACAATCTCCAAATCGAATCTCTGAAAATCAGCTATAATCTTCTTTTTTGCAGTCAACATCTGTATTGCTGGCAACCGATTTAGAGCATCCGGCACTATATTAACTTTCCTCGGATGGTATTTTAGATCAAGATCATAGTCAGCCATCAGCTCTAACCATCTATGCTACCTTATGTTGAGCTCTTTGTGTGTGAACACATACTTTAGGATTTTGTGATCGGTAAATACTTTTACCCTTTCGCCTAATTGGTAGTGTCTCCAAATATTCACAGCGAAAATCACTGCTGCTAACTCCAGATCATGAGTTAGGTAGTTCTTCTCATGAGTCTTCAATTGTATTGACGCATAAGGTATGACCTTCCCATGCTGCATTAGAACACATCCTAAGCCTTTCCTAGATGCGTCGTTGTGAATAACCAACCCTTCGGAACCGTCTGGCACTGTCAGAATAGGAACGGTAGTCAATCTTTCGTGTTAGATTGGTCAATAATTCTTTTATTCGGGCGAAGTTCTCCACAAACCTTCTATAATATCCGGCAAGCCCAAGAAAACTTCTAATCTCTCCTACATTCTTTGGAATTGGTCAATCATGAACGGCTGTAATCTTTTCAGGGTCAACGGCAATTCTATCTCCAGATACAATATGACCAGAGTGTAGGGTGTTTTTCGTCACCCCATTGAGATGGGAATACGCGCGCGCTTGTCAGGCGTACTACAGATTCCCCCTGCCTAGGGTAGGCCGGGGTTTAATGATTGTGGGGATCCGAATCTCCGGCAGCCGCGGACTAAGCTGCCGTTAATTACCCCTCGCCTTTGGAGCGAGGGAACCTCTGATTGATGGGTTAAACTGGTCATGGAACTCAATGTGCAGTGTACGTGTGTGTTTTTTTAGAAGGGGGGTTTGGATATATCGGGAGCCACGCAGAGTTTTTACGGGAGTCCCGCTACCCGGATAGCCGGCTGGGGGTCAAGGGGGCTAGCAGCCCCCTTGCGCGGTGCGGGGCAGCGCCCCGTTAGAAATTCTTTCTAACAGGGACAGTGTCATGGAGTATGTGTATGTGTACATATGTATACATATGTATATATATACATGTATATATAAATAAAGGGGAAAAGACATCCAAAGGATGCGTGGGGCCAGCGCCTAGGCGCTTGACCGCAAGCGCGCCACGTGTCGGCACGTGGGCGCTTTGCGCTCGGACGCAGGGCGCTGGAGCGCAACGCGCCACGTGTCGGCACGTGGGCGCTTTGCGCTCGGACGCTGGGCGCTTGAGCGCAAGCGTGCCATGTGTCGGCACGTGGGCGCTTTGCGCTCGAGCGCAGAGTGCTGAAGCGCAACGCGCCACGTGTCGGCATGTGGACGCTTTGCGCTCGGGCGCTGAGCGCTTGGGCAAAAGCGCGCCACGTGTCGGCACGTGGGCGACTTGCGCTTGCGCTGGAGCGCAAGAGCGCTACGTGTCGGCACAGGGGCGACTTGCGCTCGAGCGCTTGCGCTGGAGCGCAAGCGCACCACATGTCGGCACCGGGACGACTTGCGCTCGAGCGCTTGCGCTTGAGCGCAAGAGCGCCACATGTCAACACGGGGGCGACTTGCGCTCGAGCGCTTGCGCTTGAGTGCAAGCGCGCCACGTGTCGGCACGTGGACGCTTTGCGCTTGAGCGCTGAGCGGTTGAGCGCAAGTGCGCCACGTGTCGGTACGCAGGCGCTCTGCGCTTGAGCGCCGGCGAGGAAAAGAGGCTTTTAGCCTAAAAAATTTCTCGAAAGAGAAATCAGAGAGGAGTTGGACTCCTGAGTGTGTTTTTGGGGTTAATGGAAGGGGTTCTTCTTCTTCCTCCTCTGCTAGCTGGATCTTGAAGATCAAGAGATGTGAAATCTCAAAATCTCTCCTTTTTGAGATCTGATGACAGATCCAAGTTCCCTTTGTGGGTTTCATGGTAAAAAACTATTTTGTTTTTGAAAAGGAAGAGTAAAACTCTTGATTTAATTCAAAAGAAAGAAGAAGGTCTTAGAACCTTGAAGAAGGAAGAAAGATCTCAGATCTGAAACTTTTTTTTGGAGAGAGAAAAAGTTGTTGAGATATTTCATTCTCTTTGCCTTTATAGGCCATACACTTTACACATAGCCCCTTGGGCTTCACAAAATGGCATTTTGCCTATCCCATGGCTCATGTGCCATTTCTTTTTGCACATAAGCTATGGGCTTTACAAAAATTTCGCTTTATACCTATTTTTCTTACATTTATCCATGAAATAAAATAAAATAAATACAACAAAATTGTTTATTACAAAAAATTTTATCGTGGCGTGGAGGGAGGCCGGCCGCTTCATGTTCGGGCTCGACCCAGGCATGGGCCCACTGGATCGGGGCTTGGGCCCACTTGGCTTGGGGTTGACTTTGATTTTGACTTGGTCAACCAGGGTGTAAATTTTTACCCCAACAAATTTCCGCCATCAATAAATGCATACCACATATGTAGGTCGTGTGCATGAAATTGATGGATCTTCTTTCACGTGGAGGCGACTTGATTCGGTTCCCACCTTTTGGGAAGCTGGCACTGCTTTTTTTACGACATGGATGGTCGATGCGGCTCTTTTTGCGACTTGGACGGTCGGTTCTGCCCTTTTTGCGACTTGGACGGTCGGTGCTGTCCTTTTAGCGACGTGGACGGTCGATGCTGCCATTTTCGCGACTTGGACGGTCGATACTGCCCTTTTAGCGACGTGGACGGTCGATGCTGCCCTTTTTGCGACTTGGACGGTCGATGCTGCCCTTTTAGCGACTTGGACGATCGGTGCTGCCATTTTACCGACTTGGACGGTCGGTTCTGCCCTTTTTGTGACGTGGACGGTCGGTGCTGCCATTTTAGCGACTTGGACGGTCATTACTGCCCTTTTAGCGACGTGGATGGTCGGTTCTGCCCTTTTTGCGACTTGGACGGTCGTTGCTACCCTTTTAGCGACGTGGACGGTCGATTCTGCCCTTTTAGCGACGTGGACGGTCTGTTCTGCCCTTTTTGCGACTTGGAAGGTCGTTGCAGCCCTTTTAGCGACGTGGACGGTCGGTTCTGCCCTTTTTGCGACTTGGACGGTCGTTGCTGCCCTTTTAGCGACATGGACGGTCGATGCTGCCCTTTTTGCGACTTGGACGGTCGGTGCTTGATTTGACTTGCTCTGCTTCTTGCAGTGTCAGGGGTAGACTTGACTTGCTCCGCTTCTTGCGGTGTCGAGATTGGATTCTGACTTGCTCCGCTTTCTGCGGTGTCGGAGTGGAAGTTGACTTGTTGATTTTGATTTGGGTTGACATCAGCATCGCTATACTGGAACATGGTACCAGGAGCGAATCATCATCTGTCATTGAGAGGATTTTGGGGTTTTGGTTTTCGTTTGGCATCTGCATTGCTGCACTGGAATAATGCCAGGAGCAACTCATCATTTGCCCCGGGAGGATTTAGGAATTGTTTTTTTTTTATTATTATTTTTTATTTTTTGGTGGGACTTTGAATGTGGTCTCACCGGTAGGACTTGGGAGAGGTTGGGATTGTTTTACGCCCGTGGATTGTATACGGTTTTGCAGGATGTATGATCCAGACCGTAGGGCCGGAAAAATTTCGGGACTTTTTCGGCGTCTGCATCGCTGCACTGGAATATGGTACCAGGAGCGACTCATCATTCGCCGTTGGGGTATGGGATTTGGAATTTGGTTGGCGTCTGCATCGCTGCACTGGAATATGGTACTAGAGCGACTCATCATTCGCCACTTTGGGGTTGGGGAGCGATGGCTTAGGAGACAGGTTTAGATCCCTATCGCCTAAGGCTTTTCAATTTTATGGGCCGTGAGGGTCCCATAAAAGCAGTTTCTTCCTACGAGTTGTAAGGATCCCGCAGGTGTATTTTCTCCTTAGGAGTCGTGAGGACTCCTAAGAGTGTTTTTCCTTTATGAGTCGTAAGGATCCCACAAAGGTTTGTTCTCCTCATATATCGTGAGGACACATGAGTGGGTCTTATCAATGGAGCATCATTCCCAAAGTGGAGACCAGCCGCATAACTGGTGATTAGGGTGGGGCATGGGTATGACGAGAATTATTTGAGCCCGTGGATTGTATACGGTAGTCGACTTGGGGACCAACCGTAGGGCTGGGAGAATTTTGAGAAATTGGATTTTGTTTGGCGTCTGCATCGCTGCACTGGAATGTGGTACCAGGAGCGACTCATCATTCGCCGTTTGGGGACTTGGAATTTGGATCTTGTTTGGCATCAGCATTGCTGCACTGAAATAATGCCAGGAGCAACTCATCATTTGCCTTGGGAGGACTTGGGATTTGGGTTTTTGGTCGGCATCAGCACCGCTAACACTGAAGCGAAATGCCAGGAGCGACTCATCATTTGCCGTTGCCCGTTGGGGAACGATGGCTTAGGAGACAGGTTTGGGTCCCTATCACCTAAGGCTTTTCAATTTTATGGGCCGTGAGGGTCCCATAAAAGCATTTTCTCCCTACGAGTCGTAAGGATCCCGCAGGTGTATTTTCTCCTTAGGAATCGTGAGGATTCCTAAGTGTGTTGCTCCTTTATGAGTCGTAAGGATCTCACGCAGGGATTTTCTCCTCACAAGGTTGAGAGGACTTTGGGAGTGTATTTGATCTCTTTTCACGAGTTTGCGCCCTTTCGGGTTTTCACAGACTCACCGGTAGTCCTGCTTTTTTTACTCACGGAGCCCTTTCGGGTTTTCATCTGTGCCCGTTTTGCTTGTGGACATACAGTTTATTTTTTTATTTCATTTTATTTTTTTTTCTTTTTCTCTTTTTTTTTGCCGCTGGTGGGACTTTAAAAGTAGTCTCACCGGCAGGATTTGGGAGAGATAGGGGTCATTTACGCCCGTGGATTGTATACGGTTTTGCAGGATGTATGATCCAGACCGTAGGGCTGATGTGCTCAATTCGCCTGTGACTTGGAGCATTCACGTGTAGTATTTCTTGAGATATCGGCCATTGATATGTGGCATGGGCCTTTCTCCCTCGGCACTTATTAGTTGGTAGGATCCTCCGTCAAACACTTTCTCGATGACGTATGGTCCTTCCCAGTTTGGCTCGAATTTTCCCTTGGCATGTCGATTGGGGATAATCGGTCTTTTGAGGACCAACACCAATTCACCTTTCTTGAAAGCGCGGAGACGGGTTATCTTGTCATAGGCCCGTGACATTTGGGCTCGGTATAGCTTCAGATTTTGCTGCACCGCGAGCCTCTTTTCTTCTAGGGCATCGAGTTCTTCAAGTCGAAGGAGCACGTTTTCCTCTTCCGTCAACTCATGCTGAACGGCCATTCTTAAGCTTGGAACTTTGACTTCAAGGGGGAGGACCGCCTCCACTCCGAAGAGCAATGAGTATGGAGTGGACTGAGTTGGAGTACGGTGCGTGGTACGATATGCCCACAATGCCTCGTGAAGCTTGAGATTCCAGTCTCTCTTGTTGGCTGAAGCATTTTTCCTCAGGAGCTTGCATAGAGTCTTATTGAAGGCTTCGGCTAGCCCATTGGCTCTTGGATTATAGATAGAGGAATATCTCCAGTCTATCTTGTGCTGAGTAGCGAACCTTGAGACATTGAAGCTCTTGAAAGAAGGCCCGTTGTCAGAAATGATTTTTCTTGGTGTGCCGAAGCGGTATAGAATATTATGCTGGAAGAATGTCAGAATATCTTTTGTCTTGACTTCTTTTAGCGGGACAGCTTCAGCCCATCTGGAGAAGTAGTCTGTCGCGGCCAGTATGAAGCGGTGTCCTTTAGATGACGGAGGATCAATTGGGCCAACAATGTCGGTGCCCCAGACTTCGAAGGGCCACGACGCCACCGTAGGATGCAACGGATTAGGATGCTTGTGAATGAAATCATCATGGATTTGGCAGATCTGACATTTCTTTGCATGTTCTCCGCAATCCCGTATCATGGTGGGCCAGTAATACCCAAGCCGTTTGATTTGAAGTCGCATCTTGGGGCCAGATTGGTGAGCACCGCAAACGCCCGAGTGAACATCTTTCATGACCTTTTGGGCTTCGGCTAATGACAGACACCTGAGCCAGAGTTGGTCATATGACCTGCGGTATAACGTGTCATTTACAAACACGTATCGGAGAGCTCTTTTCTTCAGCTGAATCCTCGCAGATTTTTCTTCGGGCAGCTTGTCGTATCGGAGGTACTCTATGAAGGGTCCTCTCCAATCGGGCTCGTCTTGGATGATCGAAGCTTCTTCGGCGGGACTGCTCTTCTGTTCCGCGCTTTCCTCTTCTCATAGAGAAACTGGGGGTAGAATTTGCCGGCTCCTGACTGTGATCAGAATTTCTTCCATGTCAGGATCAGCCAGCTCCTTGGCTAAGCGAGCGAGTATGTCGGCTTTTCCGTTCAACGCTCTGGGGATTCTCATTAGTTCAATATGGGTGAACCGTTTCATGAGTTCCACCACCCGGCCTCTATACCGAGCTAACTCGGGTTTGTATATCTTATAGTCGCCGCTTACTTGGTTGACGACAAGCTGGGAGTCACCGTAAACCCGTAGCCGAAGGATTTCCATTTCTATAGCGAGTTCCAAACCAGCTATCAGAGCTTCATACTCAGCTTCATTGTTTGTCCGAGGCTCGGTGAGAGCAAAAGAACGTCGTAGGGTTCCCATTGATGGCGTGATGAACACCAATCCTATCCCTGCTTTTATCTCCGGGACGCTTGATTTACTGGAGGTTCTTATCGATGAGGCCCCATCGAAGTAGAGCTCCCAATATGGCTCGTCTTCTTCGAGGTGCAGCACTTGTTCGTCGGGTAACTCACAATTTAGTGGCGACCCTTCTGGTATGGGATGAGAAGCGAGAAAGTCTGCAAGAGCTTGCCCGTTTACTGCTTTCTGAGGAGTATAAACTATGTCAAACTCAAGTAGCATGACAGCCCATCTTGGCATTCTGCCAGCTAGGCTTACTTTGGTCATCAAGTGTTTGAGAGGGTCGACCTTGGAGATCAGCATAACCCGATGAGCCAGCAGATAGTGCCTCAGCTTCTTCACAGCAAATATCAGATCCAGGCATTGCTTTTCGATTAGGGAATAGTTGTGTTCCCCCGACTAGAGTTCAACTGAGGTAGTAGAGGGCATTTTCCTTTCCCTCCTCGTTATTCTGGACAAGGAGCGCACCGAGTGACTCATCTAGCGCGGCAGTGTAGAGAATCAACGGTTTATTTGGAATGGGAGCGGCCAGCACTGGAGGGTGCAACAAGTACTGTTTGATGCTTTCGAACGCTGCTTGACATTCGGCATCCCAGATAAAGGGAGCTCCTTTCTTCATGAGCTTTGAGAAGGGCCTACATCTCCCTGATAAATTTGAGATAAACCTCCGTATATAAGCAAGCTTGCCTTGAAAAGATCTTAGCTGCGTCAGACTCTTCGGAGGGGGCATCTCCATGATGGCCTTTATCTTTGATGGGTCAACTTCGATCCCTCGATGTCGAACTATGAAGCCCAGGAATTTTCCCGATGACACGCCAAAAGCGCATTTCAGAGGATTCATCTTCAGGTCAAATTCCCTCAGTCTGGTAAGAACGGTCCTAAGATCCTGGATATGATCGGCCTTGGTTTTAGTCTTAACGACCAGATCATCAACATAACATTCGACGACTTTATGAATTAGGTCATCGAAGATATTGGTCATTGCCCTTTGATATGTAGCACCTGCGTTCTTCAATCCGAACGGCATCACCTTGTAGCAATATATTCCGATCGGGGTTCGAAATGCTGTGTGCTTCTCATCCTCAGGCGACATCTTGATCTGATTGTATCCAGACGAGCCGTCCATAAAGGTGAACAGCTCGTAATTTGAGGTGTCATCGACCATCATTTCCATGACCGGTAGCGGGAAGTCGTCTTTAGGACATGCCTTGTTGAGGTCCCTGAAATCGACACAAACTCGGATCTGCCCATTTTTCTTCTTCACTGGGACTATGCATGCGATCCAGTCCGCATATTTCTCTTCCCTGATGAAGCCGGCATCGATGAGTTTCTTGGTTTCCTCGATGACCTTTTCTTCCAACTCCCTTCTCATTTTTCGAGGAGATTGTTTGACTGGCTTAGCATCGGGAGATATAGCCAACTTATGTAAGGCCACTTCAGGGGAAAGGCCAGGCATTTCTTTGTATGTCCACGTGAAGCAGTCGACGAACTCATGCAGCAGGGCAATTATCTGTGCTTTCATTTCCTCTGACAAGAGCGAGCTGATGTAGGTCGGCCTTGGATTATCGGGCGTTCCTAAGTCAATCTCGGTTAACTCATCAAAGATTGCTTGTCCTCCATCTTCGAGCTCTTGGGGAGCTTCTTCTGGCTCGGCTATCTCGTCATCATCATTTGATCTTTCGCTGGCCTCACCAACACGGATCATGTAGCACGCTTTGGAATCAGGTTGAATGTAGCCTACGCCCCGTCTATCTGGAATTCGTCCATCGATGAGTGCTCTGACCTGGGGCGGATACCATAGCCCTTCGTAAAACTTTTCTTCGGACTCCGTTTGATATAACCGGCATCCGCACTTCTTAAAGTATTCCCGCATCTCGGGCGCATAGTATCGGGGATTGAGGACGGCTCTTATGCCTCTCTCATAGAGAAAGCACGCGACAGAAAGATCGTCCGGGTGCACAACGGGGTTTGACCTGTAAAACAGGATACCCTTCTGTCCATTTTTCCTCCCGGGCACGTAGAAAGTTTTCAGCTGGTCCACGGTAGAGAATGACAATGCGTCGATCTCTTTGCACATCCGTTCCGGCACCCTTGTGATGGCCAAGGACCCTTCTGCGACTTCGAAGGTCTCTCGTAGTTTCGCTTGCTGCATGGGGGGCCAATCTGCACGGCTGTTGAACGGCAGGTCCTCTTCTTCTGACTCTTCAGTGTCACTGCCAAGATGAGGGCGGACTTTGCTGCTAGATGGGCCTTTAGTAACAGATTCGTCCGTATCGCTGCCGAAATGAGGGCGAGTTTTACGGAAGGATGGACTTCCAGCGTCGGACTCATCAGTGTCGCTACCGAAATACGGGCGCACTTGGGCATTTTTGCTTTTGAAAGTGACAGCCGGTGCAGATTTGCTTTTGGGTCTTAGGGCCGGTCTATCCTCAGTTAGTTGTGGCTTAGCATTTTGGTGGTTTATAAAGTACCGGGAATCTTCATATCGGACTTCATGCACACCGAACGGTTGGATGTCTCCGTCAATGCGTCTTTCTTCGCCATTCTTAGTATACTTCATGCATTGATGGAGAGTTGACGGAATGATGCCGTAATCGTGGAGCCACGGCCGCCCCAAGAGAATCTTATAAGACGTGTCGGCGTCGATCACGTATATCTTAGCTTCAATTTGCAGATCCCCGAATTTGATTGGCAGAGCTATAGACCCCAGAACTTGCTGGCAATTTTGGTTGAAGCCTTGAATGACAATCCTTTCCCTTGACAGGTGTCGGACGTCCATTGACAAACTCTTCAGAGTTCGCAAGTTCATGATGTTCACTGAGGACCCCGGATCAATCAATATGCGATTAATTCGATCTCCGTCGCTGTACCCGGTCACGTAAAGCGGCCGATTATGCTCAGCCGTTCCCAGTAGCAAGTCTTCATCCTTAAATGTGACTACGGCGGCATGCAGAGCGTGCTGGGCTTCTTTCATATTAATTTCTGCAAAGTGAGCCTGATACCGCTCGGGGTTTTGTAGAGTGTGAATGAGAACATCTCTAAGCTCCTTAGATAGGACCAAGGCATCGTAGATGCTCAGGAGAGACGGAAGCTTCCGGAGATGTGCCAAGACATTATAGTCCACCGAGGAAGGACTTATGTTTTCATCGGCCGGTTCTCTGCCATCTTCTTCATTAGCGACTTGTTTTTCCTTCCCTTTTGGGGCGTTGCCCTGATTTTGCGGTAGAGCCCTGCCGCTTCTGAGCTGGATTTGATTGGCCTTCGTGGTGAGCTCCTCGTCCTCTTCGGGAAAACAGAGCTCATCCTCGGAGTCGCTGCCAAGATGGATGGCGTAGCAGGTCACTACTGGGATCTCTTCATTGGTGTCTTCTTCTAACTCCTCCAGAATTTCAGCTGCTTGTACAGGGAAGAACTCCTTCAATTGAATCAATGTTCTTTCCTTTTGTTCATATTCTTCGAGAGAATCGATATATTTTTGAATGGTCGATCTCCCTGCAGACTCTTTTTCGCGCCGAGCTGCACTTTTCTTCTTCTTGATCTTCTTGGATTTTGAGCCTGATGGAGCCGCATTGGCAGCTGGACTGGTAGGCTTCTTCTGCCCTTCCCATTCCATCCTGGGTTCTTTCCGAAGTAGCTTTATCATCTTCTTCGTCTTATTAGATATGTGCGTACTCCACGGAGGCCGCGATGAGTCAGTTTCGTTTGTCAGGGCAGCAGGTTCAGCTGTCTGCTCCCAGAAGGCTTCAACTTCTGTCTGTATAAAGTTGGTGGTTGCAACTTGATTGTTCACCAACACACTTTTGGACAGCTCGATCTCTCCAGCCTTGTGCTGCTTCTCGACCCAGTCTTTGAAGATATAGCAATCCTCGATCGCATGGCTCACTACTCGGTGGTACGGGTAATACAGAGGATTGTCGGTCATTTTTGCTTCTTGGGGTCTTTTCGACTCCGGCAATTGTAGGCCGTTGTTCAAGGCATCTTTAAATATCTTACGGACCTTGTCCCTTCTGAAAGAGTAAACCTTGTTCTTCTTCTCCTCTAGGGAAGGCCCATCTCCTCCCAACAATAGCTTTTGAGACCGGTTAGTTTTAGATTCGCCCGCCCTTCGCTTTTCTTCATTGTCGGACGCATTGAAGACATTGGTACTGCTGGAACTCCCGCTTCTACGGTTGTCGTCCCGCTTACTTTTCCAAGTTTTGTCTCTCTGAGAATCCGGCGGGGACTCTTGCTTCGAGCGTTCCAGCATTTGGACTTTCTTGGTTAGCTCCTGAAATGTCTTGAGGCCCGCCGTACACAAGAATGGGACCATCCAATTGCTGAGGTTCCCAATGAGAAGGCTGATGGACTGGTCCTGCTCCAACGGCGGTTCGCACTTGACTGTGAGATTACGCCATCGAGCGATAAAGTCGGTATTGCCTTCATTTTTCCCCGGTTTGGTCCTCACAAGGTCGGCAATGGAGATTTTATCACTGACACTCATGAACCTTTGCCGAAACAGAGACTCCATTTGGGCAAAGGTAATGACGGACCCGTCCGGTATACTCGCATACCAGTCGAAGGCGACGCCGGTCAGGCTGTGGACAAACTGACGAAGAAGGAGCGTGTCATTGCCCCCTGTATTTCCGCACGATGCTTTGAAGTGGGTGACGTGCCAATTTGCATTCTCCGTTCCATCAAATCTTCCAAACTTAGGAATGACGTAGCCGCTTGGGAACTCAATCAGATCGTACTACGCGGGATATGGCCGCCCACTACTGCCGATTTCTTTCTGAGCTTCAGCTTCGGCCACCAATGTTTTAACCTTGCTGGTGACCAGATCCATTATCCGATCCTGTGTTAGCGGGATAGTGCTATCTGGGGCCAAGACGTCCCCAGAAGCGGAGTGTGGCCGGCTTTCATGCGGCTCGACCAGTCTTGGACCCAAAGGAACAGGCATTGGCTGCCTCAGATTGTCATCACCCGGCTAATTAGTAGCGGCTTGTGCTTGATTGGGAGGTGCTCGAGCAATTTGAGCCGTTGTAAGTGCACGGCGGCGCCCCGGCCGTCAAACCGACGGCCAAATGCGGAAACGGTGATAAACTTTAATTTTGCGAACTTTGCAAACCGGCACCACCGCGCACTAAACACCCGGATCGGGCCATTAAACTATATCTAGCTAACTACAAGATGAGAAGAGATATACCGACTGATCCGAGTCCTCCGGTCTTCATCTCCACTCCGATCTCCTCGCGGAAACTTCGGTCGTCGCCTCCTCGCCTGAAGGGCACCACATCGCCTGCATCTTTTACGGGCTCCCGCCTCTATACCGAGGCAACTCGGGCATGAAGCTGGCAAGTCGACATGCCCAAGAAGTGCTGTAGAATGTAGTGTAGATGATGCTTGTCTCTTTGGGGTTAAGTTGCCTTGATGGAGGAATCAACAAGAAATGAACTTGGGGATTTAGGTAGCAATGAAAATGAGATGGATGATTAATTTCTTTCACCAAAATGAAACCTCTCATTTTCTCTCCTCCTCACAAATTGTGGCCGGCCTTCTCCCATGGGAAATGGTGGAGAGAATGAAAACTAATACCAAGGGAGGTAAGTGTAGGAAAAAGGTGGAGGTGACCATATCAAAAAGCATCATGATAACAAACATACATCAACACCATAACCATTCACAATCTCATTAAATGCAAGTGATGGTGCTAGATATCATAATCAATAATTTTGCAATAAAACCCTCCACAAAGTGTTATTTGCAAACTTGCAAATAACCCCCTCTATCGGAAAAGTCCGGCCGGGAAAGAACAAAGGAAAACCGGACGGAACGGAATGCAAACTGGCAACTCCAGAAAACTGGTCCCGTAATAAATTACAGGAAAACCCCGATACTGTGCATACACACCCGCATCTGTATACCGTCCGGATACAAATGCAAAGAGACAAAATCTACACTGTACTAAACTAGGATCCGGCTTAAACCAAAGCCGGCTAGTAATGTTCGTCCGATCCTGATCCGTGCAATACCGCACGTATCTGATCGAACCCTGCCATATATCTATACGGCCACTAGTACAAAACCGTCCGATCCTGATCCGTGCAATACCGCACGTATCTGATCGGACCCTGCCATATCTCCATACGGCCTCTACAGCGTTTCGCCCGAAAGCTGAGTAACAGAATGAGTGGTGGACTCTAAAGACTCGTCAATACTATGGCTGTGGATTTAACCACTAGCACGTCAGAGGTATAAGCCAATACGTAACGGGCCACCAGCTATTGACCAAAAGGGACGTCGATGAGCGAACTCATCCTGACACCCTACTGAGCCTGTCAGTGACAATATCCGTACAGTCCGGTCCGTTCGTCTATGAGCATCGCATGTCGGGCCTAGGGGTGGGTAAAAGTCAGACCCCCAAAAGCGGTACAAGTCGTGTCGGAGTGTAGCCCAGAACACCCTGAGATACTACTGGAATACCTACCAGTAAATCTCCTGCCTTGGCCAAGGACTTCGTGTAATGGCTCTCCTAGACACAGCGCGACCTCACCCCCAATACCGGGAGAGACGAACCCCTGAAGATCCGCTCACTGCCTCCATGTGGCTCGGGACTGTACCCAACTAAAACCTGTTTGCACGACTCCTTTGAGCCGTGGTAGGGTAGTAATCAAAGCACAGTGGGAACTCACACGAGACAAATGACGATCCCCAGGTCGATGAACTAACCTGTACACATGTCACCTGGGAACTGCTATCTGACGTCAGGTATAAGACCAACTAGCATGTTCCCGGCGAGTCCTGTCCGGTGTACTCATAACCCAATGAGCACCTGTATACATCTTAGGTGAACCAACTGACACCAGTGGCCTGTGAGACCGGCCACCGCCCCTCGTCGGGGTCTCGACTGTATACACTAGTCTACTCTGGAGTATCGATGCCCGGTCTCGAAACTCCCACGACTAGGGACCTTTTAAGGATGTGCTTATAGACTCCAGCTCTCACTTATATGATCGCCCTCATACTGCTGGCAGTCAAGCAAGAATCCTAGGGGCTCTATCAACGTGCAATAGCGACCTGTCAGGTCACCTAAAGCAGTACACGATGATAAAGGTAAACCAGATAGCAAACTATCATCTCGAGTAAGACTGTCGTACCGGGATAGGTCCTCCCTCAATCATTGCAATCACGTGCCTGTGATCCAATAATTGACTCTGAGGGCACTATCTCCAACAGCCGTGAGCTGCATTACCACGTTTGTTAAATCATCAATCTTCGAATAGAGCTTGGCCATCTCTTTGTCTTTGCTCCTGAGCTGTTTTCGAAGCTTTTGAAGCAGCTCTTTCTCCGCAGTCCTGGGGCGGAAAGTCGGCTCTTCCTCGCTGTCTGAGCTTGACTCTGCATGGACCGAGGGGTCTTTCTGTCTATCATCCTCATCGAGAGGGTTTTCTTCATCCAGCGGGGGTGGCTGTTCTTGGGCAGCGGCAACCACATTCAGGCTAGATTGGGCTTGGGATGTGGTGGCCCCATCCTTGCTTTTGCTGTGAAGGTTGTCGCTGGGGCGCCCGCCCGCCATATAGACTGTATGGATGATATATCCGACCGTCTTTCTATCATTGGCAGCTGATTTCACGGATCGCTGTCTTGACCCCCTTGTTTCGGTAGCTGGTAGTCGATTGAAGGCGGCTGGCCTAACCAGGTTCTTGAATGGTGCTGGCGCTTCTTTTCTGGGTTTGCCCCACTGCTTTCGTGCGGCACAGAGTGCTTGATAGACTCTTGAAGAGACAGTGTCATACTTCTTCTATTGGGGCCGGGACACGTCTCTTTGTGGCACTGTTCGGACCGCTATCTTCTTGATTCTGGCGGTCATGGCATTTTTCTGAACCCACTTCAGAGGCTCGAAGGAATTGCTAATCTTACGTCCGACTCAGCCATCGTCGCGGGGCAACCCTGCACTTGGAACTTCACATGATTCCATTTGGCCGAAGCCTTGGCCCTCTTGTTGGCTCGATACCTGAGCTGCTTCTGCCTTAACTTTTCTGTTCTAAGCACCTAGCAGACTTCGGCTCTTTGGGAAGACGCCGCAGACCGGTCGATGGAAGGCCTTGGACATACGCTCGATTGTGCATTTGTTGGAATCATCGCCTGAGCTCGTCCGCAACATTTGATATTGCCCTTTGTACCGGAGTTCTTGCCCCCTGCTGGAGCACCAGAGAATCGTTCAGACACCGTCTTAAGTTTCGGTTGTGGTGCCTTGGCGATCAAGACATTCGGCCTCTTACCCCTTGAGACCGGCTTGGCCACCTGTTCTGCCGGGATCTCCGCCAGGTGAGCGCTCCCGACAGGATAGATGATGACGGAGCCAAACCGGCGGGGCGGTTCCTCCCACTGTCAACTGAGGCTTGCGGGGAGAACCACACGAGCGTTGATCTTGACCACGTACGGAATCGGGGTCACGTTGGAAGATGAATTCGTCTGGGGAGACATTGTCGTCGAAGGTTGATTGCTTGAAAATCTGCATGAAAAAGCATTATTTTTAGTATAAATACAGGTATGTATATTGATTGAGTTCGCATGAACGTTTAACCCGAAATATAGGAGGAGAGATTAGTCCCACCGGGCATGCCAGAATCTGTAGGGTGTTTTTCGTCACCCCATTGAGATGGGAATACGCGCGTGCTTGTCAGGCGTACTACAGATTCCCCCTGCCTAGGGTAGGGCGGGGTTTAATGATTGTGGGGATCCGAATCTCCGGCAGCCGCGGACTAAGCTGTCGTTAATTACCCCTCGACTTTGGAGCGAGGGAACCTCCGATTGACGGGTTAAACTGGTCATGCGAACTCAATGTGCAATGTACGTGTGTGTTGTTTTGGAAGGGAGGTTTGGATATATCGGGAGCCACGCAGAGTTTTTACGGGGGTCCCGCTACCCGGATAGCGTGCTGGGGGTCAAGGGGGCTAGCAGCCCCCTTGCGGGGTGCGGGGCAGCGCCCCGTTAGAAATTTTTTCTAATAGGGAAAGTGTCATGGAGTATGTGTATATGTACATATGTATACATATGTATATATATACATGTATATATAAATAAAAGGGAAAAGACATCCAAAGGATGCGTGGGGCTAGCGCCTAGGCGCTTGAGCGCAAGCGCGCCACGTGTCGGCACGTGGGCGCTTTGCGCTCGGACACAGGGCGCTGGAGCGCAACGCGCCACGTGTCGGCACGTGGGCGCTTTGCGCTCGGACGCTGGGCGCTTGAGCGCAAGCGTGCCATGTGTCGGCACGTGGGCGCTTTGCGCTCGAGCGCAGAGTGCTGAAGCGCAACGCGCCACGTGTCGGCACGTGGACGCTTTGCGCTCGGGCGCTGAGCGCTTGTGCGCAAGCGCGCCACGTGTCGGCACGTGGGCGACTTGCGCTGGAGCGTAAGAGCGCCACGTGTCGGCACGTGGGCGACTTGCGCTGGAGCGCAAGAGCGCCACGTGTCGGCACAGGGGCGACTTGCACTCGAGCGCGAGCGCTGGAGCGCAAGCGCACCACGTGTCGGCACCGGGACGACTTGCGCTTGAGCGCAAGAGCGCCACGTGTCAACACGGGGGTGACTTGCGCTCGAGCGCTTGCGCTGGAGCGCAAGCGCGCCACGTGTCGGCACGTGGACGCTTTGCGCTTGAGCGCTGAGCGCTTGAGTCTAAGTGCGCCACGTGTCGGCACGCAGGCGCTCTGCGCTTGAGCGCCGGCGAGGAAAAGAGGCTTTTAGCCTAAAAAAATTTCTCGGAAGAGAAATCAGAGAGGAGTTGGACTCCTGAGTGTGTTTTTGGGGTTAATGGAAGGGGTTCTTCTTCCTCCTCTGCTAGCTGGATCTTGAAGATCAAGAGATGTGAGATCTCAAAATCTCTCCTTTTTGAGATCTGATGACAGATCCAAGTTCCCCTTTGTGGGTTTCGTGGTGAAAAACTATTTTGTTTTTGAAAAGGAAGAGTAAAACTCTTGATTTAATTCAAAAGAAAGAAGAAGGTCTTAGAACCTTGAAGAAGGAAGAAAGATCTCAGATCTGAAACTTTTTTTTGGAGAGAGAAAAAGTTGTTGAGATATTTCATTCTCTTTGCCTTTATAGGCCATACACTTTACACATAGCCCCTTGGGCTTCACAAAATGGCATTTTGCCTATCTCATGGCTCATGTGCCATTTCTTTTTGCACATAAGCCATGGGCTTTACAAAAATTTGGCTTTATACCTATTTTTCTTACATTTATCCATGAAATAAAATAAAAGAAATACAACAAAATTGTTTATTACAAAACTTTTTATCTTGGCGTGGAGGGAGGCCGGCCGCTTCATGTTCGGGCTCGACCCGGGCATGGGCCCACTGGATCGGGGCTTGGGCCCACTTGGCTTGGGGTTGACTTTGATTTTTACTTGGTCAACCGGGGTGTAAATTTTTACCCCAACACAGAGTACTTCACTTCTTCGAGAAAAAACTCACACTTGCTCATCTTAGCATATAACTTTTTTTGTTTCAACGTTTGCAGTGTGATCCTCAAGTGTTCCGCATGCTCTTCTTTGCTCCTCGAATAGACCAGAATATCGTCAATAAACACCACTACGAACTGGTCCAGATACGGTGAAAAGATTCGGTTCATCAAGTCCATAAATATTGCCGGTGTGTTAGTAGCTTCAAATGGCATCACTATGTACTCGTAATACCCATATCGAGTTCGGAACGCTGTCTTACAAATATCTTCTGATTTCACTCGAACTTGATGATATCCAGATTGCAAAACCAACTTCGAGAATACACTCGCGCCACTGAGTTGATCGAATAATTCTTCAATGCGAGGGATTGGGTACTTATTCTTAATAGTCACCCAATTTATTTCTCGATAATCAATGCACATCCTCCGCGTTCCATCCTTCTTCTTGATTAGAAGAACTGGAGCTCCCCATGGTGAATTATTGCTATGAATCTGTTAGGAATATGTATGCCCTAGAGGCTATTATTTTATGATATAGTGGATGCTTGGACATATATATAGAGGACTTTCTTGCTCGACATGATAGTATGCTATCTGGTTTCTCTTTATCTTAATATGTACACTTGTATTATTATACTGTCTCTCTGATACATGTTGATAAAGCCCTTAGGTTATTTGCTTGACTACGAGGACTATGATGCGGATCATACTACGGGGACTTGTGTAGTCGACAAGCACATCCTTTAATTGTTCCTAGTCGAGGGGATATCGAGACAGGGCATCGATATTCTAAAGTAGACTAGTATGTACGTTTCTTGACCATGTAGGGGGTGATGGTTGATCCCATAACTATTGGTGTTTGACATCAAAGATTGTGCATAGGTGCTCATTAGAGAATGGGTACACCGAATAGAACTCGCCAAGAACTCCTAGATAGTACTATATCTATCGTCATATAGCAGTTCTCTGGTGACACTGGTACAGGTTAGTCTGTAGACCCGAGATCGTCATAGTGTCTTGTGTGGTTCCCACTGTGCTTTGATTTCCTCCCTACCACGGATCAAAGGAGTTGTGCAAAGAGGTGGATTTTGGGTACAGTCCCAAGTCACATGAAGGCAATGAGCGATAGGAGGGGTTTCGTCTCTCCCGGTATAGGGAGTTGATATTGCGCTATTCTTTATTTTCTATAACAGCAAGTCCCTGGCCAGGGCTGATGAGATTTACTGGTAAGTGTTATCAGTAGTTTCTCAACCGTTATGAGCCACACATCGACATGACTTATCAAGTTACTGGGGTATGACGATTCCACCCCTAGACTCGATATGTGACATATCAGACGAAAAGACCGGACTGTACGGTAAGTGTTACTTATAGGCTTCATAGGATTTTGGACAAGCTTGTTGTTGATCTTCCAATCGCTCAATACCTGAGTTGCCGTTACGTCCAGCTAGTACCGCTGACGGATTGTAGGTAACTGATGTGATCATTACCTACTGCTGGCGTATTGACGAGTCTTTAGAGTCCAACACAGAGGTTTCATAGTTCAAGAAAAACGAAGTAGGTGTTGGGTTACGGCAGCGCCCCGGCCGTCTTTCCGAGGCCAAATGCGGAACAAAAAATTTCAAAACTTGGCGCTACCATAACCAAAAACCCGGATCGTTTCATTAACCGTTAACTAGCAATCTACAAAGAAATTAGAATGACTATACCGATCGATCTGTGTCCTTCGGTCTTTAGCCACCATCTTTAACTCCTTGCGGCATCTCCGATCTCGCTCAATCTCTGGTCTCCTCATCGAAAGGGCACCACGTCAAGAAGTCTTTTTATGGGCTCCCGCTTCAAACCGAAGCAACTCGAACATGAACTATTCTAGCCAACATGTCCAAGATGAAGTAGAGAATGTGTATGATAACTTTGTCTCTAAACATCCATCGATTCTCAACACATGAGATTGTATGGATGGAAGTTGAGGATGAAGCCATTAATTGAGATTGTGAGCTCAAGAAGAAAGAGGAAGAAGAAGAGCTTTCTTTTGTTATTGTGTTGGAATGATAATGTGAGAGAGAATTAATAATCTCAAAACCAACCCCTTATCCTCATGGCTGCCCTCTCTCTCCTCATATCATTTCAACACTCTAATCAATCATAAAGGTGACATTTGCACAAATAAAAAGACCACGAGTCATCACCCATGCTCATGCCACAATTAATGCTCCTCATGATGACTTGAGCTCATAATTACCACTAATAAACATTAATCCAAATGTTTAACCCAAAAAGAGAATGGCAACATCTAAAGTAAACTCGTGACGGATCACAAGGATACCCCTCACCTGTATATACATACCTGCATCCGTATTCCGACTGAATGCGAATGCAATGAGACGAAAGTAATCCAATAAATCTAATACTAGGATCTGGCTTACACCAAAGCCCAATAGTATGATCCGTCCGATCATGATCCGTGCACAAGTGCACGTATATGATCGAACCCTGCTATAAAACCATACGTCCTCTACAACGTTTCGCCCGAACTTGAGCAACTTTCTGTAGGGGACTCTAATGACTCGTCAATACGCTGGCTGTAGATTTAACCACAAGCACGTCAGTGGCACTAGCTGTGTGTAACGGCTGCCGAGGTATTGAGCGAAAGGGTATCCGATGAGCGAACTCATCCAGGAACCCTACTGAGCCTAACAGTGACAATATCCGTATAGTCCGGTCTGTTCGTCTAAGAGTATCGTATATCGAGTCTAGGGGGATGGATAAAGTCAGACCCCAAATAACGCGATATTTAGTGTCGGTATGAAACCCATCACCACCAGAGAAATTACCGATCCTAGATCGGTAATTCTCGACTACTTTGGCCAAGGTTTTCTGGTGATGGCCACCCGTGCACTGTGCGACATCAACCCCCAATACCGGGAGAGACGAATCCCCGACGATCCGCTCACTGCCTCCATGTGGCTCGGGACTGTACCCAACTATAACTTGTTTGCACGACTCCTTTGAGCCGTGGTAGGGTAGTAATCAAAGCACTGTGGGAACTCACAAGAGACAAATGACGATCTCAGGTCGACAGACTAACCTGTACACATGTCACCTGGAATTTGCTATCTGACAATAGGTATAATACCAACTAGCAGGTTCCCGGCGAGTCCGTCCAGTATACTCATAACCTAATGAGCACCTGTATACTATCTTAGGTGAGCAAACTAACACCAATGGCTTGTGAGACCTGGCCACTGCCCCTCGTCAGGGTCTCGATCAGTATACACTAGTCTACTCTGGAGTATCGATGCCCAATCTCGAAACTCCCACGACTAGGGACATTTAAGGATGCGCTTATAGACCACCAGCTCCCACGTATATGATCACCATCATAATGCTGGTAGTCAATCAAGCATCTTATGGGCTCTATCAACATGTAATAGTGATGATAAAGACAAACCAAATAGCATACTATCATCTCGAGTAAGACTGTCCTACCGGTATAGGTCCTCCCTCAATCATTACAATCACGTGCCTGCAATCCAATAATTGACTTGAGGGCACTATAGCCAACAATCTCGCACTTTCACTTAGGGCTAATTATTGCGATGTCGCATACTCACAGCTCGTGTGATACCGAACACCCAACTCCTCTACTAATCAGTTTCAAAAAGCTTATTTGTGAAACTATTGCTTTCGAGAAATAGCCTCAGTAAGTGGATCCGCCCTGATGTTTCTTTCTATTTCTCTCTTTATCTCAAGTTTACGGAGAAAGACCATCTCCCAAAATGAGCAATATCTGTCTTAGAATATATCTAGATATCTGATGGGACCCAATTCATAAATGAACTCCAAATCCAGTAAACATCTTAGACTGTATCGTCAACTGAATTTAATCAGTATCCCGCACCACACCTCCCTCAGTATCCGTTTGGACCACTTGTCCAAAATACTGTCCTTCGTCAGAGGGAAGACTATAACTCAGAAAGTCACTCTGTCATCCAAATCACCTTGAAAACCTGGAATGATAACCGTCTCCCGAAGGAGGCTGCCGTTATTAAATCTCTAGAACATTCACTTATGTTCTAAAATTGCTTTCGAATATTTCTCCAGGTTTGGATTAATATAAAATTATTGAAGCTAGTGCAAAAGCAATATCTGGTGTGGTACTTGACATCTCATGATTGACTCAATTGCCTAAGCAAGCAATATGCCAATCATGCACATCCCTCTCCCCTTCAGTCTGTAAGACACCTTTAGAGAGGGTGACTCCATCACCTGCCGGTACACCACCATACCAGGAGTCGACTATTCTAAAGCACCTTTAGAATACTGTCTAAGTACCCAGATTGGGACATTTTCCTAATCTAGATCTAAAACCATAGATCTAGTAACCAGAATGCCTGATATAATATCCATATCCTATGTGGAGAAACCACTGTGTGATAACTACAGTATAACCGATCGTAGTATAGGAATTTCACTTCCTACTCTGTGTATGTCATCCAAATACCAGGACATCACACCCTACTACTTTCTTAACAGATCCATCTCCTATTCTGATGAAGTCAAAAACCTATGTCTGTCACATCAAAAATAGATGATCTATCTCTGTTATATCTGCTTTAGTCTATAAATAGACATAAGCTACTTATCCACTATGCTTCCGTTGCTCCTACTGACTACGACAACCCTCTGGCAGAATCATATACACGTGCACTTCTAAAGCTAGTTTAGAACGACGCTATACGCATTCTCCTTCTGGGTCTCATAGTCTGGAAAACAGTAGTGTCAAGTCTGGGTATATAAGAACCTCTCTGTCACCCTTCTTGAGGATACCGAAGTACCTCTTGGGCGCCTGAGATTACCCACCATATCTGCGGAGCGGCGAATGGAATGTCAAAACTGATTGAATCTTTCGGTCCTGTTAAAATTTTTTAGTAATCGTTTGCGGTTCTGGAATCACTTCCAGTTCTACCATTCTCCCACTACTGTTTTCTGAAAAGATCCATTTTACTAAAACTGTGGCGAGTCAAGAACAATATCACTATTGATCTTCCAGATGGTAGAAATTTAACCCTCGTCAAAGCCCGGGTTAACCCACAAACAGCCATTACAGAAACGTGCTTTGAGTTTATCCGAATTCTGGTTTTAAGCATCAGCTGGATAACTCCCTATACCTTAACATCGTTAAGATATAAATTGATTCTATATATATCTAATATAGAAACAAAAGCACTAATTTAATTGGAACCAGATTCAAAATCATGCAGCTGTCTCCAGTGCATATCAATTAAATGGAGAGATGCTGATCGTCATTACTCAACTTAGGAGTGCATCCAATTATGAGTAACCTAAAAGAGAAACAAGTTTCTCAAAACCATTACTATCAACTAAATACCATACAAAAGTATCTATATCTTCGATCACCTTGAAGAATCCCGATACTTGCATCACGTGGTTCTCTACTTTATTCTTGTACCTATAACTTCTCAAAACTTAGACTTTGTATTTCTACGAAACACTTGTCTAAAAACTAGAGAAGTCACAACTAAACAGAATATAGTACGAGTACCAACCCCTCCGTCCTAATGGACATTAGACAACATACAATATTTTGTATAAGTCCCCTGAGTTTAATAACTCAAATCCTGTGCGTCGTAGGTTGAAAACTGTATTATGGTTATGAAGAATTACACCGCTGTTGAATACTCCTTACCTAACCATCAACTGATATAGGTAAATGTCATGGACATAATTTCAAAAAATTATATCTCGCTTTATAAAATAAAGGTACAGATATATCAGTTTGAAATTGGTGCATAACAATGTGTTGCGTCACGGCAGCGCCCCGGCCGTCTATCCGAGGCCAAAATGCGAAATCAAAATTTTCTTAACTTTTAAACTGGCGCTACCGCGGACAATATACCCGGATCGAAACCATTAACCTATACTTGCTAACTAGAGATGGGGTTTGAGATATACCGAGTGATCCGAGTCCTCCGGTCTTCTCGTCATCGTCCCGATCTCCCGCGGAAACTCCGGTCGTTGCATCCTTGCCGGAAGGGCACCACATCGTCTGTATCTTTTACGGGCTCCCACCTCAATACCGAGGCAACTCGGGCATGAAGCTGGCCAGTCGACGTGCCCAAGATTTGCTGTAGAATGTAGTGTAGATGATGCTTGTCTCATTTGGGGTTTGTAGTTACCTTGATGGAGGAATAAGGTTATGGAAAAATGGTGCTTTCATTTTTCCAAAACTAGATGAATGAGATGATGAAATGAGTGCTACAACAAAATGGAAATTTCTCTCATTGCTTATCCAAAGTGGCCGGCCATCCAAGCTTGGAAATGGTGGAGGGAAAAGCATCACATATAAGGGAGGTGAATGTAGGATAAATCAAGAGGTGACCACAAACAAACATGAACCATGCTTATTACTTACAACCATATCAAATCTCATTAAAGCAAAAGCATGGATGAAAGATTCTAATCCTATCATAATCAAACCAATTGCATGAAACCCCTCCACAATGTGTTATTTGCAAACTTGCAAATAACACCCTCCATCGGAAAAGTCCGGCCGGGAAAGAACAAAGGAAAACCGGCCGGAACGGAATGCAAACTGGCAACTCCAGAAAACTGGTCCCGTAATAAATTACAGGAAAACCCCGATATTGTGCATACACACCCGCATCTGTATTCCGTCAGGATACAAATGCAAAGAGACAAAATCTACACTGTACTATACTAGGATCCGGCTTAAACCAAAGCCGGCTAGTAAAAATCCGTCCGATCCTGATCCGTGCAATACCGCACGTATCTGATCGAACCCTGCCATATAACTATACGGCCTCTAGTACAAACCGTCCGATCCTGATCCGTGCAATACCGCACGTATCTGATCGGACCCTGCCATATCTCCATACGGCCTCTACAGCGTTTCGCCCGAAAGCATGAGTAACTGAAAGTGTGGTGGACTCTAAAGACTCGTCAATACTATGGCTGTGGATTTAACCACTAGCACGTCAGAGGTATTAGCCAATACGTGACGGGCCACCAGCTATTGACCAAAAGGGACGTCGATGAGTGAACTCATCCTGACACCCTACTGAGCCTGTCAGTGACAATATCCGTATAGTCCGGTCCGTTCGTCTATGAGCATCGCATGGCGGGCCTAGGGGGTTGGTAAAAGTCAGACCCCCAAAGGCGGTACAAGTCGTGTCGGAGTGTAGCCCAGAACGCCCTGAGATACTACTGGAATACCTACCAGTAAATCTCCTGCCTCGGCCGAGGGCTTTGCGTAATGGCTTTCCTAGACACAGCGCGACCTCACCCCCAATACCGGGAGAGACGAACCCCTGCAGATCCGCTCACTGCCTCCATGTGGCTCGGGACTGTACCCAACTAAAACCTGTTTGCACGACTCCTTTGAGCCGTGGTAGGGTAGTAATCAAAGCACAGTGGGAACTCACACGAGACAAATGACGATCTCAGGTCGATGAACTAACCTGTACACATGTCACCTGGGAACTGCTATCTGACGTATGGTATAATCCCAACTAGCAGGTTCCCGGCGAGTCCTGTCCGGTGTACTCATAACCCAATGAGCACCTGTATACATCTTAGGTGAACCAACTGACACCAGTGGCTTGTGAGACCGGCCACCGCCCCTCGTCGGGGTCTCGACTGTATACACTAGTCTACTAATGGAGTATCGATGCCCAGTCTCGAAACTCCCACGACTAGGGACCTTTTAAGGATGTGCTTATAGACCCCAGCTCCCACGTATATGATCGCCATCATACTGCTGGTCGTCAAGCAAGAATCCTAGGGGCTCTATCAACGTGTAATAGCAACCTGTAAGGTCACCTTAAACAGTACACGATGATAAAGGTAAACCAGATAGCATACTATCATCTCGAGTAAGACTGTCGTCCCGGGATAGGTCCTCCCTCAATCATTGCAATCACGTGCCTGTGATCCAATAATTGACTCTGAGGGCACTATCTCCAACACAATGGATATTCAAAACCAAATGTTTGCCGTCCGGAAAAAACCCAGGCGACTTCCTCAAATATCACCAATTACAACGAATTCCAATATAATGAGGATGATCACCTAATTCCCAATAACTTACTCCCACTCATCATCTGTAAAAACCATATAGATGTGAGAATCAAACCTGGCAAATACATAACCGGGAGCAAAGGTCTAATTGGGAAATCAGTTTTCAATTAACAATGCACAGTGAAACTGAAACATGAAAATATTTCGAAGGGGTATTCAGGTATTCCTAGTAATGACTCTTCCATTATCAGATTCATGACTGTAACCGTATATTTTCTTGCCATCTCTCCAAATCCCTTTATTTGTCTTTACTCATTACCTTCTATACATCCCCTTAGGCTAAATGGTTTTCTTCCTTCCCTACCATTCGGCACCAGCCTATGGTTTGGAAGAAGACTATCCAATAAGCGTAATAGGTGTACTCTCCTAATCCTAGGAGTATTCGCAACCTGAGAGAAGGTAAAGATAAAAGACAACTGAATAAACCTTATTCCTATTTCTCCTGAACCAGAATCCATCTTCGAATTGGAACAAGTTCCTTCGAGTTCGTATATAACCATACGATGGATTTATCCAATGGAAGTGGATGTTCGTAATGATACGGAGTGTTCTGGAGAAATACAAAGGTGAAGTAGGAGTGGCGATGAAATATGTGGTTTGGTCGTGAATGATAGCAGTCATAATTTACTTTGCCCTCCTTCTAATCCCTTTATATGTCTTTACTTATTACCTTATGTACACCACACTTAGGCTAATTGGTTTTCTTCATTCCTTACCTTTCGGCACCTGCCTATGGTTTTGAAGTAGACTATCCAATAAGCACAATAGGTGTACCCTCTTCTAATCCTAGGAGTCCTCACAACCTGAGAGAAGGTAAAAGGAAAAGACAACTGAATGGTCCTATTCAATCTCTCCAGAACCAGAATCCATCCTCGAATTTGGAATAAGTTCTTTCGAGTACATATATAACCAAACGATGGATTTATCCAATGGAATTGGATGTTCGTAGTGATACGGGGTGTTCTGGAGAAATGCAAAGGGTAAAAGAAGGAGTGGCAATGATGTATGCAACTCAGACAATCCAAAAGCCAGTGTTTTAAGAAAGTTTGGTTAACTTGGTTACTGAGTCATAGTCTAGGGTCGGGCCATGGTCGCATCGAAAGAGAGAGAGAAAAGAAACACTCTGCGTGCACTCTAACCTAGATTAGAATGGTTAATCACTTTATCTAATCAGGATGTCTCCCACTATATCCTCAAATTCTCCTCCAAACCTGAAAGAAGAATTAGTCGGGATCACCCGAGGAGTAAACCAACTCATCAGTGGGAATCGGGATCCAACTATCATCGCATGATAACTTGATGGAATCCACTCAAGTCACCACACTCCAGAAGGTATGCGTAAGCCTGGCAAGTTTTCTGTATGTTTGAAACTCCCGATGTGATTTTTACCCCTAGGACCCAAGTGACCTTGACTGAGCCAACATATCAAAGGATACTAGTCAAGTTCAACCCGCCATTATCTTGATTGCATTAGACCCACCCGCACGAGTCCTTGACTGAGCCAAAATGACCGCACGACTGTCCTAACCAATCGCATATCCATGCAACAGAAAAGCATTACAGAGCTACCGCACACTACGCCTCGCTGAGCACGACATACGTAACACGAATACTAAGCAATACTAATCTGAAATGACGGAGGGCTACGGCTGGTTTTTGGTGAAAAACCTTTAACGTAATGAACTTTATATCGTTGAAGGAATCCAAGTGGTTTTACAAATATATAGTGGCGAAAACTTTTGCTAAAGAAGTCACTCCCGGTGAAGGGGTCTCGGCTCTTTCCTCGTAGAATGAGGTGCAGGCTATTCCAAACTGAATACCACGATACAAATCAAAAAGTAATTGACTATAGTGAATTTATTACCCTGACGCAAACCTCTGCCTAAGGGGTCACTCCCGATGAAGGGATCTCGGCCCTTGCCTCGTCGAATGAGGTGTTGGATATTCATAACTGAATACCACTGTGCAAAACAAAAGAGAACGTCCTTGTAATAACAGCTTTTTGAAATTGTTCCAATAACATCGAATATGTTTGTTTTCCTTGCATTGATCAGAATCAATGCAGTCCCATCAATTAACATATCACACTAGAAAAGAACGAAAAATAAAATGTACGTATATACCATTCGCATTAGCCACTGGGTCCCATCATCACCCGTTAGGTTACTTAACTAACGACAGAGCGGGGACTGGACTAGCGCGAGTGTAAAACATATACAACATATACTAGTATATATATAAATATATATAATAATCACTCCAGGCGTGATAAATGCAACATCACAGAAAAGTAATAAGCATCACAGAACAATACAGATAATCTGGGAGCCCCGGGTTTCCTTTGAGCCGCAAATGAAACCCGACATTCCCCTGGTCATGTGGATAGCCTGTGCAATGAAAATCTAGACCCCTACGAGTGCAGCAAGTTACCCGCCAAAACCAGAAGTGAGGCAGCCCCCTTCAACAAAGTGAATGGACCACCCAGCACTTCACGGAATCCGGTAACTTGAGCACCCCTCCTTCGGTCAACCTGATCCCCCTACGAGTGCGGCGAATAACCCGCCAATTCTAGAGTGAAGCCCCCTCCGTCTCAAAGCCATGAGATGCAGGCCCGTTGCCCTTTAGAACCCAGCTATCCGTGCACTCCACCGCGGGGTAATCCTAGTACAGAAAAGAAAATAATATATAAGGGTGACATCGACCTCAACCCGGTCGTGCCCCAAATGAATAATATACAAACTGGCAGTAACGGTAGTTCACATGTCGGACACTCGCCCCGCAACATCAAATGTACAAATAAAATTAAACTGTACTAACATTGCACCATACCTATCCACCATGACGATCCACAACAATACAGCACAACACAGAACATCAACGTGAATGTCACGTTCGTAAACCCGTCTAAATGAGCTATAGCAATTAGACAAGATTTACCGCTCGAATGACATTCACGGTCGCAGATAGTAATATAAGTACTGTGAACTATCATATTTAAAATTTCGATCGACAAAATTTCCCGAAGTGGGTCCCAAGTGCAAAACCCAGCACTCAAACAAATCTGGGCCAAAACAAAACATTCCAGAAACCACAATTCCACACGAAAGACACCCAGAAGAAAAATGGTGCACTGTTGCCACCATACCACCGCGCAACCGCGGCAAACATGATGTTTCCGCCGCGGTTTTGCAGTTCGATGATGAGAACGTACTCTCAAATTTCTTTAGGGTTCTTAAAAAAACCTATATGATTTTCTGACACACTGAAAATAATTTTTTGACCACTTTTAAAATTCGGCAGAAACTTGGAAAATGGAATTGCGGTTTCGGAAATTTTGATCGATCAATATTTTAAACATGTTAGAACAAGCTAGTAAGGGTTAATGGCGTGGCTCTGATACCATGTTGGGTTACGGCAGCGCCCCGGCCGTCTTTCAGAGGCCAAATACGGAACAAAAACTTTTCAAAACTTGGCGCTACCATAACCAAAAACCCTGATCGTTTCATTAACCGTTAACTAGCAATCTACAAAGAAATTAGAATGGCTATACCGATCGATCCGTGTCCTTCGGTCTTTAGCCACCATCCTTAACTCCTCAAGGCATCTCCGATCTCGCTCGATCTCCGGTCTCCTCGTCGAAAGGGCACCATGTCAAGAAGTCTTTTTACGGGCTCCCGCTTCAAACCGAAGCAACTTGGACATGAAGTTTGCTAGCCGACATGTCCAAGATGAAGTAGAGAATGTGTGTGATAACTTTGTCTCTAAACATCCATTGATTCTCAACACATGAGATTGTATGGATGGAGGTTGAAGATGAAGCCATTAATGGAGATTGTGAGCTCAAGAAGAAAGAGGAAGAAGAAGTGCTTTCTTTTGTTATTGTGTTGGAATGATAATGTGAGAGAGAAATAATAATCTCAAGACCAACCCCTTAGCTTCATGGCTGCCCTCTCTCTCTCCTCATATCATTTCAACACCCTAATCAATCAAAAAGATGACATTTGCACAAATAAAAAGACTATGAGTCATCACCCATGCACATGCCACAGTTAATGCTCCTCATGATGACTTGAGCTCATAATTACCACTAATAAACATTAATCCAAATGTTTAACCCAAAAAGAGTCTAAAGTAAACTCATGACGGATCACAAGGATGCCCCTCACCTGTATATACATACCTGCATCCGCATTCCGACTGAATGCGAATGCAATGAGACGAAAGTAATCCAACAAATCTAATACTAGGATCCGGCTTAAACCAAAACCCACTAGTATGATCCGTCCGATCATGATCCATGCACAAGTGCACGTATATGATCGAACCCTGCTATAAAATCATACGGCCTCTACAACGTTTCGCCCGAACTTGAGAAACTTTCTGTGGGGGACTCTAATGACTCATCAATACGCTGGCTGTGGATTTAACTACAAGCACGTCAGAGACACTAGCTGTGCGTAACGGCTGCCGAGGTATTAAGCGAAAGAGAAGCCGATGAGCGAACTCATCCAGGAACCCTACTGAGCCTAACAGTGACAATATCCGTACAGTTCGGTCTGTTCGTCTAAAAGTATCGCATATCGGGTCTAGAGGGATGGATAAAGTTAGACCCAAATAACGCGATATTTAGTGTCGGTATGAAACCTATCACCACCAGAGAAACTACCGATCCTAGATCGGTAATTCTCGACTACCTTGGCCAAGGTTTTCTGGTGATGGCCAGCACTGTGCGACATCAACCCCCAATACCGGGAGAGACGAATCCCCGACGATCCGCTCACTGCCTCTATGTGGCTCGGGACTGTACCCAACTAAAACCTGTTTGCATTATTCCTTTGAGCCGTGGTAGGGTAGTAATCAAAGCACTATGGGAATTCACACAAGACAAATGACGATCTCAGGTCTACAGACTAACCTGTACGCATGTCACCTAGAATTTGCTATCAGACAATAGGTATAATACCAACTAGCAGGTTCCCGTTTAGTCCGTCCAGTGTATTCATAACCCAATGAGCACCTGTATACTATCTTAGGTGAACAAACTAACACCAATGGATTGTGAGACTTGACCACCGTCCCCCATCGGGGTCTCGATCAGTATACACTAGTCTACTCTGGAGTATCGGTGCCCGGTCTCGAAACTCCCACGACAAGGGATATTTAAGGATGCTCTTATAGGCCACGATCTCCCACGTATATGATCGCCATCATAATGCTGGTAGTCAAGCAAGAATCCTATGGGCTCTATCAACATGTAATAGTGATGCTAAAGACAAACCAGATAACATACTATCATCTCGAGTAAGACTGTCCTACCGGTATAGGTCCTCCCTTAATCATTGCAATCACGTGCCTGTGATCCAATAATTGACTTGAGGGCACTACAACCAACAGTAGGGCATATATGCTGATATGTGCGGGAGCCTGATTAAATACGAGTATGTGATACCGTATTCTAATCTGTCGATAAATGTTATCGTTCAGATTATATGTGATATAACCGGATTATTGAATCGAGTGTTGATTTGATAATTTTATATACAGATAAATGATATTAGTCGGTTATATATGATATAACCGGATTATTAAATCAGGTGTTAATTTAATAATTTGATATAATTATTTTTTAACTAATATTATTGCTTACTTAAGTTATTATTATCTTAATATATATTTATATGTGTGTATGTATGTATGTATGTCTGTGTGTGTGTGTGTATTTGATTTTCTATTTTAAGAAAATAAAAAAAGATGAGGTGGAAAATTGGAGATATTTGTAGAATGGGTGAGACATGGTATTTTCATTTGTTTATTAGTCTTGATTCACTATTGAAGCATGGTTGGAATTATTTATGCGTAAATAATCCATGCTTCAACAAGTGTGGTTGATGAAAAGCCATTCTTCACTTCACATTTTTTTCTTAGCTCATTTTCTCTTGCTCTCTCCCATTATCTTCTTCTTCTTCCTCAAACAAACCCTAACTCTCACATGAGTTGCGAACCTTAAGGTTTGTGAGAATCCTTAGTGAGCTAAAAAACCTTACTTCATCAACCTACACTATATTAGCCATTAAGTAAGATTGTTTCCTTCACTAATGAAAGATTAGTGAAGAGCTAGTTTGAACTAGAGAAGCTTCAAAGTGGATTATCTTCGGCCTCGAAGATCGTGAAGTAAGCTCATACATTTCTTCAAGTGGAGACAAGAGGAGTCGTAGGGACTACTACCTGGAACTTTAGAAGAGAAGGACTTGGTCTACAAAAGTTGTAGTCTCTTTCTCTCAGTGTAGTTCTAGTTATATCATTACTTAAACCCTAATACTCTAGTTAAGATTCTAGGTTAGTGTAGCTTAGCACACCAAAATTTTAAAAATAGCATGCTTAATGCTTGTGAAAACCCAGTAGTGGTGCTCAGGAAACACTTTCAGAATCTAACCCTTCTCTAGTAATTCGGCGACTTGTTTCTTTATCTCTTCTAGTTCCACCGGCGTCATTGGATAATAAGCCTTTGAAATCGACGTTGCTCCAGGAATAAGATCGATCGCGAACTCCACATCTCGTTTTGGCTGTAAACTCGAGATGTCCTCGAACACATCTATAAAATCCTGAACTACTGCTGGTGCATCTTCCTTGTTTACTTCCATCGACGAAAGAACGGCATTAGTCGGCCTAGCTCGAAATTCGACTGGCCTGACGAATCTGCTACCTTCCAAAAATATGAACTCCGAATGTCCGGGAATCTGGAAAATAACTTTTTTTCCCTACAATCAATGTGAGCATAGAGAATGCCAAGAAAATCCATTCCCAAGATAACATCATGGCTGCAAGTATCAATCACCAAGAAATCTGCGAACTCCCGTCCGCAAATAACGATCGAGCAACCCTTGCACTCACTACTAGATATAATTCTCCCATTCTCAGTGTGTATGTCCTAGCAACTTAACAGGGCCGTGTATGGAATACAGTGTGCACTAATAAACTTGGACGACATGAAGCAATGGGATGCACCTGAATCGAATAATGCCCATGTGGGAAAATTATAGACAAGCAGGATACCTGAAACAACGTCATCTGACGCCTTGGCCTCCTCGGCGGTCAAGATGAAGGCCCATGCTTGATTAGGCCTCTGAGTGATTAGCTTCTGCCCATGAATCTGCTTCTGTGGTGGTTTCTGAATATCGTCTCTCAATCATAGTTTTGAAGGGCAAGTACTGATGGTATGGTCAGCTGATCCACAAACTAAACAAATTCTGAGCCTCCTTCGACAGTCCTTCTGTATGTTTCCGGGTGGATGGAAAAGTCACAAATCATACATCTTTTCTGATCGGATATAAAAGGTTTCTTCATGGGTACAGTGCCTCGCTTGTTTACCGGAATGCTTCTGCGTACAGGAGCACTATTTGGCGTAAACGCCGTCTTCCGCACTACAACTTCTTGCTGCAGATTACCCTTTGTCTTTACCGATAAACTCTGTTGCTCCCTTGCTGCCTTGAAAACTTGGGAGAAGGTGGTCAATCCCAGAGATATGATGTGTCTCTGAATCTCCACATCCAAGCTACGCATAAACCTCCTTGCACTAGCTGCGTCATTGGCAACCAAGGGCCCCGCAAATCGACCAAGCCGAGTCCACTCAGCCGCATGTGTATCAACGGATTTGTCATTTTTTCTAATGAACTTCTCTTCCATTTTCTCCCGAGCAGATTGCGGGAAGAACTTATCCAAGAAGCTACACGAAAACATTGCCCAACTGATCGTCTTAGTCAGACGGGTCTCCTCTACGAGCCACCACTCGCGAGCGTAATCTACTAATTGCATGCATACTACATCCACCATTTTCTCATTTTGAATCTGCGCGACAATGAGCAGGTTCTCTATATTAACTAGCCACTGCTCTGCTGGTGATTGATTTCTATGTGAAGTGAGTAGTAGTAAATAACCGCAATCAATAACGGTGTCGCATGTAGCTAGCCAAGATGAGTACGGGTCGTCCTCAGGGATATGTGGAATATTTTAATCTTTCCATAGACGTGTTGATTAGAAAAGAGGAAGGATAAATGAATAAAGAATAGTAAAGAATAGTTTCTAGATCTATGTTAAACACGGATGTAGAATACAGATCTAGTTTAAATACTGATATAGATTTTATAAGAAGAGAGCTTGTAGGGTTCGTTCGGATTTAGTAGTCATGGATGACTTATAAAAATGACTTCTTTTATCTATTGATAGATTTAAAACTAGATTGATAGTGATGAATGAGGATTAGGGTTCTTGGAAGAAACTAGGGTTTCCACTCTATTGACCCTTGTCCTTTCATTGATCTCTATTCATCTCTAGCCCTTAACAAAACAATTGTTAATCTGATCTCAAATCGTGGTCGACACTAGCAATAAATTGGTAGCGCGCCCGATAAGACTGTTAACGATTCTTTTGCTAACGTTTATAAAATTCAAAGGACTTAAAAGAAGTTAAAGTATTTTCGCATCCATTGTTCTACCCTAATCCTACGAACCCTATCAAGCGAAGAATTACTCGCGCATGATAAAGATAGAAGAATGGATAGAGAATGAGATCATAATGTAGAAATTAAATACTAAATAATTAATCTAATGATCTACTTTTATTAATCACAAGTACAATTCTTCGAGTTTAGATTACAAGAGGAAGAAGAAATTGCTCTCGGTCTCTGCCTCGTAGGAAGTAGATGCTCCGTTGAATCTCACGTCGTCTTATCATATCGAATTGTGGACCTGTCGTGGATCACTTTTCTTTAACGATGATTTGCTTCGTGTAAAGATTGATGATTTCTAAGTTTGGCCCCCGGTCCTTTAAATAGTCCCAAAACCAGAAACTATAGATCCTAAGAATTAGGGGTTGTTGTTGGAAATCTAACCTAAAAATCTTAAATCCTAACTTGTTGAATCGACCGCGGATCCGCTGCATATGGCATGTTTTGGCCGCGGAACCGCGGCCTTTTGGTGTGATCATGGATTCAGAATTCTGAGCCTGCTTCATTGTGACACATGGAGATTTATTTGATATCTGGAATCTTTATATCTTTTCTGAGTCTCTGTCAGTATTAATTCTTCGATTTTATTTAACTTTATCAGCAGATTTTTTATTCCCGACATCTCGATATCCCGATCTCCTGACCTGAGCTAAAACTTGCACAATATATCAATGAATAATGTTAGAAATGTTTGGTATTTTTGAGATATTATCCTAACCATTTTATATGATATTATATTTTAAAAATATTGATTAAGAATATTTGATATGATATGCATATTCAAATTATCAAAATATTATATAAATATTATATGCATACATTTTCCTTCATAATGTTAATTATAATATATAAACATATGGTAAATAGTATTTTTGTAGATAAACCCAAATATGTTCTATATTTATAATAAACACTTTTAAATATTTATCAAAAGTAAGGAAAATGTTATATCAAAAGTGCGATATTTTCGACTGAACAAATACCCTCAAACTTAACTTTGATCGTCCCGAGCAAACTATTTATTTAAGAGAGGGAGAAAAAAAATAAAAACCTAACTAGCACACTTACGTAGGCAACACGATTGCACTGAGTACGTGCAACGTGCCTTTAAACCTCTAGTTGTCCCTAGTAGGAGGAGTGTTGTCTCCTAAGAGTTTTCAGCGGATTACACCCTCAAAATCCCATAATAAAAGAAAGATGTTGAAAGTTACATACAAAGATAAGAACTATAAAAGAAATAACTTGAAAAGAAGAGTTTTCAACTACACTAGCTTTTCAGTTGCTATGAGCCATATCTTAATGGTCGTGAAAAAATGCTAGAAATCACATCATCCCTCAATAAAACATCGTCTTTAGTTTTCATCCCTATCTTTCTTCCAAACATTGATCATATACCCCTACGTGTGTGTAAAAGACATCCCTACACTTAGAAAATTCAATTCAAGCTATCATACTCTTGTCCATCTTTCTTAATACTTTTTAGTTGGTGAATATTTTAGATGGAATTGCTCACACATTTTTCATGCGACCGTTAATACTTCTTGAGATAAAAACCGACCGATTACCAAATGTGCTCGCTTATTTAGGCGTAATTATCCTCGTCTTGCAACACCTAAGGTTTAGCAGTGGCTCCCAAACCAGTTGGTCTAAGGCACTAGGTGATAAAGCACCCTCGCTATATTTTTTATGCTGCCTTAAGTAATTACAAAATCAGGGTTCATTTTTTTCTTCACCACTTATACTTTTTTTTATTTCATACTTATTCTTTTATACAAGAGCATTTCAAGGTATCCTCTACTATCCCAAGTTTCAAGATGTGTGACAGTGCATATAGTAGGGTATCAACGTTCAAAAGTTTGGAATCAAGAATAGGGACTATTTTTCAGACTTATTTTTATCCTCAGATTAGTAATTTCCTTCATCTTACTAACCCTTGGGACAACGGCTCATAACTACTTATTACTAGCTTAGTTTAAGAAAATATCTAATTTTCTAACTTTTCTCAAACTATTCCTATCTTTCAAATGTAATTTTTCACTTTCAAACTTTCATTATCAAAATTTTTTTGTGCTTATATATAATACAATGCAATATAATGCGTGAATAAGCAAAAACCTCCCCCAAACTTATTTGCAGCAGTGTCCTCACTGATATCGTCTGTTAAGCTTTAAAAAACCCGTAGACTTTGGAGGAAAAATTATCAAAGGGGACATGAATAAATGACTGTGAAATACTCCCCCAAACTTATTTTTGGCTCATAATTTTGTATAAAAAAAAAATTTCTTTCAAGAGCCAAAATATTTTCTCCCCCCCAAACTTGAGTGAAACCGTATTAAGCATTTAAAATTATGAGGGGGATTAAAGTCATTGGTCAAAGTAAAGCTTTACAAAGACCAAAAGTCAACACCAACCACTCAAAAATTTTATTGATGTAACGTAATGGTTGGTAGAAGAGCATGTTATATGTAGACAAGAAGTGGGGAGGAGATAAGAGGTGGTATGGTTTACGTCTCGGTTGATAGTGACGAAACAGTGATGGTGAATGAAAATGAGAATGTGAATGATTAGGAATGGAAAGAATAGTCGCATTCTAGTATGGGATAAGAATAAATGATGGTGGTTCAACATCTTCGGGTGGAGGTTGATTAATCACAAAATCTGTATCATTTAGGAATGCGAGTTCGTCGGTGAAAATATTTTCGAAACTTTCATCGATGGTCCGATTGAACGTTTCAATGTCAATAAGTGTCGCGCCAGAATTCAACACACTTGATTTGTCAAAAATTATGGAGGTAGGAGACTCGAATCTACCTCATTCTTAAAAGAGTCTAAATCAAGTTGTCTTTCTAGAATTATCGAACTCTATCGCATTGTGATTCATCAACACTCGCTAAAATTTAAGGAAGAATAGAAGACCAGAGAAAGTGGAAGATGAAATTGGTAAAAAAATTGATGTGTCGTGTGTTGCTGAACCAGATGTGGGAAATGAAGGCTGAATTTCGTTTTGGTTTTCGGTCATACATTTATCATCAATTTCAAGACGCATATGGGGTTCGAGAAGAACAGTTACAGGTTCGAGATGATGACCACACGAGAGTGAAAGGATCTGATGAATTCGTAGGACAAACTCATCCAAAATTTTGGGTTCATCATCCAATATATCCCCAACGTTAATATCCTCAATCAAGTGAAGCTTAAAATTCTCAGAAACCCCATCAAAAGCAGGGTTTTCAATCAATTGTGGTTCTAGAGTGGAGGTGTAGAGATCACAAGGATTGGATGTGGCTTCACTTGAAATGGACCCTTCACAATCGGGTAAATCAAACACTACAATGTCACACAACTCATCAGACATTCTATCTTCAATTGATGAATCATTTTGTGTACTTGATAGATCTATGAAACTGGAGTCGTGGATTTCAATTTGGGATGGGGAGCTTTGATTGGAAAGGTGTACCGCTCTCTCTCACTACCCAAATTCTCGATTTGTCCTATGGTCGTATCATACATTGAAAAATTTTGAGCTGGTTCGAAACTAGTTGCTTGTTCGTTTTGTTGTATGAGGATGGCCATGCACTCATTCAATTCCTCTATGGCGCGGTGCGACGCTACCCGATATTCTTCCACGGTCTGTTCAAGACTATACATGGGTCGGTAAGGGGTTTCAGTATAAAATTGAAATTCTTGTGGATAGGTAAAACTCCCAAATGACTGACTAGAAGAAATTTCTAGAGAAGGTGTAAAAGTCGAGTAGGATTGATAGGAATCGAATGGTTGTGAAAATTGGGTAGGAGTAGGATCAACATTGTGATAAGAAGAATATTGATATTGGTTTGTTGGTTGTCGACTGTCAACAGATGCCATATACGCCACAAAACGAGTAGTAAAATCTTCTTTAAAAAGAGGTAGTGTTTGTTGTCCAACGGTTTGACCAGATTGAAACTTTGTCCATTAGTCCTCGCTATATACTCAGCGATGGACATGCGTTTAGGAGTTCCCTCACACGTGTTAGATGGAGTATCAACAGAAAAAGATGTAGAATTTTGATGCGGTTGATAGGATCTGGAGTGAGGTGGCCAACCGTTTCTTTCCGCTTGCTCTATCTGATATCTTAAAGACATGGTAGAGTCGGATAGTATACCGAAGCGATTATGAAAACAAGAAATATTTGGTTCTGGATAACAAAACTCGGCAAGAGTTCTTTTATTTAGGTTACCGATTATAAGAAGGTGAAAAGAAAAGAGGGTGAAAAGATTTAAGCTCTAGTTGGATTGTTTTGCTTTGAAAATGGAAATTGAGGGTTGACTCGACAAATCACAAAATGCACAAGTAAACCCTAAAACTAAGGTCACCTAGGTCAAGCACTAGACCGCTCCTAGACTTCCAAAGGACAGGCCGCAGGATCAATCCTCTACCGCCTCTTTATTACTCTTGTGGCCAGATAAGTGTCAGGTAAGTGGAAGGTATCCGCTATACGAATAACCGAAAATAGCGGGCCTAATTAAGTAACCACTTGCCTAGACACACTTCCCTAGACACCATAAAAGAAATGCGGATAAGCGATAGATTACCCACGACCTTCCTCTGTCCTAATTGAGCACGACGACCCTTAGAGTCTTGGTCTAGATATTTTTTAATTAATGTAGGGTGATGCGGATGCTCGTTTTGTTATTTGTGGGGCCTAGGAAGGGTGATGAAATCCCCACCTAATCTGAATTGTGGTCTTGCCCCTTAAAGTCCGTATTAAAATATGCAAAAACAACCAGCAAAACAAAACACGTAAAAAGATTTTTGAGCGGCGATATTTTGCAAAGAATCCTGCAGAAAAATATATTATTGGATTTCTAGAGGAGAGAGAAAGAGTTTAGAAATATACCAGAGAATTTTGGGGGCACAACTCCCCAATTCCGCGGCGGTCCCGCCGCGCTTTAGAGGGGTCATTGTTTAATTTTTTCACTGTGGCCTCCTTTTTTCGTATGGGTCTTGATGAATGTCTCTTAATCTTTATCTCCTCACTAAAGTGACTCCAGATTCCCTCGCAAAAATCGCACACTAATCGTTAAATACACAGTTTGCTGTTTTATTTTATTTTATGATATGGATCGAATAAGAATTCAACATGAATGGTAAGAAAAAAATTACGCTCGAATCCCCGGCAACGGCGCCATTTGATTGATTTCTATGTGAAGTGAGTAGTAGTAAATAACCGCAATCAATAACGGTGTCGCGTATAGCTAGCCGAGATGAGTACGGGTCGTTCTCAGGGACATTTGGAATCTTTTAATCTTGCCTTAAAAGTGTTGATTAGAAAAGAGGAAGGATAGAAGAATAAAGAATAGTGGAGAATAGTTTCTAGATCTATGTTAAATATGGATGTAGAATACGGATCTAGTTTAAATACGGATATAGATTTTATAAGAAGAGGGCTTGTAGGGTTTGTTCGGATTTAGTAGTTATGGATGACTAATAAAGATGACACCTTTTATCTATTGATAGATTTAAAACTAGATTGATAGTGATGAATGGGGATTAGGGTTCTTGGAAGAAACTAGGGTTTCCACTCTATTGACCCTTGTCCTTTCATTGATCTCTATTCATTTCTAGCCCTTGACAAAACAATTGTTAATCTGATCTCAAATCGTGGTCGAGACTAGTAATAAATTGGTAGCGCACCCGATAAAGATGTTAACGATTCTTTTACTAAAGTTTATAAATTTCATAAGATTTAAAAAAGTTAAAGTATTTCCTCATCCATTATTCTACTCTAATCCTACGAACCCTGTCAAGCGGAGAATTACTTGCACATGATGGAGATAGAAGAAAAATGGATAGAGAATGAGATCATAATGCATAAATTAAATACTAAATAATTAATCTAATGATCTACCTTTATTAATCAACTTCACAAGTACAATTCTTCGAGTTTAGATTACAAGAGGAAGAAGAAGTTGCTCTCGATCTTTGCCTCGTATGAAGTAGATGCTCCGTCGAATCTCACGTCGTCTGATCATTTCGAATCGCGGACCTATCGTGGATCACTTTTTCTTTGACGGTGATTTGCTTCGTGTAAAGATTGATGATTTCTAAGTTTAGCCCTCGGTCCTTTAAATAGTCCCAAAACCAAAAACTATAGATCCCAAGAATTAGGGTTTGTTGTTGGAAATATAACATAAAAATCCCAAATCCTAACTCGTTGAATCGGCCGCGGATCCACCGCATATGGCATGTTTTGGCCGTGGAACCGCGGCCGTTTGGTGTGATCATGGTTTCAGAATTCAGGGGCTGCTTCATTGTGACACATGGAGATTTATTTGATGTCTGGAATTTTCATATCTTTTCTGAGTCTCTGCCAGTATTGATTCTTCGATTTTATTTAACTTTATCGGCAGATTTTTGATTCCCGACATCTCGATATCCCGATCTCCTGACCTGAGCTTAAACTTGCACAATATCTCAATGAATAATGTTAATAATATTTGGTATTTTTGAGATATTATCCTAACCATTTTATATGATATTATATTTTAAGAATATTGATTAAGAATATTTGATATGATATGCATATTTAAATTATCAAAATATTATATAAATATTATATTCATACATTTTCCTTCATAATGTTAATTATAATATATAAACATATGGTAAATAATATTTTTGTAGATAAACCCAAATATGTTCTATATTTATAATAAACACATTTAAATATTTATGAAAAGCAAGGAAAATGTTATATCAAAAGTGTGATATTTTCGACTGAACAGCTGGCAATGGCTTTTCGAATCTTGTAAATGTGGACGGACCGAGCATTCTAAAGTCTGCCACGGTTCCCTCATGCTGCGTTGGCCTGGGTGCTACTGCAACTACGGACTGCTGGACCATCCGCAAACTCTCTTGGAAAGCCTCGGCCTGGCGTTGATTTAGCTCAGTTTGCCGCTTTTGGTTTTCAAGCATACCATGTACAACTCTAAGTAATACGGCGTTATCAACATGCCTCTGGTATGATCAAAAATCTCTATCCGCCATAATTCTGAATCCAAGACACGGAAGGGGATTAGTGATGGTAAACAGGATTCAATAAACATGATAGTTATAGATTCAAGACTGGCAAGATAGTATTGTGGCAGGACATGTTCCTAATTCCGGGTTTTCTGGTTAGTGTATTGGGTTCAATACCCAACTACAAAAGAACCAAACCATACTAATCCAAAATCCTATGTCTCTGATACCAAACAAACCCTGTCACACCCCGCTTCCCAAAATACGTAAACCCGGCACGTGACAGAGCCAACTATGCTACCTGTGGCTAGGAATCATCCCTCCACAGTCACATTACAGCTGTCAATCGGATATCAAGAACAGTAAAATAGAATATAATCTACCAACACATGTCCATCTGCCACAGTAAATAAAATCAAGAAATGCATATAGTGGAAACGAATCAATATCCAATAAACAATAGTATCTGAATCACGTCCCAATATGGGCTCACATCAATAAAAATGAAACTGTTGAAGTAAATAAACTAAGAATCTCTAAACTAAATGCCTAGCTCCTCACTGCTTGGCTTGCTTGCCAAAATACTCTTGATCTGCCTGCGATAAAGGTAAAGGAACTGGGCCATGCAAAACCCAGATGTCAGTACGTCATAATATCAAAATAATAGCGATAACCAGGATATGATGCTACGATTAAATATGAATATAAATGATAAACATGGGTATAAATAGTGAGCTATATGTATGCGATGTGTACCCTAAAGTCTGTTCTTCTAGGTTATCTATTCTACAAGTCTTTGAAATCAATTAATGTAACCCTCATCGTAACTCAACAGTATATATCCCGTTCAAACCCCTATAGGATCACGGCACAATGATTATTCCGTAATGCCCGGAATCATGGAAAACAATGATTTATTCCGTAACACCCGGAATCACGGCAAACAATAATAATATCGTCTTGAGTTATGTTTCGGTTAGATTCTTGATTTCCCTTTTCCCCCCAAGGTTCTGTATTCAAGTCAGGTATTTCCAATATAATCTAATGCCAACACAGAATCAAGCAGGTACCGGTCTTGTCTATGTAGACAACAAGTCACGTCCATCAAGACAACAATCAGGATTGTTGGCATTAGCAATAAGATCCAAGTAACAGGTCTGGTAATGTGTCGTGAACATGCCATGTACTGTATATTAACTAAAATAGATACCAATGAAAAACTGTAATCAATATCGAAACACAATTAATGTCAGGATGCATATGTATCTGTAACGACTCTGAAATCACTGAACAGAAATTTCTTGTTATTGTACAGAAAAGGCTATTTCAGTCTGTGTAAGAGTTAAAAGTTATTTTTGATTAATAAAAGCAAAAAACAACTTGTAGCTCACTAGTAAAGCCTCTGCACTACTGTGATATAGCCAGTGTGTTCGATTCTCATCAGACACGATTATTTTTTCAGATTTTTCTTATTAATTTTTGGAAGCCCAAAAGTTGCACGTGCAATACACGGGGAAATAAAAAGCTTCAGAAAAATCAAACAGACGCAATGAGGTGTACACACCCAAATACCCACGTGGCACGAATCTCGAGGCAAGTCAACGAGATCCGACCGACCGTTTCATGGGAATGGTCAGCGTCGACGGTCGATTTAGGTCCATTTGCCTCTGTGCTTTGCACACACACCCTTTCGACTCCCCTTAACTCCCCTACACTGTTTGATTTTCCTGCAATCAAACAGAGACCTTTCAATTCACCATTCAACACTTTTTAATACATTTTAATCCAAAATTTTAATTTCCAAACCCTAATTCTTCACTATAAATACCACCCCATGCCTTGTCTCTTCACCATTCTGAAATTCTAGCAAAAACATTTTCTCAAAAAGTTTCTAAGTGCAAGTGGAGTCAAGTGGAGTTAAGGACCAAGCTTGTTCTGTCGAAGATCGAAGCCGTTTCCGGAGCCCCCGCGACGCTACGAAGCCCCCTCTCTTCTTCCTTATCCTTTTCTCTTTCTCGATATTACCAAACCATAAGTGCCTCTCATCTCTTCTTCTTTTCATCGTTATTCATCTCCTAAAATGATATCGGTAAAGTGGAGTTACCTCCGATGCTTTTCTTTTTAAACTTGAAACTCCTTTTTCCTTTATACCTTGGTCAAACTAATGTTACCACCCTACTTGTAACTTTAATTACAAACGTTTAGTTTCAAGATTAACCAAAATTTTCATGTGAAACAAACATAAACGAACTTTTTCATTATAATACCTTGAACTTTATTATCAGCTCTTTTCGATATTGGCTAAAACAATACCTTTAGAAAAACTTCACGAGGTAACGACCTACCCCACACGCATACTTTGGTTTCATAGCACGTTGTCTACATATATGTATGGTTGGTCCAAAGAATAGCCTTTACATTAAAATACCACATCTATTAAAAACCAGGTTTCTTTTAAAGCGGTATTTTGTAATCCTTGGCAAATACGCCTCCACAAACCTCGTTAGGGAACCCGCTAATGAATGGTGCGGATTATTGCACATCCTTGGGATAGTAGAGTGAGGTGCAGAACTCCTCACGGAGTATTCGATCTCGAAAGGAGATAAAATACGGTTTTTAAGAAATGCGACTTTTCAAAATAAAACTATTTTTTTTAAAAATTATATAAAAATCATAAATTCATATTTTCAATAAAAACAAATTAAGAAACTATATTTTTAAAATAAAAGATTAGAATTTTTAATAAAACACCACCAAGTTTCCAAAAGTAGCAGTTTTCACAAAAATACTATAAACTTTTAAAAAGCTAGGTTTTATCACCAAAACACTACAACAATTAAAATATATGTTCATAAAAACCCTAAATAATACCAATCACCCTCGATATTTATTTTTAAACTATATTAAAATCTTTTTCATAAAACCCATTCAAGATATGTAAAACAATATTTTAAGGACTCTAGTTTAATATAGGTTTAAGCGGGATCAATTCTCTTGAGCCCCAGGGAGCCAAATAAAGTGAGTTCTTGCCTATTCAGGTTAGACAACTTAATGGAGTTATCAATGACAATTGTCTTGGAAAAAAACACAAATCCTACCGTCCATGTGCAGCAGTTGCCGATTTCTCCCGAACCTAAAATTCTAACAATTTATATCAATTCACCTGAAAAGACATGAACTCAAATCCAAACTCAAATCTAAACTTGAACTCGAATTCGAATACAAACTCGAACTCTAACCTAACTTGAATCTAAATTCTAATATGTACTCGAATCCAATCTACTCGAAACAACTTGACTCGAATCCAAATTGCAATTGCCATGACTCGTACATTACTCGACTCACTCGAATACAATCTACACCTTTTGCAATCTAGGGTTTTTATCAAGACATGTCAATCAATAAATCAAATCAATTAAGTATATTAACCAGTTATAATATATTATACATGGGGTGCTTGGGATAGTTTCTTGTGTGAATCCAACGGAGCTTCAGGAGTCCCGTATTAACCTCTTTTTTATTTTACTCGAATATCAGTCGGGTTGACTTATGCACAGCCTAGAGCCCAGATACTAACACATGAAATGGGCCCGTATTTCCTTTCTCCTGGGGACCTACTCTTAAGCTCATGAATACTTCTACGGTTGCGTTGACATTCACACTTGGAACTTAACGTTAACATAGTGACCAGCTAGAGACCTATAGTATATATTTACCCATGATCCTATACTCTTACTCGTTATATATATATTCTACACTTGTCATTTTCTTTACTCTTACCTATCTTTGGGACTTACCGAGCGCTAGTTCGCTGACGGGCATTCCACCCACTTTTCTTCTCTTGGAATGTTCGTTAGATACTGTCGAGACGGAGGAAATTGAAGCCACAAAGGAGGACTACGACCAGATAGCTACTTAGGGCTAGCTCAGCTTTTTGTTTCTTTAGTTTATGTATGCCACTTGTTTAGGTATTTTCTATATTGTATTTACTTTCCAGAATAAACTCTTGTACTTGTACATATTGGAAGTTGGATGTAAATAAAGATGTTTGTTGAAAAATTTTACAGTCTCAAATTATTCTTGCATTGTGTATTATTGTTTCAATACGCTTAGTATATTTATTTAGAGAATAACCTTCTCTGGATAAATATACCGCGGGCTTTGCCACGTCACCGTTTTCGTCTATTGGGAAGCGGGACGTGACAGATTTTATTGGTCGCCCATGCAGGTCAGTTCTGCATGTAGTCGTAAATAATATACCACAAGAATTAATGAGTTCAACAAACATTTACATTCCTTGCATTTCAAATTTCTTGAATCTATCCTAACCTATTTTTTATATCAAGATGATGGACTCTCCGAACAATACCAGCACAAACATCAACGGCAATACTCCACCGCCTACCACCTACCATTGCAGCTTCTATCAATGGGCAAACGGTACTGCTTGAGGCTATCAAGAGCATATTGGAGAGTCAGCAGTAGCAGACTGCTATCCTCATGCACCGCCCCGAAGCCGAAGCACCCGGAATTAAGCAGTTTCGGACACTACACCCAAAGCACTTCTCGGGTTAGGAAAGCCCACTTGAGACAGAAGAATAGGCTCAAGTGATCAAGGATGACCTGGAAGCAGCTCAAGTGCCAGATATTGCTTGGGTGAGAGTTGCTAAGTTGCAACTGACTGATAACACCAGAGTTTGGTGGAAGGCTGAGGAGCGCCGTCTCGCACAACCGATAGAATGGAGAACATTCCGAAACCTCTTCGATTCCAAGTACTTCGTAGAGATTGCCCGCTTTGACATGGAGCAGCAGTTCATCCATCTACAGCAAGGCTCGATGTGGGTCAAGTCGGTGGATGAATATGATGCTGAGTTTACCATACTCAGTCGGTAAGATATTGTCTCAAATTCAATTTCCTGATCTCACCCACTACACTGCTAACACAAGGTCATAACAGTTTCGCTGCATATCTTATTCCTACTACTGAGATCCAGGCACGATGATTTCAGCATGGGTTAGACCCTGAAATCCAAGCTGCACTCGCTACAGGGGATTTCCCAACCCATGAACTTGCTTTGAAGGCTTCCCGATGTTATGAGGTAGTTGTGAAGAAGAAGGGCAGGCCGCAATCTGCCGGTGTGAAATACCATGTGCACCAGATCACAGGAGGGGCCTCTTCCAGGCCAGCTTTTAACAGACCATCTCGGAGGCCAGCAGGTTCGTTCGCTAACAGCAGGCCAGACTTTTGCATCTACTGCAAAAGAACAGGGCATCTTGTGAAGAACTGTCGTAGGGAGAACAACGTGTGCCTGATCTGTAGGTCTTCTACTCACGCCATCGGAACATGCCCCTAGAACCGAGGACCCAACAACCCTCCAGCTAGATCGGCGATCCAAGCTCCTCCTACCCGGTTAGCTCTACCATCTCCAGCTCCTCGCACCCAAACCACTCAACCCCAACACCGAGTGTTTAACCAGGCACAGAGGAAAGTCCAGCGACGCCAAGCATTCACCATGTCGGTCGAAAAGGCCGAAGCTACGGGTCAGGTTATCACTGGTAAATCCTTTTCCTATTCTCTTTCAAGTCCTTTCAATTCATAGTCATATTATATCTATTATACCTAAACCTATCCCATACGACTTAGGCACAATCTTAGTAGCCTCCTTACCTGCTTTAGTGCTCTTCGATACTGGGGCATCACATTGCTTTATGTCGCAACGGTTCATCCGAACTCATGCGATCCCAGTTAAACCGCTTGTATCCAGCTGGAATGTCAGTTCAGGGAACAGCGTTCTAAAAGAAAATTTAGGATACGATCTGTGTCCAGTGGTCGTCTGTAATCGAGAATTTTATGCGGACTTCAAGGTGCTGGACATACCAAACTTAGATGTAGCCTTGGAAATAGACTGGCTGGGAACTTTCTTTGCTACCATCGACTGTCCCCAAAGAAAGGTAGTGTTCGAAATACCAGAGCATCCAGTGTTCTATTTCAAGAGTGGAGACTGAACCTTGGAACCTAGCGTCTACAAAGCAAAACCAAAGAAAGAAGAGGTTGCAGCATTGCAAGTGGAAGAATCCAAGCCAGCAGAAGAATTGAAGCCAGAGGTAGTTTGAGAGTTCGAGGATGTATTTCCGGAAGATGTATCAGGTTTGCCTCCCGATCAAGCTCTTTAATTCAGTATCGATTTACAACCCGGCGCACAACCAGTAATAAAAAGCTTCGTACTGATTAAGTTCGGAGGGATTGAAGGAGATTCGCATTCAGTTGGATGAACTCCTGAAGAAAGGTTAGATTCGTCCCAGTACTTCGAGCTGGGGATCTCCGGTGCTACTGGTGAAGAAGAAGGAAGGTTCTTACAGGATGTATGTGGATTATCGAGCTCTGAACGAGGTGACAATTAAGAACAAATATCCACTACCCCGCATCGATGACCTTTTCGATCAGTTAAATGGATCTTGTGTCTTTTCAAAGCTAGAACTTCGTTCGGGTTACCATCAGGTAAAGGTCAAAGAGTCCGACATTCCGAAGACAGCGTTTAGGACTCCGTTATGGTCATTATGAATATCTCGTAATGCCATTTGGAGTGGCCAATGCACCTGCCATTTTTATGAACCTGATGAACCAAGTTTTCAAAGATGACCTAGAGTCGCGCAGCGTTAGCTTCTACCTGAACACGCAATTGTCTTGATTCCCTAAAATCCATTTCATGCTCTTTATGCTTCAAGACTAGTTTCTGCTCATAGTATTGAATGAGAGCGGCACACTGTTCGATCCGCGCGGTCAATTGAACCTTTGAGGATAATGCCTCGGGCGTAAGATGTTTGTGCTTGATCTCATGGAGGCAATCCTCGATTTGCTTACAATAATCAACCCAGATGCGGACGAAATCTTCATTATGGAAAGTCATAAGAGTCGTCAGTATAGGATTGACTTCATCCGCAAAGTCCTCAGCAGAAGTGAGAGCCTCGACATTAAGATCTTCAATAAATTCGTTTAGCATGCGCCTACCATTTGTTGTGCCTCTGAAAGATTAGCGTTTAGCGAAAGGCCCAGCGGGCATAGAAATGCGGGGCTCAAAAGAAACCAAAGCTAGTGGAGCTGCTACAGAATAAGACATGTACAAAGATAGGTCAGATCTCAGCTTAAAATATAAAAAAATGAATAAGATCTAACCTACCAATGGTTGAAAGCAGCAAATCGAGGAGTATAGAGGGTTCAGCCATTTCTTCGTCTTCTCCTTCAAGCCGTAAGACTGTAGTCAGTACAGAAAAAAGCTTATTAGAGAAGGATTGCTTGTAGAAAAATGAAATAAAAAATGAAAGATATGCTAACCAACGGCAGAAGGAGGGACAAATCCCAATTGGAAGGCGAAGTGGGAAGCTAACATTTGGCACAGATGGTTGAAAAGCACTCCTATAAGATTGCGACAATATACGTTAAGAAATTAATATAAGGAGTAATATCAATACCGAAACAAAAAAAATTAAGGAAAATTACCTTCCGTTGCTGAGCCTGAGAAAATTCGGGAAGGTGCAAAAGAAATAGGTGGGGCAACAACAGTCCTGGTGCTAGCTGACCGGGGTTCTTCAATCAGCAGATGGCCAGGGTTTGCCGTGCCTATACCAGAAATAAAGAAAACGTTAGCAAATATGTCTAGCAAAAATAAGGATCCGAAAGTAAAAGCACAGAAGATACCTGTGCATTTCATGAGAACCGACGTTGCAGGAACCATGATAATATATGAAGCATCACTAGTCGCGATAGCCTCTTCGACTTCCACCATCACTGAGGAGACAGATTCAACATCTGCGCCCTCATCTCCCGAATCAATAAGGGTTGTCACTATGCTAGCATTACCCGTGGATACTAGGGATCCATCAGGATAAGGAGTGGCAACTGGAGCAATATTAGACTCAAGATGAAGGCCCTTCGTCCCAAAATCTCCGGATGCCGCCACCTCTTCCAAAACCCCGGCACCTAAATTTGTCCCTGCTGTATCATTGAAAAAAAGAGAGAATTTTATAATTCGAATAAGCTTCTATAGAAAGAAACTTGGAAAATAAATAAGTCCCACCAGGTTTCGTTGAAGTATCATGCACTGTCTCCTCCTTAAGTAAACGCTCAGCTTCTTCGTGAGCTGCATGCACAATCTGCCTGTGAGCGGTTGACAAGGTAGGGGGATGTCCTCCATGGGAGCATTAGGAGTTTGTATTTCACTTGAACCTGCACCTGTGGCCAAGCTGTCCTGACACTTCCCGCTTCACGCTTCCGGTGTTTCTTCTCGATTTTAGCAATACGAAGGGATCTCTCCAGAACAACTGACAGAGGAAGGCCCTCATCTGAATCGGATTCAGCCATAGGATCTGCTACAACATCCGTCATCGGCTGCTTTAATGACGCTTCCCGTAGTGGCGCAGAGGTGTCCTGAGCAATAGTCGGTAGCTCGAAAGATTCTGTAGGGATCATCAAATGAAAAATATCCTCTGCGCTAACGCCCAATGATGGCACCTCACTCAAAATAGCGCTAGCTACAGAGGTTCCTAAAATGAAGAGAAAGGAGTCAAGGTATGGGAAAAATCAGCTAAAAGTTCTAAAAACGCATAAAATAAATCATACCAAGGCCCACAGAAGAATGAAGCCTCTCCTCTTCCTCGTATGTTTTGATGGACGCCCGAAATGCTTCTTCAGTAAAGATGCCTGTTAAGAAAGGAGTGTTAATAAAGCGCAATAATATTTTTACTCTAAAATATACAAAGAGTATAGATGATGCGTACCCGACGCTGCAAGGGCGGCAAGCGCTACTTGCTCACGGGCCAATCGTTCGAAAGGCTCAAGAGTGGCTTGGAGATCAGTCGCTGCGTTCTCGTCGATAGAAGCTTCAGAACGAAAAAAATCCTCATTGGTTCCGTACTCTAACAGGCCTTCGCTAAATGGAGCATGGGGCTCTTGACCAAAAACGATATCGGCCGAAAACATAGAATTCTTTTTCTTCTGCGAACCAAGAGCAACTTCCAACGATAGGAGCTTTCTTTTTTTCGGCATCTTGGGGCGGCGTGTTCCGATGTCCGAGCCAATATCCGACTCAAGAAGTAATGCAGGCATCACATCGGGTCGTGGTTTAGTGTAACATTTCAGAAAAATAAAATATTATTTTTGGGAATTTTTATAATTAAATAATAAATATTATGAATATTTCGATAATGCGGTATAATTAAATGCCGATAAATTGGGAAATATTTGGAAATTATGTAAATTATTGAATTTGAAAGAGATTACAAGATTTGAGCATTTATAAATTGTTATATAATTAATTATATTCTATTTTAATGCTAATCGCGATTAAATATCGCTAATCGTGCATTAAGTTTGTTTTGTGCACATGACATGCACCATGTCATTTTTCACATTGTTATATTTTTTCTACCATGTCTTTTTCTTTTCCTTCATACATGATTGGTTTTAAATAAAAGAAAAGAAAAGAAACAAAAGAAAAGAAAAGAAAAGAATAAAGAATTGGAGTATGGGCATGAGAGAGAGGGGGTGAGGGGTCAACCTTGGTCTTGGTCTCATTCCTCTCTCATTTTCTCTTCATCATTCTCTCTCCCTCTCAACCCCGTGGCAGCCCTCTTCATTCTCCCACTACACCCCTCACTTCATCATCAAAAACTCATCAAAACTCCATCTCCATTTCATTAAAATTGTGCACAAGCTCACTACAAACACTTTGGACAAAGAAAAATTGGATTTTGAAGACTTGGGGAAACTCAAGAAAATTCTTGAGTTGCCAAATGAGGTAATTTCATCACCATTAGAGTAGTATTATATTCCATTAGCTTCTGTTATTAGTTTGGAATCGATATATCGAGCTTTAGCAAACTTTGAAAATTCCAAGTTAGGGTTTTGATGTAATCTTGAGTTGTGAAGTGTAATTAAGGCTAGTGGAGACCATACAACCCCTGTAGTGATAATTTATTGGATTAAACCAGAGAATTAAACCCCAAGACACGAACTTAGAAATCCCCGATATCGGAAAATTATGGAAATTGTAATGAAGTTTGGTGATCTGCTATAACCCGGGTGACCTGAAAATTATTTAGTGATCACAGTGAGTCATGCAGGAAACTTAGGACCCACCAATGAAACCTAGCCCCTATGACCTTACCCAGGCTGCAGATTTATTCTTTCTGGCCGTAATTTGTGGCTAGAGTAGGGGGTCTGGTGTCGTGTTTGGTCCATGTCTCCATTTACTGTAAATTAGACCCTTTACATATACAAAATTGACTAATTCACCTAGGGTAAAATCTGAGACCATTTTCTTGGGTTGCTACCTTGTTTTGCAATTTGTTTTGACTTGAATTTTGGTATTTGATATATTGTTCCGTCGTGTGGCGTTTGAACGTCAACGACTAGGATTATTTGGTCATGTTTTGCATGCGAGGATATAGGTTCTAACCTATAAGCGATTCGCGTGCCGTTTTGGTTTTCGTGCGTGATTTCTGTTTATGATGCTATATGTGATATGTAGGTACCCCCACGTGGACTTCGAGACGACGAGGATGAGCGTGGCGTCATCGACTCCAGCAAGCGAGAATCAAGGTGAGTAGATATATATCTACGGGGGAAGTCGGATGGATGGCGTATAGCACCCTTGCAGTTCGTAGTGTAGTATGCTATATATATATATATATATATATATATATATATATATATATATATATATATATATATAAATTTGTGTTATGTGAGATTAAATGATTATCGAGATTGATCTTATAAGATCATAAATTTAATTTTAGTAATTGCATGATAGTGTCTTAGTTGCGAACCCTAGAATAAGATTACACCGCACGCACACACACTTGCATACATTTTATTTCTTGTACGTATATGGGGATGTGTGTGTGTGTATACGCATAGGTATGGGACTACGTATGTATATATATATATATATACATGGATGATGAGGATAGTATTCGATATTTGGAGATGAGTCGATATGATTGGGCATGATGCCACGAGATCGGTGACATGTTTTGGTTCGTATTTTGAGATACGACATGATATTATAGCGGGTTCTTGGCGATGTGTTTTCATACACACGCATATATGTATGTTGATGTTATCAGAGTGTACTAGACTTTAGATCAGTACCCCAGCTCATGATATATGAGGATAAGGATACCAGTTGAATAATGAGATAAATGTGATATTGACCCGTACCCAGATTGGGATGCAGTACGATGGATTTACCGTACGAGCTATATTGAAGATAGATCCGCACTCTTGACTCGAGAATGTCATATGATATATATATTGTATCGTACGCGATACTATTGAGGCGAGATCACCGACTATTATACACACACACACACATATACATATATATATATATATACACATATATATATATGTGTGTGTGTGTGTGTGTGTGTGCACACGCGCGCGCGCGCGCGCGCACACACACACATATATATATACATATACATATATATATAGATCGACTCAGATTTCGGTGGATTTCCTTACCCTTTCGATTAGCCTGTTAGTTTAGTCTTGTAGTTTACTTGTAGATGTTAGACTAGACTCGAGTCAAACCTATTTCAAAACCAACGAATCGTGAGTATTTTAAAGACAGGCCAAGGGATTCTACGGATATTTCAAAGGATGCACCTTTTCTTTAAAACACCGTAGCCCTATTTTCAAAACACCACGATTCGTATTATTTCAAATGGCAAAACGGTATGACACATATATAGTAATGTAGATTCTTTATTGTTGCGTTATTATTCATGTTTCGCATATTATTGCTGCATTTACTATTCATTTACCATTTATTCTACTGTTCGCATTGCATTGCATGTCTATATGTATTTTCGTGAGTAATGATGAAACCTGTTGTTAGGACACCAGCACCATTACCGATGATGTGTATGCTCCACGTACACCTATTTGCCGGCTCACACACATCTTCATCGGTAATTGCTATGTCACGTACACTTTAGAGAACATTACTTCATTGATATAGCTTGCTAGCTGATAGTTCCTATATGTTATTGCTTTCATGTGCTAGTTTAGATATTGCATTCTTTATTTAGATACCCATGCATTTTATATTCATTTGTCATGCAATACTATGGGCCAGTCCGGATTGCCAGAGCCCGGTATTTATTTATTTATTTACATCGTGATTTGTTGATTTCGGATTTCCATGAGATTTATGGATTTGGAGAAACCACAAGGATTTTATAAACTGATTATCATTTTTAAATGAAAGTTGCGGTTTTCTCATGATATGATATGAGATATGTCCACCATGAGTTTTCTCGGCTCTTGAGCGATATCATACACCCGATTCAAGGAGGAGGAGGAACCGTCTGTGGGTGCATGGTGGACCCGGTGCGGTACCCCAGGACGAGAAGGTCGTAGATGATGGCGTTGAGCCTGTGACAGGGGAGCACTACTGACCGGTGATTGTATTGTGAATCGACGAATATCCGGAGGATACCGATCGGAGTACAGGCCAGTCCGGATAATCGGAGCCTGAGGTTTTGAGATTTGATGATATGGGCCAGTCCGGATAGCCAGAGCCTTAGATATTGAGATTCGAGGTTACATGCCAGTCCGGATCGCCGGAGCCTGAGATATTGAGATATTGGGATTTATGTTTTGTGTCAATACTTGACACTGATTTCATGTTGATTTCATTGATGATACCTCGATTTATACATGCAGAAATCTCACTATATTATGAAAACAGTTTCCACATTTTGATGCATTCTGTTTTCATGCATTCATACATCAATATTATGATATATTGCTACCTGAGGCACTGACACGAACACATGAGATTACACTTATGCTTAGATGTTACCCTTGCCATTATTATATGCTTCAGGCCATATTATTATTATTTGAGGATATTACTGATCGTATGACCTAGGATTGAGTCATACATACGATTTCTGCTCTGTGATGTTTTCTACTCACGAGTTGACAACTCACCCCCGTTGTGCCACAGCTTCTTGCAGGTTTTGCCGTATAGGTTTCGTTGCGGCTTTGCTGGCACACTGCTCCTTTCCGGATGATTGCTTTGGTAGGTGGGTTCACTTGCATCGTGACCACCCTTGTATTTTATTTACATTGTTATATCTAGTAAACTCCATCAACCAGACTTGTATTATTTTTTTACCTTAGAAGACCAGTTGTATATTCTTTCGACCTTAGAGTCGCGCGTTGTATTATTATGGTTTTCATGTTGATTTTGAGTTTCCTTTTGAGTTTTGATCCTCACCCTTCGGCGTTGTATAGTATATTGCTTGCTTGGTTGTGAGCGTCAATTGACGAAGAGCTAACTCCAGCTTGGAGATGCCTTTATTCATATTATGCATGTTGTACCCTTTTGGGGCCAGTATTTACAAAGGAAACTCTGCCAAAATTTTCAGAAAAGAGTTGATGATTTTAAAAATACATATTCGGCTTATGTTATTAAAACCACTTGTTTTAAATAAGTTTTCTTCACTTCTATTCAAAATGGTTTAGATTTCTGGGATTTTTGGCTTACTTGAATTCGATGGGGTCCTATAGACTCCATATGATTCAAGTGTCAGTCACGTGCCATTTCCGGGTCGTGACATTTAGCCGTCGACACTATTGGAAAGGCATGCGGAGCCACTACCACATCGCTCCCTTTCAAGGAAGGACAGACGACTGCGCGTCGTTTCAGCGGGACCGCAGGGTTGCTAGTCGGGACCGAATCTTTGTGGTCAAGGAATATCCGCATCTCTTCTTTGATAACGGCACTCGTTGCATGTTGATACCAGGCTATATAGGCATTTGAGGCCTTCGGAATACGACTCAGTTCAGCAATCAGGAAGTAAGATCTCATATTCAGTCGCATAAAATGGTGGACCATATTACGAACGCTTTCCTCTGAAGCAACCGGATTGAGAAGAACGCTTCGAGGGGAATACCTTGGTTATATCCTAATTGTTGAGAGAAACGATGCGAGTTATACCTCATGAATAGCACTGAGGCGTTTTGTCTGAAAACTAAGAACCCTGGCCTGATAGAATACAGATGTACAATTTCCCTGGCCTTCAGAATAAAAACCCCATCCTTGAATACGTCATGAAGCGGCTGGACCACTTTGGAGGGTTATTTGCCAATAGTCAAGACACTATCAACAAAAGTCATGCTATCCCCAACCATGCGCGGACGCAGAAGCAACCATCGAGCTGCCCGCTATGTTGGATCAAGAGAGGAAGCGTCCACCAAATGCATGACCCAGGGAAAATTATACCCTCATAAAATTTGAGGCTCTTATACACGCCGAAGGCACACAATACATGCATATCCACCCATGATGTGAAATAATGGAGAGGGAGGTTCACGGGCCCCACACCGTGCTGAGTGGTGTCGGCTGCCATACTCAAGCCGTTATATAAATGAGCCAATCCCGCAACTCCGACGGCCATACGCATTCTTGCCGCAATACGATGAGCCGGGTAGAAGACGGACGGTCTCATGTATCGAGAATGCTTCGGGAGTACAAACCAGCTGAGCCACAAGCCAATAAAGCCCACGAAAAATATTTCCTCATCAATGTCTGGGGCAGCAATTTCTGCAAAAGTGATGATGGGGTGTCCAGAATAAAAAATTGCTTCAGATCCTTATCGGCAGTCGGAAACTTGTCCAAGCCAAACCCGAATAGATCATCAAGCTTGGAAAACTTCGCAGCCTTCTTCGACAAAACTTTTGGGCGAAGGAAACGAGCGTCAAAATCACTAAAGCTAACCCCATGCCCTCCAGACTCCAAAAACGGGCTTTCATAAATATTCAACACTTTGATCAAACTTGGGAACTTGTGTTGGGTAGTATTCTCCGGCGTAAAGCCAATGATGATCGATTCGGTGGAAAAGATATACTTGTCGGGAGGAAGTAGCTCCTCATAGTGCTCCCCCCTGACGGGTAATCCAGAAATATTTGCGAATTCCTCCAACGAAATCGAAACTTCCCGGTCTAATAGTAGAAACGTGTGGGTTGGAATGTTCCACTGTTCCAAGAAAAACTTAACCCACCACACATGAGGAGTGTGGTAATAAAAGAGAGATGCATAGATCGCTGTATACAACCCGGTTTTCAGCAGCAACGATTTTTTGGCCGATAAGATGTAGCAGGCCCAAATGAGGTAACCTGCCAAATGTCGAGGGGTCACTTCTATTGCATAAACCTAACCCTACGGTCGTACTTCTCCTTGACATATACGGTGCCCCAAAATATCTAGGGCCATCGGCGGTTGGACTGGTATCGATGCCATAGAGGGTTGAAGACGGCCCTTTGCAATCCAATTAATCTCTTCCACGGTGTAAGCAACCGGCGGAGGGTTGGTGTACTAAACCGAGAGGATCAGCTCTGATGGCATCTTGCAAATGAAGCTGCGCCGACCTTTGATGATGTAACTGTACTATGCTCCCCACAGATAAAGAGATTACTGTTCCGGATCGTAGTCTCGAATTAGAGCTAGGACCTCACGATCAGTGGGTGCGTTGGCAAAAACACTCTCCGAGCAAACGTAAGGAAAAAATGAACCAGAAGCCATGGTACCTGAAAAGAAACCCAGTGGAAAGTTAGCAATAAAAAAAACGCTAGCATCACTAAGCTTGAAAAGCTAGTGGGCCTCACAGAATCAAGATGGTGGTTCCTTAATGATTGGAATATGTACCTAATGGAAAAATCTAAAAATATTCTCTAAGGCTGTTTTTAATAATAAAATTTCAAACCTAAGCTCTGATTTATCAAAATGGTATAAAATACCAAAAATTTCAAGAAAACCCCCAAAAGCATTTGAAATTCAGAGCAAAGCTCTGTTAACCTGAAAATAAAAAAAATCCCCAAGAGAGATCTGATATTAAATTGCCAGAGCAAAGCTCTGATCTCAAGAAAATCCCCAAAGGGGAAAGATCTAGAAATCAAAACTAAGTTCTATGGAAAATTGTTAGAGCAAAGCTCTGTTAAATTGAAATCTCCAAAGGTGAAAAGATTTATATCAGAACTAAGTTCTGTGATAAATCACCAGAGCAAAACTCCGATTAAAATCTTAAGAAAATCCCCAAAGGGGAAAGATCTAGATCAGAACTAAGTCCTGTAAATTCCCAAAGGAAATATGTTAGAGCTAAACTCTATATTTAAAAATGAAATAATCTTCCAAGGAGATGACTCTTACCAAAGAAAATTTTGGAAGAATGGGTCTACAATGTAGATCTAGAAAAAGGTGAAGAACTAAACTTTATGAAAACAGAGCTAAGCTCTAATGGAGAATAAAATTCTCGAGGAAGAAGATAAAAGCGCAACAGTCGTCTAGGGCTTGAAGCCATATTTAAAGGGATGGGGGTCGGTTTAGATTCCCTGAATCTTAAGACGAATCGGATGGCTCAAAATTGTGCACCGTTGCACACACGTGTAAGACATGTTAGAACAACGGTGGGGGCATTTGTTCCCTTATTAATAAGAGCTAAGCTCTGTTCAAACACAATAACAAGAGCTGAGCTCGGTTCAAACAAAATAAGACAGCGCCTCACATGCTCCCCATAAAAGTATGTCTTAGCATCTCTACTAGGTTTATACAAGTATCAAGTATGCAATTTTAAAACTTTAGAGGTCTAAGTATACTAACCTAGAATCGAACTAGAGAATAGGGTTTTTTGAGTAAAGTGAACAAGTTCTATACTAAGTGAAGAGGGTTTACAACCTTTGTAGACCGGTACTTCACTTCTAAAGCTCCAAGTAGTAATCCCTAGAACTCTTCCTTGACTCCACTTGATGAAAGGAACGAGCTTGCTTGTTGTCTTCGAGGCCGAAAATGATCCACCTTGAAGTCTTTCTCACTCAAGCTCACTCTTCATTAATCAAGCTATTAGTGAAGTAAACAAGCTAAACTAATGGGCTAGATTAGTGTATGTTAATGAAGTAGAAATTTTGCTTACTTATTTTTCTTCCTTTTCTTTTCTTTTCTCACCTCAAGAAAACTCTAGAGAGAGGAGAGAATGAAGAGGGAGATGAACTTGGACTTGGATGTGAGAGAGTGAACCATGAGATGAGTGGAAAATATCTATTAATAAAAACAAAGAACAAGTGGTGAGTCATGGCTTCTCAAGGCTTCCACAAGCATCTAAGAAAATGACTCATTTCCTTTTTTCTTTAATTCATAAATCAAACCATTATCACATCATCTCAACCTCATGTGTGATTCTCATACATCCTAATTTTATGTATCATCAACCATGATACAAAGTGTGTGTGTGTGTGTCATATATATATACATAAAGAGAAGAAAATCTTAAGTGAGCATGATATTAGTTAATATATGTATATAACAAATATATAAATATATATCAAATTATTAAATCAGCACTTGATTCAATAATCCGGTTATATCATATATAACCGACTAATATCATATATATGTATATCATATTATTAAATCAACACTTGATTCAGTAATCCTGTCATATTATATACAACCGACTTATATTCAATATTAGTTAATATATATATATATAACATATATATATATATATCAAATTATTAAATCAATAATTGATTCAATAATCCGGGTATATCAAATATAATCCGGCTAATATCAAATATAATAAACAACATATACATACATCAATGAATCAACACTTGATTCAATGATCCGGTTATATCACATATAACCTGACTGATATCAAATATCGCTAGATTAGAATACGGTATCACATACTCTTATTTAATCAAGCTCCTGCACATATCTCCATATATGCCCTACTTTGTTTCGCTTGAGCTAGAAAACCTCTGTATGGGACTCTAAAGACTCGTTAATACGCCAGTAGGTAATGATCACACCTACAAGTCGTCAGCGGTACTAGCTGGACGTAACAGCTATTCAGGTATTGAACGAATAGAAGATCAAAAACCAAACTTGTCTAAACTCCCGTAGAGCCTATAAGCAACATTTACTGTATAGTTCAGTCTCTTCATCTGATATATCGCATATCGAGTCTGGGGGTGGAATCGTCAGACCCCAATAACTTGATAAGTCATGCCGATGTATGGCCTATAACCATTCGAGAAACTAATGATAATACTTACCAGTAAATCTCATCAGCTCTGGTCAGGGACTTACTGTTATAGCCAATCGAGTATAGCGCAACATCAACTCCCAATACCAGGAGAGACGAAACCCATCCTATCGCTCACTGCCTCCACGTGACTCGGGACTGTACCCAAAATCCACCTATTTGCACGACTCCTTTGAGCCGTGGTAAGGAGGAAATCAAAGCATAGTAGGAACCACCCAAGACACTAAAACGATCTCGGGTCTACAGACTAACCTGTACAAGTGTCACCAGAGAACTGCTATCTGATGATAAGTATGATACCATCTAGGAGTTCTTGGCGAGTCCTGTTCGGTGTACTCATTCTCTAATAAGCACCTATGTACAATATTTGATGTCAAATACCAATAGTTGTGGGATCAACCATCGCCCCATAAAGAGTCAAGAATCATACACACTAGTCTACTCTGGAATATCGATGCCCTGTCTCGATACTCCCTTGACTAGGAACTGTTAAAGGATGTACTTGAGAACTACACAAGCCCCACTAGTATGATCTGCATTATAGTCCTGATAGTCAAGCTTACATCCTAAGGGCTTTATCAACATGTATCAAAGAGATAGTAAACTAATACAAGTGTACATGTTAAGATAAAGAGCAACCAGATAGCATACTATTATGTCGAGCAAGAAAGTCCTCTATATATATGTCCAAGTATCCACTATATCATACAATAATGGCCTCTAGGGCATACATATTCCTAACAATCTCCCACTTGCACTAAGGCCAGTTGTAGTATCGCATACCCAACATCCCCAAAAGTCCCTCAAACTGCGTCTGGGGGAGGGCCTTGGTGAGTGAATCCTCCGTATTGTTCTTCGTATCTACTCTCCTGACCTCGATCTCATGGCGATCAACTATTTCCCGGATCAGGTGATACCGCCTCAGAATATGTCTGGATCGCTGATGGGACCAGGGTTCCTTGGCTAAAGCCACAGCTCTATTATTATCACAATATAAAGGTATTGGATCCTCAATGGATGGAACCACACCAAGTTTAGCAATGAACTTCTTCATCCAGACAGCCTTTTTGGCAGCATCGTCAGCAGCGATGTATTCAGCCTCTATCGTCGAGTATGTAATGGTATCTTGCTTAGAACTCTTCCAACATACCGCCCCTCCATTGAGGGTGAAGACAAAACCCGAGATATACTTGTTGTCGTCCTTATCACACTGGAAGCTTGAATCGGTAAAGGTCTCTACCTGGAGTTCTCCATTACCATACATCAAGAACATCTCTTTAGTCCTTCTCAAATACTTAAGAATGTTCTTCACAGCTATCAAGTGCATCTCCGCTGGGTCTGATTGATACTTACTTACCACACTAAGTGCATAAGCTACGTCCGGTCTAGTACATAACATCGCATACATGATAGACCAAACTGCAGAAGCATAGTGTATCATGTGCATGCGAGTCCTCTCCAAATTAGTTTTAGGAGACATCTCTTTAGAGAGAGTGATTCCTGAGCAAGCGGGTAAATTACCATGCTTTGAATCTTCCATACTAAATCTCTTTAGTATGGTGTCTATGTACCTGGATTGAGATAATCCCAACATCCTTTTAGATCTATCTCTATAGATCTTTATCCCCAGGATGTAGGAGGCATCATTCAGATCTTTCATGAAGAACTTTTGTGATAGGAAGAGTTTGACCGAGTGCAGCATGGGAACATCATTTCCTATCAAAAGTATGTCGTCCACGTTCAATATGAGGAAGACAACCTTACTCTCTACCACCTTTTTATATATACATAGTTCATCTACGTTTTTTATGAAGTCAAACTCTTTGACTGCTACATTAAAACTGATGTTCCAGCTTCGCGATGCCTGCTTTAATCCGTAGATTGATTTAAGCAGCTTGCACATCTTTCTACTGCTCCCACTGTCTACGAAGCCCCCTGGCTGTGTCATATACATGTTCTCTTCTAAATCACAATTTAGAAAAGCAGTCTTGATGTCTATCTTCCAGATTTCATAGTCATGGTATGCAGCAATGGCAAGTAGGATCCTGATGGACTTAAGCATAACCACTGGAGAAAAGGTTTCATCATAGTCGACGCCTGGTCTTTGACGAAAACCTTTTGCTACAAGTCTAACTTCGAAGGTCTCAACCTTTCCATCTACATCAAGTTTCTTCTTAAAGATCCACTTGCTCCCAATGGGTTTTACCCCTTCAGGAGCAACTTCCAAAGTCCATACTTAGTTGGTGTACATGAATTCCATCTCAGATCGCATAGCATCCAGCCATTTCACAGAGTCCCCACTTGTGATGGCCTGCTCGAAACCAGTTGGGTCATCATCTTCCATGATGCAATTCTCGCTTCCACCGTCTATGAGAAAACTATAGTATCTCTTAGGTGGATGAGGAGCCATACTAGATCTGCAGAGTGGCTGAGATTTGTCTGAGACTATCGAATCCTCCGGTTCTACCATATCATCAGTTGTAGTTTGTGTAGCTGGAACTTCTTCCAGCTCTACCTCATTACCATTAATTTCTTTCATAAGAAATTTCTTTTCTAAAAAGGTGGCATGTTGAGCAGCAAACACCTTTTGTTCCTCACTGTGGTAGAATAGATATCCATGTAAATTCATTGGATATCCCACAAACTTGAAAAGAACTGATCGTGCTTCGAGTTTGTCCGGATTTTGTTTTTTAACATAGGCCAGATAACCCCATATCTTAACTTGTTTAAGATATGGTCTCTTTCCACTCCATATCTTATATGGTGTTTTAGGCACAGATTTTGATGGAACTTAATTCAATAGGTATGTAGCTGTCTCAAGTACATAACTTCAAAAGGAAATAAGTAACTCAGCAATACTCATCATAGAGCACACCATATCTAATAGGGTTCGATTCCTCTGCTCCGATACACCATTGTGTTGTGGTGTATACAGAATAGTAAGCTGAGAGAGAATCCTATTCTCTTTTAGATAATCTCGGAATTCCGTGCTTAAGTATTCTCCTTCTCGATCTGATCGAAGGATTTTAATACTTTTACCCGTCTTGTTCTCTACTTTGTTCTTATATTCCTTGAATTTCGCAAAATCTTCAGATTTGTGTTTCAACAGGAACACATGTCCGAATCTTAAAAGATCATCGGTGAATGTAATGAAGTACGAGGAACCATTCCTGGCATATGTAGATATAGGACTGCATACATCACTATGTATCAGTCCCAAGAGTTCGGTAGCTCTTTCTCCGAGTCCAATAAACGGAGTTTTAGTCATCTTACCTTTGAGACATGACTGACATGTTTCATATGATATAAATTTGAACGGATTTAAATATCCATCTTTATGTAACTTAGCTAGTCTGGTCGTATTGATATGACCAAGTCTACAATGCCATAAGAAAGCTTCGTTCATTTATAAACTTTTTCTCTTGTGTGTGTTCTGTATATTTAGAACTGTATTTTGATTTAGAACGTATATACCATTACACAATGTACCAAACCCAATCAATACTTGATTTAGGAAAATGTTCATAACATTTTTCTCTAATACAAAGTTATATCCTTCTTTATGTAATAAAGAAACGGATATTATGTTGTACATCATCGGCGGTACGTAATAACAGTCGTTTAAAATCAATGTATTACTATTTGGCAATTCTAGGTGATATTCTCCGACAGTTTCGGCAGCAACAATTGCTCGGTCCCCTACTCTGAGAGACATATCACCATTTTTCAGTTCTCTACTTCTCTTTAACCCTTACAACATATTACAAATATGGGATCCTGATCTGGTATCCAATACCCAGGACGTAGAGCAGACTGAGAAACGGTTCTCAATAACTAACACACCCGAAGAAGACGCATCAGAATGCTCTTTCTTCATTCGGGTTGCGTGGAAATCCTTGCATTCCGCTATCTCTTGCCTAGACTCATGACAGTTATCATAAGATAGAGCGGAACCAACGTTCTCCAGCCAGTATAATAAGCATGTTCGGTCAATATATCCATATTATTATCTTGATTAAGGCGTGACATGGTCGCTACCTGGAGAGAGAGAAGAAAATACTTTAGCTTGCGCTCTTGCAAAATTAGATTGGTTATTATCTTATCTAATCAAGATGGCTCCTACTGTTTTTATCAAATCTTCCTTCAAACCCTAAAAGGTAAGATTAGCCGGGATTAATTACACCCTCTAAATTCACCAATCGGTCTGCCAGGAAGGTATTGGTACTCCGAAGGAGTCTTCCCGTGCTTTCGCATAGAACTAATTAAATAACCTTGTTTCCGTAGGGGCATAACCTCGTTAACACCTTTCTTAGACACCTACTGGATTAGCTAATTATAAAGTGGAAAACTCTCACAGGAGTAACACTTATTCGCAGAGGGTATCGGGATGCAACTATCATATAGAAGATATGCAATCTCATTGCAAATTTCAACACTTGAAATTCCCAATATCTGTTTTTACCCCATGAGGTTTATGACCTTGACAATGTCAACAAACCATAAACCACAAGTCAAGTTCAAGCCATCATTTTGTAATTGAATTAAACCCACCCGCACGACCCTTAACATGGTCAACAAGGCCGTACGACTACCCTAATCCAATCGCATCATATGCGGCAGATAAGCACTAATCAGCTACCACATACTACGCCTTGACAAGGTCAACAAACGCAGCATGAATACTAAATAGCACTTATCTGAAATGACGGAGGATTACGACTGGTTTTGAAGAAAACCTTTAGCATAATGAGCTTGATATCGTTGTATAATCTAGTGATTTGAAAATGAGTGGTTTAAGCTCCGCTTTAAAATCGAGTAGTTTTCAAAACAAACCGAGTAGGTTGTAGCATATGCTAGTTTTTCTAAAGAGGTCATTCCCGGTGAAGGGATCTAGGCTCTTTTCTAATCGAATGAGGATCTGGATATTCATAATGGAATACCGCTATGCAAAACAAGAACTAGAGCTATCTTTTTTGAAAAAAATTAATTCTACAACATCTTTTAAATTTCTTTTCTTTTCATTAATCTCGTTAATGACGTCCCATCATTTATGTTTCCTAAACATCACAGAAGAAACGAAAATAAAACACACATATATGCCATCCGCATTCTCCATGGGACCCAGGTCTTCACCGTAAGGTTACTTAACTTACGGCAGGTCAGGGTCAGGACTAGCGTGGATGCAAAACAAATATAGTGTCTACAGCATTTGTCTCACGCGGTTATATAATCATATCATATCAAAGAATCAGCAGAAGCATACATATGAATTATAGAATATACTAAGAGGTCCGTATTTTAGATTAAATCAGTAATGAAAAACACAGATTTCATGGTCGTGATGAATAGCCAAGCCCACACCCCTAGACCCCTACGAGAGTGGTAAGCAACCCTACCAATTCTAGAGTTAAGCGACCGGTCTCAACTCCTCGAGATGGCTTCCCACTGGACTCTAGAACCCAGTTACTTGTGCTCCCAGCCTGGGATCTATCCTAATGCGAAAAAGTAAATAATATATATCAAATGGTGACAATAAGCTCAATCCGGAAGTGTCCCAATAAAAGAATATTACATACAAATTTTTACATGAATGAAAATTGAAAAACTCCCATCTCATGCAAAACCCCCCGGCTATTCAATCACGACGATCCAATATAACATATCGCACAGCAACACAATAATATCATATGTTATTGACGTAAGTAAATATGTGTATCCCTAATTTCGTTGACGTATAGCAACGAGATCGGGGATACTACCATATATTACACTTATGGTTGCAGAAAAGAAATGAAAACTACAATAATTAGAATATGCATCATCCTTAGACATCCTAAACCCGGATTATCACATATTCCAGATTTCATGCCTAACCCTATAAACCTTGCATTTAAGTCTCGAATTGAAAATATTTTTCAAAAAAACAAGTCGGGTAATTCAACAAGATTCCCGATTAAAATATCGAATGCTCATCGGGAACTTTAGTAGATGGCTGCACCCCCGAGGCTGTCAACGAAGTGCACTTGGGCGGAACACTGCGGCCGTGAGCACCTGAGTGGATGCTTTCGGCCATGGGGTTCTCCTATAGTCACTTGGTCGGGGCTATGAGGCGTCGCTGTCTAATAGTGTCTCCCGGTGACTATTCGCGTACGATACGAGATTACGACGGAGTTTTGATCCGAATCGAAATTACTTGGCAATCCATCGCTTGAGACTAAAACGCGAAATTTACAAAACGATAACTAGTTTTCACAAAACTAATCAATGTGGATTCTAAAAATTGTATCACATATCCAAAACTATCTAGACGATGTTAAACATTTCGATCGATATTTTAAACAACACCAATTCACGAAGACCTCAACAACTTGAGCCTTACAAAAAATACCCAGAAAGTCCAAAATGAAAAGATGAAGAAACTCAAGAAAACTGGAGATCTAACTCCCCAACTTCACGGCGGAACCGCGGCTAAACCATGGTTTAGGCGGCGGTTCCGCGGCCAAGTTTAGGGCATACGATCTCTGTTTTCTTGTGTCTTCCTAAATTTACCTGCACAATTTTCTAAGCATTTTTAATTGTGAAAAATTCAATGTTTGAAAAAATGGACAGAAACTTCAAAATCCGGGTTTTAAATCGTCGATCGAACAATTTAACGTCGTCTAGACTGCGCCTAAGTCTCTAGATTATCTCTGATACCATGAAAATATGTCTTAGCACCTTTACTAGGTTTATACAAGTATCAAGTATGCAATTTTAAAAATTTAGAGGTTTAAGTATACTAACCTAGAATCGAACCAGAGAATTAGGGTTTTTGAGTAAAGCAAACAAGTTCTATACTAAGTGAAGAGAGTTTACAACCTTTGTAGATCAGTCCTTCACTTCTAAAGCTCTAAGTAGTAGTCCATAGAACACTTCCTCGACTCCACTTGATGAAAGGAATGAGCTTGCTTGTTTTCTTCGAGGCCGAAGATGATCCACCTTGAAGTCTCTCTCACTCAAGCTCACTCTTCACTAATTAAGGTATTAGTGAAGCAAACAACCTAAACTAATGGGCTAGATTAGTGTAGATTGATGAACTAGGAATTTTACCCACTTATTTTTCTTCTTTTTCTTTTCTTTTCTCACCTCAAGAAAACTCTAGAGAGAGGAGAGAATGAAGAAGGAGATGAACTTGGACTTGGATGTGAGAGAGTGAACCATGAGGTGAGTGATGAGATGGGTGGAAAATATCTATGAATAAAAAAAAAAGAACAAGTGGTGAGTCATGGCTTCTCATGGCTTCCACAAGCATTTAAGAAAATGACTCATTTTCTTAAATAACTCATTTTCTTTTTACTTTAATTCATAAATCAAACCATTATCACCTTGTCTCAACCTCATGTGTAATTCTCATAGATCATCGTTCTATGTATCATCAACCATGATACAAAGTGTGTATATATATCACATATATATATATATATATAAATATATATATATATATATCATATATATATATATACATACATACATACATACATACATACATACATAAAGAGAAGAAAATCTTAAGTGAGCATGATATTAGTTTATATATATATATATATATATATATATAGATATCAAATATATAAATATATATCAAATTATTAAATCAACACTTGATTCAATAATCCGGTTATATCATGTATAACCGACTAATATCATATATATATATATATATATATATATATATATATATATATATATATATCACATTATTAAATCAATACTTGATTCAATAATCCGGTCATATCACATACAATCGGCTTATGTTCAATATTAGTTAATATATAACTAACACACACACACACACACACATATCAAATTATTAAATCAACACTTGATTCAATAATCCGGGTATATCAAATATAATCCGACCAATATCAAATATAAATAAACAACATATACATACATCAATGAATCAACACTTGATTTAATGATCCGGTTATATCACATATAACCTGACTGATATAAAATATCGCTAAATTAGAATACGGTATCACATACTCGTATTTAATCAAGCTCTCACACATATCTCCATATATGCCTCACTTCGTTTCGCTTAAGCTAGAAAACCTCTGTGTGGGACTCTAAAGAACCGTCAATATGCCTGCAGTAAGTAATGATCACATCAGATACCCATAAGCCGTCAGCGATACTAGCTGGACGTAACGGCTACCCAGTTATTGAACGAATAGAAGATAAACAAACCAATTTGTCCAAACTCCCGTAAAGCCTATAAGCAACACTTACTGTACAGTCCGGTCTCTTCATCTGATATGTCGCATATCGAGTCTGGGGGTGGAATCGTCATACTGCAATAACTTGATAAGTTATGATAATGTATGGCCTATAACCATTCGAGAAACTACTGATAACACTTACCAATAAATCTCATCAGCCTTGGTCAGGGACTTGCTATTATAGTCAATCGAGCATAGCACAATATCAACTCCCAATACCAAGAGAGACGAAACCCTTGCTATCACTTACTGCCTTCATGTGACTCGGAACTGTACCCAAAATCTACCTGTTTGCACAACTCCTTTGAACCGTAGTAGGGATGAAATCAAAGCACAGTGGGAACCACACAAGACACTATGACGATCTCGGGTCTACAGACTAACCTGTACAAGTGGCGCCAGAGAACTGCTATCTAACAATAGGTATGATACCATCTAGGAGTTCTTGTTCAGTGTACCCATTCTCTAATGAGCACATGTGTACAATCTTTGATGTCAAACACCAATGGTTGTGGGATCAACTATCGCCCCAAACAGGGTCAAGAAACGTACACACTAGTCTACTCTGGAATATAGATGCCCTGTCTCGATACTCTCTCGACTAGGAACTGTTAAAAGATGTGCTTGCGGACTACACAACCCCCACTAGTATGATCTGCATCATAGTCCTGATAGTCAAGCCTACATCCTAAGGGCTTTATCAATATGTATTAAAGAGACCTAAACTAATACAAGTGTACATGTTAAGATAAAGAGCAACCAGATAGCATACTATCATGTCGAGCAAGAAAGTCCTCTCTATATATGTCCAAATATCTATTATAGCATACAATAATGGCCTCTATGACATACATATTCCTAACACCCCACGTGAGTGCCAGCGCCGATCTTTTATAGGATTAAATCCTACAGCGGCACCTCATGTGAAGTTCACGTGAGCACCAACGTGCAAAGTACGTGGTGCCTGTTATATAAGAATTAAATTCTTAGGCGGCGCCCACGTGCATAGCACGCGAGCGTCAGCGCCCAAAATTAAAAAGAATAGAATTAAATTCTATTAGGGAAAAAATATCTTCCTGATCATTTTAAATAAAAAAGATATTCTCTATTAAATAGAGAGTTATTGGATCAAAAATCTAATAGGAAAATATTTCCCAAATCTTTCTAAATGAGAAAGATATATTCTGAACCCTTAGATTAAAAATCACCGAGTGATAGAAATAAAATTCTATCTATGGGAAAATATTTCCCTGGTTTTGTTAAAAACAAGAATATGAATATTCTGTGAAACAAAAATCATAGGATCAAAGATCCAACGGTGGATAAAATCTCCTATATAATCTTTGAGGCCAATTAAATCAATTAGTATCTCTCAAATGAGAGATTTTATCAAATTAATTAACAAACTGCCTCTCCTATATAAAGAATCCAAGACTTCAAGTCTCAAAAGGAGGAGGAACCCCATAAGTTTTTTTTCCACAAAACTGAGAATTCAATATTTATCTGAAAGAAGAAGATTCTCACTCTTCCAAACCCTAGGTAAAAAAAAGCAGAGATAAAATGTATCTCTTTTATCTAGCATAAAGAAAATAGAGGTTTAACCTTTTAAAAGAAAAAAGAACTTAGTTCTTCCTTTAATCTGAGATTTACAAAGCAAATCTCCCCACAAGTTGAGAATTTAATTCTCATCGGGGAGATTTTGTTCTCTAAACTCAAAATCTAAGAGAAAAAACTAGATTAAAAGAAAAGGAGAGAAGAGAACTTATAGTTCTAGAAATTTAATTTCTCTGCAAACAGGATTTAACCCTACATGAAATAATTTAATTCTTATTAAAAAAAAAGAAGAAGAAGGTATTTAATTCTCTAATAAAAAGATCTTAGATCTTCAAATAACATAGATCTTGGTAATCATTAGTGGCCAAAATGCCATTAACAGAGATTCAATCTATAAGAAAAGAACTTGACGCCTCACGTGAAACACACGTGAGCATCCAAAACATTCCCTTAAATGGAACTCAGCGCCTCGCGTGCTTCCTATGTGAGCGCCCAACAAAACAAAAAAGAACTCAGTGCCTCACGTGCTCCTCACGTGAGCGTCATACCAAGTGCTTAGCACTTTATATTTAGTCAAAATGACAAGGTGCTTAGCACTGATTGGGCAGCGCCCACGTCTCAGCGCCTCACATGCTCCCTACATGAGCGCCATACCAAGTGCTTAGCACTCTTTATTCATTCAAAATTACTAAGTGCTTAGCGCTGATTAGGCAGTGCCCATGTCTGAGCGCCTTACGTGGTACATATGTGAGCACCAGAGCAGAAAATAAATGCTTAGCACTTTTGAGTAATGGGGGAAAGCCTAAGACCGAGTAGACTAAACCCAAATTGGCTAAGTCATTGAAATTTCTTGCAACTGAGTCCAAACGCTCTGTTGTCGGATCTTAAATAAAAAAAAGATTCCTAAAATGTTGCTGGGTTGATCTTAGTCTCAAATAAGACTAACGTATCCTTAGTAAAAATAAATTGAGCCCAAATACTCATATATTTAAGTTGATCTTAATCTCAAATTAGATTAACGGTTCTTAAATAAAAAAAATATTTTTTGAACTAAAGGAACATATAACTTAAGTTCAAACCCAAATCTAAAATATACGGATTTAGACTAATCCCCGCTCTACGAGCGACGACATAAACTAGTCTCCATATACAATTCACGGGCAACCAAAACAAACAAAATAACACACGACACGAAGTGAACTACTGGAGAAGGAGAAAGTGGTTGTCGCAACGTGTTAACGTAATTAACTGCAGGGACTTACGCCTGTAAGTAAGAGCTTCCCCCACAATCAAAAACCCCTCATAAATAAGGGGGATCTGATAAACTCTTCTACAACGGTCGCATCTATCCAAACCTCCGATATACGGTACCATAAATCAACTTAGTATTTTTGGAGAGGTGGATGGATATATCCAAATAGTATCTGCCCCCAAATTCAAGCTAGACGTCCCCAAGTGTCTCGGTTCAGTCTTCGACGGTAAACTGGTAGGTTTAATAATTTTATTTTGTTATTCTGTAGGCTATTACCAGACGGAATAACCTAATAAATAAAAGAGGGCTCGGGCTGAGACTCTCCTCTCATTTTCCCCCCAAATTAAAAAAAAAACTGGCGCCTCTCCTGCACTCGTCCTTCTCCTCCTCCTCTCCTGGCCACCGGCGACCGGAGCTCCTCTGAGGCCACTGACAGTAAGCCTCCCTCTTTCTCACTCACACTCTCACGACCCAAAATAGCACGTGACTGGTCTTTGAATCATATGAAGTCTATAGGATCTCATCTAATTCAAGTAAGACAAAAGCCCAGAAATCTAAAACCATTTTAAGAAATAATGAAGGAAAAATAGCTTTAAGAAGTGAAGAAAACATGTTTTGAAAACAAGTTTTTTAAATAGGTAAGCCGAATATGCATTTTTAAAATCTATAGTCTTTTCTAAAAATTTCGGCAGAGTTTCCTTTGAAAATACTGGCCCCGAACGGGGTACAACAAGAATAATATATATGCAATGATAAAAGGCATCCCCAATCGGGAGCTAGCTCTTCGTCAATCGACGGTCATAACCATGCAAGCAATATAATATACAACGCCGAAGGGCGAGGATCAAACTCAAAGGAAAACTCAAAATCAGCATGAAAACCATAATACTACAACGCGCGACTCTAAGGTCGAAATAATACACAACTGGTTTTCTAAGTCTGAAATAATATACAAATTTGGTTGATGGAATTACTAGATACGACTGATAAAATAAATACAAGGGTGGTCACGATGCGAGTGAACCCACCTACCAATGCAATCACCCAGAAAGGAAGCAGTGTGCCAGAAAAGCCGCAATGAAACCTGTACGGCAAAACCTGCAAGAAACTGTGGCACAACGGGGGTGAGTTGTCAACTCGTGAATAGAAAACATTACAGAGCAGAAATCGTATGTATGACTAAATCCTAGGTCAAACGATCAGTAATATATATATATATATATATATATATATATATATATATATATATATATATATATATATATATCCTCAATATGATAAAGTCTGAAGCATAATAAAAAGGTAAGTGTAAATATCTAAACATAAGTGTAATCCCATGTGCTCGTGTCAGTGCCTCAGGTAGCAAAATATCGTAAATATAAGGTATAAATGCGGTAAAATGAAAACAGAAGACAACATGAATGAGAAGACCGTTTTCTTAATATAGTGAGATTTTTGAATAAACAATCAAATATCATCAATGAAATCATCAGAAAATCAGTGTCAAGTATCGACACAAAATATATATCATGTCCAATATGTATGCAACATTCATGAAGGTACTCTATCAGGTACTACTAATACATGAAGCAATGGATATAAAATAAATGTGGGGTAGGGGATATATCATTCCATCCATACACATCGACCATAAAGGCCCCTCACATCGACCATATAAGCCCCTCATATCGACCATAAAGGCCCCTCACATCGACCATATAGGCCCCTCATATCGACCATATAGGCCCCTCACATATATAATGAATAAGTAAATTTGCATAGATCATCATAATGATATATTAAGTAGGTGTGTATATATATATCAGCGTCTCATACCACTAATATATATATATATATATATATATATATATATATATATATATATACTATGGGTTTACGTATATATTTCAGTGTCCCATACCACTGATATATATACGCAGGGGTAAAACAATCCAGAAAACATCATATGAAACAATATCGCAGTGCAAAATCCATGAATTATAATACCTGCAACGTGAAACAATAATATGAGCATGTGACTATGTAAAGGCATATGTGTAAGCATATAGGTATGCAGGTCTGCTATATGTCATATGCACAAAGGAATATGAATCAATAACATATAAGCATGCAATGCAATGCGAGCAGTAGAATAAATGGTAAATGAATAATAAGGCAGCAATAAAGAAATATACATTCTTATATACGAGTCATACAGGTTTTTGGTATTTGAAAGTTGCACGAATCGTGGTGTTTAGAAAATAGGGCTGCGGTGTTTTTATGAAAAAATATATCCTTAAAAATATTCGTAGTATCCCTTGGCATGTCTTTAAAATACCCACGATTCGTTAGTTTTTGAAATAGGTATGACTCGGGTCTAATCTAACATCAACTAAGTAAACTACAGATCTAAATAACAAGCTAATCGAAAGGGTATGGAAACCACCTAAATCTGAGTCGATATATATATATAAATATAATAGTCGGTGATTCCGCCTCAAAGGTACCGCGTACGATACAATATCATATGACATCCTCGAGTCATGAGTGCGGATCTTATCATCACATTCATACGATACAATATCATATGACATCCTCGAGTCATGAGTTCGTACGGTAAATCATCGTACGGCATCCCAAATCTGGGTACGGGTCAATATCATCACATTCATCTCATCAATTATCTGGTATTCTTATCATCATATCTCATGATCTGGGGTACTGATCTAAGTCTAGTACAAATTGATACCATCTATATAAATATAAATGCGTGTGTAAAACACACGTCCCAAGGCCCGCTAAAATCACATGTCGTATCCCAAATACGAATCACATCATATCACCGATCTCATGGCACTATGCCCAATATCATCGACTCATCTCCAAATATCATCCACTATCTTCATCATCCAAGTATAAGTATAGCAAGTAAGCATGTGCGTGCGTGTGGGTGTAAACCTATTCTAGGGTTCGCTACTAGGAAACTATACCAGTTCACTTCTAATAACCCTAATCTAACCATTAACACAAATCCTATCTTGATAATCATCCACGTAACATAAACACATATATAACCATAAATATAAATAAGCTACACTACGAACTGCGGGGGTGCTATATGCCATCCACCCCACTTCCCCCGTAGATATAATCTACTCACCTTGCATCCTGCATGTCAGAGTCGATGTCGCCTTCATCTTCTTCATCGTATGGAATTCATATGAAGGTACCTACATAGATAACATAATCGAAATGCGTATTAAAATCACATCGGAATACCAAAACGGCACACTTAAGGCCTATAGGTTAGAACCTATGGACCACGCTTCCAAAACCATCAAACAACTCTCGATGTCGTCGTGCAAACGTCAAGTGATCGAGGGAAAACACAAATACGCAAATCCAGAATTTAAAATACGAGAAACGAAACTCCGAATCAAAACAGCAACTCAGGAAAAAGGTCCCAGATTCTACCCTAGGTCAAATCATACAATTTTGCATATGCCAGGGGTCTAATTTACTGGAGATGGGGCCATGGAAGAAACACGAACCCAAATGGGCCAGGTCTGGCCGCAATTTGCGGCCAGAGGGATTAAATCTGCGGCCGTAGTGTGGAGTCAGGGGCTGGGGTTTTGGGGTTGGCTTCCTGGGTGCCTGCATGTATCTCTGTGTATGCAAAATAATTTTTCAGGTCCCCGAGTGTTAGCAGATATCATTATACTGCCACAGAATCTACAATTTCTCCGATATCGGGTTTCTAGGTTCGTATTCCGGGTTTTAGTCCAATATGATATCACTAACAGGGGTTTAAGGTCACTACCAGTCTCAATTTAACTTTACAACTCAATTCAAACCCTAACCCTAACTAGAAATTTCTAAGTTCACTAAACATCGATATATCGGTTCCAAACAAACATAGGTGCTAAAGTGAATGGAAAACTATGGTAAGGGTGAAGGTAATACCTCATTTGGCAACTCAAGAATTTTCTTGAGTTGCCCAAGTGTTCAAAAAAGCAAGTTTTCTTGGTCCAATGGGTTGCTTGAGAGCTTGTGCACACAATTTGTGAAGAGGAGATGGGGTTTTGATGAGGGAAATGAGGTGTTTGTGAGAGTTTGATGAGGAGGGAGATGAGGTTCAGCCATGAGCTGAAGAGGAGAGGAGATGAAGAGGAAATAATGAAGGAGGAAAAGTTATGACCAAGGTTGACCCCCTCACCACTCTCTCACATGTCCATACCTCACACTATGCACAATATTAAATGTTTTCCTTTTCTTTTCTTTTCTTTTCTTTTCCTTCTCATTTAAAACAACAACCATGCCAAATAAAATGAAGAGAAGGCCATGAAGAAAATGTAACAAGTGCTAAAAATGATATGTGCACAAAACATGCTTAAAATCCGATTAGCGATTTTTAATCGCGATTAGCACTAAAATAGTGTCAAATAAATCTTAAAATTTCATAATTTGCTTAAATCACATAAAGCACCCTCTTTTAGTAATTTCAATAATTTTTCAAATTTTTTTCCCAATTTATCAGTATTTAATTATACCGCCTTATTAAAATATTCAATATAATATTATTTAATTATAAAAATTCCCAAAAATAATATTTTATTTTTCTGAAATATTACACTCTCTCTCTCTCCCTCTCTCTCAGGCACCACAACCTCCGCCATCGAGACCGCCGTCGCATCACCCCCATCAAAGCCCTCGCTGCCTCGCCTCCCTGTTCGAACCCGTCCCCTTCGATTGGAGCCCTAGCCCCTGAGATCGAGCTCGTCGAAGCTCGCCGTCACCGTCGATCAAAGCTCTAGCCCCGATCGAGCTATGCTCCGTGGTCCTTTTTGAGAAGAAGTAAGCAAAATTGGTTTAATTTCAATTTTTTGTTTAATTTTAAATTTTTTGCTTCCGGCCAAAAATTATGATGTTTATGTTGTTGTTGATGTTGTTGTTGTTGTTGATGTTGATGGGTTAGGGAAGGTTTAGGTTGAGGGTTAGGGTTAAGTGGTAGTGTTAGGGTTGGAGTTAAGTGTTAGGGTTAGGGGCCGGGTAATTTAGCTAATTTTTCTAGGTAGTTTATTGAAAAGCAACAATATTTAAGAGTATTTTAGTGAAATTGCAAAAATAGTTAAGGGTATTTTAGTGAAATTTATAGTAATTTAGTTAATTTAAAAAGATGAATTGTTTCTTTAAATTTGTAAATGTAGTTAGTGAGAAACCAACAATAGTTAATGGTATTTTAGTGTAATTCAGCAAAATCGAAGAAATAGATTGCTTAGGAAAATTTTTAAGGTACTTTAGTGAGAAAACAACAATAGCAAAGGGTACTTTAAGGAGAACTTTTTTGGTATTTTATAGTAATTTAGTAAATGTGTGTGTATGCTTTTCTATGTATATGTATGCTTGTGTCTGTGCACGCGCGCATGCGAATAAGTTTTTCAACCATATCTATTGTGAATTGAATCTTGAATATCAAAACAACACGAAAATTTTATATTTAGTGGATGAAACTCGATGATAATATGAAATATACTTGTTTTCATCGAGAATCTCACATTTAAAAAATCGAAACGCGCCTTAGATTTTCATATTGATGGGATGATCATTTAAGAAAATGAATTCTAGAGTTCAAGTAGATCGAAAAAGCATATAACGCATTCTTTTTTCGGTTCATTCCTTAAATTTTCATATTGTGAAGGCTTGGATTATGAATGCTTGGATTGCTTAATTTATATAAATGCTTAGATTTGTGGTTGTGGCTTGTCTCCTCGTACTCTCTATTCATCTTTTCGATGTGAAAAATTAGTTTACGCTAAAAGGACTAGGGTTTGGACTCATATTCTGGCATGAAATATGCAAGGTATACACAAATTAATAGTCGCCATTCTTTTTTGAGGCACCGATGGAAGAAAGTACTGGATGTAAATTTGATAATCCTTACTTTATATACATTTTTCATATAATTATCGATAGTATTGTATACTAATTAATACTTATGTATGGATAACACTATAGTAAAATTGAGCAAAATTAAGCTAATTTATCGATTTGTTCCTCATTTGCAGTGCTCCGGTTTATTATGCACATCTAGCTAGTCTCTTGCCACAAATAAACCATTTGCGTGTAAGTATGTGTGTGAGAGAGAGAAGAGTATGTGTGTGTATGTTTGTGTGTATGTGTACACACACATACAAACACACAAGCGCGCGCGCACACACACATACACAAGTGAATAAATAGCAACAGTTTAGGGCACTTAGTGTAATTAGTAAAATTGTGCTAATTTATCGTTTTCTTCCTCATTTGCAGTGCCCCCGGCTTATTATGCATATCTAGCTAGTCGATCTCTTGCTACAAATAAACCAATCAACCATTTCAGTCTCTCTCTTTCTATCTTTTCATTTTTCACATTGAAATGATGGATAGCGAGTGAGACACAACGCACAACACTCGTCGACGTTCGATGAAATACTTTTCCAAATTGGACTTGAGGTGAAAGTATGGCATCGACCATTGGTAGGTGATGTGCATTATGTCTCATATCTATCCATCTTTTTTATGTGAAAAAGGAATGGATAGATGGAGAGATACTGAGATGGTTGCTTATTTATTTATGAAAAGAGATCAAGTAGGTAGGGTTTTTTTTGTGCCTTATGTTTCACTCCCTATCTAGCATCGGAAAGAACATATAATCTACCTGCAGTATAGGACAATCGACCAAGAAACTTGTGTTTGAAGGGTAATATTTGCTTCATGTAGACCATGTTTTGTTAACATCATTGATATCATAACCTAATTTATATGATCTAATTTGATTTATAAGATTGTTGGTGACTCTAAAGATACTTTTGCGAAGTTTAACTGATGCAGACTTGTTTTGAAGCTAAATTTTACTTGTGCTGGGTAAGATAACTGCTACGGTTGTATAGTTATTATTTACAGAAATTTTGAGCATACAATTAAATATGTGATGTGTGCTTTGTCAGAGTCGGATGAGAATGAAGTCGTTGTTGTATACAATTGTATTTATCCAGAACTTAACCTACCAAAGGAAAAAAAGTCTCGATGTAAGCCTATAATTTTGTATATATTTTAATTGATTTGTTGTGAAATAATTGATTGTGTGGATATTTGATTTGAATTTTTCGTGCATTGAATTGAGTTTGTGGTGAATATATATCTTGTATAACAATATATTGAATTGAATATGAATCGTTTGCGCGAAATGGTGAAATAGAAATGGATTTGAATTGGATTTGGAACTGCATTGTATAGCAGGTTATATTTTTGTTTATTGAATTTTTTTGATGAAGCAATTGCAGTTCAGACTTTTTTTCTTTGTTACCAATTTATTTCGTCGGGCCTTACACGACGAAAAAGATAATAGCCTACGGAAAAAGATTTCAAATCTGGGAAAAATGACTTACCTTCCTAGGTTTTTAAAACTTTTTTTGTAGGGATGAAGCCGACAGAAAAAAAATTGCCGACAAAATAAGTTAAAGACCTGACGTAATAAACCTTATTACGTCGTATTTTTATACGTCGGGTAATATCCGACCGAATAAAGTTATTCCGTCGAATATCAATTTAATCCGTCAGGCCTATACCAACGGAACAAATACAATTTTCTTATAGCGAAAGAATTAGACATCATGGACATACATAAAGTACTTCTAAACCTAATAGAACTCAAGTAAAATAAATTCAAAATTGGCTGATCTAAATATAAAGTAATATTGAAATCTAAATTTGACAGATTGCCCTCCTACTCATATTGCTTACTAGTAATCTTAATTTGTGATATATATGCCTGTTATAATATAAAGATAAATCATAAAACTTTTAGCACAAGTTTAAAGTTTTGATACGGTGAGACGGACATTTATATTATCATTTGATCAATCTTCTTTCGGTGTTTAAACACATGTAATAGAGCATTTTGATTAGTCCTACACACGGACCATCTTATCATCCGATATGCATATACTAACACTGAATATTTTAAAATTAGAGGAAATCGTAAGTAGTCTTGAAGCGACTGTGATATGGATTTGGTTTTATTAGGAAATAATATTTATTAATGAAAATTTACTAAATTATATTTTTAAAAAAAGCATTAAAAGAAACACCTTGCCGACCGCTGACAGATTGAATTATGTTGATCCATGTGATGATATTCAATTTACAATGCAGTAATTATATATCGATACTTCGATACATTCCACAAAAAAAGGACGCGATTTAGTCACACTCATATAACTACAATTTTAACTTACTAAGAATCATGACCTACAAATATGACTTCAAATGTGCTCAAATTTTATTTCATAGACAAACAAATTTGGTATACAAAATAAAAATAATAGTTAAATCTATAGTGGTTAAATCTGTTATGGAATTTAGTTTGACATATATTTATCTTTTTAAATGTTCTCACTGTGTTTTTTTTAATTTTCTTTTGTAACAAAAAGGAAAGAAACGACTAATTAACAACCCCATTTTCTCTCAATCAATCAAACAATTAAGAACAATAGGGCCTATTCGATCAAATCAAAATCCAATCGACATTATTTTTTGGGGCCCAAAATAATTCTCAAGTGTCCTGAACATTAATTGGACCAGGGTTCAGATTTCTGTCAGAAGTCTTAAGTTTTGCATTTACTTTTTACATGATCTTCTATAGCTTCATTTCTTAATTAATCTCCTCGATTACTGAGGCCAAAACATATAACTAAAAATTGCTATACGGCAAAAAAAATAAATAGCAAGCATTGTTAGAACAGAAACTATACTCCTTAACATTGTCATATCTTTGAAGTTTTGATACAGTCGTCAGGACATTTAAGATGGTACAAAGAATTCTAGATTTAAAACACATCAAAAGTGTTGTTAACACGGATTCATTAAAACATTGCACTGCATAAAAACCCAAGTTGCAGCAAGAAGAAGGATGCAACTTGAGGAGGAAATTAGAATATAAAATATATCTCTCAATTCTCGTGATAATTTTGGGGTTATGATATAAACGGCAGGAAGTTTATACAATTCAATATCTCATATTTTTCCAAAACGAATACAAAGTTATTCACGTATGTTCTAAATTATACGGCTCCATATTACCAAACTAATACAATATTATTCAAGAATGTTCTAAGTTTGCTAGAGTCTTGTTGATGTGACAGGAAACTTAAACTGTTGGTGGATTTATTAAGAGCGTTTAATTGACCTACAATTTATTAAGATTTTTTTATATATAGAAAAGTTTTTATTTTGACATACAATTTATTAAGATTACTTTTATGTCATGCTATTGCGGTTCATCTGTTTGTTTTTATGTTTCATTGAGAATCATTTAGTACTCAAATATAGAAATCATCGCAGATTGTTTTATATGAAAATATTTTCCATTGACTATAACAGTGAAAACACCTTTCTTTCTTTCCTTTTTTTGGTTCTCATCAGATTATTTATCTTCCTAAATCCATATAATGATCCAAAAAAATAATTTCTTAATTGACCTCATTTCCAACTACATGTTTTTACAACTACCATAGTTGTAGTTACATTCCAATGATTAGTTGTATTGCAAATGGAAGTTCATGTTTTCGAAATTCAATGTTTGGCTTCCTTGTTTTGTTTTTTCCAAAAACCTCTCGTCGATATAATAAAGTTATGTCTGGATAACATTTTTAATCTTAATCAATACAAAGACTTATCGCTAATGATTTATAAGAGGGTTATTCATGTTTGGAATGAGAATGAGAACATAGAGGGTTATTCATGTTTGGAAGGAGGGATAAAATCGTATTGCATACCATTTCAGCATCTCTTTTATAAGGTTATAGTTTAGTATAATAACCACTCTTAGAACTGCAAGGGTCAAATTAATATGAACTTCCTTTTATAAATCTATGCACACATAGAAGACTAAAAATTTGTTGCTCGGAAGTGCTAGAGTCGCATATAAATTGACTTCTATAACAAAATTTTTTGATAGAACAGGTGGGTTATTATGCCACCCAAACTGTCTTTTATAAATTCATTCACTTATATATAAGGCATTTAATGTAAAATTCATTTATAAGGCAGCATTATATATTTGATACCATAAAATCTAAATGAACTAATTGCTTGTTTGGAATTTATATGCCCCATGCGAAAAGAGAAGGAATATTATACGCTAATTGATTTTTTTTGGATCTCTTTATTATTTTTTGGGTTTTTTTTTACTCGAGAAACCCCCAAAACAATTACTAAAAAATACCCCAAAACCTGGTAATTACTTATTACCCCCAAACACTTTGAAAACAAGTTGTTTATTTTCACTTTTAGATTTAGATTTAGATGATTTATAAATTAAGTGTAAAATGATATCAACATAATTTATATATGGCATTAAATCCACATAAAGCATTCGCCTACTCGAAATAAGGCCATATGCATATGGTAATTAGTCATGACGGTATATTTCCCCTAAAAAAAATTTGTAATAAGCATTATGTCTGTTGAGATGGAAGATGAGGAGGCATTTCGCCTTAAGTTGTGAGAATAATGTAGTTTCTAGTGATAAATGAGGTTATATGCATATATTAAAAAATGGGTATCATCAACAATAGAGAGAAAGTTTCAATAAATGATGTGAACATATGATATTATCATTTTATATTTTTTGTTAAATCTAATTTTGTCACCAAATAACTTTTACACCACAAAAAGAGCAAATACGAAGAAAAAAGAGTAAATATACATGCTATAACTAAGCTACTTACAAATTAAATTCACTCTTCTAATACAAATAGGTTTTTAATACGATTAGAGGACATAATAAGGAGTGTATATACCAAAAATGGACTACCAAAACTTTTTCTTATATTCACTTGGTAGAGTACTTTAGATTACACTAAAATGTCCAAAACTATCGAGGTTTTTCACTAAAATACCTTAAATATTTTTATTATAGTAAAATACCTTTGAGTTCAAAACAAATTTTTTCACTAAAACATCTCAAAAGGTAGTACTTGCTGTAACGTACTGTACTCTACTGTAATCAAAAAAACTTTAAAGTATTTTAGTGGAAAGCCATAATAGTTAAGGGTTTCTTAGTGTAATTTATCCTTTTATCTCAAAATTTCTTATATGTTTAAATGTTTAGTTATATATTTATTTAAAAGTACACTTGACATTTCCCAGAAAATTGGAACTTTAAAATATAATTTAATGGACCAATGCCATGTAATATCCTTAGAGCAAGATTCTCAAGTTCAAATTAAGCGTGTGTTATATTTTAATAAAGTGGAAGCCATAACTTATATTGAATATTGGTGTAGACAGATACGGATACATAAACATTTAATCCGAATCATTACTCAATGAAAAAGTCATGAATCCATTATATCACAAGATGTTTGGTACGGTATAAAGATGTATAACGTTCTATGTTTTTTCGTATTATAATAATGAGGAAAATTATGATTTTTTATGCTGTTCTATTTATCCGATATTTTAGATACTTTTAAGATATTTATACAAATAGCCGATTATAGAATTTAAATCAAGACAAGCAGAAATTAAAAGGCGTTCTAAAAAATTAAAACATTCTCTTTTTTCTCATACAAGCAATGATCATTCTTCTTCTTCTGATCCGAATAATCTATGTAAGTATTCATGTAAGTAGCCATATGATTTTCCCACTCAATCTAATCATAGATTCATTTTGACACTTACGCGTTATGCAACATGTATTTTCTTACGCAGTAATACCTTAGATAGTTTTTGAGAGAATCTTTTGTTGCTCAAGGCCTTATTTTCACTTTCCTCTTTTGTCCTTGCATTCATTTATAGTCATTTTCTTATCCATTCCAAATGGGCCATTTAAGTGAGACCATTAATGATTATTTGATGTGTTATTACTTTTTATTTTTTTGTTTTTCATTTTCAATTTTTTCTAAGAACTTTTTCCAAAGGATTTGCCATAATTTGAATATTCAAGTTTATAATTTAGTTTTGTAAATTTTCCTACAAAGATTTATATTTTAATTTTACTACAAAGATTTATATTTGGGAATGCAGTATTGCTAAATTGTTACTACTTAGGAAATTTTCGTAATTTTAGTTAAAGATTTTTCTTTTACTTTTTTGGTAGCTATTTTTTCTTTCCCTCTCTTTGCAAGTGTCTCCTGTAAGAAATTTATAGTTTATATATTTTTTAATCTGTATGGCATGATTCATAATATTATAATCTTATGTGCATGTCGACATGAGTCTAGAGAAATATACCTTAAAACCATGTGAGTAGGATAATAATAATAACCGGATTCCATTGATTTTTCCTGCCTCCAATTCCTTGAAGTTTCTTTTTGATGGGAGGAACACAAACTATTCTTTCACAAGTCTTCATCTCTCTTTCTCATATCATTGTGTAGGCAATGACTCTCTATATATAACTCTTTCTATCAAAAGAGTTATAAGTAGTTATTATAACTACTCGGTGGTTTCATAACCGCTCAAAACTACCATTTGGTTTCATAATTATAATCACGCAATTATACTATTCTCATATGCCATATATAATAGGATGTTTAGAGTCATAAATACGGTGTTATTTCTAACATCTCCTGCTATTTGCCAAATTGATGAGAATTTTGTACGGTTGGGCAACCTAATCAATTGTTGTCTAGCATTTAGCTGTTAAATTATAGATTTATTATATTTTTTCGAGGAAAGGAAGTTGAGCTAAATTTTATTACGGAGAAGAAGAGCTCCATTTTAAAAGAATAATAATATGATACTTTTTACAAAGGAAATGATGTGCTAGATATAAATATGACTAAATTGTTCCTTCCTCTTTTTATGTGATTTTGCATAAACAGTAACTCGATCATATGATATGTACAACTTACAACTTTTTATGATCACTTAAAACATATTTTTATCCATTCTAGAAATTTTGAAAATAATGACATTTTACTACATCATTGCCGAACTTTAATCTAATTGAAGGGTTATAAGGTTTTGTATTAGAAAAGAAGAAGATATGAAATGGATATTTCTTATGTATTTTTCTTCTAACTTTTCAGTAGTATTTATAGATTTACAAGAAGATAATTCAGAGATTTGAATTCCAAAAAAATAGGACCTGCAAACTGAATCCCAAAGGAATAGGACTGTTTAATCTTCCATAAAACTAGGACTTTGAGATTTAGTCCTATAGACTAGTGTAACGACTCTAAAAATTTTGTACATAAAATTTTACTATCAATATATAAGAAATGAGTTTTACAGCCTGAATTTGAGTTATAAGTCATTTTTGTGGAATAACAGCAAGAAACAACTTGTGGTTCACTGGTAAAGCCTTGTATTGCTATAACGTAGCCTGTGTGTTCTCGATTTTCATCAGACACAATTTTTTTTTCTGATTTTTTTCCTTTTTGGAAGCCCAAAAGATTGCACGTGCAATACACGGGGAAATGAAAAGTTCTGAAAAATCAAACATATGGAAAATGGAGTAAACGGAGGGTTGATCAAGTGGCACGAATGTCGAGGCCAGAGCCTCAAGATGGACCGACCAAAAGTGCTTAAAAATCAGCGGGGACAGTCAGATGTTGCTCAATGAAGCCCGTGCTCTGCACACATGACTCTTCAGCTATCTCTAACCCCTATGCACTGTTTGATATATCTGCAATCAAACAGAGACCTTTCATTTCACAATTAAACACAATTTTAATGTTTTTTAATCCACAATTTTAATTTCCATACCCTAATTCTCCACTATAAATACCACCCCATATTTTGGCTCAACACCATTCTGAAAATTCTAACCAAAACTCTCTAAAAAATTCCTAGTGCAAATGAAGTAAAACGGAGTTAGCGAGCAAGTTGGTTCCGGCGAAAATTGAAACCAATTCCGGAGCTTCTGCGACGCCACGAAGACCCTATTCCTTTTCCTCATCCTCTTTCTAAGCTTTATAAATCATAAGTCCCTCCCAAACTCTCTTTCTTTTCATTGAATTTTATTTTTAATCAAAATCGGTAAAAGTGGAGGTATTACCGATATCATCTTTTCTAAAACATATAACTCTATTTTTTTTTATCATTTGGTCAAACCAATTTTACCACTTCATTTGTAATCTTAATTCCAATGTTTAGAATCAAGTTTAAATCAAGAATCTCATATAAAGCAAGCATATTTGAACTTTTACATTAAAGTATCTTGAACTTTGTTATCATATCTTTTCGACAAAATTGTTTAACAATACCTTTAGGAAAACTTCATGGGGTAACGACCTATCCCACACGCACACTTAATTTCATAGCACGATACCTACTTATATGTATTTTTGGTTAGAAGAATAGCATTACAATAAAATACCACATAATTCTAAAACCGGATTTCTTTTAAAGCGGTATTTCATTTCCTTTGCAATTATGCATCTACAACCCTCTTTAGGGGACTTGCTAATGGATGGTACGGATTATCGCACATCCTTGGGCTAGTAGAGCGAGATACAGACTTTCTCACGGAGCATTCGATATCGAAAGGATTTAAATACGTTTGTTTAAGAAATACGAATTTTTCTAAATAAAATAAAATTAATTTTTAGAAAAATTATATAAAATTATAAATCCATATTTTTAAAATATAATAAACCTATATTTTTCTAAAAATGAAAGATAAACAAATGACAATAAAATACCATCAAGATACCAAAAAGGCAAGTTTTTCAATAAAATACCATGAACTTTTTAAAGCTAAGTATTTATCATTAAAATACCACAATACTTAAAATCCATGCTCATGAAAATCTTAAGTAATACTAATCATCCTCGACCTTTACTTTTTAACTAAATTAAAAATATTTTTCATAAAATCCCCTCGAGATATATAAAACAATAATTAAGGACTTTAGTAAATATAGGTATAAGCAGGATCAATTCTCTTGAGCCCCAGGGAGCCGGAGAAAGTGAGTACTTGACTATTTAAGGTAGAAAAATTAACGGAGTTATCAAGGGCAGTTATCTTGGAAAAAACACAAATCCTGCCGTCTATGTACAGTAGTTACCGATGACCCCCGAACCTAATTCAAGAGCTAAATCTGATTACAAGTGTCCGACTCAATCTGAGTCCAATTCAAACTTGAATCCAAAATCAAACATGAATACTTAATCATGAACATGAATACTTAATCATGAACATGAATACTCGAATCCGAACATGAATACTCGAATCCAAATATCAATATCAAATATGTATACTTGACTTGAATTGACCGAACCATGGTTATAACTTGACTTGACTACTTAAATACTTGATTACATCCTGAATATGAATACTTGAATATTTTGTATCCATGATTTCGGCAAGACTTGTAAACAAAATCTATACAATATAATACGCGGGGATAAAGGGATAGATTGGTACGGAACGTATATCGTGGTATGAGAGGTCACTTAAAAAACACCTACATGAATTCACGTGCCGTTGTCCCGTGGATTATGACGGGGCCTTATATTACATGTTACCATAGTTTACGAGGTAAGATGGACTCATCTCGTATACATGACTATCTTCTTTACCAAACTACAAACAACCATATTATTTTAACTATCATATACCAGTAATCATTCATAACTTTACCTGTTCATTTTCACTTTATATATTATCTTCTCTTTCTTCTTTTGGGACTTACAGAGCGCTAGTTCGCTGACGACATTCCTTTCTATTTTTTTCTTTGGAATGTTCGTCAGGAAGACCGGATTTTCAGAAGATCATGCCTAACCAGGAGGACTTGGACCAGCTCACCACTCATCCTGACTACTAGTTCACCTGCACTTTCATTTTGTATGCTATTATTTAGGCACTGATTTACTCATTGTATCTTTTCTTTTCAAACAATTGTATGTAAAGTTGAATATAAATAAAGTTATTGTCTTAATTTTATACTCTTGTCATTCTTGTACTTTTACATATTGCTTAATTAGGCTTAACGTATTTATTTCTTAGTAAATACGTTGCGGTCTGCCACGTCACCGTTACCGTCTACTGGGAAGTGGGGCGTGACACTAAGTCACTCCAATACGCCCCTGCAAGATGGGTGTTCCATCTAGAACACCTAGCTCGTATCGGCACCGAAGAAATTGAGTTCTTGCAAGAGGCTTTGTCAACGTGTCAGCAAGTTGGTTCTGGAAAGAAACATGAACAACTGAAAGATGGCCTTTCGACACTCGATCACACACAAAGTGATAGTCTATTTCGATATGCTTCATTCGCGAGTGAAATACTGGGTTGGAGCAGACATAGGTGGCTCCTATGTTGTCACAAAATAACTTAGGGGATGAAGGTAGCCGAATTCCCAATTCTTGTAGTAACCCCTGACTCCATGCAAGCTCTGCGGTAGTGGTGGCTGCTGCTCTATATTCAGCTTCAGTCGATGAACGGGCCACTGAACGTTGCTTCTTGGATCGCCAAGAAATGGGATTGCCCCCAAAGTAAACCGCAAAGGCAGTTGTTGAAGTTCTATCATCTAAATTGCCAGCCCAATCCGCATCTGAATATGCATGAAGTGAATAATCTTTGACGCGGTTTAAAGCAATACCAAGATACATTGTACCTTTAAGATATCGCAGAACTCGTTTCAACGCTGCCATGTGACTTTCTGAGGGTTTGTGCATGAACTAAGACGGTTTATTGATTGCAGATGCTACGTCGGGCCTGGTCATGTGCAAGTATTGTAGAGCACCAATTATTCTTCTATACTCACTTGCATCTGCATTAGGGAAATCATCAGTCAGCTTCAAAGTGCTTGTACTAGACATGGGAGTAACAAGCTCCTTTGCTTCATCCATCTTGCATTTAACTAGAAGATCTCGTATATATTTGTGTTGGCTAAGGAAGAGACCACTTTTAGTTGGCAATATTCTATCCCCAGAAAATAATTCAAAGAACCAAGCTCCTTGAGGGCAAATTTGGTAGCTAAAGCTTGAACAAAGTTCTTCATAATGATTGAATCATTCTTTGTCAATATTAAATCATCAACATACACTAGAAAATAAGCAGTGGTAGTGTTACATTGACGGTAGATAAAAAGATAAATGTCAGCTTTAGAGTGCATAAATCCTTGCTGAGCTAAAAAATTGCTCAAGGTTGTTTACCAAGCCCGAGCTGCCTGCTTTAACCCGTGTATATATATAGCTTTTCGGAGTTTGGTATCAGAGCATCGATCTGCTGCCTAAGCCCTACCCATCTTCATCATCTCACCGAGCATGGCTACCTCAGTCTTCTACCATGACTACTGATGCTAGCTCAGGTTACAAATCTGCGTCAGGTGCTATTGCGATCAACGCTGCAGTTCAGCTTCCAATCAAACTCACCAAGGACAACTATTCTGTCTGGCGCGCCATTTTCACTGTGTCAGGTGCTATTTTTGCTTCAAGCTCTGCAGAGGTATTGACTTTCATTTCAACCTCTAAGACATCTCATGAAGCATGGACAAGACTTAAGAATCGTCTTGCTAATAATTCAAGATCTCGGGTTATGTCTCTCTCAAAAAAAAAAAAATACCTTTCTCACACAGAGAGAGGTTCTAAAACTGTTGCAGAGTTTATGCAGATTATCAAGAGCACAGCTGATTTTCTTTCTGATGTTGGTGAGATAGTCACTGATGTTTTGGCGGGTTTGGGGCCAGACTATCATACCATCTCTGATGATGCTCAATATTGACGACCTTTCAGATCAGGACACGTGGCAGATGACGTGTCCCAGAACTCAAAAGAGAGGGCCCACAGGAGCTGATCAGGCCCGACCTACAAGCACAAATCTGGCTCACCTCAGGGCCCTTGCAAATTGGCCTCCTCGGTCTCTCAGCTCGCCTCGGAGCTACCGCAGGACCAAAATACCTCGGCCCTCTCGCTCGTTCCCGAGTTCTCCCGCTGAGACCATCTTCCTCGGTCCCTCCGACCGACCAACTCCACCACTCACAGGCGTAACCGCCGCTCCGCAAATCTCGCCATGCGCAGATTCTCCGCCGGCAACATCCCACATTCTACGCCATCACGATCCCCATTAACGGACGATCCGCTCTTTACGTGGATGTGACGTCGGGAGCGTAACTGCCGGCAAGATTCTCGCGCCTGCTGCTGCATGCCACCACCGCTATATAAACCCCCATCACAGAGGGGTTAAGTAAGCCATTTTTTACACTTTGATACCGTTACTCTGCTTGGATCTCATCACTAACTTGTGCGTCGGAGGGTCCTTGGTGGTACCAAAACCACTCCGGGACTTCTTTGCAAGTACTCGGCAGCAACTTCCTCATCTCACCTCTTCCTCCAAAAACCCATTGAGACCCACACACAACGAAAGATAATCAGCTAAATTCACCGCGAGATCAACGGAAGACAACATCTGACCCCGAAAAGGAGCTCCATCAATCTTTATTGCTATAAGGGCACGAGATACTCCTATCCATTTTGAAGAATTCCTAGATTAAGTTGAAGAGCAGGAGTGGATTTTGAAAAAGAATGATGAGCCCACTGGATCTGAAGTAGTTTACAGCTAATTACACCAAAAAGAACTCTCTGACTCCCACTCCACTTCTTGACCACAAATCTCCCTTTGAACTTCTTTTTCGTGAATTACCTAACTATACAAAGCTTTAAACATTTGGTTGCCAATGCTTTCCCTGGCTAAAACCATACACCAAAAATAAAATTGAAGCCAAGTCTCAAACTTGTATTTTTCTTGGTTACTCTTTAAATCAAAGTGCTTACAAATGTTACAATCCAAATACTGGTCGGCTGTTTATCTCACGTCATGTTGCCTTTGATGAAACCGGCTCTCCTTATGTCACATTGGTTACTACTTCAGCATATAATTCAAGTTCTAATCAAAGTTGGCTTCCTTATGCTTCTGATCTTACAGCATCTACTCATTTTGAAGTTCCAGTGTCCTCCTCTATATCTTTTTCTACAGGTGCTACTAGTTCTATGTTACCTACACATGCTTGTTCTCCTACAAGTCAGGCTGAGCACAATACTGCTTCTAATGAGGACCAGGTATCATCTTCACCTTCTTCTACCCCATCTTTCCCGAATTCATTACATGATTCGCCTCCACAGCCTAATAGAATTGTTACCTGATGGAGGGTGTAATCTCCTTCAGATGTTGCTTCCCGTTGATCTGCTGATGGCGGCGATGAGTGGCTGAGATTTGATCTGGAGGCAGACTCCTGAAGCGTGTGGATCTCAATGGGTTTGGAGTTGTTGAGCCGAGCTACCTGCAAGGAAGTCCCGGGTTGGTTGGACCACCGAGGACCCTCCGACGATCAAGTTAGTGGAGTAATCCGAGCAGAGTAACGGCTTAGTAGATTAGAATTGGCTTACTTTTACCGTCTGAAAGAGGGGGTTTGAGTAGCGGTGGCAGCAGGTGCAGTAGGCGCGAGAATCACGGCCATTGCGCTCACGACGTCACGTCCGTGTGATGAGCGGGACCTCCCATTAATGGCGAGACAGGCTCGTTAATGGGGGATCGTGGTGGCGTGGAACGTGGGATGTGGCCGGCGGAGATCTTGCACATGGCGAGATTCGTGGGATGGCGGTTACGCTTGCAAGCGGTGCTATTGGTCGGTCGATGGATCGAGGAAGATGATCTCGGCGGGAGAGCCCGCGGACGAGCGGGAGAGCCGAGGTATCTTGTTTCTGCGGTAGCTCAGGAACGAGCTGTGAGGCCGAGGAGGCCAATTGTGCTGGGGCTCGGAAGCAAGCCAGCCTCGTCTGTAGGACGAGCATAAAGGCAGTCTGGTCGGCCCCTGTAGGTCCTTTTTGCCTGCTCTTGGACACGCCATCTGCCACGTGTCATGATCTGGGAGATCACCGATATCGAGCCCCATTGTTCCCCTCCGAACGGCGGCCAAGACATGGGACGTCTTGCCTGAAATTCGGGGCAGATACTATTTGGTTTTATCCGTCCACCTCTCCGAAGATGCCAAGTTGATTTATGGCACCGTGTATCGGAGGTTTAGACGGATGCGGCCGATATAGCAGACTTCGTCAGATTCCCCCTCGCTTGAGGAGTTTTTGATTGTGGGGACGCTCTTCCCTGCAGGCGCAAGCCCCTGCAGTTAATTACGCTACCACGTCACGGTAACAATTTTCTCCTTCTCCATAATTTCACTTCGTGTCGCGGTTGTTTGTTTTGTTTGTGCTTGTCCATGGATTGTATACGGAGACTAATTTATGTCATCGTCCGTAAGACGTGGATTAGTCCAAATCCGTATTTTCTTAGATTTGGGTTTGGTGTTTTGGTTTAAGGATACGTTAGCCATATTTGAGACTAAGATCAACTTAAACATTTGTTAAGGATACGTTAGTCTAATTTGAGACTAAGATCGACTTAACGGGATCGTTTAGATCCGACAAAAGAGCATTAGGGGGCTCGATTGTTCCAGTTTAGGGACGTAGTGGTCCATTTAATGTATGGCCGTCGGGACCCGTCACCTCTCTGACGACGTTGAAGGATTACAACGACATATATCAGAGGAGTTCAGAGATATACCCTTGAACCAAAGTTGGTTGAGAAGTCTATAGTCCAATTTAGGACTAAAGTCTGTTTGAGGGTTTAAAGATGCGTTAGCCCTATTTAAGGCTAAGATCAACTTAAACATTTGTTAAGGATACGTTAGTCTAATTTAAGACGAAGATCAACTTAACGAGATCGTTTAGATCCGACAAAAGAGCATTTGGGCTCTATTGTTTCAGTTTAGGGACATAGTGGTCCATCATTCCCATTTTGGGGACGAATACTGGTTTAAGAACGCATTAGTCCATGAGTTTAAGAACGCGTTAGTCCGTGAGTTTAAGGATGCACCAGTCCGTGAGTTTAAAGACGCATCAGTCTGTGAGTTTAAAGACGTATCAGTCTGTGAGTTTAAGAACGCATTAGTCCATATCAATGTGTGGTTGTCGGGACCCGTCACCTCTCTGACGACGTTGAAGGATTACAACGACAAATATCAGAGGAGTTCGGAGATGTACCCTTGAACTGGGTGTAAATTGATTTAAGAGAGCAGTCGTGCTCAGTCAATTTAATTTGAGGACTTACGGCCAGTATTGGGCTAAGTCCAGTTGAAAATGTTCACCATTTATTTGCATTTGGCATGTTAGGCCTTTACTTGGGCTTTGCCCCTGTTTAATAATGCATGGCATTTTTGTTTAGTCTATTAGACCTTTATTTGGGCTCTGCCCTTTTCAAATGATGCGCAACATCTGTTTTGGTCTGATAGACCTTTATTTGGGCTCTGCCCCTTTTTAATAATGCATTGCATTTTTTATTAGGCCTGTTAGGCCTTTTAATTAGGCTCTGTCCCTTCTTTTCAATAATGCAGTACATTAATTAGTCTGACAGAGCGCCACGTGGCTTGTCAGGCGCTTTGCGCCAGCGCAAGAAGCAAACGCATGTGGAGGTGCCACGTGTCACGCTCTGGTGAGCGCAAGCGCAGTGCACTGCGACAGTGCGCTGCGCTGTTGCGCTGCTAACACGTGGCGCGTTCTGGTGACTTGCGCCAATTTATGAGAGCGGTGCTCTGTTTTTAGGAGCGCATAGCGCAATTTGTTCTGAGGCTGACACGTGGCGCTCTCTGGTGGTTTGCGCCAACTCAAGAGCGCAACAGTGCAAATTTTACAAGTGCAGGGCACTGTTTGATCTCTTGATCCAATTTTGGATCAAAGAAAAGAATCTTTTAAGATTCCAGAACCAATGGTTCATCAAAAGGCAATGCCTTTATGTAGATCAAATGATCTAAAGAAGTAAATTACTTCTTTTTATCTTTTTGTGATTGGATCTTTTTGATCTTTTTTTTCCTTTTTAATTGAAGATCAATGATCTTGTTCTCAGATCATTGATCTTTATAGAAGAAAATTCTTCTTTTATTTGAAGGTTTTTACCTTTTTTTCTCTGAGCTTTTCTCAAACTTTTCTTTAGAGGAGTTCTCTGTTTTTCTCTGTCAATCTCCATCTTTCTTAGACTTGGAGTCTACGGGCCTTTTTATAGTGCCAATTGATTTGTTAAATCAGTTAAAGAGATCTTTCTCTGAGTGATTTAGGGATTTTTCCCCGCCGTTGGATCTTTGATCCAAGGGCTTCTGTTTACAGAATTGTTTTAATAAGATCAGAAAGATCTTTCTGGAATTTTAATTCTGTTTTAGTGCTGGCACCGCTGGCGCAAGCGCACCTGCGCTTGCCACGTGTCGCGCAGCGCAGCGCAACTGCGCTGACACGCGTCGCGCAGCGCAGAGCGCAGTTCAGCTGAAGCGTTGCTTCCTTTAAAATTTGAATTTCTTTTAAAACAAAGCCTTACTCTGATTGGGGAAAACAGAAGCGTTGCTTCATTTCCCGCCTTGGAATTTGAACAGAGTTTTGCTCTGATTGGGGTAAATAAATACTGCCCCACCGTTGCACTTACGTGGCCCCCAAACGTGAGCGCAGCGGTGGCAGAATTCCAACCGTCGCGCCATCCCTTGGAAATTGAAACGGCTCTTCAATGCCTATAAATAGGATCTTTGGTCCTTTAGATAATTTCCATCTTTTCATAAGAATTTTTATTCAGAGCCTTGCTATTCAATTCAAGAATTTTTCAAGAGTAAAACTCTGTCAACACTTAGGGAAAGTTTAAAAACTTTTAAGAATCCAGGGTTTTACCCATTAATAGAGCTTTGCTCTTCATAGATCTTTGATCTAAAGAAAACCCATTTAGGGTTTCATTAATAGAGCTTTGCTCTCTTCAGATCATGATCCTTTCTTGGGGTTTCCTAGCCCATGAATCAGAGCTCTGATCTCTTGATACATGTAGATTTCTTAATCTTTTGTGAAGAACTCTTAAGAGTTTGATCATGGATAATGAAGATAAAAAATGGAGTTTTATCTTTGACGGATTATATCATCTTTTCATAGTAAGGCTCTCAGAGTTCTCGGGGAGTTTCTTTAAATTCCCCTCATTACTGAACTTGATAGGTGTCACTCCTGTTTGCAGAGCATTGCTCTCGAGGAGTTTAACTCCCTGTATCTTTTTATTGCTAATCTTCCAATAATGTTTCCTTCAGGCATTATGGCAGTTCATTTATACAGTCTGCACGAATTCATCACTTATGAGGATATCCGCGTACAGGGCCGTCACCAAAACCAAGAGTTTATAGATGCCCAGTGTGCGGAGATTATAGGTCGTCTGAACACACGCGTTGGTTGGTTGCTTCCTCGCCGTTCTGCTCTCTTGAAAGTCGTGCTGGGAGCAATTTAGAGAGCACTTCCGGGGTTTCACGAGGCCATACCGCTTAATGCGCTGGATGATACCGAAGACAAGATGCATTCAGTGTACCTGTCGGGGTTGATCTCGAAGAAACGGCGAGATAGCCTCATCGACTTTCTGCATCAAATTTTTCAACAGACGACGATAATTGCTGCTTATCGAAGGATGGGGGCCTTGCCGAAGATCTTGACACGCGTGCGCTCGAGAGGATGCACACGAGAATGATCAGAAAGGCTAGAAAGACTCTAGATGGCCTTACTTTTGAATTCCTCAATCCATGCCCTGGATCTGAGGTTTTGCCATTGTAATCATTTGGATAATGTTTTTGTTTGTTTCTTTATGATTGTAAGAACCCTTTGCAATATGAATGGAAAATTTCTCATTTCAGCTTGTCTTATTTCTCGTTCTGAGTCTTTTGCACACGCATGAATGGATGTGTCTCGAACACTTGATCAAATGCAAATCGGACGTTCTTTCTGTCGCTTTTTTCTTTCTTTTATTATCAGCATTCTACCTTAGTAAACATAGTTGACAGATGCTAGCGCGAGCATCTTGTCCTGGCTTCTTCAAGAGGTAATGATGGCTTAGGACGCAAGTTCAGATCTGCTGCTTAAGACTTTTCAACTTTATGAGCCGTGAGGGTCTCACAAAGACTTTTCTCCCTACGGATCGAGAGGATCTCGTAGGTGTATTTTCTCCTTAGGAATCGTGAGGATTCCTAAGTGCGTTTTCTTTTATAAGTCATAATGATCTTATAAGAGAATTTTCCCTCTTACGAGTCGAGAGGACTCGTAAGCGATTGTTTCCCTCCTTGTCGAGATTCGACTTTGGAGAGTGAGACCCGTGGATAATATGCAAGAGACCGTTTTAGACCGACTTGCAGGGTCCCGGTGCTTAGGAAACAAGTTTTTTTTTAAAACCCTGCTGCCTAAGGCTTTTCCTCACGAGTCGAGATGAATCGAGCACTCCTCGTAAGAATATCCTAACGTCACAGTTAACCTCTGCTCTTTATGACAGAGGTCCGTTAGGGTCTGTGGTACTTAGGGTTTTGGCCGTCGTACCGTCGCGTTGGCTGATATATTCCTCGATATGCAATCTTGTTGTTCGAGTAGCCTTGCGATTGTCGTGATTTGATCCCTTCCGGGGCTGGACAAGACTTCTTCAAGTAATCTTCCAGGTAATCTTACCGTCGAAAGAGCAAGCGTAGGTATATTCCATGTCACTTTTTACTTGAGGTTAGGTTCATTTTGGAGAGCCCCGATGAGTCATAACCACTCCGCGCTGGTGTGGGATGATCTCCGATAGTCTTTCAAGCTTTATATGACTTGCCGTCAAGACCCTGAAGCTAGGAATTTGGCCTTTGCTTCGTTTGCTGGTATTGCGTCCTCTATATCGAGACGCATGTCGCGGTTGTCTCTAGGTTGTTGGTAAACCGTCGAGGTTTAGAACTAGGGATTTTGTCGTGGCTACGCTGTTTGATTGTCGCGTCTGAATTCTGTTGGAGGAAGAACACTGGGGTGACATCTCATCTGCTGTATCGAGACGAACGTCGAGGTGGTAACCATTCTGCACCGGTGCAAGATGATCTCCGATCGTGTTTCAGGTTTTATATGAGTTACCGTCAATACTTGGCTCCGTTTTCTGATTGAGCATGGGGAGGGAAGACGTGTTTTCTTCTTTGTTTGCGCCCCTGGATTGCATACAGGGATTGCTGTGCTATCGCCTGTAGGGCAAAAGTTTCATTCATTTTTTTTATTTCCACAATGCTCTATCATTTCAGCTTTTATATCGCGAAGGTCGCGATTGTCCAATCATTTCGGCTATTTTTCGCGGTGCCCAATCATTTCGGCTATTTATTTTATTTTCACTCGCTGCTTTTTATTGCGAGTTGCCCAATCATTTCAGCTATTTATTTTATTTTTACTCGCTGCTTTTTATTGCGAGTTGCCCCATCATTTCGGCTATTTTGCATGCATACATTTTTACTTGCTGATTTTTTATTGCAAGTTGCCCTATTATTTCGGCTATTTCGTATGCATGTATAGCTCGCTGATTTTTTTTATCGCGAGTGTGGAACTTGGAATCTGACGCCAATCTCAGTATCAGTATCGCTACAACTGGAATATTGCCAGGAGCGAATCATCATTTGCCATGAAAGGGCTTGGAATTTGATACCGGTTTAGGCATCAGTATCGCTGCAACTGGGACATTGCCAGGAGCGAATCATCATTTGCCTCTGTCGATGTTGAACAAAGGTGGCTTAGCGAACAAGGTTAGGATCCCGTCGACTAAGGCTTTTGACTTCATGAGCCGTAAGGGTCTCACAAAGGTATTTCTCCCTACCAGTCGTGAGGATCTCGTAGGTGTGTTTTCTCCTTAGGGATCGTGAGGATTCCTAAGTGTATGTTCCCCTGTAAGTCGTAAGGATCTTACAAAAGGGTTTTCTCCTTATAAGTCGAGAGGACTTATAAGGGTTCTTCACCGTATGGACATATTCCCAGTCACGGGTGGGACTTGGTTAGGGAAATGTTTATTCGTGCCCGTGGATTGTATACAAGAGTCAGTATTGAGCCGCTTGTAGGGCACTATCGAAGGTTGTGGGGGTTGCTTAAGAATAGGTTCAGGTCTTTGTAACTTAAGACTTTCAAATCTTATGAGTCGTGAGGGTCCCATAAGAGAGTTCTCCTTACGAGTCGTGAGGATCTCGCAAGTGTAATTTCTCCTTAAGAATCGTGAGGATCCCTAAGTGTGTTGCTTCCCTATGAGTCGTAAGGATCTCACGCGGGTGGTTTCTCCTTACAAGGTCGAGAGGACCTTGCAAGTGTCTTTTAACGAGCTTGCGCCCTTTCGGGTTTTCACAAACACTCGCCAGTAGCTCTGCTATTTTTACTCACGGAGCCTTTTCGGGTTTTCATCCGTGCCCATTTCGCTCATGGACATACCGTCTCTTTTTCTATTCTTTTTATTCTTTTTTTTAACGAGGTCGTGCTCTTTCGGGTTTTCACGAACACTCGCCGGCAGCCCTACTGTTTTTACTCACGGAGCCCTTTCGGGTTTTCATCCGTGCCCATTTCGCTTATGGACATACCGTTTCTTTCTTTTTATTTTCTTCTTCTTTTTTTTATTCTTTTTTTTATTCTTTATTCTTTTTTTTATCTCTTCAGCCTGAGGATGCTGCGGTAGTAGTTTAAGGACGTTTCGGTCCTCAGCTAATTTTAGGACGTAGTAGTCCGTCGTTAGTTTAAGGACATTTCGGTCCGTTGTTGAAGAAGGCCAGCTACTACTTATAGAGTTTTGAGCTTAGGAAGATAGCGAGAGGACATAGTCGTCATCATCTATCATTGACCTAGGCTGTGATTCGTTAAGCGTAGTAATTCTTTAGGAAGCGACCGTTTATTGGCCTGAAAGGCCTTTCACCGCGCATATCCATGAGCAAATAGGCTCCACCCTGGTAGACCTTGTCTATGATGTACGGGCCTTCATAGTTCGGCTCGAATTTTCCCCGCTTGGCGCGATTGGGGATCATAGGTCTTTTGACCACTAGCACGAGTTCGCATTGGCGGAATGTCCTCGGCCTGGCCAATCTTTCATATGAGCGCATCATCTTTGCTTTATAACCCTCCAGATTTTGTTGCGCTATGAGGCGGGTTTCATCAAGGGCATCAAGCTCTTCAAGCCGAAGGTGAGCGTTTTCTTCGTCCGTCAGCTCGTAGTGGACTGCCACTCGTAGAGATGGTAACTCTATCTCGAGGGGAAGTACTGCTTCTGTACCAAAGACTGACGCGTACGGCGTTGTGTTCGTGGTCGTCTTGAACGTAGCTCGATACGTCCAGAGAGCTTCTTGTAATCTCTCGTGCCAGTCCTTCTTATTTCGTGGATTCTCCGAAGAAACTCGGCATCAGTTTCCTGCTCACGGCGCTGCTCCGAGGATGTCTCCGGGCTTGCTTTCGGTCCCGTAAGTGCGGCCATGGCTGTCAGCATTTCTTGGAGCCTTTGTTATTGTTGCTCCTGAGCCTTAGTCACTAATCGCGTAAGCGGTCTATGACCTGTGAAGACATGGCTATCCTCTTTTCCGGATGCCATATAGACGGTATGTACCATCATGCCCCCAAACTTGGGATGTTTGGGTTCAGTGGTCTTGCAGTTCGTCGCAGACCCAGGGATTTTCTCTGGCCTTCTCCTCTTGTGAGCGGTCGAAGTTGAAGGGGCCTTTGCAATGGGCACCCAAGTAGCTATCGCCTTTTGTGATTTGATAGGACGGTCCTCTTTCCCACTGAACTTTCACCTTTTTCTGTCGGCATGGATAAGCTTGATCAATTACCGAGTCTTGGACTGGACGCCAGACCTTGTAGATTTCAGAGGACAGTCGTTGAGGGTGTTGTTCCGGCTTCACCCTTGTAGCGCTCTCTATAGGTGGAGGAGATCTTTTCAGCACAGCGGTCGGAAATTTCTTGCGGACCTTCTTAAGTGGTTCAAAGCTATTTCCAGTTGGGACAGCAGCATCAATTTCCGCCTGTTGGAGTCAGCGGAGTCAGTCCAGAAGGAGAGTTGCCCCCAGCCTTCCTTACTCGGCGCCAGTGGTATATCCCTAGTAGGAGGAGTGTTGTCTCCTAAGGGTTTTCAGCGGATTACACCCACAAAATCTTATAATAAAAGAGAGATGGCGAAAGTTATATGAAGATAAGAACTATAAAAGAAAGAACTTGAAAATAAGAGTTTTCAACTATACCAGCTTTTCAGTTGCTATGAGCCCTATCTTAATGGTCATGAAAAAATGTTAGAAATTACATTATCCCTCAATAAAACATCGCCCTTAGTTTTCATTCCTACCTTTCTTCCAAACATTGATCATATACCCTTACGTGTGTGAACTGGACATCCCTACACTCAGAGAATTCATCTCCTGTCCATCTGCCTTAGGACTTTTTAATAGATATTTAGATTTGCTCACACATTTTCATGCGACCGTTAATACTTCTTGAGGTACTAACCGATCGACTACTCATGTGTTCGCTTATTAGGTGTATTTCCTCGTCTTGCACCACCTAAGGCTTAACAGTGACTCCCGGACCAGTTGGTCTAAAGCACCAGGTGATGAAGCACCCTCGCTATATTTTTTTATTGCTGCCTTGGCGATAACAAAACCAGTGTTCATTTTTCTTCACCATTTTATATTTTATTCAATTTTTTTTATTTCCTTCATACTTTGGCTTTTAGACAAGAGCATTTCAAGGTATCCTCTACTATCCCGAGTTTCAAGACGTGTGTAAGTGCGTATAGTAGGGTATCAACGTTCAAATGTTTGGCTTCCAGAATAGGAACCATTTTTCAGGCTTATTTTTATCCTCAGATTAGTAATTTCCTTCATCTTACTAACCCTTGGGATAACAGCTCATAACTACTTATTACTAGTTTCATTTAAGAAAACATCTAAGTTTCTTGTTTTTTTTAAACTATTCCTATCTTTTAAATATAATTTTTCACTTTCTACTCTCTTATTATCACAATTTTTTGTGTATGCTTATATATAGTATAATGCAAAGTAGGGCGTAAATAAGCACAGGAGCGCTGAAAAACGACTGCTTGAGAGCTTCTTGCGATGGTACAGGAGCGCTGAAGCTCGTTGGCGGGAGCATGGTTCCGAAGAATAGCCCAGTGGTGGCTTGAGTTACCTGCTCCACTGGCATAGTGAAAAAGGAGGCCGCTTGGGGCCTGTAGGTTACTCCTCCAGATGGGACAGAGCGAGAGTTGCTGTTGCAGTTAGTGCAGTTTGAAGCCATTGATTTCTTGAAGCGCTTGAATATTCTGCCCCCTGCTTCGACCTTGGTCTTTGGCATGTGCCATTTGTTTGAGGACCGATTTCGTCGGCAAGGCTGCTGCTTGGGGAGCCTGCCTGTGGGCGACAGACATCCTCTGGGCTTCCTCCATTGGCGTTGAGGCACCGAGGGTGGGAGGTGGGAGCATCGACCCAAAAAGAAGCCCGTTGATTTCTTGAAGAGCCGTATTGTAGAGATTTGAGGCTGCAAGTGACCCATACTTGACTCCGCCGGATATGACAGAGCCTGAGTTGCTAGGGTGAGAGCAAATGCCATTCTTCATAGAGACGAAATGCCGGCTTCAACATCCACTCCCCTAAGGGCAACCAAAAACATACACACCACGATTATTTGATCGCGGAAAAAACACGACACACGAAGTGTGGAGTGGAAAGAGGAAAAAGTCCCACCGGGCGTGCCAGAATCTGTTCCCCTCCGAACGGCGGCCAAGACATGGGACGTCTTGCCTGAAATTCGGGGCAGATACTATTTGGTTTTATCCGTCCACCTCTCCGAAGATGCCAAGTTGATTTATGGCACCGTGTATCGGAGGTTTAGACGGATGCGGCCGATGTAGCAGATTTCGTCAGATTCCCCCTCGCTTGAGGGGTTTTTGATTGTGGGGACGCTCTTCCCTGCAGGCGCAAGCCCCTGCAGTTAATTACGCTACCGCGTTGCGGTAATAACTTTCTCCTTCTCCATAATTTCACTTTATGTCGTGGGTGTTTGTTTTGTTTGTGGTTGCCCATGGATTGTATACGGAGACTAATTTATGTCATCGTCCATAGGACGTGGATTAGTCCAAATCCGTATTTTCTTAGATTTGGGTTTGATGTTTTGGTTTAAGGATACGTTAGCCATATTTGAGACTAAGATCAACTTAAACATTTGTTAAGGATATGTTAGTCTAATTTGAGACTAAGATCGACTTAACGGGATCGTTTAGATCCGACAAAAGGGCATTAAAGGGCTCGATTGTTCCAGTTTAGGGACGTAGTGGTCCATTTAATGTATGGCCGTCGGGACCCGTCACCTCTCTGATGACGTTGAAGGATTACAACGACATATATCAGAGGAGTTCAGAGATATACCCTTGAACCAAAGTTGGTTGAGAAGTCTATAGTCCAATTTGGGACTAAAGTCTGTTTGAGGGTTTAAAGATGCGTTAGCCCTATTTAAGGCTAAGATCAACTTAAACATTTGTTGAGGATACGTTAGTCTAATTTAAGACTAAGATCAACTTAACGGGATCGTTTAGATCCGACAAAAGAGCATTTGGGCTCTATTGTTTTAGTTTAGGGACATAGTGGTCCATCATTCCTATTTTGGGGACGAATACTGGTTTAAGAATGCATTAGTCCATGAGTTTAAGGACGCGTTAGTCCGTGAGTTTAAGGACGCATTAGTCCGTGGGTGGACGTTGTTAGTCCCGACCGTGATTAGAGATTAGATTAATGATTGTTTTGGTAAAGGCTAGATATGAACGGAGTTCTGTGTCGAGATAAGGGTTAAGAGTGGGATTCTTTTTCCCTCCAGAAACCCTAATCTACACGCATCACCGTCGTTCTAGTTTTAAATCTATTAAAGGATAAAAATGGTAACTTTTAATTAATCGTCCATAACTACTAAATCCTAACGAACCCTACATGCCCCCTTATTATATTAACTACATCCATAAATAATCTAGATCTATATTTTGCATTAATGCTTAACGTAGATCTAGAAACCATTCCACAAAATTCTTTATCCCTCCTCTCTTTTTCAACATGTCTAAAGTAAGAGTAAAAGATTCAACGTTTCCCTGAGGACGACCCGTACTCATCTCGGTCTAGCTACACGCGATACCGTTATTGATTGCGGTATAACTACAAACACAACTTGATATTATTTGCATACATTTTCCTACCAAATTCTAATTATAATATATCAACACATGGAAAATAGTATTTTTACAAATAAACCCTCATATGTATAATATATTGTAATAAAGACCTTTTTTAATATGGAAATAGTAGGAAAAATGTAATAACAAATGTGCAGTTTTATCAACTGAACAGACGCATTAGTCCGTGAGTTTAAAGACGCATTAGTCCGTGAGTTTAACTGAACACTTATTGATAGAGCTCTATTTCCAAACAGATTGAGGGCCAACAAACCTGATGCACAAATGGAGAAGCTTGTGGACATGTTTAAGGAAGTTAACATCAACATCTTTCTCCTAGATGCTATACAACAAGTTCCGTCCTATGCGAAAATTCTTAAGAACTTATGCACTAGGAAGAGGAAGACTCAAGTGCCGAAAAAGTGTTCATGTCGAGTGCTGTATACACAGCTTTTCTCCAACAATTACCAAGAAAACGTAAGGACCCTGACTGTCCTACTATTTCTATTTCTATTGGGGATAAACACATTAACCGTGCTTTACTTAACCTTGACGCTAGTGTTAACTTGCTTCCATATTCAGTTTATGAGCAACTAGGTATCTGAGTGTTAAATCCCTCGAACATAACTCTACAGATGGCCGACCGATCAATCACCAAACCTAGGGGTGAACTGGAGGATGTGTTGATAAAAATCGGGGATTTTGTATTCCCTGTGGACTTTATTGTACTAGATACACAACCTGTAGCAAACCCACAGAACCAAATTCCGGTGATTCTAGGTCGTCCCTTTTTGGCTACTTCCAACGCTGTAATCAACTGTAGAAACGGCTCTATGAACCTATCTTTCGGGAATAGGTCAATTGAGCTTAACATTTACAAGTTGGGAAGTCAACCCTCCGATCCTCATGCTCGAGTATGTTCTGTCGAATTAATAGATGTCGACAGCAGCGAATTTGACGAGCCTCATGATACTGATCTTGACTCTTTTCATATGTTGTTGTTTGACCCAACTATGTATCATACACATACGGACTCTTCCACCGAGTTGTCCGGGTCAACAACTAACACTGATTATGAACCGTTTTTGGAGTCTGAAGATCACCCCGCGCTTTTTGATGACATTATTCTTCGGGATATCGATGAGAGTTTTGAGGAAATTTTCGCTGATGAACTCGCATTTTTGAAAGACACGGGTGTTGAGATGAATCATTTCCACAAAGAAATTGAACCTCCACCCCTTCTTTTGGGCTATAAAGAGAATGCGAGTAATCTATCACAATCACTATGTCGTCTCTCCAAAACGAGATGCAAACACATTTTTTCACACCACTTATCTTTTCCCCACTTCTTCTTGGCTCTTTTCAACTTGTTCTTCCACCAACCGGTGCACTACACTGATAAAATCTTCAAATGATTGGTGTTGACTTTCGGTCTTTGCAAAGTTTGACATTGACCAATAATTTTGACCCCCTCTTGTGATTTTCAAAGATTAACATTGTTTAACTCAAGTTTGGGGGGATAATCTGACTCTTGAAAAGAAAATTTTTACTCAAAATGGTGAGCCAAAGAATAAGTTCGGGGGAGGATTTTCACGATCATATTTATTGCGCCCATTAATAAATTTCCTCCCAGGCTTACAGGTTTTTGAGATCTAGCAGATGGCAACAGTGAGAATACTGTTGAAAACAAGTTTGGGGGAGATTTGTGCTTATTTACGCATCACTTTGTATCATACATTGCATAAGCATAAAACATATAAAAAAATAATATAAAAAATTTTTGTACATAAATAAGATAATAAAAAATTAGAAGTGAAAAATTACATCAAAAGATTAGAAAAATTTAAGAAAACCAAGAAAATTAGAAGTTTTCTTAAACGAACTAGTAATAAGTAGTTATGAGCCGTTGTCCCAAGGGTTAGTAAGATAAAATTAAGTCACCAATCTGAGGATAAAAATAAGTCTGAAAATTAATTTCTATTCTGGAAGCCAAACATTTGAATGTTGATATCCTACTATACGCACTTACACGCATCTTGAAACTTGGGATAATAGAGAATACCTTAAAATGCTCTTGTCTAAAGCCAAAGTATGAAGAAAATAAAAAAATTGAATAAAATATAAAAATGGTGAAGAAAAAAATGAACACTGGTTTTGTTATCGCCAAGGCAGCAATAAAAAAATATAGCGAGGGTGCTTCACCACCTAGTGTCTTAGACCAACTGGTCTGGGAGTCACTGCTAACCCTTAGGTGGTGCAAGACGAGGAAAATACTAAAACACCTAATCAGCAAGCACATGAGTAATCGGTCGGTTAGTACCTCAAGAATTATTAACGGTCGCATGAAAAATGTGTGAACAAATCCATCTAAATATTCATCAAATTAAATAGTACTGAGGCAGATGGATAAGAGTATGATAGCTTGAATTGAATTTTCCGAGTGTAGGGATGTCTTTTACACACACGTAGAGTTATATGATCGATGTTTGGAAGAAAGATAGGAATGAAGAATAAAAACGATGTTTTATTGAGGGATGATGTGATTTCTAATATCTTTTCATGACTATTAAGATAGGGCTCATGCCAACCGAAAAGCTAGTATAGCTGGAAACTCTAATTTTCAAAGTCTTTCTATTACAATTCTTATCTTTACGTGTAACTTTCACGGTCTTCCTTTTATTATTGGATTTTGTGGGTGCAATCCGCTGAAAACCCTCAGGAGACAATACTCCTCCTACTAGGGACACCTAGAGGTTTAAAGGCTTGTTGCACGTGCTCAGTGCAATCGTGTTGCCTACGAAAGTGTGCTATTTAGTTTTTCTTTTTCTTATATTTTCTCCTTCTCTTAAATAAAACAGTTTGCTCGAGACGACCAAAAATAAGTTTGGGGGAATTTGATCAGTCGAAAATATTGCATTTTTAACTCATCAATTTCCCTACTATTTGTAATCATCTAAAGGTGTTCGGTATGAATATAGCACATATTAGCAATTTGTCTGCAAAATACCAAATAACATGTGTTATACATTATAACCGGCATTTTGTGGGAAATTGTGTGTTTATTATTGCACGTATGATCTTTGTATATCGCAACACTTGTCTCGAGATTGTGTGCAGGAAATTCCAGAAAAAAGAACCGGAACGGCTAAAAGTGCTGATAAAATACGCCAAGTCAAAAACTTGAGATCTGGCAGAAATCAAGAAAGAAACATAGGATTCCAGACATCAGATAAATACCTTAAACCCAACAGAAGAATCCCCTGGAAATTGCATGCAGTACTTCACCAACATGGCCGCGGATCTGCGGCCGAGTCGACCGAGTTGCCGCGGTTTCGCGGCCTTGTTAGCTCATCAGTGCGTCAAATTTCTCCACGTGGCTTATTGTAACGGCCTCAGCTTCCAGAAGACTCTCAAAGACCACGTGGCTTCTTCCAGAAGGCTCTGCATAACAAACTCACTCTAGAATATTCCTTACAACAACCTTATTCTAGAAGGCTCTCTCCAACAAGCTTCTTCTAGAAGCCTCCTTGTAACAACCTTCCTCTAGAATATTCCTTGTAACAATCTCATTCTAGAATATTCCTTCTAACAAACTCATTCCAGAGGGCTCTTTCTGACAACTTAACTTTGGAGGGAAGATTCAAATGAGGTGGTTATAAAAAGAGATCTAGATCTAGAATTGAGAGGTTGTTGAAATTGGAGGGAAAAATTGTAGATCCAAATCAAATCTAAATCAAATTGAGTGACTCAATTTGATCCAAATCAAGATCTATCGAGTGCCGAGCCAAAGCAAGCATCCATCGAACCTTTTTGAAGAAACGCTGATCTTCATCCGGGCAAGTGATCCACGACGATCCGCGACTCACGAAGACGATGCGAAGCTAGTTCGACGATTTCTCTCCTCAATTCTTGTAGTCTTTGAGTGAATTGTAACGAAACGTTGAATAATAAAAGGTGAAAATTCTTGATCTTGCTTTTCATTACATTCTTGCATTATGAAGAGTTATCAATTCTTGATTTTTTTCTTTTTCATGATGTTTGAGTGAAAACTCCGCTTGTGGAGGAATCGAGAAAATAGATAGATGATGATGATTAAATTCTTGAACGATTCGTAAGTCTTATGAGTTTTGTAAATTTTAGAAAATTGAATCATCGACAACCTAGTTTCGAGCGATATACTTTTTTGAATATTTTCGCTCCAAATTAGAGATCAACGATCGATAATTGAATTTCCTAGAGGCTAGAATTTGAATGCTAATCAACGAAAGGACAAGAGATAGAAGGAGAAACCCTAGTTTCTTCAGTAGATCCCTAATTCTCGTTGATCATCATCAATCTAGCAACAAATTATCAATAGATAAGAATTTGTAATCATAAGTATTCATCATCACTATCGATTGGATCGATTCCTACAAGTCTCTTTACAAATCTTGATAATTCATTCGATTTGGACATCTTCTTGAACTTTATTGATTCTTGATTTTAGATCCAGTTCTTTAAGATTCTTGAAACTAAATTTCACAAATTTTGAATCAATTTTCTTGCAATTTTCTTTTATCTTTTCATTTTGACTCATCTAAAACAAAATCGATCAAAACACACATCTCAGTGGACGATCCGTATTCATTAATGAGCTATATTGACACCGTTAATTGATTGCGGTATAAATTTCTTTGGTTGTGAAACATTTCCAAACACACGAAGGATAATCAATCACGTGCTTTCGAGCGGAACTTCGACTTTACTAGGTTTGGCAAGATCTTGGAAGATAGAAAAGTTGATCCGTCATGCCGACACCACACAGTACTAGTTTAAGCGAACAACATCACGAGAAGAAAGTGAGCTTGACTCCTTAAAGGAACTTAAGAGATAGAATTGATAGAAATATAGTTTTAAGAGTAATATGCCTATAGAGAGAAAGTTAAAACTGAGTGAGTATTTATTGGTGAAGGGAAGAGAGCTATGATTAATTAAAAAGATTAAAATTGTGATTAAAAAAATTAAAATTGGGATTAAAAGAGAGTAAATAAGGTAATTGAAGGATCTGAAACTTTCAGAATAGAATCAGGAGTTTTAAAGTATTAAACATGGTTGGGTGGAGACCAAAGATCGCACGTGCAAAATACGGAGCACAATTGCATAAGGGGGGCCGATGGCGGCGGCTTTCTAGCGGCCAAGTCGTAGGTGTTTTCCTCGGGGTTCGAGCCACCCACTCTACAGGGTTTAAATATCACATTTATATAATTTGTTTTTTTGCAAAATCCTTGCTCAGTCTGTCGGGGTGCACAAGGACTATTTCAGTCCGGAATCAAGCCGTTTTACCATGTAATGCCCGTACAAACTCTTAGACTTCCAAAAACTTAAAAAGAAAAATATTAAAATAATTGGTTGCAAAAGACAGAAAACAATTGTGTAAAGGGGGCTGACGGAGGCGGCTTTCTGGCGGCCAAGTCGCAAGTGTTTGCCTCGGGGTTCGAGCCACCCACTCCTCTGTTAGTTGTATGTATCCCTAGAGGCCAGTATTGTACAGATGATGTATATTATATTGGATGCTTGGACATATATAGAGATGACTTTCTTGCTCGATATGATAGTATGCTATCTGGTTGCTCTTTATCTTAACATGTGTACTAGTCTCTTTATACTGTCTTATAGTTACATGTTGGTAAAGCCCTTAGGATGTGTACTTGACTACCTGGACTAAGATGCGGATCATACTAGTGGGGACATGGTAGTCCATAAGTACATCCTTCAAGGTCCCCAGTCGTGGGTGTATCGAGACGGGGCATCGATATACCAGTGTAGACTAGCGTATACGCTTCTCGACCCATGAGATGGGCGATGGATGATCCCATATCCATTGGTGTTTGACATCAGAGATGGTATACGGGTGCTCAGTGGAGACTGGGTACACTAGACGGACTCGCCGAGAACTCCCAGATGGTATTATACCTCACGTCAGATGGCAGTTCTCAGGTGACACTTGTGCAGGTTAGTCTGTAGACCCGAGATCGTCATAGAGTCTTGTGTGATTCCCACTGTGCTTTGATTTCCACCTTACTACGTCCATGAGGGTGTGCAAAACGGTGGTTTTTGGGTACAGTCCCAAGTCACATGGAGGCAATGAGCGATAGGAGGGGTTTCGTTTCTCTCGGTATTGGGGGTTGATATTGCGCTGTGCTCGATTGGCCGTAACAGGGAAGTCCCTGGCCAGGGCTGATTCTGAGATTTGCTGGTAAGTGTTACCAGTAGTTTCTCGATCCGTTATGAGCCTCACATCGGCACGACTTATCGGTTATTGGGGTCTGACGTTTACCACCCCTAGACTTGATATGCGACATATCAGACGAGGAGACCGGACTGTACGGGAAGTGTTGCCGGTTGGCTCGACGGGAGTTGTAGCAGGTTCGCTTGTTCTCTTCTGATCGCTCAATACCCGGGTGGCCGTTACGTTTAGCTGACCGTTTGCGGCTTGGGGGTGCTTGATATGATCATCACCCACTGCCGGCGTATTGACGAGTCTTAGAGTCCTACAAAGGAGTTACCTAGTCTAGGCGAAACGTTGTGGTGCGCGTATGCGATATGCGCATGGACCCGGTTAAAATGCGCGTATAGGATACCGTATATTGATCGGGCGGCTTGTTATTGGTGGGGTCGTATGTGATATGACCGGATTGATAAATCAAGTGTTGATTTATTATTTAACCATTAGCTTCTCACTTGAAATCCTTTCTTGACTTTGATGGATGTATGCATGCATGTATGCTTTCTTTATAGATTCATGCACATATGGATGTACATACACACACACATACATACATACATACATCCTTCATGGTTGTACATACATGAAAATGGTGGCAATATAAGACTCACACCATGGTTTGATTTTTATATAAATTATTATTGCATTTGATTTAAAAACAAAAGAAAAGAAAAAGGATAATTCATGGATGCTTTCTACACTCTTCTTGACCTAACCATACTCACCCACCTTTTAACCATGGATTACTTTTCCTTTTGGTTTTTAACTCAAGTTCAATAATGATTCAACCATGGTTTGAGATGAGAGATAAAAAATATATAATGATATATTTTCTATTTTTGAAGTAGAGGTTTTTCTTCTCTTATTCAAAAAAGGCCACCATCTTCTTCCTCCTTCTTCCATTGCTCTCTAGATTTTTCAAGTGAGCAATATACTCATAAAGTTAGGATTTTGAAGTGAGAAAAGCCACCACAACATCATTCTACACAAGTCTTGTCCACTTGTTTACAGTGTTAGCTTCGATTTTCATTCTTGATCTTGCGAAATTGCTAGCTTGGACAAAGCGGACTCCGGGTGGATCATCGGTGACCTAGAGGAGTTCAAGCGGAGCTTTTCCAAACTCCAAGTAGCCAAGGAGTCTAGCGTAGGGAGCTACAAAGGTTGTACTCTCCAAACCCTAGCTTTTCTTTCATGAGATGATATGCAAGTTTTAGAAACCCTAATTTTCTAGGATAGATCCTTTGTATGTTTACTTAGCACCCTAAAATTTTAATATTTGGTATATGTGATGCTTCCAATCCCTTCATGAGGTTCTAGGCTAACCCTACATCTTCAAGGTTTAAATAACACATTTATATAATTTGTTTTTTTTTGCAACCTTTTGTTTCACCGTGTAATGCCCGTGCAAACTCTTAGGCTTTTAAAATGCTAAAAGAAAAATATGAAAGGAACTTAAGAGATAGAATTGATAGAAAAATGTTTTTTGAGTAATATACCTATGGAGAGAAAGATGGGACTGAGTAAGTATTTATAGGTGAAAGGAAGAAGGCTATGATTAATTAAAAAGATTAAAATAGTGATTAAAAAATTAAAATTGGAATTAAAATAGAGTAAATAGGGTAATTGAAGGTTCTAAAAGTTTCAGAATAGAATTAGGAGTTTTAAAGTATTAAACAGGGTTGAGAGGAAGCCAAAGATCGCACGTGCAAAATACGAAGCACAATTGCGTAAGGGGGGCCGGCGGCGGCGGCTTTCTAGCGGCCAAGTCGTGGGTGTTTGCCTCGGGGTCGAGCCACCAACTCTACAGGGTTTAAATATCTCATTTATATAATTTGTTTTTTTGCAACTTTTCGTTTTACCGTGTAATGCCCGTGCAAACTCTTGGGCTTCCAAAAACTTAAAAAGAAACATATTAAAATAATTCGTTGCAAAAGACATAGCACAATTGCGCAAGGAAGGCCGACGGAGGCGGCTTTCTGGCGGCCAAGTTGTGGGTGTTTGCCTCGGGGTTCGAGCCACCCACTCTTCAGGGTTTAAATATCACGGTTTATATAATTTGTTTTTTTGCAACCTTTTGTTTCCCCGTGTGATGTCTATGCAAACCCTTGGACTTCTAAAAAGCTAAAAAGAAAAATATTAAAATAATTAGGACTGATGAGATTCAAACACGCAAGTTATAAAATAGTAGAGGAGAGTCTTAACCAATAAGTTAGAAGGAGTTTCTTACCCTTATTGCACAAGAATTTTCTTATAACCCCAAATCAGAATAGAATACATTCTCTTTTATAACTAAAACGAAAGAGATGGTACATGAAATTCAGGCCTGTTACAAAATTTTAGCAATAATTGTTTATTCATATATTAGTTCTGATCAAGAGTTTTTATTTGAAATTTAGGGAAATAATTGATAAGTTTTTATATCAACTGAAAAAACCGAGATTAAACCGAAACGAAACTAAACCGTCGGCTAAACTGAAGCGAAACCGAACTGAAAGTTTCGGTTCGAAATTTTTTTGTCAAAAACCGAACCGAACCGTACTCACCCCTAAATATAACTACAATCAGAAGCCAAAAAATTTATAACACAATTACTAGATAAAATACCAGAAAACAAAAGGAAAAATAAAAACCTCATTAATCCAAAAAAAAAAAAAACTCTAATATGCTTTGTTGTAGCATAGTTGAAAATCATTTTCTCTCGAGCAATTATTCTTTAATTTTGCTGTGCATGAAAATTTGCAAACTCCACTCTAAATCTTCTTAGACAAAGTGCTTTCACAGATGTATATCGGATCTTTATAGTATGCTTTGTTACAAGCCTTAAAAAAATGAGCATTTGTTATATGAAAATTCCTGTAACTACCAAACCCCATGGCTGGTAGGGTTCTAACAAGGTCCCCATGTATGATCCTTGTTGTACCTGACCTCAAATAAGAGGCAACCTAACTCTCTTGTTATATTGGCAGTAATTTCGCAAGATCATTCGAGTAATTTCTTCCCCATTGCATCCTAATCCTAAAATTCATGTTTTATTCTCTTTAGAAAAAATACATCAAACCTAACTTATATGACATGACCTCTTTTTAACAAGCTTAATCAAAAAAACCTTACTCAATATAACATAACAAGTTGTAACGGTTCTAATCAAAACTAGCTTCATAACTCTCGATATTTTTTCCTGATAGAATAATGCAAGAAACCCCTCCTATTCCCCCCAAAAACAGGAAACCCGCACTTGACTGCTATCAGGTTTTCCGTTTAAAAATTACACGACTTGACCAAAATGACCCCACAAAACGAGAAAGAATAACAATAGCATTTATAGGAAGTCAGGAGCATTTTCGTCAAGCCACGGAAATTTTAGATAAAAAGTTTAACAGAAGTTAAGTGAAAGAGCATGGTACAAGTTTTCCCGCTTTCCGCATTTAAGCCTAATACAATAAATAAAAATGTAGATGTAGCTACCATGGCAACAACCATGCAACCATCACCATTAAAAGGCCTATAAAGTTAATAATGGGCCCCATGTGTAGATGGGCTTGGATATATAGTTAGGTCTCCTACTCCCAACTATTTACCCTCAACTCTCAACCACCCCGATCAGTCCCCTAATAAATGAGAGGCACTCAAAAGCCCCATAATAGAAATGGCAGATCACGATTAAATATCAACCTATCCTTCACTTTGGGCTCCTCACAAATCTCATTTCTCATTTTGGGGTTTTGATTTTTTGAAGAGATGAAGGTGATTGTTGTTTCGAGGAGCGGGAGAGAGGTCGTCAAGGGTGGGATCGAGCTCGATGATTCGGTAAAGTTTGCTGCTTTGTTCGTGGATCTGTGATTTGTGTTTTTGGTTGATTTTTTTTGTGTTGGGTCTGGAATTTGATGGATGTTTGGGAAATTGTTTCGCAGGCTACTGTCGCTGATTTGCAGGAGGCGATTTATGCTCGAAGTAAGCGATTTCTTTCCTTTTTCTTAACAATATAGAGAAATTTGTCCTTGTCATGTAAAACCCTAGCTATGGAGTTGGTTGAGATTAGGATTGTTGTATAGATGTGAGAAAATAGTCCATTTGCAAGTGTTTTTTTAGTGTCGTATATGTGTTCTTCGATGAACGCTTTAAACAGCATCGAACTTCAAATTTAGCTGCAATTTTTCATTCTAGGGCTCATCCTTGTATAGTTACTTTTTCCACCTGTGTACAACATTGGACACCAAGTCTACAATTTTAACTACAATGTTTACAATACATGGCGCTGAATTTTGTATTTGTACATTAAGTTACTTGCTTGACTTTTTGGACATCGTAAATGTTAGCATTCATAAAGTCTAATCATGTTCACGTCCCTTTTCTTTATCAACTTTTAAACGATGTAACAATTTTCTCTGGTGTATTCATTGGTTTATCTGGAAAGAGGAGGGGGTGGGGGGGGGGGTTGGGGGTTCTTCTCATTAGTCATAGTTCATTGTTTAATATGATCAGAAAGCCATATAATCCTTTGAATTCATCTAGGATTCTGCAAGCAATTGGTAGTGAGGTGTAACCATTTTAAAATAGCTATTTATTATTATTATTATTATTATTATTATTATTATTATCATCATTATCATTATCTTTTACGACAGTGTTAATTAGGCTTATATCTATAATCGAGGCTGGACTGAATTGTATCCCATGTTTTGCATAGTAGAGCTTTGTGAGTGATAGTCGATGAAGTAAATAGATAAAAACCTTTAAATAAGCTGACAGTCAAATGGTGATAGCTATTAACAGGTCACAGTTTACACCTTGTTGATTTTTTTGACTTTTTTTTTCCGATGAAACCTTTATTGAATGTTTCAATTCAATCAAATTGACAGTCCAATGGTATGTAGAAACATGATGATTTGTCAGTATGTCTAAATCTGAATCCTTTGTAATCAAAATACAAATTTTGTGTGAGTTTGTCCAAGAATATTTTCAAGAGCATGTAGGCCGCTGTTAGTTCTTCCACCATCCTGCGCTGTGTTGATTTTCTACTAGGTTTAAGTCTCAGGTCCATTATACTTAATTTGAGTAATTTTTTAGCATTATCTCATTATACTCAATGACTCATTAGGCAGCTTTAAACTTCCTTCCTTCTTTAACATTAAATATTCCAGAATAACCTGGTCCCGGCTTAAATAAAAGGTTATAGAGTTGTCACTTCTGCGTCTCTTGCCACAAATGAGGTACATATAGGTTTTATATCCCTGTCATATTCATATTATCCTTTTTTTCCCGTTAACTGGGGTTGATGACATCTGTGTTCATCTGTGTGCGAGCATGGAGCACGTGCATGCATCCATCTCATATGTGGTGTGCTCCCCTTGGGATTTGAGCCTGATCTTTTTGTTCCTCGTACTTCCTGATTATCACAGCTTCATGTGCATTTTAAATTACTGCTGCTTATTCAGAAGGCTTCACGAAAATGTGATAAAAATAACTCTTGAATGCTCCATGGGATCTTAAACCATCTTACTCTGTCCTAAATTCCCATTACAAAGAGCTTGAGATATAATAAAGTAAAATTGGAGTCTGTGGCAATAAAATGTCTCAGGTTTCTACTGTGATTAAACTAAAGGAATAAATAACTGTAACTAGCCAAGAATCAGGAATATGGACTCAATCTGATCAAGCAAAGAAATTAAGAGTTTCTGCTAAACCTATCCAGTCATTTATAAGCTGAGTTGGATTTGATCCGTGTGTCGTTTGAAACTAACATCCCAAGCTTTCTTTCTAAAATTGCATGGTATAACTGCTCTATCCTGGGTGAGTGCCATTATTGCCTAGTCGTAAAACTTCTTTACAGCCGAGCAAAAAGTATAGGGTTCAACCCCTGTTTGCATCAGCCCTAGTATACAAAAGGGGAAAAAAAGCTACTCTATATTGGTTATACGTGTGTGAGATTATACTTGTTCAACCATGACGAAACTAATTTGAAAAATTACATCGTCTTTGCGAAGTTATGTATTTTATGGGAAATGAATATATTGTGTTCTCAGGAATTTCGCCAGAGTTGGCAGAAATTTCTTGTTAAAACTAAATATTCCTTCTTCATTAACAACATGATAATTTAAATGATATGAAATATCTTTGTGTTGCCTACTTTGTGTATACTTGTACTAATGAATTCTCTGATTATTGGACTCAAGTCGATATCTAACTTTGATTTCTTTATGCATATCACAGCCAAAAAGTTCTATCCTTCTCGGCAACGTCTCACCCTTCCCCAACAACTTGGGACCCATGGAAAACCTGTTGTTCTCAGTCCGAAGAAAGCTCTCAAAGAATACTGTGATGGAAACACAAACATTTTAACCGTAGTATTTAAAGACTTAGGCATTCAAGTCTATTACAGTACTCTATTCTTCTGGGAATACCTTGGTCCTTTAATCATATACCCCATATTTTACTATTTCCCTGTGTACAAATACTTCGGTTACACGGGCGAGCGTGTGATTCACCCCGTTCAAACCTACGCCATGTATTACTGGTGCTTTCATTATTTTAAAAGAATCATGGAGACATTTTTCGTCCATAGATTTAGCCATGCAACCTCACCTCTCTCCAACGTGTTCAGAAACTGCGCTTATTATTGGTCGTTTGGGGCGTTCATTGCTTATTACGTGAATCACCCGTTGTATACTCCTGTGAGTGATTTGCAAATGAAAATTGGTTTTGGGCTTGGATTGATTTGCCAAGTTGCGAACTTTTATTGCCATCTCATTCTGAGGAATCTTAGAAGCCCGGACGGAAATGGAGGGTATCAAATTCCTTTTGGGTTTTTGTTTAATATTGTGACATGTGCGAATTACACGACAGAGATTTATCAGTGGTTAGGGTTCAATATTGCTACGCAGACTGTAGCAGGTTACGTTTTCCTTGTGGTGGCTGCTTCAATCATGACTAATTGGGCCCTCGCGAAGCATCGCAGGCTGAAGAAGGTAAATTACTGGTCACCTCTTTATTTGAAACTATGGATTCCCCCCTCCCTTGTTTTGTTATATTCAGCATATATTGCAAGTAAATAATCTAAAACTCCCATGAAGTTACATTGGTTTCAGATCCAATCATTGAACTTTGTAAATTACAGACAGACACTACCGCACCATCACTAGAGATTTGAAACATGTGGGGATTAAAGGATAATATCTTTATAATTGATAATATTCGATGGTGTTATTTGTTCAATGGTTTTATTAAAAAAACCATTGAACATTCATGGGTGTTTAGTATAGTTTACCAGTATTATGATCACACTTCTCAAAGTTGCAGCATTTGGTGAGTCAAATTGGCTGCAACAACCGATGCCAACAAATTGTTGCAGTTTGCAACTTCATTACCAAATTCTTGTTGAAATGATGCAAACCAAATGCGAAAAATTTATCCCTTCTTTTATTTTATATTTCTGCAATAGTAATATGTGAATCAATCTTCACATTTTTTATTGGTCCATATTTATCTACTTTCAAGTTTGTTATATCAAAAGTGCACAGGGCTGGTTCTTTCATGAAAAATTCTTAATCATATCCTCGCTTTTGTGTTTCTCACTCTTGAATCTTTACCCTGCAGTTATTTGATGGAAAAGACGGAAGACCGAAATATCCGAGACGGTTTGTGATCCTGCCTCCTTTTTTCTAAGGAGTTAAAAAAGCTCAAAGAATTGGTTTCATTACATGAAGAATCCAGTCTGTTAAGCAAATTTGTGGTTAGCTGTGTTTACGAACTTATATCTGCATGTACCACTAGAATTTCATATGTTCTGATCAATTTCTTGTTGAATGTGTACCTTTTATTTTGCTATTATTGTTTACATCAAATTCCTCAGTGATTCAAGGTTATGAGTATTTCCTGGAAAATTTCAAAGCTTGTATCAAGCTGTGGATGCTGAAACAACCAGAATATGGAGGATGCTAAAGGGAAAAGAGGAGAGAATTTATTCACTCAGTGTCTTTAGCTTTCCCTTAATTTAATTCTGGCCTTTTCAGTAACTTAGTGTAATGCAATGATTAGAGCAACCATGTCAGTTGCCATCCTTGGTGTTATGATTTGTTTGCAGTTTTTAATCTGGAAACTGTTTTGCTTTGCTTATGCTGCTTCTCTTTTTATCCACTGAAGAAAATGCTGCAGTCTCAGTTCCAAGTATGAGCTTTATGTAGACAACAGAGCTTAGTTGAGCTTTTATTATGAGCAGAGCAGATTACAACAGCATTATTATTGTTTTATTTGGGGTGGTTTGTTTATATTACAATACAACAGCATTGCGCTTGTAAATCTATTTTGATTTGTTGGTTTATAGTTACTTCTTTGATTAAAAAATAAATATCGATTTGGTATGTAACGTATATTGTATGCTAGATTCCTTCTTGATTTCTTTATACCGAAGGAAATCTCCGATTTCAGTTCAGAATTAGAACTGCAATATATGTGCTATTTGTTTGTCTAATTCAATGCAAAATACAAACAACTCTTAGGCCATAAATATTATTTTTTTGAAAGAGAACTCTTCACGAATCGAACCGATAGCTTTCAATAGGGAAAATCTATACCAACTGAGTTAGGCTGAGTTGGTAATATTGTGTTACTGTGGAAAGTAAAATTTAGAAGCTCGTCACGTACATGCTTCATCTCATCCAAGAGTGACTCAGGCCTCTCAATGCTGCGACTTGAACTCAAACTGCTATAAATGCTTTTTAAAATTGAGTCGCTATCAATCTTCAATTTTTTCAGCTTTTTATAGGTCACTGATATTCTGGAAAAAGCAGCAGTTAGTTCTAAACCCCAGAAAAAAGCCAAATGCCTACATATATAATAATGTATAAAATACCAAATATTTCTATACACGCTGTAATTTAATAAAGCAAAAAGAGCAGAATACATATTCAATTTATTTTGAAATCTCATTTTTCCCCTTTTACCTAAAGATCTAAAGGAGTAACTAACCTATTCTAAAGGCTAGCCAACATGCTAATTTCTCTTTTTCTGCACAAAATCTTAAGGAGTGGTATGCTTCCATTATGCATATAAGATAGCGGTAGCTTATGCAAAGTGTAGAGAAATAATTTATTACAATTCGACACCCAAAGAAGGGATGGGATTACAAAAAGAAACACAAAGGAGAAAGAGAGAACTACATTCCTGTAAAGCAACATAAAAACCTTCATGATAAAGAGAACCCTATGCACACAAACTAGAGAAATACCACACCCTATTTTTCCTATAAAATCTTTTCTTTTTCCTTCACAAAAAAAAAATTAAAAAAAATAAAAAATAAAAACAATCGTGACAACAAATCATCCAAGAAGATATAAAAAATAATGAAAGGAAAATATATCATGTATACATTCTTTCGAGATTAATCGCATTTAAACACCATTAATCTGTCCTTTATCAAGCACTTAAAACCTCTTTTTGAAATGGCTTATCAGCACTAAGTAAATCCTGACAACAGTCTTGATTTTGGATCAGAATAGCTCATCTAATCCATCAATTGACTAGATCCCGAAACATCATGTGCTAATCAGCCAGCTGAGAAGTAATTATAAGCATCGAACAAGTTATAGATAGAGAGTATATTATGCAAATTAACCTTTTTAATATATGAGAAGACCATGTATAGAGAATTACTTATTCATCTCTAGCCTTCTTGCTCCTCTTGCCTTCATTATCTACCTCCTTACAAAAGACCAACCCCACATCCTTAATCTCAATAAGGCAACAAGAAGCCTTTCTCTTCTTGTATCGCTGCCGCGGGAGAGAAGGCTTCTTTGGCGCCGGCGGGCACTCGATAACCGCCGGAATTCTATGGCTTGGAGAAGTTGGTGTAAGATAACCATCATCATCATCGCCACCTCCATTATAACTACCATCAATTCTTTTTCCTTTAACTTTCTCATCGCTCTCGACCTTCGATGAAACACAAAGATCTATAGGTAAAGAACATGAAGATGATGAAGATGAAAAAGGAAGAACATTGATTACTTCTTCTTGGCTGTGTCCTTCCATCTTCTTTTCTCGCGGTTGAATTGAATTACTATCAAAATCTGTCATTTTTCTCCACAAATACATAGAGAGAGAAATTAAGGGTTGGCTAGAAAGAGAAGGATGGAAGAAGAGATGATGGCATCACAAAGATACAAGGTTGCTCTTGTTTTCTTTCTCTCCCTTCATCTTTTCATTCATATTTATATATGTGTTGTTGGTAAATAGTGTGTGTGTGTGTGTGTAAAGATCCAATGAATGATGAAATGAGGGGGCCTAATTTATTGAGTTTTTAATTTATGGCGGTTTATATTCATCAGCTTTCATGCCTTTATTTAGTGATAAGAAACGGTTTTTGGAGGGAAGGAGAGAGGGAGACTCGGTCCAAGTTGGTACGGTACAATCACCCGCAATTGGAGTTTAGATTTGGTTTTGATCAATAGACCAAGTATACAAAAAAAATGAGTTATCACCCCCTTTGGGTAAATTTGTACAAGATTTAGTCCAGATTGAAAAATACTACTTTATTTGTCTGCATACATTTCCATTTGTAGCGGTTGTCTTGACGGGTAGAAAGAGAAATACAAACGGTTCTTTTGCATATACTATTAGAGCAACCGTCGTGTCTGAGTCCGTGGGTGCGGATATAATCGCATGAGTGAAAGAAAAATGTACTGCCACACAATCAGCTGACAACATACTTTACGGTATTCAATATATTATGTTAAATAATTTAAATTGGTTGAAATAATTAAAAAAGTAATATTTTATTTAACGTTTTGTATAATAGTTCAAGTTTTCCATTCCGCTTCCTCATGTCTCATAAGCTATGATGAGAGTTCAGAAATACTTTTTTTAGTTTAAGACATCTCTGCATCAAAGCTTTGAAGGTGTGAGAACGACAAGAAGATTTTTTTTAAATTTTTTTTATTAAGAGTTATTTTATATATACTCCAGCACCATTGACTATGTAATAAAATCTTGATGTATTTCTTATTGAAAGAATGCTAGATATTTATGAGGTATTTATTGTACATGGACTAGTTATAAATTTCTAGGGACCAAGTTGCAAGTTGTAAGTACTGATTCTTCTTTGGGTTTTTTAATATACAATCCCAAAAATACGGTATTTCTAAAAATCACCCTAAAAAGTTTAATATTCTATATATAACCCCTAAAAGTTCGCCGTTACTCAAAAAATACCGTCCCTTGCCATTTTCCATCTTATGTTTAACTTAGGTTGGTTAAGCTTAACTAAAGTTAAAGATATGAAAAAACCATAGTTCCTTCCATCTTTATCAGGTGTGAGCGTGACCGTGACTCTTCCATCACCCATGGAAAGAAAACAATAATTCTTACGCTGCTTGTGATGCTCAAACACCAGCTCTTCGGCCTCAATCCGGGACTCTTGATGCTCATGCTAAACAAAATCAGAAAAGAGATCGATTGAATTGTGGATCACGAGATCTACTGATCAGATTTCAATTGCGTTCTCTCTCTCTCTCTCTCTTCTCTCTTTAAAATTGTTTTTTTCCCTACGTTTCTAACTCGCTGTGGTTTTTCCCCTCTCGATCTTCAGAGGAATAGATGACAAAGGCCTTTATTTTTCCCTCCCAATCTTTTGTTTAAAGAAAGCCTTAATTATTAATTTTGGGGGCAAATACATAACCCTAATTCTTGTATGACATCCAAAGAAAGGAGAAGAAGACTTTTGAGGGATAAAATGTTCTTGTATTAACCCTCTTAAAACTGCCCATCAGCAAATTAAAGAAATATTTCCGAGAGATGTCCGGTAAAAACAAGCAAGAGGTCTTTTTGGTCAACTTATGAATTTAAGGGTGATTTTTAGAATATCGAATTTTTGCGATGATTTTTGAAAATAACACTTTTGAGAGAGAGAGAGGAGAGAGAGAGAGGAGGTGGGTGGGGGCGGGACGTGGGGGTGAGGGCATTGGATCCTTCACCTAAAGATGAGGGAGATGAGAAACGAAGGGGGATTGGATCTGGAGAGGCTCGTGAAACTAACTTTGGTGGCTTCTCTTTTGGCTGCATATCACCTTCTTTCACTCACAAGTCCTATCTTTAGTTAATTAATTGGCTAAAATACGGAAACCTCGTTGCTTTTGTATGAAAAACAGGAAATCCTTCTAAACTCAAAAAACATATGTTTCGCCCCAAAAAATTAACACCGTCAAATTTTTTATATATGTTTTCCAAAATGTCCCTCGAGCCTTTCTTCTCCAATTTCTCTAAATTTTTCTTTTTCCCCTCAAAACTTGTATTTTTCATTTCTTCTCAAAATCTCTAATTTAAATCATCACCATTCTTCTCTCTTTTCTTTCAAAAGATGAGCATAGATTCAAAAAATATGGATTTAGAAAAGATAAAAGAAAAAGGAAAAAGAAAATATTAGCTCGGTCAATTAAATTTAGGGTTTTTTGTTTATGCACCCAGCAAAACTTAGCTAATTGTAAAAAATCCTTCTTTTATACTGTAATTGTAAATAAGCCCCTCTGGATACTTTTGACGCTTACACTGTCAAATGTGGCCGTTGGAGGTTTAAAGTTACTGTTTTAACCTAACCTAACCTTCCTGACCCTCCTCTCATCCTCCGTCGCCATCACCTCCATCATCTTCACCATCATATTCTTCATCTTTCTTCTCCTTTGTTATCTCACTGCACCACCACCATCATATATCCGCGACCTCCTCCATCCCTCGATCACCACCATCTCACCACAATCACCTCATCGGACCACCACCACTATCATCACCATCACCATGCCGAACAACCACCACTATCATCACCATCACCCCTCCTTCCATCAGCATCAGCATCACCACCTTCTTCATCTCGCCACTCCCCTTCCCCGATCACCATCACCCCATCGCCCCCTCCCCTCTTCTCCCACCCGCCTCTCACCCGACTTCCCCACTTCCACCTTCTCCCCCTTTGTCGTCACCCCACCCCCCCTCCGAATCACCATCATCTTCATTAACGAGGGAGTTTGGGGGGTTTCCTTACGATTACATTGAAAACGGGGAATTTTTTACACTCGGCCAAGTTTAGGGAGGTGTATATAAAAAAACCTTTAAATTTTTCAGAGTGGTAGTATCGGCATTAAAAAGTCATATGGATGGAAAATTTAACACGATTAGGCGTATGAGATAAAGTGCATGTTTTCTAAGTTTACAGGGTTTCCTGCCTTTCATGCAAAAATGAGGGAAGTTTCCTGCATTTTAGCCTAATTAATTTTACGCCAAATTATTAACTTCGAATATAGTGCATATAATCGATGCACGCGGTCTGATGTGGAAATGTGCCCCAATCTAGAATTTGCTAACCCCAAAGTGTGGACATCATCAAGCCACATGCAAGATTGCAAGCAGTAGTACTCTATCATGTTTTTAGATGGCTCTAGCAAAGATCCTGGATCTTGAATTAAGTCGTTCTCAACAAAAATGTGGTTCCAAAGTGGGTGAATAAAACATGTAACTTCTCCACTTGCTAATTTCAGATATTGCAATGTTATCACCAAAATAGGTCTCTTGTTCTAATCTCACATGGAAAATTTTGCCAGATTGTTAAACATCAAACGGATCCCAATTCATACTTTATTAATTCTAGATACTTATATCCATCTATCTAGACCTAGCTTTTTACGGGCTATGACTCTACTTTCTCCATGCATCATACTCATGTTGTAATCCACCATCACTTCATCCAATTCTAAGTGATCCAAGAAACTGCAAAAGCTTCATGAATATATTAAGGTGAGGGTATGGTTGTAGCTTTAGAGGGCAGGCTTGGCAGGCGACAACTTGATCTCCATCCCCACAAAATGCTACACTTTTGATATTAATTATATTCATTTTTGCATACTCTCATGATTTTGCCTCCATCGCAAGCTATCATCATCTCCCTTGTCTTTGCAATCATCTCTTCTCCAATTCAAATCCTATTTGTATGCCCCCCTTCTCCTATTCATTTTTTGCTTATATGCATGCCTAATTATGCACGCAATTCCTTTTGTCTCTACACTTTTCCCTTCTATTGAAGATCCCTTATTATTCGATTTTGTTTGCTATTTTTCTAGAATATTTCTTGTGTAAACACATTTCTTCTGGATTTTCCTACAAACATACAAGAATTCGGAGTGATAAAGAAAAGGCAGGAACTTGACAACCAATCAAATGATTTAATAACCTTGTTTTATGATTAGTTTCAATTTTCTGATGACGTGGATAAATATGACAAGGCAACTCAAATGCTAACTAAGCATGGAGAGATCACGCCTTAATGGGAAGACAATATATTGCCTTCTTAACCATTATCAACAATACAGCTATCATCTCATATGGTGAATCCCAATAAACCAATAGGATATATAACCTCACATATTGAAGATTCACACCCATCTTTTAACGAATGCCTTGAAAACCATAAAGTACCGAAAGACGCACACCCTCTTAATACAAATACCTCAAAACCCATAAGGTATTATTTTATTATTATTATTTAGCTATAAGTGATGAAATACAAAATGTCACCGGTCAAATATTTCGGAGAGATAAGAAATCCCTGTGGACAGCCGTTTAACTTTAATTTCGCACCCAAGGCCCAAATAGAAACCGCACCCAAAATATGTCTTTCATCGTGTCTATCAGACAACCTCAGGTCCATCCCAAACAGGTCGAAACATGTCGGAATGATCCTCTACAGCATTGATCCGTTAAGGAATAGAACCGTTAATCACGCTACCAAACCGAGCCCACTTGTCATCAACCAAACGCACACCCTCATAACACAAATATCTCAAAAACCATAAGGTATTTTTTTTATTTATTATTTAGCTATAAGTGATGAAATACCAAATGTCACCGTTTAAATATTTCGGAGAGATAAGAACTCCCTGTGGGCAGCTGTTTAACTTCAATTTTGCACCCAAGGATCAAATAGAAACTGTTAGTGATATATGCCCTAGAGAACATTATTTTATAGTACTGAATTGTATATAACATTTTGGAAGCTTGGGAGATACACAGATATAATAACAGTCTTGCTCAATATGATAGTGTATTATCTGGTTTGATTCTATCTTAATATGGACTATCGCTAATACATATTGATAGTGCCGGTAGGATCTTTGCTTGACTACCAGCGTTGTGATGGCAGTCACATTAATGGGGGCTAGGTAGTCTATAAGCACATCCTTAAACTTGTCCCTAATCGTAGGATTATCGAGACAAGTCATCGATACTCTAGAGTAGACTAGTGTATACGCTTCTTATCCCAGTCAGGGGAGATGGCATGTCCCACAGCCATTGGTATGTGGTACCAGAGATAGTACAGCTGGTCATTAGGTCATGAGTTATACTGGACGGACTTGATAGGAACTGCTGGTTGGTATTATATCTATGGTCAGTTAGCAGTTCCCGGATGATATGAGTACAGATTAGTCTGTTGACTTGACATCACTATTCGTCTCGAGTGTGTTCCCACTGTACTTAGATTACTATCCTACCACGGCTCAAATGAGTCGTGCAAACAGGTATTGGTTGTGTGCAGTCCCGAAACACTTGGAGGCAGTAATGGGTAGAAAGGATTCGTCTCTCCCAGTATTGGGAGTTGATATCGCGTTCTGTTCGGATAGCCAATACACAAAGTCTATGGCCAGGACAAGTGAGATTCACTGGTAGATACATCAGTAGTTTCTCAGGGTGTATTGGGCTCTACACTGACACGACTTATTGCGCTATTAGGGGTCTGACGTCTACTACCCTCCTAAACCCAATATGCGATACTCTTAGACGAACAGACCGGACTGTACAGAGATTGTCATGGATAGGCTCAGTAGGAGTTCGCATGAGTTCTCTCGTCGGTCTTTTTTCGACAGATACCTAAGTAGCCGTTATGTACAGCTAGTGCCGCTGACGGACTTATGGTTAAACCCACTGCCAGCGTACTGTTGAGTCTTTAGAGTCCCACACAGAGTGTTTTCTTGGTTCAGGAGAAACGATGTAGAGACCGTATGGTTTTACGTGCAGGGTTCCAATCATATACGTGTACTGGCTATACGGATGTTGTTCGGATGAATAATACTAGTGAGCTTTGGATTAAGCCGGATTCTAGTATTATATTATTGGATTATTATTATCTTATCGTATTCATATTTTTACAGTACGAATACAGGTATGTATATACGGTGAGGGCATTTTTGTAATTTGCAAGAGATGTTTCTAGAAGGGGACACCTCATTATTGGATTTATCTATTTTTGGAAAATAGATTAATGAGGTGGAAAATAGAGATATTTGTGGCATGGGTGAAGCATGGCTAATTCTTTATTTTATTGGTTTGGAATTACTATTGAAGTATGCCTATAATTTTCTATTGAAAATTATTGCATGCTTCATGTAAGAAAAGAATGAGCCATTCTTCACTAGCTTTCGAGACTTACTCATTTGCATTTTTTTCTCTCTCCATTTTGTTCTTCTCCTTCTTCCTCAAGACCCTAACCCTTACATATGTTATGAATCCTAGGGTCATTTGAGATAGAATACTCCAATTAACACTCTACATCTTCAAAACTATCTAGATTAGCGAACTAGATACTTTAGTTTTCTCTGTTGAGAGGTTGCAGCTTGAACCACTCTCGGGTAGATTGTCTTCGATACGAGGAGGCCGGGGACCGAGCTAGATCCACACTTCGAGGAGCTCAAGCTAAGGAGAAGAAGACCTGATGGACTTGAATTAAGGAGGTATAAAACTCTTTTATAGTAGTTTAGAACCTCCAAGTGTTAAGCTAGTTAAGGATTCCGAAAAGATCCTGTATGATAGGTCGATGTTGCAAGTATAAAAATCGTTTTTGTAAATTCCGCCTCCCCACAAGTACGTGGGGTGTGCGACATCGACTTACAGTGGTATCAGAGCTTACTTAAACCTTAACTAGTTAGTTAGCAAGCAGTTAGAATTTTGATCGATGGAAATTACCCGAAATTACATTTCCAATTCATGCTTGCTGTTGGATTTTCAAAATTGTTCAAAAAGTTATTTCAGTGACCTTAAAATTACATGCAGGCTTTTATAAGACTAAGAAAAAAATTCGAGCACATAAGCTCCTAACTCGACCGCTAATCCGCGGCCAAATAGGCCATTTGGCCGCGGATCCGCGACCGAGTTCTTGCTATAGTGCTCCATTTTTTTTTGTGGTTCAGGTTCATGGAATTGTGATTTTTGGTACATTAGGTTTTTGCTTAGATTTGTTTGTTTACTGGTTTGTACATGGGGTAAATACGGATAGTTATATTCGATCGAAATTCTAAATTTTTGCTTAACAGTGTACTTTGTTTGCATATGTGTTGCTAAACGTCTACTAATTGCTATATGTAGATTAGTTGGGATTGCACATATCTAGTATCTTGTTGATGGTTTGTGTATATGAAGTATTGGATCGTCGTGAATGAATAGCCGGGGGATGTGAGAAGAGTGTTTTTTTCTTTCATTCATATATATTTGTAAATTGATGTAATATTCTTTTGCGGGGCACATCCGGGTTGAGCTTGTAGCCATGTTGAATTATTTCATTTACTTTTTTCTTGCACCTAGGATAGACCTAACGAGGGTGCACAAACTACCGGGTTCTTGAAGTGCCGAGTGACCTACTCATTTTATTGAGGGAGGTTGCTTCACTTCGGAAATTTGGCGGTGTTGGGATTTCCTAGCGCCCTGACCATCTATCGTGGCCGTTGCGGAACAAAAAATTTTGGGGGTTTGAAAACTGGCGCTAGAAAAACCCATCCAAGAATCTATCATAAACCTAAACTAGTTAACAAGAGAAGACCTAACTATCATGATGGAAATGTCTCACTAAAAGATCCGTGTCCTTCGCTCTTCTATCCTCTTCGTTTGCTCCTAAGGATCTCCTTGAACAAGATTGTTCACCTTTCCTTACTCCTTGAGATCTTCTGGATCGTGCTTGGTCATCGGTCTTCATCCGTCGAAGATGATCCACCCGATGGATGTAGTCAATGGCTCGAGCTCCACACTAAGAGTCTAGTGGAGTAACTAAAGACTTTAGATTGCTAATCTTAAGTGTTTAGGATGTAGTGTATGGATCTAAGTATGTATGTATCTCACCTCCTCTCTTGATTCTCAACATATGAGATTGTAAAAAGGAGGTTGAAGATGAAGGTGGAGGAGCTCAAGAAGCCTAATGAGGAGAGTGAAACCAAATGGTGAGAATGAAAAAAATAAAATCCCATGAGAGAGAAAAAAATCAACCATAGTTTTGTAAAACCTTTTTTCCAATATAAAATACCAATCATGCTTGAATAATTTGCACAAATGAATTGAATATTTATTTGTCAACACTATGGAAGCATGGTTCTCACCATACTCCCCTTACCACCTTTACACCTTATTTTCATATAAAGATAAATGGATAAATCTAAAATGTGGTGTCTACCTTCTAGAATGTTTTCCGTATAAATACGGATTACACTTTACTGTATATACATACCTGCATTCGTATCAAAATACAAATACCCAAAAATATATAATAACACAAAAAACATAATATTAGAATATACATATCGAAATACATATATGTAAATTATTAAATCAATACCTGATTTAATAATCCGGCTCAATTCCGACCCGACTAGTATTATCAACTGTCCGATCGAAAGTCCGGGTAACTAGTATAATCGATCGATCGAAACCCTGCACGTAACCAATACTGCCATTACATCATTTCGCCTGAACGAGAGAAACCCTCTGTGTGGGACTCAAAAGACTCGACAGTACGCCGGCAGTGAGTTATTGGATAAATCCATAACCACAAGCATGTTAGCGGCACTAGCTGTACGTAACGGCTACTCGGGTACCTGTCGAAAAGGAAGGCCGACAAGCAAACTCGTCCGAATCCCTACCGAGCCTATCCGTGACAATCTCCGTACAGTCCGTTCTCTTCGTCTAAGAGTATCGCATACTAGGTCCACGGGTGGTAAACGTCATACTCTAATAACCCAATAATTCATACTGATGTGGCTCAGGACCAATCCGGAAAATTACTGATCAACCTTTCAGTAAATCCCAACTGTCTTAGCCAAGGTCTTATGGTGCTGGCTAATCGAACATAGTACAATATCAACTCCTTATATCGGGAGAATCGAATCCCCAACAATCGCTCACTGCCTCCATGTGGCTCGGGACTGTACCCAACTAAAACCTATTTGCACGACTCAGTAGAGCTGTGGTAGGGTAGTAATCAAAGTACAGTGGGAACTCACATGAGACAAATGACGATCTCAGGTCTGAAAACTAACCTGTACTCATGTCACCTAAGAACTACAATCTGACGATAGGTATAGTACCATCTAGATGTTCTCGGTGAGTCCGTCAAGTGCACTCACCCCCAGTAAGCACATGTATACGATCCTAGGTGCGAAAGACCAATGGCTGCGGGACCAACCATTGCCCCTCGTCGGGGTCTAGAAACGTATACACTAGTCTACTCCGGAATATCGATGCCCAGTCTCGATATTCCCACGACCAGAGACACTTTAAGGATGTGCTTATCGACTACCCTGCTCCCACAAGCATGATCGCCATCACAACTCAGGTAGTCAAGCAATGATCCTATGAGCTTTATCAACATGTATAAATGATACGTAATAACAAGTAAAACATATGCACATATTAAGATAAAGACAAACCAGATAGTATACTATCATATCGAGCAAGATTGTCCTGTACATACATATGTATAAGCATCCGCATGTATACATATACAATAATGGCCTCTAGGGCATATATATCCAACAATCTTCCACTTGCACTAAGACCATATATTTGCGTACCGAGTACCCAACGTCTGCACTAAGGCCAGTTGTTGGCGTATCGCATACCCAGCATCTCAAATAGTCTCTCGAACTGTGCTTGAGGAAGGGACTTGGTGAATGAATCCGCCGTGTTGTCTTTTGTGTCCACTCTCCGCACCTCGATCTCCCAGTGTTCAACAATCTCCCTGATGAGGTGATACCGCCTCAAGATGTGTCTGGATTTCTGATGGAACCGTGGTTCCTTTGCTAAAGCCATAACTCAATTGTTTTCGCAAAACAAAGGTATTGGGTTAATAATGGATGGAACCACCTGAAGTTCAGTAATGAACTTCTTAATCCAGACTGCTTCCTTTGCGATATCATTGGCAGTAATGTATTCAGCCTCCATCATCGAGTCTGCGACGGTGTCCTGTTTGGAACTCTTCCAATAGACTGTCCCTCCGTTGAGGGTAAACATAAACCCCGAGACAGACTTGCTGTCATCCTTGTCACTCTGGAAGCTCAAATCAGTAAAGAACTCCACCTGGAGGTCCCTATTACCGAATACCAGGAACAGTTCTTTAGTCCTTCTCAGATACTTAAGAATGTTCTTCACTGCTGTCTAGTGGTTCTCACCTGGGTTTGACTGATACCGGCTCACCACGCTAACTGCATAAGCTACATCTGGTCTGGTACATAGTATCACATACATTATAGATCCTACCACTGAAGCGTAGGGTATAGTACTCATGCGAACCCTCTCCTCATCAGTCTTGGGAGGCATCTCTTTCGAGAGGGTGATTCCGTACAATGCGGGTATGTTACCACGTTTGGAATCTTCTATACTAAATCTCTTTAGTACGGACTCTATGTACTTGGACTGCGAAAGTATCAATAATCTTTTAGATCTATCTCTGTAGATCTTAATCCTCATAATGTACGAGGCATCACGCAGGTCTTTCATGGAGAACCTTTGTGACAAGAATAGCTTGACCGATTGTAGTATAGGAATATCATTTCCTATCAAAAGAATGTCGTCCACGTACAAGACTAGAAATACGACAGTTCATCCTACAATCTTCTTATATATACAAGGCCCATTCTCGTTCTTGATGAAGTCAAATTTCTTGACTGTTTCAGAAAAACAGATGTTCCAGCTCCGCGATGCCTGCTTTAATCCATAAATGGATTTAAACAACTTGCACACCTTCCCGCTGCTCCCACTGTCTACAAATCCTTCCGGCTGATCCATATAAACGCACTCTTCCAAACTACAGTTTATAAAATCCGTTTTTACGTCCATCTGCCAGATTTCATAGTCATGGAAGGCAGCAATGACAAGTAGGATTCGAATGGATTTGAGTATAGCCACTAGAGAAAATGTTTCGTCATAGTCTTCACATGGTCTTTGATGAAAACCTTTTGCAACAAGTCTAGCCTTATAGGTTTCCACATGTCCATCTACACCAAATTTTCTTTTGTAGATCCATTTGGATCCAACGAGTTTTACCCCAGGTGGAGAAATATCCAAGGTCCACACTTTATTGGTGTACATAGACTCCATTTCGGATCGCATAGCATCCAACCATTTATCAGAGTCCCTATTGATAATGGCCTGCTTGAAACTAGTAGGATCATCTTCTTCCAAGATGCAATCCTCTCGATCCCCGACTATGAGAAAACCGCAGTATCTCTCGACCGGATGAGAAATTCTACTAGAACTGTGGAGTGGCTGAGGTTCGTCTGGGACTACTGAATCTAGCGGTTCCACCAAATCTCCAGTTTCAGTTTGTGGTTCAGAAATTTCTTCCAGTTCTACCGTACTCCTACTAATTTCTTTTGCAAGAAATTGCCATTTTAAAAAGGTGGCGTGGCGAGATACAAACACCTTCTGTTCCTCGGTGTGCTAGAACAAATATCCCATCGAATGGTTTGGATATCCCACAAACTTGCATAAAACTGAACGTGCATGAAGTTGATCCGGATTTTGTACTTTAACATAGGCTGGACAACCCCATATCTTAATACGTTTAAGATACGGTCTTTCTCCACTCTATATTTCATATGGAGTCTTAAGCACAGATTTGGATGGATCATCATTCAATAGGTATGCCGCTGTCTGAAGCGCATATCCCCAAAATGAAGGAGGCAACTCAGTACTACTCATCATGGAGTGAACCATATCCAATAGGGTACGATTCCTCCGCTTCGATACGCCGTTGTGCTGTGGTGTATATGGAGGAGTAAGCTGAGAGAGAATTCCATTCTCTTTAAGGTATTCTAAGAATTCCGTGCTTAAGCACTCCCCTCCTCTATCAGATCGGAGGATCTTGATACTTTTACCAGTCTGGTTCTCTACTTAGTTTATGTATTCTTTGAATTTTTCAAAAGCTTCAAATTTGTATTTCATAAAATACACATATCCGAACCTAGAGAGATCGTTAATGAATGTGATGAAGTACGAGAACCTACCCCTTGCATGTATAGATATCGGACCACATACATCACTGTGTATGAGTCCCAAGAGCTTTGCTGCTCTTTCTCCGTGTCCGGTGAACGGAGATTTGATCATCTTTCCCTTGAGGCAAAACTGACAAGTTTCATAAGATGAAAATTCGAACATATTCAAATATCCATTTTTATGCAATTTACTTAGTCTTTTCTCTCCGATATAACCAAGTTTGCAATGCCACAAGTAGGATTCGTTCACTTCTGAACTCTTCCTCTTGCGTGTGTTTTGTATATTGAAAACTGCGTTTTGATTTAGAACATAGATACCATTACACAGTGTACCTTCTGCAACCAATACCTTATCAAGATAAATGTTCATGATATTTTTATCAAGAACAAAGTTATATCCATCTTTATCAAGTAAAGAAACTGATATGATATTGCAAACCATGGAAGGTATATAGTAGCAATTTTTCAAAATCATGCTATTGCCATTTGGCAACGCTAGGTAATATTCACCGACGGCAGCAATATCAACTTATGCTCCGTTCCTTACTCTGAGGGACATATCACCAGGTCTAACCATCCTACTTTTTCTTAATCCCTGCAATAAATTACAGATATAAGATCCTGATCCGGTATCTAGTACTCAGGAGGCAGGACTGACCGAAAAACAGTTCTCAATAACAAGAACACCTGAAAGAGACGCAATAGTATGCTTCTTCTTCGTTGGGGTCATCAAGGAATTCGTGCAATCCTCTTTCTCTTCCTCATACTCATGACTGCTTTCGTAAATTAGTGCCAAACCGACATTCTCCAGCCCCGAATAACAATTCGGATCGGTCAAGTGATACATTTTATTATCTTGATTAAGACATGAATTGGTTGCAACCTTGAGAGAGAGAGAAAAGAAACACTCAGCGTACGCTCTTACAAAATTAGATTGGTTATTAGTTTATCTAATCAGGATGGCTCCCACTGTTTCATCGAATTCTCCTTCAAACCGTAAAAGGAGAACTAGATGGGATCATTAACACCTTACAAGTTCGCCAACCGTTCAGCCAGGTCGGTGTTGGTACTCCGATGGAGGTTTCCCGTGTTCTCGCACGGACCTAATTAAAATAAACCTCGTTTCCACATAGGCGTGGCCCTGTTAACATCTTTCTAGACACCTGATAGGTCAGCTAATTGTGAAGTGAAAAGTATCTCCCAAGAGTAATCCTACTCATCAGTGGAATCGGATTCAACTATCATTGCGTGATAAATTAGATGGAAGTCACTCTAGTCACCATACTCCAAAAGATATGCAACACTAGAAAGTTTCCTGTATATTTGAAACTCCCAATGTGGTTTTTTCCCCTAGGACCCAAGTGACCTTGACTGAGCCAACATATCAAAGGGTCCTACTCAAGTTCAACCCGTTATTATCTTGATTGCATTAGACCCACCCGTACGAGTCCTTGACTGAGCCAAAATGACCGCACGACTGTCCTAACCAATCGCATCTAATGCTACAGAAAAGTATTACATAGCTACCAAACACTACGCCTCGGCTGAGCACGACAAACGTAGCATGAATACTAAGCAATACTAATCTGAAATGACGGAGGGCTACGGCTGGTTTTCGGCGAAAAACCGTTAACGTAATGAACTTGATATCGTTAAAGGAACCGGGTAGTTTTGAAAAGAAGTGGTTTAGGCTCTGCTTTTGAAAACTTGTGGTTTTGAAGAAAACCGAGTAATCTACAGTATAAACTTTTGCTCAAGAGGTCACTCCCCGCAAAGAGATCTAGGCTCTTGCCTTCTAGAATGAGGTGCTGGATATTCATGACCGAATACCACTATAAAAAGCGAAAGAATATGACTATAGTTTTTCGAAATTTATTCCAACAACATCTTTTAGGTTTCTTATCTTGCATTAATCAAAATTAATGCAGTTCCATCAATAAATCCCTATCACACCAGAAAAGAACGAAAATACAATGTACGTATATGCCATCCGCATTCGCCACAGGGCCCCGTCATGCACCATTAGGTTACTTAACTAACGGCAGAGCGGGGGCTGGACTAGCGCAGGTGCAAAACATATAAAACATCTACTAATATAAATATAAATATACATATAACATTCGTCGATATAAACAACATTACAGATCAACAACAAGCAATACAGAATGGTGGATAATCATGGAGCCTCGGGTTTCATTTGAACCGCAAATGAGACCCGACGTTCCCGGTCGTGTGGATAGCTCGTGCAATGAAAACCTGGATCCCTACGAGCGCGGCAAGTTACCCGCCAATCTCAGAAGTGAGGCAACCCCAATCAACAAAGTGAATGGGTCACCCAGTATTTCACGGGATCCGGTAACTTGAGTGCTCCTCTGTGGGTCATCCTATTGTTAGTTATATGTATGCCGTAGAGGCCATTACTGTACATGTGATGTATATTGTAGTGGATGCTTGGACATATATAGGGAGGACTTTCTTTCTCGACATGATAGTATGCTATCTGGTTGCTCTTTATCTTAACATGTTGACTTGTATAAGTGATACTGTCTTACTCTCACATGTTGATAAAGCCCTTAGGATGTATACTTGACTATCAGGACTATGATGTAGATCATACTAGTGGGGCCAAGGGTAGTCCACAAGTACACTCTATAACTATTCCTAGTCGAGGGTGTATCGAGACCAGGCATCGATATTCAAGAGTAAACTAGCGTATACGCATCTTGACCAATATGATGGGCGATGGATGATCCCACATCCATTGGTGTTTGACATCAAAGATGGTATACGGGTGCTCAGTGGAGACTGGGTATACTGAACGGACTCGTCGAGAACTCCTAGATGGTATTATACCTATCGTCAGATAGCAGTTCTCTGGTGACACTGGTACATGTTAGTTTGTCGACCCGAGATCGTCATAGAGCCTTGTGTGATTCATATCATGCTTTGATTTCCACCATACCACGGTCAAGAGATCGTGCAAAAATGTGGTTTTTAGGTACATTCCCGAGTCATATGGAGGCAATGAGCGATAGGAGGGGATTCGCCTCTCCCGGTATTGGGAGTTAATGTTGCGCTATACTCGATTGGCCATAACATGAAATCGCTGGCCAGGGTTGCTGAGATTTACTGGTAAGTGTTATCAGTAGTTTCTCGAACCGTTATGGACCTTGCATCGACATAACTTATCAGGCTATTTGGGGTCTGACGTTTTACCACCCCCAGGCTATGATATGCAACATATCTGACGAAGAGACCGGACTGGATGGTAGTGTTACTGATTGGATTCACATGAGTAGGAGCAGGCTTGCTTGTTGATCTTCTGATCGCTCAATACCCGGGTGGCCGTTACGTTTAGAAGACCGCTTGCGGCTTGTGGGTGTTTGATATGATCATCACCTACTGCCGGCGTATTAACGAGTCTTTAGAGTCATACACAGAGCTTTCCTGGTTCATGCGAAACTAAGTAGGAGCACATATGTGATATGTGAGGGACTGAGATTAATGCGTGTATGTGATACCGCATTCTATTCTTATGATATGTGATATCGGTCTGTTATATGTGATATAGCCGGGTTATCGGATCAAGTGTTGATTCGATAGATTGTTACATTTGATATTAGCCGGTTGTATGTGATATAGCTGGTTTATTAAATCAAGTGTTGATTTAATAATTTAATATATAATTATATATATGATATATTAACTTACATTAACTAATATTAGCTTACTTAAGATTTCTTTTCTCACTTGTGTGCATATAGTATATAAGTGATATATATTAATGTATATTATTTTGTGTCATGCTTGATGCCACATGTGATATGGGTGTATGAGACTTACACCATGCTTATAATAATGGAATGGTTTTATTTATTTAAAGTTAATCAAAATTAGTAGGAAATTAGTCACATACTTGGAAGCTTGGAGAAGCTTGCAGCATCTTTGACTTAGTCCACTAGTTTTGTTTTACTTGTAGATATTTATTAACCTAACCATTATTGTAACCCATGGTTTATTCTCGACATGAGTTAGTGTATGACACTAACTCACCCATGGTTGCTATTCTCACCTCATGAGTTCATTCATTCATCTTGATTCTTCATCTTCTTCTTCATGAGAGAAAAAGCTCACTAGCTTTTTTTTTATGTGAGAAAATAATGTGAGAAAAATAAATCTAAAGTGAGCCAACTTCCTACTTCATCATCCTCTACTATTAACCATTTAGTTTAGGATGTTTGCTTCACTAAACTACCATTAGTGAAGAGATAGCATGAGCTTGAGTCTCCTCGACGTAGATCATCTTCGGCCTCAAAGACATCGAGCAAGGTTGTTCATTTCTTCATGTAAAACCTTACTAGAGTTCGGGTGTTCACTACTTAGAGAGCGAAGGGACTACTACACGGAGTTTTAGAAGTGAAGGACCGGTCTACAAAATTTGTATTCCTCATTCACTTAGATGTTAAGATGTTAACATTGCTAGTTTGTTTAAAACTCTAGTTAAATGTTCTAGGTTAGGATTCTTTAGAACGGCAAAAATTTGAAAACGGAAAGTCTGATGCCTCCCGAAACCTTGCTGCCGACCTAGGGAAACCTGCAGTGGTATCAGAGCCAAGTTAGAGATTTAAACGATATTTGTTGGATTACGAAACCGAAACTGCTCCAAAACTTGAAACACGAAATCTAGGTTCTGTCGATTTTTAAATAGGCTGTAAAATTTTTTTAAACAACTGCAGAATGTTTTATGAGATATGACATGAACACTGAAGAAATTTGAACCCACTTGGCCGGAATTTGGCCGAGCACATGAGCAATAATTCCGAGCAGGCCGGCCCTTTAAGGGTATTTGGGCTTCAAATTTTTTGGGTGTTCCAGGTTCTGGGCTTTGGTGTTTTAGGTGTTGTTTGTTTTTGCTAAATTTGCATATGGTGTTAATTTCTGTAAAGGCAACTCGGAGTGTTTCGTAGTCGTAATTCTAACATGTATTATTATTTAGACGATATTAAAAAGTTTGAACGGATATCAATAACCAAATTTTTCCCCGCTGGAAATTTTCCAAGTGTTGGATTTTTTCCGAGTTTAGAATCTTCAGAAAATCATGCAAGTGATTCTGTGAACCTCCTAGAAGAACGATACCTAAACTCGACTTTTTGGATCGCTGAACAGCAGTGATACCCTAGGGTTTGCCGCAGTTCCGTGGCGACATGAGTGAGGCATGGATCGGCCCTTCTACGGATGATTCATAGGAGCTGTGGCAGTTTCTGGATACTTTTTGAACTCCGCTCAAGTGTTGAGCTTGTTGGGAAATTTTGGGTGCTTGCTTATTCGATCGAAATGTTTAACTTCGTCTAGCTATCTGTGATTGTGATACAATATTTGGAATCCACAAAATTAGTTATGAGATAACTAGTTTGAATTTTATAAATCTACCAGTTTAGTCTCATTTGATCGGTTGCCACGGGATTTTGATGTGATCAAAAGTCCATCGCAATTACGTAGTGTACGCGGATACTCACCGGGTAACCTTATTAGATAGCCACGCCCCATAACCCTGACCAAGTGACTGTAGGAGAACCCCGTCGCCAAAACATCCGTTCTGATGTTCGCGGCCGCGCTGTTCCGCCTTAGTGCACTTCGTCAACGGCATCGGGGGGTGCGGCCATCTACTAAAGTTTCCGACGAGCATTCGATCAGATTATCGGGAATCTTGTTAAATTACCCAACAAGTTATTGAAAAGTGTTTTCAATATCGAGACTAAAATGCGGGGTTTATAATTGTTAGGTATGTGATGTCTAAGAAATTCATTTTGTTAGGCATGAAATCCAATGTATGTGATACATTGGGTTTATGATGTCTAGGGTGGTTGCGGATTCCAATTGTTGTAGTTTTTCATCCTTTTTTCTACGACCGTAAGTGTAATATGTGCTATATCGCCAATTTCGTTGCTATATGTCAACGACAATTGGGATACGCATATTTACTTACGTTGATGACATGTGATGTTATGTGTTGCTGTGATATGTTATATTGGATCGTCGTATTTTGAATAGCCGGGGTTTTTTATGTGAGATGAGAGTTTTTCATTTTCATTCATGTAAAACCTTATATGTAATATTCTTTTATTGGGGCACTTCCAGGTTGAGGATGATGTCACCATTGATGTATATTATTTACTTTTCCGCATTAGGATAGACCCAAGGAGGAGAGCACAAGTAACCGAGTTCTAGGGTCCAGTGGAAGACCATCTCGAGGAGTTGAGACCGGGTCTCCTAACTCTAGAATTGGGAGGGTTGCTTGCCGCTCTCGTAGGGGTCTAGGGATATGGGTTTGGCTATTCATCGCGACCGTGAAATCCGTGTTTTATACAGGCTTAAAATAAAACAAGTAATTCCTAGTATATCCAATAATTCATATATGTTCTTCTGCTACTGATATTCTGTGATGTGATCACTAGATATTCTGAGATGAATGTTTATATATTATATATATGATATATAATAAATATTACTGCTTTCGTTTCTTCTGTGATACTTGGGAAGCATAATTGATGGGAATTCATTAATGAGATTAATGAAATAAAAGAAACCTAAATATGTTGTAGAAACTTGTTTTAAAAACTGGTAGCTTTAATTCTTGCTTTGCATAGCGATATTCCTTGAAGAATATCCAGCACCTTATTCGATAAGGAAAGAGCCGAGATCCCTTCACCGGGAGTAACCTCTTTAGCGAAACTAGCAGATAGTACAACCCACTCGGTTTGTCTTTTGATTGCTTCTATAGTTTTTTCTTTGCATAGTGGTATTTGTGAAATATTCTGCATCTTATTCGATAAGGAAAGAGCTGAGATCTCTTCACCGGGAGTGACCTCTTTAGCAAAACTAGTAAAAGCCTCAAAAACACTCCTTTTAAAATTCACTCGATTCTACAAGGATATCAAGTTCATTACGCAAAAGGTTTTCTTAAAAACCTGTCGTAACCCTCTGTCATTTTAGAAAGTAGAGTACTTAGTATTCGTGCTACGTTTGTTGACCATAGTTAAGGCGTAATGTGCGGTAGCTAAGTGATGTCTTCCTACACAGCATATAATGTGATTAATTAGGACAGTCATATGACTTTGTTGACCATAGTTAAAGGTCATGTGGGTGGGTTTAATTAATTACGAAATGACGGGTAGAACTTGACTAGTGCCTATAATTTGTTGACCATAGTTAAGGTCATAAGTCACTACGGGTAAAACCTTTATCGGGAATTTCAAGTGTTGAAATTTGCAATGAGATTGCATACCTTCTATAAGATAGTTGGATCCTGATACCCACTACGAGTAAGAGTTACTCCTGGGAGAGTTTTACACATTACAATTAGCGGATCAAGTAGGTGTCTAGAAAGGTGTTAACGGGGTTACGCCCCTGGGAAAACGAGGTTTATTTTAATTAGGTCCGTGCAAAAGCACGGGGAACCAATCTCAAAGTACCGACACTGGCCTGGCCGAAAGATTGGCGAACTTGTAGAGTGTAATTTATCTCGGCTAGTCTTACCTTTTAGGGTTTGAAGGAAGATTTGATAAAAACAGTGGGAGCCATCCTGATTAGATAAAATAATAACCAATCTAATCTTGCAAAAACGCTCGCAGAGTGTTTTCTTCTCTCTCTCTCCTGATAGCGACCATGTCACGCCTTAATCAAGATACTAATATGGATGCATTGACCGAACCTGCTTATTATACTGAGCTTGGGAAAGTTAGTTCCGTTCTTCTTATAATTGTTATAAGTCCGAGCAGAAAATAGGGGAATATCAGGATTCCCATGCCACCCGATCGAAGAAAGTGCATGTTGATGTATCTTCTTCGGGTGTGTTCATTACCGAAAGTTGTTTTTCAGCATCTTTTACGTCCTGAGTATTTGATACCGTATCAGGATCTCACATATGTAATATGTTACATGGGCTACAGATAGGTAGAGAACTGAGAATGAGTGATATGTTTCTAAGTGTTAGAGAATAGTGCAATTGTTGCAGCCAAATCAGTTAGCAAAATATCACCTTGTATTAATACATTGATTCTGAACGACTGTTATTACATACCGAACCTGATATACAACATTACATCGGTTTCTTTATTAAGTTAAAGAAGGATATAATTTTTTATTAAAGGATACTGTTGTGAACATTTTTCTGAATCAAGAGTTGATTCGATCAGGCATGTTATATAATAGCATATACGTTCTAAATCAAACCTGAGTTCAAAGTATCTAGAATACACACAAGAGAAATAGTTCAGAAATGAACTAATCCTTCTTGAGGCGTTGTAGACAAGGTCATATCAATGCGACATGACCAGCTAAGTTACATAAGGATGAATATGAGAATATGTTCGAATTTTCATCTTATGCTACTTGCCAGTCTTGTCTCAAAGATAATATGACCAATACTCCGTTTACTGGAAACGGAGAAAGAGTTACTGAACTCTTGCGATGCATACATGATGATGTATACGGTCCGATGTCTACAAATGCCAAGGTTGGTTCTTAGTACTTCATTATATTCACTGATCATCTCTCAGGATTCGGACACATGTTCCTGTTGAGACATAAGTCTGAAACTTTTGAGAAATTCAAGGAATATAAACTTGAAGTTGAGAACCAAACGGGTAGAAGTATTAAAGTCCTACAATGTGATCGATGAGGAGAATACTTGGGCATGGAGTTCCTGGATTTTCTAAAAGGAGAATGGGATTCTCTCTCAGCTTACTCCTTCGAATACACCACAACACAACGATGTATCGGGGTAGAGGTATCGCGCCCTATGAGATATGGTGCGCTCTATGATGAGTACTGCTGAGTTACCTGTTTCTTTTTGGTATTATGCACTTGAGAAGCGGCATACCTATTAAGTGGGGTTCCATCCAAATCAGGGCCTACCATTACATATGAGATATGGAATGGGAAGAGACCATGTCTTAAACGAGTTAAGATATGGGGCCGTCGGCCTATGTTGAAAAGCAGAATCCGGACAAGCTCGAGACAAGGTCAGTTCTGTAAGTTTGTTACGATATCCCAAACATTTGCGAGGGTATATCTTATACCTAACTAAGGATCAAAAGGTGTTTTGTTTCTCAGCATGCCACCTTTTTAGAAAAGGAATTTCTTCTGAAGAAATTAGTGGACATGAGGTAGAACTGGAAGGAGTTCCAGCTAGACAAACTAACAGCTGATGATTTGGTGAAACCAAAAGATTCAATAGTCTCCAACGAACCTGGTAGGGTTCCTCATCCACTTGAGAGATACTACGGTCTTCTCGGTGACAGTGGTAGCGAGGATTGCATCATGATAGATGATGGCCCAACTAGGTTCAAGCAGGCCATCATAAGTGGGGACTCTATGAAAAGGCTGGATACTATGCGATCAAAGATGGAATCCATGTATACCAACAAAGTATGATTTTGCATGTTGCACCTGAAGGGGTAAAACATATTGGGAGCAAATGGATCTTGAGAAGATTCTTGGTGTAAATAGAAAAGTTGAGACTTTCAAAACTATGCTTAAGTCCACCAGGACCAATGCAAGCATCGCGGAGTTGGATCATCTGTTTTGATGTGGCAGTTAAAGAGTTTGACTTCATCAAAATGGCAGATGAACCTTTTATATACAAGAAGGTTGTAGAGAGTGAGGTTGTCTTACACGTATTGTATGTAGATGACATACTCTTGATAGGAAATGGTTTCCTGTGTTACACTCGGTCAAGCTCCTCTTATCATGAGGATTCTCAATATAAGATCTGGATGATACCTACTATATCTTGTGGATAATGATCTATGGTGATAGATCTAAGTGGATGTTGGGAGTGTCCCAAATCCAGGTACATTAACACCATAATAAAGGGGTTTAGTATGGAGGATTCTAAGTGTGGTGGTTCGCCCACTACCTCAGGAATCACACTCTCCAAAAAGATGTCTTCCGAGACTGATTTGGAGAGAGCTCGCGTACAAGGGATATCCTATGCTTCGGCAGTAGGCTCTATCATGTATGCGATGTTATATACCAGACCAGATGTAGATGTCTCACTAGGTGTGGTGATCAGGAATCAATCGAATCTTGGGAGAATCACTTGAAAGCCATGGAGGACATTCTTAAGTACTTGAGAAGCACTAAAAGAAAGTTCTTGGTTCCAGCTTCCAGAGTGATAAGTTCGACTAAAAGTCAGTCACAGGCATTGTCTTTACCCTCAGTGGAGGGACGGTATGTTGGAAGAGTTCCAAGCTAGATACCGTGGCATACTAGACGATAAAGGTTGAATACATTGCTACCAACGATACTACCAAAGAGGTTGTATGGACATTTCTTGTTCATGAGATGAGCAAGGTTCCTACCATTGAGTGTCCAATAACTGTTATTGTGACTACAATGCAGTTGTGGATTTAGCCTAGGAACACCTGTCCCATCATCGATCCGGACATATTCTGAGGACAATATCACCTGATCAGGGAGATGGATGATCTCTAAGGGATTGAGGTAAGGAGAGTAGATTTTGAGGTTGACACGGCGGATCCACTCACCAAGGCATGCTTCCCCAAATACTATTTGAGAGATTTTGAGATGGTTGAGTATGGGATACTACAACCACTGCTAAACTGTTGAGTATGAGATACTGAAACAAATGGCCTTTGTGCAAGTGGGAGATTGTTAGTTATATGTATGCCCTAGAGGCCATTACTGTACATGTGATGTATATTGTAGTGGATGCTTGGACATATATAAGGAGGACTTTCTTGCTCGACGTGATAGTATGCTACCTGGTTGCTCTTTATCTTAACATGTTGAGTTGTATAAGTGATGCTGTCTTGCTCTCACATGTTGATAAAGCCCTTAGGATGTGTACTTGGCTATCAGGACTATGATGTAGATCATACTAGTGGGGCCAAGGGTAGTCCACAAGTACACCCTATAATTGTTCCTAGTCGAGGTTGTATCAAGACAGGGCATTAAAATTCCAGAGTAGACTAGCGTATACGCATCTTGACTCATATGTTGGGCAATGGATGATCCCACATCCATTGGTGTTTGACATCAAAGATGGTATACGGGTGCTCAGTGGAGACTGGGTACACTGAACGGACTCGTCGAGAACTCCTAGATTGTATTATACCTATCGTCAAATAGCAGTTCTCTGGTGACACTGATATAGGTTAGTCTGTCGACCCGAGATCGTCATAGAGTCTTGTGTGATTCCCATTGTGCTTTGATTTCCACCATACCACAGTCAAGAGATCGTGCAAAAAGGTGGTTTTTGGGTACAGACCCGAGTCACATGGAGGCAATGAGCGATAGGAGGGGATTCGTCTCTTCCGGTATTGGGAGTTGATGTTGCGCTATACTCGATTGGCCATAACATGAAATCCCTGGCCATGGTTGCTGAGATTTACTGGTAAGTGTTATCAGTAGTTTCTCGAACCGTTATGGACCTTGCATCGGCATGACTTATCAGGCTATTGGGGTCTGACATTTTACCGCCCCCAGGCTATGATATGCGACATATCTGACGAAGAGACCGGACTGTACGGTAGTGTTACTGATTGGATTCGTAGGAGTACGAGCAGGCTTGCTTGTTGATCTTCTGATCGCTCAAAACCCGGATGGACGTTACGTTTTGCAGACCGCTTGCGGCTTGTGCGTGTTTGATATGATCATCATCTACTGCCGGCGTATTGACGAGTCTTTAGAGTCCTACACAGAGCTTTCCTGGTTCATGCGAAACAAAGTAGGAGCACATATGTGATATGTGCGAGACCGAGATTAATGCGCATATGTGATACCGCATTCTATTCTCGCGATATGTGATATCGGTCGGTTATATGTGATATAGCCGGGTTATCGGATCAAGTTCGATAGATTGTTACATTTGATATTAGCCGGTTGTATGTGATATAGCCAGATTATTAAATCAAGTGTTGATTCAATAATTTAATAGATAATTATATATGTGATATATTAACTAATATTAGCTCACTTAAGATTTCTTTTCTCACTTGTGTGCATATAGTATATATGTGAATACATTATTTTGTGTCATGCTTGATGCCACATGTGACATGGGTGTATGAGACTTACACCATGCTTATAATAATGGAATGGTTTTATTTATTTAAAGTTAATCAAAATTAGTAGGAAATTAGTCACATACTTGGAAGCTTGGAGAAGCTTGTAGCATCTTTGACTTAGTCCACTAGTTTTTTTTTACTTGTAGATATTTATTAACCTAACCATTATTGTAACCCATGGTTTATTCTCTACATGAGTTAGTGTATGACACTAACTCACCCATGGTTGCTATTCTCACCTTATGAGTTCATTCTTTCATCTTGATTCTTCAACTTCTTCTTCATGAGAGAAAAACCTCACTAGCTTTTTTCTAAGTGAGAAAATAATGTGAGAAAAATAAATCTAAAGTGAGACCACTTCCTACTTCATCATCCTCTACTATTAGCCATTTAGTTTAGGGTGTTTGCTTCACTAATCTACCATTAGTGAAGAGGTAGCATGAGCTTGAGTCTCCTCGACGTAGATCATCTTCGGCCTCGAAGACATCGAGCAAGATTGTTCATTTTTTCATATAAACCATTACTAGAGTTCGGGTGTTCACTACTTGGAGCGAAGGGACTACTACACAGAGCTTTAGAAGTGAAGGACCGGTCTACAAAGGTTGTATTCCTCATTCACTTAGATATTAAGATGTTAACATTGCTGGTTTGTTTAAAAATCTAGTTAAAGATTCTAGGTTAGGGTTCTTTAGAACGGCAAAAATTTGAAAACGGCATGTCCGATGCCTCCAGAAACCTTACTGCCGACCTAGGGAACCCTGCAGTGGCATCAGAGCCAAGCTAGAAATTTAAACGATATTTGTTGGATTACGAAACCGAAACTGCTCCGAAACTTGAAAAACGAAATCTAAGTTCTGTCGATTTTTAAATAGGCTGTAAATTTTTTTTAAACAACTGCAGAATGTTGTATGAGATACGACATGAACACTGAAGAAATTTGAACCCACTTGGCCGGAATTTGGCCGAGCACATGAGCAATAATTCCGAGCAGGCCGGCCCTTTAAGGGTATTTGGGCTTCAAATTTTTTGGGTGTTCCAGGTTCTGGGCTTTGGTGTTTCAGGTATTGTTTGTTTTTACTAAATTTGCATGTGATGTTTTTTCTGCAAATGATGATTCGCTCCTGGCAATATTCCAGTCGTAGCAATGCTGATGCTATGATGGGCACCAGATTCCAAGTTCTACACTCACGATAAAAATCAGCGAGCCCAAAATGCATATGAAATAGCCGAAATGATGGGGCAACTTGCAACAAAATCAGCAAGTAAAAATATATACGCATACAAAAATAGCCGAAATGATTGGGCAACTCGCAATAAAAAGCGGCGAGTAAAAAAAACAAAAATAGCCAAAATGATTGGGCACCGCGAAAAATAGACGAAATGATTGGGCCATCGCGCCTTTCGCGATATTAAAAAGCTGAAATGATAGAGCATCGCGGAAAAAAATATAAAAAAATGAAAAATGAAATGAAATGAAACTTTTTGCCCTACGGGTGAGAGCACATCGATCCCAGTATACAATCCAGGGGCACAAACAAAGAGGGAATCATATCATCCCACCAGGCTCCGTCAGAAAGAGGGCCAAGTCTCGATGGAAATATCTGCAACCTAGATATCAACAATGGCATTTCGTCTCGTAGCAGCAGACGTAACGTCAGCAAAGCGGAAGCCACGGCAAAGTCCCTAGTTCCAAATCTCGACGGTTCACAAACAACCTAGAGACCACCTGATTGGTAGAGTTTTTGCGTGCTTAGTTAATTACCGCAATCAAGACGGTTTCGCTTGTATCTAGCCGGTTGAGTACGGGTCGTCCGCTGGGAGATGAGAATCTTTTTCTATGTGCTTTAACGAGTTAAGTCCAAATGTCCAGGTTTGTTTGAGATTAACTATGTGCTAAAATGTTATATAAAGAGAGCTTGTAAGGGTTAGGATTAGGTTAGTTTGAGTTAGGAGTCGCTCACTTCTTTCGTTGCCACACTTAATATCGGTGTTACGGTAATCGGCAACAACGGGGATTAGCACGACTAGGAAGGAACTTGCGAGTATAAGCTATGCTTTCCAACGCTTAAGTTCTTCCTTTTGGTGCTTGTCCGTCCGTTCTTGGCTCTTATCCTTAACCTCCGGTTAATTCAACCACAACCGGTCTCACTAAGGAATCACCGCTATCATGTAGGATAGGGTGCCGTAGGGAGCAGATTGTGGTTCAATTAACGGGAGTCCGAATTAAGATGTTGGGCAAGAAAAGAGTGAGAGAGATTTCCTTCTCTCAAACTTTCCTTATCCTACCCTAACAAGTGAGAAACTACTCACCCATTACAAAGAAAAAGAAAATACAACAAAAGGAGGAAGATAGAAAGAAAGAGGTTAGAAGTTTACAACTAGCTATTTGAGACCTCACTTTGGCAAGGATCAAGCTTAAGCATCATTGTTGTTAAGGATAAAGTAAAATGGAAGAAGAAAGAAACAACAAATAACAACAACTAGATTAGCAAATAAAAATTACAAGCAATGATAATTAACAAAATAACAAGACAAGCATCATAAAGACAAGAACTCTTTTATTCATCATTTTCACTCATAAAAGCTCACTACAAGGTTTTAATGGAGAAAAGATGAAAAGTGGAAGAAGAACAACAAAGTATATCCTAAAATCTATCAAGAATTAAGCACCATTGGCTTGGCAAGTTCTGGGCTATTTATAGGCAGGAAACAGAGAACTTAGGGCAACATTCAGGACCAACATGAATTGACAAAACTGCCCCTGAAAAATCTTCACTTGCCGAGTCAACATGGTCGCGGATCCGCGGCCTAATCTTCATGTTGGCCGCGGATCCGCGGCCGTCTTGATGAGTTGTCATGTCATTTTGAGTGGGTTTGCCTGTGTTGATGTTCTCTTTAGTGTGATATATGTGTTTTCTTAGAAGCTCTTCAAATTTCTTCCAGATTTTCAGCAGATCAAAATGTGATTTGATGTGGATCTTTTGCCATGATTTCCTTGAGCTCCGCGTAGACATGTTGGATCTTGTGTTGACATTGTGCTTTGTGCATGAAAATGACAATCGATTTGCCATTTTGTCTCTCAAACTGGTGTGCGGCAACATACGGATAGAGAGCGGAGACCCGTATTTTATCTGTGGTTGGCAGTAATCCAGAATTCGTCGTGCTTTTCCATTAATTTCACTGTTTAAAGCTGAGAACCTGTATCCTGCAATTAACTAGCAAACACGGCTCAAGAGTACCTACCGATAAGCAATATGATAAAAAATGGGCAGTATAAAAATGCAAAAATCTGATATGAACAAATACCCCCAAACTTATCATTTGCTCATCCCGAGCAAAGACAATTTATTCACAAAAATTCCTAACCTCACTTTCGCAGGGAACGCGATTGCACTGACCATGCGCAACAAGCCGTTAAACCTCTAGGTATCCCTAGTAGGAGGAGTGTTGTCTCCTGAGGGTTTTCAGCGGATACTACCCACAAAATCCGGTCAAGTTAGTTTTGCAAAATAACTATGATTCAAACCCTAAGGTTTTGTTTTAAAAATAATAATTCTATTATCCTAAGTCTAGACTATCGAACCTTTATTTTTCACACCTCGCTTCTCATTTAACTTAAGATTTTATATGTCTTTACGTGCAGTGCAAATAGTGTCGTTAAGTTCCAGAAGGATCGATTAAAGTCATCATGTCACAAAATAAAGCCCAGATAAAATTTTTAAAAGGATCACATAAGTTTCATAAAGAGTTAAGTATTTTTCAAGTTTCGTTTTCCAGTAAGGTTTCAATTTCAGAATTTCTATCTTCCTTAACAGGAAACTAGGTCTTATTTTTCACTCCACATTTTTCTTGTTTTCATTTAATACACACCTCTGTGAACGTGCAATAGTCTCTATCATAAAACCTTCATATCTCCGCTAGAAATATTTTTTTATAAAAAACTGTCTTTTGTCAAGATTATTCTCACACAAAGAACCGTTAGGAATTTTAACTCGGAGAGAACACTTGCTTGACTTTGTTTTAATCTGGACTTTCTATGCCTCTTAACGTGCTTTGGGCCAATGCACCCAAACCAGTTGGTTTTAGGGCATTAGGTGTAGAGACACCCCAGCGGACTTAATTACTCAAGTTACCTAGGCCCAAAAACAAAAGACAATTTAGCGTGAAAATCATGATGATTCAATGCGAACGGAGATATAACCGGCAGTTCAATTATTTTTTGGATAAAAGACGTGTTTAGTGGGTTTGGTGTGTAATCATTCCAATCAAGTTCCAGATGCGTTATTTTTCAGAATTAGTTCCAATTAAGGCATCAATAACATCCCTTCATATCCTCTTCACTTCATAAACTATTCTTGATATTACTTATTTCAGAACAAACCTATTTGATCCTCAGAAAATAATTTATCCATTTAAAAGTTTTTCAGACATAATAGACTTGTCATCAAATTTTCAAAACTCATGGCACGTGTAGTGTGATGTAAAAACGTATATCAGCTATAGTTAACTTCAAAGGAGAGTTATCTTTTAGGTTTTCAAAATCTAAAAATAAGATTTAGTTATTCTTATCTTATCAAACAAAACCGTTGAAATGTTGAATCTGGGTTCTCCCACTAGCTAACTTGACGAATTTTTTTTATGTTTTTAGAAATTTTTTCGGATTTTTATGGATTTTATGGAGCAGATGCAAAATATACATATGAATGCGAAGGTTAGAAATGCGTACCGAGCTAACCCCCAAACTTAAACTGGACAGTGTCCTCACTGTCATTGCATGAAGAAATCATTGAAGGGTCAAAATTGTCGGTTAGATATGCACAATTTTTTTTTGTTTTTGTTTTTAAAGAAAAGAAAAATAATAAAAATGGATATGCACCGGACAAGAATATCTACATATATATACAAAATGGTATATACATACCCCCAAACTTATTTGAAACAATGTCCACTGTTTTGGCTGGATAACCGAAGTTTGGTGGTAGGCAGAGGAAGATTATGCAGGGTAAACCGGCTCCTGTAAGACCAGGAGCTCCTCTGTTGGTTCGGCGCTAAGATACGGTTTTAGCCTGTGTCCGTTTACTTTGAAAAATGAACCGTCCTTTGGATTCTCCAAATCCACAGCGCCATGCGGATACACATTCCGCACAAAATACGGCCCTTTCCAGCGAGATCTGAGCTTACCTGGATGGAAATGTAGCCGGGTGTCGTAAAGCAGCACCTGTTGACCAGGTGCGAATGTTTTGCGCAAAAGGTATTTATCGTGAAACACCTTCGTTTGGTTCTTAACGACAACTGCGTTTTCGTAAGCCTCATCCCGAAGCTCGCTCAATTCGTTCAACTACAGCTTCCGATGGCTGCCCGCATCTTCGAGAGACAGATTCAGCTCTTTTATCGCCCAAAATGCGCGATACTCTATTTCCACAGGAAGGTGGCAAGCCTTTCCGTGAACAAGCCGATAGGAAGACATGCCAAGATCGGTCTTATAAGCCGTTCGAAATGCCCAAAGGGCATCAGTGAGTTTTAACGACCAATCCTTACGGTTCTTGGAAACCGTCTTCTCCAGTATCTGCTTGATTTGCCGATTTGAAACTTCGGCTTGCCCATAGGTTTGGGGGTGGTAGGGCGTAGATAGCTTATGATTAATGGAATATTTCCGCATCAAGGCCTCGAAATTCTTATTGCAGAAATGAGTTCCATTGTCGCTAATGATCGCTCGGGGGTGCCCAAACCGGGAGAAAATGTTTTCCTTAAGAAATCTAATGACAACCTTGTTGTCGTTAGTCCGGCAGGGCACAACCTCGACCCACTTAGAGACATAATCAACAGCGAGAAGGATGTACAAGTTCCCAAAAGAGCTGGGAAACGGCCCCATGAAATCAATCCCCCAAACATCGAAAATCTCCACAACCAAGATTGGTTGGAGCGGCATCTCGTTTCTCCTGGATATCCGGCCCAAGTGTTGGCACCGGGAGCAAGTCTTACAGTAGTCATGAGCGTCTTTGAAGAGTTGTGGCCAGTAGAAATCACACTGCAAGATCTTCTCTGCTGTCTTTCTGGGGCCAAAATGCCCGCCACATGCTTGATCGTGGCAAAATGACAGCACACTCTTGAATTCATCGTCAGGGACACACCGACGAATAATCTGGTCGGGACAGTACTTGAACAGATAGGGTTCGTCCCAGTAAAAGTGTTTTACTTGGGATAAGAATCAAAGTCTGTCCTGACTCGACCATTCAGTCGGTAGTAATCCTGTGGCCAAATAGTTCACAATATCTGCGAACCAGGTTTCACAAGATACTGTCAAGAGCTGTTCATCCGGAAAACGCCGTTGATCGGAATTTGAAGCGACGGCGAAGAAGGAAGTCGTGAGAGATGGTCGGCGACTACATTTTCCCATCCTTTTTTGTCCTTGATGACAAGGTCAAACTCTTGAAGCAAGAGGATCCAACGTATCAGCCGAGATTTTGCATCTTTCTTCGCAAAAAGATGGCGCAGAGCAGAATGGTCCGTATAGACGATGACTGGAGAGCCGATGAGGTAGGGCCTGAACTTTTCTAAAGCAAATACAACAGCCAAGAATTCCTTCTCAGTTGTTGTATAATTCAGTTGGGCGTCGTTCAGGGTTTGTCTAGCATAATAGATTACGTGCGGCATCTTGTTGATGCGTTGTCCAAGGACAACACCGATGGCAAAGTTGGATGCATCGCACATAATCTCAAATGGGTGCGTCCAGTCAGGAGAAGAAAGAACGGGAGCAGAAGTGAGTAAGCTTTTTAATGACTCGAACGCAGTCACACAGCTCGAATTGAAGTTGAATGTCGTGTCCTTGGCCAACAAAAGAGTCAAGGGCCTAGCAATCTTGCTAAAGTCCTTGACGAACCGTCTATAGAAACCGGCATGGCCAAGGAAGGATCGGATGTCTCTGACGCATCTGGGAGGAGGGAGATTGGAAATGACTTCAATCTTTGCTTTATCTACCTCAATGCCATTTTGCGAGATGATATGTCTTAAGACAATACCTTTGCGCACCATGAAGTGGCACTTCTCCCAGTTCAAACTGAGATTCTTGTCCTTACACCGGGTAAGGACAGCGTCGAGATGCAGCAAACACTCATCAAAGGAATTGTCGAAAATGGAGAAATCATCCATGAAGATCTCCAAGAAATTTTCCACCATGTCTGAAAAGATTCCCATCATACACCGCTGGAAGGTAGCGGGCGCATTGCACAACCCAAAGGGCATGCGACGATATGCAAACGTGCCAAAAGGACAAGTGAGTGTGGTCTTGTCCTGGTCTTTTTCGGCGATGGGAATCTGATTATAGCCGGAGTAGCCATCAAGAAAGCAGTAGTATTCGTGTCCGGCCAATCGTTCAAGTATCTGGTCAATGAAAGGTAGCGGAAAGTGGTCCTTCCGCGTTGCGGCGTTGAGTTTTCTGTAATCGATGCATACTCGCCACCCAGTCTGGGTGCGAGTTGGGATTAACTCGTTCGCCTCGTTAGTTATGACCATTATGCCTGATTTCTTGGGGACAACGTGAATGGGGCTAACCCACTGGCTATCAGAGATAGGATAAATGATACTACTATCTAGACACTTTACGATCTCCTTTTTTACATCCTCCTTCATGACTGGGTTGAGACGCCTTTATGGATCCCGGCTGGTTTGGCATCATCCATCAGATGAATGTGGTGTTCAACGATCAGGGGACTAATCCCCTTGATGTCCACCATTGACCAGCCAAAAGCTTGCCTATTGTTATGCAAGACCGCAAGAAGGGCTCTCTCTTGTTCTGGAGCTAGAGAAGCCAAGATGATAACAGGGAGGGTCTCGTTTTCACCTAAGTAAGCGTACTTAAGGTGAGACGACAAAGGCTTGAGTTCGAGCGTTGGAGGTGAAACGATTGAAGGCAAGATTGGTGAAAAGGTCTCGAACTCAAAGGATTCCAGCAGAGGTTCAAATCGAGTGTAAGCGACCGAGTCGGATGGTTCAGCTAACTCATCCCGAAATTCGAAGGATTCAAACTCGGGTGGTGACTGGCTAAGATCGTTCGAGAAAGTGAAACACTCCTAGTCATTGTCGGGCGCAGAAGCAGCAGCAGGTTCGAAGAGGAACGCACTTGTGGCGTTAAGGTTATCGTGATCGAACAAAAACTCCTCGAATTCACACTCCTCTGGGGTGATCTCCTGGATTGAGCAAACGTCTAGTATATGAGCATTAGGTTCGGAGGGCTGATTCCCCAACCTAAAAATGTTGAGTTCAATTGTTATGTTTCCAAAAGATAGGTTCATCGAACCATTTCGAAAATTGATCACAGCATTTGAGGTTGCAAGGAATGGGCGACCGAGTATCATCGGAATTTGATTCCGGGGGTTAGCTACAGGCTGTGTGTCTAAAAAAATGAAGTCAACGGGGAATATGAAGTCCCCAACCTTGATTAACACATCCTCTAGCTCACCCCTAGGATAGGTGATTGATCGGTCGGCCATTTGGAGAGTGCAATGTGTGGGATTCAGCTCTCCTACACCTAGTTGCTCATATACTGAGTACGGAAGCAGGTTAACACTGGCACCAAGATCTAATAGTGCGCGGTTGATGTTCTTATCCCCAATGGTAATAGAAATCGTAGGACAGCCAGGGTCCTTCCGTTTTTGAGGTAAAGATTGGGTAAGAGTATCACTCACAGCACTAGCCAAGAAAACTTTCTTGGGTACCTGAGATTTCCTCTTTTTCATGCATAAGTCCTTTAAGATTTTCGCGTAGGACGGGACTTGTTGGACAGCATCTAAAAGGGGAATGTTGATATTAACCTGCTTAAACAACTCCAGAATCTTCTCCATTTGTGGATTTTATTTATTGGACCTCAACCGGTTTGGAAATGGAACGTTTTTAAAATTGGTTGAGTCCAATGCTTGTGGAGGAGATTGTGGAGTTGGAACGGATCCCAGAGCTGGAGTTTTCGTGGAGTGAGAAGTGGGTCCGTTTAGAGCAGAAGAAGAAGAAGAGCCTTTTGAAGAAGGGAGAATAGGCTCAGAAGACGGAGAAGAAGAAGAAGAAGAAGAAGCGGCCGGGGTGTTATCGTCGATCCGTGTGCCAATGTTGTTTTGCAGCATCCTTCCCGATCTCAATGTAGTCACGGCACTCACATTATGGTTCTGTTGTTCAAGAGCAACATGTACATTATGTGGGTGACCGGGATTTGGGAGTGGTTGGGACGGAAGCTTCCCCTTCTCTCGCTCGCTTAAGGCCGCATTCAGTTGTGCTATCTGGGCTTCGATGGTTTTGATGCTTTGCCCGTGAGCGGCAGTGTGTTGCACCAAGGTCTGAATGGAAGACTGGATGTTGACGGTGGACTGAGTTGATTGCTTTACAAATGCCTCCAGACTTCGTTCGAGCGAGGAAACCTTATCGTTGTTTGACGGAACAAAGTTGTTTTGGGGAAAAGAATTGTTGGGTGCAAAGTTGTTCGTCTGATTTTGAAAAGGTTGGGGTTGGAAGGGCTGCTGAAATTGATGTTGAGTTTGTTGTTGCTCTTGTTGTTGCGGAGGAGGGGGCCTCTGGAAATTATTGCCTTGGAATTGATGCTGGTTCTGATTCCAGGCGAAGTTGGGGTGGTTCCTCCAACCGGGATTGTAGGTGGAAGAGTATGGATCATTTCTTGGTCTTTGCTGAAATGCAGCATTAACCTGATCCTGTCCTTGAGATGGTGGATTGTAAGGACACTCTTCGGTTAAGTGAAATGGATCGGAACAACAAGCACAAATGGTACGAAGGGGAAGAACAGGGGCAGGAGCAGGAGATGAAAATTTGCTCTCTATCGCTTCAAGTTTTCTCGTTATTACAGCCATTTCAGCTTTCATTGCAATAGAGACATCGAGTTGGTGAATGCCTACCCTAGACTGACCAGTAGAAGTGGAGGAAGAAGAAGAAGAAGTTGGTATGGTACTCTCCCATTGAAGCGTTTGTTCCGCAAGGTCGTCGAAGAATTGCCATGCTTCCTCGTCAGATTTGGACAGGAAGTGGCCCTGACAAATGGTTTCCAACAACTACTTGGTTGCTGGGTTCAGGCCTCGTATAAAGTTTGGCAAAGTTGCCATTTCTCAATACCGTGGTGCGGGCACTGTACAAGAAGGTCTTTATACCGGTCAAAGCACTTCTAAAAGGGTTCATTAGGAAGCTGGGAGAATTGGTTGATTTCGTTACGGATCATCGCGGTCTTATGATTTGGATAGAATTTCTTGAGAAACGCTTTCACAAACCCGTCCCAACTGGTTATGGAGTGGGAAGCGGTGCTATACAGCCATTTTTCCGTAAGATCGCACAAGGTGAACGGAATGACCCATAGTCGTATAGCATCGTCTGACAGCTGGGTTGTTTTCATCATGGCACAAACATTCTGGAACTTATTGATGAAGATATAGACATCTTCAGATTCAAGCCCATGAAATTTCGGAAGCATGTTAATGAAGTGGGGCTTAATTTCAAAATTATCCCCATTGGCCGGTGGAAGGGAAAGACGGGTGGGAAGTGCAGAGCGGGTGGGATAGAAACGATCCTGGAGCGCGATTCACGGTGGCGCTACAACAGGCGGTGGTTGTAGGTTATTCGCATCCATAGGAGGTGGAATCAATCCCGAGGGAGTCAAAGGGATGTTTGGATTAAATCCTGACATCGCGGAAGAAGATATTGGTGATGGTGAAGGTGAGGATGTATGAACAGAATTCCGGTCAACGTCGGAGTTGGCCGGCAAAGGTAAGGGTGAAAGAGGCGTGGAAGGAGTTTCGACGTCTGAGTCGATCGCGTAGTCAGTAGCCACTAACGTAACGCGGACTAGGCGGGCGCTAATGTCCTGAGTCCAACCGGACATACACTAAACTAGTTTAGTGTAGTCAAAGCGGAGAAGGTGAGGGTAAGAAAACGTCAATGGAGAAATACGATGGGTGGTGGGTGAAAAAATTGGATTTTGGGCGACAAAGGGCAAGTTTTTATAAAAGTTTTTGTTTTGTGTTTTTTTTTCTTTTTTCTTTTAGAAAGAGCTTTACAGAAATATGTACGGACTTACGGCTTCAAACAATCACAGAAAAAATATGCACAATCACACCTAGATCTAGGGTCACTTAGGTCAGCTAGACAGCTCCTAACTGTTCCAAAGGGCTAGAAATAGGACCTCAAACCGCCTCTTCTTCGCCAATTGCGGCCAGGTAAGTGCCAGGTAAGTGGGAGGCTCCCCACTACGTAAGTAGTGGTCCTAATTAAGTAACCACTTGCCTTAGACACACTTGCCTAGACACCGCAAAGTCAGGATAGGATAAACGGCCGATGCCTACAACCGGTCCTCTGTCCTATTGAGCGCGACGTCCTTAGGGCTGAGTCTAGTATTTTTTAATTAAACAATGGTCAATACATATGCTTTTTGTGATTTCTGGGGTCCTGGGAAGGGTGATGAAATCCCCACACAATCTGAATTGGTTTCAAGCCCCTTAAAGTCCGATTAAAATATGCAAAGCAGTAACAATCAACTACAATCAATTTTTTTATTTTTTAGCGCGGCGCAAAGAATCCTGCAAAAAACAATTTATTGGAAGGGGGAAGAGAGTTTGCGCAAAGAATGCAGCAGAAAACACAGTTCAGTGGAGTTCAGAGGAGTGGGGAAGAGGTTAGAGGGACTCACAGAAAATTTGGGATGCTGACGGCAGCAAGTGGCCGCGGTTCCGCGGCTATAGCCTGCTTATGCCGCGGTTCCGTGGCAATAAAGTGGAGTTGGGCTTTGAAATTCCTGTGCTATGCTGGGTTGGGTGTCCTCTTCTTGTCTGGAGCTCTTGAATCTTGATTTGCTTACTGGGTTTGCTCCAGAATTTTACAGTAGACCGTTGGTTCCGTTTTGATCAAACGCGGTGTAGCCGCGAGATATGGGTGTAACTTCCCACGTCTTTGGCACTGAACTCGACCCTTCTTTTTATCCTGCACACTTACACAAAAACTAATCAAAAATAATAAGATGATTTTTTACAATGTATTTTTTTTGTTTTGTTTTTCGGTTATATTTATATTCACAAATTAACCCGAAATTACACAAAGAAATAGACCACCATCTCCCCGGCAACGACGCCTTAATCAACATAATAATATGGATGCATTGACCGAACCTGCTTATTATACTGAGCTTGGGAACGTTAGTTCCGTTCTTTCTTATAATTGTTATAAGTCCGAGCAGAAAATAGGAGAATATCCGGATTCCCATGCCACCTGATCGAAGAAAGTGCATGTTGATACATCTTCTTCGGGTGTGTTCATTACCGAAAGTTGTTTTTCAGCATCTTTTACGTCCTGAGTATGTGATACCGGATCAGGATCCCACATATGTAATATGTTACATGGGCTACAGATAGGTAGAGAACCGAGAATGAGTGATATATCTCTAAGTTTAGAGAATAGTGCAATTGTTGCAGCCAAATCAGTTGGAAAAATATCACCTTGTATTAATACATTGATTCTGAACGACTGTTATTACATACCGAACCTGATATACAACATTACATCGGTTTCTTTATTAAGTTAAAGAAGGATATAATTTTTTATTGAAGGATAATGTTGTGAACATTTTTCTGAATCAAGAGTTGATTCGATCAGGCATGTTATATAATAGCATATACGTTCTAAATCAAACCTGAGTTCAAAGTATCTAGAATACACACAAGAGGAATTGTTCAGAAATGAACTAATCCTTCTTGAGGCGTTGTAGACAAGGTCATATCAATGCGACACGACCAGCTAAGTTACATAAGGATGAATATGAGAATATGTTCGAATTTTCATCTTATGCTACTTGCCAGTCTTGTCTCAAAGGTAATATGACCAATACTCCGTTTACTGGAAACGGAGAAAGAGTTACTGAACTCTTGGGATGGATACATGATGATGTATACGGTCCGATGTCTACAAATGCCAAGATTGGTTCTTAGTACTTCATTATATTCACTGATCATCTCTCAGGATTCGGACATATGTTCCTGTTGAGACATAAGTCTGAAACTTTTGAGAAATTCAAGGAATATAAACTTGAAGTTGAGAACCAAATGGGTAGAAGTATTAAAGTCCTACGATGTGATCGAGGAGGAGAATACTTGGGCATGGAGTTCCTGGATCTTCTAAAAGGAGAATGGGATTCTCTCTCAGCTTACTCCTTCGAATACACCACAGCACAACGATGTATCGGGGTAGAGGTATCGCGCCCTATGAGATATGGTGCGTTCTATGATGAGTACTGCTGAGTTACCTGTTTCTTTTTGGTATTATGCACTTGAGAAGTTGCATACCTATTAAGTGGGGTTCCATCCAAATCAGGGCCTACCATTACATATGAGATATGGAATGGGAAGAGACCATGTCTTAAACGAGTTAAGATATGGGGCCGTCGGCCTATGTTGAAAAGCAGAATCCGGACAAGCTCGAGACAAGGTCAGTTCTGTAAGTTTGTTAGGATATCCCAAACATTTGCGAGGGTATATCTTATACCTAACTAAGGATCAAAAGGTGTTTTGTTTCTCAGCATGCCACCTTTTTAGAAAAGGAATTTCTTCTGAAGAAATTAGTGGACATGAGGTAGAACTGGAAGGAGTTCCAGCTAGATAAACTAACAGCTGATGATTTGGTGAAACCAAAAGATTCAATAGTCTCCAACGAACCTCAGCCTCTCCGCGAACCTGGTAGGGTTCCTTATCCACTTGAGAGATACTACAGTCTTCTCGGTGACAGTGGGAGTGAGGATTGCATCATGATAGATGATGGCCCAACTAGGTTCAAGCAGGCCATCACAAGTAGGGACTCTAAGAAAAGGCTGGATACTATGCGATCAAAGATGGAATCCATGTACACCAACAAAGTATGACTTTGCATGTTGCACCTGAAGGGGTAAAACCCATTGGGAGTAAATGGATCTTAAGAAGATTCATGGTGTAAATAGAAAAGTCAAGACTTTCAAAACTATGCTTAAGTCCACCAGGATCAATGCAAGCATCGCGGAGTTGGATCATCTGTTTTGATGTGGCAGTCAAAGAGTTTGACTTCATCAAAATGGCAGATGAACCTTTTATATACAAGAAGGTTGTAGAGAGTGAGGTTGGCTTACACGTATTGTACGTAGATGACATACTCTTGATAGGAAATGGTTTCCTGTGTTACACTCGGTCAAGCTCCTCTTATCATGAGGATTCTCAATATAAGATCTGGATGATACCTACTATATCTTGTGGATAATGATCTATGGTGATAGATCTAAGTGGATGTTGGGAGTGTCTCAAATCCAGGTATATTAACAACATACTAGAGGCCATTACTGTACATGTGATGTATATTGTAGTGGATGCTTGGACATATATAAGGAGGACTTTCTTGCTCGACGTGATAGTATGCTATCTGGTTGCTCTTTATCTTAACATGTTGAGTTGTATAAGTGATGCTGTCTTGCTTTCACATGTTGATAAAGCCCTTAGGATGTGTACTTGGCTATCAGGACTATGATGTAGATCATACTAGTGGGGCTAAGGGTAGTCCACAAGTACACCCTATAATTGTTCCTAGTCGAGGTTGTATCAAGACAGGGCATTAAAATTCCAGAGTAGACTAGCGTATACGCATCTTGACCCATATGTTGGGCAATGGATGATCCCACATCCATTGGTGTTTGACATCAAAGATGGTATACGGGTGCTCAGTGGAGACTGGGTACACTGAACGGACTCACCGAGAACTCCTAGATGGTATTATACCTATCGTCAAATAGCAGTTCTCTGGTGACACTGATATAGGTTAGTCTGTCGACCCGAGATCGTCATAGAGTCTTGTGTAATTCCCATTGTGCTTTGATTTCCACCATACCATGGTCAAGAGATCGTGCAAAAAGGTAGTTTTTGGGTACAGACCCGAGTCACATGGAGGCAATGAGCGATAGGAGGGGATTCGTCTCTTCCGGTATTGGGAGTTGATGTTGCGCTATGCTCGATTGGCCATAACATGAAATCCCTGGCCATAGTTGCTGAGATTTACTGGTAAGTGTTATCAGTAGTTTCTCGAACCGTTATGGACCTTGCATCGGCATGACTTATCAGGCTATTGGGGTCTGACATTTTACCGCCCCAGGCTATGATATGCGACATATCTGACGAAGAGACCGGACTGTACGGTAGTGTTACTGATTGGATTCGTAGGAGTACGAGCAGGCTTGCTTGTTGATCTTCTGATCGCTCAATACCCGGATGGCCGTTACGTTTAGCAGACCGCTTGCGGCTTGTGCGTATTTGATATGATCATCACCTACTGCCGGCGTATTGACGAGTCTTTAGAGTCCTACACAGAGCTTTCCTGGTTCATGCGAAACAAAGTAGGAGCACATATGTGATATGTGCGGGACCGAGATTAATGCGTGTATGTGATACCGCATTCTATTCTCGCGATATGTGATATCGGTCGGTTATATGTGATATAGCCGGGTTATCGGATCAAGTTCGATAGATTGTTACATTTGATATTAGCCGGTTGTATGTGATATAACCAGATTATTAAATCAAGTGTTGATTCAATAATTTAATACATAATTATATATGTGATATATTAACTTACATTAACTAATATTAGCTCACTTAAGATTTCTTTTCTCACTTGTGTGCATATAGTATATATGTGATATATATTAATATACATTATTTTGTGTCATGCTTGATGCCACATGTGACATGGGTGTATGAGACTTACACCATGCTTATAATAATGGAATGGTTTTATTTATTTAAAGTTAATCAAAATTAGTAGGAAATTAGTCACATACTTGGAAGCTTGGAGAAGCTTGCAGCATCTTTGACTTAGTCCACTAGTTTTGTTTTACTTGTAGATATTTATTAACCTAACCATTATTGTAACCCATGGTTTATTCTCTACATGAGTTAGTGTATGACACTAACTCACCCATGGTTGCTATTCTCACCTCATGAGTTCATTCTTTCATCTTGATTCTTCAACTTCTTCTTCATGAGAGAAAAAGTTCACTAGCTTTTTTCTAAGTGAGAAAATAATGTGAGAAAAATAAATCTAAAGTGAGACCACTTCCTACTTCATCATCCTCTACTATTAACCATTTAGTTTAGAGTGTTTGCTTCACTAATCTACCAATAGTGAAGAGGTAGCATGAGCTTGAGTCTCCTCGACGTAGATCATCTTCGGCCTCGAAGACATCGAGCAAGATTGTTTATTTTTTCATATAAACCATTACTAGAGTTCGGGTGTTCACTACTTGGAGCGAAGAGACTACTACACAGAGCTTTAGAAGTGAAGGACCGGTCTACAAAGGTTGTATTCCTCATTCACTTAGATGTTAAGATGTTAACATTGCTAGTTTGTTTAAAACTCTAGTTAAAGATTCTAGGTTAGGGTTCTTTAGAACGGCAAAAATTTGAAAACGGCATGTCCGATGCCTCCAGAAACCTTGCTGCCGACCTAGGGAACCCTGCAGTGGCATCAGAGCCAAGCTAGAAATTTAAACGATATTTGTTGGATTACGAAACCGAAACTGCTCCGAAACTTGAAACACGAAATCTAAGTTTTGTCGATTTTTAAATGGGCTGTAAAATTTTTTTAAACAACTGCAGAATATTGTATGAGATACGACATGAACACTGAAGAAATTTGAACCCACTTGGCCAGAATTTGGCCGAGCACATGAGCAATAATTCCGAGCAGGCCGGCCCTTTAAGGGTATTTGGGCTTCAAATTTTTTGGGTGTTCCAGGTTCTGGGCTTTGGTGTTTCAGGTATTGTTTGTTTTTGCTAAATTTGAATGTGATGTTAATTTTCTGCAAATGATGATTCGCTCCTGGCAATATTCCAGTCGTAGCGATGCTGATGCTATGATGGGCACCAGATTCCAAGTTCTACACTCACGATAAAAATCAGCGAGCCCAAAATGCATATGAAATAGCCGAAATGATGGGGCAACTTGCAACAAAATCAGCAAGTAAAAATATATACGCATATAAAAATAGCCGAAATGATTGGGCAACTCGCAATAAAAAGCGGCGAGTAAAAAAAACAAAAATAACCAAAATGATTGGGCACCGCGAAAAATAGACGAAATGATTGGGCCATCGCGCCTTTCGCGATATTAAAAAGCTGAAATGATAGAGCATCGCGGAAAAAAATATAAAAAAATGAAAAATGAAATGAAATGAAACCTTTTGCCCTACGGGTGAGAGCACATCGATCCCAGTATACAATCCAGGGGCACAAATAAAGAGGGAATCATATCATCCCACCAGGCTCCGTCAGAAAGAGGGCCAAGTCTCGATGGAAATATCTGCAACCTAGATATCAACAATGGCATTTCGTCTCGTAGCAGCAGACGTAACGTCAGCAAAGCGGAAGCCACGGCAAAGTCCCTAGTTCTAAATCTCGACGGTTCACAAACAACCTAGAGACCACCTGATTGGTAGAGTTTTTGCGTGCTTAGTTAATTACCGCAATCAAGACGGTTTCGCTTGTATCTAGCCGGTTGAGTACGGGTCGTCCGCTGGGAGATGGGAATCTTTTTCTATGTGCTTTAACGAGTTAAGTCCAAATGTCCAGGTTTGTTTGAGATTAACTATGTGCTAAAATGTTATATAAAGAGAGCTTGTAAGGGTTAGGATTAGGTTAGTTTGAGTTAGGAGTCGCTCACTTCTTTCGTTGCCACTCTTAATATCGGTGTTACGGTAATCGGCAACAACGGGGATTAGCACGACTAAGAAGGAACTTGCGAGTATAAGCTACGCTTTCCAACGCTTAAGTTCTTCCTTTTGGTGCTTGTCCGTCCGTTCTTGGCTCTTATCCTTAACCTCCGGTTAATTCAACCACAACCGGTCTCACTAAGGAATCACCGCTATCATGTAGGATAGGGTGCCGTAGGGAGCAGATTGTGGTTCAATTAACGGGAGTCCGAATTAAGATGTTGGGCAAGAAAAGAGTGAGAGAGATTTCCTTCTCTCAAACTTTCCTTATCCTACCCTAACAAGTGAGAAACTACTCACCCATTACAAAGAAAAAGAAAATACAACAAAAGGAGGAAGATAGAAAGAAAGAGGTTAGAAGTTTACAACTAGCTATTTGAGACCTCACTTTGGCAAGGATCAAGCTTAAGCATCATTGTTGTTAAGGATAAAGTAAAATGGAAGAAGAAAGAAACAACAAATAACAACAACTAGATTAGCAAATAAAAATTACAAGCAATGATAGTTAACAAAATAACAAGACAAGCATCATAAAGACAAGAACTCTTTTATTCATCATTTTCACTCATAAAAGCTCACTACAAGGTTTTAATGGAGAAAAGATGAAAAGAAAAAGAAGAACAACAAAGTATATCCTAAAATCTAAGAAGAATTAAGCACCCTTGGCTTGGCAAGTTCTGGGCTATTTATAGGCAGAAAACAGAGAACCTAGGGCAACATTCAGGACCAACATGTATTGATAAAACTGCCCGTGAAAAATCTTCACTTGCCGAGTCAACATGGCCGCGGATCCGCGGCCTAATCTTCATGTTGGCCGCGGATCCGCGGCCGTCTTGATGAGTTGTCATGTCATTTTGGGTGGGTTTGCCTGTGTTGATGTTCTCTTTAGTATGGTATATGTGTTTTCTTAGAAGCTCTTCAAATTTCTTCCAGATTTTCAGCAGATCAAAAGGTGATTTGATGTGTATCTTTTGCCATGATTTCCTTGAGCTCCGCGTAGACATGTTGGATCTTGTGTTGACATTGTGGTTTGTGCATGAAAATGACAATCGATTTGTCATTTTGTCTCTCAAACTGGTGTGCGGCAACATACGGATAGAGAGCGGAGACCCGTATTTTATCTGTGGTTGGCAGTAATCCAGAATTTGTCGTGCTTTTCCATGAATTTCACTGTTTAGAGCTGAGAACCTGTATCCTGCAATTAACTAGCAAACACGGCTCAAGAGTACCAACCGATAAGCAATGTGATAAAAAATGGGCAGTATAAAAATGCAAAAATTTGATATGGACACCACCTTGACATTCGTCTCGTTACAGCAGACGCAACGTCAGAAAAGCGGAGCCACGGAAAAGTCCCTAGTTCCAAATCTCGACGGTTCACAGACAACCTCGAGACCACCTCGACATTCGTCTCGTTACAGCAGACGCAACATCAACAAAGCGGAGCCACGACAAAGTCTTTAGTTCCAAATCTCGACGGTTCACCGACAATCTCGAGACCACCTCGACATTCGTCTCGTTACAGCAGACGCAATGTCAGCAAAGCGGAGCTACGGCAAAGTCCTTAGTTCCAAATCTCGACGGTTCACAGGCAACCTCGAGACCACCTCGACATTCATCTCATTACAGCAGAAGCAACGTCAGCAAAGCAGAGCCACGGCAAAGTCCCTAGTTCCAAATCTCGACGGTGCACAGGCAACCTAGAGACCACCTCGACATTCGTCTCGTTACAGAAAATGCAACGTCAGCAAAGCAGAGCCACGACAAAGTCCCTAGTTTCAAATCTCGACGGTTCACAGACAACCTTAAGACCATCTCGACATTCGTCTCGTTACAGCAGATGCAACGTCAGCAAAGCGAAGCCACAGCAAAGTCCCTAGTTTCAAATCTCGACGGTTCACAGACAACCTTGAGACCACCTCGACATTCGTCTGGTTACAGCAGACGCAACGTCAGCAAAGCGGAGCCATGGAAAAGTCCCTAGTTCCAAATCTCGACGGTTCATAGACAACCTCGAGACCACCTCGACATTCGTCTCATTACAGCAGACGCAACGTCAGCAAAGCTGAGCAACAGCAAAGTCCCTATTTCCAAATCTCGATGGTTCACAGGCAACCTAGAGACCCCCTCGACATTCGTCTCGTTACAGCAGATGCAACGTCAGCAAAGCGGAGCCACGGCAAAGTCCCTAGTTCCAAATCTCGATGGTTCACAGGCAACCTAGAGACCCCCTCAACATTCGTCTCGTTACAGCAGACGTAACGTCAGCAAGTGGAGCCAGGGCAAAGTCCCTAGTTCCAAATCTCGACGGTTCACAGACAACCTCGAGACCACCTCGATATTCGCCTCGTTACAGCAGACGCAACGTCAGCAAAGCGGAGCCACGGCAAAGTCCCTAGTTCTAAATCTCGACGGTTCACAGAAAACCTCGAGACCACCTCGACATTCGTCTCGTTACAGCAGACGCAACGTCAGCAAAGCGGAGACACGGCAAAGTGATTAGTCGAAAATATTGCATCTTTAACCCGGCAATTTCCCTATCAATTGCATTCATATAGAAGTGTCCGGCATTCATATAGAACATATTAGCAAAACAGTCGTAAAATATCAGATTGCATGTGTTAGACTTTAAAACCGGCATTTCTAGGGAAATTGACTGCATTTCATAGCATGGCATCATTCCTATATTGCGCAACTTGTGTTTCGAAGTTCATGCAGGAAAATCCAGAAGAATGGTCAATTTACATAACAGAGCTGCTAAAGAATACGCCAACTCAAGGATTTAAGATCTGGAATTAATCTAGAAGGAATTCAGGAAATAAACATATCAGAAAGGAAACCTGAAGACATATGAAGACAGTACATGAAATATGAAGCCCTAGCCCTCCTAAAGAGCTATGGATCCACGGCAGGAGCCAGCTTGCGCCGTGGATCCACGGCTACTTAGCCACATCATCACCTCAATTTTAGTGCATTACTCTTACCTCAGGCCCTACACCTCAGAAAACCTATGCAAGTTCCAGAAAACTCCAGAACATTCTGCCAGATCTGAAGCCCTTGGGTTCTAAACTAAACATTCCTCCTTAACTCCATTAAGAATCTAGAACCTTCTTCCTAACCCTAGCTTAAAGTCTAAGCTAAGCTCCTAACTAACTACATCTGGAAGCCTCTCCCTACAACAAACTTTTGGAGGGAATTGTAAATTCAAAATCCTAGACCTAGGGTTTTGGAAATCTATAAATAGGACCCAAGGCTCACTAGAAAAGGGTACTCATTGTAAATCAATCATTAGTGGGTTGATCATTAGTTGTTAAGAAACCCTAGTTCTTCATCTACCCACATTCTTGCCACCTCCAAACCCTAACCCTAATCCAATCTAGAAAAAACCCAATTCAAGATCCATGGAGTTCAAGCAAAGCAAGTCTTCAACCATCCTTTAGAAGCAAAGCCGGCATTCAACGGAGCACGAGATCCAAGCGATCCAAGACTCAAGGAGCCGAGCGATGCAAGATTCGACTAGCGAAGTTCCTACCTCTTGTAATTCTTGAGAGTTGTAACTACTTGTTGATGTAATAAAAGTGAAGATTCTTTAAACTTGTTTACATTTCAATTCAAGCATCCTGATTTTATTTCGATTCTTGAATGTATTCTTTGTGATGATGTGTGAACAAACTCCGCTCGTGGAGGAATCGAGATGATTGTAGAATGATGATGTTGATGAATCTTTAAACGTTTTCTTAAGTCCTATAGCAATTGTCAATTCTTGAAAATAGAATGATCGATGATCTAGAACGATGCGAAATGCGTTCTTGATTCTTTTCGCACGATCTAGAAATTAACGATCGATCATTGGATTTTTAAGAAGCGATCTAGCGAATGTGATTCATCGAAAGGACAAAGGATAGGACGAAGAAACCCTAATTCTTCGCAAGATCCTTAACCTCGATCAATCGACATCGATTTAGCATCAATTCGTTAATGGATAAGAAACGTTAATTTCGAATCTTCATCACATCTACAATCTAATCGATTCCTACGAGTTTTACTTCAAATCTTGAAACCCAAATTGATTGGAATTCTATCACATCTTGATTCTTGATGTTTATCGTTTTCTTGGTTCTTGACTAGAATAGTGATACTTGAAATTCATCGATAAAAATCTTGAATCATTTTGCTTTTTTTTTTCTATTAAAGTTTTGATTCAAATAAAACAAAATACGAATGAATCGCACAATCCCTGTGGACGATCTGCACTTGCTAACGAAATCTATACACGACACCGTTATTGATTGCGGTCAAATATTTTTGGTTGTGATTTCTATATTCAATTGTTTACAAACCGACACACAATCGGAAATCAAATTTTCATATCAATCAAATGGCGCCGTTGCCGGGGATCACGCGCTAATTCGTTCTATATTGAAATTTGAATTGAAAGATTTATTCCATTACATTTTTGAGATCAAAATTCGCGCAAAAATCTAAACAATTTGTTGTGATTTGTTGCAAGGAGATCTGGAGCTTGCTGTGCAATTGAAATAATTTTTGGAAAATTCCAGAGAGCTGAAGGAGTGAACAGCAGCTTGCTGTTGAATTTTGGTGCAGAGAGCAGCACCAACGGCCGCGTTTCCGCGGTGTAAGGCTCCATTTGCGGCGGTTCCGCGGCTTGGTGAAGGGTTCTCTGTGCAATTTTTTCTCAGGTGATCTCTAACTTTCTTATCTCCTCCTCTGTCTGCTCCAATTAACAAATTTATGCAGGCTTCTTTGCAAAAATCGCAGCGCCGCAAAAACCAAAATTAAATTGTGCGTGTTTTTGATTTTGTGGTTGTTTGCATAATAATAAGGAAATTAAGGGGCACGGCCAAATCCAGATTAGGTGGGGAGTTCGTTACCCTTCCTAAGCCCCAAAAATCACAAACTTGCATCCGCATTTACCCTCATTAACTAAAAAATATCTAGAGATGACTCTAAGGACCGTCGCGCTCACTTAGGACAGAAGAAGGCCATGGGTAATTCATTGCTTATCCGCGTTTTCTTGTGGTGTCTAAGGCAAGTGTGTCGAAGGCTGGTGGTTATTAATTAGGCCCACTACTTACGTAGTGGAGTACCTTCCCACTTACCTGGCACTTACCTGGCCACAGGGGGACAAAGAGGCAGTAGAGGATTCTATCCCGCGGCTTGTCTTTTGGCAGTTAGGAGCGGTCTAGAGCCGGACCTAGGTGACCACTAGATTTTAGGGTATTGCCTGTTGCATTTGTTGTGCTCGCATCATTTTTTTTTTCAAAAATCCGTCCCTTTTTCAAAGCAAACACCGCATTCATTCATTCCCCTAATTATAAGCCATGCTGCCACTTGTACTAACCCTTTTTAGTGCAAGATAGGCTGGACACGGGATTCTAGAGCCCGTTTAGTCCGCGTCCCTCCTATCGACTCCGAAGTCGATATTTCTACATTTACCTTTCCTTTACCCACCACCACACCTACACCGATGGATCCAACTCCATCGAACTTCTTTTCCACTAATCTGCCGCCGTCCGTTGGTGTGCAGAATCCACCCCGCATCTCTCTCCAAGAGAGGTGCTATCCTATTCGAGGTCCTCTTTCGACCTGCTTATCCACACCACCAGCCAACGGGGATAACTTTGAGATTAAGCCCCAGTATATCAATCTTCTACCCAAATTCCACGGTCTCGAGTCTGAGGACGCATACGTTTTCATCACCAAATTTGAAAACGTATGCGCAATGATGGGTACGTCACAACTTTCAGTGGATGCTATGCGTCTACGACTTCTTCCATTTACTTTGTGCGATATAGCCGAAAAGTGGCTATTTAACACTACCGCACACTCTATTACGAATTGGGAAGAATTCGTCGCGGCATTCCTTAAGAAATTTTACCCAATGCAAAAGACAGCTCGAATCCGTAGCGAACTGAATCAATTTACCCAGCTTCCGACTGAACCATTTTCTAAATGCTTTGAACGCTTCAAGGATCTTTTGGTTCAATGTCCTCATCACGGCATCCCGAGATGGGATCTTTGCCGAATCTTATATGAGGGCATTAACCCAAACACTAAACAGAACCTTGAAAATATGTGTCAAGGCACTTTTATGACTAAGGATGATGGGGAAGCGTGGAAATTTTTAGAAGAGTTCGCTGAAAAGTCACTACAGTGGGAGAGTGAAACCCAATCATTGAATAGGGGTGGCGTACACCAAATTGATGTGTCCATAGGTGTTCAAGCTGAGATGGCAGCAATGCAAAAGAAGCTCGAGGCTATGGAACAAAAATTCTTAGCAGCCTCTCTAAACCCAGTGTCGCTCCCCAAAACTGTTTGTGGGTGCTGTTCTGATCCGTCTCACTTAACGGAAGAATGTCCATTAAACTCACCGTTTCAAGGTCACGAGCATACTAATGCCGCATTTCAAAGACCTAGAAACGATCCATATTCTTCCACGTACAATTAAGGTTGGAGGAATCACCCGAACTTTGCTTGGAACCAAAACCAATCTCAAAACACGGTTCCAAACACGAATCAATTTCAAAGGGCTCTTCCTCCACAACATCAACCCCTTCAACTCACTCAGCACCCCTATCAGTCACAAAATTTCCAAAATCAGGTCAACACTCCTGCACAGTCTAATCCTATGACCTGTTCTGACGAGTTCTCTTAATTCACTCAAACCATGAAATCACTTTTGTCAAATTTCATAGAGGTTTCGGCTGAGGTTAGATCTTTCGTCAGTGAGATAAAGAAAAACTCAGCGTCTCAAGCTGAGAGTATCAGATCGATGGAAGCTGAAATCGCACGACTTAAAGCCGAAATGAGTGCGAAAGAAAATGGGAAACTTCCTTCTCAACCCCTACCGAACCCTGGGCATTACAATGTAAATGCCATCACGACGTTGAGATCAGGAAGAGTGCTGAACAACCATGTTGGGGAAGAAGTTGATGATATTGGAAATCATATCAACACCCCGGCTGAGACATTTCCACACACACACACTTCTCCTTCTGATCCTTGTTCTTCTACCCCACCACCGTCTAGCGAGCCTATTCTTCATTTCCCTCTAGGCTCGACACCTCAGCAACCCTCTTCTAGTTCTCCACAGACGATCCCCACTCCTCTTTTGGGATCACGTCTATCCCATCTTCCTTCTCATATGATGGACCCGACGCTTATTGCGAAAGCACCTTACCCGAATCGGTTAAGGGGTAACAAAACGAGTCCACATATGGAGAAAATTATAGAAATGTTCAAACATGTTAACATCAACATCCCTCTCCTAGATGCGATTCAACAAGTCCCCGCTTATGCGAAAATTCTTAAAGACTTGTGCACTAGGAAGAGGAAGACTCAAGTGCCGAAGAAGGTCTTCATGTCTAATAATATTAGCACTGCTTTTATCCCCCAGCTACCAAAGAAACGTAAGAACCCAGGATGTCCTACAATATCGATTTCTATTGGGGGTAAAAACATAAATCGTGCTCTTTTAGACCTTGGCGCAAGTGTTAACCTACTTCCATATTCTGTATATGAGCAACTAGGGATTGGAGAGTTGAAACCTGCTCACTGCACTCTCCAAATGGCAGACCGTTCAATCACCAAACCAAGGGGTGAGCTCGAGGATGTGTTGATTAAAATCGGGGAATTTGTATTCCCCATGGACTTCATTGTTCTCGACACACAACCTGTAGCAAACCCCCGGAGCCAAATTCTGGTGATTTTGGGTCGACCTTTCCTTGCCACTTCCAACGCTGTCATTAACTGTAGAAACGGTTCAATGAACTTATCCTTTGGAAATATGACTATTGAACTAAACATCTACAAAGTTGGAAGTCAGCCATCAGAACCCTCTGCTCATATTCTTGATGTGTGCTCTGTCCACGAGATTGCTCCCGAAAGTTGCGGAGTTGATGAACTTTGCTTTATAGATCTCGACGACACTACCACATCACTGTTTGATCTTACACATGATCTTAGTGAGGACACTTTTCCCACACTTGAGTCCGACACTCCTGACGTTTCACCACCCGAGTCTGTATCTTTCACAGGCTATGAGCTTCTTTGTGACTCCGAAAATAACTCGATGATCCCTCCTTCTGTTATTTCTCCGCCAGCATTAGATCTCAAAATTTTACCTTCTCACCTTAAATATGCATATCTAGGTGAGAATGAGTCTTTACCGGTTATCATATCCGCTTCTCTAGCATCAGAGCAAGAGAATGCACTTTTATCGGTATTGAGATCTAATAAGGAGGCGTTTGGTTGGACCATGGCGGACATCAAAGGGATTAGTCCCTTGATTGTAGAACATCATATACATGTGATGGATGATGCCAAACCAACCCGAGAACCACAGAGACTGTTGAACCCCGTCATGAAGGAAGCCGTGATGAAAGAGATCGTCAAATGCCTAGATAATGGTATTATATACCCAATCTCCGATAGCCAATGGGTGGGTCCAATACATGTCGTCTCTAAGAAATCTGGCATCACTGTTATTACCAAAGAGGCAAATGAGTTGATTCAGACACGCGCCCAAACTGGGTGGCGTGTATGTATTGATTACCGAAAACTCAATGCCGCCACGAGGAAAGACCACTTTCCTCTACCTTTCATTGATCAGATGCTGGAACGCTTAGCTGGACGTGAGTATTATTGTTTTATGGACGGATACTCAGGCTATAATCAAATCCCCATAGCTAAAACGGATCAAGATAAAACCACTTTTACTTGTCCTTTTGGCACATTTACTTATAGACGCATGCCCTTTGGGCTATGCAATGCTCCCGCTACCTTTCAGCGGTGTATGATGGGGATATTCTCTGATATGGTAGAGAATTTCTTGAAGATTTTTATGGACGACTTCTCGATTTTTGGAGACTCTTTTTCTGATTGCCAATCGAATCTTGACGCTGTTCTTACTCGTTGCAAAGAGAAGAACTTAACCTTGAACTGGGAAAAATGCCATTTCATGGTCCAAGAAGGAATTGTGTTTGGACATGTTATTTCACAGAAAGGCATTGAGGTTGACAGAGCTAAGATAGATGTCATTCAAAATCTCCCTCATCCCAAAAGCGTCAAAGATATTCGATCTTTCCTTGGCCATGCGGGCTTTTATAGGAGATTCATTAAGGATTTTAGCAAAATTGCTAGACCCTTAACACTTCTCTTGGCCAAGGATACGGCCTTCCACTTTGACTCGGATTGTGAGGCAGCTTTCGACTCACTCAAACACTCCCTCACTACAGCCCCCGTTCTATCGTCTCCAGATTGGGACTACCCCTTTGAGCTAATGTGTGATGCATCCGACTTTGCAGTAGGTGCAGTCTTAGGACAGCACATTGATAAGATGCCACACGTGATCTATTATGCGAGTAAGACCCTGAATGATGTGCAAATCAATTATACAACTACCGAAAAAGAACTTTTGGCAGTTGTATTTGCATTAGAAAAATTCAGACCTTACTTGATTGGCTCATCAATAGTTGTGTACACTGACCATTCCGCCTTAAAACATCTTTTGGCGAAGAAAGATGCAAAAGGTAGGCTAATATGTTGGATCCTTCTATTACAAGAATTTGATCTTGTTATCAAAGATAAGAAAGGATGTGAAAACGTTGTAGCCGACCATCTTTCACGCATCTCTTCTTCCCCCGTGACCTTGTCGATCAATGATTCGTTTCCTGACGAACAACTCTTGAGCATATCCAATGAACCTTGGTTCAGGGATATTGTGAACTATCTTGCCACGGGACTGATACCCAGCGATTGGTCAAAACAGGACAAATATCGCTTTCTATCCCAAGTAAAACACTTTTACTGGGATGAACTATATTTGTTTAAATATTGTCCTGATCAGATCATTCCCCGGTGTGTCCCGAATGAAGAATTCAAGAGTGTTCTTTCTTTTTGTCATGATCAGGCTTGCGGGGGTCACTTCGGTCCTAAAAAGACGGCGGAGAAGATTTTGCAATGTGGTTTTTATTGGCCGACCTTATTCAAGGACGCATTTGAGCATTGCAAAACCTGTACACAATGTCAGTACACGGGTAGAATTTCCTGTAGAAATGAAATGCCTCAGCAACCCATCTTGGTTGTTGAAATTTTCGATGTTTGGGGCATTGACTTTATGGGTCCCTTTCCCAACTCCTTTGGGAATTTGTACATACTGCTGGCGGTTGATTACGTCTCAAAGTGGGTTGAAGCCATTCCATGTCGCACTAATGACAAGAAAGTTGTCATTAAGTTCTTAAAAGAGAATATCTTTTCGCGATTTGGACACCCACGCGCTATCATTAGCGATAACGGGACACATTTCTGCAACAGGTCTTTCGAGACTTTGATGCGGAAATACGCAATCAACCACAGACTTTCTACACCCTATCATCCCCAAACGAGCGGGCAGGCTGAGATTTCGAATAGACAGATCAAACTAATCCTGGAGAAGACTGTTGCTAAGAACAGAAAAGATTGGTCGACCAAACTGACGGATGCTCCTTAGGCATTCAGAACTGCATATAAAACCGACTTAGGGATGTCTCCATATAGGATAGTGTTCGGGAAGGCATGTCACTTACCTATCGAGATTGAGCATAAAGCATTGTGGGCTATTAAGAAAATCAACTTTGACTTAAACCAAGCCTGCAACTTTCGGAAGCTGCAACTAAATGAGCTAAGTGAACTCCGTGATGAAGCTTATGATAACGCTGTAATTGTAAAGAATAGGACTAAGGTTTTTCACGATAAAAACATTTTGAGGAAAACATTTACACTCGGTCAACAAGTCCTTCTTTATGATTCACGATTACACCTTCACGCGGGTAAGCTTCGATCTCGGTGGAAGGGACCTTTTGTTGTGCGGTCTGTATACCCGCACGGGGCAGTAGAAGTAGAAAATGTTAAAAACGGCATATTTTTCAAAGTGAATGGACATAGATTAAAGCCGTATTTTTCCACTGACCCTACGGAGGAGCTCCTGTTCTTACAGGAGCCATTTTATTTGGATTAAAATTCCTCCGCCTCACCTTCATGTCCTATATATTACTTCATCATCTTTTGAGTGGAGGTGAGTGAAAAGAATAAGTTTGGGGGAAGTTCTTCACTTATATATTTTGCCCCCACTAATAATTCCCCCCAGGTTTACAGTTTTTGTAGGTATAGCGGTTGGCAACAGTGAGGACACTGTTGAAAACAAGTTTGGGGGAGGTTTGTGCTTATTTTTTGCATCATTTGCATATCATTTTCATAAGCACAAAACATTTCTTTCAAAACCTATAAAAATTTAAAAATTTTCAAAACCCATAAAAATTTAAAAATTTTCAAGTATAAAAATAATTTTAATATTTACACTTTTTTGTATATAAATAAGATAATAAAAGTTTAGATAGTGAAAAATTACATCCATGAGATTAGAAAAATTTAAGAAAACCAAGAAAATTAGAAGTTTTCTTATACGAACTAGTAATAAGTAGTTATGGGCCATTGTCCCAAGGGTTAGTAAGATGAAGGAAGTCGCTAATCTGAGGATAAAAATAAATCTGAAAAATAGTTTCTACTCTGGAAGCCAAACATTTTGAACGTTGATACCCTGCTATTCACACTTACATACGTCTTGAAGCCTGGGATAGTAGAGGATACCTTGAAATGCTCTTGTCTTAAAGCCGATGTATGAAGGAAATAAAAAGAAAAAGTGAATGCAAAAAAAATGAAGAAAATATTAAGTGATGAGAAAAATGAACACTGGTTTTGTTATCGCCAAGGGCAATAAAAAAATATATAGCGAGGGTGCCTCTTCACCTAGTGCCCTAAGGCCAACTGGTCTGGGAGTCACTGCTATGCCTGAGGTGGTGCAAGACGAGGAAAACACACCAAATAAGCAAGCACATGAGTAATCGGTCGGTTAGTAGCTCAAGAAGTATTAACGGTCGCATGAAAGTGTGTGAGCAATCTCATCTAAATATTCATTAATTAAAAAGTACTGAGGCTGATGGGCAAGAGTATGATAGCTTGAATTGAATTCTCCGGATGTAGGGATGTCCTTTACACACACGCAGGATGATATGATTGATGTTTGGAAGAAAGATAGGAATGAAGAATAGGACGATGTTTTAATTGAGGGAGGACGTGATTTCTGACATTTTTTCATGAGCTTTAAGATAGGACTCATGACAACCGAAAAGCTAGCTTAGTTGGAAACCCTAATTTTCAAGGCTTTTCTTCTACGATTCTTTTCTTTAAATGTAATATTCATGATCTTTCTTTTATTATTGGATTTTGTGGGTGCAATCCGCTGAAAACCCTCAGGAGACAACACTCCTCCTACTAGGGACACCTAGAGGTTTAAAGGCTTGTTGTACGTGCTCAGTGCAATCGTGTTACCTACGAAAGTGTGCTAGTTAGTTTTTCTCTTTCTTTATTTTCTCCTTCTCTTTTTAATAAAAAGTTCGCTCGAGACGATCGAAAATAAGTTTGGGGGAATTTGATTAGTCGAAAATATTGCATGTTTAACCCGGCAATTTCCCTATCAATTGCATTCATATAGAAGTGTTCGGCATTCATATAGCACATATTAGCAAAACAGTCGTAAAATATCAGATTGCATGTGTTAGACTTTAAAACCGGCATTTCTAGGGAAATTGACTGCATTTCATAGCATGGCATCATTCCTATATTGCGCAACTTGTGTTTCGAAGTTCGTGCAGGAAAATCTAGAAGAATGGTCAATTTACATAACAGAGCTGCTAAAGAATACGCCAACTCAAGGATTTAAGATCTGGAATTAATCTAGAAGGAGTTCAGGAAATAAACATATCAGAAAGGAAACCTGAAGACATATGAAGACAGTACATGAAATATGAAGCCCTAGCCCTCCTAAAGAGCCGCGGATCCGCGGCAGGAGCCAGCTTGCGCCGCGGATCCGCGGCTACTTAGCCACATCATCACCTCAATTTCAGTGCATTACTCTTACCTCAGGCCCTACACCTCAGAAAACCTATGCAAGTTCCAGAAAACTCCAGAACATTCTGCCAGATCTAAAGCCCTTAGGTTCTAAACTAAACATTCCTCCTTAACTCCATTAAGAATCTAGAACCTTCTTCCTAACCCTAGCTTAAAGTCTAAGCTAAGCTCCTAACTAACTACATCTAGAAGCATCTCCCTACAACAAAATTTTGGAGGGAATTGTAAATTCAAAATCCTAGACCTAGGGTTTTGGAAATCTATAAATAGGACCTAAGGCTCACTAGAAAAGGGTACTCATTGTAAATCAATCATTAGTGGGTTGATCATTAGTTGTTAAGAAACCCTAGTTCTTCATCTACCCACATTCTTGCCACCTCCAAACCCTAACCCTAATCCAATCTAGAAAAAACCCAATTCAAGATCCATGGAGTTCAAGCAAAGCAAGTCTTCAACCATCCTTTAGAAGCAAAGACGGCATTCAACGGAGCACGAGATCCAAGCGATCCAAGACTCAAGGAGCCGAGCGATGCAAGATTCGACGAGCGAAGTTCCTACCTCTTGTAATTCTTGAGAGTTGTAACTACTTGTTGATGTAATAAAGGTGAAGATTCTTTAAACTTGTTTACATTTCAATTCAAGCATCATGATTTTATTTCGATTCTTGAATGTATTCTTTGTGATGATGTGTGAATAAACTCCGCTCGTGGAGGAATCGAGATGATTGTAGAATGATGATGTTGATGAATCTTTAAATGTTTTCTTAAGTCCTATAACAATTGTCAATTCTTGAAAATAGAATGATCGATGATCTAGATCGATGCGAAATGCGTTCTTGATTCTTTTCGCATGATCTAGAAATTAACGATCGATCATTGGATTTTTAAGAAGCTATCTAGCGAATGTGATTTATCGAAAGGACAAAAGATAGGACGAAGAAACCCTAATTCTTCGCAAGATTCTTAAACCTCGATCAATCGACATCGATTTAGCATCAATTCGTTAATGGATAAGAAACGTTAATTTCGAATCTTCATCACATCTACAATCTAATCGATTCCTACGAGTTTTACTTCAAATCTTGAAACCCAAATTGATTGGAATTCTATCACATCTTTATTCTTGATGTTTATCGTTTTCTTGGTTCTTGATTAGAATAGTGATACTTGAAATTCCTCGATAAAAATCTTGAATCATTTTGCTTTTCTTTTCTATTAAAGTTTCGATTCAAATAAAACAAAATACGAACGAATCGTACAATCCCTGTGGACGATCCGCACTTGCTAACGAAATCTATACACGACACCGTTATTGATTGCGGTCAAATATTTTTGGTTGTGATTTCTATATTCAATTGTCTACAAACCGACACACAATCGGAAATCAAATTTTCATATCAATCACAAAGTCCCTAGTTCTAAATCTCGACGGTTCACAGACAACCTAGAGGCCCCCTCGACATTCGTCTCGTTACAGCAGACGCAACGTCAGCAAAGCGGAGCAACGATAAAGTCTCTAGTTCCAAGTCTCGACGACAACATCTACAACTTAGAGATCAACAGCGGTGTTCTTTCTCAACTCCAGCAGGATGCAGATGCAATGTCAACAACTGACCCCTGGGTCAAAACAACGGAGCCATGGCAAAATCCCTAGTTCAAAGCCTCGACGGTTCACATGCAGCCTAGAGACAACCGTGAAATTCTTCTCGTTACAGTAGATGCAATGCCAGCAAACGAAGCAAAGGAAAATCCCTAGCTTCAGGGTCTTGACGGCAACTCAAATAAAACCTGAAAGACTATCGGAGATCATCCCACACCAGTGCGGAGTGGTTATGACTCATCGGAGCTCCCAAACTGAGCCTAATCTCAAGTAAAAAGCGACATGGAATATCCCTAACGCTTGCTCTTTCGACGGTAATACTACCTGGAAGATTGCTGGAAGACGTCTTGTCCAGCCCCCGAAGGGATCAGAGACACGACAGTCGCAAGGCTACTCGAATAGCAAGATTGCCTATCGAGAACTACATCAGCCAACGCGACGGTACGATGGAAAAAACCTTAGTACCACAGACCCTAACGGACCTCTATCGTAAAGAGCATAGGTTAACTGTAACGTTAGGACATCCTTGCGAGAACTTCTCGATTCGTCTCGACTCGTAGGGAAAAGCCTTAGGCAGTGGTGATTAAAAAACCTGTTTCCTAAGCACTGGGGCCCTGCAAGTCCGTCTAAGATGGGTGCTTGCATACTATTTATGGGCCACACTCTCCGAAGCCGAACATAGACAAGGAGGGAAACAACCACTTACGAGTCCTCTTGACTTGTAAGCGGGAAAATTCTCTTGTGAGATCCTTACGACTCTCAAGAGAAAGCACACTTAGGAGTCCTCACGATTCCTAAGGAGAAAATACACCTACGAGATCCACTCTACTCGTAGGTAGAAAAATCTTTATGAGACTCTCACGGCTCATAAAATTTAAAAGTCTTAGGCGGCAGATCTGAACCTGTTTTCTAAGCCATCGCTGCTCTACAAGGATGTCAATATGGATTATCTACGGGCTACATTTGCTAAAGCCACATTCGCCTTTGAAATAAAGAAGCTACTTACGGGCCCTCATGATTCGTAAGGAAAAATTCCCAAGTGAGATCCTTACGACTCACGAAGGCGATGGACACTTAGAAATCCTCACGATTTCTAGGGAGAATTTACAGCTACGGGATCCTTTCGACTCGTAGGGAGAAAAACCTTCTTGAAACCCTTACGGTTCATGAAGATGGGAAAAGTCTTAGGCTACAAATACCCTAAACTTGTCTCCTAAGCCATCAATTCTCTGGCCACGCATAACATTGCACTACTTCACCCACGTACATGCTTACGTAGGCAAAGTAGTGAGGGGCATTTGTTCCAGCCAAAATTTTCGATCAAGAGCTACTTGTTCCCTTACAAAAAAGGGGGAGAACCCCCAAATGGGGCATCACGTGCTCACACGTGACCGGGCCTCACGTGCAAACACGTGACCTTTTATGGGCAGATTCTATCTACGCCTGAATTCCTAATTAATAAAGTCATGTGCCCACACGTGATGGGCTCTTAAACCCACTGAATTAATAGAATTAAATTCTAATTAAAAGGAATTAAAAGCATTTGTTCCTTCATGAGAACTGAATAAAAATACAAATAAAGTAGCAAGGAAAACCCTCAAAGGGGGCATCACATGCCCACACGTGACCGGGTCTCACGTGCAGGCACGTGACCTTTTACAGGCAAAGCCTATAGGCGCTGAATGAAATAAACAATTGGAAATGCTTAATCGGTATGGTCACATGCCAACACGTGATGGGTTTCTGAGCCCTCTGAACTAATAGAATTAAATTCTAATTAAATACTTAATCAGTGGGGTCACGTGCCAACACGTGATGGGTTCCTGAGCCCTCTGAACTAATAGAATTAAATTCTAATTAGATGCTTAATCAGTGGGGTCACGTGCCTACATGTGATGGATTCCTGAACCCGCTGAACCAATAGAATTAAATTCTAATAAAAGGGAATCGAAAAGGCCTAATTGGAAAAATATTTCCAAACAAAAAAGATTGCAATCTGTAAAAGGGAGCACCGTTGGATTAAAAATCCAATGGTGATTAAAAATCACCAATTTATATAAAGATTCTGTACAAGGAAATATTTTCCTAAAATTTGCCAGGAACAACAAATAAAATATCTTTTGGATTAAAAATCCAATAGTGAATAAAATTCACCGAGTGATCTAAAAGATCATGTTGGTTATAAAATCAATCAAAATATTTCAATGAAAGATTGAATAAACAAACTGATTCTTTTCTTTCTCTTATAAATAGGAGCCAAGAAGAGATGAGGAAAAAAGGGGAGACAACAACAGAGAGAGAATACAAAAAAAAGAAGAGAATTTAATTCTCCAGAGAGAAAAGAAGAAAAAAAGAAAACTCTAGATAAGAGAAGGAGGGAGTTCATTCTATAAGCTCCCAAAAAACAAAAAAGAATTTAATTCTTAAAACCAAGAGTTTAACTCTTCTAAATAAGAACTTAGTTCTTTCTCTGGTTGAAGATCTGCAGAAGCAGATCTCCCCATAAGTTGAGAATTTAATTCTCATCGGGGAAATTCTACCATGCAGATCTAAAACCTACGGGAAGAACCTAAGTTCAGAGAATTTTATTCTCCCATATAAACATATAGAAATTTAATTCCTCCAACAAGGATAGGGTTTAAGCCCTAATATAAAACTTAGTTCTTCCCTATGCAAATTTCCGAGGAATTAAATTCCTTTATAAAAAAGGAGAGAAGTTAATAAGAGACTTGAAACTCAGAATTGCATGCATATTGATGATCACGTGGTAACACGTGACCCCCCTTCTCTGAACCAGAAATAGAGATTTCCTAAAAAGTGTTTAACACTTATTTAAAAGGGAAAAGGGAAAACAAAAAAGACAGTTTTCACTTTTAGAGTGTATCACGTGCTCCCACGTGACCCTTAAAAAACTTCTCAAAAAGAAAAGGAGAATAAAGCAAAGGCAATTTTCATTCTTCAGAGTGCCTCACGTGATCTCACGTGACCCAATAGTGCTTAACACTCAGAAAAGGAAAAAGAGAATAAACCTAAGATAGCTCCCATTTTGGGGGCACCTCACGTGTTCCCACGTGACCCCCAAACAGGGAGAAAATTCCAAAGACAGCGCTCGCATTTCGAAGGCACCTCTTGTGTCTGCACGTGGCTGTTTGATAAACTAAGTTCTTAGCACTTATAAATGAAAGAGGAATAAAATCCAGAGAACAGTTCTCATCTCGGGCGCCTCACGTGCTCACACGTGAGCCAAGTGCTCAGCACTTATATATATATATATATATATATATATATATATATATATATATATATATATATGAGGGAATAAACTCAAAGAACAATGCCCACTTCGGGGCCCCTCACGTGTTCACACGTGAGCTCCTCCAAAGTCCAGTTTTGATTCAGTGCTTAGCACTATGGGGTGACTAAGGGAAATCAACCTTAGCTCAAATTAGCCAAGTCTTCCGAAGCCAAGACCCTTTTTGTCACCAATCAACTGAGCCCCCATGTTCAGGTCTCCCCAAACTAATCCTAGTCCCAAAGATGACTAGTGTTCTCCTAACAGATGACATCTAAACTGATGTTCATCCCATTCCCTAAATCAGGATATTGGTTCAAGGGTACATCTCTTTATACCTCTGATACATGTTGTTGTAATCTTTTAACGTCTTCAGAGAGATGGAGGGTCCCAATAACTGATAACTTTTGGTGCATCCCCAAACGGTTGAACCAAAACCACACGGACTATGAGGTCCTTAAACTCATGGACTACGATGTCCTTAAACTTTACGGACTGTAGGGTCCTTAAACTTATGGACTATGACGTCCTTAAACTTTACAGACTATGATGTCTCTAAACTACCATGGACTGTGAGATCATTAAACTCATAGACTATGATGTCTTTAAAACTTTATGGACTATGATGTCCTTAAATTCCATGGACTATGATGTCCTTAAACCCACTGGACCGCAAAGTCCCTAAACTAAAACAATAGAGCCCAAATGCTCTTTTGTTGGATCTAAATGATCCTGTTAAGTAGATCTTAGTCTAAAATTAGACTAACGTATCCTTAACAAACTGTTGAGTTGATTTTAGTCTAAAATTAGACTAACATATCCTTAACAAACGTTTAAGTTGACCTTAGTCTCAAATGAGATTAACGATCCTTACACCCAACCCAAACCCAAATCTAAAAAAATACGGATTTGGACTAATCCATGCCCTACGGACGACAACATAAATTAGTCTCCGTATACAATCCTCGAGCAACCAAAAATAAAATAAAAACACATGACACGAAGTGGCCATCTGGAGAAGGAGAAAGTGGTTACCACGATGCGATAGCGTAATTAACTGCAGGGGCTTGCGCCTGCAGGGAAGAGCGCCCCCACAATCAAAAACCCCTTCAAATGAGGGGGAATCTGACGAAATCTGCTACATCGGCCGCATCCGTATAAACCTTCGATACACGGTGCCATAAATCAACTTGGCATCTTCGGAGAGGTGGATGGATAAAACCAAATAGCATCTGCCCCCGAGAATTCAGGTCTGACGTCCCAACGTCCCGTTCGCGTCTTCCGGCGGAGAACATACCTTATTTAATAATCCGGCTCAATCCCGAGCCGGTTATTATTATCAACTGTCCGATCAAAAGTCCGGGTAACTAGTACAATCGATCGATCGGAACCCTGCAAGTATTCAATACGGCTACTACATCATTTCGCCTGAACCAGGGAAACCCTCTGTATGGGACTCTAAAGACTCGACAGTACACCAGCAGTGAGTTACTGGATAAATCCATAACCACAAGTACGTCAGCGGCACTAGCTGTACATAACGGCTACCCGGGTACCTGTCGAAAATGAAGGCTGACGAGCAAACTCATCCGGATCCCTACTGAGCTTATCTGTGACAATCTCCGTATAGTCCGGTCTTTTCGTCTTAGAGTATCTCATACCGGGTCTCGGGGTGGTAAACGTCAGACTCTAATAACCCGATAATTCATGCTGATGTGGCTCGGGACCAATCTGGGAAACTGCTGATCAACCTATCAGTAAATCCCAACTGCCTTGACCAAGGTCTTATAGTGCTGGCCAATCAAACACAATGCGATATCAACTCCCTATACCGGGAGAGACGAATCCCTAACAATCGCTCACTGCCTCTATGTAGCTCAGGATTGTACCCAACTAAAACATATTTGCATGACTCAGTAGAGCCGTGGTAGGGTAGTAATCAAAATACAGTGGGAACTCACACGAGACAAATGACGATCTCAGGTCTGAATACTAACCTGTACTCATGTCATTTAAGAACTGCTATCTGACGATAGGTATAGTACCATCTAGAAGTTCTCGGCGAGTTCGTCCAGTGTACTCACCCCCGGTGAACACCTGTATACGATCTTAGGTGCGAAAGACCAATGGCTGTGGGACCAACCATGCCCCTCGTCGGGGTCTAAAAACGTATACACTAGTCTACTCCGGAATATCGATGCCCAGTCTCGATACTCCCACGACCAAGGACACTTTAAGGATGTGCTTATCGACTATCCTGCTCCCACAAGTATGATCGCCATCACAACGCAAGTAGTCAAGTAATAATCCTACGGGCTTTATCAACATGTATAAATGATACATAGTAACAAGTAAAACATATGCACATGTTAAGATAAAGACATACCAGATAGCATGCTATCATATCGAGCTAGATTATCCTGTACATACATATGTCTAAGTATCCACATATATACATATACAATAATGGCCTATAGGGCATATATATCCAACAGGCGGGTAGTTTGCTGCAACCGTAGGGGTTTAGGGTGGGGTTTGGCTATTCATCATGACCGTGAAATCCGTTTTTCGTTCTAGGCTAAAACGAAACACGGAAATCCTAGTATATACAATATATTCATCTGTGTTACTGTGATATGTGATCTGGAATGACTATTATTGCTTAAGACGAATGGCTATATATATATAACGTTGCTTATGTTTTGCACCCGGGCTAGTCCAACCCCTACTCTGCCGTTAATTAAGTAACCTAACGGTGCTTGACGGGGCCCCGTGGAGAATGTGGATGGCATAAGCGTACGTTCTATTTTCGTTTCTTTCTGCAATGATAGGGTTAAATGATGGGACAACATTAATATTGATTAATGCAAAGAAAACAAATCAAAATTAAATCGTTGGAACAATTTCAAAACCACTCGGTTTTCTTTAAAAACAACTTTTAAAAGCGGAGCCTAAACCACTCCTTTTAAAAGCTATCATGGTTCCTTCGACTATATCAAGTTTACTACGTTCACGGTTTTCGCCAAAACCAGCCGTAGCCCTCCGTCATTTTAGATGGGTATTTAGTAGTATTCAAGCTATGTATTTTGACCTTCGCCAAGACATAGTGATTGGTAGCTGCTGGGTATTCAACTGTTGTATAAATAGATGCGTTAATGTAGGACAGGCATACAGCTATTTTGGCCTTCGTCAAGAATTTATACGAATGGGTTCAGATTAACCTGGACAATGACGGGTAGAACTTGACTTGCGTCTTATGATATGTTGGCCTTCGTTAAGGTCATAAGCGCTTGGGGCAAAATTCCAAATCGGGAGTTTCAAAATAAAAGGAAACTTGCTAGTTTTGCATACTATCTGGAGTGTGATTATTTTGGTAGAATTCCTTCAAAGTTGTCACGCAATGATGGTTGGATCTCGATCCCACCGTGATTTTTGTTACTCCTCAGGAGAGTTTTTCACTTTACAATAAATGCTATAAACCAAGTAGGTTCCTAGAACGGTGTTAGCGAGGCTACGTCTCCAAGAAAAAGATGTTATGTAATTAAGGAACTTCACGAAAGCGTTGGAAAACCTCTCTCTAAGTACCGACACTAGCCTGGCTGAAAGGTTAAGTAAGAATTGTAGGGTGTGATTAATCCCGACCGATTCTTCTTTTATGGTTTGAAGGAGTATTTTGAGGAAACAGTGGGAGCCATCCTGTTTAGAAAAACTAATAACCAATCTAAACTTGTAAAAACATCATGCTGAGTGTTTCTTCTCTCTCTCCTAATTGCAGCGACTAATATGACCGGGCTTAAGTTACTGCTAGATAAAAATATATTGATGGGGCCAAACTTAAAGATTGGCATAGAAATGTCCAGATGGCCATTACAAATGACAAACTGGGCTACCTCCTTACTACCAAAGCCCCCGCCATCTCAGGTCCAGATTCCACCGTCTCGGATATTGAGATCCATAAGACATGGGAAAAAGACTGTGCGAAATCTAAGTGCCTCGTGCTGGCCTCAATGGATAATGAACACCAGAGGCGGCAAAAGAAGATGGACTTAGCTTCCATCTTCCTCCATACCAAACATTTATATGGAGAGCGATCTCATATAACAAGATATGAGATCTCGAAAAAAAATTCAGGCGGGATTGGCTATCGGGTCATCTGTAGGGGACCACGTCCTTAAGATGATTAGCTATATTGAAGAGCTTGCGGACCATGGGACCACGTTGGAGAATGGGTTATATGCAGACTTGATTCTACAGTCCCTCCCTTCTACCTATGCCCAGTTTATCTTGAATTTCAACATTCAAGATAAGAAAGTTATATTTCCAGAACTCCTCAATATGTTGAGGAGTGCAAAAGGCACCCTAAAGAAAACCAGAGAGACACCCACTCTACTTATTGGGGAACCTTCCTTCTTTAGATCCAAGGAAAAAGCCAAGGGGAAGAAGAAGACCTCCACCATGCTGAAAGGAGGTGTCAATACGGTATAGGGGAAGGGCAAGGCAAAAGTTGGGAGGCCGATGGTAAGGAAAGAGCAATGTTTCTATTGTCATAGGAAAGGCCATTGGAAAAAAGACTACAGGGCCTGGAAAGCCCAGAACCAGGATTCAAAACTAGTTATGGCTTCGGCTTTAGGTGTGTCTATGATTGAAAACTGTCTGTCAATCAACTCCATTTTCTGGGTATTGGATATCGGATCAAGATCTCATATCTGTAATTCATTGCAGGCACTGAGAAACCGTAGAGTTGTAAATGCAGGTGATATGACCCTCAGGGTTGCTAATGGAGCGAGCGTAGATACTGTGTCCGTAGGGGAATATCACCTAGGATTGACAAGTGGACACATTTTGGTTTTGTGTAACTGTTTTTGTGTACCTAGTTTGACATGTAATATCATCTGTGTATCTTTACTTTCTAAAGAAGGTTATGATTTTACATTTGTAAGCGGTATTGTAAACATCCACCTTAATCATGGTTTGATCGGGTCCGGTACACGACAACGGTATAGACGTATTAAATCAACACCAAGTTTTCAATGTCCAGAACACACTTAAAAGAAAGTCTCCATAATTAAATCAAGCTTTCTTATGGCATTGTAGACTAGGTCACATCAATGAAACACGGTTGAAGAAATTACATAAAGAGGGATATTTGAATCCGTTTGAATATATGTCTTATGCAACTTGTTAATCATGTCTCAAACGAAAGATGACAAAAACTCCATTCACTGGACACGAAGTAAGATCCACCGAGCTCTTGGGACTCATACACAACGACGTGTGTGGCCCAATATCTATACATGCAAGAAGTGGTTATTCCTACTTCATTACTTTTATGGATGACTTCTCAAGGTATGGACATGTATTCTTGATGAAACATAAATCCGAGGACTTTGAGAAATTCCAAGAATACAAGAATGAAGTGGAAAAACAAACAGGAAAAAGTATCAAGACACTTCGATCTGATCGAGATGGTGAATACTTAAGTACCGAGTTTCTGGATTATTTAAAAGAGAATGGAATTCTCTCTCAACTTACTCCTCCATACACACCTCAGCACAACGGTGTATTGGAAAGGCGGAACCGCACCTTATTGGATATGGTATGTTCCATGATGAGTAACGCTGAGTTGCCGCGATCTTTCTGGGATTATGCACTAGAATCTGCATATCTTTTGAAAAAAGTTCCTACTAAGTCTGTGCCTATCACACCATATGAAATGTGGAGTGGGAAGAAACCTTATCTTAAGTATCTTAAGATATGCGAATTTCAATCTTTTGTCAAAAAGCAGCATGCGGATAAGCTCGAGGTACGAACAGTACTGTGTAAGTTTGTGGGATACCTAAGGAACTCTAGAGGGTATCTTTTCTATTACGCAGAAGAACAAAATGTTTTTGTTTCTCGGCATGCCCACTTTCTGGAGACTCAATTTCTTGAAAAAGAAATAAGTGGGAGCGCAATATAACTAGAAGAAATTCCAGAACCAAAAACTGTTACTGAAAGTATGGTGGAACCAGAAGTTTCAAAAGAACCGGACGTCCCTGCACGACTCCGCAGATCTAGTAGGTAGTCTCATCCGCCCGAGAGATACTACGGTTTTCTCATAGACGTGGATAGAGAGGATTGCATCATCAATAATGATGAGCCAACTAGTTTCCACCAAGCCATTACGAGCAGAGACTCGGTGAAATGGCTGGATGCAATGCGGACCGAATTAAAATCCATGTACACTAACAAAGTTTGGACTTTGGACATTGCACCTCAAGGGGTAAAACCTGTAAGCTGCAAATGGATCTTCAGAAAGAAGATTGGTGCAGAAGGACAGGTTGAAACCTATAAGGCTAAACTTGTAGCAAAAGGTTTTCATCAAAGACCTGGCTTGGACTATGATGAAACCTTTTTCCAGTGGCTATGCTTAAATCCATTCGAATCCTACTTACCATTGTTTCCTTCCATGATTATGAAATTTGGCAGACAGACGTAAAGACCGCTTTTCTGAATGGAAATTTGGAAGAATATGTTTATATGGATCAGCCAGAGGGTTTCATAGAGAGTGGGAGCAACGGAAAAGTGTGTAAGTTGCTTAAATCTATTTATGGATTAAAACAGGTATCGCGGAGTTAAAACATCTTCTTTGATGAGACGGTCAAAGAATTTGACTTTATTAAAAATCCAGATGAACCATGCATTTATAGTAAGATTGTAGCGAGAACTGTAGTATTCCTCGTTTTATACGTGGATGACATTCTCCTGATAGGAAATAACGTTCCTGTATTACAATCAGTCAAAGGATTCTTGTCACAGAAATTCTCTATGAAAGACCTGGGTGATACTTCCTACATTCTGAGGATCCAGATCTATTATGATAGATCTAAAAGAATGTTGGGACTTTTACTGTCCAGGTACATCGATACCATACTGAAAAGATTTAGTATGGAAGATTCCATGCACGGTAATCTACCGACTTGTCACGGGATCACTCTCTCCAAAGAGATGTCTCCCAAGATTGATTTGGAAAGGGATCGCATGAGTATTATACCCTACGCTTCTGCAGTAGGATCTATAATATATGCGATGTTATGTACCAGACCAAATATTACTTACGCACTAAGCATGGTAAGCAGGTATTAGTCAAACCCTAGGAAGAAGCACTGGATAGTAGTTAAGAACATTCTCAAGTACCTGAGAAAGACTAAGAAGATGTTCTTAGTGTACGGCAGTAAAGACCTCCAGATCAAGACCTTCGCTGACTCCAGCTTCCAGAGTGACAGGGATGACTCCAAATCCATATCGGGTTATGTCTTTACCCTCAATTGAGGGGCGGTCTGTTGGAAGAGCTCCAAACAGGATACCGTTGCTGACTCGATGATGAAGACAGAGTATATCGTTGCATGTGACGCTGCAAAAGAAACATTATAGATGAAGAAGTTCATTACAGAACTTCCAGTGGTTCTGTCCATTGTTGATCCAATACCTTTGTATTGCGACAACAATGGGGCTATAGTTTTAGCGAAGGAACCAAGGTCCTATCAAAAGTCCAGAAATATCTTGAGGGAGTATCATCTGATCAGGGAGATCGTAGATTACCGAGAGATCAAGGTGCGGAAAGTAGACACGGAGAACAATACTGTAGATCCACTCACAAAGGTCATCCCCCAGACGCAGTTCGAGAGGCTGTTCGAGATGATAGGTCTGCGATATGCCAATACATGGTCTTAGTGCAAGTGGGAGATTGTTAGTGATATATGCCCCAGAGGCCATTATTGTATAATACTGGATTGTATATTACATTTTGGAAGCTTGGGATATACACAGATATAATAACAGTCTTGCTCAATATGATAGTGTGCTATCTGGTTTGATTCTATCTTAATATGTTCATATATTTCTTTTAGCATATCGCTAATACATATTGATAGAGCCCTTAGGATCTTTGCTTGGCTACCAACGTTGTGATGGCAGTCACACTAGTGGGGGCTGGGTAGTCTATAACCACATCCTTAAGCTTGTCCCTAGTCGTAGGATCATCAAGACAGGGTATCGATACTCCGGAGTAGACTAGTATATATGCTTCTCATCCCAGTCAGGGGAGATGGCCTGTCCTACAACCATTAGTATGAGGTACCAGAGATAGTATACAGATGTTCATTAGGTTATGAGTTACACTATACGGACTTGATGGGAACTGCTGGATGGTATTATACCTATCATCAGTTAGTAGTTCCCAGGTGATATGAGTACAGGTTAGTCCATTGACTTGACATCATTATTCGTCTCGAGTGTGTTCCCACTGTATTTAGATTACTACCCTACCATGGTTCAAATGATTCGTGCAAACAGGTAATAGTTGGGTGCAGTTCCGAAGCACTTGGAGGCAGTAGTGGATAGAAAAGATTCGTCTCTCCTGGTATTGGAGTTGATATCATGCTGTGTTCGGATAGCCGATACACAAATTCCCTGGCCAGGGCAAGTGAGATTTACTGGTAGGTACATCAGTAGTTTTTCAGGGTGTATTGGGCTCTACACCAACACGACTTATTGCGCTATTATGGGTTTGACGTTTACCACCACCCCTAAGCCTGATATGCGATACTCTTAGACGAACAGACTGGACTGTACGGAGATTGTCACTGATAGGCTCGGTAGGAGTTTGGATGAGTTCGCACGTCGACCTTCTTTTCGACAGATACCTGGGTAGCCGTTACGTACAGCTAGTGCCGCTGACGGACTTGTGGTTAAACCCATTTCCAGCGTACTATCGAGTCTTTAGAGTCCTACACAGAGGGTATCCCTAGTTCAAGCAAAATAATGTAGAGACCGTATGGTTTTCCGTGCAGGGTTCAGATCATATACGTGTACTAGCTACACAGATGTTGTTCGAACGGATAATACTAGTGGGGTTTGGATTAAGCCGGATTCTAGTATTATATTATTGGATTATTATTATCTCATCGTATTCGTATTTTTATAGTACGAATACATGTATGTATATACGGTGAGTGCATTCTTGTAATTTTATAAGAGATGCTTCTAGAAGGGGACACCTCATTATTGGATTTATCTATTTTTGGAAAATAGATTAATGAGGTGGAAAATGGAGATATTTATGGCATGGGTGAAACATGGAAAATTCTTTATTTTATTGGTTTGGACTTACTATTGAAGCATGGCTACAATTTTCTATTGAAAATTATTGCATGCTTCATGTAAGAAAAGAATGAGCCATTCTTCACTAGCTTTCAAGACTTGCTTATTTGCATTTTTTCTTTCTCTCTCCATTTTGTTCTTCTCCTTCTTCCTCAAGACCCTAACTCTTACATGTGTTGTGAATCCTAGGGTCATTTGAGATAAAAATACTCCAATTAACACTCTATATCTCCTAAGCTATCTAGATTAGCGAACTAGGTATTTTAGTTACCTCGGTTTAGAGGTTGGAGCTTGAACCATAGACTCTCGGATGGATCGGCTTCGACACAAGGAAGCCAATGACCGAGCTAGATTCTCCATTCGAGGAGCTCAAGCTAAGGAGAAGAATACCCGAAGGACTTGAATCAAGGAGGTATAAAACTCTTTCATAGTAGTTTAGAACCTCCAAGTGTTAAGCTAGTTAAGGTTTCCGAAAAGATCCTGTATGATAGGTCGATGTTGCAAGTATAAAAATTGTTTTTGTAAATTCCGCCTCCTTACAAGTGCGTGGGGTGGGCGACATCGACTTACAGAAACCGCACCCAAAATATGTCTTTCATGGTGTCTGTCAGACAACCCCGGGTCCATCCCAACAGGTCGAAACATGTCAGGGAACAATCCTCTACAGCATTGATCCGTTAAGGGATAGAACCGTTAATCACGCTCCGAAACCGAGGCTACTTGTCATCAACCAGACGAACACCCTCATAATACAAATACCATAAAAACCATAAGGTATTTTTTTTTATTATTATTCAGCTATAAGTGATGAAATACAAAATGTCACCGATTAAATATTTCGAAGAGATAAGAAATCCTTGTGGGCAGCTGTTTAACTTCAATTTCGCACCCAAGGCCCAAATAGAAACCACACCCAAAATATGTCTTTCATGGTGTCTGTCAGACAACATTGGGTCCATCCCAAGAAGGTCGAAACATGTTAGCATTAATCCATTACGGGATCATAACCGTTAATTATGCTCTGAAATCGAGGCCACTTATCATCAACCAGACTACTTTGACTGGTTGATGATATTAAACTTAACATACCGAAGACGCACACCCTCATAATACAAATACCTCAAAAACCATAAAGTATTTTATTTTTATTTATCTATAAGTGATGAAATACAAAATGTCACCGGTTAAATATTTCGGAGAGATAAGAAATCCCTGTGATGATATTAACCTTAACGTGTTGATGGGGATTTTATTAGTCTCTAAATTTAACCGCAAGTATACAGCTTATCGCAGTCGTATTTGAGAATCGTTCCCAAAGAGAGGTGTGTTAACTACTTTTAAACTAAGTTAAAGAGTTAGATTTTCTTTAAAAGTGCAAATAAAAGTGGGTTTTTTATGAATATAGAAGAATGCAGGGTTTTGTATTTATTTATCTCTATTGGTTGGTTTAAAAGATGACACTTCTTTTCTAGATCTATATTTAATATGTTTTCTATTAATTCTATAACAGTATAGGTTAATTTAATGTTATTAAAGTTAACCTATTAATTATAAAACTATCATTTAGATAACAATATTAAAACACTTTTTCTAGTTAATTAAAAATAATCTACGTTTAATCTTCAATTAATAGCGGTAGGTGATCAATATACTTCTATCATCTTATCGATTAATTTAGATCATCTTTAACTACCTAGTTTTAATTTTTTTTTAATTAAACTCGTCTCTTACTTTCCCTCATTAGATCTCTAGGGTGTCAACCTATCATTTAACCTAATAAGTTTCTTGGTTTTATCATCTTCCCCTAATTTTCTTTCTATGCGTCAACTATCACTAAAAAAAATTAGATTTTTAGATGATAAACTTAATAAGAAGAATTTAACTAATAAGAGATTAATATTTAAACGCAAGAAAAGAAATCATTATAACATCCAATCAAGTAGAGTAAATAAATAAATAAATAACCTAGAAGAAAAATTAGTTGTTGGATATAGTGCCCTCAAAGTCAATTATTGGATCACAGGCACGTGATTGCAATGATTGAGAGAGGACCTATACCGGTAGGACAGTCTTACTCGAGAGGTTTGTATACTATCCGGTTCGTCTTTATCATCGTGTACATGCTTTAGGTGACATTGTGGTTCACTATTACACGTTGATGGAGAATAGTATGCTACCATGGTTTGTCTTTATCATCGTGTACTGGTTTAGGTGACCTTACAGATCGCTATTGCACGCTGCTAGAGCCCTTAGGATTCTTGCTTGATGACCAGCAGTGTGATGGCGATCATATACGTGGGAGCTGGGGTCTATAAGCACATCCTTAAAAGGTCCCTAGTTGTGGGAGTTTCGAGACTGGGCATCGATACTCCATTAGTAGACTAGTGTATACAGTCGAGACCCCGACGAGGGACGGTGGCCGGTCTCACAAGCCATTGGTGTCAGTTGGTTCACCTAAGATGTGTTAGTTATATGTATGCCCTAGAGGCCATTACTATACATAAGATGTATATTGTAGTGGATGCTTGGACATATATAGGGAGGACTTTCTTGCTCGACATGATAGTATGCTATCTGGTTGTACTTTATCTTAACATGTACACTGATTGTCTCTATGTTTCATGTTGATAAAGCTCTTAGGATATGTACTCGACTACTGGGACTATGATGAGATCATACTAGTGGGGCCACGGTAGTTGACGAGTACATCCTATAACTGTTCCTAGTCGAGGGTGTATCGAGACATGGCATCGATACATCAGAGTAGACTAGCGTATACGCATCTTAACCCATAGGATGGGCGATGGATGATCCCATATCCATCGGTGTTTGACATCAAGGATGGTGTACGGGTGCTCAGTAGAGACTGGGTACACTGGACGGACTCGCCGAGAACTCCCAGATGGTATTATACCTCACGTCAGATGGCAGTTCTCCGGTGATACTGGTACAGAGTAGTCTGTTGACCCGAGATCGTCATAAAGTCTTGTGTGATTCCCACTGTGCTTTGATTTCCATCATACCACGTCCAAGTGGGCGTGCAAAAAGGTGGCTTTTGGGTACAGCCCCGAATCACATGGAGGCAATGAGCGATAGAGGGGATTCGTTTCTCCCGGTATAGGGAGTTGATGTTGTGCAGTGTTCGATTGGCTATAACTGGAAATCCCTGGCCAGGATTGCTGAGATTTACTGATAAGTGTTATCAGTAGTTTCTCGAATTGTTATAGACCTCATATCGACACGACTTATCAAGCTACTGGGGTCTGACGTTTACCACCCCTAGACGAGATATGCGACATATCAAACGACGAGACCGGACTGTACGGGAGTGTTACTAATTGGATTCACAGGAGAATGTACAGGCTTGCTTGTTGATCTTCTGAGCGCTCAATACCTGATGGCTGTTACGTTTAGCTGACCGCTTGCATCTTGTGGGTGTTTGATATGATCATCACCTACTGCCGGCGTATTGACTATTCTTTAGAGTCCTACACAGAGGTTTCTTGACTCAGGCAAAATGGAGTAGGGGCACATATGTGATATGTGCGGGACCGAGGATAATGCGATATGAGATACCGCATTCTATTCTCGCGATATTTGATATCAGCCGGGTCATCGGATCAAGTGTTGATTCGATGAATCAGTAAATGATATATTAGTCAGTTATATGTGATATAGCCGGATTGTCGGATCAAGTGTTGATTCGATAATTTAATGTATAATAATATATATGATATATTAAATTACATTAACTAATATTAGCTCACTAAAAGATTCTTTTTCTCACTCGGGTAATACATTGATATATATGCGATATATGTTAATTGTATTATTTTATTTTTTTACAATAAATATTATATATGTGGTATATAATATTGTAACATGTTATAATTACTAATGCAACATGATTAGTGGAGATTAAACAAGATTAGGGTTTGATTTGGGTTAGCTCTTTCTAGAAGTTTCTAGAAGGTTTTGTTTTTATTTTTGCAAAGATATTTGTGTGTGACTCATTCTTTAACCTAACCAAAAACCTAACCCTTGGTTAAGTCTCTACAATGGTTAGCCTATCATCTTGAACCATGGTTGCATAAGCAATTATTAACACAATTCATTATTCATCACAAATAGAATTACTATTCTTCTTCTTCTTCTTCTTCTTCTTCTTCCTTGATGAAAAAGCTTTCTAGCTTTGTTTTTGTGATGAAAAATGTGTGAGAAAAAGATTATAAATGAGAGCAAAAATCCTACTTCATCATCCTCATCTACCCTTGCCCTTTAGATGAGAGTGTTCACTTCATTTAGTGAGTGTTAGCTTGTGTTAATGAAACTTCAAGGTAGATCATCTTTGTTATCGAAGATCGGAAGCAAGTTTGCATCATTCTATTCGTGGAGCCTCTCGAGTGTCCGGAACACGATGATCGCAGCGTAGGAACCTCAACACGAAGCTTAAGAAGTGAAGGACTGGATCTCCAAAGGTTGTAATCTCTCTCACTTAGTGTTAAAGTGTTTAACATACTTGTTTTCGCCTAAACTCTAGTTTAAAGATCCGGTTTTGGGTTGTTCGGCACGGCTAAATTTTAAATCGGACATGGTTGATGCCTCGTAGGCCCTTGTGCGTGTGCCTAGCAACCCTACAGTGGTATCAGAACCAAGCTAGAGCTTTAGGCGAAATCTAGACGAAGTTTAAAGTCCGATCGAACCCGGAAACCCCCGATTTTACCCCTCTCTGGACATTTTTTAAAATGTTGATTTTTTCTGGATTAAAAATACTCAAAAAAATCAGCAGGGTATTCTAGGAATTACTGCAAAAAACGAGACATTAATTCCATTATTTAGCCGCGGAACCGCGGCCTTGACCTACCTTTGGCCACGGATCCGCGGCCGTACAGTGAGATGATGCTTTGTTTTTTGCACAGTAATTATCCTAGTTACTTCTTGATTCTTCTGGGAATTTTTAATTATACTCAAGAGTTAAGTTTTCTGGGTTGTATTAGGGACTCATTGATTCGATCGGATAATTTAACTTCGTTTAATTTTTTTCGGATAATTTTAGAAACTGTTAAAAAGTTCGAACGGATATCAATAACTCACTTTTTCCCCTGTCGGAATTTTTTTCAAAAGTTGGATTTTTTCTCGAGATTGAAACTTCCGGAAAATCATGCAAGTAATGCGGTGGACACTCTAGAAGAACACAAACCTTAACTCGATTATGTGACCGTCTTGAACTGCCTCTAAACCTTAGGGTTTGTGGCAGTACGGCGTGCCATATGTGAGGCGTTGGCTTGACCTTTCTATGGCTGGACCATTGTTACTGTGGCATGTGATGGATACTTTTTGAACTCCGCTCAAGTGTTGAGCTATCTGGGAAAACTTGGGTGTTTGATCATTCGATCGGAAAGTTTAACACTGTCTTTTTATCTGGAATGTGATACAATATTTGGAATCCACAGGTAGTTATGAGATAACTAATTTAAATGTTATAAATTTAGCAGTTCAGTCTTAGATGATCGGTTGCCACGGGATTTTAATGCGATCAAAAGTCCGTCGCAATCACGTAGCGTACGCGGATACTCGCCGGGTAAACTTAATAGACAGCCACGCCCCATAGCCCCGACCAAGTGACTGTAGGAGAACTCCATCACCAAAAGCATCCGTTCGGGTGCTCGCGGCGGTGGTGTTACGCCTTAGTGCACTTCGTCGACGGCATCCGGGGGTGCGGCCGTCTACTAAAGTTTGCGACGAGCATTCGATCATCATATCGGGAATTTTGTTGAATTGCCCGACTTGATATTGAAAAGAGTTTTCGATAATGAGACTGAAATGCGGGGTTTATAATTGTTAGGCATGTGATGTCTAAGGAATTCATTTGGTTAGGCATGCGATGTCTAAAAAGGTTGCGGATTCCAACTGTTGTAGTTTTACACTTTCTTTTCTGTGATCGTAAGCGTAGTATGTGGTGTATCGCCGGCTTCGTTGCTATACATCAACGACAATCGGGATACGCATACTGGCTTACGTTGATGATTTGAGATATTATGTGTTGCTGTGATATGTTATATTGGATCGTCGTGTTTTTGAATAGCCAGGGGTTTTATTTGAGATGAGAGTTTTTTTTCTTTTTCATTCATGTAAAATTCATTGTATGTAATATTCTTTTATTGGGGCACTTCCGGGCTGAGGATGATGTCACCATTGTATATTATTTACCTTTCCGCATTAGGTAGACCCAAGGCGGGGAGCACAAGTAACCGGGTTCTTGGGTCCAGTGGGAGACCATCTCGAGAAGTCGAGACCGGGTCTCCTAACCCTAGAATTGGCAGTGTTGCTTGCCGCTCTCGTAGGGGTCTAGGGATGTGGGTTTGGCTATTCATCACGACCGTGGAATCCGTGTTTTATACAGGCTCGTATTGAAAACACGGACGTCCTAGTATATCCAATATTTCATATATGTTCTTCTGCTGTAATGTTCTGTGATGAGATCATATTACTGCCTGAGACGAATGTTTATATTATATATATGAGATATACGTTATATTGCAGATTTCGTTTCAAATGAAATGCTTGTGAAGCATAATAAAATGGGACTTCATTAATTTGATTAATGAAACTAAAAGAAACCTAAAAATGTTGTAGAAACTTGTTTAAAAACTGGTAGCTCTAGTTCTTGCTTTGCATAGCGGTGTTCCTTGTAGAACATCCAGCACCTTATTCGATAAGGAAAGAGCCGAGATCCCATCACCGGGAGTGACCACTTTAGTGAAACTAGCAGATGCTGCATACTCGGTTTGTTTTTGATTGCTTCTATAGTTCTTGCTTTGCACATCGGTATATATGATATATCATGCACCTTATTCGATAAGGAAAGAGCCGACGATCCCTTCACCGGGAGTGACCTCTTTAGCAAAACTAGAAAAGGCCTCAAAAACATTCCATTTAAAATCACTCGATTCTACAACGATATCAAGTTCATTACGCTCATGGTTTTCTTAAAAACCTGCGTAGCCCTCCGTCATTTCAGATAAGTACTACTTAGTATTCGTGCTGCGGTAGTTTGGCATGCGTCAAGGCGTAGTGTACGGTAGCTAACTAGTGCTTATCTGCTAGCATACGATGCGATTGGATTAGGGTATTCGTACGACGTTGTTTGGCATGCGTCAAGGGTCGTACGGGTGGGTTTAATTCAATCACGAAATGTACGGGTTGAACTTGGCTAGCGGACTATGGGTTTTTTGGTATGCGTCAAGGTCATAGCATGCTAGGGGTAAAAAATATTATTGGGAATTTCAAGTGTTGAAATTTGCAATGAGATTGCATACCTTCTATGAGATAGTTGGATCCCGATACCCGCTGCGAATAAGAGTTACTCCTGGGAGAGTTTTACACATTACAATTAGCCGATCAAGTAGGTGTCTAGAAAGGTGTTAACGGGGTTACGCCCCTGGGAAAACGAGGTTTACTTTAATTAGGTCCGTGCGAAAACACGGGGAACCTCCCTCAAAGTACCGGCACTGGCCTGGCTGAAAGATTGGCAAACTTATAGGGTGTAATTAATCCCAGCTAGTCTTTCCTTTTAGGGTTTGAAGGAAGATTTGACTGAAACAGTGGGAGACATCCTGATTAGATAAATTGATAACCAATCTAATCTTGTAAAAGCTCACGCTGAGTGTTTTCTTCTCTCTCTCTCCTGGTAGCGACCATATCACGCCTTAATCAAGATAATAATACGGATGAATTGACCGAACTGCTTGTTATACTGCACTAGGGAACGTTGGTCCCGCTCCAACTTATAATTGTTATAAGACAGAGAAGAAAATTGAGGAATACCAGATTTCCCGTGCCGCCTAAACGAAGAAAGTGCATGTTGATGCATCATCTTCGGGTGTGTTCATTACATAGAACTGTTTTTCAGTATCCTTTACGTCCTGGGTATTTGATACCGGATCAAGATCCCACATATTTAATTTGTTACATGGGCTACAGATAGGTAGAATACTGAGAACGGGTGATAAGTTTCATGAGATAGAAACGGTGCAAGTGTTGCAGCCAAGTTTGTTGGTCACTATCACCCTGTATTACCAGAATACATTGATTCTGAACGAATGTTATTAGATACCGAACCTGATATACAACATCATATCATTTTCTTTATTAGTAAAGAAGGATATAATTTTGTATTATTGGATAATGTTTTGAATATTTTCTATATCAAGAGTTGATCGATTCAGGCACGTTATCTAAAAGTATTGACGTTCTAAATCAAACTACAGTTATTAGTATACGGAACACATACAAGAGGAAGAGTTCAGAAATGAATGAATCTTTCTTGAGGCATTGTAGACTAGGTCATATTAATGCGACCCGACTAGCTGAAGTTACATTTAGATGCATATTTAAATCTGTTTGAATTTACATCTTATTAAACTTGCCAGTCATGTCGTAAAGATAAGATGACCACAGCTCTGTTTATTGGAAACAGAGAAAGAGTTAGTGAACTCTTAGGATTGATACATGCTGATGTATGAAGGTCCCCTGTCTACACATGCCAAGACCGGTTCTTTATACTTCATTACATTCTCTGATGATCTCTCAAGATTCAGACATATGTTCATGTTGAAACACAAGTCCGAACCTTTTGAGATATTCACAGAATATAAGTCAGAAGTAGAGAACCAAAAACGGGTATAAGTATTATGTCCTTTGATGAGATCAAGGAGGAAAATACTAGAGCACGGAATTCCTGGACTATTCTAAAGGAGAATGAGATTCTCTCTCAGCATTACTCCTCTGTATACACCACAGCACATCGGTGTATCAGGGCGGAGCAATCACACCCTATGTGATATGGTGTGCTCTATGATGAAACTACTGAGTTTCCCATTTCCTTTTGGGAGTTATGCACTTGTGAAGCTGCATACTTATTGAATAGGGTTCAAATCAAATCAGTTGCCTACCACTTCATATGTGATATGGAAAGGGAAGAGCCCATATCTTAAGTTTGTTAAGATTTGGGGTTGTCCGGCCTATGTCTAAAAAGCAAAATCCGGACAAGCTCGAGGCAAGGTCTGTTCTGTAGAACTGGAAAGGTTCCAGCTATACAAACTGTAGCTGATGATTTGGTAAACCCGAAGGATTCAATAAATTCTAACGAACCTCAGCCTCTTCGCCGATCTAGTTGGGTTCCTCACCCACCTGAGAGATACTTCGGTTTCTTTATGACAGTGGGAGCGAGGATTGCATCATGAGATGATGACCCGACTAGTTTCGAGCTGACCATCAGGAGTGGGACTCTGTAAGAATGGCTGGATGCTTATCGATCTGAGATGGAATCCTTATACACCAACAAAGTATGGACTTTGGTTGTTTTATCTGAAGGGTTAAATCCCCATCAGGAGCGAGTATATCTTGAAAAGATTACTTGGTGTACATGGAAAAGTTGAGACTTTCAAAGCTATACTTAAGTCCATCCAGATCCTACTTGCCACGGCTACATACCATGACTACGATATCTGGTGATTGGGTGTCATGACTGCTTTTCTAAATGATGATTTGGAAGAGAGCATCTATAAGTACACAGCCAGAGGGCTTCGTAGACAGTGGGAGCAGCGGAAACGTGTGCAAGATGTTTTATGTGATAAAGCAGGCATCGCGGAGTTGGAACGTCTGTTTTGATGTAGTGGTCAAAGAGTTTGACTTCATCAAAATGGTAGATGAACCTTGTATATACAAAAAGGTAGTAGAGAGTATGGTGGTGATCCTCGTAGAGTACGTAGATGACATACTCTTGATAGGGAAGGAATTTCCTATGCTACGCTCGGTCAATCTCCGCTTATCACAAGGATTCTCCATATAGGATCAAAATGATACCTCCTAAACCCTGGGTTTTGGATCTATGAGATAGATCAGATTGGATGTTAGGATTCTCAATAGTTGTAGTGAGATGGTATCAATCGATCCTGGGGAGAATCACTGGAAAGGTTCCAGAGTGATAAGGACGACTGTATGTCAGTCGCAGGCATTGTCTTTACCCTCAGTAGAGGGACGGTATGTTGGAAGAGTTCCAAGCTAGATACCGTGACTTACTAGACGATTAAAGGCAAGATACATCGTTACCAAGGATGCTACCAAAGAGACAGTCTGGATAGATATAAGTTCATGAGATGAACTTCGTTCCTACCATTGTGTGACAATGGAGTTGTGGCTTAAGCCAAGGAACCCCTGTCCCATCAGAAATCCAGATATAATTCTTAGGCAGTATCACCTGATCATGGAGATGGTTGATCTCCAGGGAGATCGAGGTTAGGAGAGAAGACACAGAGGACGACGGCGTGGATCCATTCACAAAGGCCTTTTTTCCCAGTAAAGACTTTTATGGGATGGTTGAGTATGAGATACTTCAACCGCAGCTAATTGTTGGGTATGCGATACCACAACAGATGGCCCTAGTGCAAGTGGGAGATTGTTAGTTATATGTATGCCCTAGAGGCCATTACTATACATACGATGTATATTGTAGTGGATGCTTGGACATATATAGGGAGGACTTTCTCACTCGACATGATAGTATGCTATCTGGTTGTACTTTATCTTAACATATACTCTGATTGTCTCTATGTTACATGTTGATAAAGCCCTTAGGATATGTACTCGACTACTGGGACTATGATGAGATCATACTATTGGGGCCACGGTAGTCGACGAGTACATCCTATAACTGTTCCTAGTCGAGGGTGTATCGAGACAGGGCATCGATACACCAGAATAGACTAGCGTATATGCATCTTGACCCATATGATGGGCGATGGATGATCCCATATCCATCGGTGTTTGACATCAAGGATGGTGTACGGGTGCTCAGTAGAGACTGGGTACACTGGACGGACTCGCCGAGAACTCCCAGATGGTATTATACCTCACGTCAGATGGCAGTTCTCCGATGACACTGGTACAGAGTAGTCTGTTGACCCGAGATCGTCATAGAGTCTTGTGTGATTCCTACTGTGCTTTGATTTCTATCATACCACGTCCAAGAGGGCATGCAAAAAGGTGGCTTTTGGGTACAGTCCCGAATCACATGGAAGCAATAAGCGATAGGAGGGGATTCGTCTCTCCCGGTATAGGGAGTTGATGTTGTGCAGTGTTCGATTGGCTATAACTGGAAATCCCTGGCCATGGTTGCTGAGATTTACTGGTAAGTGTTATCAATAGTTTCTCGAATTGTTATAGATCTCATATCGACACGACTTATCAAGCTACTGGGGTCTGACGTTTACCATCCCTAGGCGAGATATGCGACATATCAGACGACGAGACCGGACTGTACGGGAGTGTTACTGATTGGATTCACAGGAGAATGTACAAGCTTTCTTGTTGATCTTCTGAGCGCTCAATACCTGGGTGGCTGTTACGTTTAGCTGACCGCTTGCAGCTTGTGGGTGTTTGATATGATCATCACCTACTGCCGGCGTATTGACGATTCTTTAGAGTCCTGCACAGAGGTTTCTTGACTCAGGCAAAACGGAGTAGGGGCACATATGTGATATGTGCGGGACCGAGGATAATGCGATATGAGATACCGTATTCTATTCTCGCGATATTTGATATCAGCCGGGTTATCGGATCAAGTGTTGATTCGATGAATTGGTAAATGATATATTAGTCGGTTATATGCGATATAGCCGGATTGTCGGATCAAGTGTTGATTCGATAATTTAATGTATAATAATATATATGATATATTAAATTACATTAACTAATATTAGCTCACTAAAAGATTCTTTTTCTCACTCGGGTAATACATTGATATATATATGCGATATATGTTAATTGTATTATTTTATTTTGTTACAATAAATATTATATATGTGATATATAATATTGTAACATGTTATAATTACTAATGCAACATGATTAGTGGAGATTAAACAAGATTAGGGTTTGATTTAGGTTAGCTCTTTCTAGAAGTTTCTAGAAGGTTTTGTTTTTGTTTTTGCAAAGATATTTGTATGTGACTCATTCTTTAACCTAACCAAAACCCTAACCCTTGGTTAAGTCTCTACAATGGTCATCCTATCATCTTGAACCATGGTTGCATAAGCAATTATTAACACAATTCATTATTCATCACAAATAGAATTACTATTCTTCTTCTTCTTTTTCCTTGATGAAAAAGCTATCTAGCTTTGTTTTTGTGATGAAAAATATGTGAGAAAAAGATTATAAATGAGAGCAAAAATCCTACTTCATCATCCTCATCTACCCTTGCCCTTTAGATAAGAGTGTTCACTTCATTTAGTGAGTGTTAGCTTGTGTTAATGAAACTTCAAGGTAGATCACCTTTATTATCGAAGATCGGAAGCAAGTTTGCATCATTCTATTCGTGGAGCCTCTCGAGTGTCCGGAACACGATGATCGCAGCGAAGGGACCTCAACACGGAGCTTAAGAAGTGAATGACCGGATCTACAAAGGTTGTAATCTCTCTCACTTGGTGTTAAAGTGTTTAACATACTTGTTTTCGCGTAAACTCTAGTTTAAACATCCGGCTTTGGGTTGTTCGGCACGGCTAAATTTTAAATCGGGCATGGTTGATGCCTCGTAGGCCCTTGTGCGTGTGTCTATCAACCCTACAAGATGTATACAGGTGCTCATTGGGTTATGAGTACACCGGACAGGACTCGCCGGGAATATGCTAGTTGGTATTATACCTGACGTCAGATAGCAGTTCCGTGGTGACATGTGTACAGGTTAGTTCATCGACCTGAGATCGTGATTTGCCTCATGTGAGTTCCCACTGTGCTTTGATTAATACCCTACCACGGCTCAAAGGAGTCGTGCAAACAGGTTCTAGTTGGGTACAGTCCCGAGCCACATGGAGGCAGTGAGCGGATCGGCAGGGGTTCGGCTTTCCCGGTATTGGGGGTGAGGTCACGCTGTGTCTAGGAGAGCCATTACACAAAGCCCTCGGCCGAGGTAGGAGATTTACTGGTAGGTATTCCAGTAGTATCTTAGGGTGTTCTAGGCTACACTCCGACACGACTTGTACCGCTTTTGGGGGTCTGTCTTTTACCAACCCCCTAGGCACGCCATGCGATACTCATAGACGAATAGACCGGACTGTACGTATATTGTCACTGACAGGCTCAGTAGGGTGTCAGGATGAGTTCGCTCATCGACTTCCCTTTTGGTCAATACTTGGTAGCCCGTTACGTACGGCTAATACCTCTGACGTGCTAGTGGTTAAATCCACAGCCAAAGTATTGACGAGTCTTTAGAGTCCCCCACAGACAGTTTCTCAAGTTTCGGGTGAAACGTTGTAGAGGCCGTATGATATATGGCAGGGTTCGATCTTATACGTGCGGTATTGCACGGATCATGATCGGACGGATCATACTAGTGGGCTTTGGTTTAAGCCGGATCCTAGTATTAGATTTGTTAGATTACTTTAGTCTCATCTCATTCGCATTCAGTCGGAATGTGGATGCACGTATGTATATACAGGTGAGGGGTATCCTTGTGATCCGTCACGAGTTTACTTTAGATGTTGCCGTATCTTTTTATTCTTGCAAACATTTGGATTAATGTTTGTTAATGGAAATAATGAGCTAGAATTTCATCATGAGATGTATTAAATGTGACATGGACTTCATTAGTGGCTCATAGTCTCATTTTATGTGCTAATGTCACATTATATGATGGATTGGTGATGATTTGATAAGAAGAGAGAGAGAGGGGCTGCCTAATGAGAGGTTTGGTCTTGTAATTTTTACACACTCTCTCACTCTCATTCTATCACAAGAAAAGAAAAGAAAAGGAAAAAGAAAGCTTCTTCTTCTTCTTCTTCCTCTAGCTCATTATATCCATTAATGGCTTCATCTCTAACCTCCATCCAAATCCATGGATGCAAGAGACAAAGTGATCACAAACATTCTCTACAACACCTTGGACACGTCGGCTAGCACACTTCGTGCCCGAGTTGCTTCGGATGAAGCGGGAGCCCGTAATAAGACTCGTAGATGTCGTGCCCTTTCCGACGAGGAGATTGAGACCGGAGTTGCCGCGGGGAGCTTGGGATAGTGGCCAAAGACCGAAGGACACGGATCGATCGGTATAACTCTCTACCCTTTCTCTAGTTAGCTAGTAGTAAGTTAATGGTTCGATCCGGCTTTTAAGCATACGATAGCGCCGGTTTTGAAGTCAAGAAAAAATTTCGTTTCCGCATTTTGGCCTCGGAAAGACGGCCGGGGTGCTACCGTAGTCTTACATGGTATCAGAGCCACGCCATTAACCTTTACTAGCTTGCTCTAGCGTGTTTAGAACTTCGATCAGACGGAATTTCCAAAAACTGCGTTTCCAAGTCATCAGTTTCTGTCGAAATTTTTCTGTTGTCAAAAAATTATTTGATGTATTGCAGAAAATCAGTCAGGGTTTTTTAAGAAAACTGAGAAAATTTGGTGGGCTGATTTCACTGTAGCGCAGCGTATCCGCGGCCGTACCCACGTTTTGGCCGCGGATCCGCGGTCGTACTGTAGCCACAGTGCACTAAATTTCTTCAATAGGTCTCTGACTTGGAAAAGGGGTTTCTGGTAATTTATTTTTGGGCCCAGATTTATTTGAATACTGGGTATTGTGCTTGGGGCCCACTTCGGGAAATTTTGTCAATCGAAAATTTTAAACATGTTAGTTCACAGTATTTACATTATATCTGCGACCGTGAATGTCATTCGATCGGTAAATCCTGTCTAATTGCTATAGTTCTTTTAGACGGATTTGCGAACGTGACATTCACGTTGATGTTCTGTGTTGTGCTGTGATGTTGCAGATTTATCGTGGTGGATAGCCTGGATGCAATGGTAGTACAGTTTGGTTGTATTTGTACATTTGATATTGCGGGACGAGCATCCGACATGTGGACTGCCATCACTGCCTGTTTGTATATTATTGTTTTGGGGCACGACCGGGCTGAGGTCGATGTACCGGTTGTATATTTTACTTTCTGTACTAGGATTATCCCGTGGAGGGGTGCATGGGTAGCCGGGTTCTAGAGGTCAACGAGCCCGCATCTCATGGTTTTGAGACGGAGTGGGCTTCACTCTAGAATTGGCGGGCTATTCACCGCACTCGTAGGGGCTATATGTTGACCTAAGGAGGGGTGCCCAAGTTACCGGATTCCGTGAAGTGCTGGGTGGTCCATTCACTTTGTTGAAAGGGGCTGCCTCGCTTCAGATTTTGGCGGGTAACTTGCCGCGCCCGTAGGGTTCTAGGATTTCATTGCTTGGGCTATCCACACGACCAGGGGAACGTCGGGTTTCAGTAGCGGCTCTATGAAACCCGGGGATCCCAGATTATCTGTATTATTCTGTGATGCTTATTACATTTCTGTGATGTTGCATTTTATCACGCCTTGAGCGATTATTATATATTGATATATATACTAGTAGATGTTGTATATGTTTTACACCCGCGCTAGTCCAGTCCCCGCTCTGTCTTTAGTTAAGTAACCTAACGGGTGATGACGGGACCCAGTGGCGAATGCAGATGGCATATACGTACATCGTAATTTCGTTCTTTTGTGTATGATTAATTGATGGGACTGCATTGATTCGGATCAATGCAAGCTAAACAAACCTATTCTGAAGTTGTTGGAACATTTTTCAAAAAAAAAAGCTGTTATTGCGAAGGCATTCTCTTTTGTTTTGCACAGTGGTATTCGATTATGAATATCCAGCACCTCAGTCGACGAGGCAAGGGCCGAGATCCCTTCACCGGGAGTGACCCCTTGGACAGAAGTCTGCGTCAGGGTAATAATTTCACTATAGCCGATTAATTTTTGCTTTGCATCGTGGTATTCAGTTGGAATATCCTGCACCTCATTCTACGGGGAAAGAGCCGAGATCCCTTCACTGGGAGTGACCTCTTTAGCAAAGGTTTTCGTCACTATATTTTTATAAAAAGTTATGCAGTTCCTTCAACGATATCAAGTTCATTACGTTAAAGGTTTTTCGCCAAAAACCAGCCGTATCCCTCCGTCATTTCTTACGGGTATTATTTAGTATTCGTGATGCGTTTGTTAACTCCGTCAAGGCGTAGTGTACGGTAGCTAAGTGGTGTTTGTTTGTAGCATGGATATGGGATTGGTTAGGACAGTCGTGCGGCCTTGTTGACTCCGTCAAGGGCACGTACAGGTGAGTTTAATGCAATCCAGATAATGACGGGTTGAACTTGACTAGGACTCTTTGATTTGTTAACCCCGTCAAGGTCACTTGGGTCCTAGGGGTAAAAATCACATCGGGAGTTTCTAAAGAAACTGAAACTTGCCAAATATGCGCATACCTTCTGGAGTATGATAACGTGAGTGGATTCCATCACGTTATCAAGCGATGATAGTTGGATCCCGATTCCTACTGATGAATTGGTTTACTCCTCGGGTGATCCCGAGTAATTCTTCTTTCAGGTTTGGAGGAGAATTTGAGGTTACAGTGGGAGATTTCCTGATTAGATAAATTGATAATCATTCTGATCTAGGTTAGAGTGCATGCCGAGTGTTTCTTTTCTCTCTCTCTTTGGCAGCAACCATGGCCCAACCCTTGACTATGACTCTGTGACCGAGTTGACCGATCCTTCTTAAAACAGACTTTTGGATTGTCAGAGTTGCATACCTCATTGCCACTTCTACTTTTACCCTTTTCTCCAGAACACCGCGTATTACTATGAACATCCACTTCCATTGGATAAAACCATCGTATGGTTATATACGAACTCGAAGGAACTTGTTCCAGATTCGAGGATGGTTTCCGGTTCTGGAGGAAATGAATAGGACTATTCGGTTGTCTTTTCCTTTTACCTTCTCTCAGGTTGCGAGTGCTCCTTGGATTAGGACAGTACATCTATTACGCTTATTGGATAGTCTTCTTCCAAACCATAGGCAAGTGTCGAACGGTAGGGAATGAAAAAAACCAATTAGCCTAACGATGGTGTACAAAAGGTAATAAGTCAAGACAAATAAAGGGATTAGTAAGAGGGCAAAGTAAATTGCGACTGCTATTCATGACCAAACCAATTATTTCATCGCCACTCCTACTTCACCTTTGTATTTCTCCATAACACTCCATATCACTACGAAGATCCACAGTTTATTGGATACTCCATCGTATGGTTATATACGAACTCGAAGGAACTTGTTCCAGTTCGGAGATAGATTCTAGTTCAGGAGAAATAGGAATAAGGTTTTATTCAGTTGTCTTTTATCTTTACCTTCTCTCGGGTTACGAGTACTCCTAGGATTAGGAGAGTACACCCATTATGCCTATTGGATCGACTTCTTCCAAACCATAGGCTGGTGCCGAACGGTAGGGAAGGAAAAAAACCATTTGGCCTAAAGAGGTGTACAGAAGGTAATGACTAAAGACATATAAAGGGATTTGGAGAGATGTCAAAGAAATATACGGTTACAGTTGTGAATCTGATAATGGAAGAGGCATTACTAGGAATACCCGGATACCCCTACGAAACATTTATATGTTTCAGTTTCACTGTGTATTGTTAAAAGAAAACTGATTTCCCATTTAGTTCTTGCTCCAGGGTATGTATTTACCAGGTTTGATTCTCACATCTATATGGTTTTACAGATGATGAGTGGGAGTAAGTTATTGGGAATTGGGTGATCTTCCTCATTATATCGGGATTCGTTGTAATTGGTGATATTTGAGGAAATCGCCTGGGTTGTTTGCCGGACGGAAAATATTTGGTTTTGAATATCCGTTGTAATGCACCAATTTCAAATTGATATATCTGTACGTTTATTTTAATAAAGTGAGATATAACTTTTTGAAATTATGTCTGTGACATTTACCTATATCAGTGGATGGTTAGGTAAGGAGTATTAAACAGCGGTGTAATTCTTCTTAACCATAAGTACAGTTTTCAACCTACGACATACAGGGAATGAGTTATTAGACTCAGGGGACTTATACAGAGTATTTTATGTTGTCCAGTGTCCATTAGGACAGAGGGGTTGGTCCTCGTACTATATTCTGTTTACTTATGACTTCTCTAGTTCTTAGACAGGTGTTTCGTAGAAACACAAGGTCATAGTTTTGAGAAGTTATAGGTATATGAATAAAGTAGAGAACCAGGTGTTGCAAGTATCAGGATTCTTCAAGGTGATCGAAGATGTAGATACTTGTGTAAGGTATTCAGTTGATAGTAATGATTAAGAGAACTTGCTTCTCTTTCAGGTTACTCATAATTTGAAGCACTCCTAAGTTGAGTAATGCTGATCGGCCTCTCTCCATTTAGTTAACATGCACTGGAGACAGCTGCATGATTTGAATCTGGTTCCAATTAAATCAGTGCCTCTGTTTCTATATTGGATATAGAATAGTTCATATCTTAACAATATTAAGGTACGGGGAGTTGTCCAGCTTATGCTTAAAACCAGACTCTGGATAACTCAAGGCACGTTTCTGTAATGGCTGTTTGTGGGTTGACCCGGGCTATGACGAGGGTTGACTTTCTACCATCTGGAAGATCAATAGTGATATTGTTCTTGACTCGCCACAGTTTTAATAAAAATGGATTTTTTCAGAAAACAGTAGTGGGAGTATGGTAGAACTGGAAGTGATTCAACCGCAAACGATTACTGAAAAATTGATAAGAACCTAAAGATTCAATCTGGTTTGACATTCTATTGGCCACTCCGCAGATATGGTGGGTAACCTCAGGCACCCGAGAGGTACTCCGGCAGCCTCAAGGACGGTGGCAGGGAGGTTCTAGTTTACCCAGACTTGCCATTGATGTTGTTCCTGTTGGATATAGTGCCCTCAGTCAATTATTGGATCGCAGGTACGTGATTGCAATGATTGAGGAGGACATATACCGGTAGGACAGTCTTACTCAAGATGATAGTATGCTATCTGGTTTGTCTTTATCAGTCGTGTATAGGTTCAGGTGACTGATCACGATTACACGTTGATAAAGCCCTTAGGATCTTGCTTGACTACCAACAGTATCAGGGCGATCATATAAGTGAGAGTTGGGTGGTCTATAAGCATATCCTTAAAAGTGGTCCCTAGTCGTGGGAGTTTCGAGACAGGGCATCGATACTCCGGAGTAGACTAGTGTATACAGTCAAGACCCCGACGAAGGGCGGTGGCCGGTCTCACAAGCTACTGGTGTCAGTTGGATCACCTAAGATGTATACAGGTGCTCATTGGGTTATGAGTACACCGGACATGACTCGCCGGGAACCTGCTAGTTGGTATTATACATATCGTCAGATAGCAGTTCCCTGGTGACATGTGTACAGGTTAGTTCATCGACCTGAGGTCGTCACTTGTCTTGTGTGAGTTCCCACTTTGCTTTGATTTCTACCCTACCACGGCTCAAAGGAGTCGTGCAAATAGGTGGTTTTTGGGTACAGTCCCGAGCCACATGGAGGCACGTGAGTGGATCGGCAGGGGATTCGTCTCTCCCGGTATTGGGGGTGGAGATCGTGCTGTGTCTAGGAAAGCCATTACACCAAGTCCTTGGCCAAGGCAGGTGAGATTTACTGGTAGGTACTCCAGTAGTATCTCAGGGTGTTCAGGGCTTGTCTCCGACACAACTTATACAGCTATTGGGGGTCTGACGTTACTTGCCCCCTAGGCTGGATATGCGATACTCATAGACGAACGGACCGGACTGTATATACATTGTCACTGTTAGGCTCAGTAGGGTTTCCGGATGAGTTCGCTCATCGGCCTCCCTTGAGGTCAGTCCATGGGCAGCCGTTACGCACAGCTAGTGCCGCTGACGACTTGTGGTTAACCCACTGCCAGGATACTGACGAGTCATTAGAGTCCCCCACAGATAGTTTCCCAAGTTTGGGCAAAACGTTGTAGAGGCCAAAAGTTTTATGGCAGGGTTCGGAAAATGCACGTGCGTTTACGCACGTGTCATATTTCGGGCAGATAATACTGGTGGGCTTTGGTTTAAGCCGGATCCATGTATTATACAGAGTAGATATAATATCTTTGTCTCAGTTGCATTTGTATTCGGTCGTAATACAAATGCGGGTATGTTTATACTGTTACGGGGTTATCCTGAAATTCGTTTCGGGATCGCTTTTGGAAGTTGCCAGTTTCCAGTTTTCTATCACCCATCTTTATCATTCGGTTAAAGACGGATTTATCTTTTCTTGGGTGAGTCATGGTTCTAGAAGGTTCTAGATTTGGTGACTCATGGTTAGCATTTAATGTTATGGTGATTCATTGTTAAGCATTAATTGTGGTGGTGATGTGTTAATGTGAGTCATTCTTTAGCATTAATGTTTCTTGTTAACCTTAAGATATTTTGTGTGAGATCTTTTATCTTATGGTTACCTCTTTGCTCCTACACTCACCCCCCCACCTCTTCATATATGTGGCCGGCCCCTCCCCCCATTCATTCACTAACTTGATTGATTCATTTTGGAAAAAAAGATGATAGTTTTAGGTATATGGAAATTTCATAGCTCATTTCATTCCATCACCCGACTCAATTGGCAACTTCATTAACCGTTCGTCCATGGCTTTGGACGAAGCGAGACAAAGTCTTCTACTCATTCTCTACATCATTCTTGGTCGTCTCTTTTAGCAAACTTGACGAACGAGTTGTCTCGAGTCAGAGGCGGGAGCCCGTTTAAAGATCCGATGACGTGGTGCCACCTGGACGAGGAGATCGGAGATCGACGAGATCGGAGCAGCCGCAATGGAGCGTAGGATGACGGTTAAATAACGAAGGACTCGGATCGTTCGGTATAACCTTTCTACCCTCTTTACAGTTTGTTAGTTTAGCGTTAATGGCAGATCCGGGTTATAGTATGTGATAGCGCCAGTTATAAAAGTTTTTGTTCCGCATTTGGCGTCAGTTTGACGGCCGGGGCGCTACCGTAGACTTACAGTTCCAGACTGTGAGACCCGGCAGGAGGATGAGTATAGCGTCGTTCTGAACTAGCTTTAGAAATGTACGTGTATAAGATTCTGCCAGAGGGTTGTCGTAGTCAGTAGGAGCAGCGGAAGCATAGTGGACAAGTAGCTTATGTCTATTTATGGACTAAAGCAGATATAGCGGAGATAGATCATCTATTTCTGATATGACAGTCATAGGTTTGACTTCATCAGAATAGGGGATGGATCTGTTAAGAAGGTAGTAGGGTGCGATGTCCTGGTATTTGGGTGACATACACAGAGTAGGAAGTGAAATTCCTATACTACGATCGGTTATACTTTGGTTGTCACACAGTGGTTTCTCCACAAAGAATATAGATATAATATCAGACATTCTAGTTACTAGATCTATGGTTTTAGATCAAGATTTGGGTAGTTTCCCAATCTGGGTACTTAGACAGCATTCTAAAGGTATTTTAGAATGGACAACTCCTGGCACGGTAGTGTACCTGCAGTTGATGGAGTCACCCTCTCTAAAGGTGTCTTACAGACTAAAGGGGAGAAGGATGCGCATGATTGGCAGATCACTTGCTTAGGCAATTGAGTCAATCACGAGATGTCAAGTTCCGCACCAGATGTTGTTTTTGCAGTAGATGCAATAAGTTGATATTGATCCTATTCTGGAGAAACATTCAGAAGCAGTTTTAGAACATAAGTGGATGTTCTAGGTATATGATAACGGCAGCCTCCTTCGGGAGACGGTTATCATTCCAGGCTTCTAAGGTGACCTGGATGACAGAGTGACTGTCAGAGTTATAGTTTTCCCTCTGACGAGGGGCAGTATTTTGGACGGGTAGTCCAAGCGGATACTGAGGGAGGCATGGCGTAGGATATTGATTGGTTTCAGTTGACGATACAGTCTAAGAAGTTTGGATTTGGAGTTCATTTATGAACTAGGTCCCATCAGATATCCAGACATATTCTAAGACAGGTATTGCTCATTTCGGTAGATGGCTTTCTCCACGAACTTGAGACAAAGAGAGACATAGAAAGAAACATCAGGGCGGATCCACTCACTGAGGCTATTCCTCGAACGCAATAGTTTCGCAAACGGGCTTTGTGAGACTGATTAGTAGAGGAGTTGGGTGTTCGGTATCACACGGGCTGTGAATATGCGACATCGCAATAATTAGCCTTGAGTGCAAGTGGGAGATTGTTGGATATAGTGCCCTCAAAGTCAATTATTGGATCACAGGCACGTGATTGCAATGATTGAGGGAGGACCTATACCGGTAGGACAGTCTTACTTGAGAGGTTTGTTTACTATCTGGTTCGTCTTTATCATTGTATGCATGCTTTAAGTGACATTGTGGTTCACTATTACACGTTGATGGAGAATAGTATGCTACCATGGTTTGTCTTTATCATCGTGTACTGCTTTAGGTGACCTTACAGATCGCTATTGCACACTGATAGAGCCCTTAGGATTCTTGCTTGACGACCAGCAGTATGATGGCGATCATATACGTGGGAGCTGAAGTCTATAAACACATCCTTAAAAGGTCCCTAGTCGTGGGAGTTTCGAGACAGGGCATCGATACTCCATTAGTAGACTAGTGTATACAGTCGAGACCCCGACGAGGGGCGGTGGCCGGTATCACAAGCCATTGGTGTCAGTTGGTTCATCTAAGATGTATACAGGTGCTCATTGAGTTATGAGTACACCGGACAGGACTCGCCGGGAATATGCTAGTTGGTATTATACCTAACGTCACATAGCAGTTCCCTGGTGACATATGTACAGGTTAGTTCATCGACCTGAGATCTTCATTTTCCTCGTGTGAGTTCCCACTGTGCTTTGATTACTACCCTACCACGGCTCAAAAGAGTCGTGCAAACAGGTTTTAGTTGGGTACAGTCCCGAGCCACATGGAGGCAGTGAGCAGATCGGCAGGGGTTCGTCTCTCCCGGTATTGGGGATGAGGTCGCGCTGTGTCTAGGAGAGCCATTACACAAAGCCCTCGGCCGAGGCAGGAGATTTACTAGTAGGTATTCCAGTAGTATCTCAGGGTGTTCTGGGCTATACTCTGACATGACTTGTACCGCTATTGGGGTCTGACTTTTACCAACCCCCTAGGCCCGCCATGCGATACTCATAGACGAAGGGACCGGACTGTACGGATATTGTCACTGACAGGCTCAGTAGGGTGTCAGGAAGAGTTCGCTCATCGACCTCCCTTTTGGTCAATACTTGGTAGCCCGTTACGTACGGCTAATACCTCGGACGTGCTAGTGGTTAAATCCACAGCCAAAGTATTGACGAGTCTTTAGAGTCCCCCACAGACAGTTTCTCAAGTTTCGGGCGAAACGTTGTAGAGGCCGTATGATATATGGCAGGGTTCGATCTTATACGTACGGTATTGCACAGATCATGATCGGACGGATCATACTATTGGGCTTTGGTTTAAGCCGGATCCTAGTATTAGATTTGTTAGATTACTTTAGTCTCATCTCATTCGCATTCAGTCAGAATGCGGATGCAGGTATGTATATACAGGTGAGGGGCATCCTTGTGATCCGTCACGAGTTTACTTTAGATTTTGCCGTATCTTTTTATTCTTGCCATTTGGATTAATGTTTGTTAATGGAAATAATGAGCTATAATTTCATCATGAGATGCATTAAATGTGACATGGACTTCATTAGTGACTCATGGTCTCATTTTATGTGCTAATGTCACATTATATGATGGATTGGTGATGATTTGATAAGAAGAGAGAGAGAGGGGGGCTGCCTAATGAGAGGTTTGGTCTTGTAATTTTTTCACACTCTCTCACTCTCATTCTATCACAAGAAAAGAAAAGAAAAGGAAAAAGAAAGCTTCTTCTTCTTCTTCCTCCTCTAGCTCATTATATCCATTAATGGCTTCATCTCTAACCTCCATCCAAATCCATGGATGCAAGAGACAAAGTGATCACAAACATTCTCTACAACATTTTGGACACGTCGACTAGCACACATCGTGCCCGAGTTGCTTCGGATGAAGCGGGAGCCCATAATAAGACTCATAGATGTGGTGCCCTTTCCGACGAGGAGATCGAGACCGGAGTTGCCGCGGGGAGCTTGGGATGATGGCCAAAGACCGAAGGACACGGATCGATCGGTATAACTCTCTATCCTTTCTCTAGTTAGCTAGTAGTAGGTTAATGGTTCGATCCGGGTTTTAAGCATACAATAGCGCCGGTTTTTAAGTCAAGAAAAATTTTCATTTCCGCATTTTGGCCTCGGAAAGACGGCCGGGGCGCTACCGTAGTCTTACATTAGTTACTCATGATATTAAGAAAAAGCAGAATTTTATTCATAATAAAATAACTTATAACTTTTTCCAGATCTCTTCATACTTGAAAACCCTAGTTCTATTCAAGAGAGAGATGAGAGAGATATAAAACCCTAAGGCTATACAAGTACTTATATAGGGCTAAAAAAGATTGGAGAACAAATAATAGAATATATAAGAGAATCTACTTGTTAACAACTATAATAATCTAATTTAATTGCTCTGTTGGATACTGTTGCGAGCCTTTAGAATCTTCAAAAGAAGAAACTCTATATCTCACATTAATCTATGTGGAAAGAGGATCATGCCCATAAAAAATCTCATCGAACGGTCCAAAATCGACTGTTGATCCGCCACCGTTTTTTGGTTTCGTAGGTTCAGATTTTTTCTGTAGTTTTATCTTCAATTTAATTGATTTTTTAGCATATAAAATCTTGAATATTTCGCTGTATCTCTGTGGTTGCGTAGATCTTTGAATTGTTCCCAATTTTTTTTTATATAATTAGACAGGTTGATTTGTTGCTTTTGATTTGATTTGGTTTCTCCAACTAATTTGTTGTTGTAATGATTGATTCACCACTATTTGTTACATTCTTTGCTGATTTGTAATGATATTCCTAAATTTGTTACAAATTTACAAATTGTTTTATTGATTTTCTGAATAATTCCCTTAAGTCTCCATTATACGCACGTAATCCTTCTTTTAGGACATCTTTTCGCCCTTTTGTATTTAAGTCATGTTATCCATAATAATTCACAAAACGTATTCAGAACAGCATAATATATGACAATAACATAATAAATGGGTTAAAAATATGCAATAAATTACACCTATCAAATACCCCACACTTATCTTTTACTAGTTCTCAAGTAAATTTAGGGTTTCAAATTCTAAGCCAAACTAAACTATTATCTAACTAAATCCCACTCCATCTCTTATTCCTATAAAAGAAAATAAAGGAAACAAAATTAAGAAAATGAAAACTATATACAAAGATACAAATAAATAAGAAAAATACGAAAAACAAGAGTTTAAATTTTACTAGATTTTCAGTCGTCATGAACCATGCATTAATAGACTTTGATCTATGTCGAAAATTACTTCACCATCATTCTTTCAATTATTCCTACCTATTTTGCATCCAAACATGATCATATACCCCTACGTGTGTGTGAAAATATCATCTCTATACTTGGAGAAATCAATTCAAGATCTCATACTCTTTCCCTTAGCTCCCTATTATTTTTTTAATTGGCGGATCAAATTAATGAATTTGTTCCTATATTTTTCATACGACCGTTAATGTTTCGTGAGGCACTAACTAACCGATTACCGAATTTGATCACTTATTAGGCGTAAATAACAGTATCCTAATTTTACAACATTTAAGGCACAACAAATTATCCCAAACCAATTGGTCTAAGTCACTAAGTGATGAAGCATTATCGCTGAATTTTGTTATGCTATCTTGATAATTGAAAGACGGTGTTTATTTTTTTGGTGATATTAAATTCTTTTTTTTCCGTATTAGGGCATTACAGACAAGAGTATGAAAGGTCTCTTCTACTATCCCAAGTTTCAAGATGTGTGCATGTGCGTATAGTAAGGTATCAACGTTCAAATGTTTGGACTCAAAAATAGGCTCCACTTATATCTTCTCAAATCTAGTAACTCTTTCATGATAATAGCAATTTGGGAACGGGCACATGACAATTTAGTACTAGATCCATTTAACAATCCCTTTTTCTTATTTTTCTTAAAATCTCTCTCATTTATATACATTTTTCACTTTTTAATTTTCATTTTCAAAATTTTCTAATTTTTTTAAAAGAACCTAAAAATAAAAAAAAATAAAAGAATTTTTTTGTATAGAACCGCCCCCAACAATTAAATCAAACAACGTTCTCCTTGTGTTAGAGTACATACCTTGTTACACCCGCATAGTTGTATTTACCTTTGTTTAATTTTTCTTGGTTTCAAATTCTCAATACCTACAAAAAAAGATGTGGGTGTACATTTTGGTACCCAAACTAATTTGGGTTTATGGGGGTAAATTTTGGGGACCCAGTTTAAATTGGTATATAAAAATATATTTCTTTTCAACACACAAGAATATGCAAAGTGACCATGTTCACCATAATAGTGACAAGCGTGATTAGATATATCCATGGGACTAGATTTATGTTTAGAATAGTGGCTGAAAAAATTAAATGAAGAGCTTTTTTGAATTTTCGAAGTTTTAAGATTAATATCTCCTTTATTGAAAAATTTCTCTCTTTGCTTGGTAAAAGATCAATATTTTCCTGTTAAATTATAATTTTGTTTCTTAAAAGAAGCAATTTTCTCAATCAACTTTTCTTGAGAAATACAGGAAAATTTTAAACGATCAATTTCTCTTTTAAAAGATGAAACCAAATTATCATGATCATTTCTTAAAATATCACACGACAAAATCAAATTTTCATTTTCAGTGTTTAAAATATCGATAGTTTTTTATTGAATATCAATTTTTAAAAGAAACTCAATTTTCTCCTTCTTGAATTTATCAATTTGTGCCAGAAAAGTATTTCTCTTTTTCTAATCTATCAATCAAAACAATATTTCTCAAAACTTCTTGTGACCTAATAGAAGATTTTAAAATATCAATTTCACTAGTAAAAATTTCAATCAAACCATCATTTTCTCCCCTCACAAAATTTCAAAACAAAAACAAATTCTCTTTTTCGCTTTTTAAAGATTCTTTCAACGAAACCAATTCTTTTTTTTCCTTTTCTGACAACAAAATTTTATTTTCAAGGAAATTATTTCGAGATATTATTGTATTAAGTTAATGATGAAGACTAGGAGAAGTATCACTAAGTTGATCATGTATATCAACAACAGAAGAATCTCTCTCATCGTCATCACTATTAAATGCATCCTCTCTAAATATTTCTTTTAGCTCTTTCAATCCACCATCCTCAAAATTAAACACCTTATCGTGAGAAACTCCTTAAATCATATTGTCTTCATGATTTTTATCATATATATTGCTTTGTTGTCTTTATAGGTTAAAAATATTCAATTCCAATTTTAGATTCCCAAGGTAACTTGCATAGAACCATTACGACAGTTGATCAACGCGTATGAGGTGGCTAAGAATGGTTGATCAAAGATCACTCGGATTTGGTTCCTAGGGTTAGATACGGGTTGTGTTTTTAGAACAATGAAGTATACAAGGAATATAAATTCCCCTATCTTAAGTAACACATCCTTCATTTCACCCTTCAGATTCTTAATGGATCGGTCGGCCAATTGTAAAGTAATTTTCGTAGGTTGAAGATTACCAAATACTAACTGTTCATAAATCGAAAAAGGTAGAAAGTTCACACTAGCTCCTAAATCAAGTAAACCTTGGTTTATGACCTTGAAACCTATAGTGCAAGAAATGGTAGGACAACTGGGGTCCTTATACTTTACGGGTATTGTATTACAGATGACATCACTAATATTGCTGGCTAGAAAAACTTTCTTAGACACTTGTGTTTGCCACATTTTAGTGAATAGGTCTTTAAGAAATTTAGCATAGGAAAGAACTTGGTCAATCATGTCCAAAAGAGGAACGTTGACCTTAACTTATTTAAATGTCTCCATCATTTTCGCCACTTTATCATCTTACTTCTTGGCCTTTAAACATTTTAGATATGGTGCTCAAGACTCAAGAAGGATATCTATAGAAGTGTCACGACCCGGAAAAGGCACGTGACTGGCAATTAAATCATGTGATGTCTATAGGACCCCACCTAATTCAAGTAAGCCAAAAACCCAGAAATCTAAACCTTTTAGGGAAAATAGTGGAGGTGGAGTTTTGAAAGAATGGTATAATGAAATCAATTTCTTTCTTTAGTACATAAGTAATAGTATGTGAAAACATAGTCTTTGTATCTAACTTTAAAACGTTTTCGTCATTGAAAATTTGGGTAGCACCTCCTTTGTAAAACTTAACCCGAAAATGATACAACAATATAATATAAGGTATCCCAAAGCGAGAGCTAGCTCTTTGTCAAATGGCGGAAACAACTACGCAAGTAAAGCAAATATACAACACCGAAGGCGAGGATCAAAACTCAGAGAGAAGGCAATGAAAACTAAACAACAGGAAAACCAGAAACAACAACAAATACATAAGCGCGACTCTAAGGCCGAAAGAATATACAAACTATGGTTATCTAAGTGTACGAAATATACAAGTCTGGTAGATGGAGCTTAACTAGATACAACTGAAATAAATATACAATATATATACTGGTGGTCACGAAGCAAATGTATCGCACCTATCCAGCAATCACCGTGAAGAAAGTGAAGTGCCAGCAAGCCGCAACGGAACCTGTATGGCTAAACCTGCAATGAAACTGTAGCACAACGGGAGTGAGTTGCCAACTCGTGAGTAGAAGACATCACCGAATAGAACCCGAATGTATGACGGTCTCCTAAGTCATACGATACAGTACAATAAAAATAGTAGCACGACAACATCGAGTAACAGTAGAGGTGATAATATAGGCATGTAAGTAAGGTCAGGTACTCGTGTCCGTGTCATAAAATAACTACATGTCACATGTATGATGTATGAACGCATCACTAAATAAGCGTGTCCAGCAACAACACAGAAAGAAATCAGGATAAATCTGAGTGTCAAGTATCGACACTCGAAAATATCATGAAAACCGTATCCATCAGCGACACAAAAATTCTCATAAATCTCGGGCTCCGTCAGTTCGGATCGACCCAAATCATCTGATCACACGACTATGGTCGGTATCCTCCGAATGTCCGCCGCGTCAAACATCACTGGTAGGTAGTACTACCCTGCCAGGCTCAACTTCTCTCTATAAGACCTTCTTACCCTAAGATACCTTACCGGGTCCACCATGTACCCGCAGACGGCGTCTCACTCCTCGAATCAGGTATGTGTACAAACGTGTCTCAAGAACCGAGAAAACTCATGATGGACGCTACACACATCATATCACGAGAAAACCGCAATTTCTATTTAAAAATTGATATAAGTTTTATGAAATTCCTTTGCGGTTTTCCCAATTCCAGAAATCTCATGAATACGGAAATCTCCAAGAGAATCACAATATATGCAGTATATAATGAGATAATAAAAACTGATATAAAGCCAATAATCAGTGTATAACTAGAATGTACGGATTCAAATGCATGTGGTATTCTAAATAAGAGATACAACTCTACACTAGCATTCTAAGATTATATAAATGGAATAAAGGTTCTCTAGGTTGTACGTGGCATGGCAATTACCGATGATGAAGTGTGTGAGCCGGCAAGCAAGTGTACATGCAACATACACATCATTGGTAATGGTGTTGGTGTCCTAACAGACGAGCTCATAATAGCAAAAGAAGACACATGTATATATGAAATGCAATGAGAGTAATATGAATATAACGGAAAGGTGAATAGTGAATGCAACAATAATAAAATACACATATCTGTATACGAGTCATACAGTTTTAGTGTTTGGAATAACACCAATCATGGTTTTTAGAAAAGTAGAGGCTGCGGTGTTTTTGAGAAAAGATATGTCCTTTGAAAAATCCGTAGCATCTCTCGGATTGTCTTTTGAAAATACTCACGTTTCGTTAATTTTGAAAATAGGTATGACTCGAGCCTAGTCTAACATCTACCTAAACAACTAAAAGACTAAACTAAGAACCTAGTTGGAAGAATAAGAAAATCAAAATATATTCCGAGTCGATATATCTAATAGTCGGCGATCCAGCCTCAGAATATTACGTACGGTAATATCTAATGTACAGCATCCTCGAGTCAGGAGTGCGGATCAATCATCATATGTACCTCGTATGGTAAAATCCATCGTACGGCATCCCCAAAATCCAGGGTACGGGGCAAATATCATAATAAATTATCATTCGTACGGTATCAATCGTCATACAATATCAATATTCTAAATCAGTGGTATGGATATAAGGTCTCGTACAATATATTTTATCATCAAATCACATGTTATCGCATGCTTGTATACACATCGCCCAACGATCCTTTATCATATCATATCATAAATAGTATCTTTACTCAATCTCATATCATAACCTCACGGTATCATACCCGATCATATCGACCCATAATCATATAACACATAATATCCCTATCTCTCATGTATATGTATATATATACACATACAAACATACATATATATACACATATACACACAAAAATCAAGTGTTTGTGTATGCGTGTGTGTGTGTGTGTGTGTCTACGTATAACCTGCAATTCGGCACCAAGATAATCATCCTATGTATAGGTCTTCCTAGACCAACCTAATCTAACCTAAGGTCTTCTAAATACCCTATTTGCTAAGTATCCAAATATCGCATCCAAACTTACTAATATAGTAATACCCTATTCTACTGTTGCGGGGGTGCTATACGCTATCCACCCGACTTCTCCCGTAGATATACAACTACTCATCTTGATCCTTGCTTGCCGAAGTCAACAAAGCCACGCTCTCCCTTGTCGTACGAAGTTTATGCGAAGGTGCCTACATTTCAACGAATATCGTATCGTAAACGGGAATCAATTACGAGAAATTTGATACGGCATACGAAGGGTACATAGGTTAGAACCTACGAACTACGCATGCAAGAATAGCCAAAAAATCCTCGATGTCGATGTACAAACGTCAAACCACCGAGTTAAAACACAAATACCAAAACCAAAGTCATTAAAAAGTCGTAAAAAAACAGAAACTCATGAAAACACCTTCTGATTTTTCCTCAGGTCTTAACCAATTTTTTATATGGGGTAGGTCTAATTTACTGAAAATGGAGTCATGGACCAAGCATGAGGCAATTTCCTCGTACCAAGGCCGCAATTTGCGGCCAAAAGAAGATTATTTGCGGCCATGATAAGGAGTTGGGGTCTCGGGTCTTGGGATAGCTTCTAGGTTGCCTGCACACCTCTGAGTAATCGCTAAATATTTTTCAGGTCCCCCGGGTCATAACAGATTCCTAAACATCATCACAAATTCCACAAGTTCTGATATCGGCAAATTCAAAGTTCAAGTTTTTGGGGTTAAGTCTCTGGTTTGTCCAGAATTCTAACACTAGATGGGTTGTGGTCACAACTAAATCTCAAATACACCTTTACACTTCATAATATCCCCTAACCCTCATTTTGGAAAATTCTAACCTTACTAATCTACACAAGTTTTACTCTAAACCACACTAAAATATGAGGAAAACAAGATTCTAAACTAATGGTGTAGGAATATACCTCATTTAGCAACTCAAGAAAATTCTTGAGTTGCTCAAAATCTTCAAAATCCAAACTTGATACCTCCACAGGGTTGGTAGTGGGGTTAGAATCATTTTTTGTGAAGGTGATATGGTGGTTTGAGGTGGTTTTTGGGGTGGCCAAAGGTTGTAGAGGAGGTGGAGGGTGGGGAGATGAAGGAGGAGGAGAATGGTGAAGAGAAAATGTAGAAGTGAAGAAGAGAAACCATGAGTGTGTATAGAAGTTTCCTTCTTTCCCTCTCTCTCTCTCTCACATGCCCCATGATACTTGTCCCATCAAGTCACTCTCATCTCATTTCTTTTCTTTTTCCCTTTTTCTAAAAATCAAGAGCAAAATCAAGTTTAAATGTAATGAAACATAGCCATGGTTCAATAAAATGTGACAAGTGTTTTTGCAACATATCATGTTGCATGTCGTGCACGTAAGTATGATTAGTGCATGATTAGTGAATATTTATCAAGTTTAGAAATAAACTCGTATACAAATAATTGTATAATTAATTATAAAATACCCAAATCAACTTAACACCTTCAAAATCAATAATTATATAAATTTCCAAATATTTTCTAATATTTATAAAATTTACTGTTTTAATTATTTAATTTCCCAAAAATAACATTTTATTTTCTGAAATGTTACAATCTTTACCCTTAAATAAATTCTGTCCCCAAATTTAAATTTAAACTCCCCCAAATACTTAAAATATTTCATCAAAACAATCACGTCGTAGGGGCTCCGAAATCACGAATACATAAAACGTACCATAGTGCAGTGCATGCGCAATGAAAACAAGTATAAAGCTCAAAATCAAAACCCCGTCAAACGCAAATGAAAGTGCATGCAAAATCCTCTTCAAATTGTCGTGTGATACGCGTATCACGGCACAAGTAGCGGATGTTCATTATAAGGGAAATAGTTATACATATATACATATCTTTTGTTTAACATATACGTCCCGCCTTTGAAAAATGATTTAGAAAGTTTTTTTTTGTAAAGTTTCGTGTCATCATGGACACGTAGGAAAATATCGAGACTATAGCTCATTTTTTTGGTAAAGTTTCGTGTCATCATGGACACGTAGGAAAATATCTAAACTACAGCTCGTTTTTTATTTTGAAAAACATCCCTTCCGTAAATTTTGATGCATGCAAAATATTCAGGTACTGTCCTCAGACTAGTCATGTTTGGTTACTAAACCATATAGTATATAAGTCTTGAAAACATGATGCTGGAGATGGAACCAATCTCAATAAAGTATATAAAATGTCATGTGCGTATGGTGCGTACGGAAATCGAAATCAAATACAAGTACCATAGATGTGTACAGAAACAAAATCTAAGTGCAACAGGTGTGCACGACAACAATATCAGGTACATCCAATATGCACGAAAAATCTCGATTTAGTGCATCTGGTGTGCACAAAATCGCATTAAGTGCGCCAAGTGTGCGCAAGAATCCAAATCAAGTGCACAAGGTGCACAAAAACAAATATCGAATATCACAATCGAAATCGATGGTATACAATATACACCAATCCAAATCAGATATACCATAGTATATAAACTCGTAAACGTATGCATCTGCGTGCACAAAATCATGTCAAAGTACTGAAAGCACGTGTACATTACACCGAATGCATAAGTCAAAATCATGTGCAACCCTTATCCACGAAATCAAATCAAATATCCCAGAGTGCATAAAATAAAATCGAGCGCAAAGAATATGCACAAAACAAAAATCAGCACAACTGATGTGTAGAAATAAGAATCATATCCCCCTGTGGTGCACATAGAAAATATCAATCATAAAACAAATCGTCATAATACCGAAATCAAACATGGAAAATGTGATATCCGAATCACCAAGTCGCATAATATAATTAACTATCGTCGATGTGCCCCTCCTTTAATGTCGAAAGGTGCTGGTGCATCCAAGGCTGGCAGAGCAAGATACCTACCTGCCTCCTCGGCTCGACAACCCGATTCGGAGTACTAACGGAAATAGTCCCCATTTAGGTGCTTCTCTGAAGATTTCCTGATCAAATAACACGGTCACTCGTAACATATCTCGTCAATGATGGCAAACTCTGGCCCACTAAGTGTGCCTGATACGACCGATTTTGGGTCCAAGTCTTCTTGTGTAGTATTCCAGGAAGTTTCTGTCAGAGTCTCTCCTAAATCACATCTCTGCATGACTGCTCGGAAGTTAGCACTCTTTAATTAATCCACTTATTGTTTCAGAACAGCTGCATCCTCTTCATGACTTCCTTCTGGAAGATATATCTGTATTCAACGCCTCTGTGTGCGTATCACATCCTTGGTGTCAACGGAGTGGAACGTCCTATCGTCAAGATCTCGTACGAACCTCTTACTCCGCTTTCATTCAGTATGGACCAATTCGGAATTATCTCCTCGTAGCTGTGTGGACGGTGCTCCAAACGACTGCACTCAAATCTAGAGTCTCTTTCGAAACTACGAACTCGGCATCTCAAATATCCTGTAGAAGGCATCTGGCCAATTACATTCTCAGGAACTCATCCAAATCATCGGAGTAATGCGCTTCCACCCATCCTGTCTCGATCGACTCATTACATACCTGTGTGAGGTCATCTTCTAGCTGAAGTTAGCCAATCTAGTGATCTCGTATCGGGGTATCCAAATGAACACGTCCTAGTTATTCATCCATGGGTGACTAGAGATCTTCTATCATATCCCCAAGTGTAATCTCACGCTGCATTAGCTTCAATGATCTGGGAACGATATCTTATCAACTCAGCAACAGCTGGCTCATCTGTCTGCATGGTAGACAACGTTTCAATCATCTGAAGTAGATGGTTTATCAGCAGTCTTCATATTCTAGCCGGCTTCTAGCAGTGGCCCGATCATCTGGTGTAGATCTCGAATGCTCGCGTCAACAAGAAATCCAAGTCAAACAATATATCAAAATATTCGTGTCACCGGAATACATTCTGGTCAGTCCTCGTCCATGACGAGCTCGCTCTGACCGCATCTCTAGCCGCAGCTCTCTCTGCTTGTATAGCCATGGTAACGAAAACCACGATCAAACATCGATGAGGATAGCTAATAGGAATGAATAGAATACGGTGCAAAGAAATGTACATACTAAATCTTCTTAAACGGAGTAGCGTATCGTAAGTATGCCGCGGAACATACACACGGTATGTCACTCTACTTATATCACCTACTCCATCAACCAAGGTCAACCCACACGACGAAAGTTCGGGTCTAATACCCCCTCGGTCAAGTCTAAGTTCCGTAAGGTCAAGCCTAGGTTCCAAATATATATAAGCCATAGACTCCGCATAGTCAAATCTAAACTCGAACCAAGGTTAAACCTAACGCTCTGATACCAACTTTGTCACGACCCAGAAAAGGCACGTGACTGGCACTTGAATCATGTGAAGCCTATAGGACCCCACCTAATTCAAGTAAGCTAAAAGCCTAGAAATCTAAATCTTTTAGGGAAAATAGTGGAGGTGGATTTTTGAAAGTATGGTATAATGAAATCGAGTTCTTTCTTTAGTACATAAGTAATAGTATGTGAAAACATAGTCTTTGTATCTAACTTTAAAACGTTTTCGTCATTGAAAATTTGGGAAGTACCTCCTTTGTAAAACTTAACCCGAAAATGATACAACAATATAATATAAGGTATCCCCAAGCGGGAGCTAGCTCTTTGCCAAATGATAGAACTACCACGCAAGTAAAGCAAATATACAACGCCGAAGACGAGCATCAAAACTCAGAAGGAAGGTAATGAAAACTAAACATCAGGAAAACCAGAAACAACAACAAATACATAAGCGCGACTCTAAGGCCAAAAGAATATCCAAACTGTGGTTATCTAAGTCTACGAAATATACAAGTCTGGTTGATGGAGCTTAACTAGATACAACTGAAATAAATATACAATATATATACTGGTGGTCACGAAGAAAATGTATCGCACCTATCCAGCAATCACCATGAAGAAAGTGAAGTGCCAGCAAGCTGCAACGAAACCTGTATGGCTAAACCTGCAAAGAAACTGTGGCACAACGGGGGTGAGTTGCCAACTCGTGAGTAGAAGACATCACCGAATAGAACCCGAATGTATGACGGTCTCCTAAGTCATACGATACAGTACAATAATAATAGTATCATGATAACATCGAGTACCAGTAGAGGTGATAATATAGGCATGTAAGTAAGGTCAGGTACTCGTGTCCGTGTCATAAAATAACTACATGTCACATGTATGATGTATGAACGCATCACTAAATGAGCGTGTCCAGCAATGACACAGAAAAAAATCAGGATAAACCTGAGTGCCAAGTATCGACACTCGAAAATATCATGAAAACCGTGTCCATCAGCGACACAAAAATTCTCATAAATCTCGGGCTCCGTCACTTCGGATCAGCCCAAATCATTTGATCACACAACTATGGTCGATATCCTCCGGATGTCTACCGTGTCAAATATCACCGGTAGGTAGTACTCCCCTGCCAGGCTCAACTTCTCTCTATAAGACCTTCTTGCCCCGGGATACCTTACCGGGTCCACCATGTACCCGCAGATGGCGTCTCTCTCCTCGAATCGGGTATATGTACACACGTGGCTCAAGAACCGAGAAAACTCATGGTGGACGCTACACACATCATGTCACGAGAAAACCGCAATTTCTATTTAAAAATTGATATAAGTTTTATGAAATTCCCTTGCGGTTTTCCCCAAATCCAGAAATCTCATGAATACGGAAATCTCCAAGAGAATCACAATATATGCAGTATACAATGAGATAATAAATACCGACATGAAGCCAATAATCAGTGCATAACTAGAATGTACGGATGCAAATGCATGTGGTATTCTGAATAAGAGATACAACGTCTACACTAGCATTCTAAGATTATATGAATGGAATAAAGGTTCTCTAGGGTGTACGTGGTATGGTAATTACCGATGATGATGTGTGTGAGCTGGCAAGTAAGTGTACCTGCAACATACGCATCATCGGTAAAGGTGTTGGTGTCCTGACAAACAAGCTCATAATAGCAAAAGAAGACACGTGTATATATAAAATGCAATGAGAGTAACATGAATATAACGGAAAGGTGAATAGTAAACGCAACAATAATAAAATACACATATCTGTATACGAGTCATACAGTTTTAGTGTTTGGAATAGCACGAATCGTGGATTTTAGAAAAGTAGGGGCTACGGTATTTTTGAGAAAAGATATGTCCTTTGAAAAATCCGTAGCATCCATCGGATTGTCTTTTGAAAATACTCACGATTCATTAATTTTGAAAATAGGTATGACTCGAGCCTACTCTATTATCTACCTAAACAACTAAAAGACTAAACTAAGAACCTAGTCAGAAGGATAAGAAAATCTAAATATATTCCGAGTCGATATATCTAATAGTCGGCGATCCAGCCTCAGAATATTACGTACGGCAACATCTAACGTACAGCATCCTCGAGTCAGGAGTGCGGATCAATCATCATATATGCCTCGTATGATAAAATCCATCATACGGTATCCCCAAAATCCAATGTATGGGTCAAATATCATAATAAATTATCATTCGTACGGTATCAATCGTCGTACAATATCAATATCATAAATCTGTGGTACAGATCTAAGGTCTTATACAATCTATTTTATTATCAAATCACATGTTATCGCATGCTTGTATACATATCGCCCAACGATCCTTTATTATATCATATCATAAACAGTATATTTACTCAATCTCATATCATAACCTCACGGCAACATGCCCGATCATATCGACTCATAATCATATAACACATACTATCCTCATCTCCCGTGTATATGTGTACACACACACACACACACACACACACACACACACACATGCACACAAAAATCAAGTGTTTGTGTGTACGTGTGTGTGTGTGTCTACGTATAACCTGCGATTCGCCACCAAGGTAATCATCCTATGGATAGGTCTTCCTGGATCAACCTAATATAACCTAAGGTCTTCTAAATACTCTACTTTCTAAGTATCCAAATATCGCATCCATACTTACTAATTTAGTAATACCCTATTCTACTGTTGCTGGGGTGCTATACTCCATCCATCCGACTTCCCCCGTAGATATACATCTACTCACCTTGATCCTCGCTTGCCGAAATCAAAGACGCCACGCTCTCCCTTGTCGTACGAAGTCTATGCAAAGGTACCTACGTTTCAAAGAATATCGTATCATAAACGGGAATCAAATACGAGAAATCCGATACGGCATACGAAGGGTACATAGGTTAGAACCTACGAACTATGCATGCAATAATAGCTAAAAAAATCCTTGATGTCGATATACAAACGTCAAACCACCGAGTTAAAACACAAATACCAAAACCAAAGTCATTAAAAAGTCGTAAAATGAAGACAGAAACTCAAGAAAACACCTCCAGATTTTTCCTCAGGTCAAATTAGCCAATTTTGCATATGGGGTAGGTCTAATTTACTGAAAATAGAGCCATGAACCAAGCACGAGGAAATTTCCTCGTACCAAGGCCGCAATTTGCGACCAAAAGAAGATTATTTGCGGCCATGATAAGGAGTTGGGGTCTCGGGTCTTGGGGATAGCTTCTAGGTTGCCTGAACACCTCTGAGTAATCGCTAAATATTTTTCAGGACCCCGGGTCATAGCAGATTCCTAAACATCATCACAAATTCCACAAGTTCCGATATCGGTAGATTCAAAGTTCAAGTTTTTGGGTTAAGTCTTTGGTTTGTCCAAAATTCTAACACTAGATGGGTTGTGGTCACAATTAAATCTCAAATATACCTTTACACTTCATAATATCCCCTAACCCTCATCTTGGAAAATTCTAACCTTACTAATCTACACAAGTTTTACTCTAAACCACACTAAAATATGAGGAAAACAAGATTCTAAACTAATGGTGTAGGATTATACCTCATTTGGCAACTCAAGAAAATTCTTGAGTTGCTCAAAGTCTTCAAAATCCAAACTTGATGCCTTCATAGGGTTGGTAATGGGGTTAGGATCATTTTTTGTGAAGGTGATATGGTGGTTTGAGGTGGTTTTTGGGGTGGCCAAAGGTTGTAGAGGAGGTGGAGGGTGAGGAGATGAAGGAGGAGAAGAATGGTGAAGAGAAAATGAAGAAGTGAAGAAGAGGGACCATGAGGGTGTGTAGAAGTTTCCTTCTCTCCCTCTCCCCCTCTCTCTCTCTCTCTCATATGCCCCATGATACTTGTCCCATCAAGTCACTCTCATCTCATTTCTTTTCTTTTTCCCTTTTTCTAAAAATCAAGAGCCAAACCAAGTTTAAATGTAATGAAACATGGTCATGGTTCAATAAAATGTGACAAGTGTGTTTGCAACATATCATGTTGCATGTCATGCACATAAGTATGATTAGTGCATGATTAGTGAATATTTATCAAGTTTAGAAATAAACTCTTATACAAATAATTGTATAATTAATTATAAAATACCCAAATCAACTTAACACCTTCAAAATCAATAATTATATAAATTTCCAAATATTTTCTAATATTTATAAAATTTACTATTTTGATTATTTAATTTCACAAAAATAACATTTTATTTTCTGAAATGTTACAAGAAGATGGATGGAATGAGAGTATATCAATAGATGTCGGCTGTGTAAGTGTGGTAGGAGACTGTTGCTCCTTATTAGCCGGTATCCCTTCTGAATTTTTGGGCATCCTAACCTGATTATCAACCCATTTTCCCGATCGCAAAGTAATTATAGCATTTTCTAGTGTGGGATTTGCACATGGATCTTTTGGATTTGTTACAGGTTGGCTAGGTAAGATGCATATTTCTCGTCCTTCCAATACTGCAACTAGCTGGCCAGTTTGCTTTTCAATATTTTCCAGCTGTTTTTCAACCCTATTAATTATAGTATTTTCGTCACCACACCCTTATTGTGTGTTGGGTTGGGATGGATTGGGCGGAGGACCTTGTCTTATATTTTGGATTTGTTGGCTTGTGTTGCTTTGATTCCATTGTAAATTAGGGTGGCTCATCCATCCTTGGTTATAAATTTGATAATAAGGATTATTATTATTATTATTTTGATATGCACCAATGGAGGTCTCTTGCCCTTGAGGACCGCTTAGAAGGAGACATTCTTCGAAAATGTGAAACGGGTCTTGACAGTTTAGGCAAGAAGAGGGTTTGCTGATTTTTTGGATGGGGACAGTTATAGTTGATAGCTTTTCTATTGATTTTCTTATTGCTGCTAGCTCGGCTTACATCCCTATAGTAGTTTCAACTGCGTGTAACCCTTCCCTAGATGTCGTCAAAGCTCACTCACAAGTACCACCCATTGCATCGTTTTATCAAATAATTCTTTTAGAAAGTTACATACGTCGTCTTCCTTTTTCATTATAAAGTCTCCTTGACACATCGACTCTACCATAAGTTTAGACTCCATACCATCATACACTGTCTGGCATAATCCCCACTTAGTTATACTGTGATGTGGGCATTTAATGATAAAGTCTTTAAAACGTTCAAAATATTTCCAAAAAATTCCCCCGGTTTTTGTGAAAATGTCCTAATTTCATTTCTGAATTTAGCGGTTTTAAAATGCGGGTAGAATTTTTTAAGGAAAGTTTTAGTAAACTCTGGAAGTGTTTGTTAGCACCACCACTAGGTTTTACTAACATCAAGCATACCAATTTAAAAAATTTTGGGTGCTAATTAACACTAAACAAGAATCGAAACTAGATGATTAGGGTTTAACTATGATATAAAAAAATATAATACTAAAAGAAGGAGGTGGCTACAACCTTTGTAGACCATGTCCTTCTCTTCTCAAGCTCCGGCTTGTAGCCCCTACGACTCCTCGTAGCTCCACTTCAAGTTTGAAGAAGCTCCCTTCGCGATCTTCGTGCCGAAGATGATCCATCCGAAACTCCACTAATCCAAGCTAGCTCTTCACTAAACTCTTTAGTGAAGAAAACACACTACACTCAAGTGCTAATTTTGGTGAATTAGGGGTTTTGTTTGCTTACTAGGGTTCTCACAAGTTCAAGGGTTCACAACTCATGTGAGGGATTGAGCTTGGAGATAGAGGATGTAGAAGATGGAGAGAGATAGAATGGCTAAAGCAAAATGAGCAAGCAAGTCTCAAGTGAAGAAAAAATGGCTCACCCTTGTATTCACTTATTGAAGCATACAATTTATTCCAATAATAAATTGCACCCATACTTCAATAGTGAATACAAATTAATAAGATAATAGAAAATCTCATGCCTTGCCATACCACAAATATCTCCTCAACTTTCCACCTCATTTTCTATTTTCATAAAATAGAAAATGAATCATGCTTCATATATATATATAAGAAAATAATTAGTGAGAAATAATATTAGTTAATGTATAATTATATCAAATATAAATATACAACAAATTATTAAATTAACACTTGATTTAATAATCCGGTTATATCACATATAACCGACTAATATCATTTATCTGTATATCACATTATCAAATCAACACTTGATTCGATAATCTGGTTATATCACATATAACCTAACTGATAACAAATAACCGCCAGATTAGAATACGGTATCACATACTCGTATTTAATTAGGCCCCCGCACATATCAGCATATGTGCCCTACTTCGTTTCGCTTGAATACGGAAACTTCTATGTGGACTCTAAAGACTCGTCAATACGCCAGCAGTAGGTGATGATCGCATCGGTCACCCACAAGCCGTCAGTAGTGCTAGATGGACGTAACGGCTACTTAGGTATTGAGCGAATAGAAGGTCAACAAGCAAGATTGTCCAAACTCCCATGAAGCCTATAGGTAACACTTACTGTACAGTCCGGTCTCTTCGTCTGATATGTCGCATATCGAGTCTGGGGGTGGAATCGTTAGACCCTAATAACTTGATAAGTCATGCCGATGTGTGGCCTATAACGGTACGAGAAACTACTAATAACACTTACCAGTAAATCTCATCAACAGCCCTGGCCAGGGACTTTCAGTTATATCCAATCAAGCATAGCGCAACATCAACTCCCTATACCGGGAGAGACGAAACCCCTCATATCGCTCATTGCCTCCATATAACTCGGGACTGTACCCAAAATCCACCTGTTTGCATGACTCCTTTGAGCCGTGGTAGGGAGGAAATCAAAGCATAGTGGGAACCACACAAGACTCTATGACGATCTCGGGTCTACAGACTAACCTGTACCAGTGTCACCAGAGAACTGCTATCTGACGATAGGTATGGTACCATCTAAGGGTTCTTGGCGAGTCCTGTTTTGTGTACCCATTCTCTAATGAGCACCTGTGTAAAATCTTTGATGTCAAACACCAATGTTTATGGGATCAACCATTGCCCCATACAGGATCAAGAAACATATACACTAGTCTACTCTGAAATATCGATGCCCTGTCTTGATATCCCCTCGACTATGAACAATTAAAGGATGTGCTTGTGGACTACACAAGTCCCAGTGGTATGATCCACATCATAGTCTTGGTAGTCAAGCCAACATCTTAAGGGCTTTATCAACAAGTATCAGAGAGACAGTATAATAATACAAGTGTACATGTTAAGATAAAGAGCAACCAAATAGCATACTATTATGTCGAGCAAGAAAGTCTTCTATATATATGTCCAAACATCCATTATAATATATGTAAGAACCCTAAACTTTCTGTACATAATTTTTTTCAAAATACAGAAAGGAATACCTAACCCTGAGCACAAGTTATAAATTTAATTTGCTTTTGAACAGCAAGAAATCACTTATAGCTCATTGGTAAAACCTTACACTGCTGTGACATAGCCCCTGTGATCGAATCCCCCCAGCCACATATATTTTTAATTGATTTTTTTTAATCTTTTAGAAGCTCAAAAGTTTGCACGTATACTACACGTAAAATAAAAGGTCACACAGAAATCAAACATGTGCATTAGGCTAGTTGAAGCGATTAGGACACGTGGCGGAGATCTGAGCCCCCAAGTCCCTAGATGGACCGGCGAGATGTCTCATGGGGCCGGCGCCGCCGGCCCCCCATAGGTAATGCTCCATTTTTTTTCTCTAACCCCTTGGCGTCCCCCCTTAACCCCTGTATTGTTTGTTTTTATTAAAAATAAACAGAGAATTAAAAAGTGGCATTAAACCAAATTTTAAATGCATTTTTAATTCTCCAATTCATTACGCTAAACCCTAATTTTTCCTATAAATACCACACTACATTTCACCCCTCCTCATTCAGAAATCCCATACAAAACCTCTCTAAAAATTCCAAGTCCCAAGTTGTACAAATGGAGTTAGCAAAAGTCGAGATTCCGGCGACGTTTCGAGAAAAATACGGCGACGAAACGACTTCCCAACGATTCCAATAGCTTCCTCTATATCTCCTCTTTATATTCAATCTATAAGTTCCTTTCACCCTTCTCAACTTCTAGTCTTAAATATCTTCTTTTCAAAACCCGTCAGAAGCGGAGTTATTCCGACTTCCGACTCTCTTTTCTTTAAAAACACAATTTATCTTAAAAAATAAATTACCATATCTTCTTATAATGTTTAACAAACATAAATAAACACATTAGAATAAGTTTCATCTCAAAATAATTCGTATTGCAATTTCTATTTCACTTTTACAGTAAAATACCATCATGTTTACATACGACATTGTTTATTCATTTTACCGATAATACATTTAGAAAACTCATGAGGTAATGACCTACCTCATCACAACACACATTCTTGACATAGCACGATAACTGGTGGTACATTAGTTTGTGAGAAAATACGAGTTTACATTTAAATACCATGAACATTCAAAAACCGTTTTCTTTAAAAGTGTATTACTTAATTCCTTACAAATACGTCTCTACAACCTATTTTGGGGAACCCCGATCGGGATGGTGCAGGTTATCGCACATTCTCGGGCCTGGTAGAGCGAAATGCAGACCTCCGAAAGGAGCATTCGATCTCGATGGAATTTTTAATGCAATTTTTAAGAAAAATATGATTTCTATTTAATAAATAAGTTCTATTTTTATAAATATATATAAATACTATCAAAATATCTACTTTAAATATACAATATATATATTCCATATTTTCTAAATCAAAGGAATCGCAAATTTCATGAAACTACCTTTACAATTCCAATATTACACTAAAATACCATATACATTGAAATCTAGGTTATATCCACTAGAATATTTCACTTTATAAAAATTACAATTATGAAAACCCTAAAAAGGATAATTAAACACTTGAAGTGTATTTTGAAAATATATCAAAGCTATTTTTCATAAAAACCCCTCAAGTTATATTAATTTATAATAAGGACCCTAGTAAACATAGGTTTAAGCGGGACCGGTTCTCTTAAACCTCAGGGAGCCGGAGAATATGGGTGCTTGCCTATCTAAGGTAGACAACCTAAAAATGGTGTTATCAACACGGTAGTTTTCTTGGAAAAAGACACAAATCCTGTTGTCCATGTGCAGCAATTAGCGATAAGTCCAAAACAATCAAGACTTCAATTCTATTTAAAAGTCTGACTCAGTTCGAGTCATGGTCAAATCTGATTATAAACTATCTTGAATTCAATTCAAGTATAACTCCATTTCAATATGAATCCATGAATGCCAGAATACAATCTATAACAACATGAACATGACTTGAACTCAACCATGGATATACTCTGTTTACATGACTATCCATTTATATCCATTCCGTTTACCCGATATCATGGTTTCGGCAAGTCGTTTACAACCATTCATTACATTACACCAATACATAAGATATTACGGGGGTTTTAAACGGGTAGACTAGCACAGAACATGTTAAAGGTGGCACGAGGTGGTCACTAAAAGACGTAACTACATCCATGTCGTTGTTCCATGGTTTTATCGATGGAGCTTTGTTCTACTGGTCACCAAAGTCCACGGTGTAAGTTGGACTCCTCTCGTATACACTGGCATATTCTGTACCAAGCTACAAACAACGACGTTAACATTATAATCAAACATTGCTAGTTATACTCTCTTATCTGTCTATTCTACTTCTCTCTTTCTTTGAGACTTACCGAGCGATTGTTCGCTGATGGCATTCATATTTCTCTTCTTTCTTTGCAATATTGTCAGGAGGACCCGACGCTGAGGAGTTCGAGACCAGCCAGGAGCATTTCGAACCGACCACTGAGTAGCACGACCATTAGGCTTTACTTGTACATACTTTTCACTTCAGTTATGACATTGTTTAGGCATTGCATTACAGACTTGTATTTACTTTCCAGTATTATATTGTAAAGAAATGTTGAATAAATAAAAGTTGATGTTCATTTATATTCATGTTTCTTGTGTACATTTTATTTTATATTGCTTAGATACGCTTAGCGTGTATACTTCTGAGTAAATACGTCGTGTGGCCCGTCTGTACACTAGGAAGCGGGGCGTGACAATATACATCAATGTACAATAATGGCCTCTATGGCAAACATATCCCTAACAATCTCCCACTTACACTAAGGCCAGTTGTTGTAGTATCTCATACCCAACATCACAAATAGTCTCTCGAATTGCGTCTGGGGGAGGGCCTTCGTGAGTGGATCCGCAGTGTTATCCTTCATGTCAACTCTCCTGACCTCGATCTCCCGTCGATCTACTATCTCCCGGATCAGGTAATACCGCCTAAGAATATGTATGGATTGTTGATGGGTCCAGGGTTCCTTAGCCAAAGACACAGCTCCATTGTTATCATAATACACAGGTATTGGATGCTCAATGGATGGAACTACACCAAGTTCAGCTATGAACTTCTTCATCCAGACAGCCTCTTTGGCAGCATCGTTGGCAACGATGTATTCAGCCTCCATCGTCGAGTCTGCTATGGTATCTTGCGTGGAACTCTTCCAACATACCTCCCTTCCATTGAGGGTAAAGACAAAACCCGAGACCGGCTTACTGTCGTCCTTATCACTGTGGAAGCTCGAATCGGTAAAGGACTCCACCCGGAGTTCACCATTACCATACACCAAGAACATTTATTTAGTCCTTCTTAAGTACTTAAGAATGTTCTTCACAGTTGTCCAGTGGTTTTCCCCAGGATCTTATTGATACCTACTCACTACACCTAATGAGTAAGCTACATCTGGTCTAGTACATAACATCGCATACATGATAGACCCGACTGCCGAAGCATAGGGTATCTCTTATATGCGAGCCCTTTCCAAATCAGTCCTGGGAGACATCTCTTTGGAGAGAGTGATTCCTGAGCAAGCGGGTAAAAAACCACGCTTAGAATCTTCCATACTAAATCTCTTTAGTATGGTTTCTATGTATCTGGATTGGGACAATCGCAATATCCGTTTAGATCTATCTCTATACATCTTAATCCCCAGGATGTAGGAGGAATCACCAAGATTTTTCATGGAGAACTTGTGTGATAAGAAGCTTGACCGAATGTAGAATAGGAACTTCGTTTCCTATCAAGAGTATATCATCCACATACAATACGAAGAAGACAATTACTCTCTACAACCTTCTTGTATATACAAGGTTCATCTACGTTTTTTGTGAAATCAAACTCTATGACAGCTTCATTGAAACAGATGTTCCAGCTTCGCGATGCCTGCTTTAATCTGTAAATTTATTCAAGCAGCTTGCACACGCTTCCGCTGCTCCCACTGTCTAGGAAGTCCTCTGGCTGTGTCGTGTACACGCTCTCTTCTAAATCACCATTTAGAAAAGCGGTGTTGACGTCAATCTACCAGATTTCGTAGTTATGGTATGCAGCAATGGCAAGTAAGATCCTGATGGACTTAAGCATAGCCACTGAAGAAAAGGTTTCATCATAATCGACACCTGGTCGTTGACGAAAAGCTTTTTCTACAAGTCTTGCTTTGAAGGTCTCAACCTTTCCATCTACACCAATTTTCTTCTTAAAGATCCACTTGCTCCCGATGGATTTTACCCCTTCAGGAGCAACTTCCAAAGTCCATACTTTGTTGGTGTATATGGATTCCATCTCAGATCTCATAGCATCCAGCCATTTCACAGAGTCGCCACTTGTGATGGCCTACTCGAAACTAGTTGGGTCATCATCTTCCATGATGCAATCCTCGCTCCCACCATCTATGAGAAAACCGTAGTATCTCTCAGGGTGGATGAGGAACCCTACTAGATCTGCGGAGTAGTTAGGGTTCGTTGGGACTATCGAATCCTCCGATTCCACCAAATTGTCAGTTAAAGTTTGTGTAGCTGGAACTTCTTCCAGTTCTACATCATTAATACTAATTTCTTTTACAAGAAATTCCTTTTCTAAAAAGGTGGCATGTTGAACAACAAACACCTTTTGTTCCTCACAATGGTAGAAGATATATCCATATGAATTTTTAGGATATCCCACAAACTTGCAAAGAACTGACCTTGCCTCGAGCTTGTGCAGATTTTGCTTTTTGACATAGACCGGACAACCCTATATCTTAACTCGTTTAAGATATGGTCTCTTCCCACTCCATACCACATATGGTGTTTTAGGCACAGATTTTGATGGAACTTGATTCAATAGGTATGCAGCTGTCTCAAGTGCATAACCCCAAAAGGAAATAGGGAACTCGGCGGTACACATCATAGAGCGCACCATATCTAATAGGGTGTGATTCCTCCGCTCCGATACTCCGTTGTGTTGCGGTGTATACGGAGGAGTAAGCTGGGAGAGAATCCCATTTTCTTTTAAATAGTCACGGAATTCCGTGCTCAAGTATTCTCTTTTCCGATCAAATCGAAGGACTTTAATACTTTTACCCGTCTGGTTCTCAACTTCTTACTTATATTCCTTAAATTTCTCAAAAACTTCAGATTTGTGTTTCAACAGGAACACATGTCCGAATCTTGAGAGATCATCGATGTATGCAATAAAGTACGAGAAACCATTCCTGGCATGTATAGACATAGGACCGCATACATCACTATGTGTCAGTCCCAAGAGTTCAGTAGCTCTTTCTCCATGTCCAATAAATGAAGTCTTGGTCATCTTGCCTTTGAGACATGACTGGCAAGTTTCATAAGATGTAAATTCGAACTGATTCAAATATTCATCTTTATATAACTTAGCTAGTCTTGTCGCATTGATATGACCTAGTCTACAATGCCACAAGAAGGCTTCGTTCATTTCTGAACTTTTCCTCTTGTGTGTATTCTGTACGTTTAGAACTGTATTTTGATTTAGAACATATATATCATTACACAACGTACCAAACCCAATCAACACTTGATTCAGAAAAATGTTCATAACATTATCTTCTAATGTGAAATTATATCCTTCTTCAGTTAGCAAAGAAACTGGTATAATATTACAGATCATCTTTGGTACGTAGTAACAGTCGCTCAGAATCAATGTATTACCATTTGGTAACACTAGGTGATATTCGCCAACTGCTTTGGCTGAAACAATTGCTCCATTTCCTACTTTTAGAGACATATCATCCTTTCCCAGTTCTCTACCTCTCTTTAGCCCATGTAACAAATTACATATGTGGGATCCTGATCCAGTATCCAATACCCAGGACGTAGAGCAAACTGAGAAACAGTTCTCGGTTACGAACACACCCGAAGACGATGCATCAACATGCTCTTTCTTTGTTCGGATTGTGTGGGAATCTTGATATTCCCCTATTCCTTACTCAGACTTATGACAATCATAAGAATAAGCAGAACCAATGTTCCCCAGCTCAGTATAATAAGCAGGTTCGGTCAATACATTCATATTATTATCTTGATTAATGCGTGTCATTGGTCGCTACCTGGAGAGAGAAAGAAGGAAACACTTTAGCATGTGCTCTTGCAAGATTAGATTGGTTATTATCTTATCTAATCAGAATGGCTCCCACTGTTTTTATCAAACCTTCCTTCAAACCATAAAAGCTAAGATTAGCCGGGATTAATTACACCCTATAAGTTCGCCAATCGTTCGGCCAGGAAGGTATTGGTACTCCGAGAGAGTCTCCCCATGCTTTCGCATGGAACTAATTAAATAACCTCATTTCTGTAGGGGCATAACCCCGTTAACACCTTTCTTAGACACCTACTTGATCGGCTAATTGTAAAGTGCAAAACTCTCCCAGGAGTAACTCTTACTCGCAATGAGTATCGGGATCCAACTATCATATAGAAGGTATGCAATCTCATTGCAAATTTCAATACTTGAAATTCCTGATATCTGTTTTTACCCCATGCGATTTATGACCATGACAAGGTCAACAAAATATAAACCGCAAGTCAAGTTCAACCCGTTCATTTCGTGATTGAATTAAACCCACCTGCACGACCCTTGACAAGGTCAACAAGGCCGCACGACTATCCTAATCCAATCGCATCACATACGGCAAATAAGCACTAATCAGCTACCGTACACTACGCCTTGACAAGGTCAACAAACGCAGCACGAATATTAAATAGCACTTATTTGAAATGACAGAGGGCTACGTTGGTTTTTAAGAAAACCTTTAGCGTAATGAACTTGATATCGTTGTAGAATCTAGTGATTTTGAAAAGGAGTGGTTTAAGCTCTGCTTTTAAAATCGAGTAGTTTTCAAAAACAAACCAAATAGCTTTTACTAGCTTTTGCTAAAGAGGTCACTCCCAGTGAAGGGATCTCGCATCTTTCCTCACCGAATGAGATGCTGGATATCCATCAAGGAATACCACTATGCAAAGCAAGAACTACAGAAGCTATGATGATAAACCGTGTGGGTTGTAGCATATACTAGTTTTGCTAAAGAGGTCACTCCCGGTGAAAGGATCTCGGCTTTTTCCTCATCGAATGAGGTGCTGGATATTCATCAAGGAATACCACTATGCAAAGCAAAAACTAGAGCTACCTTTTTGAAATTTCGATTCTATGACATGTTTAGGTTTCTTTTATTCTCATTAATCTCATTAATGAAGTCCCGTCATTTAATGTTTCCTAAACATCACAGAAAATGAAACAAAAATATAACGTACACTTATGCCATCCGCATTCGCCACGGGGTTATTAGTGATATATGCCCTAGATGCCATTATTGTATCATTCTGGTTTGTATATTATATATTGGAAGCTTGGGATATACATGGATATAGTAACAGACTTGCTCAAAATGGTAGTATGCTACCTGGTACCTCAATATGTGCATGTGTTTCTTTTAGCATATCGCTTATACATATGGTAGAGCGCTTAGGATCTTTGTTTGATTACCAGCGTTGTAATGGCAGTCACACTAGTGGGGTCTAGGTAGTCGATAAGCACATCCTTATACAGGTCCCTAGTCGTAAGATTATCGAGACGGGGCATCGATACTCTAGAGTAGACTAGTGTATATGCTTCTTATCCCAGCAGGCGAGATGGTCTGTCCCACAGCCATTAATACGTCGTACTGGAGATAGTATGCAGGTGTTCATTGGGTTATAAGTACACTGGACAGATTTCGTAGGGAGCTGCTGGTGGGTATTATACCTATCGTCGGGTAGCAGTTCTCAGGTGACATGAGTACAGCTTAGTCCATCGACTTGACCTTGCTATTTCGCCTCGAGTGTGTTCCCAATGTTCTTAGATTACTACCCTACCACGGCTCTAATGAGTCATGCAAACAGGTAGTAGTTGGGTGCAGTCCCGAAGCACTTGGAGGCGGTGGCGGTTAGATAAGATTCGTCTCTCCCAGTATTGGGGGTTGATATCGCGCTGTGTTCGAAAAGCCATTACACAAAGTCCCTGGCCAGGGAAAGCGAGATTTACTGGTAAGTACTCCAGTAGTTTCTTAGGATGTTTTGGGCTACACTCCGGCATGACTTATTGCGCTATTAGGGATCTGATGATTACCGCCGCCCCTAGGCCCGATATGCGATACTCTTAGACGAATAGACCGAACTATACGGAGATTGTCACAGATAGGCTCAGTAGGAGTTCGGATGAGTTTGCTCATCGGCCTTCTTATCAACAGATACCTGGATAGCCGTTACGTGCAGCTAGTACCGCTGACGGCTTGTGGTTAAACCTGTTCATACCGTAATTTTGCATTTTTATATTCCCCATTCTTATGCATTTTACAAATAAACAGGTGCTTTTGACCCATGTCTGCTACATGGTTACAGGTTACAGGCTCTCAGAACAAAAACAGTGAAAAAGATAAAAGACGATGTAAAAGTGAGACTACGACCAACAAATAGAAGGATCTTGATCAAGCCTACACAAAGATCAGTTTACAAAGTACAAGGCAGAGCAAGGTTAAAAACTTCGACACAAAGCGAATGGTTAAAGTCCACTACATTACTCACTGTGGAGATCTGGAAGCAAAATAGAAGATATTCTAAAGAAACAACCAAAGAAATTGGAAGAAAAAGTCAACCAGAAGAAGACCCAAGAATTTAAGCATTCAAGACCTCCAATTGGCCACGGAACCACGGCCAAACCTGGCCTATCGCCGCGGTTCCGCGGCCGGGTAGAGCCCGTAGTGGCGAGAAATTTTTCCATAATGCTTGGCGGCGCTGACTAGTCTTCCTAGGGGTATTTTTGTGAAAGCACACATGCGGCGATTGTAAATCTAGGGTTTTCTACATCCTATAAATAGAGACCCAAATTCTTGTATTAGGTCATACCTCCTTTCATTAATAAAATTCAAAATTCTCTTGAAGTTTTGGAGAGCATCAATTTGTAAGTAGATTTTATTTTTGCCCTAGTTCTTAGTTTCAATTTCTGTCCTAGATAAATCTTATTTGCCTTAGTTTAATCTAGATTAGAATTTTTATTAATCTGCAGTAGTTAATTAATCTCTTAACTCTTAAAACAAAATAAAAATCATGTCTTTTGTAGATCCCTCAATAAGCGAGTAGTTTCCTCGCTTGTTAGGGTTAGGAATAGGGAAGGGTTTGAGAGATGAAGATCTCTCACCCCTTTCTTGCCCAATCACTTGTGAATAATTAGGACTCCATGCATACTTTCATATTCCACTCCCTACGGTAACCTACCTACGAGGTAACGGTGAAACCGTAGTATAAAAGACCGGATATGCATGTCTTCCATGGAGCTTAGGGGTAAAGATTAATAAAGGACAGACAAGGACCTAGAGGAAGAAACACCGTTTCTTCCCGATCGTCATAATCCCCTCTATTAATAATTACCATCACACCTAAAAAGATCTAATTTAGGGCATTGAAAGAGGTGGGAAATTTTAATTTACCAAACTTAACCTAAACCTAACCCTAGCAAGTTTCCTAATCCTAGTATAACTCAAATTAGTTTTTGTGATAAAAGATCCAAACACCCTTTGGAATTAGCTCGTTAGAACAATTAGGAATTTAACACCATCCCTGTGGACCGACCCGTATTCACCGGCTAGCTACCAAGCGACGCCGTTCTTGATTGCGGTTAACATATATTTTTGACCTATAATTCTCTACAAATCAAAACCCACTGCCAGTGTAGTGTCGAGTGTTTAGAGTCCCACACAGAGGGTTTCCCTATATCGGGCAAAAGATGTAGAGACCGTATGGTTTTACGGCAGGCCTTCGATCACATACGTGTACTTGTGCACATATGATGTTCGGGTGGATAATACTAGTAGGCTTTGGTTTAAGCCAGATCCTAGTATTATATTGATGGATTATTTTCGTCCTTTGTATTCGTATTTTTCGGAATACGGACACGGGTATGTATATACAGATAAGGGGCACTCTTGTAATTTACTCAAGATTGCTTCTAGAAGAAGACACCTCATTTTGTATTTAATCTTTTGATTAAAAGATAAATGAGGTGGAGGTATCAGGTGGAGTTTTACATTAAATGAGGCATGGCTACTTGGTGACTCATGGCATAAATCACTAGGTGACTCACATTGTGATATTTTGATGGATGCTAGATATTTTGTGGTTGCATTAGTAGTATGCATTATTCATCACAAATGGTAACAACTCTTAGCCATCTCATTCTAATGTTTTTCTTCACTCTCTTTTACTCAAGCTCCCCTTCTACTTCCTCTAACCCTAAATCTCTCATGTGTTGAGAATCTTAGGGTACTTAAAGATATACTAATCCATCTACACTCTCTACATCATCTAGGACATATAGTTTAGCGAATTAGATGCCGTAGTTACCTCGGATTTGAGGTTGAAGCTTGGACTATAGACTCTCGGGTGGATCGTCTTTGACTCGAGGAGGCTGACAAGGAGGCATCGATCCAAACGATCCTTGGAGCTTATGACAAGAAGCAGCAGTGACAAGAAGACTCGAAGGTCATGGTAACGTGAGGTATAACTTCCTATCCGAGTAGTTAACCTCATACAGTTTTGTTAGTTAGGGTTTAGTATCGATCCTGGAGTTCAAGTCGATGTTGCGAAGCCCGTAAAAATTGTTTTTTTTTTTGCATATTCCGCCTCCTCGCAAACCCACTGTAGGGTTCCTTAGGTCGCTGCTGGGTTTCGGGAGGTATCGACCATGGCGTTTTAAAAAATTCGGCGCGCTAAAGAACTCTAACCTAGAATCTTAACTAGAGAATTAGACGAAACTAGAATGTAAACATCTTTACATCTAAGTGAACAAGGAATACAACCTTTGTAGACCGGTCCTTCACTTCATAAGCTCCGTGTAATAGTCCCTTCACTCCAAGTAGTGATCTCCCGGACTCTAGTAAGGCTCCACAAGGTGAAAGAAACAAGCTTACTTGAAGTCTTCGAGGCTGAAGATGATCTACGTCGAGAAGACACTAACTCAAGCTACCTCTTCACTAATATGAAATTAGTGAAGCAAACACCCTAAACTAAATGGCTAGTCTAGTAGAGGATGATGAAGTAGGAATTTTGCTCACTATAGAAATATTTTTCTCACTCATTTTCTTCACCTCCCAAAAAGCTAGAGAGCTTGAGGAAGGAGATGAAGAAAAGCAACCATGGAAAAAGTCAAGTGTAGAATGGCAACCATGGGTGAGTTAATATCATATGCTAACTCATATAGAGACTAAACCATGACTAATTATAATGGTTGGATTAATAAATATCTCAAATAAAACAAAATTAGTGGACTTAGTCAATGGTTCCATAAGCATCCACAAGCTTCAACCATGTGACTAATTTCCATTTAATTTTAATTTACTTTAGATAAATAAAACCCTTCATTATGTTAAGCATGGTGTGAGTCATATACACCCATGTCTCATGTATCATCTAGCATGATACAAAAGAATGTACATTAATATATATATCACATATATACTAAGTGTACACATGTGAGAAAAAGAATTCTCAAGTGAGCTAATATTAGTTAACATAAGATAATATATTAAATATATAATTATACATTAAATTATTAAATCAACACTTGATTTAATAATCCGGCTATATCACATACAACCGACTAATATCAAATGTATCAACTTATCGAATCAACACTTGATTGGACTACCCGGCTATATCACATATAACCGTCCGAAATCACATATCGCGAGAATAGAATACGGTATCACATACTCGTATTAATCTTGGTCCCGCACATATCACATATGTGCTCCTACTTCGTTTCTCCTGAGCCAGCAAACCTCTGTGTAGGACTCTAAAGACTCGTCAATACGCCGGCAGTACGTGGTGATCATATCAGTCACCCACAAGCCGCAAGCGGTCTGCTAAACGTAACGGCCACCCAGGTATTGAGCGATCAGAAGATCAACAAGCAAGCATGCTCATACTCCTGCGAATCCAATAAGTAACACTACCGTACAGTCCAGTCTCTTCATCTGATATGTCACATATCACAGCCTGGGGGTAGGAAACGTCAGAGCCCAATGGCCTAATAAGTCATGCCGATATGAGGCTCATAACGGTTCAAGAAACTACTGATAACACTTACCAGTAGATCACAGCAACCCTGGCCAGGGATTTCCTGTTATGGCCAATCGAGCATAGCGCAACATCAACCCCCAATACCGGGAGAGACGAAATCCCCTCCTATCGCTCATTGCCTCCATGTGACTTGGGACTGTACCCAAAAACCACCATTTTTCACGATCTCTTGAACGTGGTAAGGTGGAAATCAAAGCACGGTAAGAATCACACAAGACTCTATGACGATCTCAGGTCGACAGACTAATCTGTACCGGTGTCACCAGAGAACTGCTATCTAACGATAGGTATAATACCATCTAGGAGTTCTCCGAGAGTCCGTTCAGTGTACCCAGTTTCCACTGAGCACCCGTATACCATCTCTGATGTCAAAAACAATGGATATGGGATCATCCAGCACCCATCATATGGGTCAAGAAGCGTATACGCTAGTCTACTCTTAAATATCGATGCCCCGTCTCGATACTCCCACGACTATGAACTTTTGAAGGATGTACTTGCCGACTACCTCTGCCCCACTAGTATGATCTGCATCATAATCCTAGTAGTCAAGTACTCATTCTAAGAGCTTTATCAACATGTAATAGAGAGACAATAAGTGTACATGTTAAGATAAAGAGCAATCAGATAGTATACTATCATGTCGAGCAAGAAAGTCCTCCCTATATATGTCCAAGCATCCACTATAATATACATCATATGTATAATAATGGCCTCTAGGGCATACATATAACTAACAATCTCCCACTTGCACTAAGGCCATTTGTTGTAGCATCTCATACTCAATGCCCCATAAAAGTCTCTCTAGGGAAAGGCCTCTCTGTAAGTGGATCCGGCGTGTTATCCTTCGCATCAACTCTCATTACCTTGATCCCTTGGAGATCAACCATCTCCCTGATCAGGTAATACTGTTTTCAGAATATGTCTGGATTGCTGATGGGACCGGCGTTCCTAGGCCAAAGCCACAACTCCATTGTTGGCACAATAACAGTTATTGGACGCTCAATGGTAAGAACTGTGTTCATCTCATGAACAATAAATATCCAGACATCCACTTTGGTAGCATCGTTGGCAGCGATGTATTCAGCCTTTATCGTCTAGTTTGCCACGGTATATAGCTTGGAACTCTTCCAACATACCGTCCCTCCTCTAAGGGTAAAGACAAAACTCGAGACTGACTTTCAGTCGACCTTATTACTCTGCAAGCTTAAATTGGTAAAGGACTCCCACTGGAGTTCACCGTTACCAAACACCAAGAACATTTCTTCAGTGCTTCTCAAGTACTTTAGAATGTCCTACACAGCTGTCCAGTGATTCTCCCAAGATCCGATTGATTCCTGATCACTACACCTAGTAATTCAGCTACATCTGGTCTGGTACATAACATCGCATACATGTAGAGCCTACTGTCGAAGCATAGGGTATCCCTTGCACGTGAGCTCTCTCCAAATCAGTCTTGGAAGACATCTTTTTGGAGAGAGTGATTCCTGAGTAAGTGGGCGAACCACCACGCTTAGAATCTTCCATACTAAATCCCTTTAGTACGGTGTTAATGTACCTGGATTTGGGACACTCCCAACATCCACTTAGATCTATCACCATAGATCATAATCCACAAGATGTAGTAGGTATCATCCAGATCTTCCATGGAGAATCTTCGTGATAAGAAGAGCTTGACCGAGTGTAGCATAGGAAACCATTTCCTATCAAGAGTATGTCATCTACGTACAATACGTGGAAGACAACCTTACTCTCTACAACCTTCTTGTATATACAAGGTTCATCTACCTTTTTAATGAAGTCAAACACTCTGACTGCCACATCAAAATAGATGTTCCAACTCCATGATGTGTGATTTAATCCCGATGGACTTAAACATAGCCACTGGAGAAAAGGTTTCATCATAAACCACACCTGGTTATCGATGAAAACCTTTTACTACAAGTCTAACTTTGAAAGTCTCAACTTTCCATTTACACCAAGAATCTTCTCAAGATCCATTTGCTCTAAATGGGTTTTACCCCTTCAGGTGCAACATTCAAAGTCATACTTTGTTGGTGTACATGGATTCCATCTTTGATCGCATAGCATCCAGCCTTTTCATAGAGTCCCCATTTGTGATGGCCTGCCTGAACCTAGTTGGGTCATCATCTACCATGATGCAATCCTCGCTCCTAATATCATCGAGAAAACCGTAGTATCTTTTAAGTGGATGAGGAACCCTACCAGATTCGCGGAGAGGCTGAGGTTCGTCGAAGACTATTGAATCCTTTGGTTTCACCAAATCATCAGCTGTTATTTTGTCCAGCCGGAACTCCTTCCAGTTCTACCTCATGACCACTAATTTCTTCACAAAAAATTCCTTTTCTAAAAAGGTGGCATGCAGAGAAACAAAACACATTTTGCTCCTCAGTGTGGTAGAAGATATTCCCTCGCAAATGTTTGGGATATCCAACAAACTTACAGAACTGACCTTGCCTCGAGTTTGTCCGGATTTTTCCTTTCAACATAGGCCGGGCAACCCCATATCTTAACTCGTTTAAGAGATGGTCTCTTCCCATTCAATATCTCATATGGAGTGGTAGGCACTGATTTGGATGGACCCCATTCAATAGGTGTGCAGCTTCTCAAGTGCATAACCCCCAAAAGGAAACAGGCAACTCAGCAGTACTCATCATAGAGCGCACCATATCTCATAGGGTGCGATACCTCCGCCCCGATACACTAATGTACTGTAGTGTACTCAAAGGAGTAAGCTGAGAGAGAATCTCATTCTCCGTTTAGAAACTCCAGGAATTCCATGCGTAAGTATTCTCCTCCTCGATCACATCGAAGGACTTAATACTTCTACCCGTCTGGTTCTCAACTTCAAGCTTATATTCCTTGAATTTCTCAAAAGTTTCAGACTCGTGTTTCAACAGGAACACATGTCCAAATCTTGAGAGATCGTCGATGAATGTAATGAAGTACGAGAAACCAGCCCTGGCATTTGTAGACATAAGACTATATACATCACCATGTATCTGTCCCAAGAGTTCAGTAACTCTTTCTCTGTTTCCAGTAAACGGAGTATTGGTCATTTTACCTTTGAGACAAGACTGGCAAATATCATAAGATGAAAATTCGAACATATTCTAATATTCATTCTTATGTAACTTGGCTAGTTGTGTCGCATTGATATGACCTAGTCTATAAAGCCACAAGAAGTATTCGTTCATTTCTGAACTACTTCTCTTGTATGTGTTCTATATACTTTGAACTGTGGTTTGATTTAGAACGTATATGCCATTACATAACATGCCTGATCCAATCAACTCTTGATTAAGGAAAATGTTCACAACATCATCCTGCAATAAAAAATTATATCCTTTTTTAACTTAATAAAGAAAACTGATATAATGTTGTATATCAGGTTCGGTATCTAATAACATTTATTCAGAATCAATGTATTTTTCATTTGGTAATACAAGGTGATATTTGCCACCTGATTTGGCTACAACAATTGCATCATTCTCTAACACTTAGAGACATCACCCAATCCCAGTTCTTTACCTTTCTGTAGCCCATGTAACTCTTACATATATGGGACCCTGATCCGGTATCCCATACCTAGGACGCAGAGGATACTAAGAAAAAGTTCTTAGTAACGAACACACCTGAAGAATATGCATTAACATGCTTATTCCTCGAATGGGTCGCGTAGGAATCCGGATATTCCCCTATTTCCTGCTCGAATTTATAACGATTATAAGATAGAGCAGAACCAATGTTCCCCAGCTCAGTATAATAAGCATGTTCGGTCAATACATCCATATTATTATCTTGATTAAGACATGTTACGGTCGCTACCATGAGAGAGAAGAAAACACTTTGCGTATCTCTTGCAAGATCAGATTGGTTATTATTTTATCTAATCAGAATGGCTCCCACTGTTTTTATCAAATCTTCCTTCAAACCTTAAAAGGTAAGACTGGCCGGGATTAATTACACCCTACAAGTTTGCCAATCTTTCGGCCAGGCCAGTGTCGGTACTTTGAGGAAGGTTCCCTGTGCTTTCGCACGGACCTAATTAAAATAAACCTCGTTTTCCCAGGGACGTAACCCCGTTAATACTTTTCTAGATACCTACTTGATCGACTAATTTTAATGTGTAAAACTCTCCCGGGAGTAACACTTACTCGCAGTAGGTATCGGAAACCAACTATCTCATAGAAGATATGCAATCTCATTGCAAATTTCAACACTTGAAATTCCCAATAATATTTTGCCCCTAGCGTCCTACCACCTTGAAGAAAGCCAACAAACCATAATCCGCTAGTCAAGTTCAACCCGTACATTTCATGATTGAATTAAACCCACCCGCACGACCCTTGACAAAAGCCAACAAAGTCGTACGACTACCCTAATCTAATCGCATCATATGCAGCAGATTAGCAGCAAGTAGCTACCGCACACTACGCCTTGACGAAAGCCAACAAACATAGCACGAATACTAAATACTACTTATCTGAAATGACGGAGGGCTACTACAGGTTTTAAGAAAACCTTTTGCGTAATGAACTTGATGTCGTTGTAGAATCGAGTGATTTTGAAAAGGAGTGTTTTTTAGGCTTTTGCTAGTTTTGCTAAAGAGGTCACTCCCGGTGAAGGGATCTCGGCTCTTTCCTCATCGAATAAGGTGCTGGATATTTCATAAATACCACTATGCAAAGCATGAACTAAAAAGGCAATCAAAAACAAAACCGAGTGGGTTGTAGCATCTGCTAGTTTCGCTAAAGAGGTCACTCCCGGTGAAGGGATCTCGGCTCTTTTCTTATCGAATAAGGTGCTGGATATTCTACAAGGAATACCACTATGCAAAGTAAGAACTAGAGCTACCAGTTTTTCAAAAAAGATTCTACAACATCTTTAGATTTCTTTTATTTCATTAATCTCATTAATGAAGTCCCATCAATTATACTTCCTAAGCATCACTGAAGAAACGAAAGCAGCAATATTTATTATATATCATATATATAATATAAGCATTCGTCTCAACATATCAAGTGATCACATCACAGAATATCAGCAGCAGAAGAACACATATGAAATATTGGATATACTAGGAATTCTGTGTTATATCAAATATATAATTATACATTAAATTATTAAATCAACACTTGATTTAATAATCCGGCTATATCACATACAACCGACTAATATCAATTATATCAATTTATCGAATCAACACTTGATTCGGCAGCCCGGCTATATCACATATAATCGTCCGATATCACATATCATGAGAATAGAATACGGTATCACATACTCGTATTAATCTCGGTCCCGCACATATCACATATGTGCTCCTACTTCGTTTTGCCTGAGCCAGGAAACCTCTGTGTAGACTCTAAAGACTCGTCAATACGCCGGCGGTAGGTGGTGATCATATCAGTCACCCATAAGCCGTAAGCGGTCTGCTAAACGTAACGGCCACCCGGGTATTGAGCGATCAGAAGATCAATAAGCAAGCATGCTCATACTCATGCGAATCCAATAAGTAACACTACCATACAGTCCGGTCTCTTCGTCTGATATGTCGCATATCACAGCCTGGGGGTGGTAAACATCAGAGTCCAATAGCCTGATAAGTCATGCCGATATGAGGCTCATAACCGTTCGAGAAACTACTGATAACACTTACCATTAGATCTCAGTAACCCTGGCCAGGGATTTCCTGTTATGGCCAATCGAGCATAGCGCAACATCAACCCCTAATACCGGGAGAGACGAAATCCCCTCCTATCGCTCATTGCCTCCATGTGACTCGGGTCTGTACCCAAAAACCACCGTTTTGCACGATCTCTTGAACATGGTAAGGTGGAAATCAAAGCTCAATAGGAATCATACAAGACTCTATGACGATCTCGGGTCGACAGACTAACTTGTACCAGTGTCACCAGAGAACTGCTATCTAACAATAGGTATAATACCATCTAGGAGTTCTCGGAGAGTCCGTTCATTGTACCCAGTCTCCATTGAGCACCCGTATACCATCTCTGATGTCAAACACCAATGGATATGAGATCATCCATCACCCATCATATGGGTCAAGAAGCGTATACGCTAGTCTACTCTGGAATATCGATGCCCCATCTCGATACTCCCATGACTAGGAACTTTTCAAGGATGTACTTGCCTACTACCTCTGCCCTACTAGTATAATCTGCATCATAATCCTGGTAGTCAAGTACTCATCCTAAGGGCTTTATCAATATATAATAGAGAGACAATAAGTGTATATGTTAAGATAAAGAGTAACCAGATAGCATATTATCATGTCGAGCAAGAAAGTCCTCCCTATATATGTCTAAGCATCTACTATAATATGCATCACATGTATAATAATGGCCTCTAGGGAATACATATAACTAACACCCGTGGGGTACGCGATATCGACTTACAGTGGTATCAGAGCCTACTAAACATTAACTAACAGTTTAGACAACATATAAAACTACGAAACCGAAATAACTCCGAAACATCGAAATCGAAATTCAAGTTTCTGTCAAATTTTTTGAAGGCTCTAAAAATTTTTTAAACAATTGCAGAGTGCTCCTTTACTTGTGAGATGAACACACAACAAAATCGAGGCAATTCCACCAAACTGTGGCTGGCCACAGAGGCATTTTAGCCGGCCCCCCGGTTTTGTGATGTGGGAATGCGTTGAATTTTGTTCTATTCTTGATGCTTGGATTTAGGGTTTCAGGTGGTGTTTGATTTTGCCAATTTTTATTATACTGTTATCTTTCTGTTATGGCAATATGGAGTATTTCGAAGTCACGGTTTTAACATAGTTTAACATGTTTCAGTTGTGATATATGTGTTCGTAAACTTCCGCTAATTGCTATATGTCAGTTAGTTGGGGGTTGTACATATCTGTGATGTTGGTTTGTGAATATGAATTTTATTGGATCGTCGTGGATGAATAGCTGGGGTTGTGAGAAGAGATTTTCTTTCATTCGATGTAAATTGTAAAATGATGTAATATTATTTTTGAAAGGTTCCTAGGCACCCTAGTGGGTTCTCACAAGGCATCGAACATGCCAAATTAAATTCTTTTAGTGCCGAGAAACCCTAGACTACGGATCTTTAACTAGATGTTTAGGCGAAATAGAAAGCTAGTTAACAGTTAACTACTATGATACGGATATACAACCTTTGTAGATCCGGATTTCCACCTCCACGGCTCCGCAACGTCATGTCCTCGCTGTCCATCATGAATCCTCGACTCGATCATCGGCTTCATCGGGAAAGCAAGCGGAATAGCTCGTCGGCTTTGTGTCAAAGACGATCTACGTCGAGGTTGCACAAACTCAAGCTCCGACTTCACAAACTTGTGAAACTTGTGAAGTAAACACCCAAAACAACTTGGCAAGAGGTAGAGGGTGAAGAAATAGGAGGTGGGTTCACTTTGGATTTGGATTTAACTCACTAAAGCTCAAGTTGCCATTGGAGTAGCAAGCTTGAAGAAGAAGAAGAAGATGAGCTCAAGAAAAGATTATGATAAGTGTTATGATAAAATAAATTTTTAAATCAAATACTTATCATAACTTGAACTTGGGTTAAGTGTAGAGAATTAACCATGGTCACTTGATGGGTTAGGGTTAAGCATGAAGATAAGGATGGTTGCTAAAGTCAAAGCTTCATGAAGCTTCAACATAAAACAAACTTAGCCACCATTCTTATCATAACATATTTCAAATAAATAAATAAATAAATAAATAAATAAATGGAAATGCAAAACCCTAATTATCATATTAACCATGGATTAATTCTATACACTTAACAATGATCAAGTATCATCAAACATGATAAAAAGTGCACAAAAGTATATCACATATACAATGTGCAATCCAAGTGAGAAAAATCCGTTTAAAGTGAACCAATACTAGTTAATGCAAAGTAATATATCAAATATATAATTATACATTAAATCATTAAATCAACACTTGATTCAATGATCCGGTCATGTCGCACATAACCGACTAGTATTCAATGCATCGATTTATCGAATCAATGATTCGATAACTAGGTCATATCGAATATAACCAATCGAAACATATATCGCGAGAATGAAATGCGGTATCACATACACGCATCATTCTTGGTCGTGCACATATCTCATATGCGCTCCTATTTCGTTTCGCTTGAGCCAGGAAACCTCTGTGTAGGACTCTAAAGACTCGTCAATACGCCGGTAGCAGATGATGATCATATCAAGCACCCACAAGCCGCAAGCGGTCTGCTAAACGTAACGGCCACCCGGGTATTGAGCGATCAGAAGATCGACGAGCTAGCCCGCTCACACTCCTGCGAATCCGACCAGTAACACTTACCATACAGTCAAGTCTCTTCGTCAGATACGTCGCATATCAAGTCTAGGGGTGGTATACGTCAGACCCCAATAACCCGATAAGTCATGCTGATATGAGGCTCGTAACGGGTCGAGAAACTACTGGTAACACTTACCAGCAAATCTCTGATCAGCCCTGGCCAGGGACTTCCCTGTTACGGCCAATCGAGCACTGCGCAACATCAACTCCCAATACCGGGAGAGACGAAACCCCTCCTATCGCTCATTGCCTCCATGTGATTCGGGACTGTACCCAAAGACCACCGTTTTGCACGCCCTCATGGACGTGGTAAGGTGGAGATCAAAGCACAGTGGGAATCACACAAGACTCTATGACGATCTCGGGTCTACAGACTAATCTGTACAAGTGTCACCTGAGAACTGCCATCTGACGTGAGGTATAATACCATCTGGGAGTTCTCGGCGAGTCCGTCCAGTGTACCCAGTTTCCACTGAGCACCCGTATACCATCTCTGATGTCAAACACCAATGGATATGGGATCATCCATCGCCCATCACATGGGTCGAGAAGCGTATACGCTAGTCTACTCTGGTAAATCGATGCCCCGTCTCGAGATACCCACGACTAGGGACCTTGAAGGATGTACTTATGGACTACCATGTTCCCACTAGTATGATCTGCATCATAGTCTAGGTAGTCAAGTACAAATCCTAAGGGCTTTACCAACATGTAACTATAAGACAGTATAAAGAGACTAGTGTACATGTTAAGATAAATGGCAACCAGATAGCATACTATCATGTCGAGCAAGAAAGTCATCTCTATATATGTCCAAGCATCCAATATAATATACATCATCTGTACAATACTGGCCTCTAGGGCATACATACAACTAACAATCTCCCACTTGCACTAGGGCCAGCTGCTGTAGTATCTCATACCGAGCATCCCGAAGAGTCTCTCAAACTGTATCTGGGGAATGTCCTTCGTGAGTGGATCCGCCGTGTTGTTCTTCGTGTCAACTCTCCTGACCTCGATCTCCCGGCGATCAACTATCTCCCGGATCAGGTGATACCGCCTCAGAATATGCCTGGACCGCTGATGGGACCTGGGTTCCTTGGCCAAAGCCACCGCTCCATTGTTATCGCAATACAAAGGTATTGGATGCTCAATGGATGGAACCACTCCAAGTTCAGTAATGAACTTCTTGATCCAGACAGCTTCTTTAGCAGCATCGTTGGCAGCGATGTATTCAGCCTCCATTGTCGAGTCTGCCACGGTTTCCTGCTTGGAACTCTTCCAGCTAACCGCCCCTCCGTAAAGGGTAAAGACAAAGCCCGACTGCGACTTAGAGTCGTCCTTATCACTCTGGAAGCTCGAATCGGTAAAGGACTCCACTTGGAGTTCTCCGTTACCATACACCAAGAACATTTCTCTAGTCCTTCGCAAGTACTTGAGAATGCTCTTCACAGCTGTCCAGTGACTCTCTCCAGGATCAACTTGATACCTGCTCACTACACTTAGTGAGTATGCTACATCGGGTCTGGTACATAGCATCGCATACATGATAGAGCCTACTGCCGAAGCATAGGGTATCCCTTGCATGCGAGCTCTCTCCAAATCAGTCTTGGGAGACATCTCTTTGGAGAGAGTGACTCCAGAGATCGTGGGCATGTTCCCACGCTTGGACTCTTCCATACTAAACCTCTTTAGTATGGTGTCAATGTACCTGGATTGGGACAATCCTAAAATCCGCTTGGATCTATCTCTATAGATCCTAATTCCCAATATGCAGGAGGCATCACCAAGATCTTTCATTGAGAATCTTTGTGATAAGAAGAGCTTGACCGATTGCAGCATAGGAATATCATTTCCTATCAAGAGTATGTCATCCACGTACAATACGAGGAAGACAACCTTACTCTCTGCCACCTTCTTGTAAATACAAGGTTCATCTGGATTTTTGACGAAATCAAACTCTTTGATAACGACGTCAAAGCAGATGTTCCAACTCCGCGATGCTTGCTTTAATCCATAAATGGATTTAAGCAGCTTGCACACCTTCCCGCTGCTCCCACTGTCTACGAAGCCCTCTGGCTGAGTCATGTACACGCACTCTTCTAAATCACCATTTAGAAAGGCGGTCTTAACATCCATTTGCCAGATTTCGTAGTCATGAAAGGCAGCAATGGCAAGCATGATTCGGATGGATTTAAGCATAGCCACTGGAGAAAAGGTTTCGTCATAGTCCACACCTGGTCTTTGACGAAAACCCTTTGCTACAAGTCTAGCTTTGAAAGTCTCCACTTTCCCATCTACACCAAGTTTCTTCTTGAAGATCCACTTGCTCCCAATGGGTTTTACCCCTTCAGGAGCAACTTCCAAAGTCCATACTTTGTTGGTGTACATGGAATCCATCTCGGATCGCATAGCATCCAGCCATTTCACTGAGTCCCCACTAGTGATGGCCTGCTCGAAGCTAGTTGGGTCATCATCCTCCATGATGCAATCCTCACTGCCACCATCAATGAGAAAACCGTAGTATCTCTCAGGTTGGCGAGGAACCCTACTAGATCGGCGGAGAGGCTGGGGTTCATCGGGAACTACGGAATCCTCTGGTTCAACCAAATCTTCTGTTGTAGTCTGTATTGCTGGAACCTCTTCCAGTTCTACCTCAGTGCCACTTATCTGTTTCATAAGAAAACTTTTTTCTAAGAAAGTGGCATGTCGAGAAACAAACACTTTTTGTTCCTCGGAGTGGTAGAAGATATACCCTCGCGAATGTTTGGGATATCCAACAAACTTACATAGAACAGACCTTGCCTCGAGCTTGTCCGGATTTTGTGTTTTAACATAGGCCGGACAACCCCATATCTGAATAAAATTAAGACATGGTCTCTTGCCATTCCATATCTCATATGGAGTGGTAGGCACTGATTTGGTCGAAACTCTATTCAGTAGGTATGCAGCAGTCTCCAGTGCATATCCCCAGAAGGAAATAGGTAACTCAGCTGTACTCATCATAGAGCGCACCATATCTAATAGGGTGCGGTTCCTCCGTTCTGATACACCGTTGTGCTGTGGTGTATATGGAGGAGTCAGCTGAGAGAGAATCCCATTCTCTTTTAGGAAGCTCAGGAATTCATTGCTTAAGTATTCTCCTCCTCGATCAGATCGAAGGATTTTAATACTTTTTCCGGTTTGGTTCTCAACTTCTTGTTTATATTCCCTAAATTTCTCAAAAGCTTCTGATTTGTGTTTCATCAGGAACACATACCCGAACCTAGAGAGATCGTCAGTGAATGTAATGAAGTATGAAGAACCATCCCTGGCATGTGTAGACATGGGACCACATACATCACTATGTATTAGTCCTAAGAGTTCGGTAACTCTTTCTCCGTGTCCCGTAAACGGAGTCTTGGTCATCTTGCCTTTGAGACATGACTGGCAAGTGTCATAGGATGAAAATTCAAATGGATTTAAATATCCATCCTTATGCAACTTAGCTAGTCGTGTCGCATTGATGTGACCCAGTCTACAATGCCACAAGAAGGATTCGTTGAGTTCAGAACTCTTCCTCTTGTGTGTGTTTGTTATGCTCAGAACTGTTGATTGATTTAGAACATAAATGCCATTGCACAACGTGCCTGATCCAACCAACTTTTGGTTATCGAAAATGTTCATAACATTGTCTTGTAATACAAAATTATATCCTTCTTTACTTAGCAAAGAAACCGATATAATGTTGCATATCAGGTTCGGCATGTAATAGCATTCGTTCAGAACCAATGTATTACCCGTTGGTAATACAAGGTGATATTCCCCGACAGTCTTAGCTGCAACAATTGCACCATTTCCAACTCTAATGTCTTTATCACCTTCTCCAAGTTCTATACCTTTCTTTAGCCCATGTAACTGATTACATATATGGGATCCCGACCCGGTATCCAATACCCAGGACGTAGAGCAAATGGAGAAACAGTTCTCAGTAACGAACACACCCGAAGAAAATGCATCATCATGTACTTTCTTCATTCGGGTGGCATGGGAATCCTGGCATTCCCCTATATCCTGTTCATTCCTATAACTCTTATAAGAAAGAACGGAACCAACGTTCCCCAGCACAGTATAACATGCGGGTTCGGTCAATACATTCATATTATTATCTTTATTAAGGCATGAAATGGTCGCTACCTGGAGAGAGAGAGAAGAAAACACTTTAGCGTATGCTCGTGCAAGATTAGATTGGTTATTATCTTATCTAATCAGGATGGCTCCCACTGCTTTTTATCAAATCTTCCTTCAAACCTTAAAAGGAAAGACTAGCCGGGATTAATTACACACTACAAGTTCGCCAATCTTTCAGCCAGGCCAGTGTCGGTACTTTGAGGGAGGTCCCCCGTGCTTTCGCACGAACCTAATTAATGTAAACCTCATTTTCCCAGAGGCGTAACCTCGTTAACACCTTTCTAGACACCTACTTGATCGGCTAATTGCAATGTGTAAAACTCTCCCAGGAGTAACTCTTACTCGCAGCGGGTATCGGGATCCAACTATCTCATAGAAGGTATGCAATCTCATTGCAAATTTCAACACTTGAAATTCCCGATAATATTTTGCCCCTAGCTCGCTATGACCTTGACGGAGGCCAAACAACCCATAGTCCGCTAGTCAAGTTCAACCCGTCATTTCCTGATTGAATTAAACCCACCCGCACGACCCTTGACGGAGGCCAAACAACGCCGTACGAATACCCTAATCCAATCGCATCATATGCTAGCAGATAAGCACTAGTTAGCTACCGTACACTACGCCTTGACGGAGGCCAAACAACCGCAGCACGAATACTAACTAGTACGTATCTGAAATGACGGAGGGCTACGACAGGTTTTTCTGAAAACCTATTGCGTAATGAACTTGATATCGTTGTAGAATCAAATGATTTTGAAATGGAGTGCTTTTAAGGCTTTTCTAGTTTTGCTAAAGGAGTCACTCCCGGTGAAGGGATCGTCGGTCCTTTCCTCGTCGAATGAGGTGCAGGATATATCACATATACCTCTGTGCAAAGCAAAAACACTTAAAAGCAATCAAAAGATAAACCGAGTGTGTAGCATCTGCCAGTTATTGCTAAAGGAGTCACTCCCGGTGAAGGGATCTCGGTCCTTTCCTCATCGAATAAGGTGCAGGATATATCACATATACCTCTGTGCAAAGCAAGAACTGTAGCTACCTGTTTTATTTTGAAATTCGATTCTACAACATCTTAGGTTTCTTTTTATTTCATTAATCACATTAATGAAGTCCCATCATTTATGTACCTAAACATCACAGATAGATATGACGTACACTTATGCCATCCGCATTCGCCTCGATGTCCCCTCGTGCACCGTTAGGTTAGGTAACTAACGACAGAGCAGGGCAGGGCTAGCGCGGGTGTAAAACATAAGTAACGTCTATATAATATATCATATATACTATATACTATATCCATCACAGAAACACATCACAGATATCGCAGCAGAATAAACATATGAAATATTGGATATACTAGGACGTCCGTGTTTTCAATACGAGCCAGTATAAAACACGGATTCCACGGTCGTGATGAATAGCCAATCCCACACCCCTAGACCCCTACGAGAGCGGCAAGCAACCCTGCCAATTCTAGGGTTAGGAGACCCGGACTCGACACCTCGAGTTGGTCTCCCACTGGACCCCAGAACCCGGTTACTTGTGCTCCCCTCCTTGGGTCTATCCTAGTGCAGAAAAGTAAATAATATACAAAGGGTGACAACTCCCGCATCCTGGAAGTGCCCCGAATAAAAGAATATTACATACAAGTTTTTACATGAATGAAAATGAAAAACACTCATCTCACATAAAAAACCCCGGCTATTCGAACACGACGATCCAATATAACATATCCAGCAACACATAACATCACATGTCATCAACGTAAGTAAGTATGCATACCCCAATTGTCGTTGACGTATAGCAACGAAACCGGCGATATGTTCATACTACACTTACGGTCACAGAAAAGAAAGTGTAAAACTACAACAATTGGAATCCGCAACTACTTTAGACATCACATGCCTAACAGTTACAAACCCCGCATTTTAGTCTCATTATCGAAAACTCTTTTCAATATCATATGGGACTAAATTGCTAGATTTATAACATTCATGTAGTTATCACATAACTACTTGTGAATTCCAATTATTGTATCCCATTCCAGATAAACAGAAAATGTTAAACTTTTCGATCGAACAATCGAACACCCAAGTTTTCCCGACACCGATCAACACATGAAATAGGTTCAAAGACATTCACTTCATGCCTCAGTACCAACGGTCCAGCCGTAGAAGGGTCAAGCCAACGCCTTACATGTGGCACGCCGTACTGCCCCAAACCCGAAGGTTCAAAGGGCAGTTCAAGACGGTCACATAATCGAGTTAAGGTTTGTGTCTTCTAGAGGGACCATCGCGTTACTTGCACTACTCAGAATGTCTTTTAACCACAGAAAATCCAACACTTGGATATTCCGGCAGGGGAAAACCTGGGTATTTATATCCGGTCGAACTCTTTAACATATTCTACAATTATCTGGAAAAACACTAAAGACGAAATTTGATAATCCGATCGAAATACTGATTCCCAATAGTACCCCAAAATACTCTTCTGTAAAGTCACAATAAAAATATCCCATAAAACATAGCATTATATTACAAGAGTTACTGTGCAGAAATAATTATTCAAGGGAACAGTAACGCCGCGGAAGCGCCGCACATGCCTAGCATGTGCCGCTCTTCCGCGGTGGAAAAGTGGAATTACCCCCTCGTATTTCACAGTAATTCTAATAACACCCTGCTTGATTTTCTACATATTTTTAATTGACAAAAATCCGAATTTTTAGAAAAAGTCCAGAGAGCATTTTTAGGTTTTGGATTTCGGTTCGATCGGGTTTCAAACGTCGTCGGGACTTCGCCTAAGGCTCTAGCTAGTCTCTGATACCAGTGAAAGGTTCCTAGGCACCCTAGTGGGTTCTCACAAGGCATCGAACATGCCAAATTAAATTCTTTTAGTGCCGAGAAACCCTAGACTACGGATCTTTAACTAGATGTTTAGGCGAAATAGAAAGCTAGTTAACAGTTAACTACTATGATACGGATATACAACCTTTGTAGATCCGGATTTCCACCTCCACGGCTCCGCAACGTCATGTCCTCGCTGTCCATCATGAATCCTCGACTCGATCATCGGCTTCATCGGGAAAGCAAGCGGAATAGCTCGTCGGCTTTGTGTCAAAGACGATCTACGTCGAGGTTGCACAAACTCAAGCTCCGACTTCACAAACTTGTGAAACTTGTGAAGTAAACACCCAAAACAACTTGGCAAGAGGTAGAGGGTGAAGAAATAGGAGGTGGGTTCACTTTGGATTTGGATTTAACTCACTAAAGCTCAAGTTGCCATTGGAGTAGCAAGCTTGAAGAAGAAGAAGAAGATGAGCTCAAGAAAAGATTATGATAAGTGTTATGATAAAATAAATTTTTAAATCAAATACTTATCATAACTTGAACTTGGGTTAAGTGTAGAGAATTAACCATGGTCACTTGATGGGTTAGGGTTAAGCATGAAGATAAGGATGGTTGCTAAAGTCAAAGCTTCATGAAGCTTCAACATAAAACAAACTTAGCCACCATTCTTATCATAACATATTTCAAATAAATAAATAAATAAATAAATAAATAAATGGAAATGCAAAACCCTAATTATCATATTAACCATGGATTAATTCTATACACTTAACAATGATCAAGTATCATCAAACATGATAAAAAGTGCACAAAAGTATATCACATATACAATGTGCAATCCAAGTGAGAAAAATCCGTTTAAAGTGAACCAATACTAGTTAATGCAAAGTAATATATCAAATATATAATTATACATTAAATCATTAAATCAACACTTGATTCAATGATCCGGTCATGTCGCACATAACCGACTAGTATTCAATGCATCGATTTATCGAATCAATGATTCGATAACTAGGTCATATCGAATATAACCAATCGAAACATATATCGCGAGAATGAAATGCGGTATCACATACACGCATCATTCTTGATCGTGCACATATCTCATATGCGCTCCTATTTCGTTTCGCTTGAGCCAGGAAACCTCTGTGTAGGACTCTAAAGACTCGTCAATACGCCGGTAGCAGATGATGATCATATCAAGCACCCACAAGCCGCAAGCGGTCTGCTAAACGTAACGGCCACCCGGGTATTGAGCGATCAGAAGATCGACGAGCTAGCCCGCTCACACTCCTGCGAATCCGACCAGTAACACTTACCATACAGTCAAGTCTCTTCGTCAGATACGTCGCATATCAAGTCTAGGGGTGGTATACGTCAGACCCCAATAACCCGATAAGTCGTGCTGATATGAGGCTCGTAACGGGTCGAGAAACTACTGGTAACACTTACCAGCAAATCTCTGATCAGCCCTGGCCAGGGACTTCCCTGTTACGGCCAATCGAGCACTGCGCAACATCAACTCCCAATACCGGGAGAGACGAAACCCCTCCTATCGCTCATTGCCTCCATGTGATTCGGGACTGTACCCAAAGACCACCGTTTTGCACGCCCTCATGGACGTGGTAAGGTGGAGATCAAAGCACAGTGGGAATCACACAAGACTCTATGACGATCTCGGGTCTACAGACTAATCTGTACAAGTGTCACCTGAGAACTGCCATCTGACGTGAGGTATAATACCATCTGGGAGTTCTCGGCGAGTCCGTCCAGTGTACCCAGTTTCCACTGAGCACCCGTATACCATCTCTGATGTCAAACACCAATGGATATGGGATCATCCATCGCCCATCACATGGGTCGAGAAGCGTATACGCTAGTCTACTCTGGTAAATCGATGCCCCGTCTCGAGATACCCACGACTAGGGACCTTGAAGGATGTACTTATGGACTACCATGTTCCCACTAGTATGATCTGCATCATAGTCTAGGTAGTCAAGTACAAATCCTAAGGGCTTTACCAACATGTAACTATAAGACAGTATAAAGAGACTAGTGTACATGTTAAGATAAATGGCAACCAGATAGCATACTATCATGTCGAGCAAGAAAGTCATCTCTATATATGTCCAAGCATCCAATATAATATACATCATCTGTACAATACTGGCCTCTAGGGCATACATACAACTAACAATTTTGCGGGGCACATCCGGGTTGAGGTTGTAGCCACCGTTGTATTATTTCTTTTACTGTTTCTGCTTCTAGGATAGACCCAAGGTGGGGTGCACAAACTACCAGGTTCTTGAAGTGCCGAGAGGCCTACTCATTTTACTGAGGGAGGCTGCTTCACTTCGGGAATTTGGCGAGTAGTTTGCCGCACCCGTAGGGGTCTAGAGTCGGGTTTGGCTATTCATCACGATCGTGGAATCCGTCTTTCGTTACAGGTTTAAACGAAACACGGAATTCCTAATATATATAATATGTTCATCTGTGATCTTGAATGCCTATTATTGCGTGAGACGAATGGATATATTATATATGTTATATAATAGACGTTGCTTATGTTTTGCACCTGCTGTTTCCTCCAATCAGAGCAAAACTCTGTTTGAAATTTAAATTTCAAATTGAAACAACGGTTCAGATGTAGCGCCAAGTGCGCTGCACCCTAAGCAGCGCACCACGTGTAAGACACGGATGCGCTAGCACTAGGTATGCTGCGCTCTAGGTAGCGCATCATGTGTAAGATACGGATGCGCTAGCGCTAAGTGCACTGCGCTCTGAGCAGCGCACCATGTGCAAAGCACGTGTGCGCTAGCGCCAAGTGCACTGCGCTCTGAGTAGCGCACCACGTGCAAAGCACGGGTGCGCTAGCGCTGGAATTAAAAACTCCCCACCGTTAGATCAAAAGATCTAATAATAATGATAAATCATTAATTAATCAGAATTAAACTCTGTTAAGGAAAGATTCCTCAAAATCTTTCTAAATAACAAGATTGTGCTCTGTAAATCATAGCACCGTTGGATCAATGATCCAATGGTAAATAAAAATTACCAAAAGACAAAATAAATTCTGTATGGAAAGATTTTCCAATCTTGTTAAAAACAAGAAGATTGCCTTCTGTAAAACAGAAGCCCCAGGATCAGGGATCCAATGGTTGGGAAACATCCCCAAATCAATCAGAGAAAAATCTCTTTAACTGATTCAACAAATCAGCCTACCCTATAAAATGGCCCCTAGACTTCAAGTCTCAGGGATATAGAGATATGGAAAAAGAGAGAGAAACCCCCCCCCAACTTTGAGAAACGCAAAGATAATGAGCAAGCTCTTGCAAGAAAATCCTTCTTCATGGTAAAATGATAATGATGAACATAGAGATGAAATCATCTCATAAAATGAAGAATTTACTTCTTTAAAGATCATAGATCTAAGAGACCAAGGTCTTTTACAAAAAGATCAAGAGATCTCATCATAAAATAAAAAAGAAGAAGAACATAATTCTTCTCACAGATCATGGATCTATAAAGGCAAAGCCTTTAATCAATATAAGAGATTGGAAATAACTCCTGCAAAAATAAGAACTGCTGTTCTTAGATCTTGAGACAAAGTCTCTTTTAAAAGAACATAAATTTGTTTCTCAGATCATAAAACTGATCAGATGCGCTTTGCGCTCTTGAACTACGCTTTGCGCTCTTGAACTGCGCTTCTGTGCTCTCTGGACTGGTGCTCAGCGCCAAATGCGCCACGTGTCAATCACGTATGCGCCAATTAACAACTTGCGCTTTGCGCTTCTGAAATAGCGCACTGCACTCATGTGCTGGCGCTCAGTGCCAAGTGCACCACGTGTCACTCACGTGTGCGCCACTAAACTGAAAGCGCAATGCGCTCATGGATTAGCGCTCAGCGCTCATAAACTGGCATCATGGGCTCATCATCTGGTGCCTAGCGCTGAGTGCGACACGTGTCCCTTACATGTGCGCTATTTGGCAGAAGCGCACTGCGCTTTCTGATTGGCGCTGTCACGACCCGAAGGTATGGAACGTGACCGGCACCTAAATTACGAAACGTCTAAAGGCGTATCGTAATCTAAGCAAACCGAAGCCCAGAAATATAAACCATTTAAAAGAAGAAGTAAAGGAAAACATATAGGAAAACAAGTTTAAAAGAAATATTAAATTTTCTCAAAAATTTCGGCAGAGTCTCCTTTGTGAAAACTGGCCCCAAACGAATACGAACAAGAATAATATATACAAACAATAAAAAGGCATCCCCAAGCGGGAGCTAGCTCTACGCCAAATGGCGGAAACAACCACATAATGCACTATAATATACAACGCCAAAGGGCGAGGCTCAAAACTCAAAAGAAAACCAAATCCATCAGAAACCATAATAATACAAGCGCGACTCTAAGGTCGAAATAAAACAACTGGTCTTCTAAATCTATCAGTAATACAAGTCTGGTTGATGGAGCTTACTAGATACAAATGAAATAATAAAAATACAACGGCGGTTCTGATGCAAATGAACCAACCTATCAAGCAAATCACTCTGAATGAAATGATGTGCCAGCAAGCTGCGAAGGAAACATGTACATCGAAACCTGTAAGAAAATTTGGCACAACAGGGGTGAGTTGCCAACTCGTAAGTAGAATACATCTACGAGTAGAAATCGCATGCACGACGCTCTCCAAGGTCATAATAATATACTTAATATAATACTAGACAACTAATAGTGATAGGGTAATAATCTATACGTAAGTGCAATACTCGGTGCTCGTGTCAGTACCTCAAGTAGTAACATGTCATGTGTATGAGTATGCATGCACCATGAATGTAAAACAATCAACCATGAAATCTGGATATATTTGTAAGAAATCTTTAACTTTTATCATAGTAAAATTTTTGTGGTAAGCAGAAACATCATCAATAAAATCCATGGAAATCCGTGTCAAGCATCGACACAAAAACATGTAAATCTCAAGGTCTCAATACCTCATAATCTCAATATCTCATAGTCTCAATATCTCGGGCTCCGTCAGTCCGGATCAGCCCATATCATCAAATCTCACGACAACGGTCGGTATCCTCCGGATATCCGCCGCGCCCGACATCACCGGTAGGTAGTCTTCCCCTGCCAGGCTCATCGCCTACAACTCGAGCTTCTTGCCCCGGGATACCATACCGGGCCCACCATGTACCCGAGACGGTTCATCCACTTCTCGAATCGGGTCTCGAAATCCAGCAGGAAATATGAAATCTCATGGTGGACGACACATACATCATGAGAAAACAGCAACTTGTATTAGAAAATGAGAGGGAGAGAGTGAGAAATTTTTATGTATATTCTTGCGGTTTTCTCCAAAATCCAGAAATCTCATAGAAATCAAAAATCCCAAAATCATGAGTAAGTAAATAATGAGTATCGGCATAAGCCCTACAATACTGCATGATAATATGAAAATGTGAATGCATGAAGTGTCTAAGTAATAAATGTAATATCTAAACTAGCACATGAGAGTAATCACACAATATTATATTGGACTAGCATTTAGCTGATTATATCAATAAAAAAATAATATGTTCTAAAGTGTACGTGACATGGCAATTACCGATGATGATGTGTGTGAGCCGGCAAATAAGTGTACGTGGAACATGCGCATCATCGGTAATGGTGCTGGTGTCCTAATAGGCAGAGTTTCATATTAGCTAAAGAAACATATGTATGAACATGCAATGTGATGAATACAACATGAATATAACGATGAATGTGTAATAAACGCACAACTAGAGAATGCATACTAATTACGAGTCATACAGTTTGTTGTATGAAAAAGCACGAATCGTGGTTTTTAGAAAATTAGGGGCTACGGGATTTTTAAGAAAAGATATGTCCTTTGAAAAATCCGCAGTATCCCTCAGGTTGTCTTTAGAAATGTGCACGATTCATTAGTTTTGAAAATAAGTATGATTCGAGCCTAAACTAAGGTCTACCTAACCAACTAAGGAACTAACTAAAGACACTAGTCGAAAGGTAAGAAGAATCCTTTTAAGGTCTGAGTCGATATCTCTAGTAGTCGGCGATCCAGCCTCAATAGCGTCACGTACGTAGTACGACATCCTCGAGTCAAGAATGAGGATCAATCATCACATATATGCCTCATACGTTAAAATCCATCGTACGGCATCCCAAAATCGGGGTACGGGTCAACTATCACATATATACATCATCGATCGTATAGTATCATCACCAAACAATATCATGATCGAGGGTACTGTACTATAATCGCATACATCCTAATATCATCAAACATATATCATCGTCTGTGTAAATATACATTGTCAAATGATCCACTATCATGTCATATGTCATATCGTGATTAAGTCACATATTACAATCTGGGTTCTATTCTAGAGTCTCGTTCATTCCAATGTCATCAACACATATTATCGTTTATATAAATATATTTTATATAATCTCATTGCTCAATGATCCGCTATTATCATAACACATCTCATGTCATAACTCGATCATCTATCCAATAAATCACGGCATCAAGCCTAGTCATATCGACTCATTCCCATGTATCATATAACCTCCTCATATCACATGTATATGTTGTGTGTGTGTGTGTATACCTACACACATTCCTACACACACACACACACACACATACACCAAGTCAAGTTTAGGTGTGTGCGTGTGTGTGTGTCTACATGAAACCTACGAATTCTCTCCAAGGCAGTCATCCTCTGGTTAAGTCTTTCTAAATCAGTCTAGTCCAACCTAAAGTCTTCAATAGGACCCTACTGGCCAAGAATCTAAGGTCACATCCGACTCCCTAATAACAGTACGTAATATCCTTATTCTACGTTTGCGCGGGTGCTATACGCCATCCACCCGACTTCCCCCATAAATATACATCTACTCATCTGGTCCTTGCCTGCCGAAATCGATGCCACCATCCTCTTCTTCATCATCCGAATTCCATGTGAGAGGTACCTATACACAAACATATATAATATCGTAAACCAAAATCATGGATAAAACCAAAACGGCGCACGAACGCGCATAGATTAAAACCTATGACCCGCTCATGCAAAATAACCAAATAACCCTCGATATCGGCGTACAAACGCCGATTGATCGAGATAAAACACAAACACACCAATCGTGGTTTCACAAATCACTAATTATAATATGAAATAGATTGCAACTCATTAAAACCTCAAAATAAATTAAATAAATTTATTTCCGAAACCTAGAAAGCACTTAATTTTCGTTTTAATTCGAAATTGTTGTTTTAACAAAACTAATGGCTATAATATTCACTAAATATCATAACTAAGTCATATAAACCATTTCTATAATTTATTCTCATCAATTTGTATTAAATCCTAAATTCTAGTTTGCAAAAATATCAAATTTTAACACTTTTTAAAGCAAAATTCACAATTCAACAACTAAGCTTGGTTTTGCATGAACCAAAGTATTAAACTACAATTTATAATGTTAATAATGTCATGAAACCCTAATTAGATTTTTATCCTAATTATTTAACCAATTTCTAAAAACCTAGTTAGCAAAATTAGCATATTTATCACAATTTTAAAGTAAAAACTAGCAACTAGTAACTAGATTATGTTTTACATTCAATTAACATTTTAATCTCCTAATTAAAACTATGAATCATTGATAAACATCCCCACTTGAATTTTATCTCACCTATTTATATGTATTATAAAAACCTAGTTTTCAAAATTGTTTAATTTAAACAATTTTGAAATAACAATTTACAATACAACAACCACACTAGATTTTTCATTTCTTAAAATGTTAAACCACTTATTATAACCCTACTCAATTAATAAAAACCCTAACTTTATTCGAAACCCTTCTCATGAATTTTTTCTAAACTTGCAATTTAAAACCAAAATTAATCACTTAATAAGCTAGATTGAAGTAACTAGCAACCGATTAAACATGGGTTTAGGATTTATACCTCACAACATGATGTCTAGCATGCTTACATAGCCTCCAAAATGGCTCTCTTACCTCAAGAATCCAAGCTAGAATGAGCAAAGGATAATGGGTAGGAATTAAATTAGGAATTTGTGGATTTTTATTTGGATTTTTGATGAATTTTTGGAGAGTTTTTGAGAAGAATTGAAGGGGGAAATTTTTTGGGCGGCCAAGTGAAGGCGGCCAAGGAAAGGGAAGGGGAAAGGGAGTGTGTGAGATGTGTGGAATTGTGTAGAAGACTCTTCACTTAATGCCTCTTTTCTTGTCATTGCAATAATTATTCCATTTTATTTATTTTCTAATTTATTTCACCCTAGAAAATTCTAGAACCATGGACTAAATTGAGAAAGAATTTTGCATGTTACACACTTGATTATAATATGTCATGGTTCACTTTTGTAAAATTAACACATTCCAATTTGTATTTTACACTAATTTAATGTATATTTAAAGCTTATATTAATATTTGAATTTAATTAATTTATGAAAAATATTTAATTAAACTAACAATTTATAAGTCACTAAATAATATCAATTACTAGCAATTATATAGTTAAAATAGGCATATTTAATTCTATATTGAAAAATAATTATAGTTGAGTTTTATGGAAAATACGGTATATTTTACCGATTATCCGAAAATTCACCTAAGGGATTTTATTTATTTAATTATTTATTTATTTATTTTTTTAAAACGTTGCGCCTAGCGCACCACGTGTCACGCTGACAGAACATAAATTGTTCTTTAATAAGCCCAGAGCTCTGATGAATGCGCAGCATTCAATAAAAGACAAAAACATTATCAAGATATAAATCAATACTCAGCATGGTTAAAAGGGCCAAGCCCAAATAAAGGCTCAACAGTCCAAAATAAAATGTTAAGCATTTTAACCTAATTGGACTTAGCCCAATATTGGCCATAAGTCCTCAACTTATATTAATTGAGCCCATCTGCTCATAAATATTTTAACAGATCTTAGCCCCAAATTGGACTACAGATCTTTCAACCAACTCACGTCGGTTCGAGGGTACATCTCTTTACTCCTCTGATATTTGTCGTTGTAATCTTTCAACGTCTTCAGAGAGGTGACGAGTCCCGACAACCAAATATTCTACGGACGGTGGGGTCCTTTAAAACCAATGGACTATGATGTCCCTAACCTTGACTGTGAGGTATTTAAACTCACGGACTATGATGTCCTTAACCTTGACTGTGAAGTCTTTATACTCACGGACTATGATGTCCTTAACCTTGACCGTGAGGTCTTTAAACTCACGGACTATGATGTCCTTAACCTTGACTGTGAGGTCTTTAACTCATGGACTATGATGTCCTTAACCTTAACTGTGAGGTCTTTAAACTCACGGACTATGATGTCCTTAACCTTGACTTGACTGTGAGGTGTTTAAACTCATGGATTATGATGTCCTTAACCTTGACTGTGAGGTCTTTAAACTCACGGACTATGATGTCCTTAACCTTGACTGTGAGGTCTTTAAACTCACGGACTATGATATCCTTAACCTAGACCGAGATGTCCTTAAACTAACATTGGACCGTAATGCTCTTAAACTAATCGAACGCAATGTCCCTAAACTAAACAATAGAGCCCAATTGCTCTTTTGTTGGATCTAAACGATCCCGTTAAGTTGATCTTAGTCTGAAATTAGACTAATGTATCCTTAACAAACGTTTAAGTTGATCTTAGTCTCAAATGAGACTAACGTATCCTTAAACCCAACCCCAAACCCAAATCTAAGAAAATACGGATTTGGACTAATCCACGCCCTACGGACGACAACATAAATTAGTCTCCGTATACAATCCACAGGCAACCAAAAACAAAACAAACACCCACGACACGAAGTGACCATCTGAAGAAGGAGAAAGTTGTTACCGCGATGCGGTAGCGTAATTAACTGCAGGGGCTTGCACCTGCAGGGAAGAGCGTCCCCACAATCAAAAACCCCTCAAATGAGGGGGAATCTCACGAAGTCTGCTACATCGGCCGCATCCGTTTAAACCTTCGATATAGGGTGTCATAAATCAACTTGGCATCTTCGGAGAGGTGGACGGATAGCACCAATTAGCATCTGCCTCGAAACTCAGGCAAGACGGACCTGTGCGGTCGCGTCTCCGTGTTTCGGTGGGGAACAGATTCTGGCACGCCCGGTGGGACCTTTTCCTCTTTCCACTCCACACTTCGTGTGTCGTGTTCGCGAACGAAACGCGGTTTGCTATAGTTTCCCTTGGGTTCGAGGTACTAAGATTTGGTGTCTTGCTCGGTGCAGAAAATGAAAGATCAATGGCGTCTACCGACACAAAATGCTCCAGCTGCAACTGCAACTCCCATTCCTCCTCATCTGGAGGTGTAACTTACGGGCCCCAAGCGGCCTCCATCTTCGCTATGCCGGTAGAGAAGGTAATGCAGGCTACCACCGGGTTGTTCTTCGGGACCATGCTCCTACCAGTGAACGTTAACATCCCGCTGCCGCAAGAAGCGCAAAAGAAGTCGGTCTTTGATCGGCTCACTACCACCACGACCTATCTCAACGGGTCATCCATTGCCAAGCCAACAGCATCAGTCTTCGATAGGCTGAGCCTGAACTCCAATAGGCCCGTCAAGAAGCCCACGATACCTGAAGCGGCCATCCCAAAACGGATAATCATTCCTGCTCTCGAGGTCACTAAAGAAGCTTCTCCCTTCAAAGGATCAGTCTTTACAAGGCTGGCCACTTCGGCTCCCGTTCCTGCTCAAAGGTCTGTCTTTGACAGATTGGATACTTCTGCTCAACGGACGTCGGTCTTCAAGAGGCTGGTACCAGCAGTGCCTGACCAGAACAGGGGGCATGACAAAGCCATCCCCATAGCTGAACCAACACCATCTGCACGACATGCTCGTCGTCATCACTGGCGCCGAGTAAGGAAGGCTGTGGGCAGCTCTCCGTCTGGATTTACTCCACCAACTCCAACGGTGGAGATCGATGCTGCTGTTCCAACCGGGAACAGCTTTGAACCGCTTAATAAGGTGCGCACGAACTCTCCTACTGCAGTGCTGAAAAGATCTCCTCCACCCGTAGAGAATGCACTGAAGGCGAAGCCAGAACAGCCCCCTCAGCGGCTTTCTTCCAAAATTTACAAAGTCTGGCGACAAGTCCAGGAATCGGTGATTGACCAAGACTACTCTCGTCGACCAAAGAAGCTCAATGCTCAACAAGAAAAGAGCCGTCTCGTGGTACCACAAAAGACATCATCCGTCTGGGTGCCCGTCGCAACGGCTCCCTCAACGTCAATCGCTCAAAAAAGAAGGAGGCCGGAGAAAGCCCCCGTTACCGCGGCAAACCGCAAGGACGTTGAATCTAAACGCCCCAAGTCTGGGAGCATGATGGTGCATACTGTTTATATGGCTTCCGGAAAAGAGGAGAGCCGTGATTCTACGGGTCATTGACCGCTTACCCGATCGATAACGAGGGCCCAGGAACAACAGCAGCAGAAACTTCAAGAGATGCTGACTGCAATGGCCGCACTTACTGGGTCAAAAGAAAATCCAGAGACCTCAGACCAGCACCGTGAGCAGGAAACTGATGCTGAATTCCTTCAGAGAATGCTCGAAAAGAAGGACAAGGAGGCTGCGGAACAAGTGGCCAATATAAAACAAATGGCCCTTCTATTCCAAGATATGGTGGGCATGATGATCCAGCCGGACCCTCCAGCTGAAAATCCTCCGATTATCCTCGAAGATGAGCGAGCGGAGACGTCAAATCCCCTTCCGGCTTGTTCAGCAGCCAAAGAGGAGACCATCTCAAAAGCCGCTCTAGATGATTACATTGCTCAGCAAATACGAGCTCACCAGGCAAACGAAGCGGCTGGACAGGTCGTTAAAACTGGGCGACCATATCCAGGATGGTACGATCAGATCAAGTATCCGCCAGGATACACGATCCCCAAATTCCATGTATATAAAGGGATGGGAAATCCGCATCAGCATGTTGCCCAGTTCAGGGCTCTATGTGGCAACACCGGAGGCGACGATAAACTGCTACTTCGCCAGTTCGTCGGCAGCTTTTCGGAGACAGCATTTGAATGGTATTCTGAACTCCCCAACGACTCTGTCAAAACATTTGCAGAGATGGAGCTGCTATTTACGCAGAGATTTGCGAGCGCTAGCGAGCGTACTCCGATTACCGCACTAATTAATGCCAGGGTGAAGCCGGGTGAAACTTGGGTCCAGTATGCAATACGGTGGCGAAATTTATGGTCGAAATGCGAGCAGCGCATCGAGGAAGCGCCGGCAGTGGGCATGTTTGTGGGTACTCTTGACCCTCAGGCGACCATTTCCCAATTCATGATGTTTTTCAAGCCGACCACTTTCCAGGCCTTGATTGACAAGCTAGCCCAAATGGAACAGATGGGCCACACGCCTTCCTCTTCGAAGTCAGAGCCTCGAAACGAAAAAGGGAAGGGGAAAGCGACCTTCATCACCAATACTCAACAATAGCCGAGCAACTTAAAGCCGGTTGTCCGCCAAAACAACGTGCGTCCATGCCCATCCCTCGAGGAGAGACTGGGACATCCTTACTCGTTTCCCCAGGATAAGACGAAAAGATTGTTCGAGCTAGCGATGCACAACAGGCTCATCAATCTTCCGAATCCAAAACGACCGTCGCAACCCGGCGAGGCTAATAGTCCCAATTATTGCCCCTACCATCAAACGGTAAGCCATCCAATTGAAGATTGCTTCATCTTCAAAAGCTGGATCGAAGATCAATACCAACAGGGCAAATTTGCCCTGTCCGAGAATTGGAAGGTGAACCCACCACAGCCACACGCTCCTAAGAAGACGGATACACCGGGGGCATCATGCTCTTTTATAGAAGAAGCTCCACGGGAGGTCGCTCTTTCAGCCAAGACGAAAAGAATGCTGAAGGATCTCCAAACATGCCCGGCGATCAGGTGGAAAAATCCACTGGAACCCGAGATCATCAAGGGAATGCTGAAACCGCGCCCAACTCTAAAAATTGGTGGTGACAGTCAAAGCGCCCACACTCAGCCGTCAAAGTCTTCGAAGAAGAAGAAGAAGACCAAAAAGCCCGTGAAGCCTGGTGAAAAGTTCACGGACCTGCAAAAACAGATTAACTCGCTGGAAGAATATAATCAAAAAGCGCGGACTCCAGTCACACTTCAAGAATTTCTCAGCCACGTCCTTAAGGACGGAGATGATGACAATGGAGAAGACTCGTTGGACGAATCTGAAGGTTATGTGGCAAGTTGCCATGTGATCTCTCACTCATCAATAGACGATGAAGAAGCTCCTTACACAAAGAAACTGGGGGCAACTCCTGAACCGGAACTTCTAGGGCCATCAGTCGAAATGATTGATGCATTCTTGGACGAGGCTCTTCTTAAAAGCAAAGCTGCTCGAGAGCGTGAGATGGCCATATTTGAAAAAGCAAAATGCCGGAGACTGGACGAAAGGGTTGAAACACCCCCGCTAGATCAAAATACATCCGCCGCAAATAAAGGCAAGTTCAAGACAAGGAAGAGGTTCGCCAAAGCCATATCAATAGGAATGAAGCTGCCACCTTCCGAAGCGAACGCTCATGGTGAAGCGGAAACACATCCTAACTACTGCTTATATCATCGAAAGATTGCGCACCCCACTGAAGAGTGCAACACTTTTAAAAGATGGTGGCAGGGATATGTTGCTCACCGGCAACATTTCAAGTGAATGAAACGCAAAACTCGTCGAGAGCAAAGAAATGCGATCGGGGAGCGTAAAAGAACTACCGGCAACTGTCACATGGTCGACGCTGGGGGATCGTACATTCTCACCTTCGGAAGCGACTCTGATGAAGAAATGACTCTTGGCCCTCTCTTTAAAGAATCCACCTCAGGAAAAGAGGAAGAACCGAAGACCTGTGAAAATATTCAGCTGCGCAATCGTACGCTGCCCGAAAAGAATCTCGGGCCCGCGAACAGTGGGTCGAATAGAAAAGATAAGGGGAAAGAAAAATTCCATGAGAATATCGCCCTAGATGACCAAGTCATTAAAGAGCTGACAGCCAAGGATCCGCCAAAGAAAAGTAAGGTAGACTACAACGTTCTGGCACACTTGAGAAAACTACCTTCACAGCTAAGCATTCTCGATACCCTTCTGCTATCCAAAGAGGCGAGAGATTCATTGATCAAGGTACTACAAGAGCCAGAGTAATTCTAAGCTTTCCTCGCCGAAGAAAAGATGAAGGACGAGTTGGAAGAAGTGCACACAGCCGATGTCACCTTCGGCGATGAAGATCTTCTCCTCGGGACGTGTGAGCATGACCGTCCCCTATATGTCTCCAGATACTGTCATGACATCAAGATAGGTAAAATCGTGGTCGACAATGGGTCCTCCGTCAATCTCTTTAACGTAAGAGTATTGAAGGAGATATACATGAGAGTTCAACACCTCGCTCGGGATAAGATCACTATCTCCGTGTTCGACTCCCAGTCATCACGGACACTCGGGTCTGTGATACTGACGCTGCGCTTTGGGCTGCTAGTCACGAACATTAAGTTTCATGTCATTGACGCCAAGACATGCTATAATGCTTTGCTCGGTAGGCCTTGGATACACGAGTACAACATCATCCCTTTTACACAACACCAGTGCATGAAGTATTTCAAGGATGGTCTCGAGTATACCGTAACAGGGGAGTTGAACCCATTCTCCATGAACGAAGTCTGAAAATACGAAGACGTAAAATACTTCTTACCAGATTTTGAGGATACGGAAAGATGTCACGGACCGAAGAACAAAGCTATCACCACTATTCCAGTCTTCGGGAGTGATATTGAGGGGGAAAAAGAAATAGTTTATTCAGGTCCTCCCCAGTGCAACAAGCGGGGACCGTCCACTCCTATGTTGATCTTCGGCAGCGACTCAGAAGATGAAGTCAATGTCGTATTCTCTGCTCGGACATAAATATAAGCCTTCGCTGATGAAGATCAAAGTTTGCAAGTTGCCATAGTTCCGCTAAAGTATCATAAAGAGCTAGACGCGCTTAATACCTACAGTGTGGAAGAACTGCAAACATTCTACATCCCTCTCAGGAGAAAAGGTGAAAAAACGATCTTATTCTACCGATCCGGGGAAACCAAAGTGGAGAAAGAAATTTAGCATGGTGCAGATTCTACACTTGACAGGCTCCAGCCCATCCGTTTGCCCAGATATTACACAGACGGACTAAAGAGACTCTTGAGACGCCAAGATGTACCCCTTAAGCAAACTGCTCGACAAACATGGTTCTATAACAGGATCTGGAACGTTCCCGGAACTCAACGAAAGTTGCTCAACGAAAGTTGCTCAACGAAAGTTGCCCAACGGGAGAATGGAAACGATCGGGCTTGGATATGTTCGATCCAAGAAACGGGAACTATTCCGCGACTACTACGTCATACATGACTTTGACGAAGAAGGAGATGCTCTGTGGGAAGATGCTAACCCTGAACCAAAACGAGGCCCCGTCGTGAAAATGCCAAGTCCATCGTTCGAAGAACAGATGGACAAGCTTATAAGGGAAGCGGGTCAAAAGGTTCGAGACGATCATAATCGCGAAATGGCCATCTATGAGAAAGCCAGAACGCAGCGCCTCCTTCAGCAGGTTGCGAAAAATGAAAATGCTCTTCCTTGTCAACCCGTAATACAAAAAGCTCGACACAGAGGCAAAAATAAATCAAAAAGCGGGAAAGGCGTTCGACAGCAACAAAGCGGGACCAAGAAGCCACGTGATCGGGAATCGAGCAACCAGGATTCATCTCTTATAAAGAAGATGGGTCGAGCGTACTCTTTTGCCCAAGACAAGACAAAGAAGATACTTGATCTTGCTATAAAACATCAAATGATTATCCTCTCGGAGTCCAAGCACCCCGAGCAAGCAGGCGAAGTCTCTCACCCGGACTATTGCTCCTATCACTGGGCAATAGGACATCCTCTCGAAGACTGCTTCATATTTAAAGACTGGGTAGAAGACTAGTATCAGTAAGGCAGGTTCGCTCTATCCAGCAGCTGGAAGGTAACCCCGCCGCAGAAGCATGAACCCAAAGCCATGAGAGTAGAACCGGATCAATATTGGTCTTGGAAGCGATCTTGTACCTGTCACGTGATAACGCTGTCGGAAGAAGAACCCAAGGATATGGATGAACTCCCCTGGTACTTCGAAAACGATGATAACGAGGTAATCTCAGAGTTTCCACCGGCGCCAAAAGAGCTGGAAGATGGAATACATACTACTGCAGATAAGCTCAAGAAAATTGATTTAGGGACGGCAAGTGACCCACGCCTGACGTTCGTCAGTGATTTATTGTCTGAAGAAAAGGTGGCTACGCTCAAAGACATGCTCATGCAGTATAAAGACTGCTTTGCATGGAACTATTCCGAGATGCTAGGATTAGATCCAGAAATAGCCGTCCACAAATTGGTGATTTCTCTAGACATCAAGCCAATCAAACAAGTGCCAAGAAGAATGTGGCTTGAAATTGAAATGAGCATTAATGCTGAGGTCAAGAAGCAAATCGACTCCGGCTTCATTCAAGAGGTTCAGTATCCTGACTGGATCGCCAACATCGTCCCAGTGATGAAGAAGAATGGGACGGTGCGCATTTGTGTGGACTTTCGGGATCTCAAAAAAGCTTGCCCAAAGGACGACTTCCCAGTACCAGTCACTGAGCTGATGATAGATAATACGTCTACTCACGAAGTTTTCTCCTTCATGGACGGCTCATCAGGATACAATCATAAAGATGCATCCCGAAGACCAGAAGCATACTGCTTTTCAGACTCCTTTGGGCATATTTTGCTACAAGGTGATGCCTTTTGGTCTAAAGAACGCCGGTGCCACCTATCAGAGGGCCATAACGAAGATTTTCGATGACCTCATATATGAAATCGTCGAATGCTATATCGACGACCTCGTAGTTAAAAGCAAATCATACGAGGAACATTTAAAGCATCAGAAGATCGTGTTTCAGCGCCGTCGGAAATACAACTTGAAGATGAACCCTCTCAAATGCGCGTTCGGAGTTTCCTCGGGCAAATTCCTAGGATTCATCGTCCGACACCGAGGCATCGCAATAGATCCGTCAAAGATCAAGGAGGTTATGGAAATGCCTCCGCCAAGGACTCTCAAGCAACTGCGGTCTCTCCAAGGGAAGCTCGCGTATATCCGGCAATTTATAGCCAACCTCTCCGGGAAGTGCCGCTCCTACAGTCACTTGATGAAAAAGGGAACCCCGTTCGTCTGGGATCACAAATGCCAAAGCGCACTGGACGAAATCAAGAAGTACCTGCAGAATCCGCCTGTGCTGGCTACTCCCGTTAAAGGAAAATCTCCCATCTTGTATACGACCGCCCTCGAAGGTTCTTTAGGCGTGCTGTGGGCACAAGAAAACGACCAAGGGAAAGAAAGAGCCCTTTATTATTTGAGTTCTACTGGGGGCAGAAATCAATTATTCTCCCATCGAAAAACACTGCCTGGCGTTGATCTTCGCGATAACGAAGCTCAGACATTACGCGTTGGCGCATGAGGTCCGTCTCATATCAAAAGAGGATCCTCTCAAGTATTTATGTCGAAAGCCATATTAACGGGACGTCTCGCTAAATGGGCCCTGCTCTTGATAGAATTCTCGATAACTTATCGACCTCTTAAGGCAGTGAAAGGCCAGGCCATCGCCGACTTCCTCGCTGAGCACCCGATACCCACCGATTCTCCTTTGAACTGGGAATTGCCAGAAGAACATACGTTTGACACGATCGCCGGGGACAAAAAGGAAAATGATACCCTATGGGAACTCTATTTTGATGGGGCATCTTCCATGAAGAGGCGCAAACAAAACATCCACATAATCAAATCAGGGGTAGGCCTCATCTTTGTGACTCCACAAGGAGGGATAATGAGCTTTGCCTTCTCCTTAACAGCCGAGGACGAACAACGAAGCCGAATATAAAGCTTTGATAGCAGGTCTTAAGATCGCCGTCGACATGGAAATTGAAAACCTCCTCATATACGGAGACTCCATGCTGGTCGTTAGTCAAGTAAATGGCGACTATCAGACGTGCAAGCCTGAGTTGGTGAAGTACGGAGAGAGAGTGCAACAACTGCTGACTAAAATTCCTTCCTACACCATGGAAAGTATACCGCGTACGGAAAATAGCAAGGCGGATGCATTAGCTAAGCTCGCTAAAGAATTGGACGACGAGAACCTCGATGACGTGAGGATTGTTGTGCAAAACCGGCGGGTTCTCGCACCAGCAGAAATATCTCCGTAGTCATCCGAAGAAAAAAGAGCGAACGAGCAAATGGCCCTACAAATAAAAGACCAGGAAAAGGCTATGGATTGGAGGGAAGTCTTTATAGACTACTTCAAATCCCGTCGAACACCCGAAGATGCATCCTCGAGACATCAGCTCATGAAACGAGCTCTTTCTTTTGCCTTCGTCAATGATACTCTGTACAAGAGGTCATTTGATTCTCTGTGGTTAAGATGCCTGGGACGTGAAGAAGCAAAAAGAGTCGTCCAAGAAACTAACGACGGACTCTGCGGTTTTCACCAAGCCGGGCCGAAGATGAAGCTGAAGATCAAACGAATGGGTTATTATTGGCCCACGATGATCCAGGACTGCCTCGAATACGCGAAGCAATGTCACTCATGCCAGATTCACGGGGACTTCATCCATCAGCATCCAAATCCACTACATCTAACGGTGGCTAGCTGGCCGTTCGAAATGTGGGGGACTGACATAATTGGTCCCATCGAACCGGCATCGTCCAGAGGACATCGATTCATTTTGGCGACAACTGATTACTTCTCCAAATGGGCAGAAGCAGTACCGCTAAGAGAAGTGAAGACGGAGAATATCCTCCATTTTTTCAAGACGCACGTCATTTATCGGTTTGGCACTCCGCGACAGATTATCTCCGATAACGGACCAGCCTATAGAAGCCACAAGATCAGCCGCTTTGCACAATAGCATAACATAGACTGGAGATACTCTTCAGTCTATAATCCTCGAGCGAACGGTCTTGCAGAGGCTTTTAACAAGACCTTGATGAAGATCGTGAAAAAGACGGTGTCTCAAAATAAGAAGGACTGGCACAAGAGACTGCATGAAGCTCTCTGGGCGTATCGAACTACGTTCAAAACGGCCACGAACATAACGCCGTACGCATTGGTATTCGGCACAGAAGCGGTACTCCCCCTTGAGATAGAGTTACCCTCTCTACGAGTGGCGGTTCACTACGAGCTAACAGATAAAGAGAATGCTCACCTTCGGCTTGAGCAGCTTGATGCCCTTGATGAAAACCGACTCGTGGCGCAACAGAGTCAGGAGGCTTATAAAGCAAAGATGACGCGCTCACATGAAAAATTGATTAGGCCAAGAACGTTCGGCCAAGGCGAACTCGTGCTAGTGGTTAAAAGACCTATGATCCCCAATCACGCCAAGCGGGGGAAATTCGAGCCGAACTATGAAGGCCCGTATATCATAGAAAAAGTTTACCAGGGTGGAGCCTATCTACTCATGGACATGCATGGTGAAAGACCTTTCAGGACAATAAACGGATGCTTCCTAAAGAAATACTACGCCTGACGAGTCACGGCCTAGGTCAACGATAGATGACGACGCCTATGTCCACTCGCTATCTTCCTAATCCCAAACTCTATAAGTAGTAGTCGTTTAACGGACCGAAACGTTCTTAAACTAACAACGGACCGAAACGTCCTTAAACTAACAACGGACCGAAATGTCCTAAAACTAACGATGGACCACTATGTCCTAAAACTGGCGTCGGACCGAAACGTCCTTAAACTAATGATAGACTACTATGTCCTAAAACTAGCGTCGGACCGAAACGTCCTTAAACTAACGATGGACCACTATGTCCTAAAACTAGCTGTTGACCGAGACGTCGATAAACTACTGTGGACTGCAGCATCCCAAGGCTAAAAAAAAGAATAAAAAAAAGAAAGAAAAAGAAAACGGTATGTCCATAAGCAAAATGGGCACGGATGAAAACCCGAAAGGGCTCCGTGAGTAAAAACAGCAGGGCTACCGGCGAGTTTTTGTGAAAACCCGAAAGGGCGCAACCTCGTTAAAAGACACTTGCAAGGTCCTCTCGACCTTGTGAGGAGAAACCACCTGCGTGAGATCCTTACGACTTACAAGGGAGAAACACACTTAGGGATCCCCACGATTCCTAAGGAGAAATTACACTTATGAGATCCTCACGACTCGTAAGGAGAACCCTCTTATGAGACCCTCAAAAGTCTTAAGCTACAGGGATCTGAACCTGTTCTTAAGCGGCCACCACAACCTCCAATGCTGCCCTACAAGCGGCTCAATGCTGACCCTTGTATATGTAAGTCTACGGTAGCGCCCAGGCCGTCTACAGACGCCAAATGCGGAACAAAAACTTTTTAACCGGCGCCATCGTATACTTTAACCCGGATCTGCCATTATTGCTAAACTAACAAACTGTAAAGAGAGTAGAAAGGTTATACCGAACGATCCGAGTCCTTCGTTCTTTAACCATCATCCCACGCTCCGTTGCAGCTGCTCCGATTTCGTCGATCTCCGATCTGCTCGTCCAGGTGGCACCACGTCAACGATTCTTTAAACGGGCTCCCGTCTCTGACTCGAGGCAACTCGGTCATCAAGTTTGCTAAAAGAGACGACCAAGAATGATGCAGAGAATAGGTAGAATACTTTGTCTCGTTACGTCCAAGGCTATGGACGAACGGTTAATGAAGTTGCCACTCGAATCGGGTGATGGAATGAAATGAGCTATGAAATTTCCATACACCTCAAAACTATCATAATCTTTTTCAAAATGAATTATCAAGTGTATATGAGAGAGGAGAGGGGCCGGCCATACTTATAGGAGTGGGGATGAGTGTAGGAGGAAGGGGGGTGACCACAAACCAAGCTTATCATGAAGGAAAAATATCTTAGTGTGAACACAAAGAAATATCTAATGTGAACACAAAGTATAAACACAATAAATACACCATTAAAGCACCATTAATGAATAAATGAGTCACAAGCCTAATCACCTCTTCTAGAACCTTCTAGAAGCATCCACACTCTTCTCAAGAAAAGACAAAATCCGTATTTAACCAAATGTTAAATACGGCTGATAGAAAACTGGAAACTGGCAACTTCCAAAAGCGATCCCGAAACGAATTTCAGGATAACCCCGTAACTGTATAAATATACCCGCATTTGTATTACGACCGAATACAAATGCAACTGAGATAAAGATATTATATTTACTCAATATAATAGTCGGATCCGGATTAAACCAAAGCCCACCAGTATCATCTGCCCGAAATATGACACGTGCGTAAACGCACGTGCATTTTCCGAACCCTGCCATAAAACCATACGGCCTCTACAACGTTTTACCCGAACTTGGGAAACTGTCTGTGGGGGACTCTAATGACTCGTCAGTACCCTGGCAGTGGGTTTAACCACAAGCCGTCAGCGGCACTAGCTGTGCGTAACGGCTGTCCATGGACTGACCTCAAGGGATGCCGATGAGCGAACTCATCCGGAAACCCTACTGAGCCTAACAGTGACTATGTATATACAGTCCGGTCCGTTCGTCTATGAGTATCGTATATCTGCCTAGGGGGCTAGTAACGTCAGACCCCCAATAGCAGTATAAGTCGTGTCGGAGTGTAGCCCAAAAACACCCTGAGATACTACTGGAGTACCTACCAGTAAATCTCCTGCCACGGCCGTGGGCTTTATGTAATGGCTCTCCTAGACATAGCACGATCTCACCCCCAATATCGGGAGAGACGAATCCCCTGCCGATCCGCTCACGTGCCTCCATGTTGCTCGGGACTGTACCCAAAAACTACCTGTTTGCATGACTCCTTTGAGCCGTGGTAGGGTAGAAATCAAAGCACAGTGGGAACTTACACGAGACAAATGACGACCTCAGGTCGATGAACTAACCTGTACACATGTCACCAGGGAACTGCTATCTGACGATATGTATAATACCAACTAGCAGATTTCCGGCGAGTCCTGTCCGGTGTACTCATAACCCAATGAGCACCTGTATACATCTTAGGTGATCCAACTGACACCAGTGGCTTGTGAGACCGGCCAGCGCCCCTCGTCGGGGTCTCGACTGTATACACTAGTCTACTCCGGAGTATCGATGCCCTGTCTCGAAACTCCCACGACTAGGGACTACTATTAAGGATATGCTAATAAACCACCCAACTCTCATGTATATGATCGCCATCATACTGTTGGTAGCAAAGCAAGATCCTAAAGGCTCTATCAAAGTATAACAGTGATCAGTCACCTGAACCTGTACACGACTGATAAAGGCAAACCAGATAGCGTACTATCATCTCGAGTAAGACTGTCCTACCGGTATAGGTCCTCCGCAATCATTGCAATCACGTGCCTGCGATCCAATAATTGACTCTGAGGGCACTATATCCAACAATCTCCCACTTGCACTTAAGGCTAATTATTGCGATGTCGACTACTCACAGCCCGTGTGAAACCGAACATCCAACTCTTCTACTAATCAGTTTCACAAAGCCCATTTGTAAAACTATTGTGTTCGAGAAATAGCCTCAGTGAGTGGATCCGCCCAGAAGTTTCTTTCTATATCTCTCTAAATCTCAAGTTCGCGGAGAAAGCCATCTCCCGAATTGAGTAATACCTGTCTTAGAATATGTCTGGATATCTGATGGGACCTAGTTCATAAATGAACTCCAAATCCAAACTTCTTAGACTGTATCGATCACTGAACCTAATCAGTATCCGGCACCATGCCACCCACAGTATCCTCTTGGACCACCTGTCCATAATATTGTCCCTCGTCAGAGGGAAAACTATAACTCTGACAATCACTCTGTCAACCATGTCACCTTTGAAGCCTGGAATGATAACCGTCTCCCGAAGGAGGCTGCCGTCATCAAATCCATAGAACATCCACTTATGTTCTAAAACTGCTTCCTTATGTTTCTCCAGGATTGGATTAATACAAACTTATTGCATCTAGTGCAAAAACAACATCTGGTGTGGTACTTGACATCTCACGATTGACTCAATTGCCTAAGCAAGTGATCTGCCAATCATGCACAGCCCTCTCCCCTTTAGTCTATACGACACCTTTAGAGAGGGTGACTCCATCACCTGCAGGTACATCACCATGCCAGGAGTCAACTATTCTAAAAACCATTAGAATACTGTCTAAGTACCCACATTGGGAAACTACCCAAATCCAGATCTAAAACCATAGATCTAGAAACCAGAATGTCTAATATTATATCCATATCCTACCTGGAAAAACAACTGTGTGACGACCACAGTACAACCGATCGTAGTATAGGAATTTTACTTCCTACTCTGTGTATGTCATCCAGATACCATGACATCACACCCTACTTCCTTCTTAACAGATCCATCCCCTATTCTGATGAAGTCAAACCCATAACAGTCACATCAAAATTAGATGATCTAGCTCCGCTATATCTGCTCAAGTCTATAAATAGACATAAGCTACTTGCCCACTATGCTTCCGCTGCTCCCACTGACTACGACAACCCTCTGGCAGAATAATATATACGTGCACTTCTAAAGCTAGTTTAGAACGACGCTATACTTAACTTCCTGTCTGGTCTCATAGTCTGGAACAACAGTAGTGTCAAGTCTGGGTAAACAAGAACCTCCCTGTCACCGTCCTTGAGGCTACCGAAGTACCTCTCGGGTGTCTGAGGTTGCCGACCATATCTGCGGAGTGGCTATTGGAATGTCAAACCTGATTGAATATATAAGTCCTATTAAATTTTCCGTAATCGTTTGCGGTTCTGGAATCACTTCCAGTTCTACCATACTCCCACTACTGTTTTCTGAAAAAATCCATTTTACTAAAACTGTGGCGAGTCAAGAACAATATCACTATTGATCTTCCAGATGGTAGAAAATCAACCCTCGTCATAGCCAGATCAACCCACAAACTGCCATTACAGAAACGTGCTCTGAGTTATCCAGTGTCTGGTTTTAAGCATAAGCTGGACAACTCCCCGTACCTTAACATCGTTAAGATATGAACCATTCTATATCCAATATAGAAACTTTGGCACTTATTTAATTGGAACCATATTCAATCATGCAGCTGTTTCCAGTGCAAATAAACTTAATGGAAAGAGGCTAATCAGCATTACTCAACTTAGGAATCCATCCAATTATGAGTAACCTGAAAGAGAAACAAGTTTCTCAAAACCATTACTATCATCTGAATACCAATCATAAGAATCTACATCTTCGATCTCTTTGAAGAATCCTGATACTTGTGACACCTGGTTCTCTACTTTATTCTTGTACCCATAACTTTTCAAAACTTAGACCTTGTATTTCTACGAAACACTTGTCTAAAAACTAGAGAAGTCATAAGTAAACAGAACATAGCATAAGGACCTACCCCTTTGTCCTGATGGACACTGGACAACATACAATACTCTGTATAAGTCCGCTGAGTTTGAATAACTCAAAACCTGTGCGTCGTAGGTTGAAAACTGTACCCTGGCGATTTCCTCAAATATCACCAATTACAACGAATTCCGATATAATGAGAATGATCGCCTAATTCCCAATAACTTACTCCCACTCATTATCTGTAAAACCATACAGATATGAGAATGAAACCTGGTAAATACATACCCTTGGAGTAAGTATCTAATAGGGAAAACAGTTTTTCCTTTAATAATGCACTGAAACATGAAAATGTTTCGTAGGGGTATCCTGGTATTCCTAGTAATGCCTTTTCCATAATCAATTCATGACTATAACCGTATATTTCTTTGCCATCTCTCCAAATCCCTTTATTTGTCTTTAGTCGTTACCTTCTGTACACCATCGTTAGGCTAAATGGTTTTCTTCCTTCCCCGCCGTTCGGCACCAGCCTATGGTTTGGAAGAAGACTATCCAGTAAGCATAATAGGTGTACCCTCCTATACCAAGGAGTACTCGCAACTTGAGAGAAGGTGATGATAAAAGACAACTGAATAATACCTTATTCTATTAAAGCTGAAATAGGGGTGGCGATGAAGCACGCGGTTTGGTCGTGAATGATATCAGTCGCAATTTACTTTGCCCTCTTTCTAATCCCTTTATTTTGTCTTTATATATTACCTTCTGCATACCCTACTTAGGCTAATTGGTTTTCTTCATTCCCTACCTTTCGGCACCTGCCTATGGTTTAGAATAAGACTATCCACTAAGCGTAATATGTGTACTCTCCTAAACCAAGGAGCCCTCGCTACCTGAGAGAAGGTGATAATAAAAGACAACTGAATAAACCAATTCTATTTCTCCTGAACCTTGATCCATCCTCGAAGAAATCCCTCCGAGTTCGTATATAACCATACGATGGATCTATCCAATGGAAGTGGATGTCCGTAGTAATACGGGGTGTTCTGAGAAATCCAAAGGGTAAAAGAAGGAGTGGCAATGACTTATGCAACTCAGTCAATCCAAAAGCCAGTATTTTAAGAAGGTTCGGTCAACTTGGTCACTGAGTCATAGTCTAGGGTCGGTCAAAGGTCGCTGCCAAAGAGAGAGAGAAAAGAAACACTCTGCGTGCACTCTAACCTAGACCAGAATGGTTATCACTTTATCTAATCCGGAAACCTCCCACTGTCCTGTCAAATTCTCCTCCAAACCTGAAAGAAGAATCAATCGGGATCATCCGAAGAGTAAACCAACTCATCAGTGGGAATCGGGATCCAACTCTCATCACATGATAACGTGACGGAATCCACTCACGTTACTCACACTCCTGAAGGTATGCGCATACTTGGCAAGTTTCAGTTTCTTTAGAAACTCCCGATATGATTTTTGCCCCATGCACTTATGACCTTGGCGTTGGTCAAAATATCATAAGTCACATGCCAAGTTCTACCCGTCACTATCTTGTCAATTTGAACCCACCCGCACATGCCCTTGACGTTGGCCAAAATGGCAGAACGACTGTCCCAAACCAACTCATCTATCTATGCAACAAATGAATACCCAGCAGCTACCAAACACTATGCCTTGGCGTTGGTCAAAATACATAGCTTGAATACTACTGAATACCCAAAAGAAATGACGGAGGGCTACGGCTGGTTTTTGGCGAAAAAACCTTTAACGTAACGAACTTGATATCGCTGAAGGAACCTGATAGCTTTTTATAAATATATAGTGGCGAAAACCTTTTGCTAAAGAGGTCACTCCCGGTAAAGGGATCTCGGCTCTTTCCTCGTGGAATGAGGTGCAGGATATTCCACTGAATACCGTGATGCAAAGCAACTTGTAATCGACTATAGTGAAGTTATTACCCTGACACAAACTTCTGCCCAAGGGGTCATTCTTGGTGAAGGGATATCGGCCCTTGCCTCGTCGAATGAGGTGCAGGATATTCACACCGAATACCGCTATGCAAAACAAAAGGAAAGGTCTTTGTAATAACACTTTTTAAAATTGTTCCAACAACTCCAAAACAGGTTTGTTTTCCTTTGCATTGATCAGAATCAACGCAGTCCCATCAATCAATCACACCAGAAAAGAACGAAAATAAAATGTACGTATATGCCATCCGCATTCGTCACTGGGTCCCGTCATCATCCGTTAGGTTACTTAACTAACGACAGAGCGGGGACTGGACTAGCGCGGGTGCAAAACATATACAACATCTAATAGTATATATACCAATATACAATAATCGCTCCAGGCATGATAATATGCAACATTACAGAAAAGTAATAAGCATCACAGAACAATACAGATAACTGGGATCCCCGGGTTTCACAGAGCCGCTGCTGAAACCCGACGTTCTCCTGGTCGTGTGGATAGCCTGTGCAATGAAACCTAGACCCCTACGGGTGCGGCAAGTTACCCGCCAAAACCTGAAGTGAGGTAGTCCCCACCAGCATAGTGAATGGAACACCCGGCACTTCACGGAATCCGGTAAATTGAGCACCCCTCCTTGGGTCAACCTGAACCCCCTACGAGTGCGGCGAATAGTCTGCCAATTCTAGAGTGAGGCCCCTCTTCCTCTCAAAGCCATGAGATGCGGACCCGTTGCCTTCCAGAACCCGGCTATCCGTGCACTCCGTCGCGGGGTAAACCTAGTACAGAAATAAATAATATGTACAACAGGTACATCGACCGCAACCTGGTCGTGCCCCAAAAGAATATTATACAACAGGCAGTGACGGCAGTCCACATATTGGACGCTCGCCCCGCAATATCAAATGTACAAATAAATCGAAACTGCACTATCATTGCACACTGCTATCCACCACGACAAATCCGCAACATCACAGCACAACACAGAACATCAACGCGAATGTCACGTTCGCAAACCCGTCTAAAAGAACTATAGCAATCAGACGCGGTTTACCGATCAAATGACATTCCCGGTCGGAGATATAATGTAAGCACTGTAAACTAACATGTTTAAATTTCGATCGACTAAATATCACGAAGTGGGCCCCATGAACATCTGTTGAACAGTAACAAAATCTGGGCCCAAAAGATATATACCAAAAGCCCCAAATTCCAGACAAGAACCCACTGTGCAAATTTGGGGCCACGATCTCACTGAATGGCCGCGGAAGCGCGGTCAAACCATAGGTTTGACCGCGATTCCGCGGCGGTATAGTCGAATCACGTGTCCAAATTTGTACGGTGTTCTTAGAAAATCCTGCTGAATTTTCTATGATATATAAAATTATTTTTAGAACCTTTTAAAAGTCAACAGAAACTCAGAACTAGAATTTTGCGGTTTTCGATATCCGGTTCGATCGATATTTTAAACGCGTTAGCTCAAGTTAGTAAAGCAAAATGGTGAGGCTCTGATACCACTGTAAGTCTACGGTAGCGCCCCGGCCGTCTACAGACGCCAAATGCGGAACAAAAACTTTTTAACTGGCGCCATCGTATACTTTAACCCGGATCTGCCATTATTGCTAAACTAACAAACTGTAAAGAGAGTAGAAAAGTTATACCAAACGATCCGAGTCCTTCGTTCTTTAACCATCATCCCACGCTCCGTTGCGGCTGCTCCGATTTCGTCGATCTCCGATCTGCTCGTCCAGGTGGCACCACGTCAACGATTCTTTAAACGGGCTCCCGCCTCTGACTCGAGGCAGCTCGGTCATCAAGTTTGCTAAAAGAGACGACCAAGAATGATGCAGAGAATGGGTAGAATACTTTGTCTCGTTACGTCCAAGGCTATGGACGAACGGTTAATGAAGTTGCCACTCGAATCGGGTGATGGAATGAAATGAGCTATGAAATTTCCATACACCCCAAAACTATCATAATCTTTTTCCAAATGAATTATCAAGTGTATGTGAGAGAGGAGAGGGGCCGGCCATACTTATAGGAGTGGGGGTGAGTGTAGGAGGAAGGGGGGTGACCACAAACCAAGCTTATCATGAAGGAAAAATATCTTAGTGTGAACACAAAGAAATATCTAGTGTGAACACAAAGTATGAACACAATAAATGCACCATTAAAGCACCATTAATGAATAAATGAGTCGCAAGCCTAATCACCTCTTCTAGAACCTTCTAGAAGCATCCACACTCTTCTCAAGAAAAGATAAAATCCGTATTTAACCAAATGTTAAATACGGCTGATAGAAAACTGGAAACTGGCAACTTCCAAAAGCGATCCCGAAACGAATTTCAGGATAACCCCGTAACTGTATAAATATAGCCGCATTTGTATTACGACCGAATACAAATGCAACTGAGACAAAGATATTATATCTACTCAATATAATACTCGGATCCGGCTTAAACCAAAACCCACCAATATCATCTGCCCGAAATATGACACGTGCGTAAACGCACGTGCATTTTCCGAACCCTGCCATAAAACCATACGGCCTCTACAACGTTTCGCCCGAACTTGGGAAACTGTCTGTAGGGGACTCTAATAACTCGTCAGTACCCTGGCAGTGGGTTTAACCACAAGCCGTCAGCGGCACTAGCTGTGCGTAATGGCTGCCCATGGACTAACTTCAAGGGATGCCGATGAGCGAACTCATCCGGAAACCCTACTGAGCCTAACAGTGACTATATATACAGTCCGGTCCGTTCTTCTATGAGTATCGCATATCTGCCTAGGGGGCTAGTAACGTCAGACCCCCAATAGCAGTATAAGTCATGTCGGAGTGTAGCCCAAAAACACCCTGAGATACTACTGGAGTACCTACCAGTAAATCTCCTGCCACGGCCGTGGGCTTTGTGTAATGGCTCTCCTAGACACAGCACGATCTCACCCCCAATACCGGGAGAGACGAATCCCCTGCCGATCCGCTCACGTGCCTCCATATGGCTCGGGACTGTACCCAAAAACTACCTGTTTGCACGACTCCTTTGAGCCGTGGTAGGGTAGAAATCAAAGCACGGTGGGAACTTACACGAGACAAATGACGACCTCAGGTCGATGAACTAACCTGTACACATGTCACCAGGGAACTGCTATCTGACGATATGTATAATACCAACTAGCAGATTCCCGGCGAGTCCTGTCCGGTATACTCATGTCCCAATGAGCACCTGTATACATCTTAGGTGATCCAACTGACACCAGTGGCTTGTGAGACCGGCCACCGCCCCTCATCGGGGTCTCGACAGTATACACTAGTCTACTTCGGAGTATCGATACCCTGTCTCGAAACTCCCACGACTAGGGACCACTATTAAGGATATGCTAATAAACCACCCAACTCTCACGTATATGATCGCCATCATACTGTTGGTAGTAAAGCAAGATCCTAAGGGCTCTATCAAAGTGTAACAGTGATCAGCCACCTGAACCTGTACACGACTGATAAAGGCAAACCGGATAGCGTACTATCATCTCGAGTAAGACTGTCCTACCGGTATAGGTCCTCCGCAATCATTGCAATCATGTGCCTGCGATCCAATAATTGACTCTGAGGGCACTATATCCAACAGTATACAATCCACGGGCAGGAATAAATATTTCCTTAACAAAGTCCCATCCGTGACTAGGGATATGTCTACACAATGAATAGCCCTTATAAGTCATCTCGACTTAGAAGGAGAAAATACTCTTGTAAGATCCTTACGACTTACGAGAAGCCATACATTTAGGAGTCCTCACGATTCCTAAGGAGAAAACGCACCTACGAGATCCTCACGACTCGCAGGGAGAAATACCTTTATGAAACCCTTACGGCTCATAAAGTCAAAAGCCTTAGTCGACAGGATCCTAACCCTGTTCGCTAAGCCACCTTTGTTCGACATCGACAGAGGCAAACGATGATTCGCTCCTAGCAATATCCCAGTTGTAGCGGTAAAGAGCCAGCGAGCCACACATGCATATGAAATAGCCGAAATGATGGGGCAACTTGCAACAAAATCAGCAAGTAAAAATATATGCATGCAAAATAGCCGAAATGATTGGGCAACTCGCAATAAAAAGCAGCAAGTAAAAATAAAACAAATAGCCGAAATGATTGGGTACCGCGAAAAATAGCCGAAATGATTGGGCAATCGCGACTTTCGCAATATAAAAGCTGAAATGATAGAGCATCGCGGAAAGAAATAAAAAAAATGAAATCAATGCCCTACAGGTGATATCACATCAATCCATGTATACAATCCACGGGCGCAAACGAAGAAGGAATCACACCTTCCCTCCCCAGGCTCCATCAAAAGAAGAAGCCAAATCTTAACGGTTCACAGACAGCCTGGAGATCATCTCAACATGCGTCTCATTACAAAAGATGCAACATCAAGCAAAGCGCAACCGCGGCAATTCCCAGTTCCATGACTCGGCGGTGTGCAGATGACCGAGTGTCAAACCCCGACTCTGTGAAATACGGATAAAGTCAACCCTTCCTGGTTACGTAGAACGCGGCCTATGTCAATCCTGACCCCGTGGGAAACGTCCAGAGCGGATCCTGGTCCTCGCAGAACACGGCTATGACCCCGTGGGAAGCATCCAGAGAAAATTCCTGGTCACGTGGAACGCGGCTTATGTCAATCCTGACCCGTGGGAAACGTCCAGAGCGGAGCCTGGTCCTCGCAGAATACAGCTATGACCCCGTGGGAAGCATCCAGAGCAAATTCCTGGTCACGTGGAACGCGGCTTATGTCAATCCTGACCCCGTGGGAAACGTCCAGAGCGGATCCTGGTCCTCGCAGAACACGGGTATGACCCCGTGGAAAGCATCCAGAGCAAATTTCTGGTCACGTGGAACGCGGCTTATGTCAATCATGACCCCGTAGGAAGCGTCCAGAGCGGAACCTGGTCCTCGCAGAACACGGCTATGACCCCGTGGGAAGCATCTAGAGCAAATTCCTGGTCCCGTGGAACACGGTTAAAGTCAATCCTGACCCCGTGGGAAACGCCCAGAGCAACTCCTGACTCTGTGAAATGAGGATAATGGCAACACTATCGATCACTTACAGGTCCTCTCGACCCGTAAGGAAGAAAACTCTCTTGTAAGATCTTTACGACTTACAAGAGAAAACGCGCTTAGGAATCCTCACGATTCCTAATGAGAAAACACACCTACGAGATCCTCTCGACTCGTAGGGAGAAAAATCTTTATGAGACTCTCACTGCTCATGAAGTTGAAAAGTCTTAGGCAGCAGATCAGAACCTGCTTCCTAAGCTATCACTACCTTTCGAAGAATTCTAGATGGGATGCTCTCTATCATCTGCAGGCCACGCTTACTAAAGTGACATGCCGACAATAAAGAAAGGAGAAGAAAGCGACAGTGAGAAGAACATTTTATTCACATTCAGTTAAGCGTTCAAGGCATACCCATTCATGCATGTACAAAAAAGTTTGATGTATAAAATAAACTGTAACATTTCGAAATAATAAAAATATTATTTTTAGGGAATATTTATAATTTAATATTATTTTATTGAATATTTTAATAATTCGGTATAATTAAATACAAATAAATGGGGAAAAATTTGGAAAATTATGGAAAATTCTAAAATAGGGTAAATTAGAGAATTATGCCATTTCTAAGTTTAATTGATTAGTTATATGCTAATTTAGTGCTAATCGCGATTAAAAATCGCTAATCGGTTTTTCTAGCTTTTTGTGCAAAACATTCACATATCATCTTTTCTTACACTTGTGCATTTTTCCACCATGTTCCTTTTGGGTTTACTATTTGAGTGAGAAGGAATTAGAGGGAAAAGATAAGAAAAAGAAAAAGAAATGGAAAAGGAATTTTATATTGAGGTTGGTGAGAGAGAGAGGTATGGTCTCCTTTGACCCAAGGACTTAGCCATCTCCTTTATTCCCTTCACTCATTTCTTTCCCTCTCCTTCAAGTTGCTGCTGCTGCTCCTGCTCCTCACCCCACCTCCCCTCTTCAAGCCCCAAATCCCCTCTAAAACTACACCAAAACCCCACTCTCATTTCATTAAAAGTGTGCACAAGCTCAAGATCTACACATTGGACCAAGGAAGCAAGGATTTTGGCCACTAGGGGCAACTCAAGAAAATTCTTGAGTTGCCAAATGAGGTATTTTCTGGATCATTAACTTAGTTTAGCATTTCCTTTACCCCCATGTTTAGTTTAGAACCGATATTGTTGATTTTGTAGACTTAACAAAAACCTAGTTAGGGTTTGAGGAAATTATGAGTTGTAATGTGAAATTGAGCTCAGTAGAGGCTACATCAACACCCTAGTGCATGAATTGAGACCCCAACCTGAGACTTAAGGCCCGGAATACGGATTTAGAAACCGATATCGGAAAGTTTGTGGAATCTGTGAAGGTTATTTAAGATCTGCTATCAACCCGAGTCTCTGAAAATTATATTGAATGGACAGTGACATGTGCAGGCACCCTGGAAGCTAACCCCAAGACCCTAGCCCCTAACTCCTAGACCCGGCCGCAGATTTATCCTGTTTGGCCGCAAATTGCGGCCTGGACCCCACCATTTTGCCTCGTTCTGGTTCTGTAGCTCCTACATGTGTAGACTAGGCCCCTGGCACGTTTAGATTTGTCTAATTTGACCTATGGTGAAATCTGGAGCCTTTTTCCTTAGTTGCTGTTTTGGATTCGTGTTTCCGTATTCCGTATTTTTTAGTTCTGAAATTGTGTATTGTGTTTTACCTCGACCATTTGGCGTTTATACGACGATATCGAGGGTTTATTGATGGTTTTGAAGGCGTGCCCATAGGTTCTAACCTATAGGCCCCTTATCGTATCGTTTTAGGTTTGGTGTGCCGTTTTAGCCTTGATTTGGTTTTAATACGCATTACGATACTTTGACGTGTAGGTACCTATGAAGACTTCGGGATGACGAGCGAGCGCGTGGCGACGTCGACAAATGAAGACGCAAGGTGAGTAGATTATATCTACTGGGGGAAGTCGGGTGGATGGCGTATAGCACCCCCGCAGTCCGTAGTTGGTATACTATATATTATGCTTGATAGTTATAGTGTGTCAATGATATTGTATTATGTGTAGTATGGATAGCTTAGGGTTAGAAGTAAACTAGTATAGTTCATAGTCGCGAACCCTAGAATAGGTTTACACCACACGCGCACCCTTGCATATTCACTATACTTACACAGTGTTGATGAGGATATTGGATGACATTGGAGATGAATCGATGATTTTGGACATTGTGCCGTGAGACCGGCGATGTGATGTGATTTGTACTTGCGGTACAACATGTGATCTTAGCGGGCCGTTGGGCATGTGTTTTACCCCTGCTTTCATACTTATATAGATGGTATTGATTTGTACTAGACTTAGATCTATACCCCAGATTATGTGATATGATGATAATGATACCTGATATTTGATGAGAGGAATGTGATACTGACCCGTACCCAGCTATTGGGATGCCGTACGACGATTTACCGTACGAGCTTTCTATTGATGTTAGATCCGCTCTCATGACTCGAGGATGTTAAATGATATACCGTGTCGTACGTGATACTATTGAGGCGAGATCACCGACTATTGTATATATATATTTGTATATCGACTCAGATTTAGGTGGTTTCCATACCCCTCCCGATTGACTTGATACTTAGATCTGTAGTTTGCATAGTAAATGTTAAACTAGACCCGAGTCATTCTTATTTCAAATGGCAGAACTACATGACATATACATATGGGTGTAGATTCTTTACTGTTGCGTTGATTATTCTATTTCCGCATATTCATGCTATTCACATTGCTTTGCATATGTTTATTGTTATATTACTATCATGTTGCTAGGACACTAGCACCATTATCGATGATGCGTATGTTCCACGTACACTTGCTTGCCGGCTCACACACTTCATTATCGATAATTGCCATGTCACTACACAGTAGCATTATTGCATCAGGATATGACCTTGTATGTGCATACTATTATTTCCGTGTTGCCTGATATACTGTTATACTTGCATTTCCTTTATATGTCACATACTCATACTTGTACACATACATTGATACCTTCATACTTGCTTAGATTACGCATTGAGATATGTTGTTTCCATGTTTATTCTGGATTTGGGGAACCGTGGATATTTCAAAGAAAATAGTTAATTATTTAAAAACCCGGTTTCCCTTGATATAATATTTCGGTGCGTCTACCATGTGTTTTCTCGGTGCGAGAGTGATATGTGTGAACCCGAATCGAGGAGTTGGATAAGGCCGATTACGGGTACATGGTGGACCCGGTATGGTATCCCGGGACGAGAACGGTTTCGCTGTGTAGTAGACGGTGAGCCTGGCAGAGGGACTACTACCTACCGGTGATTGGTTGGACCTGGCAGTTATCCGGAGGATACTGACCAGAGTCGATAGATGGATATGGGCGTACTGCCGGGGCCGAGGGCCGATTCCGCAGACATAGCCCGTGGGCTGATCCGGACTGACGGAGCCCGATAGATGAGGATTTACGTGTCGATGCTAGGCACGGGTTTCATGACGATTTCCATGATTTTGATTATATCCTCATATTTGCATGCATGACGTTTATTGTCATTGGGTGACGGGTGGATGGGTTCCACTTTTATTTTCATTGGGTGACGGGTGGATGGGTTCCACGTTTATACAGACATTGATTACATACAGACCTTGACTACATTGATCATACTTCATTTGTATATATAACAGGGTACGAGGGCGCTGTTATATATACCCTTACACCAATATTAGTGGAATGGGACGCTAATATATGTGTATTGATATCCATTTGATGCTTCATCATGTTTACTTCATGCAGACATACCTTACATTTATGATATGTTATTATCTGAGGCACTGGCACGAGTACTTGGCACTACCTACATGATTAGATGTTACACTGCCACATTTTCATGCTTCAGACTTACTCTTGAGGGTTATATTATATACCGATTGTATTGACTTAGGATTATGTCTTGCATTTGATTTCTGCTTGTAGATATTTTCTATTCACGAGTTGGCAACTCACCCCCGTTGTGCCACAGTTCTTGCAGGGCTTGCCGTACAGGTTCCATAGCGGCACTTCTAGCACACTGCTTCCTTACGGGTGAATTGCTTTTGGCAGGTAGATTCTTTTGCATCAAGAACCACCATTGTACTTGTATTATTCATTGTATCTAGAAATTCCATCAACCAAAAACTTGTATTTTGTTTCAGACTCTGACACTAGTGATGTATTATTTCGACCTTAGAGTCGCGCTTAGTAGTGTTACAGTTTCCATGCTTATCTGGGTTCCCTTTACAATTTTGATCCTCGCCTTTCGGCGTTGTATAGTGTATTGCTTGTATATTCATTTATCCTTAAATTGGTTTTAGATTTCTGGGATTTTGGCTTACTTGGATCAGATGGAGTCCTATAGACTTCATATGGTTCAAGGGCCAGTCACGTGCTCTTTCGAGTCGTGACATAAACACATAGAAATGAAAAGGCTTGCTATTCATACTTCAGAAAATGCCTACATTGAGGAAAAAAGCAAATAAAAACATAATTAGAATGTTTACAAAGGTACGACATCAAATTCAGGGCATGGATTGAGAAACTCAAAAGTAAGCCCATCTAAAATGTTCCAGGCCTTTCGAACCATCCTAGTATACTTCCTCTCGCGATCACAAGCGTCGGGGTCCTCACTGATGTCCTCCACCCTCCGATAGGCAGCGAGTATTGCCGCCTGTTGAAAAGCCTGAAGCAGAAGATCAACAAGATTGTCTCGCCTTTTCTTTGAGATTAGGCCCATTAGATACACCGAGTGCACCTTATCTTCAGCATCATCCAATGCCTTAAGCGGCATGCCAGTACAGAATAAAGGAAGTGCTCCCCAGATCGCTCCCACAATAACCTTCAAGAGAGAGGAACGTCGAGGAAGCAGTCGACCATTGTATGCGTTAAAGCGACACATAATTTCGGCACACTGGCATTTTTGAATTCTCGGTTTTGAGAACGACCGAGTACGCGAATGTCGCCATAAGAGATAATCTCATCAAGGTCATACATATGAGCGTCCATAACTCCTAAAAAAATCAGCAAGAGTTAACGGACAGACTGATTAAGAAAATTCTTATTAAAAACAGGCACATGGATTTAAACGACTCTTGATATCCCCATGGAGAAAACAAATGCTAATTATGACACCTAACAAATTCGAATTTGCAAGAAATCCTAAAAAAGGAATCTCATTTAATGAGCGACCCCTCGGGTCAGGGAGTTAAACTCCTCGAGGGCAATACTCTGCAGACAGGAGTGACACCTGTCAAAGTCAATTATGAGGGGAATTTAAAGAAATTCCCCGAGAATGCTAAGAGCCTTGCTCTGGAAGAAAATGATGGAATAATCCATCAGAAAAAAAGAAATTGAAATCAATTTTTATACATGGATGAAAAATTCTGAGATCTTCAAGATCCATGAATAAACTCTTAAGAGTTCTTCATAAGAGATTAACAAATCTACATGTTATCAAAAGAGCAAAGCTCTGTTAATGAGTTAAGAAACCCTGAAAGAAGATCTCTTTAGATCTATGGTTTCGAGAGAGCAAAGCTCTGTCAATGAAGCCCTAAAAGGGTTTTCTTTAGATCAAAGATCTATGAAGAGCAAGGCTCTGTTAATGGGTAAAACTCTAGAACCTTAAAAGATTTAATCTTTACCTAAGTTTTGGCAGAGTTTTAACTCTTGAAATTTCTTAAGATGGAGAACTATGCTCTGTGAGAGAATGGAATTTCTCAGAAAAAAACAAGGAAGACGATGAGCAATGATCATCCCAGAGGACCAAAGGTCCTATTTATAGGCAATGAATGTTGTTTCAACTTCTAAGTTGATCCGAGGGCGTAGATGCTGCCACCGCTGCACTCACATGTGGGCCACGTGAGCGCAACGGTGGGGGGCATTTGTTTCCCCTAATCACAGCAAAGCCCTGTTTGAAATTTAAATTTCAAATTGAAGCAACGCTTCAGATGCAGCGCCAAGTGCGCTGCGCCGTAAGCAGCGCACCACGTGTAAGACACGGATGCGCTAGCGCTAGGTGCGCTGCGCTCTAGGTACCGCATCACGTGTAAGACACGGATGCGCTAGCGCTAAGTGCGTTGCGCTCTGAGCAGCGCACCACGTGCAAAGCACATGTGCGCTAGCGCCAAGTGCGCTGCGCTCTGAGCAGCGCACCACGTGCAAGCACGGGTGCGCTAGCGCTAGAATTAAAAACTCCCCACCGTTAGATCAAAAGATCTAATAATAATAATGATAAATTATTTATTAATCAGAATTAAACTCTATTAAGGAAAGATTCCTCAAAATCTTTCTAAATAATAAGATTTTGCTCTGTAAATCAGAGCACCGTTGGATCAATGATCCAATGGTAAATAAAAATTACCAAAAGACAGAATAAATTATGTATGGAAAGATTTTCCAATCTTGTTAAAAATAAGAAAATTGCCTTCTGTAAAACAGAAGCCCTAGGATCAGGGATCCAATGGTGGGGAAATATCCCCAAATCAATCAGAGAAAGATCTCTTTAACTGATTCAACAAATCAGCCTACCATATAAAAAGCCCCTAGACTTCAGGGATACAGGGATATAGAGATATAGAAAAAGAGAGAGAACCCCCCCCCAATAAACTTTGAGAAACTCAAAGATAAAGAGCAAGCTCTTGCAAGAAGATCCTTCTTCAAGGTAAAATGATAATGATGAACATAGAGATGAAATCATCTCATAAAAAGAAGAATTTACTTCTTTAAAGATCATAGATCTACAAGACCAAAGTCTTTCACAAAAAAATCAATAGATCTCATCATAAAATAAAAAAGAAGAAGAACATAATTCTTCTCACAGATCATGGATCTATAAAGGCAAAGCCTTTAATCAATATAAGAGATTGGAAATATCTCCTGCAAAAATAAGAACTGTTGTTCTTAGATCTTGAGACAAAGTCTCTTTTAAAAGAAAATAAATTTGTTTCCCAGATCATAAGACTGATCAGATGCGCTTTGCGCTCTTGAACTGCACTTTGCGCTCTTGAACTGCGCTTCTGCGCTCTCTGGACTGGCGCTCAGCGCCAAATGCGCCACGTGTCAATCACGTATGCGCCAATTAACAACTTGCGCTTTGCGCTTCTGAAATAGCGCACTACGCTCATGTGCTGGCGCTCAGCGCCAAGTGCACCACGTGTCACTCACGTGTGCGCCACTAAACTGAAAGCGCAATGCGCTCATGGATTAGCGCTCAGCGCTCATAAACTGGCATCATGCGCTCATCATCTGGCGCCTAGCGCTGAGTGCGACATGTGTCCCTTACATGTGCGCTACTTGGCAGAAGCGCACTGCGCTTTCTGATTGGCGCAAAGCGCCTAGCGCACCACGTGTCGCGCTGACAGAACATAAATTGTTCTTTAATAAGCCCAGAGCTCTGATGAATGCTCAGCATTCAATAAAAGACAAAAACATTGTCAAGATATAAATCACTGCTCAGCATGGTTAAAAGGGCCAAGCCCAAATAAAGACTCAACAGCCCAAAATAAAATGTTAAGCATTTTAATCTGATTGGACTTAGCCCAATATTGGCCATAAGTCCTCAACTTATATTAATTGAGCCCATCTGCTCATAAATATTTTAACAGATCTTAGCCCCAAATTGGACTACAGATCTTTCAACCAACTCATGTCGGTTCGAGGGTACATCTCTTTACTCCTCTGATATTTGTCATTGTAATCCTTCAACGTCTTCAGAGAGGTGACGGGTCCCGACAACCAAACATTCTACAGACTATGATGTCCTTAACCTTGACTGTGAGGTCTTTAAACTCACGGACTATGATGTCCTTAACCTTGACTGTGAGGTCTTTAAACTCACGGACTATGATGTCCTTAACCTTGACTGTGAGGTCTTTAAACTCACGGACTATGATGTCCTTAACCTGGACCGAGATGTCCTTAAACTAACAATGGACCGTAATGTCCGTAAACTAATCGACCGCAATGTCCCTAAACTAAACAATAGAGCCCAAATGCTCTTTTTTTAGATCTAAACGATCCCGTTAAGTTGATCTTAGTCTAAAATTAGACTAATGTATCCTTAACAAACGTTTAAGTTGATCTTAGTCTCAAATGAAACTAACGTATCCTTAAACCCAACCCCAAACCCAAATCTAAGAAAATACGGATTTGGACTAATCCACGCCCTACGGGCGACAACATAAATTAGTCTCCGTATACAATCCACGGGCAACCAAAAACAAAATAAACACCCACAACACGAAGTGACCATCTGGAGAAGGAGAAAATTGTTACCGCGATGCGGTAGCGTAATTAACTGCAAGGGTTTGCGCCTGCAGGGAAGAGCGTCCCCACAATCAAAAACCCCTTAAATGAGGGGGAATCTGACGAAGTCTGCTACATCGGCCGCATCCGTTTAAACCTTCGATATACGGTGTCATAAATCAACTTGGCATCTTCGGAGAGGTGGACGGATAGCACCAATTAGCATCTGCCTCGAAACTCAGGCAAGACGGACCTGCGCAGTCGCGTCTCCGTGTTTCGGCGGGGAATACCTGTGCTAGTCCAGCCCCTGCTCTAGCGTTGGTTAAGTAATCTAACGGTGTTAGACGGGGACCAGTGGCGAATGCGGATGGCATAAGTGAACGTGGTATTTTCATTTCTTTCTATAATGGTAGGTGTAAATGATGGGACTGCATTATATGATTAATGCAAAGCAAACAAACCAAAGCTGTATATGATTAATACAAAGCAAACTAACCAAAGCTAAATCTTTGGAACAATTTCAAAACCACTCGGTTTTTTCAAAAAACAAACTTTTAAATGTGGAGCTTAAACCACTTCTTTAAAAGCTATCATGGTTCCTTCGATTATATCAAGTTCATTACGTTCAAGGTTTCTCCAAAACCATTCGTAACCCTCTGTCATTTCAGTTAGGTATTCAGTAGTATTCAAGCTATGTATTTAGAACTTCGCCAAGGCATAGTGATTTGTAGCTGCTGAATATTCATCTGTAGCATAGATAGATGCATTGGTTTGGGACAGTCGTACTACTATTTTGGCCTTCGTCAAGAGTATGTACAGATGGGTTCAAATTAACCTGGACAATGACGGGTAGAACTTGACTTATGACTTATGATATGTTGGCCTTCGTCAAGGTCATAAGAGCTCGGGGCAAAAATCCACATCGGGAGTTTCTAAGAAAACTGAAACTTGCTAATGTTGTATACCATTTAGAGTGTGATAATTTTGGTAGGATTCCTTCAAGATTATCATACAATGATATTTGGATCCTGATCCTACTATGAGTATTCGCTACTCCTCAGGAGATTTTTCACTTAACGATCAATGCTATAAACCAAGTAGGAGTCTTGAACAGTTTTAGCGGGGCTACGCCTTCAGGTAAAAGAGCTTATTTAATTAAGAAACTTCGCGAAATCGTCGTAAAACCTCCCTCGAAGTACCGACACTAGCCTGGCCGAAAGGTTGAGCAAGAATTGTACTGTAAAATTAATCCTGACTAATTCTTCTTTTATGGTTCGAGGAAGGATTCGAGATACAGTGGGAGCCATCTTATTTAGATAAACTAAAAACCAATCTAAACTTGCAAGAGTATCATGCTAAGTGTTCTCTCTCTCTCTCTTAATTGCAGCGACCAGGTGACCAGACTTAGGTTACAGCTAGATAATAAATTGACTGAGCTAGACTATATTGATTGGCAAAGGTTTTTCCAGATGTCCATTACCAATGAAAAGTTGGGCCACCTCCTTACTACTAAAGCCCCCGCCATTCCACATCCAGTTTCCATGTCGCGGATGTTGATATCCGTAAGACATCGGAAAAAGACAGTGTGAATGCCAAGTACATTGTGTTGGCCTCAGTAGATGGTGTAAACCAGAGGCAGCACGAGAAGATGGACTTAGCTTCCATTTTCTTCCATAACAAAGTTTTATATGGAGAGCAATCTCATATCGCAAGATATAAGATCTCGAAGGAATTGCTTCAAGCGAGGTTAACTGTTGAATCATCTGTAGGGGACCACGTCCCTACAGTGATCAGCTATATAAAACAGCTCACGGACCTGGAGACCACGTTGGAGAACGAGTTATGTACTAACTTGATTCTACAATGCCTACCTCCTACTTACACCTGAAGGAAACCAGGGAGACACCCGCTCTTCTTATTGGGTAATCTTCCTCTTCTAGATCCAAGACGAAAACCAAGGGAGAGAAGAAGAAGGCCTCCACCAAGCTGATAGGCGGTGTCAATAAGGTAGAAGGAAAGGGCAGGGCAAAAGTTTCATGGCTAACAATAGGGAAGGAGGGATGTTCCTATTTTCACAGGAAAGGGCATTGGCAGAAGGAATGCAGGGCTTGGAAAGCCAAAATCCAGGATCCGAAGCACGTTGTGGCTTCAGCTTCAGGTGTGTTTGTGATTGAAAACTGTCTGTCAATTAACTCTGCTTCCTGGGTACTAGATACCGGATCAGGATCTCATATTTGTAATTCATTACAGGCTTTGAGAAACCGTAGAGTTAGCAGGGCAGGTGATATGACTCTCAGGATTGCTAACGGAATGAGCGTGGATGCTGTATCCGTAGGGGAATATCACCTAGGATTGATAAGTGGGCAGATATTGATTTTGCGTAACTGTTTGTATGTACCTAGTCTAGCTTGTAATATCATATATATATCTTTACTTTCTAAAGAAAGATATGATTTTACATTTGTAAGCGATGTGGTCCACATCCATCTTAATCATAGTTTGATTGGGTCAGGTACACTAGATAACGGTATATACGTATTAAATCAAGCTCAAGTTTTCAACGTCCAGAACACACTTAAAAGAAAGTCTCCATAATTAAATAAGGCTTTCTTATGGCATTGTAGACTGGGTCACATCAATGAAACACGGTTGACGAAGTTACATAGAGAGAGATATTTGGATCCGTTCAAATATCAGTCTTATGCAACTAGTTAATCTTGTCTCATAGGAAAGATGACAAAGACTCCGTTCACTGGACACGGAGTAAGATCTAGCGAGCTCTTGGGACTCATACACAGCGATGTGTGTAGTCCAATGTCTACACATGCACGAAGTGGTTATTCATTTTTCATTACTTTTACAGATGATTTCTCTAGGTATGGACATGTCTTCTTGATGAAACATAAATCCGAGACCTTTGACAAATTCCGAGAATATAAGAATGTAGTGGAAAAACAAACCGGCAAAAGTATAAAGACACTAAGATCTGATCGAGGTGGTGAATACTTAAGTGCTGAGTTCCTGGATTACTTAAAAGAGAATGGAATTCTCTCTCAGCTTACTCCTCCATACACACCACAACACAACGGTGTATCGAAGAGGCGGAACAGAACCCTATTGGGTATGGTACGTTCCATGATGAATAACGCTGAGTTACCGCGATCCTTCTGGAGTTATGCACTAGAATCTGCTACATATCTTTTGAACAAGATTCCTACCAAGAGTGTGCTTACCACACCATATCAGATGTGGAGTGGGAAGAAACCCTATCTTCAGTATCTGAAGATATGGGGATGTCCAGCTTTTGTCAAAAAGCAGCATGCGGACAAGCTCGATGCACGCTCAGTACTGTGTAAATTTGTGAGATACCCAAAGAACTCTACGGGGTATCTTTTCTATTACACAGAGGAACAAAAGGTTTTTGTTTCTCATCATGCCCACATTTTGGAAAATCAATTTTTGGAAAAAGAAACTAGTGGGAGTGCAATAGAACTGGAAGAAATTCCAGAACCACAAGCTATTACTGAAAGTAGTAGAACTAGAGCTTTCGAAAGAACAGGACATTCTCGCGCCACTCCACGGGACTAGTAGGCAGTCTCATCCGTCCAAGAGATACTACGATTTTCTCATAGACGGGGATAGAGAGGATTGCATCATTGACAATGATGAGCCAACTAGCTTCAACAAGCCATTCAGAGCGGTGAATCGGTAAAATGGCTGGATGCAATACGGACCAAGATGGAGTCCATGTACACCAACGAAGTATGGACTTTGGACATTGCTCCAGAAAGGGTAAAACCCGTAGGCTGCAAATAGATCTTCAGAAAGAAGATTGGTATAGATGGACAGGTTGAAACCTATAAAGCTAGACTTGTTGCAAAAGGTTTTCGTCAAAGACCTGATTTGGACTATGATGAAATCTTTTCTCCAGTGGCTATACTCAAATCCATTCGGATCCTTCTTACCATTGCTGCCTTCCACGATTAATAGATTTGGCAAATGGACATAAAGACCGCTTTTCTGAATGGACATTTGGAAGAGTGCGTCTATATGGATCAGCCAGAGGGTTTCATTCAGAGTGAGAGCAGCGAGAAAGTGCAAGTTGCTTAAGTCTATTTATGGACTAAAGTAGGCATAGCGGAGTTGGAACATCTGTTTTCATAAGACAGTCAAAGAATTTGACTTTATCAAAAATCCAGATGAACCATGCATCTATAGTAAGATTGTAGCGAGAACTGTTGTATTCCTCATCTTGTACGTGGATGACATTCTCTTGATAGAAAATGACATTCCTATGCTTGTCACAGAGGTTCTCCATGAACGACCTGGGTGATGCCTCCTACATTCTGAGGATCCAGATCTATCGTGATAGATCTAAGAGGATGTTGGGATTTTCGTAGTCCAGGTTCATCGACACCGTATTAAAGAGATTTAGTATGGATGATTCAAAGCGCGGTAATCTACCGGCTTGTCACAGAATCACTCTCTCCAAAGAGATGTCTCACAAGACTGATTTGGAAAGGGCTCGCATGTCGATTATACTCTACGCATCTGCGGTAGGCTCTATAATGTATGCAATGTTGTGTACCAGACCAGATGTTGCTTACGCACTTAGCGTGGTAAGCCGGTATCAATCAAACCCAGGGAAGAACCACTGGATAGCAGTAAAGAACATTCTCAAGTACCTGAGAAGAACTAAGGAGATGTTCTTGGTGTATGGGAGAAAAGACCTCCAGATCGAGGCCTTTGCTGACTCCAGCTTCCAGAGTGACAAGGATGACTCCAAGTCCATGTCGGGTTATGTCTTTACCCTCAATGGAGGGGCAGTCTGTTGGAAGAGCTCCAAGAAGGACATCGTTGCTGACTCGACGATGGAAGCGGAGTATATCGCTGCTTGTGACGCCGTGAAAGAAGCAGTCTGGATGAGGAAGTTCCTAACAGAACTTCAGGTGGTTCCATCCGTTGTAGATCCAATACCTCTGTATTGTGACAACAACGGCACTATATGTTAGTTATATGTATACCCTAGAGGCCATTACTATACATAGGATGTATATTGTAGTGGATGCTTGGACATATATAGGGAGGGCTTTCTAGCTCGACACGATGGTATGCTATCTGGTTGCTCTTTACCTTAACGTGTATACTGATTGTCTCTCTGTTACATATTTGTAAAGCCCTTAGGATGTGTACTTGACTACCTGGACTATGATGCGGATCATACTAGTGGGGACATGGTAGTCCATAAGTACATCCTTCAAGGTCCCTAGTCGTGGGTGTATCGAGACGGGGCATCGATATACCAGAGTAGACTAGCGTATACCTTCTCGACTCATACAGATGGGCGATGGATGATCCCACATCCATTGGTGTTTGACATCAGAGATGATATACGGGTGCTCAGTGGAGACTGGGTACACTGGACGGACTCGCCGAGAACTCCCAGATGGTATTATACCTTACGTCAGATGGCAGTTCTCTGGTGACACTGGTACAGGTTAGTCTGTGGACCCGAGATCGTCATAGAGTCTTGTGTGATTCCCACTGTGCTTTGATTTCCACCTTACCACGTCCAAGAGGGCGTGCAAAACGGTGGCTTTTGGGTACAGTCCCGAATCACATGGAGGCAATGAGCGATAGGAGGGGATTCGTCTCTCCCGGTATAGGGAGTTGATGTTGCGCTGTGTTCGATTGGCTATAACCGGAAATCCCTGGCCAGGGTTGCTAAGATTTGCTGGTAAGTGTTACCAGTAGTTTCTCGAACTGTTATAGACCTCATATCGACACGACTTATCGAGCTATTGGGGTTTGACGTTTACCACCCCTAGGCGAGATATGCGACATATCAGACGAACAGACCGGACTGTACGGTAAGTGTTACTGGTTGGATTCACAGGAGTGTGAGCGGGCTTACTCGTCGATCTTCTGATCGCTCAATACCCGGGTGGCCGTCACATTTAGCAGACCGCTTACGTCTTGTGGGTGTTTGATATGATCATCACCTGCTGCCGGCATATTGACGAGTCTTTAGAGTCCTACACAGAGATTTCCTGGCTCAAGCGAAACGAAATAGGAGCGCATATGAGATATGTGCGGGACCGAGAATAATGCGTGTATGTGATACCGTATTCTATTCTCGTGATGAATGTATCGAATGGTTGTATGCGATATAACCTAGTTATCGAATCGAGGATTGATTCGATAAGTCGATACATTGGATATTAGTCGGTCATATACGATATGACCGGATCGTTAAATCAAGTGTTGATTTAATGATTTAATGTATAATTATATATTTGATATATCACTTTACATTAACTAGTATTGGTTCACTTAAGATAGATTTTCTCACTTGATGTGCACATTGTATATATGATATAGTTTTGTGCACTAGTTTGTATCATGTTTGATGATACATGCAAACTTGGGTGTATGTTTGTATTAAACCATGGTTAGTTAATGGTTAGGGTTTCATTTGATTTATTTGCTTATTTATTTATTTATTCATTCATTTGAGAAAGAAATAAAATGGTGGCTAATTTTGGATTTTCTTTTGAAGCTTCATGAAGCTTTGAATAGTTTGACCATTTTGTTTCTTTCCTTAACCCTAACCATTCACTTGAACCATAGTTCATTCTCTACACTTGTTATCTTAACCATGGTTGCTAATATGATAAGAATGACTTATTTTCTTTTTCCCAAGAATTCTGATCATATTCTTTTTCTTCTTCTTCTTCTTCTTCAAGAAGAAAGAAGCTTGCTAGCTTCAATGGTGATTTGAGAAAAAGAGTGAGAAATCCAATTCTAAAGTGAACCCACTTCCTATTTCTTCATCCTCTACCACTTGCCAAGTAGTATAGGGTGTTTTCTTCACAAGTTTCATGGCTTGGTGAAGTTGGAGCTTGATCTTGTGTTGCCTCGACGTAGATCATCTTCGGCATCGAAGTCGACGACCTAGCCCGCCCATTTCTCCGATGAAGCCGACGCTAGAGCCCGGGATCCGATGATCGCAGCGAGGGGACTTCATCACGGAGCTATGGAGGTGGAGGACCGGATCTACAAAGGTTGTATTTCCGTTCACTTAGTTAAGTTGTTAACTATTCGCATTTGTTTCGCCTATCCTCTAGTCACGATCTTGCTTAGGGTTTGTAGGCACATAGGAAAAATTTGAAATTGGCATGGTTGATGCCTTGTGAGACCTTATTAGGGTGCCTAGGAACCCTACAGTGGTATCAGAGACAGGCTAGAGCCTTAGGCGATGCGTAGACGGAGTTAGAAACCCGATCGAACCCAAAACGCCAATCCATGACCCCTCTATGGACATTTTTTCAAAACTGGATTTTTTCCAGATTAAAAATTCTTAAAAAATTCAGCAGGAAGTTATAAGAATTACGGTGCAAAAATGACCAAAAGTTACGGCTAAAGCGCGGCGGAACCGCAGCAGAATCTTGGCTTCTGCGGCGGTTCCGCGGCCACATTATGAGATCATCCTTCAATATTTGCACAGTAATTTGTTTCTTCAGGTTCTGAGTTTTCTGGGAATTTTTAATTTGCACTCAAGAGTTGAGTTTTCTGGGGTTGTTTTGGGAACTCGTGGATTCGATCGGATTGTCTAATCTTGTCTATGTGTTTTCCGGATAATTATTGAATATGTTAAAAAGTTTGACCGGATATAAATACCCACCTTTTCCCCTGTCGGGAAATTTCCAAGTGTTGGATCTTTCCGTGGTTTAATAACGTTCTAAGTAGTGCAAGTAACGCGATGGACCCTCTAGAAGACAACAAACCTTAACTCAATTATGTGACCGTCTTGAACTGCCCTTTGAACCTTAGGGTTTGGGGCAGTACGGCGTGTCACATGTGAGGCGTTGGCTTGACCCTTCTACGGCTGGACCATTGGTACTGAGGCATGAAGTAAATGTTTTTAAACTTGTTTCATGTGTTGAGCTGTTTCGGGAAAACTTGGGTGTTTGAATGTTCAATCGGAAAGTTTAACATTTTCTATTTATCTGGAATGGGATACAATAATTGGAATTCACAAGTAGTTATGAGATAACTGATATGAATGTTATAAACATAGCACTTTAGTCTCACTTGATCGGTTGCCACGGAATTTTGATGCGATCAAAAGTCCGTCGCAATCACGTAGCGTACACGGATACTCGCCGGGTAAACTTAATAGACAGCTACACCCCTTAGCCTCGACCAAGTGACTGTAGGAGAACCCCGTCGCCGAAAGCATCCGTTCGGGTGCTCGCGACAACGGTGTTCCGCCTTGGTGCACTTCGTCGATGGCGTCGGGGGTGCGGCCGCCTACTAAAGTTTGCGACGAGCATTTGATCAGGATATCGGGAATCTTGTTGAATTGCCTGACTTAATATTGAAAAGTGTTTTCGATAATGAGACTAAAATGCGGGGTTTATAATTGTTAGGCATGCGATGTCTAAGTAATTCATTTGATTAGGCATGCGATGTCTATGGAGGTTGCGGATTCCAACTGTTGTAGTTTTACACTTTCTTTTCTGTGACCGTAAGTGTAATATGTGATATCGCCGGTTTCGTTGCTATATGTCAACGACAATTGGGATGCGCATATTTACTTACGTTGATGACATGTGATGTTATGTGTTGCTGGATATGTTATATTGGATCGTCGTGTTTGAATAGCCAGGGGGGGTTTATGTGAGATGGGTGTTTTTCATTTTCATTCATGTAAAAACTTGTATGTAATATTCTTTTATTGGGGCACTTCCAGGTTGCGGAAGATGTCACCATTTGTATATTATTTACTTCTCCGCACTAGGATAGACCCAAGGAGGAGGGCACAAGTAACCGGGTTCTGGAGTCCAGTAGGAGACCAACTCGAGGAGTCGAGTCCGGGTCTCCTAACTCTAGAATTGGTAGGGTTGCTTGCCGCTCTCGTAGGGGTCTAGGGGTGTGGGTTTGGCTATTCATCGCGACCGTGGAATCCGTGTTTTATACTGGCTCGTATTGAAAACACGGACATCCTAGTATATCCAATGTTTCATATGTTTCTTCTGCTGCGATATCTGTGATGTGATCATTTGATGTTCTGTGATGGATACTGTATATGATATATATGATATGTTATATAGATGTTACTTATGTTTTGCACTCGCGCTAGCCCTTCCCCGCTCTGTCGTTAGTTACCTAACCTAACGGTGCACGAGGGGACATCGAGGCGAATGCGGATGGCATAAGTGTACGTCGTATTTATCTGTGATGTTTAGGTGATTTACATGATGGGACTTCATTAATGTGATTAATGAAAGAAAAGAAACCTAAAGATGTTGTAGAATCGAATTTCAAAAATAAAATAGGTAGCTACAGTTCTTGCTTTGCACAGCGGTATATATGATATATCCTGCACCTTATTCGATGAGGAAAGGGTCGACGATCCCTTCACCGGGAGTGACCCCTTTAGCAATAACTGGCAGATGCTACACACTCGGTTTGTCTTTTGATAGCTTCTATAATTTCTGCTTTGCACAGTGATATATATGATATATCCCGCACCTCATTCGACGAGGAAAGGGCCGACGATCCCTTCACCGGGAGTGACCCCTTTAGCAAAACTAGAAAAGCCTCAAAAACACTCCATTTTAAAATCATTTGATTCTACAACGATATCAAGTTCATTACGCAATAGGTTTTCAGAAAAACCTGTCGTAGCCCTCCGTCATTTCAGATAAGTAGTAGTTAGTATTCGTACTACGTTTGTTGGCCTGCGTCAAGGCGTAGTGTGCGGTAGCTAACTAGTATTTATCTGCTTATGCATATGATGCAGATTGGATTAGGGTAGTCATGCGACTTTGTTGGCCTGCGTCAAGGGTCGTGCGGATGGGTTTAATTCAATCAGGAAATGACGGGTTGAACTTGACTAGCGCACTATGGTTTGTTGGCCTGCTTCAAGGTCATAGGACGCTAGGGGCAAAATTATCGGAAATTTCAAGTGTTGAAATTTGTAATGAGATTGCATACCTTCTATGAGATAGTTGGATCCCGATACCCGCTGCGAGTAAGAGTTACTCCTGCGAGAGTTTTACACATTACAATTAGCCGATCAAGTAGGTGTCTAGAAAGGTGTCAATGGGGTTACGCCTTTGGGAAAACGAGGTTTACATTAATTAGGTTCGTGCGAAAGCACGGGGAACCTCCCTCAAAGTACCGACACTGGCCTGGATGAAAGATTGGCGAACTTGTAGCGTGTAATTAATCCCGGCAAGTCTTTCCTTTTAAGGTTTGAAGGAAGATTTGATAAAAAACAGTGGGAGCCATCCTGATTAGATAAAATATTAACCAATCTGATCTTACAAGAGCATACGCTGAGTGTTTTCTTCTCTCTCTCTCCAGGTAGCAACCATATCACGCCTTAATCAAGATAATAATACGGAATATTGGCCGAACCCGCTTGTTATACTGAGCTGGGGAACGTTGGTCCCGCTCCAACTTATAATTGTTATAAGACAGAGGAGGAAATTGGGGAATACCAGATTTCCCGTGCCGCCCAAACGAAGAAAGTGCATATGATGCATCTCCTTCGGGTGTGTTCATTACAAAAAACTGTTTCTCTGTATCCTCTACGTCCTGGGTATTTGATAGCGGATCAGGATCCCAGATATATAATCTGTTACATAGGGCTACAGAAAGGTAGAGAACTGAGATCGGGTGATAAGTTTCATGAGACAGAAAATGGTGCAAGTGTTGCAGCCAAGTCTGTTGGTCACTGTCACCCTGTATTCCAAATACATTGATTCTGAACGAATGTTATTAGATACCGAACCTGATATACAAAATCATATCAGTCTCTTTATTAGTAAAGAAATGATAAAATTTTGTATTGTTGGATAATATTTTGAACATTTCCTATATCAAAAGTTGATCGGTTCAGGCACGTTATCTAAAAGCATTGATGTTCTAAATCAAACTACAGTTCCTAGTATACAGAACACACACAAGAGGAAGAGTTCAGAAATGAACGAATCCTTCTTGAGGCATTGTAGACTAGGTCATATCAATGCGACCCGACTAGCTGAAGTTACATATAGATGCATATTCAAATTAGTTTGAATTTACATCTTGTGAAACTTGCCAGTCATGTCATAGAGATAAAATGACCACAGTTCTGTTTATTGGAAACAGAGAAAGAGTTAGTAAACTCTTGGGATTGATACATGTTGATGTATGTAAAGTCCCCTGTCTACATATGCCAAGACTGGTTCTTTGTACTTCATTATATTCACTGATGATCTCTCTAGATTCAGACATATGTTCCTGTTGAAACATAAGTCCGAAACTTTTGAGATATTCACAGAATATAAGTTAGAAGTAGAGAACCAAAATACGGGTATAAGTATTATGTCCTTTGATGTGATCAGGGAGGAGAATACTTAAGCACGGAAATCCTGGACTATTCTAAAGGAGAATGAGATTCTTTCTCGGTATTACTCCTCCGAATACACCATAGCACGATGGTATATCGGGGCGGAGCAATCACACCCTATATGATAAGGTGTGCTCTATGATGAGTACTACTGAGTTACCTATTTCCTTATGGGAGTTATGCACTTGAAGCTGCATACCTATTGAAAAGGGTTCAAATCAAATCAGTTGCCTACCACTTCATATGTGATATGGAAAGGGAAGAGCCCGTATCTTAAGTTAGTTAAGATTTAGGGTTGTCCAGCCTATGTCTGAAAAGCAAAATCCGGACAACCTCGAGGCAAGGTCTGTAATGTAGAACTGGAAAGGTTCCAGCTATACAAACTACAGCAGATGATTTGATAAAACCAAAGGATTCAATAGTTACCAACGAACCTCAGCCTCTCCGCCGATCTAGTAGGGTTCCTCACCCACCTGAGAGTTGCTTCGGTTTCTCTATGACAGTGGGAGCGAGGATTGCATCATGAGATGATGACCCAACTAGTTTCGAGCAGGCCATCGAGAGTAGTGACTCTGTAAGAATGGTTGGATGCTTAGCGGTCTGAGATGGAATCCATGTACACCAACAAAGTATGGACTTTGGTTGCTATATCTGAAGGGTTAAATCCCCATCAGGAGCAAGTATATCTTGAGAAGATTACTTGGTATAGATGGAAAAGTTGAGACTTTCAAAGCTAGACTTGTTAAAGGTTTTCGTCATCAACCAGGCGTAGATAATGATGAAACCTTTTTTGGGGACTATGCTTAAGTCCATCCAGATCCTACTTGCCACGGCTACATACCATGACTACGATATCTGGTGGTTGGGTGTCATGACAGCTTTTCTAAATGATGTTTTAGAAGAGGGCGTCTATAAGTACATAGCTAGAAGGCTTCGTAAACAGTGGCAGCGGAAACGTGTACAAGATGCTTTATAGGATAAAGCAGGCATCGCGGAGTTGGAACATCTGTTTTGATATAGTAGTCAAATAGTTTGACTTCATCAAAATGGTAGATGAACCTTGTATATACAAAAAGGTAGTAGGGAGTATGGTGGCGATCCTCATAGAGTACGTGGATGACATACTCTTGATAAGAAAGAAGTTTCCTATGCTGCGCTCGGTCAATCTCCGCTTATCACAATGATTCTCCATATAGGATCAAAGTGATACCTACTAAATCCTGTGTTTTGGATATATGAGATAGATCTAAATGGATGTTAGGATTCTCACTAGTTGAAGTGAGATGGTATCAATTGATCCAGGGGAGAATCATTGGAAAAGTTCCAGAGTGATAAGGACGACTGAATGTCAGTCACAGGCATTGTCTTTACCCTTAGTAAAGGGACGGTATGTTGGAAGAGTTCCAAGCTAGATACCGTGGCATACTAGACGATTAAAGGCAAGATACATCGCTACTTAAGATGCTACCAAAGAGGCAGTCTGGGTGTATATTGGTTCATGAGATGAACTTAGTTCCTCCCATTGTGTGACAATGGAGTTGTGGCTTATGCCAAGGAACGTCCGTCCCATCAGTGATCCAGACATATTCTAAGGCAGTATCACCTGATCATGGAGATGGTTGATCTCCAGGGTGATCGAGGTTAGGAGAGTAGACTCAGAGGACAACACGGCGGATCCACTCACAAAGGCCTTTTCCCAGAGAGAGACTTTTATGGGATGATTGAGTATGAGATACTACAACCACTGCTATCAGATGGCCCTAGTGCAAGTGGGAGATTGTTAGTTATATGTATGCCCTAGAGGCCATTACTATACATAGGATGTATATTGTAGTGGATGCTTGGACATATATAGGGAGGACTTTCTTGCTCGACATGATAGTATGCTATCTGGTTGCTCTTTACCTTAACGTGTATACTGATTGTCTCTCTGTTACATGTTGGTAAAGCCCTTAGGATGTGTACTTGACTACCTGGACTATGATGCGGATCATACTAGTGGGGACATGGTAGTCCATAAGTACATCCTTCAAGGTCCCTAGTCGTGGGTGTATCGAGACGGGGCATCGATATACCAGAGTAGACTAGTGTATACCTTCTCGACTCATATAGATGGGCGATGGATGATCCCACATCCATTGGTGTTTGACATCAGAGATGATATACGGGTGCTCAGTGGAGACTGGGTACACTGGACGGACTCGCCGAGAACTCCCAGATGGTATTATACCTTACGTCAGATGGCAGTTCTCTGGTGACACTGGTACAGGTTAGCCTGTAGACCCGAGATCGTCATAGAGTCTTGTGTGATTCCCACTGTGCTTTGATTTCCACCTTACCACGTCCAAGAGGGTGTGCAAAACGGTGGCTTTTGGGTACAGTCCCGAATCACATGGAGGCAATGAGCGATAGGAGGGGATTCGTCTCTCCCGGTATAGGGAGTTGATGTTGCGCTGTGTTCGATTGGCTATAACCGGAAATCCCTGGCCAGGGTTGCTAAGATTTACTGGTAAGTGTTATCAGTAGTTTCTCGAACTGTTATAGACCTCATATTGACACGACTTATCGAGCTATTGGGGTCTGACGTTTACCACCTCTAGGCGAGATATGCGACATATCAGACGAACAGACCGGACTGTACGGTAAGTGTTACTGGTTGGATTCACAGGAGTGTGAGCGGGCTTGCTCGTCGATCTTCTGATCGCTCAATACCCGGGTGGCCGTTACATTTAGCAGACCGCTTACGTCTTGTGGGTGTTTGATATGATCATCACCTGCTGCCGGCATATTGACGAGTCTTTAGAGTCCTACACAGAGGTTTCCTGGCTCAAGCGAAACGAAATAGGAGCGCATATGAGATATGTGCGGGACCGAGAATAATGCATGTATGTGATACCGTATTCTATTCTCGTGATGAATGTATCGAATGGTTGTATGCGATATAACCTAGTTATCGAATCGAGGATTGATTCGATAAGTCGATACATTGGATATTAGTCGGTCATATACGATATGACCGGATCGTTAAATCAAGTGTTGATTTAATGATTTAATGTATAATTATATATTTGATATATCACTTTACATTAACTAGTATTGGTTCACTTAAGATAGATTTTCTCACTTGATGTGCACATTGTATATATGATATAGTTTTGTGCACTAGTTTGTATCATGTTTGATGATACATGCAAACTTGGGTGTATGTTTGTATTAAACCATGGTTAGTTAATGGTTAGGGTTTCATTTGATTTATTTGCTTATTTATTTATTTATTTATTCATTCATTTGAGAAAGAAATAAAATGGTGGCTAATTTTGGATTTTCTTTTGAAGCTTCATGAAGCTTTGAATAGTTTGACCATTTTGTTTCTTTCCTTAACCCTAACCATTCACTTGAACCATAGTTCATTCTCTACACTTGTTATCTTAACCATGGTTGATAATATGATAAGAATGACTTATTTTCTTTTTCCCAAGAATTCTGATCATATTCTTTTTCTTCTTCTTCTTCTTCTTCTTCTTCAAGAAGAAAGAAGCTTGCTAGCTTCAATGGTGATTTGAGAAAAAGAGTGAGAAATCCAATTCTAAAGTGAACCCACTTCCTATTTCTTCATCCTCTACCACTTGCCAAGTAGTATAGGGTGTTTTCTTCACAAGTTTCATGGCTTGGTGAAGTTGGAGCTTGATCTTGTGTTGCCTCGACGTAGATCATCTTCGGCATCGAAGTCGACGACCTAGTCCGCCCATTTCTCCGATGAAGCCGACGCTAGAGCCCGGGATCCGATGATCGCAGCGAGGGGACTTCATCACGGAGCTATGGAGGTGGAGGACCGGATCTACAGAGGTTGTATTTCCGTTCACTTAGTTAAGTTGTTAACTATTCGCATTTGTTTCGCCTATCCTCTAGTCACGATCTTGCTTAGGGTTTGTAGGCACATAGGAAAAATTTGAAATTAGCATGGTTGATGCCTTGTGAGACCTCATTAGGGTACCTAGGAACCCTACACTATAGCTTTAGCGAAGGAACCCAGGTCCCATTAGAAGTCCAGACATATCTTGAGGCGGTACCACCTGATCAGGAAGATCGTTGATCGCCGGGAAATCGAGGTGCGGAGAGTTGATTCGGAGAAAAACACTGCAGATCCATTCACAAAGGCCATCTCTCAGACACAGTTCGAGAGGCTATTCGAGATGATAGGTCTGCGATATGCCAATACATGGCCTTAGTGCAAGTAGGAGATTGTTAGTGATATATGCCCTAGAGGCCATTATTGTATCATACTAGTTTGTATATTACATATTAGAAGCTTGGGATATACACGGATATAGTTACAATCTTGCTCAAAATGGTAGTATGCTACCTGGTTTGTTTCTACCTCAATATGTGCATGTGTTTCTTTTAGCATATCACTTATACATATTGGTAGAGCCCTTAGGATCTTTGCTTGATTACCAGCGTTGTGATGGCAGTCACACTAGTGGGGGATGGGTAGTCTATAAGCACATCCTTATACAGGTCCCTAGTCATAAGATTATCGAGACAGGGTATCGATACTTCAGAGTAGACTAGTGTATACGCTTCTCATCACAGCATGGGAGATGGTCTGTCCCACAGCCACTAGTACGTCGTACTGGAGATAGTATGTAGGTGCTCACTGGGTTATGAGTACACTGGACAAAACTCGTAGGGAGCTTCTGGTGGGTATTATACCTATCGTCGAGTAGCAGTTTCCAGGTGACATGAGTACACCTTAGTCCATCGACTTAACACTGCTACTTCGCCTCGAGTGTGTTCCCACTGTTCTTAGATTACTACCCTACCACGGCTCTAATAAGTCATGCAAACAGGTAGTAATTGGGTGCAGTCCCAAAGAACTTGGAGGCAGTGACGGTTAGATAGGATTCACCTCTCCCGGTATTGGGGGTTGATATCGCGCTGTGTTCGGAAAGCCATTACACAAAGTCCCTGGCCAGGGCAAGCGAGATTTACTGGTAGGTACTCTAGTAGTTTCTCATGGTGTTTTGGGCTACACTCTGACACGACTTATTGCGATGTTAGGGGTCTAACAATTACCGCCCCCTAGGCCCGATATGCGATATTCTTATATTAACATACCAGACTGTACGGAAATTATCATAGATAGGCTCAATAGGAATTCGGATGAGTTTGCTCATCGGCCTTCTTATCAACAGATATCTGGGTAGCCGTTACGTGCGGCTAGTACCGCTGACAGCTTGTGGTTAAACCCACTGCCAGCGTAGTGTTGAGTCTTTAAAGTCCCACACAGAGGGTTTCCCTGCATCGGGTAAAAGATGTATAGGCCGTATGGTTTTACGGCAGGGCTTCAATCACATACGTGTACTTATTCACGTATGATATTCGGGCAGATAATACTAATGGGCTTTGGTTTAAACCGGATCCTAGTATTATATTGATGGATTATTTTCGTCTCTTTGTATTCGTATTTTTCAGAATACGGATAAGGATTTGTATATACGGATGAGGGGCATTCTTGTAATTTACTCAAAATTGCTTGTAGAAGAAGACACCTCATTTTGTATTTAATCTTTTGATTAAAAGATAAATGAGGTGGAGGTATGAGGTGGAGTTTTACATTAAATGGGGCATGGCTACTTGGTGACTCATAGCATGACTCACTAGGTGACTCACATTGTAATATTTTGATGGATGCTAGATATTTTGTGGTTGTATTATGAGTATGCATTATTCATCACAAATGGTCACAACTCTTAGCCATCTCATTCTAATGTTTTTCTTCACTCTCTTTTCCTCAAGCTTCCCTTCTTCTTCCTCTAACCCTAAATCTCTCATATGTTGAGAATGCTAGGGTACTTAGAGACTTACTATTCCATCTACACTCTCTACATCATCTAGGACATCTAGTTTAGCGAACTAGATGCCGTAGTTACCTCGGATTTGAGGTTGGAGCTTGGACTATAGACTCTCGGGTGGATCGTCTTTGACTCGAGGAGGCCGACGAGGAGGCATCGATACAAACGATCCTTGGAGCTTATGACGAGGAGAAGGACAGCGACAAGAAAACCCGAAGGACATGGTAACATGAGGTATAAATTCCTATCCGAGTAGTTAACCTCATACAGTTTTGTTAGTTAGGGTTTAGTATCGATCCTGGAGTTCAAGTCAGTGTTGCGAAGCCGTAAAAATCGTTTTTTACATATTTCGTCTCCCCGCGAACTCGTGGGGTGCGCGACATCGACTTACAGCCCCGCCATGCACCGTTAGGTTACTTAACTAACGGAAGTGGGGGCTGGACTAGCACGGGTGCAAAACATAAGCAACGTTTATTATATATATCATATATATATAGCATTCGTCTCACACAGTTATATGTCACATCATAGAATACAGCAACAGAAATCAACATATGAAATATTGGATATATTAGGAGGTCCGTGTTTTAAATTCATCCAGTAATGAAAAACACGAATTCCACGGTCGTGATGTATGCCAAACCCACATCCCTAGACCCCTACGAGAGCGATAAGCAACCCTGCCAATTCTAGAGTAGGAGATCCGGTCTTGACTCCTCAGGATGGTCTCCTACTGGACTCCAAAACCCGGTTACTTATGCTCCCCGTCTTGGGTCTATCCTAATGCGGAAAAGTAAATAATATACATCAATGGTGACATCATCCTCAATTCGAAAGTGTCCTAATAAAAGAATATTACATACATTTTTACATGAATGAAAATGAAAAACTCTCATCTCACGCAAAAAAAAACCCGGCTATTCAATCACGACGATCCAATATAACATATCACAGCAACACATAATATCACATGTCATCAAAGTAAGTAAATATGCGTATCCCAAATTCTGTTAACATATAGCAACGAAATCGGGGATACACCACATATTACACTTACATTCACAGAAAAGAAATGAAAAACTACAATAATTAGAATCCGCATTTTCTTAGACATCATAAACCCGGAATATCTTATATTCCGAATTTCATGCCTAACCCTATAAACCTTGCATTTTAGTCTCATATCGAAAACACTTTTCAATAATTTAGTCGGGTAATTCAACAAGATTCCCGACTACCCGATCGAATAATCGTCGAGAACTTTAGTAGATGGTCGCACCCCCGATGCCGTCGACCAAGTGCACTTAGGCGGAACACCGTAGCCGCGAGCACCCGAGTGGATGCTTTTAGCAACGGGGTTCTCCTAAAGTCACTTGGTCGGGGCTATAGGACATGGCTACCTAGTAAAGTTATCTGGCCAGTATTCGCGTACGATACGCGATTGCGATGGAGTTTCGATCCGAATCAAAACTTCGTGGCAATCGATCAATAGAGACTAACATGTTGGATTTACAAACAAACTAGTTTTCACAAAACTAATTTAATGTGGATTCCAACTACTGTATCACATATCAAATTTAAACCCGAAACGATGTAAAAATTACGACTACGAAACACTCTAAATAGCCCCAATAGAATTGTCAACATCACATGCAAACTGGGCCAATCAAACATAAACATGAAACTCTAAACCCAACACACCAGAACACCAAACAAAATAGAGGACAAAACAATGATGGGGGACCGGCGACACCGGCCATATTGGCAATCTCATACAACATTCTGCAGTTGTTTAAAAAAATTTCAGAGACCATTTTGAAATCGACAGAAACTTGATGTTTTGGGTTTCAGTTTCGGAGTTGTTTCATTTTCGTAATTCTAACTATATCATATAATCTTCTAGTTTTGGCTCTGATACCATGTTGGTCAGGCAGCCACCCCATCTAATGGGGTCGCCGTAGCACCAACGGGTCCCTCAACAACTACTTTTTACGCATGCCCTTTCGTGAGAAATACAACCTGTCGGAACACCTTCCGGTCTCGGGACATGCTGGGGTAAGATCCAATGCTTCGCCACACTGTTACACAGTGAGAACCCCCCATGGATCATTATCCAATGCCTAGTAGTTTTGACACCATGAAAGTGTTTGTTAGCACCACCACTGAGTTTTACTAGCATCAAGCATACCAATTTAAAAATTTTGGGGTGCTAATTAACACTAAACATGAATTGAAACTAGATGATTAGGGTTTAATTATGATATAACAAAATATAATACTAAGAGAAGGAGGTAGCTACAACCTTTGTAAACCGTGTCCTTCTCTTCTCAAGCTCCGGGATGTGGTCCCTACGACTCCTCGTAGCTCCACTTGAAGTTTGAAGAAGCTCCTGATCAGTCGAAAATATTGCATTTTTAACACATCAATTTCCCTACTATTTGCAATCATCTAAAAGTGTTTGGTATAAATATAGCACATATTAGCAATTTGTCTGCAAAATACCAAATAACATGTGTTATACATTATAACCGGTATTTTGAGGGAAATTGAGTATTTATTATTACACGCATGATCTTTTGTGTATCAGCACTTGTCTCGAGATTGTGTGCAGGAAATTCTCCGGGTAAAAGAGCCGGAACTGCTAAAAGTGCTGTAAAATACACCAAGTCCAAGACTTATGATCTGGCAGTAAACAAGAAAGTATAAAAATATTCCAGATATCAAGAAAGTGCCATTAAGCCATCACAAATCAGCACAGAGATTTTCATGCAGCAACTCCACCACTTAGCCGCCGATCCGCGGCCGAGTTGGCGGATCCGCCGCGGATCCGCTGTCTACTTGACACATCATCAAATCAGATTTTATCCAGAAGCTTCATCTAACAACCCTTACTTCTAGAAGACTCTCAAAGACCACGTGGCTTCTTTCAGAAGGCTCTGCATAACAAACTCACTCTAAAATATTCCTTGCAACAACCTTATTCTAGAAGGCTCCCTCCAACAAGCTTATTCTAGAAGGCTTCCTCCAACAACCTTATTCTAGAAGGCTCTCTTTAACAACTTAGCTTTAGAGGGAAGATTCAAATGAGGTGGTTATAAAAAGAGATCTAGATCTAGGGTTTAGAGGTTAGACAATTAGTGATGAGTTAGTTACATTTTTGGAGCCAAAATTCAAATTCAAGTTGAGTGACACAACTTGATACCAAAACCCTAGCCCAAATCCATTTCCAAAGCCAAATCAAGATCATTTTGAGAAGCAAATCAAGCAAGCAACCATCGATCCTTTATCCGCGAAGCCAATCTTCATCCGAGCAAGAGATCCATGACGATCCGCGACTCACGGAGATCGAGCGGAGCGAAATTCGACGGAGCTAGTTACCTCTTTAAAAGGAGCAATCGAGAGCAACATCTTGTAACCTCGAATTGAGGGAATGTGTAATTAGTCGTCGATTTAATAAAGGTGATAATTGAAATTCTTGTTTTCTTTACATTCTTGCGTTGTGAAATTTCTTGATCTTTGATTCATTTATTTTCATGATGCTTGAGTAAATTCTCCGCTTGTGGAGGATTCGAGAGAATTGATAGATCTAATGATGATCAAATCTTAATACTAATTTTATGTCTTATGAGATTTGTGAACTCTAGGAAAAAGAATCATCAATGACCTAATTTGGATCGAGATCACATTCTTGCGAATTTCGTTGCAAATTAGGGATCAAATGATTGATGATTTTCTTTGCTAGAGGCTAGATCTGAATGATCATGATTGAAAAGACAAGGGATAGAAGGAGAAACCCGAGTTTCTTCAATAGATCCCTAATCTTCATTCATCATCATCAATTTAGCTACAAATTATCAATAGATAAGATTAGAAATTATTAGATTCATCATTAACTATTAACTCAATCGAATCCTACAAGTTATTCTTCATTATCTTGATAAATCAAAGTGATTGGGACATTTCTTGATTCTTGATTCTAAATCTCTATTTTCTTGATATTTCTTAAAATCAAATCATACAAATCTTGAATCAACTTTCTTGCATTTTCTTTTATATTTTCATTTCGACTCATCTAAAACAAGATCAATCAAAACATACATCTCAGTGGACGATCCGTATTCATTAACGCGCTACATCGACACCGTTAATTGATTGCGGTATAAATTTCTTTGGTTGTGATTAAAACTTTTCCATACACACGAAGAACGATTCAATCAAATGGCGTCGTTGCCGGGGATGTGTGCTATTTTGTTCGTTTTTGTTATTTGAGTTGAAAATTTATTATTCCATCAGAATTTTTAGATCAAAGTTCGCAACAAGCGCTTAACGATTTGTTGTGATTTTTGCGAGGGAATCTGGAATCATCGGAGCAAAGGGAAAAATATTCAGATCATTTCAGGAAGTCCAGTGGAGTAAAAGGAGCATCTGTACAAAATTTTGTGCAGAGATCTCGTCAACTCACCGCGGAACTGCGGCCATAGCAAGCATTTCGCGGCGGATCCACGGTGATATTGAAGCTTCAGAATTTCATTTCTCTGTGGTAACTTCTATACTTTCTTATCTCCTCTCTACTTTGTCCATTAACCAATTTCTGCAGGATTCTTTGTAAAAAATTCGCAGCGCCGCAAAAAGAAAAATTGTTGCGTGTTTGATCTTAGTTGTTTGCATATTTTAATACGGAAATTAAGGGGCAAAGACCAAACTCAGATTAGGTGGGGAGTTCATTACCCTACCTAAGCCCCGAAAATCACAAACTTGCATCCGCATCATCCTCATTAACTAAAAAAGATCTAGACATGACTCTAAAGACTGTCGCGCTCACTTAGGACAGAAGGAGGTCATGGGTACTCTATTGCTTATCCGCGTTTCTTTTATGGTGTCTAAAGCAAGTGTGTCTAAGGCAAGTGGTTACTTAATTAGGCCCACTACTTACATAGTGGAGAACCTCCCACTTACCTGGCACTTACCTGGCCACAGAAGGGGCAAAGAGGCAGTAGAGAATTTATCTTGCGACTTGTCTTCTGGAAGTCTAGGAGCGGTCTAGAGCCTTGACCTAGGTGACCACTAGATCTAGGGTGGTGTGTGCATTTTTTGTGATTTGATTTTGCAAAAACTGTATTTTTCAAAACAAACACCAACCAACTTTTCCCCTAATTATCACAACGCTGCCACTTGTGCTAAACCCTTTAGTGCAAGCTCGGCTAGACACGGGATTCTAGTGCCCGTCTTGTCTGCGTTTCCCCCATCGATCCCAAAATCGGTATTTCTACATTTTCTTTTTCCCACCACCAACCACGACCTCGATGGACGGATTTCCATCAAACTTTAATACCACTCTGCCACCGCCCGCAGGTGCGCAGAATTCTCTACGCATTTCTTTCTAAGAGAGATGCTATCCAACACGTGTTCCCCTTCCCACCTGTCTTTCTATACAACCTGCCAACGGGGAAAATTTTGAAATCAACCCCCAATTTATCAAACTGTTACCCAAATTTCACGGTCTTGAGTCTAAAGACGCATACGTTTTTATATCCAAATTTGAAAATGTATGCGCAATGATTGGAACGTCATAACTGTCATTGGATGCTCTGCGTTTACGTCTTCTCCCATTCACTTTGTGCGATTTAGCCGAAAAGTAGCTTTATAATACAACCGCACATTCTATTTCAAAATGGGATGAATTTGTTGCAGCATTTCTTAAGAAACTTTATCCCAATCATAAGACCAGCCGTATTCGGAGCGAAATCTTTAAATTTACCCAACTTCCCATTGAACCATTTTGGAAATGCTTCGAACGGTTCAAGGATCTTCTTTTACAATGCCCTCATCACGGAATCCCCGGATGGGATTTGTGTCGAGTTATCTATGTTGGAGATAGTGCCCTCAGAGTCAATTATTGGATCACAGGCACGTGATTGCAATGATTGAGGGGAGGACCTATCCCGGTAGGACAGTCTTACTCGAGATGATAGTATGCTATCTGGTTTATCTTTGTCATCGTGTACTGCTTTAGGTGACCTTTCGAGTCACTATTACACGTTGATAAAGCCCCTTGGATTCTTGCTTGACCACCAGCAGTATGAGGGCGATCATATAAGTGGGAGCTGGGGGTCTACAAGCACATCCTTAAAAGGTCCCTAGTCGTGGGAGATTCGAGACAGGGCATCGTTTCTCCAGAGTAGACTAGTGTATACAGTCGAGACCCCGACGAGGGGCGGTGGCCGGTCTCACAAGCCACTGGTGTCAGTTGGTTCACCTAAGATGTATACAGGTGCTCATTGGGTTATGAGTACACCGGACAGGACTCGCCGGGAACCTGCTAGTTGGGATTATACCAGACGTCAGATAGCAGTTCCCTGGTGACATGTGTACAGGTTAGTTCATCGACCTGAGATCGTCATTTGTCTCGTGTGAGTTCCCACTGTACTTTGATTACTACCCTACCACGGCTCAAAGGAGTCGTGCAAACAGGTTTTAGTTGGGTACAGTCCCGAGCCACATGGAGGCAGTGAGCGGATCTTCAGGGGTTCGTCTCTCCCGGTTTTGGGGGTGAGGTCGTGCTGTGTCTAGGAGAGCCAGAACATGAAAAGTCCTTGGCCAAGGCAGGAGATTTGCTGGTAGGTATTCCAGTAGTATCTCAGGGTGTTCTGGGCTACACTCCGACACGACTTGTACCGCTTTTGGGGGTCTGACTTTTACCAACCCCCTAGGCCCGCCATGCGATGCTCATAGACGAACGGACCGGACTGTACGGATATTGTCACTGACAGGCTCAGTAGGGTGTCAGGATGAGTTCGCTCATCGACGTCCCTTTTGGTCGATAGCTGGTGGCCCGTCACGTATGGCTAATACCTCTGACGTGCTAGTGGTTAAATCCACAGCCATAGTATTGACGAGTCTTTAGAGTCCACCACATAGACAGTTACTCAAGTTTCGGGCGAAACGCTGTAGAGGCCGTATGGAGATATGGCAGGGTTCGATCAAATACGTGCGGTATTGCACGGATCGTGATCGGACAGATTTTACTAGCCGGCTTTGGCTTAAGCCGGATCCTAGTATTTAATAGTGTAGATTTTGTCTCTTTACATTTGTGTTCAGTGGGAATACAAATGCAGGCATGTATTTGCAGTTGCGGGGTTTTCCTGTAATTTATTACAGGATCGGTTTTCTGGGGTTGCCAGTTTGCATTCCGTTCCGGCCGGTTTTCTTTTATTCCTTCTCGGCCGGACTTTTCGTTGGAGGGGGTTAATTGCAAGTTTGCAATTAACTTAGTTGTGAGGGGTTTTCTTGCATATGTGGCTTTTTGATGAGACTAGCTTCATGATGATATTCTATTATGGTCATTTCATTTGCTTTTCATTTGATGGTTGTTGATTTGGCTTAGGATTTGAAGTGGATGTGGTTTATGATCATTATCTTTTCTTTATTAATTGATTTCATTTTTCCACCCACTAATATGGGGGCCGGCCACTGTTGTTGTGAGTGAGGAGTGAGGTTTATTTGTGTGTGTGAATTAATTCCTTCATGCTTAATTAGTGGGCCCCCCATTTGTTTGTGTGTGCTGTGAGAAATATTTCTTCTTTTTCATTGGTATTAATTTGCAACCTTCACACATTCATAGGAGAGAGAGTTGGCTTCATGATTTTTCCAGTGAGCATTCTCTGGCCGAGCTCTTATTAAGGAGATGCTTATTCTTTTTGATTGCATGCTCCATTCTTCATCAAGCTTTGATCCATGATATTCTTGTGAAAAATTCCTCCAAAATGGCAACCTCATAAACCCCAAAGAGACCTGCTTACTACACTATTCTACAGCATCCCTTGGACGCGTCGGCTAGCCAACTTCACGCCCGAGTTGCCTCGGTCAAGAGGTGGGAGCCCGTAAAAGATTCCGGCTATGTGGTGCCCGTTTCGACGAGGAGGTGACGGACGATATATCCGCGGGAGATCGGAGTGGAGACGAAGACCAAAGGACACGGATCGCTTGGTATACTTCTCTACCCGTATTTTTATTTGCTAGTTAGCTAGGTTAATGGCCCGATCCGGGTGAAAAGTCCGTGGTGGTGCCGGTTGCAAGTTTTTGCAAAGTTTTTGTTTTCGCGTTTCCGGCGTCGGATCGACGGCCGGGGCGCCCCCGCGGGCTTACATTGGTATCAGAGCCACGCCATTAATCTTGCCTAGCTTGCTCTAGTGTGTTTAGAACTCGATCGAACAAAAACCCCAAAAACCGCATTTTCAATACTTCATGTTTCTGTCGAAATTTTTTCAAGCTCCAAAAATTTTTCAGGTCGTTGCAGAAACATGTACTGAGAATTCTAAGAACACTAGAAAAATTTGGTAACCTGATACGTCCATAAGACCGCGGAACCGCGGCCAAACCCATGCTTGGGCCGCGGTTCCGCCGCGCTTTTGACTTCTCATTTGACCAAATTTTTTCAGAGTGCTCCTGAGTTCAAAATGGGGGTTTTGGGATATTCTTTTTGGGCCCAGATTTTCTGTAAGTGCTACAGTACTCCTTGGGGCCCACTTTGATAAATTTGTTCGATCGGATATTTTAAACATGTCAGTTCACAGTTTTTACATTATATCTGCGACCGTGAATGTCACTTGATCGGTAAATCCCGTCTAACTGCTATAGCCCGGTTAGACGGATTTGCGAACGTGACTTTCACGTTGATGTTCTGTGATTGTACTGTGTTGTTGCGGATCGGTCGTGGGGGATAGCCTGGATGCAGTTGTAGTACAGTTCTGTTGTATTATGTACATTTGATATTGCGGGGCGAGCGTCCGACATGTGGACTGCCGTCACTGCCTGTTTGTATTATTATTTTGGGGCACGACCAGGTTGCGGTCGATGTACCCGTTGTATGTATATTTTACTTTCTGTACTAGGATTACCCTAAGGAGGGGTGCACGGATAGCTGGGTTCTAGAAGGCAACAAGCCCGCATCTCATGGCATTGAGACGGAGGGGGCTTCACTCTAGAATTGGCGGGCTATTCGCCGCACTCGTAGGGGGTATAGGGTTGACCCAGAAGGGGTGCCCAAGTTACCGGATTCCGTGAAGTGCTGGGTGGTCTATTTACGGTGCTGAAGGGGGCTGCCTCGCTTCAGGTTTTGGCGGGTAACTTGCCGCACCCGTAGGGGTCTAGGATTTCATTGCACAGGCTATCCACACGACCAGGGGAACGTCGGGTTTCAGTAGCGGCTCTGTGAAACCCGAGGATCCCAGATATCTGTATTGATCTGTGTTGCTATACATTTCTGTGTTGCATTTTCTCACCCCTTGAGCGAAATACTATATATTGGTATATATATTAGTAGATGTTGTATATGTTTTGCATCCGCGCTAGTCTAGTCCCCGCTCTGTCGTTAGTTAGCTAACCTAACGAGTGATGACGGGACCCAGTGGCGAATGCGGATGGCATATACGTACGTCAGTATATTTTCGTTCTTTGTGATGTGATCAATTGATGGGACTGCATTGATTCGGATCAATGCAAGATAAACAAACCTATTTGATGTTGTTGGAACACTTTTTCAAAAAGCTGTTATTGCAAGGACGTTCACTTTTGTTTTGCACAGTGGTATTCAGTTGGAATATCCTGCTCCTCAGTCGACGAGGCAAGGGCCGAGATCCCTTCACCGGGAGTGACCCCTTGGACAGAAGTTTGCGTCAGGGCAATAACTTCACTATAGCCGATTATTTTTGCTTTGCATCGTGGTATTCAGTTGGAATATCCTGCACCTCATTCTACGGGGAAAGAACCGAGATCCCTTCACCGGGAGTGACCTCTTTAGCAAAGGTTTTCGTAACTATATTTTTAAAAGCTATCAGTTCCTTCAACGATATCAAGTTCATTACGTTAAAGGTTTTCGCCAGAAACCATTCGTAGCCCTCCGTCGTTTCATATGGATGGTCAATAGTATTCAAGCTGTGTATGTTGGCCAAAGTCAAGGCACAGTGTTTGGTAGCTGTTGGGTATTCATATGCAGCATAGATAGATGCGTTGGTTTGGGACAGTCGTACTACCATTTTGGCCAAAGTCAAGGGTAGGTACGGGTGGGTTCAAATTAACCAGGAGAATGACGGGTAGAACTTGACATGTGACTTATGATATGTTGGCCAAAGTCAAGGTCATAAGAGCATGGGGCAGAAATCCACATCGGGAGTTTCAAAAGAACTGAAACTTGCCAGATATGCGCATACCTTCTGGAGTGTGATAACGTGAGCGGATTCCGTCACATTATCATGCGATGATAGTTGGATCCCGATTCCCACTGATGAGTTGGTTTACTCCTCGGGTATTCCCGGCTAATTCTTCTTTCAGGTTTGGGGAAGAATTTGACGTTACAGTGGGAGGTTTCCAGATTAGATAAAGTGATAACCATTCTGATCTACGTTAGAGTGCACGCTGAGTGTTTCTTTTCTCTCTCTCTTTGGCAGCGACCATTGACCCGACCCTAGACTATGACTCAGTGACCAAGTTGACCGAACCTTCTTAATACTGGCTTTTGGATTGTCAGAGTTGCAAACCTCATTGCCACTCCTACTTTTACCCTTTTCTCCAGGACACCCCGTATTACTACGAACGTCCACTTCCATTGGATAAAACCATCGTATGGTTATATACGAACTCGAAGGACTTCGAGGATGGTTTCTGGTTCTGGAGAAAACGGATAGGATTATTCAGTTGTCTTTTCTTTTCACCCTCTCTCAGGTTGTGAGTACTCCTTGGTTTAGGAGTAGTACACCTATTACGCAAATTGGATAGTCTTCTTCCAAACCATAGGCTGGTGCCGACCGGTAGGGAATGAAGAAAACCAATTAGCCTAAACGGTGTACAAAAGGTATTAAGTTCAGACAAAGCAATGGATTAGTAAGAGGGCAAAGTAAATTGCGACTGCTATTCACGACCAAACCATGTACTTCTTTGTCAATCCTAAATCACCTATGAATTAAGTTCATTCGGTTGTCTTTTATCTTCACCTTCTCTCGCATTGCGAGTGCTCCTAGGATTAGGACAGTACACCCATTATGCTTATTGGATAGTCTTCTTCCAAACCATAGGCTGGTGCCGAACGGTAGGGAAGGAAGAAAACCATTTGGCCTAAAGGGGTGTACAGAAGGTAATGACTAAAGACATATAAAGGGATTTGGAGAGGTGGCAAAGAATTATACAGTTATAGTTGTGAATCTGGATAATGAAAGAGGCATTACTAAGAATACCAGGATACCCCATCGAAACATCTCAATGTTTCAGTTTCACTGTGTACTGTTAAATGAAAACTGATTTCCCAATTAGACACTTGCTCCAGGGTATGTATTTACCAGGTATGAGTCTCACATATGTATGGTTTTACAGATGATGAAGGGGAGTAAGTTATTGGGAATTAGGTGACCATCCTCATTATATCGGGATTCGTTGGAATTGGTGATATTTGAGGAAGCCACCTAGGTTGTTTGCCGGTCGGCAAATATTTGGTTTTGAATATCCGTTGTTGTGCACCAATTTCAAATTGATATATCTGTACGTCTATTTTTATAGAGTGAGACATATCTTTTTGAAATTATGTCTATGACATTTACCTATACCAGTGGATGGTTAGGTAAGGAGCATTGAACAGCGGTGTAATTCTTCTTAACCAAAAGTACAGTTTTCAACCTACGACACACAGTGAATGAGTCACCAGACTCGGGGGACTTATACAGAGTATTGTATATTGTCCAGTGTCCATTAGGACAGAGGGGTTGGTCCTCGTACTATATTCTGTTTACTTTTAACTTCTCTAGTTTTTAGACATGTGTTTCATAGAAACACAGGGTCTAAGTTTTGAGGAGTTATAGGTATAAGAATAAAGTAGAGAACCAGGTGTTGCAAGTATCGGGATTCTTCAAGGTGATCGAAGATGTAGATACTTGTGTATGGTATTCAGTTGATAGTAATGGTTAAGAGAACTTGCTTCTCTTTCAGGTTACTCATAATTGGAAGTATTCCTAAGTTGAGTAACGCTGATCGTCCTCCTTCCATTTACTTGACATGCACTGGAGACAGCTGCATGATTTGAATCGTTCAATTAAATCAGTGCATATGGTTCTATATTGGATATAGTACAGTTCATATCTTAACATTGTTAAGGTATGGGGAGTTATCCGGCTTATGATTAAAACCAGACTCTGGATAACTCAAGGCACGTTTCTGTAATGGCTGTTTGTGGGTTGACCCAGGCTATGACGAGGGTTGACTTTCTACCATCTGGAAGATCAATAGTGATATTGTTCTTGACTCGCCACAGTTTTATCAAAAATGGATTTTTTCAGAAAACAGTAGTGGGAGTATGGTAGAACTGGAAGTGATTCCAGAACCGCAAACAATTACTGAAGATTTGATAAGAACCTAAAGATTCAATCTGGTTTGACATTCCATTGGCCACTCCGCAGATATGGTGGGTAACCTCAGGCACCCGAGAGGTACTTCGGTATGCTCAAGGACGGTGGCAGGGAGGTTCTTGTTTACCCACACTTGCCATTGCTGTTGTTCCAGACTACGAGACCCGGCGGAAGGATGAGTATAGCGTCGTTCTAAACTTGCTTTAGAAGCGTACGTGTATATGACTCTGCCAGAGAGTTGTCGTAGTCAGTGGGAGCAGCGGAAGCATTGGTGGATATCAGGCTTATATCTATTTATAGACTTAAGCAAATATGGCGGAGATAGATCATCTATTTCTGATGTGACAGTCATAGGTTTGACTTCATCAGAATAGGGGATGGATCTGTTAAGAAGGTAGTAGGGTGTGATGTCTTGGTATTTGATGACATACACAGAGTAGGAAGTGATATTCCTATACTACGATAGGTTATACTTTGGTCGTCACACAGTGGTTTCTCCACATAGGACTTGGATATAATATCAGACTTTCTGGTTACTAGATCTATGGTTTTAGATCTAGATTTGGGTGGTTTCCCAATCTGGGTACTTTGACCGCATTCTATGAGTATTTAGAATGGACGACTCCTGGCACGGTAGTGTACCTGCAGGTAATGGAGTCACCCTCTCTAAAGGTGTCTTACAGACTAAAGGGGAGAGGGATACGCATGATTGACAGATCACTTGCTTAGGCAATTGAGTCAATCATGAGATGTCAAGTACCACACCAGATGTTGTTCTTGCAGTAGGTGCAATAAGTTGATATTGATCCAATCCTGGAGAAACAATCGGAAGCAGTTTTAGAACATAAGTTGATGTTCTAAGGAATAGATAACGGCAGCCTCCTTTAGGAGACGGTTATCATTCCAGGCTTCCAAGGTGACCTGGATGGCAGAGTGGCTGTCAGAGTTATAGTTTTCCTTCTAACGAGGGGCAGTATTTTGGACAGGTGGTCCAGGTGGATGCTGAGGGAAGGCATGGCGCAGGATACTGATTAAGTTCAGTTGACGATACAGTCTAAGAAGTTTGGATTTGGAGTTCACTTATGAGCTAGGTCCCATCAGACATCCAGACATTCTAGGACAGGTATTGCTCATTTCGGGAGATAGTTTTCTCTGCGAACATGAGATATAGAGAGACATAGAAAGAAATATCAAAGCGGATCCACTCACTGAGGCTATTCCTCGAACGCAATAGTTTCGCAAACGAGCTTTGTGAGACTGACTAGTAGAGGAGTTGGGTGTTCGGTATCACACGGGCTGTGAGTATGCGACATCGCAATAATTAGCCTTGAGTGCAAGTGGGAGATTGTTGGAGATAGTGCCCTCAGAGTCAATTATTGGATCACAGGCACGTGATTGCAATGATTGAGGGGAGGACCTATCCCGGTAGGACAGTCTTACTCGAGATGATAGTATGCTATCTGGTTTATCTTTGTCATCGTGTACTGCTTTAGGTGACCTTTCGAGTCGCTATTACACGTTGATAAAGCCCCTTGGATTCTTGCTTGACCACCAGCAGTATGAGGGCGATCATATAAGTGGGAGCTGGGGGTCTACAAGCACATCCTTAAAAGGTCCCTAGTCGTGGGAGATTCGAGACAGGGCATCGTTTCTCCAGAGTAGACTAGTGTATACAGTCGAGACCCCGACGAGGGGCGGTGGCCGGTCTCACAAGCCACTGGTGTCAGTTGGTTCACCTAAGATGTATACAGGTGCTCATTGGGTTATGAGTACACCGGACAGGACTCGCCGGGAACCTGCTAGTTGGGATTATACCAGACGTCAGATAGCAGTTCCCTGGTGACATGTGTACAGGTTAGTTCATCGACCTGAGATCGTCATTTGTCTCGTGTGAGTTCCCACTGTACTTTGATTACTATCCTACCACGGCTCAAAGGAGTCGTGCAAACAGGTTTTAGTTGGGTACAGTCCCGAGCCACATGGAGGCAGTGAGCGGATCTTCAGGGGTTCGTCTCTCCCGGTTTTGGGGGTGAGGTCGTGCTGTGTCTAGGAGAGCCAGAACATGAAAAGTCCTTGGCCAAGGCAGGAGATTTGCTGGTAGGTATTCCAGTAGTATCTCAGGGTGTTCTGGGCTACACTCCGACACGACTTGTACCGCTTTTGGGGGTCTGACTTTTACCAACCCCCTAGGCCCGCCATGCGATGCTCATAGACGAACGGACCGGACTGTACGGATATTGTCACTGACAGGCTCAGTAGGGTGTCAGGATGAGTTCGCTCATCGACGTCCCTTTTGGTCGATAGCTGGTGGCCCGTCACGTATGGCTAATACCTCTGACGTGCTAGTGGTTAAATCCACAGCCATAGTATTAACGAGTCTTTAGAGTCCACCACATAGACAGTTACTCAAGTTTCGGGCGAAACGCTGTAGAGGCCGTATGGAGATATGGCAGGGTTCGATCAGATACGTGCGGTATTGCACGGATCGTGATCGGACAGATTTTACTAGCCGGCTTTGGCTTAAGCCGGATCCTAGTATTTAATAGTGTAGATTTTGTCTCTTTGCATTTGTGTTCAGTGGGAATACAAATACAGGCATGTATTTGCAGTTGCGGGGTTTTCCTGTAATTTATTACAGGATCGGTTTTCTGGGGTTGCCAGTTTGCATTCCGTTCCGGCCGGTTTTCTTTTATTCCTTCTCGGCCGGACTTTTCGTTGGAGGGGGTTAATTGCAAGTTTGCAATTAACTTAGTTGTGAGGGGTTTTCTTGCATATGTGGCTTTTTGATGAGACTAGCTTCATGATGATATTCTATTATGGTCATTTCATTTGCTTTTCATTTGATGGTTTGTTGATTTGGCTTAGGATTTGAAGTGGATGTGGTTTATGATCATTATCTTTTCTTTATTAATTGATTTCATTTTTCCACCCACTAATATGGGGGCCAGCCACTGTTGTTGTGAGTGAGGAGTGAGGTTTATTTGTGTGTGTGAATTAATTCCTTCATGCTTAATTAGTGGGCCCCCCATTTGTTTGTGTGTGCTGTGAGAAATATTTCTTCTTTTTCATTGGTATTAATTTGCAACCTTCACACATTCATAGGAGAGAGAGTTGGCTTCATGATTTTTCCAGTGAGCATTCTCTGGCCGAGCTCTTATTAAGGAGATGCTTATTCTTTTTGATTGCATGCTCCATTCTTCATCAAGCTTTGATCCATGATATTCTTGTGAAAAATTCCTCCAAAATGGTAACCTCATAAACCCCAAAGAGACATGCTTACTACACTATTCTACAGCATCCCTTGGACGCGTCGGCTAGCCAACTTCGCGCCCGAGTTGCCTCGGTCAAGAGGTGGGAGCCCGTAAAAGATTTCGGCTATGTGGTGCCCGTTTCGACGAGGAGGTGACGGACGATATATCCGCGGGAGATCGGAGTGGAGACGAAGACCGAAGGACACGGATCGCTTGGTATACTTCTCTACCCGTATTTTTATTTGCTAGTTAGCTAGGTTAATGGCCCGATCCGGGTGAAAAGTCCGCGGTGGTGCCGGTTGCAAGTTTTTGCAAAGTTTTTGTTTCCGCGTTTCCGATGTCGGATCGACGGCCGGGGCGCCCCCGCGGGCTTACATTCTATTAGGGTATTGATCTCATGACTAAACAGATGTTTGAAACCATGTGTCATTGCCAATTCCTATCTAAATATGATGGTGAAGGTTGGAAATACCTAGAAGATTTAGCTCAAAACACATTACAATGGGAAAGTGTTAGACCACCATCGTCTAGGGATGATATCAATCAGCTCGATGTTTCCATCACAATGAAAACCGAAATGGCCGCAATACAAAAGAAACTCGACACTATAGAAAACAGAATTTCTTCAGCCCCCCTAAACCATTACACACTTCCCAAAACCGTGTGTGGCTGCTGTTCAAATCCATCACATTTGACGGAAGAATGTCCTTTGAATGTACCATTTCAAGGTCACACTAATGTTGCATTTCAGCAAAGACCTGGAAACGATCCTTCTTCTTCCTCATATAATCAAGATTGGAGGAATCACCCTGATCTTTCTTGGATCCAACACCAAACTCAATACACGGATCTAAACCAGAATAACTTTCAATGGGTCCCTCCACCACAACAGCAACCACCACAACTGAGTCAGCACCCCTTTCAATCGCAACCTTTTCAAAACCCGGCCAACAATTTTGATCCTTTTTTTGCCGGTACCAATAACACCTATGCACTTGAACAAACCATGAGTTTGCTTCTGACAAATTCTATTCAAATGTCGGCTGATTTTAAGTCTTCTATCGATGATATAAAGAAAACCACCGCCTCTCAAGGTGAGATTATTAAATCGATGAAAGCACAAATTGCACAGTTAACAGCCGAAATAAGTGCTAGAGAGAAAAGGAATCTTCCATCTCAATCTCTACCTGATCCTAGACCTTCACATTATACTAATGTGAAAGCACTTACCATGTTGAGATCTGGAAGAGTGCTAGAATATCATGTGGGTGAACAGATTGATGTTGAGGAATCAATTGAACCCCAGGCTTCCACTTCCACTTCCACTTCCACTTCTACTTCTTACCCTATTTCGTCTAATTTACCTTCTTCTTCCGAGCCTATTCTCTGTTTTCCCAAGGGCTCGAACCCTGCACCCACTTCATCCTTTCCACCCCTACAACCTTCTCCACAAATGTGGGACCCAACACTTATTGATAGAGCTCCATTTCCGGAAAGGTTGAGGCCCAACAAACCCAATGCCCAAATGGAGAAGCTTATGGAAATGTTTAAACAGGTTAACATCAACATCTCTCTCCTAGATGCTATACAACAAGTTACTATGCGAAAATTCTTAAGAACTTGTGCACTAGGAAGAGCAAGTCTCAGGTGCTTAAAAAAGTTTTTATGTCAAGTACTGTAGACACGGCTTTTCCCCAATAATTACCAAGGAAACGTAAGGACCCTGGCTGTCCTACTATTTCTATTTCTATTGGGGATAAACACATTAACTGTGCTTTACTTGACCTTGGCGCTAGTGTTAACTTGCTTCCATATTCAGTCTATGAGCAACTAGGTATCGGAGTGTTAAAACCCACGAACATAACTCTCCAGATGGCCGACCGATCAATCACCAAACCTAGGGGTGAACTTGAGAATGTGTTGATAAAAATAGGGGAATTTGTATTCCCTGTGGACTTTATTGTTCTTGATACACAGCCTGTAGCGAACCCACGGAACCAAATTCCGGTGATTCTAGGTCGTCCCTTTTTGGCTACTTCCAATGCTGTAATCAACTGTAGAAACGGCTCTATGAACCTATCTTTCGGGAATAGGTCAATTGAGCTCAACATTTACAAGTTGGAAAGTCAACCCTCCGATCCTCATGCTCGAGTATGTTCTGTCGAATTAATGGATGTCGACAGCAGCGAATTTGACGAGCCTCATGATATTGATCTAGACTCTTTTCATATGTTGTTGTTTGACCCAACTATGTATCATTCACATACGGACTCTTCCACCGAGTTGTCCGGGTCAACAACTAACACTGATTATGAACCATTTTTGGAGTCTGAAGATCACCCCGCGCTTTTTGATGACATTATTTTTCGGGGTATCGATGAGAGTTTTGAGAAAATTTTCGCTGATGAACTCACATTTTTAAAAGACACGGGTGTTGAGATAAATCCACCTCAATACAAAGAAATTGAACCTCCACTCCTTCTTCTGGACTATAAAGAGAATGCGAGTAATCCATCACAATCACTGTGTCGTCTCTCCAAAACAAGACGCAAACACATTCTATCCCACCACTTATCTCTTCCCTACTTCGTCATGTCTCCATACAACATGTTCTTTCACCAACCGGTGCACTACACAGATAAAATCTTCGAATGATTGGTGTTGACTTTCGGTCTTTGCAAAACTTGGCATTGACCAGTAACTTTGACCCCCTATTATGATTTTCAAAAGATTAACATTGTTTAACTCAAGTTTGGGGGGGATAAGCTGGCTCTTGAAAATAAAAATTTTACTCAAAATGGTGAGCCAAAAGAATAAGTTTGGGGGAGGATTTTCATGATCATATTTCATGTCCCCATTAATAAATAATTTCCTCCCAGGCTTACAGGCTTTTATGATCTAACAGAAGACAACAGTGAGGACACTGTTGAAAACAAGTTTAGGGGAGGTTTGTACTTATTTATGCATCACTTTGCATCATACCTTGCATAAGCACAAAACAAAACATATAAAAAAATTGTACATAAATAAGATAATAAAAGATTAGATAGTGAAAAATTACATCCAAAAGATTGGAAAAATTTAAAGAAACCAAGAAAATTAGAAGTTTTCTTAAACGGAACTAGTAATAAGTAGTTATGAGCCGTTGTCCCAAGGGTTAGTAAGATGAAAGAAGTCACTAATCTGAGGATAAAAATAAGTCTGAAGAATAGTTCCTATTCTTGAAATCAAACATTTGAATGTTGATACCCTACTATACGCACTTACACACGTCTTGAAACTCGGGATAGTAGAGAATACCTTGAAATGCTCTTTTCTAAAAGCCAAAGTATGAAGGAAATAAAAAATGAAAAAGATAAAATGGTGTTAAGAAAAAAATGAACACTGGTTTTGTTATTACCAAGGCAGCAAAAAAAAATATAGCGAGAGTGCTTCATCACCTAGTGCCTTAGACCAACTGGTTTGGGAGTCACTGCTAAGCCTTAGGTGTTGCAAGACGAGAAAAATACTAATACGCCTAAAAGCAAGCACATGAGTAATCGGTCGGTTAATACCTCAAGAAGTATTAACGGTCGCATGAAAAATGTGTGAGCAATCCCATCTAAATATTCACCGATTAAAAAGTACTGAGGTAGATGGACAAGAGTATGATAGCTTGAATTGAATTCTCCGAGTGTAGGGATGTCTTTTACACACACGTAGGGGTAAATGATCGATGTTTGGAAGAAAGGTAGGAATGAAGAATAAAGACGATGTTTTATTGAGGGATGATGTGATTTCTAACATCTTTTCATGACTATTAAGATAGGGCTCATGACAACCGAAAAGCTAGTGTAGTTGAAAACTCTAATTTTCAAAGTCTTTCTTTTATAATTCTTATCTTTACATGTAACTTTCACGATCTTCTTTTTATTATTGGATTTTGTGGGTGCAATCCGCTGAAAACCCTCAGGAGACAACACTCCTCCTACTAGGGACACCTAGAGGTTTAAAGGTTTGTTGCACGTGCTGAGTGCAATCGTGTTGCCTATGAAAGTGTGCTAGTTAGTTTTTCTTTTTCTTTATTTTCTCCTTCTTTTGAATAAAAGATGTTTACTCGAGACGACCAAAGTTAAGTTTGGGGGAATTTGATCAGTCGAAAATATTGCATTTTTAACACATCAGTTTCCCTACTATTTGCAATCATCTAAAGGTGTTTGGTATAAATATAGCACATATTAGCAATTTGTCTGCAAAATACCAAATAACATGTGTTATATATTATAACCGGCATTTTGAGGGAAATTGAGTGTTTATTATTACACGCATGATCTTTTGTGTATCAACACTTGTCTCGAGGTTGTGTGCAGGAAATTCTCCAGGTAAAAGAGCCGGAACTGCTAAAAGTGCTGATAAAATACACCAAGTCCAAGACTTATGATCTGGCAGTAAACAAGAAAGTATAAAAATATTCCAGACATCAAGAAAGTGCCATTAAGCCATCACAAATCAGCACAGAGATTTTCATGCAGCGACTCCACCACTTGGCCGCGGATCCGCGGTCTACTTGACACGTCATCAAATCAGATTTTATCCAGAAGGTTCATCTAATAACCCTTGCTTCTAGAAGACTCTTAAAGACCACGTGGCTTCTTCCAGAAGGCTCTGCATAACAAACTCACTCTTGAATATTCCTTGCAACAATCTTATTCTAGAAGGCTCTCTCCAACAACCTTATTCTAGAAGGCTCCCTCCACACCTTATTCTAGAAGGTTCTCTCTAACAACCTAGCTTTGGAGGGAAGTTTCAAATGAGGTGGTTCTAAAAAGAGATCTAGATCTAGGGTTTAGAGGTTAGACAATTAGTGGTGAGTTAGTTCCATTTTTGGAGCCAAAATTCAAATTCAAGTTGAGTGACACAACTTGATACCAAAACCCTAGCCCAAATCCATTTCCAAAGCCAAATCAAGATCATTTTGAGAAGCAAATCAAGCAAGCAACAATCGATCATTTATCCGCGAAGCCAAACTCCATCCGAGCAAGAGATCCACGATGATCCTTGACTCACGGAGATCGAGCAGAGCGAAATTCGACGGAGCTAGTTACCTCTTCAAAAGGAGCGATCGAGAGCAATATCTTGTAACCTCGAATTGAGGGAATGTGTAATTAGGCATCGATTTAATAAAGGTGATAATTGAAATTCTTGTTTTCTTTACATTCTTGCGTTGTGAAATTTCTTGATCTTTGATTCATTTATTTTCATGATGCTTGAGTAAATTCTCCGCTTGTGGAGGATTCGAGAGAATTGATAGATCTAATGATGATCAAATCTTAATACTAATTTTAAGTCTTATGAGATTTGTGAACTCTAGGAAAAAGAATCATCAATGACCTAATTTGGATCGAGATCACATTCTTGCGAATTTCGTTGCAAATTAGGGATCAAATGATTGATGATTTTCTTTGCTAGAGGCTAGATCCGAATGATCATGATTGAAAAGACAATGGATAGAAGGAGAAACCCGAGTTTCTTCAATAGATCCCTAATCTTCATTCATCATCATCAATCTAGCTACAAATTATCAATAGATAAGATTAGGAATTATTAGATTCATCATTAACTATTAACTCAATCGAATCCTACAAGCTATTCTTCATTATCTTGATAAATCAAAGCGATTAGGATATTTCTTGATTCTTGATTCTAGATCTCTATTTTCTTGATGTTTCTTAAAATCAAATCATACAAATCTTGAATCAACTTTCTTGCATTTTCTTTTATATTTTCATTTCGACTCATCTAAAACAAGATCGATCAAAACACACATCTCAGTGGACGATCCGTATTCATTAACGCGCTATATCGACACCGTTAATTGATTGCGGTATAAATTTCTTTGGTTGTGATTAAAACTTTTCCATACACACGAAGAACGATTCAATCAGCTCCCTTCGCGATCTTCGTGCCGAAGATGATCCACCCGAAACTTCACTAATCCAAGCTACATCTTCACTAAACTCTTTAGTGAAGGAAACACACTACACTCAAGTGTTAATTAAGTGTAGTATGGTGAAGTAGGGGTTTTGTTTGCTCACTAGAGTTCTCACAAGCTCAAGGGTTCAAAACTCATGTGAGGGATTGAGCTTGGAGGTGGAGAATGTAGAAGATGGAGAGAGCTAGAATGGCTAAGGCAAAATGAGCAAGCAAGTCTCAAGTGAAGAAAAAATGGCTCACCTTTGTATTCACTTATTGAAGCATACAATTTATTCCAATAATAAATTGCACCCATGCTTCAATAGTGAATACAAATGAATAAGATAATAGAAAATCCCATGCCTTTCCATACCACAAATATCTCCTCAACTTTCCACCGCATTTTCTATTTTCACAAAATAGAAAATGAACCATGCTTCATGCATACATACATACATACATATATATATATATATAAGAAAATAATTAGTGAGCAATAATATTAGTTAATGTATAATTATATCAAATATAAATATACATCAAATTATTAAATCAACACTTGATTTAATAATCTGGTTATATCACATATAACCGACTAATATCATTTATCTGTATATCACATTATCAAATCAACACTTGATTCGATGATCCGGTTATATCATATATAACCTAACTGATAACAAATAACCGCCAGATTAGAATACGGTATCATATACTTGTATTTAATCAGGCCACCGCACATATCAGTATATGTGCCCTATTTCGTTTCGCTTGAACCAGGAAACTTCTATGTGGGATTCTAAAGACTCTTCAATACGCCAGCAGTAGGTGATGATCACATCAGTCACCCACAAGCCGTCAACGATACTAGCTGGACGTAACGGCTATCCAGGTATTGAGCGAATAGAAGATCAACAAGCAAGCTTGTCCAAACTCCTATGAATCCTATAGGTAACACTTACCGTACAGTCCAGTATTTTCGTCTGATATGTCGCATATCGAGTCTAGGGGTAGAATCGTCAGACCCCAATAACTTGATAAGTCGTGCCGATGTGTGGCCTATAACGGTATGAGAAACTACTGATAACACTTACCAGAAAATCTCATCAACAGCCCTGGTCAGGAACGTCCTGTTATAGCCAATCGAGTATAGCGCAACATCAACTCCCTATACCGGGAGAGACGAAACCCCTCCTATCGCTTTGCCTCCATGTGACTCAGGATTATACCCAAAATCCACCTGTTTGCACGACTCATGATAGTATACTATCATGTCGAGCAAGAAAGTCCTCTATATATATGTCCAAGCATCCATTATAATATACATCAATGTACAATAATGGCCTCTAGGGCATACATATCCCTAACAAACTCCTCTCATGTGTGAATAGTGTTAGCCGGCACACTGTACAGCCAATTCTTAGCTTTATCAATGGGGCAAATGGTATTAGTCTAAGTTTTACAACATCTTGATTTAACTGCTTAAATTTGAACGATTGGCATAAAGTCCTCAAATTCCCTTATAAATGCATAGGCGTCTTCTGATTCTAGACCATGGAATTTAGGAAGTAAGTTTATGAAAACAGGTTTAATTTCATAGTCACCGGCAGCAATCGGTAAGACTATGCAAGATGGGAGCGAAATACGTGCAGGATAGCATCTATCCTGTAGTGTAGGTGTAGCGGGAACAATATCAGCCATAATATCTATAAAATCAAGATGAGTCAAACGGTTTGTTTCGTCTCGACCTCACGCGTGCATACACCGTACGTAAAAGTTTTTTTTGTTCTTTTTTAATGCAAAAACTAAGATGACTAGAGATTCTAACAAATCGCCAACACAGTGCGCAAACAAACCTAGATCTAGGGTTACCTAGGTCAAATTACTAGACCCGCTCCTAACTCCCAAGAGACAAATTGCGGGATAGATTCACTAACAGCTCTTAAACAACTTTGAAACCAGATCAGTGCCGGTTAAGTGGGAGGATTCCACTATATGAATCACCTAAATAGCGGGCCTTAATTAAATAAGCACAACTAGTCACACGTCACTAGACATCTCAAGATTGAATCGGATAACTGTTAGATTAACTACAAGCTCCTCTTGTCCTGTTGAGCGCGATATGATCTTAAGGGCTGAAATCTAGATATTTTTTTAAATTACTGTAGGTCAACACGGATACTCAGTTGTAATTTATGGGGCTTAGGAAGGGTGATAAAATCCCCACCTAATCTGGATTTGGATTGTTGCCCCATAGAATTTTCTTAAATATGCAATGCAATCTAAAACGGTCAAAGATCTAAAATCTAAACTAATTTTTTTTATATGGCGCAAAGAATCCTGCAAATATCTGTTAGTTGGAATCAAGTCGAGATTTTAGGAAGAACGAGATCTTTCCTATATTTGCCTTTGTTCGTCTTGATCTTCTCTTCCAGTAACTTTGTCTCGATTCCTGAAATTTTAAATAGGGGTGGTAATTGAACGAGCCAGCTCGGGTTCGATTAAGGTTCGGCTCGGTATCAGCTCGTTCAAATTCGGTTCATTTATTAACGAGCTGGACATGAGCCAGAAAGCCTGGCTCGTTTATTAAACGAGCCGGACTCGAGCTCAGCCAGGCTCGTTCGGTATTGACTCGGGTTCGGCTGGGTTACACAGTTTGAAAAAAAACAGTAATATGTAATATATAGCAGATTCTATACAACTCTCAGAATACTTAATTCAATTAAATGACAGTATATAAAGTGTACTGAGATAAATATAAAACCCAGCACTTAGACCCATTCAATGCCCTAGATGTTAATGTTTTTTAATTTTTCCATATCTCAAAACCCTGAGTTTTAAGCATTATTGTTAATTATGTGTTTTTCTTGGAAGATACTATTAATATGAGTAAATGAGCTGAAAACGAGCCGAGCTCACAAACGAGCTCAGTTGAGCTCGGCTCGTGAACTCGGCTCGTTTAGTTAATGGGCCACAAATGAACCGAACACGAGCTGGGCATGTTTAATCGAGCCGGACTCGAGCCGAGCATCTCTAGCTCGATTAACTAAACGAGCCAGACTTGGGCCGACAAAAAGAACCACGAGCCGAACTCGAGCCGAGCTTGGCTGGCTCGAGTTCGGCTCGTTTACACCCCTAATTTTAAATAGAAATTTTGCAGAATCAAACACATTAAAGGAAATCTAATTTAATCTATAAATAAAATCTAAAACTTAAACTTAAATGTAATTAAACTACACCTCCCCAGCAACGGCGCCAAAAACTTGATGGGGATTTTATTAGTCTCCAAATTTAACCGCAAATATACAGTTTATCGCAGTTGTATTTGAATATTGTTCCCACATGTGTTAACTACTAAACTAAGTTAAAAAGTTAGATTTTCTTTAAAAGTTCAAACAAAAGTGGGTTTTTTTATGACTATAGAAAAATCTTGGGTTTTGTATTTATTTATCTCTATTGGTTGGTTTAAAAGATAACACTTCTTTTCTAATATTTAATATATTTTCTATTAATCGTATAAAAGTATAGGTTAATTTAATGTTATTAAAATTAACCTATTTTATATAAAAATATCGTTTAGATAGCAATATTAAAACACTTTTCTAGTTAATTAAAAATAATCTACGTTTAATTTTCGATTAATAGCGGTAGGTGATCAATCTACTTCTATCATCTTATCGAATAACTTAGATCACCCTTAACTACCTAGTTTTAATTCCTTTTAATTAAACTCATCTCTCACTTTCTCTCATTAGATTTCTAGGACGTCAACCTATCATTTAAGCTAATAAGTTTCTTGATATTATTATCTTTCCCTAATCTTCTTTGTAGACGTCGACTATCATTAAAAATTTAAGCTGTTTAGATAATAAACTTAATAAGAAGAATTTAAATAGCAAGAGATTAATATTTAAGCGCAAGAAAAGAATGCAATATAACATCCAACCAAATAGAGTAAATAAATACAAAAAAACCCTAGAAGAAAAATTAGTTACTCATGATATTAAGAAAAACAGAATTTTATTCATAATAAAATAATTTACAACTTTTTCCAGATCTCTTCAAACTTGAAAACCCTAGTTCTATATCAAGAGAGAGATAAGAGAGAGATGAAACCCTAAAACTATACAAGTGCTTATATAGAACTAAAAAAGATTGGAGAACAAGTAATAGAAAATATAAGAGAATCTACTTACTAACAACTGTGATAATCTAATCTAATTGCTCTGTTGGATACTGTTGCAAGCTTTTAGAATTTTCAAAAGACGAAATTCTATATCTCATATTAATTTATGTGGAAAAATGATCGTGCCCATAAAAAATCTCATCGAACGGCCCAAAATTGACCGCTGGTCCGCCCCCATTTTTTGGATTCGTAGCTCCAGATTTTTTCTGTTGTTTTATCGTCAATTTAGATGATTTTTGAGCACATAAAATCTCTGAATATTTCGTTGTATCTTTTTGGTTGCGTAGATCTCCGAATTGTTCCCAAATTTGTTATATAATTAGACAGATTGATTTGTTGCTTTTAATTTTATTTGGTTTCTCCAACTGATTTGTTATTGTGATGATTGATTTGTCTCTATTTGTTACAATCTTTACTGTTGTTAGAACTTTTGCTGATTTGTAATGATATTCTTGCAGATTTACAAATTGTTTTTTTTTTATTTTCCGAATAATTCCCTTAAGTCCTATTGTACGCACGTAATCCTTCTTTTAGGACAATTTTTCGTCCTATTGCATTCCAAACCCTATTATTTGTAATAATTCACAAAAAATATTCGGAACAGTATAATATATGACAATAACATAATAAATGGGTTAAATAATGTGCAATAAATTACACCTATCACGTACCAAAGACGCACACCCTCATAATACAAATACCTCAAAAACCATAAGGTATTTTATTATTATTATTATTATTATTTAAGCTATAAGTGATGAAATACAAAATGTCACCGGTTAAATATTTCGGAGAGATAGGAGATCCCTATAGGCAGCTGTTTAACTTCAATTTCGCACCCAAGGCCCAAATAGAAACTGCACCCAAAATATGTCTTTCATGGTGTCTGTCAGACAACCTCGGGTCCATCCCAAGCAGGTCGAAACATGTCGGGGGACGATCCTCTACAACATTGATCCATTAAGGGATAGAACCGTTAATCGCTCCGAAACCGAGGCCACTTGTCATCAACCAAACACATTATTTAGCTATAAGTGATGAAGTAAAAAATGTCACCGAAAAGGTTGAAAATTTCGAAAAAGTCCCTCTGGTCAAGCTGTTTAACTTCAAATTTCGCACCCATGGCCCAGAAACCACACCGAGAATATGTCCTTCCTTGATGTCTCATCCTCGGGTCCATCTTGGCACACCCTCATAATACAAATACCTCAAAAACCATAAGATATATTTCTTTGTACGCACACCCTCATAATACAAATACCTCAAAAACCATAGGTATTTTTTTATTATTATTATTTAGCTATAACTGAAAATTTACAAAATGTCACCGGGAAGTTTGAAAATTTACAAAATGTCACCGGGAAGGTTGAAAATTTCTAAAAAGTCCCTATGGGCAGCAGGCGTTTAACTTCAAATTTCACACCCAAGGAAGGATGAGGAGGTCCATCCCCAGCAGTCGACAGGGAAGCAGCTACAGAAGTCGACAAATAACACTGGATCCGTTGAAAGAGAAGAGAACCGTGACTTTATATCACCACTCCAAAATCGAGTCCCAGAAACCGCACCAAGAATGTCCTTTCTTGGTGTCCCCAGCAGGTCGAAACATGGCCAGCTTGGCAGGAAACAAACCGCACCCAAAACAGGTCCATTCCCAGCAGCCGACAGGAAAGCCGCTACAGAAGTCGACAAATAACACTGGATCGGTTGAAAGAGAAGAGAACCGTGACTTTATATCACCACTCCAAAATCGAGTCCCAGAAACCGCATCCAGAATATGTCCTTTCTGGTGGTGTCTCATCCTCGGGTACATCCCCAGCAGGTCGAAACATGGCAAACCATTCCCGGCAGGAAACAAACCGCACCCAAAACAGGTCCGTTGATAGCCAAAGAGAACTGTGACTTTATATCACCACTCCAAAATCGAGTCCCTAGAAACCGCACCCAGAATGTCCTTTCTTGGTTTCCCCAGCAGGTCCACGAAACATGGCCAGGTTGGCAGGAAACAAACCACATCCAAAACACACTGGATCGGTTGATAGCTAAGAGAACCGGGACTTTATTTATCACAACCACTGCCAAATCGAGTCCCAGAAACCGCACCGAGAATGTCCTCAAGTCTATTTTACGAGCAGGCAGAAACAAACCGGACCCAAAATAAAAATGTGATACAGCAATACAAACCAACGGAACAAATCCTGTTCCAATAAATTACGGTACTTATTCCCAGAAACGTTGTTATATACAAATTTTATTATATAAAAATAGCCGATGTGGGACTAAAAAGAAGCGACGTGGAAGGCCAAAAACACAGTGAGCTTCTCTGCTTCTGTGCTTCCATTTTCTGTTTGCTCTTTCAACATCAAGCCTTCTCTTTGCCCTCAGATTCTTCCTCGTTCCTGTTTATTGATTCGAGAAAGGGAATCATGATCTCGTCCTTCAACTTGTGTATGAAATAAACAAGACAACGGCTGATAGAAATTATACAGTGTAAAACTAGGGCTTGTGTAATTTTATTGGCGGTTGGCTTTGGATCCTATCTCAATTTCAAATCGCAATGCAAGAGTCTCTTAATCCAGGGATTAAAGTCAAAGCTAGTAATTAAGAGAGCATCAAAATTGTTAAATCTATATTGTTGTGGCTTAATTACTTGTAAGAAGGTAACAACACAAAGAAGAAATATAACAATACTAATTACATTCACAGATAGAGGAAAGAAGGGTACTACATTCTCCTTTAGATTATATCATATCATTCATATTGGCATGCTTGGTACATGCTACATCGATCTCGTCCTAATATATATACTAGCGGTAAACCCCACACGATGCGATGAGTTTTGGAATAATCTGTGAAGATGGAATTTATTTGTGAAAAACAAAATCCATAGTATTTATGAGAAAAACGTTGAAATTTATTTATGAAAATTGAAATTTAATGTTATTTATTAGTAACAGACAAAGCCATGGGATTTATCTTAGAAATGCTAAAATTTATTGGTATTTTTTTGTAACGGACAAAGTCCATGGTATTTATCTGAAAAACATTGAAAATTTATGGTATTTTTTTATAACGGATAAAGTTCATTGTATTTATTTGAAAAGGGGAAAGTTCATCGTATTTTATTGAATATCTGGTGTTATTAAGTTATAAAATGCTGAAAGTTTATGTTACTTATTTGTAAATAGAGCATGTCCATGGTATTTATCTGAAAAACGCGGAAGTAAACGTTATTTATTTGTAACGGAAAAATTCCCTGTTATTTTTCTGAAAAATGTTGAAAGTTAACGATATTTATTTGTAACAGACAAAACTCATGGTATTTATCTGGAAAACGTTTGATATTTATGGTATTTTTTATAGACAAATTTCATGGTATTTATTTAAAAATAGCGAAAATTCATCGTATTTTAATGAAAATCTAATAGTGTTTATGTATAAAACATTGAAAGTTCATGGTAATTTAGGAAAAAACTATTGGAATTTTAAATTGATGGTATACTCGTAATTATTGAATTTTTTGGAATTAATGGCACATTTGTAAATAGTGAGAGGTTGAGATGATGATAAAGTTGTAAATAATGAGAAGTTGGCAAAATTTTGCCTTTAACTACCTAAAACATCCCCACCAAAACATTAGAATTTACAAAAATATCATAATTTTGGCAAACAAACGTAAAGGAATATTTTATTATTAGGGGCATTTTGAAGATATCATCAAATTACCACTTCTCATATAGCTTTCTATTAGTACAACGAATGATTGTTAGGATTGATCTATGTTGGCCCATGTTGTGTCACTTTCAATTCAAATTGTGTTGTGCCTTTGAAATTACCCGAAACTCATGTTCAACCTGAAAGCTTTGTCTCAAATTTTACTTGCCGAAACATGATCAGACGGGCATCAGATGTCGAAAATACTCGAAATATTGGGTTGAGCAGGGTCGGGTTCGGGTAAACCCCGATCTGACTTGCATCCCTACATTAGAGTTTGTGCGCCCAAAAGAAATAAGCATTAAATTCTATATCATCATTTTTGCATTGCACAGATACAGAAAAGTACTAGTAAGTATTAAAAAAGACCTAATGACATAATATAGAGCAAGTGAATTTTTGATAGTAATTCTAATATAAATATATTTTTAAAATATATATAAGTCAACAATGCCATAAATTTGCAATTGACCACCAAGTATTTCATTATAGGCACCACAATTTTTCTTCCTTCATGTTTCCGTATGGCAACAGATCCAGAGATCTATACTATACGAGAATAATGGAGGAAAGATGCCATAGGAGGGAATTTCCTCCTATGGCGTCGAAAAAGTATGCCGTCCATCATGTTTTCCGACGATCGGCACACATCATCTTCATCGTTATCATCTAAGATATGGTTACGCCAAATTTCATGTGATTCTACAACTTTTGCACCGTTGAATTAGTGGGTCCAAAATTAACGGTTTACCGACAATAGAACTTTTTACATTGCTAAATCAACGGTGAAAAAGTTATAGAATCACATGAAATTTGGCGTACCCACATCTTAGATGATAACGATGATGATGATGTGTGCCGATCGTCGGAAAACACGATGGACGGCGTACTTTTTCGACGCCATAGGAGGAAATTCCCTCCTATGGCCTCTTTCCTCCATTATTCTCATACGAGAAATTAATCAAACATAAAAGACAAGACAAATACCCAAAAAGGGAAATTTACCATGAGAACCTCTCAAAAATCATATTTACAATACCTAAGGAAAATTGATGTAACAACTTGCATAGCTTACCCACAAATTTATATTTGTTGTGTATTAGTTGAACCATAGGATATAGTTGCCTAGTTGGTGGAATTGACGTTTGATTGTCCTTAAGATTCAAATCTCAACCTAGTCGTCATCTTTTCATTATAATTTTAGCCAAATTGGTCTCCATTTCTAATTATTTGAGCTACCTTATGTGGGCTACTCAATAAAAGATTGAGTCAAAGTTTAACTCATGTATTATTTTCATTAAAACTTTCGTTTTTGATGAATCGCGGGATGTTAAACTTTAATTTGGCTACTAAAAAAAGGGTTTAATCAATATCAACGACTTCGATTTCTACAATCGAGGTTTGGCATTTTAGTCTGCACCAGTCAGGACTCTTTTCTTCATTTTGATTTCTTCTTTCACTCAATCTTGATTTATATAGATAAGTTATAGTCGAGAAATTTACAGCAAGTCGTAGAAGAATTAGTGTCGTTTAGACTAAAACAAATCCAAACATGCAGAGAAAAGACACTGAATTTAAGGTCAACTTTCAGTGTCCATAACTCTTGATTTATTTATCAGAACCAGAATTGCTGTGCCTTTTCAGAAATGACATCTAAAACTCTAGGTTGATTGCAATCTAAGGTCGTTTGGAAAGTGAACGAGGACTCTACAAATTTTTGCGCATTTTTGCAGTTTTACTGATTAAGTTATTATTCTTGTGTGTTATTATTCTCGAACTAGGGAATTTGTCATACTTCTGCATTATTAAAGTTTTTTACGGTTTAAATATAGCCTCCTTTTATAGCAGTCTTTTTTTAATTAAAAAAATTCTCTGCCACCTAGTTGATATGGGGTTTATTTTTGTCCAATAGCACATGATGGAGGTCTTTTTTCAAATCTCCTTCAGATGTTGTCTTCCATCGATCTCCCGGTGGATTCTGGAGGGGATCTCCTGTTGTGTGTGGGTCTAGGTGGGTTTTGAGAAGATTTGGTGATTGGAGGAGTTTGACGCCAAGTACCTGCAAAGAAGTCCCGATGTGGTTCCGACGATCAAGTTAGGACTAGATCCGAGCAGCGTAACGGCTAAGTGGAGTAAGAAATGGCTTACTTGACCCTTGTGTGATGAGGGTTTATATAGTGGTGGAGGCACGCAGCGGCAGGCGCGAGAATCTCGCCGGCAGTTACGCTCCCGACGTCACGCCCGTGTAGAGAGCGGATCACCCATGAATGGGGATCGTGAAGGCGTGGAACGTGGGATGTTGCTGGCGGAGAATCCGCGCATAGCGAGATTCGCGGAGCTGCGGTTACGCCTGTGAGCGGCGGAACTGGTCGGAGGACCGAGGAAGACGGCCTCGGCAAAGGGGCTCGGGAACGAGCGAGAAAGCCGAGGAGACTTGGTCTTGTGGCAGCTCGGGACGAGCTGAGGGGCCGAGGAAGCCAATCTGCGGTGAGCCCCGAGAAGGGCTAGCTCGCGCTGGCTAGTCGGGTAAAAGGATGGCATGGTCGGCCTTTGTGGGCCCTTTCTTCTGAGTTCTGGGACGTGTCTTCCGCCACGTGTCCTGATCTTAAGGGTCGCCAATATTGAGCATTATCATTAGCCCCCCACTCTTGTCCCGACCAGCCAGCGGGTCGGGTCAGGAGTGGACCGCCGGGCCGCCCGGGGTGAGCTCCCTCCTAAGGTTTCATCAGGACGCGTCCCCGGGCCGCGAGCTGTCTTTTCTGCCAGCGAATCAGGGCGAGATCCCCGCATTTAAGAAGGGCGCGCCGGTTCGTGTATCTTGCCTTTGAAGTGACGGCCCACGTGTCGAGCGTCGGTTGGCTGACGCGACGTGTGCAGACCTGCGACGCCTGAAAGGGTGCGGTCCAGTGCGGGGACGACAAGTGGGGCAATCGGAGCCGTTGGATGTGAGGAGACGTCTTGGCGGGAGCTGAAGGGTACCGTCGGATAAGGTCGCTCGTGGCGATAAAATAGGGGTGGGGCCCATTCTAGGGCCCCTACTCCTTCATATTTCCCGTTCTAAGTCTCGGTTGCTCGGCGCTCGTCTTCTTCCTTCCACTTTCGTTCCCCGAGGATCATTCTTTCTAAGGTTGGATGTCTTCTCTTGTCGAGTCAGTAGATGTCGTTGAGGTAGGTTCTAGGAACCCTTTAGATGAGCCTGAGTCCTCCCGGGGAGCAGGGGTTGGCCCCTCTTCCCGAGATCATGTGGCGGGGGCAGCCGCCATGGAGGAGGCGGTAGATGCTGCCCCTAGCGCCTTGTGTTAGATAAGGCATGAGAACGAGCTTGCCAACGCTGGGCTCGCTTCCACATCCCCTCGCGCTATACGCTCTGCCTGGCCAAGGAGGGAGAGAGGGCAGACCAAGTACAGGGCAGGGAGATCGCCCTGTATTTGGAAGCATTTTGGGGTGGAATGCGTCTGTCCTTCTCTCCTGAGGTCGTTGAAGCGTAGAACTTCTTCGGGTTAGCCCCGGGTCAGTTGGTGCCAAACTCGTGGAGGATTCTCCTCGGGCTCCTGGTCCGCCTGAAGTTACAGGCGACCCCCTTCAGCCTTTCCCTCCTTGATTCTTCCCTCGTCTTCAAAAATCACCCTGGTGGTCGAGCGGGCGACCCGAGGTGGGTTTATCTCTCTTTCAGAAAGCGACCAGGGGGCGCCGCCGGGACGGGGGTCGTGGCCCTGCCTTCTTCCATTCATGACTGGAAGAAGAAGTTCTTCTTCGTTTCCCCTCCCGAGGGCGAGGACTGGCCCGTGCCTACAGAGTGGTCGAGGGAGAAGCACTTGTCGGAGGACCAGTCCAGTGACCCCGTCGCGGTGAGAGTGGCGTCGTGGGAGCCCATCCCCCGTTTCGACGTGCTATTGTCTGAGAGGGTTCTGAGTTGGGCCGGGCTCAGCCCCGTTGAGTTCGTCGGTAAGTTTAGGTTTTCTTTTTGGGTTCGTATATTGCCTGTGTCGCTGATTCCCTCTATACTTGGTTCTGTGCAGGACCCATGGATATGGACTCACTCCGGGCTTCAATGCGCCAGCCGAGGCCGATTGCGAGGGTTGGGGGCGCCGGCTCTTCCCGTTCACAGCCTGCCCCGGCTCCTTCTCCCCCGGCGGTATTGCCCCACCAGTGCTTGGAGGCGAATCTCGCCCCGGGGCCCAGCAGAACGTCGAGTCGGAGGCGGGCTCGGATTCTGGAGGACCCAGTCTCGGAGGAGGAGACCGGCTCTCCCTCAAGGCCGCTCAAGAGGAGATCTACCCGGGGATCGTCTTCGCCGATCACTATGGAAGAAGGCGGTCTCCAATTCGCCGTTCCTTCGGGGCTATCCGTCGCGGATAGCCTGCTGCATGAGATAGAGGTATCGGCCGGGGGTAGAGTCCCCGGGGGGGACCTTTAGGGCTCAGCTGGCGTCCATCGCCCAGGAGTTCATGCAGGTAAGCGCCTGTCTTTCATTATTATTATTCTTTGAGGTTCGGTGCCTCTCTCATCTTCTTGATCTCTCTCCTGCCTTTCAGGTCCTTCAGCACGTCGTCCTCGCCTTGCGCATGGAGGCTAAGGTGGTAGCCCCGGCGATGAAAGCTGTAGGCCAGCTCGCCTCGCTGGAAGAGAGCTCCAAGCTGGAGCTGGAGGCGATGAAGGCGAGGGTCGTCGCTCCGGAGGGCGAGGTGGAGGCCGGGAAGCGGGAGGTTGCCCGGCACCGCGAGGCCGCCGCGGTTGCTGAGGCCAAGCTTGAGGACGCTCAGGTGCTGGCCGACAACCTGAAGAAGACAGTGAAAACCCTCCGGAAGGAGCTGGGGGCGGCGGCCGAGTGGGCGAAGTCGGCCGACCGGAGGGTGGCCAAGTTGGCCGACCTCGCGGCGGCGAAGGCGGTGGAGGGCTACAAGAAGTCGAAAGACTACTATGATGACCTGGCCGTCGCCACGACCCTCATCTGGCACGAGGCCCTCGACGCTGTTAAGGCCCGGGTGCCGGGGTTCGCCGACGAAGAGCTCCGGGCCGAATACCCCCTCACGGACACCAGCAGGCAGGGGCAGGAGATTCCTGGCGAGGAAGTCGCCGAGGACCCGGCTCGCCTCGTGGTGGATGTCGAGGGCCTCGAGGTCGCTCCTGGCCCCGACGCCTAAAGCCCCAGTCTTCCCCTTCCTTTTTATTTTGCTGCGTCTGGAATTTTGTAAGCCTCCGGGCATTTTGTGAGGCTGGGGAGCCAAAAATACCTTCTGTAAAGACTACCTTTTAGTAATAAAACTTTTTCTTTAGTTTCATTGGCTTGCTTGTAAAAAAATTTCTTCTCGCGTTGTTGGGCTTCCATGTCAGGTTGGTTATTTGCCTAGCGATCGTCCGTCGAGTTGATTCAAGCGCTGCTGAGGAGAGGGCGTCTCCATGGCTCCGAAGTCGAGGAGAGATCGCTTGAGACTTGGATAGACCTGATGCCCTTAGTTGGCAGCTCGGATTCTCTGCGTGTGGTGGGCAGAGGGCTGTCCGCCTTATTTACGCCGAGGATGGGTGGAAGCTGCTCCGTTGCCCTTCGGCGAGGGCTTCTGATTTCTGGTGTCGTGGGTAGGTAACTACTAGCCTGGGATGACCAAGCGAGATAGCCGCTCGGATGCCTCTCACGAGGGCTCTGATCCCTGGCGTCATAGGTAGGAAGCTGCAGGCCGAAGATGACCGAGCAGGGTAGCTGCCCGGTTGCCTCTTGCGAGGTCTTTGATCCTTCAGGACGGGGACCGAGCAGGGTTACTGCTCAATGCCTCTTGGCGAGGAGTTTGATCCATGTCGATTGTGGTAGGATGCTACCAGCCGGGGATAGCCGAGCAAGGACTCGACTGCCTCTGGGAGGACTTTGGTCCTTGGCACGGGAGGGGCCGTAAGAGCCTACCAAGGACCCTTGGCTGGGCAAGGTTACTTCCCGGTGCCTCTTGGCGAGGGCTTTTGTCCTGAAGGATAGCCGAGCGAGGGATCCTCGGGCTCGACTGCCTCTGAGAGGGCTTTCTGATCCTTGGCGTTGAGGTAGGGAAGCTACCCGCCAGGGATAGCCGAGCGATGGTTGGACTCGACTGCCTCTGGGAGGACTTTCTGATCCTTGGCGTTGCGGTAGGGAAGCTACCCGCCAGGGATAGCCGAGCGATGGTTGGACCCGACTGCCTCTGGGAGGACTTTCTGATCCCTGGCGTTGCGGTAGGGGAGCTACCCGCCAGGGATAACCGAGCAGGGCAGCTGCTGGGTTGCCTCTTGGTGAGGGCTTTGATCCCTGGCGTTGCGGTTGGGAAGCTACCTGCCAGGGATGACCGAGCAGGGCAGCTGCTAGGTCGCCTCTTGGTGAGAGCTTTGGTCCCTGGCGTTGTGGCAGGGAGGCTACCCGCCAGGGGTGAACGAGCAGGGCAGCTGCTAGGTTTCCTCTGGGAGGACTTTCCGATCCCTGGCGTTGCGGTAGGGAAGCTACCCGCCAGGGATAGCCGAGCAGAGCAGCTGCTGGGTTGCCTCTTGGTGTGGGCTTTGACCTTTAGCACTAGGGGGCCTGAGGAGGCCGGCTAAGGATAACCGGGCAGGGCAGCTGCTCGGCCGAATCTTCAAGAGGTTTCGCCCAACCATACATTTAGGGAATAGGAACGGTTAGCATGCGCATTGAATGCGGTGGGAGGTGAAGCGCCAGGGTCGCGTCGCTTCGATTCCGTCGGAGGAGGCTTAATGATCGCCGCGTGGCGGCGACTCCTTGGGCGAGAGCGAGCGACCGTTAAGTTCCTCTGGGGGTGCAGCAGGCTATATAAGGCTGAAGGGGTACTAGACCTTCCTTCCCTTGCAAACAGAGTGTTGAGAATGCAAGACTTCCCCTTTACCATCCCCGAGATCATCAATTTCGAAGATGTGTACCTATATGACCAAAACTGCACCGAGGACACGGTGCAGTTGGTGTGCGGGAGTATCGATGACCACTTCGGCCGGCTGCTTCCCCGACGTTCCTCCTTTCTGCAGCTGCTGATGTACCCCATCTAGAGGGCGTCGTCGGGGCTTTACAACGCCCTGTCCGAGCAGTTCTATGACGAGGCCGTAGGCAAGCTGCGGTCTCTGAGGTGCTTCGGCCTGATCTCCGCGAACTGGCTGGCTCGCTCGGAGGCGCTCGTCTGCGAGTGCTACGAGTTGAAGCTTGGGATTAACGCGCCCGGAGGGAACCGAGGGGAGAGGTTGGATCTCACGAGGCCTCGGCTGGCGGAGATCTTTACCGAGTATCACGAGCAGTGCTCTCTGCACCCCCTTCCCCCGCTGTTGTAATAATAATTTTTTTTCTATATGTATGTACGGCTGAGGAACCCATAATACCCCCCCCCTTTTGAATAAATAAGAACTTTTCTACTTTCCTCGTAACGTTCTGTTGATCTTTATTAAATTTACAATAGCCCTAGAGAGAGTTTACATTGCCTCAAAAGAAAAGTACAGGCTAATAGATGACCTTATCGGCGTGGTCCGAGCTTCCTGGAGGCTTGCTGGTCTCCGTGCTTGGCGCCGGGTACGGGGCACTCCGGGTACCGGACTGGTCCTCCACGGAGGCAAGCATGATCTAGCCGATGGTCAGTTCGGCGGGAGGAGGACGCTGCTTCTGCTCACGGTTTGCCTGCCGTTTATCCCTTAAGCAGGCGGCGAGGTGCCCCGATCGGATGAGCTCCTCGATGTAGTCCCGAAGTTACTTGCAATCCTCGGTGGCATGGCCCAGCGTCCGGTGGAAGGCGCAGTAAGGGCCCCGGGTCTACTTTGAGGCCTGATGCAGGATTGGAGGGAACTTGAAGAACCCTTCGCCTTGGGCCTCCTCTAGTAACACTGCGAGGGAGACGTTGAGCGGGATGTACTTCTGGAACTTCGGGTGATAGGGCTGCTGACGCTCCGGCCTCTCCTCCCGAGCCCTCTTCTTTTGGTCGGATCGTTCTGCCCGGGGGAGATTCGCGTTCACTTCGGACTCTAGTTGAACCTCGCGCTCGGTCCACGCCTTGACCTCGGCCATGGTCTTAGGCTGTGCCAACGCAAAGGAACGCAGCCACTCCTTGTGCCTCATACCAGATCTGAGCTCCGTGATAACGGTCTCGTCCCGGTGCTTGGGAACCTCGAGGAGGGCGTTGTATAAGCGAGTGATGTAAGCCTTGAACGTCTCCTTGTCTCTACTCTTAATTGTGAAGAGGTAGTCGACCGTGCGCTTCTGCCGACGGTTCCCAACGAAGTGGCCAAGGAACTGAGTAGCCAGCTCGTCGAAGGTCGAGATTGAGCGAGGCTCAAGTCCTCGGAACCAGTCCCGACCAGAACAGATGAGGGTGGCAGGGAAGGCCCAGCACTCGGCGGCATCGGAATGGTCCTGGAAGCTCATTCCCGCGGTGAAAGCATCCAAATGGTCTTGGGGGTCGATTTTCCCATCGAACAGAGAGACCTTCGGGGGTTTGTTGCGTGAGGAGACGTGGACAGCGAGCAGTTCCTCGGTGAACGATTTGGTGAGCGAGTCGGCGGCATACTCGGCCCCGTCGGCCGAGAGGTGACCTTCCCGGCGCATGCCCTCGATCTTCTTCTCGAGGGCGTCGAGTCGGCCGTGGTACCCTGAGGACTCGGCGCCTCGTGATCCCTAGTCTCTGCTGTGGGAGACCTGCGTCTGGGCACGGCTCTGGTTCCTCTCGATGAGGTTCCTCAGATCCCCGGGCGCGGTGGCTCTCGAGCCGTCGTGGCGAGCCCCTTCTGTGCGACCCCGTCAGGGGAGTGGTGTCGGTCATGCCTGTGGGCAGGCGAGGTGACCGACATCTCCTCAGGGGGGCAAGGACCGCGAAGAGTTTCGAGGCGTGGTGCTTCGGCGGTGGGCCTGGGTGTGGAGCCGCGAGGCGCCCAACGGGCCTCAGGGAGTATCGGTCCGTGGGATCCGTGGTCAGGAGTTGCAGCCCACCGGCGGTCGGCCGTGTCGACGGGGACGGAGCATTCCAGAGGCGGAGGAGCGGCGAGCTGGGGCCCAGGCCCGGCCGTTTGGGCGCGGACAAGCGCCTCCACAAGGGACTGTAGCCGATCTATTCGGCTGGCGAGGGCGTGGATGATGGTCTCCGGAGGAGGTTCATCCGCGCCTCCGGTGAGGGGGAGGCGGCGGCTAGTACCCGAATCTTCAGGATGGTCGCTTGCCATGTGGACGGAGATCGGAAGGCCAACTTTGTTTTTGTGGAGTTTGCTTTCCCACAGACGGTGCCAACTGATGGAGGTCTTTTTTCATATCTCCTTCAGATGTTGTCTTTCGTCGATCTCCCGATGGATTCTGGAGGGAATCCCCTGTTGTGTGTGGGTCTCAGTGGGTTTTGAGGAGATTTGGTGATTTGAGGAGTTTGACGCCAAGTACCTGCAAAGAAGTCCCGAGGTGGTTTGATACCACCGAGGACCCTCCGACAATCAAGTTAGTACTAGATCTGAGCAGTGTAACGGCTAAGTGGAGTAAGAAATGGCTTACTTGACCCTTCTGTGATGGGGGTTTATATAGTGGTGGAGGCACGCAGCGGCAGACGCGAGAATCTCGCCGGCAGTTACGCTCCCGACGTCACGTCCGCGTAGAGAGCGGATCGCCCATGAATGGGGATCGTGAAGGCGTGGAACGTGGGATGTTGCTGGCGGAGAATCCGCGCATGGAAAGATTCGCGGAGCTGCGGTTACGCCTGTGAGCGGCGGAACTGGTTGGAAGACCGAGGAAGACGGCCTTGGCAAAAGGGCTCGGGGACGAGCGAGAAAGCCGAGGAGACTTGGTCTTGTGGCAACTCGGGGCGAGCTGAGGGGCCGAGGAGGCCAATCTGTGGGGAGCCCCGAGAAGGGCTAGCTCGCGCTGGCTAGTCGGGTACTGGGGTGGCATGGTCGGTCTTTGTGGGTCTTTTCTTCTGAGTTCTGGGACGTGTCGTCCGCCACGTGTTCTGATCTTAAGGGTCGTCAATATTGAGCATTATCAGCACAATTGCTATTTCCCAACTTCTGTAGAGCGATATCTATTCAATCTGTCACTATGCCAGAGAATTTCTAATTCGATCCCAAAAAAAAAGAGTTTAAGAGGCAAGATTCTCAAATACATTCATCTGAGAATTATATAAGCAGATCTATATTAAAAGAAAAAAGATACATAATTAAAAAAACACAAATGAACAAGAAGAGGGCTATAACAAAATAATAGTTCAAATCTGAACTTTTAAGAAGGTAGGTAGCGCAATTGCGAGCAATTGATCCACCATCAAGATGCGTTCCATCAAAAAATTAGACATTCTAATGATAGCATCATAGATGACATCATGAAGAATAAACTCCATCTACTATGGATGCTTCCCTTCAAACAACCCCCATCCTTCCTCCCTCCTACAAGAAAAAAGAAGAAAAAAGAAGGAAAAGGGAAAAAAACAGTTTGGTCCTTTTCTATTTCAAGCCATAGGACGTGTGTTGTAAAAATATATATTTATGACTTCTAATTCTAATTTTTATGTTAATATGTTTTTCTATTTTCTAATCTAAATGCAATTCTTACAATTAAAAACAAGTCGAGGTATATTCTAAAACATTTTTCTTCATACGGTAAAAGCAAAAGTAATATGAAACTAAAAAGAAGTAAAGAGTGGGGGGGATTATTATTACCCCTATGCTGTTAGTAATTATTAGATCCAAGATGAGTGTGTGAGTGCACCAAGAAGGCCTTTGGGTTTGTGTTTTATGATTTATAATATATGGCCAGGATCTAATAATAGGAGAAAATATCAGCACTGTTTTCAGTCCTGTAAAAGAGCAATAGCTTGATCTACATATGTTCATTGAGAAATTATAATTTAGGCACTTTTGAAGCGGATTACGCTAAAATGATCCAATAAAAAATTCAGACATGCACCGTCATGTCCGTACCAAGCGGCTATATTTCCCATTTAAAATTCAAACTCATCCACCTTCACATTTTTGACTTGGTCTTAAAAATAGCTCATTAAAAGCCAAGAGAAAATTACATCACAACCTCGAACTCAAATCTCTCTCTAGTCTCTCCCTCTCTCTCTCTCTCTCTCTCTCTTCAATCACTCTCATTGCTCACAAATTAATTCAATTCAAAATAAGAAGCTAGCTGCCATGTCCGTTGCAAGCAACAAAGCCATGGGCACCCCTTTTTTCCATGAGTTGAAGAAGCAAGCTTCTTTTTTCTTCAAAGAGAAGATCAAGACTGCTCGCTTGGCCCTTACAGATGTAACCCCTGTTGAATTGTAAGTATCCCTCTTGTTTTCGATCTCGATAATCTTTGTTTTCAATAGATCTTCTTCTTGGCGTGTCCCATAAAAATTTGTAGGTTCATTGAAACTTAAAGTGGTGCTAATTTTTATATCCGTGATTCTTGAAAGAATTAATCACAAACCACACCATGAGCCGCATGGAAAACCTATTAGGATCACGTGATTATAATCTACGTAATTACCAAAATTCCAAAGATACCATCTAGGTTGAGGGATATAATTTTATATTCTAATAAAAAGATCATTAAATATTTAGAGCGAACAATATCAGATTTTCATATGAGATTATTTTTCACAGTGCCAGATCATTATATGGGGTTTTTGTTTTTGGGAGTTTCATTATCATAGTGCTAGCTATAGTCAATATTTGTGTTTAAGGGACTATTTTTCACTTTTAGTGTCGCCATATGAATTTATTTGGGTATTTGTTTCCGATCTCAATATGTTTTTTTTTCTTTCTTTTTTTGGTTTTGAGACAATTCTTCTAGGCACCTCTCTGAAAATTGCTAGCTATAGCTATCTTTTTAGTATATTGAAAGTTTAGTAAGTTTTGAGTTCAAGGAAACTTGGATAATTTGTTTAGTTTATTGAAGATATTGAATACCAGATATCTTATATAGGACTATTTTTTTCACTAGACTCACAGAAGAAGCGACTAATGGGGATCCGTGGGCGCCGGATGCAAGAACTATGGCTTTCATTTCACGGGCAGCTTTCGAAATCGATGATTATTGGAGAATTGTCGGGATTTTGCACAGGAGGTTTGTTGGAAATATAATTTAATTATCATTCTGTTTCTAATTGGAAGAAGTATCTGAATCAAAAAGTAGTCAGTTATAAATAATAATAAAAATTAGATTCATATTCTGAATTGAACAGGATTCGGTTTTTGTTTGTGCTTATATATATTGTTTGCATGATCAGAAAAGCTAATAAAAGGCTGGGTTACTTGTACAAAAAAAAAACAACCCTTTAGCTCACCTCTTATTGTACTTGTTAATGCAAACACCCTTTGCTTATTGACCAAACCCTTACAAAATAAAAGTAAGTGCCACTGCAGTCTAGTGGTAAAGCCTCTTGCAATTGAGAAAGAGGTCTAGGGTTTGTTGTGTTGTTTAACAGGATTTAAGTGTCTTTTAGGGTTTTGGCTAATAAATAGAGTAAGTATATGCGGTAATAAATCACTTGAAGGGTACTAGTACATGGTCTCTTGTGCAATTAACCCTCAAAAGATTGATTATAAGGAGATTCCTCCATAAGACAACCAAGATGGATAGTTCTGCGACCGGTTTGGAATTTTATTTATAACCATACGTGCTATGAGGAGCTGGATCTGACTGGATTGTCTTTCTTTTTCGGCTTTTCAGGTTGTCTAAGTTCGATAGAAAGCAATGGAGAGAGCCTTACCAGGCTCTGATATTACTCGAGCATCTCATAACTCACGGACCCGAAAGCACCGCCGAAGAATTTCAGTGCGATTTAGAAGTCATAAAAGAAATGGGCACCTTTCAATGCATCGATGAAAGAGGGTGAGCACTCGGAAATTGATCTTCATGAGAATAAGCCTGAATTACATTTAAAATACTCTATTTATCATTGTTTTTCACTACACTACCTTAAAGTATTGTTATTATAGCAAAGCTAACTTAGGCACTAAATTTAATGGTTTTGTTTCTGAAAAAACTCCTTAGAACCAAAGTGTATGAAAGTTTACCATAATTAAAAAGAACTCATTTAGAATTGTGATAGTTAAGGGTTGGTGTTTAGTCTAATTTAGCCTAAGAAAAATTCAAAATAGTTTCAATGCTATTGCTCAACTTTTAATAAATTTAATGAAAAAAGGGGTTTTGTTGCTTGCTCTAACAAATATCCTTTGCAGGTTCAATTGGGGATTGAATGTGAGAAAGAAATCTGAGAGGGTACTTAAATTGCTCGAAAAAGGGCCGCTTCTTAAAGAGGAGAGAGATCGAGCTCGTAAAATTACTCGAGGAATCGAAGGATTTGGGAGTTTTAATCACAGATGGGCATCTGATCATAACAATAGTGTAGAAAAGAGATCAGAATTTTTCAGGAAATGCAATTCTCATTACGAAGTTGATGGCAGTGATGAGATCGGTGAGCAGTTGATGAAAAGAAATCCAAATGATGCAAATGATGAGGAAGAAGCAAAGGTTGAGCTGCAAAAGGAAGAGCATCCATTTAGCGACACTGAGCATCAAAATGTGGAATCTGTATTGCTTTTAGGCCAGAGTTGAGATCAAATATGATGATAGTTTCTGGTAGTTTACCGACGATTACTGAAGTAGACGTCGTGTTTACTTTTGAGATATGAAAATTATGATGTGTCAATCTTTATTGTTGCCGAGTATGGTGTTGTGTGTAATATTTAGGGGTGGGGGTGGGGGGATTATATAAATAACAATAAGGCAATAATGTTATGCTTGCTGGAACAGAAGAATCAAGCTTGATCCAATCAGATATAAATTATGTTGTGTCAATCTTTCTATTATATACCAATTTAACAAATAACACTGAATTCATAGGGGAAAATAACAAATAGAATATTACAAATTTCTTTTAAATATTTGAAATTAAATTGCCACAGCTGTTTTTTAACATTTACAGTCCCCATCTCCAAGCTCTTTTCATAGTTTAAAACTGATATACAAATGCCACTGGGGAAAAAACAGAACAGGCACAAGCTTTTTTCTCTCTGTAAAAATTCTGCTAAATATCTACTCTGTATATAAATATTTACACACAAGATCTCCATATTCTTCCTTCCAAAGAGATGACGATAACCGATACATCATCGTGATAACGCCTTCGGTCCCCTTGTGGTATCTCGAGTAATTCATGGAAATCCATACCTGCAATTGTCAAGAAACATAATAATATCTGAATCTCAAACTTTTTAAATAAATATTTTTAGGGTAAATTATCATAAAATTCCATGAATTTTCTGCTTTTGAGACAAGAAATACCAGTTACATTTTAGATCATTATTGTAGCAGTCACTTGACATTCGGTTGACATATTTTGGAAAGATAACTAACATATGGTATTTTGGTGCAATAAGCTGGAGACTTCATGGTATTTTAACGTAATTTGCAAAGCTCGCTAGATTTATCTCATAGCAGCGAAAGTTCTTGTTAACTTAGCATTTAATTTACCAATAATTTTCTGACAGGTTTACTCTTTTAAAAGGATTGTGGTTTTACCTGCTTTCTTTGCTGCACGGAAAATGAGTTCCTCAAGGAGATGCTGTGCAGGATCGCCTTCAGGGGTTGTGGCGATGAAGAGCTCGACCTCAGCCACAGCCTCTTCATTGGTGAAGTATTGGTAAAGTCCATCTGACGATAATATCAAGAATTTGTCGTCTGCATCGAGTCTGTGGTGGTGGAGAAAAGGGTTGCAGGTGATGTATGGCAAGGTCCCAACATAATCGATTCTGAACATCTCTAGAAGAGCATCGTTCCATTTCGGCTGGAGAGAAAATTAAAAGGATATCAGTACTGAATACGGGAAATATCGTTCTGAACATGAAATGAAGATGATAAACTCATGAGCATTGAGCACATTCCTCAAGAAATTGGAATTAATTTATCTCTTGCGCTTTATCCAAATAATGATATAAATCGATCAGGCCAAGGAGGAAGTACACAAAATCCTCAGAAAATATTTATAAAAAAAATTTGCAAATCTTATTATTGAAAGAATTCTAGCCAGTAACTTAATGCTGCAAGAAACAAGGGTAGAAGCTTGGTTGAAATTGTGTCGTATCAGAATGCCTATGTTGCAACATATAAAACACACTTGTAAAGTTGTTTAAGAATTTTTATAATTTATTTAGTTAAGCCAAATGCTCAGCATTTTATGCTACATTTACACTAAACTACACTCGACATCCGTTGGTTTTCACTAAACTACCTTAATTTATACTACAGCGAGCTCCCTAAAAATCTACATTCACGGGTGTTTTAGTGACGGAAAAAACCACCTTTAAAACCGAACCTTAAGGTAGTTTACTGTCTTTAAGGTAGTTTAGTGCAATACAGTCTTTTAAGTAACTGCGAAAGTTAGATGCAGACTACCCCACAACCAAATCGCTTGCGTTACAAGAGAAAACCAGTTATTTCAATGTCTTCTGAAGTAAACTAATATCTTATTGAAACTTGCACTCAAAAGAAAATTCCCAGAATATGAGTTTCTAGTTTCTCCGAAGGCACATGGTATTTGATAATTTCAAATCGCACTATCGATTTTCAACAATATTATCTTCTTATTCCCACTACAATGCAAACCTTGGGGACCATATTCTTATTCTTTTAAGCGTGTCTGCTGTTGTTGGATTCCATGATCGTAAAAGATGAACAGATTCTATTGTCAACTAGTTGCCTTATGGGCCCAAAATTACACTATCAGAGATATTTCAATCCTCAATGGATGAGTATTAACAAGGCATTTACACATATTCTTCTAATAAGTGAAATATATCATTAACAAATATATCAATTGACAGCTACAACATTTTTCTCAAAAAAATTGACAGCTACACCTTTGAACGATTTGTTTACTTGTTTTTCAGGTTCATTTGAGAATATATTTGTGATCTTTAAATTCATGATTTTTCATTCGTCGAGGCAAAAGCATAACCATTATCATAGGCTAATGGATACCATCGTACCCATATGTGCCATGTAATGCTTATCATAAGCTAATGGATATCATCATACCCATATGTGCAATGTACGCTAATGGATATCATCATACCCATATGTGCAATGTAACGCATAGGCTAAAATTACACTTAAATACCCTCAACTCTTGCAATGTCTTTTGCTAAACAAACATAAAGTTCTAACATTGATTTAAGGGAGTTTCTTCACTAAAATACCCTCAAATTTAGCACTTGAAGGGTATTTACCAACCTTCGTGTGATATAGCATATTGCCTAAGTTTGAGAAATAAACTCTTTGGTTGATTTGAATTAAAAAAATTGCACATGCCTGTTTCAAAAATCCAGCTCCGAACGCTCTCGTAACCTTCAGCGAACCCTTCACTCGACCGTTCACGATCGCCAAAGGATCATCAAGATGCTCGTTTCTAATTCTAACAACTTCCTGAAATCAATAACACAAACAGAACAAAACATCAGTCGCACACTCACCACAAAAACAAACACCGAACACACAAAAAGATTAGTGATCAAATCTTTCACCTCATCGACGCCAGTGCCATGATCAAAGGTAAGCTGCAGAGCGTCCAAGGTCAGCAATTCATCAAACACCTCATCCGCATCCACTCTCCTCCCCTTCGTCGTGGCCAGAACGGCCCGACTATCCCCGACATTCATCACATAAACATCGTCCCCAACCATCAGCATCACCAAGACGCAGGAACCCATGAGCGCGAGCTCGGGGTTCTCGCTGGCCATCATATCGGCGCAATCCAGGAACGTCTCCTCCGTATTCGACAAAGCCCTGGACAGCGATTTCATCACCTCGCCATGGCTCCTCCCCTCTCCAAGATCCAATCTTTGAAGCTCTAAATGCACCTCAGAGTAGAGGTTGGTCAGCAGGTAGTCGGTGGCGTCGGGGCCGTTGAAGCCGTCGTAGATCCCGACGAAGACCCACTTGTCCTCCTCGTCGATGACGACGTGGACTCGGTCCTCTCCTGCTTTGCCCTGGGCCCACTGCTTGTCCCGCGCCACCGCCTCGTCGACGCTGATGAATCCGCTGCTGTTGTCGACGGAACCGGAAGGGCACTCCTTGGACCAGTAGCCGGGCTTCCGCTTCTGCACGCCAAGTGTTCGAGAGATTGCGTGAGAGAGGTTTCGGAGGGAGAGGAGGCGGCGGCGCTCGATGGGCTTGAGGAGGATGGGGCCGGAGAGGAAGGAGCGCTCTATGGGGCCGGAGAGGAAGGCGCGGTGGTCTTCGGCGAGGGGGCCGGAGAGGAAGCGGGGGATGGGCTGGAGGGGGATGGAGGTGAAGCGGAGGGAGCTCTCGAAGGCGGCGGCGGAAGGGGACTGGGCCCCTCCCTTGGAGGTGGGGTCCATGGATAGTGAGGTGGAGAGGGCGGTGGTGACGTTGGCGCTGACGGCGGCGCCGGAGATGGAGTAGTCGGGGGCCTTGGAGCTGACGTAGCAGAAGGAGTGGCCGAGGCCGTCGGGTTCCGAGGTCACGGCGGCAGCGCTGACGTGGCGCCGGCGACGGCGGCGGGGGATGGGGGAGGAGGCGGCGAAGCAGTGGGAGATCTTGTTGCCCATTGATGAGGATGAGGATGAGGATGATGATGAGAGAAAGAGAGAGAGAGAGATTTGGCGAATTTGAGGAGATGGAGGGGGGTTTTGACTTTTGGGGAACAGGGTTGAAATTTGGAAGGAGACAGAGTTAGTGCGAAGTTGACTTTAGAGGTAAAGGGAATTAAGGAAAACTAGGCGTTGGAGGGATGATATAACGCCGTGTGTAGGTTGGGAGACGCGAAGGTCAACGAGAAGCAGGAATCATAACAAGCAAGGTCTCGGATTGGAAACGCGTTCCAACAGCCTTTAATAGGGATTCATTTATTTTTCTTTCTTTTTTAACATTTTTATAATATATTTATTTTAATATTTTAGTCGAACGGCACACACAGAAATGGTTGAAGGACAACACGTTAGAATAGTTTTTGAACATCTTGGTGTCGTGTAGGCGTTTTAAATCTATTTGACTAATTTTTTTTCCCCGCAATACAGTAAATCACATTGCATATTGTCAGTGAATTAAGCAATCACGGTGTAAGCCAGATTATATATGAAAAATAATAGTTGTTCTTTAAAGCTGACGGCTCGGAATAAAGCATATTTATCTCGGCTCGACTAAAGATCAAATAATTTTGTGCATGAACATAAGAGTTTGCGGGAGATCGAGCCAACTCAATTCAGTTTGTGGTTCTATAGGCCTTCAGGAAGTTTTTTTTGAAATTCATTCGTTGGTGTTCAATGCTTTTGCTATTATTTAAAAGTTTTTCCTTAGCTAATTCACCTCCAACTTCATTAAATCAAACACTATCTTGAAAAATCGAGCAAGTTAAATCTAATACATGCATGAATGAATCTAAAGACATGATAACATCCAAGACTTACATGATGCCATACCCCCACACCAAACATCTTGTTGACAAAAGCTTCACCCAACTTTTTATCTTTTTTTAAAAAAATTGTTAAACAAGGAATCCACAAACACTAGAGTTGATAATAGCAAATCCCAAAACTAGGTAAGAGTTTCCAACTTTCATCCCCCCACCATCATTGAAAACAACGAGTGGAGAAAACCAATGATCCCACTACCTTTAAATTCCATTGTCTTGACACCCCCCCCCCCCACCCACCTCTTTCCACTCCCACAATCAGCTAAAAAACACTCTTGTAATTGTTGTTGGTCCTGGACTCCGAGGGCAAATTAATGACAGTCCAATAGAGATTTTAAAAAATTTTAGGTACAGGCAGAAGTCAAATTGGTGGCACGCTCATCACTCTCCCTGATATTTTGACCCATATATTATTTTTCACATGTCCTTGGCCATGTCTTTACACTTAAGGCGTGTTTGTTTGCAAGGAAGTAACATGCAAGTACCGAAAGTACGCCTACTTCAAATACTTCGGTTGTTTGTTTGCACGGGAGTAGAGCTTGAAAGTTACTTCAAGATGGTGATATGAATCCTATGTGGGATGCTTCGATACAAAATTTTCTTCTCCTCATCTTGGATGGGAAGTAACCATGAAGCACAAGAAATAAGAAAAAAAATAATTATTTAATGCTTATCTTTATTACTTTCAATAGATAATAATTTATTACTATTAAAAAGGGTTTTTTTGTTTATTTTGCTTATAAAAGAAACATAAGAAATTGTTTCATTTTTTACTTCCATCTTCAAAAAATATACAAACAAATACTAAAAGTGAGATTTAAGTTTACTTCCATGACATGTTTTTCTGGAAATTACTTCAAGATTTCCCCCGGCACTTACGCTAGTTCCGGACAACCAAACGGGCCCTTAATGCTTAGAAAAAAATACCTTCAGCTTAAAATTGTCGATTTTATTTTCATAATGAACATATAGCCCTAAAATTATCATAATTTTAAAAAGAAATATTAGGCAAAATACATAACTGCTTATCATATCATTAAAATTTTGTACCCCAGGTCGTTTGAAATATTTATTATTCTGCATAAAATTACATAGAAATCTTCTTAAATACTCTGTATATAAAGTTAATATACACATCTTTATTGCACTTGCATTCGAGTAGATTTCAATCCAAACTCTTCAAATTGAAGAATGCAATTTTATAGTAAATCATAATGTTAAACAATTATAGATAAAAAAAAATTATATATGAATCCCATAGCCAAATATGTGTCGCTGAAATAAAAAGATCCGAATGCCATTAAAATTACAGTTTTAAATTCAAATTTAAAATGTAATAGAAAAGTTTGACATCTATTTCTAGATTTCTCCCTAGTAAATTGGGAAAGTCAACATTGCATCTTAAGAAAAAGTAATCACCGTGGTTTCTAACGATTTATACTTCACATACATGCCAAAATTTAAAATATAATAAATCATTTAAATACTCTGTTTGACATAAACTTGTCTACTTGCCTTCAAAGAAATACAAAACTTGTCAACGTCACATTCCTTTGACGTTCTACTTGTCTCTCTAGAGAAATAGTTTTTTCTCCCCTTCTATATATATATATATATATATATATATATATATAAATGATTTTCTATGGTTTATCCTCTGTCTTTAGATGTGTTAAATGGATGGGTTGGGCTATCACAGACAAGACATTGTGGGCAGCACATAAACTATAGGGATAAAAAAAATAACAAGAGTTAAACGGCTTCTAAATTATGGCACCATCATTAAATCAATATCCTGCGAGTGGGTATAAAGGCGATCCATGCATGGGGGATTAGCAAGCTAACATGGTGGATTATGCAGATTTTGAAGAAAATCACATGCTTATAGCAGCGGAAACAATTCATATGATCTCTAAGAATTTATCAATATGAATGATAAAAGACATACCTTTACAAATCCAAATATTTGTCGAAAGCTGCCATAATAGGAACCCTTTTATGGTCTACAATAGCCATCATTTTATAGGGTTGTGGTACAATACATTTTCCTTCTTTTTTCAATGTGGGACTAAACTCCCAAACACAACATATTGTGTTATGTTACTTCTTCTCTTCTTTATTTTTGTTTACGCTTCTATTTTAAGGCTTTGTGGTGGGACCAATTGGGTCTCACATCGAGAACCAATTATCGATCTCAATTAATTCGCAATCAATCAATTGACAATTTTAATTTAACAATCAAACTCTCATCACGCCGGTTGTTCATAAAAACTCTTACTGATCTGAGACAATAATTAACATTAATTTACATGCGACCCATTTCAACATCAAATTACTTTTTTTTAGGTCTTTTAACTGAGCATGATGAAATCATCCAATCGTTCAGACCCAGATCTTCAATAACCCATGAACAAAATAAAAAAAATTCGAAAATAAATATAATAATATAATTTTGATAAAAAAACAATTTCCAAAATACCTGTATAGGATTTGACGCTTTCATGAGATTGAACAGTAAATTTATTCTTATCAATATGAGAATGTCGGATCTTATCTAGATATCCATAGTTTTCCTAAATGCATTCAAGCAGCCCAATATTTCTAGTTTCTTTTTCCTGTCTAAAAATCAAGATTAACTATCATATCAAAGCCTACTTGTCAACAAATTGAAAACTACAATATTATCATGTCAAAGGGATTATGTAACGATTTTAATTCTCCATCTCTATAAATGTCATATCTTAGAGAATTCAAACGGGATCATATACTACATATATCGATATATACGTTCATGACATACGCATGAAGAATCTTCATTCTCAGTGATTGAGACACACCACTGCATCTCATATGTCAGTATGATGCATGATAATATGTCACAACTCTAGTTATTCCATGCTAATTGTAGGTTAAATACTCGATTTAAGAAATTACTAAATTGGATCGCATCTCCATATAAGTGACACATCAAAGTGCATGATCTAACAATATAATTTCTAAGGATATTATAACAATTATACATAAATAAGAATACCCATATAAATTATTAAGTGCAGCTATAAAACTTTATTAATATTCAATAAATATTACATGAATCATAACGGATGTTTAAACCACCGTGGATGCATCCAAAAATTTTGGTCAAAAATAGCACACTAGGCCTCTAGCAACCATCCATAATAAAACTTCATTATATATATTTAAGTCATCACATATTTAATAACTAAACAACATAATCATGAATTAATGTGGCAAAAGCGATATTTTTTTGTAACATTGTATTTCTTTTCCAGAATTGGTAAATTGGATACAAAATAAGGTTTTTATTTAAAAGGTTCTGGTTTTCTGAAATTTCATAGAAGACACGTGCGGACAGATTTACATGTAGATTGTAATATATGCAAGGATCGGCTTAGGTCTGATCATAATTCGATCCGGTTTTTTCGGGTTTTCCTGACATCCTATATCCATCCGAGCATGATCGGACGGGTTAAAGATTAGACAAAAAAATTTCAGGTTAGGTATGGATTTAGTGTTAAGTACGCTCATTCAAACACTAAATCCGGCCTGAACCAAACACGCTTCATATATCCGATCCAACTCGAAATATTACATCTCTACTATATTAATGCAAAAGTAGAAATGTACAATGCACGTGCAAAAGAAACCCCTTCAATTTTCTGCCATGTCAGCAAATGCTAATGTGTCAAAAAACGATAAGTATACTTGAAATAAAAACTAAAATATAAAAGTTTTGGGTTATTATTACTCTTCATTCATAACAAACTCTCTACAAATGAAAAATTTTAGGCACTTGTCATCTCTGTAAGTCTTCTCATTTCAATGCTTCCATCTCTCCAACTAATTCTTTAAAAAATCTTATTAAATCTTTCTGATGTCAAAATATACAAACGTGTCATCAGCGTACAACATGCTAATAGAAATTTAATTTTAAATATTATAAAATACCTATTATGATTTATTGTAGATATGTAGTTAGTGCAATTTTCAAGTGTAGTTTACAAATCTATCACATAAAATTTATATAATATTGTCAAAGTATAAATTTTGTGCATATATATTTGGTAGAATATACTTGAGTATTATGCTTTTAATTTTTTTTGATAAATTATAATAGGCAAAGTCCGAAAAACCTGCAAAAACCGACGCACCCGCATAAACCCGAAACCTGTCCAAATCGGCCCGAAACCCGAAGTTGCGCGGTCGGGTTTAGTACATTATAAACCGGTTGGGTTCGGACGGGCTTTTGGTTTAGGTTTTAATTTTCAGGATGGGTAAAAAAATTATCAAAATCCCATTTAACCTGACTGGTTTCATCCCGGTGAGGACAGGCAAATAACCTAGAGTAAAATATGGAATGAGCCTTTATTTAATTTCCACTGGAATGTTGTCGCAGATGAGTGTCCCAACAGCATGTGGTTATCTTGTAGGATAGCAATAAGTTTGAGATTCAAACCCCGCATACATTTAGGTTACGGGTTATAATTTCCCGAGAAAAGTGAAAAAACAAAAGGAGGTGAAGGGGGTGTGCATGGGAACGGGTGTTTTGAATGTCAAGATATGTTTGGGAAATAGTCCCAGGAAAAATCATGAGAAAATACATGAACATAAGATATAAGATGGAAAAACCCACTATAAAACTTAAGGCTTATTAGATGGAACACATTTATGTTGAAAGGCCGTATGTGCGAAGATATAATATGTGACAACCCAGCATTTGAAGGCTTGAGTTTTATTGAATGGAAACCTATTAATGTTGAAAGTTCGTGTATGTCATCATGTAAATAAATACATAACCAACACCCCTTTTTGGCGAACATTAAAAATGGTGAAAAAGTTGTGGAATCGCATGAAATTTGGCGTTCTTGGCATAGGAGAGAGATTATATAGAGAGAGAGAGAGACACACACAAACGGGTACCCATTCAGATATATGTTTCACTTTCTATCTAAATTTATTGTAGGTCTAGATTATATTTGCTACTATATCAAGCATTATTAATTTTTTTAAAAAAAGAATAACAAACAGATTTTATATCATTCTAATATAATTGTATCATTATACGGTGATAAAAGGGAAGAAAAAGATATCATGATCCACACCTAATTAAGTTAGAAAATTCAAACCCAATCCCCATCAAGGATCATGAATTCCTTGCAAGTTCTAGTCCAAGGAGCTGGCTCTCAATAATGTAGCCACCATCTCTCATATATGCTGGCATGCATGCATGCATGTGTTCCTTTTGAATTTTCCAATCTAAAATTTCGACTTTCTCCATGCACACGGTTCGAACTATATATAGACAAAAGAAGCGTAACTAAAAACATTTCCTCTCAATTCTTTTCCCATAGTTGGTCTTCACACACAATCTGAATGTGCCGAGTTTTACAAACATGCAACACGTCTTCTCAGCTTTGATTGACACACCACACGTGCCCATTGGATGGTTGATTTCTCATTTGTCTACCTTTTGACTTGGATTGTTTTGGCAACACTCAATATTTTGCAGCTCATGAAAAATATATATATATATATAAATGATAACTTTTGACTTGCTCTTCTAGAGGTCATGAGATCACCCTAACAATTTGAAATATTGAAGAGGGTTAACTTTAACAGTAGTTGAGTTCTTTTTCCTCTTCTTTTTCCCATTTTTTTTAATGTTGAAAACGTAGCATACTGAGTAATTTGTCAAGCAATATTTGATAAAAGAAAGAAAAAAAAAGGGTATAAATTACAAAAAGAATTAGCTAGAACCAATTTTGAAAACTCTTGTCATTCTGCTCCAAACTACACTCAAAGAACATTAGATAACTTAAAAATTTGCCCCGTACGTTTAATCTTATATATTCTACAAATTAAAATACATGGGACCAACCTTCCACTCAGCCTTTGTGTTATTGTGTATAAAATTTTCATTAAGAACATATATATACCAATAGATTCCAAACTTTAAACGAATCGATCAACCTCAAAATCTTGACATCCAATCAGTGGATGTGTTCAATAGGTTAATTAGCTCATAAAATGAGGAGGTAAATTAATTGAACGAAAGCCAATAAGTTGTGCATTTCTTTCTTCTTCTTTCTTGGGACATGGATACATCCCTATATATATCATGATCATCATCATCCTTGGCGGCCATAATATGGACATATTTTTGTCGGGGCCTCACGCATGCCTTCAGTTTTTTCTAGGTAGGGTTGAATATTGTAAAGTGAAACCACCATGGTTCTTGGTGATCATCACCACCACCTAATTCCCCATGTCAATTTTTGTCATCTAAAGTGAAATATATATACTCATTTTTCTATTGACTTGTGGCAGGTGGGCAACTATTCCAGTGTTTTGTGTAGCACGATGGTTTCCAAACTTCTCAAAAACCAAAATTATCATCATGTTTGGCAAAATAATTTGAATCAGATTGTTAAGATATATGAATTAAAATAGTCTCATGTCGGAAAAACTATAAGAGATACATGAGTATAAAATATAAGATGGGCCAAATCTCAACAAGGCTTGAGTCTTATTATTGAAACTCACTTATATCAAAGCCCGTATATGCTTACGAATAAAATATACAGTCGTCCTCCTTGTATTTTTTCAACGCCACCTAACGAAAATCACTCATGGGGCCTATTTTCTTCATTATTCTCGTTCTTTATTGTAATACCCAGTTTCCCTATAAATATTTTCCGTGTATTTATTATATTTTCTAGATTTTTCTTATTATTTTTCATTTTTATATATTTTATTTATTTTAATTATTATTTTATATCACAAATCCTTTTTCCTAACCCAGTCCCAGCCTAAAGCCCACAAGCCCGTTCCTTAACCCTATCCGACCCGACCCGACACCCTTGAGACCCAACCCGCTTCCCCTTCTTCTTCTTCTCTTTCCTTCTCTTATTCCCTCCTTTCTCACGCTACCCCCTACGACCCACTCTTCCTCACCCCACGTCCTCCCTTCCTTCGCGCTGCCCACAAGGCCCGCTCCCCAACGGCTGCGACACGAAGCCTACGTCCCCGTTTCCCACTCCGCGTGATCCGCTCCTCACAACGGTCCTCCGCATGAACAACTCCATCTACAAGACCAAATCGCCGCACGACGTCTCCCCACGAGAAGCTCTTATCAGCTCCACTCTTTCTCTCAACAACTCACTCTTCCCCAATTTCGCTATCAACCCAACTTCATTACCACTCACAAAAGCTCCATCCATCAATATCACTGAGCCCCATCAAGAACCTCACTGCACCACTGATTGAGAGATTTTTTGCGCGTATGCGTTTTGAAATCAAAGAATTAACCGCAATCAAGACGGTGTCGCTTGGTAGCTAGCCGGTTGAGTACGGGTCGGTCCACAGGGAAAACGTATCTTTTCTTATTGTTCTAACGAGTCAATTTCTATTTGTGGTAGGTTTTGATTTTCTATAAAAACTGAGGTTGAATTTGATTTGGATTAAAACATTGCTAGGGTTAGGATTAGGTTAGTTTGGAAAGTTAATTCTACTCACTGCTTTCTTTGCCCTAATTAAGAACTTAAGTGTTAAGATAATAATTAACAAAGGAGATTAGCGCGATCAGGAAGAAACGTAGTTTCTTCCTTTTGGCGCTTGTCCGTCCTTTCTTAATTCCTAGCCCTAACCTCTATCTAAATTAATCACGACCGGTCTAACTAGGGAATCACCGCTATCTCGTAGGATAGAGTGCCGTAATGAGCGGTGGGCGGTTGTTTTACATAGAGCCCTAATTTATAAAGTTAACGGGCAAGAAAGGAGTGAGAGATTTCCATCTCTCAAACATTCCCAATCCTAACCCTAACAAGTGAGAAACTACTCACTCATTAAGGAATTAATAATGGAATTCATTTTTTTTATTTTTCTTTTTATTAACCTAATTAACTTGCAGATAAATAAAGACTGGTAAATAATTGCAGAGAAATAAAATTGCAGATAAGAAAGATTCAAAATAAAAACTTACTTTTATTGATGCACTCTTGAACAATTACAAGAGAATTTAAATTTTAAATTTAGAAATTAAAAGAGGCATTCTCCAAAAAGAGCTGTACGCTTCCTATTTATAGATAGGAGAAACCCTAGGGTTTACATCTGTCCACATCTAAAATTACAAGACTACCCTAAGAAAACCAGGTCAATGCACCGACTCCCACCGACACGCACCGACACGTGCTTTGCACGGCCGCGGAACCGCGGCCATAAGCCTTGTTTGGCCACGGATCCGTGGCCATATGGTGGGGTCTCTGTCTCAAATCTTTAGGGCTGCTTCATGTTGCATTTTACTTCTGATTTCTTCACTTTTTCTCAGAATATTTTCTATTTTCTTCCAGATTTCCACAGTGCAGAATGTTGTGGATTTTTACCGTTCGTTTCGTGTTGAAGTCTTGAATCTTGTGCTGCCCTCATACGTTGTGCAATCGAACTGTTCATTGATCTTCATTTGTTCCTTAAACTGTAGGCGGTATCATAAAGATTCTTCTATTTGTTGGTCGTAATCTCACTTTTGGAGCGTTTTTTTACCATTTTCACTATATTGTTCCGAGAATCTATAACCTGCAACTATTTAGCAGACATAGATCAAAAGTACCTATTTATTTGCAATATGATTAAGAATGAGAAATATAATAATGCAAAAATCTGATATGAACAACCACCGACCTTCCTTCCTCCTCCGATCGCGAGGACCCCCATCGCGACACCAAGCTCCTCCTCGAGCTCCCCCACAACTTGCGCCGTAACCTCCATCACCTCCACCACCTCTTTGCCGACACCACTACCCAACAGCCACCACCGAGCCTTCCACCTCATCGTCGACGAGCCCCTGACCCCCACAACATCACCTCCCATCTCCTCGCCTCCAAGCTCCACCTCCTCGCACTGAGCCCTTCCTCCTCCAAGCAAAGAACCCACGATCCCAACCCGATCCCTCCTCTCACCAGCGAACCCATCTCAGCCTGAGCACCACTGACGAGCTCCTCTCGCCGCCAACCTCTGCTCATCGCCGCAACCACGTCCATGTCGTCTTCAACACCATAACCCAAGCCCCTGCCACCGTCTTCACCTCGCCTCAACCCCTCTTTCTCCCGCTGCCGGAGCTTCCCCAAACAGCTGCTACCTCCACCAACGAGCAGCCCCACAACTCTTCCTTCACCGCTAGCCGTCTCGTCGCTGTCCCGTGCCGTCGCCGGAGCCGAGCCCAAGTTGGTGTTGCTGCTGCCTGCGTTGCGTTGTTGAGTTGTGATTGTGCCGTTGCTGTCGGCGTCGTCATCACGGTCGTGTCTCCGATCATCTTCAGGAAAGTTAAACACTTGCTTTACATGCTATATATATATATAATCGAAACTTAATTATATTTTTAGGAGTGACAAATGTGGAGACCCGTATTCGTGCGTTGCACGGCAAACTGAACAAATGATGGGTCTAATATCCGTGGTTGATATATATAGTTCACAGGGATCAAATCCCGTTCATGTATGTGGGATAAACCAAATTCACTATAGTTTCGAAATGAGGTGTTAAGTGTTCAATGTGAACCTTATGCGAAAATAAAATCTAAAATGACGGAACTCATGATATTTAGAATCTAACACTGTTAACAAACACTTTATAGAAATTTGGTGGCAAATAGAAGTCGTTTTCACGCATAAAGTGATGCCCCTAATGTCTATACCGAAACTTACGATTTACCGAACACTTGACACTGTTAAATTCATGATTAATTCCAGAAAAATCCAATCATAGTGTGTCTAGGTTCGTTGCGAAGCTTACTGCATAATATTTAACACGACATGTAGGTTTACTATTAGACATATCCTCTGAATATCTAAAATAAAGAACTTATCTGACCTTGGATTGCAGTCCAGAGAAGGAACTTACCCTCGACATGCATTTATACACCCGAAACCTTAATGTTTAGTTGTGATAGTGTGCAGAACCAATTACCTATGATTAGAAAATTGTTTTATTTTTCCAATGGTACCAATTTCACTAAATTCCAGTATCATCTGGTATTTAAATCATATTTTAAACGGATGACATGTACGACAGTTTTCTGTCAATTCAGTTTGCACCCTTCATCAGTAATCTAATCACAACTCTTAAACCAAGATGACTATTGTTAATCCGTCTGATGCGTTGGAAACATAAAAGATAAATATAAATATTATCTAACTGTAGTATCGCATAATTATGCTCCCAATAGGGAGTAAAACGTGTTACAAAACAGACTTTCAGTTCAGAAATTGGATTTCCTGCAGAGAACATTTAAAATGAAATGACTATAACTCATAAACCTGAAATCCGATTGACTCGAAACCAATTTTTCTGTAAAGATAATTAAATATACTGCTTACTCTTTTATATTGTTTCGCTTAATTTTGCACGTGTGACATATAGTAAATTTTGCAAGTTGTATGACGTTGGCTGCTATATTTTATTCGTATCATAATTGATTGCATTCTTATCATATCATGTGGCGGTTATACTCGCATTGAACTGGGACAATATACATTGATATCCTAGTGACCGTGTCACGCCCCGCTTCCCAGTATACGGCGAAGGGGACGGGACTGGTCCGCTACATATTTACACTGAAGTAAATAGGCTAAGCGTATCTAACCAATATAAAAGTAAATACACAAGAGATAAGATATAAGATAACAACAACTTTATTTATTCACATTCTTTTGTACATTGCATGAAAAGTAAATACAACTGAATAAAAAGCAATGCCTAAACAATGGCATAACAGAAATAAAAGTACTGAATGGAAAGTGTACAATGACTAGAGCTCGGGGTCTTCACTGAACTGGTCCAAGTCTTCAGTAGTGGGCTCGATCTCTGACGGGTCCAAATCACCTGACGACATTCAAAGAAGAAAGAAATAGAATGTCGTCAGCGAACAGATCGCTCGGTAAGTCCCAAAGATAAGAGGAGAAATAGAATAGACAGAAAGTAAGAGAGAGAGAGAGAGTAGCTTTTACAGTTGTATTATATTGTTATATTGTTGTATTTAGTATTAACGCTGTTGTTTGTAGTTTGGTACAAAAGAATGCCAGTGTATACGAGAGGAGTCTCACTTGCCCCGGAGACTAAGGTATCAGAAACTCAAGAAACCGTTGGGCCACAGTACAGCAGCAACGGAATATAGATTAGGTGTCTTATGGTTGCCGTCTCGTGCCACTTCTAACACTTTCCGTACCAGTCAACCCCTTAAACCCCGCGATGTCTTGATTGTATTGTTTGTGTTGTATTGCAACTTGTATTGTCTTATATTATAAATTATATAGTTGGATGACTGACCAAAACCATGATATCAGTAAACGGATGTAACTGTATAATCATGTAAATGGAATATCTGGAGAATCATGTAAATAGATGTATATCTATGGTTCGGTTCAGTCAATATAGATTGAATGTATTGAATAGATTGAATATAGGGATTCATGTTGAATCAGAATATTGTAGATTGTAAATTGTACTTGAATCATATTCAAGTTAGATTTTAATGAAACTTAAAGTAAATTGAAGTCCTGATTGTTTTGATATTATCGGTAACTGCTGCACATGAGCGACAGGATTTGTGTCTTTTTCAAAAACGATTATCTTTTTGATAACACTATTGTTAAGTTGTCTACCTTAAATAGGTAAGCACCCACTTCTCCGGCTCCTTGAGGCTCAAGAGATTGGTCCTGCTTAAACCTATATTTACTAGGGTCCTTATTGTAATTTATAGAACTTGAGGGGTTTTTATGTAAAATACTTTTGTATAGTTTTCAAAATACAACCCAAGTGTTTATTAATCATCTTTAGAATTGTAATGAATGTACATTTTATATTATGATATTTCTAGTGAAAATATCCTATTTTCATAATAAAGGTATTTATTTGTAATATTAATTTTGTATGGAATTCATGGTATTTTAGTGTAAAATTGAATCTTGTGTTTTTTAGAAAAAGGTGGAATATTTATATCATAACAAAATAGATATTTTAATGATAAATATACATATATTTATACAAAAATAATTTTAATACATATTTTATATTCTAAAAATCTCATTTTCTCAATATGTCGTATTTTAAATTTTTCGAGACCGAATGCTCCTTGCGGAGGTCTGAATCTCGCATTACTAAGCCCGAAGATGTGCGATAATCCGCACCATCCCGAACGGGTTCCCCAAAATGGGTTGTAGCGGCGCTTTGGAAAGATTGTATAAATACCAAATTCTTTAGAAAACGGTTTTATTAAGTAAATGGTATTTATTTGTAAAGATATCAATTTCCCGTATTCTATGTTTTAGGCTCTCCTAAGTCAACTAGACTGCTCCTAACTGGTCCAAAGCGACAAGTTGTGAGATATCCTTCAAATCGCCTCTTCACCGCCAATTGTGACCAGGTAAGTACAAGTGAAAAAAGGAGGGATCCGCTCACGAATCACCGTGAGACGGGTCTTTTAAAGTTACCTTTCTCACTTGTCTAGCCTAGGCACCACAAAATCAGGTTTTGATAAATGACTGAATACCCACAACCTTCCTCTGTCCTAATGAGTGCGACAGTTCTTAATTGGCTGAGTCTAGATATTTTTATTATTAGTTCAAAAGTTATTTATTTGTAAAGATGTATCAATACTAAATGTTTTAGAAATGATTTTATTAAGTAAACGGTATTTAAATGAAAATGTTTGTTTTCTCGTATTCTAAGTTCTCGAGGGTATCGTGTTATGTTGCATGTGAGTGTGTGAGGAGGTAGGTCGTTACCTCGTGATCTACTTAAATGTATAGCAAGTTTAATGGAGTTAAATGTGGAATTGAAACAATGTGGTATTTAAGTGAAAAATACGATAAATTGAAATAGCCATCATTTTATGAAATGAAACTTGATCAATTTGGTTTATTAGTGTTTAGTAATCAACATGAGAGAGTTTAAGCATAATTGTATTAACGAGAAGTGAAGTTTTATAAGAAAACCGAATCGGAAATCGGATTTGTTCCGATTCCGCCGGGTTTTGTAAATCCGTATTTTTAGAATAGAAAAGAGAGATACAAAATGAGACTTACGGGTTTTGGACAACTAGAAGAGGGAGATGGATCGGGAGGAGTCGCCGGTGCGTCACTTCGTCGCCGGGAGCTCCTAGAATGATCGTCGGAAGTTCGCCGGAAAATTCGCCGTAGCTTCGCCTCGTGCTCGATTTCAAAGTACACAAGGTTTGTTGGAAATTTTTGAGAGTTGGCTCAGAGTTTGGGGTGAGAGGGTGGAGAGTAGGGGTGATATTTATAGGGTTAGGCTAGGCTTAGGATAGGTGAAAGGTTAAAATGAAAAATGTGATAAAATGTATTAAAAATGTATTAAAAGTGGAGTAATTGGGATTTTATAAGAGCTCTGGAAATGGTCTAAGGCTAAAATTTTGCAGGTGCATAGGGAATGTGAAAAGACACAATTTTCATGTTGGGGTCGTCACCGGAATCGGCCGACTCGGGGGTGACTAGGCCGTGACTCGGTCGGAGGACTGAGTCGGCCGAGTCGAGGCCGATTTGGCCGATTCCCAGCCGAGTCAGGCGGCCGGGATCCCCCCCGACGGTTAATCCAATCTCTGGCAATGTTACATTTTTGGGTGTAGTGGGATTTTTGTGAGATATGCACGTGTAAACCCTTGGTATTCTAAAGCTTTCAAAACAAAATAATATTAAAAATAATATGGGGCATGTGATTTGAACTCTGGTTGCTTGGTTCAACAGTGCAAAGTATTACCAATGAGCTACAAGGTTCTTCTTGTAATTAAAGTGCTAATTAATTACTTAAGTCTTGTGCTCAGACAATAAATACCCCTTTATGGATTTTTTTTAAAAAAATTTGTACAAAAGTTGTATAGGAAATTTGGGGTTGTTACATAATGTAACAACCCCAAATTTCCTATACAACTTTTGTACAAATATTTTTTCAAAAATCCATAAAGGGGTATTTTAGCCTGAGCACAAGATATAAGTAATTATTTTTCTTTTTAATTTCAAGTTAAAAGAATGTAACAACTTCATTTTTAGTGTACAAAAATTTGCTTTAAAATTAATGTATACTTGAGGTTGTTACAGACCGAGTTATATTACTAAGTGATAAATATTAGGGATTGGATCGTGGTAAATACGTTAGTGTAAAAGCGTGAATAAATAAGTGAAATGACACGTACTTGTACACAATCAGCGGAACCAATTAGTTATTGCATTGTCGACGCCTATAGGACATATATAAGTATAACTATAACTGGTATGAGATGGTTATGGAAGCACTTATGTTAGTGTAATAAGTAAAATATCGAGCACGGTCCATTTATCTTGGATACCACTCGAGACATGCTTGATGGAGACCATATCTTCAGTCCTCGCGTAGACTTGTCATGGAGCGACTAGTATTTGGATTCATGGTCGGTGTTTGATATAGACCGAGGGGTGTGGGGTAGTTTGAGTGTGATTTCGATCAACGGAATCTTAGGAGTTCCACTGCCGGTATATGTAGTGATTTCGGGAGTCGTATGGATGGTGTTTTTGATTATTAGCGAGCGTGATTCGGGCCCGTATTCCCTTACCTCTGGGGCCTACTCTTGTGTTGGGGATACTCCTGCGGTGGTTGACGCTCATACTTAGACTGACGGTAGCTTTATTGACTTGGACATTGAGACTTAGAGACTGATTACTTTAGTGACATGGACAATGCATTGATTATTGATTTGATACACCTGCTTTGTTGTTGCATGTACCGGCTATTTTATGCTTGCGTCGTTACTCTATGCTTACTGCTTTATGTTTATCATCTTTGCACATTATATATGTATATATTGCTATTGTGTCGTTCTGATGACCTGAGTATGCATGCTCAGAGTGAGGAGTGGATTTAGCTTAGATCATGACCTGCTTTATCTCGAGAATATTGCGGATATCTAGATCAACGATGCCAGCGCTATCTTTCTCTTGACTCTATCTGGTTAGTTTTATATCTATTTTGATAGAGTTGGTGACTGCATTTCTCATTACTTGTACTATGATTACTGATTATCCCGCAATGCTAGAAACCGAAGTGTGACTACGGCAGGTTATTTTCTTGACCGTAAGAGCATGGCTGGCCTTGTTTCCCCTCGTATTCCGTATTTTGGGAAGCGGGACGTGACATACACAAAAGAAATACACACCCGTAAGCTAGTAGCATTATTCCTTTTAGAAAAGATAAATGCTATTGAAGTTGACTAACAATGTTGAGCCTTTTTTAAATTGCAGGATAGCGTCGTATCATATACTCCTACTATACAAAAAGAAGTGAAGACGTTTCCATAATCTAGAAATTTGTTTTTCTTAAAATTTATTAAAAAAAGGTTTTTTACTTAAAACCCCCCTCAGAACTCAGGTAATTAATAAAACCCTCTCAAAACTTGATAATTACTCATTACCACTACTACAAATAAGGGTTGCCCCTACGGATTTATCGGTAGGGGCAACCTACTGCCCCTACGGATATATACGTAGGGGCGAAAAAACACCCCGTAGGTGCAAAGGCCGCAGGTGCAAGTTGAGGTCCTGAACTTGGCCCTACGGATAAATATATGCCCCTACGGATAACTCAGTAGGTGCTATAGCCCCTACGGAGTACCCCGTAGGGGTAATAAAATCATATATTTAATTTTTTTTTTGAATATATTGTATATACCTACGGATGTATCCGTAGGTCCTATTTAGTCCCCTACGGATACAGCCGTAGGGGATATAAAGTAGCCCCTACGGGTGTTTCCGTAGGGGCCACTCCCAACACAATGCACTGAGATCGCGGGGGGAAAATATCAGGGAAACTGATATTTTGCCCCTACGGATATATACGTAGGGGATGTATATTGGCCCCTACGTATATATCCGTAGGGGCACCTCCAACACCCTGCACTGATATCAGGTGGGAAAATATCAGGTTTCCTGATAGTTTGCCCCTACGGATAACTCCGTAGGGGCAATATATTTACCTACGGAGTAATCCGTAGGTACATGTTTTCTGTATTTTTTTTTAAAAAAGGGCTGCTAGATTTTTTCCCGCCCTGTGCACAATACTATATACATCAATCAAATCATATATTGCAGTATTCATAATCACATCCCACGCATATATATAATATACAAAAGAAACCCAAAAACTGAATATGATATAAATTCAAACCAATATCAATATCGTTTCAAAATGTAGTACAATGTGATATAAATAAATACATGTTTCAAAAAATAAGAACCAAAAAGCTACCCTAGTTCGGTCCAGCTCCACCTCCGAGTAACGTTCGAATAACGCGCGCCTGCTCCTCGGTAAATACACTATCCAATACTGCAAATAAAGGAGTCTGAGCGGCATGTGGAGCTGGCGTCGTGGTCTGCGCAGCCGCCGTCGAGGTAGTCGCTTGCGGAGCCGCGGCTGCGGGAGTCTGAGTGGGCGGTGGAGCTACAGGAGCTGTCTGCGGAACCGCAGCCGATGTAGTGGCTTGCGGAGCCGCAGCCGAAGGAGATGCATGTGGAGGCTCGGCCGATCTACCCTGTCGCGTCTGGACATAACGTGTGTAAGAAGCGTCTAAGAACTGTGTATTATTCGAATTCGTTTCATTATTAAGTTATTTCGAAACCCTGTTTGGATATCTAGTTTGGAAAAGCGTTGTTTATTTTAATTACATATGTATGTATGATTAATCAGACTTACGTACTAATAAGGGTTGTGTTGATATGTATATAATATGAAATGATATTTTACTATAAAGTAGTATACATACCAGCATCTCCTTCAACTCCTGAACGGTGGCCCTCAAGCTATCCAGTTCCTGATGGACATGCCGGCCACTGGAGACGGAGGAAGTAACCGCCGGGGTGGAGTCCAACCTCATATGGGCCCTGCTAGGGCCCAATCCCCGGCCTCTCTCCCAACCTCCGTGGTGCCCTCCGTGTGCGGCGTCCAGAACTGGGGTCAGCAGCCTCGGATCGTTCTGTCCGGTAAAATCGATCCCCGAGGCCTGGGCCTGCTCAACCACCCGCTCCTACACCCACATTAAGCAGTAAAGTATAAGTATAAAATTTAAACTTGAACCTTCCAAAACTAAAATTTCAAATTTGGGTAGAAAAAATATTAACACTTACGCAGTACTCCTGGGTAGCGACGTCGGGACATCGAAGCTCGCCCGTGGCGGGATCTGTCGAGGTGCCGTGGACGGCAAGATATGCGGACAGCACGCTCGGTGTACCACCTGACGCCACGGTCCGAGATGTCTGCAATATTAGAAAGTAACTCTTAATATTAGAAATATTAGAGAATAACTCTTAATATTGCAGAATATTAGAGAATAACACTTAATTTACCGATAACTCCATGGCTCGAGTAATGTTCCTCGAGCCACCTGTGTAAGTGGGGCGACCCCTCTTCGCCGACTTCCTGTTCTCCGTATTCTGAGCGGCCTGTTTCTGCACAACGCATTAACATTTAGTTTTCTAATTAAGAAACACAAAGAAATAAATTATATCATAAATAATGAATTAAATTTAAAATACCTACTTGTTTGCGTTCGGAGTCGAAATAAGCGCACAATAGAGGCCATGTCTCTACGTCGACTCTCGCAAACGCCGGAGTAGATAGGAGGGCCGCTCTCTCTGCCTCGGGGGTCGCTATCCATAGGGAGTAGCAGTCGGCCTTCAGCTCATTCCTGTTGTATCGGACCTTGGCCTGCATGTTCTTCATCAGGCCATTGTACAGAGCATGAAGGTCGAGCACCCTCCCCGAGTGATCAGGGTCGGCTACAGGCTGAAAATCGTAATCCAACTGAAAATACAAAAAAAAACATTGTTATTAGATTGCAAGTGTTAATAATAAATATATTGGATAGATCAAATGAAAATATATATTAATACATACCTGAGCCTGTTCAAAGAAGAGGGCGAATGAGCGCTGGTGTTGCTCGCCCCACTCAACGTGAAGTGGATAGTTCTTCACGATCCGGCTCTCGTCCCCCAAATACCGGCCGAACCTCTCGGCATGAGGACCGGTATAGCGATAGTCAAGGGTAAAAAATAGGGGGAATGCTGCCTCCCCCCTAGCTCTATTAGGCCTCAGCCTATGGGACTGATTCGGGCCTCGAGTCCCCCTCTGGGGATGGAGAGGCCCTGCGTCTGCACGAAATATCAAGACAATCAATAATAATACAAAGTTGTATTAAGAAATCAAGGTTAAACAAAAATTCAAGTGTGATATATACCTCCGGTGAATAACGCACGAGCCTGGGCCCGAGCAGCAGCACGAGCGGGACGATAGTTCCTCCGGTGAGGAACAACCGGGGTCCCGGACCCGGACGCATCCCCTCCAACTATAAAATAAACATCGACGCTAAATCTCCATGAAGTTCATATTTATGCTATAGAGCATATGTAAAATAAATAAATATTTTAAATTTATTCATACTAACCTGCAGACGATGCGGAGGGTACGGAAGCGGCAGGAGTGGCCCCTGTGGAAGGTGTGGACGCACCACCTATAATTAGACAATTAAAAATAGATTTTATAAGTAATTGCAAAAAGAATGTGTAGATCAATAATATAACGTTCTAAATCAATATGCATGAACTATAGGACATATAAACATACCCGCAGGTGCGGTGGTGTCACCACCTACAGCTAGACAATAATAAAAATTGCTAAGTAAGAGCAAAAGGAATGTGTATTTATGATATAGCATTCTAAATCAATATACATACACTATATGATATATGAACATACCTGGAGGAGCGGGGGTGGCCTCTGTCCCAGATGTGGACGCAGGACCAACAACTAGACAATTAAAAATAGATTTGATAAGTAATTGCAAAAAGAATGTGTAGATCAATAATATAACGTTCTAAATCAATATGCATGCACTATATGATATATAAACATACCTGGAGGAGCGGGGGTGGCCTCTGTCCCAGACGTGGACGCAGGACCAACAACTAGACAATCAAACATTGACAATATAAGTAATTTTGACATAAACAGGCATGAATATCTGTAATATTAAATTGAAAATGGATATGCGTGCAGTATACCTGGAGGTGTGGCAAAATCCACACGGAAGGAGGCATCCGAAGGGGTCTCCGATCTGGGTGCAAGACCGGCCCTCTGAAGCTCCCTACGGAGCTCTCCGGGCGGCAGAACCGCTCTGCCTCTGCCTCTGCCTCTGCCGCGGCTGGAGCTCCTGCCGCCCCTCGCTGCTCCCGACATCGTCATCCAATCTAGATAAACAGTTCGTGAACGCATTAGACAATCATTAAAAGTATTGACTATATATGCTCTAGAGCGTAAAATGTGAAGTAATAATATAACATTACTGATAACCTTTTTCGTTTCGTGGGCGCATCATACATATCTACTTGGATTTCATCGTCGATGTCATTTCTAACCCACGTAACTTCATGATCGGTCGAAGACAACCCGTCCTTCGAAACAGACGGTCGGAGCACTTTAAGACTTCTCTCTTCTTCATCCTCATCACTGTCCTCGTATTCTGGGACATCGTAGACATCTCTAGGTTTCCATCGGCATACAACACTCCACCCCGGATGCTTCAAACACTGTGAGTAGTATACTTGGAACGCTTGGTTCGGAAAGATAAACGGATCGTCTTGACCGTAAAATCGAAGTGTGTTCACACTGGTCAATCCATATTCATCTTTCCAAGTCCCAAGACTGTTTCTCCACCTGTCTGTATCGGTTCGCGGATCGTACCAAGTACAGTGGAATATATAAAAGGGTTCTGATCGTCCGGGATAGTGGATGCCGAGTATACAATTTAAGTACCCATAGTAAATCACACCGTCCGATCCTACCGTCGCAATACCACTATTCTGAGTGATTCTAGATGTTTCTATGTCCTTAATTTCGAATTTGTATCCAAGGACACCAAATCCTTTGTAATGTGCAACCTCCATACTAGGAAATTTCGGCAGCACCTCCCCGCTGTTCTCCGAGTACACTGTAATAGAATAGATAATCATTTCAAAGCTGTGAAACAACGTTGAAATGAACATCTAATCTATCTTTGTACACGGAGAACCAGCGGAAAGGTACCGACGAAATATCTCGAAACGGATGAAAACACAAGTGAATGAAAGCGTTTGCTTTATACATTCTTAACTTGTCCACACGGGACAAATCTATGGGTTACCATACGATTGAATTTTCTTGTCGCGCAGACTATACGACGGTTGTTAGTATCGAGCTATACTGTCCGATATTTAACAACCTTCGTATAGTTCTAGGTCACGACGAGCATCGCACGTATGTTAACCGATAGACGGGGACTAAGTGGCGTTTTAGTTTCATATACGGGTATCGATGGGAATATGAAAGTTTCATATCATCATCGAGTATCATATATTGGTTTTAACCCGAACATCTCGAGTCGCTCTCTAATTATGCGTTTGTATGTATGTGTTCCGGCTGTCGGGGGTAGGATTCTATCCCATTAAGAAAAAATGGAGTGTATTTCGCTGTGAGAGACTCTTCAAAGAAATGGAGGAAGAAGCACTAAAGAAAAAAGAGAGAAAAATAAGAATATAAAGTTGAAACTAAAGTTGAGCTATCCGCTGAAATCATAAAGCATAGGAAAGTTGATTGAGTCTTGATCTATTGCTCTTTCTTTGCATTATCTCGTATGTCCATTTATAGATTTTAATGCCACATGAGATGTAATCAGTCAGCTCCCTATGGTTGTATTAATGTCAGCTCTTACACAATATGGGTATCTGCCTTACGATTAAGACAACTATGGAATATGTTAATTTAAAATGTAAGGCTAGCTTTCTATGTATTCTGAGGGACTGCTTGCATAGAACTTAGCTTGATCCTCTCAATTATTACACATAAATATGCTGACATGCCTCTCATAACCCTAACCCCAGCCCCACAGTAACCCTAACCCTAGCCCCAACCCTAACCCCAGCCCACCGTAACCCTACCCCAGCCCCACAGTAACCCTAACCCTAGCCCCAACCCTAACCCCAGCCCATCGTAACCCTACCCCAGCCCCACAGTAACCCTAACCCCAGCCCCACCGTAACCCTAACCCCAGCCCCACCACAGCAGCAGCCGAACCCCAACCCTAACCCTACCCCGACCCCGACCCCGACCCCGACCGCCACCGCGCCCCTGCCCAAACCCAACTCTCGCGCGCGCAACCCAGACCCAGCCATGAATAATCCAAAAATGCTTTAATTTACCTCGAGATTTATACCTGAACGGGCGGTGGCGACGACGGCGTCGAATTGGCGAAGAAACCGGCGGTGGCGACGACGGTGGCGACGAAACTGGCGGTGGCGACGAGGATGGCGACGAAATCGGCGGTGGCGACGACGGTGGCGACGACGGCCGGCGACGGTGGCGACGCGACGGTGGCGATTTAGGGTTTTTCGCGCGCGTTTGAGGGAGAGAGAGAAAATGAGCGTAGGCTTTTCGATCTGGATTTGTTTTAAATCGATATTTACTTGCCCCTACGGATATGTCCGTAGGTCCTTTGTTTGCGCCACCGTAGGGGCAAACACCAAATTAAGAATTAAATTTTTTATTCTTGAAAGTCAGTGCCCGTAGGGGCAACCCTTTAGCCCTACGGATTAATCCGTAGGGCCAAGTAAAATCTGCCCCAACGGATAATCCCATCCGTAGGGGCAACCCCCTATTTTACTAGTGTACGTCCAAAAACTTTAAAGCTGCTCTTAACCCTCTATCCCTTTTCCCTTACTTTGTTAGCCAGTTAACATAGAAACTCGGGATAAGATTATTAAAACCATCAAAACCGCTCGTCTTCACTCTTCTTGATCTAAAATTTCCAATTAGAACCCCAATTCAAATTAGGGTTTAGGAATTGGTCTTCAAATCCTCTAATTGGCAGTGGAATATGGTCCCTTTTTCTTAACTTTCTCCAGCTATGAAGCAGTGGGCGAATGCGGGTTTAACTGCAAGTTTCATGAAAGTAGAAAACCGAAAACGAAGAGTAGAAAGTTCTTCGGTTGCTCTAGATGTCCAAATCAAGAGGAAGATGAAGATGAACAAGAGAGAAAATGATAGTTTTATCGACAGATTTATGGGGTTATAAATGTCGTGGATCTACCTACCGGCCATGATTTGGAGAGGGTAAAATGAGCAACTTACACGTTTTTGGGTAATAAGTAATTACCGAGTTTTGTGGAGGGTTTAGTAATTAGCCAAGTTTTGCAGGGTTTTAAGTAAAAAACCAAAAAAAAGGGCACAACCTCCTTTAATTAATTATAAAATGGAGCCTCGAAAAAAGACAAAAGAGAAAATAAAAAAATAAAAACAAGGTGTGTTGGTCATTAAGCCTCTAAAATTGTAGCCGCCACCAACCAATTCAGTGTCCACATCCAATTAAATCCTCACCAGTATTTTTTGTTTGTGCAGTGCACGTGGAACAGAATAATATGCATTTAAAAATAGGGCTATTTACTTTAAAAAAAAAACACCCTCCATGCCTCTCTAATTACCTAAAAAACCTCTTTATACTTTCTTATTTACCTAAAAAACCACTCCAAAAAACTCTAATTTTCCATCCAAAATTAATTTCTAGTTGCTCGCTAGTGAGTTGGAACTTGAGCCGCTCTCTTACCTTTTAGGTATTTAGATATGTGTTTCTGACACAAAAAAAACTTACATTCTCGCTTAGTTGAAAATTGGGATTTAAGAAAACTAAAGAATCCTTCTTCTTTCACATGAGATTGCCCACTAAATCGAAACTTGTAATTAAAAGGACAACAACAATCGATACGCTTGTTACTGAAGAGGGTTAAGGAAGATGAGCCGATTTCTACGATTAATTTGAAAGATTTTGATCGAAATCCTAACCCTAAAACCAATTTTGGGAAAAACATTTGAGAATTTTAGAAGAAAAAGAAAGGTGGGAGGTTTTAAACCCTAACCCGATGCCCACCATTACTCCTAATGGAATAATAGAAGATACTAAAAGGATTCTCTTTTTGGGTAGAGGGTTTTTTAGTTCATTTTAAATGTATAGGGGGTCTTTTAAATAAATACAAAGTATGAAGGAACTTTTAGTAATCAACGAAGTACGAGGGGTCTTCTCAATAAAGAGCCCTTAAAAATATGAGTTAGGTTAATTTTATTCAACATGCATACAAAAATTTTGATGTCATTTATTATAAAGATATAACAATAAATAATATAAATGTTTAGGTTATGTATGAAATTCGAATTTTTATATATCATAATTTAGATATCATAAAGTTTCTCATTTATTGAGGCTACTGTAATGCTATTGTAGCAAAAAAAGAAGAGTAATATTTATAAAAATTTGTACGCGTTCACTTTTTATTTCATAAATGATGTTTTACTATTTTGTATAGTACTTTTGGTAAAGAAATTTTTTTCATTTTGAAATAGAGATCAGAGAGCGGGATTAGAGATTTTATTAAGAAAGAGGGATTATATTTGTGAAGAAAAAGAGATTCTTCTCTTGACCATTTAAATAGAAATCGATCATACTGCTAGGGCTGTTTAAAAAGCTTGAAGCTCGTAAGCTCGGCTCGTTTAGGGCTCGAATAGTTTATTGCTTAATTAGAATTTAGTAGAAAAAATAAAATAGTTTCTCATTCTTAAATTCAAATGATATCCGTTAACTTGTCAATATTAACTTGAAATTAAGATCGTCGTAGATATTTTAGTCAAAGAATTTAGATTTCCACAAGGTTTTAAACAAGAACTAGCTCGTTCATTTTGTAATAGCAATAATATTTCTCACTACTCAGTTGTCAAAAATAATATTAAGCATATATATGTTTGTTTATTTGTTTTTAACATATATTTGTAATTACTTTTATCTATTTTTTAGATTTTTGATAGTCAAGATAAAGCTTGAGGCTTGGTTCGGGCTCAGTAAAAGCTCTTTCGGGCTCATTCGACAAGTAAATGATCCGAGCTTGGATAAAATTTTGAGCTCATTTAAATAAATGAGCCAAGCCGAACAATCTAAAGCTCGTCTCGTTTGGCTCGTTTAACAACCCTAGATACGGGTAGTCAAGAGTAAGAAGACTTTGGAGAGGATTTTTCATTTTCTTTTTCATAACTATTTCGTATATGTCTACTATATCTACATAGGACAATCAATTAGAAGCTCTTAAAGAGCTTGCTTCCAATAACAGTAGAGATAACAAATCTAAATACGGATCTCCCATCATATCCAACAAGTTATCGATCCCCTATTTCATAGAAAAGTGAAAAAACGCAAAGAAAGTAGAATGCCTTTTCAGTTACATCTAACCACAACATGTGAGATGGAAAATTATTCCTTATGATGGTTGTACACGTACAGACAAGAGAAATAAGAAATAAAAATGCGGCCCAACACGCTTCCCAAGATTGTCCGAAATCCAACCCCTCCTATCTCCGTCTGGCCGGAGGTATTACACCCGACATTGAGAATAATTTCTCATATAATATCTAGCCGAGCATACCGGATCTGCGGAACTCTGCATGCCCATTACCTTCTTCCAAAGAGTGCCTGCTTTCAGGCTGCCGAATAGGCCCATTTTTCTCTACGTAAAATGCTGTTTAATTATTTATCGGCATTTTAGGACTTTTGCCACATATGTAGCAGCTGTGAAGAAAAGAAAATGGCACACATATGATCGAATCAAGCAACTTTTTTTGAAGACGTTTTTTTTATTGCTGCTATTGATTCCCTTGACGAACGTTTTCATTTAAGAAAATAAAAAAAATAAAAAAAGTTTTTGCCAAAATACCCTGATATAAAAATCATCGAAGTATTTTATTGCCGGCATTGATTCATTTGAGTTCCTTTTGGAGAATGTTGGTGTTCATGTCTCATGGGCTTTCTTTTAGCTAGTACACATTTGTACCATGATCATGAATTAAAACTGGGCCATAACCTACGAGCAGTGCACGGCACAGGTTGGGCCCAATTTCAAATCCTATGTGTAAGGGACCAACAGCCCATAAGAAAAAGGGTAAATTACCTATCAAGCTTTTTCACTAAAATAACTTAAAGTTTTTATTACCGCAAAAAACCATAGAATATGGTTTCTAAGGGATTATTTTTCACTAAAATACCTCTTAAGCTGTTTTAGTATAATAAAAGGCTTTAAGGTATTTTAGTGTAAAAGCACGATAGCTGAGGTATTTTAGAGTAATTACCCTGTAAATCTTTTTATAAAAATAATACAATGACAACAACAACAAAAAATCCCATAAAAATAGTTAACTTGTAGCAGTTGGGGAAAATATGAAGAGTTGCCTTCCGACAAGTGAGCAGGCAATTCCAGAGAGATCCCAATCAAACAACCATGCAGCTGCCTGATCAAATCCACAGAGAGGACCATTGATTGCAGAAGCTTAGCATTTTAAGCCCATGCCAAAGCCCCACACTGATAACTACCTATTCATATATTGGCCCCACATCTACATTGCAAGCTTTTCACAGGGAAACAGATAGGGGAGTGTTGCGACCGTATGTTATCGACTATGATCTACTCTTCAGAGACGCGTGTCCTATACTGAGCAATCGACGGTTCAGGTGCTTGATTGTTTTGAAGTTCTAACATGGTTAGAAAAAACTTAATGATATTTTCGATCGAGAGTGCACATGCTCGGAAAGATGTCCGATGTAAGATATGCTTCATGCATACTTATCTGCTCCTCGAAAAGCCATAATTAGAGATTGATGTAACAAAAATCCGCAACGTTCCAGATATCAACAATCTAGAAAGCTCCTTCTGAGATTTTTGCCACGAAATTTAATGATATCAAGCAGGGACTATCCATACTCCGAAAACCATAACAGAAAGCTGATGTTGAATGATGTTTGCTCGTGATGTGCAAGCCCCTATCTTACCATTACATAAGCCATGTGTATTCAGGAAGCCCTTCATCGACTATGATTTGTAATCTCGGTCTCATGATATTTCGAAAAAATCAACAATCCAAATGCACCTTTAAAGATTTTTACCAGAGTCTCGTCTTGGAGACTCTGACGATTTCCAAATAAAAACTATATGTACTCATATAGTCATAACCATATGACACGCACATGACATGTACTCTTTCAATTCTTGTGGGTCACCCATATCTTTCATGCCTGTGGCGTTTATAGGTCCAGTCACTCACATGGTGAACTTGAAACGTTTATCTTATGTCTTATGTGCATACATTTAACATTCTTCAATAGCATGTTTTGCCGATCTACCAAGTAGGGACCAAATTCCAAGAAATAATGAAAAATCATTACTATTATAACTCAAACCTAGTCGGTAATTTTTCCTTATTTTTTTAAAAAGAAAATTCCAAAGGTAAAAAAAGCTCGACATAAGTTTTACCATTTGATTATTGAAATTTTAATATTTTGCTATCAATAAACATTTTATGTTCTTCAAGAAAAAAAGGAGAAATAAAAGACTATCCAAAATGAAAGAAAGAAAGCAGTTGTATGGGGTTTAGATTCGTCATGTGCATAACATGTGGTTAACGATAGTAAACCATAATCATGATCAACTAATGAACAAACTATGGAACAAAAGCTCGATGAAAAAAGTTGAGAAACCCAATTCTCGAATTTAGCTTTTCTCTTAATTAGTACTTGTTGCCGCTAAATATGTTCACAATTAAACCGGCTGGCACCCACAACTATAAATATGCGTAATTAGAACCAGCACACGTCTCCATACTTAATTAAATAATTAAGCCTTTTAGGAGAAAGGGAGAACAGTTTTTCCTTAATGAATTTCCGTCCACAAAGACATATTACCCGTCGACACGGAGTACTTTCAGCTTATATTACAGATTATTCATGCATAACGGAGCATCAATGAGCGTAACCATCGACAGATGACCGATATTCATTTAATTATCGTTATTACACATCGGATGCAGCCATATACAGTGATAATACGTATAAACCTAGGCTACCATTGAATACACGCTACGGTCGTTCTTCCGCCATTTTATAAGGGTTGGTTTATCTTGTTGGCCGATTCATAGGTATACAATCATTAAAGCTATGTAGTGACCTGAGTCAAGAATGCGGTTCTTGAAGGTTCACTAATGGGCTGGCACCCGAGCCTTTCCCCACGCTTGTCTAAAGCACATTGAAGTTATAAGCCTCCAACCCTTCTCCTAAGCATGTTTAAAGATGTCGTTTACCCCGACTCTGCCAAGAATCTGTAGAGTGTTTTCGTCACCCATCAGGATGGAAGCGCTCGCTTGTCAGGCGTTTTACAGATTTTCCCTGTCTAGGATAGACGAAGTTTATTGATTGTGGGGATTCTAATCTCCATGGACAAAACCGTTGTTAATTACCAACTGCTTTGAGATGAGAAAACCTCAGATTAACGGATCTTGCGGTCATGCGAACTCAATATGAAAGTGTGTGTATGAAAAAATTACAAATATGTTTCATTTCATTTTTTGTTTATTTATATTTTATATTATTTTTTCATTTTATTTTGAGAGGAGGAAAAACTTATCATTTCATTACATGATTGGCTATTTATAACCTTACACTTTGCATTTAGCCCCTTGGGCTTTACATAATTGGTTTTTAGCCTTTTCCATGTCCATATGCATATTTTTTTGCACATGAGCTATGGGTTTTATAAAAATTTGGCCTTTTGTCTATTTGCTTTTATATTTTCACATATATTTGCATACAAAACTTATTTATTATAAATTTCTTCTTCTTTTCTCTCTTTTCTTGATAGCCGGCCGGATTTGCTCGGACTTGAGGCAGTTTGAGATTGGACCCGTTTGCTTGGTCTGGATCCCAGGCTGACTGGGCTTGGGTTGACTTTGACTCTGCGGACTTGGACCTTTGACTTTGACCTTTTATTTTTGATTTTGATTTCGGCAGTGTTAGATATAGGTGCCCTGAACGGTACCTATATCTAACAATCTCCCACTTGCATTAAGGCCAATTACTGCAGTATCTCATACCCAACATCTCGAACAGCCTCTCAAACCACGCTTGAGAAATAGCCTTGGCGAATGGATCCACTGTGTTGTCCTTTATATCTACTCTCTGAACCTCGATCTTGTGGCGATCAATTATCTCCCAAAAAAAGTGATACCATCTCAGAATGTGTCTGGATCGCTGATGGGACCGGGGTTCTTTCGCTAACGCATAGCTCCATTATTGTCGCAATACAAGGGTATTGGATCTATAATGGGCGGAACGACACCAAGTTCTGAAATGAACTTCCGCATCCAGACAGCTTCTTTTGCAGTATTGTTGGCGGCGATATACTCAGCCTCCATCGTCAAGTCTGTGACAATATCCTGTTTGGAACTATTCCAACCACCGTCCCTCCGTAGAGGGTAAACACATAACCCGAGACAGACTTGCTGTCATCAATGTCACTTTGGAAGTTAGAATCAGTAAATGCCTCCATTTGGAGGCTATCATTACTATACACCAAGAACATTTCTTTAGTCATTCTCCAGTACTTGAGAATATTCTTCACTGCTATTTAATACTTCTCCCCTAGACTTGATTGATACATGCTTACCATATTGAGTGTGTAAGCTACATTTAGACTCGTACATAATATCCCATACATGATAGACCCTACCGTAGAAGCGTATGGCATTAAACTCATGTGATCCCTCTCCTCATCACTCTTAGGAGACATCTCTTTAGAGAGGGTGATTCCGTGGCATATAGTAGATTATCACGCTTGGAATCTTCCATACTAAAACTTTTTAGTATGGTGTCAATGTACCTGAACCGGGACAATCCCAAAATCCTTTTAAATCTATCTCTATAGATATTAATTTGCAGAATGTAGGATGCATCACCTAAATCCTTTATGGAGAACTTTTGTAATAAGAAAATCTTGACCGTTTGTAGTGTAGCGACATCATTTCTTATCAGAAGAATGTCATCCACATACAATATGAGGAATGTGACATCAATCCTTATAACCTTCTTCTAAATGCATGATTCATCTATATTTTTTATGAAGTCAAACTCTTTAACCGTCTCAAAGCAGATGTTCCAACTCCGTGATACCCGCTTTAGTCCATAAATGGTTTTAAGCAACTTTCACACTTTTTCGCTGCTCCTAATGTCAACGAAACCCTCCGGCTGAGTCATATATACGCATTCTTCTAAATCACCATTTAGAAATATGGTTTGATGTCCATTTGCCAAATTTCGTAATTATAGAATGCAACAATGACAAGTAGGATGCGGATATACTTAAGTTTAAGTATATCCACGGGAGAAAAGGTTTCGTCATAGTCTACACCTGGTCTTTGACGAAAACCCTTTACTACAAATCTAGCTTTATAGTTCTCCACCTTTCCATCTGCACCGATCTTCTTTTTGAAGATTCATTTGCCCCCAATGGGTTTTATCCTTTCAGGATCAACCTCCAAAGTTCATACATTTGTTGGTGTGCATGGAGTCTATCTCGGATCTCATAGCATCCATCCATTTCACAAAGTCACCACTCGTCATGGCTTGCTAAAAACTAGTAGGTTCATCATCTTCCATGATGCAATCCTTCCTGTCACCGTTTACGAGAAAACTGTAGTATCTCTCAGGTGGATAAGGTCGCCTACTAGATCTGCGGAGCGGCTGAGGCTCATCGGGCACTATTGAATCCTCAGGTTCCACTAAATATTCAGCTGTAATTTGCGGTTCTGGAACTTCTTTCAGTTCTACCAAGCTCTTACTAATTTCCTTTGCAAGAAATTCCTTCTCTAAGAAGGTGACATGTCGAGAAATAAACATCTTTTATTTCTCAATGTCGTAGAAAAGATACTCTCGCGAATGCTTGGGATATCCCATAAATTTGCACTCGATTTTGTCGGGATTCTACTTCTTTATATAAGCAGTACAACCCTATATCTTAACAAACTTAAAATATGATCTCTTTCTATTTCATATCTTATATGGAGTGGTATGCACGAACTTGGTTGGAACCTTATGTTCCTGTCCAAAACTTGGGCGCTCACACCAGGAGAGCAAGCTCCACAAAGCATATGCACTGCACGTGGGGTAAGCGCTAACCCTATGTGCGCTAGCACCACCCGTGCAATGCACGAGTGCGAGCACAGGCGCAAGCGCATGTGCAATGCACGGGTGCGAGCACAGACGCAAGGGCATGTGCAATGCACGTGGTGCAAATGCCAACCCTATGTGCACTAGCTCCAACTGTGCAATGCACCGGTGCAAGCGCATGCGCTAAGGTACGTGGAATGCATAGGCACAAGCGCATGCGCCAAGGATGAGCACTAGCTCGATCGCATACGCATGCATGCGCAATGCACGTGGAGCAAGCGCACCTTTACGGTGAATCGAACGCTTCAGAGTAGAGCCACTGCACTATTTGGAAAGAAAATCTTTCCCAATATTTTTCTAAACAGAAAGATCCTGAGATCAAACGATCCAACGGTGCTTAAGCACCACGAATTGATCAAAGATCAATTCTAATCTATCAATGAGATTTGAATAGGAACATGGGGAAATTATTTGCGACATCTAGAGACATACACAAGAGACAGAAGAAGAAAAAGACGACAGCCTCCAACTTTTCTTGGAAGCCCTAGCCGACTAGGTAGAAAAAATTATCTCCCTCTCTTTCTTCTCGAAGCTAAGGCTTCACAAGAACTTCGGTTTTTTGCATGAGATCAAAAGATCTTTGGGTTTATCTCCTTTTTATCAAAAGCCTAGGCTTTCATGAGGGAGTTGATCTCAAGATCTTGAGGGAAAAACCTAATTACTCCCTCCATCAAGATATGAAAACCCCCTCAAGAACAAGTCGACCGAAGGTTTAGCTTCATAGAACTTAAGTTCCCATCAGGAAACAAAAAAAATTAAACTTAAGTTTTAATGATCATAAAAATAAGATCTTTATAAATTCGATGACCAAAGGATCATTTTTACAGAATCTTAGGCTTTATAAAACTTAAGGTTAAGCATTCTGTCTAACATGGACCAAGAAAATAGAGCTCAAGCTCTTGAGCCTACGTGGGGCAAGAAAAATCTAGACACACGTCCGTTTGAACTAAGCGCATGTGCGCTATGTACGGTGCACATGCGCCAGCGCCAATGTTTCTTTCCCTAAAGCAATGCAAGCGCGCTACGCGTAATGCAAGCGCGCTAGCGCCATGTATCACATGAGCGCTACATGCAATGCATGTATGCCAGCGCCAACGTCAGCGCCAACTTTTGGATTAAGCACCACGTGCAATGCATGAGCTCAAGCGCACGTCAGTGCTAAGCCAGAACTTTAAGATTAACAAAAAATTGTAAGTGTTGAAGCACATGCTTCCTTAATGATCCTAGACTTAACAGAGAACAAAGTTCTCAACATTTGACCTATCCATCTAGATAGACTTTAGTTCTCAAATGAGACTAAAGTGTCCCTAGGCAAAGCCTATGGTCCCCAATGAGAAGTTGAGTCAAAATATTTGGCTGAAACTTAAGGTCAAAATAAAAGCTTGTACTTTCAAAACAAAAGATCTTATGGACCTCATAATATGAGAAATAAACATGAGTTCCCCCTGGTTGGAAAACCAAGATACCAACATAGGCATAATCAAGAAATCCTTGAGCAAAATATGAGATATATACGGATTTGGACTAATCCGCGCACTACGGGTGACGACGAAATTAGTCTCCGTATACGATCTAAGGGCAAACTAAATAAAAACAAAAAACACGACACATGAAGAAGCAACCTGGAGTGTAGAAAGTTGTTATCTTCATGATAACGTAATTAACCATAAGGGCTTGCGCCTGTAGGAAAAATGCGTCCTGCAATCATTAAAATTCTCACTCTGAGAAGGAATATGAAAGTCAGCTACATCGGTCACATCTGTTCAAACTTTCGATATATGGCGCTATAATCCCTTAGTTCTTTGGAGAGGTGAATGGATATACCAATGCATTTGCCTTCAGATTCAGGCAAGACTTTCTAACCCAACCGTCTCCATTTTTCGGCGGTAAACAGATTCTTGCACGTCTGGTAGGACAAATTTTCTCTTTCCACTCCACACTTTGTATGTCGTGTATTCTAGCGAACAAAATCACGGTTCCTATTCTCTTGGAGTTCTGAGTTTACAAGGAAGATTGAATCTGGTGCCTTCCCTCCTATGCAGATTTCAATGGCATTCTACAACAATTCCGACTCCAAAACCATCACACCTCAACTGATCTTCTCGGGGAAGATTATGGCCTCGTTGCTCAACATCCCAACAGCTTAGCTGATGCAGGAATGGAACGGGCTCCAGTTCGGACAGCTCCCTCGACTCCTCCCTACCAATGTGCCCCGACACTAAAAGAAGAAGTTCCAAAGAAGTCAGTCTTTGATAGGATGACCCCAAGCTTTGCAGACCCGTCTAAGAAGCTTGTGAAACTAGAAAACTCGGCATTCAAGAGGCTGACTCCTGCTATTCCCAAAGTACCAAAGGATTCCTTATCTGTAAGAAGGTCTGCCTTTGACAGGCTGGCTCCCAAAGTTCCTACACTTCTAAGGAAGTCAGTTTTTAAGCGGCTGACGCCCATTGAAGATCGAGATCCAAACAGGGGGCATGACAATGAATGTACCAAGCTGAAGAGGTCCCTGCTTCTTGGAGTGCTCGACGGCGTTACTAACACCGACTAAGGAAGGCCGGGGAATCACTCCATCAGGACAGGTTCCACCTACGTCCGACTCAACCACCGATGCGGCTGTCTTGACAGAACATAGCTTTGAGCCGCTAAAAATGGTCAGGCGAAATTTGCCTACCGCTGTCCTGAAAAAGTCTCTACCACCCGTGGGGGCGTTAAATGAACAAAAGCCAATGCTCCTACCACAACTTTCTTTGAGAATTTACAAGGTCTGGAAAGTTACCGTCGACATCGTCGAACTTTTCTTATATATGAAATTTCTTCGTGGCTCCGTCATTAACATCAATCCATCTTCGAAATCGAAAAAGCTCAAGAATCAGCCAAAGGTCGACAACTCAGCTTCCAAATCCAAAGCGGCTCTCCCTAAAAGACAAAGATCAAGAAGATCCCCATCGCCCAAGGTAAATACTAAGAGGCGAGACATCAAAATCCCTAGGCACGAGACGGAAATAACTCACACTGTGCATATGGTGCATGCCAATGAAAACAACGCTTCTACCAGTCATAGGCCTCATACTCGGCCCCTGACTGCGTTGCAAGCTCAAAGGCAGTAGGAGCTACAAGTGATGGCCATCCAAACAGCGGCACCTATCAGTCCACGCCTAAAGCATGCCCAGAGGATGAGCAAGAAAATCCGAAAGGGGAAAAACTAGACGTTGACTTATTAAAACGCGCTCTCGACAAAAAGGATGAAGAAGCGGCGGAAATGGCCGACAATATAAATAAGATGGCTCTTCTCCTATAGAAAATGTGTAGGATGATATTGTTCGCACCCATTTTAGGGTTCATCCAATGGATGCGATGCGACACGTGCAAAAGATGTGCGCATGGCTGTTCCCCTAATATTTAACCTAATAAAAGAGCAAAACTCTGTTGAATTTAATGAGGCAGCGCCTCACGTGCTCTCTACAAGGGCGCCAGTGCTAGAGCTACTCTTATAGGATGAAATCCTATGGTGGCGTCTCACGTGCTCTCCACGAGGGCACTAACGTCAGAGCCACTCTTATAGGATGAAATCCTATGGTGGCGCCTCACATGCTCCTAACGCGGACTCCGATATGCAAAGTACAGAAGAATTTATTACATAAGAGTTAAACTCTTAGATGGCGTCACACGTGCTCCTCATGCGGGCGCCAATGTGCAAAACACAGGAATACCCATCTTAAGAATTAAATTCTTAAGTGGCGCCCACGTGCACAACACATGAGCGCCAGTGCTCAGGTAGAATTAAATTCTATAATACTCTTTGTTAAACAGAGCCGTTAGATCAAAAATCCAATGGAGATGATAAATCATCAAAATATACAATCAAATTCTATTAGGAGAAAATATCTCCCATATCTTTCTAAATAAGAAAGATACTCTCGGTTGGATCAATGATCCAATAATAGAATAAAATTCTATTTTTGGATATATTCTCTCAATCTTTCCAAACAAAAAGATTGCTCCCTGTAAAACAGAGAACTCTTGGATTAAAAATCCAATGGTGATTAAAAACCACCACTTGATAGAATAAATTCTGTAAATGGGAGAATATTTCTCCAATCTTGTCAAAAACAAGAACAATATATTCTGTAAAACAGAAGTCCTTGAATCAAATATCCAACGGTGGGTAAAATTCTCCAAATCAATTTTGAGACCAATTAAATGAAATGGAATTTCTCAATGAGAGATTTTCTCAAAACCAATTAACAATTTGTCTCTACTATATAAAGGACCCGAGACTTCAAGTCTCATATAGAAAAAATCCCTCATAAGCTTCTGAAAAATACAGAAAGCTTCCAAAAACAACAGAGAATTCAATTCTCAGAGAGGAAACCTAGGTAAAAAAATATAGAGATAAAAAATATTTCTTTTATCTATTCTTAAAGAATTTAGTTGTTTCTCTGGATCAGATATCCACAAGACAAGTCTTCCACAAGTTGAGAATTTAATTCTCATCGGGAAAATCTTATTCTTGAGAATCAAAGATTTAGAAAAGAACTAAGTCCAAAAATAAAAACAAAAGAAAAAAGAACCTATAAAAGAACATAGTTCTTAAGCAAAAAACCTGATCCCGGAACTTCAAAAAAAACAAACAAAGATCTTGTTGATCATTAATGGTCAAAATGCCATTAACAGAGATTAATCTATAAAAAAGAAAAAAGACTAGCGCCTTACATGCTTCCCACGTGGTCGCCCTTTTAACAGCGCTTAGCGCCTCACGTGAAAGACACACGGGCGCCCAAAACAGAAGGCCACTGCCCCACGTAGAACACACGTGGGCGCTGAATAAAGTGCTTAGCATTCCACATACAGCTAAAACAGCTGAGTGCTTAGCACTGATTGGGTAGCGCCCAACGCCTCAAGTGCTCCTCACGTGGGCGCCACATAAAAAGTGCTTAGCACTCCATATGTAGCCAAAACGGCTGAGTGCTTAGCATTGATTGGACAGCGCCCAGCGCCGCACGTGCACCTCACGTGGGCGCCATAAGAAGCTCTTAGCACTTCACATTTAATCAAAATGACTAAAGTGTTCAACATTTGTTGGGCAACGCCTATGACTGAATACTTCACATGACATATATGTGAGCATCAGAGCTCAAATAAGTGCTTAGCACTTTTAAATAAAAAGAAAGGGCTGAACAAACAGAGCCCAAATAAGTGCTTAGCATTTTTGAATAAAAAAAAGACTAAGTAGACTAAGCCTAAATTAGCCGAGTCTTTGAAGTTTTCTTGCAGCTGAGCCCAAATGCTCTTTTGCTGGATCTCAAATAAAAATAATCCTAAAATGTTGTTAAGTTGATCTTAGTCTCAAACAAGACTAACGTATCCTTAGCGGAAACAAACTGAGTCCAAATGCTCACTTATAGATTTAAGTTGATCTTAATCTCAAACTGGATTAATGGTCCTTAAATCAAACAAAATATTTCTGAATTGTAGGAATAAACAACCTAAGTTCAAAATCCCGTCAAGCATATCCTTGACCCAAACCCAAATCTAAAATATACGGATTTGAATTGATCTGTGCCCTACGGGCGACGACATAAACTAGTCTCCGTATACAATCCACGGGCAACCAAAACCAACAAAACATACACACGACACGAAGTGAACTGCCGAAGCAGGAAAAAGTGGTTATCGCAATGCGGTAACGTAATTAACTGTAAGGGCTTGCGCATGTAGGGAAGAGCGTCCCCACAATAAAAAAAACCCTTCATAAAATGAGGGAAATCTGATAAAGTTTGCTACAACGGCCGCATCTATTCAAACCTCTGATATATGGTGCTATAAATCAACTTGGTATCTTCGGAGAGGTGGATAGATAAATCCAAATAGTATCTGCCCCCAAACTTAGGCAAGACGATATCACGACCCGGAAAAGGCACGTGACTGGCACTTGAATCATGTGAAGTTTATAGGACTTCACCTAATTCAAGTAAGCTAAAAGCCCAGAAATCTAAACCTTTTAAGGAAAATAGTGGAGGTGAAGTTTTGAAATAACGGTATAATGAAAACAAGTTCTTTCTTTAAAAGATAAGTAATAGTATACGAAAACACAATATTTTGTAGCTATCTTGAAAACATGTTTCGTCATTGAAAATTTCGACAGCACCTCCTTTGTAATTTTTAAACCGAAAACGGTACAAGCAATATAATAAAAGGAATCTCCAAGCGGGAGCTAGCTCTTTGCCGAATGGCAGAAACAACCATGCAAGATAATAAATATACAACGCCGAATGGCGAGGATCAAAATACAGAAAGAAAGTAAAGAAAAAAGCATCATCAAGAAAACAGAAAACAATAATAAATACAAGAGCGTGACTCTAAACCGAAAGAATATACAAACTGTGGTTTCTAAGTCTACTAAATATACATAGTCTGGTTGATAGAGTTTTAACTAGATACAACTGAATAATTATACAAATACAAATGGTGGACACGATGCAAGTGAACCCCACCTACCAAAACAATCACCCAGAAGCAAATGGAGTGCCAGCGAAGCCGCTACGGAACTTGTTCGGCTAAACTTGCAAGAAAACTGTGGCTAAACCTGCAAGAAAACTGTAAGTTGCCAACTCGTGAGTAGAAGACATCATCGAGTAGAAACTGAATGTATGACTATCTCCTAGGTCATACAAAATAATAATAGTAATAAAAGACGTCAAGTGATACTAAGGGTGATAGTAAGCATAAGTGTGAAACCCATATACTCGTGTCTGTGTCAGAAGATAATAACATGTCATATGTATAATGTATGAACGCATCACTCAACGTGTGTCCAACAACGACACACAAAATCATGATAAAACCTGAGTGCCAAGCATCGACACTCGAAAACATCATGAAAGCCATGTCCATCAGCAACACATAATTCTCATATCTCGGGCTCCGTCTATCCGATCGGCCCCATATCATCTGATCTCATGACTACGGTCGGTATCCTCCGGATGTCCACCGAGCCAAATATCACCGGTCGGTAGTGCTCCTCTGCCGGGCTCAACGTCTTAATTTCTATACGTCCTTCTTGCCCCGGGGTACCGCACCGGGTCCACCATGTACCCATAGTCGGTGTTGCCTCACTCCTCGAGTCGGATAATCATATATCATATATGCTCCAGAACCGAGAAATCTCACGGTGGACACCACACATCATATCAAGGGAAAATCATATTTTTTAAAAGGAGCATAAGTTTTCAAATTCACACGCGGTTTCCCAAATCCAGAAATCTCATGAAAATCGAAATCTCATAATCATGAGTGAATAAGTAAACAATGAATACCGGCATAAAGCCCTCAACAGTGCATAAACAGAATGTACATATGAATGCATGCAGCATCTAAGTAAGGAATGCAAAGTCTAAAACTAGCATGATATCATGAATGCTAAACAACACTATTAAGCTACCATTTATAAGGTTATACAATGAAGTGATGGTTCTCTATTGTGTACGTGGCATGGCAATTACCGATGATGACGTGTGTGAGCCGGCAAGCAAGTGTACGTGCAACATACGCATCATCGGTAATGGTGCATGTGTCCTAACAGGCGAGATCATAACAGGAAATAAACAGTAAATGCAACACTATAAGATATATATATCTATATACAAGCCATACAGTTATCGTAATTGAAAATAGTACGAATCGTTGTTTTTAGAAAAGTAGGGGATATGATGTTTTTAAGAAAAGAGATATTAGTTTGAAAATCCGTAGCGCCCTTCGGGTTGCTCTTGAAAATACCTACGATTCATTAGTTTTGAAGATAGGTATGACTCGAGTCTAATCTAACATCTACCTAAGCAACTAGAAGACTAACTAAGAACCGAGTCGAAAGTGAAAAGAAATCTATACTTATCCGAGTCGATATATCTAGTAGTCGGTGATCCAGCATCATAGTATCACGTATAGTATAATCCATCGTACGACATCCTCGAGTCAAGAGTGCGGATCAATCATATATATATATATATATATCGTATAGTATAGTCCGTCGTACGGCATCCTCAAAATCGAAGGTACGGGTCAATATCATGTATATATCAAATTTCGTATGGTATCATCCGTCGTATTATATCATAATCAAGGGTATGGATCTAAGGTCACGTACATTCTATTATATCATCAAGTCGTATGTTATCGCATGACACGTATATATCGCCCAACGATCCTTTTTATATCATATCAGATACGGTGTCTCAACTCAATCACATATCATAACCTCACAACATCGTGCCCGATCATATTGACTCATATCCATATAACATAATATAATATCCTCATCTCACGTGTGTGTGTGTCTATATATATATATATATATATATATATATATATATATATATATATATATGAACAGACACACACACCTATATACACACACATACACACACATATATACTAAGTGTATGTGTGCGTGTGTGTAACAACATATAACCTAAGTTTCACGACTATGGTAAATAAAGCTAAGGTATGTCTTCCTATGAGTACGCTTATTCTAGTCCTACAGTCTCATAAAACCCTGTTTACTAAGTATCCAACTCGTATTAACATATAGATATAAAATACAAATATCCTACTCTACGGTTGTGGGGGTGCTATACGCTATCCACCCGACTTCCCCCGTTGATATATATCTACTCACCTCGATCCTCACTTGCTGAAGTCGATGACGCCACGCTCTCCCTTGTCGTCCGAAGTCCACGCAAAGGTACCTACAGTTTCAAGCACATCGTATCGTAAACAAGAACCGCATATGAAAACCGACATGGCACGAGGAGTGCACATAGGTTAGAATCTATGGCCTACGCATGTAAAACAATCAACTAACCCTCGTCGTTGACGTACAAATGTCCAACGACCAATTCCAAATTCAAATACCAAAAACCAAGTTTTAGAAATCGGAAAAACATTGCCAAAATCAACATCAAAATGCGCAGATTTTTGCTCAGGTATATTGGGACAAATCTAACAATACAGAGGCTAAGTCATAAGGAAAGTAAGTTACAGGAAAAATCCCAACACCAATGCCCAAAATTTGCCCGGCGAGATTGCTAAATAACCCGGTGTCGCCGGTCAAACTATGAAGGTTTGGTCTCGTATTTCTGTGGTGGTCATCTAGTGGTCCTACTAGGCCAATATACTTGTTTGATTTTCTCAGAAACATCCCAAGTTGCTCCAGATTTCCTGTAGTCCTCAAAACCACAAAACTGACATCGGAACACTTCTTACTCAAGTCTTGGGATTTTACCACACTCAGTTGGTCCAGAATTCATACACTAGAAGGGTTGAAAACTATCTAATCCTCATACACACCATCATAACTCATAATCACCCTTAACCTCATCTTGGAAATTTCCAAGATCACTAAACCATAATAGATAAACTCTAAACTACAATAAGACATAAAGAAACTAAATTTCTAAACCAAGGGTGTAGGATTTACCTCATGGAGCAACTAAGGAAAAACCCTAGATGATACCAAGTGCTCAAAGTCCAATCTTGATCTACCCAAGGTGTTTGTAGTGAGGTTTAGAGTGATTTTTGTGAAGGGAGCATGGGGTTTTGGTGTGGATTTGTAGATGATTTGGGGTGGTAGAGGAGGTGATGGAGGATGAAGGAGGAGGAGAAGAAGAAATGAAGAGGAGGAATGAGGAGATGAGGAAATAAGTGGAATGACTCATGACCTAGAACCTGCTCTCCCTCTCTCTCTCCCTCTCTCTCTCACCCATGCTCTCAAGGTCCCCACCCTCTCCAAATATCTTCCTTTTCTTTTCTATTAAAACCCAAAACCATGCAAAGCAACTAAAGAATTTAAAACTATGGTTCAAAAAAATGTAACAAGTGATGCAACATGATTTGTTGCATGTCATGAACATAAACAAGATTAATGCATAATTAGTGAAATATTAATCAAGTTTAGTATTAAACTGGTATACAAATAATTGTATAAAAATTTATAAAATATCCAAATCACATAATTTCTTTCAAAATCAATACATCATATTAATTTTTCAAACTATCAGTATATAATTATACCATTTCGTTAAAACTAATTTCCATAATTTTATAATATTCATAAAATTTAGTATTTTATTTATTTAAATTCCAAAAATAATAGTTTATTTTTCTGAAATGTTACAGACGATCTATCCCAGTTCGTCTCTATTTTCGGCGGTGAATAATGGCTTAAGGCCATCGCATGCAAAATACATGCGTATGGTAAATGCTATTGCATGTAAAACACGTGCAAAGTGTGCATATGGCAAATGCCATCGCATGTGTTGCGACATGTGCAAATCACGTGCGCATGGCAAAGGCCATCATATGCTGTGTGACACGTGTAAGACACATGCGCATGGCAAAGGCCATCACATATACTTGACTAAGTCATTGTTAGAAGAAAATCTTCTATCAGTTAATAAAATTAACAAAAATAATTAAAATTGATCTTGGGATCAATTATCCAACGGTGCGCACGCATCTTAAATTGATATAAATCAATTAAATCTGTTTGTTAATAACAAAATTAACAAAATAATCAAAATCGATCTTTGGATTAATGATCCAATGGTGCACATGTCACCTTTAATTGATATGAATTAATCAAGATCAAATTGAGATTAAAACTCGCCCGATTGTTGGGAACAAACCCTAACAATTCGTTTCATAAAAATAGGAGCCCCCCTCACAATGAAAAGGGGCTTTTGGATCTTTTTTGGATTCTCTGAGCTTTTGTCCTCCTCTCTAAAAAAAGAACCGAAGTTCTCAAAGAAGAAGAAACCCTAGTCAACTAGCTAATAAAAAGAAGAAGATGCTCACTCTTTTAGAAAAAAACTAGTGCTTTTAAGAATGAAACTAGTGCTTCTCAAAATAAATTAAAGATCAAACGATCTTAGAATTTATCTCTCTTATACAAAAAACCGTTGCTTTCATGAGAGATCTATTCTAAAATCCAAGACTTTAGACAAAACCCTTATAAAAGGAAGATCACAAAAACACAGATCGAAGATAGTGTTTCTTTTGAAAGTTTTAACTTTCATTGAATTTAAATGTGCCATAAAAATGCACTTTAAATCAAACAATAGAGATCTCAATCTCTTTGAAAGCCAAAACTTTCTGTATCATAGTGCGCACTCTGGTTTAAGGTGTGAAGTATGGACGTACGCGTCACATGATATGCACGTGCGCACTTCATACAGATACGCGTCACGTGATATGCATATCATGTGCACACTTTATACAGATGCGCGTCATGTGATACTCACGTGCACACTTTATATAAATGCGTGTCATGTGATATTCTCATGCGCACTCCCCCATATGTAAAGATGCATGCGCGTCCCGTGATGTACACGTGCGCGTTAATTGAACCCAGTCAAATGCGTGCCACGTGATATTCACGTGCACACTTCTTGAATGAAACTGCATGCGCATCCCATAGCCATGTGTACCACGCATGGATGCATACCCCATATTCATGTATACCCCTCCGAAAGGGAAAAGTATGAATCCCCTATGCGAAGCACGTGCGCACAATACCATACCCATGCGCACATGAACAACAAGCCATAGCTTGGATATTTAGCTAATATATACCATGTATAGAAGCTTCTGCTTCACAATTAAGTTGATCTTAGTTTACAACAAGACCAACAATCCTTTTAAGTTGATCTTAATCTCATATACGGCTAACGGTCCTTAATCAGAACCTAAGTTGATCTTAGTCTACAACAAGGCTAACGATCCTTAGATAAAAACAAATATCTCGTGAACTGATGGATCCCATCACGATGAGAAATGCTATCTACTTTCAAATCTCAAACCTAATATATAGATTTGGACTAATTCACGCCCTACGGGCGACGACATAAATTAGTCTCCATACACAATCTAAGGGCAACCCCAAATAAACAAAAAACATGACATACAAAGATTTCTAGAGTAGAAAAAAATGTTATTGCGCTGCGATAACGTAATTAACTGCAGGGGCTTGCGCCTGCAGGAAAAAGCATCCCCACAATCAAAATCCCCTCACATATGAGGGGGAATCTGATAAAGTCTGCTACAACGGTCGCATCCACAAAACCTCCAATATACGGTACCATAAATCAACTTGGTATCTTCGGAGAGGTGGACGGATGTGTTCCATATAGTATCTGCTCCCGCATTCAGTCTAGACTTCCTTCCAATGTCTCAGTCCGGTTTCCGACGGTAAACAGATTCCGGCATGCCCGGTGGGACTTTTTTCTCTTTCCACTCCACGCTTTGTGTGTCGTATTTGCAAACAAAATCGCGGTATATATATGTTTATGATTGCTTTTCGATTTTGGGATATTGAAGCTGGTGTTCTTCTTCCTATCTGATCTCAATGGCATTCCGCAACTGCAAATGCAAATCTGGTTCCAACACTTCCGCACCTCAACCGATCATGTCTGGTCAGTTCATGGCCCCACTACTGTGCATTCCGATGGCTCAGGTCCAACAGACTTTGAATGGGCTCCAGTTCGGAAAATTTCCTCCACTCCCCACTATTGGTGCCTCAACGCCGAGGGAGAAAATCCCAAGAAAGTCGGTCTTTGATAGGTTGGCTACTGTCTCCGCAAGTTTTGACGACAAACCTGCCAAATCTAAAAGCTCGATATTCGGCAGATTGGGCTTGTGTTCGGTGGGCCCACCTGAAAAGAAGTACGTGATATCCAAGAAAGCGGTCTTCGAGAGGCTAGCCCTCCTGACTTCTTAGTCACTTAAGGATCCTGCACTCCCAAGGCGATCCGTCTTCAGCAGATTGGCCCTTCAGATTACTTATCCAACAGCCACGAGGGTATCTGTGTTCAAGCGCTTGGCACCGGTGATGTCTTCAAGCAACACAAGGGGTATACTGAAGAATCTCCTAAAGCTGAAGAAGCTCCCGTTAGGAGAGCTGCTCGACGTCGCTACTGGCATCGGCAAAGACAGGCGGGAGGTAGTTCTCCGTCCAGCCTAACACCACCGGCCCTTATGCCAATCGTTCACGCTGCTATACTAACGGGAACAGCTTCGAACCCTTGAATATGGTAAAGCACAACTCGCCCACCGCTGTGCTCAAGACCTCTTACCGCCTATGGAGATGCTAGGGGAGTCCGCGTCTGTATGCTCACCCCCACGACTGTCCTCGACGATCCATAAGATATGGTAGGAAGTTCAAGGGTCCACCATCGATCCGAGCTATTCTCATTGGGTCAAGAAGCTGAAGAGTCAACTTCGTCGTGGCAACTCTCCTCCCGATACAAAGTTTTCTTTCTTAAAAAGTAGTTCACGGACATATACAATTTTTTTTCAGGTTTCATTTTGAAATGGATAGAAACTTGGAATTTGAAATTAAATACGGGTAAATTTTCGGTCTCGAAACTAAAACATCATCTAATCTAGTTCTAGTGTTTGGTTTGGCTCTGATACCATTAAAAGGGTTAGTCAGCGCAGCAGAAACTGGCCATGGCGCCCATAGGTCACTCGGCAGCTACTTTTTATGTAGTCCCCTTGTTAAGGACTGCAACCTGCCAGACCATATAATTACACGGGGCACCCTGAGGGGTATAAGCCTGCGCTTTGCCACTACTGTCATACACTAAGAACCTTCTATGGGTCCACATCCCTACCTAGTAGTTCTGATATCATTGAAAGTTCCTAATGCCATTGCTGCTATAACCACGGCCAATGCGGAATCGAAAAACAAAAATTTACAGGAGCTTTAGAAACTAATCCCTAGCAATCTTTCCAAATACTAAACTAGCAACATAAGCATGCAATGTTTATAGATATTACAACTTTTGTTGCGTGTCTACCCAATCATGGAAGACCCCTCCAAGCTCCTCGTAGGCCGTCGGGAACAAGCTTGAGAGTCGACCTCTCTTGCCGAAGATGATCCACCCAAGGGAGCCGATCCAAGCTCCAACTTCACCTAGTGAAACAATCGACGCTCCAACCTTGCTAGAAATGGAGAGTGTTCCCGCCAAAATTTCTACGCAAAGGAGCCCAAGGTATCAAATGGCAGCGATACGCTTAAGGAAATGTGAACCAGTATCTTCCGGGCTGTTTTTTGACAAACTCCCGAATGAGAAACAGATAAATTCTGATGGTATCGAAAGCGGATCGAAAATCCCTTCGATTTGATATATTATGGGCCTCGTAATTCATCCGGGATCAAAAGTTATGAGGCATTACGTGTCCGCACGTAATGGGCCTTTAAAAACCCGCTGGAGGAGTTAAAAGATATAATAAAAACTCGGAAAAGACTCCAATGGGGCATCACGTGCTCACACGTGACTATGGGTCACATGCAGACACGTGATGGGCTTTTAAAGCCTCTAAAATAATGAATAGAATTTAATTCTAAAAGTCAGAAATTACCTCAACGAGGTATCACGTGTTTACACGTGACCAATGGTCACGTGTTGACACGTGATGGTTAAAACTGAAACATAAATAAGCGGCTGAGAAAGGAACCCAATTGGGGGTCACGTGCTCACACGTGACCAAAGGTCACGTGCCAGCACGTGACTGGCTTTAAAAGCCTTATAATTTAATAGAATTAAATTCTAAAAGTTCTGAATCTTTCCAAATGAAAAAGAATTATAGGAACCGTTGGATTAAAGATCCAAGGGTGATTAAAAATCACCAATTTATGGAAAAATCTTAAATAAGGAAAGATTCCCCCTAAATCTAACCGAGATAACAAATAGAATATCATTTGGATTTAAAATCAATGGTGAATAAAATTCACTTAACAATCTAAAGGCCCAGATTAATGATGAATGCAAATCAAATCTCTCAACATACAAATCAAATCTCTTAATGAGAAATTTGCTAAACAAATTGATTCTCTGCCTTCTCCTATAAATAGGAGCCAAGAAGAGAAGAGAAGGGATCTACTTTTTTGAGAGAAAAATAGAGAGGAGAATTTAATTCTCAAGAGGGAAGAAAAGAAAGGAGAATTTAATTCTCAACAAAGAAAACCCTAGGTAAGAAAAGGGAAAAAGATAAACTTCAAACAGAGAATTTAATTCTCAAAATCCAAGAGTTTAACTCTTATACAAAAAGAACTTAGTTCTTCTTCTGGTTTAAGATCTGCACAGAGCACATCTCCCCATAACTTGAGAATTTAATTCTCATCGGGTCGAGATCCTGCCATGCAGATCCTAAACTTAGAAGGGGAATTGAGTTTTGAGAATTAATTCTCCTAAAAACAAAACTAGGGTTTAACCCCAATCAAGAATTTAATTCTTTTACATATCTGGGAATTTAATTCCTTTAAAAAGAAATCAGGGTTTCATCCTAAATAGGAATTCAATTCTTAAAAGATCTCTGTTCATGAAAAGAACTAGGGTCACGTGCCCCCACGTGACCCTTGAAAAGATCCCCTGCAAAGAACTTTGAAGCATCACCCCACGTGCTCCCACGTGACTCCCAGAACGCAGAAAGAAAAAGCAAAGGGAATGAAAGCTTTGGGCGCTCTCACGTGTTATCACGTGACCCCTCAGCAAATGCTTTAACAATTGGCGCACAGATCCCTATCACGTGCCAACACGTGATGCTCTAAAATAAAAATAAAAGCGTTTAACACTTGTTTGCAGAACAAAATAAAGGGGATCTGGCCCCACTTTTTGATGCCATCACGTGCTCCCACGTGACTCCCAAAACGCAGAAAGAAAGATCAATGGAAATGAAGGCTTTGGGCGCTCTCACGTGTTTATCACGTGACCCCTTAGCAAAGGTTCTAACAGTCAGCGCATAAATCCCCAACACGTGTCAACACGTGATGCTCGAAATAAAAAGGAAAAGTGTTTAACGCTTATTCACAGATTTGAGGATAAAACAAAGGAGATGTGGCTCCGCATTTAGGGCGCCCTCACGTGTCACCACGTGACCCCTAATGAGCATTCCAACAGACCAGAGCGGGGGCCTCCATCACGTGCTCACACGTGATGGACGTCAGAATTAAAAGAGTTAAAACACTGATCTGCAGAATAAGATAAGGGAAATCAGGGCGCTCTCACGTGTCCACACGTGACCCCTCTCCCCTTAGTGTTTAACACTAATCTGAAGACTTTGTTCCCAGTGTTTAACACTGATTTGCTTTAGTGTTTAACACTAATTTGAAATCTCTGATCACCAGTGTTTAACACTGATTTGCTTTAGTGTTTAACACTAATTTGAAAGCCCTGTTGCTAGTGTTTAACACTGGTTATCTTTTAGTGTTAAACACTAACTTGCTAATCTTATTCCCAGTGTTCAACATTGTTGGTCTTTAGTGTTCAACACTATCTTTAGCCCAATTGGCTAAGTTTCTAGAGGCAAAGCCTCTCCTTCAATGGACCGACAGAGGGCCAATATTTCAAACATAATTGGACTTGGCCCAAACTGGCCGTAAGTCCTCAAATCATATTGAACTGAGCACATCTGCTCTTTCAACCAACTCATTGGTTCAAGGGTACATCTCTGAACTCCTCTGATATTTGTCGTTGTAATCCTTCAACGTCTTCAGAGAGGTGACGGGTCCCGACAACCACACATCAACACGGACTGTGGGGTCCTTAAACTCATGGACTTATGCGTCCTTAAACCAAGATACGGACTGTGGGGTCCTTAAACCCGCGGACTTATGCGTCCTTAAACTAACGGACTAATGCGTCCTTAAACACACCCATATGGACTGTGGGGTCCTTAAACCCATGGACTTATGCGTCCTTAAACTACCAATGGACTTATGCGTCCTTACACTACCGATGGACCACCACGTCCCTAAACTGGCGATGGACCACTATGTCCTTAAACTGGTATTGGACCACCAAGTCCCTAAACTGGCAATGGACCACTATGTCCCTAAACTGGAACAATAGAGCCCAAATGCTCTTTTGTCGGATCTAAACGATCCCGTTAAGTCGATCTTAGTCCTAAACTGGACTAACGTATCCTTAACAACCGTTTAAGTTGATCTTAGCCTCAAATATGGCTAACGTATCTTTAAACCTTCAAACAGACTTTAGTCCCAAATTGGACTATGGATCACCCAACCAACTTTGGTCCAAGGGTACATCTCTGAACTCCTCTGACACCTGTCGTTGTAATCCTTCAACGTCGTCAGAGAGGTGACGGGTCCCGACGGCCATACATTCAATGGACCACTATGTCCCTAAACTGGAACAATAGAGCCTAAATGCTCTTTTGTCGGATCTAAACGATCCCGTTAAGTTGATCTTAGTCCCAAACTGGACTAACGTATCCTTAACAAACGTTTGAGTTGATCTTAGCCTCAAATATGGCTAACGTATCCTCAAACCAAAACCCCAAACCCAAATCTAAGAAAATACGGATTTGGACTAATCCGCGCCCTACGGGCGACAACATAAATTAGTCTCCGTATACAATCCACGGGCAACCACAAACAAAACAAACACCCACGACACGAAGTGACCAGCTGGAGAAGGAGAAAGTTGTTACCGCGATGCGGTAGCGTAATTAACTGCAGGGGCTTGCACCTGCAGGGAAGAGCGTCCCCACAATCAAAAACCCCTCGAACGAGGGGGAATCTGACGAAGTCTGCTACATCGGCCGCATCCGTCTAAACCTTCGATACACGGTGCCATAAATCAACTTGGCATCTTCGGAGAGGTGGACGGATAAAACCAATTACCATCTGCCCCGAACCTCAGGCGAGAACACCCATGTCTCGGCCGTCTTTCGGAGGGGAACAGAGAGTGGGGATGTAGGAATTTTCCACTATCATTTTCACTTTCAAACTCAAGCTCAAGAGAGCAAATGAAGAAGAAGGAGGAGGAGGATGAAGAAATAGCCATAAGACAAATGAACTGAGTGTGGAATGAAAGAAAGAATGGCTTCATATTATTTTTCCACACTCAAAATAAAATATCATATGGATTTTTCCTTTAAACAAATGAAGCCCATCCTTTACTACATGTCCACAACCATACCCAAAGCCACCTCACCCTCCACCTCATTTTCAATTGATTTTCTAAAAAGAAAATCAAGTAATGAGGTGTCCTCCTTTTAAAAGTATTCCGTATAAATACGGAATACAACCTGGTATACGTATCGAAATATATATACGCGTATCCATATAAAAATACAAATAGCCAAGAGAGATAAAATGAATAGTGAACAATAATACTAGAATATATATATATATATATAATATAAATTATTAAATCAATACTTGGTTTAATAATGCGGCTTAATCTTAAGCCGGATAGTATTATTAATTGCCTGATTAAAGTCCGTGTAGCCTGTAAACGTATTTAATCAGACCCCTGTATGTATCAACACACGCCATTTACATCATATCGCCTGAATCGGGAAAACCCTCAGTATGGGACTCTAAAGGCTCGACAATACACTGGTAGCGAGTTACTGGATAAATCCATAAGCACAAGCACATCAACGACACTAGTTGTACGTAATGGCTACCCATGTATATGCCATAAGGGAGGTCAACAATCAAGTCTGTCCATACCCTATAGAGCCTGAATGTGAAAATCTCCGTACAGTCCAGTCTCTTTGTATAAGAGTATTGCATAATGGGTATAGGGGTGGATAACGTCAGACCCCTAACATGTCGAAGTCAAGCTCTGAAAGTGTGTCTTAGCACCTCTACCAGGTTTCCACATGCATCAAGTATGCAATTTTTAAAAATTTAGAGGTTTAAGCTACACTAACCTAGAATCGAACTAGAGAATTAGGGTTTCTATGCATGTAAACAAACTTTACACTAAGTGAATAGAGAAAACAACCTTTGTAGACCGGTCCTTCACTTCTAAAGCTCCAAACAGTAGTCCCTTAGCTCTAAGTAGTGATCCCTATAACTCTTCTTATGCTCCACTTGGTGAAAAGAACGAGCTTACTTCGTCGTCTTCGAAGCCGAAGATGATCCACCTTAAAGTTACTCTAACTCAAGCTACCTCTTCACTAATCAAGAAATTAGTGAAGCAAACAACCTAATCTTATGGGCTAGATGAGAGTAGGTGATGAAGTAGGAATTTTTCTCACTTTAGAACTCACTTTTTCTTTTTCTTTTCTCACCTCATGAAAAGCTAGAGAGCAAAAATGAGATGAAAAAGAAGATGAACTAGGGTGAGGGAAATATCTCAAGTGATAATTAGAGAGTTAACCATGGGCTAAAGATAATAATTGGGTTATAAAATATCTAGAGTAAAACAAAAATTAGTGGGGTGAGTCATGACTTCTACATGCTTCTACAAGCATCTTAAGCCATGTTCATTTCCACCTAATTTTTGAATTACTCTTAATAAATAAATACCCTAATTATCTTTAGTTTTGGTGTGAGTCTCATACACTCATGTCCAATGTATTATCCACCATGACACAATATATAAATACATATATTAATATATATCACATATATATTAAATGTATTTCAAAGAGAAGAAGTTCTTTAAGTGAGCACAATATTAGTTAATATATATTAATATATCAAATATAAAAATATATATCAAATTATTAAATCAACACTTGATTCAATAATCCAGTTATATCATATATAACCGACTAATATCATTTATATGTATATCACATATAACATATCATTGAATCAACACTTGATTCAACAATCCTGTTATATCACATATAACCTAACCGATATCACATATTGTGAGATTAGAATACGGTATCACATATGTTAGTGTATATGCCCTAGGGGCCATTATTGTATCATACTAGTTTGTATATTACTTAATGGAAGCTTGGGATATTCACATGTATATAACAGTCTTGCTAAATATGGTAGTATGCTACTTGGTTTTTCTATCTTAATATGTGAGTATACGTATTGATAGAGCTCTTAGGATCTTGCTTAACTACCAGCGTTGTGATGGCAGTCACACTAGTGGGGGCTGGGTAGTCTACAAGCACATCCTTATTCTGGTCCCTAGTCGTTGGATTATCGAAACAGGGCATCGATACTCCGGAGTAGACTAGTGTGTACGCTTCTCATCCCAGTTGGGGAGATGGTCTGTCCCACAGCCGTCAGTACGTCATACTAGAGATAGTATACAGGTGCTCGTTGGGTTACGGGTACACCGGACAGGACTCACAGGGAACTGTTGGTTGGTTTTATACCAGTCGTCAGTTAACAGTTCCCAGGTGACATGAGTACAGCATAGTACGCAGACTTGACACTGCTACTTCGCCTCGAGTGTGTCCCACTGTTCTTAGATTGCTACTCTACCACGGCTCAAAGTAGTCGTGCAAACAGGTAGCAGTTGGGTGCAGTCCCGAGCACTTGGAGGCAGTGGCGGTTAAACAGGATTCGTCTCTCCCGGTATTGGGGGTTGATATCGCGCTGTGTCAGAGAGCCATTACGCAAAGTCCCTGGCCAGGGCAAGCGAGATTTGCTGGTAGGTTCCAGTAGTTTCTTAGGGTGTAATGAGCTTCACTCCGACACGACTTATACCGCTATTAGGGGACTGACGCTTGCCGCCCCCTAGGCCCGATATACGATAGTCTTAGACGAACAGACCGGACTGTACGGAGATTGTCACATCAGACTCAGTAGGAGTTCGGATGGGTTTCCTCATCGGCCTTCTTATCGACATCTACCTGGGGACCGTTATGTACAGCTAGTGCCGCTTGCGGTCTGTGGTTAAACCCACTGCCAGCGTAGTAGTCGAGTCTCTAGAGTCCCACACAGAGAGTTTCCCTACTCCAGGCGAAACGATATAGAGGTCGTATGGTTTTACGACAAGGGTTCGGACGCATGCGTGTGTTTATGCACGTACGACTTTCGGACAGTTTTTACTAGTCGTCTTTGATTTAAGCCAGTTTCTAGTATCCGGTTATTGGATTTATACAGTCTAAAGTTTTTCCGTGTTTTCACGAATAGGAGGGGCGTTCTCGTAATTGCGCGAGAAGCTTCTTGAAGATGGTGACTTGGGGGTTAAGGTGGCATATGCATTAAATGGGATTAGTGAGTCATATGAGTGATTCATCCATGTCATTAATGCATCATAAATGCTTAATGACTCATGGAGATGAATCACCCTTAGATATTTATCAAGCATGATGATTAATCATTCATTTTCTTTTATTGGATAAATTATTATGCTTGATATATATTATGATAGCTCATTTTCTCATCTCATTCTTTTGTTCACTTTCTCTCTCCTCAAGCTCTCCCTCTTCAAACCCTAATCCTCCCCTCTCATGTGTTGAGTATAAGGATTAGATTAGACTACTTAATCCTTAACCATTCTCTATATCACCTAGGTTGCTTAGATTAGCGATTTAAGAAACCTAGTTACCTCTAGTTTGAGGTGAAGCTTGTAGTAAAGCTCTCGGGTGGATCTTCTACTACTTAGAGAAGGCCGGAGAGGACGTGGAGAACGACAAGACGAAGGACTCGGATCTTTAGGTATAATCACTTTTCATAGTAGTTGTTAACTCCTATGTTTGTTGTTAGTTATTGTTTATGCAAAGATTCTCGGTTAGTCGATGTTTACGCTTTAAACAAGATTGTTTTTCATTATTCCGCCTCCCCGCAAGTCGTGGGGTGTTGTACATCGACTTACAACATACACGTATTTAATCAAGCTCTCGCACATATCACCATATGTGCCCTACTTCGTTTCGCTTGAGCTAAGAAACCTCTGTGTAGGACTCTAAAAACTCATCAATATGCCAGCAGTAGGTAATGATCACATCAGTCACCCACAAGCCGTCAGCGGTACTAGCTGCACGTAATGGCTACCCAGGTATTGAGCGAATAAAAGATCAACAAGTAAGCTTGTCCAAACTCCCGCAAAGCCTATAAGTAACACTTACCGTACAGTTCGGTCTCTTCGTCTGATATGTCGCATATCAAGTCTAGGGGTGGAATCTTCAGACCCCAGTAACTTGATAAGTCATGTCGATGTGTGGCCTATAACCGTTCAAGAAACTACTGATAACACTTATCAGTAAATCTCATCAGCCCTAGCCAGAGACTTGCTGTTATAGCCAATCGAGTATAGCACAACATCAACTCCCAATACCGGGAGAGACGAAACCCCTCCTATCGCTCATTGCCTCCATGTGGCTCGGGACTGTACCCAAAATCCACCTGTTTGCACGATTCCATTGAGCCGTGATAGGGAGGAAATCAAACCACAGTGGGAACCACACAAGATTCTATGACGATCTCGGGTCTATAGACTAACCTATGCCAGTTTCACCAGAGAACTGCCATCTGACGATAGGTATAGTACCATTTAGGAGTTCTCGACGAGTCCTATTCAGTGTACCCATTCTCTAATGCGCACCTGTGTACAATCTTTGATTTCAAACACCAATGGTTGTGGGATCAACCATCGCCCCCATACAGGGTCAAGAAATGTACACACTAGTCTACTCTGGAATATTGATTCCCTGGCTTGATACTCCCTCGACTAGGAACTGTTAAAGGATGTGCTTGCGGACTACACAAGCCCCACTAGTATGATCTGCATCATAGTCCTGGTAGTCAAGCATACATCCTAAAAGCTTTATCAACATGTATCAGAGAGACAATATAATAATACTAGTGTACATGTTAAGATAAAGAGCAACCGGATAGTATACTATTATATCGAGCAAGAAAGTCCTCTCTATATATGTCCAAGCATCCACTATATCATACAATAATGACCTCTAGGGCATATATATTCCTAACAATCTCCCAATTGCACTAAGGCCAGTTGTTGTAGTATCTCATACCCAACATCCCAAAAAATCTCTCAAATTGTGTAAGGGGGAAGGCATTCGCGAATGGATCCGCTGTGTTGTCCTTCGTGTCAACTCTTTTGATCTCGATTTCCGGGGGATCAACTATCTCCCGGATCAGGTGATACCGCCTAAGAATATGTCTGGATCGTTGATGGGACCGGGGTTCCTTGGCCAAAACTACAGCTCCATTGTTATCACAATACAGAGGTATTGGATGCTCAATGGATGGAAGCACACCAAGTTCAACTATGAACTTCTTCATCCATACAGTCTCTTTGGTAGTATCGTTGGCAGCGATTTATTTAGCCTCCATCGTCGAGTCTGCTACGGTATCTTGCTTGGAACTCTTCCAACATACCGCCCCTCCATTGAGGGTGAAGACAAAACCCGAGACCGACTTACTGTCATCCTTATCACTCTGGAAGCTCGAATCGGTAAAGGACTCCATGTGGAGTTCTCCGTTACCATACACCAAGAACATCTCTTTAGTCCTTCTCAAGTACTTAAGAATATTCTTCACAGCTGTCTAGTGCTTTTTCCCAGAATCTGATTGATACCTACTTACCACACTAAGTGCGTAAGTTACATCTGGTCTGGTACATAACACCGCATACATGATTAACCCAACTGCAGAAGCATAGGGTATCCCTTGCATGCGAGCCCTCTCCAAATCAGTATTAGGAGACATCTTTTTGGAGAGAGTGATTCCTGAGCAAGCGGGTAAATTACCTCGCTTAGAATCTTCCATACTAAATCTCTTTAGTATGGTGTCTATGTACCTGGATTGGGACAATCCCAACATCCGCTTAGATCTATCTCTATAGATTTTAATCCTCAGGATGTAGGAGGCATCTCCTAGATCTTTCATGGAGAACTTTTGTGATAAAAAGAGCTTGACCAAGTGTAGCTTAGGAACATCATTTCTTATTAAGAGTATGTCATTCACTTACAATACGAGGAAGACAACCTTACCCTCTACAACTTTCTTGTATATACAAGGTTCATCTACGTTTTTGATGAAGTCAAACTCTTTGACTGCCATATCAAAACAGATGTTCCAGTTCCGCGATGCCTGCTTTAATCCGTAGATTGATTTAAGCAGCTTGCATATCTTTCCGCTGCTCCCACTGTCTACGAAACCCTCTGGTTGTGTTATGTATACGCTCTCTTCTAAATCACCATTTAGAAAAGCGGTCTTGTCGTCCATCTGCCAGATTTCGTAGTCATGGTATGCATCAATGGCAAGCAGGATCCCGATGGTCTTAAGTATAGCCACTGGAAAAATGGTTTATCATAATCGACACCTGGTCATTGACAAAAACCTTTTGCAACAAGTCTAGCTTTTAAGGTCTCAACCTTTCCATCTACACCAAGTTTCTTCTTAAAGACCCACTTGCTCCCGATGGGTTTTACCCCTTAAGGAGCAACTTCCAAAATCCATACTTTGTTGGTATACACGGATTCCATCTCAGATCGCATTGCATCCAACCATTTCAAAGAGTCTCCACTTGTGATGGCCTGTTCAAAACTAGTTGGGTCATCATCTTTCATGATGCAATCCTCGCTCCTACCGTCTATGAGAAAACCGTAGTATCTCTCAGGTGGATGAGAAACCCTACTAGATCTGCGGAGAGGCTGAAGTTCGTCGGGGTCTATTAGATCCTCCGGTTCCACCAAATCATCAGCTGTAGTTTGTGTAGATGGAACTTCTTCTAGTTCTACCCCATTACCACTAATTTCCTTCACAAGAAATTCCTTTTCTAAAAAGGTGGTATATTGAGAAACAAACACCTTTTGTTTCTCAGTGTGGTAGAAGATATATCCATCTGAATTTTTAGGATATCCCACAAACTTGCAAAGAACTGATCGTGCCTCGAGTTTGTCCGAATTCTGTTTTTTGTCATAAACCGAACAATCCCATATTTTAACTCGTTTAAGATATGGTCTCATTCCACTCTATATGTCATATGGTGTTTTAGGCATTGATTTAGATGGAACTTGATTCAATAGGTATGCAGTTGTCTCAAGTGCATAACCCCAAAAGGAAATAGGTAACTCAGCATTACTCATCATAGAGCGCACCATATCTAATAGGGTGCGATTCCTCCACTCCGATACTCCATTGTGCTGTGGTGTATACGGAGGAGTAAGCTGAGAGAGAATCCTATTCTCTTTTAAATAGTCACGGAATTCCGTGCTCAAGTATTCTCCTCCCCGATCAGATCGAAGGATTTTAATACTTTTACCCGTATGGTTCTCAACTTCGTACTTGTATTCCTTGAATTTTTTGAAAGCTTCAGATTTGTATTTCAACAAGAACACATGTCCGAATCTTGAGAGATCATCGGTGAATGTAATAAAGTATGAGGAACCATTCCTGGCATGCGTAGACATATGACCACATATATCAGTATGTATCAGTCCCAAGAGTTCGGTAGCTCTTTCTCCGTGTCCATTAAACGAATTTTTGGTCATCTTTCCTTTGAGACATGACTGGGAAATTTTATATGATGTAAATTCAAACTGATTCAAATATCCATCTTTATGCAATTTAGCTAGTCTTGTCGTATTGATATGACCAAGTCTACAATGCCACAAGAATGCTTCGTTCATTTCTGAACTTTTCCTCTTGTGTGTGTTCTGTATGCTTAGAACTGTAGTTTGATTTAGAACGTATATACCATTATACATCGTACCAAACCCATTCAACACTTGATTTAAGAAAACGTTCATAACATTATTCTCAAGTACAATTTTATATCCTTTTTTATCTAATAAAAAAATTGATATTATGTTGCACATCATCTTTGGTACGAAATAACAGTCGTTCAGAATCAATGTATTACCATTTAGTAATACAAGATGATATTCGCCAACTGCTTTGGTTGCAACAATTGCACCATTCCTTACTAATAGAGATTTATCACCCTTTCCCAGTTCTCTACTTTATCTTAACCCATGTAACATATTATATACGTGGGATCCTGATCCGGTATCCAATACCCATGACATAGAGCATACTGAGAAATAGTTCTCGGTTACGAACACACCGGAAGAAGATGCATCATCATGCTCTTTCTTCGTTCGGGATGCATGAGAATCCTGATATTCCCCTATTTCTTTCTCAGACTTATGACAATCATAAGATAGAGCGGAACAAACTTCCCCAGCTCAGTATAATAAGCGGGGTCCAGTCAATACATCCATATTATTATCTTGATTAAGACGTGTCATGGTCGCTACCTGGAGAGAGAGAAGAAAACACTTTAGCGTGCGCTCTTGCAAGATTAGATTGGTTATTATCTTATCTAATCAGGATAGCTCCCACTGTTTTTATCAAATCTTCCTTCAAAACCTAAAAGGTAAGATTAGCCGGGATTAATTACACCCTACAAATTCACCAATCGATCAGCCAGGCAGGTATTGGTACTCCAAGGGAGTCTTCCCATGCTTTCGCATGGAACTAATTAAATAATCTCGTTTCCGCAGGGTGTAACAACCCTAAATTTCCTGTACAATTTTCTATACAATTTTTTTTAAAAATCCAGAAAGGGGTATTTTAGCCTGAGCACAAGATATAAGTAATTAATTTGCTTTTTAATTACAAGTTAAAATAATGTAATAACTCTATTTTTAGGGTACAAAAATTTGCTTTAAATTTAAGGTATATTTAGAGTATTAAATGTTGCTGTTACCACTTTAAATATTTAATTCAATCCATAATTACAAGAAGGAGCTTATAGCTCATTGGTAATACCTTACACTGCTGAACCAAGCCACCAGAGTTCAAATCCCATACCCCACATTATTTTTAATATTTATTTGTTTTAAATTTTATAGAAGCCCAACAGTCCACACGAGATAACTCCAAAATTTCCCACTACTCATGAAAAACTGAAGGTACCAGTGACTACCTCTGGCGACCCCCCACCTTCCGAGCCTTCGACTCGGCCTGGCGCCGCCGGCCGGACTCGGCCGGTCGGCCGAGTCGTCAACTACAATTGTGTGACTTTTGATCTTCCCCACTCTCCTGCATACTTCAATTTCTGATATCAATTCCAGAGACCATATTAAACCTCATTTACTACATTTTTAATACATTTTTCATACATTTTTACATTTTTAAAAATTAAAACCCTACATCTACCCTAACCTTATAAATACACCCCTACCCTCTACCCTTTCACCCCAAAACTCTGAGCCAACTCTCTAAAATTTCCAAGAAACTTGTGTACTTTGAAAATGAGCACGAAGCGAAGCTACGGCAAAATTCCCGGCGAACTTCCGGCGATTGTTCTAAGAGCTCTCGGCGACGAAGCGACGCACCGGCGATTCCTCTCCTTCCATCTCACTCTCGTTATTGTCCAAAACCCGTAAATCCCCAAATTCTACCTCTCTTTTCTTTTCTAAAATACGGATTTACAAACCCGACGGAATCGGAAAAAATCTGATTTCCGATTCTGTTTCTTTATAAAACTTCACTTTTCGTTAATACAATTATGCTTAAACTCTCTCATATTGACTATTAAATACTAATCAACCAAATTGATCAAGTTTCATATCACAAAATAATTGCTAGTTCCTTTTACCGTATTTTTTCATTTAAATACCACATAGTTCCTTTTGCGATATTTTAACCATTAAACTTGTTATACCTTTAAGTAGATCACGAGGTAACGACCTACCTCCTCACACACTTATATGCAGCATAGCACGATACCCTCGAGAACATAGAATACGGGAAATCGATATCTTTACAAATAAATAACCTTTGAGCTAATAAAAAAAAATATCTAGACTCAGCCAATTAAGGACTGTCGCGCTCATTAGGACAGAGGAAGGTTGTAAGCATTCAGTCGTTTATCTAAACCTGATTTTGTAGTGCCTAGGCTAGACAAGTGAGAAAGGTAATTTTAAAAGGCCCGTCTCACGGTGATTCGTGAGCGGAACCCTCCTTTCTTCACTTGTACTTACTTGGCCACAATTGGCGGTGAAGAGGTAATTTGAGGGATATCTCACAACTTGTCGCTTTGGACTAGTTAGAAGCAGTCTAATTGACTTAGGAGACCCTAGAATATAAAATACGGGAAATCGATATCTTTACAAATAAATACCATAATTAATAAAACCGTTTTCCTTAATATTTAGTATTTATACAAATCTTTGCAAAGCGCCGCTACAACCCATTTGGGGAACCCGTTTGGGATGGTGCGGATTATTGCACATCCTCGGGCTTAGTAGTGCGAGATGCAGACCTCCGCAAGGAGCATTCGGTCTCGAAAGATTTAAAATACGACATATTAAGAAAACGAGATTTCTAGAATATTATATATATACTAAAATTATTTTCATATAAATATATGTATATGTAACATAAAAAATATCTATTTTGAATTATTATAAATATTCCACTTTTTCTAAAAATGCCATAAGAATCATTTTACACTAAAATACCATGAATTCCATACAAAACCAATATTACCAATAAATACCTTTATTTATGAAATTAGGATATTTTTACTAGAAATATCACAATATAAAATCTACATTCATTACAACTCTAAAGACGAATAATAAATATTTGGGGTGTATTTTGAAAAGTATATAAAAGTATTTTTACATAAAACCCCCTCAAGTTCTATAAATTACCCTAAGGACCCTTGTAAAAATAGGTTTAAGCGGGACCAATCTTTTGAGCCTCAGGGAGCCGGAGAAGTGGCTGCTTGCCTATCTAAGGTAGACAACTTAACAACGGTGTTATCAACACGGTAATCTTCTTTGAAAAGACACAAATCCTGCCGTCCATGTGCAGCGGTTACCGATAACATCAAAACAATCAGGACTTCAATTTACTTTTCTAATTGTCTGACTCAGTTTGAGTCTCATTATAATCTGACTTGAATATGATTCAAGTACATTTTACAATCTACAATCTAAAATCTACAATTTACAATATTACAATTCAACATGAATCCATGAATCCATTATTCCATATATTCAATCTATCAACTTGACCGAACCGAACCATGGATATACATTCCATTTACATGATTATACAGTTACATCCATGATTCTACAATTACATACATGATTCTCCAGTTACATCCGTTTACTGATATCATGGTTTCGGTCAGTCATCCAATTATACAATCTATACAATTTACAATACAAGACAATACAATACAACAATACAATCAAGATAACACTACAGGGTTTAAGGGGTAAACTGGTAGGGAAGGTGTTAAAAGTGGCACGAGATTGCAAGATTTAAGACACCTAACATGAATCCAATTGCCGTTGTTCCGGGTTGTATAACGGAGCCTTGTACATTCCATTTGCTCTAGTCTCTAGCATATAGAGACTCTTCTCGTATATACTGGTATCCTTCTGTACCAAACTACAGACAACGGCGTTAACACTAAATACAACATTATAACAATATAATACAATTTTAAAAGCCACACTCTCTCTCTCTTTCTGTCTTTTCTACTTCTTCAAGAAGAAAGAGAAAGTGTGGGTTTTAAAGTTGTATTATATTGTTATAATGTTGTATTTAGTGTTAACGCTGTTGTCTGTAGTTTGGTACAGAAGGATACCAGTGTATACGAGAGGAGTCTCTATATGATAAAGACTAGGGCAAATGGAATGTACAAGGCTCCGTTATACAACCCGGAACAACGGCAATTGGATTCATGTTAGGTGTCTTAAATCTTGCAGTCTCGTGCCACTTTTAACACCTTCCGTACCAGTCTACCCCTTAAACCCTGTAATGTTATCTTGATTGTATTGTTGTATTGTATTGTCTTGTATTGTAAATTGTATAGATTGTATAATTGGATGACTGACCGAAACCATGATATCAGTAAACGGATGTAACTGGAGAATCATGTATGTAACTGTAGAATCATGGATGTAACTGTATAATCATGTAAATGGAATGTATATCCATGGTTCGGTTCAGTCAAGTTGATAGATTGAATATATGGAATAATGGATTTATGGATTCATGTTGAATTGTAATATTGTAAATTGTAGATTTTAGATTGTAGATTGTAGAATGTACTTGAATCATATTCAAGTCAGATTATAATGAGACTCAAACTGAGTCAGACAATTAGAAAAGTAAATTGAAGTTCTGATTGTTTTGATGTTATCGGTAACCACTGCACATGGACGGCAGGATTTGTGTCTTTTTCAAAAACGATTACTGTGCTGATAACACCGTTGTTAAGTTGTCTACCTTAGATAGGCAAGCACCCACTTCTCTGGCTCCCTGAGGCTCAAGAGATTGGTCCCGCTTAAACCTATTTTTATTAGGGTCCTTAGGATAATTTATAGAACTTGAGGAGTTTTTATGTAAAAATACTTTTATATACTTTTCAAAATACACCCTAAGTATTTATTATTCATCTTTAGAGTTGTAATGAATGTAAATTTTATATTGTGATATTTCTAGTGAAAATATCCTAATTTCATAAATAAAGGTATTTATTGGTAATATTGGTTTTGTATGGAATTCATGGTATTTTAGTGTAAAATGATTCTTGTGACATTTTTAGAAAAAGTGGAATATTTGTAATAATTCAAAATAGATATTTTTTATGTTACATATAAATATATTTATATGAAAATAATTTTAGTATATATATAATATTCTAGAAATCTCGTTTTCTTAAGATGTCGTATTTTAAATCTTTCGAGACCGAATGCTCCTTGCGGAGGTCTGCATATCGCATTACTAAGCCCGAGGATGTGCGATAATCCGCACCATCCCGAACGGGTTCTCCAAATGGGTTGTTGCGGCGCTTTGCAAAGATTTGTATAAATACTAATCATTAAGAAAAAACGGTTTTATTAATCATGGTATTTATTTGTAAAGATGTCGATTTTCCGTATTCTATGTTTTAGGGTCTCCTAAGTTAACTAGACTGCTCTTAACTGGTCCAAAGCGACAACTTATGAGATATCCTTCAAATCGCCTCTTCACCGCCAATTGTGGCCAGGTAAGTACAAGTGAAGAAAGGAGGGTTCCGCTCACGAATCACTGTGAGACGGGCCTTTTAAAATTACCTTTCTCACTTGTCTAGCCTACGCACCATAAAGTCAGGTTTAGATAAACGACCGAATGCCCACAACCTTCCTTTGTCCTAATGAGCGCGACAGTCCTTAATTTGCTGAGTCTAGATATTTTTTTTATTAGCTCAAAGGTTATTTATTTGTAAAGATGTCGATTTCCCGTATTCTATGTTCCCGAGGGTATCGTGCTATGCTGCATATGAGTGTGTGAGGAGGTAGGTCGTTACCTCATGATCTACTTAAAGGTATAACAAGTTTAATGGTTTAAATGTTGCAAAAGGAACTATGTGGTATTTAAATGAAAAAATACGGTAAAAGGAACTAGCAATTATTTTGTGATATGAAACTTGATCAATTTGGTTGATTAGTGTTTAATAGTCAACATGAGAGAGTTTAAGTATAATTGTATTAACGAGAAGTGAAGTTTTATAAAGAAACCGAATCGGAAATCGGATTTGTTCCGATTCCGTTGGGTTTGTAAATCCGTATTTTAGAAAAGAAAAGAGAGGTCGAATTTGGGGACTTACGGGTTTTGGACAATAACGAGAGTGAGATGGAAGGAGAGGAATCGCCGGTGCGTCGCTTTGTCGCCGAGAGCTCCTAGAACGATCGCCGGAAGTTCGCCGGGAATTTTGCCATAGCCTCGCTTCGTGCTCGTTTTCAAAGTACACAAGTTTCTTGAAAATTTTAGAGAGTTGGCTCAGAGTTTTGGGGTGAGAGGGTAGAGGGTAGGGGTGTATTTATAGGGTTAGGCTAGGGTTAGGGTAGATGTAGGGTTTTAATTTTTAAAAATGTAAAAATGTATGAAAAATGTATTAAAAATGTAGTAAATGAGGTTTAATAGGGTTTCTGGAATTGATATCAGAAATTGAAGTATGCAGGGGAGTGGGGAAGATCAAAAGCCACACAATTGTAGTTGATGACTCGGTCGACCGGCCGAGTCCGGCCGGCGGCGCCGGCCCGAGTCGGCCGGTCCGTCGCTCGACTCAGCCGAGTCCGGCCGAGTCGAAGGCTCGGAAGGTGGGGGGTCACGGGAGGTAGTCACTGGTACCTTCAGTTTTTCATGGGTAGTGGGAAATTTTGGAGTTATCTCGTGTGGACTGTTGGGCTTCTATAAAATTTAAAACAAATAAATATTAAAAAATAATGTGGAGTATAGGATTTGAACTCTAGTGGCTTGGTTCAGCAGTGTAAGGTATTAACAATGAGCTACAAGCTCCATCTTGTTATTATGGATTGAACTAAATATTTAAAGTGGTAACAGCAACATTAAATACTCCAAGTATATCTTAAATTTAAAGCAAATTTTGTACCCTAAAAATGGAGTTATTACATTATTTTAACTTGTAATTAAAAAGCAAATTAATTACTTATATCTTGTTTTCAGGCTAAAATACCCCTTTCTGGATTTTTAAAAAAAATTGTACAGAAAATTGTATAGGAAATTTAGGGTTGTTACATTCTACCCTTCTTATAAAAATTTTGTTCTCGAAATTTATAAAAGAAAAGTGTAACAAATTCAAGAAAAGTTTGGTGACTGGAGTATAGATAGTGTATAACAAGATGGTGCAAGGGTTTAAAAATGTGAAAAAAGACTTACCGGTGTTACCTTGACCTACAGTCTCGGATTCTACGGCTGCTAATGTGAAAGTCTGTCGCCGTGGTACATTCCTTCTAGCTGGAGGCACATTCTGTCTTTGGGGCCTGTTTCTCTGATCTCGAGGCATGTTCCTCATTGCCTGTTGGAATTGGCGAGTAGGCTGTGCAGGTGGTGGAGCAGGTAGTGCAAAATGAGGTGCAGGAGCCTGGATAGCTGACCGCTGTGGGTAGTTGGTGGGTGTGTGAGCTGGATTGCTATTATAAGGACAATTCCTAATTCCGTGGTTGGATGCGCCACAAATTAGACACAGTCCTTTTGCACGCCTACAGTCCTTCCACAAGTGTCCCTTTCTATGGCAGTAGTAGCAAATTTCTTCAGTTCTCCTGGGTTCAAACGATGTCCTAGAAGAGGCTCCTCCTGCCATCTGGTTGGCAGGGCGCTTAAATCCAGCAGATTGAGGTCTGCCCTTCCTCTTTACTACTGCCTCATATCTTCGGGCAGCCTTCAAAGCCAAATCATGGGTTGGGAAATCCCCTGTAGCTAGAGCAGCTTGGATTTCCAGGTCCAACCCTTACTGAAATCTTCTAGCTCTGATCTCAGCAGTCGGTATGAGATGGGCTGCAAACCGAATGAGCATGGTGAACTCAGCGTCATACTCATCTACTGACTTGTTCCACATCGAACCTTGTTGCAGATGGATGAACTGCTGTTCCATGTCGAACCTGGCAGTCTCAGGGAAGTACTTAGCGTCGAACATGTCGCGGAAAGTCTTCCATTCGATGGGTTGTTCAAGACGGCTTTCTTCCGCCTTCCACCAGTTTCGTGCATTGTCCGTGAGCTGTAATTTTGCAACACGAACCCAAGCTAATTCTGGCACTTGTGCCGTTGCCAGATCATCTTCGATACTCTGAGCCCATTCCTCAGCTTCCAGTGGGCTCTCCTTTCCTGAGAACTGTTTGGGGTGCAAAGCCCTGAATTGCTTCACCCCAGGTGCTTCTGCCTCGGGACGGTTCATTAAAAGAGCAGTTTGCTGCTGCTGTCTCTCTAGGAGGCTTCAGATTGCCTCAAGTAGAACCGTCTGCTTGTTGATCAAAGCAGGGACGGCATGTGTGAGTGTTAGTGGTGGAGGTGTGTTGTTGACATTGGTACTGGTGTTGTTTGGGGAATCCATAACCTTGAAGAAAAATTTGAGTTAGGACAGATTCAAAGTACATGAAATGATAAGATTCAAGGAACATGAATTGTAAAGAATGTTTTAGTTGCTGGTTCTTGTGTTATATTGCTTAGGTTGTTCACGCAGAACAGAACTGCATGGCAGTGTTCCATACAACTCTGACTTGCATGGGCCACCAACAAAACCTGTCACGCCCCGCTTCCCGGTATACGGGGGGAGAACGTGACTGGTGCGCGACGTATTTACTGTGAAGTAAATACGCTAAGTGTATCTAAGCAATATAAATAAAAATGCACAAGAAACAAAAAATATAATTGAACAACAACTTTATTTATTAACATTCTTTTGTACAATGCATGGAAAAGTAAATACATCTGAATGAAAGCAATGCTTAAACAGTGGCATAAAAGAAATAGAAAAATACTGAAGTAAAATGTGTACAATGAAGCTAGAGCTCTGGGTCATGGGCAAGTTGATCCAAGTCTTCACTAGTAGGCTCGATCTCCCGAGTGTCCAGATCACCTGACGACATTCCTTCTCTTTCTTCTTTGGAATGTTGTCAGGTGATCTGGACACTTAGGAGATCGAGCCTACTAGTGAGGACTTACATCAGCTTGCCTACGACCCAGAGCTCTAGCTTCATTGTACACATTTTATTTCAGTATTTTTCTATTTCTGTTATGCCACTGTTTAGGTATTGCTTTCATTCAGACGTATTTACTTTTCCATGCATTATACAAAAGAATGTTAATAAATAAAGTTGCTGTTCAATTATATTTTTTGTCTCTTGTGCATTTTTATTTATATTGCTTAGATACGCTTAGCGTATTTACTTCACAGTAAATACGTCGCGGACCAGTCACGTCCTCCGCCCGTATACCGGGAAGCGGGGCGTGACACAGGGGAATTGTAAGTGCACGGCGGCGTCCCGGCCGTCTGAACGAGGCCAAAATGCGGAAACGATACTTTACTTTAACTTTTGAACTGGCACCACCGCGCACAAAAATCCCGGATCGGGCCATTAATCTAATCCTAGCAACAAGAGAAGGGGTAGAGAGATATACCGAGCGATCCGTGTCCTTCGGTCTTCTCGTCGTCGTCCCGATCTCCCCGCGGAATCTCCGGTCTTCACCTCCTCGCCGGAAGGGTACCACATCGCCGGCTTCTTTTACGGGCTCCCACCTCTGGACCGAGGCAACTCGGGCACGAAGTTGGCGAGCCGACGTGCCCAAGAATTGCTGTAGAATGAAGTGTAGAAAGCTATGTGTCTCATGGGGTTTTTGGAAGTTGCCCTTTTGTGGAGGAAATGAGATATGAGCTTTTGGAGATGAACTGTATCATTTTACAAGCCAAATGAGAGTATTTCTCCTCACACACAAATTGGGACAGCCCCTACAAGCTTGGCCGGCCCCTCTCTTAGAAAAAGAATGAGAATGGGAGTGAGAGAAAACTCAAGGGGGGGGGAGGAAGCTATCATCCACCAAAGAGAGAGAAAAGAGATGATGAGAAGAAATCATCACCAATCAAAACCAACACTCCACCAACCTCATCATAACCCATCACCATCACAAAAGTCAAGCAATGATGAGGTCAAGAAGTCAAATGATGGTGCAACCATCATGAAGCAACAATATGCAAAGACCACCCTCCACAAATGCTAATTTGCACAAATGCAAATAAGCCCTCCTCCACCAATCTTTAGCCAATGAAAGATACAAAGAAAATTGGCCGAAACGGAAAACAAACTGGCAACTCCAAAAAACTTATCCCGTAATAAATTACAGGAAAACCCCGCTACTGTATATACATACCAGCATTTGTATTCCGACCGAATACAAATGCAATGAGACAAAATCTACACAGTACAATACTAGGATCCGGCTTAAACCAAAGCCCGCTAGTATTATCCGTCCAATCATGATCCGTGCAATATCGCACGTATCTGATCGAACCCTGCCATATCTCCATACGGCCTCTACAGCGTTTCGCCCGAAACTTGAGAAACTGATCTGTAGGGGACTCTAAAGACTCGTCAATACTTTGGTTGTGGATTTAACTACTAGCACGTTAGAGGTATTAGTCTATACGTAACGGGCTACCAGGTATTGACCAAAAGGGACGTCGATGAGCGAACTCATCCTGACACCCTACTGAGCCTGTCAGTGACAATATCCGTACAGTCCGGTCCGTTAGTCTATGAGCATTGCATGGCGGGCCTAGGGGGTTGGTAAAAGTCAGACCCCCAAAAGCGGTACAAGTCGTGTCGGAGCGTAGCCCAGAACACCCTGAGATACTACTAGAATACCTACCAGTAAATCTCCTGCCTTGGCCAAGGACTTCGTGTAATGGCTCTCCTAGACACAGTCGACCTCACCCCCAATACCGGGAGAGACGAACCCCTGCAGATCCGCTCACTGCCTCCTTATTGCTCGGGACTGTACCCAACTAAAACCTATTTGCACGTCTCCTTTGAGCGTGGTAGGGTAGTAATCAAAGTACAGTGGGAACTCACACGAGATAAATGACGATCCTCAGGTCGATGAACTAACCTGTACATATGTCACCAGGGAACTGCTATCTGACGTCAGGTATAAGACCAATTAGCATGTTCCCGGCGAGTCCTGTCCGGTGTACTCATAACCCAATGAGCACCTGTATACATCTTAGGTGAACCAACTGACACCAGTGGCTTGTGAGACCGGCCACCGCCCCTCGTCGGGGTCTCGACTGTATACACTAGTCTACTCTGGAGTATCGATGCCCTTCTCGAAACTCCCACGACTAGGGACCTTTTAAGGATGTGCTTATAGACTACCAGCTCCCACGTATATGATCGCCCTCATACTGCTGGCTGTCAAGAAAGAATCTTAGGGGCTCTATCAACGTGCAATAGTGACCTGTAAGGTCACCTAAAGCAGTATACGATGATAAAGATAAACAAGATAGCATACTATCATCTTGAGTAAGACTGTCCTACCGGGATAGGTCCTCCCTCAATCATTGCAATCACGTGCCTGTGATCCAATAATTGACTCTGAGGGCATTATCTCCAACAATCTCCCACTTGCACTCAAGGCTAATTATTGCGATGTCGCATACTCACAGCCCGTGTGATACCGAACACCCAACTTCTCTACTAGTCAGTCTCACAAAACCCGTTTGCGAAACTATTGCGTTCGAGGAATAGTCTCAGTGAGTGGATCCGCTTTGATGTTTCTTTCTATGTCTCTCTATATCTCAAGTTCGCGGAGAAATCCATCTCCCGAAATGAGCAATACCTTTCTTAGAATGTGTCTGGATGTCTGATGGGACCTAGTTCATAAATGAACTCCAAATCCAAACTTCTTAGACTGTATCGTCAACTAAACTTAATCAGTATCCTGCGCCATGCCTCCCTCAGTATCCGCCTGGACCACCTTTCCAAAATACTGCCCCTCGTCAAAGGGAAAACTAGAACTCTGACGGCCATCCTGTCGTCCAGGTCACCTTGGAAGCCTGAAATGATAGCTGTCTCCTGAACGAGGCTGTCATTATCATATCCCTAGAACATCCACTTATGTTCTAAAACTGCTTCCTAATATTTCTCCAGGATTGGATTAATATCAACTTATTGCATCTACCGCAAAAAACAACATCTGGTGTGGTACTTGACATCTCATGATTGACTCAATTGCCTAAGCAAGTGATCTGCCAATCATGCACATCCCTCTCGCCTTTAGTCTGTAAGACACCTTCAGAGAGGGTGACTCCACCACCTGCAGGTACACTACCGTGCATGGAGTCGTCCATTCTAAAACACCTGTAGAATGCTGTCTAAGTACCCATATTGGGAAACTACCCAAATCTAGATCTAAAACCATAGATCCAGTAATCCAAAATGTCTGATATAATATCCAATTCCTATGTGGAGAAACTACTGTGTGACAACCAATGTATAACCGACCGTAGTATAGGAATTTCACTTCCTACTCTGTGTATGTCATCCAAATACCAGGACATCACACCCTACTACCTTCTTAACAGATCCATCCCCTATTCTGATGAAGTCAAACCTATGACTGTTACATCAGAAATAGATGATCTATCTCCGCTATATCTGCTTTAGTCTATAAATAGACATAAGCTACATGTCCACCAATGCTTCCGCTGCTCCCACTGACCATGACAACCCTCTGGCAGAGTCATATAGACGTACACTTCTAAAGCAAGTTTAGAATGGCGCTATACTCATCCTCCTGCCGGGTCTCACAGTCTGGAACAACAGCAATGGCAACTCTGGGTAAACAAGAACCTCCCTGTCACCGTCCTTGAGGCTACCGGAGTACCTCTCGGGTGCCTGAGGTTACCTACCATATCTGTGGAGTGGCCAATGGAATGTCAAACCAAATTGAATCTTTAGGTTCTTATCAAATTTTCCGTAATCGTTTGCGGTTCTGGAATCACTTCCAGTTCTACCATACTCCCACTACTGTTTTCTGAAAAAATCCATTTTTATTAAAACTGTGGCGAGTCAAGAACAATATCACTATTGATCTTCCAGATGGTAGAAAGTCAACCCTCGTCATAGCCTGGGTCAACCCACAAACAGCCACTACAGAAACGTGCCTTGAGTTATCCAGAGTCTGGTTTTAAGCATAAGCTGGACAACTCCCCGTACCTTAACATCGTTAAGATATGAACTGCTCTATATCCAATACAGAAACAGAGGCACTGATTTAATTGAACCAGATTCAAATCATGCAGCTGTCTCCAGTGCATGTCAACTAAATGGAAAGAGGCCGACCAGCATTACTCAACTTAGGAGTACTTTCAATTATGAGTAACCCGAAAGAGAAGCAAGTTCTCTTAATCATTACTATTAAATGAATACCACACACAAGTATCTACATCTTCAATCATCTTGAAGAATCCCGATACTTGCAACACCTGGTTCTCTACTCTATTCATATACCTATAACTTCTCAAAACTCAGACCTTGTATTTCTACGAAACACTTGTCTAAGAACTAGAGAAGTCATAAGTAAACTGAATATAGTACGAGGACCAACCCCTCTGTCCTAATGGACACTGGACAATATACAATACTCTGTATAAGTCCCCTGAGTCGAATAACTCATTTGCTGTGTGTCGTAGGTTGAAAACTGTACTTATGGTTAAGAAGAATTACACCGCTGTTTAATACTCCTTACCTAACTATCCACTGATATAGGTAAATGTCATAGACATAATTTCAAAAAGTTATATCTCACTGTATAAAGATAGACGTACAGATATATCAATTTGAAATTGGTGCATAACAACGGATATTCAAAACCAAATATTTGCCGTCCGGCAAACAGCCCAGGCGATTTCCTCAAATATCACCAATTACAACGAATAACGATATAATGAGAACGATCACCTAATTCCCAATAGCTTACTCCCACTCATCATCTGTAAAACCATACAGATGTGAGAATCATACCTGGTAAATACATACCCTGGAGCAAGTGTCTAATTGGGAAATCAGTTTTCTTTTAACAGTACACAGTGAAACTGAAACATTGAAATGTTTCATAGGGGTATCCTGTGTAAGCCCGCGGGGGCGCCCCGGCCGTCGATTCGACGCCGGAAACGCGGAAAACAAAAACTTTGCGAACTTTGCAAAACGGCACCACCGCGGACTTTTTACCCGGATCGGGCCATTAACCTAGCTAGCTAGCAAATAAGAAAAGAGTAGAGATGTTATACCAAGCGATCCGTGTCCTTCGGTCTTCGTCTCCACTCCGATCTCCCGCGGAATCTCCGTCACCTCCTCGCTCGTCGGAAAGGGCACCACGTAGCCGGAATCTTTTACGGGCTCCCGCCTCTTGACCGAGGCAACTCGGGCGCGAAGTTGGCTAGCCGACGCGTCCAAGACTTGCTATAGAAAAGTGTAGTAAGCATGTCTCCTTGGGGTTTCATGAAGTGGCCATGGATGGATGGAAGAAAAAGAATGAACTTTTTAACCCTTTTTTGATGTGAGGAATTTCTAGCATGAATGAATGAGATGAAACAATTTCCTCTCTAAAAATGAAACCCTCATTTTTTTCTCTCTCTCTAGTGGCCGGCCCCTCACAAAGAAAAACAAGATTGGAGAGAGAAAAATGCAAGAAAGAATATATCAACAATATGGAAAATGGTCACACTCATTTCTCATTTCAATCCCTTCACAACCTATCACAAAACCATCACAAGAAAAGCTAAGAAAAGGGACAAGAAAGGCATCTCATGATGATAAGAAGGAACAAAAGCAAGGAAGCCCTCCACAAAAGAGTTATTTGCAAATTGCAAATAACCCCCTCCACCAAAAGTCCGGCCGAGAAGGAATAAAGGAAAAACCGGCCGGAACGGAATGCAAACTGGCAACCCCAGAAAACCGATCCCGTAATAAATTACAGGAAAACCCCGCTACTGCAAATACATGCCCGCATTTGTATTCCCACTGAACACAAATGCAAAGAGACAAAACTACACTATCAAATACTAGAATCCGGCTTAAGCCAAAGCCGGCTAGTAAAAACCGTCCGATCACGATCCGTGCAATACCGCACGTATCTGATCGAACCCTGCCATATCTCCATACGGCCTCTACAGCGTTTCGCCCGAAACTTGAGTAACTGTCTGTGTGGTGGACTCTAAAGACTCGTCAATACTGTGGCTGTGGATTTAACCACTAGCACGTCAGAGGTATAAGCCAATACGTGACGGGCCACCAGGTATTGACCATAAGGGACGTCGATGAGCGAACTCATCCTGACACCCTACCGAGCCTGTCAGTGACAATATCCGTACAGTCCGGTCCGTTCGTCTATGAGTATCGCATGGCGGGCCTAGGGGGTTGGTAAAAGTCAGACCCCCAAAAGCGGTACAAGTCGTGTCGGAGTGCAGCCCAGAACACCCTGAGATACTACTGGAATACCTACCAGCAAATCTCCTGCCTTGGCCAAGGACTTTTCATGTTCTGGCTCTCCTAGACACAGCACGACCTCACCCCCAATACCGGGAGAGACGAACCCCTGCAGATCCGCTCACTGCCTCCATGTGGCTCGGGACTGTACCCAACTAAAACCTGTTTGCACGACTCCTTTGAGCCGTGGTAGGGTAGTAATCAAAGTACAGTGGGAACTCACACGAGACAAATGACGATCTCAGGTCGATGAACTAACCTGTACACATGTCACCAGGGAACTGCTATCTGACGTCTGGTATAATCCCAACTAGCAGGTTCCCGGCGAGTCCTGTCCGGTGTACTCATAACCCAATGAGCACCTGTATACATCTTAGGTGAACCAACTGACACCAGTGGCTTGTGAGACCGGCCACCGCCCCTCGTCGGGGTCTCGACTGTATACACTAGTCTACTCTGGAGAAACGATGCCCTGTCTCGAATCTCCCACGACTAGGGACCTTTTAAGGATGTGCTTGTAGACCCCAGCTCCCACTTATATGATCGCCCTCATACTGCTGGAAGTCAAGCAAGAATCCTAGGGGCTTTATCAACGTGTAATAGCGACTCGTAAGGTCACCTAAAGCAGTACACGATGATAAAGATAAACCAGATAGCATACTATCATCTCGAGTAAGACTGTCCTACCGGGATAGGTCCTCCCCTCAATCATTGCAATCACGTGCCTGTGACCCAATAATTGACTCTGAGGGCACTATCTCCAACATCCTGGTATTCCTAGTAATGCCTCTTCCATTATCCAGATTCACAACTATAACCGTATATTTCTTTTCTATCTCACCAAATCCCTTTATATGTCTTTAGTCATTAGCTTCTGTACACCCCTTTAGGCCAAATGGTTTTCTTCCTTCCCTACCGTTCGGCACCAGCCTATGGTTTGGAAGAAGACTATCCAATAAGCATAATGGGTATACTGTCCTAATCCCAGGAGCACTCGCAATGCGAGAGAAGGTGAAGATAAAAGACAACCGAATAAACCTTATTACTATTTCTCCTGAACCAGAATCTATCCCCGAACTGGAACAAGTTCCTTTCGAGTTCGTATATAACCATACGATGGAGTATCCAATAAACTGTGGATCTTCGTAGTGATACAGAGTGTCCTGGAGAAATACAAAGGTGAAGTGGGAGTGGTGATGAAATACTTGGTTTGGTCGTGAATAGCAGTCGCAGTTTACTTTGCCCTCTTACTAATCCCTTTATTTGTCTTAACTTAATACCTTCTGTACGCCATCGTTAGGCTAATTGGTTTTCTTCATTCCCTACCGGTCGACACCTGCCTATGGTTTGGAAGAAGACTATCCAATTTGCGTAATAGGTGTACTATCTCCTAATCTAAGGGGTACTCGCAACTTGAGAGAAGGTAGAAGGAAAAGACAACTGAATAGTCCTATTCGTTTTCTCCAGAACCAGAAACCATCCTCAAATAAATTCCTTCGAGTTCGTATATAACCATACGATGGTTTTATCCAATGGAAGTGGACGTTCGTAGTAATACGGGGTGTCCTGGAGAAAAGGGTAAAAGTAGGAGTGGCAATGAGGTTTGCAACTCTGACAATCCAAAAGCCAGTCTTATAAGAAGGTTCGGTCAACTTGGTCACTGAGTCATAGTCTAAGGTCGGGTCAATGGTCGCTGCCAAAGAGAGAGAGAAAAGAAACACTCAGCGTGCACTCTAACCTAGATCAGAATGGTTACCAATTTATCTAATCAGGAATCCTCCCACTGTACCGTCAAATTCTCCTCCAAACCTGAAAGAAGAATTAGTCGGGATCACCCGAGGAGTAAACCAACTCATCAGTGGGAATCGGGATCCAACTATCATCGCATGATAACGTGACGGAATCCGCTCACGTTATCACACTCCAGAAGGTATGCGCATATCTGGCAAGTTTCAGTTTCTTTAGAAACTCCCGATGTGATTTTTGCCCCATGCTCTTATGACCTTGACTTTGGCTAACAAATCATAAGTCACATGTCAAGTTCTACCCGTCATTCTCCAGGTTAATTTGAACCCACCCGTACCTACCCTTGACTTTGGCCAACAAGGCAGTACGACTGTCCCAAACCAACGCATCTATCTATGCTGCATATGAACACCCAATAGCTACCAAACACTGTGCCTTGACTTTGGCCAACAAACACAGCTTGAATACTATTGACTATCCATATGAAACGACGGAGGGCTACGAATGGTTTCTGGCGAAAAACTTTAACGTAATGAACTTGATATCGTTGAAGGAACTGGATAGCTTTTATAAAAATATAGTGACGAAAACCTTTGCTAAAGAGGTCACTCCCGGTGAAGGGATTTCGGCTCTTTCCCCATAGAATGAGGTGCAGGATATTCCAACTGAATACCACGATGCAAAGCAAAAGTAAACGGCTATAGTGAAGTTATTGCCCTGACGCAAACTTCTGTCCAAGGGGTCACTCCCGGTGAAGGGATCTCGGCCCTTGCCTCGTCGACTGAGGTGCTGGATATTCATAACCGAATACCACTGTGCAAAACAAAAGAGAACGTCCTTGAAATAACAGCTTTTTTTTGAAAAATTGTTCCAATAACATCAGATAAGGTTTGTTTAACTTGCATTGATCCGAATCAATGCAGTCCCATCAATTGATCACACCAATAAAGAACGAAAATAATGATGTACGTATATGCCATCCGCATTCGCCACTGGGTCCCGTCATTACCCGTTAGGTTAGTTAACTAACGACAGAGCGGGGAATGGACTAGCGTGGATGCAAAACATATACAACATCTACTAGTATATATATCAATATATAATATTCGCTCAAGGCGTGATAAAATGCAACATCACAGAAATATAATAAGCATCACAGAACAATACAGATATCTGGGATCCTCGGGTTTCATAGAGCCGCTACTGAAACCCGACGTTCCCCTGGTCGTGTGGATAGCCTGTGGAATGAAATCCTAGACCCCTACAGGCGTGGCAAGTCACCCGCCAAAACCTGAAGCGAGGCAGCCCCCTTCAGCAACGTGAATGGACCACCCAGCACTTCACGGAATCCGGTGACTTGGGCACCCCTCCTGGGTCAACCTGTACCCCTACGAGTGCGGTGAATAGCCCGCCAATTCTAGAGTGAAGCCCCCTCCGTCTTAAAGCCATGAGATGCGGGCCCGTTGCCCTCTAGAACCTGGCTATCCGTGCATCCCTCCTTGGGGTAATCCTAGTACAGAAAGTAAAATATACATACAACGGGTACATCGACCTCAACCCGGTCGTGCCCCAAAAGAATAATACAAACAGGCAGTGACGGCAGTCCACATGTCGGACGCTCGCTCCGCAATATCAGATGTACATATAAAACCAAAACTGTACTACCATTGCATCCAGGCTATCCACCACGACAATCCGTAACATCACAGCACAACACAGAATATCAACGTGAATGTCACGTTCGCAAATCCGTCTAACCGGGCTATAGCAGTTAGACAAGATTTACCGATCAAGTGACATTCACGGTCGCAGATATAATGTAAATACTGTGAAATAACATGTTTAAAATTTTCGATCGATCAAATTTTCCCAAGTGGGCCCCAAGAACTACTGTAGCACTTAAAGAAAATCTGGGCCCAAAAAGAATATGCCAAAACCCCAATTTCCCTGTCCAAGAACCTCTGTAAAAAATTGGTCCAGTGAGGAGGCTAAGTGGCGGCGGAACTGCGACCCAAGCATGGCTTTGGCCGCGGTTCCGCGGCTGAACAGTAACAAAAGGTGACCAAATTTTTACAGAGCTCTTAGAATTCCCTGCATGTCATTCTGCAACACACTGAGAAATTTTCTGAGCCAAAACAAAATCGACAGAGAACAGATGTACATGAAAATGCGGTTTTTGAAAATCCGATCGATCGAACTTGTAAACACGTTAGAGCAAGCTAGACTAGGTTAATGGCGTGGCTCTGATACCAGTGTAAGTGCACGGCGGCGCCCCGGCCGTCTGAACGAGGCCAAAATGCGGAAACGATACTTTACTTTAACTTTTGAACCGGCACCACCGCGCACAAAAATCCCGGATCGGGCCATTAATCTAATCCTAGCAACAAGAGAAGGGGTAGAGAGATATACCGAGCGATCCGTGTCCTTCGGTCTTCTCGTCGTCGTCCCGATCTCCCCGCGGAATCTCCGGTCTTCACCTCCTCGCCGGAAGGGCACCACATCGCCGGCTTCTTTTACGGGCTCCCACCTCTGGACCGAGGCAACTCGGGCACGAAGTTGGCGAGCCGACGTGCCCAAGAATTGCTGTAGAATGAAGTGTAGAAAGCTATGTGTCTCATGGGGTTTATGGAAGTTGCCCTTTTGTGGAGGAAATGAGATATGAGCTTTTGGAGATGAACTATATCATTTTACAAGCCAAATGAGAGTATTTCTCCTCACACACAAATTGGGACAGCCCCTACAAGCTTGGCCGGCCCCTCTCTTAGAAAAAGAATGAGAATGGGAGTGAGAGAAAACTCAAGGGGGGGGAGGAAGCTATCATCCACCAAAGAGAGAGAAAAGAGATGATGAGAAGAAATCATCACCAATCAAAACCAACACTCTACCAACCTCATCATAACCCATCACCATCACAAAAGTCAAGCAATGATGAGGTCAAGAAGTCAAATGATGGTGCAACCATCATGAAGCAACAATATGCAAAGACTACCCTCCACAAATGCTAATTTGCACAAATGCAAATAAGCCCTCCTCCACCAATCTTCAGCCAATGAAAGATACAAAGAAAATTGGCCGAAACGGAAAACAAACTGGCAACTCCAAAAAAATGATCCCGTAATAAATTACAGGAAAACTCCGCTACTGTATATACATACCCGCATTTGTATTCCGACCGAATACAAATGCAATGAGACAAAATCTACACAGTACAATACTAGGATCCGGCTTAAACCAAAGCCCGCTAGTATTATCCGTCCAATCATGATCCGTGCAATACCGCACGTATCTGATCGAACCCTGCCATATCTCCATACGGCCTCTACAGCATTTCGCCCGAAACTTGAGAAACTGGTCTGTGGGGGACTCTAAAGACTCGTCAATACTTTGTTTGCGGATTTAACCACTAGCACGTCAGAGGTATTAGCCTATACGTAACGGGCTACCAGGTATTGACCAAAAGGGACGTCGATGAGCGAACTCATCCTGACACCCTACTGAGCCTGTCAGTGACAATATCCGTACAGTCCGGTCCGTTCGTCTATGAGCATCGCATGGCGGGCCTATGGGGTTGGAAAAAGTCAGACCCCCAAAAGCGGTACAAGTCGTGTCGGAGTGTAGCCCAGAACACCCTGAGATACTACTGGAATACCTACCAGTAAATCTCCTGTCTTGGCCAAGGACTTCGTGTAATGGCTCTCCTAGACACAGCGCGACCTCACCCCCAATACCGGGAGAGACGAACCCCTGCAGATCCGCTCACTGCCTCCATGTGGCTCGGGACTGTACCCAACTAAAACCTGTTTGCACGTCTCCTTTGAGCGTGGTAGGGTAGTAATCAAAGTACAGTGGGAACTCACACGAGACAAATGACGATCCTCAGGTCGATGGACTAACCTGTACACGTGTCACCAGGGAACTGCTATCTGACGTCAGGTATAAGACTAACTAGCATGTTCCCGGCGAGTCCTGTCCGGTGTACTCATAACCCAATGAGCACCTGTATACATCTTAGATGAACCAACTGACACCAGTGGCTTGTGAGACCGGCCATCGCCCCTCGTCGGGGTCTCGACTGTATACACTAGTCTACTCTGGAGTATCGATGCCCTGTCTCGAAACTCCCACGACTAGGGACCTTTTAAGGATGTGCTTATAGACTACCAGCTCCCACGTATATGACCGCCCTCATACTGCTGGCTGTCAAGCAAGAATCCTAGGGGCTCTATCAACGTGCAATAGTGACCTGTAAGGTCACCTAAAGCAGTACACGATGATAAAGATAAACAAGATAGCATACTATCATCTTGAGTAAGACTGTCCTACCGGGATAGGTCCTCCCTCAATCATTGCAATCACGTGCCTGTGATCCAATAATTGACTCTGAGGGCACTATCTCCAACAGGCATGACCCCGTTAACACCTTTCTTAGACACCTATTGGATCGGCTAATTGTAAAGTGAAAAACTCTTCCAGGAGTAACATTTACTCGCAGTGGGTATCGGGATCCAACTATCTCAAAGAAGGTATGCAATCTCATTACAAATTTTCAACACCTGAAATTTCCAATATTTGTTTTTGCCCCTAACAACTTATGACCTTAACAAGGTCAACGAATCATAAGCGCTAGCTAAGTTCAACCCGTCATTTCCTGATTGAATTAAACCCACCCTTATGACTCTTAACATAGTCAACAAATTGTACGACTACCCTAATCCAATCACATCATATGGTTGCAGATAAGCACTAATCAGCTACCGCACACTATGCCCTAATATAGTTAACAAACGCAGCACGAATACTAAATAGCACTTATCTGAAATGACTGAAGGCTACGGCAGATTTTTAAGAAAACCTTTTGTGTAATGAACTTGATATCGTTGTAGAACCGAGTAATTTGAAAATGAGTGGTTTAAGATCCTCTTTTTAAAATCAAGTGTTTTTCAAAATAAACCGAGTGGGTTGAAGCATTTGCTAGCTTTTGCTAAAGAGGTCATTCCCGGTGAAGGGATCTTGGCTCTTTCCTCATCGAATGAGGTGCTGGATATCAACAAGGAATACCGTTATGCAAAGCAATGACTAGAGCTACCTTTTTGAAAAATTTGATTCTACAACATCTTTTAGGTTTCTTTTTTTTTCATTAATCTCATTAATGACGTCCCATAATTTATTTTTTCTAAACATTACAGAAGAAATGAAAATAGAATGTACGATTATGCCATCCGTATTCGCTACGGGGCCCCGTCATGCACCGTTAGGTTACTTAACTAACGGCAGAGCAGGGGCTAGACTAGCGCAGGTGCAAAACATAAGCAACGTTTATTATATATATATATATATATATATATATATATATATATATATATATATAGAATTCATCTCAGGTAGTTATATGATCACATCAACAAACATATGAAATATTGGATATATTAGGAGATCCGTGTTTTAAATTTAGCCAGTAATGAAAAACACGGATTTCACGGTCGTGATGAATAGCCAAACCCACATCCCTAGACCCTTACGAGAGCTGCAAGCAACCCTGCCAATTCTAGAGTTAGGAGACTCGGTCTTGACTCCTCGAGATGGTCTCCCACTGGACTCTAGAACCCGGTTACTTATGCTCCCCGCCTTGGGTCTATCCTAATGCGGAAAAGTAAATAATATATATCAATGGTGACATCATCCTCAACCCGAAAGTGTTCCAATAAAAGAATATTACATACAATTTTTACATGAATGAAAATAGAAAAACTCTCATCTCACGCAAAAACCTCCAGCTATTCAATCAAGACGATCCAATATAACATATCACAGCAACACATAACATCACATATCATCAACGTAAGTAAATATGTGCATCCCGAATGTTGTTGACGTATAGCAACGAGATCGGGGATACACCACATATTACACTTACGGTCGCAGAAAAGAAATGAAACATACAATAATTAGAATCCGCATCAAACCTTAGACATTATAAACCCGGAATATCTCATATCTTGGATTTCATGCCTAACACTTTAAATCTTGCATTTATGTCTCGAATTGAAAACACTTTTCAATATCGTTCGGGTAATTCAACAAGATTCCCAATATAATGATCGAATACTCGTCGGGAACTTTAGTAAATTGCCACACCCTCGGTGCCGTCTACGAAGTATACTTAGGCGGAACACCGTGGCCACGAGCACCCGACAGGATGCTTTTGGCCTCGAGGTTCTCCTACAGTCACTTGGTCGGGATCTTGTACTGTTTCCCAGTGACTATCCGCGTACAATACGAGATTGCGATGGAGTTTTGTTCCGAATCGAAACTCCGTAGCAACCAATCAAATGAGACTAAAATGCGAGATTTACAAAACACAAACTAATTTTCACAAAACTAATTAATGTGGATTCCAAATATTGTATCACATATCATATATATCTAGACGATGTTAAATATTTCGATCGATATCTCAAGCACCCAAAAATCACAGAGAGCTCAACACTTGAGTCTCATTAAAAATACTCAGAATGTGCCTAATGACCAAATGGAGCAGCACAAGAATAGTGAGTGCCTAACTCACTAATTGTTCCGCGAAACCGCGGCTAAACCCAAGTTTATGCCACGGTTACGCGGCCAATTGGTAGAATTTGGCCCTCGAATTTCTCAGGGCTCCATAGAAAACCCTGCACAATTTTCTACATATTTTTAATCTGGAAAAATTCAACTTTTGAAAATTTGGACAGAAACTTAGAAAATATAGGGTTTTGAAGTTCGATCGAACACTTTAACATCGTTTATACCAAACCTAATGCTCTAGCTTGGCTCTGATACCATGAAAGTGTGTCTTAGCACCTCTACTAGGTTTCCACATGCATCAAGTATGCAATTTTTAAAAATTTAGAGCTCTAAGCTACACTAACCTAGAATCGAACTAGAGAATTAGGCTTTCTATGCATGTAAACAAACTTTACACTAAGTGAATAGAGAATACAACCTTTGTAGACCGGTCCTTCACTTCTAAAGCTCCAAGGAGTAGTCCCTTAGCTCTAATTAGTGATCCCTAGAGCTCTTCTTAGGCTCCATTTAGTGAAAGGAATGAGATTGCTTCATCGTCTCCGAGGCTGAAAATGATCCACCTTAAAGTTACTCTAACTCAAACTGCCTCTTCACTAATCAAAAAATTAGTGAAGCAAATAACCTAATCTTATGGGCTAGATGAGAGTAGATTGATGAAGTATGAATTTTGCTCACTTTAGAACTTATTTTCTCTTTTTCTTTTCTCACCTCATGAAAAGCTAGAGAGCAAAAATGAGATGAAGAAGAAGATGAACTAGGGTGAGGGAAATATCTCAAGTGATAAATAGAGAGTCAATCATGGGCTAAAGATAATGATCGGGTTATAAAATATCTAGAGTAAAACAAAAATTAATGGGGTGAGTCATGGCTTCTACATGCTTCTACAAGTATCTTAAGCCATGCCTATTTCTACCTAATTTTTGAATTACTCTTAATAAATAAATACCCTAATTATCTTTAGTCTTGGTGTGAGTCTCATACACCCATGTCCAATGTATCAGCCACCATGACAAAATATATAAATACATATATTAATATATATCACACATATATTAAATGTATTTCAAAGAGAAGAAGTTCTTTAAGTGAGCACAATATTAGTTAATATATATTAATATATCAAATATAAAAAAATATATCAAATTATTAAATCAACACTTGATTCAATAATCCGGTTATATCATATATAACCGACTAATATCATTTATATGTATATCACGTATAACATATCATTGAATCAACACTTGATTCAACAATCCGGTTATATCACATATAATCTAACCGATATCACATATCGCGAGATTAGAATACGGTATCACATATACGTATTTAATCAAGCTCCCGCACATATCACCATATGTGCCCTACTTCGTTTCATTTGAGCTAGGAAACCTTTGTGTGGGACTCTAAAGACTCGTCAATACGCCAGCAGTAGGTAATGATCACATCAGTCACTCACAAGCCGTCAGCGGTACTAGCTGGACGTAACGGCTACCCAGGTATTGAGCGAATAAAAGATCAACAAGAAAGCTTGTCCAAACTCCCGCAAATCCTATAAGCAACACTTACCGTACAGTTCGGTTTCTTCGTCTGATATGTCGCATATCAAGTCTAGGGGTGGAATCGTCAGACTCCAGTAACTTGATAAGTCATGCCGATGTGTGGCCTATAACCGTTCGAGAAACTACTGATAACACTTATCAGTAAATCTCATCAGCCATGGTTAGGGACTTGCTATTATAGCCAATTTAGTATAGCACAACATCAACTCCCAATAACGGGAGAGACGAAACCCCTCCTATCGCTCATTGCCTCTATGTGACTTGGGACTGTACCCAAAATCCACCCGTTTTCACGACTCCTTTGAGCCGTGGTAGGGAGTAAATCAAAGCATAGTGGGAACCACACAAGACTCTATGACGATCTCGGGTCTACAGACTAACCTGTACCAGTGTCATCAGAGAACTGCTGTCTGACGATAGGTATAGTACCATCTAGGAGTTCTCGGCGAGTCCTGTTCGGTATACCCATTCTCTAACGAGCACCTGTGTATAATCTTTGATGTCAAACACTAATGGTTGTGGGATCAACCATCGCCCCCATATAGGGTTAAGAAACGTACACACTAGTCTATTCTGGAATATCGATGCCCTGTCTCGATACTCCTTCGACTAGGAACTGTTAAAGGATATGCTTGCGGACTACACAAGCCCCACTAGTATGATCTGCATCATAGTCCTGGTAGTCAAGGATACATCCTAAGGGCTTTATCAGCATGTATCAGAGAGACAGTATAATAATACTAGTGTACATGTTATTGTTGGCTATAGTGCCCTCAAGTCAATTATTGAATCGAATGCACGCGATTGTGATGATTGAGGGAAGACCTATACGGGTAGAACAATCATACTCGAGATGATAGTATACTATCTAGTTTGTATTTATCATCATGTACTTGCATTAGGTGGTATTACAGATTACTATTACATGTTGATAGAGCCCATAGGATTCTTGCTTAACTACCAGCATTATGATGACGATCATATAAGTGGAAGCTGGGTGGTCTATAAGCACATTCTTAAATGTCCCTAGTCGTGTGAGTATTGAGACTGGGCATCGATACTCTGGAGTAGACCAGTGTATACTTATCGAGACCCTGACGAGGGGCAGTGGCCGGTCTCACAAGCCATTGGTGTCAGTTAGTCACCTAAGATAGTATACAAGTGCTCATTGGGTTATGAGTACACTGGACGGACTTACCGGGAACATGCTAGTTTGTATTATACCTATTGTCAGATAGCAGTTCCCAGGTGACATGAGTACATCTTAGTCTATCGACCTGAGATCGTCATTTGTCTCATGTGAGTTCCCACCGTACTTTGATTACTACCCTACCACGACTCAAAAGAGTCATGCAAATAGGTTTTAGTTGGGTACAGTCCTGAGCCACATGGAGACACTGAGCGGATCGTCGGGGATTCGTCTCTCCTGCTATTGGGGGTTAATATCGCGTTGTGCACGGGTGGAAACCACCAGAATTCTCGGCCAAGGTGGACGAGAATTACTAATTTGGATCAGTAGTTTCTCAGTGGGTGATGGACTTCATACCGACACGAAGGGGTCTGACTTTATCCACCCCCTGGACTCGATATGCGATACTTTTAGACGAACAAACCGGACTGTATAGAGATTGTCACGGACATGCTCAGTAGGGGTTTGGATGAGTTTACTCGTCGGCCTTCCTTTCGCTCAATACCTGGATAGCCATTACGTACAGCTAGTGCCGCTGACATGCTTGTGGTTAAACCCACTGCCAGCTTATTGACGAGTCTTTAGAGTTCCATACAGAGGGTTTCCTTGGTTCTGGCGTAATAATGTAGTAGCCGTATTGGATACAAGCAGTGTTCCGATCGATTGATTGTATTTTGTACCCGGACTTTCGATCGGACAGTTGATAATACTAGCCGTCTCGGGTTTGAGCCGGATTATTAAATTAGGTATTGATTTAATAATTTACATATATATATATTTCGATATGTATATTCTAGTATTATGTTCTTTGTGTTATTCTATCTCTTCGAGTATTCGTGTTTTGGTACGAATACAGGTATGCATATACAGTAGAATGTAATCCGTATTTTTCCGGAAAATATTCTAGAAGGTGGACACCTCATATTGGTTTGACCATTTATATTAAATGGATTATGAGGTGGCAAAGACTTGATGGGAGTATGGTGAGGACTATGCTTTCATAGTGTACACAAATGAATTATTAATTCATTTGTGCATACTATTCAAGTATGGGCACATTTTTAAAATGGAAAATATCTTTTGTAAAACCATTCTTTATATGAGATTTTTTCCTCACTTGAAAACATTTGCTCATTTTTGATGAAAGAAAAGAGATGGTTCATTTTGAGAGCGTTCTCATCTCCTCACCATTAGCTTCACACTTCTCTTGAGTTTCTCGAGCTCTCTCCACCTTCATCTTCCTCCTCCTCTCAACCCTCTCATGTGTTGAGAATCATGAGAGGAGCTGAGATGAGATAGATAAACACTTAGTTCACTCACTACATTCTAGGATTTCTAGATTAGCAACCTAGAAACCCTAGTTGCTTCACTTACATCCTTTTATGTGGAGCTAGAGCCATGACTATATCTCTCGGGTGGATCATCTTCGACGGAGGAAGACCGGCGGCCAAGTTCGTTCGAGCACGCCTCAAGGAGCTTAGGAAGGTGATGGAAGATCGAAGGACTTGGTTCTTTTGGTATAATCACTTTGTAACATTTCAAAAAATATAAAATATTATTTTTGGAATTTAATATTAAAATAATATATTTCGCGAAAACTATCCGATTTGCGAATTTGGGGTTTCGTAAAATGGTATAAATATAACCAATATGTGTGAAATAATTGGAGATTAAAATGATTTATTCATTTAAATATATATTTATCGGATTTGGCATTTTTATAATTAATTATATGCAGTTTAAATAAAAATTGATTAGTGCACTACTAATCACGATTAGGCCAAATCCGTGTTTCTACATTTTTTCATGGTTAGTGCATCATGACATGTTGCATTTGGTTGTATATTGTTTCATTGGTATTTGTTGATATTTGATTTTAAAAAGAAAAAGAGAAAATGAAAGAGAATTATTGGAGAGAGAGTGTGTGTGACATGACATGAATGATTGAGAGGGTGAGAATAAAAGAGAGTGAGGGTAGGAGAGAGAGAGGGGCTGCTCTCTTTCATTTTCCTCCATTGTTTCTTCATCTCCTTCATCCTCTTGCTTCCTCCACCTTCACCTCCATGTATCATCTCAATCCCTTAATTAAAACCCTATGCTTTCTTCATTAAAAATGATCCTACCTCATCCTCAACACTTTGGACCTTTCAAAGTTGGATTTTTGAAGACTTTGAGCAACTCAAGAAAATTCTTGAGTTGCCAAATGAGGTATAATTCTAAATTTTAGTTAAGTTATTGTGTTTAGTTTATCCTATTGTTAGTTTAGAGTTAAATCGATGTTGATTAGTGATGTTTGGAATTTTCCAAGAGAGGGTTTGGATGATTGTGTGGACTTGTTATATGTAGTGGATGTTTACAATGACCTTAGTGTTGATTTTATGGCCTAGAACACCGAATAGAAACCAAAATATGAACTTAGAAACTTTCCGTGTCGGTTTTGTGACATTTTTGGAGGTCTACAGGGAATCTGGAGCAACCCGGGACCTTTATAAAAAAATCAAACATATACATTAACCTAGATAGACCAATAGGAGACCACCACGAGAAGACGAGACCCAAACTCCAAGGCGGGGCCGGTTACTGTAGCAGTTAGGGCGGTTACTGTAGCAACTTTGGTGTTGAGGATTTGGCTGTAGCTCACATACCTTATAATATAGCTACTGTATTTTTTGTTTTGTCCCAGATTACCTGAGCAAGAATCTGGGAGTGATTCCCTCAGTTTTCGTATTATGTTTTCCGGTGTTTGAAACTTGGTTTTGATATTTGAATTTGGATTTGGTCGTTGGACGTTTGTACATCAACGATGAGGGTTGTTTGGTTGTTTTTGAATGCGTAGGCTATAGGTTCTAACCTATGGGCGCACCGTATGCCATATCGGTTTTCCGGACTTGATTTTAATAGCATTGCGACTGTGTATTTATTGTAGGTACCTTCGCGTGGATTCCGAGACGGCGAAGCACATCGACTACTGTTGAACAAGGAGTTCCGCAGGTGAGTAGATTTATATCTACGGGGGAAGTCGGGTGGATGACGTATAGCACCCCTGCAAATAATGATATGTGATTTATAGTTTAGAGACAAGATATGCCACGACTTAGGGTTATAGTTAATGGTTTTAGTGTGAAATGATAAGATAGAAAGGATATCTTGAATTGATATATGAAGTCATGAAATGTGAATGTGAATCTCGATATATATATGTAGTTGCAAGAGAATGAATACGAGATTATAGTGGCATGTTATGAGGTCGATAAATACAACATGAGAGTAATAAGATAGATTATATATGTACGATGACATTGATGTGAGATATTGATATGATGAATATGATGAGTTGGCTTAATATGTCGTTACGGATGCAAGGCGATATGGGAATATTGATAACTTTGTTAGGTCCCATGATATGAGATTGATACGGATGTGACCTGAGATATAGGTATATATATATATAATGATGTGAATAATGAGTGATATACCATACGAGACTTTAGATCCGTACCCTCATTGTTGTATAGGTCGATAGAATCCTATTCTGTTTATTGTCGCTGCACGATATTTTACCGGATGATTGATCCATACCCTTGACTAGAGGATGCCGTACGATGGATTATACCGTACGTGATGTTATGAGGTTGGATGCCGATTGACAGATTCGCCGACTCAGATATGTTATAGATATTTAATCCCTTTCTACACCGCTCAGTTTAGCATTTACGTAGAGGTTGGATTAGATACGTATACCTTATAGCATTTCTCTTACGATGTACTTTATGCTATGTTCATGATATTCTCATTGCATTACATATACCTGTGCTAGTACACCTACACAATTATTGATGATGCGTATGTTACACTTACACAGATTGCCGGCTCACACTTTCATCATCGATAATTTCTATGTCACTTACACAGTAGAATTGCCACATCATGCTATCACTCTTAATTGTTCAGTACTGTCACATGACTCTTTGGCATGATATACTTGCTATGCTCACATCACTATACTATGTCGTATGATATACTTGATATGCTCACATTTCTGTTTTATGTTTGCATACATTATGTTTTATAATTATATGCATTGAGATGCTGTTTTCATGAGATTCTGGATTTGAGAACCGTGATTATATTTCAAAAGAAAGTATGTATTGTTTTAAAAACCCGGTTTCTCTTGATGTGATATTTCGAGACGTCCACCATGAGTTTTCTTGGTTCTGAGATTGGTATGTGAAATCCGATTCAAGGAGCGGTAGGCACCGTCTGCGGGTACATGGTAGACCCGGTGAGGTACCCCGGGGCAAGAAGACTCGTATAGTTAGGCGGTGAGCTTAGCAGGGAAGCACTACCTACCGGTGATAGTATTTGAACTCGGCGGTTATCCGAAAGATACCGACCGGAGTCGTCAGATTATATGGGCCGATCCGGACTGCCGGAGCCCGTGGTTCGATCCGGACTGCCGGAGCCCGAGAGATGAGGATTTACGTGTCGATGTTGGACACGGGTTCATGATGTTTCGAGTATTAATGTTGGACACTCAGGTTCCATGATTTTGATGTGTCGTTGATGGACACACGTTAGTTGATATCCTTATATTTACATGCATATGCTTTTATGATTTTTCGAGTGTCGATATTGGACACTCAGGTTCTATGATGTTGTGTCATTGATGGACACGTAGATGATATCCACATGCATACAGACATTGATTATATTGTTGGTATATATGCAGACACGGTCACCCTAAATATCATAGTATTACATTTATGATATAGTTGACCTAGGAAATCGTTGTTTTATTCGATTTCTACCTGCTGATGTTTTCTACTCACGAGTTGGTAACTCACCCCTGTTGTGCTACAGTTCTTGTAGGTTTGACCGCATGGATCAGTGGCGGTATCGTTGGCACACAGTTTGCTTTCGGGTGATTTGCTTTGGTAGGTGGGACATATTGGACCGTGCCCACTCTTGCATTATTATTCCTGTTGTATTTAGTCAACTCTATCAATCAGAAACTAGTATTTGTATAAATAGTAAGACTTAGAAAGACTTGTGGTTTGAGACTTAGAACGATGGGTTTTATGTTCGCTATTGGGGGATTGATGTCTTGCTTTATTTACACTATTCCTTTGTGTTGATCTTCACCGTTGGGCGTCGTATACATATATTTCTGTCTTGCATGGTTGTGATTCCGCCGATTGGCGAAGAGCTAGCTCCCGCTTAGGGATGCCTTTTATATTATCATGTATATGTGGTTTTGGATCAAAATATACAAGGGAGGTGCTGCCTAAATTTTTAAAATACGAAATATGTTTTTTTCAATTAGTAAATTCCACTTGCATTTTTCATGTTCCATTATCTATGTATTTAAGAAAACATTCGATTTCATCATACCTTTATTTCAAAATTTCACCTCTTTTATTTTCTTAAAAAGGTTTAGATTTCTGGGTTTCGGCTTACTTGAATTACGTTACGCTTTTAGACGTTGCGTGATTTAAGTGCCGGTCACGAACTAAATTTTCGGGCCGTGACACACTCTAACCCTTTAGTTTAGCTTCTTTAGTTGCTAGTATAGGTTTATGGTTTAGATCTTGGGCGGGTTTTGTTTACGCCAAAATTTTTAAACGCCAGTTTTTGTTCCGCATCTGCCACGGTAGATGGCCAGGACACCAGCGAAATCCAATAGTTAAGATAAAGAGAAACCAGATAGCATACTATCATGTCGAGCAAGAAAGTCCTCTATATATATATCCAAGCATCCACTATATCATACAATAATGGCCTCTAGGGCATATATATTCCTAACAAGCTCATTACCAACCGAGAAACTACTGAACTCTATCAGTAAATCTCATCCACCGTGGCTACGGATTTAGGGTGATGGCCAACCGAACAAAGTGCGACATTAACTCCTAATACTAGGAGAGATGAATCTCTGACAATCGCTCCCTGCCTCTATATGGCTCGGGACTGTACCCAACTAAATTCAGTTTGCACGACTTCTTTGAGCCGTGCTAAGGTAGTAATCTAAGTACAGTGGAAACTCACACGAGACAAATGACGATATCAGGTCAAAAGACTAACATGTACTCATGCCATTAGAGAACTTCTATCTACCATCTAGAAGTTCTCGCGAGTCTGTCCGGTGTACTCTCATCTAGTGAGCACCTGTATACTATCTTAGGTGATATAACACCAATGTCTTGTGAGACCGGCCACCGCCCCTCGTTAGGGTCTATAAACGTATAAACTTGTCTACTCCGGAATATCGATGCTCAGTCTCGATACTCTCTCAACTAGAGACATTTAAGGATGTGCTTATAAACTACCCAGCTCTCATGTATATGATCGCCATCATAATGCTGGTAGTCAAGTAAGAATCCTACGAGATTCATCATTATGTATTAGCGACACGTAATAATAAGTAAAACGTATACACATAAATGATAAAGACAAACCAGATAGCATGCTATCATTTTGAGTAAGACTGTTCTACCTGTATAGATTCTCCCTCAATTATCATAATCTCCTACCTGCAATTACAATAATTGCCTTGAGGGCACCATATCCAACAATACGTACACATCCTTAGTAACTGCCATGACACTTATAGACTAGAACACTTGCAAAATTAATGATGATTACCATGAAGCACCATCACAAACTCTTATTCTAACACGTACACATTACTAATGATTGACATGCCCTATGTAGAACTTACCATGCTTTACATGTTATAGTAGCATCACTGTTATGTGTGTGTACGTGACTAAATGCCCGTAATGATCGTTGAGCGAGTATGTCGACGAATGTCCGTACCAGTCACTGTGCGTGTACGCGACTAGATGTTCGTGCTAATTGCTGTATGTGTACGTAAACTAGCGGACCATACTATTTAAATCGTGTGTTGAGTACATAGACTAGATGTTTGTACCGACTGCTATTGAGCACATTATATTGTTTCCGGACTAAATGAATTTATGATTTGATTCAATGGAATATTTGATTGTTATCGTACGTGATGAGATTCCGTACTGGATGAGGTGGTGATGGTTAGCCGAATGCAGCCTTTTATTATTGACTCGCTGGATCTTGATCCCACCATGTTGTGTAAGATGAGATTGTGGACAATTTTTGTGAAGGGTTTGTGGGCTTTTGATGAAGTTTGAGGGGGGTTTAAGGTGGTAGAGGGTGGTGGGGATGAAGAAAGAGGAGGAGATGAATAAGAATTGAAGGTGTAACATTTCAGAAATATAAAATATTATTTTTGGAATTTAATATTAAAAAAATATATTTTGCGAAAACTAGTCGATTTACGAAATGGGGATTTTCGTAAAATGGTATAATTATATACCAATATTTGGAAAATAATGGGAGATTAAAATGATTTATTTATTAAAAATATATTTATCGGATTTGGGCTTTTTTATAATTAATTATATGCAAGTTTAAAATTAAACTTGATTAGTGCACTACTAATCGCGATTATGCCTGTTTCTATATTTTCCCATGGTTAGTGCACCATGACATATTGTATTTGATTGTATATTGTTTCATTGGTATTTTTTGATATTTGGTTTTAGAAAAAAGAATAAAAGAGGAGAGAGAGGGGACAAAAGTCATGATGAGGCATGGGCTTGTGAGAGTGTGAGATTAAGAGAGAGTGAGCATAAGAGAGAGGGTGGAGGCGGAGGATTCATGTGCTGGACCTGGCGTGATTCTCATGTTGGTTCATGTAGCCTACCCCATATGCTTGGGATAAAAGGCTCAGTTGTTGTTGTTGTTGAGCATAAGATAGAGAGGATAAGAGAAAGAGAAAGGGAAAGAGTTGGGTCTGCCTTCATTTCCTCCTCCACTTGTTTTCTTCATCTTCTTCATCCTCATACTCCTTCTACCTCCACCTCCATGTTTCATCTCCAAAACCTTGCCAAAACCCTACCCCCTCTTCACAAAAAAATGATCACAACCTCTCTGCAAACCCATTGGATTTTTCAAAGTTGGATTTTGAAGACTTTGAGCAACTCAAGAAAATTCTTGAGTTGCCAAATGAGGTAATTCCTATACTTCTAGTTTAGTTTTTGAGATTCCTAGCACCCTATAGTAGTTTAGAGTTAAATCGATTTAGATTAGTGAGGTTTGGAAATTCCAAGAGAAGGTTTAGGTGTTTGTGTGGACTTGTGATCTTTAGTGGGTGTTTACTTAACCCTTAGTAGTGTTTTACTGACCAAGACCCGAGATTAACACCAAAATACGAACTTAGAAATTGTCTCGTGTTGGTTTTGTGACATTTTGTTGGCCTACAGGGAATCTGGAGAAAACTGGGATGTTTATGAGGAAAACTAGCAATATCACTAACCTAGATTAACCACTAGAAGACCACCACCGAAGTACAAACCCAAGACTCCTCCTTTTGGCCGGCGAGCTCGGATTTTTGGGTGATGTCGCCAGATTTATGTTGGGGTCTGGGGTTGAGTTTTTGGCTGTAGCTCCTAATCCCTATAAACTATTCGCTGCATTCGCTTGTTTAGTCCCAATTAACCTGAGATGAAATCTATGAGTGATTTCCTGTGTTGCTAAATTTAGTATTTGTGATTCATGAACTTGGGTTTTGGTATTTTATATTGTATTGGGTCGTTGGATAATTTTACGTCAACGACGAGAGTTGTTTGGTTGTTTTTGCATGCGTAAACTATAGGTTCTAACCTATGAGCACTTCGTGTGCCGTATCGGTTTTCGGAATTTATTTTAATAGTATTGCAATTGCGTATTGATTGTAGGTACCTTCGTGTGGATTCCGAGACGACGAAGCACATCGACTACGGCTGAATAAGGAGTTCCGCAGGTGAGCAGATTTATATCTACGGGGGAAGTCGGGTGGATGGCATATAGCACCCCCGCAACCATTGATATGTGATTTATAATTTGGAGACAAGATATGCCACGACTTAAGATTATAGTTAATGGTTTTATTGAGAAATGATATGATAGAAAGGATGTCTCGAATTGATATATATAGAATATGGTTGAAGAAACTATATGAGAAACTTATGGATATGGTTAAACGAGTTAGTAGGCGATGAGATGAGATGATACGAGCGGATACGATTGATATAAGATGTGAAACGAGATGTATAAGGATATGACATGAGATCGATGAATATGCTAAGATTGAGATAGATGTGTTATGAGACCGGTAAAATGAGATAAATATATATAAGATTACTTGATGTAAGATATTGAGGTAATGAAAAGAGAATGTGACGTGAGATATTTATATATATAATTATGATAATAATGAGTGATATGCCGTACGAAACTTAGATCCGTACCCTTATTGTTGTATATGTCGATAGAATCCCTATTCTTCTTGTTGTCGCTGTACGATGGTTTACCGCACGCTATATTTACCGGATGATTGATCCATACCCTTGACTAGAGGATTTCGTACGATGGATTATACCATACGTGATGTTATGATGCTGGATGCCGATTGATAGATTCATCGACTCAGATATGTTATAGATATCTAATCCCTGTCTACTGTCACGATCCGAAAGTATGGAACATGACCGGCACTTAAACTACGAACGTCTCGAGGCGTACGTAATCTAAGTAAACCGAAAACCCAGAAATCCAAACCAAGAAAAGTAGTAGAGCGCAGGAAAAACCAACTTAAAGCAAGTAGTTTCAATAGCATAAGCCGAATTATGCGGTTTTTAAAAACATCAAAAATTTACTGAAAATTTCGGCAGAGTCTCCTTTGTAAATACTGGCCCCCAAACGGGATACAACATGAATAGTATACGAAATCAAGAAAAAGGCATCCCCAAGCGGGAGCTAGCTCTTCGTCAATCGACGGTCACAACCACACAAGCAATATAATATACAACGCCAACGGCGAGGATCAAAACTCAAAAGGAAACTCAAAACCACCAAAAATGTAACGAGCGACTCTAAGGTCGAAAGAATAAACAATACTGGTCTCTATCTCAATAAATACATGTTTGGTTGATGGAATTTACTAGATACAACTGAATAATATTATACAAGGTAATATGATGGGTACGATACAAGAAAAACCCACCTACTAGCAAGTCACCCGAATGAAACTGAGCCCGCAAAGCCGTAATGAAACCTGTACGGCAAAACCTGCAAGAAACTGGGGCACAACGGGGGTGAGTTGCCAACTCGTGAATAGAAGAACATCTACGCACAGAAATCGCATAAATAACGCAATCCTAGGTCAATGATCATAATATATCCTCAAATATATGTATAACAGGCAGCCTATGACAATGTCTAGGGTAATATCTAACCCGAGTGTAATCACATATGCCCGTGTCAGTGCCTCAGGTAGCAATATATCATATGAGTGAGGTATGAATGTATGAAAACAGCATACATGTAAATGAAGAAACTGTTTTCATAAATTAGTGAGATTTCCTTTGTATTTTTTTCAAATGAGGTATCATAACTGAAATCAGCACCAACGGTGTCTAGCATCGACACAAAACATAAATCTCAATGTCTCAAAATCTCAATATCTAAATCACAATATCTAGGGCGCCGCCAGTCCAGACCGGCCCCTACCATCCATCTCAAGACCACGACGGTATCCTCCGGATATCCGACGCGTTGAGTAATATCACCGGTAGGTAGTCTCCCCCTGCCAGGCTCATCGCCATCACCACGAGCTTCTTGCCCCGGGTTACCTTACCGGGTCCACCATGTACCCGAAACGGTTCCTCCACTCCTCGAACTCGGGTCTCACATGTCGCTCTCAGTACCGAGAAAACACATGGTGGACGCACTGAAATATCATATCCAGGGTAACCGGGTTTTTTAAACAATTACATATTCTCTTTTGAAATCTCCACGGTTCCCAAATCCAGAAATATCAAGGAAATCCGAGTCCAAAACCTCAATAGCACATAAACTAGTGAATAAAGGCATGAGAATCCATGCGTGCGGTATAACAATGAATAACAATATGCATGAAGTAGCAAGTAATAACTGAAATGTCTAATATGGCATATAAGGAAAGCACTAATATCATGTCAAAACTACTAGCTAACAAGCTAAGTCAAGCAAATATATTCTCTAAAGTGTACGTGACATGGCAATTACCGATGAAGATGTGTGTGAGCCGGCAAGTAGGTGTACGTGGTACGTACGCATCATCGGTAATGGTGTTGGTGTCCTAACAGCATGATATCAATAATGGAATATGCAGCACAATAAGTATGCGAGGCAGAGCGAACAGCAATAATGTGTGGGAGCTGAATACTAGACACAACGATAACTAATCTGCAATAATCTAATATAAGTCCTACATATGGTGCCTTTTGAAATAACACGAATCATGGGGTTTTGAAAATAGGGGCTACGGTGTTTTTATGAAAAGATACGTCGGTTTTGAAATATCCGTAGATTCCCTTGAGCTGTCTTTAAAAATGCCCACGATTCGTTAGTTTTTGAAATAGGTAAGAAGTCTAATCTAATCTAACAACTACACTAAACTATACGGCTGAACTAACAAGCTGAACTACAGGTAAGGAAACCGCCTATCATCTGAGTCGATACATATACATACCTGTATATGTATAGTCGGTGATCCCGCCTCAATAATATCATATCCGATACCATATCTATAATCAGGCATCCCAAGTCAAGAGTGCGGATCAATCATCAATATAGCTCGTACGTAAATCCGTCGTACGGCATCCCAATCTGGGTACGGGTCAATATCACATTCATCATACTATTCACCTGGTATCCTCTTTATCAAATATCATGAACGGGGTACTGATCTACGTCTAGTACCATACTGATACCGCCTACGTGTGCATGGACATGTGTGAAACACTACGTCAAGGACCCGCTACAACGTCATGTCGTATCTAAGATACGAACCCTGCTATATTACCGATCTCACGGCCTCAAATCAAATCTCTTCGACTCAGCTCAATCCCAAGTATCATCCTCAATCCGTATGTGAACACATAGTCCCATACCCATGTGAACACATAACTATAAAGAATCCTATGAGCACATATCAATAGGAATGTATGCAAGTATGTATGTGTGTATGTGTAGTGCAACACTACCCTAGGGTTCGCAACACTAAAAATAGTCCAACACACCAATATCCATCCTAAACATCGTTATTAATCCTAAATAACATATAATAAATGTTGGTGTGTATACGCATCCGTATACACCACCACGGACTGTAGGGGTGCTATACGCCATCCACCCGACTTCTCCCCGTAGATATAAATCTACTCACCTGGTCCTCGCTAGCCGGTGCCGACGTCGCCACGCGCTTGCTTGTCGTCTCGAAGTCCACATGGGGGTACCTACATATCATAATGCACCATATCTCATTAAAATCCGACTCATGATCAAAACGACGCACGAATCCCACATAGGTCAAAACCTATGGTTGCTTTCACAAATCAACCCAAAAACCCTCGACGTCGGCGTACAAACGCCAAACCATCGAGAAAAACCCAAATACACTCATTTGCACATTCATGAACACTAATTTTAATATAAACTAGGTTGAAACTCACAAAAACGCCAATTTCACTCAAAAAGTCATTTTTCCGAAAATCTAGCGAGCACAATTCACCGTTTTTGTACAAAACATGTTGTTTAAATGAATGTAGAGGCCAATAAATTTATTAAATATCTTAAATAAGTCATAGAAACAATTTCCGGAATTTAATCTCATTAAATTCCAAAAACCCTAATATTCTAGTTTACAAAATACCCTTTTTAACAATTTCAAAGCAAAAAAATGCACAAACTACAATTTATGTTGGATTTCCATGAACAAAAAGCATTAAACCACTCAATATAATCTTTATAATGACATGAAACCTAAATTTGAATTTTATCTCATAAGAATATAATTATTTAAAAAACCTAGTTTACCAATTATATAATTATCACTTTTAAATTAACAAATATGCAAACTAGCAACTTAAATTGGATTTAGCATAACATTAATATGTCAATTATATCACATAAACTAAATCTCACAACACAAAATACCAATTTAAAATCAAACCCCTCTCTTGAATTTTAAATCATGCACCTAAAACTAATTAAAAACCTAATTAAACAATTAATTAAGCTAACCTAAGCAATTAACAACACATTAAGCAAAAAGGTTAGAATTTATACCCAAATAATTTGAAGAACCCACAAGCACACTTAGCCTCCCAAATTGAAATCTAAATCCCTAGATCCATGCTATGGTAGCCAAGGGAAAATGGGTAGGAGGTGGATTCTGATTTGGATTTTTGCTTGATTTTTTGTGGATTTTTCAAGCATTTTTGAAGAACTTTTTTAAAGAGAAGGAGATGAAGAATGAAGGGCTGTTGGGGTTCAGATTTTGGCCAGAAAATGAGTGGGGGAGGAGAGAGAGGGAGGTGGAGAAAAATGGGGAGAAAGTCAAAGTCAATTCAAGGTCAAAAGTCTAACTAATTTATCTATTTTCTTTTCTTTTCTTTCATTTCTTTTCCTTTGAAATTCAAGTTGGGAAAAAAAATGGGGGCTGCTGAATTTAGCTAAGGGAAGAAGTAAGTGGGGGTGTGTGGGTGTGGGCACGGGTGTGGGGTGATGAAAAATGATAAATACAATACCCCAAATATCCATTTACGCTAAAAAAAGCATTTTTTCTTCAATAATTTCTAAACCGTTTTGGCAAATGATTTCGTTCCAAAAACCACATGATAAATTTTTATTTAAAGTTTTATGATGCACAAAATTTGTTTCAACTCATTCCAATTTGTAATTTTCCCTAATTAAATGTATTAGTGACGGCTTAAAATAATAATAAAATAATATTTTTTTCAGAAAATTTGAAATTTCACCGAAACGATTTTCAAAACACTACAATCTTCCCCCCTTAAAGAAATTCGGTCCCCGGATTTAAATTCAAACTTCCCCAAATACTAAAACATCTAAGAAAAACCATCAAGTCGTCGGGGCTCCGAAACTGTAAATACATAAAACAAATCGTAGCGCAGTGCATGCGCTTGAAAAAAAAATGAGTATATAACTCAAATCAATACTCCGTTAAGCATCCCGCAATCATCAGAGTCATGGAGAAGACATCAATGCCAAATCCAAATCAAACCAATATGGTATAACTCGAAACTATACATGTAAACATCGAATCTATATCTGTAAGTATCTGAAGGAAATGCATGCCAAATCTCTTAAGTCGCTGTGCAACGCGTATAACACTGCACAGTGGCGGACGTCTATCATAAGAAAATAGCTATATACATATATACCTTTGTTTGAAATGTACGTTCCGCCGTTTTGGAAACAATTTAGAAGGGTCTCCTTGTTTTAAACATTTCGTGTCATATCAGACACGTAGGTAAATACTGAGGCTATAGCTCGCTTTTTGGAAATCCCTTCAATAACTATCAATGCATGCAAAATATATTCAGGTACTGTCCTCTGACTAGTCCTGCTCAGTACGAAAACATATAGCAATATCATAAAAACGTACTGCTCTATAAGAAATCAATCCCAAAATATGCACATGAATACTACGTGCGTCTGGTGCGTACGGAAATCAAAATCCATGAATGTGCCATACATGCGCACAGAAACAATATCTAAGTGCATCGGGTGTGTACGAAACATCTGTCGTAGGCAACATGTGTGCCTGACAGCAAAATCAAGTGCATCTGACATGCACGAAAAAAATCTCGATTTAGTGCCTCGGGTGTGCACCAAAATCACCCTTCAAAACATGCGCCCAACATGCGCGAAAATCCAAATCAGGTGCATCCATCGTGCACGAAATCATGAAATCCAATATCAAGCGCCGAACGTGCGCAAAATCAATCAGGTGCACAAGGTGCACAAAACAAATATCGAGTATCACAATCGAAATCGAAGTCCAGTGCATCTAAGTACACAAAAGGCGTATCACTGCACTGCAAGCATATATAAACTATACCGAGTGTAGGAACGAAATCGTGTGCATGCATACGCACAAAACCAACTCAACTGTTTAAAACCGTAAAATCACAAACATGTGAAACTAAAGCACGAAAACGATATCAAGTGCAACACTGTGCAAAGATCGTAAATCCTCAATCATCAAAATCAAATCATACGAATAAATCACCCAAAACATCGTAATCAATAATGGCGGAATAGTACTGCTCAAGCGCATCCTCTAAGAATCTCGGCCAACTATCACGGTCACTAGTGGGACGTCTCGTCGATGATCATGAACTCTGTCCTGCTGGTGTGCGTAACCATGACCACTCCTGGGTCAAGGTCTTCACTGTGAATTACCAATCTCTCGGTCCATCGGCTCATCGGCCCTGTCAGGTGTGCTAACGGGGATGATCCAGTTCTTGCACATCTCTTGTCATCTCCCGGTCAATCATCACGACCACTCGTAAGACAGCATATCACTGGCGTCGGCCTCTGGCTCTCTGAATGTACATGACACATCTGATCCTGGGTGCAAGTATCATTGCAGCAGTGTCCTGGAAGGAATCCTGCTCACGGTCTACTCCATGCCTCGTCTCTGCCAACTGTCCGGAAGTCATCGTCCTTTCCTATATCTGCATCTTGCTCTGGAACGGCTGCATACCCATCGCGACTCCTTCTGGAAGGTAAGTCCAAGTACCATGCCTCGGCATGCGCATCGCATCTCTGATGTCGGCAGAGTGGAACGTCATCTCATCTAGATCTGGTGCGAACCTTTTACTCCACTTTTCTCTAATGTCGACCGCTTCGGACTCGTCTCGTCGTGGCTGCATGGACTGAGCTCCAACGGCTATCCTCGTATCTGGAGTCTCCCAAGAATGCATCTCACCACCTAGCATCCGAATTAAGTCGAACCATTCGATCGATTCGTCAAAACCTCATAATCCCCCAAGAGCTCAACATCTTGGTACAGTTTAATAGTATCGAATACATACCACAGCATCGGTGGTCCAGCCGTAGAAGGGCAAACCCAAGCCTCACTAATGGCGTCGTAGAACTGCCGCAAACCCGAAGGTTCAAAGGCTTTCACACGGTCATTAAGTCGAGTTAGGGTTTCATTCTTCTAGAGGGACCATAGAATTGCCTGCATGTCTTTCCGACTACTTTAAACTTGGAATAATAGGTTTCCAACATTCGATCGTCTCTGTCGACCCTCACGTCTCTGCGTGAAGTCGTTTCTAGCTGGAATCAATCTATCTGATGACTTCTCATCGGGTAGGCGAACGAACTACATGTCCTAGTCATTCATCCTCGGGTGACTAGCGACCTTCTATCATCTCTTAGTACAATCTGTATTGCAATAGCTCCAATATATGGGGCGATATCTCGTCGCTCGCAGCAACAACTGGCTCACTCGTCTGCATGCTGAACGGTGCCTCAATCATCAGGAGTAAGCAACACACCAACGGTCATCAAAATCTGGCTGGCCTCTATCATTGGCTCAATCCTCTAGTGTCGATCAGCACCTCCGAGTAACCTCATAAAGGCGATCCGCCAATCGCTCGTGGCGCGGAAACACAGTAAAAAGACACATCTCTGCAATCGTGTGTCGCCGGAATTTCGCCCTGGTCAGTCCTCGTCGTGACGAGCTTGTGCTGACCGCAACTCTAGCCGTAGCTCTCCCTGCCCGTAACCGTAGCAGCAAAACCAAACTGGTACCGATGAGGCTAGATCAGGAAGGAATATAATACTGAACAAGGAAATGTACATCCTAAGGCTTCATAAGTGGAGTAGCGTATCGTAAATATGCCGCGGAACATACCAACGGTACGTCACTCTACTTTAGTCACCTATTCCATCAACCAAGGGTCATCCTACGCTCCGAAGGTAAAACCTAACGCTCTGATACCAACTTTGTCACGATCCGAAAGTATGGAACATGACCGGCACTTAAACTACGAACGTCTCGAGGCGTACGTAATCTAAGTAAACCGAAAACCCAAAAATCCAAACCAAGAAAAGTAGTAGAGCGCAGGAAAAACCAACTTAAAGCAAGTAGTTTCAATAGCATAATCCGAATTATGCGGTTTTTAAAAACATCAAAAATTTACTGAAAATTTCGGCAGAGTCTCCTTTGTAAATACTGGCCCCCAAACGGGATACAACATGAATAGTATACGAAATCAAGAAAAAGGCATCCCCAAGCGGGAGCTAGCTCTTCGTCAATCGACGGTCACAACCACACAAGCAATATAATATACAACGCCAACGGCGAGGATCAAAACTCAAAAGGAAACTCAAAACCACCAAAAATGTAACGAGCGACTCTAAGGTCGAAAGAATAAACAATACTGGTCTCTATCTCAATAAATACATGTTTGGTTGATGGAATTTACTAGATACAACTGAATAATATTATACAAGGTAATATGATGGGTACGATACAAGAAAAACCCACCTACTAGCAAGTCACCCGAATGAAACTGAGCCCGCAAAGCCGTAATGAAACCTGTACGGCAAAACCTGCAAGAAACTGGGGCACAACGGGGGTGAGTTGCCAACTCGTGAATAGAAGAACATCTACGCACAGAAATCGCATAAATAACGCAATCCTAGGTCAATGATCATAATATATCCTCAAATATATGTATAACAGGCAGCCTATGACAATGTCTAGGGTAATATCTAACCCGAGTGTAATCACATGTGCCCGTGTCAGTGCCTCAGGTAGCAATATATCATATGAGTGAGGTATGAATGCATGAAAACAGCATACATGTAAATGAAGAAACTGTTTTCATAAATTAGTGAGATTTCCTTTGTATTTTTTTCAAATGAGGTATCATAACTGAAATCAGCACCAACGGTGTCTAGCATCGACACAAAACATAAATCTCAATGTCTCAAAATCTCAATATCTAAATCACAATATCTAGGGCGCCGCCAGTCTAGACCGGCCCCTACCATCCATCTCAAGACCACGACGGTATCCTCCGGATATCCGACGCGTTGAGTAATATCACCGGTAGGTAGTCTCCCCCTGCCAGGCTCATCGTCATCACCACGAGCTTCTTGCCCCGGGGTACCTTACCGGGTCCACCATGTACCCGAAACGGTTCCTCCACTCCTCGAACTCGGGTCTCACATGTGGCTCTCAGCGCCGAGAAAACACATGGTGGACGCACTGAAATATCATATCCAGGGTAACCGGGTTTTTTAAACAATTACATATTCTCTTTTGAAATCTCCACGGTTCCCAAATCCAGAAATATCAAGGAAATCCGAGTCCAAAACCTCAATAGCACATAAACTAGTGAATAAAGGCATGAGAATCCATGCGTGCGGTATAACAATGAATAACAATATGCATGAAGTAGCAAGTAATAACTGAAATGTCTAATATGGCATATAAGGAAAGTACACTAATATCATGTCAAAACTACTAGCTAACAAGCTAAGTCAAGCAAATATATTCTCTAAAGTGTACGTGACATGGCAATTACCGATGAAGATGTGTGTGAGCCGGCAAGTAGGTGTACGTGGTACATACGCATCATCGGTAATGGTGTTGGTGTCCTAACAGCATGATATCAATAATGGAATATGCAGCACAATAAGTATGCGAGGCAGAGCGAACAGCAATAATGTGCGGGAGCTGAATACTAGACACAACGATAACTAATCTGCAATAATCTAATATAAGTCCTACAAATGGTGCCTTTTGAAATAACACGAATCATGGGGTTTTGAAAATAGGGGCTACGGTGTTTTTATGAAAAGATACGTCGGTTTTGAAATATCCGTAGATTCCCTTGAGCTGTCTCTAAAAATGCCCACGATTCGTTAGTTTTTGAAATAGGTAAGAAGTCTAATCTAATCTAACAACTACACTAAACTATACGGCTGAACTAACAAACTGAACTACAGGTAAGGAAACCGCCTATCATCTGAGTCGATACATATACATACCTGTATATGTATAGTCGGTGATCCCGCCTCAATAATATCATATCCGATACCATATCTATAATCAGGCATCCCAAGTCAAGAGTGCGGATCAATCATCAATATAGCTCGTACGTAAATCCGTCGTACGGCATCCCAATCTGGGTACGGGTCAATATCACATTCATCATACTATTCACCTGGTATCCTCTTTATCAAATATCATGATCGGGGTACTGATCTACGTCTAGTACCATACTGATACCTCCTACGTGTGCATGGACATGTGTGAAACACTACGTCAAGGACCCGCTACAACGTCATGTCGTATCTAAGATACGAACCCTGCTATATTACCGATCTCACGGCCTCAAATCAAATCTCATCGACTCAGCTCAATCCCAAGTATCATCCTCAATCCGTATGTGAACACATAGTCCCATACCCATATGAACACATAACTATAAAGAATCCTATGAGCACATATCAATAGGAATGTATGCAAGTATGTATGTGTGTATGTGTAGTGCAACACTACCCTAGGGTTCGCAACACTAAAAATAGTCCAACACACCAATATCCATCCTAAGCATCGTTATTAATCCTAAATAACATATAATAAATGTTGGTGTGTATACGCATCCGTATACACCACCACGGACTGCAGGGGTGCTATACGCCATCCACCCGACTTCTCCCCGTAGATATAAATCTACTCACCTGGTCCTCGCTAGCCGGTGCCGACGTCGCCACGCGCTTGCTTGTCGTCTCGAAGTCCACATGGGGGTACCTACATATCATAATGCACCATATCTCATTAAAATCCGACTCATGATCAAAACGACGCACGAATCCCACATAGGTCAAAACCTATGGTTGCTTTCACAAATCAACCCAAAAACCCTCGACGTCGGCGTACAAACGCCAAACCATCGAGAAAAACCCAAATACACTCATTTGCACATTCATGAACACTAATTTTAATATAAACTAGGTTGAAACTCACAAAAACGCCAATTTCACTCAAAAAGTCATTTTTCCGAAAATCTAGCGAGCACAATTCACCGTTTTTGTACAAAACATGTTGTTTAAATGAATGTAGAGGCCAATAAATTTATTAAATATCTTAAATAAGTCATAGAAACAATTTCCGGAATTTAATCTCATTAAATTCCAAAAACCCTAATATTCTAGTTTACAAAATACCCTTTTTAACAATTTCAAAGCAAAAAAATGCACAAACTACAATTTATGTTGGATTTCCATGAACAAAAAGCATTAAACCACTCAATATAATCTTTATAATGACATGAAACCTAAATTTGAATTTTATCTCATAAGAATATAATTATTTAAAAAACCTAGTTTACCAATTATATAATTATCACTTTTAAATTAACAAATATGCAAACTAGCAACTTAAATTGGATTTAGCATAACATTAATATGTCAATTATATCACATAAACTAAATCTCACAACACAAAATACCAATTTAAAATCAAACCCCTCTCTTGAATTTTAAATCATGCACCTAAAACTAATTAAAAACCTAATTAAACAATTAATTAAGCTAACCTAAGCAATTAACAACACATTAAGCAAAAAGGTTAGAATTTATACCCAAATAATTTGAAGAACCCACAAGCACACTTAGCCTCCCAAATTGAAATCTAAATCCCTAGATCCATGCTATGGTAGCCAAGGGAAAATGGGTAGGAGGTGGATTCTGATTTGGATTTTTGCTTGATTTTTTGTGGATTTTTCAAGCATTTTTGAAGAACTTTTTTAAAGAGAAGGAGATGAAGAATGAAGGGCTGTTGGGGTTCAGATTTTGGCCAGAAAATGAGTGGGGGAGGAGAGAGAGGGAGGTGGAGAAAAATGGGGAGAAAGTCAAAGTCAATTCAAGGTCAAAAGTCTAACTAATTTATCTATTTTCTTTTCTTTTCTTTCATTTCTTTTCCTTTGAAATTCAAGTGGGGAAAAAAAATGGGGGCTGCTGAATTTAGCTAAGGGGAGAAGTAAGTGGGGGTGTGTGGGTGTGGGCACGGGTGTGGGGTGATGAAAAATGATAAATACAATACCCCAAACATCCATTTACGCTAAAAAAAGCATTTTTTCTTCAATAATTTCTAAACCGTTTTGGCAAATGATTTCGTTCCAAAAACCACATGATAAATTTTTATTTAAAGTTTTATGATGCACAAAATTTGTTTCAACTCATTCCAATTTGTAATTTTCCCTAATTAAATGTATTAGTGACGGCTTAAAATAATAATAAAATAATATTTTTTTCAGAAAATTTGAAATTTCACCGAAACGATTTTCAAAACACTACATCTACACCGCTTAGTTTAGCCTTTACGTAGATGTTAGATTAGATACGTATACCTTATAGTATTGCGCTTACGATTTACTTTCTGCTACGTTCATGATATTCTCATTGCATTACATATACATGTGCTAGTACACCTACACAATTATCGATGATGCGTATGTTACACTTACACGGATTTGCCGGCTCACACACTTTCATCATCGATAATTGCTATGTCACTTACATAGTAGAATTGCTACATCATGCTATTACTCTTAATTGTTCAGTACTGTCATATGACTCGTTGGCATGATATACTGCTATGCTCACATCATTATGATAAGTCGCATGATATACTGCTATGCTCACATCATTATGCTATGTCACATGATATACTTGATATGCTCACATCATTTCTGTTCTATGTTTGCATACATCATACTTTATGATTATACGTATTGAGATGCTATTTTCATGAGATTCTGAATTTGAGAACTGTGGTTATATTTCAAAGGAAATTATGTATTGTTTTAAAAAACCCAGTTTCTCTTGATATGATATTTCGAGGCGTCCAGCATGAGTTTTCTCGGTTCTGAGCTATGGGTATACCTGATTCGAGGAGCGGTAGGCACCATTTGCGGGTACATGGTGGACCCAATAAGGTACCCGGGGCAAGAAGACTTGTATAGTTAGGCGGTGAGCCTGGCAGGGGAGCACTACCTAACGGTGATAGTTTGGACCTGGCAGTTATCCGGAGGATACCGACCGGAGTCGTGAGATGGATATGGGCCCATCCGGACTGACGGAGACCGAGATATGTGTTAGTGTATATGCCCTAGGGGCCATTATTGTATCATACTAGTTTGTATATTACTTAATGGAAGCTTGGGATATTCGCATGTATATAACAGTCTTGCTAAATATGGTAGTATGCTACTTGGTTTTTCTATCTTGATATGTGAGTATACGTATTGATAGAGCTCTTAGGATCTTGCTTGACTACCAGCGTTGTGATGGCAGTCACACTAGTGGGGGCTGGGTAGTCTACAAGCATATCCTTTTTCAGGTCCCTAGTCGTTGGATTATCGAGACAGGGCATCGATACTCCGGAGTAGACCAGTGTGTACGCTTCTCATCCCAGTTGGGGAGATGGTCTGTCCCACAGCCGTCAGTACGTCGTACTGGAGATCGTATACAGGTGCTCGTTGGGTTACGGGTACACCGGACAGGACTCGCAGGGAACTGTTGGTTGGGTTTTATACCAGTCATCAGTTAAACAGTTCCCAGGTGACATGAGTACAGCATAGTCCGCAGACTTGACACTGCTACTTCGCCTCGAGTGTGTCCCACTGTTCTTAGATTGCTACCCTACCACGGCTCAAAGGAGTCGTGCAAACAGGTAGCAGTTGGGTGCAGTCCCGAGCACTTGGAGGCAGTGGCGGTTAGACATGATTCGTCTCTCCCGGTATTGGGAGTTGATATCGCGCTGTGTCAGAGAGCCATTACGCAAAGTCCCTGGCCAGGGCAAGCGAGATTTGCTGGTAGGTTCCAGTAGTTTCTCAGGGTGTAATGGGCTTCGCTCCGACACGACTTATACCGCTATTAGGGGACTGACGCTTGCCACCCCCTAGGCCCGATATGCGATAGTCTTAGATGAACAGACCGGACTGTACGGAGATTGTCACATCAGACTCAGTAGGAGTTCGGATGGGTTTCCTCATCGGCCTTCTTATCGACATCTACCTGGGAACCGTTACGTACAGCTACTGCCGCTTGCGGTCTGTGGTTAAACCCACTGCCAGCGTAGTAGTCGAGTTATTAGAGTCCTACACAGAGAGTTTCCCTGCTCTAGGCGAAACGATATAGAGGTCGTATGGTTTTTCGACAAGGGTTCGGACGCATACGTGTGTTTACGTACGTACGACTTTTCGGACTGTTTTTACTAGTCGGCTTTGGTTTAAGCCAGATTCTAGCATCGGGATATTGGATTTATACAGTCTAAAGTTTTTCCGTGTTTTCACGGATAGGAGGGGCGTTCTCGTAATTTCACGAGAAGCTTCTAGAAGATGGTGACTTGGGGGTTTAGGTGGCATATGCATTAAATGAGATTAGTGAGTCATTTGTGTGATTCATCCATGTCATTAATGCATCATAAATGCTTAATGACTCATGGAGATGAATCACCCATTTGTATTTATGAAGCATGGTTGTTAAATCCTATTTTCTATTTATTGAATAAATGATAATGCTTCATATATATCATGATACATTATTATTTCATTCTCATTCTCATGCTCACCTTCTCTCTCCTCAAGCTCTCTCTCTTCAAACTCTAATCTTCCCCTCTCATGTGTTGAGATCAAGGATTAGATTAGACTACTTAATCCATAACCCAACTCTATATTACCTAGGTTACTTAGATTAGCACTTTAAGAAACCTAGTTACCTCTAGTTTGAGGTGAAGCTTGAAGTAAAGCTCTCGGGTGGATCGTCTACTACTTGGAGAAGGCCGAGGAGGAGGTACCAAACGAAAAGACGAAGGACACGGTTCATTAGGTATAATCACTTCACATAGTAGTTTAGAACTCCTATGGTTTTGTTAGTTATCGTTTAGCACCGATTCTTACGGTTAGTCGATGTTATAGCAAAGAACAAGATCGTTTTTCATATTTCCGCCTCCCCGCAAGTCGTTGGATGTTGTACATCGATTTACAGTGGTATCAGAGCCACGCTAAACAATAATTAACTCATTAGCAAAGTCGTATGAATTTCGAACGCAAAACGAACCGAAAAACACATCGATATCACATAGTTTCTGTCGAATTTAAAACGGGCTCTAAAAATTTTTCAGGTTGCTGCAAAATGACCTACAGAGAATTATAAGAACACTGGAGAAAAATGGGTTTGTGAATCGGCCATACGACCGCGGAACCGCGGCCGATCCCACCGATCCGCCGCGGATCCGCGGCCGAGTTGGGGCCGATTCGACCCAGTTTGCTCCAGTTATTCTTTTGTGATATTTTTGTATTTTATGGAATGTTTATTTTCTGCTCAGGTCTCAGGTACACAGAGAAGTTTTGGGAGTAGAATCTGATATGTTTGCTCGATCGAAATTATACGATGTTTGCTAATTTGATTATATCTGTGTTTGTATAATGTGTTCGTAAACCTCCCCTAACTGCTAGTATGTCGGTTGGCAGGGGGTTGCACATTTCTGTAATGGATTTAACTGTTTGTGATTATGAACTGTATTGGATTGTTGTGATGATTAGCCGGGGTTTTGTAATGGGTTATTATTTTAATTCATTCAATGTAAATGTAATTTGTTGTAATATTATTTTGCGGGGCACATCCAGGTTGCGGTTGTAGCCACCGTTGTATTATTTCATTTTACTGTTTTTGCTCCTAGGACAGACCCAAGGTGGGATACACAAACTACCGGGTACTTTGAAGTGTTTAGTGGCCTACTCACTTTGTTGAGGGAAACCGCTTCACTTCGGGTACTTGGAGGGTAGTTTGCCGTACCCGTAGGGGTCTAGGGTAGGGTAATGGCTATTCATCACAACTGTGTAATCCGTCTTTTGTTGCAGGCTCAAAACAAACACGGATTGCTTGTATATCCAATAATGTTCATCTGAGATCTGGAATGCCTATTATTGCGTCTGACGAATGTACAATATCTATATATGATAGCTATTTAGACGTCACTTATGTTTTACACCCGCGCTAGCCCAGCCCCCGCTCTGTCGTTAGTTAAGTAACCTAACGGGTGATGACGGGACCCAGTGGCGAATGCGGATGGCATAAGAGGACGTTGTATTTTCGTTGTTTTCTGCAATGATAGGTTAATGATGGGACGCATTATTATTAATGCAAAGAAAATAAACCAAAGTTTTAATCGTTGGAACAATTTAAAAGAAACCACTCGGTTAATTTTAAACAGAAGATATTTTTTAAATTGCGGAGCTTTAATCACTCCTTTTACAAGCTATCAGGTTCCTTCGGTTATATCAAATTCACTACGTTCACGGTTTCGCCAAAACCATTCGTAGCCCTCCGTCATTTCATTTGAGTATTCAGTAGTATTCAAGCTATGCATTTTGACCTAACGCCAAGGCATAGTGTTTGGTAGCTGCTTGGTATTCATTTGTTGCATAGATAGATGAGTTAGTTTTGGACAGTCGTATTATCATTTTGGCCGAACGTCAAGGATATATACGGATGGGTTCAAATTAACAAGATAATGATGGGTAGAACTTGACATGTGACTTATGACATTTTGACTTAACGCCAAGGTCATAAGAGCATGGGGCAAAAATTTATATCGGGAATTTCTAAAGAAACTGAAATTTGCAAAGAGATGCATACCATTTGGAGTTTGATGAATGTTGGTAGGATTCCTTCAGCATTATCAGACGATGATATTTGGATCCCGATCCTGCTGTGAGTATATGCTACTTATCAGGATATTCGTCACTTAATGATCAATGCTATAAACCAAGTAGGTGTCAAGAAAGGTGTCAGCGGGGCTACGCCCCCAGAGAAAAGAGGTTATTTAATTAAGGAACTTCGCGAAAGCGTTGGAAAACCTCCCTCGAAGTATCGACACTGGCCTGGCTGAACGGTTAAGCAAGTATTGTACGGTGAGAATAGTCCTGGCTAATTCTTCTTTTATGATTTGAGGAAGGATTCGAGAAACAGTGGGAGCCATCCAGTTTAGATAAACTTAAAACCACTCTAAACTTGTAAGAGCATTATGCTAAAGTGTTTTCTTCTCTCTCTCCTAATTGCAGCGATCCTGAAAATGACTGGACTTAAGTTATTTTTAGAGAAAAATATACTGACAGGGCCAAACTATAAAGATTGGCTGCGGAATGTCAAAGTGGCTTTGACCTATGACAAATTGGGGTACATCCTCACCGCTAAGGCACCTGCAGTCCCAGGTCCCAAATCCAGTAATGCGGATAAGGAAATCCGCAAAACCCGGGAGTATGATTGCGTGAAGGCCAAGTGCATCGTGCTTGCCTCGATGAATAATGAACATTAGAGGAGGCACGAGGATATGGAACTAGATGCCATATTTCTCCATACAAAGGAACTTTATGGAGAGCAATCTCGTATAGCAAGATACGAGACCTCAAAGAACTTGTTTCGAGCGAGGTTGGCCATCGGATCATCGGTAGGAGAACATGTCCTAAAGATGATAGGCTATATAGAAGAGCTCGCAGACCTTGGGACGACTTTGGATAATGAGCTCTATACAGACCTTATTCTCCAGTCCCTTCCTTCCACCTACGCCAAGTTTATTCTGAACTTCAACATTCAAAGAAAAGAAGTTGAACTTCCGGAACTCCTTAACATGTTGAGGAGTGCAGAGGGCACCTTGCAGAAGGCAAGGGAAACACCCGCTATGTTTGTTAGCGGTGCTTCTTCTTCCAGGTCCAAGGCTAGGGCCAAAGGAAGGAAGAAGAAGGCCACCACCAAACCTAGATGAGGTGTAAGTAAGGTGGGAGTGAAGGGAAAGAAAAAGTTTGCGGTACCAGTAGTGGCCCAGGATGAGTGTTTCCATTGTCATAGGAAAGGGCACTGGAAGAAAGATTGCAAGGCATGGAACGCCCAGAACCAGGGACCGAAGCAAGCTGTAGCTTCGACTTCAGGTGTGTTTGTAATTGAGAATTGTCTGTCAATCAACTCTACTTCTTGGGTATTGGATACCGGATCAGGATCTCATTTATGCAATTCATTGCAGGCACTGAGAAACCGTAGAGTGCTGAAGGAAGGTGATATGATCCTCAAGGTTGCTAACGGAGCTAGCGTGGGAGCTGTGTCCGTCGGGGATTATCACCTGGAATTGACGAGTGGATATATTTTGGTTTTACATAACTGTTTTTGTATACCTAGTTTAACGTGTAATATCATATCAGTTTCCTTGTTATCAAATAAAGGTTATGATTTCACGTTTGTAAGTGATGTTTTTAACATCCACCTTAATCAAAGTTTGATTGGGTCCGGTACACTGGATAACGGTATATATGTCTTAAACCAATTCCAGATTTTCATTGTCCAGAACACACTAAAAAGAAAGTCTCCAGAATTAAATAAGGCTTTCTTATGGCATTGTAGACTAGGTCACATCAATGAGACAAGGTTAACTAAGTTACATAGAGAAGGATATTTGGACTCGTTCGAATATCAAACTTATGCCACTTGTGAATCATGTCTCAAAGGAAAGATGACAAAGACTCCATTCACTGGACATGGAGTAAGAGCGAGCGAGCTCTTAGGACTCGTACACAGCGATGTATGCGGTCCAATGTCTACACATGCAAGAGGTGGTTTTTCCTATTTCATTACTTTTACGGATGATTATTCAAGGTACGGATTCATTTATCTGATGAAACATAAATCCGAGGCTTTTGAAAAATTCCAGGAGTATAAGAATGAAGTAGAAAACCAAACCGGCAAAAGTATTAAGACACTAAGATCTGATCGAGGTGGTGAATACTTAAGTACCGAGTTCCTAGGTTACCTAAAAGAGAAAGGAATTGTCTCTCAGCTTACTCCTCCATACACTCCACAGCATAATGGTGTATCGGAGAGACGGAATCGAACCCTATTGGATATGGTACGATCCATGATGAGTAATGCTGAGTTACCGCGATCTTTATGGGGTTATGCGCTAGAATCAGCGGCATATCTTTTGAACATGGTTCCTACCAAGACTGTGCCTACCACGCCATATCAGATGTGGAGTGGGAAGAAACCCCATCTTCAGTATGTAAAGATATGGGGATGTCCAGCTTTTGTCAAAAAGCAGCATGTGGACAAGCTCGAGGCACGATCAGTGAAATGTCAGTTTGTGGGATATCCAAAGAACTCCAGGGGATATCTATTCTATTACGTAGAGGAACAAAAGGTTTTTGTTTCTCGTAATGCCCATTTTCTAGAACATCAGTTTTTAGAAAAGGAAACAAGTGGGAGCGAAATAGAACTGGAAGAAATTCCAGAACCACAAACTACTACTGAAAGTTTGGTAGAACCAGTAGTTCAAGAAGAACAGGACATTCCCGCACCCCTCCGCCGAAGTAGTAGGCCATCTCATCCGCCTGAGAGATACTACGGTTTTCTCATAGATGGGGATGAAGAGGATTGTATCATGATGATGATGAACCTACTGGCTTCCAGCAGGCCATCCAGAGCAGTGACTCGGTACGATGGCTAGATGCAATGCGAAACGAATTAGAGTCCATGTACACCAACAAAGTATGGACTTTGGACTTTGCTCCAGGTGGGGTAAAACCCATAGGATGCAAGTGGATCTTCAAGAAAAAGATTGGTGTAGATGGGCAGGTGGAAACCTATAAAGCTAGACTTGTTGCAAAGGGTTTTCGTCAAAGACCTGGTTTGGACTATGACGAAACCTTTTCTCCAGTGGCTATGCTCAAATCTATTCGTATCCTTCTTACAATTGCTGCCTTCCATGATTATGAAATCTGGCAGATGGACGTAAAGACGGCTTTTCTGAATGGTAATTTAGAAGAATGCGTCTATATGGATCAGCCAGAGGGTTTCAATCAGAGTGGGAGCAGCGGGAAAGTATGCAAGTTGCTTAAATCCATTTATGGACTGAAGCAAGCATCGCGGAGTTGGAACATCTGTTTTGATGAAATAGTCAAAGAATATGACTTTATCAAAAATCCAGATGAACCATGTATATATAGTAAAGTTGTAGCCAGAAGTGTCGTATTCCTCGTCTTGTACGTGGATGACATTCTATTGATAGGAAATGACATTCCTATGCTACAATCTGTCAAAGGATTCTTGTCACAAAGGTTCTCCATGAAAGACCTGGGTGATGCCTCTTGCATTCTGGGGATCCGGATCTATCGTGATAGATCCAAAAGGATGTTGGGACTTTCGCAGTCCAGGTATATCAACACTATACTGAAAAGATTCAGTATGGAAGATTCTAAGCGCGGTAATCTACCGGCTTGTCACGGAATCACCCTATCCAAAAAGATGTCTCCCAAGACTGATTTGGAAAGGGATCGCATGTCTATTATACCCTACGCTTCTGCGGTAGGCTCTATAATGTATGCGATGTTGTGCACCAGACCAGATGTAGCTTACGCACTCAGCGTGGTAAGCCGGTATCAGTCAGACCCAGGGGAGAATCACTGGAAAGCAGTGAAGAACATTCTCAAGTACCTGAGAAGGACTAAGGAGATGTTCTTGGTTTACGGCGGAAAAGACCTCAAGTTAGAGGCCTTTGCTGATTCCGGCTTCCAGAGTGATAAGGACGATTCCAAGTCCATGTCGGGTTATGTCTTTACCCTCAATGGAGGGGCGGTGTGCTGGAAGAGTTCCAAGCAGGACACCGTTGCTGACTCGACGATGGAAGCGGAGTATATTGCTGCTTGCGATGCCGCTAAAGAAGCAGTCTGGATGAAGAAGTTCCTAACAGAACTTCAGGTGGTTCCTACCATAGTTGATCCAATACCTCTGTATTGCGACAACAACGGAGCTATAGCTTTAGCGAAGGAACCAAGGTCCCATCAGAAGCCCAGACATATCTTAAGGCGGTATCACCTGATCAGGGAGATCATTGATCGTCGGGAGATCGAGGTTCAGAGAGTTGCTTCTGAAGAGAACATTGCTGATCCATTCATGAAGGCCCTACCTCAGATTCAGTTCGAGAGGCTACTCGAGATCATCGGTCTTCGATACGCCAGTACATGGCCCTAGTGCAAGTGGGAGATTGTTAGTGTATATGCCCTAGGGGCCATTATTGTATCATACTAGTTTGTATATTACTTAATGGAAGCTTGGAATATTCACATGTATATAACAGTCTTGCTAAACATGGTAGTATGTTACTTGGTTTTTCTATCTTGATATGTGAGTATACGTATAGAGCTCTTAGGATCTTGCTTGACTACCAGCGTTGTGATGGCAGTCACACTAGTGGGGGTTGGGTAGTCTACAAGCACATCCTTTTTCAGGTCCCTAGTCGTTGGATTATCGAGACAGGGCATCGATACTCCGGAGTAGACTAGTGTGTACGCTTCTCATCCCAGTTGGGGAGATGGTCTGTCCCACAGCTGTCAGTACGTCGTACTGGAGATAGTATACAGGTGTTCGTTGGGTTACGGGTACACCGGACAGGACTCGCAGGGAACTGTTGGTTGGGTTTTATACCAGTCGTCAGTTAAACAGTTCCCAGGTGACATGAGTACAGCATAGTCCGCAGACTTGACACTGCTATTTCGCCTCGAGTGTGTCCCACTGTTCTTAGATTGCTACCCTACCACGGCTCAAAGAAGTCGTGCAAACAGGTAGCAGTTGGGTGCATTCCCGAGCACTTGGAGGCAGTGGCGGTTAGACATGATTCGTCTCTCCTGGTATTGGGAGTTGATATCGCGCTGTGTCAGAGAGCCATTACGCAAAGTCCCTGGCCAGGGCAAGCGAGATTTGCTGGTAGGTTCCAGTAGTTTTTCAGGGTGTAATGGGCTTCACTCCGACACGACTTATACCACTATTAGGGGACTGACGCTTGCCGCCCCCTAGGCCCGATATGCGATAGTCTTAGACGAACAGACCGGACTGTACGGAGATTGTCACATCAGACTCAGTAGGAGTTCGGATGGGTTTCCTCATCGGCCTTCTTATCGACATCTACCTGGAGACCGTTACGTACAGCTAGTGCCGCTTGCGGTCTGTGGTTAAACCTACTGCCAGCGTAGTAGTCGCGTCATTAGAGTCCCACACAGAGAGTTTCCCTGCTCCAGGCGAAACGATATAGAGGTCGTATGGTTTTTCGACAAGGGTTCGGACGCATACGTGTGTTTACGCACGTACGACTTTTCGGACAGTTTTTACTAGTCGGCTTTGGTTTAAGCCAGATTCTAGTATCGGGATATTGGATTTATACAGTCTAAAGTTTTTTCGTGTTTTCACGGATAGGAGGGGCGTTCTTGTAATTTCAGGAGAAGCTTCTAGAAGATGGTGACTTGGGGGTTTAGGTGGCATATGCATTAAATGAGATTAGTAAGTCATTTGTGTGATTCATCCATGTCATTAATGCATCATAAATGCTTAATGACTCATGGAGATGAATCACCCATTTGTATTTATGAAGCATGGTTGTTAAATCCTATTTTCTATTTATTGGATAAATGATAATGCTTCATATATATCATGATACATCATTATCTCATTCTCATTCTCATGCTCACCTTCTCTCTCCTCAAGCTCTCTCTCTTCAAACCCTAATCCTCCCCTCTCATGTGTTGAGATCAAGGATTAGATTAGACTACTTAATCCATAACCCAACTCTATATTACCTAGGTTACTTAGATTAGCACTTTAAGAAACCTAGTTACCTCTAGTTTGAGGTGAAGCTTGAAGTAAAGCTCTCGGGTGGATCGTCTACTACTTGGAGAAGGCCGAGGAGGAGGTACCAAACGAAAAGACGAAGGACACGGTTCATTAGGTATAATCACTTCACATAGTAGTTTAGAACTCCTATGGTTTTGTTAGTTATCGTTTAGCACCGATTCTTGCGGTTAGTCGATGTTATAGCAAAGAACAAGATCGTTTTTCATATTTCCGCCTCCCCGCAAGTCGTGGGGTGTTGTACATCGACTTACAATATGAGGATTTACTTGTCGATGCTTGACATGGGTTTCATGATGTTTCGAGTGTCGGTGTTGGGCACTCAGGTTCCATGATTTTGTTGTGTCATTGATGGACACGTGGATGATATCCACCTGCATATAGGCATATGGTTTAGATGTTTATTTGTATATGTCATTGGCATTGATTATATTGTTGACATATATGCATACATGGTCACCCTAGATATCATAGTATTACCTTCATGATATAGTTGACCTAGGAAATCGTTGTTTTATTCGATTTCTACCTGCTGATATTTTCTACTCACGAGTTGGCAACTCGCCCCCATTGTACCACAGTTCTTGCAGGTTTGACTGCATGGATCAGTAGCGGTATCGCTGGCACACAGCTTGCTTTTGGGTGATTTGCTATGGTAGGTGGGACATATTGGATCGTGCCCACTCTTGTATTATTATTCCTATTGTATCTAGTCAACTCCATCAATCAGAAACTAGTATTTGTATAAATAGTACGACTTAGAAAGACTTGTGCTTGCGAGACTTAGAGCGACGGATTATATGTTTGCTATTGAGGGATTTGATGTCTTGCTTCTTTACATTATCCTTTTGTGTTGAACTTCGCCGTTGGGCGTCGTATACATATATTTCTAACTTGGTGGTTGTGATTCCGCCGATTGGGGAAGAGCTAGCTCCTGCTTGGGGATGCCCTTTATTGTTGTTATGTATATGTGGTTTTGGATAAAAACATACAAGGGAGGTGCTGCCCAAATTTTTAAAAGACGAAACATGTTTTTCAACTAGTATAATCCACTTGCATTTTCATGTTCCATTATCTATGCATTTAAGAAAACTTTTGATTTCATCATACCTTTATTTCAAAACTTCACCTCTTTTATTTTCTTTAAAAGGTTTAGATTTCTGGGTTTCGTTTTACTTAATTTACGTTACGCCTTTAGACGTTGCATGATTTAAGTGCTGGTCACGAACTAAATTTCGGGCCGTGACAGAAGGAGATGAAGAAAACAAGTGGGGAATCTTACATGGTTGTAGCAACCATCTCTCTCTCTCTCTCTCTTTCTCACTCTCTCCCCTCATAACTCCTAATCACTTCATGTCTCCCTTTCATTTTCATTTTTTTCTTTTCTCTTCTTTTTCCTTTCATTTCTTTTAAAAACAAAACATAACACCACAAATCAAAAATCTCAATGTTGCATGTCATGATACATCAACATGGTTTTAACAAAATGACTTGGTTTAATGCACACTTAATGAAATAGTATTCAAGTTTAACATAAACTTATATGTAAATACTTGTATAATAATTTATAAAAGCCCAAACCAATAAATACTTTCATAAATAATAATTCATATTAATTTCCAAAACATAGGTATATAATTATACCATTTTACTAAAACTTATTTTCATACTTGCATAATATTCATAAAATTTATTATTTTATTATTTAAATTCCAAAAATATTATTTTATATTTTCTGAAATGTCACAATATATGTGCCATAAAGGAAATTATTGTAATTGTACATGGACATATATGGTTAGAACATTTTTACTTGAGATGATAATATGCTATCTAGCTTGTCTTTATCATTCATGTGTATATGTTTTACTTGATATTACATATCGCTACTAATACTGATAAAGCCTTTACGATGTTTTCTTGACTACTAGGATTATGACGGGGATCATACTAGTGGGGCCTGGATAGTCCATAAGCATATCCTTAAATATTCCTAGTCGTGGGAGTATCAAGACTGAGCATCGGAACTTTAGAGTAGACTAACGTACACGTTTCTTGATCCGGTTGGAGGGCGATGGCTGGTCCCACAGCTATTGATATTTGACACCAAAAATTATATACAGGTGCTCATTAGAGAATGAGTACACTGAACGGACTCACCGAGAATTCCTAAATGGTATTATACCTATTGTCTGGTAGCAGTTCTCTGGTGACATGATGGTAATCTTTTAACATGAGATCACCATAGTGTCTTGTGTGTGTTCCTACTATACTTTGATTACAACCCAACCACGGATTTAAAGAGCCGTGCATACAGGTTTTAGTTGGGTACAGTCCGGAAGCACATAGAGGCAGTGAGCGATTGAAAGGATTCGTCTCTCCAAGTATAAGGAGTTGATGTCGCGCTAACCAGGACGGATGAGATAAACTGATAAGTGTTATCAGTTGTATCTCAGGTGGTTATTGGAAGTCTGACAGTATCCACCCCCAGACCCGGTATGCGACACTCTCTAACGAAGAGACTGGAATGTACACTGATTGTCACTGATAGCTCTGTTGGGTATGGATGAGTTTGCTTGTTGACTTTTCTTTTGATCAATAGTTGGGTAGCAGTTATTTACAGCTAGTACCACTGACATGCTTGTGAGTCAACCCGTGAGGGGATTGATCTGAAAGTGTTTCGAATTCAATCAGATATGATCCTAACCTACTGCTAGCGTATTGTCGAGTCTTTAGAGTCATACACAGAGGGTTTCCCCGCTCAAGTGAAACAATTTGGAGTGCGTATGATGATACGTGTGGGAGTTTGATTAAACACGTATATATGATACATCTACATTAATCGAACGTTTAATAATACTAGCAGGTTCATTATAAAGCCGGATTATTAAATTGAGTGTTGATTTAATATATATATATTCTAGTATTACGTTCACTCAATATCTCTCTCATTTGCTATTTTTATGTGATACAAATACATGTATATGTATATGATACATACACTAATATTTTTGTGTATATGATACACATTCCCTTATAGATTTATTTGTAATTTGTGTGTGATACAAATATGAGTATATGTATATGATACATATACTAAAGTACCTTTGTATATAATACAAATACATGTATACTGTTAGTTGTATGTATGCCCAAGAGGCCATTTTTATACATGATTGTATATTATAATGGATGCTTGGACATATATAGAGAGGACTTTCTTGCTCGACATGATAGTATGCTATCTGGTTGTTCTTTATCTTAACATGTAGACTAGTATTGTGATGTTGTCTTGCTCTCACATGTTGGTAAAGCCCTTAGGATGTATACTTGACTACCAGGATTATGATGCAGATCATACTAGTGGAGCCAGGGTAGTCCACAAATCCATCCTTTAATTGTTCCTAGTCGAGAGTGTATCGAGACGGGGCATCGATATTCCAGAGTAGACTAGCGTATACGCTTCTTGACCCATTTGATGGGCGATGGATGATCCAATATCCATTGGTGTTTGACATTAAAGATGGTATAAGGGTGCTAAGTGGAGACTGGGTACACTAAACAAGACTCGCTGAGAACTCTTAGATGGTATTATACCTATCGTCAGATAGCAGTTCTCTGGTGACACTGGTACAGGTTAGTCTGTAGACCCGAGATCGTCATAGAGTCTTGTGTGATTCCTACTGTGCTTTGATTTCCACCCTACCACGTTCAAGAGAGTGTGCAAACAGGTAGTTTTTGGGTACAGTCCCGAGTCACATGGAGGCAATGAGCGATAGGAGGGGATTCGTCTCTCCTGGTATTGGAGGTTGATATTGTGCTGTGCTCGATTAGCCATAACAGAAAGTCCTTGGCCAGGGCTGATGAGGAGATTTACTGGTAAGTGTTATCAGTAGTTTCTCGACCCGTTATGAGCCTCGTATCGGCATGAATTATCAAGTTACTGGGGTCTGACGTTTACCACCCTTAGACTCGATATGCGACATATCAAACGAAGAGATCAGATTGTACGGTAGTGTTACTTATTTGATTCACGGGAGTATGGACAAGCTTGCTTGTTGATCTTCTGATCGCTCAATACATGGGTAGCCGTTATGTCCAGCTAGTACCGATGACGGCTTGTGGGTAACTGATATGATCATCACCTACTGCTGGCGTATTGACGGGTCTTTAGAGTCCTACATAGAGGTTTCCTAGCTCAAGCGAAACGAAGTAGGGCACATATGTGATATGTACGGGACCGATATTAATACGTGTATGTGATACCGTATTCTAATATCACGATACAGGTTATATGTGATATAACCGGATTGTTGAATCAAGTGTTCATTCAATGATATGTTATATGTATATGTGATATAAATATAAATGATATTAGTCGGTTGTATGCGATACAGCCGGGTTATTAAATCAAGTGTTGATTTAATAATTTAATGTATGATTATATATTTGATATATTAATATACATTAACTAATATTAGCCCACTTAAGAAAATGTTTTCTCCAAATACATTTAAATGTATATGTGATATATATTATTGTATTTAATATATGTCATGCTAGATGATACATTGGACTTGGCTGTATGAGACTCATAACTAACATAAGATAATTTGGGTATTTAATTATTATGGGGGGAAACAAAATTAGGTGGAAATTATCATGGTTGAAGATGCTTGTAGAAGCTTGTGGAATTCTTGACTTAGTCCACTAATTTTGTTATACTCTAGATATTTATTAACCCAACTCTAATTTTTAGCCATGGTTAAGTCTCTACATGAGTTATATGAGATATTTTCTTACCTATGGTTCACACTTGATCACTTGAGATCATTTTCTTCATCTCCTTCCTTACTCTCTAGCTTTGAGTGAGTGAAGAAAAGAAAGAGAGAAAAATTATTCTAAAGTGATCAAAATTCCTACTTCACCAATTTATACCAAACTGGCCATTTAGTATAGGTTGTTTCTTCACTAGTTCATCAATTAGTGAAGAGGTATCTTGAGTTAGAGATTCTTAGATGTAGATCAACTTGGGCCTCGAAGAACCTTGAGCAAGCTCGTTCCTTTCATCTAGTGGAGCCAAAGGAGAGTCCGGGACACCGCTACTTGGAGCAAAGGGACTACTACAAGGAGCTTTAAAAGTGAAGGACCGGTCTACAAAGATTGTATTCCTTGTTCACTTAGAGTAAAGTTGTTTACTTGCTTAGTTAAATACTAATTCTCTAGTTAGATCCTTGGTTTGGGTTGCTTTGCTCTCTAGATTTTTTAAAATTTCATACTCGATGCCTTATAAAACCTAGTGAGAGTGCTAAGGAACCCAGCAGTGGTATCAGAGCCAAGCTAGAAAATTATACGATGTGTTAGAATTACGAAACCGAAACAACTCCGAAACCTGGAATCCGAAACCTTAGTTTCTGTCGAATTTTTTAAGTCCTCTAAATTTTTTTTAAACAAGTGAAGAAAGCTAGTTATGATGTATCCAGAACACCAGAAAAATTTGAGGCAAAACCAAATTTTTTTTACCGGCCATAGTTTAAAAAACCGGCCTCACCTTTTTTCCTGTAGCAAAAAACCTTGAAATTTTTGTGGTGTTCTGATCTCAAGGTTTTAGGGTTTCAGGTTATGTTTGTTTTTGCCAAGATTGCATTTGATGTTATCTTTCTGTAGTGGCAATACGGAGTGTTTCTAAGTAGTATTTTAACATCGTTTCGGGTTTGATATTGAAATTTGATACAATATTTAGAATCCACGATAATTAGTTTTGTGAAAACTAGTTTGTGTTCTGTAAATCTAGCAATTTAGTCTCTTCTAATAGATTGCCACGGAGTTTCTATTCGGATCAAAACTCCGTCGCAATTTTGTATAGTACGCGAACATTCACCGGGTAACACTACTAGATAGCCATACCCCATATCCTCGACCAAGTGACTATAGGAGAACCCGTTGCCAAAAGCATCCCCTCGGGTGCTCGCGGCCACGGTGTTCCGCCTGAGTGCACTTCGTTGACGACATCGGGGGTACGGTCATCTACTAATGTTTCCGACGAGTATTCGATCAAGTAGTCGGGAATCTTGTTGAATTACCCGACTAGGTTATTGAAAAGGTGTTTTCAATATGAAACTAAAATGCAAGGTTTATGTATTAGACATGAAATTCGAGGTATGAGATATTCCAGGTTTATGATGTCTAAGGATGTTGTGAATTCTAATTATTGTATTTTTCGTTTTCTTTTCTGCGACCGTAAGTGTAATATGTGGTATATTGCCGGTTTCGTTACTATACGTCAACAACAATTGGGATACGCGTATTTACTTTCGTTGATGACATACGATGTTATGTGTTGCCGTGATATGTTATATTGGATCGTCGTTTTGAATAGCCGGGGGTTTTTGCGTGAGATGAGAGTTTTTCATTTTCATTCATGTAAAAACTTGTATGTAATATTCTTTTATTAGGACAGTTCCAGTTTGAGGATGATCTCACCATTGATGTATATTATTTACTTTTCCGTATTAGGATAGACCCAAGGCGGGGAGCACAAGTAACCGGGTTCTAGAGTCCAGTAGGAGACCATCTCGAGGAGTCGAGACAGGGTCTCCTAACTTTAGAATTGGTAGAGTTACTTGCCACTCTCATAGGGGTCTAGGGATGTGGGTTTAGCTATTCATCACGGCCGTGGAATCCGTGTTTTTTACTGGCTTAATTTAAAACACGGACCTCCTAGTATATCCAATAATTCATATGTTGATTTCTGCTGCAATGTTCTGTGATGAGATCATGTAACTGCGTGAGAAAAATGCTTTATTATTATATATATAATATATAATAAATGTTGCTTATGTTTTGCACCCGCGCTAGTCCTAACCCCGCTCTGCCGTTAGTTAACTAACATAACGGTGCATGACGGGACCCCAAGGCGAATGCGGATGGCATAAGCGTACGCTGTATTTTCGTTTCTTCTGTGATGCTTAGGAAGCATAAATGATGGGACTTCATTAATGAGATTAATGAAAGGAAAGAAACCTAAAGATGTTGTAGAATCAAATTTTCAAAAAGGTAGTTCTAGTTCTTGCTTTGCATAGCGGTATTCCTTGATGAATATCCAGCATCTCGTTCAATGAGGAAAGAGCTGAGATCCCTTCACCGGGAATGACCTCTTTAGCGAAAGCTAGCAAATGCTACAACCCATTCGGTTTGTTTTGGAAACTATTCGATTTTAAAAGCGGAGCTTAAACCACTCCATTCAAATCACTTGATTCTACAATGATATCAAGTTCAAAGCGTTAAAGGTTTTTCATATCCATTCGCAACCCTCCATCATTTTAGGAAGTAGAGTACTTAGTATTCGTGCTACGTTTGTTGACCATAGTTAAGGCGAAGTGTATGGTAGCTAAGTGATATTTTCCTACACAGCATATGATGCGATTAATTAGGACATTTATATGTCTTTGTTGACCATAGTTAAGGGTCATATAAGTGGGTCTAATTAATCACGAAATGACGGGTAGAACTTGACTAGTGCTTATGATATATTGACCATAGTTAAGGTCATAAGTCACTGGGGTAAAAACTATATCGGGAATTTCAAGAGTTGAAATTTGCAAAGAGGTTGCATACCTTCTATGAGATAGTTGGATCCCGATACCCACTGCGGGTAAGAGTTACTCGTGGGAGAGTTTTTCACTTTACAATTAGCCGATCAAGTAGGCGACTAGAAGGTGTCAATGGGGTTATGCCTTTGGGAAAACGAGATTTATTTTAATTAGGTCCGTGCGAAAGCATGGGGAACCTCCCTAAAAATACCGACACTAGCCTGGCTGAAAGATTGACGAACTTGTAGGGTGTAATTAATCCCGGCTAGTCTTATCTTTTAGGGTTTGAAGAAAAATTTGATAAAACCAGTGGGAGCCATCCTGATTAGATAAAATAATAACCAATCTAATCTTGCAAGAGCATACGCTAAAGTGTTTTCTTCTCTCTCTCTAGGTAGAGACCATGGTATGCCTTAATCAAGATAATAATATGGATGTATTAACTGAACCCGCTTGTTATACTGGGCTGGGGAACGTTGGTTCCGCTCTATCTTATAATTGTTATAAGTCCGAGCAAGAAATAGGGGAATATCCAGATTCCCACACCCCCCAAACGAGGAATGAGCATATTGATGCATCTTCTTCGGGTGTGTTTGTTACCGAGAACTGTTTCTCGGAACACTCTACGTCCTGGGTATTAGATACCGGATCGGGATCCCACATATGTAATATGTTACATAGGCTAAAGAAAGGTAGAGAACCGAGAATAGGTGATCATTCTGTAAGAGTAGGGAATGGTGCAAATGTTGCAGCCAAAGCAGTTGGAGAATATTACCTTGTATTACCAATTGGTAATACATTGATTCTGAACGAATGTTATTACATACCGAACCTGATATGCAATATTATATCAGTTTCTTTATTAAGTAAAGAAGGATATAATCTTGTATTGCAGGATAATGTTATGAACATTTTCCTAAATCAAAAGTTGATTGGATCAGGCTAGTTAAGTAATGGCATATACGTTCGAAATCAAGCCACAGTTCTTAACGTACAAAACACACAAGAGGAAAAGTTCAGAAATGAACGAATCCTTCTTGTGGCATTGTAGACTAGGTCATATCAATGTGACAGGACTAGCTAGGTTACATAAGGATGGATATTTAAACCCGTTTGAATTTACATCTTATGAAACTTTCCAGTCATGTCTCAAAGGAAAAATGATCAAAACTCCGTTTACTGGACACGGAGAAAGAGCTGCTGAAATCTTGGGACTGATACATAGTGATGTATGCGGTCCTGTGTCTACACATGTCAGGAATGGTTCCTCATACTTTATTACATTCACCGACGATCTCTCAAGATTCGGACACATGTTCCTGTTGAAACACAAGTCTGAAGTTTTTGAGAAATTCAAAGAATATAAGCATGAAGTTGAGAAGTAGACGGGTTAAAGTATTAAAATCCTATGATCTGATCAGGGAGGAGAATACTTGAGCATGAAATTCCGTGACTATTTAAAAGAGAATGAGATTCTCTCTCAGCTTACTCCTCTGTATACACCACAGCACAACGGTGTGTCGGAGAGGAGAAATCGCACCTTATTAGATATGGTGCACTCTATGATGAGTTTTGCCAAGTTGCCTATTTCCTTTTGGAGTTATGCACCTGAAACAGCCGCATACCTATTGAATAGAGTTCCAACCAAATCAGTGCCTACTACTCTATATGAGATATGGAATGGGAAGAGACCTTCTCTTAAACGAGTTAAGATATGGGGTTGTCCGGCTTATGTTAAAAAGCAAAATCCGGACAAGCTCGAGGCAAGATATGTTCTGTGTAAGTTTATGGGATATTCAAAGGATTCCTATGGATATATATTCTACCACGGTGAGGAACAAAAGATGTTTGTTTCTCAATATGCCACCTTTTTAGAAAGGAATTTCTTATAAAAGAAATTAGTGGTAATTAGGTAGAACTGGAAGAAGTTCCAGCTACACAAACTACAACTGAAGATTTGGTGGAACCGGAGAATTCAATAGTCCCCGACGAACCTCAGCCACTCCGTAGATCTAGTGGGGTTCCTCATCCACCTGAGAGATACTACGGTTTTCTCATTGACGGTGGGAGTGAGGATTGCATCATGGAAGATGATGACCCAACTAGTTTCGAGTAAGCCATCATGAGTAGGGACTCTGTGAAATGGCTGGATGCAATGCGATCTGAGATGGAATCCATGTACACCAACAAAGTATAGGCTTTGGAAGTTGCTCCTGAAGGGGTAAAACCCATTGGGAGCAAGTGGATCTTTAAGAAGAAACTTGGTGTAGATGGAAAAGTTGAGACTTTCAAAGCTAGACTTGTAAAAAAAAGTTTTCGTCAACGACCAGGTTTGGATTATGATGAAACCTTTTCTCTAGTGGCTATGCTTAAGTCCATCCAGATCCTACTTGCCATCGTTGCATACCATGACTACGAAATCTGGCAGATGGATGTCAAGACCGCTTTTCTAAATGGTGATTTAGAAGAGAGCGTATACATGACTCAGCCATAGGGCTTCGTGGATAGTGGGAGCAGCGGAAAGGTGTGCAAGCTACATAAATCAATCTACAGATTGAAGCTGGCATCACGGAGTTGGAACATCTATTTTGATGTGGCAGTCAAAGAGTTTGACTTCATCAAAAACGTAGATGAGCCATGTATATACAAAAAGGTTGCGGAGAGTAAGGTCGACTTCCTCGTATTGTATGTGGATCACAAAGATTCACTATGAAGGATCTGGGTGATGCCTCCTACATCCTAGGGATTAAGATCTATAGAGATAGATCTAAACGGATGTTGGGATTGTCCCAATCTAGGTACATAGACACCATACTAAAGAGGTTCAGTATGGAAGATTCCAAGCGTGGGAATTTACCCATGATCTCAGGAATCACTCTCTCCAAAGAGATGTCCCCCAAGACTGATTTGGAGAGGGCTCGCATGCAAGGGACACCCTATGCTTCGGCAGTCGGGTCTATCATGTATGTGATGGTATGTACCCGACCAGTTGTAGCATACGCTCTTAGTGTTGTAAGCAGGTATCAATCAGATCCTTGGGTGAATCACTGGACAGCTGTGAAGAACATTCTTAAGTACTTGAGAAGGACTATAGATATGTTCTTTGTGTATGGTAAAGTGAACTCCAAATGGAGTCCTTTACCGATTCAAGCTTTCAGAGTGATAAGGACGACTCTAGGTCAGTCTCGGGTTTTGTTTTCACCTTCAATGGAGGGATAGTATGTTGGAAGAGTTCCAAGCAAGATACCGTGGCAGAATCGACGATGGAGGCTAAATACATCGCTGCCAACGATGCCGCCAAAGAAGCTGTCTGCATGAAGAAGTTCCTAACTGAACTTGGAGTGGTTCCATCCATCGAGAATCCAATACCTTTGTATTGTGATAACAATGGAGCTGTGGCTTTGTCTAAGGAACCTAGGTTCCATCAGCGATCCAGGCATATTCTGAGGCGATATCACCTGATCCGGGAGACAGTTGATCGCCGGGAGATCGAGGTCAGGACAGTTGACACGAAGAATAATGTTCAGTTGATAAAACTGCACATTTGTATTACATTTTTCCTACCATTTTCATATTAAAAAAGGAATTTATTATAATATATTATACATATGAGGGTTTATGTGTTAAAACACCATTTTCCATGTGTTAATATATTTTAATTAGTATTTGGTAGGAAAATGTATGCAAATAAATCTATTGACCAAATTCTAGTAGAACTAAGTCTACTAAATATTATTTGAGATTATTGTGCAGAATTTTCCAAGTTGTTGTGCAGAATTTATCAAGCAAATCAAGCTGTTGAAGAAGACTTGTGAAATTAAGAAGCAAAACTTGGAGACCAAGTCTGGAAGCAACTGAGAGAAGATTTCTGAATTCTGAAGGTGCCTAGGATTGCCACATGTCCCAAAGATAGAGCCCCAGAAAAATGATGGAGAGTTGAGATCAAATGGCCGCGGATCCGCGGCCATACCCCCCCTTTGGCAGCGGATCCGCGGCATTCTAGAGGAATCATTTGGTAAAAATTTGGGGTATCAATCTTTGCTGAATTTTACCAAGTTTCAAACTAAAAGATTCTGGCTTTGCACTATAAAAGGGCACCGAGAGCCTCTTGGAAAAGTTATTAAGCCGAAGAGATCACGAAGTCCAAGACGGCTCATGCATCCAGGCTGATCATCAACTGTTCATCTACCTCCTTCGGAAGAGTTCGAGAAGCAAACCAAGTTTTTGTAATCATTTTCTAAGGAATAAAGTGTAGATTGTTCAAGTTGATTAATAAAGGTAGTTGTTTTATTTAATTCTTTTGCATTTTACATTATGTTTTCCCTCTCTGTCTTTTCATCTTCTTTTCCCAACATGCGCGAGTAATTCTCCGCTTGTTAGGGTTCATAGGATTATGGTAGATTAATGGATGATGAAGATCCTTAAACTCTTTTTACGTCCTATAAAGTTTATAAACTTTACTAAAAGAATCATTAACATCCTAATCGGGCGCGCTACCAATTTATTGTTAGTCTCGACCGCGATTAGAGATTAGATTAATGATTGTTTTGGTAAAGGCTAGATATGAACGGAGTTCCATGTCGAGATAGGGGTTAAGAGTGGGAACCCTTTTCCCTCCAGAAACCCTAATCTACATGCATCTCTGTCGTTCTAGTTTTAAATCTATTAAAGGATAAAAAGAGTAATCTTTAATTAACCATCCATAACTACTAAATCCTAATGAACCCTACAAGCCCCCTTATTACATTAACTACATCTTTAAAATATTCTAGATCTATATTTTACATTCTTGTTTAACGTAGATCTAGAAACCATTCTATAAAATTCTTTATCCCTCCTCTCTCTTTCAACACATCTAAAGTAAAAATAAAAGGTTCCACGTTTCCCAGAGGACGACCCGTACTCATCTCGGTCTGGCTACGCGCGACACCGTTCTGATTGCGGTTAACTACAAACACACTTTTTCACACCAATCAAATGGCGCCGTTGCCGGGGATACGTGCGTAATTTTTTATTCTTATTATTTGTGTTGAATTCTTAGACGATTCATATCATTATTAAAACAAAACTGCAAATTGCATATTTAACGATTTGTGTGTGAATTTTGCGAGGGAATCTGGAGTCACGGACTTGAGGAAACAGGAGATCTAGGGCTACAAAACTCTCTGGTATCTTTCTTAACTCTTTCTCTCTCCCCTCAAATCCAATAAAATCTATTTTCTGCAGGATTCTTTGCAAAAATTGCGCCGCTCAAAAATCTTTTTGCAAAAGTTTTGTGATTGGTTTTGTTTTGCATATTTAATACGGACTTTAAGGGGCAAAGACCAAATCAAGATTAGGTGGGGATTTCATCACCCTTCCTAAGCCCCACAAATTACAAACCGAGCATATAGATCAACCCTTCATTAATTTAAAAAATATCTAGACCAGACTCTAAGGACTGTCGCGCTCAATAAGGACAGAGGAAGGTCGTGGGTAATCTATCGTTTATCCGCATTACTTTTGTAGTGCCTAGGCAAGTGTGACAAAGGCTAGTGGTTTTTAATTAGGCCCACGACGTGGTTCCTTTCCACTTACCTGGCACTTACCTGGCTATAAGGGTAGTACGAAGGCGGTAGAGGATTGATCCTGTGGCTTGTCTTTTGGAAGTCTAGGAGCGGTCTAGAGACTGGACCTAGGTGACCTTAGTTCTAGGGTTGCTTGTGCATCTTAGGGTGATTTGTCTTGAGTCCCACTTTTTCAAAAATAAGCCAATTTTAAAATCACACACACGCTGCCACTTGCACTAAACCCGCTTAGTGCATGCTTGGCTGGACACGGGATCCTAGTGCCCGTCTTGTCCGCGTTCCTGCTATCGACGCCGAAGTCGGTACTTCTTCATCTTCTTTCCCCCCACCACACACCACATCAACCGAGATGGACGGCACTCTATCAGAGTATAACACTACGCTGCCACCACCCGTAGGTGCGCAGAATCCACCGCGCATCTCTCTCCAAGAGAGATGCTATCCTATCCGTGGTCCTCTTCCCACTTGTCTATCTCTTCCACCAGCTAACGGGGATAATTTCAAAATTAAACCCCACTACATCAATCTGCTGCCCAAATTTCACGGGCTTGAGTCGGAAGACGCGTACGTTTTCATCACCAAATTCGAAAACGTATGCGCAATGATGGGTACTTCACAGTTGACTGTCGATGCTATGCGCTTGCGTCTTCTCCCATTCACACTGTGTGACTTGGCAGAAAAATGGCTTTATAATACTGCCGCACATTCTATCACTAATTGGGATGAATTCATAATAGCATTTCTTAAGATGTTTTACCCAAACCATAAGACCGCCCGTGTTAGGAGCGAGATTAACCAGTTCACCCAGCTTCCCAATGAACCATTTTGGAAGTGCTTTGAACGTTTCAAGGATCTGCTTGTCCAATGTCCTCATCATGGAATACAAAGATGGGATTTATGTCGAATAATATATGAGGGCATTAATCCAGCGACAAAGCAGATGCTTGAAACAATGTGTCGATGCAATTTCATGTCTAAAGATGATGGTGAAGCATGGAAATATCTGGAAGATCTCGCTGAAAACACTTTGCAGTGGGAAAGCGTAAGACCACCTTCATCCAGGGAAGGTATTCACCAGATCGATGTTTCCATCACAGTGAAAGCCGAAATGGCAGCGATGCAGAAGAAACTCGACGCTATTGAGAACAAATTCTCATCATTCTCCCTAAATCAGGTCACGCTTCCTAAAACCGTCTGTGGTTGCTGTTCGGATCCTTCACACTTAACGGAAGAATGACCTATGAATGCATCGTTTCAAGCTAATGTTGCTTTTCAGCAGCGACCTAGAAACGACCCTTATTCTTCTACATACAATTAAGGATGGAGGAATCATCCTAACTTTGCTTGGAACCAAAACCAACAAAGCAATTATCAAAGACCTCCTCCACAGCAACCACAGCCACAGAATCAGCCCCCCTTTCAATCACAGAATTTCCAAAATCCGGCCAACATTTCTACACCACAAGTGGCCGGTACTGACAACTCACTTGCACAAACTTTGGATATGTTCATGAAACAATCCATGCAAATTTCGACTGAGATGAGGTCTTCTATTGATACCATAACGAAAAACTCCGCCTCCCATGGTGAGAGTATTAAATCATTAGAAAACCAAATCGCACAGTTAAATGCCGCAATGAGTGCGAGAGAGAAAGGGAAACTCCCATCTCAACCCCTACCGAATCCTGGCCATTCACAAAATCATAATGTGAATGCCGTCACTACGTTGAGATCGGGGAGAGTGCTGAATAACCGAGTGGGTGAGCAAGGTGATGATGTTAGTGACACATTTGATACCCCAGCTTCTTCTTCTTCTTCCCCTAATTCGTCTAGTCTCCCACCTTCACCCGAGCCTATTCTCCGTTTTCCCCAAGGCTTGAACCCTTCGCCCATTTCGCCAAATCTATCTAAGTCGATTCCCACTCCAGTTTTGGGATCAAATCCGTTCCCACAATCCTCTCCAATGTTGGACCAAACCCTTATTGATAAAGCACCTTATCCAAACAGGTTAAGGAGTAACAGACCAAGTCCACAAATGGAGAAGATTGTGGAAATTTTTAAGCAAGTTAACATAAACATTCATCTCCTAGATGCTATTCAACAAGTTTTGTCATATGCGAAAATCCTAAAGGACTTGTGCACTAGGAAGAGAAAAGTTCAAGTACCTAAAAAAGTTTTCCTTGCGAGTAATGTGAGCACTGCTTTTACACAACAACTACCCAAGAAACGAGAGGACCCCGGAAGTCCTACAATTTCTATTTCCATTGGGGGTAAAAATATCAATCGTGCTCTACTCGATTTAGGTGCTAGTGTTAACTTGCTTCCGTATTCTGTTTATGAGCAATTAGGGATCGGAGAGTTAAATCCTGCACATTGCACTCTTCAGATGGCCGATCGATCTATCACCCAACGTAGGGGTGAGCTAGAGGATGTGTTAATCAAAGTCGGGGAATTTATATTCCCTGTAGACTTTATTGTTTTAGATACACAACCTGTGGCAAACCCCCACAATCAAATCCCGGTGATACTCGGTCGACCCTTTTTGGCCACTTCCAACGCAGTAATCAATTGTAGAAACGGCTCTATGACCCTATCCTTTGGAAAGAAGTCAATTGAGCTTAACATTTAAAAGTTGGGAAGTGAACCCTCGGAACCCTATGCTCATGTGTGTTCTGTCGAATTAATGGATGTCGACAGCAGCGAATTTGATCAACCTCATAATTCTGACTCTTTACATATGTCGTTGTTTGACACGGACTCTTCCACCGAGTTGTCCGGGTCAACATCTAACACTGATGAGGAACTTTTTATAGAGTCGGACGATCACCCCATTTTTTCTGATGACATTATTCTTCGGGGTATCGACGAAAGCTTTGAGGAAATTTTCGCTGATGAGCTCGCATTTTTACAAGACACGGGTGTTGAGATGAATCAACTCCAAGATGAAGAAATTGGACCTCCACCCCTTCTTTTGGACAATCATGATAATGCGAGTAATCCATCATCACTATCACTGTGTCGTCTCTCCAAATTGAGACACAATCCTTTTCCATTACACCTCTTGTCACCTCCCCACTTCTTCACGTCAATAGGTGACATGTTCTTCCACCAACCTTGGTGCTTCATCGATAAAATTTTTGAATGGTTGGTGTTGACCTTCGGTCTTTGCAAAGCGTGGCATTGACCAATAACCTTGACCCCCTCTTGTGATTTTAAAAGATTAAAATTGTTTAACTCAAGTTTTGGGGGGGGGGGTGGTATATTTTGGCTCTTGAAAGAAAATGATTTTGACAAAATTGTGAGCCTAAAATAAGTTTGGGGGAGGATTTTCACTTTCATATATTCTTTCCCCCATTAATAATTTCCTCCAAAGTCTATAGGTTTTTGAGCTTAACGGATGACATCAGTGAGGACACTGCTGTAAACAGGTTTGGGGGAGGTTTGTGCTTATTTACACATCAATTTGCATCATATTTTTCATAAGCACAACATTTTCAAAAAATTTAAATTTTTTTCTTTTGTAACAAAAGAGTAGAAAGTGAAAAATTACATCCAAAAGATAGGAATAGTTTAAGAAAACCAAGAAAATTAGAAGTTTTCTTAAACGAACTAGTAATAAGTAGTTATGAGCTGTTGTCCCAAGGGTTAGTAAGATGAAAGAAGTCACTAATCTGAGGATAAAAATAAGTCTGAAAAATAGTTCCTATTCTGGAAGCCAAACATTTGAATGTTGATACCCTACTATATGCACTTACACACGTCTTGAAACTCGGGATAGTAGAGGATACCTTGAAATGCTCTTGTCTAAAAGCCAAAGTATGGAGGAAATGAAAAAATAAAAAAATGAAGAAAATATAAAAATGGTGAAAGAAAAAAATGAACACTGGTTTTGTATCGCCAAGGCAACAATAAAAAATATAGCGAGGGTGCCTCTTCACCTAGTGCCCTAAGGCCAACTGGTCTGGGAGTCACTGCTAAGCCTTAGGTGGTGCAAGACGAGGAAAATATTATCACCTAATCAGCAAGCATATGAGTAATCGGTCTGTTAGTACCTCAAGAAGTATTAACGGTCGCATGAAAATGCGTGAGCAAATCTTAATATTCATTAAATTAAAAAGTACTAAGGTAGATGGACAAGAGTATGATAGCTTGAATTGAATTCTCCGAGTGTAGGGATGTCCATTCCACACACGTGGGGTTATATGATCAATGTTTAGATGAAAGGTAGGAATGAAGAATAAAGACGATGTTTTATTGAGGGATGATGTGATTTCTAACATTTTTTCATGACTATTAAGATAGGGCTCATGATAACTGAAAAGCTAGTATAGTTGGAAACTCTTATTTTCAAAGTCTTTCTTTTATGGTTCTTATCTTTATATGTAAAATTCACCATCTCTCTTTTATTATAGGATTTTGTGGGTGTAATCCGCTGAAAACCCTCAGGAGACAACACTCCTCCTACTAGGGACACCTAGAGGTTTAACGGCTTGTTGCACGTGCTCAGTGCAATCGTGTCTGCCTACGAAAGTGTGCTTAGTTTTCTCCTTTCTTTTATCTCCTATTAAATAAACTAGTTTGCTCGGGACGATCAAAGATAAGTTTGGGGGTATTTGTTCAGTTGATAAAACCGCACATTTGTATTACATTTTTCCTACCATTTTCATATTAAAAAAGGACTTTATTATAATATATTATACATATGAGGGTTTATGTGTAAAAACACCATTTTCCATGTGTTAATATATTTTAATTAGTATTTGGTAGGAAAATGTATGCAAATAAATCTATTGACCAAATCCTAGTAGAACTAAGTCTACTAAATATTATTTGAGATTATTGTGTAGAATTTTCCAAGTTGTTGTGCAGAATTTATCAAGCAAATCAAGTTGTTGAAGAAGACTTGCCAAATTAATAAGCAAAATTTGGAGACCAAGTCTGGAAGAAACCGAGAGAAGATTTCTGAATTCTAAAGGTGCCTAGGATTGCCACATGTCCCAAAGATAGAGCCCCAGAAAAATGATGGAGAGTTGAGATCAAATGGCCGCGGATCCGTGGCCATACCCCCCCTTTGGCAGCGGATCCGCGGCATTCTAGAGGAATCATTTGGTAAAAATTTGGGGTATCAATCTTTGCTGAATTTTACCAAGTTTCAAACTAAAAGATTCTGGCTTTGCACTATAAAAGGGCACCGAGAGCCTCTTGGAAAAGTTATCAAGCCGAAGAGATCACGAAGTCCAAGACGGCTCACGCATCCAGGCTGATCATCAACTGTTCATCTACCTCCTTCGGAAGAGTTCGAGAAGCAAACCAAGTTTTTGTAATCATTTTCTAAGGAATAAAGTGTAGATTGTTCAAGTTGATTAATAAAGGTAGTTGTTTTATTTAATTCTTTTGCATTTTACATTTTGTTTTCCCTCTCTGTCTTTTCATCTTCTTTTCCCAACATGCGCGAGTAATTCTCCGCTTGTTAGGGTTCATAGGATTAGGGTAGATTAATGGATGATGAAGATCCTTAAACTCTTTTTACGTCCTATAAAGTTTATAAACTTTACTAAAAGAATCATTAACATCCTAATCGGGCGCGCTACCAATTTATTGTTAGTCTCGACCGTGATTAGAGATTAGATTAATGATTGTTTTGGTAAAGGCTAGATATGAACGGAGTTCCATGTCGAGATAGGGGTTAAGAGTGGGAACCCTTTTCCCTCCAGAAACCCTAATCTACATGCATCTCTGTCGTTCTAGTTTTAAATCTATTAAAGGATAAAAAGAGTAATCTTTAATTAACCATCCATAACTACTAAATCCTAATGAACCCTACAAGCCCCCTTATTACATTAACTACATCTTTAAAATAATCTAGATCTATATTTTACATTCTTGTTTAACGTAGATCTAGAAACCATTCTATAAAATTCTTTATCCCTCCTCTCTCTTTCAACACATCTAAAGTAAAAATAAAAGGTTCCACGTTTCCCAGAGGACGACCCGTACTCATCTCGGTCTAGCTACACGCGACACCGTTCTGATTGCGGTTAACTACAAACACACTTTTTCACACCAATCAAATAACACGGTGGATCCACTCATGAAGGCCATTCCCCGGATACAATTTGAGAGACTCTTTGGGATGTTGGGTATGAGATACTACAACAACTGGCCTTAGTGCAAATAGGAGATTTTTAGTTGTATGTATGTTTTAGAGGCCATTGTTGTACATGATTGTATATTATAATGGATGCTTGGACATATATAGAGAGGAATTTATTGCTCGACATGATAGGATGCTATCTGGTTGTTCTTTATCAAAACATGTAGACTAGTATTGTGATGCGGTCTTGCTCTCACATGTTGGTAAAGCCCTTAGGATGTATACTTGACTACCAGGATTATGATGCAGATTATACTAGTGGGGCCAGGGTAGTCCACAAGTTCATCCTTTAATTGCTCCTAGTCAAGGGAGTATCGAGACAGGGCATCGATATTCCAGAATAGACTAGCGTATACGCTTCTTGACCCATTTGATGGGCGATGGATGATCCCATATCCATTGGTGTTTGACATCAAAGATGGTATACGGTTGCTCAGTGGAGACTGGGTACACTGAACATGACTCACCGAGAATTCCTAGATGGTATTATACCTATCGTCAGATAGCAGTTCTCTGGTGACACTATTACAGGTTAGTCTGTAGATCCGAGATCTTCATATAGTCTTGTGTGATTCCCACTGTGCTTTGATTTCTACCCTACCACGTTCAAGAGAGCATGCAAACAGGTGGTTTTTGGGTACAGTCCCGAGTCATATGGAGGCAATGAGCGATAGGAGGGGATTCGTCTCTCCCGGTATTGGAGGTTGATGTTGCGCTGTGCTCGATTGGCCATAACAGGAAGTCCCTGGCCAGGGCTGATGAGGAGATTTACTGGTAAGTGTTATCAGTAGTTTCTCGACCCGTTATGAGCCTCATATCGGCATGACTTATCAAGTTACTGGGGTCTGACGTTTACCACCCTTAGACTCGATATGCGACATATCAGACGAAGAGACCGGACTGTACTGTAGTGTTACTTATTAGATTCACGAGAGTATGGACACGTTTGCTTGTTGATCTTCTGATCGCTCAATACCCGGGTAGCCGTTACGTCCAGCTAGTACCGTTGACGGCTTGTGGGTAACTGATATGATCATCACCTGCTGCTGGCGTATTGACGAGTCTTTAGAGTCCTACACAAAGGTTTCCTACCTCAAGCGAAACGAAGTAGGGCACATATGTGATATGTGCGGGACCGAGATTAATACGTGTATGTGATACCGTATTCTAATCTCGCGATACAAGTTATATGTGATATAACCGGATTGTTGAATCAAGTGTTCATGCAATGATATGTTATATGTATATGTGATATACATATAAATGATATTAGTCGGTTGAATGCGATACAGCCGGGTTATTAAATCAAGTGTTTATTAAATAATTTAATGTATGATTATATATTTGATATATTAATATATATTAACTAATATTAGCTCACTTAAGAAAATGTTTTCTCTAAATACATTTATATGTATATGTGATATATATTAATATATTTAATATGTGTCATGCTAGATGATACATTGGACTTGGGTGTATTAGATCCATACCTAACTTAAGAAAATTTGGGTATTTAATTATTAAGGTGGAAAAACAAAATTAGGTGGAATATCATGGTTGAAGATTCTTGTAGAAGCTTGTACAAACCTTGACTTAGTACACTAATTTTGTTTTACTCTAGATATTTATTAACCTAACTCTAATCATTATCGATGGTTAAGTCTCTACATGAGTTATATGAGATATTTTCTCACCCATAGTTCATACTTGATCATTTGAGATCATTTTCTTTATCTCCTTCCTTTCTCTCTAGTTTTGAGTGAGTGAAGAAAAGAAAGAGAGAAAAATTATTTTAAAGTGAGCAAAATTTCTACTTCACCAATCTATACCAAACTAGCCATTTAGTATAGGTTGTTTCTTCACTAGTTCATCAATTAGTGAAGAGGTAGCTTGAGCTAGAGATTCTTCAACGTAGATCATCTTGGGTCTCGAAGATTCTTGAGCATCCTCGTTCCTTTCACCCAGTGGTGCCAAAGGAGAGTCCGGAACACCACTACTTGGAATAAAGGGACTACTACAAGGAGCTTTTGAAGTGAAGGACCGGTCTACAAAGGTTGTATTCCTTGTTCACTTAGAGTAAAGTTGTTTACTTGCTTAGTTAAATCCTAATTCTCTAGTTAGATCCTTAGTATGGGTTGCTTTGCTCTCTAGATTTTTTAAAACTGCATATTCGATGCCTTATAAAACATAGTGAGAGTTCTAAGGAACCCATCATATATGTATATGGTACATATACTAGAATACATGTGTTAATACATGCATACATTCTAGAAGGGACACCTCATTTCTTGTTATTAATAATAAAGAAATGAGTCATTTCTTTTTATTAATTAACAAATGTGGTATGGTTGTAGAGAGGTATGGGCTTTATTTTTAATTGGAAATTAATAATTTTCTAGCGTGGTTGCCTCTAGCTCTCTACTTCATTCTTTCATGCACTTTCTATCTTTTGTTTTTGAGAGCTAAAGAGAAAATGAGAGAGATGAGAGAAAATGAGAGGGTGAGCTCACTACATCTTCTTCATCTCATTCTTTAGTAAATTGTGAGAGCAAGTTGCTTCAAAAAAGCGTTCTTTTGGTGATGTTGAAACTTGGGTTGGGTTTCTCTCGAAGTGGATCATCTTCGGCGAGGAGGTCCGCTTGCAAGCTCGATCCCTACGACGTGGAGTCTAGCTTGGGTCTTCCTCTATGAGAGTGGACACGCTACAATGGTTGTATCATGCTAAAACCCTATTTATAGCTCTCTAGTTTTGTACAAATATTAGTATTTGAATGATTTTGGTTTATGTGTTTGGTGCTATGCTCTAGAATTTTTTTTTCTATATTTCCGCCGCGGTTCACAAGTATTGTGACCCTAGCACCACACACACACACACATAACGATTTAGGGGTCATTTGTTCCCAGTTTTATGACTTAGGGGTCTATGTTGTGCTTATTTTTTGCTTGGTCTTTTTGGCGTCTTTTTGCGGAGTTATTTTGGATTTTCTCATTTGATCACTGGCTCCTTCTGAAGCAGTTTCAACATTTTCATTTTTTTGGACAAATGTGTGTCCTATGGAGACTATAGCAAATCGAGGTCATTTCCTAAAGTGGAAAATTGAGCCGTCTTTTCCGAAAGAATTTTAGTTTTCGTCTGTGTGAAATTAGTGGTCGCTACTTTATTGTCTGCTAACACGCCATTGGACAGTGAAATTTCTCCTGCTTTGTATTGGTCCTCAACCCAATCCTTAGAAACGAAACAGTCTTTGATTGTGTGCCCCAATACTTTATGATATGGGCAATACATAGGATTGTCCATCATTTTTGCTTCATGCAGTCTCTTTGGTGTGGGTAGTTGCAGTCCGTTGTTCAGAGCATCCTTAAATATCTTACGAACTTTATCCTTCCTGAAGAAGTAGACTTTGTTCTTCTTCTCTTCCAGAGTCGATACTCTTCCTCGTACTGGTCATTGGGGCCGATCGGTCTTTTATCCGTTCGTTGATTTCTTACCCTGGTAAGTATGCATATTGAAAGGGTTAGTATTGCCGGAACCTTCGCCTTCATGGCTGTTATCCTTCCGATACTTGGATTTGTTAATAATTTGGAAGTCCAGGACAGACTCGGATTTTGCATATTCCGACACGTGGACCCTTTCGTTCATTCCCTGAAAAGTTTTGAGATTTGGCATGCACAAGGAAGAAGCCATCCAAGTATTAATGTTTCTCCCAACAAAGCTGGTGGCTTTCTCTTGTTCCAATAGCTTCCTGCATTTGGTACTAGGATTATCATATCGGTTTATATTATCAGCGACACTTTCATTGTTCTCCAGTTTAGTCTTCCCGAGGTCCGCAATTGCGATTTTATCAATGACACTCATGAATCTTTATTTGAACAACGATTCCATTTGAGTAAATGTCTTGACCGATTTGTTTGGTATGCTTGTATACCAGTAAAAAGCAAAGTCGATCAAACTTTTAACGAAATGTCTGAGGAGCAGTGCATCATTGCCTTCTGTGTTTCCGCATGACGCCTTGAAATGAGCAATATGCTGATTGACGTTTCTTATTTTGTCAAACTTTTCAAACCCGTGGACTACATATCCACCGGTATATTCCAAGAGATCGTATTCTGATGGGTATGGCTTCCCACTATTGGTGCATCCTTTCTATGCTTCGGCTTCGGCCACCGATGCTTTGCCTTTGATCTTGTCACGTGTCAACCTGCCGCCATCGAGCGTCAAGACTTTCTTGGAGGCTATTTGCTGTTGATTTTCGTGGAGATGCCCCACTTTCTGGCTGGAGGGAATAGTTGTTGACTACTTCAAGATTCAATCCCTGGTTCATGGGTAGAGTTTTGATCTTGCTGCGCTTGCGCTTGAGCGACTTGAGCTGTGAGCCACGTCACCGCATTTATCAAATCAGTGATTTTGCTATAGACTTTGACCAACTTCTTGTTTTTGTCATGAAGCTGTTTTTGAAGATCTTAGAATAGCCATGTTTTCATGGATGAAGGTTAGGCTATCATTGTCGTCTGACCCTTAAGGAATTATAGGTTCTTTTTGCTTCACTGCCTGAGTTGGACCTTCATTGTTATTTGAACTCTGCTGGGACTGGAAAGCGGCAGCTACATCTAAATCTAGATGGCATTGGGAACCATTGACCCCGTATTTGTTCTTATCGTAAATGTTACCACTTGGGCCCGTGCCTGCCATATAGACAGTGTTGATTGTGTATTGATTTGAGTGATTTAGCGTGCTTGCGCTTTCTAAAAGATAGATCAAAAATATTTGTAACCGCAATCAAGAACGACGTCGCATGAAGCTAGCCGGTGAGTACGGGTCGGTCCACAGGGATGTTGTGAATCTCCGATTCGTTCTTACGAGTTAATTCCGAAGGGTGTTCGGAGTTGTTATTAAATCTAAAAACCTAATTAACCTAGGGCAATTATCTAGATCTATTCTTGCTAGGGTTAGGTTTAGGGATGGTTTGGAAATGCAAGTAAACCTCAACGCTTTCTATACCCGAATGAAGATCTGTGAGGAGTTATGGTAATTATCAATAAAGGAGATTAGATCCATTCGGGAAGGTGTTCCTTCCTCTAGGTTCTTGTCCTTCCTTTAGAGATCCTTACCCTAACCTCCATGGAAAACGCGCGCAACCGGGCCTTTACACTACGGTGTCATCGTTACCTCGAGGGGTAGGATGCCGTAGGGCGCGGTGTGTGCGTGTATGCATGGAGTCCTATTCAAAATGTATTATGGGTAAGAAAGGGATGAGAGATCTCATCTCTCAAAATCCTTCCCCAAAGCTAAACCCTAAACAAGTTCCTAGGGCAAGAAATTAAATCTACCTAGGGCAAAGAATTGAAATTTAAACTAGGGCGAGAATTTAAATCTACTTACAGATGCATCCCTCCAATCATCCATGCAGGTTTGTCAGATCTGAATTTCTGAATGGAAAAGAAACACCGATGCTCTCCAAAAAGGATTTCTGAATTTTTATTAAAAGGAGGCATAAAGAAAATACAATGTTTTGGGTTCCTATTTATAGAGAATAGGAAACCCTAGGTTTACAATTGCTCCGCATGTCTGAAATTACAAAAATAGCCCTTAGGAAATCTTTTCAGTACCGCCACGACGTTTTGGTAAAAAATTCTTTGCATGAAGGCTTCATACGGCCGCGGAACCGCGGCATTGGCGCGCTTGGGCCGCGGTTCCGCGGCCCTTTAGTGAGCTCAGTTGATGATCTTTCCTGGGCTTCTTTAGGTTACTCTGGGCTTTCTGTTTCTTTGTTCCTTTTATCAATTGGGCTTCTTTATTAATTCCAGATCTTCAGTGAACACTTTGCAATGGATCTTTTAACCGTTTTTCTTGACAATTTGGATCTTGCGTTGCCTTGTTGATGGTGAACTGTTCTTCTTCTAGGCTTTACTAAGATCTTCCTATTTGTTGGTCAAAAATCCTTCTTTTGTGTCGTTTTTTGTGTTTTTCACTGTTTTTGCTCCAAGCACCTGTAACCTGTAACATGTAGCAGACATGGGTCAAAAGCACCTGTTTTTATTCTTAAATGCATAAGAACAGGGATATAAAATGCAATATTATGTTATGAACAAATATCCCCAAACTTATCTTTTGCTCGTCTTCGAGCAAACTTATTTTTTATTCTCTACAAAAACCTAACCGCACTTTCGCAGGGAAACGCGATTGCACTGAGCACGTGCAACAAGCCGTTAAACCTCTAGGTGTCCCTAGTAGGAGGAGTGTTGTCTCCTGAGGGTTTTCAGCGGATACTACCCACAAAATCCTATCAATTTGGCTTTTCGACTTTAATTCTCCAATTAGGTTTTCTAACAAGGAATTCTATTATCTTTGACTTGTAAATTATCCACCCATATTCTTCACACTTCCTTATCATTTAACTTAAGATTATATATGTTATGTAGATCTACTTAGCTTTCGGTATCTCCTAAGTTTTCCTTCTAGGGTTCCATCTCCACTTTGGAATTTCTATCAACTCTACTAAAGATACAAGTTCTATTCTTAATCCCTTTCTCTCATCTAAACTCCAATTATATACCCCCACGTGTGTGTAAATATCACCCCTACACTTGGAAATTCAAATCAAGCAATCATACTCTTGTCCATTGTCCAAAGCACTTATTAATTTGTGAATTTTTAATTGAATTTTGCTTACACATCCTTCATGCGATCGTTAATACTTCTTGAGGTACCAACGACCGATTACAAAATGCGTTTGCACTTTTAAAGCGTAATTCCTAGTCTTGCAACACCCAAGGCTTTTAGCAGTGACTCCCAAACCAGTTGGTCTTAGACACTAGGTGATGAAGCACCATCGCTAAATATTTTTCTATTTTTTTTAGCCTTAAGTAATCATAAAAACCAGTGTTCATTTTTTTTTCTTTATTCACTTTTTTTTTTCTTTTATTTTCTTCGTACTAAGGACTTTAGACAAGAGCATTTCAAGGTCTTCTCTACTATTCCAAGTTTCAAGATGCGTGATTGTGCAAATTGTAGGGTATACATTTTCAGAATCTAGACTTAAGCTAGGAACTATTTTTCAAACTTATACTCTAATAAGAACATCAATACTCTTCTCTTGTTTCGACTTAGCCCAAGAAGTCAACCCAAAATTTGCCTATTTCTAAATAAACTACAAGGCATATACTTTCTACCGTTAAACTTTAAGAAATGTTATTTTTAGGGTTTTTAATTCACTAAGTCTAAGATCTAGTTGTTCCTAGCCAGTTAACCTATTTGTCAAACTCAAGTCAATTAGCCAATATTGAATACACTAATTTTTATAATTTTTGAAATTTTTAAATTTTTATGGGTTTTCAAATAAGTATGCAAATGCAAAAATATATACAAATGAATGCGAAGGAAGAAGACGTACCGAGCATACCCCCAAACTTGTACTTGACAGTGTCCTCACTGTCATACTAAACCAAGAGGGTCAAAATGTCGGCACACCTCTGTTTATTTATTTACAAGTTTTTTTTTATTTTATTGTTTTGAAATTTTTTTGTTTTTTTTTTTATAGAAAAAGAAAACAAAAATATATATACATATATACAACAAGGCTCCCCCCAAACTTAAGCTTGGCCTTACACAAGCCAAATGTTAGCACCAACCATTCAAAAATCTTATCATGGTAATGGTATAGTTGGTGCAAGAATGGGGTATGGAGGAAAGAAATGAGAAATACGCGAGACCATGTGGAAAGAAGAATGGTAGAATATGGTCTCGGTGGGGGAGAAGAAGGGCGGAAAGGAGAAAGAAGGGTCGCGCGATCTTTAGGGTGTAAATCGAGTGAATAAATTAGCGCAATTTGTGATGACCGATGTGTTAAAAGCGATTGCGCTAATCTATTAACTCGTCGTGCAATGGGGTCAAATCCCTCAAGATTCGCAAGAAGACATGGGTACGCCGAACTTGGTATTTGAGATGAAAGCGTAACGGTCACTTGCACGGTCGGAACAATAGGAAGGAGGGAGGGTTATATAACAGTCAAAGGTTCAGGAGGCTGAATTGGAAAATCCGACACATTAAACAAAAATGGTTCAACCTCAATATTATCCTCAAAACTCTCCTCAATATTATCCTTATAATTTTCCTCAAAATTTAACTCATCCATGCCATTATCATCAAAGTCAAGACGCATATGAGATTCGGGAGAGACATCTAATAACTCGGGATGATGATTTGAACAAAAAATTTCAATCAAATCGACAGGTTCATCATCCGAAATATTCCCGGCATCTATATCCTCAATCAAGTGAAAGTTAATTTCTTTAGACACCTCATCAAAAGCATGGATATGTATCGATTTAGGTTCTAGATGGGAGGTGTAAAGATCGAAAGGATTAGGTGCGGTTTCACTCGAAAGGGGTTCCTCACAATTTGGCAAATCAAACACTACAAATTTGCACAACTCATCATTTTGGACACATGTTTGAAAATTGGAGTTGTTTGATTCAATTGGGTATGGGTAGGTTTGATTTGGAAATCCTCTCTCATTCTCACTCTGTCCAACCGCCTCCTTATACATTGAAAAATTTGAAGCTAGCGGGAAACTAGCTACCGTTTCACTAGGTTGCATAAGGGCGGCCATGGACGCTTCCACATTCCTAGTCATTTTGTTTGTTGCAGCAATATAAGCTTCCAACGACTCTTCCAAACTAGACTTAGGTGGTGAGGGGGTTTCGGTAAAAGAGTCGAAATTGGTTGGATATGTGAAACTCCCTAATGACTGTGTAGAAACAGTGTCTAGTGAAGGTGGTAAGGTCGGGTAAGACTGGAAGGAAGTGGGTGGTTGGACAGGGGTAGGGTCAACATCTGGATAAAAAGGTGAAAAGTCGTGTGGATCCCTAGAACTAGATGAGTGGAGAGGGGTGAAAGATCGACTGCGAGATTGAGCAATATGCTCAGCAATGGACATTGGCTTAGAAGTTACAGCAGGACTTGGAAAAGTGGTGTCAATATATGTAGGTGGTAAAGATGGACTTGGTTGACACAAAGTGGGTTGAAAAGTCAAACTATTTCTCCTAGACGCCTCTATTTGATCTTTCAAAGATTTTTTAGGCAAGGAAGGATCGTCTTTAAATTGACCGAACAAATTAACGTACGACGCAAAATTAGGTTCGGGATACCAAAGTTCGGCTAATGATTTATTATGTGGGGTACCCATGTTGGAAGAAGGGGAAAAGAAAGAAGGTTGGTTGGTGCAAGGATTTATTTGCGGCAAAAGTTTGCAAGTTTTCTACTACTAATTTTCCTTTTTCTTTTTCTTTATTTGAAAATTGTTGCAAAAAGATTTTTAATTAAAGATATGCAACCGAAAAATATTACTTGCAATCAGTTATTATTTTAAGCATATCACAAGAATCTTTATTTGGAAAAAATTGTTGCAAAAAGATATTCGAGAAAATATATGCAACAAAATAGATTACTTGCAATCAATTTCTATTTTGAGCGGGGCCCAAAAATCCTGCACAAGATTGTTATTTGGAAGGGAATATATTTTATAGCTCACAGAATCCTGCAGGAATTTTCAGAAAAGATATTTCAAAATTTACAGAGGAGAAACAGAAGATCTTACAGAAAATTTTTCAGAAGAAGATGCCACCAGATCGCCGCTCTTCCGCGGCAATAGAGCTCTAACACCGCGGTTCCGCGGTCTGCAAGAGGATTCAAGCCGCCAGAAAAATTTGCAGCGTGTGATGTCACTTTTCCACCGCGTTTCCGCGGTAAAATTGGGGTTTGAGCGGCGGAAACGCGGTCGGGGTGTCGGTTCAGATCTCCAGAAAAATTCCACTGCTCTATTTTTGTAATTTCTCTCTGTTCTGATCTATTGTTTTCTGTTCCACTTTCTGGAAATTTCCATATCCGATTTTTGTATATCCTGCAAAAATTCAAACAACAAAGTATCTCTTCCAAAAATAACAGATGAAATATTTTTATATTTTTTTATGATTTTTCAGATTTTTATGATTTTTTAAATTTTGATTAACCCGAAATTGCGAAAAGGAAAGTTCTACGCCATCCCCGGCAACGGCGCCATTTGATTTGAGTGATTTAGCGTGCTTGTGCTTTCTAAAAGATAGATCAAAAATATTTGTAACCGCAATCAAGAACGGCGTCGCATGAAGCTAGCCGATGAGTACGGGTCGGTCCACAGGGATGTTGTGAATCTCCGATTCGTTCTTACGAGTTAATTCCGAAGGATGTTCGGAGTTGTTATTAAATCTAAAAACCTAATTAACCTAGGGCAATTATCTAGATCTATTCTTGCTAGGGTTAGGTTTAGGGATGGTTTGGAAATGCAAGTAAACCTCAACGCTTTCTATACCCGAATGAAGATCTGTGAGGAGTTATGGTAATTATCAATAAAGGGGATTAGATCCATTCGGGAAGGTGTTCCTTCCTCTAGGTTCTTGTCCTTCCTTTAGAGATCTTTACCTTAACCTCCATGGAAAACGCGCGCAACCGGGCCTTTACACTACAGTGTCATCGTTACCTCGAGGGGTAGGATGCCGTAGGGCGCGGTGTGTGCGTGTATGCATGGAGTCCTATTCAAAATGTATTATGGGTAAGAAAGGGATGAGCGATCTCATCTCTCAAAATCCTTCCCCAAAGCTAAACCCTAAACAAGTTCCTAGGGCAAGAAATTAAATCTACCTAGGGCAAAGAATTGAAATTTAAACTAGGGCGAGAATTTAAATCTACTTACAGATGCATCCCTCCAATCATCCATGCAGGTTTGTCAGATCTGAATTTCTGAATGGAAAAGAAACACCGATGCTCTCCAAAAAGGATTTCTGAATTTTTATTAAAAGGAGGTATAAAGAAAATACAATGTGTTGGGTTCCTATTTATAGAGAATAGGAAACCCTAGGTTTACAATTGCTCCGCATGTCTGAAATTAAAAAAATAGCCCTTAGGAAATCTTTTCAGCACCGCCACGACGTTTTGGTAAAAAATTCTTTGCATGAAGGCTTCATACGGCCGCGGAACCGCGGCATTGGCGTGCTTGGGCCGCGGTTCCGCGGCCCTTTAGTGAGCTCAGTTGATGATCTTTCCTGGGCTTCTTTAGGTTACTCTGGGCTTTCTGTTTCTTTGTTCCTTTTATCAATTGGGCTTCTTTATTAATTCCAGATCTTCAGTGAACACTTTGCAATGGATCTTTTAACCGTTTTCCTTGACAATTTGGATCTTGCGTTGCCTTGTTGATGGTGGACTGTTCTTCTTCTAGGCTTTACTAAGATCTTCCTATTTGTTGGTCAAAAATCCTTCTTTTGTGTCGTCTTTTGTGTTTTTCACTGTTTTTGCTCCAAGCACCTGTAACCTGTAACATGTAGCAGACATGGGTCAAAAGCACCTGTTTTTATTCTTAAATGCATAAGAACGGGGATATAAAATGCAATATTATGTTATGAACATGTATCTACTTGTTTTCTTCGTATCGATACTGGTATTTGCTGGACTTTTGGACCATCTTTGTAGCCCGTCCTTCTCAAGGAGGGACAGACGACTGAAGACAGTCGGCTTGATTAGAGTTTTAGGCGGAGATGGTGTCCTCTTTTTGAATTCTCCTTGTTTCTTACCCATGGCAAGAAGTGCTTGATGGACCCTCGATGAGCTCGTTTCGTGGTTTCGATTTTTAGGTTTAGACATATCTCTTCGCAAGACTCTTTGGATCGCCTGCCTCTTTATGTTCGCGGTCATAGCATTTTTTTGAACCAGATTTAACGATTCAAAAGTGTTGGCGGTGTAAGTAGATGCTCATGCTCGTGTCACTAATTAGCGGCCAAGGCGGAATATAAAATAAAATTTTCTAAACAAAGAGCACGAACTTCTACGACCTAGAATCGATTCCAAACACTAAACTGATAACAAGAAAGAGTTTAACTACACTGTTGGTGGTTTGCAACCTTTGTAATTGTATCTTTCATTTTCTTTCCACTTCTTCAGCTCTTAGGTCCACCGGGAACGAGCTTAGGAGTCGTTCTTTCTTTTCGAAGATGATCCACCCGAAGGGAACCCTAGCTAAGGTTTTAGCTTCACACTAAAATAACAAGTGAAGCAACTAGTTAACAGGACTTATTAGGAATTGCTCACTAGATGCAGTAGTGTTAATCTCTAATTTTTCTCTCTTTTCTTTTTTCTTTCTCTATTTTCTAAAACTCAAGAGAGGAGGAAGAAGAAGCTAATGGTAAAGATAAGCAAGCTGACACGACCCGGAAACAGCACGTGACCGGCAATTGAATCACGTAAAGTCTATAAGACCCCACTGTAACCCAAGCACGCTGAAAACTAAGAATCTAAACCTTTTTAAGAAAATAGTGGAGGTGAAGTTTTGAAAATGGGGTATAAATGAAATCAAGTTCCCTTTTTTGAAATATAAATAAGGTTCGTTAAAAATACAAATGGAATGCATACTAAAGTTTGAAAAAGTTTTCATCATTAGAAATTTGGGCAGCACTTCCTTTGTAAATTTTGATCAAAATCAATATATAAACAATAATAATATTGGCATTCCTAATCGGGAGCTAACTCATTGCCAAACGGCGGAAACACAAACACGCAGTATATATGATGCCCAAGGTGAAGATCAACACAAGAAAAGAAAAAAAAAAGAAATACCAAAGACATCATCAACTCAAATATAAAGAATAATATACAAGTCTCACTCTAAGTCTAAAAGAATATACAAATCTCTGGTTTTTAAGTCCACAAATATACATAGTCTGTTAATGGAGCTTTGAACTAGATTATAAAGAAATAAAAAATATACAAACAGTGGTTACGATCTAGAATGTAACTAACCTACCAAGCAATCACCCGAAGAGGAAATGTGCCAGCAAGCCGCTACTGATCCGAGCGGTCGGTCCTATAAGAAAACTATGGTACAATGGGGGTGAGTTGCCAACTCGTGAGCAGAAGGAATCATCAGGTAGAAATCGAATGCATAATGATCTACCTAGGTCAATGTCACGCCCCGCTTCCCGGTATACGGTAAGGAGACGCGACGGGTCACGCGGCGTATTTACTCAAAAGTAAACATGCTAAGTGTATCTAAGCAATATAAAGTAAAATGTACACAAGAGACATGAATATAAATGAACAGCAACTTTTATTTATTTAACAATTCTTTATAAGTACAACTGAGAATGTAAATATAGGAATAAAAAGCAATGCCTAAACAATGGCATAACTGAAATGAAAAGTATATACAAGTGCCTACAGCTTTAGGTCGATGGCAAACTGCTCCAAGTCCTCAGTACTGTGCTCAATCTCTAGTGAGTCAGATCCACCTGACAACATTCCAAAGAAAGAAGAAAAGGAATGTCGTCAGCGAACAATCGCTCGGTAAGTCCCAAAGAAAGAAAGAAGTAGAAAAGACAGAAAAGAGAATATAATTGTACAATGTTATCTTTTGTTCTGTTATCGCAGTTGTTTGTAGCTTGGTACAGAATATGCCAGAGTATACGAGAGGAGTCCCACTATTCTGGAGACTAATGTACACGGAGCACAAGGAACCGTTAAGCCACGGTACAACAGCAATGGATATTCAGGTTAGGTGTATTAAAGTGACCGTCTCGTGCCCTCTAACACATTCCGTACCAGTCTATCCCTTTAAAAACCCCGTAATGTATTTTGTATTGATTTTATTGTTTTGTTATATAGATGGATGACTTGCCGAAACCATGATATCATGTAAACGGAATGGATATAAATGGATAATCGTGTAATCAGAGTATATCCATGATTCGGTTCAGTCGAGTCATGTTGATATAGATTGAATTCTGGTATTCATGGATTCATGTTGTATTGTAGTTATACCTGAATTGAATTCAAATAAGATTGATTTCATATTAAATTGAGACTCTATCTGAGTCGGACTGATATAAAAGAAATTGAAGTTCTGAATTAGTTTTGATGTTATCGGTAACTGCTGCACATTGACGGCAGGATTTGTGTCTTTTTCTAAGACAATTACCGTGTTGATAACACCGTTATTAGGTTGTCTACCTTAGATAGGCAAGCACCCATATTCTCCGGCTCCCTGAGGCTCAAGAGAACTGATCCCGCTTTAACATATGTTTACTAGGGTCCTTATTGTAAATTAATATAACTTGAGGGGGTTTTATGAAAAAATAGTTTTGATATATTTTCAAAATGCACCTCAAGTATTTAATTATCGTCTTTAGGGTTTTCATAATTGTAATTTTTATAAAGTGAAATATTCTAGTGGATATAACCAAGATTTCAATGTATATGGTATTTTAGTGTAATCATGGAATGGTATTGAATTGTAAAGGTAGTTTCATGAAATTTGTGATTCCTTTGAATTAGAAAATATAGAATATATATATAATATATTTAAAGTAGATATTTTGATAATATTTATATATATCTAATACTTATAAAAAAATAGAATTTATTTATTAAATAGAAATAATATTTTTCTTAAAAATTGCATTAAAAATTCCATCGAGATCGAATGCTCATTGAGGAGGTCTGCATCTCGCTCGACTAGGCCCGATGATGTGCGATAACTCGCACCATCCTGAACGGGGTTCCCCAAAATGGGTTGTAGAGGCATATTTGCAAGGAATTAAGTAATACACTTTTAAAGAAAACGGTTTTTGAATATTTATGGTATTTAATTGTAAACTCGTATTTTCCCATAAACTAATGTCCTAAGAGTTATCGTGCTATGTCAAAAATGTGTGTTTTGATGAGTTAGGTCATTATCTTGTGAGTTTTCTAAAGGTAATACAAGGGAATATATTGAATTGTGTTGAAACTAAAGTATATGGTATTTAACCGTAAAAATGCCATAAAAGTTGCATAATAGATTCTATTGAGATGAAACTTGTTCTAATGTGTTTGTTAATGATTACTAAACAATCTATTAAAAATTTGTAGGTTTGTTATTAAGAAAAAAATTAGATTTTTAAAGAAAAGAGAATCGGAAGCCGAAATAACTCCGCTTCCGACGAGTTTTGAAAAGGAGAAGTTTTAGAATAGCAAAAGAGGAAGGGAGAGTGGACTTACTGATTGTAATTAGAGAGAAGAGGTAGGGGAGAGTTTGGGATCGTCGCGGAGTCGTTTTGTCGTCGGATTCTTCACGAAACTTCGCCGAAACTTCGCCTCTTGCTAACTCCACTTGCATAACTTTGGTCTTGGAAATTTTAGAGAGTTTTTGTAATGGAATTCTGAACGAGGAGGGTTGAAATGTAGTGTAGTATTTATAGGGATAATTAGGGTTTAGGATAATGAAGAATAGAATTAAAATGTGCATTAAAATGTGGATAAATGTCCATTTTTAATTCTCTGGAAATGTGCAGAGAAATCAAACAACATGAGGGTAGTGGGGTAGGCCAAGGGGTATTAGGGTTAAAAATTGGAGGCATCCCCTACGGACATAACCGGCAGTGCCGGCCTTGGGTTGAATCTCGCTAGCCCAAGTCCGGTGGTGGATGGTGGGATCTTGGCCATGCGTCCCTGTCGCTTGGTATAACTCAGTGTACATGTTTGATTACTTTGTGACTTTTCATTTTAGGTGTAGTGCACGTGTAAACCTTTGGGCTTCTAAAAGATTAAAAGAAAAATCAATTAAAAATATATGTGGCTGGGGGGGATTCGAACACAGGGGCTATATCACAGCAGTGCAAGGCTTTACCAATGAGCTACATGTGTTTTTTTGCTGTTCAAAAGCAAATCAAATACTTATAGCATACTCACGATAGTAAATACTCTATTGGTACATTAACTTTTAATCAAATTTTCTATACACTGAAACAGAGTTGTTAGATTCTACCCTCCTTATAAAAATTTCTTTCTGAAAATTTACAATTATTTTAAAGACTATTTACAAGCAAGTGAGGGTATCTTGCACGCATGTCGTCTTCCCTTTCCCACGTTGATTCTCCTGGTGTGTCTTTTCTCCACATCGCTCGAACCAAGTTTACTTCCTTTTTCCGAAGTGACTTCACCTTTCAGTCCAGGATTTCAACAGGTCGTTGCTCACTGGATAAATCTGGCTGTACAGTGAGCTCGGAGTGATCAAGAATATGACTGGGGTCACACACATACCTTCTGAGTTGGGATATGTGGAATATATTGTGCACTCCTTCCAATGAACGTGGAAGTGCCAAGCGTTAAGCCACTTCTTCGACTCGTTCGAGTATGTCGAACGGTCCAATATACCTTGGACCGAGCTTACCCCATCTTCCAAAGAGAATCACTCAATGGTTTGGAGATATCTTCAAAAAGACATGATCTCCCAGTTGGAACTCCAAGTGACGGCGCTTTGCATCAGCCCAGTGTTTCTGTCGATCTTGAGCTATGCGCATTCTTTCCCTGATAGTGCGAACTATATCGACTGTTGCTACTATCATCTCAAGTTCAAGGAGTTCTCTATCTCCGATATCGTCCCAACTTAATGGTGATCGAAACTTCCTTCCATATAGAGCTGCAACGGTGCCATTCCTATAATTGCTTAGTAGCTATTGTTGTATGAAAACTCCACAAGATGTAGGTGATCTTCCCACGATCCTCCGAAGTCTAACATACACGCTCTTAGCATATCTTCAAGTATCTGAATAGTTCGCTCAGACTGTCCATCTATTTGTGGATGGTAAGTTATGCTAAAGTTCAGACTTGTTCCCAAGCTAGCTTACAGACTCTGCCAAAATTGCGATCGAAATCTGATGTCACGATCGGAGACAATGCAAACCGGTACTCCATGTAATCTCACGATTTCCTGCATAAGTTCATGGGTATTAGAGATAGTACACATTGAAGAGTTTAAATCTTACTTAGATTCTTACCTCCATGTACTTCTTTGCTAATGTCTCAGTAGATTGGCCAAGTCGAAATGGGATGAAGTGAGTCGACTTTGTGAGTCGATCCACAATACCCCATACCGCATCGTTACCTTTTGAGCTGCGAGGAAGTGCGGTCATGAAATCCATAATGATGTATTGCCACTTCTATTCTGGGATAGGTAACAGTTGAAGTAAATCAGCTGTCCTGTGATATTCAGCCTTTACTTGCTGACACACCAAGCATTTAGCAACACTTCTGGCTACTTCACGCTTCATTCCATGCCACCAGTAATTTTGAAGCAGATCTTTGTACATCTTTGTTCCTCCAGGGTATACTGAATAAGAAGAGTTGTGAGCTTCTTTCATTAACTCATCTCGTATAAAACCTTTTGGTACACACAACCTACTGTCGTATCTCAAAGATCCGTCCTCATGGATGATGAAGTCTGCTCGAAATCCACTTTCTACTTGTTCTTTGAGCTTTTGCAACTTAGCATCGCTTGCTTGAGCTGTTTTGATCTGATTGACAATGGTAGATTGAACTTGTAAGTTCATCAAACTTGAAGCGTTACCTGGCATGACCACTTTAATCTCCATCTGATGCAAATCTTGTTGAAGCTTCCACTGTGCGGTGAGGTTCAATACTAATGGTTGGCGACTAAGGGCATCAGGTACTACAATCACCTTCCCTGCATGATATTGTAGGTTGATGTCGAAGTATGACATAGGTTCTAACCATATTCTCTGCCGCATATTCAACTTTTTCTGAGTAAACACATATTTCAGACTCTTGTGATCTGTGTATATGTCCACTCTTTCACCAAGAAGATAACGGCGCCAAATCTTGAGTGCAAAGATTACGGCCGCCAACTCCAAATCACGCGTCGATAGTTGCCCTTATGAATCTTCAGCTATCTTGACGCATAAGCTACGAATTTAATGTGTTGATGTAGAACACATCCTAATCTCTTACCGGATGCATCACAATGCACTTCAAAACCTCTAGATTGGTCTGGTATAACAAGAATAGGTGTTGATGTCAATCTTGACTTAAGTTCTACGAAAGCTTGTTCGCATGCTTCCGACGACACGAATTCTTCATCTTTACATGTGAGCTTGGTCAGGGGTATTACAATCTTCGAAAATCCTTCAATAAACCTTCTGTAATATACTGGTAAACCCAAGAAATTTCGAATGTCCTTCACTGACTTCGGTGTCGGCCATTCGATTACTGCTGATACTTTAGCTGGATCTACAGAGATTCTATCGCCTGATACAATATGTCCGAGAAAACCGACTTGATCTACCCAAAACTCGCACTTGATGTACTTGGCATAGAGTTGATGATGTCGTAAAGTCTCCAGGACAATTCGTAGGTGCTCGGCATGTTCTTTCCGACTCTTAGAATACACCAGGATGTTGTCGATGAAGATGACAACAAACCTGTCTAGGTACTCTCGGAAAATTTGATTCATTAGTTTCATGAATATAGCTGGTGCATTGGTCACTCCAAATGGTATCACAAGAAATTCGTAATGTCCATAGCGAGTTTTGAATGCCATTTTATGGATATCAGATTCTTTGACCTTCACCTGATGATAACCCGAACGAAGATTTAACTTGGAGAAAACGTAAGACCCACTTAGAAGATCGAACAGGTCGTCAATGCGTGGAAGTAAATACTTGTTCTTTATAGCTACTTCGTTCAGAGCTCTATAATAAATGCAGATTCTGTATGAATCTTCCTTCTTCTTCACAAGAAGAACTGGCGATCCCCAACTTGAAGTGCTGGGACGAATCCATCCTTTCGTCAATAATTCGTCCAACTGAGTACGGACCTCCTTCAAACCTTCAGGGCTTAACCAATACGGTGCTTTGATCACCGGTTGTGATCCAAGTACTAAATCAATGCTGAATTCAAGAGCTCGATCGGGAGGCAAACCTGATATGTCTTCAGGAAATATATCATCGAACTCTCGAACTATCTCTGGCTTCAATTCTTCCTCTGCTTAAAGTGCTGCAATCACTTCCTTCTTCGGTTTTGCCTTGTATGTGCTTGGCTCCAGGGTACGGTCTCCACTTTTGAAATAAAAGACCAGATGGTCTGGAATCTCAAACACGACCCTCCTTTGACGACAGTCGATGGTAGCGTAAAAAGTTCTGAGCCAATCCATACCCAAAACGACATCAAAATTCGGTATGTCTAGCACCTTGAAATTAGCATAGAATTCTCTGCTGCAGACGACCACTGTACACAGTTCGTATCCCATTATTGCCTTTAGAACGCCGTTCCTTAAACCGACATTCCAGCTGGATACGAGATGTTTGGCTAGAATCGCATGAGTTCGGACGAACCGTTGCGACATAAAGCAATGAGATTCTCCAGTATCGAAGAGTGCTAGTGCAGAAAGTGAGGCTACTAAGATTGTACCTAAGTTATATGGGTTAAGTTTAAGTATAGAAAAAGGTATATGGGTATGTATAAAGACTGAAAGAAAGCTTGAAAGGAAAGAGTTACCAGTAATGACTTGGCCAGTGGCTTTAGCTTCTTCCACAGTCATTGTGAAAGCCTGTCGCCTCGGTAAATTCCTCCTTGCTGGAGGAGCATTTCTCTGTCCGTTCCGTTTTCCTTGAGGTAAGTTCCTTTGATCTTGATGGAACTTATGAGGAGGAGGTGCGGTCGGTCCACGAGGTGGTGGAGCTGGAAGAGCTAGTCATGGAGCAGGTGCCTGGATGGTTGGTCGCTGCGGGTAGGTGATTGCTGGTCTGGGTGCAGCATTTAGATTGAGTCTTCGAGGACAAGATCCGATATCATGTGTGGCTGAGCCACAGACCAAACAAAGGCAATTTGCATGCCGACAGTCCTTCACTAGGTGTCCATCCCTCCTGCAGTAGGTGTAAAAGGCTGTACTGGGCCGGTTGATTGGTACTCCCGGTCTCCTGGGCACAAAATGTGGCCTTGAAGAGGCTCCTCCTGCCATCTGAGTGGCAGGGTGCTTCACTCCGATAGATTGGGGTCTACCCTTCATCTTCACCACTGCCTCATATCGACGGGCAGCTTTCAGGGCCAATTCGTGGGTTAGGAAATCCCCTATAGCTAAGGCACATTGGATCTCCGGATCTAACCCTTGCTGAAATCGTCTGGACCTATCTCAGCAGTCGGTATCAAGTGTGCCGCGAACCTGTTAAGGTCTTGTGTTAGCTGTGTAGTATGTGATATTATAAAATCGAATATTGAGACATATCTTACCTACTGAGCATGGTAAACTCAGCATCATACTTATCCACTGATTTGGTCCATATCGATCCCTGTTGTAGGTGGATGAATTGCTGCTCCATGTCAAAACGGGCAGTCTCTGGAAAATATTTTGCGTCGAACATGTCGCGAAAGGTTTTCCATTCGATCGAATATTCAAGACGGCTTTCTTCCGCCTTCCACTAAACTCGGGCGTTGTCGGTGAGTTATAGTTTCTCAACTCGTACCCAAGCGGTCTTTGGCACATGTGCTGCTGCCAGATCGTCCTCGATACTCTGAGCCCATTCTTCAGCTTCTAGAGGGCTCTCTTTTCCCAAAAATTGCTTTGGGTGCAAGCCCGGAATAGCTTTACTCCGGGCGCTTCCGCTTCAGGACAGTTTAGTAAGATAACAGTCTGCTTCTACTGTCCTTCTAGGAGGCTTTGGATCGCCTCAAACAGTACCTTCTGCTCATTGATCGGAGCAGCAACGGTAGGCGTAAGCGGTAGAGGTGGTGGTGTGTTGTTGAAGTTGGTGCTGGTATTGTTTGGAGAATCCAGAACCTTGAAATAAAAATAGGGTTAAGATAGATTCAAAGTATATGAAATTGTAAGATTCAAGGACTATGAAATGTAAAGAATGTTTTTAGTTGTTGTTTCTTGTGTTATATTGCTTAGGACTTGATTGATTCTGTATTTTAAGAAGTGTTTGTAGAAATAACCGCAATCAATAATGGTGCCGCGTGTAGCTAGACCGAGATGAGTACGGGTCGTCCTCAGAGATACGTTGAATCTTTTAATCTTACTTTAGGCGTATTGATTAGGAAAGGAGAAGAATAATGAATAGTGAAGAATTGTTGTAGATTCTAGATCTACGTCAATCACGGATGTAGGATATAGATCTAGATTAACTACGGATATAGGTTTTATATTAGAAGGGGGCTTGTAAGGTTCGTTAAGATTTAGTAGTCATGGTTGATTAATTAAATATTACTCCTTTTATCCGTTAATAGATTTAAAACTAGATCGACGGTGATGCATGTAGATTAGGGTTTCTGGAGGGAAAAGGGTTCCCACTCTTAACCCCTATCTTGACATGGACCTCCGTTCATGTCTAGCCTTTACCAAAACAATTGTTAATCTAATCTCTAATCGTGGTCGTGAATATCAATGAATTGATAGCGCACCCGATTAGGATGTTAACTATTCTTTTGATAAAGTTTATAAACTTTTTAGACGTAAAAAGAGTTAAAGTATTTTTTTCATCCATTGATCTATCCTAATCCTACGAACCCTATCAAGCGGAGAATTACTCGCACATGATGGAGATACAAGAACGGATAGAGATCGTGATGTAAATAAAGAAAATAAAATGCAATAAGAATAAAACAACTACCTTTATTAATCAACTTGATCAATTACACTTTGTTCCTTTAGAAAGTGATTACAAAACCCTAGTTTGCTTCTCGATCTCTTCTTAAGAAGGTAGATGAACAGCTGATGATCAACCTGGATTCTTGAGCCATCTTGGACTTTGTGATCTCGTCAGTTTGATGATTTTTCCAAGAGTCTCTCGGTCCTTATTTATAGTCATAGAGCCAGAACCCTATTTTCCTAATATGGTAACTAGTTGTTAGGATCCCAACCTGAAAATCCAAAATCCCAACTCCTCAATATTGCGGCGGAACCGCGGCCATTGGATGGGTTTGGCCGTGGATCAGTGGTCGGGTAGAGGGATCTTGGGTTCATTTCTCTGGTGGTCTCTTCTGGTGACACCTGCAGACTATTTTGATATCTGGAATCTGAAAATCTTCTCTAAATCTCTGTCAGAATTGATTTCTTCGATTTACTTTAAGATTTCTACAGATTTGATCTCGGTAACTCAGATTTCCTTGATTTTAGTCCTGATATAATTTCTACACAATATCTCAATAAATAATGTTAGTAGAATTTGTTTTGATTGAGATATTATCGTAACCATTTGATGTGATATTATTGTTTTAAGAGAATTGGTTAATGATATTTGATAAGGTAAGTATATTTAAATGGACTAAATAGTATATAGATATTATATGCTTACATTTTCCTTCATAATATTAATTATAATATATAAACACATGAAAATAGTATTTTTACAGATAAACCCAAATATGTGTCATATTTATAATAAACACCTTTTATCATATAGAAACAGTAAGGAAAATGTCATATCAAATGCACAATATTTTCGACTGAACAAATACCCCCAAACTTAACTTTGATCGTCCCGAGCAAACTAGTTATTCAAGAGAAGGAGAAAAAGAAAAAGAAAAAGAAAAACCTAAGTAGCACACTTTCGTAGGCAACACGATTGCACTGAGCACGTGCAACAAGCCGTTAAACCTCTAGATGTCTCTAGTAGGAGGAGTGTTGTCTCCTAAGGGTTTTCAGCGGATTACACCCACAAAATCCTATAATAAAAGAAAAATGGTGAAAGTTATCTATAAAGATAAGAACTATAAATGAAAGAACTTGAAAATAAGAGTTTCCAACTACACCAATTTTTCGGTTATCATGAGCCCTTTCTTAATGGTCATGAAAAAATATTAGAAATCACATCATCCCTCAATAAAACATCGCCTTTAGTCTTCCTCCCTATCTTTCTTCCAAACATTGATCATATACCCCTACGTGTGTGTGTAAAATGCATCCCTACACTTAGAGAATTCAATTCAAATTATCATTCTCTTGTCCATCTTCCAAAGTACTTTATAGTTGGTGAATATTTTAGATAAAATTGCTCACACATTCTTCATGCAACCGTTAATACTTCTTGAGGTACTAACCGACCGATTACAAAATATGCTTGCACATTTAGGCGTAATTCCTCGTTTCGCAACACCTAAGGCTTAGCAGTGGCTCCCAAACCAGTTGTTCTAAGGCACTAGGTGATAAAGCACCCTCGCAATATTTTTTTTTATACTGCCTTAAGCAATTACAAAACCAGTGTTCATTTTTTTTCACCACTTATATATATTTTTTATATTTTATTTCATACTAAGGCCATTAGACAAGAGTATTTCAAGGTATTCTCTACTATCCCAAGTCTCAAAATGTGTGTAAGTGCGTATAATAGGGTATCAACGTTCAAATGTTTGGCGTCAAGTATAAGGACTGTTTTTCTGACTTAATTTTATCCTCAGATTAGTAATTTCCTTCATCTTACTAACCCTTGGGATAACGGCTCATAACTACTTATTACTACTTTCGTTTAAGAAAACATCTAACTGTCTTATTTTTCTTAAGCTATTCCTATCTTTCATATGTAATTTTTTACTTTCTAATTTCCATTATCAAAGAAAAAAAAATTGTGCTTATGCAAAGTATAATGCAAAGTAATGCGTAAATAAGAACAAACCTTTCCCAAACCTGTTTACAGCAGTGTCCCCACTGTTGTCATGTTTTAAATCTCAAAATCTGTAGACTTGGGAGGAAAAGTTATCAAAGGGGACAAGAAATAATGAAAGTGAAATTCTCCCCCAAACTTATTTTTGGCTCGTAATTTTGTAAACACTTATTTTCAAGAGCCAAAATATTTTTCTCCCCTCAAACTTGAGTAAAATAGTATTAAGCATTTAAAATTATTGGGGGGTTAAAGTTATTGGTCAAAGTAAAGCCTTACAAAGACCAAAAGTCAATACCAACCATTCAAAAATTTTATCAATGTAACACACCGGTTGGTAGGAGATCATGTTACCTATTGACGTGAAGAAATGAGGAGGAGATAAGAGGTGTAACGGAAAATGTTTACGTCTCGGTTTGTAGAGACGAAACAGGGATGGTGGGTTACTAGCATTTTTGTTTTTGATAAGAAGAAGATGTGGCGGTTTAACTTCTTTAGGTTAGGGTTGATTCATCACAACGCCCATGTCTTCTAAGAATGCGAGTTCATCAGCGAAGATTTCCTCGAAGCTTTCATCGATATCCCGAATAATAATATCATCGGAAAGAACGGGATGATACTCTGACTCCATAAAAGGTTCACATGTTGACCCGGACAACAACGTAATAGCGAGTCGAGATCAGTATCGTAAAGCTGTTCAAATTCGCTGCTGTCGGCATTTATCGCTTCGACAGAAAATACTCGAGCATGGGTTCGGAGGGTTCACTTCCCAACTTGTAAATGTTTATCTTAATTGACTTCTTCCCGAAGGATAGGGTCATAGAGCCGTTTCAACAATTGATTATCGCGTTGGAAGTCGCAAGAAAATGTCGACCTAAAATCACTGGAATTTGGTTTCGTGGGTTCGCTACAGGTTGTATATCTATAACGATGAAGTCCACAGGGAATATGAATTCCCCGACTTTGATTATAACATCCTCTAGCTCACCCCTAGGTTGGGTGATAGATCGATCGGCCATCTAAAGAGTGCAGTGCGCCGGTTTTAACTCTCCGATCCCTAATTGCTCATAAACAGAATACAGAAGCAAGTTAACACTAGCACCTAAATCAAGTAGAGCACTATTCATATTTTTACCCACAATAGAAATAGAGATTGTAGGACTTCCGGGGTCCTTTCGTTTCTTAAGTAGTTGTTGTGTAAAAGCAGTGCTCACATAACTCGTAAGGAAAACTTTTTTAGGTACTTGAATTTTTCTCTTCCTAGTGCACAAGTCCTTTAGGATTTTCGCATAAGACGGAATTTATTGAATAGCATCTAGGAGAGGAATATTTATGTTAACTTTCTTAAAAATTTCCACAATCTTCTCCATTTGTGGACTTGGTCTGTTGCCCCTTAACCTGTTTGGAAAAGGAGCTTTATCAATAAGTCTTGGTTCCAACATTTGTGGAGAAGCTTGTGGGGATGGAATCGATCCCAGAATTGGAGTGGGGATCGTTTTAGGTAGATTCGAGGAAGTGGACGGAGTGTTCGAGCCTTGGGGAAAATGGAGAATAGGCTCGGAAAAAGGTGGGAAACTAAATGAAGTAGGGCAAGAAGTAGAAGCCAGGGTATCATTAATATCGCCGACGTGTTCATCAACATGTTCACCAACTTGGTTATCTAGAACTCTTCCCGATCTCAACGTGGTGAAGGCACTCACATTATGATTTTGTGAGTGGCCAGGATTTGGTAGGGGTTGAGATGGAATTTTCCCTTTTTCTCTTGCACTCATCGCGGCATTTATTTGTGCAAGTTGTGCTTCTATCGATTTTATACTCTCACGGTGGGATTTGGTGGTCTGTGTTAAAGATCGGATAGAAGACTTTATTTCGTTCGTCAATTGCATGGAATGTTTAATAAACATATCCACGCTTCGTTCGAGTGCATATGAGTTTTAATTCCCGGCCGTTTGGAAAGAATTATTGACCGGGTTTTGAAAAGGTTGCGATTGAAAGGGGTGCTGACTCTGTGATGGTGGTTGCTGTTGCTGTGGAGGAGGTCTTTGATAATTACTTTGGAACTGGTTTTGATTTTGGTTTTGGATTTGGTTCCAAGCAAAGTTAGGATGATTCCTCCACCCCTGGTTGTATGTGGAAGAATAAGGATCGTTTCTAGGCCGCTGCTGAAAAGTAGCATTAGTGTGTTCTTGACCTTGAAACGGTGCATTTGAAGGACATTCTTTCGTCAGATGTGATGGATCAGAACAGCAACCACATACAGTCTTAGGAAGCGTAACTTGGTTTAGGGAGATTGATGAGAATTTGTTCTCCATACCCTCGAGTTTCTTTTGTATTGCTTCCATTTTGGCTTTTAAGGCTATGGAAATATCGAGCTGATGGATACCTCCCTTAGAAGGTTGTCTAACGCTTTCCCACTGCAAGGTATTTTCAGCGAGATCTTCCAGATATTTCCAGGCTTCACCATCGTCTTTGGACATGAAATTGCATTGAAACATGGTTTCAAGCAACTGCTTTGTCACTGGATTAATGCCCCCATATATAATTCGGCACAGATCCCATCTATGTATTTCATGATGAGGACATTGGACAAGCAAATCCTTGAACCGTTCAAAGCACTTCCAAAATGGTTCATTGGGAAGCTGGGTAAACTAGTTGATTTTGCTCCTAACATGGGCAGTCTTATGATTGGGGTAAAATTTTTTAAGGAATGCTATCATGAATTCATCCCAATTGGTAATAGAGTGTGCGGAAGTATTATAAAGCCATTTTTCTGCCAAGTCGCACAAAGTGAACGGGAGAAGACGCAAGCGCATAGCATCCACGGACAGTTATGAAGTACCCATCATTGCAAATACGTTTTCGAATTTGGTGATAAAAATGTATGCGTCTTCAGACTCGAGCCCGTGAAATTTGGGCAACAGGTTGATGTAGTGGGGTTTAATTTCAAAATTATCCCCGTTGGCTGGTGGAATGGATAGACAGGTAGGAAGTGGACCGCGTATAGGATAGCATCTTTCTTGGAGAGAAATACGTGGTGGATTTTGCACACCTATGGGTGGTCGCATGGTAGTGTTATAATCTGATGGAGTACCGTCTATCTCGGTCGATGTGGTGAGTGGTGGGGGAAAAGAAGATGAAGAAGCACCGACTTTGGAGTCCATAGCCGAAACGTAGACAAGACGGGCACTAGAATCCCATGTCCAGCCGAGCATGCACTAAACGGTTTTAGCGCAAGTGGCAGCATGTGTGTGATTTAAAATTGGTTTGTTTTTGAAAAAGTGGGACTCAAGATAAATCACACAAAAATTCACAAACAACCGTAGAACTAAGGTTACCTAGGTCAAGTCTCTAGACCGCTCCTAGACTTCCAAAGGACAAGTCGCAGGATCAATCCTCTATCATCTCTTTACTACTCTTGTGGCCAGGTAAGTGCCATGTAAGTAGGAGGTATCCGCTATATGAATCACCGAAAATAGCGGGCCTAATTAAGTAACCACTTGCCAAGACACCACAAAAGTAACACGAATAAGTGATAAATTACCCACGACCTTCCACTGTCCTATTTGAGCGTGACGGTCCTTAGAGTCTTGTCTACATATTTTTTTAAATTAATGTAGGGTTGATGCGGATGCACGTTTTGTGATTTTTGGGGCCTAGGAAGGGTGATGAAATCCCCACCTAATCTGAATTTGGTTTTTGCCCCTTAATGTCCGTATTAAAATATGCACAAACAAACCAATTACAAAACTTCCAAAAAGATTTTTGAGCGGCGATATTTTGCAAAGAATCCTGCAGAAAAAATATTTTATTGGATTTCAGAAGAAAGAGAAGGAGTTGAGAAAGATACCAAAGAATTTGGAAACCCTAATTCCCTAATTGAGCCGCGGTTCCGCCGCCAATTGCACCTATTTGCCGCGGTTCCGCCGCCAAAAAGAGGGTTCTCATGAAGATTTTTGCTACGTGGCCTCCCTTTGCTCCTCTGGATCTTGATGAATGTCTCTGAATCTCTGTTTCCTCAAATCTGTGACTCCAGATCCCCTTGCAAAATTCACACAATAATTGTTAAATATACAATTTGCAGTTTTGTTTTATTTATGATATTGATCGAATAAAAATTTAACACAAATAGTAAGAATAAAAAAATTACGCACGTATCCCCGGCAGCGGCGTCATTTGATTGATTCTGTATTTAAAGAAGTGTTTGTTAAAATAACTGCAATCAATAACGGTGTCGCGTGTAGCTAGACCGAGATGAGTACGGGTCGTCATCAGGGATACGTTGAATCTTTTAATCTTACTTTAGGCGTATTGATTTGGAAAGGATGAAGAATAATGAATAGTGAAGAATCGTTGTAGATTCTAGATCTACGTCAATCACGGATGTAGGATATAGATCTAGATTAACTACGGATATAGGTTTTATATTAGAAGGGGGCTTGTAAGGTTCGTTAAGATTTAGTAGTCATGGATTATTAATTAAAGATTACTCTTTTTATCCTTTAATAGATTTAAAACTAGATCGACGGTGATGCATGTAGATTAGGGTTTCTGGAGGGAAAAGGGTTCCCACTCTTAACCCCTATCTTGACATGGATCTCCGTTCATATCTAGCCTTTACTAAAATAATTGTTAATCTAATCTCTAATCGTGGTCGTGAATATCAATGAATTGATAGCGCGCCCGATTAGGATGTTAACTATTCTTTTGATAAAATTTATAAACTTTTTAGGACGTAAAAGGAGTTAAAGGATTTTTTCATCCATTGATCTACCCTAATCCTACGAACCCTATCAAGCGGAGAATTACTCACGCATGATGGAGATACAAGAATGGATAGAGATCATGATGTAAATAAAGAAAATAAAATGTAATAAGAATAAAACAAGTACCTTTATTAATCAACTTGATCAATTACATTTTGTTCATTTAGAAAGTGATTACAAAACCCTAATTTGCTTCTCGATCTCTTCTTAAGGAGGTAGATGAACAGCTGATGATCAACCTGGATTCTTGAGCCATCTTGGTCTTCGTGATCTCGTCGGTTTGATGATTTTTCCAAGAGGCTCTCGGTCCTTATTTATAGTCACAGAGCCAGAACCCTAGTTTCCTAATATGGTAACTAGTTGTTAGGATCCCAACCTGAAAATCCAAAATCCTAACTCCCCGTTATTGCGGCGGAACCGCGGCCATTTAGTGGATTTGGCCGCAGATCAGCGGTAGGGTAGAGGGATCTTAGGTTCATTTCTCTGGTGGCCTCTTCTGGTGACACCTGCAGACTATTTTGATATCTGGAATCTGAAAATGTTCTTTAAGTTTCTGCCAGAATTGATTTTTTCGATTTACTTTAAGATTTCTGCAGATTTGATTTCGCTAACTCGGATTTCCTTGATTTTAGTCCTGATATAATTTCTGCACAATATCTCAATAAATAATGTTAGTAGAATTTGTTTTGATTGAGATATTATCCTAACCATTTGATATGATATTATTGTTTTAAGAGAATTAGTTAATGATATTTGATAAAGTAAGTATATTTAAATGGACTAAATATTATATAGATATTATATGCTTACATTTTCCTTCATAATTTAATTATAATATATAAACACATGAAAATAGTATTTTTACAGATAAACCCAAATATGTGTCATATTTATAATAAACACATTTTATCATATAGAAATAGTAAGGAAAATATCATATCAAATGCACAAAATTTTCGACTGAACTGGACTTCATGCAGAATTGACCTGCATGTCCATGCAGAACTGACCTACATGGGCCTCCATGGAAACCTGTCACGCCCACTTCCCGGTGTACGGTGAGGAGACCCGACGGATCATGCTACGTATTTACTTAGAAGTAAACACGCTAAGCGTATCTAAGTAATATAAAGTAAAATGTACATAAGAGACATGAATATAAATGAACATGAACTTTTATTTATTTAAAAATTCTTTACAAGTACAACTGGGAATGTAAATACAGGAATAGAAAGCAATGCCTAAACAATGGCATAAATGAAATGAAAAGTATATACAAGTGCCTACAGCTATGGGTCGATGGCAAACTGCTCCAAGTCCTCAGTACTGGGCTCGATCTCTAGTGAGTCGGATCCACCTGACAACATTCCAAAGAAAGAAAAAAAGAAATGTCGTCAGCGAACAATCGCTGGTAAGTCCCAAAGAAAGAGAGAAGTAGAATAGACAGAAAAGAGAATATAACTATATAATGTTATCTTTTGTTCTGTTATCGCAGTTGTTTGTAGCTTGGTACAAAATATTCCAGTATATACGAGTGGAGTCCCGCTATTCCGGAGACTAAGGTACACGGAGCACAAGGAACCGTTAAGCCACGGTATAACAGCAATGTATATTTAGGTTAGGTGTATTAAAGTGACCGTCTCGTGCCACTTCTAACACATTCCGTACCAGTCTACCCCTTTAAAAACCCCGTAATATATTTTTTATTGATTTTATTATTTCGTTATATAGATGGATGGCTTGCCGAAACCATGATATCATGTAAACGGAATGGATATAAATGGATAGTCATGTAATCAGAGTATATCCATGGTTCGGTTCGGTCGAGTCATGTTGATATAGATTGAATTCTAGTATTCATGGATTCATGTTCTATTGTAGTTATACTTGAATTGAATTCAAATCAGATTGATTTCATATTAAATTGAGACTCTATCTGAGTCAGACTGATATAAAAGAAATTGATGTTCTGAATTAGTTTTGTTGTTATCGGTAACTGCTGCACATGGACGACAGGATTTGTGTCGTTTTTCAAGACAATTACAGTGTTGATAACACCGTTGTTAGGTTGTCTACCTTAGATAGGCAATCACCCATATTCTCCGGCTCCCTGAGGTTCAAGAGAACTGGTCCCGGTTTAACCTATGTTTACTAGGGTTCTTATTGTAAATTAATATAACCTGAGGGGTTTTTATGAAAATATAGTTTTGATATATTTTCAAAATACACCTTGAGTATTTAATTATCGTTTTTAGGGTTTTCATAATTTTAATTTTTATAAAGTGAAATATTCTAGTCGATATAACCTAGATTTCAATGTATATGGTATTTTAGTGTAATCTTGGAATGGTATTGAATTGTAAAAGTAGTTTCATGAAATTTGTGATTCATTTGATTTAGAAAACATGGAATATATATATAATATATTTAAAGTAGATATTTTGATAATATTTATATATATCTAATATTTATAAAAAAATTAGAATTTATTTATTAAATAGAAATCATATTTTTCTTAAAAATTGCATTAAAAATTCCATCGAGATCGAATACTCCATGCGGAGGTTTGCATCTCACTCTACTTGGCCCAAGGATGTGCGATAACCCGCACCATCCCAATCGGGGTTCCCCAAAATAGGTTGTAGAGGCGTATTTGCAAGGAATTAAGTAATACACGTTTAAAGAAAACGGTTTTTGAATATTTATGGTATTTAATCGTAAACTCGTATTTTCGCATAAACTAATGTCCCAAGAGTTATCGTGCTATGTCAAAAATGTGTGTTGTGATAAGGTAGGTCATTATCTCGTGAGTTTTCTAAAGGTAATACAAGGGAATATGTTAAATTGTGTTGAAAGTAAAGTATATGGTATTTAACCGTAAAAATACGATAAAAGTTGCATAATAGATTCTATTGAGATGAAACTTATTCTAATGTGTTTGTTAATGATTACTAAACAATCTATTAAAAATTTATAGGTTTTTTATTAAGAAAAATTAGATTTTTAAAGAAAAGAGAATCGGAAGCCGGAATAACTCCGCTTCCGACGAGTTTTGAAAAGGAGAAGTTTTAGAATAGCAAAAGAGGTTGATAGAGGGGACTTACTGATTGTACTTATAGAGAAGAGGTAGGGGAGAGTTTGGGATCGTCGGGGAGTCGTTTTGTCTCCGGATTCTTCCCGAAATTTCGCCGGAACTTCACCTCTTGCTAAGTTCACTTGTATAACTTTGGACTTGGAAATTTTAGAGAGTTTTTATAATGGAATTCTGAATGAGAAGGGGTGAAATTTAGTGTGGTATTTATAGGGAAAATTAGGGTTTAGGATAATGAAGAATAGAATTAAAATATGCATTAAAATGTGGATAAATGCTCATTTTTAATTCTATAGAAATGTGCAGAGAAATCAAACAACATGGGAGTAGTGGGGTAGGCCAAGGGGTTCGGGGATTAAAAATTGGAGGAATCCCCTACGGACATGACCGGCGGTGCTGGCCTTGGGATGAATCTCGCCGGCCCAAGTCCGGTAGTGGATGGTGGGATCTTGGCCACGTGTCCCTATCGCTTGGTATAACTCAGTGCATGTGTTTGATTACTTTGTGAATTTCATTTTACGTGTAGTGCATGTGTAAACCTTTGGGCTTCTAAAAGATAAAAGAAAAATCAATTAAAAATATATGTGGCTGGGAGGGATTCGAACACAGGGGTTGTGTCACAGCAGTGCAAGGCTTTATTAATGAGCTACAAGTGCTTTCTTGCTGTTCAAAAGAAAATCAAATACTTATAGCATACTCAGGATTGTAAATACTCTATTGGTACGTTAACTTTTAATTAAATTTTCTATATACTGAAACAGAGTTGTTACAGTCATACTGTAATATAATATCGTATCTTATGGTACCGAAACGAACGTGTATATATGCATATATAATATCATGCATGTATCAATATGTAGTAACAAGTCATCCATAGAATGTGTGTGTGTGTATGTGTGTGTGTCATCCAAGGAGTGTCCATCAACGACACTCGAAATCATTATAAATCCCGTGTCCAATATCAGCACATAAAATCTCATATCTCAGGTGCTTTCTCATCGGATCGGGCTCACATCGTAGGCGTCATCTCATTAGATTGGACCTCATATCCATCTATCTCATATCACTTCGGTCAGTATCCTCCGGATATCCGCCGAGTCCAATACTACCACCGGTAGGTAGTGTTCCTAGCCAGGCTCAACGCCTTTCTATACGATCTTTTTGTCCCTGGGTACCGTACAGGGTCCACCATGTACCTCCAGACGTTGACTCTTCACTCCTCGAATCGGGTAGTAATCATAGCTCAGAATCGAGAAATCTCATGGTGGACATCGAAATATCATATCAAAAGAAAACCATATTTTTAAAACATTCACAGTTTATAAAATCATATCTGCGGTTTCTCAAATCTAGAAATCTTATGAAAACAAACTCTCATAAGAGAATTACAATAATGGAATAATAGTACAGGAACAGAACAATACTGTAATGCATGGAAAGTGTGTTTATATAAGTGTGTCGTATAGCAATGTAAAGAAAGTGCAATATCTGAACAGCACGTGGTGCTGGGTACTAAACAGTAATCTATATGAGTATGTGGTATGGCAATTACCGATGATGTGTGTATGAGCATACGAGTATGTGTACGTGTAACATGTAAATCATCAGTAATGATGCACGTGTCCTAGCAACGAAGTCACGTAAGGCTAAAGGTATAAACGTATTATGTATCGTAAATGATCGAAGCATGAGTGTATGCAGAAATAAGAAATCGAAATGCGAGTGTAAACGGAATAATGAAATCATAATGTGAACAAGTATAAAAATAACCAACTACGTATGAGTCATACAGTTATAGTTTAAAATAGTACGAGACGTTGTTTTAGAAATATGGACTATGATGTTTCTGAAAAAGATACCATTTGAAAATTCGTAGCATACCTTTGAAGTATCATTTTAAAATTATATAACGATACGTTAGTTTTAAAAGTAGGTATGGTTCTAAATATCTTATAATATCTACATTTTGATTTTAAACAAAACTCCTTGAGTCAAAATAAATATCGGTGATCAATTCTCATCATATCGCGTACGGAATATCCATCATATGACATCATCCATCAATATGTTATGGATCTATAGTTACGTACAACATCTTATCACATATCATATTATATTATATCACCCCATATCATTGTATCATATCAACTCATATCATCATATCGTAATTATTCTTATATATATTTGTGTGTGTATATGTATAGCCTAATGGCAAGAAATAAAGATTAAGGGTATAACTTCTACTATATATAGAAATATGCGAATACGGTATTCTAGAAAAAACCTATAAGCTAAGTATTATTCTAATATATACACGCACGCGCGCACGCACACACACACACACACATATATATCGTATTATAGTTCTACGGTTGTGGGGGTGCTATACTCCATCCTCCTAACTTCCCACGTAGATATACATCTACTGACCGACAAACACCTCACTCTAGTCAAAGTCGACGGATGCCCTGCTCTCCTTCATCGTCTCGGAAGTCCACACGATTGTACCTACAATCGAAATCATAACCAAAATCGCATAAAAACTCAATTCGAATTTGAAATCACGAGCGAAGCATACATAGGTTAGAACCTATGGTCAACGCACGCTAAAACAAAAAAAATACCCTCGGATGTCGACGTACGAATGTCGAACGACCAAGTCACATCATGAAAATCCAAAAACAAAGTTTTCAAAAATCGCAAACATTGCCAAAACTAGGTTAAAAAAACTCCAGATTTTTCTTCAGATGATCTGGGAATTCGTAGCATATAGGGTAGGTTTAGTTATCTAGTGTGTGAGCTACAGAACAAGATTCACATCCTAACTCCACGATAGATTCGCAAATTGTGGTCAAAATGAAATAATTGGCGGCCAGGCTAAGGAATTGGGGGTTCGGGTTTCTACGGTGGTCTTCTACTGGTCTACACATCTCACAGTATTCTCAAATAAATTTTCAGAGTTTCCTAATTGTCCTAAATTCCATTTGATCATCAAAAGCTTAAGAAAACCGACATTTGAAATTCTAAACTCATGACATTTGCACTAACATGCCATCATCTATCACTTAATAAGGTTTTTGTCACTAACCAACCCCCTACTAAATCACCACTACTCATTATATCCACAAAAGCTCACTTTCTAAAACTTAAGTCTAGAAAACTTAAACTTTTAAATTCTAAACTAATTTATCAAGGCAAGAATACTTAAAAACTTGAAAAAGGAAAGAATTTCACCTCAAAATGACAACTAGGAAAAATTCCAAGATGGCCAAAGGTTCCAAAGATAAAGACTTGATCCCACCAAGAAGCTTAGGATGAGAATATGAATAATTTTTATGAAGGCTACAATGAGTTTTGAGGTGATTTGTGGAGTGTTTGTGGTTTTTAGAGGATGGTGGAAGAGATGGAGAAGAATGAGAAGAGTAAGAGGAAAATAAAGATGATGAAATGAATGAAGAAAGAATGGTGCAAGCCATAACCCCTCACACTATCTCTCTTTCACCAATCCCTCAATAAAATATTAGCAACCATACTCTGTTTTTCTTTTCTTTTCTTTTGAAAAATGCAAAACCATCATAAAACAAAAAATGAAATGTTAACATGCACTTAATATGTCATGCACACTAAACATGGTTTAACAAAAATCAAGTATGGTTTAATCCACAAATAGGAAAACACTAATTGAGTTTAACATCAAACTAATATGGATAAAATTATATACTAATTTATGAAAAATCCAAATTAAATAAATGCTTTCTTAATTATTAATTCATTTTAAATTTCTAACTATTTTCCAAAATAGTGGTATATAATTATACCAATTTATGAAAACTCAAATCCATACTCGTATGATATTCGTAAAATCCATTATTTTATTATATAAATTCCAAAATAATATTTTCTATTTTCTGAAATATTACACAAGTATGGCAAAAAGAAATCTTATCTCATCCTTTTTCTTTTTCTCTTTTCTTTTATGTTTGAAAATGGGTGGAGTTGTGACTTACCATGGTGAGTCACAAGCCCACACCATTCTAACATAATCAAAAAGAGATGAGAAGAGAAGAGAGCTACCTCATACGCACGCGCGCACGCACACACACATATACACACAAATAAATTAGTACAAGTATATGTTACAAATACATACACCCGTATTCGTATCTGTTTACCGCCGGAAGCCGGGAAGACTGGACGTCTTGCCTGAATCTGGGGGCAGATGCTAATTGGTGCTATCCGTCCACCTCTCCGAAGATACCAAGTTGATTTATGACATCATGTATCGAAGGTTTAAACGGATGCGGCCGATGTAGCAGACTTCGTCAGATTCCCCCTCGTTTGAGGGGTTTTTGATTATGGGGACGCTCTTCCCTGCAGGCGCAATCCCCTGTAGTTAATTACGCTACCGTATCGCGGTAACAACTTTCTCCTTCTCCATATGGTCACTTCGTGCCGTGGGTGTTTGTTTTGTGTTTGGTTGCCCATGGATTGTATACGGAGACTAAGTTATGTTGTCGCCCGTAGGGCGTGGACTAGTCCAAATCCGTATCTTTCTTAGATTTGGGTTTAGAAGGGGTTGTGTTTAAGGATACGTTAGCCTTATTTGAGGCTAAGATCAACTTAAACGTTTGTTAAGGACACGTTAGTCTAATTTTAGATTAAGATCAACTTAACGGGATTGTTTAGATCTGACAAGAGGGAGCAATTGGACTCTATTGTTTAGTTTAGTGACATTGCGTTCGATAATTAGTTTAAGGACATTACGGTCCATTATTAGTTTTAAGACATTGCGGTCGAGGTTAAGGACATCATAGTCCATAAGTTTAAAGACCTCACAGTCCGATGTTAGTTTTAAGACATCACGGTCGAGGCTAAGGACATCATAGTCCGTGAATTTAAGGACTTCACAGTCCGATGTTAGTTTTAAGACATTACGGTCGAGATTAAGGACATCATAGTCCGTGGATTTAAGGACTCCACAGTCCGTTGTTAGTTTTAAGACATCACGGTCGAGGTTAAGGACATCATAGTTCATAAGTTTAAGGACCCCACAGTCCGTAGTAATGTGTGGTCGTCGGGACCCGTCACCTCTCTGACGACGTTGTGGGATTACAACGACAGATATCATAGGAGCAAAGAGATGTACCCTTGAACCGGGTGTAAATTGGTTGGGAGAGCAGATAAGCTCCGTTCAATTTAAATTGAGGACTTATGGCCAGAATTGGGCTAAGTCCAGTTTAAAAATGTTTAACATTTCATTTTGTTCTGCCTGTTAGACCTTTGTTTAGACTCTGCCCTTTTAATAATGCCAAGCATTGAGCTCTGACATTTTGTCTGGTATTAAGTGCATAGCATTTATCAGAACAAAGTATGTTCTGACAGCGCGCCACGTGGCGCATCGGGCGCTTTGCGCCAATTAAAGAGCGCATTGCGCTAGCGCACATGAGTGTGACACGTGTCGCGCTTAGCGCTAAGCGCTAGCTTGTTAGCACACTGCGCTGGTTCGTGGGTGCGCCAGTGAATGACACGTGGCCCGCTTGGCGCTGAGCGCCAACCCAAGAGCGCAGTGCTCTGTTTTCAGGAGCGCAAAGCGCAGATGGTGTCTGTGGTTGACACGTGGCATGTTTTGGCGCTGAGCGCCGGTCCAAGGAGCGCAAAGGCGCAGTTCAAGAGTGCAAAGCACTTTCCAGTAGCGCAAAGCGCATCAGATCAAATTTAAGATCAAAGAACAAGCTTTTGTTCTTCAAAGGAGGCCTTGCCTTAAGATCCAAGAACCAAAGTTCTTGTTTTTTATGAAAAGGCTCTGCCTTTGTAGATCAGAAGATCTGTGAAGTAAAAGTACTTCTTTTTTTATATTTTTATGATTATGTCTTTTGATCTTTTCTTTTAATTCAAAGACCTTGGTCTTTTTTATAGATCTAAGATCTTTTTAGAAGACGTTTCTTCTTTTTACGAGATGTTTTCATCTCTGTTGTTCAAGAATTAATTCTTTACCTTTAAAGATGAAGAAATGATCTTCTTTCTTCTAAAGGCTTGCCTTTCTTTCTCTTTGAGTTTTTCTCAAAATTTGCAGAGGGTTTTTTCTATTTTCTATATTTTTTCTCTATCTGTGAGACTTGAAGTCCTGGGGCCTTTATATAGGGCCAATTGATTTGTTAAATCAGTTTAAGAGATCTTTCTCTGATTGATTTGGGAATATTTCCCACCTTTGGATCTTTGATCCTAAGGCTTCTGTTTTACAGAAGATAATCTTCTTGTTTTTAATAAGATTGAAAAATCTTTCCATGCAGAATTTGTTCTGTTTTTTGTAATTCATCATTGGATCATTGATCCAGCGGTGCTTAAAGCACAATTTTGTTGTTTGGAAAGATTTTGAGAAATCTTTTCTTAACAGAATTTAATTCTGGTTAATAAATGATTTATTATTATTAGATCCTTTGATCTAACGGTGGGAATTTTAATTCCAGCGCTGGCGCACCTACATTGGACGCGTGGCGCACAGCGCAGTTGCTTGCCATGTGGCGCGCAGCGCGCTGGATCTGAAGCGTTGCTTCAGCATAGCGCTGGATCTGAAGCGTTGCTTCAACAGAGGTGTCTTTTCACCTTCCTTTTTAAGTCAAACTTATATTCCCGAGAATCTTTCATTTCCCAATCTTGGAAATAGTTCCATTGTGCAAAAAATTTCCTGTGCTTCGTCTTTATAACTCGAAGCAAAACTTCTTCTTTTTCTCATCTCCAAAGAACTTTTCTCAACTATGGCTTGTAACCGCCCCCATGCTCGTAGATAGCCGTGGGAAGTGCCCATTCAGGACCTCGTTCCTCGCTTTGCTGCGCGCTTGGTGGATCCTTCTTTTACGGATGAGCAGTACGACGCTGCGCTGCACGATCTTTTGACTCGTGTGGGGTCCCCTCTTCCCCCAAACTCTATCTAGCTTCAGATGATTCTTGCGTCTGTGCTCGCCGATCTTCCCCCTCCTCCAGCAGAGATGTCCTCGGCAATGCTGGAAACTGCCGAAGACAAGATCGAGTGCTTCTTGGAGGCGCACTTAATCACTCAAGCCCTGAGGGATTGCTCTATCCACTTGCTGAGCCAGATACGGGCTCGTCGGGTTGTCATCACCACTTTCTCTGAGGAGTGCGGCGTCGACCGTTGGATGGCTACCCCTCGGGAGGATCTCCGTTTTGACATGGTGGAGAGGACGGAGAGGGAACTGGATAATCTTCTCTTTAGCTTTGTGAACCCCTGTCCTTCTGATCCCATATTTGGTGATCTTTTTTAAATGTAATAACAATAATAATAATAAAAAGATGCTTTAATTTAGTATTTTATTATTTGTTAAGTGTTCTCTTGTTTTTTAATTCTTTGTTATTCCTTTGTGAGACATTTATGCGCTGCATAATCATGAAGCGTTGCTTCGCTTTTCAATCTTGGAAACAGAGCTTTGCTCTAATTTAGGGTGCGCTAGCGCTAGCACATTTGTGTTTTGACATGTGGCGCGCAGCGCGCCTTGCGCTAGCGCACTCGCGCTCGACACGTGGCGCGCAACGCAACTGCGCCAGCGCGCCAGTGTCAGACAAGTGGCGAGCAGCGCAACTGCGCCAGCGCGCCTGTGTCAGACACGTGGCGAGCAGCGCAACTGCGCCAGCGCGCCTGTGTCAGACACGTGGCGAGCAGCGCAACGCGCAGCGCAACTGCGCCAGCGCGCCTATGTCAGACATGTGGCACGCAGCGCAGAGCGCAGGATTTGAAGCGTTGCTTCAGTTTTGACTCTTAAATTTCTAAACAGAGCTTTGCTCTGATTGGGGGGAGCAGAAGCGTCGCTTCATTTTCAGTCTTGGAATTTGAATAGTGTTTTGCTCTGATTTGGGGAAACAAATGCCCCCCACCGTTGCGCTTACGTGGCCCCAAACGTGAGTACGGCGGTGGTAGCATCTCAGTCGTTGGATCAACTTTTAGGAAGTTGAAACGGCTCTCAATGCCTATAAATAGGACCTTTGGTCCCTTTGACGATTTTCATCCTCTTTCTTGAGAATTTTCTCTTATTCAGAGTGCTGCTCTTCAGTTTCAAGAACTTTTCAAGAGTAAAACTCTTCGAAGACTTCAGTATAGTTTAAAACTTTTAATAAACCAGGGTTTTACCCATTAACAGAGCTTTGCTCTTTATAGATCTTTTTGATCTAAAGAAAACCCATTTAGGGTCTTATTTAGCAGAGCTTTGCTCCATAGATCTAAAGAGATCTAAAGAGAACCCTATTAATAGAGCTCTGCTCTCTAAAAGGATTTTTCTTGTGATCTCTTAATTCATTAATGGAGTTTTGCTTCTTTCAAATCATATAGAAGAACTCTTGAGAGTTTTTCATGGATCTTGAAGATTTAAGATGGAATTTTATTTTTAATGAATTACATCATCTTCTTAGAGCAAAGCTCTCACTGTTCTCGGGGGCCTTCTTTAACTTCCCTTCATAACTGATTTTGACAGGTGTCATTCCTGTCTGCAGAGCATTGCTCTCGAGGAGTTTAACTCCATGTGCCTATTTTGAATAAGAAATTGTTTACTCAGTCTGTCTGCTAATCTTTGCTGATTTTCTTTTACAGGAGTAATGGACGCTCATATGTATGATCTCGAAGGGATTATCTCTTACGGAGACATCCGCCGACTCGGCCGTTCTCAGAATCACGAATTCACAAACGCCGAGTGTGCCGAAATTATGAGTCGCTTTGATGCATATAATGGTCAACTGCTTCCTCGGCGTTCCCCTCTTCTGAAGCTTATTTGGGAGCGATCTGGGAAGCGCTCCCTCTATTCTATACCGGCGTGCCGCTTAGAGGATTGGATGCCGCTGAGGATAAGGTGCACTCGGTGTATCTGATGAACCTAATCTCGAAGAGACGGCGAGACAATCTTGTCGATCTCCTGCACCAGGCTTTTCAACAGTCTGCCATACTTGCTGCCTATCGGAGGGTGGAGGACATCCGTGGGGATCCTGACGCTTGTGATCGCGAAAGAAAGCATACTAGGATGGTTCGCCAGGCTTAGAAAATTCTGGACGAGGTCACTTTTGAGTTCCTCAATCTATGTCCTGGATTTGAGGTTTTGCCATTGTAATTACTTTAGTAATGTCTTTGTTCATTGCTTTCATAATTGTAAGAACCTTTTTGCAATATGAATGGCAAATTTCTCATTTTAGCGTGTTTTATTTCATGTTCTGAATCTTTTGCTAATGCATGGATGGGGTGTGCCTCGAACGCTTAATTAAATGCAGATCAGATGTTCTCCTTGTTGCCTTCTTCTCTTTGCTGTGTTGTTGCCATGTGATTTTAGATAGTATATAACTGTCAGTCTTGGATTCTTTGTAGAGTGGTGATGGCTTAGAAAACAGGGTTAGGATCTGTCATCTAAGACTTTTCAAGTTTATGAGCCGTGAGGGTCTCATAAAGAATTTTCTCCCTACCGGTCGGGAGGATCCTATAGGTGTAATTTCTCCTTAAGAATCGTGAGGATTCCCGAGGGCGTTTTCTCTTGAAAGTCGTAAGGACCTTACAAGTGAATTTACTCCCTTACGAGCCGTGAGGGCCCGCAAGTGATGGATGAAGTTATCTTTTATAGGCATTTCACGGAGTTAAGGGTTGCTCTGGATGCTTCCCACGGGTTCACTGCCATGTTTGGCGAGGACCAGGCTCCGCTCTGGACGTTTTCCAGAATACCGTAGTGTAAAGACATCACGGTCGAGGTTAAGAACATCATAGTCCATGTGTTTAAGAACCTCACAGTCCGATGTTAGTTTTAAGACATCACGGTCGAGGTTAAGGACATCATAGTCCATGGATTTAAGGACTCCATAGTCCAATGTTAGTTTTAAGACATCACGGTCGAGGTTAAGGACATCATAGTCCATGAGTTTAAGGACCTCACAGTCCATGAAATGTGTAGTTGTCGGGACCCGTCACCTCTTTGAAGACGCTGAGGAATTACAACGACAAATATCAAAGGAGTGAAGAGATGTACCCTTGAACCAAGGTGAAATTAGTTTAAAATCATTACGATTGATTGTTAGTTTTAAGACATCACGGTCAAGGTTAAGGACATCATAGTCCGAGAGTTTAAGGACCTCATAGTCCGATGTTAGTTTTAAGACATCACGGTCGAGATTAAAGACATCATAGTCCGTGGATTTAAGGACTCCACAGTCCAATGTTAGTTTTAAGACATCACGGTCGAGGTTAAGGACATCATAGTCCGTGGATTTAAGGACTCCACAGTCCAATGTTTGCTCTGGATGCTTCCCACGGGTCTACTGCCGTGTTTGGCGAGGACCAGGCTCCGCTCTGGATGCTTCACACGGGTTTACTGCCGTGCTCTGCGAGGACCAGGATCCGCTCTGAACGTTTTCCACAGGGTCAGAAGTGACATAATCTGCGTTCCACGTAGCCAGGAATTTTTCTCTAGATGCTTCCCACGGGTTCACTGCCGTGTTCGGCGAGGACTAGGCTCCGCTCTGGATGCTTCACACGGGTTCGCTACCGTGCTCTGCGAGGACCAGGATCCGCTCTGGACGTTTTTCACGGGGTCAGAAGTGACATAATCCGCGTTCCACATAGCCCGGAATTTTGCTCTAGATGCTTCCCATGGGTTCATTGCCGTGTTCGGCGAGGACTAGGATCCGCTCTGGATGCTTCACACGGGTTCACTGCCGTGCTCTGCGAGGACCAAGCTCCGCTCTGGACGTTTTCCAGAATACCGTAGTTTAAAGACATCACGAGCGAGGTTAAGGACATCATAGTCCGTGAAATGTGTGGTTGTCGGGACCCGTCACCTCTTTGAAGACGTTGAGGAATTACAACGACAAATATCAAAGGAGTGAAGAGATATACCCTTGAACCAAGGTAAGATTAGTTTAAGGACATTACGGTCCATTGTTAGTTTTAAGAAATCACGGTCGAGGTTAAGGATATCATAGTCCGAGAGTTTAAGGACCTCACAGTCTAATGTTAGTTTTAAGACATCACGGTCGAGGTTAAGAACATCATAGTCCGTGGATTTAAGGACTCCACAGTCCAATGTTAGTTTTAAGACATCACGGTCGAGATTAAGGACATCATAGTCCATGAGTTTAAGGACCTCACAGTCCGATGTTAGTTTTAAGACATCACGGTCGAGGTTATCATAGTCCATGAGTTTAAGGACCTCACAGTCCAATGTTAGTTTTAAGACATCACGGTCGAGGTTAAGGACATCATAGTCCGTGGATTTAAGGACTCCACAGTCCAATGTTTGCTCTGGATGCTTCCCATGGGTCCACTGCCGTGTTTGGCGAGGACCAGGCTCCGCTCTGGATGCTTCACACGGGTTCACTGCCGTGCTCTGCGAGGACCAGGATCCGCTCTGGACGTTTTCCACGGGGTCAGAAGTGACATAATCCGCGTTCCACGTAGCCAGGAATTTTGCTCTAGATGCTTCCCACGGGTTCACTGCCGTGTTCGGCGAGGACTAGGCTCCGCTCTGGATGCTTCACACGGGTTCACTGCCGTGCTCTACGAGGACCAGGATCCGTTCTGGACGTTTTCCACGGGGTCAGAAGTGACATAATCCGCGTTCCACATAACCAGGAATTTTGCTCTAGATGCTTCCCACGGGTTCATTGCCGTGTTCGGCGAGGACTAAGCTCCGCTCTGGATGCTTCACACGGGTTCACTGCCGTGCTCTGCGAGGACCAGGATCCGCTCTGGACGTTTTCCACGGGGTCAGAAGTGACATAATCCGCGAACATGTAGCCAGGAATTTTGCTCTAGATGCTTCCCACGGGTTCACTGCCGTGTTCGGCGAGGACTAGGCTCCGCTCTGGATGCTTCACACGAGTTCACTGCCGTGTTTGGCGAGGACCAGGATCCGCTCTGGACGTTTTTCATGGGGTCAGAAGTGACATAATCCGCGTTCCACGTAGCCAGGAATTTTGCTCTAGATGCTTCCCACGGGTTCACTGCCGTGTTCGGCGAGGACTAGGCTCCGCTCTGGATGCTTCACATGGGTTCACTGCCGTGTTCTGCGAGGACCAGGATCCGCTCTGGACGTTTTCCACGGGGTCAGAAGTGACATAATCCGTGTTCCACGTAGCCAGGAAGGGTTGACTTTATCCGCATTTCACGGAGTTGAAATTTGACTCTCTGTCATCTGTACACCGCTGAGTCATGGAACTGGGGGTCGCCACTGTTCCTCTTTACTTGATGTTGTGTCTGCTGAGACAAATGTTGAGATGATCTCCAGGCTATCTGTGACCCATCGAGATTTGGTTTCTTCTTCTGATGAAACCTGGGGAGGAGGAGTGTGATTCCTTATTTGTTTGCGCCCCTGGATTGTATACAAGGATTGATGTAATATCACCTGTAGGGCATAACTTTCATTTTTATTTTAATTTTATTTCTTTCCGCGATGCTCTATCATTTCAGCTTTTATATCGCGAAGGTCGCGATTGCCCCATCATTTCGGCTATTTTCGCGGTGCCCAATCATTTCGGCTGTTTGTTTTATTTTTACTCGCTGCTTTTTATTGCGAGTTGCCCAATCATTTCGGCTATTTTGCATGCATACATTTTTTTTACTTGCTGATTTTTTATTTGTAAGTTGCCCCATCATTTCGGCTATGTCGTATGAATGTGTGGCTTGCTGGCTTTTCGCTGCAAGCTTGGAATTAGACACCGATTTCGGCATCAGCGCCGCTACAACTGGGATATTGCCAGGAGCGAATCATCATTTGCCTCTGTCAATGTCGAACAAAGGTGGCTTAGTAAACAAGGTTAGGATTCTGTCGACTAAGGCTTTTGACTTCATGAGCCGTAAGGGTCTCACAAAGGTATTTCTCCCTACAAGTCGTGAGGATCTCGTAGGTGTGTTTTCTCCTTAGGAATCGTGAGGACTCCTAAGTGTATGTTCCCTTATAAGTCGTAAGGATCTTGCAAGAGAGTTTTCTCCTTATAAGTCGAGAGGACTCACAAGGGTTGTTCACCGTGCGAACATATCCCCAGTCACAGATGGGACTTTGTTAGGGAGATGTTTATTCGCTCCCGTGGATTGTATACAAGGGTCAGCATTGAGCCGCTTGTAGGGCAGTATCGGAGGTTGTGGGGGTTGCTTAAGAACAGGTTCAGGTCTCTGTAGCTTAAGACTTTCAAATTTTGTGAGCCGTGAGGGTCTCATAAGAGGATTCTCCTTACGAGTCGTGAGGATCTCGCAAGTGTAATTTCTGCTTAGGAATCCTGAGAATTCCTAAGTGCGTTGCTCCCTTGTGAGTCGTAAGGATCTCACGCGGGTGATTTCTCCTCACAAGGTCGAGAGGACCTTGCAAGTGTCTTTTAACGAGCTTGCGCCCTTTCGGGTTTTCACAAACACTCGCCGGTAGCCCTGCTGTTTTTACTCACGGAGCCCTTTCGGGTTTTCATCCGTGCCCATTTTGCTTATGGACATACCGTTTTCTCTCTTCTTTTTTTTTTAATTTTTTTTTATTCTAACGAGGTTGCGCCCTTTCGGGTTTTCATAAGACTTGCCGGTAGCCCTGCTGTTTTTACTCATGGAGCCCTTTCGGGTTTTCATCCGTGCCCCTTTTGCTTATGGACATACCTTTTTTTATTCTTTTTTTTTGTATCAGCCTTGGGATGCTGCAATCCACCGTAGTTTATCGACATCTCGGTCAACAGCTAGTTTTAGGACATAGTGGTCCGTTGCTAGTTTAAGGACGTTTCGGTCCGTTGTTAGTTTAAGGACGTTTCGGTCCGCTGTTAGTTTAAGGACGTTTCGGTCCATGAAAAGAAAGCCGATTACTACTTATAGAGTTTGGGCTTAGGAAGATAGCGAGCGGACATAGTCGTCGTCATCTATCATTGACCTCGGCCGTGACTCGTCAAGCGTAGTACTTCTTCAAGAAGCGACCGTTTATTGGCCTGAAGCGTCTTTCACCATGCATGTCCATGAGTAGGTAGGCTCCGCCCTGGTAAACCTTGTCTATGATATACGGGCCTTCATAGTTCGGCTCGAATTTTCCCCGCTTGGCGCGATTGGGGATCATAGGTCTTTTGACCTCTAGTACGAGTTCGTCTTGGCGGAATGTCCTCGGCCTAGTCAATCTTTCGGAAGAGCGCGTCATCTTTGCTTTATAAGCCTCCAGATTTTGTTGCGCTATGAGCCGGGTTTCATCAAGGGCATCAAGCTCCTCAAGCCGAAGGTGAGCATTCTCTTCGTCCGTTAGCTCATAATAGACTGCCATTCCTAGAGAAGGAAACTCTATCTCGAGGGGGAGTACCGCTTCTGTACCGAATACCAACGCGTACGGCGTTGTGTTCGTGGCTGTCTTGAACGTAGTTCGATATGCCCAGAGAGCTTCATGCAGTCTCTCGTGCCAGTCCTTTTTATTTCGGGACACCGTCTTCTTCATGATCTTTGTCAGGGTCTTGTTAAAAGCTTCAGCTAGACCGTTGGCTCGGGGATTATAAACTGAAGAGTATCTCCAGTCTATGTTGTGCTGTTGTGCGAAGCGGCTAATCTTGTGGTTTCTGTAGGCTGGCCCATTATCGGAAATGATCCGTTGCGGAGTTCCAAACCGATAAATGACGTGCGTCTTGAAGAAGTGGAGGATATTCTCCGTCTTTACTTCCCTCAGCGGCACTGCTTCTGCCCATTTAGAGAAGTAATCAGTCGTCGCCAAAATGAACCGATGTCCTCTGGACGATACTGGTTTGATGGGGCCGATTATGTCAGTCCCCCACATTTCGAACGGCCAGCTAGCCACTGTCGGATGTAACGGATTCGGATGTTGATGGATAAAGTCCCCATGGATCTGGCACGAGTGGCATTGCTTCGCATACTCGAGGCAGTCCTGGATCATCGTGGGCCAATAATAACCCATCCGTTTGATCTTCAACTTCATCTTCGGGCCTGCTTGGTGAGAACCGCAGAGTCCGTCGTGAGTTTCTTGGATGACCCTTTTTGCTTCTTCAGGTCCCAGGCATCTTAACCATAAAGAATCAAATGATTTCTTGTATAGAGTATCATTGACGAAAGCGAAAGATAGGGCTCGCTCATGAGATGATGTTTTGAGGACGCATCTTCAGGCGTTTGACGGGATTTGAAGTAGTCTATAAAGACTTCTCTCCAATCCTCAACCTTTTCCTAGTCTTTTATTTGCAGGGCCGTCTGCTCAGTCGCTCCTTTTTCTTCGGACAACTCCGGAGATATTTCCGCCGGTGCAAGAACCCGACGGCTTTGTACCACGATTCTTACGTCATCGAGGTTCTCATTGGCCAATTCTTTAGCAAGCTTGGCTAATGCACCCGCTTTGCTATTTTCCGCACGCGGTATGCTTTCCAAGATGCAGGAAGGAATTTGAGTCAGCAGTTGATGTACTTTCTCGCCATACTTTACCAGTTCTGGTTTGCACGTTTGATAGTCGCCGTTTACTTAGCTAACGACCAGTTGGGAGTCTCCGTATATGAGGAGGTTTTCAATTCCCATGTCGATGGCGATCTCGAGACTTGCTATCAAAGCTTCATACTCGGTTTCGTTGTTCATCCTCGGCTTTGTTAAGGAGAAGGCAAAGCGCATTATCCCCCCTTGTGGAGTTACGAAGATGAGGCCTACCCCCGATTTGATTACGGGGGTGTTTTGTTTGCGCTTCTTCATGGAGGATGCTCCATCGAAGTAAAGTTCCCACCGGGTATCACTTCCGTCGATCGTGTCAAACGCATGTTCGTCTGGCACTTCGCAATTCAGAGGGGAATCGGCAGGTATCGGATGATCAGCGAGGAAGTCGGCGATGGCCTGGCCTTTCACTGCCTTAAGAGGCTGATAAGTTATTGAGAACTCCATCAAGAGCAAGGCCCATTTAGCGAGCCGCCCTGTCAATATGGCCTTTGACATCAAGTATTTGAGAGGATCCACCTTCGATATGAGATGGACTTCATGTGCCAACGCATAGTGCCTGAGCTTCATTATCGCGAAGATCAATGCCAAGCAGTGTTTTTTGATGGGAGAATAATTGCTTTCCGCCCCGAGCAGAACTCGACCCAAATAGTAAAGGGCTCTCTCTTTCCCTTGATCGTTCTCTTGTGCCCATAATGCGCCTAAGGAGCCTTCGAGGGCTGTTGTATAAAGAATAAGGGGCTTTTCTTTGACCGGAGCAGCCAGCACTGGCGGGTTCTGCAGATACTGCTTAATTTCATCCAGCGCGCCTTGGCATTTGTGATCCCAGACGAACGGGGTTCCCTTCTTCATCAGGTGACTGTAAGGGCAGGACTTGCCAGAGAGATTGGCTATAAATCGCCGAATATACGCGAGCTTCCCTTGGAGAGACCGCAATTATTTGAGAGTCCTTGGCGGAGGCATTTCCATGACCGCCTTAATCTTTGACGGATCTATCTTGATACCTCGATGTCGGACAATGAATCCTAGGAATTTGCTTGAGGACACTCTGGACGCGCATTTGAGAGGGTTCATCTTCAAGTTGTATTGCCGAAGGCGTTGAAACACGATCTTCAGATGCTCGAGATGTTCCTCGTATGATTTGCTTTTCACCACGAGGTCATCGATATAGCATTCGACGATTTCATGTATAAGGTCATCGAAGATCTTCGTCATGGCTCTCTGATAGGTGGCATCGGCGTTCTTTAGACCAAAAGGCATTACCTTATAGCAGAATATACCCAAAGGGGTCCGGAAAGCGGTATGTTTCTGGTCTTCGGGATGCATCTTTATCTGATTGTATCCTGACGATCCGTCCATGAAGGAGAAGACTTCGTGAGTGGACGTATTGTCTATCATCAGCTCGGTAACTGGCACTGGGAAGTCGTCTTTAGGGCAAGCTTTGTTGAGATCCCGAAAGTCTACGCAGATGCGCACTGTCCCATTTTTCTTCAACACCGGGACGATGTTGGCGATCCAATCAGGGTACTGAACCTCTTGGATGAAGCCAGAGTCGATCAGCTTCTTGACCTCGGCGTTGATGCTCATCTCAAGCTCGAGCCGCATTCTTCTCGGTGCTTGTTTGATCGGCTTAACGTCCGGAGATATTGCCAACTTGTGCACAGCAATCTCTGGATCTAATCCTGGCATTTCGGAATAGTTCCATGCGAAGCAATCTCTATGCCGCATAAGCACGTCCTTTAGCGTAACCACCCTTTCTTCAGACAACAGCTAACTGATGAACGTTGGTCGCGGGTCACTTGTAGTCCCCAGATCAATTTTCTTGAGGTTATCTGCAGTAGTGTGTATTCCATCTTCCAGCTCTTTCGGTGCCGGTGAAAACTCTGAGATCACCTCGTTATCATTGTTTTCGAAGCACCAGGGGGGTCATCCCTATCCTCATGCTCTTCTTTTGATAATGTTATCATATGACAAGTACGAGCTCGCTTCCAAGACCGATGTGGATCTGGGTCTACTCTCGTGGATTTGGGTTCGTGCTTTTGCGGCGGAGTTATCCTCCAACTGTCGGATAGAGCGAACTTGCCAAGCTGATATTGGTCTTCGACCCAGTTCTTGAAGGTGAAGCAGTCTTCAATAGGATGTCCTATTGCCCTATGATAGGAGCAATAGTCCGGGTGAGAAACCTCGTCAGCTCGCTCGGGGTGCTTGGACTCCGGGAGTGTAAGCATTTGATGTCTTATGGCAAGATCAAGTATCTTCTTTGTCTTGTCTTGAGGAAAAGAGTATGCTCGACTCATCTTCTTCATAAGGGACAAATCCGGACCGCTCGATTCATGATCGCATGACTTCTTGGTCCCGCTTTGTCGCCGTCGAACGCCTTTTCCGCTTTTTGACTTGTTTCTGCCTCTGCGTCGGGCCTTTTGTACTACGGGTTGACTGGGAGGAGCCTTTTCATCTTTCGCAGCCTGTTGAAGAAGGCGCTGAGTCCTGACTTTCTCGTAGATGGCCATTTCGCGATCATGGTCGTCTCGAACTTTTTGACCAGCTTCCCTTATAAGCTTGTCCATTTGTTCTTCGAACGACGGACTGGGCATTTTCACGTCGGGGGCTCTTTCTGGTTTAGGGTTAGCATTCTCCCATTGAGCATCTCCTTCTTCATCAAAGTCATGTACGACATAGCAGTCGCGGAGCAGCTCCCGTTTCTTGGACCGAACATATCCAAGCCCGATTGCTTCCATTCTCCTGTTGGGCAACTTGTGCTGAGTTCCGGGAACGTTCCAGATCCTGTCATAGAACTTAGCTTTTCGAGTGGTCTATTTGAAGGGTATCCCTTGGCGCTTCAACAGTCTTTTCAAGCCTTTTGTATAATATCTAGGCAGACGGATGGGCTGGAGCCTGTCAAGTGTAGAATCCGCGCCGTGCCAGATTTCTTTCTCCACTTTGGTTTCCCCGGAGCGGTAGAATAGGATCGCATTCTCGCCTCCTCGCCTGGGAGGGACATAGAACGTCTGCAGCTCTTCCACACTGTAGGTATCAAGCGCGTCTAGTTCTTTATGATGCTTGGGCGGAACCATGGCAACTTGCAAATTTTGCTCTTCATCAGCAAAGATTTGTATTGAAGGCCGAGCAGAGAATATAGCATGGACCTCATCTTCCGAGTCGCTGCCAAAGATCAACATAGGAGCGGACGGTCCTGGCTTGTTGTGCTGGGGTGGGCCTGAATAAACTATCTCTTCCTCTTCTTCAGTATCACTCCCGAAGACGGGAATGGTGATGATAGCTTTGTTTTCCAGTCTGTGACATCTTTCCGTGTCTTCGAAATCTGGCAAGAAATATTTTGCATCTTCATACTTGCGGACTTCGTTTATGGAGAATGGATTCAGCTCTCCTGTTATGGTATACTCGAGACCATCCTTAAAGTATTTCATACACTGATATTGCGTAGAAGGGATGATGTTGTACTCGTGTAACCAAGGCCGGCCGAGCAAAGTATTGTAGCATGTCTTGGCGTCAATGACTTGAAATTTAATATCCGTGACAAGTAGCCCGAATCGTAATGTCAATATCACAGACCCGAGAGTCCACGATGACTGGGAGTCAAAACCAGAGATGGTGATTTTATCACGAGCGAGATGCTGGACGCTCATGCAGATTTCCTTCAAAACTCGCACGTTGAGGAGATTAACGGAAGACCCATTGTCGACCAGGATTTTGCCTATCTTTATATCGTGGTAGTATCCTGAGACATAGAGGGGACGGTTGTGCTCGCATGTCCCAAGGAGAAAATCTTCATCGCCGAAGGTGATATCGGCTGTGTGTACTTCCTCCAGCTTGTCCTTCATCTTTTCTTCGGCGAGAAAGACCTGGAATTGCTCTGGCTCTCATAGCGCCTTGATCAATGATTCTCTCGCTTCTTTGGATAGTAAAAGGGCGTCGAGAATATTGAGTTGCGAGGGTAACTTCCTCAAGTGTGCCAGAACGTTGTAGTCCACCTTGTTCTTCTTTGGCGGGTCCTTGGCAGTCAGCTCTTTCATGACTTGGTCATCCAGGACGATATCCTCAGAGACCTTTTCTTTTCCCTTATCTTTTCTATTCGTGGGTCCGAGATTCTTTTCTGGAAGCGTGCGGTTGCGCAGCTGAATATTTTCACAGGCCTTCGATTCTTCCTCCTTCCCCAATGTGGATTCTTTAAAGAGAGGGCCAAGAGCCATTTCCTCGTCAGAGTCGCTCCCGAAGGTGAGAACCTGGGATCCCCCGGCGTTGACTGTGCGGCAGTTGCCAGTAATTCTTTTATGCTCCTCGGTCGCACTTCTTTGCTCCCGACGAGTTTTGCGTTTCATCCTCTTAAAATGTTGCCGGTGAGCAACATATCCCTGCCACCATCTTTTAAAAGCGTCGCACTCTTCGGTAGGGTGCGAAATCTTTCGATGATATAAGCAGTAGCTAGGATGTGTTTCTGTTTCACCAGGAGTGTTTCCTTCAGAGGGTGGTAGCTTCATTCCCATTGATATGGCTTTAGCAAACCTTTTCCTCATTTTGAACTTGTTTTTATCCGCGACGGATGTTCCTTGATTCGGCGGAAGTGTCCCGACTCTTTCGTCTAGTCGTCGGCGTTTGGCTCTTTCAAATATGGCAATCTCACGCTCCCGATTGGCTTTACTTTTCAAATGAATTTCATTCAGGAAGGCGTTGATCATTTCGTCTGACGACCATAGAAGTTCCGGCTCGGGCCCTGCCCCCGGTCTCTCCGTGCAGGGAGCTTCTTCATTGTCTAACGATGAATGAGAGATCACATGGCAACTTGCTACGTAATCCTCAGATCCATCCGACGAGCCTTCTCCATCATCTTGGTCCTCAAGGACGTGGCTGAGGAACTCTTGGAGCGTGATTGGAATCCGCGCTTTCTGGTTGTACACTTCCAGCGCGTCAATCTGTTTTTGTAGGTCCGTGCGCTTGTCGCCAGGCTTCACGGGCTTCTTGGATTTCTTTTTCTTCTTCTTTGAAGATTTTGACGGCTGGGTGTGAGTGCTTTGGTTGTCACCACCAATCTTTGGAGTTGGGCGCGGCTTCAGCATCCCTTTGATGATCTGGGGTTCTAGCGGGTTCTTCCACCTGATCACCGGGCACGTCTGAAGATCGTTCAGCATTCTTTTGGTTTTGGCCGAAAGAACGACCTCCCATGGGGCTTCTTCAACAAAAGAGCACGTTGCCCCCGGTGTGTCCGTCTTCTTAGGAGTGTGCGGTTGTGGTGGGTTTATTTTCCACTTTTCAGACAGTGCAAACTTGCCTTGTAGGTACTGATCTTCGATCCATCCTTTAAAGACGAAGCAATCCTTGATCGGATGGCTTACCGTTTGGTGGTAAGGGCAATAACTGGGATTATTCACTTCGCTGGGTTGCGGTGGTCGCCTTGGATTTGGCAAGTTGATAAGCCTGTTGCGCACCGCCAGCTCGAACAGCCTCTTTGTTTTGTCCCGTGGGAATGAGCAAGGATGCTTCATTTTCTCATTGTAATAGCGCCGTCTCTCCTCCAGTTGATCCGCTAGTTTTGGAGTACTGGGCTGTTGTTGGGTGTTCGCAGCGAAGGTCGCCTTCCCTTTACCCTTTTCGTTCCGCGGTTCCGGTTTTGGAGGAGACGGTCTGTGACCCATCTGAACCATCTTGGCTAGCTTGTCGATCAAAGCCTGGAACGTGGTCGGTTTGAAGAACATCATGAACTGTGAAATAGTTGCATGGGGGTCTAGGGTGCCCACGAACATGCCCGCTGCTGGTGCTTCTTCGATGCGCTGTTCGCACTTTGACCACATATTTCACCATCGGATTGCATATTGAACCCAAGTTTCGCCCGGCTTCACCCTTGTATTGATCAACGCCGTTATTGGGGTGCGTTCGCTGGCGCTCGCGAATCGCTGGGTGAAAAGCAACTCCATTTCTGCGAAAGTTTTGACGGAGTCGTTTGGAAGCTCAGAGTACCACTCAAACGCCATCTCCGATAAGCTGCTGACGAATTGGCGGAGCAGAAGCTTGTTATCACCACTGGTGTTGCCACAAAGGCTCTGAACTGGGCGACGTGCTGGTGGGGATTGCCCGTCCCCTTGTACACGTGGAATTTGGGGATTGTGTAGCCCGGCGGGTACTTTATCTGATCATACCAGCCTGGGTATGGTCGCCTAGTTTTCACGACTTGGACAGCCGCCTCATTTTCCTGGTGAACTCGTATTTGTTGAGCAATATAGTCATCCAGGGAAGCTTTGGAGATAGTTTCCTCTTTGGCTGTTGAAAGGGTTGGAGGTGGATTTGATGTTTCTTCTCTGTCGTCTTCGAGGATAATCGGAGGATCTTCAGCTGGAGGGTCCTGCTGGATCATCATACCCACCATGTCCTGGAACAGAAGAGCCATTTGCTTTATATTGGCAGCTTGTTCCGCAGCCTCCTTGTCCTTCTTTTCGAGCATTCTCCGAAGTAATTCAGCATCAGTCTCGTGCTCGCGACGTTGTTCCGATGGTGCCTCCGAGCTTTCTTTTGGCCCGGTGAGTGCGGCCATGGCAGTCAGCATCTCCTGAAGCTTCTGCTGTTGCTGTTCCTGAGCTCTTGTGATGGATCGGGTGAGTGGTCGGTGGCCCGTAGAAGCGCGGCTATCTTCCTTCCCGGATGCCATGTAGACGGTATGCACCACCATGCCCCCAGACTTAGGGCGTTTGGGCTCAGTGCCTTTGACATTTATCGCAGGCACGGGGATCTTCTCCGGCCTTCTTTTCTTATGAGCGGTCGAAGTTGAGGGAGCCATCGCGGTGGGCACCCAGATAGCTTTTCGTGGCTTGGCAGGATGGCTTCCTTCTTGTTGAACCTTTACCCTTTTCTGTTGGCGGGAGAAATTTGGATCAATCACCGAGTCTTGGACATGACGCCAGACTTTGTAGATCTTGGAGGACAGCTGCTGAGGGGACTGTTCTGGCTTTGCTTCCGTAACATTTTCCACCGGAGGAGGAGATCTTTTCAGTGCAGCGGTAGGAGAGTTCCTGCGCACCTTATTCAGCAGCTCAAAGCTGTTCCCAGTTGGAACAGCAACATTAATTTCCGCCGTTGGGGCTGGTGGAGTTAGCCCAGAAGGGGAGTTGCCTCCGGCCTTCCTCACTCGGCGCCAGTGGCGACGTCGAGTGTGTTGGGGTGATGGAGTGGGCTCAGTGACAGGGATGGCCTTGTCTTGCCCCCTGTTCAGGTGAGGGGCCGTTGCTGGTGTCAACCTATTAAAGACTGATGTCCTTTGAGTAACAGGAGCGGGAGTGGGAGTTGGGACAGTCAGTCTTTTAAAGACCGACCCCTTGGCAGGAGAAGCCGCCTTGATGACTTCGGGAGCAGGGTTGGTTACTCTCTTCGGAATAACCTTCTCTGGGATTGCAAGCTTCATTGTGGGCCCACAGGAATTTTGGCCCAATCTGGAGAAGACCGAGGCACTGGTGTTGGACGACCCGTTGAGAGGGGCTGCAGTAGCTGTAAGTCGATCGAAGACCGACTTCTTGGGGGATTCTGGTACGGGCACGGGAGCGGTGAAGCTCGTTGGCGGGAGCATGGTCCCAAAAAACAGCCCTGTGGTGGCTTGAGTGACCTGTTCCACGGGAATCGTGAACAGGGAAGCCGCTTGGGGCCCGTAGGCTATGCCCCCAGTTGAGGCAGGACATGGGTTGCAGTTGCATGTGGAACACTTTGAGCAGGTGAACGCCATTGATCCTTTGCTTTCTGTACCAAGAAAAATGCCAAATCTTAGTATCTTGAAACCCAAGGGCAACCATTAGCAAACCGCGATTGGTTCGCGAACACGACAAACGAAGTGTGGAGTGGAAAGAGGAAAAGGTCCCACCGGGCATGCCAGAATCTGTTTACCGCCGGAAGCCGGGAAGACTGGACGTCTTGCCTGAATCTGGGGGCAGATGCTAGCTAGTGCTATCCGTCCACCTCTTCGAAGATGCCAAGTTGATTTATGACATCATGTATCGAAGGTTTAAACGGATGCGGCCGATGTAGCAGACTTCGTCAGATTCCCCCTCGTTTGAGGGGTTTTTGATTGTGGGGACGCTCTTCCCTGCAGGCGCAAGCCCCTGCAGTTAATTACGCTACCGCATCGCGGTAACAACTTTCTCATTCTCCATATGGTCACTTCGTGTTGTGAGTGTTTGTTTTGTGTTTGGTTGCCCATGGATTGTATACGGAGACTAAGTTATGTTGTCGCCCGTAGGGCGTAGACTAGTCCAAATCCGTATCTTTCTTAGATTTGGGTTTGGGGCGGTTGTGTTTAAGGATACGTTAGCCTTATTTGAGGCTAAGATCAACTTAAACGTTTGTTAAGGACACGTTAGTCTAATTTTAGACTAAGATCAACTTAACGGGATTGTTTAGATCCGACAAGAGAGAGCAATTGGACTCTATTGTTTAGTTTAGTGACATTGCGGTCGATAATTAGTTTAAGGACATTACGGTCCATTATTAGTTTTAAGACATTGCGGTCGAGGTTAAGAACATCATAGTCCATGAGTTTAAGGACCTCACAGTCCGATGTTAGTTTTAAGACATCACGGTCGAGGCTAAGGACATCATAGTCCGTGAATTTAAGGACTTCACAGTCCGATATTAGTTTTAAGACATTACGGTCGAGGTTAAGGACATCATAGTCTGTGGATTTAAGGACTCCACAGTCCGTTGTTAGTTTTAAGACATCACGGTCAAGGTTAAGGACATCATAGTCCATGAGTTTAAGGACCCCACAGTCCGTAGTAATGTGTGGTCGTCGGGACCCGTCACCTCTCTGACGACGTTGAGGGATTACAACGAAAGATATCAGAGGAGTAAAGAGATGTACCCTTGAACCAGGTGTAAATTGCTTGGGAGAGCAGATAAGCTCAGTTCAATTTAAATTGAGGACTTATGGCCAGAATTGGGCTAAGTCCAGTTTAAAAATGTTTAACATTTCATTTTGTTCTGCCTGTTAGACCTTTGTTTGGGCTCTGCCCTTTTAATAATGCCAAGCATTGGGCTCTGACATTTTGTCTGGTATTAAGTGCATAGCATTTATCAGAACAAAGTATGTTCTGACAGCGCGCCACGTTGCGCATCAGGCGCTTTGCGCCAATTAAAGAGCGCATTGCGCTAGCGCACATGAGGGTGACACGTGTCGCGCTTAGCGCTAGCTTGTTAGCGTACTGCGCTTTTAATTCATGAGCGCGCTGCGCTGGTTCGTGGGTGCGCTAGTGAATGACACGTGGCGCGCTTGGCGCTGAGCGCCAACCCAAGAGCGCAGTGCTCTGTTTTCAGGAGCGCAAAGCGCAGATGGTGTCTGTGGTTGACACGTGGCATGTTTTGGCACTGAGCGCCGGTCCAAGAAGCGCAAAGGCGCAGTTCAAGAGTGCAAAGCACTTTCCAGTAGCGCAAAGTGCATCAGATCAAATTTAAGATCAAAGAACAAGCTTTTGTTCTTCAAAGGAGGCCTTGCCTCAAGATCCAAGAACCAAAGTTCTTGTTTTCTATGAAAAGGCTCTGCCTTTGTAGATCAGAAGATCTATGAAGTAAAAGTACTTCTTTTTTCATATTTTTATGATTAGGTCTTTTGATCTTTTCTTTTTATTCAAAGACCGTGGTCTTTTTTATAGATCTAAGATCTTTTTAGAAGACGTTTCTTCTTTTTACGAGATGTTTTCATCTCTGTTGTTCAAGAATTAATTCTTTACCTTTAAAGATGAAGAAATGATCTTCTTTCTTCTAAAGGCTTGCCTTTCTTTCTCTTTGAGTTTTTCTCAAAATTTGCAGAGGGTTTTTTCTATTTCTATATTTTTCTCTATCTGTGAGACTTGAAGTCTTGGGGCCTTTATATAGGGCCAATTGATTTGTTAAATCAGTTTAAGAGATCTTTCTTTGATTGATTTGAGAATATTTTCCACCGTTGGATCTTTGATCCTAAGGCTTCTATTTTACAGAAGATTATCTTCTTGTTTTTAATAAGATTGAAAAGTCTTTCCACGCAGAATTTGTTCTGTTTTTGGTAATTCATCATTGGATCATTGATCCAGCGGTGCTTAAAGCACAATCTTGTTGTTTGGAAAGATTTTAAGAAATCTTTCCTTAACAGAATTTAATTCTGGTTAATAAATGATTTATTATTATTAGATCCTTTGATCTAACGGTAGGGATTTTAATTCCAGCGCTGGCGCACCTACGTTGGACACGTGGCCGCAGCGCAACTGCGCTAGTGCACTCGTGCTTGCCACGTGGCGCGTGTAGGGTGTTTTTCGTCACCCCATTGAGATGGGAATACACGCGCGCTTGTCAGGCGTACTACAGATTCCCCCTGCCTAGGGTAGGCCGGGGTTTAATGATTGTGGGGATCCGAATCTCCGGCAGCCGCGGACTAAGCTGCTGTTAATTACCCCTCGCCTTTGGGGCGAGGGAACCACAGTTTAACGGGTTAAACTGGTCATGCGAACTCAATGTGCGGTGTACGCGTGTTGTGTTTTGAAAGGGGGGTTTTGGATATATCGGAAGCCACGCAGAGTTTTTACGGGGGTCCCGCTACCCAGATAGCGGGCTGGGGGTCAAGGAGGCTAGCAGCCCCCTTGCGGGGTGCGGGGCAGCGCCCCGTTAGAAATTTTTTTCTAACAGGGACAGTGTCGTGGAGCACGTGTGTGTGCAAATATATATACATATGTATATATATATATGTATATATGTATATATGTATGTATATAAAAGAAAGAGGGGAAAAGGCATCCAAAGGATGTGTGGGGGCAGCACCTTGGGCGCTGTGCGCCTAGGTGCTGTGCGCTCAGGCGCTGGGCGCTGAGCGCAAGCGCGCCACGTGTCGGCACGTGGGCGCTTTGCGCTCGGGCGCAGTGCGCTGGAGCGCAAGCGCGCGCGCCACGTGTCGGCACATGGGCGCTTTGCGCTCGGGCGCAGTGCGCTTGAGCGCAAGCGCGCCATGTGTCGGCACGTGGGCGCTTTGCGCTCAAGCGCAGTGCGCGTGAGCGCAAGCGCGCGCGCCACGTGTCGGCACATAGGCGCTTTGCGCTATGGCGCAGTGCGCGTGAGCGCAAGCGCGCCACGTGTCGGCACGTGGGCGCTTTGCGCTTAAGCGCACTGCGCTGGAGCGCAAGCGCGCGCCACGTGTCGGTACGTGGGCGCTTTGCGCTCGGGCGCAGTGCGCTGGAGCGCAAGGGCGCGCGCCACGTGTCGGCACGTGGGCGCTTTGCGCTCGCGCGCAGTGCGCTGGAGCGCAAACGCGCCACGCGTCGGCACGTGGGCGCTTTGCGCTCGAGCGCTAGCGCGCCGGCGAGGAAAAGAGGGCTTTTAGCCCCAGAAACTCCTGGAAGAGAAATTATTGGAGTTAAACTCCTGAAAAAGAAAATATATTTTGGTTGAGGAAATGGGTTCTTCTTCTTCCTCCTCTGTTAGCTGGATCTTGAAGATCAAGAGATGGGAGATCTCAAAATCTCTCCTTTTTGAGAACTGATGGCAGATCCAAGTTCCCCTTTGTGGGTTTCGTGGTGAAAAACTATTTTGTTTTTCAAAAGGAAGAGTAAAACTCTTGATTTAATTCAAAAGAAAGAAGAAGGTTTGAGACCTTCAGAGAAGAGAAAGAGATACAAACCCTAGGTTTTTTTTTGTGAGAATGAAAAGTATTATTTTATTCATCATCATGTTGCCTTTTATAGGCTTACATATTTACATATAGCCCCTTGGGCCTTACAAAAATGGCATCTTGCCCATCCCATGGCTCATGTGCCATTTCTTTTTTGCACATAAGCCATGGGTTTACAAAATATTGGCTTTATGCCCATTTTGCATACATTCATGTATAAAAAATTATATAAAAATTATTTATTACATGATCTGCATTTTGGCATGGAGGAGGCTGGCCGCGGGCTCGACTTGGGCATGGGCCCGCTTGACCTGGGCTTGGGCCCACCTGGCTTGGGGTTGACCTTGACTTTGACTCGGTCAACGGGGGTGTAAATTTTTACCCCAACAAAGTGCCCCCCATCAATAAATGCACACCGCACATTTGAGTTGTGTGTATGAAATTGATGGATCTTGAAGCTGAACTTCGAGGTGGAACATCATTCTGGAGGCGAAGCATCATCCCGGGGAGCATGATTCCCGGGATCGGAGCATCATTCCGAAGCGCGGAGCATAATTCCAGGGTCGGAGTATCCCTTGGGGAGCATGATTCCCGGGGATCGGAGCATTATTCCGAAATGCAGAGCATGATTCCAGGGATCGGAGCATCATTCCGATGAGCGGAGTATGATTCCAAGGGATCGGAGCATCATTCCGATGGGCAGAGCATGGTTCCAGGGATCGGAGCATCATTCCGATGAGCGGAGCATGTTTCCAGGGGATCGGAGCATTATTCCGATTCACGGAGCATAATTCCAAGGATCAGGGCATCATTCCGAAGGGCAGAGCATCATTCCAAGGGATCGGAGCATCATTCCGAAGAGCGGAGCATGATTCCAGGGGATCGGAGCATCATTCCGAAGAGCGGAGCATCATTCCAAGGGATCGGAGCATCATTCCGAAGAGCGGAGCATAATTCCAGGATTCAGAGCATCATTCCGAAGAGCGGAGCATGATTCCAGAGGATCGGAGCATCATTCCGAAGGGCGGAGCATGATTCCAGGGATCGGAGCATCATTCCGATGAGCGGAGCATCATTCCAGGGGATCGGAGCATCATTCCGATGGGCGGAGCATGATTCCAGGGATCGGAGCATCATTCCGATGAGCGGAGCATGTTTCCAGGGGATCGGAGCATCATTCCGATTCGCGGAGCATAATTCCAGGGTCGGAGCATCTTTACGAAGAGCGGAGCATAATTCCATAGATCGGAGCATCGTTCCGATGGGCAGAGCATAATTCCAGAGATCGGAGCATCATTCCGATGATCGAAGCATAATTCTAAGGTTCGGAGTATCTTTCCGAAGAGCGGAGCATAATTCCAAGGGATCGGAGCATCATTCCGAAGAGCGGAGCATAATTCCAGGATTCGGAACATCATTCCGAAGAGCGGAGCATGATTCTAGGAGATCGGAGCATCATTCCAAAGGGCGGAGCATGATTCCAGGGATCGGAGCATCATTCCGATGAGCGGAGCATCATTCCAGGGGATCGGAGCATCATTCCGATGGGCGGAGCATGATTCCAGGGATTGGAGCATCATTCCGTTGAGCGGAGCATGTTTCCAGGGGATCGGAGCATCATTCCGATTCGCGGAGCATAATTCCAGGGTCGGAGCATCTTTCCGAAGAGCGGAGCATAATTCCATAGATCGGAGCATCGTTCCGATGGGCAGAGCATAATTCCAGAGATCGGAGCATCATTCCGATGATCGGAGCATAATTCCAAGGTTCAGAGTATCTTTCCGAAGAGCGGAGCATAATTCCAGGATTCGGAGCATCATTCCGAAGGGCGGAGCATGATTCCAGGGTCGGAGCATAATTCCAGAGATCGGAGCATCGTTCCGATGGGCAGAGCATAATTCCGGCAGGGAAGGTAGATATCCCGAGGTGAAGCATGATTTCGACACGGGGTAAATTCTGGGACGGAGCATGATTCCGCCGCAGAGGTTGTTGGTTTGATTTGATTTGGGTTGACATCAGCATCGCTACACTGGAATATGGTACCAGGAGCGAATCATCATTTGTCATGAGAGGATTTGGGGATTTGTTTTTTTTTGTTTGGCATCAGCATCGCTACACTAGAATATAGTACCAGGAGCGAATCATCATTTGCATTTGCTTATTAGGAAACGATGGCTTAGGAGACAGGTTTAGATCCCTATCACCCAAGACTTTTCAATTTTGTGAGCCGTAAGGGTCTCACAAAGCATTTTCTCCTTACGGGTCGTAAGGATCCCGTAAGCGTATTTTCTCCTTGGGAGTCGTGGGGACTCCCAAGTGTGTTGCTCCTTTGTGAGTCGTAAGGATCTCACGCGGGAATTTTTTCCTCACAAAGTCGAGAGGACTTTGTGAGTGCATTTCATCTCTTTCTCACGAGTTCGCGCCCTTTCGGGTTTTCACAAACTCGTCGGCAGTCCTGCTGTTTTTACTCACGGAGCCCTTTCGGGTTTTCATCCATGCCCATTTTGCTTGTGGACATACCTCTTTTTTATTTTATTATTATTTTTTATTTTTTTTTCCGGAGAGATTGGGATTGTTTTACGCCCGTGGATTGTATACGGTTTTGCAGGATGTATGATCCAGACCGTAGGGCCATAAAAAATTTTGGGACTTTGTTGGCGTCTGCATCGCTGCACTGGAATATGGTACCAGGAGCGACTCATCATTCGCCGTTGGGGTATGGGATTTGGAATTTGGTTGGCGTCTGCATCGCTGCACTGGAATATGGTACCAGGAGCGACTCATCATTCGCCGTTTTGGGATTTGGAATTTGGTTGGCGTCTGCATCGCTACACTGGAATATGGTACCAGGAGCGACTCATCATTCGCCGTTGGGGTATGGAATTTGGTTGGCGTCTGCATCGCTGCACTGGAATATGGTACCAGGAGCGACTCATCATTCGCCGTTTTGGGATTTGGAATTTAGTTGGCATCTGCATCGCTACACTGGAATATGGTACCAGGAGCGACTCATCATTCACCGCTTGGGGATTGGGGAGCGATGGCTTAGGAGACAGGTTTAGATCCCTATCGCCTAAGGCTTTTCAATTTTATTGGCCGTGAGGGTCCCATAAAAGCATTTTCTCCCTACGAGTCGTAAGGATCCCGCAGGTGTATGTTCTCCTTAGGAGTCGTGAGGACTCCCAAGTGTGCTTTTCCATCGTGAGTCGTAAGGATCCCACAAAAGTTTGTTCTCCTCATGTATCGTGAGGACACATGAGTGGGTCTTCTCAATGGAGCATAATTCCAAAAGCGGAGACCAGCCGCATAACTGGTGATTGCGGTGGGGCATAAGTATGATGGGAATTATTTGAGCCCGTGGATTGTATACGGCAGTCAATTTGGGGACTAACCGTAGGGCCAAAGAATTTTGGGAAATTGGATTTTTGTTTGGCGTCTGCATTGCTGCACTGGAATAATGCCAGGAGCAACTCATCATCCGCCCTTGTTTGTTTTTTTTTTGTTTTTGTTTTTCTTTGTTTTACCGCGATCGCTCTATCATTTCAGCTTTTCTTATCGCGAAGGTTGCGATTGCCCTATCCTTTCGGCTTTTATTCGCGGTTGCCCAATCATTTCGGCTTTATTTTCATCTTTATTTTACTCGCTGATTTTTATTGCGAGTTGCCCCATCATTTCGGCTTTTCTTTATTTTTCTTTTATTTACACTTTTTTTTTGTTTATTTACATTTTTTTTTACATTCCCAGTTTAACGACTTAGAGGTCGACTGTTCCTAGTTTAGTGACATGGTGGTCGATTGTTCCCAGTTTAATGACATGGTGGTCGATTATTCCCAGTTTAATGACATGGTGGTCGATTGTTCCCAGTTTAATGACATGGTGGTCGATTGTTTTCAGAGAAAGGTAGATGTCTGAGAGAATCAGTTTCACGAAGAACTTCGGTCTCCGTTTGTATAAAATTGGCGGTCGCATCTTGACTGTTTACTAACACGCCTTTGGACAGTTCTATCTCTCCTGCCTTGTATTGCTTTTCGACCCAATCTTTGAAGATGAAGCAGTCTTCATTGGCGTGACCTATCACTCTGTGATAGGGGCAGTATTTGGGGTCGTCGGTCCTATTCGCTTCCTGCGGTCTTTTTGACTCTGGCAGTTGTAGACCGTTCTTCAGGGTGTCTTTGAATATTTTACGGATTTTGTCCTTTCTGAAGGAATAGACCTTATCCAGCATTTCTTTCAGTGGAGATTCTCCTCCCTCTCCGAACACTGGCTTCCGAGGCTGGTTGGCGCTAGGCCCGCTCATCCCTCGCTTATTTCGGTTAGCCGAAGTGTTGAAAGATTCAGAATCATCGGAGTTTCCGCCTTTGCAATTATCGTCCTTTCGGTTTCTCCCGGACCTATTGTTATTTTGGGAATCCGAGGAGGACTTCTGTTTTGAGCGCTCCAGCATCTGAACTTTCCTGGTCAGCTCTTGGAATGTTTTGAGACCCGCAGTGCATAGAAATGGGGCCATCCAATTGTTGAGATTTCCGACGAGGAGACCGACAGATTGGTCCTGCTCTATCGGCGGTTCGCATTTGACGGAGAGATTGTGCCATCGGGTTATAAAATCCGTGCTGCTTTCGTTGTTCTTGGGCTTGGTCCTTACGAGCTCGGCAATGGTGATCTTATCGCTGACGCTCATGAATCTTTATCGAAACAAAGACTCCATTTGGACGAAAGTAGTAACGGAGCCATCCGGTAGGCTCGCGTACCAGTCGAAAGCAACATCGGTCAAGCTATTAACGAACTGGCGGAGGAGAAGCGCGTCATTGCCCCCAGTATTCCCGCATGAGGCTTTGAAGTGGGCGATGTGCTGATTCGCATTTCCCGTCCCATCGAATCTTCCGAATTTGGGGATGACATAGCCGCTAGGAGATTCTACCAGATCATACTGAGCAGGATATGGTCTCCCACTACTGCTGATATCTTTTTGAGCTTCGGCTTCGGCTACCAAGGTTTTGACTTTGTTGGCAACCAAATCCATGATTTGATCTTGAATTAGCGGGCTACTGTCATTGGTAGCCAAGAGATTTGCTGAGATAGGATGCGACTGATTTTCATGCGGTCCGCCCACTTTTGGATTTGAGGGAACTGGCGTCGGCTGTCTCGGGACACCATTTCCCGGTTCATGAGCTGAGCCCTGTGCTTGATTGGGCGGCTGAGAGGCAAGTTGGGCCGTAAGCCGTAAGACGACATTTGTCAAGTCGTCGATCTTTGAGTAGAGCTTGGCCATCTCCTTATCTTTGCTTCTGAGCTGTTTTCGGAGCTCTTGGAGAAGTTGCTGCTCTGCGGTCTTAGGACGGAAAGTTGGCTCATCTTCACTTTCCGAGCCTGACTCCTCATGAATTGAGGGCTCTCTCTGCCTATCAGCCTCATCGAGAGGGTTTTCATCATCCAGCGGAGGTGGCTGTTCTTGGGAAGTGGCAACCACATTCAAGCCAGATTGGATTTGAGATGTGGTGGCCCCGTCCTTGCTCTTGCTGCGCGTGCCCACCACGTAGACAGTGTGGATAACACATTCAGCCATCCCCTCATCTTTGGCGGGGTAACCCTGTTCTTCGAACCTCATGAGGTTTAGCCTGGCAGTAGCCCTAGCCCTTTTGTTGGCTCTATATCTGAGCCTTTTCTCCCTCAGCTTCTCGATTTTGAAGGCTTGGCGGGCATCTGCTACCCGGGAAGCCATTGTGAGTTGATCAGAGGGGAGCTTAGAGAAGACACCCGATCGAGCAGTGGTCAAGGGCACCGCTGGAGCTTGCGCGAGACGCCCTGTCGCTTTGTTGGTGTCGATGGCCTTTCCCCCAGCTGGGGCCACGGAGAGTCGTTCGGAAACGGACTGGCGCTTGGGCTGAGGTGCCCTCGCGATCACCACGTTTGGCCTCTTGGCTTTTGAGACCGGTTTGTCTGCCACCGGGGCTTGAGGAGCTGGGATGGCGCCCACTGGCATGAACATGATAGAGCCGAATGGTAGCAGCGGCTCCTCCCACTGTCGCCCAAGACTGGCCGGGAGGACCGTCCTGGAGTCTATCTTCATTGTGTAAGAAATGGGAGCCGTGCTGAGAGCTGAGTTCATTTTTGGAGACATTGTTGAAAATGATTGCCTGAAAACCTGCACGAAAGAGCATTATTTTAGTATAAATATAGGTATGTATATTAATTGAGTTCGCATGAACGTTTAACCCGAAATATGGGAGGAGAGATTGGTCCCACCGGGCGTGCCAGAATCTGTAGGGTGTTTTTCGTCACCCCATTGAGATGGGAATACGCGCGCGCTTGTCAGGCGTACTACAGATTCCCCCTGCCTAGGGTAGGCCGGGGTTTAATGATTGTGGGGATCCGAATCTCCGGCAGCCGCGGACTAAGCTGCCGTTAATTACCCCTCGCCTTTGGGGCGAGGGAACCTCCGATTAACAGGTTAAACTGGTCATGCGAACTCAATGTGCGGTGTACGCGTGTTGTGTTTTGAAAGGGGGTTTTGGATATATCGGGAGCCACGCAGAGTTTTTACGGGGGTCCCGCTACCCGGATAGCGGGCTGGGGGTCAAGGAGGCTAGCAGCCCCCTTGCGGGGTGCGGGGCAGCGCCCCGTTAGAAATTTTTTTCTAACAGGGAAAGTGTCGTGGAGCACGTGTGTGTGCAAATATGTATACATATGTATATATATATGTATATATGTATATATGTATGTATATAAAAGAAAGAGGGGAAAAGGCATCCAAAGGATGTGTGGGGGCAGCACCTTGGGCGCTGTGCGCCTAGGTGCTGTGCGCTCAGACGCTAGAGTGCCACGTGTCGGCACGTGGGCGCTCTGCGCTTGAGCGCTGGGCGCTTGAGCGTAAGCGCGCCACGTGTCGGCACGTGGGCGCTTTGCGCTCGGGCGCTTTGCGCTTGAGCGCAAGCGCGCCACGTGTCGGCACGTGGGCGCTTTGCGCTCGGGCGCAGTGCGCTTGAGCGCAAGCGCGCCATGTGTCGGCACGTGGGCCCTTTGCGCTCAGGCGCAGTGCGCGTGAGCGCAAGCGCGCGCGCCACGTGTCGGCACGTGGGTGCTTTGCGCTCGGGCGCAGTGCGCGTGAGCGCAAGCGCGCCACGTGTCGGCACGTGGGCGCTTTGCGCTCAAGCGCACTGCGCTGGAGCGCAAGCGCGCCCGCCACGTGTCGGCACGTGGGCGCTTTGCGCTCGGGCGCAGTGCGCTGGAGCGCAAGGGCGCGCGCCATGCGTCGGCACGTGGGCGCTTTGTGCTCGCGCGCAGTGCGCTGGAGCGCAAACGCGCCACGCGTCGGCACGTGGGCGCTTTGCGCTCGCGCGCAGTGCGCTGGAGCGCAAACGCGCCACGCGTCGGCACGTGGGCGCTTTGCGCTCGAGCGCTAGCGCGCCGGCGAGGAAAAGAGGGCTTTTAGCCCCAGAAACTCCCGGAAGAGAAATTATTGGAGTTAAACTCCTGAAAAAGAAAATATATTTTGGTTGAGGAAATGAGTTCTTCTTCTTCCTCCTCTGTTAGCTGGATCTTGAAGATCAAGAGATGGCAGATCTCAAAATCTCTCCTTTTTGAGAACTGATGGCAGATCCAAGTTCCCCTTTGTGGGTTTCGTGGTGAAAAACTATTTTGTTTTTCAAAAGGAAGAGTAAAACTCTTGATTTAATTCAAAAGAAAGAAGAAGGTTTGAGACCTTCAGAGAAGAGAAAGAGATACAAACCCTAGGTTTTTTTTGTGAGAATGAAAAGTATTATTTTATTCATCATCATGTTGCCTTTTATAGGCTTACATATTTACATATAGCCCCATAAAAATGGCATCTTGCCCATCCCATGGCTCATGTGCCATTTCTTTTTTGCACATAAGCCATGGGTTTACAAAATATTGGCTTTATGCCCATTTTGCATACATTCATGTATAAAAAATTACATAAAAATTATTTATTACATGATCTGCATTTTGGCATGGAGGAGGCTGGCCGCGGGCTCGACTTGGGCATGGGCCCGCTTGACCTGGGCTTGGGCCCACCTGGCTTGGGGTTGACCTTGACTTTGACTCGGTCAACGGGGGTGTAAATTTTTACCCCAACAGCGCGCAGCGCGCAGAGCGCTGGATCTGAAGCGTTGCTTCAGCAGAGCGCTGGATCTGAAGCGTTGCTTCAACATAGGTGTCTTTTCACCTTCCTTTTTAAGTCAAACTTATATTCCCGAGAATCTTTCATTTTCCAATCTTGGAAATAGTTCCATTGTGCACAAAATTTTCTGTGCTTCGTCTTTATAACTCGAAGCAAAACTTCTTCTTTTTCTCATCTCCAAAGAAATTTTCTCAACTATGGCTTGTAACCTCCCCCATGCTCGTAGACAGCCGTGGGAAGTGCCCATTCAGGACCTCGTTCCTCGCTTTGCTGCGCGCTTGGTGAATCCTACTTTTACGGATGAGCAGTGCGACGCTGCGCTGCACGATCTTTTGACTCGTGTGGGGTCCCCTATTCCCCCAAACTCTATCTGGCTTCGGATGATTCTTGCGTCTGTGCTCGCCGATCTTCCCCCTCCTCCAGCAGAGATGTCCTCGGCAATGCTGGATATTGCCGAAGACAAGATTAAGTGCTTCTTGGAGGCGCACCTAATCACTCAAGCCCTGAGGGATTGCTCCATCCACTTGCTGAGCCAGATACGGGCTCGTCGGGTTGTCATCACCACTTTCTCTGAGGAGTGCGGCGTCGACCGTTGGATGGCTACCCCTCGGGAGGATCGCCGTTTTGACATGGTGGAGAGGACGGAGAAGGAACTTGATAATCTTCTCTTTAGCTTTGTGAACCCCTGTCCTTCTGATCCTATATTTGGTGATCTTTTTTAAATGTAATAACAATAATAATAATAAAAAGATGCTTTAATTTAGTATTTTATTATCTGTTAAGTGTTCTCTTGTTTTTTAATTCTTTGTTATTCCTTTGTGAGATGTTTATGCGCTGCATAATCATGAAGCGTTGCTTCGCTTTTCAATCTTGGAAACAGAGCTTTGCTCTAACTTGGGGTGCGCAGCGCAATTGCGCTAGTGCTAGCGCATTCGTGTTTTGACACGTGGCGCGCAGCGCGCCTTGCGCTAGCGCACTCGCGCTCGACACGTGGCGCGCAGCGTAACTGCGCTAGCGCACCAGTGTCAGACACGTGGTGAGCAGCGCAACGCGCAGCGCAACTGCGCCAGCGCGCCTGTGTTAGACACGTGGCGCGCAGCGCAGAGCGCAGGATTTGAAGCGTTGCTTCAGTTTTGACTCTTAAATTTCTAAACAGAGCTTTGCTCTGATTGGGGGGAGCAGAAGCGTCGCTTCATTTCCAGTCTTGGAATTTGAACAGGGCTTGGCTCTGATTTTGGGAAACAGTATCAAAATACATACACCCGTATTCGTATAAAATACGAATACCCGTATTTATATCAAGACAGAAATACCTGTATTCGTATAAATACCATATTCATATTAAAATACAAATACCGTAAAAGAGAGATACTAGAGAGATATAGTACTAGCTCACATTTCATCTAAATGCGATAATCTGGCTATTTTTCAAACCGGCTAGTATTAACAAAATGCCCGATTAAAAGCACGTGAACAAAAACACGTATTTAATCGAACCTAAGTACGTATCAAAATACGTACACTACATTGTTTTGCCTAAGCTAGGAAACCCTCTGTGTGGGACTCTAAAGACTCGACAATACACTGGCAATGAGTTTAACCAAAAGCGCGTCAGCGGCACTAGCTGTTCGTAATAGCTGCTCATGTATTGAATGAAAGGAAGGTCGACAAGTAAACTCGTCCGTGTCCCTACTGAGCCTGAAAGTGACAATCTCTGTACAGTCTAGTCTGTTCGTCTGAGAGTATCGCATATTGGGTCTAGGGGTGGAAAACATCAGACCCCTAATAACCTGAAAAGTCATGTCGATGTGTCTCAAAACCATCCTGAGAAACTACTGATCTCACAATCAGTAAATCTTAAGTGCCTTGGCCAAGGTCTTATGGTGATGCACAATCGAACACTACGCGACATCAACTCCTTATACCTGGAGAGACGAATCCCTTCTATTGCTCACTGCCCCCAAGTGCTGCGGGACTGTACCCAACTAAAATATGTTTGCACGAATCTTTAAAGTCGTGGTAGGGTAGAAATCTAAGTACAATGGGAACACACTCGAGACTAATGACGATGTCAGTTCTAAAGATTAACATGTACCTATGATACCAAAGAACTGCTATCTGACGATATGTATATTACCATCTAGAATTTCTCGACGAGTCCATCCAGTGTAACTCATAACTTAATGAAAATTTGTAAACTATCTTTGGTCTCGTACACCAATGGCTATAGGACAGGCCACCTTCCTTCATGGGAATAAGAAACGTATACACTAGTCTACTCCAGAGTATCGACGCCCTATCTTAAAACTCCAACGACCAGGGAAAATTTTAAGGATGTTCTTATAGACTATCTAGACCCCATGAGTATGATCGCCATCACAACTCTAGTAGTCAAGTTAAGATCCTACGGGCTTTACCAACATGTATTCGAGATACGTAATAATAAAATAGAACATATACACATGTTAAGGTAAAAACAAACCTGACAGCATACTATCGTATCGATCAAGACTGTCCTATACATATATATCTCAAGCATACACATGTAATATACAATCATGTACTATACAATAATGGCCTCTAGGACATATGCATCCAACAATCTCCCACTTGCACTAAGGCTATGTATTGGCATATCGAAAACCAATCATCTTCAATAGCCGCTCAAGCTGAGTCTAAGGAAGCGCCTTTATGAGTGGGTCCGCCATGCTGTACTCTGTGTCTACTCTCCTGACTTCGATCTCCCAGCGATCAATGATCTCCCTGATAAGGTGATACCGTCTCAAGATGTTTCTGGATGTCTGATGGGACCGTAGTTCCTTCGCTAATGTTATAGACCCATTGTTGTCACAATACAAAGGTATTGGATCAACAATAGAAGGAACTACCTCAAGTTCATAAATGAACTTCCCCATCCAGACATCCTCTTTTACAACATAGCTAGCAGCAATGTATTCAGCCTCCATCTTCGAGTCTGCAATGGTGTCCTGTTTGGAACTCTTCCAACAAACCGTCCCTCACACTAGTAAAATAAGGGGTTGCCCCTACGGATAATATCATCCGTAGGGGCAATAAAAGTTTGGCCCTACGGATTAATCCGTAGGTCAAAGTGGTTGCCCCTACGGTCGTTCAATATTTATTTAAAATTTATTAAATCTTAAAGTGTTTTTTGCCCCTACGGTGGCGCAAACCAAGCACCTACGGGTATATCCGTAGGGGTATATAAATAGGGATTTAATAGATCGATCCCTACGCTGATTATTTCTCTTTCCTATTCTCGCGCGAAACCAAATTTCCCAAATCGAGATCGTCGTCGCCGCCGCCGCAGTGATCTCGTCGTCACCGAATCCAAGCCGAATCGTCGTCGCCACACCTGCGCAGTGATCTCGTGGTCGCCACCGTGCTCCGTTCTCGTTGTCGCCACCGCCCTTGTCGTCGCCGATTGCGTCTCCGTCGTCGCCTACAGGTAATTACTTAAACATTATTATAATGATGTTAGGGTAGCGATCAATGAGGGTTAGGATTAGGTATCGGTTGTGGTTAGGGTTAGGATTAGGGTTAGGGTACGGGTTCGATCGGCGGTTGGGGTTCGACGACTGGTGTTGGGGTTAGGGTTAGGGTTAGGGTTTCGGTTGGGGTTTGGTGTTGGGGTTGGGGTTCGGCTGGGGCTGGGTTGGAGTTAGGGTTAGGCCGGGTTAGGGTTTGGTGTTGGGTTGGGGTTTGGCTGGGGCTGGGTTGGGGTTAGGATGAGTTGGAGAGATTGAAGGCGAGCTGGGTTTTGGGAGAAGAGAAGGAAATGGCACTGCTTAATTGCTGCTTCAATTTTTTGATATAGATAGATAATTAGTTCTCCGAGTTAAAATTTAGGGGGAATTGGATACCTCATGTCAAATAGAAAACAGACTAGGTCCATGCTTGCATACGCACACCAGGCATCTAATTTCAAAAGATCCGATGGTATATAGGATTATGGCTCATACAAGACTAGATCAAGAAAGTTAGTATAAAATGGAGAATGCTCTGTTGCTCCCCTCTACTTCAGCTTACATACAATCCATATAAGGTTCTTTTGGGATTTTGGAGGGGTTTTAATTTGGGGGAAATAAATAGCTTTGGAGATGAAATGGGGCATTTCGGTAATTTGATTCTCTGTTGCAAATATTATTTATCAATATATTTAATTATATATATTAAATAAAATAAAGTAAACTATAAATAATATGAAACCAATATATGATACTCGATGATAATACGAAACCTTCATATTCCCATCGATACCCATATATGAAACTAAAAGCGCCACTTAGTCCCCGTCTATCGGTTAACATACGTGCGATGCTCGTCGTGACCTAGAATTATACGAAAGTTGTTAAATATCGGACAGTATAGCTCGATACTAACAACCGCCGTATAGTCTACGCGACGAGAAAATTCAATCGTATGGTAACCCATAGATTTGTCCCGTGTGGACAAGTTAAGAATGTATAAAGCAAACGCCTTCATTCACTTGTGTTTTCATCCGTTTCGAGATATTTCGTCGGTACCTTTCCGCTGGTTCTCCGTGTACAAAGATAGATTAGATGTTCATTTCAACGTTGTTTCACAGCTTTGAAATGATTATCTATTCTATTACAGTGTACTCGGAGAACAGCGGGGAGGTGCTGCCGAAATTTACTCGAAACGGTTGAAAGCACAAGTGATGGGCGTTCGCTCTATACATTCTTAATGGGATAGAAGCCTACCCTCGACAGCCGGAACACATACATACAAACGCATAATTAGAGAGCGACTCGAGATGTTCGGGTTAAAACCAATATATGATACTCGATGATGATATGAAACCTTCATATTCCCATCGATACCCGTATATGAAACTAAAAGCGCCACTTAGTCCCCGTCTATCGGTTAACATACGTGCGATGCTCGTCGTGACCTAGAACTATACGAAGGTTGTTAAATATCGGACAGTATAGCTCGATACTAACAACCGTCGTATAGTCTGCGCGACGAGAAAATTCAATCGTATGGTAACCCATAGATTTGTCCCGTGTGGACAAATTAAGAATGTATAAAGCAAACGCCTTCATTCACTTGTGTTTTCATCCGTTTCGAGATATTTCGTCGGTACCTTTCCGCTGGTTCTCCGTGTACAAAGATAGATTAGATGTTCATTTCAACGTTGTTTCACAGCTTTGAAATGATTATCTATTCTATTACAGTGTACTCGGAGAACAGCGGGGAGGTGCTGCCGAAATTTACTTGAAACGGTTGAAAGCACAAGTGATGGGCGTTCGCTCTATACATTCTTAATGGGATAGAAGCCTACCCCCGACAGCCGGAACACATACATACAAACGCATAATCAGAGAGTGACTCGAGATGTTCGGGTTAAAACCAATATATGATAATATGAAACCTTCATATTCCCATCGATACCCATATATGAAACTAATTAAAAGCGCCACTTAGTCCCCGTCTATCGGTCAACATAACGTGCGATAATTTATTCTTTTCAACGACAAACGCACACACAAAGCATATACATGGATTTTCTCCTTTGTCAGTAACTATCCCGTTCTTATATTTCTCAATATAGTCAGCATAACCTACAATTTATATGTTATTCAGTCTAACATGGCCCATGAGTACGTCAGAGTTAAGGACTGGATGTATGTGGATTGGAAACAACGTATGCAACCTAAGTTTGTCGCAGGGGTTGCTGCTTTCCTTGAATTTGCACGAGCACATAATAAGATCATAATAGAGAAGATTCTCTGTCCGTGCGATAGATGTGGCAATAAGTACTGGCAGAAGGTAGAATTGGCAGAGCTTCATATTGTAAAACATGGGTTTACTAGACTTTATTCAATTTGGAAATATCACGGGGAAGGAGAAGAATGCAGTACTGCGGTAGAAGAAGGAGAACACGATAATGCGGCAGGAGAAGAAGAAGAATTCGGTAATACGGCAGGATACGGAAATTTATTTCCATCAGAAGAAATGGAGGATATGGTAGAGGCTGCCCTAGGTGAATCTATTCGTACCGAAGATGACATTCCTTCCGGTCAAGGACCGCGTGCGGATAAATATGAAAATTTCATGAATGATGCTAGGAAACCAATTTATGAGAATGCGAAGTATTCCACCCTCTCATGGTTCGTCCAACTTTTCCAAATTAAGTGCCTAAATGGATGGAGCAACAAGTCATTCACAACTTTTCCAACCCGTCTGTTTCGAAGGACGGGTTGTCTTCGACCGATCATGAAGTTACGTGGGTTAGAAATGACATCGACGATGAAATCCAAGTAGATATGTATGATGCGCCCACGAAACGAAAAAGGTTATCAGTAATGTTATATTATTACTTCACATTTTACGCTCTAGATCATATATAGTCAATACTTTTAATGATTGTCTAATGCGTCCACGAACCGTTTATCTAGATTGGATGACGATGTCGGGAGCAGCGAGGGGCGGCAGGAGCTCCAGCCGCGGCAGAGGCAGAGGCAGAGGCAGAGCGGTTCTGCCGCCCGGAGAGCTCCGTAGGGAGCTTCAGAGGGCCGGTCTTGCACCCAGATCGGAGACCCCTTCGGATGCCTCCTTCCGTGTGGATTTTGCCACACCTCCAGGTATACTGCACGCATATCCATTTTCAATTTAATATTACAGATATTCATGCCTGTTTATGTCAAAATTACTTATATTGTCAATGTTTGATTGTCTAGTTGTTGGTCCTGCGTCCACATCTGGGACAGAGGCCACCCCCGCTCCTCCAGGTATGTTTATATATCATATAGTGTATGTATATTGATTTAGAATGCTATATCATAAATATACACATTCCTTTTGCTCTTACTTAGCAATTTTTATTATTGTCTAGCTGTAGGTGGTGACACCACCGCACCTGCGGGTATGTTTATATGTCCTATAGTGCATGCATATTGATTTAGAACGTTATATTATTGATCTACACATTCTTTTTGCAATTACTTATCAAATCTATTTTTAATTGTCTAGTTGTTGGTCCTGCGTCCACATCTGGGACAGAGGCCACCCCCGCTCCTCCAGGTATGTTCATATATCATATAGTGTATGTATATTGATTTAGAATGCTATATCATAAATATACACATTCCTTTTGCTCTTACTTAGCAATTTTTATTATTGTCTAGCTGTAGGTGGTGACACCACCGCACCTGCGGGTATGTTTATATGTCCTATAGTTCATGCATATTGATTTAGAACGTTATATTATTGATCTACACATTCTTTTTGCAATTACTTATAAAATCTATTTTTAATTGTCTAATTATAGGTGGTGCGTCCACACCTTCCACAGGGGCCACTCCTGCCGCTTCCGTACCCTCCGCATCGTCTGCAGGTTAGTATGAATAAATTTAAAATATTTATTTATTTTACATATGCTCTATAGAATAAATATGAACTTCATGGAGATTTAGCGTCGATGTTTATTTTATAGTTGGAGGGGATGCGTCCGGGTCCGGGACCCCGGTTGTTCCTCACCGGAGGAACTATCGTCCCGCTCGTGCTGCTGCTCGGGCCCAGGCTCGTGCGTTATTCACCGGAGGTATATATCACACTTGAATTTTTGTTTAACCTTGATTTCTTAATACAACTTTGTATTATTATTGATTGTCTTGATATTTCGTGCAGACGCAGGGCCTCTCCATCCCCAGAGGGGGACTCGAGGCCCGAATCAGTCCCATAGGCTGAGGCCTAATAGAGCTAGGGGGGAGGCAGCATTCCCCCTATTTTTTACCCTTGACTATCGCTATACCGGTCCTCATGCCGAGAGGTTCGGCCGGTATTTGGGGGACGAGAGCCGGATCGTGAAGAACTATCCACTTCACGTTGAGTGGGGCGAGCAGCACCAGCGCTCATTCGCCCTCTTCTTTGAACAGGCTCGGGTATGTATTAATATATATTTTCATTTGATCTATCCAATATATTTATTATTAACACTTGCAATCTAATAACAATGTTTTTTTTTGTATTTTCAGTTGGATTACGATTTTCAGCCTGTAGCCGACCCTGATCACTCGGGGAGGGTGCTCGACCTTCATGCTCTGTACAATGGCCTGATGAAGAACATGCAGGCCAAGGTCCGATACAACAGGAATGAGCTGAAGGCCGACTGCTACTCCCTGTGGATAGCGACCCCCGAGGCAGAGAGAGCGGCCCTCCTATCTACTCCGGCGTTTGCGAGAGTCGACGTAGAGACATGGCCTCTATTGTGCGCTTATTTCGACTCCGAACGCAAACAAGTATGTATTTTAAATTTAATTCATTATTTATGATATAATTTATTTCTTTGTGTTTCTTAATTAGAAAACTAAATGTTAATGCGTTGTGCAGAAACAGGCCGCTCAGAATACGGAGAACAGGAAGTCGGCGAAGAGGGGTCGCCCCACTTACACAGGTGGCTCGAGGAACATTACTCGAGCCATGGAGTTATCGGTAAATTAAGTGTTATTCTCTAATATTCTGCAATATTAAGAGTTATTCTCTAATATTTCTAATATTAAGAGTTACTTTCTAATATTGCAGACATCTCGGACCGTGGCGTCAGGTGGTACACCGAGCGTGCTGTCCGCATATCTTGCCGTCCACGGCACCTCGACAGATCCCGCCACGGGCGAGCTTCGATGTCCCGACGTCGCTACCCAGGAGTACTGCGTAAGTGTTAATATTTTTTCTACCCAAATTTGAAATTTTAGTTTTGGAAGGTTCAAGTTTAAATTTTATACTTATACTTTACTGCTTAATGTGGGTGTAGGAGCGGGTGGTTGAGCAGGCCCAGGCCTCGGGGATCGATTTTACCGGACAGAACGATCCGAGGCTGCTGACCCCAGTTCTGGACGCCGCACACGGAGGGCACCACGGAGGTTGGGAGAGAGGCCGGGGATTGGGCCTTAGCAGGGCCCATATGAGGTTGGACTCCACCCCGGCGGTTACTTCCTCCGTCTCCAGTGGCCGGCATGTCCATCAGGAACTGGATAGCTTGAGGGCCACCGTTCAGGAGTTGAAGGAGATGCTGGTATGTATACTACTTTATAGTAAAATATCATTTCATATTATATACATATCAACATATCCATAATTAGTACGTAGGTTGAGCTTATTTGGTTTTAGACTTAAGTCTGATTAATCATACATACATATGTAATTAAAATAAACAACGCTTTTCCAAACTAGATATCCAAACAGGGTTTCGAAATAACTTAATAATGAAACGAATTCGAATAATACACAGTTCTTAGACGCTTCTTACACACGTTATGTCCAGACGCGACAGGGTAGATCGGCCGAGCCTCCACATGCATCTCCTTCGGCTGCGGCTCCGCAAGCCACTACATCGGCTGCGGTTCCGCAGACAGCTCCTGTAGCTCCACCGCCCACTCAGACTCCCGCAGCCGCGGCTCCGCAAGCGACTACCTCGACGGCGGCTGCGCAGACCACATCGCCAGCTCCACATGCCGCTCAAACTCCCTTATATGCAGCATTGGAGAGTGTATTTACCGAGGAGCAGGCGTGCGTTATTCGAACGTTATTCGGAGGTGGAGCTGGACCGAACTAGGGTAGCTTTTTGGTTCTTATTTTTTGAAACATGTATTTATTTATATCACATTGTACTACATTTTGAAACGATATTGATATTGGTTTGTATTTATATCATATTCAGTTTTTGGGTTTCTTTTGTATATTATATATATGCGTGAGATGTGATTATGAATACTGCAATATATGATTTGATTGATGTATATAGTATTGTGCACAGGGCGGCAAAAAATCTGGCAGCCCATTTTTTAAAAAAAAACACAGACAATATGTACCTACGGATTAAGCCGCAGGTACATATGTTGCCCCTACGGATATATCCGTAGGGGCAAACTATCAGGAAACCTGATATTTTCCCACCTGATATCAGCGCAGGGTGTTGGGGTTGTCCCTACGGATATGTCCGTAGGGGCCAGTGGTTATCCCCTACGAATTTATCCGTAGGGGAAAATATCAGGTTTCCTGATATTTTCCCACCTGATATCAGGCTAGGGTGTTGGGATAAGCCCCTACGGACATAACCGTAGGAACTACTGTATATCCCCTACGGATATATCCGTAGGGATATAAAGGGGACCTACGGGTATATCCGTAGGTATATACAATATATTCAAAAAAAAAATTACATTTATGATTTTATTACCCCTACGGGGTACTCCGTAGGGGCTATAACACCTACTGATATATCCGTAGGGGCTTAAATTTGTCCGTAGGGGCACGTTCAGGGCCTCAACTTGCACCTGCGGCCTTTGCACCTACGGGGTCTTTTTTCGCCCCTACGTATATATCCGTAGGGGCAGTGGGTTGCCCCTACCGATAAATCCGTAGGGGCAACCCTTATTTGTAGTAGTGTCAATTGAGGGTAAACATATAACTTGAGACAAACTTGCTATCATTTTTGTCACTTTGGAAGCTTGAAACGGTAAAGGAATCCATCTAGAGGTCTCCTTTACACTAAGAACATATCCTTAGTCCTTCTCAGGTACTTCAGAATGTTCTTCACAGCTATCTAATGTTTCTCCCCTGGGTTTGAATGATACCTTCTTATCTGGTCTGGTATATAACAACGCATACATTATAGATCCTACCGCCGAAGCATAGGGTATAATTGTCATGCGAGCCCTTTCTTCATCAGTTTTAGGAGACATCTATTTGGAGAGTGTGATTCCGTGACAAGCCGGTAGATTACCGCGCTTGGAATCTTCTATACTATATCTCTTTAGTATGGTATCAATGTACCCGGATTGTGAAAGTCCAAATATCCTCTTGGATCTATCATGATCGATCTTGATCCCCAGAATGTAGGAGGCATCACCCATGTCCTTCATGGAGAACTTCTGAAACAAGAACAGCTTGACCAACTGCAACATAAGAATATCATTTCCTATCAGGAGAATTTCATCGACGTATAAAGCGAGAAACATGACAGTTCTCCCTACAATCTTTTTATAAATACAAGGCTCCTCAATTTTTTTGATGAAGTCAAATTCCTTAACTGTTTCATCAAAACAGATGTTCCAGCTCCGCGATGCCTGTTTTAATCCATAAATAGATTTAAGCAACTTGCATACCTTCCCACTGCTCCCACCATCTATGAAGCCATTTGGCTGATCCATATAGACACATGCTTCTAAAGCACTATTTAGAAAAGCGGTCGTTACGTCCATCTGCCAGATCTCAAAGTCATGGAAGGCGGCAATGGCAAGTAGGACCGAATGGATTTGAGCATAGCCACTGGAGAAAAGGTTTCATCATAGTCCACACTCGGTCTTTGACGAAAACCTTTTGCAACAAGTCTTGCTTTATAGGTTTCTACCTATCCATCCGCACCAATCTTCTTCTTGAAGATCCAATTGCAGCCGACTGGTTTTACCCCTAATGGTGCAATGTCCAAAGTCCAAATTTTGTTGGTGTACATGGACTCTATTTCGGATCGTATAGCATCCAGACATTATACAGAGTCCCTACTGGAAATGGCTGCTTGAAACTAGTAGGATCATTTTCTTCCAAGATGCAATCCTCTCGATCCACGTCTACGAGAAAACCAAAGTATCTCTCGGGAGGATGAGAAATCCTACTAGAACTGCGGAGTGGCTAAATTTCGTCCGGGATTATTAAATCCTGTTGCTCCACCAAATCCTCGGTTACAGTTTGTGGCTCTGATATTTCATCCAGTTCTACCGTGCTCCCACTAATTTATTTTGCAAGAAATTCCTTTTCTAAAAAGGTGGCGTGAAGAGCTACAAACACTTTCTGTTCCTCAGTGTAGCAGAAAAAATATCCATGCAAGTGCTTAAGATATCCCACAAACTTACATAGAACTTATCGTGCTTGAAGTTTGTCTGGATTTTGCACTTTAACATAGGTTGTACAAACCCATATCTTAACACATTTAAGACATGGTTTCGTCCCACTCTATATTTCATATGGAGTGTTAGTTACTGATTGTTATAGTTCATAGCACCCTAGCCGCTAACTGCGGCCGTAGCGGAACGAAAAACTTTGGGTTTTAAAAACTTGGCGGTAGCAACTATGACCTAGAATCTATCCAAACACTGAAACTAGTAAACTAAAGGGATTCTAACTACTCTGTTAGAATGTTATACATCAAGATCCGTGTCCTTCGGTTTTCTACTCCTCTTCTTTTAGCTCCTCAGATCTCCGTGATTGAGCTTGATCGCCGGTCTTCCATAGTCGAAGAGTATCCACCCGAAAGATATGGTTCAAGGCTCTAGTTTCACACAAGTGAAACAACTAAAGATCATACCTTGCCACACTAGGATGGTTAGAGATGTAGTGAGTTGTTCTAATATTTTTCTACCTCTCTTCCACCCTTGATTCTCAACACATGAAAGTGTAAGGTGCAAGAAGAATGAGGACCTCAAGAAAAGAGGAGAGAAAGAGAATGGTGAAAATGGAAAAATCTCTACCAAAATAATAAGGCTAGCATGGTTTTGATAAAACATTTTTGCAATATTTAAAAACCAACCATACTTGAATAGTGTAAACAAATGAATTAACAATTTATTTGTGTACCCTATTCATCCATGCCTCCCACCGTTCTCAAGCCACCTTACCCATCCACCTCATTTCCAATTTCCATAAATGGAAATACAGAGGAAATAATGTATCATCCTTCTAGAATGTCTTTTTGTATAAATACGGAATACACTCTACCATATATACATAACCGTATTCATATCAAAATACGAATACCAAAAGAGATCGAATAATACAATGAATATAATACTAGAATATATATATCGAAATATATATGTAAATTATTAAACCAATATCTGATTTAATAATCCGGCTTAATCCTGAGCCGGCTAGTATTATCAACCGTCCGATCAAAACTCCGGATAGGTAGTACCCTCATTTGATCGGAACCCTGCATGTATCAAAATACGGTCACTACATCATTTTGCCTAAACCAAGGAAACCCTTCGTGTGGACTCTAAAGACTCGACAATACACTGGCAGTGGGTTTAACCACAAGCACGTCAGCGGCACTGGCTTTAATAATAGTTACCCAGGTACCTGTCGAAAAGGAAGGCCAACGAGCAAACTCATCCGAACCCCTACTGAGCCTCTTTGTGAAAATCTATGTACAGTCTTGTCTCTTCGTCTAAGAGTATCACATACCAGGTCTAGAGAGTAGTAAATGTTAGACCTTAATAACCCGATAATTCGTGTCGATGTGGCTCAGGACCAATCCGAGAAGATACTGATCAAACTATCAGTAAATCTCAACTGCCTTGACCAAGGTCTTATGGTGCTAGCCAACCGAACACAGTGCGACATTGACTCCCTATACCGGGAGAGACGAATCCCCAAAAATTGCTCACTGTCTCTATGTGGCTCGGGACTGTACCTAATTAAAACATGTTTGCATGAGTCAGTAGAGCCGTGGTAGGGTAGTAATCTAAGTACAGTGGGAACTCACACGAGACAAATAACGATCTCAGGTCTAATGACTAACATATACTCATGTCACCTGAGAACTGCTATCTGATGATAGGTATAGTACCATTTAGAAGTTCTCGGTGAGTCCGTTCAGTGTACTCACCCCTAGTGAGCACCTGTATATTATCTTAGGTGCTAAAGACCAATGGCTGTGGGACCAACCATTGCCTCTCGTCGGGGTTTAGAAACATATACACCAGTCTACTCCGAAATATCGATGCTCGGTCTCGATACTCCCATAACTAGGAACATTTAAGGATGTGCTTATGGACTACCTAGCCCTTACATATATGATCGATATCATAACGCTGGTAGTCAAGAAATAATCCTATGGGCGTTATCAACATGTATTAGCGATATGTGATAACAAGTAAAACATATACATATGTTAAGATAAAAACAAAACAAATAACATATTATCATATCGAGTAAGATTGTCTTGTTCATACATATGTCCAAGCATCCACTATACACACACACAATAACGGCCTTCAGGGCATACATATCCAATAATCTCCAACTTGCACTAAGGCCATATATTAGCGTATCAAGTACCCAACATCTGCACTAGGGTCAATTGTTGGCGTATCGCATACCAAACATCTCAAAAAGTCTCTCGAACTATTCTTAAGAGAGGGCCTTGGTGAATAAATCTGCTATGTTTTCTTTTGTATCTACTCTCTGCACCTCGATCTCTCGGCGATCTACGATCTCCCTGATCAGGTGATACCGCCTAAAGATGTGTCTGGATCTCTGATGGGACTGTGGTTCCTTCGCTAAAATCATAGCCCTATTGTTATCGCAATACAAAGGTATTGGATCAACAATGGATGGAACCACATCAAGTTTAGTAATGAACTTCTTCATCCATAGCGCTTCTTTTGCGGCATCATTGGCAGCAATGTATTTAGCCTCCATCGTCGAATCTACGACGGTGTCCTATTTAGAGCTCTTTCAACAGACTTCCCCTCTATCGAGGGTAAACACAAAGCCTGAGACAAATTTGCTATCATCCTTGTTACGTTGGAAGCTCGAGTCGGTAAAAGACTCCAGTTGGAAGTTCCTATTACTGTACACCAAGAAAAATTCCTTAATCCTTCTCAGGTACTTAAGAATGTTTTTCACTACTTACCAATGGTTCTCACCTGAGTTTGACTGATACCGGCTCACCACGCTAATCGCATAAGATAAATCTAGTTTGGTACATAGCATTGCATACATTATAGATCATACCGCCGAAGCGTAGGGTATAATGATCATGCGAGCCCTCTCCTCATCAGTCTTGGGAGACAACTCTTTGGAGAGGGCGATTCCGTGCAAAGCGGGTATATTACCGTGCTTGGAATCTTCCATACTATATCTCTTTAGTATGATCTCTATGTACTTAGACTAAAAAAGTCCCAACAATCTCTTAGATCTATCTCTGTAGATCTTAATTCCCCAAAATATAGGAGGCATCACCCAGGTCATTCATGGAGAAACTTTGTGACAAGAACAGCTTAACCGATAGTAGCATTGGAATGGCATTTCCTATCAAGAGAATGCCATCCAAGTACAAGACTAGGAATACGATAATTCTCCCTACAATCTTCTTATATATACACGGCTCATCCTCGTTCTACGACAATTCTCCCTACAATCTTCTTATATATACACGGCTCATCCTCGTTCTTGATGAAGTCAAATTCTTTAACTGTTTTATCAAAACAGATGTTCCAGCTCCGCGATGCCTATTTTAATCCATAAATGGATTTAAGCAACTTGCACACCTTCCCGTTGCTCTCACTGTCTTTGAATTCCTCTGGCTGATCTATATAAACGCACTTTTCTAAACTTCCATTTAGAAAAGTCGTTTTCACGTCGATTTTCTAGATATCATAGTCATGGAAGGCAGTAATAGCAAGCAAGATCCGAATGGATTTCAGTATAGCCACAGGAGAAAAGGTTTCATCATAGTCCACACCGGGTCTTTGATGAAAACCTTTTGCAACAAGTCTAGCCTTACAGGTCTCCATCTGTCCATCTACACTAAACTTCTTTTTGAAGATCCATTTGCATCCAGCGGGTTTTACCCCAGGAGGAGCAATATGCAAGGTCCAAACTTTGTTGGTGTACATGGACTCCATTTCAGACCGCATAGAATCCAGCTATTTATCAAAGTCCCTACTGGTAACGGCCTGCTCAAAACTAGTAGGATCATCTTCTTCCAAGATGCAATTCTCTCGATCCCCATCTATAAGAAAACTGTAGTATCTCTCGGGCGGACGAGAAATCCTACTAGATCTGTGGAGTGGCTGAGGTTCATCGGGTTCTATTGAATTCTCTGGTTCCACCAATTATTCAGTTATAGTTTGTGTTTCTGGAATTTCTTCCAGTTCTACTGTACTCCCACCGGTTTCTTTTGTAAGAAACTGCCATTCTAAGAATTTGGCATACTGAGGAACAAAAACTTTTTGATCCACGGTGCGGTAGAATAGATATCCATATGAATTCTTGGGATATCCCACAAACTTATATAAAACTGATCGTGCCTAAAATTTGTCCGTATTTTATACTTTAACAAAGGTCGGACAACCCCATATCTTAACACGTTTAAGATATGGTTTCTTTCCACCCTATATTTCATATGGAGTCTTAGGCATTGATTTTGATGAAACTTGATTCAATAGGAATGTTGTTGTCTAAAGCGCATGTCCCCAAAATGAAAGAGGTGACTCGATATTACTTATCATGGAGAAAACCATATCCAATAGGGTAGATTCCTCCACTCTGACACACCGTTGTGTTGTGGTATATACGGAGGAGTAAGTTGAAAGAGAATACCATTCACTTTTAGAAAATCAAGGAATTCCGTACTCAAATATTCCTCTCCTTGATCAGATCGAAGGATCTTGATACTTTTCCCGTCTGGTTCTCTACTTCGCTTTTAAATTCTTTGAATTTCTCAAAAACTTCAAATTTGTGTTTCATCAGAAATACATATCCAAATCTAAAGATTTCTGTTGGATATAGTGCCCTCAAGGAAATTTTTGTAATTGCAGGCACGCGATTATGATAATTGAGGGAGGACCTATACAGATAGAATAATCTTACTTGAGATGATAGTATGCTATCTGGTTTGTCTTTATTATTGATGTGTACACGTTTTACTTGTTATTACGTGTTGCTAATACATAATGATGAAGCCCGTATGATTCTTGCTTGACTACCAGTATTATGATGGCGATCATATACGTGAGAGATGGATAGTCTATAAGCACATCCTTAAATGTCCCTAGTCATGGGAGTATCGAGACTGGGCATCGATATTCCGAAGTATACTAGTGTATACGTTTCGAGACCCTGACGAGGGGCGGTGGCCGATCTCACAAGCCATTGGTGTTGTGTCATCTAAGATAGCATACAGGTGCTCACTGGAGGTGAGTACACTAGACAGAGTTGCCGAGAACTTCTAGATGGTATAATATCTATCGTCAAATAGAAGTTCTCTTGTGGCATGAGTACATGTTAGTCTTTTGACCTAAGATCGTCATTTTTCTCGTGTGAGTTCCCACTGTTCTTTGATTACTACCCTACCATGGCTCAAAGGAGTCGTGCAAACAGGTTTTAGTTGGGTACAGTCCCGAGCCACATGGAGGTAGGGAGCGATTGTCGGGGATTCGTCTTTCCTGGTATTAGGAATCGATGTCACGTTGTGTTCGGTTGGCTGTCACCCTAAATCTGTGGCCATGGTGGATGAGATTTACAGATATGAGTTCAGTAGTTTCTCGGTTGATGATGAGCTTGACTCCGACGCGACTTATCGGGTTATTAGGGGTCTGACATTATCCACCCTCTAGACCCTGTAAGAGATACTCTTAGACGAAGAGACCGGACTGTATGGAGATTGTCACATTTAGACTAAGTAGGGTACGGACAGACTTGATAGTTGACCTCTCTTTCGGCGGATATCTAGGTAGCTGTTACATACAGCTAGTGCCTATGACCTGTGTTCATCAAGAAAAACTGCATTTCAATACCGCTCATTCATTATCATTTTTGTGATATATCGGTACTATTAACCCGTGTCTGCTCAATAAATACATATTATAGGTATTCGTGACAAAACACTGGAAACACACTCAAATACATGGATATGACATTTATGAGTCGACACTGCAACCAGAACAGAAAACCGATCAATATAAAAAGAGTTTCTTTTTGCAACAAACAAGTGTACACATTTTTTATCAAGCATAATGCAACAATACAAGTGTGAACACAAACCTCTTTTGATGCATGAACCGTGGTGGGACAGCCTAGCACAAGTGGGCTCACAAGAATCATGACTTGTGCAAGTGGATGAGGCAAGTGGGTGTGTGATGAGTGAAGAAAAAAGGTGTGATGTAATTTAAAGTTACAATTTCCCTCCAAATTTACAGATCAATATCCAAGTGTTTATAAAAGAATCAAACAATACTAGTGAGATCATAGAGAGCACACAAGATCACCACACAAAAACGATCCTCACCACAACCAAGAAAACCTGCAGAAATTAAGAAATACCCGCCGCCGCCGGTCCCACATCAACATTTTAGCTCCAACTTTCTTCTGGTCATTCCATGTTGTCACATTGTCTCATTTTTATTGTTTGTTTTTATTGATTTTGTGCCTATAAATTCCAGAACAGAGAGCAAGCTCAAGGACATACTTTGACACTTAGTTACCTTGAGTTCCTTTCCTTCTCCTGATCTTGCAACCTTTTCATTGAGCTTGCAAGTTTAAGTTTTGATTATTGAAATCATTGCTTGTACTTTGTATTGAACTTAATGAAGCTTTCACATTCTTGTAACTATGGTTCTTAGTATTTTCTTACTTCTTACTTTCTTGCATTTTACATTCTTGCCATTTACTTACTTGCAATATATTTTCTTTTGATCTCTTCTCCTTTGCATTTTCTTTTGATGTTGATCATGGTTTGTGAATAGTATATCTTGTTAGGGAAACAGAATGGTTATTTAAGTTATGTTTTTCATTTACTCATTTCTTTTACCCTTTATTTGCTAATCGAACTCACGCAAGCGCTCCGTTAGGCACCCTATCCTACTACGGTAACGGTGATCCCTAAACGTGACTGATTGCGTTTGGTCTGGTTGGAGGTGAAAGATAAGAGACAAGAATGAAAGGACAAGGGTAAATAAGCCGGATTTCTCGAAATACTATGTTTAAGCACCCTAATCCACGTTGACCCTAATCCACGTTGTTTTCGATTACCATAGCTTCGTTAAGTCAAGAAAGGCACAAAGAAACGAGTATGGATTTTCCTAACCTAAACCAACCTATCTCTATTCCTAATAAGCGTTTCGTTGCATATATACAAAACACTTAAGTTAAAATTGAACTATTCGGACCTTCGGCTTAACTCATAAGAACAAGAACTTAAAATGCACCATCTCCCTACGGATGACCCGTACTCATCACGGCTAGCTACACGCGACATTGTCTTGATTGCAGTTAAACATTAAACTTAGATACGACACGTAAAATCCCTTTTCGATCAACGTGCTTGTGGTTTTTGGATTTATCCAGTAAATCACTGCCAGCATATTGTCGAGTCTTTAGATTTCCATACAGATAGTTTTCCCGGTTCAGATGATATGATGCAGATGACGTATGTTGGTACATACATGGGTCTAATTAATTACGTGTACATGCTATATAGACTTTAATCAGACGGTTGATAATACTAGTGGCTTAGAATTAAGCCGGATTATTAAATCAGATTTTGATTTAATAATTTATATATTTATATATATATATTTAATATATGTATTCTAGTATTATTGTTCACTATTCATTTTCTCTCTCTTGTTTATTCTTATTTTTATACGAATACACGTATATGTATTTCGATACATATACCGGGTTGTATTCCGTATTTACATGGAATTTATTATAGAAGATGGACACTTCATTTGTTGATTTTTCATATAAAGAAAATCGAAAATGAGGTGGAGGATGAGGTTTAAAGAAGTATGGTAGAGAGGTATGGTCTTGGTTTTAATATTGTAAAATCATTTGTGTATACCATTCTTTCATGGTTGGAAAACGAGCGACCATTCTTTTCTACTTTGATTTTTTCTTCTATACAAAACACTAAGCCATTTTCATGTCATGGCTACTACTTCCTCATCCCCTCCTCCTTCTTCTTGCTAGCTCTCTTGAGCTTAGAAATTAGAGAGAAAAGATAGTGAAAATATTCATACATTCTTGCTCTCCATTCGTAGCGAGCTTAGAGCGTCGGTTGCTTCACTAGGTGAAGCCGGAGCTTGGATCGGTTCTCTCGGGTGGATCATCTTCGGCATGGATGGTCGCTATTCGAGATCATTCTGGATGGCATACAACGAGCTTGGAGGGTCTTCCACGATTGGGTAGACACGCGTTGAAGGTAGTATTCCTTAACAATTGCATGTTTGCTTGCTAGTTTTCGTATTTGGTTCGATCACTATGTTTTAGTCTCTAGTTGCCCGCTCGTTAATTTTTGTTTTCAGCTTTCGCATCGGCCGTGGCCTCAGCAGCGAAGGAACTAGGGACTTACATTGGTATCAAAGTCTCATAAATACCCTAAACTAGATAGTTACGACATTAGAATTCGCGGTTTTTCCGGCGTTAAAAACTGTCGAAAAAACAGTTCCGAAATATTGAGTTTTGAGATGTTTGCGCACCCTGCGGGCTTACGGTTTGAACTGAGAAACCGCAGGGTGGTGCATAGGCACACCGGGAAGACCCGAGGGGCCGAAGGGCTGGGCCTGCTCCCCAAGACCACCACGAGGTGGTCTTTGGGGTGGGGACCTAAGACTACCCCTTGGGTAGTCTCGGGTCTGCCTCACCCCCTGGGCCACCTTGTGGTGGCCTCAGGGGTGGAGTCCCCCCAAGGCCCTCCGATTGGACGTTAATTTTGTGCTTTGTCTCCCTGTGAAGGTTCGAATGCATTTCATTTTGATTCGGACATCCGAATTGGCTTAAAACTTGGTTTTTTAGAAGTTTAGTGCACTTGTTTTTTGATCCTTTGGTATGTTTAGGATGTGAGCTATTTGTGTGTCGAATTCAAATGTCGTGACTTTGTTTGCGTGCATGTATTTGTTGTTGAATTTTGTCTAATTGCTATATGCTCAATTAGTGGGGATTGCACACTTGCTTCTGTTGCTTGTTTCTGTGGTTATATATATCTTGGTTATGGTTTAATCGGATTGTCGTGTTGGATAGCCTCTTGTGCGTTTGGTTGTACAGTTTTGATTTATATTATTATATTCATTTGTTTGGGATGAGCTCCAACACGTGGCCGCCGTTTCCGTATTATATATATTCTTTTATTGGGGCTCGATCAAGATGCGGTCGATGTCACTATTGTATAAATTTCATTTCTGTACTAAGATTAACCTAGGAGAAGTGCTCGAGTAGCCGGGTTCTAGAGTGCAGCAGGTGGCCATATCATGAAGTTGAGACCGGGCCGCCTCGCTTTAGAATTAGCGGGTTGCTCGCTACACTTGTAAGGGTTATAGGATCAACCTGTGGAGGGTTGCACAAGTTACCGGATTCTAGAAAGCGACGGGTGACTGACTCATTTCATTGAGGGCGTGTTACCCAGTTTCTAGAATTAGCAGGTGGCTTGCCGCATTCATAAGGGTCTAGGATCGACTTTGTACGGGCTATCCACACTACCGGGGAACGTCGTGTCTCATTTGCGACTCAAATGAAACACAAGGCTCCTAGTTTATCAGCTATTCCATATTGTTGTTCGCATGCCTATAATGATTATTATCTGCCTGTGATGACTATTATCTGCTTGCGATATTAACACACACACACACACACACACACACACACATACATACATACATAAATACATACACACATACACACACACATATATATATATTATATTTAGTAGATACTTCTATATGTTTTGCATCCGCGTTGGCCCTGTCCCTGCCCTGTCGTAAGTTAAGTAACCTTACAGTGAAGACCTGGGAACCCGTGGCGAATGCGGATGGCATATAAAAGCATGTTAGTTTGGTTGTTTCTGGTGTGTCTTAGAAACTATATATGATGGGATCACATTATATGTTTAATAATGCAAGGAAAACAAACCTATTTGATGTTGTCGGAACCAATTTTTAAAACTACTCCGTTTTCTTCAAAACAATTGTCATATTTTTTTGCTTTGTATAGAGGTATTCAGTTAGGAATATCCTGCGCCTCATTCTATGATGAAAGAGCCTTGATCCCTTCACGGGAAGTTCGCTCTTGAGCAAAAATTTATTTTACTAGTTTTAAAATGCGGAGCCTAAACCACTCCATTTCAAAGCCACTCGAGTTCCTTCAACGATATCAAGTTCATTACGTTAAAGGTTTTTCGCCAAAACTAGTCATAGCTCTCCTTCGTTTCAGATAGATATCAACTAGTATTCATGCTATGTGTTTTGACCTTCGCCAAGGTATAGTGTTTGGTACCTAAGGGATACTCGTTTGTTGCATAGATAGATGCATTAATCTAGGATAGGCATACAGGTGTTTTGACCTTCGTCAAGGGCTTGTATGAATGGGTCAAGATTAATCAGGACAATGATGGGTTGAAATTGATTTGCAACTTATGATATTTTGATCTTCGTCAAGGTCATAAGCACTTGAGGCAAAAACCATATCTGGAGTTTCAAATATAAGGGAAACTTGCGAAGTTTGCGCATAACTTCTGGAGTATGGTAATTTTGGTCAGCTTCCGTCAATATTATCACATGATAATAGTTGGGTCCTGATTCCCACTGATGAGTAGGTATTACTCCTCGGGAGATTTTCACTTCACAATTAGCTAACCTATTAGGTGTCTAGAAAGTGTTAACGAGATTACGGCTCTACGAAAACGGGTTTATTTAATTTGGTCTGTGCGAAAGCACGGGGGACCTCCTTCAGAGTACCAACACCGACCTGGATGAATGGTTAGCGAACTTGTAAGGTGTATATGATCCCGACTAGTTCTCCTTTTAGGATTTGAAGGAGAATTCGAGAAAACAGTGGGAGCCATCCTGATTAAATAAAGTGATAACCAGTCTAATCTTGATAGAGTGCACGAAGAGTGTTTCTTTCCTCTCTTTCTCTCAGATTACAGCGACCCATGACTTACCTTCAACTAAAACTCATGAACCAAGTTAACCGAACCTTCTTTCACACGTTGGCTTTAGATTGTCATGATTCACGACAAATTCGCATATATCCTTGCTACTCCTACTTTCCCTTTACTTTTCTCCAGAATACTCTATATCACTACGATGATCCATATTGCTTGGAACGACCATCGTATAGTTATATACTAACTCGAAGAAATTATTTCAGTCGAGAATAGCCACTGGTTCTATAGAATTTGGATTGCATTATTCAGTTGTCTCTTTCCTTTATCTTCTCTCAGGTTGTGAGAGCTCCTTGTATTAGGAGAGTACACCTATTACGCTTATTGGATAGTCTTTTTCCAAACCTTAGGCTGGTGCCGAAAGGTAGGGAAGGAAGAAAAACAATTAGCCTAAGTGTGGTGTACAGAAGGTAAGACATAGAGACATATAAAGGGATTGAAGAGAGGGCAAAGCAAATCGTGACTATTGTCATGAATCTGGATAGTGAAAAAGGCATTACAAGGAATACCAAGCCACCCCCTTGAAATATTTATGTTTCAGATTTGCTGTATACTTGAACATGAGAACTATTTTCCCAATTAATTCTGACTCCAGGATATGTATCTACCAGATTTGGATCTCACATCGGTACAGCGTTACAGATGCTGAGTAGGAATAGAATATTGGGAAATGGGCGATTTGATCCTCAATATTGGAATTCGTTTCAATTGGTGATATTGGATTAAATCGCCTGGTTTTGCCTAACGGCAAATATTTGGTTTCGAATAACCGTTATTATGCACCAATTTTTAAAATGATATATCTGCATCTTTATTCTATAAAGTGAGATATAAATTTTGAAAATTGTGTTCCAAACATTTACCTTTATCAATTGAGGATAAGGTAATGTGCATTGAATAACGGTATAAGACATTCTTAACCAGAATACAGTTTTCAACCTGCAACACACGGAATTTGAGTTGGTATACTATTGGGACTTATACATGAAAATGTATATTGTTCAGTGTCCTTCAGGACAAGGGGTTAGTACTCTTACTTCATTCAGGTTTACCTATGAGTTCTCTGGTTTTAGACACACATTCGTTGTAATGCAAGGTCCAAAGATTTTGAGAAATTTATAGGTATAAGAATAAAATAGAGAACCATACGTTGGAAGTATTAAGATTCTTCGAAGTGATCGAAGATATAGATACTTATGCTAGGTATTCCATCGTAGTAATCTTGAGAACTTGATTCTCTTTCAGGTTACTCATCCGCGGGTTCGCTCCTTGATGAGTAATGATTTATTGGCCTTTTTCCATTTAGGTGATATGCACTGGAAACAACTACATGTTATTTGAATCCGGTTCCATCTAAATTAGTGCATTTGATTCTATATGGACATAGATTGGTTGCATATCTTGATATTGTTAAGATATGGAGTTATCTGGTTCCTATTTAAAAGCAGAATCCTGACAAACCCAAAGCACGCTTTGGTAATGGCTATTTTTGGATTATCCCAAGCATAAGCTAGGGTTTTGTTTCTACCATTTTCACGATCAATAGTTACATTATTCTTGACTCGCCACCTTTTTATAAAAGTAATCTTTTTGCAAAAGAAACTAGTGGGAATATGATAGAATTGGAAGTGATTCCAAAACCACAAACAGTTACTGAAAATATAGTAGAACCTAAGGATTCAATTGGACTTGACAAACCATTAGCCACTCAGTACATTTTAGTAGGTGAACCCAGCCACCTAACATATACTTCAGTTTTCTCGTAGATAGTGACAAAGAGGTCAGTATCATAGTTATGATGGCCTTACTAGTTATCTGCAGGTCATAGGAAGTGGTAAGTTCCATATGACTAGATGCTTTATATCCAAGATGGAATCTACGCACTTCAGCAAATTATAGATTTTGGACTTTGTTGGGTGCTCCTGAAAGGGTAAAACCTATTAGGAGCTAGTAGATCTTTCAAGATCTGTGCAGGTGGAAAGGTATTAACATAATAAGGCTAGACTTGTTGTAAATATTCTCATTAAATACCCATTGTGGATTGTGATGAGACTTTTACTTCGGTGTCTATGCTAAAATCTATACAGGTATGACTTGCCACTTTTTCTATTCGTGACTGTGATATCTGGAAGGTGGATGACTATAACATCTTTCCAAATATGAATTTGGAAGTGCACATGTATATGACTCTGCTATAGGGTTATCGTAGTCAGTGGGAGCAGTGGAAGGTGTGCAAGTTGCTTATGTCCATTCATACACTAAAGCATGCATAGTGGAGACGGATCATCTGTTTTGATATGAAAGTCAAGGTGATCGACTTCATCAAAACAACAGATGAACCTTTTAAGAAGGGTGTACGGAATATTGTCCTGGGATTTGGATGACATACTCCAGATAGAAAGTGATGTTCTTGTACTACAATCGGTCAAACTTTGGTTGTCATATAGTATTTTCACCATGTTGGATATGGATAATATATCAGGAATTCTGGTGACTAGATCTATAATTTTAGATCTAAATTTGGGAAGTTTCCTAATTTGGGTACTTAGACAGCATTCTAAAAGTATTTTAGAATGGACAACTCCTGGCGTGGTGGTGTACTCGTAGGTGATGGAGTCACCCTCTCTAAACAGATGTTTTCCAGACTGATGAGGAGAGGGATGGGCTTGAATGCTATATTATTTGCTTAGGCAATTGAGTCAATCATGCAATGTCTTATACAAAACCAGATGGTGCTTATATACTTGTTGAAGTAAGCAGATATTAATCCGATCGTGGAGAAACACATGGATGCAATTATGAACATAAGAGGATTATCTTGGAATATGGTAACGACAGCCTCCTCCAGGAATCGGTTATCGGTTCAGGCTTCCAAGGTGACCTAGATGACAGAGATGCTGTTAGAGTTTTGAGTTTAGCCTCTTCTGAGGATCAGTATATTGGATAGCGTTCCAATAGGGATACTGAGGTAATATGGTGCAGAATGCTGGTTATGACTCAACAGAGGATACAGTCCAAGAGTTTGTTGGTAAGGTTGTTCATTTATGAACTTGGTCCCATCAAGTATCCAGACAAATTCTGGTGGCGGGGTATCGCTCAGTTTAGGATATTGTTCATCTCCGCAAAATTGAAATAAAGAGAGAGTAAGTTGAAACATTATAGCGGATCCACTCACTGAGGCTATTTCTCGAACACAGATGTTTCACAAACACGCATTGTGGAACTGATTAGTAAAAAAATTGGGTATTTACACATGAGATATGGGTATACGATACCACAATAATTAGCCTTAAGTGCAAGTGGGAGATTGTTGGATATAGTGCCCTTAAGGCAATTAGTGTAATTGAATACACGCGATTATGATAATTGAGGGAGGACCTATACAGATAGAACAATCTTACTCGAGATGATAGCATGCTATCTGGTTTGTCTTTATCATTGATGTGTACACGTTTCACTTGTTATTACGTGTTGCTAATACATAATGATGAAGCCTGTAGGATTCTTTCTTGACTACCAGTATTATGTGGCGATCATATACGTGAGAGCTGGGTAGTCTTTAAGCATATCCTTAAATGTCCCTAGTCATGGGAGTATCGAGGCTGGGCATTGATAATCCATACATTTCTAGACCCCGACGAGGGGCGGTGGCCGGTCTCACAAGCCATTGGTGTTGCGTCAACTAAGATAGTATACAGGTGCTCACCGGAGGTAAGTACACTGGACGGACTCGCTGAGAACTTCTAGATGGTATTATATCTATCGTTAGATGGAAGTTCTCTTGTAGATAAGTACATGTTAGTTTTTTGACCTGAGATCATCATTTGTCTCGTGTGAGTTCCCACTGTACTTTGATTACTACCATACTACGGCTCAAAAGAGTCGTGCAAACAGGTTTTAGTTAGGTACAGTCCTAAACTATATGGAGACAGTGAGCTATTGTTGGGGATTCGTCTCTCCTGGTATTACGAGTCGATGTCGCGCTGTGTTCGGTTGTATATCATCCTAAATCCGTGGTCATGGTGGATGAGATTTACAGATATAAGTTCAGTAGTTTCTCGGTTGGTGAAGAGCTTGACTCCGACACGACTTATCGGGTTATTAGGGGTCTGACGTTATCCACTCTCTAGACTCGGTATGCAATACTCTTAGACGAAGAGACCGGACTGTACGGAGATTGTCACATTCAGGCTCAGTAGGGTATGGATGGACTTGATTGTCGACCTCTCTTTCGGCAGATACTTAGGTAGCCGTTAAATAAAGCTAATGCCGCTGACGTGCTTGTGGTTTTTGGATTTATCCAATAAATCACTGGCAGCGTATTGTCGAGTCTTTAGAATCCCACATAGAGCATTTTCCCGGTTCAAGTAATATGATATAGATGACGTATGTTGGTACATAAAGGGATCCGATTAAATATGTGTACATGCTACATAGACTCTAATCGGATGGATGATAATACTAGCGGCTTAGGATTAAGCCGAATTATTAAATCAGGTTTTGATTTAATAATTTATATATATTTTTAATATATGTATTCTAGTATTATTTTTCACTATTCATTTTCTCTCTCTTGTTTATTCGTATTTTTATGCGAATACGCGTATATGTATTTCGATACGTATACCGAATTGTATTCCGTATGTTAGGAATATGTATGCCTTAGAGGTCATTATTGTATATTATAGTGGATGATTGGACAAATATATAGAGGAATTTCTTGCTCAACATGATAGTATGCTATCCGGTTGCTCTTTATCTTAACATGTACACTTTTTTTAGTTTACTATCTCATAGATACATGTTGATAAAGCCCTTAGGATGTTGGCTTGACTACCAGGACTATGATGCAGATCATATTGGTGGGGCTTGTGTATTCTGCAAGCACATCCTTTAATAGTTCCTAGTCGAGAGAATATCAAGATAGGGCATCGATATTCCAGACTAGACTGGTGTGTACGTTTCTTGACCCTGTATGGGGCGATGGTTGATCCCATAACCATTAGTGTTTGACATCAAAGATTGTACACAGGTGCTCATTAGAGAATGGGTACACCGAATAGGACTCGCCGAGAACTCCTAGATGGTACCAAACCTATCGTCAAATAGCAGTTCTGAGGTGAAACTTGTACAGGTTAGTCTGTAGACCCGAGATCGTCATAAAACCTTTTGTGGTTCCACCGTGCTCTGATTTCCTCCTTACCACGGCTCAAAGGATACATGAAAACAGGTGGATTTTAGATACATTCCCGAGTCACATGGAGGCAATGAGCGATAGGAGGGGTTTCTTCTCTCCCGATATTGGGAATTGATATTGCGCTATGCTCAATTGGCTATAACAGTAAGTCCCTGGGCAGGGCTGATGAGATTTACTGGTAAGTGTTATCAGTAGTGTCTCGGAAGGTTATAGACCACACATCGGTATGACTTATCAAATCAGTGGGATCTGACGATTCCACCCCCCCAGACTTGATATGTGACATATCAAACGAAGAGACCGGACTGTACGGTAAGTGTTGCTTATAGGCTTTACGGGAGTTTGGACAAGTTTTCTTGTTGATCTTCTATTCGTTCAATACCTCGGTAGCCGTTACGTCTAGCTAGTACTGCTGACGGTTTGTGGGTATCTGATGTGATCATTACCTACTACTGGCGTATTGATGAGTCTTTAGAGTCCCACACAGAGGTTTCCTAGCTCAAGCGAAACAAAGTAGGGCACATATGGAGATATGTGCGGGAGCTTGATTAAATACAAGTATGCGATACCGTATTCTAATATAGCGATATTTGATATCAGCCAGGTTATATATGATATAACCGGATTATTAAATCAAGTGTTGATTCAATGATTTGATTTATATATATATATATATATATATATATATGTTAATATATTTGATATTAGCCGGTCATATGTGATATAAACGGATTATTGAATCAAGTGTTGATTTAATAATTTTGACACACACACACACACACACACACACACATATATATATGATATTAGTCAGTTATATATGATATAACCGAATTATTGAATCAAGTATTGATTTAATAATTTGATATATATTTATATATTTGATATATATGTATTAACCAATATTAAGCTCACTTAAGATTTTCTTCTCTTTATATATGTGTGTTTGTGTGTGTGTGTGATATATATATATATATATATATATATATATATATATATATGAATTTTTATCATGATTGATGATACAAGGGACATGGATGTATAAGAATCACACATGAGGAAAATGAGAAGAGATAATGATGAATATTTTAGAATTAAAAGAAATGAAAATGAGTCATGGCTTGAGAAGCTTTGAGAAGCCATGACTCATCTTCACTTCTTATTTTATTCTAAGATATTTATCATACAATCTAATCTCATTTATATATCATCTTATCTCTTATCACTTGTGAGATGGTTCACATATCATCCAAGTTCATCTTCTTCATTCTCTTCTCACTAGATTTTTCTTGAGTTGAGAAAAGAAAAGAGGAAATTATTTCTAGTGAGCAAATCTCCTACTTCATTCTCCTAAAGTATGAAGGAAATAAAAAAATGAAGAAAATATAAAAATGGTGAAAAGAAAAAAATGAACACTGGTTTTGTATCGCCAAGGCAGCAACAAAAAAATATAGCGAGGGTGCCTCTTCACCTAGTGCCCTAAGGCCAACTGGTCTGGGAGTCACTGCTAAGCCTTAGGTGGTGCAAGACGAGGAAAATATTATCACCAAATCAGCAAGCACTTGAGTAATCGGACGGTTAGTACCTCAAGAAGTATTAACGGTCGCATGAAAAGGTGTGAGCAAACCTAAGTATTCATAAAATTAAAAAGTACTGAGATAGATGGACAAGAGTATGATAGCTTGAATTGAATTCTCCGAGTGTAGGGATGTTCTTTACACACACGTGGGGTTATATGATCAATGTTTGGATAAAAGGTAGGAATGAAGAATAAAGACGATATTTTATTGAGGGATGATGTGATTTCTAACATCTTTTCATGACTATTAAGATATGGCTCATGACAACTGAAAAGCTATTATAGTTGGAAACTCTTCTTTTCAAAGTATTTCTTTTATGGTTCTTATCTTTATATGTAAATTTCACCATCTTTCTTTTGTTATAGGATTTTGTGGGTGTAATCCGCTGAAAACCCTCAGGAGACAACACTCCTCCTACTAGGGACACCTAGGGGTTTAACGGCTTGTTGCACGTGCTCAGTGCAATCGTGTCTGCCTACGAAAGTGTGCTTAGTTTTCTCCTTTCTTTTTCTCCTCTTAAATAAACTAGTTTGCTCGGGACGATCAAAAATAAGTTTGGGGGTATTTGTTCAGTCGATAAAACTGCACATTTGTAGTACATTTTTCCTACCATTTTTATATTAAAAAAGGACTTTAATATGATATATTATACATATGAGGGTTTATGTGTAAAAACATTATTTTCCATGTGTTAATATATTTTTATTATCATTTTGGTAGGAAAATGTATGCAAATATTATTGACCTAATCCTAGTAGAACAAAGTCTACTAAAATCTTATTTGAGTTGTTGTGCAGAATTTTCCAAGTTGTTATGCAGAATATATCAAAGAAATCAAGCTGTTGAAGAAATCTTGCCAAATTAAGAAGCAAACTTGGAGACCAAGTCTGGAAGCAACCGAGAGAAGATTTCTGAATTCTGAAGATGCCTAGGATTGCCACATGTCACCAGATGAAAGCCCAAGAAAAATAAGCAATTGATCACATCCCTTGAGCGCGGATCCGCGGCCAAACACACCTTTGGGCCGCGGATCCGCCGCAATAATGAGGAGTTGGAATGCAAGATTTTGGGAGATTGATTACTGCTGAATTTTACCAACTTTTCAACAATAAGATTCTGGGTTTTCACTATAAAAAGGTACCGAGAGCCTCTTGGAAAAGCTATCAAGCCGAAGAGATCACGAAGCTCCCGACGCTCACGCATCCAGGCTGATCATCGACTGTTCGACTACCTCCTTAGGAAAGATCGAGAAGCAAATCAAGTTTTGTAATCATTTTCTACGGATTAAAAGTGTAGTTTGAAGGAGTCGATTAATAAAGGTAGTTTTTTTTTATTGTTTTTTTTTTACATTATGTTTTCCCTCTCTTTCTTTTCATCTTCTTTTCCCAACATGCGCGAGTAATTCTCCGCTTGTTAGGGTTCGTAGGATTAGGGTAGGTTAATGGGCGATGAAAATAATTAAACCCTTTTTAAGTCCTATAAAATTTAGGAACTTTATCAAAATAATCATTAACATCCTAATCGGGCGCGCTAGCAATTCCTTGCTAGTTCCGACCGCGATTAGAGATTAGATTAATGATTGTTTTGGTAAAGGCTAGATATGAACGGGGTTTCGTGTAGAGATAAGGGTTACGAGTGGGATTCCTTTTCCCTCCAGAAACCCTAATCTACACGCATCACCGTCGTTCTAGTTCTAAATCTATTAATGAATAAAAAGGGTAACTTTTAATTAATCTTCCATAACTACTAAATCCTAACGAACCTTACAAGCCCTCCTATTATATTAATTACATCTTTAAAATAATCTAGATCTATATTTTACATTCTTGTTTAACGTAGATCTAGAAATCTTTCTATAAAATTCTTTATCCCTCCTCTCTTTCTCAACACATCTAAAGTAAAAATAAAAGGTTCCACGTTTCCCAGAGGACGACCCGTACTCATCTCGGTCTAGCTACACGTGACACCGTTCTGATTGCGGTTAAACTACAAAAACACTTTTTCATAACAATCAAATGGCGCCGTTGCTGGGGATACGTGCGTAATTTTTTATTTTTACTATTTGTGTTGAATTCTTAGACGATTTATATCATTATTAACACAAAACTGCAAATTGCATATTTAACGATTTGTGCGTGAATTTTGCAAGGAGATCTGGAGTTACAGAATTAAGGGAAACAGGAAACAGAGACATTTTTAGAGATCCAGAGGAGCACAGAGGGACGCAGAAAAATTTTCAGCAACTGAACCATCCACCTTGCGGCGGAACCGCGGCACAAAGGAGCATCTGCGGCGGAAACGCGGCCTGACAAGGGGATCAAGGGCTCAAACTCCTCTGGTAAGATTCTCAACTCTTTCTCTCTCCCCTCAAATCCAATAAAATCTATTTTCTGCAGGATTCTTTGCAAAATTGCGCCGCTCAAAAATCTTTTTGCAAAAGTTTTGTTATTGGTTTTGTTTTGCATATTTAATACGGACTCTAAGGGGCAAAGACCAAATCAAGATTAGATGGGGATTTCATCACCCTTCCTAAGCCCCACAAATCACAAACCGAGCATACAGATCAACCCTTCATTAATTTAAAAAATATCTAGACCAGACTCTAAGGACTGTCGAGCTCAATAGGAAAAAGACTAGTATAGGCATCGGCCGTTTATCCTAACTGACATTGCGGTGTCTAGGCTAGTGGTTTTTAATTAGGCCCACTGTAGTGGTGGTTCCTTCCCACTTACCTGGCCGTACTTATCCGTGAAGAGACGGTTTCAGGTCCTATTTCTAGCCTTAGTTAGGAGCTGTCTAGCAGACCTATGCGACCTTAGTTCTAGGGTTGCTTGTGCATCTTAGGGAGATTTGTCTTGAGTCCCACATTTTTCAAAACAAGCCAATTTTAAATCACACACACGCTGCCACTTGCACTAAACCCGCTTAGTGCATGCTCGGCTGGACACGGGATCCTAGTGCCCGTCTTGTCCGCGTTCCTTCTATCGACATCGAAGTCGGTACTTCTTCATCTTCTTTTCCCCCACCACACACCACATCGATCGTGATGGACGACACTCCATCTAATTATAACACCACGCTGCCACCGCCCGCAGGTGCGCAGAATCCACCGCGCATCTCTCTCCAAGAGAGATGCTATCCTATTCGTGGTCCTCTTCCTACTTGTCTATCTCTTCCACCACCGAACGGTGATAATTTCGAAATTAAACCCCACTACATCAACCTGCTGCCCAAATTTCACGGGCTTGAGTCGGAAGACGCGTACGTTTTCATCACCAAATTCGAAAACGTATGCGCAATGATGGGTACTTCACAATTGACTTTAGATGCTATGCGCTTACGTATTCTCCCATTCACACTGTGCGACTTGGCAGAGAAATGGATTTATAATACTGCCGTACACTCTATCACTAATTGGGATGAATTCGTCGTAGCATTTCTTAAGAAGTTTTACCCAAATCATAAGACTGCACATATTAGGAGCGAGATTAACCAGTTCACCCAGCTTCCCAATGAACCATTTTGGAAGTGCTTTGAACGTTTCAAAGATCTGCTTGTCCAATGCCCCCATCACGGAATACAAAGATGGGATTTATGTCGGATTATATATGAGGGCATTAATCCAGCGACAAAGCAGATGCTTGAAACAATGTGTCAATGCAATTTCATGTCTAAAGATGACAGAGAAGCATGGAAATATCTGGAAGATCTCGCAGAAAGCACGTTGCAGTGGGAAAGCGTAAGACCACCTACAACCAAGAGAGGTATTCACCAGCTCGACATTTCCATCGCAGTAAAAGCCGAAATGGCAGTGATGCAAAAGAAACTCGATTCTATTGAGAACAAACTTTCATCAGTCTCCCTAAATCAGGTCACGCTTTCCAAGACTGTCTGTGGTTGCTGTTCGGATCCTTCACACCTAACGGAAGAATGTCCTATGAATGCATCGTTTCAAGCTAATGCTGCTTTTCAGCAGCGACCTAGAAACGATCCTTATTCTTCCACATATAATCAAGGATGGAGGAATCATCCTCACTTTGCTTGGAATCAAAACCAACAAAGCAATTATCAAAGACCTCCTCCACAGCAACCACAACCACAGAATCAGCCCTCCTTTCAGTCACAAAATTTCCAAAATCCGGCCAACATTTCTACACCACAAGTGGCCGGTACTGACAACTCACTTGCACAAACTTTGGATATGTTCATGAAACAATCCATGCAAAATTCGGCTGAGATAAGGTCTTCTATTGATACCCTAACGAAAAACTCCGCCTCCCATGGTGAGAGTATTAAATCAATAGAAAACCAAATCGCACAGTTAAACGCTGCAATGAGTGCGAGAGAGAAAGGGAAACTCCCATCTCAACCCATACCTAATCCTGGCCACTCACAAAGTTATAATGTGAGTGCTGTTACTACGTTGAGATCGGGGAGAGTGCTGAATAATCGAGAGGGTGAGCAAATTGACGTTAGTGAAACATTTGATACCCCAGCTTCTTCTTCTTCTTCCCCTAATTCGTCTAGTCTCCCACCTTCACCCGAGCCTATTCTCCGTTTTCCCCAAGGCTCGAACCCTTCGCCCATTTCGCCAAATCTATCTAAGTCGATTCCCACTCCAGTTTTGGGATCGAATCCGTACCCACAATCCTCTCCAATGTTGGACCAAACCCTTATTGATAAAGCACCTTATCCAAACAGGTTAAGAGGCAACAGACCAAGTCCACAAATGGAGAAGATTGTGGAAATTTTTAAGCAAGTTAACATAAACATTCCTCTCCTAGATGCTATTCAACAAGTTCCATCATATGCGAAAATCCTAAAGGACTTGTGCACTAGGAAGAGAAAAGTTCAAGTACCTAAAAAAGTTTTCCTTGCGAGTAATGTGAGCACTGCTTTTACACAACAACTACCTAAGAAACGAAAGGATCCCGGAAGTCCTACAATTTCTATTTCTATTGGGGGTAAAAATATTAATCGTGCTCTACTCGATCTAGGTGCTAGTGTTAACTTGCTTCCGTATTCGGTTTATGAGCAATTAGGGATCGGAGAGTTAAAACCTGCGCATTGCACTCTTCAGATGGCCGATCGATCTATCACCCAACCAAGGGGTGAGCTAGAGGATGTGTTAATCAAAGTCGGGGAATTCATATTCCCTGTGGACTTTATCGTTATAGATACACAACCTGTAGCGAACCCACGCAATCAAATCCCGGTGATACTCGGTCGACCCTTTTTGGCCACTTCCAACGCAGTAATTAATTGTAGAAACGGCTCTATGACCCTATCCTTTGGAAAGAAGTCAATTGAGCTTAATATTTACAAGTTGGAAAGTGAACCCTCCGAACCCTATGCTCATGTGTGTTCTGTCGAATTAATAGATGTCGACAGCAGCAAATTTGATCAACCTCATGATACAGACTCTTTTCATATGTTGTTGTTTGACCCAACCATTTACTCTTCCACCGAGTTGTCCGGGTCAACATCTAATGAGGAACTTTATATTGAGTCTGACGATCACCCCATTTTTTCTGATGACATTATTTTTCGGGGTATCGATGAAAGCTTTGAGGAAATTTTCGCTGATGAACTCGCATTTTTACAAGACACGGGTGTTGAGATGAATCAACTCCAAGATGAAGAAATTGGACCTCCACCCCCTCTTTTGGACAATCATGACAATGCGAGTAATCCATCATTACTATCACTGTGTCGTCTCTCCAAATTGAGACGCAATACTTTTCCATTACACCTCTTGTCACCTCCCCACTTCTTCACGTCAATAGGTGACATGTTCTTCCACCAACCTTGGTGCTTCATTGATAAAATTTTTGAATGGTTGGTGTTGACCTTCGGTCTTTGCAAAGCTTGGCATTGACCAATAACCTTGACCCCCTCGTGTGATTTTAAAAGATTAAAAATGTTTAACTCAAGTTTGGGGGAGGGGGGGTATATTTTGGCTCTTGAAAGAAAATGATTTTTACAAAATTATGAGCCTAAAATAAGTTTGGGGAAGGATTTTCACTTTCATATATTCTTGCCCCCATTAATAATTTCCTCCCAAGTCTACTGGTTTTTGAGCTTAACGGATGACATCAGTGAGGACACTGCTGTAAACAGGTTTGGGGGAGGTTTGTGCTTATTTACACATCAATTTGCATCATATTTTGCATAAGCACAATATTTTCAAAAAAAAAATTTCTTTTATAACAAAAGAGTAGAAAGTGAAAAATTACATCCAAAAGATAGGAATAATTTAAGAAAACCAAGAAAATTAAAAGTTTTCTTAAACGAACTAGTAATAAGTAGTTATGAGCCGTTGTCTCAAGGGTTAGTAAGATGAAGGAAGTCACTAATCTGAGGATAAAAATAAGTCTGAAAAATAGTTTCTATTCTGGAAGCCAAACATTTGAATGTTGATACCCTACAATATGCACCTACACACGTCTTGAAACTCGGGATAGTAGAGGATACCTTGAAATGCTCTTGTCTAAAAGCTAAAGTATGAAGGAAATAAAAAAATGAAGAAAATATAAAAATGGTGAAAAGAAAAAAATGAACACTGGTTTTGTATCGCCAAGGCAGCAACAAAAAAATATAGCGAGGGTGCCTCTTCACCTAGTGCCCTAAGGCCAACTGGTCTGGGAGTCACTGCTAAGCCTTAGGTGGTGCAAGACGAGGAAAATATTATCACCAAATCAGCAAGCACTTGAGTAATCGGTCGGTTAGTACCTCAAGAAGTATTAACGGTCGCATGAAAAGGTGTGAGCAAACCTAAGTATTCATAAAATTAAAAAGTACTGAGACAGATGGACAAGAGTATGATAGCTTGAATTGAATTCTCCGAGTGTAGGGATGTTCTTTACACACACGTGGGGTTATATGATCAATGTTTGGATAAAAGGTAGGAATGAAGAATAAAGACGATGTTTTATTGAGGGATGATGTGATTTCTAACATCTTTTCATGACTATTAAGATAGGGCTCATGACAACTGAAAAGCTATTATAGTTGGAAACTCTTCTTTTCAAAGTATTTCTTTTATGGTTCTTATCTTTATATGTAAATTTCACCATCTTTCTTTTGTTATAGGATTTTGTGGGTGTAATCCGCTGAAAACCCTCAGGAGACAACACTCCTCCTACTAGGGACACCTAGGGGTTTAACGGCTTGTTGCACGTGCTCAGTGCAATCGTGTCTGCCTACGAAAGTGTGCTTAGTTTTCTCCTTTCTTTTTCTCCTCTTAAATAAACTAGTTTGCTCGGGACGATCAAAGATAAGTTTGGGGGTATTTGTTCAGTCGATAAAACTGCACATTTGTAGTACATTTTTCCTACCATTTTTATATTAAAAAAGGACTTTAATATGATATATTATACATATGAGGGTTTATGTGTAAAAACATTATTTTCCATGTGTTAATATATTTTTATTATCATTTTGGTAGGAAAATGTATGCAAATATTATTGACCTAATCCTAGTAGAACAAAGTCTACTAAAATCTTATTTGAGTTGTTGTGCAGAATTTTCCAAGTTGTTATGCAGAATATATCAAAGAAATCAAGCTGTTGAAGAAATCTTGCCAAATTAAGAAGCAAACTTGGAGACCAAGTCTGGAAGCAACCGAGAGAAGATTTCTGAATTCTGAAGATGCCTAGGATTGCCACATGTCACCAGATGAAAGCCCAAGAAAAATAAGCAATTGATCACATCCCTTGAGCGCGGATCCGCGGCCAAACACACCTTTGGGCCGCGGATCCGCCGCAATAATGAGGAGTTGGAATGCAAGATTTTGGGAGATTGATTACTGCTGAATTTTACCAACTTTTCAACAATAAAATTCTGGGTTTTCACTATAAAAAGGCACCGAGAGCCTCTTGGAAAAGCTATCAAGCCGAAGAGATCACGAAGCTCCCGACGCTCACGCATCCAGGCTGATCATCGACTGTTCGACTACCTCCTTAGGAAAGATCGAGAAGCAAATCAAGTTTTGTAATCATTTTCTACGGATTAAAAGTGTAGTTTGAAGGAGTCGATTAATAAAGGTAGTTTTTTTTATTGTTTTTTTTTTACATTATGTTTTCCCTCTCTTTCTTTTCATCTTCTTTTCCCAACATGCGCGAGTAATTCTCCGCTTGTTAGGGTTCGTAGGATTAGGGTAGGTTAATGGGCGATGAAAATGATTAAACCCTTTTTAAGTCCTATAAAGTTTAGGAACTTTATCAAAATAATCATTAACATCCTAATCGGGCGCGCTAGCAATTCCTTGCTAGTTCCGACCGCGATTAGAGATTAGATTAATGATTGTTTTGGTAAAGGCTAGATATGAACGGGGTTCCGTGTCGAGATAAGGGTTACGAGTGGGATTCCTTTTCCCTCCAGAAACCCTAATCTACACGCATCACCGTCGTTCTAGTTCTAAATCTATTAATGGATAAAAAGGGTAACTTTTAATTAATCTTCCATAACTACTAAATCCTAACGAACCTTACAAGCCCTCCTATTATATTAATTACATCTTTAAAATAATCTAGATCTATATTTTACATTCTTGTTTAACGTAGATCTAGAAATCTTTCTATAAAATTCTTTATCCCTCCTCTCTTTCTCAACACATCTAAAGTAAAAATAAAAGGTTCCACGTTTCCCAGAGGACGACCCGTACTCATCTCGGTCTAGCTACACGCGACACCGTTCTGATTGCGGTTAAACTACAAAAACACTTTTTCGTAACAATCAATTAGCACTCTAGATTTTTTAAAATTGCATACTTGATGCTCATTGAAACCTAGTAGAGGTGCTAAGACATACTTTCACCGTATTTACACGGAATTTGTTCTAGAAGATGAACACTTCATCTGTTGATTTTTCTTTATAAAGAAATTAAAAAATTAGGTGGATGATGAGGTGTAATGAAATATGGTAGAAAGGTATGGACTTGGTTTTAATATTGTAAAAATCATTTGTACACTATTCTTTCATGGTTGGAAAATGAGTGGCCATTCTTTGCTACTTTGATTTTTTCTTCTACACAAAACACTTAGCCATTTTCATGTCATGGCTACTACTTCCTCACCTCCTCCTCCTTCCTCTTGCAACCTCTCTTGAGCTTAGAAATTAAAGAGAACATATAGTGAAAATATTCCTACATCCCCACTCTCCATTCGTAGTGAGCTTAGAGCGTCGGTTTTTTCACTAGGTGAAGCTTTGATCGGTTCTCTCGGGTGGATCATCTTCGGAAAGGGCAGTCGCCATTCGAGCTCATTCCGATAGCATACAAAGAGTTTGGAGGGGTCTTCCACGATTGGGTGAACACGCGTTGAAGGTAGTCTTCCCTCACAATTGCATGTTTGCTTGCTAGTTTTCATGTTTGGTTCTATCACTAGGTTTTAGTCTCTAGTTTCCCCTCGTTAATTTTTGTTTTCCGCTTCTGCATCGGTCGCGGCCTCCGTGGCAAGGGCACTAGATACTTACAAGATCATCAGTGAATGTAATGAAGTACGAGAACCCACCCCTTACATGTATAGACATTGGACCACATGCATCACTCTGTATGAGTCTCAAGAGCTCTATAGCTATTTCTCCGTGTCCCGTGAACGGAGATTTGGTCATTTTTTCTTTGATACAGGACTGACAAGTTTCTTAAGATGAAAATTCGAATGGATTCAAATATCCATCTTTATGTAACTTAGATAATCCTTTCTTATTGATATGACCAAGTCTACAATACCACAAGTAGGCTTCATTCATATCTGAACTCTTCCTCTTGCGTGTGTTTTGCACATTAAGAACTATGTTTTGATTAAGAAAATAGATACTGTTACACAGTGTACCTTCTGCAACCAATACCTGATTAAGGTAAATGTTCATGATATTTCTATCTAGAACAAACTTATATCCATCTTTATCAAGTAAATAAACTAATATGATGTTGCAAAGCATGGAAGGTACATAGTAGCAGTTGTTCAAAATCATAGTATTGTTGCTTGGCAATACTATGTGATATTCACCGACGGCAGCAGTATCAACTTGTGCTCTGTTCCCTACTCCAAGAGACATATCACCGGGTCTAACCATCCTACTTTTTTTAGTCCCCGTAATAAATTACAGATATGAGATCCTGATCCGGTATCTAGTACCCAGGAGGTAAGACTGACCAAAAAACAGTTCTCAATAATAAGAACATCTGAAGAAGATTCATAAGAATGCTTCTCCTTCATTAGGGTCATGTGGAAGTCTATGTAATCCTCTTTCTTTTGCTCATACACGTGACAGTTGTCACAAGTTAGAGCAGAACCAACGTTCCCCAGCCCCAAATAAGAATGCAGGTCGATCAAGTCATACATTTTATTATCTTTTTTAGGGTGTGACAGGGTTGCTACCTGGAGAAAGAGAAAAGAAACACTCAACGTGCGCACTTGCAAGATTATATTGGTTTTTAATTTATCTAATCAGGATGGTTCCCACTGTTTCCGCAAATTCTTCTTCAAATCTTAAAAAGAAAACTAGTCGGGATCATTCATACCTTACAAGTTCGCTAACCGTTCAGCCAGGTGGATATTGGTACTCAGACGAAGGTTCCTTGTCTTTCTAGACAGCTAATAGGTTAGCTAATTGTGAAATGAAAAATATCTCCCAAGAGCAATCCTTCTCATCAGTAGGATCGGAACCCAACTATCATCGCATTATAACCTAGATGGAAGCCACTCTAGTTACCACACTCCAGAAGATATGCAATACTACCAAGTTTCAAATATATTTGAAACTCACAATGTGGTTTTTTCCCCCAACGGCCTATGACCTTAACAAGATCAAAATATCATAAGCTGCTAGTCAAGTTCAACCCGTCATTATCCTAGATTAATCTAAACCTACCCGTACGAGCCCTTGACAAGCTCAAAATGACCGTGTGACTGTCCTAGATAATCAGATCACTATACAACATAAAAGCATTACATAGCTACCGAACACTACGCCTTAACAAGTTCAAAACACGTAACACGAATTCTAAGCAATACTAATATGAAATGACGGAGGGTTACAGATGGTTTTTGGCGAAAAACCTTTAATGTAATGAACTTGATATCATTGAAGGATCCGAGTAGTTTTGGAAAGGAGTAGTTTAGGATCTGTTTTAAAATGAGTGGTTTTGAAGAAAACCGAGTAATCTATAGTAACATAAAATTTTTCTCAAAAGATCACTCCTCGTGAAGGGATCTAGGCTCTTGCCTCCTCAAATGAGGTATGGGATATTCTTGACCGAATACCTCTATGCAAAGAAAAAGAATACGACTATAGTTTTTTCGAAAAATTTGTACCGACATCATCTTTTAGGTTTATTTTTCCTTGCATTAATCAAAATTAATGTGGTCCCTTCAATTAGAATCTATTATACCAGAAAAAAACGAAAATAGAATGTACGTATATGCCATCCGCATTTGCCACGGGGCCCCATCATGCACCGTTAGGTTACTTAACTAACGGCAGAGTGGGGGCTGGGCTAGTGCGGATGCAAGACATATACAACATTTATTTATCTATATATAAATATATAGCCATCTCAGGCATGATATAAGCAACATCACAGAAAAGTAATAAGCAATATAGAATAGCGGATAATTTAGGTGCCCCAAGTTTCATTTGAGCCGCAAATGAAACTCGGCGTTCCCCAGTCATGTGGATAGCCTATACAATGTGAAACTAAGACTCCTACGAGTGTGGCAAGTTACTTGCAAATCCCATAATTGATGCAACCTGCACTCTAGGTGATGAGTGGGTCACCCAACACTTCATGAAATCCGATAACTTGAGCACTCCATCGTGGGTCATCCTAAAACCCTTACAAGTGTGGCGAATAACCCGCAAATTATAGAGCGAGGCGGCTCGAACTCACCACTATGAGATGACCACCTAGCGCACTCTAGAACCCGATTATTCAAGCAATTCTCCGTGGGTTTATCCCAGTACAGAAATGAAAAAATATACAACGGTGGCATCGACCTCAACCCGGCCGTGTCCCAATAAAAGAATATACAAACAGTCAGAAATGACATTCCACATGTCAGACGCTCACCCCACAATAATTAATATGTAAATGATATAAAATTGTACAACCGACATCGCAAAAAAGTATATCCATCACGACAATCCGTCGAAACCATCACAGAGATATCTCAGGCAACATCACAGGTAAGCAAGATGCATGTAACCTCTTCTAATCAACGTATAGCGATTAGAAGACGTTAAACAACAAATATACGCATCACATAATCAATTAACGAATGCCAAGACATTAGAATTCCGTGCACAAATAGCAAATACAACAAGTTTTCCCAAAACTGAAAAAGCAGTTCACTAAATCCTAAAATTCCATCATTTTAAGTCAATTCGGGAGTCAAAACGAACTCGAAACTCATCCGAACCTTCGTGGGGTGAAAGTACTCAAAATTAACTATCGCTCAAGGGGGCTAGAGGGGATACCATCCCCTCGAGGCCACCATGAAATGGCCCCAAAGGGGTAGCAGACCTGAGCCTACCCAATAGGGTAGGGCTTGGATCCCCACCCCTAAGGCTACCTCATGATGATCTCGGGGCGAGAGCCCGGCCTTTCGTCCCCCTGAAGCGATCCCCGGGGTACCCTCACAACACCCCACAGCTTCTTGATCCAAACCGTGAGCCCGTGGGAATGCAAATATGCTAAAACTTGGATTTTCGGGAATGTTTTTGTCGGCAATTTTTGCGCAACGAAACGGCGGAATTCGAATGTCAAAACTAACTAGTTTATATGTTTGGGTGGCTTTGATACCATGTTATCGTTCCTAGCGCCCTATCCGCTAACTGCAGCTGTTGCAGAATGAAAAACTTTGGGTTTTAAAAACTTGGTGCTAGAAACTACGACCTAGAATCTATCAAAACACTAAAACTAGTAAACTAAGAGGATTCTAACTACTCTGTTAGATGTTATACCCCAAGATCCGTGTCCTTCGGTCTTCTACTCCTTTTCTTTAGCTCCTCGGATCTTCATGATCGAGCTTGACCGTCGGTCTTCCTTAGTCAAAGATGATCCACCCGAGAGATATGGTTCAAGGCTCTAGTTTCACACAAGTGAAACAACTAAAGATCATAGCTTGCCACACTAGGATTCTTAGAGATGTAGTGAGTTGTTCTAGTATTTTTCTATCTCCCTTCCACCCTTGATTCTCAACACATGAGAGAGTAGGGAGGAAGAAAGAGGAGGAGCTTAAGAAAAAGAGAGAGAAAGAGAATGGTGAAAATGGAAAAATCTCTACCAAAATAATAAGGCTACCATGGTTTTGATAAATCATTTTTGCAGTGTTTAAAAACCAACCAAACTTGAATAGTGTGGACAAATGAATTAACAATTCATTTGTCTATCCTATTCATCTATACCTCCCACCATTCTCAAGCCACCTCACCCCTCCACCTCATTTCCAATTTCCGTAAATGGAAATACAAAGGAAATGAGGTGTCTTCTTTCTAGAATGCATTTCCGTATAAATACGGAATACACTATACCGTATATACATACTCGTATTCGTATCAAAATACGAATACTTAAAGAGATAGAATAATACAATGAACATAATAATAAAATATACATATCGAAATATATATATATATATATATATATATGTAAATTATTAAATCAATGCCTGATTTAATAATCCAGCTTAATCCTAAGCCGGCTAGTATTATCAACCGTCCGATCAAAAGTCCGGGTAGCTAGTACACTCATTTGATCGAAACTCTGCACATATCAAAATACGGTCACTATATCATTTCACCTGAACTAGGGAAACTTTCTGTGTGGGACTCTAGGCACCTGTCGAAAAGGAAGGCCGATGAGCAAGCTCATGCAAACCACTACCGAGCCTATCTATGACAATCTTCATACGGTCCAGTCTCTTCGTCTAAGAGTATCACATATCGGGTCTAGGAGATGGTAAACGTCATACCCTAATAACCCGATAATTCGTGCTGATGTGGCTCAGGACCAATCCGAGAAACTTCTGATCTAACTATCAGTAAATCTCAACTGTCTTAGCCAAGTTCTTTTAGTGCTGGCCAACTGAACACAGTGCGACATCGACTCCCTATACCGAGAGAGATGAATCCCCAATAATCGCTCATTGCCTCCATGTGGCTCGGGTCTGTACCCAACTAAAACATGTTTGTATCACTCAGTAGAGCCGTGGTAGGGTAGTAATCTAAGTACAGTAGGAACTCACACAAGAAAAATGACGATCTCAAATCTAAAGACTAATCTGTACTCATGTCACCTGAGAACTGCTATCTGTCGATAGGTATAGTACCATCTAAAAGTTCTCGACGAATCCGTCCAGTGTATTCACCCCCAGTGAGCACCTGTATACGATCTTAGGTGCTAAAGACAAATGGCTGTGGGACCAACCATCGCCCTTTATCAGGGTCTAGAAATGTATACACCAGTCTACTCCGGAATATCAATACCCAGTCTACGACTAGGGACATTTAAGGATGTGCTTATAGACTACCCAGTCCCCACATATATGATCGCCATCATAATGCTGGTAGTCAAGCATTAATCTTACAAGCGTTATCAACATGTATTAGCGATATGTGATAACAAGTAAAAACATATACACATGTTAAAATAAAGACAAACCAAATAGATTCTATCATATCGAGCAAGATTGTTATGTACATACATATGTCCAAGTATCCACTACACACACATACAATAATGGCCTCTAGGACATACATATACAACAATGATGTCACTCCCCACTTCCCGGTGTACGGTAAGGAGACGCGACAAGACCCGCTATGTATTTACTCAGAAGTAAACACGCTAAACGTAACTAAGCAATATAATGTAAATATACACAAGAAGACATGAAATGTAAATGAACAGCAACTTTTATTTATTAAACATTTCTTTACAATACAACTGAAAATGTAAATACAAGAATGGAAAGAAATGCCTAAACAATGGCATGAACTGAAAGAAAAGTAAGTACAAGTAAAGCATAATGGTCGTGCTGCTAAGTGGTCTGCTCCAGGTGCTCCTGGCTAGTCTCGAACTCCTCAGAGTCGGGTCCTCCTGACAACATTCCAAAGAAAGAAGAGAAATAGGAATGTCGCCAGCGAACAATCGCTCGGTAATTCCCAAAGAGAGATAGAAATAGAATAAACAGATAAGAGGATGTAACTGGTATAATATTTGATTGTTATGCTAACGTAGCTGTTTGTAGCTTGGTACAGAATATGCCAGTGTATACGAGAGGAGTCCAACTTACACCAAGGACTATGGTAACCTGTAGTACAAGGTTCCGTCGATAAAACCACGGAACAACGGCAATGGATGTATAGTTACATCTTTTAATGACCATCTCATGACACTTTTAACACATTCCGTGCCAGTCTACCCCTTAAAAACCCTATAATGTATTATGTATTGATGTATTGAAGTAAATTATAGATGTAAGACTTGCCGAAACCATGATATCAGTAATTCATATAAACGGAAGGGATATAGAAGGTTAGTCATGTAAATAGAGTATATCCATGGTTCGGTTCAGTCAAGTCATGTTCATATTGATAAAGATTAAATTCTGGTATAAATGGATTTATGTTGAATTGGAGTTGTACTTGAATTGTATTTAAGGATGGATTGATTGATTGATTTCAGATTAGACTGAGACTCTGTCTGAGTCAGACACTTTAAAACGAATTGAAGTCCTGAATTAGTTTTAATATTATAGGTAACTGCTGCACATGGACGGCAGGATTTGTGTCTTTTTCTAAGACAATTACCGTATTGATAACACCATTTTTAGTTTGTTTATTTTAGATAGGAAAGCACCCATATTCTCCGGTTCTCTGAGGCTCAAGAGAACTGGTCCCGCTTAAATCTATATTTACTAGGGTCCTTATTGTAAATTATTATAACTTGAGGGGGTTTTATGAAAAATAGTTTTGATATATTTTCAAAATAAACCTCAAGTATTTAATCATCATCTTTAGGGTTTTCATAAATGTAATTTTTAAGAGTGATGAGATAGTCTAGTGGATATTAACCTAATTTTGAATAGTATATGGTATTTTCTTGTAATTTGACTTGTATTGATGTGATGGTATTTTCATGATCTTTTGTGATTGTTTTCTTTTGTTAGAAAACATGGAATATATATTATATTTAAAATAAATATTTTGATAATATATATATATATATATAATTATAAAAATAGAATTTATTTATTAAGTAGAAATCACGTTTTCTTAAAAATTGTAATAAAAATTCCATCGAGATCGAATGCTCCGTGAGGAGGTCTGCATCTCGCTTTACTAGTCCCGAGTGTTAGGTTTGTCTAGCACCCTATAATGAGTTTTGAAGCATCACATGTCTCAAAGTATGTATTTTGATGGTGCTAAACAAACACGCAAAGAAATCGATCCTAGAAAATTAGGGTTACTAAACTTTAAGCTAATAAAAATAAGGGTTTCGAGACTACAACCTTTGTAGCTCCCCTTTTGCTTGACTCCTTAGACTCTTGGGTGTTGGAAGAAGGTCCACTTGTAGTCCTCTCACGTCCACGACGATCCACCCGGAGTTTCCCGTCCAAGCTAGCAACTTTGGAAAAATCAAGAGAACACTCTAATCAAGTTGGCTAAACTTGAGTAGAATGATGTTGTGGCTAAAGATCTCACTTCAAAATCCTATTTTTATGAGTATTTTTCTCTCTTGAAAGAACTAGAGAGCAAAGCATCAAGGTTGATGAAGATGGTGGTCTTTTGTGAAGAAGAGAATAATAGAACCATTGAAAGAGAAAAGAAAAATAAGCATATATATATTTTTTCTTTCTCATACCCAACCATGGTTAGATCTAAAGATATTATTGGATTTAAGTTAAAAGCACAAAAAGAAAATAAACCATGGGTTAAAGGTTAGGTGAGCATGGTAAGGTTAAGAAGAGTGTAGAAACCCTTAATGATTTAACCCATTTTCATTTCCTTTTTGCTTTAATTTAAAAACAATAATAATCCAAAAAAAATAACCATGGTGTGATTCTTATATTGCCACCATTCTCATTGTATAAGCAACCATGATAAAATGATGTATGTATGCATGTGTGCATGCACATCCATATGTGCATGAACAAGAATGAATGCATACACTACTACAAATAAGGGTTGCCCCTACGGATTTATCCGTAGGGGCAACCCACTGCCCCTACGGATATATGCGTAGGGGCGAAAAAATACCCCGTAGGTGAAAAGGCCGCAGGTGCAAGTTGAAGCCCTGAACTTGCCCCTACGGGCAAATTCTTGCCCCTACAGATATATCTGTAGGTCCTGTTGCCCCTACGGAGTAATGCGTAGGGTAAAAAAAAGTTATATTATTTATGGGTTTTTTAATATATTAACTGTACCTACGGATATAACCGTAGGGGCATGATATAACGCCTACGGATAAAGGCGTAGGTACCTGTCCGTAGGGACCGTATATCAGGATTTCTGATATTTAGCCCCTACGGATAACACTGTAGGGGCTAGTCTTTTGGCCCTACGGTTTAGTCCGTAGGGGCACTCCCAACCCCTGGTTCTGCGATCAGTGGGAAAATATCAGTTACTGCTGTTATTTGGCCCCTACGGGCTTAGCCGTAGGGGCAAAATGTGTACCTACGGTTTAATCCGTAGGTACATAATATTTGTATTTTTTTTTAAAAATGGGTTGCTTGATTTTTTCCCGCCCTGTGCACAATAATATATACATCAATCAAATATAAAATTAATCATCACACAACATATATCGCAGTATTCATATTCACATCTCACGCATATAATATACAAAAGAAACCAAAAAACTGAATATGATATAAATATAAACCAAAATCAATATCGCCCAAAATGTTTCAAAATGTAGTACAATATGTATCATATAAATAAATACATGTTTAAAAAAATAAGAATCAAAATGCTAGCCTAGCTCGGTCCAGCTCCACCTCTGATAAACGCTAGAATCTTGCGCCTACCCCGTCGCGTCTGGACCTAACGTGTGCAATAAGCGTGTAAGAACTCTGTTTTATTCGAATTCTTATCATTATCGAGTTATTTCGAAACCCCATTTGGATATCTAGTTTGGAAAACTGTAGTTTATTTTAATTAGATATGTACATGTATGATTAATAAAACCTAAGTCTACAACCAAATAAGCTCAGGCTACGTACTGATATTGGATATGTTGATATCTATAATATGACATGATATTTTACTATTAAGTAGTATACATACCAGCATCTCCTTCAACTCCTGAACGGTGGCTTTCAAGCTCTCCAGTTCCTGCTGGATACGTCGCTCACTGGAGACGGAGGAAGTAACCACCGGGGTGGAGTCCAACCTCATATGGGCCCTGCTAGAGCCCAGTCCTCGGCCTCTCCCAACCTCCGTGGTGCCGTCCGTGTGCGGCGTCCAGGACTGGGGTCAGCAGCCTCGAATGCTGCCTTCCCCCTAGCAACTGTCAGAACATTATATTTAGCACATACTGGTCTATAAAATTGACAAGAAATACCAAAATCAACAAATTCAAAGCCTTACCTACAGAGATAGAAGATGTGCTCCTCTGGTATCAGCATGTATCAAAATTTGAATAATATTAATTAATTTCAGTACATACATATTAACAAAGTAAACTCGCATATAGCGCTGCTTACACATAAGACAGGGGGTGAACAAGCTCTTGTAGATCATCAGGCGCAAATCTAATCTCATCAAGCAGCCCATGATAATGAGTTGGACGACTAGACAAGGTCCACGACTTATAATCATTCCCGCATACGAGCATATATAAAAATCATAGTTTCTAGGATGACAAATTTTATTGTCAACTACTGTCACCACCTACAGCTAGACAATAATAAAAATTACTAAGAGCAAAAGGAATGTGTGTATATTTATGATATAGCATTCTAAATCAATATACATGCCCTATGTGATATATAAACATACCTGGAGGAACGGGAGTGGCCTCTGTCCCTGATATGGACGCATCACCAACAACTAAACAATCAAACATTGACAATATAAGTAATTTTGACATAAACAGGCATGGATATCTATAATATTATATTCAAAATGGATATTAGAGAGCGCACCTGCAGTGAGAAGCGATAAAAGTATCACCCAACAAGGGTGTAATTTACAGAATCAGTTGAGACTCTTGAAAGTCATAGAAGAACCTGACCTGCACAAATCTGATGTATGCTTTCCATTCGACACTAAGAAGTCTCTAAAGGGAAAAGCCTATGTGAAAGCCATCATTAGTTCATATCAGAAGATTGATGCTGAAACAGAGAACAAGGAATGCCATTTTCTTCTTCTTCTGCCACATTACTGTCTTCTCCTTCTTCTTCTGCCACATTACTGTCTTCTCCTTCTTATTATGTGCGCGTGCAAATTCAATGACTATATTGAGAATATGGATTAATAGTGGGTAGGAAAAGTATTTCTCAAATTGCTTTTGCGTCTAAAAACCATAAACTACTAAGTAATAGCATACATAATTTTTTTAGTATAAAGGTTGTTATTTTAAGTTTTCCCTTATAGAGATATGATCTAACTGCCTTTATAAACTATAAATGTGCAGAAAATTATGATAAGAAACCATAAGAAAGGGTCGTAGCCATGTATAACCTTGAATCTACATACCAAATCATGCACAAGCATGCAATTATTGTCACCTTGCCTTGGAATATAAAATATCTTGGAAGACTATAAGCGAGCATTTAAATCTTGATAGCTTTTGACTTCAACATATATTTTTCTCAAGTACCATGAAATATACTTCCTCCGTATAAACCGTTTTCAGAAAGATGGATTAACAATGACAAATTATCCATTGTGGCTCACTAGGTTAGCATTTTCTCTTCTATTGACCATCTTACTAATCTGCTTGGTAAATTTATTCGGAACCGGCTGCGAATCATTAAAAGACATGCATAAAAAAGAAAGCTAAAATACAGATATATAGCATACCGATACATCGAAACTTCAAAGTTGCGATGACAATCCAGAGATATTTATTTCTACACACGTGGTGCGCGTGCGTATGCGTCAGGCATCATGGACAAATATTTGAGAACATGGAAAGTATTATTAGTATAAAGTAATTAAAGCTTTTAAACGCGTTGGGTAGATATTTTCTTAGTTGATGCAATCATATCATGAGGACTAAATTTAAGCTATTATACATATGCATATGTATTTTTCTAACCTAATATATCACACACACACACACAGAGAGAAAGAGAGAGAACACCAGTTTGGTAGAGAAATCAGGTAGCAGGATCGTGAAGAAATGGAGTCCATAGTATTGCTCATCATCATCATCCATGATCCTTTTGAAAAAATATTATCAAAAGGATCATGGATGATGATGATGAGCAATGCTATGGACTCCATTTCTTCAGGGTCCTGCTATCTGATTTCTCTACCAAACTGGTGTTCTCTCTCTGTGTGTGTGTGTGTGTGTGTGTGTGATATATTAGGTTAGAAAAATACATATACATATGTATAATAGCTTAAATTTAGTCCTCATGATATGATTGCATCAACTAAGAAAATATCTACCCAACGTGTTTAAAAGCTTTAATTACTTTATACTAATAATACTTTCCATGTTCTCAAATATTTGTCCATGATGCCTGACGCATTCGCACGCGCACCACGTGTGTAGAAATAAATATCTCTGGATTGTCATCGCAAATTTGAAGTTTCGATGTATCGGTATGCTATATATCTGTACTTTAGCTTTCTTTCTTATGCATGTCTTTTAATGATTCGCAGCCGGTTCCGAATAAATTTACCAAGCAGATTAGTAAGATGGTCAATAGAAGAGAAAATGCTAACCTAGTGAGCCACAATGGATAATTTGTCATTGTTAATCCATCTTTCTGAAAACGGTTTATACGGAGGAAGTATATTTCATGGTACTTGAGAAAAATATATGTTGAAGTCAAAAGCTATCAAGATTTAAATGCTCGCTTATAGTCTTCCAAGATATTTTATATTCCAAGGCAAGGTGACAATAATTGCATGCTTGTGCATGATTTGGTATGTAGATTCAAGGTTATGCATGGCTATGACCCTTTCTTATGGTTTCTTATCATAATTTTCTGCACACTTATAGTTTATAAAGGCAGTTAGATCATATCTCTATAAGGGAAAACTTAAAATAACAACCTTTATACTAAAAAAATTATGTATGCTATTACTTAGTAGTTTATGGTTTTTAGACGCAAAAGCCATTTGAGAAATACTTTTCCTACCCATTATTAATCCATATTCTCAATATAGTCATTGGATTTGCACGCGCACATAATAAGAAGGAGAAGACAGTAATGTGGCAGAAGAAGAAGGAGAAGACAGTAATGTGGCAGAAGAAGAAGAAAATAGCATTCCTTGTTCTCTGTTTCAGCATCAATCTTCTGATATGAACTAATGATGGCTTTCACATAGGCTTTTCCCTTTAGAGACTTCTTAGTGTCCAATGGAAAGCATACATCAGATTTGTGCAGGTCAGGTTCTTCTATGACTTTCAAGAGTCTCAACTGATTCTGTAAATTATACCCTTGTTGGGTGATACTTTTATCACTTCTCACTGCAGGTGCGCTCTCTAATATCCATTTTGAATATCTTGATATTTTGAATGTAAAGATATTCAAAATGGATATTAGAGAGCGCACCTGCAGTGAGAAGTGATAAAAGTATCACCCAACAAGGGTGTAATTTACAGAATCAGTTGAGACTCTTGAAAGTCATAGAAGAACCCGACCTGCACAAATCTGATGTATGCTTTCCATTGGACACTAAGAAGTCTCTAAAGGAGAAAATCCGTGTATATGCTTTGTGTGTGCGTTTGTCGTTGAAAAGAATAAATTATCGATAATTAAAGTTAGATTTGAGGATACCCATGTATGAGTTGTATTCTATATATGTGTGTTTCGATTTATGATTTCGCTTAAGTGTAGGGTTGTTTTTACTTAAAGAAGTATCACCATCTACTATATATAAAAAAATGTAGCAAACTAGGACTAGAACTCATTTAACATTATCAACTAGTGAGATTTCAATGTCGAAAACTCCCTAAAGAGGAAAATCACTAAAAGGAAAAGACTCTTTGAACAAAACGCATCCACTAGCAATAATATAGAACTGAGACTCGATCAAGATTCTCTGGACTAAAAAATTCCAAGGAATTGCTATTTGAATTACGTTAATTTGGAACACGATCGTTGTAAGTTGTACTTTTCCCGACTTGTGTCATGCCCATGAGCACACAAACTTCTCCCCAATCACAAATCCCAGTCCAGATTGGTATTCAAAATTTATTTAATTAGTTTATGATCCACATCATTGATTCATTGCTTGAGGCATCAATGTAGGCACAAATATCACTGAAGCAGCCTAAATCACCATATGAACCGGTTATCGGTTTCAATTCCACCAGAATTAGAATTTCATCCGAACAACTTTCACACAGTAATCGGAACCTGGTCAACAAATTTGTCATGCCCGTTGTGGTTTTACTTATGTACAGTACTTCCACAAAATACGTGCTGTCATTTCTAAATGGAAGTTTCTCAGAGCCACCATAGTAGCAGAAGATGGAATTGTTTATCGCAACTAGATTATGCTAAGCCTCGGATAGATTAGGCAAACATGATCTTGAAGAATATAATTAGCAGAGGAAAAATATAATAAAACAAAACAAAGCGTAGCAAATAAGAAAAAATAAAATAAAGATATAGAAAATAAAACATTGGGCTTAGGATTTGTAAGTTAGAAGTACAAAATGAAAACAAGTAGTACCTTTCTAACTACGGCATAGTCTACAAGAGACAAGTTAAGCTCCACATCTGACTCAGCCTGATATGAATGTACAACCTACAGAACTGGGCTTGGACATGCTTCAATTCTTGGCCGCTCTGATACCATTTGTTTATCAAACATAGAGATGTGCAAACATTGTTGGCAAATTACTCGGCAGAACTTAACTTGCATTTATTTCTAATGCCTGCAAAAAGCAGCCTTAGTTTTAGGCTAAACAGAAAAGTGGTTTGTTTGATTACCTCAGCTTCAAGCTGGTCAAGGATTTGTAAGATTCTCTGATGGTAAGTCTGTTCTGATTCAGCCTTAACTGCACAAAGTGCAACAATACAAGTCAAATATGATAACCATGACATGCTAATTCAATGCAGGTAACATAACTAGTAAATGGTGAATTAAGTACCATTGCAAATGGATGCGTTTTGTTGAATCAATATGATCCTGAGACTCGATCAAGATTCTCTGGACTAAAAAATTCCAAGGAATTGCTATTTGAATTACGTTAATTTGGAACACGTTTGTATGATTGAAGCTAAGAAACAAATATATTTCCATATTATATCAGGCATTGTTTTATCAAAAATAATTTTATCGCATACCTAGCTATGTGCTGAAGTAGGCTATATATCTCAACAGAGAGAGAAATTTATAACCAACATGCCACGAATATTGAGATTGTATATATATATATATATATATATATATATATATATATATATATATATATATATATATAAGTAGACATTTGAATCTAGACAAATAGAAAACAAAACTTTATTGCTCCCTTGTCTCTTATCAAAATCATTAGAAATGTTCATTTTTTCGGGGCTCAAAATTTCCTTCACAAGCTTTAAAAGAAACCTAGAAAAATTCTCACCCCCTGCCGCAACCCCCTGCCCCAACCCTAACCCTAACCCTAACCCCAACCCGAGCCCCGGCCAGTACCCCAACCCCAACCACAGCCCTAGCCGCAGCCCGAGCCCGAGCCCCAATCCCAACCATATATGAAAAACAACCTATGTTCGGTCTTTGAGCATATATGCAAACGAGGCTATGCACAGGAGGCCGCGGTGGGAGACCCACTCGTGCTTAGTTTTTGAGCACGAGTCCTTTAGAACGTTTGCGTTTGGTTTTTATATTTCAAAACGCTCAAATTAATTCTGAACTGGGCATTGATTAATTTTTCAAATTCAATTCTTTTTAATGTCATTTTCACTCCATTCGCTCTTCAATTGCTTCTTCGTCCTCCAATTCCACAAAATTCTGCAGCCATCTCCATCAAAACTGACTAGTATTATCATCAACAGCCCCACCCCAGCAGCACCCTAGCAGCAACCCTAAGGCAAACCCTAACCCCAGCAGCACCCCAGCTAGCTAAACCCCAACACCAACCCTAAGGCAAACCCTAACCCCAGCCCTACCCCAGCAGCAGCCGAACCCCAACCCTAACCCTACCCCGACCCCGACCCCGACCGCGACCACGACCCCTGCCCAACCCCAACTCGAGCGCGCAACCCCAGACCCAACCATGAACCCTAAGCACAAAATAATCCAAAAATTCTTTAATTTAGCTCGAGATTTCCTCACCTGAACGGCTGCTGCTGGGGCGGTGGTGACGGCCTGAACTGCGGTGGCGACGGCCTGAACTGCGGTGGCGACGAGAACTGCGGTGGCGACGAAACCGGCGGTGGCGACGAGGAGAACGACGGTGGCGACGACCGCGAGGCAATTTGGTGGTTTTTTTCGCGCGCGATCGAGAGAGAGAGAGAAATTGGGCGTAGGCGATCGATCTGGGTTTTTGTTAAATCGATATTTACTTGCCCCTACGGATATACCCGTAGGTCCTTTGTTTGCGGCTCCGTAGGGAAAAACACCAAATTAAGAATTAATATTTTTATTCTTGGACGTCTGTGCCCGTAGGGGCGACCACTTAGCCCTACGGATTAATCCGTAGGGCCAAGTTAAATCTGCCCCTACGGATTCCAATATCCGTAGGGGCAACCCCCTATTTTACTAGTGATACATGCATGCATACATCCAAAATAAACAATATAGGATTTGTAGTGAGAAGCTAATGATAAATCAACACTTGATTCACCAATCCGGTCATATCACATACGACCCGACCATTAGCAAGCCGCCCAATTAATATACGGTATCCTATACACGCATTTTAATCGGGTCCAAGCGCATATCACATACGCGCACCACAACGTTTCGCCTGGACTAGGTAACTCCTATGTGGGACTCTAAGACTCGTCAATACGCCGGCAGTGGGTGATGATCACATCAAGCACCCCCAAGCCGCAAGCGGTCAGCTAAACATAACGGCCACCCAGGTATTGAGCGATCAGAAAAAAACAAGCGAACCTGTTACAACTCCCGTCGAGCCATCCGGCAACACTACCGTACAGTCCGGTCTCTTCGTCAGATATGCCGCATATCGAGTTTAGGGATGGTCACGTCGACCCTAATGACTCAATAAGTCGTGCCGTTGAATGGTTTATAACAGTTCGAGAAACTGCTGATAACACTTATCAGTAAATCTCATCAGCCCTGGCCAGGGACTTTCTGATATAACCAGTCGGGCACAGCACAGCATCAACTCCCTATATCGGGAGAGACGAAACCCCTCCTATCGCTCATCGCCTTCGTGTGTCTCGGGACTGTACCCAACGGCCTCCTGTTTGCACGACTCAGTAGAGCCGTGGTAGGGTGGCAATCAAAGTACAGTGGGAGAACACATAAGACTCCATGACGATCTCGGGTCTACAGACTAACCTGTACCAGTGTCACCTGAGAACTGCTATTCGACGATAGATATAATTCCATATAGGAGTTCTCGGTGAGTCCGTCCAGTGTACCCAGTCAGCACTGAGCACCCGTATATGATCTTGATGTCAAACATCGATGAATGTGGGAACATCCATCGCCCATCGTATGGGTCTAGTATCATATACGCTAGTCTACACTGGCATATCAATGCCCCGTCTCGATATACCTACGACTAGGGACTTTCTAGGATATGCTTATAGACTACAGATGTCCCACTAGTATGATCTCCATCATAGTCAGAGGAGTCAAGCCAATATCCTCAGGGCTTTATCAGCATGTATGAATGAATAAAAGCATGATCAAATCAACATGTCAGATAAAGTAGAACCAGATAGAATACTATCATGTCGAGAAAGAATGCATACTGAATATATATATATATATATATATATATATATATATATATATATATATACATGTATAGATACATCCACTATCACATAATGGCCTCTAGGGCATACATATATCCAACAATCTCCCACTTGCACTAAGGCCAGTTATTGGCGTATCTCATATCCAACATCTCAAAAAGTCGCTCATGCTGCGGCTGAGAGAGGGCCTTGGTGAATGGATCCGCGGCGTTATTCTTTGTGTCTACCCTCCTAATCTCGATCTCGCGGCGAGCTACAATCTTCCGGATCAAATGAAAACGCCTCAGGATGTGTCTGGACCGCTGATGGGATCTGGGCTCCTTGGCTAAAGCCATAGCCCCATTATTGTCACAATACAAAGGTATTGGATCAATAATGGTTGGAACTACTCCTAGCTCCGAGACGAACTTCTTCATCCAGACGGCTTCCTTGGCGGCATCATTTGCAGCAATGTACTCAGCTTCCATCGTAGAGTCTGCAACGGTATCTTGTTTGGAACTCTTCCAACTCACCGCCCCTCCATTGAGGGTAAATACAAACCCAGAGATAGATTTGCTGTCGTCCTTATCGCTCTGGAAGCTCGAATCGGTAAAGGCCTCCATTTGGAGATCTCCATTACCATACACCAAGAACAATTCTTTAGTCCTTCGCAAGTACTTAAGAATGTTCTTCACAGCTGTCCAGTGATTCTCCCCTGGGTTGGATTGATACCTGCTTACAACACTAAGTGCATAAGCTACATCTGGGCGTGTACATAACATCGCATACATTATAGATCCTACTGTCGAAGCATAGGGTATAATACTCATGCGAGCTCTCTCTTCATCGGTCTTTGGACAAGAATCCTTGGAGAGAGTGACCCCATGGCAAGCAGGTAAGGTACCCCGCTTGGAGTCTTCCATACTAAACCTTTTTAGGATGGTGTCAATGTACCTGGTTTGGGACAATCCCAATAATCTTTTGGATCTATCCCTATAGATCCTTATGCCCAGGATGTATGTGGCATCACCCAGGTCCTTCATGGAGAACCTCAGTGATAAGAAAGATTTGACCGACTGTAGCATAGGAATATCATTTCCTATCAGAAGAATGTCATCCACGTACAATACGAGGAATGTGACAGCTCTTCCTACAGCCTTCTTATAAACACAAGGTTCATCTGGATTTTTGATGAAATCAAACTCTTTGATGACATCATCGAAACAGATGTTCCAACTCCGTGATGCCTGCTTTAACCCATATATGGATTTAAGCAATTTACATGCTTTCCCGCTGCTCCCACTGTCAATGAAACCCTCTGGCTGATCCATATAAACGCATTCTTCTAAATTTCCATTCAGAAATGCGGTTTTAACGTCCATCTGCCAGATTTCATAGTCGTAGTGAGCAGCAATAGCAAGTAGGATCCGAATGGATTTAAGCATGGCTACGGGAGAAAATGTCTCGTCATAGTCCAAACCTGGTCTTTGACGAAAACCCTTCGCCACAAGTCTTGCCTTATAGGTCTCCACCTGCCCATCTACACCAATCTTTCTTTTAAAGATCCATTTGCACCCCACAGGTTTCACCCCAGGGGGTACAACGTCCAAAGTCCATACTTTGTTGGTGTACATAGACTCCATTTCGGATCTCATGGCATCCAGCCACTTCACAGAGTCTTTACTCGTGATAGCTTGCTGAAAACTGGTAGGATCATCATCATCCATGATGCAATCTTCTCCGTTACCATCAATGAGGAAACCATAGTACCTCTCCGGTGGGCGAGAAGTCCTACCAGACCTACTGAGTGGCCGAGGTTCTTCAGTTTCTGTTGCAACAGCTGGTTCAACCAAATCGTCATTTGTAGCTTGTGTCTCTAGAACCTCTTCTAGATCTACCACCTCGCCATTATCTTTATCTGTGAAAAACTCTTTTTCCAAGAATGTGGCATACTGAGAAACAAACACTTTCTGTTCCTCTTTGTGGTAGAATAGATATCCATAAGAATTCTTTGGATATCCCACAAAGTTACATAAGACTGACCGTGTCTCGAGTTTGTCCGGATTCTGCTTTTTAACATAGGCCGGGCAACCCCAAATCTTAATTCTCTTAAGAGATGGTCTCTTCCCATGCCATATCTCATATGGTGTGGTAGACACGGCTTTGGTTGGAACCCTATTTAGTAGAAACGCTGCAGTCTCCAATGCATGCCCCCAAAACGAGACGGGTAACTCAGCGTTACTCATCATGGACCGGACCATATCTAATAGGGTCCTATTCCTTCGTTCTGACACACCGTTGTGCTGTGGTGTGTAAGGAGGAGTGAGCTAAGAGAGAATCCCATTCTCTTTCAAGAAGTTTGCAAATTCTGTACTGAGATACTCACCACCTCGATCTGATCGAAGTATCTTGATACTCAAGCCGGTTTGTTTTTCTACTTCTTGTTTATATTCAATGAATTTCTCAAAAGTTTCGGACTTGTGTTTTAATAAAAATACATGACCGAATCTTGAGAAATCATCAGTGAATGTAATAAAGTATGAAAAACCGCCTCTAGCCTGTGTAGACATAGGCCCACATACATCACTATGTATGAGGCCCAGGAGCTGAGTAGCTCTTTCTCCGTGTCCGGTAAAGGGAGTTTTGGTCATTTTACCCTTGATACAAGACTGGCAAGTCGCATAAGATTTATATTCAAAAGAATTTAAATATCCATCTTTGTGTAACTTGTTTAGTCTTGTTTCGTTAATATGACCAAGTCTACAGTGCCAAAGAAAAGCTTCATTTAATTCTGAAAGTTTTCTTTTATTAGTGTGTTGTATACTGAAAACTGTGTGTTGATTTAGGACATATATTCCGTTGTTAAGCGTACCATACCCAACCAACATTTGATTCAGGTTAATGTTCATAACATTGTTCTGCAATACAAAATTATACCCTTCATTGTCCAACAAAGAAACGGATATTATATTACATAGCATACTTGGTACAAAATAATATGGATTTAAAACCAAAATACATCCAGATGGCAACCCCAAGTGATACTCTCCCACTGCGACTGTATGTACATTGGAACCATTTCCAACGCAGAGAGTATGGTCACCTGTCCTCAAAACCTTGCTATTTCTCAGCCCCTGCATAGAATTGCAAATGTAAGAACCTGAACCAGTATCCAATACCCAGGAAGCAGAGTTTATAGAAAAACAGTTTTCAGTCACAAACGCACCTGAAGCAGAAGCATCACCATGCTTCTTCTTGAGACTTAAGTACTCCGTGCAATTGCGCTTCCAATGTCCTGTCTTGTGGCAGTGAAAACATTCGCCCTTCCCCGAGTCTCCAGCCTTGGACTTTCCCTTTCCCTTCACCTTTTTAACTCCGCCTTTAGGATTAGTGGGTTTCTTCTTTTTCTTTCCCTTGGCCTTGGCTTTCGGGCGAGAAGAGGAAGACTGTCCAATAGTCATAACGGGAGTTTTTGCTAACTTCATAGTGCTCTCTGCACTCCTTAACATATTAAGGAGTTCAGGGAGGTCCTTCTCCATGCCATGCATGTTGAAGTTCACTATGAACTGAGCAAAGATGGAGGGGAGGGACTGCAGAATAATATCTATATATTGTTCATTGTCCATCGTCCATCCAAGGTCCTCAAGCTCTTCTATAAGAGCTATCATCTTCAGAACATGGTCTCCTACTGGTGTGCCAGGGGCCATTCGCATCTGAAACAATTTCTTTGATGCTTCGTATCGTAATACGCGGGATTGCTCCCCATACAACTCCTTTGTATGGAGCAATATACCGTGAATGTCCATGTCCTCGTGCTGCTTTTGATGTGTGTTATCCATCGATGCAAGCGCGAGGCATGTGGCCGTGGCACAGTCAGCGTCCCATGTCTTGCGGACTTCAATGTCCGCAACTGAGGATTTTGGACCAGGGATGGGCGGGGCTGAAGCCGTGAGGACATATGATACTTTATCATAAGTCAAGGCGATTTTCAGATTTCTCAGCCAGTCTTTATAGTTGGTCCCATTCAGTTTGTTTTTATCTAGTAAAAGCTTGAGTCCAGTCATGGGTATCTGCCATTAAGAGAGAGAAAAGAATACACTCAGCGAAAGCTTTTGCATAGATCAGATTGGTTATTATCTTGTCTAATCGATGTTTCCCACTGCTTTTATCGAGTTTTTCTTTCAAACCTTAAAAAGAAAAACTAGCCAGGATTAATTACAGTCTACAACTTCGCTAACCGTTCAGCCATGCCAGTGTCGGTACTTGAGGGAGGTTCCCCGTGCTTTCGCACGGACCTAATTAGAGTAAACCTCGTTTTCCCAGAGGCGGAGCCCCGTTAACACCTTTCTAGACACTTAATGAGTTAGCTAATTGTAAATTGTAAAACTCTCCTAGGAGCAACTATTGCCCACAGTGGGATCGGGATCCAACCATCATATGGAAGGTATGCAATCTCATTGCAAATTTCAACTATTGAAATTCCCGATGTGGTTTTTACCCCTGGCACTTACGACCTTAACTAAGGTCAACAAATCATAAGCACCAGTCAAGTTCTACCCGTATTTCTTGATTAATTTGACCCACTCATATGACCCTTAACTAAGGTCAACAAAGTCATAAGAATGTCCTAATTAATCTGCATCATATGCAATGTAGGAAGACATCACTTAGCTACCGTACACTACGCCTTAACTATAGTCAACAAACGTAGCACGAATACTAAGTACTCTACTTCCTAAAATGACGGAGGGTTGCGGATGATTTTTAAGAAAATCTTTAACGCTTTGAACTTGATATCGTTGTAGAATCAAATGGTTTTCAAAAGGAGTGGCCTAAGCTCCGCAGTTTTGAAATATAGCTTTTTCATAAAAAGCCGAGTGGTTTTTCAAATCTGATTCTACAACATCTTTTTAGGTTTATTTTCTTTACATTAATCATATTAATGTAATCCCATCATTTAAGTCCTTAAGCCAATCACAGAAAAGAAACGAAAATAACACGTACGCTTATGCCATCCGCATTCGCCGCAATGTTCCGTTATGCACCGTTAGATTACTTAACTAACGGCATACCGGAACGGGACTAGCGCGGGTGTAAAACATAAGCAACGTCTACTATATATCATATATATAATATGTCATTCGTCTCAGATATCACAGAACACAGGCAGCAGAAATATAGATATAACGTGGGATATACTAGGACGTCCGTATTTAGTATTTAGCCAGAATAGAAAATACGGATTCCACAGTCGCGATGAATAGCCAAGCCCACACCCTGGACCCCTACGAGAGCGGCAAGTGACCCTACCAATTCTGGAGTTTAGGAGACCCGGTCTCGACTCCTCGAGATGGCCTCCCACTGAACCCCAGAACCCGGTCACCTGTGCTCCCCTCCTTGGGTCCATCCTAATGCGGAAAAGTAAATAATATACAACACTGGTGACACAACCTCAACCCGGAAGTGCCCCAAATAAAAGAATATTACATTACATTTGAATTTACATGAATGAAAATATAAAACTCTCATCTCACATAAAACCCCCCGGCTATTCAATCGCGACAATCCTGCACATCATATCTCAGCAACACATAATATCTCATATCACCAACGTAAGTAAGTATGCATACCCCAATTGTCGTTGATGTATAGCAACGAAACCGGCGATATCGTACATACTACACTTACGGTCACAGAAAAGAAAGTGTAAAACTGCAATATCTGGAATCCACATTCGCTTTAGACATCACAAATGCGAAATATCACATATTCCGTATTTCATGTTTAGTAATATGAATTCCACACATTGCATCAAATTCCGGATAAACAGACAGTATTAAAGTTTTCGAACAATCGATCAAATACTCAAGATTCACTAAAGCTCAACACTTGAGCAGAGTTCAAAAAACCGGAGTGTGACACAGTAGTAGCGGTCCAGCCGTAGAAGGGTCAAGCCAACGCCTCACATGTGGCACGCCGTACTGCCCCAAACCCTAAGGTTCGAAGGGCAGTTCAAGACGGTCACATAATCGAGTTAAGGTTTGTTGTCTTCTAGAGGGACCACCACAAAACTTGCACGTATATCCAATATTTTCAAACTCCGTGAAAAGTGAGTAAATGATAGTTGTTCGAACACTTCAATACTTTCTAGTTTACCCGGAAAAGGAAACGAAATGAAAATTCTGATCGAAACGACGAGTCCAAAACCATCTCCAGAATTTTCAACAGTAGATTCAGATTAAACATACTCAAAATATACTATAGCAGGTAAGGAAAAACACTGTGCAAAATATAGTGTGAGATCCCCTTGTATGGCCGCGGATCCGCGGCCTAAGCTTGCTTGAGCCGCGGTTCCGCGGCCAAAAGTACTGTTCAAGGGCACGAATTCTCCAGTTTGTCTTATATTTACCTGCTCTATTTTTTGAGTATTTTTAATTCTGAAAAATGTCAGTTTTTAAAAAATTTCCAGAGAGTGTCCCGTAATTCCGTATTTTGTTTCGATCGGAGTTTTTACTTCGCTAAAGCATCGCCTAATGTTCTAGGTCGGCTCTGATACCATTGTTAGGTTTGTCTAGCACCCTATAATGAGTTTTGAAGCATCACATGTCTCAAAGTATGTATTTTGATGGTGCTAAACAAACACGCAAAGGAATCGATCCTAGAAAATTAGGGTTACTAAACTTTAAGCTAATAAAAATAAGGGTTTCGAGACTACAACCTTTGTAGCTCCCCTTTTGCTTGACTCCTTAGACTCTTGGGTGTTGGAAGAAGGTCCACTTGTAGTCCTCTCACGTCCACGACGATCCACCCGGAGTTTCCCGTCCAAGCTAGCAACTTTGGAAAAACCAAGAGAACACTCTAATCAAGTTGGCTAAACTTGAGTAGAATGATGTTGTGGCTAAAGATCTCACTTCAAAATCCTATTTTTATGAGTATTTTGCTCTCTTGAAAGAACTAGAGAGCAAAGCATCAAGGTTGATGAAGATGGTGGTCTTTTGTGAAGAAGAGAATAATAGAACCATTGAAAGAGAAAAGAAAAATAAGCATATATATATTTTTTCTTTCTCATACCCAACCATGGTTAGATCTAACGATATTATTGGATTTAAGTTAAAAGCACAAAAAGAAAATAAATCATGGGTTAAAGGTTAGGTGAGCATGGTAAGGTTAAGAAGAGTGTAGAAACCCTTAATGATTTAACCCATTTTCATTTCCTTTTTGCTTTAATTTAAAAACAATAATAATCCAAAAAAAATAACCATGGTGTGATTCTTATATTGCCACTATTCTCATTGTATAAGCAACCATGATAAAATGATGTATGTATGCATGTGTGCATGCACATCCATATGTGCATGAACAAGAATGAATGCATACATGCATGCATACATCCAAAATAAACAAGGTAGGATTTGTAGTGAGAAGCTAATGATAAATCAACACTTGATTCACCAATCCGGTCATATCACATACGACCCGACCATTAGCAAGCCGCCCAATTAATATACGGTATCCTATACACGCATTTTAATCGGGTCCAAGCGCATATCACATACGCGCACCACAACGTTTCGCCTGGACTAGGTAACTCCTATGTGGGACTCTAAGACTCGTCAATACGCCGGCAGTGGGTGATGATCACATCAAGCACCCCCAAGCCGCAAGCGGTCAGCTAAACGTAACGGCCACCCGGGTATTGAGCGATCAGAAGAAAACAAGCGAACCTGTTACAACTCCCGTCGAGCCATCCGGCAACACTACCGTACAGTCCGGTCTCTTCGTCAGATATGCCGCATATCGAGTCTAGGGATGGTCACGTCGACCCTAATGACTCAATAAGTCATGCCGTTGAATGGTCTATAACAGTTCGAGAAACTGCTGATAACACTTATCAGTAAATCTCATCAGCCCTGGCCAGAGACTTTCTGATATAACCAGTCGGGCACAGCACAGCATCAACTCCCTATATCGGGAGAGACGAAACCCCTCCTATCGCTCATCGCCTTCGTGTGTCTCGGGACTGTACCCAACGGCCGCCTGTTTGCACGACTCAGTAGAGCCGTGGTAGGGTGGCAATCAAAGTACAGTGGGAGAACACACAAGACTCCATGACGATCTCGGGTCTACAGACTAACCTGTACCAGTGTCACCTGAGAACTTCTATTCGACGATAGATATAATTCCATATAGGAGTTCTCGGTGAGTCCGTCCAGTGTACCCAGTCAGCACTGAGCACCCGTATATGATCTTGATGTCAAACATCGATGAATGTGGGAACATCCATCGCCCATCGTATGGGTCTAGTATCATATACGCTAGTCTACACTGGTATATCAATGCCCCGTCTCGATATACCTACGACTAGGAACTTTCTAGGATATGCTTATAGACTACAGATGTCCCACTAGTATGATCTCCATCATAGTCAGAATAGTCAAGCCAATATCCTCTTGGCTTTATCAGCATGTATGAATGAATAAAAGCATGATCAAATCAACATGTCAGATAAAGTAGAACAAGATAGCATACTATCATGTCGAGCAAGAATGCATACTGAATATATATATATATACATGTATAGATACATCCACTATCACATAATGGCCTCTAGGGCATACATATATCCAACACCGAGAACGTGCGATAACCTGCACCATCCCGATCGGGTTTCCTAAATTGAGTTGTAGAGGCTTATTTGCAAGTAATTAATTAAAACAATTTAAAGAATACGGGTTTTGATAGTTTAAGGTATTTTAATATAAATTGTGTTTTGTCCCACAAAAATTGTTATAGAAGCCATCGTGCTATGTCAAGATGAGTGTTGTGATAAGGTAGGTCATTACCTCATGAGTTTTCTAAAGGTAAGATGAGCAAAATGATAAAATAATATCGTATGTAAACTTGATGGTATTTTACCGTAAAAATGAAATAAAAATTGCAATACATTTTATTTTAAATTGAAACTAGTTGTAGATGTTGTTTTATGTTTATTAAACAAGATATAAAGAGATGGTTATTATGTGGTTAAGAAAAATTGATTTTTTAAGGAAATTAGAATCGGAAGTCGGATTAACTCCGCTTCCGACGAGTTTTGAAAAGAAAAGTCTTTTTAATAGAAAGAGAGGAGGGAAGAGGGGACTTACTGATTTGGAGAAGAGAAGGGAGGTAGAGAGAACTTTTGAAAGCGGCGTGGGGTCGCGTCGTCGCCGGATTTGTCCCAAATTGTCCCCGGAACTTGAATTTGAGCTAACTCCACTTGTACAACTTTTGGACTTAGGAATTTTTAGAGAGTTTTGGCAGAAGAATTCTGAATGAGGAGGGTTATGATGTAGTGTGGTTTTTATAGAAGAAATTAGGGTTTAGGGTATTGAAATGAGAATTAAAAATGCATTAAAATTTGGTTTTAAGGCTCAGTTTAATTCTCTGGAAATGTGTAGGGAAATCAAACAGAAGAGGAGTAGTGGAGGGAAGCCAAGGGGATAGGGGTGAAAATTTGGGAGCATTTTCCACGGGGGGGGGGGGGCGGCGGCGCCGACCCCATGGCGAATCTCGCCGATCCAAGTAAGAGGGTGGGGTTCTAAATCTCGGCCACGTGTCAGGGTCTGTATAAATACTATTTTGTACATGTTTGATTTTTCAGTGACTTTTCATTTTACGTGTATTGCACGTGCAAACTTTTGAGCTTCTAAAAGTTTAAAAGAAAAAAATCAATAAAAATAATATGTGGCTAGGAGGATTTGAACACATGGGCTATGTCACAGCAGCGCAGGGCTTTACCAACGAGCTTCAAGTGATTTCTTGTTGTTCTAAAGCAATTTAAATTTATAACTTATGCTCAGGATAAAATACTCCTTTCTTTATTTTGAAAATTTTTGTACAGAAACTTCAGGGTTATTACATTCTACCCTCCTTATAAAAATTTCGTCCTCAAAATTTATAGAAGTAAAGTGTAACAGATTCAAGAAAAGTTTGATAGTGGTGATGGTGATAGAACTATTGATGGTGCATGAAAAATATTTGGAAGAACGAAAGAATGCAAAAGTTTTGGAAAGATTGAAAAAGATGTAAGGGAATTACCAGTGTTACCTTGGTCGATAGCCTCGGCTTCTACGGCCGCTAATGTATAAGTCTGACGCCGGGGTACAATCCTCCTAGCTGGAGGCACATTCCTCTATCTTTGGGGCATGTTTCTCTGCCCTCGAGGCATGTTCCTCATTGCCTGATGGAATTGGAGAAAAGGCTGTGCAGGAGGTCCACGTAGAGGTGGAGCTGGGAGAGAAAGACGAGATGCAGGAGCCTGGATAGCTGGCCGCTACGGATAAGTGATGTGAGTTGGAACTGGGTTGCATCTATAAGGACATGTTCCAATTCCATGAGTGGATGCACCATAAACTAAGCACATGCCTTTTGCGCACGTACAGTCCTTCCACAGGTGTCCATCTCTCTTGCAGTAGAAGCAAAAATATAGACTTGGCCGGTTATTTGTTGCTTTCGGTCTCCTGGGATCAAAAGTTGGTATCGAAGAGTCTCCTCCTGCCATCTGAGTGGCAGGGCGCTTCACTCCGGCAGATTGGGGTCTGCCCTTCATCTTTACTACTGCCTCATATCAACGGGCAGCTTTCAGAGCCAGTTCGTAGGTTGGAAAATCCCTTGTACCTAAGGCAACTTGGATCTCCGGATCTAACCCTTGCTGAAATCGTCTAGACCTGATCTCAGCAGTCGGAATCAAGGGTGCCGCAAACCCGCTTGACATAGTAAACTCGGCATCATACTCATCCACTGATTTGCTCCACATAGAGCCTTACTGTAGGTGGATGAATTGCTGCTCCATGACGAATCGGGCAGTCTCCGAAAAAAAATTCGCGTCGAACATCTCGCGAATAGTCCTCCATTCGATTGATTGGTCAAGACGGCTTTCTTCCGCCTTCCACCAAACTCTGGTATTATCTGTGAGTTGCATCTTCGCAACTCTAACCCAGGCAATCTCTAGCACCTGTGCTGCTGCCAGATCGTCTTCGATACTCTGAGCCCATTCTTCAGCTTCCAAGGGGCTCTCTTTCCCAGAAAATTGCTTCGGGTGCAATGCCCGGAATTGCTTCACTCCGGGTGCTTCCGCTTCCGGGCATTTCAATAAGATAGTAGTCTGCTGCTGTTGTCCTTCCATTAGGATTATAATTGCCTCGAGCGGTACCGTCTGCTCGTTAATCAGAGCTACAACGGTAGGCATAAGTGGAAGAGGTGGTGGTATGTTGTTGAAATTTGTGCTGGTATTGTTTGGAGAATCCATAACCTTCAAAGAAAAAATAGGGTTAGGATAGATCCAAAGAATATGAAATTGTAAGATTCAAGAAATATGAAATGTAAAGAATGTTTTTAGTTGTTGATTCTTATGTTATATTGCTTAGAACTTCATGCAGAATTGATCTACATGTCCATACAGAACTGACTTGCATGGTAGGGTTCCATGCAGAACTGAACTGTATGGGCCGCCAACAAAACCTGTCACGCCCCGCTTCCCAGTATACAGTAAGGAGACGCGATGAGGCCCGCTATGTATTTACTCAGAAGTAAACACACTAAACGTAACTAAGCAATATAATGTAAATATACACAAGAAGACTTGAAAGGTAAATGAACAGCAGTTTTTATTTATTAAACATTTCTTTACAATACAACTGAAAATGTAAATACAAGAATGGAAAGCAATGCCTAAACAATGTCATGAATTAAAAGAAAAGTAAGTACAAGCAACGCCTAATGGTCGTGCTGCTCAATGATCTGCTCCAAATGCTCCTAGCTGGTCTCGAACTCCTCAGAGTCGGGTCCTCCTGACAACATTCCAAAGAAAAAAGAGAAATAGAAATGTCGTCAGCGAACAATCGCTCGGTAAGTCCCAAAGAGAGATAGAAATAGAATAGACAGATAAGAGGATGTAACTGGTATAATATTTGATTGTTATGCTAACACAGTTGTTTGTAGCTTGGTACAGAATATGCCAGTGTATATGAGAGGAGTCCAACTTACATCGTAGACTATGGTAACCCGTAGTACAAGGCTCCGTCGATAAAACCACGGAACAACGGCAATGGATGTATAGTTACGTCTTTTAATAACCATCTCGTGCCACTTTTAACACATTCCGTTCCAGTCTACCCCTTAAAAACCCCGTAATGTATTATGTATTGAAGTAAATTATAGATGTAAGACTTCCCGAAACCATGATATCAGTAATTCATGTAAACGGAAGGAATATACATGGATAGTGATGTAAATAGAGTATATCCATGGTTCGGTTCGGTCAAGTCATGTTCATATTGATATAGATTGAATTCTGGTATAAATGGATTCATGTTGAATTGGAGTTGTACTTGAATTGTATTCAAGGATGGATTGATTTATTGATTTCAGATTAGACTGAGACTCTGTCTGAGTCAGACACTTTAAAACGAATTGAAATCCTGAATTATTTTTGATGTTATCGGAAACTGCTGCATATGGACGGCAGGATTTTTGTCTTTTTCCAAGACAATTACTGTATTGATAACACTGTTTTAAGTTTGTCTAGCTTAAATAGGTAAGCACTCATATTCTCCGGTTCCCTGAGGCTCAGAAGAACCGGTCCCTCTTAAACCTATATTTACTAGGATCTTTATTGTAAATTATTATAACTTGAGGGGGTTTTATTAAAAATAGTTTTGATATATTTTCAAAATAAACCTCAAGTATTTAATTATCATCTTTAGGGTTATCATAGATGTAATTTTTAAGAGTGATGAGATAGTCTAGTGGATAAAAATCTAATTTTGAATAGTATATAGTATTTTCTTATAATTTGACTTGTATTGATGTGATGGTATTTTCATGATCTTTAGTGATTCTTTTCTTTTGATTAGAAAACATGGAATATATATTATATTTAAAACAGACATTTTGATAATATTTATATATATATAATTATAAAAATAGAATTTATTTATTAAATAGAAATCACGTTTTCTTAAAAATTGTAATAAAAATTCCATCGAGATCGAATGGTCCGTGAGGAGGTCTGCATCTCGCTCTACTAGTCCCGAGGACATGCGATAACCTGCACCATCCCAATCGGGTTTCCCAAAATGAGTTGTAGAGGCTTATTTGCAGGGAATTAATTAAAACAATTTAAAGAATACGGGTTTTGATAGTTTAAGGTATTTTAATGTAAATTGTATTTTGTCCCACAAAAATTGTTACAGAAGCCAACGTGCTATGTCAAGATGAGTGTTGTGATGAGATAGGTCATTACCTCATGAGTTTTTGTTAGTTATATGTATGCCCGAGAGGCCATTACTATACATGTGATGTATATTGTAGTGGATGCTTGGACATATATAGGGAGGACTTTCTTGCTCGACATGATAGTATGCTATCTGGTTACTCTTTACCTTAACGTATACACTGATTGTCTCTCTGCTATATGTTGGTAAAGCCCTTAGGATGTGTACTTGACTACCTGGACTATGATGCAGATCATACTAGTGGGGACATGGTAGTCCATAAGTACATCTTTTAAGGTCCCTAGTCGTGGGTGTATCGAGACGGGGCATCGATATACCAGAGTAGACTAGCGTATACCTTCTCGACCCATATAGATGGGCGATGGATGATCCCATATCCATTGTTGTTTGACATCAGAGATGATATACGGGTGCTCAGTAAAGACTGGGTACACTGGACGGACTCGCCGAGAACTCCCAGATGGTATTATACCTTACGTCAGATGGCAGTTCTCTGGTGACACTGGTACAGGTTAGTCTGTAGACCCGAGATCGTCATAGAGTCTTGTGTGATTCCTACTGTGCTTTGATTTCCACCTTACCACGTCTAAGAGGGCGTGCAAAACGGTGGTTTTTGGGTACAGTCCCGAGTCACATGGAGGCAATGAGCGATAGGAGGGGTTTCGTCTCTTCCGGTATTGGGGGTTGATGTTGCGCTATGCTCGATTGGCCATAACAGGGAAGTCCCTGGCCAGGGCTGGTTTAGAGATTTACTGGTAAGTGTTACCAGTAGTTTCTCGACCCGTTATGAGCCTCATATCGGCATGACTTATCAGTTATTGGGGTCTGACGTTTACCACCACTAGACTTGATATGCGACATATCAGACGAGGAGACCGGACTTTACGGTAGTGTCACTGTCAGGCTATATGCAGGAGTTGGAGCAGGCTTGCTTGCTGATCTTCTGATCGCTCAATACCCGGGTAGCCGTTACGTCCAGCTAGTACCGCTGACGGCTTGTGGGTGCTTGATATGATCATCACCTACTGTCGGCGTATTGACGAGTCTTTAGAGTCCTACATAGAGGTTTTACTGGCTCAGGCAAAACGAAATAGGAGCGCATATGTGATATGTTCGGGACCGAGAATAATGTGTGTATGTGATACCGTATTCTATTCTCGCGATGTTTGTGTCGATCAGTTATATGCGATATAACCAAGTTATCGAATCAAGGATTGATTCGATAAGTCGATACATTGAATGTTAGTCGGTTATATGTGATATAACCGGATTATTAAGTCAAGTGTTGATTTAATAATTTAGTGTATAATTGTATATGTAGATATACTAATTTACATTAACTAACATTGGTTCACTTAAGCATTCATTTTTTCTCACTTGTGCACAACTTGATATATATGTGATATATTTATTTGTGTTTACTATTTGTATCATGGTTGTTGATACACTTGACATGTGTGTATAAGACATACACCATTCTAATTTTAGTGGAGGGGTTTTTGTATTTAAAGTAAATCTAAATTGATTGAATTTGTTAAGTGCATGAAGCTTGTAGAAGCTTTTAGTGCTTTGACAAATTCAACTCAATTTGTTTTATTTATGATATTTAGTTAACCCAACCACTATAGTTAGCCATGGTTATGTCTCTTTATGAGTTAGTATATGATACTCACTCACCATGGTTAGATCTCTCTCTCTCTCTCTTGATAAGTTTCATTCTCATTTGAGCTCATCTTCTTCCTCCTCAAAATTTCTTTCTAGGGTTTGAAATAGAGAGAGAATCAAAGTGAGAAAAGAAATTCTAAAGTGTACCCATTTCCTTTCTCACCATCCTCTACTAGACTAGCACTTTAGTTTAGGGTGTTTGCTTCACTAATTCTTTGGTTAGTGAAGTAGAAGCTTGAGTTCGTATTCTCTCGACGTAGATCATCTTCGGCCTCGAAGACTTCAAGCAATTTCGTTGCCTCTTCTCATGGAGCCGTCCAAGAGTCCGGATGTTCGATGATCGCAGCGAAGGGACTACTGCAAGGAGCTTAAGAAGTGAAGGACCGATCTACAAAGGTTGTATTTCGTATTCACTTAGTGTTAAAGAGTTTAACTTGCATGTGTTAACCTAATTTTCTAGCAAAGATCTTGTTTAGAGTTATTCGGCACGGCTAAAATTTTAATCCGGCATGGTTGATGCCTTGTAGATCCTTATTAGAGTGTCTAGTAACCCTACAGTTTTCTAAAGGTAAGATGAGCAAAACGATAAAGTAATATCGTATGTAAACTTGATGGTATTTTACCGTAAAAATGAAATAAAAGTTGCAATACATATTATTTTAAATTGAAACTTGTTGTAAATGTTGTTTTATGTTTATTAAACAAGATATCAAGAGATGGTTAGTATGCGGTTAAGAAAAATTGAGTTTTTAAAGAAATTAGAATCGGAAGTCGGATTAACTCCGCTTCCGACGAGTTTTGAAAAGATAAGTCTTTTTAATAGAAAGAGAGGAAGGGAGAGGGGACTTACTAATTTAGAGAAGAGAGGGGAGGTAGAGGGAACTTTTGAAAGCAGCGTGGGGTTGCGTCGTCGCCAGATTTGTCCCGAATCGTCGCCGAAACTTGACCTTGAGCTAACTTCACATGTACAATTTTTGGACTTAAGAATTTTTAGAGAGTTTTGGCAAAAGAGTTCTGAATGAGGAGGGCTGTTGTGTAGTGTGGTATTTATAGGAGAAATTAGGGTAAGGGTATTGAAATGAGAATTAAAAATGCATTAAAATTTAGTTTTAAGGCTCATTTTAATTCTCTGGAAATGTGCAGGGAAATCAAACAGAAGAGGAGTAGTGGGGGAGGCCAAGGGGTTAGGGGTGAAAATTTGGGAGCATTTGCCACGGAGGAGCCCGGCGGCGCCGGCCCATGGCGAATCTTGCCGGTCCAAGTAAGGGGCTGGGGCTCTGGATCTTGGCCACGTGTCAGGGTCTATATAAATACTATTTTGCACATGTTTGATTTTTCAGCGACTTTTCATTTTACGTGTATTGCACGTGCAAACTTTTGAGCTTCTAAAAGTTTAAAAGAAAAAAAATCAATAAAAATAATATGTTGCTAGGAGGATTTGAACACAGGGGCTATGTCACAGCAGTGCAAGGTTTTACCAATGAGCTACAAGTGCTTTCATGCTGTTCTAAAGCAATTTAAATTTATAACTTGTACACAGGCTAAGGTACTCCTTTCTGTATTTTAAAAAATTCTGTACAGAAAGTTCAGGGTTGTTACAAATGATTTGGATGGAATTTGATTCAAAAGAAATGTTGTTGTTTGAAGCGCATGTCCCCATAATGAAAGAGATAACTCAGTAGTACTCATCATGGAGTGAACCATATCCAAAAGGTTACGATTCCTCTGCTTCGATACACCATTGTATTGTGGTGTATATGGAGGAGTAAGCTGAGAGAGAATTCCATTCTCTTTTAGGTAGTCGAGGAATTTTGTGCTTAAATACCCCCCTCCTCTATCAGATCGGAGGATCTTGATATTTTTGCCAGTCTGGTTCTCTACTTTGTTTCTGTATTCTTTGAATTTCTCAAAAGTTTCAGATTTGTTTCAAAAGATACACATATTCGACTCTAATATGATGAAGTTTGAGACCCTTTACATGTATAGACATTGGACCACACATATCGTTGTATATGAGTCTCAGGAGCTCTGTATCTCTTTCTCCGTATCCAGTGAATGGAGATTTGGTCATCTTACCTTTGAGACAAGATTGGCAAGTTTCATAAGATGTAAATTTCAACAGATCTAAATATTCATCCTTATGCAATTTAGCTAATCTTTTCTCATTGATATGACCAAGTCTACAATGCCACAAGTAGGTTTCATTCGTATCTGAACTCTTCCTCTTGCGTGTGTTTTGTATATTAAGAAATGTATTTTGATTTAGAAGATATATACCATTATACAGTATACCTTCTGCAACCAATACCTGTTTGAGGTAAATGTTCATGATATTTCTATCTAGAACAAAGTTATATCCTTCTTTATTAAGTAAAGAAAATGATATGATGTTGCAAAGTATAGAAGATACATAGTAGCAGTTGTTCAAAATCATAGTATTGCCTTTTGGCAATACTAGATGATATTCACCGATGGCAGCAGCATCAACTTGTGCTCCGTTCCCTACTATGATGGACATATCAGTAGGTCTAACCATCCTACTTTTTCTCAGTCCTTATAATAAATTACAGATATGATATCCTGATCCGGTATCTAATACACAAGAGGTAGAACTGACTGAAAACAGTTCTCAATAACAAGAACATCTGAAGGAGACACAATGGTATGCATCTTCTTCACCGGGATCATTAAGGAATTCATGCAATCCTCTTTCCCTTGCTCATGATCATGACATTGTCACAAGTTAGAGCCGAACCGACATTCCCCAGCCTCGAATAAGAATTCGGGTCGATCAAGTCATACATTTTATTATTTTGATAAAGGCATGACATGATAGCTGCAACTAGGAGAGAGAAAAGAAACACTCAGCATATGCTCTTGAAAGTTTAGATTGGTTACTATTTTATCTAAACAGGATCGCTCCCACTGTTTCCTTGAATTCTCCTTCAAACATTAAAATGAGAACTGGTCCGGATCATATACGCTTTACAAGTTCGCTAACCGTTCAGCCAGGCAAGTGTTGGTACTCCGAGGGGCATAACCCTATTAACAGCTTTCTAGACACCTAATAGGTTAACTAGTTGTAAAGTGAAAATCTTCCGGGAGTAATCCTACTCATCAATGGGATCGAGACCCAACTATCATTGTGTGATAACCAATATGAAAGATACTCTAGTAACCACACTCCAAAAGGTATGAAACACCAGCAAGTTTCCTGTATATTTGAAACTCCTGATATAGTTTTTACCCCTAGCGGTTTATGACCTTGACAAATAAAAACAAACTATAAACCACAAGTCAAGTTCAACTCGTCATTATCCTGGATTAATTTAGAACCACCCATATTAGCCTTTGAAAAAGGCCAACAAGGTTATACGACTGTCCTAGATAATTATATCTTAATGCAACAGACAAGCAACATCTAGCTACCGCACACTACGCCTTGACAAAGGCCAACAAACGCAGCACGAATATCAAGTACTACTTATCTGAAATGATGGAGGGCTACGGTTGGTTTTTGGTGAAAAAACCTTTAACGTAATGAACTTGATATCGTTGAAAGAAACTAGTGATTTCGAAATGAGTGGTTCAAGCTTAATTTCGAAAACTTTGGTTTTGTGAAAAACCGAGTAGTTTTGAAAAGAACCGAGTGGTTTTGAAATTTGATTCCAACATCTTTTTAGGTTTATTTTCTTGCATTATCTAGAATTAATGTGGTCCCATCAATTAAGAATATGCATCACAAAAAACAATGAAAATAGAATGTATGTACATGCCACCCGCATTTGCCACGGGGTGCAGGGACTTCACCGTAAGGTTACTTAACTTACGGCAGTGCATGGGCAGGGCTAGCTTGGGTGCAAAACATATACAATATTTATATATATCATTACAGTTAGGTAATAAACATCACAGGCATGCGATAAACAAGATAGAATAGTGGATAAACTAGAAGCCCCATGTCGTTTGAGCCGCAAACGAAAACTAACATTCGAACCGCAAACGAAAACCAACGTTCCACGGTCGTGTAGATAGCTCGAACATCACCTGAGCCAAAGACCCCTACGAGCGCGGCAAGCTACCCGTCAATTCTAGAAGTGAGGCAACCATCACTCAATGAAATGAGTGGGCCACCCGGCACTTCCTCGAATCTGGTAACTTGGGTGCTCCACCTTGGGTCTATCCTACACCCCTACAAGTGCAGCGAATAGCCCGCTAATTCTAGTGTGAGACGGCTCGAACTCACTACTGTGAGATGACCACCTAGCACAATCTAGAACTCGGCTATTCAACCACTTCACCACGGGTTATCCTAATACAAAAATGAATTAATATACAATGGTAATATCGACCTCAATCCGGTCGTGTTCCAATAAAATAATATACATTAAGCGGTAACGACAGCCACAATCCAGCCGCTTGCCCCGAATAAATGAATATAAATTCAATTCTACGATGAGGGACTATCCACCATAACTATCTGTCTAATCCATCACAAGATATATAACAACAGCACAAGCAAGTATTTGCAACCCCGCCTAATCGACCTATACCAATTAGACGACGTATACAAACACATATACAAACTAAAGATAAACAACGATGCAAAAGTTTTGAGTTTAAAACTTTCTGTGTTACCCGAAAACAAAAATAACAGTAAATGAAATCTGGGCCAAAACAAACATAACCAAAAACCAAGTTTTAGTGAGAATAAGACCCTGGAAAAATTCAGGGACCATAAGAGAAAAAAACTGACCAGGTCGGGAATTTTGAGGGTTTGGGCGGTTTTGTTTAAGAATCAGGTCCCCGTTTTTCTTCCTAAGTTTTTACATCTCATAACAAGCTCTTTGCAATTGTTTATAAAAAATTCGAACAGAAACTAGGTTTTTGGGTTTTAAAAAACCAAAATTTTTTAGTTTCGAAACATAAACATCGTCTACTACTAGTTCTAGTATTTGGGTGGCTCTGATACTATGTAAGTAGACGCTCATGCTCATGCTCATGCGGATAATTAGCGACCAAGGCGTTATACAAAATAAAATTTTCTAAATAAAGAGCACGAACTTCTACAACCTAGAATCGATTCCAAACACTAAACTAGTAAACAAGGAGTTTAACTACTCAGTTGGTGGTTAGCTATCTTGGTAGTCGTGTCCTTTGTCTTCTTTCCTTGTCGAAGATGATCCACCCGAAAGAAACCCTAGCTAAGGCTTTAGCTCCACACTAAAATAACAAGTGAAAAAACTAGTGAATAAGACTTGCTAGGAATTGGTCACTAGACATGGAGTAGTGTTAATCTCTAAGTTTTCTCTCTTTTCTTTTTCCATTCTCTATTTTCTAAAACTCAAGAGAGGAGGAAGAAGAAGCTAATTGTGAAGATGAGCAAGCATGGCAAAAAGAAATCTTATCTCATCCTTTTTCTTTTTCTCTTTTCTTTTATGTTTGAAAATGGGTGGAATTTTAACACACCATAGTGAGTCACAAGCCCATACCATTCTAACATAATCAAGAAGAGATGAGAAGAGAAGAGAACCTCCTCATATGCACACTAATACATACACACACACACACACAAATACACTAATACAAGTATATGCTACAAATACATACACCCGTATTCGTATCAAAATATACACACACGTATTCGTATAAAATACGAATACACATATTTGTATTAAGATAAAAATACCCGTATTTATATCAAGACACAAATATCTATATTTATACAAATACTTGTATTCGTATAAATACCGTATTCGTTTAAAATACAAATATCGTAAAAGAGAGATATAATACTAGCTCACATTTCATCCAAATGTGATAATCTGATCATCTTTCAAACCGACTAGTATTAACAAAATATCCGATACGTGTACAAAAACATGTATTTAATTGAAGCAATGTACGTATCAAAATACGTACACTATATCATTTCGTCTAAGCTGGGAAACAATCTATGTGGGACTCTAAAGACTCGACAATAGGCTAGCAGTGGGTTTAACCACAAGTACGTCAGCGGCATTAGCTGTACGTAACGGCTGTCCAGGTATTGAACGAAAAGGAAGGTCGACATGAAAACCCGTCCATGTCCCTACTAAGCATGAAAGTGACAACCTCCGTACAGTCTGGTCTCTTCGTCTGAGAGTATCACATAGCGGGTCTAGGGGTGGAAAACGTCAGACCCCTAATAACTTAATAAGTCGTGTTGATGTGGCTCAAAACCATCCCGAGAAACTACCGATCTCACAATCAGTAAATCTCAAGTGCCTTAGCTAAGATCTTATGGTGATGACCAATCGAACACTACGCAACATCGACTCCCTATACCGGGAGAGACGAATCCCTTCTATCGCTCACTGCCCCTAAGTGCTTCGGGACTGTACCTAACTAAAACCTGTTTGCATGATCTAAGTATAGTAGAAACACACTCAAGACTAATGACGATGTCAGGTCTAAAGACTAACCTGTACCTATGTCACCAGAGAACCGCTATCTGACGATAAGTATATTACCATCTAGATGTTCTCGGCAAGTCCGTCCAGTGTAACTCATAACCTAATGAGCACCTGTATACTATCTTTAGTGCCGTACAACAATGGTTGTGGGACAGGTCACCTTCCGTAACGGGAATAAGCAACATATACACTAGTCTACTCCGGAGTATCAATGCTCTGTCTCGAAACTCCAATGACCAGGGAAAATTTTAAGGATGTGCTTATAGACTATCTAGACCACACGAGTATGATCCATCACAACTCTAATAGTCAAGCAAAGATCCTATGGGTTTTACTAACATGTATTCGAGATACATAATAATAAAATAGAACATATATACATATTGAGGTAAAGACAAACCAGATAATATACTATCATATCGAGCAAGACTGTCCTGTACATATATATCCCAAGCATCCACATGTAATATACAATCCTGTACTATACAATAATGGCCTCTAGGGCATATACATCCAACAGGCAGTTTTCACAGCCGCCCCGGTTTTTGTCTCGGGGTAACCATGTCCTTGGAACCTTACGAACTCCAATTGAGCAGGAGCCCTAACCCTTTTATTGGCTCTGTATCTAAGAGGTTTCTATCTTAACTTTTCATTTTTGAGGTCTTGGTGGGCATCTTCCTTCTTAGTATCCATCGTGGGTTGACTGACGGAGAGCCTAGCGAAGGCGTTTATGAAAACAGCCTTAGAAGGGGTGAATAAGGCGTTATAATAAACATAGAGTAATTTTTGCGAAACACAGAAATTATGCAGCGGAATAAAGAAAATCTAAAATACTAACTATCATAATCACAGGATCACAGAAACTAAATTGACACAGAGCATTGTTATCGAGGTTCACCAACTTTGTGGCTAATCCCCACCTGAGAATTCCTGCTCAGTATTCAACACACAATCCAGTGACTCCTTGGGGGTGGAAAAACCCAAATCTTTTCCCAAGCTCATATCCGAACTTTTACAATTGCAGGTTGTTAATCACCTAGACTTTTTTCCAGGCTCAAGTCCAAACTTTTACAATATGAAGATTTTAGACCTTTCTTCACTAGATCGTATAAGATAAGATTTTACAATCTTAATAAACCAACTCTAACAATCCTAACGATCTCAAAAGATAAATCAAAGTTTTGATTCAAGGAGATGAGGGATTATATTTTGAAGATTAACAAAAGTTTAAAAACAAATTCAAAGAAGTTTTCAAGATCAAATAAGTTTAAAAACAATCGCTTCTTCGAAAATTTTAGAGATCTTTCTTTTCTAAAAGAATAGAAAATTTCTAATGGCTCTACAAAGATCTCTCCTCTCTAAAAAAAAAGAGTAGTAAAAAACTTGAGAACAAGAAAGGCAAAGTTTTCACAAAAACTCCAGAATAAAAACGTTCAAAGAAAGAATTGGTGTGAAAACTTGATAAAATAAGTCCTATATATAGAATTATGAAAATGGATGGTTGGGACAATTATTACAACTTTCCCAAAAAGATAGGACAGTTAGTGGCAGTTTATAACCGTTGGGAATTAAAAAATCCCATCAAAATTCAATTGAAAATTTTCAAAAACCTGCAATTGTCGTTCATCATAGACGTCTATAGGACGTCTATAAGGGACGTCCATATCTGATATCTTCAGATACAGGATTATGAATTTTAAAAGAAAATTTTAAATAGATTTTGGTGTTTGGGAATTGATATAGAAAAATTTGATGCTAAACATTTGAGATCGACTTGACTCTAGACTCAAATAAAGTAGAAAAGTCTTGAATGTCTTCGATATGTGACTTCTCTGTTTATAGCCTTTGAATGCGTATTGAGTGCGTCTGAGTCTTGAATGTCTTGAGATGTCAGTTGCGATATTGAGTGTCCTTATGCTTAAATAACACCAGTTGTATAGCACTTTGACTAATCTGACATAGTTTGTAGTTATATACTATATTTGAACTATGGTTTTATAAAATAATCAAAACACAAAGAGATTCATATACTAACAATCTTCCAATTTTTGCTATTTTACAAAACATACATAAAATAATTTGAAAATATATGCATATGCTCCCCCTTAATATATGCTTATTATTTCTCCCCCTTTTTGAAAATATTAAAAAGTTGTAAGTATGGAGAAGAAATACGAAAAATAAGAAAGCATAGTAACGGTTTTTTTTATATAAAAAGGTGATAATAAAAATTTTATTAAAGATGCATAATAACAACGTAGACTTAAGTTTCTAATACAAACCACAGATAAACCTAGACAAGTGCAAATACAAGCAAATCCATAATCCTAATACATAAAATCTGAAAAAAATAAAAGAACTACGCATCATCGTCTGGCTGTGGAGGCTGGTCGATATCCATGTGAGGGTGATACTGAAATGGATGCAGTGGAGGATATGAAGTGTGAGCTTACTGATAATCGAAGTGGTGATGGAGATAAGCTTGTGTTTCATCTAGGCGGGTGTTAAGATTGTCGAAATTATTGTTCATATTGAGATTCAAATCATCGAATCGTTGGAAGAAACGGTTTTCGAATTCTTGAAAATTGTAAGGAAGTGGTTGTTGTGATTCGGCTGCCGGAAGAGAATGTGGTGGAGATTGATGTGGATGCGATGGAGCTTGCATGTCATAATCCTCTAATCTCATGAGGCGGATATTATAGAAACTAAAATGTTTTTCGACAGACTGAATAGAGGAGTCTGTTAAACGTCGAAAACAGAGATGAAGTGGGATAAAACGTCTTGCCTGAATTTCGAGGTAGGTGCTATTTGGAAAAAAAAATTCCACCTCTCCGAAAATACCAAGTTGATTTATGGTACCATATATCGGAGGTTTGGACATATGCGACTGATATAGCGTGATTTTATCAGATTCCCCCTCGTTTTTGAATAGTTTTTTATTGTGGGAACGCTCTTCCCTGTATACACAAGCCTCTGCAGTTAATTACATTAACGCGTTGTGATAACAAATTTCACCTACTTCAGTAGGTCACTTCGTGTCGTGTTGTATATATATTGTTTATTATGGTAGCCCGTGGATTGTATACAGAGACTAGTTTATGTCATCGCCCGTAGGGCCAAATCCATATATTATATTTAGGTTTGAACCTAGGTCGTATGAGCATATGGGCTCAATTTATTTTAGAAACATGGTTAAAGATCATTAAATCTTGTTAAGATGTATTAACAGAAGTGAGCATATGGGCTCGGTTATGATGAGCAATATAAGCTCAAGGAGTATCAAGTTTTAGGGGCTCGGCCTATATTGGGACTCAGTCTTGGGCTTTTCATCATCTAGCAGTGCTAAGCACTTATTCTTTTGACTATGGGCGCTCAGGCTTGGGTGTTGCCCTATCAGTGCTAAGCACTTTCTTTACGCGGCGTTCACGTGGATATCACGGAAGCGTTCAATTTTAAACGCTCGTGTATATGTTACGTGCGGCGCTGGGACCTTTTTATGGGCGCTCACGTGTGTAGCACGTGAGGCGTTGTCTTTATGGGCCTTCTGTGCACTCATATGGGTGTCACGTGAGGCACTATTTTCATAAAATCTTTTAAGCGCTCAAGTGGATATCACATGAGATGCGGTGTCCTTTAGAGATTAAATCACTGCTTATTATTTTGAGAAACGTTAAACTTTTGTTAAAGGTATTTTGGCTATTAACGATCACCAAGATCGCTGTTTTAAAGATTTAGGATCAGATTTTTTAGAACTAAGTTCTTATATTCCTTTTTTGTGCGAACTAAGTTCTTTGAAGGGTTAAACCCTGTTTTTTTAAAGGAATAAAATTCCTGCAAAGTAGATTCCATTTTTTTATGTTTCTTTTCTCATGTTTAGTTTTCCCCTGGATCTTGAGTCTGAAAAATAAGATTTTCTCGATGAAAATTAAATTCTCAACTTATGGGAGATTTGTCTTGCGGATCTCAGATCTAGAGAAATAAATAAGTTCTTTATAAAGGATTAAACCTTTATATCTATATATGATATGCAAAGGAGATGGTTTGATCTCTACTTTTTCTCTTTGCTTAGGGTTTGAAAGGAGCAAGAAGGTTTTCTTCAAAAAATAGAATTAAATTCTCGGTTGCAGCATTTATCTCTTTTTGCAGAAGTTTATAGAGGGTTTTCTCTCTATGAGACTTAAAGTCTCGGATCCTTTATATAGGTGAGGAAAAACTATTGATTAGTTTGAGAAAATCTCTCATTGAGAGATATCAATTGATTTAATTGACCTCAAAAATCATTCGGGGAATTTTGTCCACCGTTGGATTTTTCATCCAATAGCTTTCTGTTTAACAGAAAATATCTTATGTTGGTTTTAATATGATTAGGAAAATATTTTCCTAACAAAGGGTTTTTCTGATTTGATCGGTGATATTGTAATCACCGTTGGATTTTAAATCCAAAGGTTCTCTATTTAACAGAGAAAATCTTTATAGTTTTAGAAAGATCAGGGGAAGATATTTCCCGAATAGAATTTAATTCTATCTGAAGCTAGCACTTTAAACAGGTGGGCACACGTGGCTTTCACACGAGAGTTGTTATATATAAACGATAGCAGCGCTTACATGCTTTTCACGTGAGCACTCACGTGTTTAACATGTACGGCCCTATTTGGGTTTTGATTTATTTCTATCCAGCGCTCACATGCTTTGCATATGAGCGCTCACATGTTTAACACGTGAGGCTTATCTCCCAGGGTTTAACCCTTATTGAAGCCGGATGCATGTGAGCTCTCACATGCTTTGCATCTAAGAGGCTATTTCATTGGATTTAATCCTCCTTGATACCGGTGGTCACATGCTTTGCATGTGGGCGCTCACGTGCTTTGCACATGGAAGGGTTTTATTTCCTCTTCTTGTTCTCTTTTTTTATAAAGTAACAAATGCCCCCCAGCGTTGCTCTTACGTGCTTTGCACGTGAGTGCAACGGTGTCATCTTTACGGCTATTGGATCACCTAAGGAAATGGGGGAGTCGAATCGATCCCATCATGCCCTATAAATATAGCCTTTGGCTCTGAAAGGACTACTATTTTTCCATCCTCTTCATTGAGTTTTTTCTTGAGAATTTAATTCTCGTTCAGAGCTTAGTTCTCTGCCCTCAAAAATTCCTTTGAACAAGGTCGACTCTGCCAAAATTTTTACTAAGGATCATGAACAGAGCTTAGCTCTTAACATATTTTGGACATTTCCGAATTTTAAATCCATTAACATATTTGACAGAGTTTAGCTCTTGTTCTTGAGCCGATCTCTTGGAGATCTTAAAAAAGATGTTTTTTTGTTTCTTTTAGATCATAGATCTTGATGTCCTGATCAAGGGTTCAACTCAATGGACATTCTTGAGTTTATCGTTGATATTTCTCAGGGATTTACCATGTTGTCTATCTTGACATTTTAGAGATTTCTGGAATTAAATTCCATTGTTCAATCCACGAACTTCCCAATGTGGGCACTCCGGGATTTAGAATCCCACAATTATCTTCTTGTTTGCAGATCTTATCTCTAATTTGACATTTTGAAAGCTTCCTTTATTAGGAATTTTATTCCATTAACTTTCTTTCGTTGTTCTTATATTTTCCTCTTTAGGGTTTTCAGGGTTTTAGTCCCAATCTCTAGATTTGAGAAATTTTATTAAAAAGGACCCACTTTTAGGATATAAGGAGTTTAACTCCATCGGTTTGTTTAATGAGAATCCTTTTTTACTCCCACAATAGGCACATGCTCTATTATTAGTGATCCGCTACTTTGATTTTGTGGGGTCCACTAGCTTTGGGGCTAGTAGTCCCACAAAATAAACTCACGTCCTTTTTATGATGATTCTTTTGTACTTTTTTAGATACAATGGCTTCAATTCCCTACTTCCCTTAAACTTGTTTAAAAGCTGCTTTTCCGCAATCACCTTTAGATGAGGAAGTGATGGTCAAGATCAAGAGACATGACAAGAACGAAAAGAGCCTTCTCTTATAGGGAATTGGTACGGTCACATTATAGGGGGCCGCCGTAGATTTAGCCTATCCACTCAATTCGGTATACAAAGCGTCCTCGTAATGCTTACGTGATAGAAGCGGTTAACTGGACCCTTAAAGGTCGGCTTGAGCCATCGTCGGCGGGGATACCTAACCAACCTCCGGAGGCTATTGACATTCTAGGACGTCGGATATGCCAAGGCGAAGATCGACCCTGAGGGCAGGTCTATAAGATAAGCGTCGCCCCATGACATCCAGTGGGCTACCTCCATTGGACTCGCTACATTTTCTCCGCCTAACGGTCTCGGTTGCAAAAGGCCGGTCTGTACCAGGCAGTGTATGCTTCGCTGTTTTATTTCCATACTCCCCACGTCTGGTGGATTAATGTTTTTAGAAACCAATGGAATCTCCCCATGAATACATCTTTATTGGGAGACCGAGAGGTTTCCATTTCGCTGGAAGAGTCGGGAAGTTTCTGGATTTCTGATCAGGGGAGAGCATTACGAGGAGTTGCTACCCCTGGACGAGTATATTTTTGACACAGCACCAGCTATGCTGGAGGGACTATCGACTGAGAACACTGTTCGACATAAATATCCAGGCCTGATTAAGGTATTGAATATCTATGAGAGCCTATTTGTGGCATCTGGAGGGTAAAGAGTCAGGTTTGGAGATTTCATCACTCGCTTCCTTCATGCCGATGTCCTATCTAAGAAGGCCCCTAAATTTGCAAGGATTGAAGATCCCTTTGGGTTTGTCTTGAAGAAACTACCAGCTAATGAGGTGGATTTTCCGCGGTTCTATATTCCGAACATGTCAGCCGTGGCTTTTAAGGATATTGATGCTACTAGTATAGAGGAGAAAACATTCTTTATAGGTTTCATCAGTATTTGGTTCGTAATGCCTATGCATTGACGGTATATGAGGGCCTCTGTCTTCTACCCCGCGCACCATGTTACGACTCTGAATTTACTGTACGAAAATATTTCAATTTAATGTACAGAAAGGAGTTTGCAAGCCTGAGTACAATTTAAAAGTTAATTTTGTTTATAAACAGCAACAAATAACTTGTAGCTCACTGGTAAAGCCTTGCACGGCTGTGACGTAGCCCCTGTATTCGAACCCCATCAGACACATTATAATTTTTCTGATTTTCTTTTAAACTTTTTGGAAGCCCAAAAGTTTATACGTGCAATGCACATAAAAATGAAAAGTCTGGAAAAATAAACATGTGCAAAAGGGTATAAATACAGACATGGATAGGTGTACACAATTCACCGGCCCCAACCCACAAAACGACCGGCGAGATCGGCTCTAGGGCCGGCACCGACGGGCCCTCCGTGACAAATGATGCCCGGGCATTGCACACTTGTCGTTTCCCCTACCCCCATTATCCCTGCACTGTTTGATTACTCTGCAATCGAACAGAGACCCTTTAATTCCCCAATTTAACATATTTTAATGCATTTTAATTCACCATTTTTGTAACGACTCTGATTTTTCTGTACGAAATTTTTTAAGTTAATGTACAAAAATGAGTTTGCAAGCCGGAGTACACTTTATAAGTTATTTTTGTTTAAGAACAGCAAGAAATAACTTGTATCTCATTGGTAAAGCCTTGCACTGCTGTGATGTAAGTCCACGGTAGCGCCCCGGCCGTCTAACAGACGCCAATATGCGGAACAAAAACTTTTACGACTGGCGCTATCACGTACTGTAACCCGGATCTGCCATTAAAGCTAAACTAACAAATTACAAAGTGGGTAGAAATGTTATACCGAACGATCCGAGTCCTTCGGTCTTCAACCATCATCCCACGCTTGTTGCGGCTGCTCCGATCTTCTGGATCTCCAGTCTCGTCGTCCAGGTGGCACCACGTCGACGGATCTTTAAACGGGCTCCCGCCTCTGAACCGAAGCAACTCGGTCGTCAAGTTTGCTAAAAGAGACGGCCGAGATGAAGTAGAGAATGAGTAGAACACTTTGTCTCGTTACGTCCAAGGCTATGGACGAACGGTTAATGAAGTTGCCAATTGGAATCGGGTAAATGGAAATTGGGCTATGAAATTTCCATACACTAAATTTCTTGTATCTTTTTCTCAAAAATGAATTCATCCTCACCCTTGAAGAAGGGGCCGGCCGCTTATAGCAAGGAGAGGGTGAGTGTAGGAGCTTCAAGTGGTGACCATAACAATATGATAGTTATCAACACAATTAATGAAAGAATGAATCATCAAAAGACATTAAATGTAAAAGCATGAATCATGAAGCCCAGTCATCAACTCATTAATGCTAAAGAATGAGTCACTAACCTAGTCACTAAACATGAAGCTTTCACACACGATGACTCACCCTCAAGATGAAAAGACAAATCCGTATTTAACCGAATGTCAAAATACGGCTGATAGAAAACTGGAAACTGGCAACTTCCAAAAGTGATCTTGAAACGAATTTCAGGATAACCCCGTATTAGTATAAATATACCCGCATTTGTATTACGACCGAATACAAATGCAACTGAGACAAAGATATTATATCTACACAGTATAATACTCGGATCCGGCTTAAACCAAAGCCGACCAGTATTATCTGCCCGAAAAATGACACGTGCGAAAACGCACGTGTATTTTTCGAACCTTGCCATAAACCCATACGGCCTCTACAACGTTTCGCCCGAACTTGGGAAAGTGTCTGTGGGGGACTCTAATGACTCATCAACACACTGGCACTGGGTATAACCACTAGCACGTCAGAGATACGAGCTGTACGTAACGGTTGCCTATGTATTGATTGGAAGGGAAGCTGACGAGCGAACTCATCTATAAACCCTACTGAGCCTGATAGTGACAATGTATATACAGTCCGGTCCGTTTGTCTAAAGAGTATCGCATATCGAGTCTAGGGGGGTGGATAAAGTCAGACCCCTAACAACGCGATAAATCGTGTCGGTATGAAGCCCATCACCATCTGAGAAACTACTGATCCAAATCAGTAATTCTCCACTACCTTGGCCAATGATTTCTAGTGATGGCCACCCGTGCACTGCGCGACATCAACCCCCAATACCGGAAGAGACGAATCCCCGACGATCCGCTCACTGCCTCCATGTGGCTCGGGACTGTACCCAAAAAATACCTGTTTGCACAACTCCTTTGAGCGTGGTAGGGTAGGAATCAAAGCACAGTGGGAACTCACACGAGACAAATGACGATCTCAGGTCGACAAACTAATCTGTACACATGTCACCAGGGAACTGCTATCTGACGATATGTATAATACCAACTAGCATGTTCCCGGCGAGTCCTGTCCGGTGTACTCATAACCTAATGAGCACCTGTATACATCTTAGGTGAACCAACTGACATCAGTGGCTTGTGAGACCGGCCACCGCCCCTCGTCGGGGTCTCGACTGTATACACTAGTCTACTCTGGAGTATCGATACCCTATCTCGAAACTCCCACGACTAGGGACACTTTTAAGGATGTGCTTACAGACCCTAGCTCCCACATATATGATCGCCATCATACTGCTGGTAGTCAAGCAAGAATCCTATGGGCTCTATCATCATGCAATAGTGAACTAAAGCATGTATATGATGATAAAGTCAAACCAGATAGCATACTATCATCTCGAGCAAGACTGTCATATCGGTATAGGTCCTGCCTCAATCATTGCAATCACGTACCTGCGATCCAATAATTGACTTTGAGGGCACTATCTCCAACAATCTCCCACTTGCACTTAAGGCTAATTATTGCGATGTCGCATACTCACAGCCCGTGTGATACCGAACATCCAACTCCTCTACTAATCAATTTCACAAAGCTAGTTTGTAAAACTCTTGTGTTCGAGAAATAGCCTCAGTGAGTGGATCCGCCCTGATGTTTCTTTCTATATCTTTCTAAATCTCAAATTCGCGAGAAAGCCATCTTCCGAATCGAGTAATACATGTCTTAGAATATGTCTGGATATCTGATGGGACCTAGTTCATAAATGAACTCCAAATCCAAACTTCTTAGACTTTATTGATAACTGAACCTAATCAGTATCGCGCACCATGCCTCCCACAGTATCCTCTTGGACCACCTGTCCATAATACTGTCCCTCATCATAGGGAAAACTATAACTCCGACAATCACTCTGTCATCCATGTCACCTCTGAAGCCTGGAATGATAATCGTTTCCCGAAGGAGGCTACCGTCATCAAATCCGTAGAACATTCACTCATGTTCTAAAACTGCTTCCTTATGTTTCTCCATGATTGGATTAATATAAACTTATCGCATCAAGTACAAAAACAACATCTGGTGTGGTACTTGACATTTCATGATTGACTCAATTGCCTAAGCAAGTGATCTGCCAATCATGCACATCCCTCTCTTCTTTAGTCTGTAAGACACCTTTAGAGAGGGTGACTCCATCATCTGCAGGTACACTACCATGCCAGGAGTCCTCTATTCTAAATACCATTAGAATACTGTCAAAATACCCATATTAGGAAACTACCCAAATCCAGATCTAAAACCATAGATCTAGAAACCAGAATGTCTGATATTATATCCATGTCCTGTCTGGAGAAACAACTGTGTGACGACCACAGTACAACCGATCGTAGTATAGGAATTTTACTTCCAACTCTATGTATGTCATCCGAATACCATGACATCACACCCTACTACCTTCTCAACAGATCCATCCCCTATTCTGATGAAGTCAAACCCATGACTCTCATATCAAAATTAGATGATCTATCTCCGCTATATCTGGTCAAGTCTATAAATAGACATAAGCTACTTGCCCACTATGCTTCCGCTGCTCCCACTGACTACGATAACCCTCTGGCAGAATAATATCTACGTACACTTCTAAAACTAGTTTAGAACAACGCTATACTTATCTTTCTGCCGGGTCTCATAGTCTGGAACAACAGTAGTGTCAAGTCTGGATAAACAAGAACCTCCCTGTCACCGTCCTTGAGGCTACCGGAGTATCTCTCGGGTGTCTGAGGTTACCCACCATGTCTGCGAAGTGGCTATTGGAATGTAAAACCTGATTGAATATATAGGTCCTATTAAATTTTCCGTAATCGTTTGTGGTTCTGGAATCACTTCCAGTTCTACCATACTCCCACTTCTGTTTTCTGAAAAAGTCCATTTTAATAAAACTGTGGCGAGTCAAGAACAATATCACTATTGATCTTCCAGATGGTAGAAAAATCAACCCTCGTCAAAGCCAGGGTCAACCCACAAACTGCCATTACAGAAACGTGCCTTGAGTTATCCAGTGTCTGGTTTTAAGCATAAGCTGGACAACTCCTCGTATCTTAACATCGTTTAAGATATGATCAATTCTATATACAATATAGAAATAAAGGCACTAATTTAATTGGAACCAGATTCAAATCATGCAGCTGTCTCCAGTGCATATCATCTTAATGGAGAGAGGCTAATCGGCATTACTCAACTTAGGAATATATCCAATTATGAGTAACCTGAAAGAGAAACAAGTTTCTCAAAAACATTACTATCATGTGAATACCAATCACAAGAATCTACATCTTTGATCTCTTTTGAAGAATCCCGATACTTGCGACATCTGGTTCTCTACTTTATTCTTATACCCACAACTTCTCAAAACTTAGACATTGTATTTCTACGAAACATTTGTCTAAAAACTAGAGAAGTTACAAGTAAACATAACAGAGTACGAGAACCAATCCCTTTGTCCTGATGGACACTGGACAACATACAATACTCTGTATAAGTCCGCTGAGTCGAATAACTCAAAACCTACGCATCGTAAGTTGAAAACTGTACCCAGGCGATTTCCTCAAATACCACCAATTACAACGAATTCTGATATAATGAGGATGATCTTCTAATTCCCAATAACTTACTCCCACTCATCATCTGTAAAACCATACAGATATGAGAATGAAACCTGGTAAATACATACCCTGGAGTAAGTATCTAATCGGGAAATCAGTTTTCCATTAACAATGCACTGAAACAAAATAATGTTTCGTAGGGGTATCCTGTTATTCATAGTAATGCCTCTTCCATAATCCAATTCATGATTATAACCGTATATTTCTTTGCCATCTCTCCAAATCCCTTTATTTGTCTTTAGTCGTTACCTTCTGTACACCATCATTAGGCTAAATGGTTTTCTTCAATCCCTACCGTTCGGCACCAGCCTATGGTTTGGAAGAAGACTATCCAGTAAGCATAATAGGTGTACTCTCCTAATCCTAGGAGTACTCGTAACTTGAGAGAAGGTGATGTTAAAAGACAACTGAATAATACCTTATTCTATTTCTCCCGAACTGGGGAATAAAGGCAAAGGTGAAATAGGAGTGGCGATGAAGTACGAGGTTTGGTCGTGAATGATAACAGTCGCAATTTACTTTGCCCTCTTTCTAATCCCTTTATTTTGTCTTTAGTTGTTACCTTCTGTACACCCTACTTAGGCTAATTGGTTTTCTTCATTCCCTACCTTTCGGCACCTGCCTATAGTTTGGAATAAAACTATCCAATAAGCGTAATAGGTGTACTCTCCTAAACTAAGGAGCCCTCGCAACCTGAGAGAAGGTGATAATAAAAGACAACTGAATAAACCAATTCTATTTCTCTTGAACCTGGATCCATCCTCGAAGTAGTACCTTCGAGTTCGTATATAACCATACAATGGATCTATCCAATGGAAGTGGATGTCCGTAGTAATACGGGGTGTTCTGAGAAATACAAAGGGTAAAAGAAGGAGCGGCAATGACTTATGCAACTTTAGACAATCCAAAAGCCAGTATTTTAAGAAGGTTCGGTCAACTTGGTCACTGAGTCATAGTCTAGGGTCGGTCAAAGGTCGCTGCCAAAGAGAGAGAGAAAAGAAACACTCTACGTGCACTCTAACCTAGATCAGAATGGTTATCACTTTATCTAATCAGGAAACCTCCCACTGTAATCTCAATTTCTCCTCCAAACCTGAAAGAAGAATTAGTCGGGATCATCCGAAGAGTAAACTAACTCATCAGTGAGAATCGGGATCCAACTATCATCGCATGATAACTTGATGGAAGCCACTCAAGTTATCACACTCCAGAAGGTATGCACATGCCTGGCAAGTTTCAGTTTCTTTAGAAACTCCCGATATGATTTTTGCCTCATTCTCTTATGACCTTAACTTTAGTCAACAAATCATAAGTCACATGTCAAGTTCTACCCGTTATTATCCAGGTTGATTTGAACCCACCCGTACATACCCTTGACTTTAGTCAACAAGGTAATACGACTGTCCCAAACCAACACATCTATCTATGCAACATATGAATACCCAGCAACTACCAAACACTATACCTTGACTTTAGTCAACAAACATAGCTTGAATACTACTGACTATCCATAAGATACGACGGAGGGCTACGAATGGTTTTTGGCGAAAAACCTTTAACGTAATGAACTTGATCTCGTTGAAGGAACCTGATAGCTTTTTATAAAATATAGTGGCGAAAACGTTTTGCTAAAGAGGTCACTCCCGGTGAAAGGATCTCGGCTCTTTCCTCGTGGAATGAGGTGCAAGATATTCCAACTGAATACCGCGATGCAAAGCAACTTGTAATTGACTATAGTAAAGTTATTACCCTGACGTAAACTTCTGCCCAAGGGGTCACTCCCGATGAAGGGATCTCGGCCCTTGCCTCGTCGAATGAGGTGCGGGATATTCTAACTGAATATCACTATGCAAAACAGAAGGAAATATCTTTGTAATAACACCTTTTTAAAATTTGTTCCAACAACATCAAATATAGGTTTGTTTTATCCTTGCATTGATAAGAATCAATGCAGTCCCATCAATCAATCACACCAGAAAAGAACGAAAAATATAATGTACGTATATGCCATCCGCATTCGTCACTGGGTCCCGTAGTCACCCGTTCGCCGCTTGAGGGTGCAGCGAGCCCCCGACGATCTACTTGTTGACGGCCAAGAACTCAAGTGAGATTGAGCTGCTTCGGAAAGCGTTACTTAACTAACGACAGAGCGGGGGCTGGACTAGCGCGGGTGTAAAACATATACAACATCTAATAGTATATATACCAATATACAATAATCGCTCCAGGCGTGATAATATGCAACATTACAGAAAAGTAATAAGCATCACAGAACAATACAGATAATCTGGGATCCCCGGGTTTCACAGAGCCGCTACTGAAACCTGACGTTCCCCTGGTCGTGTGGATAGCCTGTGCAATGAAACCTAGACCCCTACGGGTACGGCAAGTTACCCGCCAAAACCTGAAGCGAGGTAGTCCCCCACAGCATAGTGATTGGAAAACCCGGCACTTCACGGAATCCGGTAAATTGAGCACCCCTCCTTGGGTCAAACTATACCCCCTACGAGTGCGGCGAATAGTCTGCCAATTCTAGAGTGAGGTCCCTTTGCCTCTTAAAGCCATGAGATACGGACCCGTTGCCCTCTAGAACCCGGCTATTCGTGCACTCCTTCGCGGGATAAACCTAGTACAGAAACAAAAATATATATACAACGGGTACATCGACCTCTACCCGGTCGTGCCCCAAAAGAATATTATACAAACAGGCAGTGACGGCAGTCCACATGTTGGACGCTTGCCCCGCAATATCAAATGTACAAATAAATCCAAACTGCACTATCATTGCACCCTGCTATCCACCACGACATATCCGCAACAACACAGCACAACACAGAACATCAACGCGAATGTCACGTTCGCAAACCCGTCTAAAAGAACTATAGCAATCAGACGCGGTTTACTGATCAAATGACATTCCCGGTCGGAGATATAATGTAAATACTGTAAACTAACAAGTTTAAAATTTCGATCGACTAAATTTCCCGAATTGGGCCCCACGTACATCTGCTGTATAGTAACAAAATATGGGCCAAAAAGAACTATACCAAAAACCACAATTTCCACAGACAAGCCTACTGAAGAATTTTGAAGCATTGTTCCCACAGTACTGCCGCGGTTCCGCGGTCAAACCCTAGGTTTGACCGCGGATCCGCGGCGGCCACGTAGGATCACGTGCTCAAAATTCATCAGTATTCTTAGAAAACCCTGCTTAGTCTTCTGTGGTATGTAAAATTATTTTTAGACTGTTTTAAAAATCGACAGAAACTCATATCATAGAAATTGCAGTTTTTGGAAATTCGGTTTGATCGATGTTTTAAACGCGTTAACACAAGTTAGTATAGCTTAATGGTGAGCCTCTGATACTACTGTAAGTCCACGGTAGCGCCCCGGCCGTCTAACAGACGCCAATATGAGGAACAAAAACTTTTACGACTGGCGCTATCGCGTACCGTAATCCGGATCTGCCATTAAAGCTAAACTAACAAATTACAAAGTGGGTAGAAATGTTATACCGAACGATCCGAGTCCTTCGGTCTTCAACCATCATCCCACGCTTGTTGTGGTTGCTCTAATCTTCTGGATCTCCAGTCTCGTCGTCCAGGTGGCACCACGTCGACGGATCTTTAAACGGGCTCCCGCCACTGAACCGAGGCAACTCGGTCGTCAAGTTTGCTAAAAGAGACGGCCAAGATGAAGTAGAGAATGAGTAGAACACTTTGTCTCATTACGTCCAAGGTTATGGACGAACGGTTAATGAAGTTGCCAATTGGAATCGGGTAAATGGAAATTGGGCTATGAAATTTCCATACACTAAATTTCTTGTATCTTTTTCTCAAAAATGAATTCATCCTCACCCTTGAAGAAGGGGCCGGCCACTTATAGCAAGGAGAGGATGAGTGTAGGAGCTTCAAGTGGTGACCATAACAATATGATAGTTATCAACACAATTAATGAAAGAATGAATCATCAAAAGACATTAAATGTAAAAGCATGAATCATGAAGCCTAGTCATCAACTCATTAATGCTAAAGAATGAGTCACTAACCTAGTCACTAAACATGAAGCTTTCACACACGATGACTCACCCTCAAGACGAAAAGACAAATCCGTATTTAACCGAATATCAAAATACGGCTGATAGAAAACTGGAAACTGGCAACTTCCAAAAGTGATCCTGAAACGAATTTCAGGATAACCCCGTATTAGTATAAACATACCCGCATTTGTACTACGACCGAATACAAATGCAACTGAGACAAAGATATTATATCTACACAGTATAATACTCGGATCCGGCTTAAACCAAAGCCAACCAGTATTATCTGCCCGAAAAATGACACGTGCGAAAACGCACGTGCATTTTCCGAACCTTTCCATAAACCCATACGGCCTCTACAACGTTTCGCCCGAACTTAGGAAAGTGTCTGTGGGGGACTCTAATGACTCATCAACACACTGGCACTGGGTATAACCACTAGCATGTCAGAGGTACGAGCTGTACGTAACGGTTGCCTATGTATTGATTGGAAGGGAAGCTGACGAGCGAACTCATCTATAAACCCTACTGAGCCTGCCAGTGACAATGTATATACAGTCCGGTCCGTTCGTCTAAAGAGTATCGCATATCGAGTCTATGGGGGTGGATAAAGTCAGACCCCTAACAACGCGATAAATCGTGTCGGTATGAAGCCCATCACCATCTGAGAAACTACTGATCCAAATCAGTAATTCTCCACTACCTTGGCCAAGGATTTCTAGTGATGGCCACCCGTGCACTGTGCGACATCAACCCCCAATACCGGGAGAGACGAATCCCCGACGATCCGCTCACTGCCTCCATGTGGCTCGGGACTGTACCAAAAAAATACCCGTTTGCACAACTCCTTTGAGCGTGGTAGGGTAGGAATCAAAGCACAGTGGGAACTCACACGAGACAAATGACGATCTCAGGTCGACAAACTAACCTGTACACATGTCACCAGGGAACTGCTATCTGACGATATGTATAATACCAACTAGCATGTTCTCGGCGAGTCCTGTCCGGTGTACTCATAACCTAATGAGCACCTGTATACATCTTAGGTGAACCAACTGACACCAGTGGCTTGTGAGACCGGCCACCGCCCCTCGTCGGGATCTCGACTGTATACACTAGTCTACTCTGGAGTATCGATGCCCTGTCTCGAAACTCCCACGACTAGGGACACTTTTAAGGATGTGCTTACAGACCCCAGCTCCCACATATATGATCGCCATCATACTGCTGGTAGTCAAGCAAGAATCCTATGGGCTCTATCATCATGCAATAGTGAACTAAAGCATGTATACGATGATAAAGTCAAACCAGATAGCATACTATCATCTCAAGCAAGACTGTCATATCGGTATTGGTCATGCCTCAATCATTGCAATCACGTACCTGCGATCCAATAATTGACTTTAAGGGCACTATCTCCAACATGTGACGTAGCCCCTGTGTTCTAATCCCATCAAGCAACTTATATTTTTATCTGAATTTTCTTTTAAACTTTTTGGAAGCCCAAAAGTTTACACAGAGTAGGACATAGAAATGAAAAGACAGAAAATTAAACATGTGTAAAATGTTGTATACACAGAGTAGGACACATGGCAAGAATCCAACAGCTCCATTCACACAATTGACTGGCAAGATGCTCTGAATAGCCGGCGGTGACGGGCCCCCGTGGGTAAAAAGACCCCGTGTTTTTCCCACATGACCCTTGGCCTACCCCCATTACCCCTGCACTGTTTGATTTCTCTGAAATTAAACAGAGACTTCAATTTCATTTTTAAATCATATTTAAATGCATTTTAATTCATTCTTTCAATTCCAAAATCCTAATTCCACACTATAAATACAACCCCATACCCTAGCCCTTCCTCATTCTGAAAATTCTAGCCAAAACCCTCAAATTTTCTAAGTATAAGAAGAGTTTAAGTGGAGTTAGCCAAATGCCAATGTCCGGCGAGGAATCGAGGAAATTCCGGTGACTCTGCGAGGCCACGATGACTAATCCCTCTCCTTCTACCTTCTCTTCATACAACCAACTCATAAGTCCCTTCTAATCCTTCCCCTTCTCCTCTAAAACTTCTTTTTCATAAAATATGTCGGAAGTGGAGTTAACACCGACATCTTCTTTTTAAACCTCTAAAATTACACTCTTTCTTACATTTTCTTTATGCATATTCTTACACAATGTTTATTATCACATAAATAATGTTTAGAATCAACTTTCACTCTAAAACATCATGTTAGATAACTTTAATTTAACTGTTACATGAAAATACCATAAACTTTATATACGACATCTTTTATTTCTTTGTTTGAATATACCTCTAGTAAACTTCACAGGGTAATGACCTACCCTTCACATACACATATGTTTCAATAGCACGATGTATCTTGAACATATTTTTGTTACCATATTTCATCAAAATACCATGTAATATAAAAACGGTTTTCTTTTAAATAGTATTATTAAACTCTTTGTGATTATGCCTCTACAACCCATTTGTGAACCTGTTATTGGATGGTGCGGATTATCGCATATCCTCGGGCTACTAGAGCGAGATGCAGACCTCCTCACGGAGCATTGTGCCTCGAAAGAATTTTAATACGATTTTTAAGAATAACAAAATTTTTTACTTAATAATAAAATTAATTTTTAATAATTATATAAATATTATTAAACCACATATTTTCAAAATATAATAAAATTCCATATTTTCTAGAAAATAAAAGAATGACAAGTTTCATCAGAATACCTTCAAGTTATCCAAAAGTCAAGTTTTACAGAAAAATACCTTGAACTATCCAAGCTAAACTATTATCACTAAAATACTTCACATTCTTAAAATTCACAATTATGGAAAACCTAAATAATATAAATAAATACTCGAGGTTATTTTGAAAGTATATAAAATATTTTTCATAAAACCCCCTCGAGTTATATAAAATTACAATTAAGGACTTTAGTAAATATAGGTTTAAGCGGGATCAATTCTCTTGAGTCTCAGCGAGCCGGAGAAAGTGAGTTCTTGCATATTTAAGGTAGAAAAACTTAACAGAGTTTACAATGGTGATCAGTCGAAAATCCTGCATTTTTAACACGTCAATTTCCCTATCATTTGCACTCATCTAGTAGTGTTCGGTTTGCATATTACACATATTAGCAAAACAGTCGTAAAATACCAGATTACCTGTGTTATACTCTAAAACCGACATTTCTGAGGGAAATTGAGTGTTTATCATGACATCGCATCATCCCTATATTGCGCAACACTTGTTTCGGAGTCTGTGCAGGAAATTCCAGAAACCGAGCAAAAATTGTGAAACAGTGCTGATAAAATACGCCAACTCAAAGGCAAGAGATCTGGCAGTGATCAGGGACTCATTTGGAAAATCAACATATCAGAAAATATACATAAAGTTAGCATCAGAAAAGCCCAGAAGTTCCAAGCCCCAAGGCCTGCATTGAGCCGCGGATCCGCGGCCGTAGCCGGCTTGCGCCGCGGATCCGCGGCGGCTCCATGGCTTCAAATGCTCAATTTCCTGCACGTGCCTAATTGTAACGGTCCAAGCTTCCAGAAGACTCCAGAATGACCATGTGGCTTCATCCAGAAGGCTCGGCCTAACAACCTTACCCAAGAATATTCCTCATTCTAGAATATTACCTCCAACAAACTTCTTCTAGAAGCCTCCTTATAACAACTTTCTTCTAGAAGCCTCCTTGTAACAACCTCATTCTAGAATATTCCCTCCAACAAACTTCTTCTAGAAGATTTTTTTTAACAACCTCATTTTGGAGGGAAAATTCAAATGAGGTAGTTCATTTTGGAGGGAAAATTCAAATGAGGTAGTTCATTTTGGAGGGAAAAGTTGTTCATTTCGGAGGGAAAATTCAAATTCAAATGAGGTAGTTCATTTCGGAGGGAAAATTCAAATGAGGTAGTTCATTTTGGAGGGAAAAGTTGTTCATTTTGGAGGGAAAAGTGGTTCATTTTGGAGGGAAATTTGAAATTTGAATTCTAGATCTAGGATTTTGGATGGCTTATAAAAGGAAACCTAGATCTAGGGTTAAGGAGTTGAATTCTTCATCTATCCCCCTATCTACAAGTTGAGTGACACATCTTGTAGCCCCAAATTCTAAATCCAATTCCAAATTCAAGATCCCGAGTACCAAATCAAGCAAGAAGCCTTCAACCTTTTAGGAGCCGAGCCGATCTTCAATCGAGCAAGTGATCCAAGCCGATCCGCGACTCAAGGAGACGAGCGAAGCCAAATCGACGATCGAGTTCCTCCTCTTGTAGTTCTTGAGCGAATGTAATGAAATTGTTGATATAAATAAAAGGTGAAATTCTTTAATCTTGCTTTCTTTAAATTCTTGCATCATGATTCGATCTCAATTTGTAATTGTAGTTCTTGTTGTGATGTTTGAGTAAAACTCCGCTCGTCAAGGAGTCGTGACGATCAATAGAATGATGATTTAACAAATCTTAAAATGATTCTTAAGTCCTACGAGCTTTGTAAACCCTAGCAAGTTCAAGAATCGATGACCTAGTTTCGTTGCGATGCTTTCTTGAATGTGATCGCTCGAAATTAGGGATCTACGATCGTTTCTTGAATTTACTAGAGGCTAGAATGTGAATGATATCGACGAAAGAATAAGGGATAAGATGAAACCCTAGTTTCATAAGAAATCCCTAATTCTCGATCGATCATCATTGATCTAGTATCAACTCATCGAAGGATAAGAATACGTAATTGTAAGATTACATCACATCTATAGATCCGATCGATTCCTACGAGCCTCATTTAGATTCTTGATATTTGGTTGGAAAAATCATCTCAAACTATCAATTCTTGATTCTATCTTTTTCTTGTTATTAGATCTAGATTTTCTAATTCTTGAACTTCAAATACAAATCTTGAATTGTTTTGTTTTCTTTCCTTTAAAATTTCAATTCATCTAATTCAAAAGACGAACGATTACACTTTCCCTGTGGACGATCCGCACTTACTAACACGCTACAATCGACACCGTTATTGATTGCGGTCAAAATATTTTTGGTTGTGATTTCTTTACAATTTTTCAAATACTACACATCAAGAATTTCATTCAAATCAAATGGCGCCGTTGCCGGGGATCATTTGATTTACTTACACAATCGGAAATCATTCAAAGCAAATGGCGCCGTTGCCGGGGATAGTGCGCTAATTGTTCGTATTTTGAAATTTGAAGTTGAAAAGTTTATTCCATCTATATTTTTTAGATCTAAACTCGCGCAAACACTAATACGAGTTGTTGTGATTTGTGCGAAGAAATCTGGAATCATTGGAGCTGTGGAAATTTTTTTCAGAAAATACCAGAGAGCTGAGAAGTTCAAGAGGAACAGTACCAAAAATTTTGAAGCAGTGAACTGATCAAATTGCGGCGATTCCGCGGTCTAAGTGCCCATATGCGGCGGAACCGCGGCGTTATAGAGGGATCTCTGTAAAAGTTTTCTTTCAGGTACTTTCTTACCTTCTTCTCTCTCCTCTTTTTGGCTCCAACTAACAATTTGCTGCAGGTTTCTTTGCAAATAATCGCAGCGCCGCAAAAGCAAAATAAAAATTTGTGCGTGTTTTGGTTTTTGGTTGTTTGCATATTAATACGGAAAATTAAGGGGCACGACCAAATCCAGATTAGGTGGGGAGTTCATTACCCTTCCTAGGCCCCAAAAATCGCAAAACTTGCATCCGCATTGACCCTCATTAACTAAAAAATATCTAGAGATGACTCTAAGGACCGTCGCGCTCACTTAGGACAGAAGAAGGCCGTGGGTAATTCATTGCTTATCTGCGTTTTCTTGTGGTGTCTAAGGCAAGTGTGTCGAAGGCTAGTGGTTATTAATTAGGCCCACTACTTACGTAGTGGAGTACCTTCCCGCTTACCTGGCACTTACCTGGCCACAGGGAGACAAGGAGGCAGTGGAGGATTTATCCTGCGACTTGTTTTTTGGCAGTTAGGAGCGGTCAAGAGCCTGACCTAGGTGACCAATAGAATTAGGGTTTTGCTTGTTGCATTTGTTGTGATCGCATCATTTTTTTTCAAAAATCCGTATATTTTCAAAACAAACACCGCATTCATCATTTCCTCTAATTATACCAACGCTGCCACTTGTGCTACAACCATTTAGCACAATGTTAGGCTGGACACGGGATTCCATTTCCCGTCTTGTCCGCGTTTCTTTTATCGACCCCAGAGTCAGTAATTCTTCGTCTTCTCCCCCACCACCCACCACAACCGCGATGGACCCAAATCCATCAAACTTTAACACTACTCTGCCACTGCCCGCAGGTGCGTAGAATCTTCCACGCATTTCTCTCCAAGAGAGATGCTATTCTACACGTGTTACCCTTCCCACCTGTCTTTCTATACCACCCGCCAACGGGGAAAATTTTGAAATCAACCCCCAATTCATCAAACTGTTACCCAAATTTCATGGTCTTGATTCTGAAAACGCATACATGCTTATTTCCAAATTTGAAAACGTATGTGCTTTGATGGGAAATTCACAACTGTCTTTTGATGCTCTGCGTTTACGGCTTCTCCCATTCACTTTGTGCGATTTAGCCGAGAAGTGGCTTTACATCACACCCGCACACTCTATTTCAACATGGGACAAATTTTTTGCAGCATTCCTTAAGAAATTTTATCCTAATCACAAGACCGCCCGTGTTCGGAGCGAAATCTATAAATTTACCCAACTTCCCAATGAACCATTTTGGAAATGCTTTGAACGATTCAAGGATCTTCTTATCCAATGCCCTCATCACGGAATCCCCAGATGGGATTTGTGTCGAATTATCTATGAGGGTATTGATCTCACTACTAAACAGATGCTTGAAACCATGTGTCATTGCCAATTCCTATCTAAAGATGATGGTGAAGCTTGGAAATACCTAGAAGATTTAGCTCAAAACACATCACAATGGGAAAGTGTTAGACCACCACCACCTAGGGAAGATGCCAATCAGCTCGATGTTTCCGTCACCATGAAAGCCGAAATGGCCCCAATACAAAGGAAACTCGACGCTATAGAAAACAAAATCTCTTCAGCCTCCCTAAGCCAATCCACACTTCCCAAAACCGTGTGTGGCTGCTGTTCAAACCCTTCACATTTGACGGAAGAATGTCCTTTGAATATACCGTTTCAAGGTCACACTAATGCTGCACTTCAGCAAAGACCTGGAAACTATCCCTCTTCTTCCTCATATAATCAAGATTGGAGGAATCACCCGAACTTTGCTTGGAACCAATCACAATCTCAAAACACGGTTCCAATCCTAAACAATTTTCAGAGGGTCCCTCCACCACAACAGCAACCACCACTTCAATTGAGTCAGCACCCCTTCCAACCGCAAAATTTTCAAAACCCTGCCAACACTTTTACACTACATGAAAACTCTTTGCAATTGGCCGGTACTGATAATATCTCTGCACTGGTGCAAACCTTGGTTACTTTCATGAAACAATCCATCCAAGAGTCGGCAAGTTTTCAATCTTCCATCGATAATATGATAAAGATCATTCTCACTCAAAATGAGAATATCAAATTAATGGAAGCACAAATTGAACGAATAACAGCCGAAATAAGTGCTAGAGAAGAAGGGAATCTTCCATCTCAACCCGTACCTGATCCTAGACCTTCACATTACACTAATGTGGATGCTTTTACAACGTTGAGATCTGGAAGAGTGCTAGACAATCATTCGGATGAACAAATTGATAATGATGAATTGATCATTAACACCCTGGCTTCCACTTCAACTTCCACTTCCACTCTCACTTCTATTTCTTACCCTATTTCGTCTAACTTACCTTCTTCTTCCGAGCCTATTCTCCATGTTCCCAAAGGCTCGAACCCTCCACCCACCTCATCTTTTCCACCCCCACAAACTTCTCCACAAATGTTGGACCCAACACTTATTGATAGAGCTCCATTTCCAAATAGGTTGAGGCCCAAGAAATATGATGCCCAAATGGAGAAAATTGTGGACATGTTTAAGGAAGTTAATATCAACATCCCTCTCCTAGATGCTATTCAACAAGTTCCGTCCTATGCAAAAACTCTTAAGAACTTGTGCACTAGGAAGAGGAAGACTCAAGTGCCTAAAAAAATCTTCATGTCGAGTACTGTAGACACAGCTTTTCCCCAACAATTACCACGGAAACGTAAGGACCCTGGCTGTCCTACTATTTCCATTTTTATTGGGGAGAAACACATCAACCGTGCTTTACTTGACCTTGGCGCTAGTGTCAACTTGCTTCCTTACTCGGTATACGAGCAACTAGGTATCGGAGTGTTAAAGCCTTCGAACATAATTCTTCAGATGGCTGCCCGATCAATCACCAAACCTAGGGGTGAACTGGAGGATGTGTTAATAAAAATCGGGGAATTTATATTCCCTGTGGATTTTATTGTACTTGATACACAGCCTGTAGCGAACCCACGGAATCAAATTCCGGTGATTTTAGGTCGCCCCTTTTTGGCCACTTCCAATGCTATCATCAACTGTCGTAATGGTTCTATGACCCCATCTTTCGGGAATAGGTCAATAGAGCTGAACATTTACAAGTTGGGAAGTGTACCCTCCGAACCTACTGCTCAGGTCTGTTCTGTCGACTTAATGGATGTCGACAGCAGCGAATTTGATGATCCTCCTAATACCGATCTTGACTCTTTTCATATGTTGTTGTTCGATCCAACTATGTATCATACACATACGGACTCTTCCACTGAGATGTCTGGGTCAACAATTAACATGGATTATGAACTATTCTTAGAGCCTGAAGATCACCCCGCACTTTGTGATGACATTATTCATCGGGGTATTGATGGAAATTTTGAGGAAATCTTCGCTGAAGAACTCGCATTTTTGAATGACACGGGTGTTGAGATGAATCCACATCCAATCACTGAAATTGAACCTCCACCCCTTCTTCTGAATTGTAAAAAGAATGCGAGTAATCCATCACATCCACTGCATCGTCTCTCCAAAATGAGACACACACACATTCTATTCCACCACTTACCCTTTCCCAACTTCTTCTTCCACCAACCAGAGCACTGCATTGATAAAATTTTTGAATGGTTGGTGTTAACATTCGGTCTTTGCAAAGCTTGGCATCGACCATTGATTTTTGACCCCCTCATATGATTTTCAAAGATTAACATTGCTTAAGTTTGGGGGGGCAATTTTTTCTGGCTCTTGGAATGAAAATTTTTTACAAAATTTTGAGCCAAAAATAAGTTTGGGGGAGGTTCTTCACTTAAATATTTTGCCCCCACTAATAAATTCCTCCCAGGCTTACAGGTTTTTTTCGAGATTTAGCTGAAGGCAACAGTGAGGACACTGTTGAAAACAAGTTTGGGGGAGGTTTGTGCTTATTTTTGCATCATTTGCATATCATTTGCATAAGCACAATACATTTTCGAGAACCTGTAAAAATTTAAAAATTTTCAAAAGATAAAAATATTTTTTGTACATAAATAAGATAATAAAAGTTTAGATAGTGAACAATTACATCCATGAGATTAGAAAAATTTAAGAAAACCAAGAAAATTAGAAGTTTTCTTATACGAACTAGTAATAAGTAGTTATGAGCCGTTGTCCCAAGGATTAGTAAGATGAAGGAAGTCACTAATCTGAGGATAAAAATAAGTCTGAAAAATAGTTCCTATTCTAGAAGCCAAACATTTTGCATGTTGATACCCTGCTATTCGCACTTACACACGTCTTGAAGCTCGAGATAGTAGAGGATACCTTGAAATGCTCTTGTCTAAAAGCCGATGTATGAAGGAAATAAAAAAAATGAAAATATAAAGTGGTGAGAAAAATGAACACTGGTTTTGTTATCGCCGAGGGCAATAAAAAAATATAGCGAGGGTGCCTCTTCACCTAGTGCCCTAAGGCCAACTGGTCTGGGAGTCACTGCTATGCCTGCGGTGGTGCAAGACGAGGAAAATACACCAAATAAGCAAGCACATGAGTAATCGGTCGGTTAGTACCTCAAGAAGTATTAACGGTCGCATGAAAGTGTGTGAGCAATCCTAAATATTCATTAATTAAAAAGTACTGAGGCTGATAGGCAAGAGTATGATAGCTTGAATTGAATTCTCCGGGTGTAGCGATGTCTTTACACACACGCAGGGTGATATGATCGATGTTTGGAAGAAAGATGGGAATGAAGAATAAGACGATGTTTTATTGAGGGAGGACGTGATTTCTGACATCTTTTCATGACCATTAAGATAGGGCTCATGACAACCGAAAGCTAGCTTAGTTGGAAACTCTAATTTTCAAAGCTTTTCTTTTACAATTCTTTTCTTTAAATGTAATATTCATGATCTTTCTTTTATTATTGGATTTTGTGGGTGCAATCCGCTGAAAACCCTCAGGAGACAACACTCCTCCTACTAGGGACACCTAGAGGTTTAAAGGCTTGTTGCACGTGCTCAGTGCAATCGTATTGCCTACGAAAGTGTGCTAGTTAGTTTTTCTCTTTCTTTATTTTCTCCTTCTCTTTTTAATAAAAAGGTTAGCTCGAGACGACCGAAAATAAGTTTGGGGGAATTTGATCAGTCGAAAATACTGCATTTTTAACACGTCAATTTCCCTATCATTTGCACTCATCTAGTAGTGTTCGGTTTGCATATTACACATATTAGCAAAACAGTCGTAAAATACCAGATTACCTGTGTTATACTCTAAAACCGACATTTCTGAGGGAAATTGAGTGTTTATCATGGCATCGCATCATCCCTGTATTGCGCAACACTTGTTTCGGAGTCTGTGCAGGAAATTCCAGAAACCGAGCAAAAATTGTGAAACAGTGCTGATAAAATACGCCAACTCAAAGGCAAGAGATCTGGCAGTGATCAGGGACTCATTTGGAAAATCAACATATCAGAAAATATACATAAAGTCAGCATCAGAAAAGCCCAGAAGTTCCAAGCCCCAAGGCCTGCATTGAGCCGCGGATCCGCGGCCGGAGCCGACTTGCGCCGCGGATCCTCGGCGGCTCCATGGCTTCAAATGCTCAATTTCCTGCACGTGCCTAATTGTAACGGTCCAAGCTTCCAGAAGACTCCAGAATGACCACGTGGCTTCATCCAGAAGGCTCGGCCTAACAACCTTATCCAAGAATATTCCTCATTCTAGAATATTCCCTCCAACAAACTTCTTCTAGAAGCCTCCTTATAACAACCTTCTTCTAGAAGCCTCCTTGTAACAACCTCATTCTAGAATATTCCTTCCAACAAACTTCTTCTAGAAGATTCTTTTTAACAACCTCATTTTGGAGGGAAAATTCAAATGAGGTAGTTCATTTTGGAGGGAAAAGTTGTTCATTTTGGAGGGAAAATTCAAATTCAAATGAGGTGGTTCATTTTGGAGGGAAAATTCAAATGAGGTAGTTCATTTTGGAGAGAAAAGTTGTTCATTTTGGAGGGAAAAGTGGTTCATTTTGGAGGGAAATTTGAAATTTGAATTCTAGATCTAGGATTTTGGATGGCTTATAAAAGGAAACCTAGATTTAGGGTTAAGGAGTTGAATTCTTCATCTATCCCCCCATCTACAAGTTGAGTGACACATCTTGTAGCCCCAAATTCTAAATCCAATTCCAAATTCAAGATCCCGAGTACCAAATCAAGCAAGAAGCCTTCAACCTTTTAGGAGCCGAGCCGATCTTCAATCGAGCAAGTGATCCAAGCCGATCCGCGACTCAAGGAGACGAGCGAAGCCAAATCGACGATCGAGTTCCTCCTCTTGTAGTTCTTGAGCGAATGTAATGAAATTGTTGATATAAATAAAAGGTGAAATTCTTTAATCTTGCTTTCTTTAAATTCTTGCATCATGATTCGATCTCAATTTGTAATTGTAGTTCTTGTTGCGATGTTTGAGTAAAACTCCGCTCGTCAAGGAGTCGAGACGATCAATAGAATGATGATTTAACAAATCTTAAAACGATTCTTAAGTCCTACGAGCTTTGTAAACCCTAGCAAGTTCAAGAATCGATGACCTAGTTTCGTTGCGATGCTTTCTTGAATGTGATCGCTCGAAATTAGGGATCTACGATCGTTTCTTGAATTTACTAGAGGCTAGAATGTGAATGATATCGACGAAAGAATAAGGGATAAGATGAAACCCTAGTTTCATAAGAAATCCCTAATTCTCGATCGATCATCATTGATCTAGTATCAATTCATCGAAGGATAAGAATACGTAATTGTAAGATTACATCACATCTATAGATCCGATCGATTCCTACGAGCCTCATTTAGATTCTTGATATTTGGTTGGAAAAATCATCTCAAACTATCAATTCTTGATTCTATCTTTTTCTTGTTATTAGATCTAGATTTTCTAATTCTTGAACTTCAAATACAAATCTTGAATTGTTTTGTTTTCTTTCCTTTAAAATTTCAATTCATCTAATTCAAAAGACGAACGATTACACTTTCCCTGTGGACGATCCGCACTTACTAACGCGCTACAATCGACACCGTTATTGATTACGGTCAAAATATTTTTGGTTGTGATTTCTTTACAATTTTTCAAATACTACACATCAAGAATTTCATTCAAATCAAATGGCGCCGTTGCCGGGGATCATTTGATTTACTTACACAATCGGAAATCATTCAAATCAAATAGTAATTGTCTTGGAAAAAGACACAAATCCTGCCGTCCATATGCAGCAGTTACCGATAACACCCGAATCTAACTCAGGATCTAAATCAATTTAAAGTGTCTGACTCAAATCTGAGTCTAACTCAAATCAAAATCCAATTCAACATGAATCCAATATACCAAACATGTATACTTGAACCTGAATCTGAATACCAGAACAATATCAACATGCAAACATGATTTAACTTGACCGAACCATGGGTATAACTTGACTTGATTACATGACTACTTGTTTACATCTTGAACCTAATTACATGAACAACTTGTATCCATGGTCTCGACAAGTCTGATTACTATCATTCAATACAATACATTACGGGGTATAACAGGGAAGATTGGTACAGAATGTATTAAAAATGGCACGATGATGGTCACTAAAAGACACCTACATGAACTCTCGTGCCGTTGTCCCATGGATTATGACGGGGCCTTGTACTTACATGTTACCATAGTCCACGAAGCAAGTTGGACTCCTCTCGTATACACTGATACATTCTATACCAAGCTACAAACAACTACGTTAATATAACAAACATATATATGTAAAATTACTAGTTCTTTCTCTTTACTTGTTCTATTCCATTCTTACTTCTGGGACTTACTGAGCGCACTTAACTTATAGTACACCCTACGAGCCTCATTCTATTTAGACTTTTGCATCTTCCTAGTTCGCTGACGTCATTCCTGTCTATTTCTTTTTTTGGAATGTTCGTCAGGAGGATCGGACTCTCAGGAGATCGAGCCCAGCCAGGATGAATTTGACCAGTTCACAGAGCAGCCAGACTTCTAGCTTTTACTTGTGCTTACTTTTCATTTCATATGCCACCGTTTAGGCATTGCTTTTTATCCTTGTACTTTTCTTTTCAAAGCAACGTATTGTAAAGATGAATGTTAATAAAAGTTGCTGTTTATTTTATATCTCTTGTCATTCTTGTGCATTTATTTATATTGCTTATTTACGCTTAACGTATTTATTTCTGAGTAAATACGTCGCGTGCCCATCATGTCTACTTTCCCGTACACTGGGAAGCGGGGCGTGACAGGTTTTTTTGGCGACCCATGCAGGTCAGTTCTGCATGGAATCCTAAGCAATATATATAACAATAATTATAAGATACAGTAACTATACATTCATTACATTACAAATTCTTGAATCTATCATAACCCTTTCTTTTCTATCAAGGTCATGGATTCACCGAACAATACAAGCACCAACGTGAATGGCAACACCCAACCACCTCCTCTGCCACTACCTCCTACCGTTGCAGCTCCCATCAACGAGCAAATGTTATTGCTTGAGGCGATCAAGGGCCTCTTGGAGGGTCAGCGGCAGCAGACTGCTATCCTCATGCACTGTCCAGAGGTCGAGGCCTCCGGAGTCAGGCAATTCCGGGCTTTGCATCCGAAACATTTCTCTGGGAAAGAGAGCCCTCTGGAGGCAGAACAATGGGCTCAGTCAATAGAAGATGACCTGGCAGCAGCACAAGTGCTAGAGATTGCTTAGGAGAGAGTTACAAAGCTGCAACTAACAGATAACGCCAGAGTCTGGTGGAAGGCTGAAGAAAGCTGACTCGCCCAACCGATTTAATGGAGAACATTTTGCAATATGTTCGACGCGAAATATTTCCCTGAGACTGCCCGTTTCGACATGGAACATCAGTTCATCCACTTACAACAAGGTTCAATATGGAACAAATCTATGGATGTATATGATGCTGAGTTTACCATGCTTAGCAGGTAAGATGTGTCTCAATATTCAATTTCCTGATATCACATACTACCCTGCTAACACAAGGTCGTAACAGGTTTGCGGCACACCTGATCCCGACTGCTGAGATTAGGGCACAAATATTTCAGCAATGGTTGGACCTGGAGATCCAAGCTGCACTAGCTACAGGGGATTTCCCAACCTATGATCTTTCTCTGAAGGCTGCCCGATGCTATGAGGCAGTGGTGAAGAAGAAGGGCAGACCTCAGACTGCCGGTGTGAAATGCCCTGCCACTCAGATGGCAGGAGGAGCCTCTTCTAGACCCCCTATTGTACCCAGGAGACCGGGAGTAACTTTTAACCGGCCTAGTCCACACTTTTTCTTCTACCGCAAGAGGAATGGATACCTGGCGAAGGACTGCAACCGTGCGAATAGCCTGTGCTTAGTTTATGATACGTCCACTCATGCCATTGGACCTTTCCCACGTTGTCTCAACCCAGCTCCTGCACCCCGACCAGTGATCACTTTTCCGCAGCAACCAGCTATTCAGGCTCCTGCACCTCGTTTTGCTTTACCTGCTCCACCTCCACGTGGGCCTCCGGCATAGCCTCCTCGTCAGTTTCATCAGCCTAGATAAACATGCCTCAAGGGCAGAATATTATGCTCCAGGGACAGAGGAATGTGCCTCCAGCCAGGAGGAATGTACCCTAGCGTCAGGCTTTCACCATGACTGTTGAGGAAGCCGAAGCCACTGGTCAAGTTATTACTGGTAATTCCCCATCCTTTCATCTTTTCAATCCTTGTATATCTCTATATTTTTCCCTGTATCTAAACCAACCTCACACAACTTAGGTACAATCTTAGTAGCCTCCCTACCTGCCTTAGCACTATTCGACACTGGAGCATCACATTGCTTTATGTCGCAACGGTTTGTCCGAACTTATGCGATTCCAGTTAAACCGCTAGTATCCAGCTGGAATGTCAGTTCAGAGAACAACGTTCTAAAGGCAACTATGGGATACGATCTGTGTCCAGTGGTCGTCTGCAGTAAAGAATTTTATGCAGACTTCAAGATGCTAGACATACCAAACTTCGACGTAGTCTTGGGAATGGACTGGCCAGGAACTTTCGTCACTACCATCGAATGTCGTCAAAGGAGGTTAGTGTTTGAGATACCAGATCATCTGGTCTTTTATTTCAAGAGTGGAGACTGTACCCTAGAACCTAGCATCTACAAGGCTAAACCAAAGAAGGCAGTGATTGCAACATTACAGGCGGAAGAAGACAAGCCAGAAGTAGTTCGAGAGTTCGAGGATGTGTTTCCTGAAGATATAACAGGTTTGCCTCCTGATTGAGCTCTTGAATTTAGCATTGATTTACTACGTGGTGCACAACCAGTGATCAAAACTCTGTACCTGTTAAGTCCTGAAGGATTGAAGGAGATCCATACTAAGTTGGACGAACTTCTGAAGAAAGATTGGATTCGTCCCAGTACTTCAAGTTGGGGATCTCCAGTTTTACTCGTGAAAAAGAAAGAAGGTTCATATAGAATGTGTATAGGTTTCTGAGCTTTGAACGAAGTGACAATAAAGAACAAGTATCCACTACTGTGCATCGATGATCTTTACGATCAGCTAAGTGGGTCTTTCGTATTTTCAAAGCTAGATCTTCGTTCGGGTAATCATCAGGTGAAGGTGAAAGAGTCTGATATTCCTAAAACGGCATTCAGGACTCGCTATAGTCATTAAGAATATCTTGTGATGCCATTTGGAGTGACCAATACACCTGCTATATTTATGAATCTGATGAACCAAGTTTTCTGAGAGTACTTAGACAGGTTTGTTGTTATTTTTATCGACAACATCCTGGTGCATTCAAAAAATCGGAAGGTGCACGCTGAGTATTTGCGGATTGTCCTGGAGACATTGCGACAGCATCAACTCTATGCCAAGTACAGCAAATATGAATTTTTCTAGATCAAGTCGGATTTCTCATGCATATTATTTCGGGCGAAGGAATCTCAGTAGATCCAGCTAAAGTGGCAGCTGTCAGCGAATGGCCGACACCAAAGACGGTGAAGGATATTCGAAGTTTCTTGGGTTTAGAAGGATACTACCGAAGATTTATTGAAGGTTTCTCGAAGATTGCAGCATCCCTGACCAAGCTCATACGTAAAGATGAAGCATTCGTGTTGTCAGAAGCATGTGAACAAGTTTTTGTAGAACTCAAGTCAAGATTAATATCAGCTCCTATTCTCGTAATACCGGATCAATCTGGAGGTTTTTTTGTACATTGCAATGCGTCCGGTAAGGGATTAGGATGTGTTCTACACCAGCATGGAAAGGTTATAGATTTTGTATCAAGACAGCTAAAGGTTCATGAGCGCAACTATCCAACACATGACTTGGAGTTAGCAGCCGTTATCTTTGCACGTAAGATTTGGCGTCATTATCTTCTAGGAGAACGAGTGGATATATACACTGACCACAAGAGTCTGAAGTATGTATTTACTCATAAGGAACTGAACATGCGGCAGAGAAGATGGATAGAACTCATGGAGGACTTCGATACATCAATCTACAGTATCATCTAGGGAAGGTGAATGTAGTTCCTGATGCACTTAGTCGCCAGCCACTATCAATGAATCTCACCGCATAATGGAAGCTACAGCAGGAATTACACGGATTGGCGATAGAAGTGGTTATGCCAGGCAACGCTTCGTATTTGATGAACTTACAAGTTCAGTCTACTATTGTCAATCAGATCAAGGCAGCTCAAGCAAGTGATGTCAAGCTGCAAAAGATCCGAGAACAGGTAGAAAGTGGACTTCGAACAAAGTTCATCATCCACGAAGACGGATCCTTGAGCTATGGAAGTAGATTGTGTGTACCACAAGGTCATGTTTGAGAAGAGTTGATAAAAGAAGCTCACAGCTCTGCGTATTCAGTACACCCCGGTGGTACCAAAATGTATAAGGATCTACGGCAATACTACTGGTGGCATGGAATGAAGCGCGAAGTAGCCAGAAGCGTAGCCAAGTGTTTGGTGTGTCAGCAAGTAAAGGCTGAACACCACAGAACTGCTGGTCTACTTCAACCATTACCTATCCCAGAATGGAAATGGCAGCACATTACTATGGATTTCGTGACCGCCCTTCCCGCAGCACGAAGGGTAACGATGCAGTATAGGTTATTGTGGATCGACTCACCAAGTCGGCTCACTTTATTCCTTTTCGAGTTGGCCAATCTACCGAGACGTTAGCAAAGAAGTACATAGAGGTATGCATGAATCTAAAGTAAGATTTAACCTCAAAATGTACTATTTTTTTACCCATGAACTCATGCAGGAGATTGTGAGATTATATGGAGTACCAGTTTGCATCGTCTCCGATCGTGACACCAGATTCCGATCACAGTTTTGACAGAGTCTGTAAGCTAGCCTGGGAACGAGTCTGAACTTCAGCACGGCTTACCATCCACAAACAGATGGACAGTCTGAGCGAACAATTCAGATTCTGGAGGACATGCTAAGAGCTTGAATGTTAGACTTTGGAGGTTCGTGGGAAGATCACCTACACCTTGTGGAGTTTTCATACAACAACAGCTATCAGGCGAGCATTGGAATGGCACCATTTGTAGCTCTCTATGGAAGGAAGTGTCGTTCACCACTAAGTTGGGACGACATCGGAGATCGTGAACTCCTTGGACCAGAGATGATCATGGCAACTGTGGACGTAGCTCGCACGATCCGGGAAAGAATGTGCATAGCCCAAGACCAACAGAGGCACTGGGCTGATGTAAAGCGTCGACATCTGGAGTTCCAACTTGGAGATCATGTTTTCCTAAAGATCTCTCCAAACCGAGGAGTAATCCGCTTTGGCAAGAGAGGTAAGCTCAGTCTGAGATATATAGGACCGTTCGACATTCTCGAACGAGTCGGAAAAGTGGCATACCGTTTGGCACAACCACCCTAATTGGAAGGAGTGCACAACGTGTTCCACATATCCCATCTTCGAAGATATGTGAGCGACCCCAACCAGATCCTTGATCACTCCAAGCTCACTGTACAGAAGGATCTATCTTATGAGCAACAACCCATTGAGATCCTGGACAGAAAGGTGAAGACACTGCAAAACAAGGAAGTAAACTTGATCCGAGTGATGTGGAGAAAATATTCGCAAGGAGAATCAATGTGAGAATGAAAAGATGACATGCGTGCAAGAAACCCTTTCTTGTTTATAAACTAGTCATTATGTAATTGTAAATTTCGAGGGCGAAATTTTTTTAAGAAGGGTAGAATGTAAGGACTCTGATTTTACTGTACGAAATTTTTTAAGTTAATGCACAAAAACGAGTTTGCAAACCTTTGTACACTTTATAAGTTATTTTTGTTTAAGAACAACAAAAAATAATTTATAGCTTATTGGTAAAGCCTTGCACTGCTGTGACGTATCCCCTGTGTTCGAATCCCATCAGGTACAGTATATTTTTTTCTAAATTTTCTTTAAAACTTTTTGGAAGCCCAAAAGTTTACACGTGCACTGCACATAGAAATGAAAAGACAGAAAATTAAATTTGTGTAAAATGTTGTGTACACAGAGTAGGACACATGGCGAGAATCCAACGGCTCCATTCACACAATGGACCGGCGAGATGCTCTGAATAGCCGGCAGTGATGGACCCCTATGGGTAAAAAGTCCCCGTGCTTTGCCCACATGACACTTGACCTACCCCAATTACCCCTGCACTTTTTGATTTCTCTGAAATGAAACAGAGACTTCAATTTCATCTTTAAATCAAATTTAAATGCATTTTAATTCATTCTTTCAATTCCAAAACCCTAATTCCATACTATAAATACAATCTTATACCCTATCCCTTCCTCAATCCGAAAATTCTAGCCAAAACCCTCAAATTTTCTAAGTACAAGTGAAGTTAGCCAAAGGCCAATTTCCAGCGAGAAATCGAGGAAATTCCGGCAACTTCGCGACTCCACGACGACTAATCCTTCTCCTTCTACCTTCTCTTCATCCAACCAACTCATAAGTCCCTTCTAATCCTTCCCCTTCTCCTCTAAAACTTCTTTTTCATAAAATATGTCGGAAATGGAGTTAACACCGACATCTTCTTTTTAAAGCTCTAAAATTACACTCTTTCTTACATTTTCCTCATGCATATTCATACACAATGTTTATTATCAAATAACTAATGTTTAGAACCAACTTTCACTCTAAAACACCATGTTACATAACTTTAATTTAACTGTTACTTGAAAATACCATGAACTTTATATGCGGCATCTTTTATTTCTTTGTTTGAATATACCTTTAGTAAACTTCACGGGATAATGACCTACCCTTCACGTACACACATGTTTCCATAGCACGATATATCTTGAACATATTTTGTTACTATATTTCATCAAAATACCATGTACTATAAAAACGGTTTTCTTCTAAATAGTATTGTTAAACTCTTTGCGATTACGCCCCTACAACCCATTTGGGGAACCTGTTATTGGATGGTGTAGATTATCACACATTCTCTGGCTAGTAGAACGAGATACAGACCTCCTCACGGAGCATTCGGTCTCGAAAGAATTTTAATACGATATTCAAGAAAAATGAAATTTTCTACTTAATAATAAAATTAAATTTTAATAATTATATAAATATTATTAAACCACATATTTTCAAGATATAATAAAATTCCATGTTTTCTAGAAAATAAAAGAATAACAGGTTTCATCAAAATACCTTCAAATTATCCAAAAGTCAAGTTTTACAGTAAAATATCTTGAATTATCCAAGCTAAACTATTATCACTAAAATACTTCACATTCTTAAAATTCACAATTATGGGAACCCTAAATAATATAAATAAATACTCGAGGTTATTTTGAAAGTATATAAAATATTTTTCATAAAATCCCCTCGAGTTATATAAAATTACAATTAAGGACTTTAATAAATATAGGTTTAAGCGAGATCAATTCTCTTGAGACTCGAGAAGCTATAGAATGTGAGTTCTTGCGTATTTAAGGTAGAAAAACTTAACGGACTTATCAATGGTAATTGTCTTGGAAAAAGACACAAATCCTGCCGTCCATGTGCAGTAGTTACCGATAACACCCGAATATAACTCGGGATCCAAATCAGTTTATAGTGTCTGGCTCAAGTCTGAGTCTAAATCAAATCAGAATCCAATTCAAAATGAATCCAATATACCAAACATGCATACTTGAACCTGAATCTGAATACCAGAACAATATCAACATGCAAACATGATTTGACTTGACCGAACCATAGCTATAAATTGACTTGATTGCATGCCTACTTGTTTACATCCTGAACCTTATTACATGAACAACTTGTATCAATGGTCTCAGCAAGTCTGATAACTATAATTCAATACAATACATTACGGGGTTTAACAGGGTAGATTGGTACGGAATGAATTAAATATGGCATGATGATGGTCACTAAAAGACACCTACATGAACTCTCAAGCCATTGCCCAATGAGTTTTGACGGGGCCTTGTACTTACATATTACAATAGTCCACGGAGCAAGTTGGACTCCTCTCGGATACACTGATACATTCTGTACCAAGCTACAAACAACTAAGTTAGTATAATAAACATATATCTGTACAATTACCAGTTATTTCTCTTTACTTGTTCAATTCCATTCTTACTTTTGGGACTTACCGAGCGCTAGTTCGCTGACTACATTCCTGTCTCTTTCTTTCTTTGGAATGTTCGTGTCACGACCCAAAGTTTGGATGTGACCGGCACTTAGATTGTATAATATCTAAAGATAACTACACAACCTGAGTAAGCCAAAAACCAAGATCAAAAACCCTTTTTGCGGAATTTTAGAAAAATGTAGTTTTTAAGTAAAAATCACAGTTTTAAGTAATTAAGATCTTAACAGTAACTTCCTATTGAATTCATAACAAAAACAGTTATAAAGTTTTTAATTTGGTTGCATCCCTAGTTGGGATCAACAATGCCAACAGCGGAAATAAATTTACAACTTTATACTACATCAGTAAGAATCTCGGACATAAGTAAAAAAAATATCATTCCATATAACCAAATGATCTCATCTGTCAAATAATATACATACCACCACTTCTCGTTCTAAGTCATAATACAGGGTCTGATGGAGATATTCTAAATTCAATATACAATACCCAAAAGAGGAGTTTACTACATAGATAATCCACCTAGCAAAAGATGCGATAAAAGCAAATAAATGGATCTGCACTGCTGCTAACCGTCCACTCTACCCCTGCAAGGAACTGTGGCACAACGAGGTTGAGTTGCCAACTCAGTGAATAAGACTAACATATAACGGCTGATAATGTAAATATGACAACTATAACTAAGTTTAGATAAGAATGAGTATGATGCATGATAGCATGTGAAAGAATGAATCTATACTAATAATCATATAAATCAAGAATAAAATCTCATCACTTATTTCCAAATCAAGTTCATCTTTCCGTGTCCAACATCGACACAAATCTTCTGTTTTCCTCAGGCATTGTTCCTCGAACGATCCTGTAATCAATAACACCGGTCTGTATCATCTAGATATCCGCCGTGTTTCACTACTATCTCCGGTATCGAGTATCCTCGCTAGGCTCCCCGTCTCAATTACGGCTTTCCTGCCCCTCGGTCCATGAATCCGACTGTATAGCTCCCCCATTCGGTCTGGATAACGTAAAAATCCGCGACCGTATAGCTCTCCCACTCGGTCCGGAATAAAATCAAATCATTAAAATAATATCTCATGGTGGATATCTCATATCAATTTGAAGAATCACTGAATTTATGTAATAGTATGGGAAAACTCAAAACCATAAATTCTCAATAATATAATTTCCTCTTATATCAATTCCGAATATTTAAATACGAAACATGATGGCATTAATGCAAAGTACTACTGATAATGATGTTTAAGGTATGATAGAATCATATTTAACAGGATAATTACTACGTGTAAAAGTGACATGTTAATATCGACTAGGTGTAGTGTAACATATAGATATGTGCATGTGCGGCATAACTCGTCAATAATTGTGCAGTGTTCTAACAACTACTAACATGGTGATGTATATTTATATATATATGGATGCATATGATAACATTAATATACAAAAGTCTAATTTTTATTTAAACAAAACTACGGGCGTATTACGCCATCTTTACAAAATCCCCCGGTAAATGTTTAGTCTACCCACCGGAATACGTCGTAAACTGCTCAGAAATTGCCAATCATTTTTCTTTCCTTACGGCCTCCGAAGTTCCTATATTTGAATCTAATATTAAAATTTAGCTTGTATAAGAAACGGCTAACTCCGATATGGCAAAATCATGAAAACACAAGTTGTACGTTCTAATTACACTATGTACGACTATTGCAAACGATCTAACATTCATTTTAACTGGAATTTAACCCAACGCTATTTCATAACAGAAAACAAAACGTGTTACGATTTACTTGTGTCGTATTTTAGAACTTTGATTCCTTTTCCGATATTAGTTCCCAGATTTTATGTATGGTTAAATTAACAATTTTAAACAATACCAAAATATCCTAACAATGATACAGAGACCTACCCAAAAACCCAAAAACCCAAAGTCCACCAAAAATCCGGCGACGCCGGAATTCTCCTATAGGTCGCCGGCCAAAATCCGAGCCCCTTGGTTCGTACTTCTAGGGTTTGTTCTAGGTCCAACATACAATATTTAAGTATTGTTTGGTTAAGTTGATTTTACTCTGAATAATAGCAGATTACTACAGAGCTAAGTTATACCAAAAATACGATTTTTATCGATATTTTATTTCAACGTTGAACCAGTTACAGAACTAATTCCTACAGTGTTTAAAGATATTACCTACAAAGGATTACTGGATGATCTCCCTCCAAGATGCACAAGCTCCTAGTTCCTAGCTTGATGGTGAACTCCTTAGCCTAGTTCTTCTTCTCTTCTCTCTTTTCTTTTATTCTTCTTTGCTTGTTCTTAGTTTTCTTTAAAATATGAAATTTTTTGAATTTTAATCTGTTAAAATGATCTGAACACAATATATATGGTAAAGGTAAGAGTGAGGTGTAGGAGGAGGTGTCACCAACAAGAGTGTGCCACTCTCATGTAAGGAGGAGGTGTTGTGAAATGAAGGGTACATGCAAGTAGGTGGTGGCAATGCATTATCACTCCAAAATTGATTTATCTTGATATAATTTCTGATCTAAATTATTATCTAATCCCTTTTTCACTTTCACCCTCAACAATTTCAAGTTTGCACATTTTCCTAAATTTTACAAAAAGATCCTTCACTACATATGTTATTATATAAACACCATTTTATTAAAATGAAGCTAAATGTATCACTAAAACCCTTGTAATATATTAATGTTACATACTAAAATTTCAATTTAATTTGTTTCACATACTACTTATGAAAATGTCCTATTTTGTTTTAATAACTTTTTAAATTGGCATTTTATTATTTAATTGATTAATTTTATTTGTTTCTAAATTTTCAAAAATGTTACAATATTCCCCCCTTAAGAAAATTCGGTCCCCGAATTTAAAACTTAACTAGACGTACCTTCAAAACGATGTGGAAATTTCTTTCGCATCGCATCCTCGGTCTCCCAAGTAATCTTCTCGCGATTTGTTCCTCGCCAAAGAACCTTTACAGATAGAAGTACCCTTGATCTCAGTTTCTTTGCCTGCTGGTCAAGAATACCTACTGGCTGCACTGTGTAGGATAAATCCAGCTCAAGCTGCAAGGTCTGATGCTGGATCGCGTGAGAAGGATCGTGAAGATACTTACGAAGCATAGACACGTGAAACACCGGATGACATCGGGAAAACTCAGTGGAAGCGCTAAACGATAATCTACAGCACCCACTCTCTCCAGAATCTCGTAAGGTCCGACATATCTGGGGCTGAGCTTCCCTTTTTTTCCCGAAACGCATCACACCTTTCATCGAAGATACATGAAGGAAAACATGATCTCCCACCTGAAACTCGAGTCTACGACGACGTCGATCTGCATATGATTTTTGTCTGCACTGGGCCGCTCTCATTCTGTCCCGTATCAACTAAATCTTTTCCGTAGTCTCCTGCACTATCTGCGGTCCCAAAATGCTACTCTCGCTCAGTTCCGTCCAGCAAATGGGTGATCGACATTTCCTCCTATACAAAGCTTCAAAGGGTGCCATCTGGATCGTCTCCTGAAACCTGTTGTTGTAAGAGAATTCTATCAAAGGTGGGTGTCGATCCCAACTGCCACCGAAATCAAGGCTGCACGCTCAAAGCATATCCTCTAGAGTCTGAATGGTCCGCTCTGACTGACCATCTGTCTGTGGGTGAAAAGATATACTAAAACTCAATCGTGTACCAAGAGCTTCTTGAAGTTTCTGCCATAGCCTGCTGGTAAACTGGGTACCCCTATCGGATACTATGCACGTCGGTACTCCATGCAATCAAACAATCTCGTCGATATAAATCTGAGCATACTGTGCAAACCCATATGTCGTCTTCACCGGAAGAAAATGAGGGGCCTTTGTCAATCTATCTACAATCACCCAAATGGAGTCATACCCTCTGCTAGTCCTGGGTAGACCCACAACGAAATCCATAGAAATCTATTCCCATTTCCACTCCGGAATGGGTAAGGGCTGCAACTCTCCTGCCGGCCTCTGGTGCTCGGCCTTGACTTGCTGACAAGTCAAGCATCTCGAAACAAACTCCACAACATCCCTCTTCATTCCTTCCCACCAATAAACATCTTTCAAGTCATGAAACATCTTGGCGGAACCAGGATGAATACTGTATACTGATCGATGGGCCTCCTCTAAGATCTCACGTCTCAGTCCATCCGAATCTGGCACACAAAGACGAGTCCCAAAACGTAATATTCCACGGTCATCTATCACGAACTCCGACTCTTTGCCCTGCCTAACCTGATACATAATCTCCGATATACGAGCATCTGCGAGCTGTGTCTCTCGAATACGATCCAATAACTGAGGACGGGTGCGAACATGTGCTAACTGTCCTCCTATCGATGTGAACTCAAACTATATACGGCTATCACATAAAATCTTCCACTCTATGGAAAACTGCCTCTGCAAGGTGCGCATATGAGATAAGCTACCTCCAGGCCTCCGGCTCAAAGCATCTGCTACAACATTCGCTTTGCCTGGATGATACAAGATCTCATAATCGTAATCCTTCATGAGTTCCATCCATCGACGCTGCCTTAGGTTCAGATCCCTTTGTTGAAAAATATACTTCAAACTCTTATGATCTGTAAAAATCTGGCACGACTCTCCATATAAGTAATGCCTCCAAATCTTTAGTGCGAAAACTACTGCAGCCATCTCCAAATCATGAGTGGGGTAGTTCTGCTCATGCCTCTTCAACAGCCGAGAAGCATAAGCTACAACCCTGTCGTGATGCATCAACACACAGCCTAAACCTACTCGAGAGGCGTCACAATACACCACGAAACCACCTGACCCGGAAGGTAAGGATAAGACAGGTGCAGTCGTCAAGCGAGTCTTCAACTGCTGGAAACTCTGCTCACATGCATCTGTCCAAAGAAATGGAACTTCCTTTCTAGTCAATCCGGTCAACGGTGCAGCGATCCGAGAAAAATCCTGCACAAAACGTCTATAATAACCGGCCAGACCCAAGAAACTTCGAACCTCTGTAACTGACACAGGTCTGGACCAGTGCTGTACCGCTTCTATCTTTTTTGGGTCCATACGTATCTCATCTCTCATAACTACATGACCCAAGAAATCTACACTATCCAGCCAGAAAGCACACTTGGAGAATTTAGCGAACAACTGATGCTCCTTCAAGATCTGCAACGTGATGCGCAAATACTGCTCGTGCTCCTCCCGACTCCGGGAATAAACAAGAATATCATCAATGAATACTATAATGAACTGATCAAGGAATGGCCTGAAGATACGGTTCATCATATCCATGAAAGCTGCTGGAGCATTGGTGAGTCCGAACGACATCACCAGAAACTCATAATGCTCATAACGTGTGCGAAAAGCAGTCTTCGGAATATCATCCTTCCGAACCCTCAACTGGTGATACCCTGACCGCAAATCAATCTTTGAGAAGTAGCCAGCTCCCTGTAGCTGATCAAATAAGTCATCGATACGAGGTAACGGATACCTATTTCGCACAGTAACTAGATTCAGCTGTCTGTAGTCGATGCACGGTCTCATGCTACCATCCTTCTTCTTAACAAATAAGACAGGAGCTCCCCACGGCGATACACTTGGACGAACACGTCCTCTATCTAACAACTTTTGCAGCTGGCTTTTGAGTTCCTTCAACTCCGTCGAGGCCATCCGATAGGGTGGTATAGAAATATGCCCCGCACCCAGAATCAAGTCGATACAAAATTCAATATCGCGCTCTGGCGGTAATCCTGGTAATTCAGCAGGAAACACATCCGGAAATTCTCGTGCGATCAGAACCTGGTCCAATGGAATCTCAGTGGCTCCTAAGTCTTGAACAAATGCTAAGAATCCATGACAACCCTTCTTCAAGAGTTGTCCCGCACAAAGAGCAGAAATCATGTTGGCAGGAGTTACATTACAGTCTCCCTGCACAACAAAGATCGGTTCACTTGGAAAACAAAATCTGACCGCTTTCCCCCTACAATCTACATAAGCATGACAAGCGGCCAACCAATCCATACCAAGAAGTATATCAAAATCTAACATATCCAGGAGAATTAGATCAACTAATGAATCCTTATCACCGATACGTACTGAACATAACCTGAATACATGTCGAGCTATAAAAGAATCCCCCACCGGAGTAATCACCACTAATGGTAACTCTAACAACGACGACTCTCTCCCCAGAGAAAGTGCAAAGTGTGTTGATATATACGAATTTGTAGAACCGGGATCAAATAAAATATGTGCATCTAAGGAACATACTGCAAGAGTACCTGTCACAACTGCATTTGATGCCTGGGCATCCTGTGGAGTCAGTGCAAAAAATCGTGCCTCGCCCCTGCCCGCATTCTATCGTCCCCTCCCTCAATCTCCTCGACCTCTCTGAAAGCGTCCTGCAAAGCCTCGACCTCATGGTGCAACAGTCTGACGCATAGTGCCAACTGGGGGAGGAAGTAAGGCCATCGAAGTAGAAAGTGGAGGGGGTAAAGCAGACTATGGAACAACAGTCCCTCCCTGGAGTCTACAATCCCTCGCATAATGTCCTGGAAGTCCGCAACTAAAACATGTAGATGGGGGCCTCTGATCATTGGGATATAAACTGAACATCTGGCCCAGGGTCCAACCTTGTCCAAAACTACGGCTTGGAATGTGCCTGCCCCTACCTCTACCGAACTGCCTGGTTATTGACCCCATAGGTCTGGTTCTCTTTGGCTCCGGAACGATCACTGTCTCGCTCAGACGCTCTTCCACTCGTATAGCTGCATCCATGGCCTGCTCATAAGTATCGAAATGCTGGGAGCCTATCGCAAGAAACAACTGCGTGTCCAGACTCCTTATGAACCTCTTCACCCAAAGCTCCTCCGTAGGAACTAAGTATGGAGCATAGCGCGACAACTGGGTGAATTGTAAATCAAAATCCGCCACCGACATACTCGCAAATTTCCGCAACGCTTCAAAACTGCAAGCTCTTGCGTCTCTCACACTCTATGGCAGAAATCTGGCAAGAAAGACCTCAGAAAACTCGGTCCACAACATCGGAGGAAGACCAGCAGCTCGCCCTCTCTCCATCGACTCACACCACTCATGTGCAAGTCCTTCCAATCGAATGCTAATCAGCTCTACTGACCTCGCATCAAAACATCTCAATGATCTACCAATCCTCGCCATCCTATCTAGAAAGGACTGAGGATCCTCCACTACATCGGTCCCTGTAAATATCGGAGGTCTCAACCTCATAAACTCTGGAAGAGATACCTCCATTACTCTCGGTTCTGCCAGTGCAACAGTCTGCATAGGCTGTTCATCGGGTTCTACCATCGTTGGTTTCTGATCCTGTCTCTGTACTCGAGTGGCCTCAGCTAACTGTCCTACCACGTGCTGCAATCCTAACATGCCCTCCTCTATCCTAGTCAGTCGATCTAGAGGAGGATCAACATGCTCATGCACCGCCGGAATGTCCGGTGCACCAATCGTCGTCATAGGCGGATTCGCCCTAGCAGCATCTCTGGCTACGGCTCTCCTAGCTCGCGTAGCCATAGCAACTGAAACAAGAAACGAGAGTTGATAAGGCTTCCGGATAGGAGTAATTAATAATAGAGAGTCAAAGGAAGGATAAATCGAAATAGACTTCCTAAGGTTAGTTAGGCTGAGTATTGTAACGTAAATATGCCGCGAAACATACGTACGATACCGCACTCATCCTAATTCACCTACTCCATCAAACCACAGGTCATCCTACATAACGAACTCAATCCGACTTACTTTAATTCACAACTCAATTCCATAAGGTTAATCCTAAGCTCTGATACCAACTTTGTCACGGCCCAAAATTTGGATGTGACCGGCACTTAGATTATATAATATCTAAAGATAACTACACAACCTGAGTAAGCCAAAAACCAAGATCAAAAACCCTTTTTGCGGAATTTTAGAAAAATGTAGTTTTTAAGTAAAAATCACAGTTTTAAGTAATTAAGATCTTAACAGTAACTCCCTATTGAATTCATAACAAAAACAGTTATAAAGTGTTTAATTTTGTTGCATCCCTAATTGTGATCAACAATGCCAACAGTGGAAATAAATTTACAACTTTATACTACATCAGTAAGAATCTCGGACATAAGTAAAAGAAATATCATTCCATATAACTAAACGATCTCATCTGTCAAATAATATACATACCACCACTTCTCGTTCTAAGTCATAATACAGGGTCTGATGGAGATATTCTAAATTCAATATACAATACCCAAAAGAGGAGTTTACTACATAGATAACCCACCTAGCAAAAGATGCGATAAAAGCTGATAAATGGATCTGCAATGCTGCTAACCGTCCACTCTACCCCTGCAAAGAACTGTGGCACAACGGGGGTGAGTTGCCAACTCAGTGAATAAGACTAACATTTAACGACTGATAATGTAAATATGACAACTATAACTAAGTTTAGATAAGGATGAGTATGATGCATGATAGCATGTGAAAGAAAGAATTTATACTAATAATCATATAAATCAAGAATAAATTCTCATCACTTATTTCCAAATCAAGTTCATCTTTCTGTGTCCAACATCGACACAAATCTTCTGTTTTCCTCAGGTATCGTTCCTCGAACGATCCTGTAATCAATAACACCAGTCGGTATCATCTAGGTATCCACCATGTTTCACTACTATCTCCGGTATCGAGTATTCTTGCTAGGCGCCCCGCCTCAATTGCGGCTTTCCTGCCCTTCGGTCTCAACCGGGTCCACCATGAATCTGACTGTATAGCTCCCCCACTCAGTCTGGATAACGTAAAAATCTGCGACCGTATAGCTCCCCCACTCGGCCCGGAATAAAATCAAATCATAAAAACAACATCTCATGGTGGATATCTCATATCAATTTGAAGAATCACTGAATTTATATAATAGTATGGGAAAACTCAAAACCATAAATCCTCAATAATACAATTTCCTCTTATATCAACTTCGAACATTTAAATATGAAACATGATGGCATTTATGCAAAGTACTACTGTTAATGATGTTTAAGATATGATAGAATCATATTTAACAAGATAATTACTAAGTGTAAAAGTGACATGTTAATATCGACGAGATGTAGTGTAACATATAGATATGTGCATGTGCGGCATAACTCGTCGATAATTGTGCAGTGTTCTAACAACTACTAACATGGTGAATATTTATATATATATGGATGCATATGATCACATTAACATACAAAAGTCTAATTTTTATTTAAACAAAACTACGGGCGTATTACGCCATCTTTACGAGATCCCCCGGTAGATGTTTAGTCTACTCACCGAAATACGTCGTAAACTACTCAAAAATCGCCAATCCTTTTCCTTTCCTTGTGGCCTCCGAAGTTCCCGTATTTGAATCTAATATTAAAATTTAGCTTGTATAAGAAACGGCTAACTCCGATACGGCAAAATCATGAAAACACAAGTTGTACGTTCTAATTACACTACGTACGACTATTGCAAACGATCTAACACTCATTTTAACTGGAATTTAACCCAACGCTATTTCATAACAGAAAACAGAACGCGTTACGATTTACCCGTGTCGTATTTTAAAACTTTGATTCCTTTTCCGATATTAGTTCCCGGATTTTATGTACAGTTAAATTAATTATTTTAAACAATACCAAAATATCCTAACAATGATACAGAGACCTACCCAAAAACCCAAAACCCCAAAGTCCACCAAAAATCCGGCAACGCCGGAATTCTCCTATAGGTCGCTGGCCAAAATCCGAGCCCCTTGGTTCGTATTTCTAGGGTTTGTTCTAGGTCCAACATACAATATTTAGGTATTGTTTGGTTAAATTGATTTTACTCTGAATAATAGCATATTACTACAGAGCTAAGTTATACCAAAAATATGATTTTTATCGATATTCGATTTCAACGTTGAACTAATTACAGAACTAATACCTACAGTGTTTAAAGATATTACCTACAAAGGATTACTGGATGATCTCCCTCCAAGATGCACAAGCTCCTAGTTCCTAGCTTGATGGTGAACTCCTTAGCCTAGTTCTTCTTCTCTTCTCTCTTTTCTTTTATTCTTCTTTGCTTGTTCTTAGTTTTCTTTAAAACATGAAATTTTCTGAATTTTAATCTGTTAAAATGATCTGAACACAATATATATGGTAAAGGGAAGAGTGAGGTGTAGGAGGAGGCGTCACCAACAAGAGTGTGCCACTCTCATGTAAGGAGGAGGTGTTGTGAAATGAAGGGTACAAGTAAGTAGGTGGTGGCAATGCATTATCACTCCAAAATTGATTTATCTTGATATAATTTCTGATCTAAATTATTATCTAATCCCTTATTCACTTTCACCCTCAACAATTTCAAGTTTGCACATTTTTCCTAAATTTTACAAAAAGATCATTCACTACCTATGTTATTATATAAACACCATTTTATTAAAATGAAGCTAAATTTATCACTAAAACCCTTGTAATAGATTAATGTTATATACTAAAATTTCAATTTAATTTGTTTCACATACTACTTATGAAAATGTCCTATTTTGTTTTAATAACTTTTTAAATTGGCATTTTATTATTTAATTGATTAATTTTATTTATTTCTAAATTTTCAAAAATGTTACAGTTCGTCAGGAGGATCGGACTCTCAGGAGATCGAGCCCAGCCAGGACAACTTGGACCAGTTCACAGAGCAGCCAGACTTCTAGCTTTTACTTATGCTTACTTTTCATTTCATATGCCACTGTTTAGGTATTAACTTTTATCATTGTACTTTCCTTTTCAAAGTAATGTATTGTAAAGATGAATGTTAATAAAAATTGTTGTTTATTTTATATCTCGTGACATTCTTGTGCATTTATTTATAATGCTTATTTACGCTTAACGTATTTATTTTTGAGTAAATACGCCGCGTAACCATCACGTCTACTTCCCCGTACACTAGGAAGCGGGGCATGACACTTTTAATCCCAAAACCTTAATTCCACACTATAAATACTATCCCATGCCATAGCCCTTCCTCATTTTGAAAATACTAGCCAAAACCCTCAAATTTTCTCAAGTACAAATGGAGTAGAAGAGGAGTTAGCCAACGACCAACTTCCGACGAGGAATCGAGACTATTCCGGCGACCCCACGACGCTAAAAGTTTTTGAGGCTTTTACTAGTTTTCCTAAAGAGGCCACTCCCGGTGAAGGGATCTCGGCACTTTTCTTATCGAATAAGGTGCATCATATTTCACAAATACCACTATGCAAAGCAAAAACTATAGAAGCAATCAAAAGACAAATCGAGTGGGTTGTAGCATCTGCCAGTTTCACTAAAGAGGTCACTCCCGGTAAAGGGATCTCGGCTCTTTCCTTATCGAATAAGATGCTAGATATTCTACAAGGAATACCGCTATGCAAAGCAAAAACTAGAGCTACCAGTTTTTAAACAAGTTTCTTCAACATCTTTAGGTTTCTTTTATTTCATTAATCTCATTAATGAAGTCCCATCAATTATGCTTCCTAAGCATCACAGAAGAAACGAAAACATCAATATTTACTATATATCATCATATATATAATATAAGTATTCGTCTCAACATATAAAGTGATCACATCACAGAATATCAGCAGCAGAAGAATATATATGAAATATTGGATATATTAGGAATTCCGTGTTTTAAATTAAACCAGTATAAAACACGGATTCCACGGTCGCGATGAATAGCCAAACCCACATCCCTAGACCCCTACGAGAGCGGCAAGCAACCCTACCAATTCTAGAGTTAGGAGACCCGGTCTTGACTCCTCGAGATGGTCTCCCTCTGGACCCTAGAACCCGGTTACTTGTGCTCTCCTCCTTGGGTCTATCCTAATGCGGAAAAGTCAATAATATACATCAATAATGACATCATCCTCATCCCGGAAGTGCCCCAATAAAAGAATATTACATACAAGCTTTTACATGAATGAAAATGAAAAACTCCCGGCTATTCAAAACACGACGATCCAATATAACATATCACAGCAACACATAACATCACATGTTATCAACGTAACTAAATATGCGTATCCCAATTGTCGTTGACGTATAGCAACAAAACCGGTGATACACCACATATTACGCTTACGTTCGCAAAAAAGAAAGTGAAAAACTACAACAATTGGAATCCGCAACCACCTTAGACATCATGAACCCATGTATCACATACTTTGGATTTCATGCCTAACCAAATGAATTCCTTAGACATCACATGCCTAAAAATTATAAACCCCGCATTTTAGTCTCGATATTGAAAACACTTTCCAATAACCTGTCGGGTGATTTAACAAGATTCCCAATAACCCGATCGAAAGCTCGTCGGAAACTTTAGTAGACGGCCGCACCCCCGATACCATCGACGAAGTGCACTAAGGTGGAACACCGTGGCCGCGAGCACCCGAACGGATGCTTTTGGCGACGAGGTTCTCCAACAGTCACTTGGTCGGGGCTATGGGGCGTGGCTATCTAGTAAGGTTACCCGGCGAGTATCCGCGTACACTACGTAATTGCGACGGACTTTTGATCCACATCAAAATTCCGTGGCAACCGATCAAATGAGACTAAACTGCTAGATTTATAAAATTCAAACTAGTCATCACATAACTAATTTTTGTGGATTCCAAATATTGTATCATAATCACAGATAGCTAGACGATGTTAAACTTTTCGATCGAATAAACAAACACCCAAAATTTCCCTAAAAGCTCAACACTTGAGCGGTTCAAAAAGTACCCAGAACATGCCACAGCTCCTATGAACCATCTGTAGAAGGGCCGACCCATGCCCCACTCATGTCGCCACGGAACTGCCGCAAACCCTAGGGTTTGACCGCGGTTCTGCGATCCAAAAAGTTAAGTTTGGGTATCGTTCTTCTAGAGGGTCTACAGAATCGCTTGCATGATTTTCTGAAGATTTTAAACTTGAAAAAAAATCCACCTCTTGGAAAAATTCCAGCGAGGGAAAATATGGGTTATTGATATCCGTTCGAACTTTTTAACGTCGTCTAAATAACCTGAATAAATGTTAGCACTCCGAATAGCCTTTGCAGAAAGTTAACATCACATGCAAATTCAGCAAAAACAAGCAACACCTGAAACACACAAACCCAGAGACTGGAACACCCTAAAAATTTGAAGCCCAGAGGAGCCAAGTGAACCGAGCAGGCCGGCTTTTAGACCTATGTGGTCGGCCACTTTCGGAAAAAATTGCTTCAAATTTCTATGGTGTTCATGTCATATCACATACAACATTCTGCAGTTGCTAAAAAAATTTTAGAGGCCATTTAAAATTCGACAGAAACTAGGAATGTGTATCGGGTGTTTCGGAGTTGTTTCGGTTTCGTAGTCTAACAAACATCGTATAATTCTCTAGCTTGGCTCTGATACCACTGCAGGGTTCCCTAGGATGGCAGCAAGGTTTCGAGAGGCATCATCTATGCCATTTTCAAAAATTTGCCATTCTAAAGAACCCTAACCTAGAATCTTAACTAGAGATTTAGACAATCAAACATGTAAACAACTTTACATCTAAGTGAATGAGGAATACAACCTTTGTAGACCAGTCCTTCACTTCGAAAGCTCCATGTAATAGTCCCTTCACTCCAAGTAGTGAACTCTCGAACTCTAGTAAGGGTTCACATGAAGAAATGAACAAACTTGCTCAATGTCTTCAAGGCCGAAGATGATCCACGTCGAGGAAACTCAAGCTCATGCTACCTCTTCACTAATATGTGAATTAGTGAAGCAAACATTATAAACTAAATTGCTAATAGTAGAGAATGATGAAGTAGGAATTTTGCTCACTTTAGATTTTATTTCTCACTATTTTTCATCACTTGATCAAAAGCAAGAGAGCTTCAAGGAGATGAAGAAGAAGATGATGAATAATGAGATGATGTTAGAAATGCAACCATGGGTGAGTTTATGTCATACACAAACTCATGTAGAGAATAAACTATGGTGTAAGGTTAATAATTAGGTTAATAAATATCTTAAGCAAGACAAAAACAAGTGAACTAAGTCAATGTTCTACAAGCTTCTTCCAAGCTCAACCATGGCTAATTCCAAATGGATTTGAATTACTTAATAACAAATATTAACCCACATTAAACCTAGCATGGTGTGAGTCTCATAGATCCATGATGCATGTGTAACCTACCTTGACACACTAATATATATCGCATATATATTATATGTGTGCAAAAAAGAAAACAATACAATTAACATATATCACATATATATTAATGTATCATAAGTGATAAAAAGAATTGCTTAAGTGAGCTAATATTAGTTAATGTAATTTAATATATCAAGTATATAATTATACATTAAATTATTAAATCAACACTTGATTTAATAATCCGGCTATATCACATATAACTGGCTAATATCAAATGTAACAATCTATCGAATCAACACTTGATCCGATAACCCGGTTATATCACATATAACCGACCGATATCACATATTGCGAGAATAGAATGCGGTATCACATACGCGCATTAATCTCGGTCCTGCACATATGACATATGTGCTCCTACTTCGTTTCGCATGAACCAGGAAACTTCTGTGTAGGACTCTAAAGACTCGTCAATATACCGGCAGTAGGTGATGATCATATCAAACACCCACAAGCCGCAAGCGGTCTGCTAAACGTAACGGCCACCCGGGTATTGAGAGATCAGAAGATCAACAAGCAAGCCTGCCCATACTCCTGCGAATCCAATCAGTAACACTACCGTACAATCCGGTCTCTTCGTCGGATATGTCGCATATCGAAGCCTGGGGTTGGTATAAAGTCAGACCCCAATAGACTGATAAGTCATGCCTATGCAAGGTCTATAATGGTTCGAGAAACTACTGTCAACACTTACCGGTAGATATCAGCAACCCTGACCAGGGATTTCCTGTTATGGCCAATCCAGCATAGCGCAACATCAACCCCCAATATCGGAAGAGACGAATCCCCTCCTATCGCTCATTACCTCCATGTGACTCGGGACTGTACCCAAAAACCACCTTTTTGCACGATCTCTTAACCGTGGTATGGTGGAAATCAAACCAGAGTAGGAATTACACAAGACTCTATGACGATCTCGGTTCGACAAACTAACCTGTACCAGTGTCACCAGAGAACTGCTATCTGACAATAGGTATAATACCATCTAGGAGTTCTCGGCGAGTCCGCTCAGTGTACCCAGTCTCCACTGAGCACCCATATACCTTCTCTGATATCAAACACCAATGGATATGGGATCATCCATCACCCATCATATGGGTCGAGAAGCGTATACGCTAGTCTACTCTGGAGTATCGATGCCCCGTCTCGATACTCCCACGACTAGGAACATTTGAAAGATGTACTTACCGACTACCATTGCCCTACTAGTATGATCTGCATCATATTCCTGGTAGTCAAGTACTCATCCTAAGGGCTTTATCAACATGTAATAGAGAGACAATAAGTGTACATGTTAAGATAAAGTGCAACCAGATAGCATAGTATCATGTCGAGCAAGAAAATCCCCCCTATATATGTCCAAGCATCCACTATAATATACATCACATGTACAGTAATGGCCTCTAGGGCACTCCCACTTGCACTAAGGCCATTTGTTGCAGTATCTCATACTCAACGTCATATAGAAGTCCCTCTATGGAAAGGCCTTTGTGAGTGGATCCACTATGTTTATCTTTTGCGTCAACTCTCCTTACCCCGATCCTTGGAGATCAACCATCTCCTTGATCAGGTGATACTGTCCTCAGAATATGTCTGGATCGCTGATGGGACCGGCGTTCCTAGGCCAAAGCCACAACTCCATTGTTGTCACAATAACAGTTATTGGACGCTCAATGGTAGGAACCATGTTCATCTCATGAAAAAGAAATGTCCAAACAGCCACTTTGGTAGTATCGTTGGTAGCGATATATTCAACCTTTATCGTCTTGTATGCCACGGTATCTAGCTTGGAACTCTTCCAACATATCGTCCCTCTACTGAGGGTAAAGGCAATACCTGTGACTGACTTTTAGTCGACCTTATCACTCTGGAAGCTCGAACCAAGAACATTCTTTTAGTGCTTCTCAAGTACTTAAGAATGTCCTACACAGTTGTCCAGTGATTCTCCCAAGATCCGATTGATTCCTGATCAATACACCTAGTGAGTCATCTACGTCTGGTCTGGTACATAACATCACATACATGATAGAGCCTACTGCCGAAGCTTGGGATATCCCTTGCACGGGATCTCTCTCCAAATCAGTCTCGAAAGACAATCTTTTTGGAGAGATTGATCCATGAGTAAGTGGGCGAACCACCATACTTAGAATCTTCCATACTAAACCCCTTTAGTACGGTGTTAATGTACATGGATTTGGGACACTCCCAACATCCACTTAGATCCATCACTATAGATCATAATCCACAAGATGTAGTAGGTATCATCCAGATCTTCCGTGGAGAATTCTCGTGATAAGAGGAGCTTGACCGAGTGTAGCATAGAAAACCATTTCCTATCAAGAATATGTCATCTGCATACAATACGTAGAGGAAAACCTTACTCTCTACAACTTTCTTGTATATACAAGGTTCATCTACCTTTTTGATGAAGTCAAACTCTTTGACTGCCACATCAAAACAGATGTTCCAACTCAGCGATGCGCTCATTGATCCTGATGGACTTAAGCATAGCTTTGAAAGTCTCAACTTTTCCATCTACACCAAGAATCTTCTCAAGATCCATTTGCTCCCAATGGGTTTTACCCCTTCAGGTTCAACATGCAAAGTCATACTTTGTTGGTGTACATGGATTCCATCTTTGATCGCATAGCATCCATCCTTTTCACAAAGTCTCCACTTGTGATGGCCTGGCTGAATCTAGTTGGGCCATCATCTACCATGATGTATTCCTCGCTCCCACTGTCACCGAGAAGACCGTAGTATCTCTTAAGTGGATGAGGAATTCTACTAGATTCGCGGAGAGGCTGAGGTTAGTTGGAGACTATTGAATCCTTTAGTTTCACCAAATTATCAGCTGTTAGTTTGTCTAGCTGGAACTCCTTCTAGTTCTACCTCATGACCACAAATTTCTTCACAAGAAATTCCTTTTCTAAAAAGGTGGCATGCTGAGAAATAAAACACCTTTTGCTCCTCAGTTAGGTAGAAGATATTCCCTTATGAATGTTCAGGATATCCAACAAACTTATACAGAACTGACCTTGTATCGAGCTTGTCCGGATTTTTCTTTTCAACATACGCCGGACAACCCCATATCTTAAATCGTTTAAGACATGGTCTCTTTCCATACCATATCTCATATGGAATGGTAGGCACTGATTTGGATGGAACCCCATTCAATAGGTATGCATCTTCTCAAGTGCATAACACCAAAAAGGAAACAAGTAACTCAGCAATACTCAGCATAGAGTGCACCATATCTCATAGGGTGCGATTCCTCTGCCCCGATACACCGTTGTCCTGTGGTGTATTCGAAGGAGTAAGCTGAGAGAGAATCACATTCTCCTTTTAGAAAATCCAAGAACTCTATGACCAAGTATTCTCCTCCTCGATCACATCGAAGGATTTAATACTTCTACCCGTCTGGTTCTCAACTTCAGCTTATATTCCTTGAATTTCTCAAAAGTTTCAGACTTGTGTTTCAACAGGAACACATGTCCGAATCTTGAGAGATCACCGATGAATGTAATGAAGTACAGAGAACCAACCTTGGTATTTGTAGGCATAGGACCGTATACATCATCATATATCTGTCCCAAGAGTTCACTAACTCTTTCTCTGTTTACAGTAAACGGAGTGTTGGTCATTTTACCTTTGAAACAAGACTGGGAAGTATCATAAGATAAAAATTAGAACATATTCGCATATTCATCCTTATGTAACTTAGTTGGTCGTGTCGCATTGATATGACCTAGTCTACAATGCCATAAGAAGGATTCGTTCATTTCTGAACCGCTCCTCTTGTGTGTGTTCTAGATACTTTGAACTGTGGTTTGATTTAGAGCATATATGCCATTTCATAATGTGCCTGATCCAATCAACTGTTGATTAAGAAAAATATTCATAACATTATCCTGCAATAGAAAATTATATCCTTCTTTCACTTAATAAAGAAACTGATGTAATGTCGTATATCAGGTTCGGTATCTGATGACATTTGTCCAGAATTAATATATTTACCATTTAGTAATACAAGGTGATATTTGCCAACTAATTTAGCTGCAACAATTGCACCATTCTCTAACACTTAGAGACATATCACCCTATCTCAGTTCTCTACCTTTCTGTAGCCCATATAATACGGTATCATATACCCAGGACGTAGAGGATACTGAGAAACAGTTCTCGGTAACGAACACACCCGAAGAATATGCATCAACATGCTTATTTCTCGATTGGGTCGCATGGAAATCCGGATATTCCCATATTTCCTGCTCGGATTTATAACGATTATAAGATAGAGCGGAATCAACGTTCCCCAGCTCAGTATAATAAGCAGGTTCGGTCAATGCATCCATATTATTATCTTGATTAAGGCGTGACATGGTCGCTACTAGGAGAGAGAGAGAAGAAAACACTTTGTGTGTGCTCTTACAAGTTCAAATTGGTTATTATTTTATCTAATCAGGATGGCTCCGACTGTTTTTATCAAATCTTCCTTCAAACCCTAAATGGTAAGACTAGCAGGGATTAATTACACCCTACAAGTTCGCCAATCTTTTGGCCAGGCCAGTGTTGGTACTTTGAGGGAGGTTCCTCATGCTTTCGCACGGACCTAATTAAAATAAACCTCGTTTTTCCAGGGGCGTAACCCCGTTAACACCTTTCTAGACACCTACTTGATCGGCTAATTGTAATGTGTAAAACTTTCCCAGAAGTAACTCTTACGCGCAGTGGGTATCGGGATCCAACTATCTTATAGAAGGTATGCAATCTCATTGCAAATTTCAACACTTGAAATTCCTGATAATTTTCTTCCCCTAGCGGCCTATGACCTTGACGAAAGCCAACAAACCATAGTCCGCTAGTCAAGTTCAACCCGTACATTTCATGATTGAATTAAACCCACCCACATGACCCTTAACGAAAGCCAACAAAGCCGTACGACTATCCTAATCCAATCGCATCATATGCTTAAGAAGATAAGCACTAATCAGCTGCCACACACTACGCCTTGACGAAAGCCAACAAACGTAGCACGAATACTGAATACTACTTATCTGAAATGACGGAAGGCTACGACAGATTTTTATGAAAACCTTTTGCGTAATGAACTTGATATCGTTGTAGAATCGAGTGATTTTGAAAAGGAGTGTTTTTTAGGCTTTTACTAGTTTTGCTAAAGAGGTCACTCCCGATGAAGGGATCTCAGCACTTTCCTTATCGAATAAGGTGTAGGATATTTCACAAATACCACTATGCAAAGCAAAAACTATAGAAGCAATCAAAAGACAAACCGAGTGGGTTGTAGCATCTGCCAGTTTCGCTAAAGAGGTCACTCCCGGTGAAGGGATCTCGGCTCTTTCCTTATCGAATAAGGTGATGGATATTCTACAAGGAATACCGCTATGCAAAGCAAGAACTAGAGCTACCAGTTTTTAAACAAGTTTCTACAATATCTTTAGCTTTCTTTTATTTCATTAATCTCATTAATGAAGTCCCATCAATTATGCTTCCTAAGCATGACAGAAGAAACGAAAGTATCAATATTTACTATATATCATCATATATATAATATAAGTATTCGTCTCAACATATAAAGTGATCACATCATAGAATATCAGCAGCAGAAGAACATATATGAAATATTGGATATATTAGGAATTCCGTGTTTTAGATTAAGCCAGTATAAAACACGGATTCCACTGTCGCGATGAATAGCCAAACCCACATCCCTAGACCCCTAGGAGAGCGGCAAGCAACCCTACCAATTCTAGAGTTAGGAGACCCGGTCTCGACTCCTCGAGATGGTCTCCCTCTGGATCCTAGAACCTGGTTACTTATGCTCTCCTCCTTGGGTCTATCCTAATGTGGAAAAGTAAATAATATACATCAATGGTGACATCATCCCCAACCCGGAAGTGCCCCAATAAAAGAATATTGCGTACAAGCTTTTGCATGAATGAAAATGAAAACTCTCATCTCACATAAAAACCACCGGCTATTCAAGACACGATGATCCAATATAACATATCACAACAACACATAACATCGCATGTTATCAACGTAAGTAAATATGCGTATCCCAATTATCGTTGACGTATAGCAACAAAACCGGCGATATACCACATATTACACTTACGGTCGCAGAAAAGAAAGTGAAAAACTACAACAATTGGAATCCGCAACCACCTTAGACATCATAAACCCAATGTATCTCATACTTTGGATTTCATGCCTAACCAAATGAATTCCTTAGACATCACATGCTTAACAATTATAAACCCCGTATTTTAGTATTGATATTGAAAACACTTTCCAATAACCTGTCGGGTAATTCAACAAGATTCCCGATAACCCGATCGAAAGCTCGTTGGAAACTTTAGTAGACGGCCACACCCCCGATGCCATCGACGAAATGCACTAAGGCGGAACACCGCGGCCGCGAGCACCCGAACGGATACTTTTGGCGACGGGGTTCTCCTACAGTCACTTGGTCGGGGCTATGGGGCATGGCTATCTAGTAAGGTGACCCGGCGAGTATCCGCGTACACTACGTAATTGCGACGGACTTTTGATACACATCAAAATTCCGTGGCAACCGATCAAATGAGACTAAACTGCTAGATTTATAAAATTCAAACTAGTCATCACATAACTAATTTTTGTGGATTCCAAATATTGTATCACAATCTGTCACGACCCGAAAGTACGGAACGCGACTGGCACTTAAATTACGAGACGTCTAAAGGCGTACCGTAACCTAAGTCAGCCAAAGCCCAGAAGAATCTAAACCAAAATCAAAAGAGAGTGAAGGAAAACCTTTAATGAAAATGGTTTTTAAAATCATTTAAGTTGCATAGAATCCCTTTTTAAACATCAAAAATTTTTGAAAATTTCGGCAGAGTCTGCCCTGTATTTTCTATCCCCCAAAATGGGTACAACAAGATAATAAACCTGTAATCATAAAATGGCATCCCCAAGCGGGAGCTAGCTCTTCGCCCAAGGCGGATCACAACCACATGCAATATGATAGTAATATCACGAAAAAAGCATAAAGAAACGCAAAATACCAGAAACACACGTCGGCTCAAGTGAGCTCGACCCAAAAGAAACCACAAATGTACATATCTCTCAGTCTCATCACTAGGTCGCATATACAATATAAAGTGGTAGATGGAGAATACTAGATACAATGATAAAGCAAAAAGAAATAAAGTATACTCGCAACCCACCTACGGGCGATGTCGCGAGTCTGAGCAAAAGAAGCTGATGATAAGATAGCCCGCCGCTACAAGGGTGACGGGTCCGACCTGCAAGACACTGTGGCACAACGGGGGTGAGTTGCCAGCTCGTGAGTAGAATATAACATCTAATAAGGCAATCGTAACAATGCACGCAATGCACCACAACATGCATGTCCATATGTGATATAATATCTCTAATATGCGTGCACAGGTATGCAATGTCATTATTAAGTCTTTAAGTGTTTTAAATGCTCAGGGTATTGAATTCTTAACTTTTTAAAACATGAATATCTGTATAATAGCAAAGTACCATCAAGAAATCATCTGAAAATCCGTGTCAAGCATCGACACCAAATAGGAATCATATCTGTCTCAATATCGGGCTCCGTCAGTCCGGATCGGCCCATATCATAAATCTCACGACAACGGTCGGTATCCTCCGGATATCCGCCGCGCCAGACATCACCGATAGGTAGTCTTCCCCTGCCAGGCTCATCGTCTACAACTCGATCTTCTTGCCCCGGGTACCATACCGGGCCCACCATGTACCCGAGACGGTTCATCCACTCCTCGAATCGGGTCTCGAAATCCAACAGAAAATATGAAAACTCATGGTGAACGACACATACATCATGAGAAAACCGCAACTTTGTTTTGAAAATGATAAATATAAGGTTTTGTTAAATTCTTGCGGTTTTCCCCAAAAATCCAGAAATCGCAGCAATACTGAAATCATCAAGAAAATCATAATGTCCACATGTTATATATGATAAATGTCTATGATATCAATGCATACGATGTGAATTTTGCTAGAAATCTATGTAAATATGATGATGATGCGAGGTATACGTATGCTATGCAATTTCATATATCAAGTATGAATGCAAGTGGCGATATTATGATAAACAGGTTCTATAGTGCACGTGGCATGGCAATTACCAAAGGCGTGTGTGTCACATGAATAGTGCGTGTGCAACAGATGCCAATGGTAATGGTGTTCGTGTCCTACAAAGTGATATCGCATAAGTATGGATGAATGCCCATGCAATCTAATATACTGTTCGCTATAAGGGTATGCAGTGTACATGAATGGATAAGCTAGCTAACAATATGAATCTTGCAAAAAGTAGGGTAATCCTAACTAGAGGGGGGCGCCTCACGCCATTCAGACGATTCCCCCATAGATGAATACATCTACTCACCTGAAATCTCCGCTAATCCGATCCGGCCACCGCCTTGCCTTTTCGCGCCGTGTCCGATGTTTCTCCGATCGATCCTATATTTGCACAATACCAAGCATAAGATTACAAAACCTAAGACGATGCAAGTCATAATATACAATTATCAACGCTCTCGAATTACTCATAGCATGCACTCGGTGCGCGGGAAAACGCACGAAAATCGCAATCCTTTAACTAGAATCGTCATTTCGGGGAAATCGACAAAACTACAACCCGACTAGACGAAACCCCGCATTCGTGCACTCTAATAGTCCTATACGAAGCTAATTATATCGCTAACATAACGCAATTTGATCGCATTCTAATTTTCGTAAAAATCTAGCAAGCAATTTTCTAGCCGATTCGATACAAACATCGCAATTTGTCGATTTAGCAAGCGTATCATTACACAATTAACCATTCTAATCAATTATATAACCAAAACCCTAACTTAATTTTTTTACAACCATGTTTCAAACCCTAACTCAACCTCAAAACCCATTCTTGATTTTTCATGAACAAGGATTTACACTAAATTAATACTTCAAAATTAGATTTTAGCACAAATAAACTACAAGTTAGCAAACTAGTTTAGAATTTTTACCTCACCAATTGAATCCTAGCATGATCAAGTCACCAAGAAGCCTCCTTTCATCAAGTTCTCAAACAAATTAGGGTTTGGGAAAGGTTGGATTAGGGTTTTGGTTTGAATAGAGATGGAAATTGTGAATTTTAGTTGAATTTTTAGCAAGAAAAAGAAGCAAAAAGAAGTGGGGAGATGGGGAATTCTGCTGAAATGGGGGTCGGCCAGCAGCAAGGGTGAGGAGGTGGGGAAAATTGGAGAAGTTTCTAGGTCCAAAAATACCCCATATTATCATTTAATGCTTTCATGTCAACCTTTTTACAAAAAAACCCATTTTTACTTCATTTTTTCACAAATTTTCCCACCCTAAAACCAAAAGTTTGCAAGACATGATATAATTTTATTAACACCATATTTTAGCTTATAAAGACTCCAAATTATGAAATTTACCTAATTAAATTTGTATTTATCACTAATTTAATGTATTTAAAAAGGCTTAAAATAATAAAAAAATACTTAATATTAAATTTTTTTTTATTTAACTAGATAATTATAAGTGACATTTTAGTGACAAAATTATAGTAATATCTTATCTAAATTTTGTATAATTAGGTCTACAATGAAAAATACCTATTTTGACTTTTTACGGAAAAAGCCGAAAAATTAGCCGATTACCGAAAAACTGCCTAAACGATTTTCGAAGGGTTACAATCTTCCCCCCTTAAAGAAATTCGGTCCCCGAATTTAGAATTTAACTATGCGTACCTTCAAAAAGATGGGGATATCTCTTCCTCATCTCGACCTCGGTCTCCCAGGTGACCTCCTCGCTGTTCGGACCACGCCAAAGGACCTTGACGGACGGTATGACCTTCGACCTCAATTTCTTCACCTGCCGATCCAAAATGACCACCGGCTGCTTGGTGAAAGAAAGATCACGCTCTAGCTGGATCGTCTGGAGCTGAATCGCCTGGGAAGGATCATGAAGGTACTTGCGGAGCATCGAGACATGGAATACGGGGTGAACATCGGGGAAGCTGGGCGGAAGAGCTAACCGATAAGCGACTGGACCAACACGCTCTAGGATCTCGAAAGGACCAACATATCTAGGACTCAGTTTCCCTTTCCGCCCAAATCTCATCACACCCTTCATCAGAGAGACCTTCAGGAAAACATGATCGCCAACAGCGAACTCGAGTCGGCGACGGCGCCTGTCAGCATATGATTTCTGCCTGCTCTGTGCCGCTCTCATCCTGTCCCGAATCAGCTGTATCTTCTCGGTCGTCTCCTGTACGATCTGCGGCCCCAAAATACTGCTCTTCCTGAGCTCTGTCCAACATACCGGCGATCGACATCTCCTCCCATATAAAGCCTCGAAAGGTGCCATCTGAATCGTCTCCTGGAAGCTATTATTGTAGGAAAACTCGATCAAAGGCAAATGACGATCCCAGCTACCACCGAAATCTAAAACACAAGCTCTGAGCATGTCCTCAAGAGTCTGAATCGTACGCTCCGACTGACCGTCAGTCTGCGGATGAAAGGCTGTGCTAAAACTCAATCGGGTGCCCAAAGCTTCCTGTAGTTTCTACCACAATCGGCTGGTAAACTGGGTGCCACGGTCGGACACGATGCAAGTCGGAACACCATACAGTCGCACTATCTCATCAATATAAACCTGGGCGTACTGAGAAAATCCAAAAGTGGTCTTCACTGGCAGGAAGTGAGCCGCTTTCGTCAGTCGATCAACAATCACCCATATAGAGTCATACCCTCGACTAGTCCTGGGTAGACCGACAATGAAGTCCATGGAGACCTGCTCCCACTTCCACTCAGGGATGGGCAAAGGCTGTAACTCGCCGGCTGGCCTCTGGTGCTCGGCCTTGACTTTCTGACAAGTCAGGCATCTGGACACAAAGTCTGTAACATCCTTCTTCATCCCGTCCCACCAGTAAACCTCTCTCAAATCACGGTACATCTTGGTGGAACCTAGGTGAACACTGTATACTGATCTATGTGCCTCCTCGAGAATATCACGCCTCAGTCCCTCTGAATCTGGCACGCACAGTCGAGTCCCAAATCGAAGTATCCCCTGATCATCAATCACGAACTCAGAAACTCTGCCCTGCCGAATCTGCTCAATAATCTCTAAGATACGGGCATCGCCGGACTGTGCCTCGTGGATACGGTCAAGTAACTGTGGGCGTGCTCTGAAATGGGCCAGCTGTCCCCCTGTAGGAGTAAACTCGAACTGCACTCTGCTATCACATAACACCTGCCAATCCGCCATCGACTGCATCTGCACTGCGCTCAAACAAGATAAGCTACCTCCAGGCCTCCTACTCAAAGCATCTGCCACCACATTCGCCTTGCCCGGATGGTATAAAATCTCGCAGTCATAATCCTTCACCAACTCCATCCAACGACGCTGTCTCAGGTTCAGATCTCGCTGCTGGAAGATATACTTCAAACTCTTGTGGTCAGTAAATATCTGGCACGACTCACCGTATAGGTAATGTCTCCAGATCTTAAGTGCAAATACCACTGCAGCCATCTCTAAATCATGGGTGGGGTAGTTCTGCTCGTGTTTCCTCAGCTGCCGAGAAGCATACGCGATAACTCTGTCGTGCTGCATCAATACACATCCCAGCCCCACTCGAGAAGCATCACAATAAACCACGAACCCGCCTGATCCTGAAGGCAATGCTAACACTGGAGCAGTAGTCAGACGAGTCTTCAACTGCTGGAAACTATCCTCACATGCCTGGGTCCAATCAAAAGGAACCCCCTTCCGGGTCAACCCGGTCAGTGGTGCAGCAATGCGGGAGAAATCCTGGACGAAACGTCGATAATAGCCGGCCAGACCTAGAAAACTGCGAACCTCTGTAACTGATACTGGTCTAGGCCAACGCTGAACTGCCTCGATCTTCTTCGGGTCCACACAAATACCATCTCTCGTCACCACATGACCTAAGAAATCGACACTGTCTAGCCAGAATGCGCACTTGGAGAATTTGGCGAACAGCTGATGCTCCCTCAAAGTCTGTAATGTGATACGTAAGTGCTGCTCATGCTCCTCCCGGCTCCGAGAATAAACCAAGATGTCGTCAATGAACACAATGATGAACTGATCGAGATACGGCCTGAATACGCGGTTCATCAAATCCATAAATGCTGCCGGGGCATTGGTGAGCCCGAACGACATCACCAAGAACTCATAATGACCATATCGAGTACGGAAGGCGGTCTTCGGAATATCCTCCTTCCGAACTCGCAACTGGTGATAACCTGACCGTAAATCAACCTTCGAGAAAAACCCTGCACCCTGGAGCTGATCAAATAAGTCATCAATGCGGGGTAGGGGATACCTGTTCCGCACAGTAACCCGGTTCAGCTGACGATAATCAATGCATAAGCGCATACTTCCGTCCTTCTTCTTAACAAACAGGACGGGAGCACCCCAAGGTGACACACTCGGTCGGATAAGCCCTTTGTCCAGCAAGTCCTGTAACTGATCCTTTAGCTCTCTCAGCTCCGCCGGGGCCATCCAATAAGGCGGTATAGAGATAGGCCCCGTGCAAGGGATCAAGTCAATACAGAACTCAATCTCGCGCTCTGGTGGCAGACCAGGTGGCTCGTCAGGGAATACATCAGGAAACTCTCTCACAACAGGGACCTGGTCCAACGGAACCTCTGTGGAGCTAGTATCACAAATATAGGCTAAGAATCCCTGACACCCTTTCCTTAAGAGCTGACCAGCGCGAAGAGATGAAATCAAGCTGGGAAGGGTAGCGCTACGATCTCCCTGAATAATAAGAACCGGTTCACCAGGAAAACTGAATCTGACTGCTTTTTCACGGCAGTCCACGGATGCATAACAGGTGGCTAGCCAGTCCATACCAAGAAGAACGTCAAAGTCTAGCATATCGAGGAGAATCAAATCCACTGAAAAATCTCTCTCCCCGATACGAACGGAACACGATCGGTACACAAAACGGGCAACAAAAGACTCGCCTACCGGGGTAATAACGACAAGCGGCTGATCTAACGGAGAAGACTCTCAGCCCAACCTCGGTGCAAAGTACGTGGATACATAGGAATGTGTGGAGCCTGGATCAAATAATACCCGTGCATCAAAAGAACATACTGGCAGAGTACCTGTCACGACGGCATTGGATGCCTGTGCATCCTGAGGAGTCAACGCGAACACTCGGGCCTGTCCACCACTAATAGCTGGCTGTGCTCTGCCTCTACCTCGGCCTCTGCCTCTGCCTCTGTCGCCTCGTCCTCTCTGAACCGGACCGCCACGCCCACGGCCTCTAGAAGCATCTGGCTGGTGTGGAACATCATCAGGAGTAAGGAGTAAAGCTCTCTGAGAAGGTGGTGAGGGTGGTAAAGTCACATGCGGGACTGTCGCCGCGCCCTGGCGTCCCATGGTACAGTCTCTGACACGGTGGTACTGACTCCCACACCGAAAACATCCTGGAGACGACTGCTGGGTCTGTGGATATGAACCAAATAAATGACCTCGTCTCAATCCTCTGCCTCCACCATCTCCCGGAAATAATCTATCACGATGTCTGCCCATCTGCCGCTGAGCTGGCGTATCAGTACGGATCCTCTTCGGCCCAGAAATGACCGGAGTCTCAGAAATACGCTCCTCCAAAAGTAAGGCTGCGTCCATCGCGGCTGCGTATGTATCAAAGTGCTGGGTGCCGATGGCAAGGAATAGCTGTGTATCAAGCCCTCGTACAAACCTCTTTATTCTCTTCTCTTCTGTGTCGACTAGGTATAGAGCATATCGAGACAACTGGGTAAACTGTATATCATACTCCGACACTGTCATCCCAGGAGTCTTGCGCAAAGACTCAAAACTACGAGCTCGAGCATCTCGGACACTCTCCGGAAGAAAACGGGCAAGAAATGCAGATGTAAACTCATCCCAGGTCATAGAAGGCAGACCTGCAGCTCGGCCTCTCTCTACTGAGTCGTACCATGTCTGGGCAAGACCCTCCAGACGAAAACTCGTAAACTCCACCAATCTATCATCAGAACACCTCAACGAACGGCAAATCCGAGCCATCCTATCAAGAATTGCCTGTGGGTCCTCTGTCGCATCTGTACCGGTAAAAGCTGGAGGTCTTAATCTCATGAACTCCTGTAGTGAAACAGGGATAGTCTCCGTAGTAGCAGCAGGAGTGACCATCTGTGCAGCAGGTACGATCGTGGTCTGTGCGGTGGAAGGAACGTCCTCGGATCTCTGTGCCCGGCTGGACTCAACTAAAGATCCCATCATCTGCCGCAACTCTTGCATGCCGGCCTCTAATCTGGTAATACGGTCAGGATAAGGCGGATCAGTATGACCCTGAGGGGTAGGTGTATCATCCTGCTCGATCCTCGCCTCAGACGGGCCCGCCCGAATCTCATCCCTAGCGGCAGCCCGCTGAGCTCTCGTAGTCTTTGGCGGCATCGAAGCTGGAATAAGAAACAGGACTGATAAGATCATTGCAATTAAATCAAGGAATGCAAGGAATCAAGAAAGGAAATACAAGCAATTATGTCCTAAGGTCACTTAGGCGGAGTACCGTATCGTAAGTATGCCGCGGATCATACCCACGCTACGCCACTCTGCTTAAGTCACCTACTCCATCTACCAAGGTCGTCCTACACTCAGAAAGGTAAAACCTGGCTCTGATACCAACTTTGTCACGACCCGAAAGTACGGAACGCGACTGGCACTTAGATTACGAGACGTCTAAAGGCGTACCGTAACCTAAGTCAGCCAAAGCCTAGAAGAATCTAAACCAAAATCAAAAGAGAGTGAAGGAAAACCTTTAATGAAAATGGTTTTTAAAATCATTTAAGTTGCATAGAATCCCTTTTTAAACATCAAAAATTTCTGAAAATTTCGGCAGAGTCTCCCCTGTATTTTCTATCCCCCAAAATGGGTACAACAAGATAATAAACCTGTAATCATAAAATGGCATCCCCAAGCGGGAGCTAGCTCTTCGCCCAAGGCGGATCACAACCACATGCAATATGATAGTAATATCAAGAAAAGAGCATAAAGAAACGCAAAATACCAGAAACACACGTCGGCTCAAGTGAGCTCGACCCAAAAGAAACCACAAATATACATATCTCTCAGTCTCATCACTAGGTCGCATATACAATATAAAGTGGTAGATGGAGAATACTAGATACAATGATAAAGCAAAAAGAAATAAAGTATACTCGCAACCCACCTACGGGCGATGTCGCGAGTCTGAGCAAAAGAAACTGATGATAAGATAGCCCGCCGCTACAAGGGTGACGGGTCCGACCTGCAAGACACTGTGGCACAACGGGGGTGAGTTGCCAGCTCGTGAGTAGAATATAACATCTAATAAGGCAATCGTAACAATGCACGCAATGCACCACAACATGCATGTCCATATGTGATATAATATCTCTAATATGCGTGCACAGGTATGCAATGTCATTATTAAGTCTTTAAGTGTTTTAAATGCTAAGGGTATTGAATTCTTAACTTTTTAAAACATGAATATCTGTATAATAGCTAAGTACCATCAAGAAATCATCTGAAAACCCGTGTCAAGCATCGACACCAAATAGGAATCATATCTGTCTCAATATCGGGCTCCGTCAGTCCGGATCGGCCCATATCATAAATCTCACGACAACGGTCGGTATCCTCCGGATATCCGCCGCGCCAGACATCACCGGTAGGTAGTCTTCCCCTGCCAGGCTCATCGTCTACAACTCGATCTTCTTGCCCCGGGGTACCATACCGGGCCCACCATGTACCCGAGACGGTTCATCCACTCCTCGAATCGGGTCTCGAAATCCAACAGAAAACATGAAAACTCATGGTGGACGACACATACATCACGAAAAAACCGCAACTTTGTTTTGAAAATGATAATATAAGGTTTTGTTAAATTCTTGCGGTTTTCCCCAAAAATCCAGAAATCGCAGCAATACTGAAATCATCAAGAAAATCATAATGTCTACATGTTATATATGATAAATGTCTATGATATCAATGCATACGATGTGAATTTTGCTAGAAATCTATGTAAATATGATGATGATGCGAGGTATACGTATGCTATGCAATTTCATATATCAAGTATGAATGCAAGTGGCGATATTATGATAAACAGGTTCTATAGTGCACGTGGCATGGCAATTACCAAAGGCGTGTGTGTCACATGAATAGTGCGCGTGCAACATATGCCAATGGTAATGGTGTTCGTGTCCTACAAAGTGATATCGCATAAGTATGGATGAATGTCCATGCAATCTAATATACTGTTCGCTATAAGGGTATGCAGTGTACATGAATGGATAAGCTAGCTAACAATATGAATCTTGCAAAAAGTAGGGTAATCCTAACTAGAGGGGGGCGCCTCACGCCATTCAGACGATTCCCCCATAGATGAATACATCTACTCACCTGAAATCTCCGCTAATCCGATCCGGCCACCGCCTTGCCTTTTCGCGCCGTGTCCGATGTTTCTCCGATCGATCCTATATTTGCACAATATCAAGCATAAGATTACAAAACCTAAGACGATGCAAGTCACAATATACAATTATCAACGCTCTCGAATTACTCATAGCATGCACTCGGTGCGCGGGAAAACGCACGAAAATCGCAATCCTTTAACTAGAATCGTCATTTCGGGGAAATCGACAAAACTACAACCCGACTAGACGAAACCCCGCGTTCGTGCACTCTAATAGTCCTATACGAAGCTAATTATATCGCTAACATAACGCAATTTGATCGCATTCTAATTTTCGTAAAAATCTAGCAAGCAATTTTCTAGCCGATTCGATACAAACATCGCAATTTGTCGATTTAGCAAGCATATCATTACACAATTAACCATTCTAATCAATTATATAACCAAAACCCTAACTTAATTTTTTACAACCATGTTTCAAACCCTAACTCAACCTCAAAACCCATTCTTGATTTTTCATGAACAAGGATTTACACTAAATTAATACTTCAAAATTAGATTTTAGCACAAATAAACTACAAGTTAGCAAACTAGTTTAGAATTTTTACCTCACCAATTGAATCCTAGCATGATCAAGTCACCAAGAAGCCTCCTTTCATCAAGTTCTCAAACAAATTAAGGTTTGGGAAAGGTTGGATTAGGGTTTTGGTTTGAATAGAGATGGAAATTGTGAATTTTAGTTGAATTTTTAGCAAGAAAAAGAAGCAAAAAGAAGTGGGGAGATGGGGAATTCTGCTGAAATGGGGGTTGGCCAGCAGCAAGGGTGAGGAGGTGGGGAAATTTGGAGAAGTTTCTAGGTCCAAAAACACCCCATATTATCATTTAATGCTTTCATGTCAACCTTTTTACAAAAAAACCCATTTTTACTTCATTTTTTCACAAATTTTCCCACCCTAAAACCAAAAGTTTGCAAGACATGATATAATTTTATTAACACCATATTTTAGCTTATAAAGACTCCAAATTATGAAATTTACCTAATTAAATTTGTATTTATCACTAATTTAATGTATTTAAAAAGGCTTAAAATAATAAAAAAATACTTAATATTAAAAAAAAATTTATTTAACTAGATAATTATAAGTGACAATTTAGTGACAAAATTATAGTAATATCTTATCTAAATTTTGTATAATTAGGTCTACAATGAAAAATACTTATTTTGACTTTTTACGGAAAAAGCCGAAAAATTAGCCGATTACCGAAAAACTGCCTAAACGATTTTCGAAGGGTTACACAATCACAAATAGCTAGATGATGTTAAACTTTTAGATCGAATAAACAAACACCCAAAATTTCCCTAAAAGCTCAACACTTGAGCGGAGTTCAAAAAGTACCCAGAACATGCCACAGCTCCTATGAACAATCCGTAGAAGGGTCGATCCATGCCTCACTCATGTCGCCACGGAACTGCCGCAAACCCTAGGGTATGACCGCGGTTCCGCGATCCAAAAAGTCGAGTTTGGGTATCGTTCTTCTAGAGGGTCTACAGAATCGCTTGCATGATTTTCTGAACTTTTGGAAAATTTCCAGTTCGGGAAAATATGGGTTATTGACATCCGTTCGAACTTTTTAACGTCGTCTAAATATCCCGAATAGATGTTAGAATTACGACTACGAAACACTCCGAATTGCCATTGCAGAAAGTTAATTTCACATGCAAATTTAGCAAAAGCAAGCAACACCTGAAACACCAAAACCAAGAGACTGGAACACCTTAAAAATTTGAAGCCCGGAGGAGCCATGTGAACCGAGCAGGCCGGTTTTTAGCCCTATGTGGCCGGCCACTTTGAGAAAAAATTGCTTCAAATTTCTATGGTGATCATGTTATATCACATACAACATTCTGCAATTGCTAAAAAAATTTTAGAGGCCATTTAAAATTCGACAGAAACTAGGAATGTGTATCGGGTGTTCCGGAGTTGTTTCGGTTTCGTAATCTAACAAACATCGTTTAATTCTCTAGCTTGGCTCTGATACTGCTGCAGGGTTTCTGAGGGCGGCAGCAAGGTTTCGGGAGGCATCGACCACGCCATTTTCAAAAATTTGCCGTTCTATAGAACCCTAACCTAGAATCATAACTAGAGATTTACACAGTCAAACATGTAAACAATTTTACATCTAAGTGGATGAGAAATACAATCTTTGTAGACCTGTCCTTCACTTTTAAAGCTCCATGTAGTAGTTCATTCACTCCAAGTAGTGAACTACCGAACTATAGTAAGGGTTCACATGATGAAATGAACAACCTTGCTCAATGTCTTCGAGGCCGAAGATGATCCAAGTCGAGAAAACTCAAGCTCATGCTACCTCTTCACTAATATGTGAATTAGTGAAGCAAACATCCTAAACTAAATGGCTAATAGTAGAGGATGATGAAGTAGGAATTTTGCTCACTTTAGATTTTATTTTCTCACTAGTTCTCATCACTTGATCAAAAGTAAGAGAGCTTCAAGGAGGTGAAGAAGAAGATGATGAATAATGAGATGATGTTAGAAATGCAACCATGTGTGAGTTTATGTCATACACAAACTCTTGTAGAGAATAAACCATGGTGTAAGGTTAATGGTTAGGTTAATAAATATCTTAAGCAAGACAAAAACAAGTAGACTAAGTCAATATCCTTCAAGCTTCTTCCAAGCTCAACCATGATTAATTCCAAATGATTTTGAATTACTTAATAACAAATATTAACCCACATTAAACCTAGCATGGTGTAAGTCTCATAGCTCCATGTTGCATGTGTAACCAAGCATGACACACTAAAATATATCGCATATATATTATATGTGTGCAAAAAAGAAAACAATACAATTAACATATATCACATATATATTAATGTATCATAAGCGAGAAAAAGAAATGCTTAAGTGAGCTAATATTAGTTAATGTAATTTAATATATCAAATATATAATTATACATTAAATTATTAAATCAACACTTGGTTTAATAATCCGGCTATATCACATACAACCGGCTAATATCAAATGTAACAATCTATCGAATCAACACTTGATCCGATAACCCGGTTATATCACATATAACTGACCGATATCACATATCACGAGAATAGAATGCGGTATCACATACGCGCATTAATCTTGGTCCCGCACATATCACATATGTGCTCCTACTTCATTTCGCATGAACCAGGAAACCTCTATGTAGGACACTAAAGACTCGTCAATAGGCCGGCAGTAGATGATGATCATATCAAACACCCACAAGCCGCAAGCGGTCTGCTAAACGTAACGGCCACCCGGGTATTGAGCGATCAGAAGATCAGCAAGCAAGCATGCCCATACTCCTGCAGTCCAATCAGTAACACTACAGTACAGTCCGGTCTCTTCGTCAGATATGTCGCATATCACAGCCCGGGGTTAGTATAACGTCAGACCCCAATAGCCTGATAATTCATGTTGATGCAAGGTCCATAACATTTCGAGAAACTACTGATAACACTTACCAGTAGATCTCAGCAACCCTGGCCAGGGATTTCCTGTTATGGCCAATCCAGCATAGCGCAACGTCAACCCCCAATACCGGGAGAGACGAATCCCCTCCTATCGCTCATTGCCTCCATGTGACTCGGGACTGTACCCAAAAACCACCTTTTTGCATGATCTTTTGACCGTGTTATGGGGGAAATCAAACCACAGTGGGAATCACACAAGACTCTATGACGATCTCGGGTCGACAGACTAACCTGTACCAGTGTCATCAGAGAACTGCTATCTGACGATAGATATAATACCATCTAGGAGTTCTCAGCGAGACCGTTCAGTGTACCCAGTCTCCACTGAGCACCCATATACCTTCTCTGATGTCAAACACCAATGGATATGGGATCATCTATCGCCCATCATATGGGTCGAGAAGCGTATACGCTAGTCTACTCTGGAGTCTCGATGCCCCGTCTCGATACTCCCACGACTAGGAACATTTGAAAGATGTACTTACCGACTACCATTGCCCTACTAATATGATCTGCATCATAATCCTGGTAGTCAAGTACTCATCCTAAGGGCTTTATCAACATGTAATAGAGAGACAATAAGTGTACATGTTAAGATAAAATGCAACCAGATAGCATAGTATCATGTCGAGCAAGAAAGTCCTCCCTATATATGTCCAAGCATCCACTACAATATACATCACATGTACAGTAATGGCCTCTAGGGCATACGTATAACTAACACTTCACTTATAAGTTTAATACTCATGTCTAGAATAAATTTTATCCAAGAATGTTTTGTAAAACAATCACAATTTAACTTTTTCGTTAAAATATCATGAACTTTACATATCACCTTTAGTATGTTGTTAATACTTTACCTTTAGAAAACTTCATGGAGTAATGACCTACCCCTCACATACACACATGTTTTCATTGCATGATGTACCTTGAACATATTTTTGTTTCCATATTACATTAAAATACCATCAACTATAAAAAATGATTTTCTTTGAATTGTATTTCAAACCCCTTTCCAAATAAGCCTCTACAACCTTCTTTAGGGGCCCGCTATTGGATGGTGTGGATTATCGCACATTCTTGGGCTAGTAGAGCGAGATGCTGACCTTCTCAGGGAGCATTCGGTCTTGAAAGGTTTTTAATACGATTTTTAAGAAAAAAAACTAGATTTTCTAGTTAATAATCAAAATTAAATTTTAATAATTATATAAATATTATAAAATCCATATATTTTCAAAATATAATAACTTATAATTTTTTCAAATAAAAGGATTACAAGTTTCATCAAAATACTACCAAGATATCAATACAAGTCAAGTTTTACAGTAAAATATCATGAACTATTCAAGTTAAGGTAATTATCACTAAAATATCTCAATTCTTAAAATACACATCCATGGAAACCCTAAATAATATAAAAAAATTCTCGAGGTTATTTTGAACTATATATTAAAAATATTTTTTCATAAAACCCTCTCAAGCTATATAAAACACGGTTAAGGACTTTAGTAAATATGGCTTTAAGCGGGATCAATTCTCTTGAGCCTCACGGAGCCGGAGAAAGTGAGTGTTTGCCTATTTAAGATAGAAAAACTCAACGGTGTTATCAATGGTAATTGTCTTGGAAAAAGACACAAATCCTGCCGTTCATGTGCGGCATTTACCGATAACTCCCGAACCTAATTCAGGATCCAAATCAGTTCTAAGTGTCTGACTCAAGTCTTAGTCTAAATCAAACATGAATTCAACTCAAACCATAATCCAATTCAAACATGAATCTAAATTCTAATATGTATACTTGAACCTGAACCTTAATACCAGAACAATATCAATATGCAAACATGACTTGACTTGACCGAACCGTGGCTATAACTTGACATGATTACATGACTTCTTGTTTACATCCTGAACCTGATTACATGAACAACTTGTATCCATGGTCTCGGCAAGTCTGATAAATATAATTTATATAACACATTACGGGGTTAATGGGGTAGATTGGTACGGAATGTATTAAAAATAGTATGATGATGGTCACTAAAAGACACCTACATGAACTCTCGTGCCGTTGTCCCATGGGTTTTGACGGGGCCTTATACTTACATGTTACCATAGTCCACATGACAGTTGGACTCCTCTCGTATACACTGATACCTTCTGTACCAAGCTACAAATAACTACGTTAGGGTAATAAACTGATACCTGTATAACTTAATAGTTTCCTTCCACATTACTTGTTGTACTCCTTCCTTTCTTTTGGGACTTACCGAGAGCTAGTTCGCTGATGACATTTCTATCTATTTCTTTCTTGTAATGTTCGTCAGGAGGACATGACCCTCAGGAGATCGAGCCCAGTCCGGAGTACTTGGATCAGATTGAGACACAGCCAGACTACTAGCTTTACTTGTACTTACTTTCCAGTTTGTATGCCACTGTTTAGGCATTACTTTTATCATTGTACTTTCCTTTTCAAAGCAATGTATTATAAAGATGAATGTAAATAAAAGTTGATGATCATTTTATATCTCTTGTCATTTCTTGTGCATTTTATATATTTCTTATTTATGCTTAACGTGTTTACTTCTGAGTAAATACATCGCGTGCCCGCCATGTCTCTTTCTCCGTACACCGGGAAGCGGGGCGTGATACGTTTTGTTGGCGGCCCATGCAGGTCAGTTCTGCATGGAATCCTAAGCAATATATCACAAGAATAAAAAGAATCAGCAACTATATATTCTTTACAATTCAAATTCCTTGAATCTATCCTAACCTTTCTTTTTTTATAAAGGTCATGAATTCACCGAACAACACGAGTACCAACGTCAATGGAAAAACTACACCACCTACCCTACCATCACCACCAACCGTTGTAGCTCCCATCAATGAGCAAGAGGTATTGCTTGAGGCAATCAAGAGCCTCTTGGAGGGTCAGCAGCAGCAGACTGCTATCCTCATGCACCGCCCAGAGGTCGAGGCACCCGGAGTCAAACAATTTCGGGCATTGTACCCGAAACATTTCTCTGGGAAAGAGAGACCACTAGAGGCAGAGGAATGGGCGTAGTCTATCGAGAATGATCTGGCAGCAGCACAAGTGCCAGAGGTTGCTTGGATGAGAGTTGCGAAGATACAACTAACGGATAACGCTAGAGTCTGGTGGAAGGCTGAAGAAAGCCGACTCGTCCAACCGATTGAATAGAGGACATTTCGCGATATGTTCGACGTGAAATATTTCCCTGAGACTTCCCGTTTCGACATGGAACAGCAGTTCATCCACTAACAGTAAGGTTCAATGTGGAACAAATATGTGGATGAATGCGATGCTGAGTTTACCGTGCTTAGAAGGTAAAATATGTCTCAATATTCAATTTCCTGATATCACATACTACACTGCTAACACAAGGTCGTAACAGGTTCGCCGCACACCTTATCCCGACTGCTGAGATACGGGCATGAAGATTTCAATAAGGGTTGGACCCGGAAATCCAAGCTGCACTCACTACAGGGGATTTCCTAACCCATGATCTTGCTCTGAAAGCTGCCCGACACTATGAGACAGTAGTGAAGAAGAAGGGCAGACCTCAGACTGTCGGTGTGAAATGCCCTACCACTCAGATGGTAGGAGGAGCCTCTTCCAGGCCACCTTTTGCACCCAGGAGACCAGGAGTAACTTTTAACCGGCCCAGTCTGGACTTTTGCTTCTACTGCAAGAGGAATGGACACCTGGAGAAAGACTGCAGGCGTGCAAATGGCGTGTGCTTAGTTTGTTGCGCATCCACTCATACCATCGGAGCTTGCCCATATCGTCTCAACCCAACTCCCGCTCCCTGACCAGCAATCACAGTTCCGCAGCGACCAGCTATTCAATCTCCTGCACTTCGTTTAGCCCTAACTGCTCCACCTCCACGTATACCTCCTGCATAGCCTCCTCGTCGGTTCTATCAGGCACAGAGGAACATGCCTCAAGGGCAGAGAAACATGCCCCAGGGACAAAGGAATGTGCCTCCAACAAGGAGGAATGTATCCCGACATTAGGCTTTCACCATGACCGTTGAGGAAGCCGAAGCCACTAGCCAAATTATTACTGGTAATTTTCCATCTTTTCATCTTTTCAAATCCTTGTATATCTTTATATTTTTTCCCTGTATCTAAACCAACCACACACAACTTAGGTACTATATTAGTAGACACCCTTCCTGCACTAGCACTATTCGACACTGAAGCGTCGCTTCATGTTCCAACGATTTGTGAGAACACATGCGATTCTCGTAAAGCCACTCATTTCAAGATGGAATGTCAGTTCCGGGAATGGAGTATTGGAGGCAACTATGAGATTGGATCAGTGTCCATTTGTAGCTTGCGGACAAGAATTCTACATGAATTTCAAAGTACTAGACATCCTAAACTTCGATTTTGTGTTGAGAATGGACTGGCTAAGAGTTTTCTATGCTATGATTGATTGCCGTCAAAGGAGTGTAGTATTTGAGATACCAGATCACCCAGTCTTTTATTTCAAGAGTGGAAATAGAACTTTAGAACAAGGAATCTTCCATGCCAAGTCGAAAAATACAGAAGTATTTACTCCACCGGCGGAAGAAGATAAACCAGAGGTAGTTCGAGAGTTCGAGGAGATGTTTCCTGAAGATAGAACAGGTTTGCCTCCCGATCGAGCTTTTGAATTCAGTATTGATTTACTACCTGGTGCATGACCGGTGATCAAAGCTCCATATCGGTTAAGTCCTGAAGGATTGAAGGTGATCCGTACTCAGTTGGACGAACTTCTAAAGAAAGGTTGGATTCGTCCTAGTACTTCAAGTTAGGGATCTCCGGTTTTGCTGGTGAGGAAGAAAGAAGGTTCATACAGAATGTGTATAGATTACCGAGCTCTGAACGAAGTGACGATAAAGAACAAGTATCCAATACCGCGCGTCGATGATATTTTCAATCAGTTAAGTGGGTCTTGCATATTTTCAAAGCTAGATCTTCGTTCGGATTATCATCAAGTGAAGGTCAAAGAGTCTGATATTCTTAAAACGGCGTTCAGGACTCACTATGGTCATTACGAATATCTTATGATGCCATTTGGAGTGACCAATGCACTTGCGATATTTATGAATCTGATGAACCAAGTTATCCGAGAGTACTTAGACAGGTTTGTTGTTATCTTCATCGACGACATCCTGATGTATTCAAAGAATCGGAAAGAGCACGCCGAGCATTTAAGGATTGTCCTGGAGACATTGCGACAGCATCAACTCTATGCCAAGTACAACAAGTGTGAATTTTTGCTAGATCAAGTCAGATTTCTCGGACACATTGTTTCAGGCGAAGGAATCTCAGTAGATCCAGCTAAGGTGTCAGCTGTCAGCGAATGGCCGACACTAAAGACGGTGAAGGATATTCGAAGTTTCTTGGGATTAGCAGGATACTACCGAATATTCATTGAAGGTTTTTCGAAGATTGCAGCACCCCTGACCATGCTCACACCTAAAGATGAAGCATTCGTGTGGTCAGAAACATGTGAACAAGCTTTTGTAGAACTCAAGTCAAGATTGACATCAGCTCCTATTCTCGTAATCCCGGATCAATCTGGAGGTTTCATCGTGCATTGTGATGCGTTCGGTAAGGAATTAGGATGTGTTCTACACCAGCATAGAAAGGTTGTAGCTTTTGCATCAAGACAGCTAAAGGTTCATGAGCGCAACTATCCAACACATGACTTGGAGTTAGCAGCCATTGTCTTTGCACTTAAGATTTGGCGCCACTATCTTCTTGGAGAACGAGTGGATATATACACTGACCACAAGATTCTGAAGTATGTATTTACTCAGAAGGAGTTAAACATGCGACAGAGAAGATGGTTAGAACTTATGATGGACTTTGACATCAACCTACAGCATCATCCAAGGAAGGTGAATGTAGTTCCTGATGCACTTAGCCGTCAGCCGTTACCAATGAATCTCACCGCCCAGTAGAAGCTGCAGCAAGAATTACACAGGATGGAGATCAAGGTAGTTATGCCAGGTAATGCTTCAGAGTTGATGAACTTACAAGTTCAGTCTACTATTGTCAATCAGATCAAGGTAGCTCAAGCAAATGATGTCAAGCTGCAAAAGATTCGAGAACAGGTAGAAAGTGGACTTCGAACAGATTTCATCATCCACGAAGACGGATCCTTGAGATAGGGAAGTAGATTGTGTGTAACACAAGGTCCTGTTCGAAAAGAGCTGATGAAAGAAGCTCACAGCTCTCCATCCCCAGTACACCCCGATGGTACCAAAATGTATAAGGATCTACGACAACACTACTGGTGGCATGGAATGAAGCGTGAAGTAGACCGAAGCGTAGCCAAGTGTTTGGTGTATCAGCAAGTAAAGTCTGAACATCACAGAACTACTGGTCTACTTCAACCGTTACCTATCCCAGAATGGAAATGGCAGCACATTACCATGGACTTCGTGACTGCCCTTTCCACAGCACGAAGGGAAACAACGTGGTATGGGTTATTGTGGATCGACTCACCAAGTCGGCTCACTTTATTCCCTTTAGAGTTGGCCAATCTACCGAGACATTAGCAAAGAAGTACATAGAGGTAAGCATGAATCTAAAGTAAGATTTAACCTCAAAATGTACTATTTTTGATACCTATGAACTCATGCAGGAGATCATGTGATTACATGGAGTACCGGTTTGCATTGTCTCCGACCGTGACACCAGATTCCGATCACAGTTTTGGCAGAGTCTGCAAGCTAGTCTGGGAACGAGTCTGAACTTCAGCACGGCTTACCATCCACAAATGGACGGACGGTCTGAGCGAACAATTTAGATTCTGGAGTACATGCTAAGAGCTTGTATGTTAGACTTCGGAGGTTCGTGGGAAGATCACCAACACCTTGTGGAGTTTTCATACAACAACAGTTATCAGGCGAGCATTAGAATGGCACCATTTGTAGCTCTCTATGGAAGGAAGTGTCGTTCACAACTAATTTGGGATGACATCGGAGATCGTGAACTCTTTGGACCAGAGATGATCGTAGAAACTGTGACGTAGTTCGCACGATCAGAGAAACAATGCGCATAGCCAAAGACCGACAGAAGCGCTGGGCTGATGCAAAGCGTCGACACCTAGAGATCATGTTTTTTTAAAGATCTCTCCAAACCGAGGAGTAATCCGCTTTGGTAAGAGGGGTAAGCTCAGTTTAAGATATATAGGACCGTTCGACATACTCGAACGAGTCGGAGAAGTGACATATCGTTTCGCACTACCACCCTCATTGGAACGAGTGCACAACGTGTTCCACATATCCCATCTTCAAAGATATGTGAGTGACCCTAGCCACATCCTTGATCACTCTGAGCTCACTGTACAGACTGACCTGACTTGCGAGAAACAACCCATGGAGATTCTGGACAGAAAAGTAAAGACATTATGGAACAAGGAAGTAAATTTGGTCCGAGTGATGTGGAGAAAAGATTCACCAGGAGAATCAACATGGGAACGAGAAGATGACATGCGTGCGAGATACCCTTTCTTATTTATAAATTAATCCTTATGTAATTGTAAATTTCGAGGACGAAATTTTTATAAGGAGGGTAGAATGCAACGACTCTGAATTTAATGTACGAAAATGTTTCAATTTAATGTACAGAAAAGAGTTTGCATGCCTGAGTACAATTTAAAAGTTAATTTTGTTTATAAACAACAAGAAATAACTTGTAGCTCACTGTTAAAGCTTTGCACTGCTGTGACGTAGCCCCTGTGTTCGAACCTCATCAGACACATTCTATTTCTTCTGATTTTTCTTTTAAACTTTTTGGAAGCCCAAAAGTTTACACGTGCAATTCACATAAAAATGAAAAGTCTGGAAAAATAAACATGTATAAAAGGGTATAAATACAGACATGGACAAGTGTACACAATCCACCGGCCCCAACCCACAAAACGACCGGCGAGATCGGCTCTGGGGCCGGCGCCGACGGGCCTCCCCATGGCAAATGATGCCCGGGCTTTACACACTTGTCGTTTCCCCTACCCCCATTACCCCTGCACTATTTTATTACTCTGCAGTCAAACAGAAACCCCTCAATTCCTTAATTTATCACATGTTAATGCATTTTAATTCACTCTATTAATCCCAAAACCCTAATTCCACACTATAAAAACTATCCCATGTCCTAGCCCTTCCTCATTCTGAAAATTCAAGCCAAAACCCTCAAATTTTCTCAAGTACAAATAGAGTAGAAGAGGAGTTAGCCAACGACCAACTTCCAGAGAGAAATCGAGACTATTCTGGCGACCCCGCGACGCCACGACTACTAATCTCTTTTCCTATATCTTTCCTTACCCTAATTCACTTGTAAGTCCCTCCAAATCTTTCTTCTATCTCTTGAATTTCTTTTTAATCAAAATCGGTAAAAAGTGGAGTTATTGTCTATGTTCCTTTTTCTAAAGCATATAACTCCATCTTCCTTTAACTTTTGATCAAATAAGTTATAACACTTCACTTATAAGTTTAATACTCATGTCTAGAATAAATTTTATCCAAGAATCTTTTGTAAAACAATCACAATTTAACTTTTTCGTTAAAATACCATGAACTTTACATATCAACTTTTAGTATGTTGTTAATAATTTACCTTTAGAAAACTTCATGGGGTAATGACCTACCCTTCACTACACACATATTTCTATAGCACGATTTACCTTGAACATATTTTTGTTACCATATTACATTAAAATACCATCAACTATAAAAAACGGTTTTCTTTGAATTGTATTTCAAAACCCTTTGCAAACAAGTCTCTACAACCCTCTTTAAGGGACCCGTTATTGGATGGTGCGGATTATCGCACATCCTTGGGCTAGTAGAGCGAGATACAGATCTACTTACGGAGCATTGTCTCGAAAGGTTTTTTATACGATTTTTAAGAAAAAACTAGATTTTCTACTTAATAATCAAAATTAATTTTTAATAATTATATAAATATTATAAAATCCATATATTTTCAAAATATAATAACTTATATTTTTTTCAAATAAAAGAATTACAACTTTCATCAAAATACCACCAAGATATTAATACAAGTCGAGCTTCATAGTAAAATACCATGAACTATTGTAAAATACCATGAACTATTCAAGTTAAGGTAATTATCACTAAAATACCTCAATTCTTAAAATACACATCCATGAAAACCCTAAATAATATAAATAATTTCTCGAGATTATTTTGAACTATATATTAAAAATATTTTTTTCATAAAACCCTCTCGAGTTAAATAAAACACTGTTAAGGACTTTAGTAAATATGGGTTTAAGCGGGATCAATTTTCTTGAGCCTCTGGGAGCCGGAGAAAGTGAGTGCTTGCCTATTTAAGGTAGAAAAACTTAACGGTGTTATCAATGGTAATTGTCTTGGAAAAAGACACAAATCCTGTCGTCCATGTGCAGCAGTTACCGATAACTCCCGAACCTAATTCAGGACCCAAATCAGTTCTAAGTGTCTGACTCAAGTCTAAGTCAAAATCAAGATTGAATTCAACTCAAACCAGAATCCAATTCAAACATAAATCTAAATTCTAATATGTATACTTGAACCTGAACTTGAATACCAGAACAATATCAACATGCAAACAAGACTTGACTTGACCAAACCATGACTATAACTTGACTTGATTACATGACTTCTTGTTTACATCCTGAACCTGATTACGTGAACAACTTGTATCCATGTTCTCGAAAAGTCTGATAAATATAATCTATATAACACATTACGGGGTTAACGGAGTAGATTGGTACGGAATGTATTAAAAGTAGCACGATGATGGTCACTAAAAGACATATACATGAACTCGCATGCCGTTGTCCTATGGGTTTTGATGGGGCCTTGTACTTACATATTACCATAGTTCACGGGACAGTTAAACTCCTCTCGTATACACTGATAGCTTCTGTACCAAGCTACAAACAACTACATTAGAGTAATAAACTGATACCTGTATAATTTAACAGTTTTCTTCCACATTATTTGTTGTATTCCTTCCTTTCTTTTGGGACTTACCGAGCGCTAGTTCGCTGACGACATTCCTGTCTATTTCCTTCTTGGAATGTTCGTCAGGAGGATAGGACCCTCAGGAAACCGAGCCCGGTCTGGAGTACTTGGATCAGATTGAGGCATAGCCAAACTACTAGCTTTACTTGTACTTACCTTCCAGTTTGTATGTCACTATTTAGGCATTACTTTTATCATTGTACTTTCCTTTTCAATGCAATGTATTGTAAAGATGAATGTAAATAAAAGTTATTTTTCATTTTATATCTCTTGTCATTTCTTGTGCATTTTATATATATTGCTTATTTACACTTAACGTGTTTACTTCTAAGTAAATACATCGTGTGCCCGCCACGTCTCCTTCCCCGTACACTGGGAAGCGGGGTGTAACACACCACATAGCCGAGGGAGCACGTCTCATTATTGGTGTTGCAGGGTTATCCCACTTCTATCATGGCCTGAGCATTGTGCCAATACTTTGAATCCGGGCGTAGACCCTGTGTACTTCTCTCTCCATTACTTCATGTCTTGGATTGAGATGCACGTGTTCGGTGCCTTTGCTGTGCACCAAAGGCCTGCTTTTTACGAGTCTTATACTTTCCCGTGAATTATGAAGATGGTTGATGCTTCTGCCCCTGATCTGACGCAGTTGGGGACTTTGCGTGTGCTACTCTGCCCGTACTCGAATGAAGGTGGCATGGTTTTCACTGATTGAGTTCTTTCTGTGCCAACAGAGGCCACTCAGCAACTGTATGACGTGCTGAAGAAGTAAGCGCCGGCCCTGAAGTATAAGAAGAACATGCATCTCTACTCGATCAGACCTAGCTTTTTGATATTTCGGTTGGATGACGCTGCCCTATTCATGCGATGCAACCCCTACCGTTTTGCTCAACAGTTAGGTTATGATCAGGGCGTGCCCCTCGAGGTGTTTTTGGTTGATCCCGCTACCTCGCGGGAGACTTCCTGTGATGTTATTCACTACTCTATCCGTCTGAGCACCGGTTCTCATTTTATGATCCCGGGGCTAGATTATCTTCCAAGGCTTTTGGGTCCTTACAAGGGCCGGTATCAGCATAAGGTAGGTCCAATCATCATGGAGGAAAGACGGGTGCTTGCGTCAACCAGTATAGTTCTTCTGCTTTTTTCAAGTATTTTTATATTTTTTGTAAGCAATATTATGTAAGTCGATATCGCGCACCCCTCGTGTTCACGGGGAAGCGGAATATGCAAAAAACGATTTTTCAAAGCTCGCAACACCGACTTGAACTCCAGGATCGATGCTAAACCCTAGTTGTTTAGGTAATCCAGGAACTTGGCAGTTAAGTATTCACATCAGTGTCTTGATACTTTTGCCTGTTTGTTTTTCCACTTCATTCTTATATTCTCGGAATTTCTCAAATGCCTCGGATTTATGCTTCATCAAGAAGACATATCCTTACCTAGAAAAATCATCTATAAAAGTAATGAAATAGGAATAACCACTTCGTGCATCTATAGATATTAGACTACACACGTCGCTGTGTATGAGTCCTAAGAGCTCGCTCGCTCTTGCTCCGTATCCAGTGAACGGGGTCTTTGTCATCTTTCCTATGAGACAAGATTGACAAGTTGCATAAAACTGATATTCGAACGGATCCAAATATCCCTCTCTACCATGTTTCATTGATGTGACCCGGTCTACAATGCCATAAGAAAGCCTTATTTAATTCTGGATACTTTCTTTTAAATGTGTTCTGGACGATGAAAACCTGAGCTTGATTTAATACGTATATATCGTCCTCTAGTGCACCTGACCCAATCAAACTTTGATTTAGGTGGATGTGGACCACATCGCTTACATACTAGACTAGATACACACAAACAGTTACATAAAATCAATATCTGCCCACTTGTCAATCCTAGGTGATATACCCTACGGATATAACGTCCACGCTCATTCCGTTAGCAACCCTGAGAGTCATATCACATGTCCTGGTAACTCTACGGTTTCTCAAAGCCTTTAAAGAATTACAGATATGAGATCATGATCCGGTATCTACTACCCAGGAAGTAAAGTTAATTGATAGACTGTTTTCAATCACAAACACACCCGAAGTTAAAGCCACAACATGCTTCGGATCCTGGATTCTCTTTCCAAGCCCTGCATCCCTTCTGCCAATACCCTTTTCCATTACAATAGGAACATCCCTCCTTCCCTACTGTTAACCCCGAAACTTTTGCCCTGCTCTTTCCTTCTACCTTATTGACACCGCATATCGGCTTTGTAGAGGTCTTCTTCTTCTTACCCTTGGCTTTCGCCTAGGATCCGAAGAGGAAGATTCCCCAATAAGCAGAGCGGGTGTCTTCCTGGTTTCCTTCAGGGTGCCGAAGTGTAACTTTCTTACCCTGGGCGTAAGTAGAAGGTAGGGACTGTAGAATTAAGTCAGTACATGACTCGTTCTCCAACGTGGTCTCCAGGGCCTGTGAGCTTTTTAATATAACTAATCATTGTAGGGACGTGGTCCCCTACAGATGACCCGATAGCCAACCTTACTTGAAGCAATTCTTTCGAGGTCTCATATCTTGCGATACGAGATTGCTCTCTATATAATACTTTGTTATGGAGGAAGATAGAAACTAAGTCTATCTTCTCGTGCTGTCTCTGGTATTCACCATCTACTAAGGCCAACACGAGGAACTTGGCATTCGCACTGTCCTTTTCCGATGTCTTACGAATATCAACATCCGTAACAGTAGAAACTGGACCTGGGACAGCGGGGGCTTGAGTAGTAATGAGGTGTTCCAGCTTGTCATAGGTAATGGACATCTGGACAAACCTTTGCCAGTCAATATAGTATAACTCAGTCATGTTATTATCTAACTGTAACATAATCGGGTCACCTGGTCGCTGCAATTAGGAGAGAAAGAAGAAAACACTCAGCATGATACTCTTGCAAGTTTAGATTGGTTTTTAATTTATCTAAACAGGATGGCCCCCCACTGTTTCTTGAATCCTTCCTCAAACCATAAAAAAGAATTATTCAGGATTAATCTCACCGTACAAAACTTGCTTAACCTTTCTGCCAGGCTGGTGTTTGTACTTCGAGGGAGGTTTTACGACGCTTTCGCAAAGTTCCTTAATTAAATAACCTCTTTTCCCTGGAGGCTATAACGTTTTAGAAATCGTTTAGGCGAATTTTCCGATATTAGGTAAAATAAATTGTGTTTTCCGTAAAAACCTAGAAGTGATCATTTTTCAGTATAGACTTAACTGCACCTAGTTTAACTAGGAAATTGCTAATATGCGGTGTTTAGTTGTCGCTTGTAAATTTTAGTTCACTTAAATATTTTTTTCCTTAATTAAAATATTATTATAAGCTTTTAATTATGCACTTAATTAGTGGTAATTACAAATTTGTTTGGGTTAATTATACTAATGTGAATCCATGCCAACTTAATCACAAGATTAAGCATTTTGCCTTCTTTGCAAAATATCCTAGAAATATCTAGATATTTTGATGGAATTAAAGAAAACTTTAAGTAAAGAATTAAAAGGTTGCATGATGGGAGGTGCATTAATTAAGCTTTAATGGTGTTTTAACCTAGAAATTTCCACACAACTCCACAACTTTCCCTTCCTTCTTCATTTGGCCGAATCCTCCCCTTGGCTGCCCTCTCTTTTTCCTCACCCTATTTTCACTTCTTTAAGCTCAAAAAATTCATCAAAAATCAACAAATAATCCCACAAACTCTAAAACAAAGCCACACCGTTTATTCTTTAGCCTTAATCTAGCTTGGTTCTTGATGAAAGTTAGCATTTTGGAGGCTATTTTGGAAGTTTAGTTGCAAGTTTGTGAATCAAGTTGAGGTATAAAATTCTAACCCTAAACTTTAGTTGTTGTTTAAATACCTTAATCTAGTTATTAGATGTTTAAATATGGCTTTAATTAGCATATTTTGGATTTCTAGAAAGGGTTATGAAGATCAAGTTAGGGTTTTGAATGTTTGAAATGGTTAATTGAGAAGTTTAGACTTAGGAAACTTAACCTAGTTGTGAAATTGTTGAGTGTTATTTTCCTAATTGTCTAATTAGGCTTAATTGCAAATTAAATTTTACTAAATCTTATTTGGGTAAGATTAAAATTGTAGTAATGATTTGTGTGACTTAATTAAGCTACTACGTAATGATTGTGATTGCTAGAATTGTTTAAACTTCTAGATTTGAGCTAAAATGATTAAAAAGGTGTTTACTAGGTTTTCGGTTAAATTAGGCGTGGGTTTCAATTGACGTTGCGATATTATATTTATTATCTTCCACGATATATATTGTGTTGTGAATGAGCGATCGGTACGATCGGGGTCTAGGCTTGGTGGTAGTGTCGTTTAGTGATCCTAGCTAGGGTTGTGCCGATGTCGTACGCGTTTTGTGCACTAGGTGCATAGTGTGTATATCTTGTGGATATTATCCTTGCGTTTCATTGTTTTTGTGTCGACGCAGGATATTTAGTCTTATATGTTGTGTTTGTGAAATTTTAGGATTGCAAGCGGGGACTTCGGACGCTGCGAAGAAAGGGAAGCAGCTGGTCGGATTTTCTTAGCTCGAGATCATCGGTGAGTAGATTTAACATCTACGGGGAAATCGCCCGTATGGAGTTATGCGTCAGGATTGTATATGATATTATAGCTGCATGTTATATGCATATGAGTCGATTGTGCATGAGCATCATTGCAGATTATTACTTGTTGTGCCTTGACTTGGTACCTATTGGACACTGCACCATTACTGACGGTTCATATTGCACGAGCACTAAATTGTATGCTACACCCACACCGTCGGTAATTGCCATGACACACACAACATATATACATATGTGATATTGTATCGGTTACTGCCATTGAGACATTGGATCTTATTCCATTGCGCATATGAAATGTAGTATACATGCTATACCTACATGCTTACACATATACCTTGCGATAGCTACATGTACATCATGCATACATACATACATGTACACCCACATACCCTGCTACAGTTACATGTACATCATGCATACATACTTACATGTACACCCACATACCTTGCTATAGCTACATATACCCCTATGTGGTATTGTATTGTCATTGACATTGAGACGTTGATTTTTGTGCTATTGCGCATATGAAATGCATCATACATGCATGCTTACATGTAGATACACATATCTTGCTATAGATACATGTACACCACATATGATGATGCACTTGATTTCCGAGGAATTGGGAACCGCATGATATATTTTAAAACTGGATTCATTTAAAAGAGCGGTTTTCCCTTAATATACTCATATTGTTGTTTTATGTTGCATATATCAAATTTTATGGAGTTATGCATTGAGATATGGATTTCATGTGGTTTATGGATTTGAAAATCTGGGGATATTTCAAGAAATTATGTATTGTTTTGAAAACCCGGTTTCTCTTGATATGATATTTCGATGCGTCCACCATGAGTTTTCCCGGTTTTGAGACTTGTGTTAGATACCCGATTCGAGGAGCGAGGGGGAACCATCTGCGGGTACATGGTGGACCCGGTGAGTTATCCCGGAGCAAGAAGACTCGTATTGTTAGGCGGTGAGCCTGGCAGGGGAACACTACCTACCGGTGATAGTATAAAACCCGACGGTTATCCGGAGGATACCGTGCGGGAGTTATGACATGAGATATATATTGAGGGCCGATCTGGGTATGCGGTGCCTGGGAGATGAGTATTTACGTGTCGATGCTGGACACGAGTATTTCATTATGTTTCAAGTGTCGATGTTGGACACTCAGGTTCCATAAGATTTACAGATTTAGGGCCGATCTGAGTGACGGCGCCTGAGGTATTGGGATTTGGGGTGTCGTTGATAGACACCAGGATTTTCCACGATGATGATTCTGTTGGGTTCCGGCAGCGCCTCGGCCATCGAAACGCGGCCAAAATACGGAACAAAAATTTATCAAACTGGCGCTACCGCTACCCGAATCCCGGATCGACCTTAAACCCTAAACTAGCAAGCTAAACTAAGAGTTAGAATCGTTATACCGAGTTGATCCGTGTCCTTCGGTCTTCATTCCAATCTCCTAGCGGTTCCTTGATGTGGTTTGGTCGCCGGTCTTCCTCCATCTCCGATGATCCACCCGAGGGATGGAACTCCGGCTCTAGCTCCACGATATGATGCTTATGGAGCAATTAGGGTCTCTAAGATGCTACCCTAGAGAGCCTATGATGTAGTGTGAATGTTTCTTAGTGTTAGCTATCTCAAAAACTTGAAGGTGGAAGTAAAAGAAAGAAAGCCAGAGGAAGGTGAAGCTCATGGTGAATGAGGAGCTCAAGAAGGAAAAACAATGAACAAAACCTTCATGCTAGCAAAAATGAATTCAACAATGAAAGAGAAATTAGCATGCTAGGTTTTGTTAAAACTATTTTTCTATTTTTAAATTCCTCCCATGCTTGAATAGTGAACACAAATGAATTAACAATTCATTTGTGTGCACTATTGCAAGCATGTTTGTCACCATACCTCCTCATGCAATTTCCACCTCATTTACCATTTTAATAAAATGGTCAAATCAAGAAATGAGGTGGCACCTTCTAGACTGTTATCCGGTAAAAAATACAGATTGCATTCTACTATAAATATATCTGCATTCGTACCGAAATACGAATACTCAATGAGATAGAATAATACAAAGAATATAATACTAGAATATACGTATCGAAATACATATACGTAAATTATTAAATCAATACCTGATTTAATAATCCGGCTGAAGTCCGAGTCGGCTAGTACTATCAATTGTCCGATCAAAAGTCCTGGTACAAAGTACACCAATCGATCGGAACCCTGCACGTATCCAATACAGCTACTACATCATTTCGCCAGAACCAGGGAAACCCTCTATGTGGGACTCTAAAGACTCGTCAATACGCTGGCAGTGGGTTTAACCACAAGCACGTCAGCGGCACTAGCTGTACGTAACGGCTAGCCAGGTATTGAGCGAAAGGGAGGCCGACGAGCAAACTCATGCAGAACCCCTACTGAGCCTGACAGTGACAATATCCGTACAGTCCGGTCTGTTCGTCTAAGAGTATCGCATATCGAGTCCAAGGGGGTGGATAAAGTCAGACCCCTAACAACGCGACATTTAGTGTCGGTATGAAACCCATCACCACCTGAGAAACTATCGATCCTGGATCGGTAGTTCTCGTCCACCGTGGCCACGGATTTATGGTGATGGCCATCCGTACACAACGCGACATCAACCCCCAATACCGGGAGAGACGAATCTCCGACGATCCAATCACTGCCTCCATGTGGCTCGGGACTGTACCCAACTAAAACCTGTTTGCACGGCTCTTTTGAGCCGTGGTAGGGTAGTAATCAAAGCACAGTGGGAACTCACACGAGACAAATGAGGATCTCAGATCGACAGACTAACCTGTACACATGTCACCTGGAAACTGCTATCTGACAATAGGTATAATACCAACTAGCAGGTTCCCGGCGAGTCCGTCCAGTGTACTCATAACCCAATGAGCACCTGCATACTATCTTAGGTGAATAAACTAAGACCGATGGCTTGTGAGACCTGGCCACCGCCCCTCGTCGCGGTCTCGATCAGTATACACTAGTCTACACTGGAGTATCGATGCCCGGTCTCGATACTCCGACTAGGGACATTTAAGGATGTGCTTATAGACCCCAGCTCCCACATATATGATCGCCATCATAATGCTGGCAGTCAAGCAAGAATCCTATGGGCTCTATCAACACGTACATGATGATAAAGACAAACCAGATAGCATACTGTCATCTTGAGTAAGACTGTTTTATCGGTATAGGCCCTCACTCAATCATCATAATCACAAGTCCACGACTATGATAATTACCTTGAGGGCACTATAGCCAACAATCTCCCACTTGCACTTAAGGCCAATTATTGCGATGTCGCATACTCACAGCCTGTGTGATACCGAACACCCAACTTCTCTACTAATCAGTTTCGCAAAGCCCGTTTGCGAAAATGATTGCGTTCGAGAAATAACCTCAGTGAGTGGATCCGCTCCAATGTTTCTTTCATTATCTCTCTTAATCTCAACTTCGCAGAGAAAACTATCTCCCGAAATGTGCAATACCTATCTTGGAATTTGTCTGGATATCTGACGGGACCCAGTTCATAAATGAACTCCAAATCCAGTAAACTACTTAGACTGTATCGTCCACTGAATTTAATCAGTATCATGCGCCATGCCTTTCCTCAGTATCCGCTTGGACTACCTGTCCAACATACTGTCCCTCAGAAGAGGGAAAAACTATAACTCTGACAGTCACTCTGTCATCCAGGTCACCTTGGAAGCCTGAAATGATAACCGTCTCCAGAAGGAGGCTGCCGTTACCATATCCCAAGAACATCCATTTATGTTCAATAACTGCTTCCCAATATTTCTCCATGATTGGATTAATATATGTTTATTGCAGCTAGTGCAAAAACAACATCTGGTGTGGTACTTGACATTACATGATTAACTCAATTGCCTAAGCAAGTGATATGCTAATCATGCAGATCCCTCTCCCCTTTAGTCTGTAAGACACCTTTAGAGAGGGTGACCCCATCACCTGCAGGTACACCACCATGCCAGGAGTCGTCTATTCTTAAATACCTTTAGAATAATATCAAAGTACCCAGATTAGGATACTTCCCAAATCTAGATCTAAAACCATAGATCTAGTAACCAGAAACCCTGATATTACATCCATGTCCTCTGTGGAGAAACAACTTTGTGACAGCCACAGTATAACCGATCGTAGTATAGGAATATCTCTTCCTATCAAGTACATGTCATCCCAATACCTGGACATCACTCTCTACTACCTTCTTACCAGATCAATCTCCTATTCTGATGAGGTCAAGACCTATGATTGTCACATCAAAAATAGATGATCTATTTCCGCTATACCTGCTTTAGTCTATAAATAGACATAAGCTACTTGCCCACTATGCTTCCGCTTCTCCCACTGACTACAACAACCCTTTGGCAGAGTCATATACACGTGCACATCCAAAGCTAGTTTAGAACGACGCTATACTCATCCTCCTGTCGGGTCTTATAGTCTAGAACAGCAGCAATGGCAAGTATGGGTAAACAATAACCTCCCTGTCACCATCACTGAGAAGACTGAAGTATCTCTCGGGTGCCTGAGGTTACCCACCAAATCTGCGGAGTGGCTAATAGAATATCGAAACTAATTGAATCCTTAGATTCTATTAAATCTTCAGTGATCGTTTGTGGTTCTAGAATCACTTCCAGTTCTACCATACTCCCACTTTTGTTTTTCTGAAAAAATCCATTTTACTAAAACTATGGCGAGTTAAGAACAATATAAATATTGATCTTCCTGATGGTAGAAAGTTAACCCTCGTCAAAGCCCGGGATAACCCACAAACTGCCATTACTGAAACGTGCCTTGAGTTTATCCGGATTCTGGTTTTAAGCATCAGCCGGACAACTCCCTATACCTCAACATCGTCAAGATATAAATTGATTCTATATAAATCTGATATAGAAACAAAAGCACTAATTTAATTGGAACCAGATTCAAAATCATGCAGCTGTCTCCAGTGCATATCAACCAGATGGAAAAAGGACAATCAACATTACTCATCTAGGAGTGCATCCATATATGAGTAACCTGAAAGAGAAGCAAGTTCTCCAAACCATTACTATCACTGGAATACCAAACACAAGTATCTATATTTTCGACTTCATCGAAGAATCCTGATACTTCCAACAAATGGTTTTATACTTTATTCTTATACCTATAACTTCTCAATATCTTGACCTTGCATTTCAACGAAATACATGTCTAGAACTTAGAGAAGTTATGAGTAAACAGAGTATAGTACAAGTACCAATCCCCATTGTCCTAATGGACATTGGACAATATACAATACTTTGTATAAGTCGCCTGAGTTCAATAACTCAAACCCTCTGCGTCGTAGGTTGAAAAACTGTACTATGGTTAAGAAGAATTACACCGCTGTTGAATGCACCTTACCTAATCACCAACTGATATAGGTAAATGTCATAGACATAATATCAAAAAGTTATATCTCACTTTATAAAATAAATGTACAGATATATCAGTTTGAAATTGGTGCATAACAACAGATATTCAAAACCAAATATTTGTCATCCGGCAAAATCCAGATGATTTCCTCAAATATCACCAATTATAACGAATTCCGATATAATGAGGATCTAATCACCCAATTCCCAACATCATACTCCCACTCACCATCTGTAATAACATACAGATGTAAGAAACTGATCTGGTAAATACATACCCTGGAGTTAGATTCCAATTGGGAAAACAGTTTTCAATTAACATCGCAACGTGAAACTGAAACATGAAAATGTTTCGAAGGGGTTTACTGGTATTCATAGTAACGCCTCTTCCACTATCCTGATTCACGACAGTAACCATATACTTACCTGCCCTCACTCCAATCCCTTTATTATATCTTTTATTTATTACCTTCTGTACACCTTCTTTAGGCTAATTGGTTTTCTTCTTTCCCTACCCTTCGGCACCAGCCTAAGGTTTGGAAGAAGACTATCCAATAAGCGTAATAGGTGTACTCTCCTAATCCTAGGAGCCCTCGCAACCTGAGAGAAGGTAATGGGAAAAGACATCTGAATAATCCTATCCAATCTCTCCAGAACCAGAATCCATCCTCAAAAAAGTTCCTTCGAGTTCGTATATAACCATACGATGGATTTATCCAATGGAAGTGGATATCCGTAGTGATACGGAGTGTCCTAGAGAAATGCAAAGTGGATGTAGGAGTGGCAGGGGTATACCAGTCTTTGTCGTGAATGATGGTGATCGCAATTTCCTTTGCCATTGTTCTAATCCCTTTATATGTCTTTACTTATTACCTTCTGTACACTACACTTAAACTTAATTGGTTTTCTTCCTTCCCTACCGTTCGGCACCTGCCTATGGTTTGGAAGAAGACAATCCAATAAGCTCAATAGGTGTACCCTCTCCTAATCCTAGGAGTCCTCACAACCTGAGAGAAGGTAAAGGGAAAAGACAACCGAATAATCCTATTCAATCTCTCCAGAACCAGAATCCATCCTCGAAAAAGTTCCTTCGAGTTCGTATATAACCATACGATGGATTTATCCAATGGAAGTGGATGTTCGTAATAATACGGGGTGTTCTGGAGAAATGCAAAGGTGATATAGAAGTGGCAATGATGTATGCGACACCGTGACATTCCAAAAGCCAAATTGTTTTAAGAAGGTTTGGTTAACTTGGTTCATGAGTTTTAGTCAAAGGTCGGGTCATAATCGCAGCCACAGAGAGAGAGAGGAGAAATACTCAACGTGCACTCTAACCTAGATCAGAATGGTTAAACATTTTATCTAATCTGGATGGCTCCCACCGTTTCCTCGAATTCTCCTCCAAACCTAAAAGGAGAATTAGTCGGAATCACCCGAGAAGTAATCCTACTCATTAGTGGGAATCAGGATCCAACTCTCATCGCAAGATAACTTGATGGAAGCCACTCAAGTTACCACACTCCAGAAGGTATGCGCATGCCTAGCAAGTTTCCTATATGTTTGAAACTCCCGATGTGTGTTTTTACCCCTAGGACCCAAGTGACCTTGACTGAACCAACATATCAAAGGATCCTAGTCAAGTTTAACCCGTCACTATCTTGATTGCATTAGACCCACCCGCACGAGTCCTTGACTGAGCCAAAATGACCGTACGACTGTCCTAACCAATCGCATATCCATGCAACAGAAAAGCACTACATAGCTACCGAACACTACGCCTCGGCTAAGCACGACATACGTAGCACGAATACTAAGCAATACAAATCTGAAGTGACGGAGGGCTACGGCTGGTTTTTGGCGAAAAACCTTTAACGTAATGAACTTGATATCGTTGAAGGAATCCAAGTGGTTTTATAAATATATAGTGGCGAAAACTTTTGCTAAAAAGGTCACTCCCGGTGAAGGGATCTCGGCTCTTTCCCTGTCGAATGGGGTGCAGGATGTCCCAAACTGAATACCATGATGCAAAGCAAAAATAATCGACTATAGTAAAGTTATTACGTTGACGCAAACTTTTACCCAAGGGGTCACTCCCGATGAAGGGATCTCGGCCCTTGCCTTGTCGAATGAGGTGCAGGATATTCCAAAATGAATACCACGATGCAAAGCAAAAGTGTACGTCTGTAATGTCAGTTTTTTAAAAAACTTGGTTCCAACAACATCATATATAGGTTTGTTTTATCCTTGCATTGATAAGAATCTATGCAATCCCATCAATTAATCACACCAGAAAAGAACGAAAATAAAATGTACGTATATGCCATCCGCATTCGCCACTGGGTCCCGTCATCACCCGTTAGGTTACTTAACTAACGACAGAGCGGGGACTGGGTTAGTGCGGGTGCAAAACATATACAACATCTACTAGTATATATAAATATATATATAACATTCGTCCCAGGCATGATATAAAGCAACATCACAGAAACATCACAGAAGCAACACAGAATGGTGGATAATCTGGAGCCCCGGGTTTCACTTGAGCCGCAAGTGAGACCCGACGTTCCTTGTCATGTGGATAGCCTGTGCAATGAAAACCTAGACCCCTACGAGCGCGGCAAGTTACCCGCCAAAACCAGAAGTGAGGCAGCCCCCTTCAGCAACGTGAATGGACCACCCAGCACTTCACGGAATCCGGTAACTTGAGCACCCCTCCTGGGTCAACCTATACCCCCTACGAGTGCGACGAATAGCCCGCCAATCCTAGAGTAAGGTCCCCTCCGTCTGAATGCCTTGAGATGCGGACCAGTTGCCCTCTAGAACCCCGGCTATTCATGCACTCCACCTCGGGGTAATCCTAGTACAGAAAATAAAATAATATACAAGGGTGACATCGACCTCAGCCCGGTCGTGCCCCAAAAGAATAATATACAAACTGGCAGTGACGGCAGTCCACATGTCGGACGCTCGCCCCGCAATATCAAATGTACAAATGAAATAAAACTGTACTAACATTGCACCACAGCTATCCACCACGACAATCCAACCAACATCACAGCACATCACAGAACATCAACGTGAATGTCACGTTCGCAAACCCGTCTAAAAGACATATAGCAATTAGACGAGTTTACCGATCAAATGACATTCACGGTCGCAGAATATAATGTATGTACTGTCGAACGCACGCTCAAAATATCGATCGACTAAGTTCCAAATTGGCCCCAATAGCAAAACAACACTTCACTGAAATCTGGGCCAAAACAGAATATCACAAAAATCACATTTCCAAGTAAATGAGCTACAGAAAAAATTTGGACGCCCATTGCCACTAAACCGCCGCGGAACCGCCGCCAATAGAGGCTAAGTGCGGCGGATCCACAGCGTTTTTGGGGAATCATGAGCCCAAAATTTTTGTGTACCCATAAAATCGCCTACACGGATTTTTAAGATGCCTGAAATAATTTTTTGACAATTTTGGAAAAACGACAGCAAACAGAAAAAATGAAAACGCGATTTCGGAAAATTCCGTTGATCGATCTTTTAAGTACGTTTAAAGCTAGTAAGGGGTTTAAAGGGTGGCTCGGATACCATGTTGGGTTCCGGCAGCGCCATGGCCATCGAAACGCGGCCAAAATGCGGAACAAAACTTTATCAAACCGACGCTACCGCTACCCGAATCCCGGATCGACCATAAACCCTAAACTAGCAAGCTAAACGAAGAGTTAGAATCGTTATACCGAGTTGATCCGTGTCCTTCGGTCTTCATTCCAATCTCTTAGTGGTTCCTTGATGTGGTTTGGTCGCCGGTCTTCCTCCATCTCCGATGATCCACCCGAGGGATGTAACTCCGGCTCTAGCTCCACGATATGATGCTTATGGAGCAACTAGGGTCTCTAGGATGCTACCCTAGATAGCCTATTGTTCATATCAGATTTTTGCATTTTTATACCGCCCAATTTTTATCACATTGCTTATCGGTAGGTACTCTTGAGCCGTGTTTGCTAGTCAATTGCATGATACATGTTCTCGGCTCTAAACGGTTAAATTCATGAAAAAAGCACGACAAAATCCGGATTACTGCCAACCACAGATAAAACGCGGGTCTCCGCTCTCTATCCGTATGTTGCCGTACACCAGTTTAAGAGATAAAATGGCAAATCAATGTCATTTTCATGCACAAAGCTCAATGGCAACATAAGATCCAACATATCTACGCGGAGCTCGAGAAATCATGGCAAAAGATCCACATCAAATCACCTTTTGACCTGCTGCAAATCTGGAAGAAATGTGGAGAGATTCTGAGAAACAAAGTGTACCAAACTGATCCAAACATCAACACTAAGAAGCACAAAAAATCCGAGGAGCCAACTCCTCTAAACGGCCGCGTTTCCGCGGCATAAGCATGCTTAGGCTGTGGAAACGCGGCCGTACGGCCTCCTCAGAAGTATATTTTTTAGGGGTAGTTTGGTCTTTTCATGAAGGGTCAGAATGTTGCCCTAGGTTTCCAGCTCCCTGCCTATAAATAGTCCAGAACTTGCCAAAGCCAAGAGTGCTTATTCTTGTATTTAGGTTTTAGAATACATGTTGTTGTTCTTCTTCCTCTTCTCATTTTTTCTCCATTAAAATCTTGTAGTGAGCTTTTGTGAGTGAAGGATGAATAAAGAGTTCTTTTTGTTACCATGCTTGTCTTATTATTAATTATAATTGCTTGTATTTTTCTTTTGCTAATCTAGTTGTTGTTATTTGTTATTTGTTTCTTTCTTGTTCTCTTTTTCTTTATCCTTAAACAACAATGATGCTTACGCTTGATCCTTGCCGAGGTGAGGTCGCAAATAGCTAGTTGTAATCTTCTAACCTCTTTCTTTTTATCTTTCTCCTTTGTTTTATTTTCATCTTTCTTGTAATGGGTGAGTAGTTTCCATACTTGTTAGGGTAGGATAAGGAAAGTTTGAGAGAAGGAAATCTCTCTCACTCTTTCCTTACCCAACATCTTAATTCGGACTCCCGTTAATTGAACCACAATCCGCTCCCTACGGCACCCTATCCTACATGATAGCGGTGATTCCTTAGTGAGACCGGTTGTGGTTGAATTAACCGGAGGTTAAGGCTAAGAGCCAAGAACAGACGGACAAGCACCAAAAGGAAGAACTTAAGCGTTGGAAAGTTTTGCAATAGTCATGAGCGTCTTTGAAGTGTTGTGGCCAGTAGAAACCACATTGCAAGATCTTCTCAGCTGTCTTTCTGGGGCCAAAATGCCCGCCACATGCTTGATCGTGGCAAAATGACAGCACACTCTTGAATTCATCGTCAGGGACACACCGACAAATAATCTGGTCGGGACAGTACTTGAACAGATAGGGTTCGTCCCAGTAAAAGTGTTTTACCTAGGATAAGAAGCGAAGTCTGTCCTGACTTGACCATTCAGTCGATAGTAAACCTGTGGCCAAATAGTTCACAATATCTGCGAACCAGGGTTCGCAAGATACTGTCAAGAGCTGTTCATCCGGAAAAACGTCGTTGATCGGAATATGAAGCGACGGCGAAGAAGGAAGTCGTGAGAGATGGTCGGCGACTACATTTTCACATCCTCTTTTGTCCTTGATGACAAGGTCAAACTCTTGAAGCAAGAGGATCCAACGTATTAGCCGGGATTTTGCATCTTTCTTCGTAAAGAGATGGCGCAGAGCAGAATGGTCTGTGTAGACAATGACTGGAGAGCCGATGAGGTAGGTCCTGAACTTTTCTAAAGCAACTACAACAGCTAAGAATTCCTTCTCAGTTGTTGTATAATTAAGTTGGGCACCGTTGCCGGGGAGACGGTAGTTTATTTCTTTGTGTAATTTCGGGTTAATTTGTGAATATAAATATAACCGAAAAACAAAAAAAATATATACATTGTAAAAAAATCATCTTGTTATTTTTGATTAGTTTTTGTGCAAGTGTGCAGGATAAAACGAAGTTCGAGTTCAGTGCCAAAGACGTGGGAAGTTAGACCTATATCTTTGCGGCTACACCGCGGATGAACAAGACGGAAAAGACGGTCTATTGAAAGATTCTGGAGCAGATCCAGTAAGCAAATCAAGATTCAGGAGCTCCAAACAAGCAGAGGACACCCAACAGAGCACACACCAGAAAACTGAAGCCCCAACTCTCCATTCCTGCCGCGGAACCGCGGCATAACTAGGATTAGGCCGCGGAACCGCGGCCGTTTGGTGCCCTCAGGGTGCCAAATTCCCTGTAATTTTTCCTTATCTCTCCCCCACTTCTCTGAACTCCACTGAACTGTGTTTTCTGCAGCATTCTTTCCGCAAACTCTCTTCCCCCTTCCAATAAAATTGTTTTTGTGCAGGATTCTTTGTGCCGCGCTAAAAAAATAAAAATTGATTGCAGTTGATTGTTACTGCTTTGCATATATTAATACGGACTTTAAGGGGCTTGAAACCAATCCAGATTGGGTGGGGATTTCATCACCCTTCCCAGGACCCCAGAAATCACAAAAAGCATATGCATTGACCATTGTTAATTAAAAAATACTAGACTCAGCCCTAAGGACTTCGCGCTCAATAGGACAGAGGACTAGTCACAGGCATCGGCCGTTTATCCTATCCTGACTTTGCGGTGTCTAGGCAAGTGTGTCCAAGGCAAGTGGTTACTTAATTAGGACCACTACTTACGTAGTGGGGAGCCTCCCACTTACCTGGCCGCAATTGGTGGAGAAGAGGCGGTTTGAGGTCCTATTTCTAGCCCTTTGGAACAGTTAGGAGCTGTCTAGCTGACCTAGGTGACCCTAGATCTAGGTGTGATTGTGCATATCTTGTTTGTGATTGCTTAAAGCCGTAAGTCCGTACATATTTCTGTAAAGCTCTTTCTAAAAAAAAGGAAAAAAATTAAAAACTTTTATAAAAACTTGCCTTTTGTCGCCAAAATCCCATTTTTCACCCACCGCCCATCGTATTTCTCCATTGACGTTTTCTTACCCTCACCTTCTCCGCTTTGACTATACTAAACTCGTTTAGTGTATGTCCGCTTGGACTCGAGACACTAGCACCCGCCTAGTCCGTGTTACGTCAGTCGCTACCGACTACGCAATCGACTCAGACATCGAAACTCCGTCCACGCCTCTTTCGCCCTTACCTTAGCCGGCCAACTCCAACATTGACCGGAATTCTGTTCATACATCCTCACCTTCACCATCACCAATCTCTTCTTCCGCGATGTCAGGTTTTAATCCAAACATCCCTACAACTCCCCCGGGATTGATTCGACCTCCTATGGATGCGAATAACCCACCACCACCGCCTGTCGTAGCGCCACAGCGAATCGCGCTCCAGGATCGTTTCTATCCCACCCGTTCTGCACTTCCCATCTGTTTTTCTCTTCCACCGGCCAATGGGGATAATTTTGAAATTAAGCCCCACTTCATTAACATGCTTCCAAAATTTCATGGGCTTGAATCTGAAGATGCCTATATCTTCATCAACAAGTTCCAAAATGTTTGTGCCATGATGAAAACTACCCATATGTCGGACGATGCTATACGGCTATGGGTCATTCCGTTCACTTTATGCGATCTTGCTGAAAAATGGATGTATAGCACCGCTTCCCACTCCATAACCAGTTGGGACGAGTTTGTGAAAGCGTTTCTCAAGAAATTCTATCCGAATCATAAAACCGCAAGGATCCGTAACGAAATCAACCAATTCTCTCAGCTTCCTTCTGAACCCTTCTGGAAGTGCTTTGACCGGTATAAAGACCTTCTTGTTCAGTGCCCTCACCACGGTATTGAGAAATGGCAACTTTGCCAAACCTTATACGAGGGCCTGAACCCAGCAACCAAGCAGTTGTTGGAAACCATTTGTCAGGGCCACTTCCTATCGAAATCTGACGAGGAAGCGTGGCAATTCTTCGACGACCTTGCGGAACAAACGCTTCAATGGGAGAGCACCAGACCAACTTCTTCTTCTTATTCCTCCACTTCTACTGGTCAGTCTAGGGTAGGAATTCACCAACTCGATGTCTCTATTGTGACGAAAGCTGAAATGGCTGCAATAACGAGAAAACTTGAAGCGATAGAGAGAAAATTTTCATCTCCTGCTCTTGCCCCTGTTCTTCCCCTTCGTACCATTTGTGCTTGTTGTTCCGATCCTTCTCACTTAACCGAAGAGTGTCCTTACAATCCACCATATCAAGGACAGGATCAGATTAATACTGCATTTCAGCAAAGACCAAGAAATGATCCATACTCTTCCACCTACAATCCCGGTTGGAGGAACCACCCCAATTTCGCCTGGAATCAGAATCAGCATCAATTCCAAGGCAACAATTTCCAAAGGCCCCCTCCGCCGCAACAACAAGCGCAACAACAAACTCAACATCAGTTTCAGTAGCCCTTCCAACCCCAACCTTTTCAAAATCAGACGAACAACTTTGCACCTAACAATTCTTTTCCCCAAAACAACTTTGTTCCATCAAACAACGATAAGGTTTCCTCGCTAGAACGAAGTCTGGAGGCGTTCGTTAAACAATCGACACAATCCACCGCCAACATCCAGTCGTCTATTCAGTCTTTGGTGCAACACACTGCTGCACACGGGCAAAGCATCAAGACCATCGAAGCCCAGATTGCACAGCTGAATGAGGCGTTAAGCGAGCGTGAAAAGGGGAAGCTTCCGTCCCAACCACTCCCAAATCCCGGTCACCCACATAATGTACATGTTGCTCTTGAACAACAGAACCATAATGTGAGTGTCGTGACTACATTGAGATCGGGAAGAATGCTGCAAAACAACATTGGCACACGGATCGACGATGACACCTCGGCCGCTTCTTCTTCTTCTTCGTCTTCTGAGCCTATTCTCCGTTCTTCCAAAGGCTCTTCCTCTTCTTCTGCTCTAAACGGACCCACTTCTCACTCCACGAAAACACCAGCTCTGGGATCCGTTCCAACTCCACAATCTCCTCCACAAGCATTGGACTCAACCAATTTTAAAAAGATTCCATTTCCAAACCGGTTGAGGTCCAATAAACAAAATCCACAAATGGAGAAGATTCTGGAGTTGTTTAAGCAGGTTAACATCAACATTCCCCTTTTAGATGCTGTCCAACAAGTCCCGTCCTACGCGAAAATCTTAAAGGACTTGTGCACGAAAAAGAGGAAATCTCAGGTACCTAAGAAAGTTTTCCTGGCTAGTGCTTTGAGTGATGCTCTTACCCAATCTTTACCTCAAAAACGGAAAGACCCTGGCTGTCCTACGATTTCTATTACCATTGGGGATAAGAACATCAACCGCGCACTATTAGATCTTGGTGCCAGTGTTAACCTGCTTCCGTACTCAGTATATGAGCAATTAGGTGTAGGAGAGCTGAAACCCACACACTGTACTCTCCAAATGGCCGACCGATCAATCACCCATCCTAGGGGTGAGCTAGAGGATGTGCTAATCAAGGTTGGGGACTTCATATTCCCCATTGACTTTATTGTTTTAGACACACAGCCTGTAGCTAACCCCCGGAATCAAATTCCGGCGATACTCGGTCGCCCATTCCTTGCAACCTCAAATGCTGTGATCAATTGTCGAAATGGTTCGATGAACCTATCTTTTGGAAACATGACAATTGAACTCAACATTTTTAAGTTGGGGAATCAGCCCTCCGAACCTAATGCTCATATACTGGACGTTTGCTCGATCCAGGAGATCACCCCAGAAGAGTGTGAATTCGAGGAGTTTCTGTTTGATCACGATAACCTTAACGCCACTAGTGCGTTCCTCTTCGAACCTGCTGCTGTTTCTGCGCCCGACAATGACTACGAGTCTTCACTTTCTCGAACGATCTTAGCCACTCACCACCCGAGTATGAATCCTTCGAATTTCCGGATGAGTTACCTGAACCATCCAACTCGGTCGCTTACACTCATTTTGAACTTTTGCTGGAATCCTTTGAGTTCGAGACCTTTTCACCAATCTTGCCTTCAATCGTTTCACCTCCAACGCTCGAACTTAAGCCTTTGCCGTCTCACCTTAAGTACGCTTACTTGGGTGAGAACGAGACCCTCCCTGTTATCATCTCGGCTTCTCTAGCTCCAGAGCAAGAGAAAGCCCTTCTTGCGGTCTTGTACAGCAATAGGCAAGCTTTTGGCTGGTCCATGGCGGACATCAAGGGGATTAGTCCCCTGATCGTTGAACATCACATTCATCTGATGGATGATGCTAAACCAGCCAGGGATCCACAAAGGCGACTCAATCCAGTCATGAAGGAGGCTGTGAAAAAGGAAATCGTAAAGCGTCTGAATAGTGGTATCATTTACCCTATCTCTGATAGCCAGTGGGTTAGCCCCATTCACGTTGTCCCCAAGAAATCAGGCATAACGGTCATCACTAACGAGGCGAACGAGTTAATCCCTACTCTCACCCAAACTGGGTGGCGAGTATGCAGCGATTACAGAAAACTCAACGCCGCAACGCGAAAGGACCACTTTCCGCTATCTTTCATTGACCAAATACTTGAACGATTGGCCGGACACGAGTACTACTGCTTTCTTGATGGCTACTCCGGCTATAATCAGATTCCCATCGCCGAAAAAGACCAGGACAAGACCACATTCACTTGTCCTTTCGACACGTTTGCATATCGTCGCATGCCCTTTGGGTTATGCAATGCGCCCGCTACCTTCCAGCGGTGTATGATGGAAATCTTCTCAGACATGTTGGAGAAATTCCTGGAGATCTTCATGGACGATTTCTCCATCTTCAGCGATTTCTTCAACGAGTGTTTGCTGCATCTCGACGCTGTCCTTACCCGATGTAAGGACAAGAACCTCACTTTGAATTGGGAGAAGTGCCACTTCATGGTGCGCGAAGGTATTGTCTTAGGACATATCATTTCGCAAAATGGCATAGAGGTTGACAAAGCGAAGATTGAGGTCATTTCCAATCTCCCTCCTCCCAGATGCGTCAGAGACATCCGAGCCTTCCTTGGCCATGCCGGTTTCTATAGACGGGTCATCAAGGACTTTAGCAAGATTGCTAGACCCTTGACTCTTCTACTGGCCAAGGACACGCCATTTGACTTCAACTCGAGCTGTGTGACTGCGTTCGAGTCATTAAAAAGCTCACTCACTTCTGCTCTCGTTCTTTCTTCACCTGACTGGACGCACCCATTTGAGATTATGTGCGATACATCCGACTTTGCCATTGGTGCTGTCCTTGGACAACACATCAACAAGATGCCGCACGTAATCTATTATGCTAGCCGAACCCTGAACGACGCCCAACTTAATTATACAACAACTGAGATGGAATTCTTAGCTGTTGTATTTGCTTTAGAAAAGTTCAGGCCCTACCTCATCGGCTCTCCAGTCATTGTCTACACAGACCATTCTGCTCTGCGCCATCTCTTTGCGAAGAAAGATGCAAAATCCCGGCTAATACGTTGGATCCTCTTGCTTCAAAAGTTTGACCTTGTCATCAAGGACAAAAGAGGATGTGAAAATGTAGTCGCCGACCATCTCTCACGACTTCCTTCTTCGCCGTCGCTTCATATTCCGATCAACGACGTTTTTCTGGATGAACAGCTCTTGACAGTATCTTGCAAACCCTGGATATTGTGAACTATTTGGCCACAGGTTTACTACCGACTGATTGGTCAAGTCAGGACAGACTTCGCTTCTTATCCCAGGTAAAACACTTTTACTGGGACGAACCCTATATGTTCAAGTACTGTCCTGACCAGATTATTCGTCGGTGTGTCCTTGACGATGAATTCAAGAGTGTGCTGTCATTTTGCCACGATCAAGCATGTGGCGGGCATTTTGGCCCCAGAAAGACAGCTGAGAAGATCTTGCAATGTGATTTCTACTGGCCACAACTCTTCAAAGATGCTCTTGACTATTGCAAGACTTGCTCCCGGTGCCAACACTTGGGCCGGATATCCCGGAGGAACGAGATGCCGCTCCAACCAATCTTGGTTGTGGAGATTTTCGACGTTTGGGGGATAGACTTCATGGAGCCGTTTCCCAGCTCTTTTGGGAATTTGTACATCCTTCTCGCTGTTGATTACGTCTCTAAATGGGTCGAGGCTGTGCCCAGCCGGACTAACGACAACAAGGTTGTCGTTAGGTTTCTTAAAGAAAACATTTTCTCCCAGTTTGGGCACCCCCGAGCGATCATTAGAGACAATGGAACTCATTTCTGCAATAAGACTTTCGAGGCCTTGATGCGGAAATATTCCATTAATTATAAGCTATCTACGCCCTACCACCCCCAAACCTGTGGGCAAGCCGATGTTTCAAATCGGCAAATCAAGCAGATACTGGAGAAGACGGTTTCCAAGAACTGTAAGGATTGGTCGCTGAAACTCACTGATGCCCTTTGGGCATTTCGAACCGCTTATAAGACCGATCTTGGCATGTCTCCCTATCGGCTTATGTACGAAAAAGCTTGCCACCTCCCTATCGAAATAGAGCATCGCGCATTTTGGGTGATAAAGGAGCTGAATCTGTATCTCGAAGATGCGGGCAGCCATCGGAAGCTGTAGTTGAACGAATTGAGCGAGTTTAGGGATGAGGCTTACGACAACGCGGTTGTCGTTAAGAACCGAACGAAGGTGTTTCACGATAAACACCTTTTGCGCAAAACTTTCGTACCTGGTCAACAAGTACTGCTTTACGACACCCGGCTACACTTCCATCCAGGAAAGCTCAGATCTCGCTGGAAAGAGCCGTATTTTGTGCGGAATGTGTATCCGCATGGCGCTGTGGATTTGGAGAATCCAAAGGACGGTTCATTTTTCAAAGTCAACGGACACAGACTAAAACCGTATCTTAGTGCCGAACCAACAGAGGAGCTCCTGGTCTTACAGGAGCCGGTTTATCCTGCATTATCTTTCTCTACCTACCACCAAACTTCGGATATCCAGCCAAGAACAGTGGACACTGTTCCAAATAAGTTTGGGGGTATGTATATACCTTTTTGTATATATTTGTGAATATTCTTTTCCATTTTTTTTTCTATTTTTTTTCTTTTCTTTAAACACTAAAACAAAAAAAAAATTATTGTGTATATCTAACCGACAATTTTGACCCTTCAATGATCTCTTCATGCAACGACAGTGAGGACACTGTCCAGCTTAAGTTTGGGGGTACGCTCGGTACATATTTCTAACCTTCGCATTCATATGTATATTTTGCATCTGCATACTAAAATCCATAAAATCCATAAAAATCAGAAAATTTTCTAAAAACATAAAAACTTTTTGTCAAGTTAGCTAGTGGGAGAACTCTGATTCAACATTTCGACGGTTTTGTTTGATGAGATAAGAATAACTAAATCTTATTTTTTAGATTTCGAAAACCTGAAAGATAACTCTCCTTTGAAGTTAACTATAGCTGATATACGTCTTTACATCACACTACACGTGTCGTGAATTTTGGAAATTAGATGACAGGTCTTTTATGTCTAAAAACTTTTAAATGGATAAATGATTTTCTGAGGATCAAATAGGTTTGTTCTGAAATAAGTAATATCAAGAATAGTTTATGAAGTGAAGTGAATATGAAGGAATGTTATTGATGCCTTAATTGGAACTAAGTCTGAAAAATAACCCATCTGGAACTTGATTGGAATGATTACACACCGAACCCACTAAACACGTCTTTTATCCAAAAAATAAATTGAACTGCCGGTTATATCTCCGTTCGTATTGAATCATCATGATTTTCACGCCAAATTGTCTTTTGTTTTTGGACCTAGGTAACTTGAGTAATTAAGTCCGCTGGGGTGTTTCTACACCTAATGCTCTAAAGCCAACTGGTTTGGGTGCATTAGCCCAAAGCTCGTTAAGAAGCCTAGAAAGTCCAGATTAAAACAAAGTCAAGCAAGTGTTCTCTCCGAGTTAAAATTCCTAACGGTTCTTTGTGTGAGAATAATCTTGACAAAAGACAAGGTTTTATAAAAAAATATTTCTAGCGGAGATATGAAGGTTTTATTCTATGATAAAGACTATTGCACGTTCACAGAGGTGTGTATGAAATGAAAACAAGAAAAAGGTGGAGTGAAAAATAAGACCTACTTTCCTATTAAGGAAGATAGAAATTCTGAAGTTGAAACCTTACTGGAAAACGAAACTTGAAAAATGCTTAACTCTTTATAAAACTTATGTGATCTTTTTAAAAATTTTATCTGGGCTTTACTGTATGACACGATGACTTTATTCGACCCTTCTGGAACTTAACGACACTATTTGCACTGCACGTAAAGACATATAAAATCTTAAGTTAAATAAGAAGCGAGATGTGAAAAATAAAGGTTCGATAGTCTAGACTTAGGATAATAGAATTGTTATTTTCTGAAACAAAACTTTAGGGTTTGAATCATAGTTATTTTGCAAAACTAGCTTGACCGGATTTTGTGGGTAGTATCCGCTGAAAATCCTCAGGAGACAACACTCCTCCTACTAGGGACACCTAGAGGTTTAACGGCTTGTTGCACATGCTCAGTGCAATCGCGTTCCCTGCGAAAGTGAGCTTAGAATTTTTTGTGAATAAATTGGCTTTGCTCGGGAAGAGCAAATGATAAGTTTGGGGGTATTTGTTCATATCAGATTTTTGCATTTTTATACCGCCCAATTTTTATCACATTGTTTATCGGTAGGTACTCTTGAGCCGTGTTTGCTAGTCAATTGCAGGATACATGTTCTCGGCTCTAAACGGTGAAATTCATGAAAAAAGCACGACAAAATCCATATTACTGCCAACCACAGATAAAACACGGGTCTCCGCTTTCTATCCGTATGTTGCCGCACACCAGTTTAAGAGATAAAATGGCAAATCAATGTCATTTTCATGCACAAAGCTCAATGGCAACACAAGATCCAACATATCTACGCGGAGCTCGAGAAAATCATGGCAAAAGATCCACATCAAATCACCTTTTGACCTGCTGCAAATCTGGAAGAAATGTGGAGAGATTCTGAGAAACAAAGTATACCAAACTGATCCAAACATCAACACTAAGAAGCACAAAAAATCCGAGGAGCCAACTCCTCTAAACGGCCGCGTTTCCGCGGCATAAGCATGCTTAGGCCGCGTAAACGCGGCCGTACGGCCTCCTCAGAAGTATATTTTTTAGGGGTAGTTTGGTCTTTTCATGAAGGGTCAGAATGTTGCCCTAGGTTTCCAGCTCCCTGCCTATAAATAGTCCAGAACTTGCCAAAGCCAAGAGTGCTTATTCTTGTATTTAGGTTTTAGAATACATGTTGTTGTTGTTGTTCCTCTTCTCATCTCTTCTCCATTAAAATCTTGTAGTGAGCTTTTGTGAGTGAAGGATGAATAAAGAGTTCTTTTTGTTACCATGCTTGTCTTATTATTAATTATAATTGCTTGTATTTTTCTTTTGCTAATCTAGTTGTTGTTATTTGTTGTTTGTTTCTTTCTTGTTCTCTTTTTCTTTATCCTTAAACAACAATGATGCTTACGCTTGATCCTTGCCGAGGTGAGGTCGCAAATAGCTAGTTGTAATCTTCTAACATCTTTCTTTCTATCTTTCTCCTTTGTTTTATTTTCATCTTTCTTGTAATGGGTGAGTAGTTTCCATACTTGTTAGGGTAGGATAAGGAAAGTTTGAGAGAAGCAAATCTCTCTCACTCTTTCTTTGCCCAACATCTTAATTCGGACTCCCGTTAATTGAACCACAATCCGCTCCCTACGGCACCCTATTCTACATGATAGCGGTGATTCCTTAGTGAGACCGGTTGTGGTTGAATTAACCGGAGGTTAAGGCTAAGAGCCAAGAACGGACGGACAATCACCAAAAGGAAGAACTTAAGTGTTGGAAAGCCTAGCTTATACTCGCAAGTTCCTTCATAGTCGTGCCAATCCCCGTTGTTGCCGATTAACGTAACACCGATATTAAGAGTGGCAACGAAAGAAGTGAGCGACTCCTAACTTAAACTAACCTAATCCTAACCCTAACAAGCTCTCTTTACATATCATTTTAGCACATAGCTAATCACAAACAAATCTGGACATTTGGACTTAACTCGTTAAAGAACATAGAAAAAGATTCCCATCTCCCTGCGGACGACCCGTACTCAACCGGCTAGCTATAAGCGAAACCGTCTTGATTGCGGTAATTAACTTAAGCACGGAAAAACTCTACCAATCACCTATGATGTAGTGTGAATGTTTCTTAGTGTTAGCTATCTCAAAAACTTAAAGGTGGAAGTAAAAGAAAGAAAGCTAGAGGAAGGTAAAGCTCATGGTGAATGAGGAGCTCAAGAAGGAAAAACAATGAACAAAACCTTCATGCTAGCAAAAATGAATTCAACCATGAAAGAGAAATTAGCATGCTAGGTTTTGTTAAAACTATTTTTCTATTTTTAAATTCCTCCCATGCTTGAATAGTGAACACAAATGAATTAACAATTCATTTGTGTGCACTATTGAAAGCATGGTTGTCACTATACCTCCTCACGCAATTTCCACTTCATTTACCATTTTAATAAAATGGTCAAATCAAGAAATGAGGTGGCACCTTCTATAATGTTATCCGGTAAAAATACGGATTACATTCTACTGTAAATATATCTGCATTCGTACCGAAATACGAATACTCAATGAGATAGAATAACACAAAGAATATAATACTAGAATATATGTATCGAAATACATATACGTAAATTATTAAATCGATACCTGATTTAATAATCCGAATGAAGTCCGAGTCGGCTAGTACTATCAATTGTCCGATCGAAAGTCCTGGTACAAAGTACACCAATCGATCGGAACCCTGCACGTATCCAATACGGCTACTACATCATTTCGCCAGAACCAGGGAAACCCTCTGTGTGGGACTCTAAAGACTCGTCAATACGCTGGCAGTGGGTTTAACCACAAATACGTCAGCGGCACTAGCTGTACGTAACGGCTACCTAGGTATTGAGCGAAAGGGAGGCCGACGAGCAAACTCATGCAGAACCCATACTGAGCCTGACAGTGACAATATCCGTACAGTCCGGTCTGTTCGTCTAAGAGTATCGCATATCGAGTCTAAGGGGGTGGATAAAGTCAGACCCCTAACAACGCGACATTTAGTGTCGGTATGAAACCCATCACCACCTGAGAAACTATCGATCCTGGATCGGTAGTTCTCGTCCACCGTGGCCACGGATTTATGGTGATGGCCATCCATACACAACGCAACATCAACCCCCAATACCGGGAGAAACGAATCCCCGAGGATCCGATCACTGCCTCCATGTGGCTCGGGACTGTACCCAACTAAAACCTGTTTGCACAACTCCTTTGAGCCGTGGTAGGATAGTAATCAAAGCACAGTGGGAACTCACACGAGACAAATGAGGATCTCAGGTCGATAGACTAACCTGTACACATGTCACCTGGAAACTGCTATCTGACAATAGGTATAATACCAACTAGCAGGTTCTCGGCGAGTCCGTCCAATGTACTCATAACCCAATGAGCACCTGCATACTATCTTAGGTGAACAAACTAACACCAATGGCTTGTGAAACCTGGCCACCGTCCCTCATCGGGGTCTCGATCAGTATACACTAGTCTACACTGGAGTATCGATGCCCGGTCTCGATACTCCTACGACTAGGGACATTTAAGGATGTGCTTATAGACCCCAGCTCCCACATATATGATCGCCATCATAATGCTGGCAGTCAAGCAAGAATCCTATGGGCTCTATCAACACGTATATGATGATAAAGACAAACCAGATAGCATACTATCATCTTGAGTAAGACTGTTTTATCGGTATAGGTCCTCACTCAATCATCATAATCACAAGTCCGTGACTATGATAATTGCCTTGAGGGCACTATAGCCAACAGATTCATTGATGATGTTATGTTGTATCCCATACTCAGCATTTATTTGATATGCATTGCTTCATGTATTTGTAGTACCTGATGGAGTATCTTGATTATGATTGTTGCATATCCATATTGCCATATTTATGCTATCAGATTTCATATGATAGGTTATCGTTGTTCGTGCATACTTGCGATTACAGTATGATATTATTTACTATTCACGAGTTGGCAACTCACCCCCGTTGCGCTACAATGTTTTGCAGGTTAGACCCTCAGAGTAGTCGCGGCAGGGCTTCATATTATCTCTACTTTTGCGGATACCGCTACGGTTGGGTTTTGCGGTTATCCGATGATGTTCATTGTTTGCCTTTTGTATCTAGTACTCTCAATCTACCACCTTCATGTATTTGACTTAGAGAAGAGTTGTGAGGATCGATGTTGTATTATTTTGTGACTCTGGATACCGTGCTCGTGGGAGTCGGTCTTTGTTATGAAGTTTTACCTCCTTATGTTGTTTTTTATTTATACTTCTTCGCTACGGCAACGTATATATGCTTGTGGTGATTGTTTCCACCGTTGGACGTGATTTGCTCCTATTTGGGGATGCTTTATTTATATTCTATGTTGTACCCGTTTTGGGGCTAGTTTTTACAAAGGAGGTGCTGCCAAAATTTTTAAGAAAGTAAACTTAAGTTAAAGATTTTTACTTGAGATTCCCGAAGGTTTTTAACAATGTTTTCTTCACTTATTCCTTTTGGGTGGTTTAGATTTTTGAGTTTTCGGCTTACTTAAATTGCGTTACGCCTGTAGACGTTACGTGGTTTAAGTGTCGTCGCATGCCAATTTCGGGTCATGACGGCGTAGCCCCGCTAACACTGTTTTAGACACCTACTTGGTTTATAACATTGATCGTTAAGTGAAAAATCTCCCGAGGAGTAGCGGATACTCACAGTAGGATCGGGATCCAAAAATCATTATGTGATAATCCTGAAGGAATCCTACCAACATTATCACACTCCAAATGGTATGCAGCACTAGCAAGTTTCAGTTTCTTTAGAAACTCCCGATGTGGATTTTTGCCCCATGCTCTTATGACCTTGACGATGGCCAACATATCATAAGTCGCATGTCAAGTTCTACCCGTCAGTGTCCAGGTTAATTTGAACCCACTCGTACATACCCTTGACGAAGGCTAAAATAGTAGTATGACTATCCCAAACCAACGCATCTATCTATACTACAGATGAATATCCAGCAGCAACCAAACACTATGTCTTGGCGAAGGTCAAAATATATAACTTGAATACTACTGAATATTCAAATGAAATGACGGAAGGCTACGAATGGTTTTGGAAAAACCGTGAACGTAGTGAACTTGATATAATCGAAGGAACCTGATAGCTTTTAAAAGGAGTGGTTTAAGCTCCGTATTTAAAAGTCTCCTGTTTTAAAATAACCGAGTGGTTTTTAAAATTTGTTCCAACGATTCAGCTTTGGTTTGTTTGCTTTGCATTAATAATGCAGTCCCATCATTTACACCTATCATCACAGAAAGAAACGAAAATATGACGTACGCTTATGCCATCTGCATTTGCCACTGGGCCCCGTCTAACACCGTTAGGTTACTTAACTAACGCCAGAGCGGGGGCTGGACTAGTGCGGATGCAAAACATAAGCAACGTCTATTATATAGCATATATATAATAACCATTCATCTCACGCAATAATAGGCATTCCAAATCACATATGAACATATTGGATATACTAGGAATTCCGCGTTTTGTTTAAGCCTGTAACGAAAGACGAATTCCACGGTCGTGATGAATAGCCAAACCCCACCCCAAACCCCTACGGGTGCAGCAAACTACCCACCAAATATCCGAAGTGAAGAAACCTCCCTCATTAACATGAGTAGGCCACTCAACACTTCAAAGTACTCGGTAGTTTGTGAACCCCACCTTAGGTCTATCCTAGGATCAGAAAACAGTAAAAGAAAATAATACAACGGTGGCTACAACCTCAACCCGGATGTGCCCCGCAAAAGAATATTACATCACTTTACATTTACATCGAATGAAAGAATGAAAACCCTCATCTCATATCCCAGGCTATTCATCCACGACGATCCAACAAGTTCCTATCCACAAACCAATAAAGCAACACAGATATGTGCAACCCCGGCTAATCAACGTATAGCAATTAGTCGACATTTCCAAATACATATATATCACAACTTAAAACTTTAAACGACATTAAAACTAGGACTTCGAAACACTTTGTATTGCCACAGTAAAAAGATAACAGTATATCCAAAATTGGCAAAAACAAATAGCAACCTGAGACCTTAGATCCAAGCAACTAGAATACAGAACAAAATTCAAAGAATTTCACCACAACTAAAAAGGTAGTGCCGGTTTATTTGAAAGTTTGGCAGGTCAAAAACAGGTGATAATGCCTCGTTTTTAGTGCGTGTTCATCTCACAAGAAGTAGAGCAATCTGCAATTGTTTAAAAAAAAATTAGAGCCTCGAAAAAATTGACAGAAACTTGGATCTTTGTCTCGATGTTTCGAACTTATTTCGGTTTCTTAGTTTTACACTTTGTCTAAACTGTTAGCTATGGTTTAGTAGTCTCTGATACCACTGTAAGTCAATGTCGCGCACCCCGTGTGTTTACGGGGAGGCGGAATATGCAAAAAACGATTTTTCAAAGCTCGCAACACCGACTTGAACTCCAGGATCGATGCTAAACCCTAGATAGCAAACTGGTGTGAGGTTAACTACTCGGAAAGAAGTGTTATACCTCATGATACCAATTCCTTCGGGTCTTCTTCGCTGTCTTCCACCTCGTCGTCGGCTCCAAGGATCGGAACGGATCGGGCAACCTCGACAGCCTCCTCGGGTAAAAGACGATCCACCCGAGAGTCTATAGTCCGAGCTTCTACCTCAAATCTGAGATAACTACGGCTTCTAGTTCGCTAAACTAGAAGTCCGAGAGTTTGTAGAGTGAGAAGATGGTGTGATTTGTCTCTTAGAACCCTAGGATTCTCAACACATGAGAGATTAGGGTTTAGAGGAAGAAGAAGATCACTTGAGGAAAAGAGAGTGAAGAAGCAACTCAAGAATAAGCTTGGTTTCTTGTGATGAATAAAAAAACACCTTAGATAAATATCAAGCATGCTTGATAAAATATCTAGCATGGCTTGATAAAATATCTTGTGTTTGTAATGATCACAAGATGAGTCATGGCATGAGTCATGCGATGAGTCACCAAGAGCCATGCTTGAACTTTTGTCAAGTTCACACCTCATTTCCTCCACCCAATTTAGTTTAATCCATAAAGAATTAAAAACCCTAATTAGGTCATCTTCTAGAAACAATCCCGAGTAATTACGAGAATGCCCATCATCCATATATACATACCCGTATCCGCATTCCAAAGAAAACGAATACAAAGAGACGAAAATAATCCATCAATATAATACTGGATCCGGCTTAAACCAAAGCCCACTAGTAATATCCGCCCGATCATCATACGTGCGCAAGTTCACGTACGTGATCGAAGCCCTGCCGTAAAAACCATATGGCATCTACACCTTTTTCCCAGTGCAGGGAAACCCTCTATGTGGGACTCTAAAGACTCGACACTACGCTGGAAGTGGGTTTAACCATAAGCCGCAAACGGTACTAGCTGCACGTAATGGCTACCCAGGTATGTGTCGATAAGAAGGCCGATGAGCTAACTCATCCGAACTCCTACTGAGGCTGTATGTGACAATCTCCATACAGTCCGGTTGGTTTGTCTAAGAGTATTGCATATCAGGCCTAGGGAGACGATAATTGTCAGACCCCTAATAGCGCAATAAGTCATGTCGGAGTGTAGCCCAAAACACCCTGAGAAACTACTGGAGTACCTACCAGTAAATATCGCTTGCCTTGACTAAGGACTTTGTGTAATGGCCTTTCGAACACAGTGCGATATCAACCCCCAAATACCGGGAGAGACAAATCTTATCTAACCGCCACTGCCTCCAAGTGCTTAGGACTGCACCCAACTACTACCTGTTTGCATGACTCCTTTGAGCCGGGGTAGGATAGTAATCAAAGTACAGTAGGAACACACTCGAGACGAAATAGCAGTGTCATTTCGACGGACTAAGTTATACTCATGTCACCTGGAAACTGCTACCCGATGATAGGTATAATACCCACCAACAGTTCCCGACGAGTCATGTCCAGTGTACTCATAACCTAATGAGCACATGTATACTATCTTCAATACGACATACAGATGGCTGTGGGACAGACCATCTCCCCTGCTGGGATGAGAAGCGTATACACTAGTCTACTCTGGAGTATCGATGCCCCTTCTTGATAATCCTACGACTAGGGACCTGTATAGGATGTGGTTATAGACTATCCAGCCCCCACTAGTATGACTGCCATCAAAACGTTCATAATCAAGCAAACATCCTAAGGGCTCTACAAATATGTATAAGCGATATGCTAAAAGAAACACATGCATATATTGATGTAGAAATAAACCAGGTAGCATACTACCATTTCGAGCAAGACTATTACTATATCCGTGTATATCCCAAGCTTCCATTAAGTAATATACAAACCAGTATGATACAATAATGGCCTCTAGGGCATATATCACTAACATATTACGTGTCTAATCGTTTTTCTCTTTTTCTGCAGTGATATCCACTGAAGAAGCCATCCAAGCATCCCTTGACTCATATCGAGAAGAAGTATGCATGAGGCAACAAGCCACACAGGGTTCCAGTGAAATCCGTTTTTCCTGATGTTCTATATGTGCGATGCACCATTTATTTTGTACGCTTATCGATTTCTTCTTTGAATGATTTTCTCAACAGATGCTAGCGAACGACCATCTGGTATTCATACATCAGATATCCCTCCTTGAACAATTATCATGCGCTCTTTGTGGTTGCCGACTCTTGCTCATGGCCCTTCCCGGATACCGCGGGAAAGAGCACTTAAACTGCCTGTGCCAACCGCTCTTGACACCGAACGTATTGACAATGAAGAGGTTCAACTGATACATGCCCAGGGAAGGTCTCTTCGGACAGCTCAAGCAGAAGAAACACGCCGTCTCCGTGAGGAAGCCGTACTTCGAGCCTCTTCAGGTAAAAAGGTCTTCCTGTCTATTTATCCCAGTCCAAGTGATTACTTTGTTAACCCCTTGGTGAATGTTTTTACAGCTGGTGCTAGTTCCAACAGCCAGGCTTTTGCTGATACCCCTAAAGAAGGTGAAATTCCTTCAGTGGAGGTCCCTGTGCCACCTGTGGAGCTGACAAATGATGACCAGGTTAATCCCTACACGGATGAACTCGGCTATTCAGGTTTTGACATGCATGATCATGTTGCTCCTAAAGTCACCGCCTCTATTAGCGACTCGCAGACATCTGACATGGCCAACAGCATGACGACCGGGGATGTTGACTCAAAAGCCTCAGCTCCTTCTGATTCTGTGAACAAAAAAGGTTCTATAAACTCAAGCGTTAAGATTAGCAGCGTCCAGGGAACGTCCGTGGCCTCTGTCCTACTAACTCCCACAGGGCTCATTGGTATTTTCCGCTGAATTTACCTTACGCTCATTTTCATCTTTACCACATATGTTTGTCGATGCGTTTCTTTTTGTTTCGGGTATAGGCGTGCTGGCAACTTCATCATCTTCAACATCGAGAGCTGCCGCTTTTGTGACTCCTGATGTTCTACAGACCGGGGAGGCTGGCATCATGACCATTTTCTCTTCTCCTACTTCTTCTGCGATGACGACGGAAGGTACCTTTCGATTTTATTGTTTATCATCTTTCATACCAAATCCGTCCTCATATCATCCGTCTGATGTTTCAGCGATGGGTCTGATGGTGTCCCAACTTGCCAGTGCTATTTTGGCAAGTTTAGGTCATAGCTCATCTCCTCGCCAAGCACTTGGGTCTAACGTCATTAAGGTTTATCTCTAGCCCATTCTTTTTTAGTTCCCTTACAAAGATTAGCATTCACAATGGGAATGATTTATGATGTAGTTTTGCAGCTTATAGACTATGAGAGTGCAAAGGAACCTGCTGCACTTCCTAATTTGAAAACTTTGGCAAATCCAGTCCATTTTGCGTCCCCGATCGTCTGCCCGCGGGGCCTTTTTCCCTACGCATGTCTCTGGTATTGGCAGCAAGCAGTTTACAATCACTGATGGCTCTCATCGTGGATCTGAATGCCGGAGTTTCACATTTCGCAGGGGAATTTGCTGAGGTAGTCAGCTTCATATTGGGCACTTTCAGTATCTATCATGAAGAATCCCTGGTTTGCATTTAGGTTGACTATTGTCGACAAATTGAAGCCTGCCTTCATGAGATTGCATCGAAATGTTCCGCTACTAAAGTACAATTGTTAAGGGCTCAGCTAACCGAATGAGTCGAGCGGTGCATTGCCCTTATCAAGTCCGAAGAGCAGAGGCTGATCCGGAAAAGTCAGAGGGTGAAGCAGCTTCCCGGGAACTTGGACGCTTAAGAAGTGAGCGGATAACCACTGCTAATAAGGTACACGCACTTCACAAAGCACTCGCCCAAGCTATGGCCGAAGGACTGGCCTTGGATGATGAAGTATGGCTATGGAAGCAATGGTGCAGGGGCATATTGCTAAGAAGCGTGCAATTGACAATAAACTCACCGAACGCCATCGCTAAAAGGAAGAGACTGCAACCTTACTAGCGTCTTTGGAGGTGAGAGAGGGAACTTGAAGAGAGGAACAAATATTTCGCCAACATGCTAGGATCTCCACCTTCTTGATATGCATATATACATATTTTTGTACCCATTTTTACAGATTGTGTCTTTTAACGACTTTGATTCATGAATAAAATATATCTCCTTTCGTATTTGCATCTCTCTGTCTCTTAATTGCCCTGAACTGGCATGGATTAGTTTATTTACTCATTTCGGAGTGTTTAGTTTACCTTTCTCTTAGGTTTATAAGCAAACTCGCCCTAACGTTAAATATAGATAACCTCCTTTTTATGATAGGGGTCCGTTAGGTTTGTGGTACTGGGTTGAGTCCATCGTACTGACGTATTAGCTAATATATTCTCGATATGCAATACCTTGAGTTGCGGCTCGAGCAGCCACGCGTTTGTCGTTTCTCAGATCCCTTCTGAGGCTGGACAAGATATCTTCAAATAATCTTCTTAGGTTGAAATATCCATATTACCATCGAAAGATAAAGTATTAGGTATTTTTGTAGCGCTTTACTTGATATTAGGCCCGATTTGAAGCCCCGATGAGTCATTACCGCACTCTTCTCAGGTGGGATGACCTTTTGGCTTGCCATCAAGACCCGAAGTTAGGCACATGTTGTCACTTTGCTTTCGCTTTGGTGTCGCGCCGATTCTTCGCTGAAGTAGGGTAGACATCCGAATGACCTCTATGTTGCACATATCTCCATCGAGATATGGAGCTAGGAATATATCATTACTCCAATTTTATTTTGGCAATTGCGCTCATACCCTGCTGAAATGAGGAGGAACGTCGAGTTAGTCTCTAAGCTATAGATGTACCATCAAGACTTGGCTCTTATTTTGACGAAGCATGGTAGGGAAGATATGGTTACCTTTCTTTCATTTATGCCTATGGATTGTATACAAGAGTCGGCGTGGACCTACTTGTAAGACAGAAAAATTTTATTTTGTTATATATTTTTTATTTTCGTGATGCTCTATCTTTTTGGCTTTTTATATCGCGAAATTCGTGATTGCCCAATCATTTCGGCTATTTTTTTTACTCATTGCTTTTTATTGCGAGTTGCCTTATTATTTCGGCTTTTTTTTCTTTTTTCATACTCATCAATTTTGTTGAGTCAGAGACTTGGGGTCTGATGCCAGCTTCGGCATCAGTATCGCTACAACTAGAATATTGCCAGGAGCGACTCATCATATGCCATTGCCAATTTCGGCCAATGGTGTCTTAGCTAACAAGTTTAGATCCTCACTAAACTAAGGCTTTTTTGACTTTATGAGAGCCATAAGGGTCTCATAAAGGTATTTCTTCCTATGGGTCGTGAGGATCTCATAGGTTTATTTTCTCCTTAGGAGTCGTGAGGAATCCTGAGTGGTATTTTCTCTTGCAAGTCGTAAGTATTTTACTAGAGTATTTTCTCCTTGCAAATCGTGGGGACTCGCAAGTGCCATTCACCATGAGCAATATTCCTCGTTTTTGTTGGGACTTGGTTGAGTATATATTTATTTATGCCTGTGGATTGTATACAAGAGTTGATATTAGACCACTTGTAGGGCAGAAAATTTTTGTGGGGTTAAGATGGCTTAAGAACAGGCTTAGATCCCTATAACTTAAGGCTTTTCAATTCCATAAGCCGTGAGGGTCTTACAGAGGGTATATTCTCTTTACGAGTCGTGAGGATCTTATAAGTGTGTTTTCTCCTTAGGAATCGTATAGATTCCTAAGTATATTACTCTTTTGGGAGTCGTAGGGATCTCACGCAGGTGTTTTCTCCATACAAAGTCGAGAGGACTTCACGAGTGCATCTTTCTTTTCTTTTAATGAGTTCGTGCCTTTTTGGGTTTTCACAAACTCGCCGGTAGCCTTGCAGTTTTTACTCACGGTGCCCTTTCGGGTTTTCATCCATACCCATTTCACTTGTGGACATACCTTTTTTTAAATTTATTTTAGGAGGTCTGTAAAGTAACACACTAACAGTTGTAGATCATGAAATTCTTCGAAAGACCGCATCATATAGAACCTGGGAAGGATATGAACTATTTATGCCCGTGGATTGTATACGGTGATCAATATGGAGATCCACCGTAGGGCACAATGCCACTTTAGGGACATGGTGGTCCAATATTAGTTTAGGAGACATTTCGGTCCATCCTTAGTTTAGGATGTTTCGGTCCAATGTCAATTTAAGGACATAGCAGTCAAACATTAGTTTAGGGACGTTTCGGTCCATCATTAGTTTAAGGACGTTTCGGTCGATCATTAATTTAAGGACATTTCGGTCCGTCATTAGTTTAGGGATATTTTGGTCAGATAGAGACATGGAGAACATGGATCGTTTGTGCCCGTGGATTGTGTACGACTGGTCATATGACCCATACTGTAGGGCAACATGCTAGTTTAAGGACAACGAGATCCAATGCCAGTTTAAGGGCGTCAAGGTCCAACATTAGTTTAGGGACATTTCGGTCCATCATCTGTAATCGGCACATATCATTTGGTGCCTCTTTCAGAGTTTTGACTCGGGAAGATATAGAGCAAACACAAGCGTCATTATCTATCATTGACCTAAGTCGCGATTCTTCAAGCATAGTATTTTTTTAGGAATCGGCTGTTTATTGGCCGAAATGGTCTTTCACCATGTATATCCATGAGCAGGTAAGCTCCACCCTGGTAGACCTTATCTATGATGTACGGGCCTTCATAGTTTGGCTCGAACTTCCTACGTTTTGCACGATTGGGAATCATAGGTCTTTTGACAATTGTTCATACCATAATTTTGCATTATTATATTCCCCATTCTTACGCATTTTACAAATAAACAGGTGCTTTTGACCCATGTCTGCTACATAGTTGCAGGTTACAGATTCTCGGGACAAAAACAGTGAAAAAGACATAAGACGATACAAAAGTGAGACTACGACCGACAAATGGAAGAATCTTGATCAAGCTTACAATTTGGAGAATAACGAAAATCAATAAACAAGTTCACAAAGTACAAAGGCAGCTCAAGGTTCAAGACTTCGACACGAAGAAGACGGAAAAGTCCATGACATTACTCACTGTAGAGATATGGAAAAGAACTAAAAGACATTCTGAAGAACAAACTAAGGAAAGCAGAAGACAAAGCCAACTAGAAGATTGCCTGAAAAAGTGAAGCAACAAGCTCCCTATTTGGTCGCGGTTCCGCGGCCAAACCCTGCTCTTGGCTGCGGAACCGCGGCCATGTTAGACACGTGTCGGTGGAAAATTCTGGTATTTTTGTAAAAGCATATATGACGCGATTGTAACCCTAGGGTTTTCTATGAATCTATAAATAGAACCCTAAAAACCTATTTTAGGTTATGCCTCTTTTTATTCATCTATTTCAGATCTGAAAATTCCTGTGTAAATGTTTGGAGAGAGCCATCAATAAAATTAGTAAGTTTTCTTTAATTGACCTAGTATAATTTTATTATCTGCCCTAGTTAAATTAATTAGAAATGTTTTTCAATTCCCTAATGAGCGAGTAGTCTCCTCGCTTGTTAGGGTTAGATTTAGGGAAGGCTTGAGAGATGAAAATCTCTCACCCCTTTCCTGCCCAACATAAGTTTTTATAGGACTCCATGCATACATAACACACCGTTCCCTACGGCACCCTATCTCCCAAGGTAGCGGTGATACCGTAGTATAAAGGACCGGTTGTATATGTTTTCCATGGAGGTTAGGGTAAGAATTAAGAAAGGAAGGACAAGAACCTAGAGGAAGAAACATCGTTTCTTCCCGATGGTACTAATCCCCTTTATTAATTGTTACCATAACACCTAGTAGATCTAAATTAGGGCATTGAAAGCGGTGGGAAATCTTTACATTTCCAAACTTAACCTAAACCTAACCCTAGCAAGACTCTAGTCTAGATAAAACTTAGTTTTTTGATTTAATCAATCCGACAACAATCGAAATTAACTCGTTAGAACAAATTAGGAAATACACAACATCCCTGTGGACCGACCCGTACTCACCGGCTAGCTACCAAGCGACGTCGTTCTTGATTGCGGTTATAAATTATTTTTGATTCATATCTTTTAAAAGCGCAAGCACGCTAAACAGCTTTCAATCAACAACCAACACGAGTTCGCCTTGGCGGAATGTTCTCGGCCTGGTCAGTCTTTCGTATGATCGTGTCATCCTTGCCTTATACGCTTCCAAATTTTGCTGTGTTATATGGAGAGTTTCTTCGAGAGCATCGAGTTCTTCAAGCCTAAGATGAGCATTTTCTTCATCCGTTAGCTTGTATTACACTGCCACTCATAATGAGGGGAGTTCTATCTCCAGTGGGAGTACTGCTTCTGCGCCAAACACCAATGCATATGGTGTTGTATTTGTGGAGGTCTTAAACGTCGTTCGATACGCCAAAAGAGCTTCATGCAGCCTCTCGTGCCAGTCCTTTTTTTCTGGACACAGCCATTTTTATAATCTTGGTCAAGGTCTTGTTGAATGCTTCAGCTAGACCATTGGCCCGAGAATTATAGACCGATGAGTATGTCCAGTCTATCTTGTGCTGCTATGCGAAGCGTCTTATTTTTTGGCTTCTATAAGCAGGTCCATTTTCCAAGATTATCCGTCGCGGAGTTCTGAGCCAGTAGATGACATAAGTTTTGAAGAAGTGGAGGATATTCTCCAATTTCACCTCTCTTAGCGGTACTGCTTTCATCCATTTAGAGAAGTAATCGGTTGTTGCTAGTATAAACCGATGTCTCCTAGATGACGCTGGTACGATAAGGTCGATTATATCCGTTCCCCACATCTCGAATGACCAACTAACTACTTTCGGATGCAGCGGATTTGGATATTGATGTATGAAGTCCTCGTGTATTTGGCACAAGTGACACTGCTTCGTATATTCGAGGCAGTCCTGAATCATCGTGGGCTAATAATAACCCATCCTTTTTTATCTTCGTCTTCATTTTTTGTCCTGCTTGATGAGAGCCGCAACGTCCGTCGTGTACTTCTTCGATGAATTCTTTGCTTCCTTCTGCCCTAGGCATCTTAACCATACGAAGTTGTAGGATCTCTTGTATAGAGTATCATTGACGAAGGCGGTTTCATGAGCTGATGTCTAAATGACGCATCTTCAGGTGTGCTTTAGGACTTGAAGTAGCTTATGAAGACTTATCTCCAATCGTCGACCTCTTGCTCGTTCTTTATTTGGAGAACTTCTTGTTCAGGCGTTTCTTTTTCCTCGGATAGTTCTATCAGGACTTCTGAAGGCATATCTATTGGCACTAGAATCCTGCGGCTTTGAACAATGATCCTTACGTCATCGAGGTCTTCATGGGCCAATTCTTTAGCTAACTTGGCTAACGCATCCGCCTTACTGTTTTCCAATCACGGTATGCTTTCTAGGATATAGGAAGGGATTTAGGTCAACAGCAGCTGTACTCTTTCGCCATATATTATTAGTTCTGACTTGCATGTCTTGTAGTCATCATTTACTTGACTGACGATCAGTTGGGAATCTCCATATATGAGGAGCTCCTTGATTCGCATATCGATGGTAATCTCAAGACCGGCTATCAAAACTTCATATTCCACTTCATTATTAGTCTTGGTTCCATCAAGGAGAAGGCGTAATGCAATATTACTCCTTGCGGGGTCACGAAAATAAGACCCACCCCGGCTTTGATTATGGGAGTGCTCTTCTTTCGCCGCTTCATGAAAGATGCTCCATCGAAGTAGAGCTCCCATTGAGACTCGTTTTCGTTCTCCTCCTCGACTGCGTTGAATGCATGTTCATCCGGTAACTCGCCGTTTAGGGGAGAGTCAGCTGGTATCGGATGTTCCGCAAGGAAGTCGGCAATGGCTTGTCCTTTCACCGCTTTGAGGAGTCAATATGTTATCGAGAATTCCATCAGCGGTAGGGCCCATTTGGCAAGCCTTCCTGTTAGCATGGCCTTTGCCATCAGATACTTCAGATGATCCACTTTTGATATGAGATGGACCTCGTGCGCCAAGGTGTAATATCTAAGCTTCGTTATTGTGAAGATCAGCACTAGGAAGTGCTTTTCGATGGGGGGGTAGTTGCTTTCTGCCCCTAAGAGAACTCGACTTAGATAATACAGAGCTATTTCTTTCCTTAATCGTTCTCTTGTGCCCATAGCGTGTCTAGAGAACCTTCAAGGGCCGTTGTATATAAGATAAGGGGATTTCCCTTAACCGGAGCGGCCAATACTGGAGGATTTTGCATGTATTGTTTGATTTCGTCCAATGCATTTTGGCATCTCTGATCCCAGACGAACGGGGTCCCCTTCTTCATCAAATGGGTATATGGACGACATTTTCGGGAAAGGTTGGCTATGAACCGTCGGATGTATGCGAGCTATCCTTGGAGAGATCGCAGTTGTTTGAGAATGTAACATTTCGGAAATATAAAATAATATTTTTGGAATTTTAATAATAAAATAATAAATTTCACGAAAACTATTCGAGTATGAACTTAGGGTTTTCGTAGAATGGTATAATTATATACCAATATTTCGAAAATATTTGAATATTAATATGAATTATTAATTATAAAGGCATTTATTGGATTCAGACATTTTGTAAATAATTATATAATTAATTATATGCAGGTTTATATTAAACTTGATTAGTACACTACGAATCGTGCATTAAGCCAAATCCATTTTTGTATTAACCATGGCTAGTGCACCATGACATATTGTATTTGTTTCATGCATGGTCATTTTTATTTGTGGACATTTAGTTTTAAATGTGAGAGGAAAAGAAAAAAAAAATGGGGGACAAAGATGGCATGGAGGGGGACAAGAGAGCAAGGGCTAGAGAGAGGGAGGGTCAACCCTTAACCATGGCTCCCATTCTTTACTTTTCCACTTCATTTCATTTTCTTATCTTCACCTCATCCTCCATCTTCCTTCTCCTCATCCTCCATCCTCACTACCCCATGGGAATCATCTCAAAAACCTCACCAAAACCCATGGCTTCCTTCACAAAAAATGTGTACAACTGTATCCAACACCCCATAGAAAGCTCAAGTTTGGATTTTGAGCACTTTGAGCCATCTTGGAATTTTCTTCAATAGCTCCAAGAGGTAAACCCTTCACTTTTCTTCTTGTTATCAAGTTTCTTCATCTCTCATTTGTGTTTAGAGTTCGATTAAGCTAGATTAGTGATATTGGAAATTTCTAGGATGTTTTTAGTGGACGATTTAAGTAGTAGAGATGCAATTGAGATTTAGTTAGTGACCCTCAACCATTAGTGATGATATTCTGGACAAACTTGAGACTAGAACCCAAAAACACGAACTTTGAATTTTCCCGATGTCGGTTTATGACAGTTTATGATGATTATATAGAATCTGGTATCACTCGAGAGCTCTGAAAAATAAGTTGCCATCACAGTGATATGTGCAGGCTACTAAGAATTTAACCTTGAAACCCGATCCCTCACCTCCTCTTTTAGGCCGCCAAAATATTCTCCCTGGTCGCAATTTGCGGCCTGACCTGTGAGTCTTGGGCTGTTGTTTAGTCCATAACTCCAGTATCTGATATTTAGACCTACTATATATGCAAAATCTCCTAATTTCACCTAGGATAGAATCTGGGAGTGCTTTTCTAGGTTGCTGATTTCGGGTTTCCGATTTATGAAAACTTGGTTTTAGTACTTGAGTTTGGACACGGTCGTTAGACGTTTGTACGTCAACGCTGAGGGTTATTTTGTTGTTCTTGCATGCATGGGCTATAGGTTCTAACATATGAGCACTTCGTATGCCGTATCGGTTTTCGGATTTGGTTTCGATATCGTTAAGATGTGTATTGATTTGTAGGTACCTTCGCATGGCCTTCCGAGATGACGAAGGAGATCAAGATGGTCATCGACTTCGGCTAAAATAAGGATATTACAGGTGAGTAGATCTATATCTACGGGGAAGTCGGATGGATGGCGTATAGCACCCCCGCAACCATAGTAATGGGAGAACCGATATGTAGAATATAATTATAGAAACCAAAGCTTAAGTACCTACGGATATATTCATAATGATAAGTACAAGATGACTTGAATTGAGATATTGATATGATGAAATGAGAATATGATGAAACAAGATGACTTAGATTGATATGTTGATATACGGATACTAGGCGATATATATATACACATATACTTATGCCGAGATATATATATGAGAATAAGAGATGATATGATGTACGAGACAACAGATCCATACCCTTGACTTATGATACGTACGATGAGTTATACCGTACGCAATATTATGTATAGGACGATAAATCCTTATTCTGATTTGATAACACCGTACGACAGATTATACCGTACACGTTAGGATTTACCAGATAATTGATCCGCACTCTCGACTCAAGGATGATGTACAATGATTATACCGCATCTGATACTATGAGGCTGGATCGCCGACCTAAGGATTTCACTTGAACCATACTCGTTTCCAAAACCGACGAATCGTATGCACTTTTAAATGATGACCTCAGTGGAGGCTACGGATTTTCAAATGGTGTCTTTTTGTCAAAAATACCGTACTCCCATTTTCAAAACTACGATTCATATTTAAAACTATAGCCGTATGGTTCAGGTGTAGTTACGTACCTTATACCATTCATGCTTATATTGTATTATTCCTCGTGACATGCGTACTATGATCCCATCACTTACCTTTATATGGCAGCATATGATAGTACACCTGCACTATTACCAATGACGCGCATGTTACACATACAAAGATTTTTCGGCTCACACATTCATCATCAGTAATTGACATGCCACTTGCACGGAAGAACGGTTATATCACCGTATTGCTCTTGCGCTGTTAAATTATGATTCACCGTTCAGTACTTATTACACGACATGCTTACATGATAGCACTTGCGATATTTACAGTACAGTTCGGTGCATTGCATTTACTGTACCTTTATGGTAACATACATTGAGATGTTGTTTTCATAAGATCTCTAGATTTGAGAACCGCTGGTATATTTTAACAAGTCTTATGATTGTTTTAAAAATGTGGTTTCTCGTGATGTGATTTATGGCGTCCACCATGAGTTTTCTCGGTTCTGAGCCATATGTATACTCGATTCGAGTAGTGAGGAGGTACCTACTGCGGGTACATGGTGGACCAGGTACATTATCCCGGAGCAAGAAGATCGTATAGATAGACGATGAGTCCGCAGGGGATGTACTACCTGCCGGTGATAGTTTGGGCTCGACGGTTATCGGGAGAAACCGACCAGAGTCGTGAGATCAGATGGATATGAGGGCCGATCCAAGGATGCGGCGCCTGAGATATGAGGATTTATGTGTCGATACTGGACACGGTTTTTATGATATTTTCGAGTGTCGATTTTGGACACTCAGGTTTCATGATGATTGATGTGTCGTTGATAGACACACGTTGGATGACACACATGTATACATGCATATATTGTAAATGACTAGATATTACATACTGATTACTGGCACGATATTGTTGTTGATACATATGCATATACGATCACTCTAGATACCATAGTATTACCTTCATGTTATAGTATGAACTAGGGATCGTTGATCATTTGATTTTTACCTGCTGATATTTTCTACTCAAGAGTTGGCAACTTACCCCCATTGTGCCACACTTTTCTTGCAGGTTTGACAGCTCAGATCAGTAGCGGCATGCTGGCACACAACCTTCTTCAGGGTGTTTTTCTTTGGAAGGTGGGATACACATTTGGATCGTGTGTAACAACTCCAATTGCAATATACAGAAAATTGTTTAAAAGTTAATGTACAATTGGAGTATTTGCAATCCTGTGTACAATATAAGTATTTTTTTTACTTTTGAACAGCAAGAAAGTACTTCTAGCACATTGGTAAAGCCTTGCACTGCTGTGACGTAGCCCCTGTGATCGAATCCCCCCAGCCACATTATCTTTTTATTTAATTTTCTTTTAATCTTTTAGAAACCCAAGGGTTTGCACGTGTACTACACGTAATATGTTAAGTTACAGATTAATCAAACATGTGCACTAAAGAAAACCAAGGGACATTAACACATGGTACCAATCCAAGCCCATTCCACCGGAATTGGACCGGCGACACATGCGTATGGGACCGGCACCGCCGAGCTAATCCGTAGGGGCTGCTCTGATATTTTTTCCCGAGCACCCCTTGGCCTACCCCACTACCCCCATGTTATTTGTTTACTCTGCATTCATCCAGAGAACAATAAAATGCCCTTTAAAACAATTTTTAATGAAAATTTTAATGCATTCTTTAACCCCCTAAACCCTAATTTTTTCAATAAATGCCACACTCCATTTCACACATCCTCACTCAGAAATTCCCAGCCAAAACTCTCAAAAATTCTCAAGTCCTTTTAATGTTGGATATAGTGCCCTCAGAGTCAATTATTGGATCACAGGCACGTGATTGCAATGATTGAGGGAGGACCTATGCCGGTAGGACAGTCTTACTCGAGATGATGGTATGCTATCTGGTTTATCTTTATCATCGTGTACTGCTTTAGGTGACTTTACAGGTCACTATTGCACGTTGATAGAGCCTCTAGGATTCTTGCTTGACTACCAGCAGTATGAGGGCGATCATATATGTGGGAGCTGGAGTCTATAAGCAAATCCTTAAAAGGTCCCTAGTCGTGGGAGTTTCGAGACAGGGCATCGATTCTCCAGAGTAGACTGGTGTATACAGTCGAGACCCCGACGAGGGGCGGTGGCCGGTCTCACAAGCCACTGGTGTCAGTTGGTTCACCTAAGATATATACAGGTGCTCATTGGGTTATGAGTACACCGGACAGGACTCGCCGGGAACCTGCTAGTTGGGATTATACCAGACGTCAGATAGCAGTTCCCTGGTGACATGTGTACAGGTTAGTTCATCGACCTGAGATCGTCATTTGTCTCGTGTGAGTTCCCACTGTGCTTTGATTACTACCCTACCACGCTCAAAGGAGACGTGCAAACAGGTTTTAGTTAGGTACAGTCCCGAGCCACATGGAGGCAGTGAGCGGATCTGCAGGGGTTCGTCTCTCCCGGTATTGGGGGTGAGGTCGCGATGTGTCTAGGAGAGCCATTACACGAAGCCCTCGGCCGAGGCAGGAGATTTACTGGTAGGTATTCCAGTAGTATCTCAGGGTGTTCTGGGCTACACTCCGACACGACTTGTACCGATTTTGGGGATCTGACTTTTACCAACCCCCTAGACCCGCCATGCAATACTCATAGACGAACGGACCGGACTGTACGGATATTGTCACTGACAGGCTCAGTAGGGTGTCAGGATGAGTTCACTCATCGACGTCCCTTTTGGTCAATAGCTGGTGGCCCGTCACGTATGGCTGATACCTCTGACGTGCTAGTGGTTAAATCCACAGCCATAGTATTGACGAGTCTTTAGAGTCCCCCACACACAGTTACTCAAGTTTCGGGCGAAACGCTGTAGAGGCCGTATGGAGATATGGCAGGGTTCGATCAGATACGTGCGGTGTTGCACGGATCGTGATTGGACGGATTTTTACTAGCCGGCTTTGGCTTAAGCCGGATCCTAGTATTAGACAGTGTAGTTTTGTCTCTTTGCATTTGTATTCAGTGGGAATACAAATGCGGGCATGTATATGCAGTCGCGGGGTTTTCCTGTAATTTATTACGGGATCAGTTTTCTGAAGTTGCCAGTTTGCATTCCATTCCGGCCAGTTTTCTGTTGTTCCTTCGCGGCCGGACTTTTCCGATGGAGGGGGTAATTTGCAATTGTGCAAATTACTTATTATGGAGGGGTTTCTTGCATTTGTGGCTTCATAATCATGAGATGCTTTATCCATCTTTTCCTTTGCATTAATGAGATGTGTATTGAGTTGGATTTGGATGAGAGGTTGGTGTGACTTATATTTATCATTATTCATATTCTTTTCTCCACTTGCATTGCTTGCAATTTTTTCCACCACCCATTTCTTGTAGGGGCCGGCCACATTAGGAGATGGGGAGAGATTGATTTTAGGGGGTGTGGCATTTTTCCTTCATCTCATTCTTTACAAGAAAATGATAGCTCCATTCTTCCAAAGCTCTTTTTCTTTCTCCACCTCCACATCCATGGCAACTTCATAAACCCTAAAGAGACAAGTTACTACACTACATCTACAGCAAATCTTGGACGCGTCGGCTAGCCAACTTCGTGCCCGAGTTTCCTCGGTCCATAGGTGGGAGCCCGTAAACGAACCCGGCTACGTGGTGCCCTTTCCGACGAGGAGGTGACGGACGGAGATTCCGAGGGAGATCGGAGTGGAGACGAAGACCGAAGGACACGGATCGCTTGGTATATCTCTTCACCCATCTTTTAGTTTGCTAGTAGCTAGGTTAATGGCCCGATCCGGATTAAAAGTGCGCGGCGGTGCCGGTTTGCAAGTTTCGCAAAGTTTTTTGTTTCCGTGTTTCCGGCGTCGGATCGAAGGCCGGGGCACCGCCGTGCACTTACATTGGTATCAGAGCCACGCCATTAACTTAGCCTAGCTTGCTCTAACGTGTTTAGAACTCGATCGAACAATAAAATCCCAAAAACCGTATTTTCCAAAGCACAAGTTTCTGTCGAAATTTTTTTGGCTCCAAAAATTTTTCAGGGTGTTGCAGAAACATGTGCAGGGAATTCTAAGAACACTGTAAAAATTTGGTGACCTAATCCCTCAATATAGCCGCGGAACCGCGGCCATAACCCCACTCTGGCCGCGATTCCGCCGCAGTAATATAGCTTCACTTCACTAGTTTTTTCCAGTGGGCTTTTGGCTTGGAAATAGGGGTTTTGGGATATTCTTTTTGGGCCCAGATTTTCTGTAAGAGCTACAGTAGTGCTTGGGGCCCACTTCGGTAAATTTGATCGATCGAAAATTTTAAACATGTTAGTTCACAGTATTTACATTATATCTGCGACCGTGAATGTCATTTGATCGGTAAATCCTGTCTAACTGCAATAGCCCTTTTAGACGGATTTGCGAACGTGACATTCACGTTGATGTTCTGTGTTGTGTTGTGATGTTGCGGATTGGTCGTGGGGGATAGCCTGGATGCAATATTAGTACAGTTTTGTTTTATATGTACATTTGATATTGCGGGATGAGCGTCCGACATGTGGACTGCCGTCACTGCCTGTTTGTATTATTCTTTTGGGGCACGACCGGGTCGAGGTCGATGTACCCGTTGTATGTATATTTTACTTTCTGTACTAGGTTTACCCCGCGGAGGGGTGCACGGATAGCCGGGTTCTAGAGGGCAACGGGCCCGCATCTCATGGCGTTGAGATGGAGGGGGCTTTACTCTAGAATTGGCGGGCTATTCGCCGCACTCGTAGGGGGTACAGGTTGACCCAGGAGGGGTGCCCAAGTTATCGGATTCCGTGAAGTGCTGGGTGGTCCATTCACGTTGCTGAAGGGGGCTGCCTCGCTTCAGGTTTTGGCGGGTAACTTGCCGCGCCCGTAGGGTTCTAGGATTTCATTGCACAGGCTATCCACACGACCAGGGGAACGTCGGGTTTCAGTAGCGGCTCTATGAAACCCGGGGATCCCAGATATCTGTATTGGTCTGTGATGCTGATTATATTTCTGTGATGTTGCATTTTATCACGCCTTGGGCGAAAATTTTATATTATATATATACTAGTATATGTTGTATATGTTTTGCATCCGCGCTAGTCCAGTCCCCGCTCTGTCGTTAGTTAGCTAACCTAACGGGTGATGACGGGACCCAGTGGCGAATGCGGATGGCATATACGTACGTCATTATTTTCGTTCTTTATTGGTGTGATCAATTGATGGGACTGCGTTGATTCGGATCAATGCAAGATAAACAAACCTATTCTGATGTTGTTGGAACATTTTTCAAAAAGCTGTTATTGCAAGGGCGTTCTCTTTTGTTTTGCACAGTGGTATTCAGTTGAAATATCCTGCTCCTCAGTCGACGAGGCAAGGGCCGAGATCCCTTCACCGGGAGTGACCCCTTGGACAAAAGTGTGCGTCAGGGCAATAACTTCATTATAGCCGATTACTTTTGCTTTGCATCGTGGTATTCAGTTGGAATATCCTGCACCCCATCCTACGGGGAAAGAGCCGAGATCCCTTCACCGGAAGTGACCTCTTTAGCAAATGTTTTCGTTACTATATTTTTATAAAAGCTATCCGTTCCTTCGACGATATCAAGTTCATTACGTTAAAGGTTTTCGCCAGAAACCATTCGTAGCCCTCCATCGTTTCAGACGGGTAGCATGTAGTATTCATGCTATGTTTGTTGACCTTCGTCAAGGCATAGTGTATGGTAGCTGCTTGTTACCTTTCTAATGCATAGATAGATGCGTTGGTTTGGGACAGTCGTATAGCCTTGTTGACCTTCGCCAAGGGCTTGTACGGGTGGGTTCAAATTAACCTGGACAATGACGGGTAGAACTTGACATGTGACTTATGATTTGTTGACCTTCGCCAAGGTCATAAGAGCATGGGGCAAAAATCCACATCGGGAGTTTCTGAAGAAACTGAAACTTGCCAGATATGCGCATACCTTCTGGAGTGTGATAATGTGAGCGGATTCCGTCACGTTATCATGCGATGATAGTTGGATCCCGATTCCCACTGATGAGTTGGTTTACTCCTCGGGTAATCCCGGCTAATTCTTCTTTCAGGTTTGGAGAAGAATTTGACGTTACAGTGGGAGGTTTCCAGATTAGATAAAGTGATAACCATTCTGATCTAGGTTAGAGTGCACGCTGAGTGTTTATTTTCTCTCTCTCTTTGGCAGCGACCATAGACCCGACCATAGACTATGACTCAGTGACCAAGATTGACCGAACCTTCTTAACACTGGCTTTTGGATTGTCAGAGTTGCAAACCACTTTGCCACTCCTACTTTTACCCTTTTCTCCAGGACACCCCGTATTACTGCAAACGTCCACTTCCATTGGACAAAACCATCATATGGTTATATACAAACTCGAAGGAAATCGAGGATGGTTTCCGGTTCAGGAGAAAACGAATAGGACTATTCAGTTGTCTTTTCCTTTTACCTTCTCTCAGGTTGCGAGTACTCCTTGGTTTAGGAGATAGTACACCTATTATGCAAATTGGATAGTCTTCTTCCAAACCATAGGCAGGTGCCGACCGGTAGGGAATGAGGATAACCAATTAGCCTAAACGGTGTACAGAAGGTATTAAGTTAAGACAAAGAAAGGGATTAGTAAGAGGGCAAAGTAAATTGCGACTTCTATTCACGACCAAACCAAATATTTCTTCGCCAATCCTAAATCACCTTTGTATTTCTCCAGGACACTCCGTATCACTACGAAGATCCACAGTTTATTGGATAAGCCATCGTATGGTTATATACGAACTCGAAAGGAACTTGTTCCAGTTCGGGGATGGATCCTGGTTCAGGAGAAATAGGAATAAGGTTTATTCGGTTGTCTTTTATCTTCACCTTCTCTCGCATTGCGAGTGCTCCTAGGATTAGGACAGTACACCCATTATGTTTATTGGATAGTCTTCTTCCAAACCATAGGCTGGTGCCGAACGGTAGGGAAGGAAGAAAACCATTTGGCCTAAAGGGGTGTACAGAAGGTAATGACTAAAGACATATAAAGGGATTTGGAGAGATGGCAAAGAATTATACGGTTACAGTTGTGAATCTGGATAATGGAAGAGGCATTACTAGGAATACCCAGATACCCCATCGAAACATTTTAATGTTTCAGTTTCACTGTGTACTGTTAAAAGAAAACTGATTTCCCAATTAGACACTTGCTCCAGGGTATGTATTTACCAGGTTTGATTCTCACATCTGTATGGTTTTACAGATGATGAGTGGGAGTAAGTTATTAGGAATTAGGTGATCATCCTCATTATATCGGAATTTGTTGTAATTGGTGATATTTGAGGAAATCACCTGGGTAGTTTGTCGGACGGCAAATATTTGGTTTTGAATATCCGTTGTTATGCACCAATTTCAAATTGATATATCTGTACGTCTATTTTTATAGAGTGAGATATACCTTTTTGAAATTATGTCTATGACATTTACCTATATCAGTGGATGGTTAGGTAAGGAGCATTGAACAACGGTGTAATTCTTCTTAACCATAAGTACAGTTTGCAACCTACGACACACAGTGAATGAGTTATTTGACTCACGGGACTTATACAGAGTATTGTATGTTGTCCAGTGTCCATTAGGACAGAAGGGTTGGTCCTCGTACTATATTCTGTTTACTTATGACTTCTCTAGTTCTTAGATAAGTGTTTCGTAGAAACACAGGGTCTAAGTTTTGAGAAGTTATAGGTATAAGAGTAAAGAAGATTACCAGGTGTTGCAAGTATCGGGATTCTTCAAGGTGATCGAAGATGTAGATACTTGTGCGTGGTATTCAGTTGATAGTAATGATTAAGAGAACTTGCTTCTCTTTCAGGTTACTCATAATTGGAAGCATTCCTAAGTTGAGTAACGCTGATCGGCCTCCTTCCATTTAGTTGACATGCACTGGAGACAGCTGCATGATTTGAATCTGGTTCAATTAAATCAGTGCTTCTGTTTCTGTATTGGATATAGAACAGTTCATATCTTAACGTTGTTAAGATACGGGGAGTTGTCCGGCTTATGCTTAAAACCAGAATCTGGATAACTCAAGGCACATTTCTGTAATGGCTGTTTGTGGGTTGACCCAGGCTATGACGAGGGTTGACTTTCTACCATCTGGAAGATCAATAGTAATATTGTTCTTGACTCGCCACAATTTTAAAGAAATGGATTTTTTCAGAAAACAGTAGTGGGAGTATGGTAGAACTGGAAGCGATTCCAGAACCGCAAACGATTACTGAAAATTTGATAAGAACCTAAAGATTCAATCTGGATTGACATTCCATTGGCCACTCCACAGATATGGTGGGTAACCTCAGGCACCTGAGAGGTACTCTGGCAGCCTCAAGGACGGTAGCGGGGAGGTTCTTTTTTACCCAGACTTGCCATTGCTGTTGTTCCAGGCTGTGAGACCCGGCAGGAGGATGAGTATAGCGTCGTTCTAAACTAGTTTTAGAAGTGTACGTCTATATGACTCTGCCAGAAGGTTGTCATGGTCAGTGGGAGCAACGGAAGCATTGGTGGACAGGTGGCTTATGTCTATTTTTAGACTAAAGCAGATATAGCGGAGATAGATCATCTATTTCTGATGTGACAGTCATAGATTTGACTTCATCAGAATAGGGGATGGATCTGTTAAGAAGGTAGTAGGGTGTGATGTCCTGGTATTTGGATGACATACACAGAGTAGGAAGTGATATTCCTATACTACGATCGGTTATTCTTTGGTTGTCACACAGTGGTTTCTCCACAAAGGGCTTGGATATTATATCAGACATTCTGGTTACTGGATCTATGGTATTAGATCTAGATTTGGGTAGTTTCCCAATCTGGGTACTTAGACAGCATTCTATGAGTATTTAGAATGGACGACTCCTGGCATGGTAGTGTACCTGCAGGTAATGGAGTCACCCTCTCTAAAGGTGTCTTATAGACTAAAGTAGAGAGGGATGTGCATGATTGGCAGATCACTTGCTTAGGAAATTGAGTCAATCATGAGATGTCAAGTACCACACCAGATGTTGTTCTTGCAGTAGATGCAATAAGTTGATATTAATCCAATCCTGGAGAAACGATCGGAAGCAGTTTTAGGACATAAGTGCGTGTTCTAGGGATATGATAACGACAGCCTCGTTCTGGAGACGGTTATCATTCCAGGCTTCCAAGGTGACCTGGATGGCAGAGTGACTGTCAGAGTTATAGTTTTCCCTCTGGCGAGAGGCAGTATATTGGACAGATGGTCCAGGCGGATACTGAGGGAAGGATGGCGCAGGATACTGATTAAGTTCAGTTGACGATACAGTCTAAGAAGTTTGGATTTCATTTATGAACTGGGTCCCATCAGACATCCAGACATTCTAAGACAGGTATTGCTCATTTCGGGAGATGGCTTTCTCCGCGAACTTGAGATAAAGAGAGACATAGAAAGAAACATCAAAGCGGATCCACTCACTGAGGCTATTCCTCGAACGCAATAGTTTCGCAAACGGGCTTTGTGAGACTGATTAGTAGAGGAGTTGGGTGTTCGGTATCATACGGGCTGTGAGTATGCGACATCGCAATAATTAGCCTTGAGTGCAAGTAGGAGATTGTTGGATATAGTGCCCTCAGAGTCAATTATTGGATCACAGGCACGTGATTGCAATGATTGGGGGAGGACCTATGCCGGTAGGACAGTCTTACTCGAGATGATAGTATGCTATCTGGTTTATCTTTATCATCGTGTACTGCTTTAGGTGACCTTACAGGTCACTATTGCACGTTGATAGAGCCCCTAAGATTCTTGCTTGACTACCAGCAGTATGAGGGCGATCATATACGTGGGAGCTGGAGTCTATAAGCAAATCCTTAAAAGGTCCCTAGTCGTGGGAGTTTCGAGACAGGGCATCGATTCTCCAGAGTAGACTGGTGTATACATTCGAGACCCCGACGAGGGGCGGTGGCCGGTCTCACAAGCCACTGGTGTCAGTTAGTTCACCTAAGATGTATACAGGTGCTCATTGGGTTATGAGTACACCGGACAGGACTCGCCGGGAACCTGCTAGTTGGGATTATACCAGACGTCAGATAGCAGTTCCCTGGTGACATGTGTACAGGTTAGTTCATCAACCTGAGATCGTCATTTGTCTCGTGTGAGTTCCCACTGTGCTTTGATTACTACCCTACCACGCTCAAAGGAGACGTGCAAACAGGTTTTAGTTGGGTACAGTCCCGAGCCACATGGAGGCAGTGAGCGGATCTGCAGGGGTTCGTCTCTCCCGGTATTGGGGGTGAGGTCGCGCTGTGTCTAGGAAAGCCATTACACGAAGCCCTCGGCCGAGGCAGGAGATTTACTGGTAGGTATTCCAGTAGTATCTCAGGGTGTTCTGGGCTACACTCCGACACGACTTGTACCGCTATTGGGGGTCTGACTTTTACCAACCCCCTAGGCCCGCCATGCGATACTCATAGACGAACGGACCGAACTGTATGGATATTATCACTGACAGGCTCAGTAGGGTGTCAGGATGAGTTCGCTCATCGACGTCCCTTTTGGTCAATAGTTGGTGGCCCGTCACGTATGGCTGATACATCTGACGTGCTAGTGGTTAAATCCACAGCCATAGTATTGACGAGTCTTTAGAGTCCCCCACACACAGTTACTCAAGTTTCGGGCGAAACGCTGTAGAGACCGTATAGAGATATGGCAGGGTTCGATCAGTTACGTGCGGTGTTGCACGGATCGTGATTGGACGGATTTTTACTAGCCGGCTTTGGCTTAAGCCGGATCCTAGTATTAGACAGTGTAGTTTTGTCTCTTTGCATTTGTATTCAGTGGGAATACAAATGCGGGCATGTATATGCAGTCGCGGGGTTTTCCTGTAATTTATTACGGGATCAGTTTTCTGAAGTTGCCAGTTTGCATTCCGTTCCGGCCAGTTTTCTGTTGTTCCTTCGCGGCCGGACTTATCCGATGGAGGGGGTAATTTGCAATTGTGCAAATTACTTATTATGGAGGGGTTTCTTGCATTTGTGGCTTCATAATCATGAGATGCTTTATCCATCTTTTCCTTTGCATTAATGAGATGTGAATTGAGTTGGATTTGGATGAGAGGTTGGTGTGACTTATATTTATCATTATTCATATTCTTTTCTCCACTTGCATTACTTGCAATTTTTTCCACCACCCATTTCTTGTAGGGGCCGGCCACATTAGGAGATGGGGAGAGATTGATTTTAGGGGGTGTGGCATTTTTCCTTCATCTCATTCTTTACAAGAAAATGATAGCTCCATTCTTCCAAAGCTCTTTTTCTTTCTCCACCTCCACATCCATGGCAACTTCATAAACCCTAAAGAGACAAGTTACTACACTACATCTACAGCAAATCTTGGACGCGTCGGCTAGCCAACTTCACGCCCGAGTTGCCTTGGTCCAGAGGTGGGAGCCCATAAACGAACCCGGCTACGTGGTGCCCTTTCCGACGAGGAGGTGACAGACGGAGATTCCGCTGGAGATCGGAGTGGAGACGAAGACCGAAGGACACGGATCGCTTGGTATATCTCTTCACCCATCTTTTAGTTTGCTATTAGCTAGGTTAATGGCCCGATCCGGGTTAAAAGTACGCGGCGGTGCCGGTTTGTAAGTTTCGCAAAGTTTTTTGTTTCCGCGTTTCCGGCGTCGGATCGACGGCCGGGGCGCCGCCGTGCACTTACATTTAATGTGCAAGTGGAGTTAGCGAAGGGTGAGGTTTCGGTGAAATTCTGAGGAGATTCCGACGACGAGACGACGCCCCGACACCTTCCTTAGTTTCCTCTCCATCTTATCTTGTTCCCTATCCAGTAAGTCCCCTACCCCCTTCTCTTCTACTATCTTTAAAAGTTTCATTACAAAATCCCGACGGAAGCGGAGTTAATCCGACTTCTGATTCGGTTTTTCTTTAAAACTCTATTTTTCTTAATCAATAAAATACCATAATCTCATATAATGTTTAACAAACATTAAAAAACATATTAAAACAAGTTTCATCTCAAAAGAATCTTTTATGCAATTTTTATTGTATTTTTACGGTAAAATACCACATACTTTAGTTTCAACATAAATCAACATAATACTTGTATTACCTTTAGATAACTCAAGAGGTAATGACCTACCCCATCATAACACACATCTTTGACATAGCACAATGAGAATTTAGGAATATATTCATGGGATAACACGGCATTACAAATAAATACCATCAAACTTGCAAAACAATTTCTTTAAAAAGTGTATTAATCGATTCCTTGCAATTGCGTCTCTACAACCCACTTTTGGGGACCCCATTTGGGATGGTGCGAGTTATCGCATATCCTCGGGACTAGTAGAGCGAGATACAGACCTCCGAAAGGAGCATTCGATATCGATGGAATTTTAATGCATTTTTTTTAGAAAATAAGATTTCTACAAAAAAAAATTATTTTCATTAAATATATGTATATAACTATTATCAAAATATCTATCTTAATTATATAATATAAATATTCCAAGTTTTCTAAATCAAAGGAATCACCATTACAGGAACATACCAATACAGTTCAAAGCAAAATACCGATATTTCATTATAATACCATATACAATGAAAACTAGGTTCTACTCACTAGAAATTTCACTTTTATAAAATATACCTCTATGAAAACCCTAAAGATGATAATTAAATGCTTGAGGTGTATTTTGAAATTGTATCAAACTATTTTTACATAAAACCCCTCAAGTTATACTAATTTACAATAAGGACCCTAGTAAATATAGGTTTAAGCGGGACCAATTCTCTTGAGCCTCAGGGAGCCGGAGAATAGAGTGTTTGCCTATCTAAAGTAGACAATCTAACAAACGGTGTTATCAACACGGTAATTTTCTTTGAAAAAAACACAAATCCTGCCATCCATGTGCAGCAGTTACCAATAACATCAAAACTAATTCAGGATTTCAAGTTCTTTTCAAAGCGTCTGACTCAGACTGAGCCCCAATCTAATCAATCTGACTTGAATATAATTCAAGTATAAACTACAATACAATATGAATTCATGAATCCGTCTATTCAATCTATATCAATCTATATTGACTGAACCGAACCATGGATATACTCCGTCTACATGACTCTCCATTTATATCCATTCCATTTACTGATATCATGGTTTCGGTAAGTCATCCATCTATATATCAAAACAATACAACCAATACAAAAGACATCGCGGGGTTTATAAGGGGTAGATTGGTACGGAATGTGTTATAAGTGGCACGAAACTGTAATCTTAATACACCTAACCTGAATATCCATTGCCGTTGTACCGTGGCTGAACGGTTCCTTGTGCTCCATATACATTAGTCTCCATAATAGTGGAACTCCTCTCGTATACACTGGCATATTCTGTACCAAGCTACAAACAACAACATTAACAATATAATCAAATATTATAAGTTATATTCTTTTTCTGTCTATTCTATCTCTACTCATCCTTGGGACTTACCGAGCGATTGTTCACTGACGACATTCCTTTCTTCTTTCTTTGGAATGTTGTCAGGTGATTCGGACTCATTAGAGATCGAGCCCAACACTGATGATTTGGAGCAGTTAGCATTTGACCCAGAGCTGTAGGCACTTGTACATATTTATTTCATTTCAGTTATGCCATTGTTTAGGCATCGCATTCTATTCATGTATTTTCATTTCAGTTGTACCTATAAAAGAATGCTTAATAAATAAAGTTGTTATTCATTTACATTCTTGTCTCTTGTGTACTTTATTTTATATTGCTTAGATACGCTTAGCATGTTTACTTTTGAGTAAATACGTAGCGGGCATCGCCACGTCCCTTCCCCATATATTGGGAAGCGGGGCGTGTCAGGTTTTGTTGGCGGCCCATGCAGGTCAACTCTGTATGGACATGCAGGTCAGTTCTGCATGAACATGCGGGTTAATTCTTCATGAAGTCCTAAGCAATATAATACAAGAATCAGCAACTAAAAACATTCTTTACATTTTCCTTGAATCTTTCAATTTCATTTACTTTGAATCTGTCCTGGCCTAAATTTTTCTTTCATGGTTATGGATTCCCCAAACAACACTAGCATCAACTTCAACAACACTCCACCACCTCTACCACTTACACCTACCGTCACTTCTCCGATCAATGAGCATACGGTATTGCTTGAGGCAATCCGCGGCCTCCTAGAGGGACAGCAACAGCAGACTGCTATCTTAATGAACCGTCCAGAAGCGAAAGCACCTGGGGTAAAGTAATTCCGAGCTTTACACCCCAAGCAATTCTCAGGAAAAGAGAGCCCTCTAGAAGCTGAAGAGTGGGCTCAGAGTATTGAGAATGACCTGGCAGCAGCACAAGTGCCAGAGATCGTTTGGGTTCAGGTTGCAAAGCTGCAACTCACTGACAATGCACACGTCTGGTGGAAGGCGAAAGAAAGCCGTCTTGACCAACCGATCGAATGGAGGACTTTTCGCGACATGTTTGACGCGAAATACTTCCCAAAGACTGCCTGATTCGATATAGAGCAGCAATTTATTCATCTACAATATGGTTCGATGTGGACCAAGTCCGTAGATGATATGACGCTGAGTTTACCATGCTGAGTAGGTAAGATATGTCTCAATGTTCGATTTTTAAATATCACATATTACACAGCTAACACAATACTTTAACAGGTTTACGGCACATTTGATACCAACTGCTGAGATCAGATCTAGAAGATTTCAGTAAGGGTTAGATTCGGAAATCCAAGCTGCTTTAGCTACAGGGGATTTTCCAAATCATGAGATGGCCCTGAAAGCTACCCGCCAATACGAGGCAGTAGTGAAAATGAGGGGAAGACCTCAATCTGCCGGGATGAATCGCCCTTCCACTCAGATGGTAGGAGGAGCCTCTTCAAGGCCAGCATTTGTGCCCAAGAGACTGAGAGTACCGAACAACCGGCCTAACCCAGCCTTTTGCACTTACTGCAGGAGAGATGGACATTTGGCGAAAGACTGTCGGCGTGCAAATCGCCTTTGCTTAGTCTGTGGCTCGGCTACTCATGACATTGGGTCTGGTCGTCGTAGACACAACCCAAATGCTACACCCAGACCAGCAATCGCTTATCAGCAGTGCCCAGCCATCCAAGCTCCTACTCCACGACTCGCACTACCTACTCCACCTCCTCGTAGACCGACTGCACCTCCTCCTCGTCAGTTCTATCAAGCTCAACGGAACGTGCCTCAAGTACAAAGGAATAGGCAGAGGAATGCTCCTCCAGCAAGGAGGAATGTGCCGAGGCAACAGGCTTTCACAATGACTGTGGAAGAGGCTGAAACCATCAGCCAAGTCATTACTGGTAACACTTTCTTTTCAAACATTCCTTCAATCTATATACATAAATCTTTTCCTTATACCTAAACCCTATCCCACATAACTTAGGTACAATCTTAGTAGCCTCACTTCCTGCACTAGCACTCTTCGATACTGGAGCATCTCATTGCTTTATGTCGCAACGGTTCGTCCGAACTCATGCAATTCCAGTCAAAGCTCTCGTATCCAGCTGGAATGTCAGTTCAGGGAACGGCGTTCTAAAGGAAGTAATGGGATACGATCTGTGTCCAGTGGTCGTCTGCAGCAGAGAATTCTATGCTGACTTCAAGGTGCTGGACATACCGAATTTTGAAGTTGTTTTGGGTATGGATTGGCTCGGAACATTCTATGCTACCATTGACTGTCGTCAAAAGAGGGTAGTCTTCGAGATTCCAGACCATCCGGTCTTCTATTTCAAAAGTGGAGACCGTACCCTCGAGCCAAGTACATACAAGGTAAAACCGAAGAAGGCAGTGATTGCAGCAGTTCAAGCAGAGGAAGGATCAAAGCCAAAGATAGTTTGAGAGTTCGATGATGTATTTCCTGAAAACATATCAGGTTTGCCTCCCGATCTAATTCTTGAATTCAGCATTGATTTAGTACCTAGAGCACAACCGGTGATTAAAGCACCATATCGCCTAAGCCCCGAAGGATTGAAAGAAGTCTGAACTCAATTGGATGAATTATTGGCAAAAAGATGGATTCGTCCCAGCACTTCAAATTGGGGATCTCCAGTTCTACTTGTGAAGAAGAAGGAAGGTTCATATCGAATGTGCATTGATTATAGAGCTCTGAACGATGTAACTATAAAGAACAAGTATCCACTCCCACGCATCGACGATATGTTCGATCAGCTAAGTGGATCTTGCATTTTCTCCAAGTTAGATCTTCGTTCGGGTTATCATCAGGTGAAGGTCAAAGAATCTGATATCCATAAAACAGCATTCAGAACTCGCTATGGACATTACAAATTTCTTGTGATGCCATTTAAAGTAACCAACACACCGGCTATATTCATGAACCTAATGAATCAAGTTTCCCGAGAGTACCTAGACAGGTTTTTGGTTATCTTCATCGACGACATCCTGGTGTATTCTAAGAGTCAGAAAGAGCATGCCGACCACCTATGAATTGTCCTAGAGACTCTACGACAGCATCAACTCTACGCCAAGTACAGCAAATGCGAGTTTTGGCTAGATCAAGTCAGTTTTCTCGGACATATTGTATCAGGCGATGGAATCTCTGTGGATCCTGCTAAAGTTTCAGCAGTAAGCGAATGGCTGACACCGAAGTCAGTGAAGGACATTCGAAGTTTCTTGGGTCTAGCAGGATATTATAGAAGGTTCATTGAAGGATTTTCGAAGATTGCAACACCCCTGACCAAGCCCACACGTAAAGATGAAGAATTCGTGTGGTCAGAAGCATGCGAGCGAGTTTTCCTAGAACTCAATTCAAGATTGACATCAGCACCTATTCGCGTCATACCGGACCAATCTGGAGGTTTTGAAGTGTATTGCGATGCATCCGGTAAGGGATTAGGATGTGTTCTACATCAGCACGGTAAAGTTGTAGCTTATGCATCAGGACAGCTGAAGATTCATGAGCGCAATTATACGACGCATGATTTAGAGTTGACAGCCGTAGTCTTTGCTCTCAAAATTTGGCGCTATTATCTTCTTGGTGAACGAGTGGACATATACACAGACCACAAGAGTCTGAAATATGTGTTTACTCAAAAAGAGTTGAATATGCGGCAGAGAAGATGGTTAGAACTCATAGCGGACTTTGACATCAACCTACAATATCATCTAGGGAAGGTGAATGAAGTACCTGATGCCCTTAGTCGCCAACCATTAGCATTGAATCTCACCGCACAGTGGAAGCTTCCACAAGACTTGCATCAAAAGGAGATTGAAGTAGTCATGCCAGGTAACGCTTCAAGTTTGATGAACTTACAAGTTCAATCTACCATTGTCAATCAGATCAAAGCAGCTCAAGCAAAGTTGCAAAAGATCAAAGAATAAGTAGAAAGTGGACTTCGAACAGACTTCATCATATATGAAGACGGATCTTTGAGATACGGCAGTAGATTGTGTGTACCAAAAGGTTCTGTGCGAGAAGAGTTGATGAAAGAAGCCCACAGCTCTCCTTATTCAGTACCCTGGAGGTTCAAAGATGTACCAAAATCTGCGTCAAAATTACTGGTGGCATGGAATGAAGCGTGAAGTAGCCAGAAGCGTCGCTAAATGCTTAGTGTGTCAGCAAGTAAAGGTTGAACATCACAGGACAGCTGGTTTACTTCAACCGTTACCTATCCCAGAATGGAAGTGGCAACACATCACAATGGATTTCGTGACTGTACTTTCTCGCAGCACGAAGGGTAACGATGGGGTATGGGTTACTGTGGATCGACTCACAAAGTCGACTCACTTCATCCCATTTTGAGTTGGTCAATCTACTGAGACACTAGCAAAGAAGTACATGGAGGTAAGAATCTAAGTAAGATTTAAACTCTTCAAATATGTACTATCTCTGATACCCATGAACTCATGCAGGAAATCGTGAGATTATATGGAGTACCGATCTGCATTGTCTCCGATCGTGACACCAGTTTCCGATCGCAGTTTTGGCAAAGTCTGCAAGCTAGCTTGGGAACAAGTCTGAACTTCAACACAGCTTATCATCCACAAACAGATGGTCGGTCTGAACGAACTATTCAGATCTTAGAAGATATGCTAAGAGCGTGTATGCTAGACTTCGGAGGATCGTGGGAAGATCACCTACATCTTGTGGAGTTTTCATACAACAACAGCTACCAAGCAAGTATAGGAATGGCACCTTTTGCAGCGCTATATAGAAGGAAGTGTCGATCGCCATTAAGTTGGGAAGACATCGGAGATAGAGAACTCCTTGGACCTGAGATGATAGTAGCAATTGTTGACGTAGTTCGTACTATCATAGAAAGAATGCGCATAGCCCAAGATCAACAGAAGCACTGGGCTGATGCAAAGCGCCGTCATTTGGAGTTTCAACCAGGAGAACATGTATTTCTGAAGATATCTCCGAACCGTGGAGTGATTCGTTTTGAAAGACGGGGTAAGATTAGTCCGAGGTATATTGGACCGTTCGACATACTCGAACGAGTCGGTGAAGTGGCATATCGTTTGGCACTTCCACCTTCATTGGAAGGAGTGCACAATGTGTTCTACATATCCTAAATCAGAAGGTATGTAAGTAACCCCATCCATATTCTTGATCACTCCGAGCACACTGTACAGCCAGATTTATCCTGTGAGCAACAACCTGTTGAAATCCTGGATAGAAAGGTGAAGTCACTTCGAAACAAGAAAGTCAACTTGGTTCGAGTGATGTGGAGAAAAGACACACCAGGAGAATCAACATGGGAAAGGAAAGATGAGATGCGTGCAAGATACCATCATTTATTTGTAAACTAGTCCTTAAAATAATTGTAAATTTCAAGAACGAAATTTTTGTAAGGAGGGTAGACTGTAACAACACCAATTGCAATGTACAGAAAATTGTTTAAAAGTTAATGTACAATTGGGGTATTTGCAATCCTGTATACACTATAAGTATTTGTTTTACTTTTGAACAGCAAGAAAGTACTTGTAGCACATTGATAAAACCTTGCACTGATGTGACGTAGACCCTGTGATCGAACCCCCCCAGCCACATTATCTTTTTATTTAATTTTCTTTTAATCTTTTAGAAGCCCAAGGATTTGCACGTGCACTACACGTAATATGTTAAGTTACAGATTAATCAAACATGTGCACTAAAGAAAACCTAGCGACACCAACACGTGGCACCAATCCAAGCCCATTACACCGGACTTGGACCGGTAACACATGCGTATGGGACCGGCACCGCCGGGCTAATCCGTAGGGGCTGCTCTGATATTTTTGCCCGAGCACCCTTTAGCCTACCCCACTACCCCCATGTTGTTTGTTTACTCTGCATTCATCCAGAGAACAATAAAATGCCCTTTAATCCAATTTTTAATGCAAATTTTAATGCATTCTTTAACCCTCTAATCCCTGATTTTTCTTATAAATACCGCACTCCAATTCAAACATCCTCACTCAGAAATTCCCTGCCAAAACTTTCAAAAATTCTCAAGTCCTTTTAGTGTGCAAGTAGAGTTAGCGAAGGGTGAAGTTCCGGCAAAGTTCCGAGAAGATTCTGGCGATGAAACGACACCCCGACACCTTCCTTAGTTTCCTCTCGCTCTTCTCTTGTTCCCTAGCCAGTAATTCCCCTCTCCCCCTCTCTTCTACTATCTTAAAAAGTTTCATTTCTAAAACCCGACGGAAGCGGAATTAATCCGACTTCCGATTCAGGTTTTCTTTAAAACTCAATTTTTCTTAATCAATAAAATACCTTACTCTCATATAATTTTTAACAAACATTAACAAACATATTAAAAAAAGTTTCATCTCAAAAAAATCTTTTATGCAATTTTTATTGTATTTTTACGGTAAAATACTACATACTTTAGTTTCGACATAAATCAACAAAATACTTGTATTACCTTTAGATAACTCACGAGATAATGACCTACCTCATCACAACACACATATTTGACATAGCACGATGAGAATTTGGGAATATATTCATGGGATAACACGACATTACAAATAAATACCATCAAATTTGCAAAACCATTTCTTTAAAAAGTGTATTAATCGATTCTTTGCAATTGTGCCTTTACAACCCACTTTTGGGGACTCCGTTCGAGATGGTGCAGGTTATTACACATCCTCAAGATGCAGACCTCCGAAAGGAGCATTCGATCTCGATGGAATTTTAATGTATTTTTCTTTAGAAAATGAGATTTCTGCAAAAAATAAATAAAATTTATTTTCATTAAATATATGTTTATAACTATTATAAAAATATCTATCTTAATTATATTATATAAATATTTCAAGTTTTCTAAATCAAAGGAATGACCATTACAGAAATATACCAATACGGTTCAATGCAAAATACCGATATTTCATTATAATACCATATACTATGAAAACTAGGTTCTACTCACTAGAAATTTCACTTTTATAAAATATACCTCTATGAAAACCCTAAAGACGATAATTAAATGCTTGAGATGTATTTTGAAATTGTATCAAACTATTTTTACATAAAACCCCTCAAGTTATACTAATTTACAATAAGGGCCCTAGTAAATATAGGTTTAAGCGGGACCAATTCTCTTGAGCCTCAGGGAGCCGGAGAATGGAGTGCTTGCCTATCTAAAGTAGACAATCTAACAAACGGTGTTATCAACACGGTAATTTTCTTGGAAAAAGACACAAATCCTGCCATCCATGTGCAGCAGTTACCAATAACATCAAAACTAATTCAGGATTTCAAGTTCTTTTCAAAGCATCTGACTATGACTGAGCCTCAATCTAATCAATCTGACTTGAATATGATTCAAGCATAAACTACAATACAATATGAATCCATGAATTCGTCTATTCAATCTATATCAACCTATATTGACTGAACCGAACCATGGATATACTCCGTCTACATGACTCTCCATTTATATCCATTCCATTTACTGATATCGTGGTTTCGGCAAGTCATCCATCTATATAACAAAACAATACAATCAATACAAAAGACATCGCGGGATTTATAAGGGATAGATTGGTTCGGAATGTGTTAGAAGTGGCACGAGACTGTAACCTTAATACACCTAACCTGAATATCCATTGCCGTTGTACCGTGGCTGAACGGTTCTTTGTGCTCCGTATACCTTAGTCTCCAGAATAGTGGGACTCCTTTCGTATACACTGGTATATTCTGTACCAACCTACAAACAACAGCTTTAACAATATAATCAAATATTATAAGTTATAATCTCTTTCTATCTATTATATCTCTACTCATCCTTGGGACTTACCGAGCGATTGTTCGCTGACGACATTTCTTTCTTCTTTCTTTGGAATGTTGTTAGGTGATTCGGACTCATTGGAGATCGAGCCCAGCACTGAAGATTTGGAGCAGTTAGCATTTGACCCAGAGCTGTAGGCACTTGTACATATTTATTTCATTTCAATTATCCCATTGTTTATGCATCGCTTTCTATTCATATATTTTCATTTCAGTTGTACCTGTAAAAGAATATTTAATAAATAAAGTTGTTGTTCATTTACATTCCTGACTCTTGTGTACTTTACTTTATATTGCTTAGATACGCTTAGCGTGTTTATTTCTGAGTAAATACGTAGCGGGCCTCGCCATGTCCCTTCCCCGTATATTGGGAAGTGGGGCATGACATTGTGACCACCCTTGTACCTATTATTTCTATTATATCTAGTGAAAGCTCCATCAATCAGAAACCAGACTATGTATATTTGGTAGACCTAGACACAGACTTGTATATTCTCGAGACTCAGAGCAAGATGGGTGTTTGTCTTTTATTTGAGCTGATGATGTCTTGATCTCCTTTACTTTCATTCTGTGATTGATCTTCGCCGTAGGGCGTCGTGTATATATATGTTCTTTATTGCGTGGTTGTGATTCCGCTAATTGGCGAAGAGCTAGCTCCCACTTAGGGATGCCTATATTATTGCATGTATGTGGTTTTGGATCAAAATATACAAGGGAGGTGTTGCCCAAATTTCAAGGACGAAAATGTTTTTAAAGATAGTATGTAAACTGTTGCATTTGCATATGATATTACTTATACTTTTAAATAAAGGCTTAAATTCATTATGCCGATATTTCAAAACTGCACCTCCATTACTTTACACAAAAATGTTTAGATATTTGAGCTTCGGCTTACTTGAATTACGGCGGGGTCCTGTAGACTTCATGTAATTCTCGTGCCGGTCATGTGGCAATTCCGGGTCGTGACAAAGTTGGTATCAGAGCGTTAGGTTTAACCTTAGTTCGAGTTTAGGCTTGACCTTACGGAACTTAGACTTGACTAAGGGGATTTTGGGGACCCGAGTTTTCATCTCATAGGTTGACCTTGGTTGATATTGTAGGTAACTTGAGTAAAGTGACATACCGTGTGTATGTTCCGCGGCATTCATACGACATGCTGCTCCGCTTAAGTGACCTTAGGATATACATTTCCTGAGATTCAAGATTTTATTCATTTTTATGATCATATTCCTATTGATTCCATTCTTTCCTATGATCATATTTCCATTTCAGACCTATCGAATCCACTCGTTCCTTTGATCTATCTTCATCGATATTTGCTTGAGGTTCCTGTCACCATGGCTATGAGAGCACAGAGAGCTGCTGCTAGAGATGCGGTCAGAGCGAGCTCATCACGGACGAGGACTGACCATGATATTCTTCTGGTGACATAGGAACGTATCGGCTTATTGTTTGTGTTGAGATCTCTCGTTTGAGGCGAGTATTCAGATCTGTACTGGATGATCGGGCTATTGATAGAGGCAGCCAGATTGTAAAGACGGTTGATGTATAGCCTACCCCAGAGATCGCGACGTTGTCTACCGTGCAGACTGATGACCCATCTGTTGCTGAGATTGATGGGATGTCGCCTCCAGAGTTTTTATAAGCTGAAACCACAGGAGCTTACAGGAAGAGATGTGACAGAAGATCGCTGGTTCATCTTGAATAGAGTGACTAAGATGATTCTTCTAATTAGATGCGCCGACGCAGGCTCGGATGAATTGAAGAATTCCAGTTTGAAGGATCTTACTAAGATCTAGAGTAAATCGATCAAGAGAGGACATTATTCGTTGGATGCTCCGATGCGAGATCGGTAAGTTGACCAACTTCAGATAAAACGACCTCATCCAGACGTGTTATGAGTTGATCAAGAAAGGACGAATGAAGAGTATTCCTCCGATGATTGGAACAATTTCCTGAGGACGTGATTGACAAGATATCTTCCACAGAGTGGTGAAGATACCCGAGTTCGTAGTTTCGAATCCTTGTAAGAGACTCCGGATTAACTATAGCCGAGAATGAATTGCGGTACGTAGCCAGCAAGATGTGATTTCAAAGTGAACGATAATGAAGACAAGTGGATAAGAGATTCGTATGAGATCATAATGAATCGTTCTTCCCTGTTGATACCATAGGATTGATACGTATGCAGAGGCGTTGGATACGGCCAAATTCTAAAGGAAAGCCGTGCTGAGAAAGCAGCTATCCGGAAATGAGAAAAAGGATTATGTAAAGAGTGCCAACCTCCGTATTGTTCGGCATAGGTGACATCGGAAGAGACCATAAGCAGGTTCTTTCCAAGATACCATAGCGATAAAGATTTTCACCCAGGATCAGTTGTATCGTGCATAATCAGAGGGCCAGATGCCACCATCAGTAACGTGCTGCTTTACGAGTGGTCATGTTAATTGGCCAAGAGATGATCAGAGGAGTGTCAGAGCAGAACTATTTCCGTCATTATACCTAACCGGGCCGAGGAGCAGAAAGATTATGGGATTGGTAATCCACAGAGAAAACAAGGACCCCGAGACAAAGGACCCCAGACCGTGAGCGGGAGGCAAGTGCATGTTCTTGCTCTGCCGGCTTTGGACGCACCGGCATTTTTTGACATTGAAGGAGGTGCACCTCAATGTCATTTATTTTGATTTACGTTTTAGTGATCCGAGTTTCGCGATTTTATCGCTTGGACTTTGAGTTTTGATGATTTGGTTTCATGGTAATTATTTTCGTGCACCGTAGCTGCACCCACTAGACATTTTCATTTGTGCACGGTTGTTGCACTTGATTTATGTTTGATACATCTATTACATTGGTTTAAGATTTGTGCATATCTATTGCGCTTGATATCGATTTTGAGCATTTGTTGCACATATTTATGATTTTGTGCATTTCGATACCGTCGATTTGACTTCATGCATGTCGTATGCACATGACTTGACTTATGTACTCGGTATAGTTCACATATGCTTGCAGTGCATTGATATGGGTTTTGTGCACTTAGTTGTACACGTTTATGATTTTATACACCTTGATATACTCGATGTCATTTTTATGCGCTTTTGAGACATTGACGAGTTTTCGGGCGCCTAGTGCACCTAATATTGTTTTCGTGCATCTGTTGCACTAGATGTTTTGTGCGGACCTAACGCACTTGATTTAGATTTTCGTGCACACTTGGCGCATGGGATGTGATTTTGTGCACAATGGATGCACTTGATCGAGATTTTTTATTCATGCATGTTAGTTGCACTTGGTTGAGATTTCCATGCACTCTAGGTGCACTTGATGTTGTTGTCATGCACACCCGTTGCACATGACAAATACTTTTGTGCACACCCGTTGCACTTAGTTTTTTCTTTTGTGCGCATTCGCGGTACTTGTATTTGACTTGGATTTCCGTGCGCACCAGACGCACGTGATATTGGATATACCTTTTGAGGTTGATTTATTCATGAGTAGCATATTTTTTATGATAGGTGCTATATTATATAGTAACCGAGTAGGACTTGTCTGAGGACAGTACCTGAGTATTTTTGCATGCATCAGTATTTATCAAGAGGTTTTCAAAAGAAGCTATATTCTCCCTACTTTCCTACGTGCCCAAAAGGGACACGAACTTTTACAAGGAGAACCTTTTGGGATATTTTAAAAAGGCGGGACTATATTTTGAGCAAAACATATATAGACATATATCTATTTCTTTACAAAATGAATGTCCGCCACTTGTACCATGAGTTACGCATCGCACGGCAAATTGGAAAGAATTTTACATGTGTTTTATTCAGCTTTTAGAGGGTTTTACAAGGATGCGTACTATATATGTATTATAATCTTGATTATAGTATATTTGAGAATAGCATTGGATTTCGAGACTTGCATCTCCATTATAACTCCTATGATTGCGTGACGCTTGACGGAGTTTCGATTTTGAGTTTCGCACTCATTTTCATGCGCACACGATGCGCTGTGGTATATTTCGAAGTATTACATGATTTCGGAGCCCCGTTGATTTGACTAATTATTGAAATGTTTTAGTATTTGGGGGTTTAAATTTAAATTCGGGGACCGAATTTATTTAAGGGGGGAAGATTACAAAATTTCAGAAATATAAAATAATATTTTTGGAATTTAAATAATAAAATAATAAATTTCACAAAAACTATTCGAGTATGAATTTGGGGTTTTTGTAGAATGGTATAATTATATACCAATATTTCGAAAATATTTGGATATTAATATGAATTATTAATTATAAAGGCATTTATCAGATTTGGACATTTTGTAAATAATTATGCAATTAATTATATGCAAGTTTATATTAAACTTGAGTAGTGCACTACTAATGATGCATTAAGCCAAATCCACTTTTGTATTAACCATGGCTAGTGCACCATGACATATTGTATTTGTTTCATGCATGGTCATTTGTATTTGTGGACTTTTGGTTTTTAAATGTGAGAGGAAAAGAAAAAGAAAATGGGGGACAATGATGACATGGAGGGGGACAAAAGTGCATAGGCTAGAGAGAGGGGGGGTCAACCCTTAACCATGGCTCCCATTCTTTACTTCTTCACTTCATTTCATTTTCTTATCGTCACCCTTCATCTCATCCTTCATCTTCCTTCTCCTCATCCTCCACCCTCACTACCCCATGGGAATCATCTTAAAAACCTCACCAAAACCCATGGCTTCCTTCATAAAAAATGTGCACAACCCTATCCTACACCCCATAGCAAGCTCAAGTTTGGATTTTGAGCACTTTGAGCCATCTTGGAATTTTCTTCAGTTGCTCCAAGAGATAAACCCTTCACTTTTCTTCTTGTTATCGAGTTTTTTCATCTTCCATTTGTGTTTAGAGTTCGATTAAGCTAGATTAGTGATCTTGGAAATTTCTAGGATGTTTTTAGTGGATGATTTGAATAGTAGAGATGCAATTGAGATTTAGTTAATGACCCTCAACCATTAGTGATGATATTCTGGACAAACTTGAGACTAGAACCCCAAAACACGAACTTTGAATTTTCCCGATGTCGGTTTTTGACAGTTTATGATGATTATATAGAATCCGGTATCACTCGAGAGCTCTGAAAAATAAGCTGCCATCACAGTGACATGTGTAGGCTATTAGGAATTTAACCTTGAAACCCAAGCCCCTACCTCCTCTTTCAAGCCGCCAAAATATTCTCCCTAGCCGCAATTCGCGGCTTGACCTGTGAGTCTTGGGTCGTTGTTTGGTCCATGGCTCCAGTATCTGATATTTAGACCTACCCAATATGAAAAATCTCCTAATTTCACCCAGCTTAGAATCTGGGAGTGTTTTTCTAGGTTGCTGATTTCGGGTTTCCGATTTTTGAAAAATTGGTTTTGGTACTTGAGTTTGGACACGGTCGTTGGACGTTTGTATGTCAACGCTGAGGGTTATTTGGTTGTTCTTGCATGCGTGGGCTATAGGTTCTAACCTATGAACACTTCGCGTGCCATATCGGTTTTCGGATTTGGTTTTGATATCATTACGATGTGTATTGATTTGTAGGTACCTTCGGGTGGCCTTCCGAGATGACGAAGGAGTTCAAGATGTTCATCGACTTCGGCTAAATCAAGGATATTACAGGTGAGTAGATCTATATTTACGGGGGAAGTCGGGTGGATGGCGTATAGCACCCCCGCAACCATAGTAATGGAAGAACAGATATGTAGAATATAATTAGAGAAACCAAAGCTTAGGTACCTACGGATATAATCATAATGATAAGTACTAGATGACTTGAATTAAGATGTTGATATGATGAAATGAGAATATGATGAAATAAGATGACATGGATTGATGTGTTGATATACGGATGCTAGGCGATATATATATACACATATACTTATGCCGATATATATATATATATATATATATATATATATATATGAGAATAAGAGATGATATGATGTACGAGACCATAGATCCGTACCCTTGACTTATGATACGTACGATGAGTTATACCGTACGCAATATTATGTATAGGACGATAAATCCTTATTCTGATTTGATGACACCGTATGATGGATTATACCGTACGCGTTAAGATTTACCGGATAATTGATCCGCAATCTCGACTCGAGGATGATGTACGATGATTGTACCATATCTGATACTATGAGGCTGGATCGCCGACTTAAGGATTTCACTTGAACCATACTTGTTTCCAAAACCGACGAATCGTATGCACTTTTAAACAATGACCTCAGTTGACGCTACGGATTTTCAATTGGTTTCTTTTTGTCAAAAACACCATGGCCCCATTTTCAAAACTACGATTCGTTTTATTAAAACTATAGCCGTATAGTTCAAGTGTAGTTATGTACCTTATACCGTTCATGCTTATATTGTATTATTCCTCGTGACATACGTACTATGATCCCATCACTTACCTTTATATGGCAGCGTCTGCTAGTACACCTGCACTATTACAGATGATGCGCATGTTACACATACACAGATTTTTCGACTCACACATCATCATTGGTAATTGCCATGCCACTTGCATAGTAGAACTGCTATATCACCGTATTGCTCTTGCACTATTAAATTATGATTCACCGTTTAGTAATTATTACACGACATGCTTACATGATAGCACTTGAGATAGTTACAGTACTGTTCGGTGCATTGCATTTACTAAACCTTTATGGTTACATGCATTGAGATGCTGTTTTCATGAGGTCTCTGGATTTGAGAACCGCTGGTATATTTTAACAAGTCTTATAATAGTTTTAAAAACGCGGTTTCTCGTGATGTGATTTGTGGCGTCCACCATGAGTTTTCTCGGTTCTAATCCATATGTAGACCCGATTCGAGGAGTGAGGAGAAACCGTCTGCGGGTACATGGTGGACCGGGTACGGTACCCCGGGGTAAGAAGATCGTATAGATAGACGATGAGTCCAGCAGGGGATGCACTATCTACCGGTGATAGTTTGGGCTCGGCGGTTATCCGGAGGATACCGACCGGAGTCGTGAGATCATATGGATATGAGGGCCAATCAGAGGATGCGGCACCTGAGATATGAGGATTTACATATCGATGCTAGACACGGTTTTTATGATATTTTCGGGTGTCGATTTTGGACACTCAGGTTTCATGATGATTGATGTGTCATTGATGGATACACGTTGGATGACACACATGCATACATGCATATATTGTAGATGACTGGATATTACATACTGATTACTGGCACAACATTGTTGTTGATACATATGCATATACGATCACCCTAGATACCATAATATTACTTTCATGTTACAATATGGCCTAGGGATCGTTGTTCATTTGATTTCTACCTGCTGATATTTTCTACTCACGAGTTGGCAACTCACCCCGTTGTGCCACAGTTTTCTTGTAGGTTCAACTGCTCAGAACAGTAACGGCTTGCTGGCACACAGCCTTCTTCAGGGTATTTTGCTTTGGTAGGTGGGATACACATTTGGATCGTGACTACCATTGTACTTATTATTTCTATTGTATCTAGTTAAAGCTCCATCAATCAGAAACCAGACTATGTATATTTGGTAGACCAAAACACAGACTTGTATATTCTCGAGACTTAGAGCGAGATGGGTGTTTGTCTTTTATTTGAGCTGATGATGTCTTGGTCTGGTTTACTTTCATTCTGTGATTGATCTTCACCGCAGGGCATCGTATAAATATGTGCTTTATTGCGTGATTGTGATTCCGCCAATTAGCGAAGAGCTAGCTCCCGCTTGGGGATGCCTATATTATTACATGTATGTGGTTTTGGATCAAAATATACAAGCGAGGTGCTGCCCAAATTTCAAGGACGATAATGTTTTCAAAGATAATATGTAAACTGTTGCATTTTCATATGATATTACTTATACTTTTAAAGGAAAGCTTAAATTCATTATGCCGATGTTTCAAAACTGCACATCCAATACTTTCCGCAAAAAGGTTTAGATTTCTGGGCTTTAGCTTTGATTTGTGTGATTTTACGATCAAAAATATAATTACTGCAATCAAGAAACGGCGTCGCTTCGCAGCTAGCCGGTGAGTGCGGGTCGATCCACAGAGACGGGTAAATTCCTTTAGTGTGTCTTAACGAGTTGATTCTATTTGTCGTTTTGGTTTTATAAAAATCTAGATCTAAAAATTAATTAATCTAATTTAAATTCTTGCTAGGGTTAGGCTTAGAGGAAGTTTTGGAGATTGATGTTTCCTCACCGCTTTCAATGCCGTATTTTAGATCCATTAGGTGTTATAGTAATTATCGATAAAGTGGATACGACTCTTTTGGGAAGATGTTTTCTTCCTCTAGATTCGTATCCTTCCTTTATCGTTAATTACCCTAACCCCCATGGAAAACGCGCGCAACCGGCCCTTTATACTGCGGTTCACCGTTACCTCGAGGGGTAGGGTGCCGCAGGGAGCGGTTGTGCGCGCATGCATGGAGTTCTTAATGGGTTAGTTTAATATGGCATTGAAAGGGGTGAGAGATCTCATCTCTCAACCCTTTCCCTAAGGCTAACCCTAACATGCGAGGAGACTACTCGCTCATTAGGGGATGAAATAACATTAAAAGAATAAAAGATAAAACACTTACTAATGGTGATGGCTCCCTCCAAGCGATAAAGAACAGATCTGAATGTCACTTCCAGAATTTCTGAATTTTATTTATTGAAAAGAGGCATAGGGTTTTACAGATCTAAAATTACAATTTATAGGAAAATAGGAAACCTAGGGCTACAGACTCTCGCACATGCAAAATTACAGATTTGCCCACGTAAAATCCTAACATCTGCACCGACGCGCCGACGCATCAAATTTCCACCGACAAGCTCTCTGTAAGGCCGCGGATCCGTGGCATTTGATGGCTTGGGCCGCGGATCCGCGGCCCTTTGGTGGTCTTGGGCTGCCAAAAGTTTGGGCTTGGTTCAGTGGCTCTGTGGGCTTCTGTTTCTTCACTTATTTTCTCTTTTGAGCTTCTGGTTTTCCTCCAGATGTTTCAGTGAAGATTTGTATTGGTCTTTTAACCGTTTCACCTTGACTTGCTTGTCTTGCACCTATATGAACTGGGCTTGACTGAGATCCGTCTAATTGTTGGTCAAAAGTCCCTTTTTCTGTTGTTTTGTGTCTTTTTCACTGTATTTGCTCCAGAAACCTGTAACCTGTAATATGCAACAAACGTGCGTCAAGAGTACCTGTTTATTTATAAAAAGGATAAGAATAGGGGAATGATAAATGCAATATTATGGTCTGAACAAATACCCCCAAACTTACCATTTGCTCGTCCTCGAGCAAACTTATTATTTATTCACTAAAATCCTAACCGCACTTTCGCAGGGAAACGCGATTGCACTGAGCACGTGCAACAAGCCGTTAAACCTCTAGGTGTCCCTAGTAGGAGGAGTGTTGTCTCCTGAGGGTTTTCAGCGGATTACACCCACAAAATCCTATCAACTTGGCCCATTGACTTTTGTTCTCCAATTAGGTCTTCTAACAAGGAATTCTATTATCTTTGACTCGTAAATTGTCCACCCATATTCTTCACGCTTCCTCATTATTTAACTTAAGATTATATATGTTATGTAGACTTACTTAGCTTTCGGCATTTCTTAAGTTTTCCTTCTAGGGTTACATCTCCACTCAGGAATTTCTATCAACTCTATGAAAGATACAAATTTTATCTTTCATTCCTCTCTCTTATCTAAATTCCAATCACGTACCCCTACGTGTGTGTATAGATCACCCCTACACTTGGAAATTCAATTCAAGCAATCATACCCTTGTCCATTGTCCAAAGTACTAATTAGTTGGTGAATGAAATTTTGCTTACACATCCTTCATGCGACCGTTAATACTTCTTGAGGTACCAACGACCGATTACAAAATGCGTTTGCACTTTAAAGCGTACTTCCTAGTCTTTGCAACACCCAAGGCTTTTAGCAGTGGCTCCCAAACCAGTTGGTCTAAGGCACTAGGTGATGAAGCACCCTCGCTAAATATTTTTCTATTTTTTTTGCAGCCTTAAATAATCACAAAAACCAGTGTCCATTTTTTTCTTTATTCACACTTTTTCATACTAAGGACTTTAGACAAGAGCATTTCAAGGTCTCTTCTACTATTCCAAGTTTCAAGGTGCGTGATTGTGCAAATTGTAGGGTATACGTTTTCAGAATCTAGACTTAAGCTAGGAACTATCTTTCAAACTTATACTCTAATAAGAACATCAATACTCTTCCCTCATTTTGACTTAGCCCAAGAAGTGAACCCAAAATTTGCCTATTTCTAAGTAAACTACAAGGCATATACTTTCTACCGTTAAACTTTAAGGAATGTTATTTTTAGGGTTTTTAATTCACTAAGTCTAAGATCTAGTTGTTCCTAACCAGTTAACCTATCTGTCAAACTAAAGTCAATTAGCCAAAATTGAATACATTTATTTTTATAATTTTTCAAATTTTTCAAATTTTTATGGGTTTTAAAATAAGTATGCAAATGCAAAAATATGTACAAATGAATGCGAAGGAAGAAGACGTACCGAGCATACCCCCAAACTTGAACTTGACAGTGTCCTCACTGTCATGCTAAACCAAGAGGGTCAAAATACCGGCACTTCCCTGTTTATTTATTTATAATTTTTTTTTTTTTGAAATTTTTTTTTATTTTTTATAGAAAAAGAAAACAAAAGGATATATACATATATACAAAGGTTCCCCCCAAACTTAAGCTTGGCCTTACACAAGCCAAAGGTTAGCACCAACCATTCAAAGATCTTATCGTGGTAATGGTATAGTTGGTGCAAGAATAGGGTGTGGAGGAAAGAAATGAGAAACACGCGAGACCGTGTGGGAAGAGGGGTAGAATACGGTCTCGGTGGAGGAGAAGAATGGCGGAAAGGAGAAAGAAGTGGAGTACGATCTTGAGGGTGTAAATCGAGTGAATAAATTAGCGCAATATGTGATGAACGATGTGTTAAAAGCGATTGCGCTAACCTACCAACCCGTCGGGAAATGGGGTCAAATCCCTCAAGATTCGTAAGAAAACATGGGTACGCCGAACTTGGTATAGGAGATGAAAGCGTAACGGTCATTTGTTCGGTCGGAACAATAGGAAGGAGGGAGGGTGATATAACAGTCAAAAGTTCAGGAGGCTGAATTGGAAAATCTGACACATCAAATAAAAATGGTTCAACCTCGATATTATCCTCAAGACTCTCCTCAGTACTATCCTCAATATTTAATTCATCCATACCATTATCATCAAAATCTAGACGCATATGAGATTCGGGGGAAACATTTAATAACTCAGGATGATGATTTGAACATAAAATTTCTATTAAATCCGAAATATTCCCGGCGTCTATATCCTCAATCAAGTGAAAATCAATTTCTTTAGACACTTCATCCACAGCATGGATATTTATCAATGTAGGTTCTAGAGTGGAGGTGTAAAGATCGAAAGGATTAGGTGCGGTTTCACTCGAAAGGGGTTCCTCACAATTTGGCAAATCAAACACTACAAAATCGCACAACTCATTTTTATTTTCAACTGGTGAATCATTTGGAACAATCGATGGAAAACCGGAGTTGTGGGCTTCAATTGGGTAAGGGTAGGTTTGATTTGAAAATACTCTCTCATTCTCACTCTGTCCAACTGCCGCCTTATACATTGAAAAATTCGGAGCTAGCGGGACACTAGCTACCGGTTCACTAGGCTGCATAAGGGCGGCCATGGATGCTTCCACATTCCTCATTATTTTATTTGTTACAGCAATATATGCTTCCAACGACTCTTCCAAACTAGACTTAGGTGGTGAGGGGGTTTAAGTAAAAGATTCAAAATTAGTTGGGTATGTGAAACTCCCTAATGGCTGTGTCGAAACAGCGTCTAGTGAAGGTGGGAAGGTCGGGTATGACTGGTAGGAAGTGGGTGGTAAGACAGGAGTAGGGTCAACATATGGATAAGAAGGTGAATAATCGTGCGGATCCCTAAAACTAGATGAGTGGAGAGGGGTGAAAGATCGATTTCGAGATTGAGCAATATGCTCAGCAATGGACATCGGCCTAGGAGTGACAGAAAGACTTGAAGAAGTGGTATCAACATATGTAGGTTGTAAAGGTTGACTCGGTTGACACAAAGTGGGTTGAAAAGTCAAACTATTTCTCCTAGACGCCTCTATTTGATCTTTCAACGAAATTTTTGGCAAGGAAGGATCGTTTTTAAATTGACCGAAACAATTGACGAACGACGCAAAGTTAGGTTCGGGATACCAAGATTCGGCAAGAGATTTATGATGTGGGGTACCCATGATAGAAGAATGCAAGGATTTCTAAGCGACAAAATTTTTGCAAGTTTTTAAAAGATTTTTCTTTAATTTTTTATTGGAGAGTTTTGCAATAAGGCTTTAGAAAATGGGACTCGTGACACAAATGTATCAACCACACATGCACAATCAGGCCTAGATCTAGGGTTGCCTAGGTCTACTAGACAGCTCCTAACTAGGGCTAGAAATAGACCTCAAACCGTCTCTTCGCGGACAAATACGGCCAGGTAAGTGGGAAGGAACCACCACTACAGTGAGCCTAATTAATAACCACTAGCCTAGACACCGCAATGTCGGTTAGGATAAACGGCCGATGCCTACCCTAGTCCTTTTCCTATTGAGCTCGCTGTCCTTAGGTCTGAGTCTAATCTTTTTTAATTAAAGGTGGTCGATGCAAAATGCTTTAGGTGTTTTCTGGGGTCCTGGGAAGGGTGATGAAATCCCCACCCAATCTGAGTTTGGTCAATTAGCCCCTTAGAATCCGGTTAAATTATGCAAAACAAATAAAATTTCATTTGCAATCAGAATTTTTTTAGCGCGGCGCAAAGAAACCTGCAGAAAATCTGTTATCGAGAAGGGGGAGAAAGACTCTTTACGCAAAGAAATCCTGCAGAAAGTTTGTACAGAGAAATATATGGGAAGTTGCAGAGGGGAGAGAGAAAAATCAAACCAGAAAAATTTGGTGCGCTGACGTGGCACAGAGAGCGCGGATCCGCGGCAGATGGCCTAGTTGTGCGGCGGAAACGCGGCGCCTTGGTGGTTTCAGCCTCTGGAAAATTTTCTGCTGTTCTGTGCTTGTAATTCCTCTCTGTTCTTATGTACCAAATTTTGATTTGCCCTCTGTAAAATTCCAGATCCTTGATTCTTCGCTGTTCCTGCAAGATCCAAAAGATACACCCTTCAAATAGATCAAATTTGATTATTTTTTTATTTTTTTATATTTTCAGATTTTTATAATTTTTAAATTTATATCAACCCGAAAATTCACAAAAAGAAAGATTACGCCGTCCCCGGCAACGGCGCCATTTGATTTGTAGAGATTTAGCGATCAAAAATATAATTACCGCAATCAAGAAACGGCGTCGCTTCGCAGCTAGCCGGTGAGTGCGGGTCGATCCACAGAGACGGGTAAATTCCTTTAGTGTGTCTTAACGAGTTGATTCTATTTGTCGTTTTGGTTTTATAAAAATCTAGATCTAAAACTTAATTAATCTAATTTAAATTCTTGCTAGGGTTAGGCTTAGAGGAAGTTTTGGAGATTGATGTTTCCTCACCGCTTTCAATGCCGTATTTTAGATCCATTAGGTGTTATAGTAATTATCGATAAAGTGGATACGACTCTTTTGGGAAGATGTTTTCTTCCTCTAGATTCGTATCCTTCCTTTATCGTTAATTACCCTAACCCCCATGGAAAACGCGCGCAACCGGCCCTTTATACTGCGGTTCACCGTTACCTCGAGGGGTAGGGTGCCGCAGGGAGCGGTTGTGCGCGCATGCATGGAGTTCTTAATGGGTTAGTTTAATATGGCATTGAAAGGGGTGAGAGATCTCATCTCTCAACCCTTTCCCTAAGGCTAACCCTAACATGCGAGGAGACTACTCGCTCATTAGGGGATGAAATAACATTAAAAGAATAAAAGAAAAAACACTTACTAATGGTGATGGCTCCCTCCAAGCGATAAAGAACAGATCTGAATGTCACTTCCAGAATTTCTGAATTTTATTTATTGAAAAGAGGCATAGGGTTTTACAGATCTAAAATTACAATTTATAGGAAAATAGGAAATCTAGGGCTACAGACTCTCGCACATGCAAAATTACAGATTTGCCCACGTAAAATCCTAACATCTGCACCGACGCGCCGACGCATCAAATTTCCACCGACAAGCTCTCTGTAAGGCCGCGGATCCGCGGCATTTGATGGCTTGGGCCGCGGATCCACGGCCCTTTGGTGGTCTTGGGCTGCCAAAAGTTTGGGCTTGGTTCAGTGGCTCTGTGGGCTTCTGTTTCTTCACTTATTTTCTCTTTTGAGCTTCTGGTTTTCCTCCAGATGTTTCAGTGAAGATTTGTATTGGTCTTTTAACCGTTTCACCTTGACTTGCTTGTCTTGCACCTATATGAACTGGGCTTGACTGAGATCCGTCTAATTGTTGGTCAAAAGTCCCTTTTTCTGTTGTTTTGTGTCTTTTTCACTGTATTTGCTCCAGAAACCTGTAACCTGTAATATGCAACAAACGTGCGTCAAGAGTACCTGTTTATTTATAAAAAGGATAAGAATAGGGGAATGATAAATGCAATATTATGGTCTGAACAAGCTTACTTGAATTATGGCTGGGTCCTGTAGACTACACGTAATTCTCGTGCCGGTCACGTGCCAATTCCGGGTCGTGACAGAGGGTTCTAGGAGAGGGCATCTCTATTATTGCCTTGATCTTTGAGAGATCAATTTCGATACCTCGGTGGCGGATGATAAAGCCTATGAATTTTGCGTGAGGAGACTCCAAACACACACTTTAGAGGGTTCATCTTCAGATTATACTTCCGAAAACGTTCAAACATGATCTTCAGATGTTCCCAGCATTCCTCATGAAATTTGCTTTTAAGTACAAGGTCGTCGATATAGCATTCGACGATCTTATGTATGAGGTCGTCGAATATCTTCGTCATGGCCCTTCGATACGTAACACCAGTGTTCTTCAAACTGAAGAGCATTACCTTATAACAGAATATGCCCAACGGGGTCCGGAAGGCGATATGCTTCTGATCTTCAGGATCCATCTTTATTTGGTTGTATCCTGAAGATCCATCCCTGAAAGAGACTTCGTGTGTAGATGTGTTATCTAACTGGCACTGGGAAGTCGTCTTTCGAGCATGCTTTATTGAGGTCACAAAAGTCCACGCAAATGCAAACTGTCCTATTTTTCTTCATCACTGTGTAACGCCCCACGCCCCAGTACAGATGGTATTGTCCGCTCTGGCCGAAACCGCATGGTTTATCCCTTTATAGCGAACTGGACCCGACCAGGGGCCACTTCCTAAGAGGTCACCCATCCCAAGACTTCCCTGTCCTGAGCACGCTTAACTATAGAGTTCTAAAGTTCCTATAGTTCCGGTTTACTTAAAAGGCGCCTCTGTAATTGAGGGATTTATAATGCAGTTCTTTCCTCTTTCGGAATGTGTTCCGAAAATTCCCCATTGTTCTATAGTGGGTCCCAGGGACTCAAGAGGTGGCCCCTACGGATTCAAGAGTTGGACCCCGCCCCCTTGGCATGAAAATTGGCGTGGCACTTTGTTTCCTGTGGCACTTTGTTACGTGAGCAAGAACAGGGTCCCGACATTCTCCCCACCTTTGAACAATGATTTGTTCTCGAACCACAGACCTACTACCGAGGGACCTGCATGGGCCACCATAAATGTAATGCCCCATGCCCCGATACAGATGGTATTGTCCGCTCTAGCCGAAACCGCACGGTTTTTCCTTTATAGCGAACCGGGCCCGACTAGGGACTACTTCCCAGGAGGTCACCCATCCCAAGACTTCTCTGGCCCGAGCACGCTTAACTACGGAGTTCTCAAGATCCTGTAGTTCCGGTTCACTTAAAAGGCACCTCTGTAATTGAGGGTGGTATCATTACATTTATAATGCAGTTCGGTCCTCTTTCGGAATGTGTTTCGAAGATTCCCCATTGTTCTACAGTGGGTCTCAGGGACTCAAGAAGTGGCCCCGACGGATGCTAGAGGTGGCTCCGATGGATTCAAGAGGTGGCCCCCGCCCCCTTGGCATGACAATTGGCGTGGCACTTTGTTCCATGAGCAAGAACCTGGTCCCGACACACCGGAACGATGTTAGCGATCCAGTCGGGATATTGAACTTCTTGGATGAAACCGGAGTCGATTAATTTCTTGACTTCGGTATTGATACTCATCTCAAATTCGAGACGCATCTTTCTTGGCGCCTGTTTGACTGGTTTTATGTCTGGCGATATGGCGAGTTTGTATACCGCTATCTCAGGATTGAACCCGGCATTTTGGAGTAGTTCCAAACGAAGCAGTATTTGTTTTGCATATGCACTTCTTTTAATGTGGCTACCTGTTTTCCGGACAGCTGCTCACTGAAAAACGTCGGCCTCATATCATCCTCCATTCCTAATTCAATTTTACTTAGGTTGTCCACCGTGGTATGTATTTCATCTTCCAGCTCTTTTAGTGCCGGTGGAAATTCTGAGATCTCCTCGTCATCGTCTTAGTTTGTGAAGCATCCGAAAAGGTCAATCATATTCTTGTCCCCTCCCTTTCTTGAGAGCATTATCATATAACAGGTACAAGTCCGCTTCCATTTTTGTGGTCGAGATGGTCCCAACTTGATGGTATAGGTCTTCTTTGGCTCGTGCTTTTGCGGTGGATCTATCCTCCAATTATCAGATAACATAAACCTGCCTTGTTAATATTGGTCCTCCACCGAGTTCTTGAACGTGAAACAGTTTTCAAGGGGGTGACCTATTGCTCGGTGATAGGAGCAATAATCCGGATGATGGACTTCATTTATCTGTTCGGGGTGCCGAGACTCCGGAAGCGTCATCATTCGGTGCTTTATGATAAGGCTGAAGATCTTTTCTGTCTTGTCTCGAGGGAACGAGTATTTCCAAAGGTCAAATAGTTTTCAATGTGACCATTCCGGAATACACGACCAAGTAATAAATCCCATCTTCTTTATGAGGGATGGGCTAAGAGCGAACTTTCCTCGCTTGGAAGGCATCCTGGACTTGCTTTGTTGTCCTTGAACTCTGCTCACGATCGCTACCTTACTCTCGTCTCCACTTCGGGATTTTCCTTTTTCACGAGAGCACACAGTGAGCCGTAGATGGAGAGTATCATGATCCACCTCTTCCAATGATTATTGACTGAGATGCTGCATCTTGGCCTTTTCATATATGGTCATTTCACGACTATTGTTGTCTCGGCTGGTTTGACAATCTTCGTTTATTATCTTGTCAATCTGCTCTTCGAGCGACGGACTTAAGTTTTCTTCGAGCAAGACTTTTCTCTTGTTCGGCAACATGGCTACTTGGAGAAACATTTTCTTTTCCATTAGAGCTATTTATGGCATGGCAACTGTTCAGTCGAAAATATTGTACATTTGATATAACATTTTCCTTACTTTTCTTTTTATTTAAAGGTGTTTATTATAAATATGAAACATATGAGCGTTTATCTTTAAAATATCTATTATCATATGTTTATATATTATAATTAACATTATGAAGGAAAATATATGCATATAATATTTATATAACATTTTGATGATTTAAATGTGCATATCATATCAAATATCCTTAATCAATATGCTTAAAATATAATATCATATAAAATGGTTAGGATAATATCTCAAAAATACCAAATATTACTTATATTATTCATTAAGATATTGTGCAAGGTTTAGCTCTAGTCAGGAGATCGAGATATCGAGATGTCGGTAATCAAAAATCTGCCGATAAAGTTAACTAAAATCGAAGAATCAACACTGGAAGAGACTCAGAAAAGATATGAACATTCCAGATATCGAATAAATCTCCATGTGTCACTATGAAGAGGCCCCATAATTTTGAAGCCATGATCTCACCAAACAACCGCGGTTGCGCGGCCAAAAGCCCAAAAATGCGGCGAATCCGCGGTGGATTTAGGGAATCAGGGTTTGAGATTTTTAGGTGTGATTTGCAACAACAAACCCTAATTCTTGGGATCTAGAGTTTCTGGTTTTGGGAATATTTAAAGGAATAAGGGCTAAAGTTAGAAATCATCATCTTTTACACGAAGCAAATCACCGTCAAAGAACAAGTGATCCAAGACAGGTTTGCGATTCGACGTGATAAAGTGACGTGAGATTCGACGGAGCATCTATTTCCTACAATACAGAGATCGAGAGCAACTTTTTCTTCCTCTTGTAATCTAAATTTGAAGGCTTTGTACTTGTGAAGTTGATTAATAAAGGTAGAACTTTAGTTTAATTATTTCGCATTTTATTTTCTGTATTTACATCATGATCTCTATCTGTTCTTCTTCTATCTCCATCATGAGCGAGTAATTATCCGCTTGATAGGGTTCGTAGGATTATGGTAGAACAATGGATGAGAAAATAATTTAACTTCTTTTAAGTCTTATGAAGTTTATAAACTTTAGCAGAAGAATCGTTAACATCCTAATCGGACGCGCTACCGATTTATTGCTAGTCTAGACCGCGATTTGAGATCAGATTAACAATTGTTTTATTAAGGGCTAGACATGAATAGAGATCAATGAAAGGAAAAGGATCAATAGTGTGGAGACCCTGGTTTCTTCCAAGAACCCTAATTCTCATTCATCACTATCAATATAGTTTTAAATCTATCAATAGATAAAAGGAGTCATATTTATTAGTCATCCATGACTACTAAATCCGAACGAACCCTACAAGCTTTCTACTTATAAATACTACATCCGTATTTAAAGTAGATCTGTATTCTACATCCGTGTTTAACATAGATATAGAAACTATTCTCCGCTATTCTTTATTCTTCTATTCTTCTTATTTTCAAGCAACACGTCTAAAGTAATATTAAAAGATTCCACGGATCCCTGAGGACGACCCGTACTCATCTCGGCTAGCTACACGCGACACCGTTATTGATTGCGGTTACTACGAACACTTTCACATAGACATCAATCAAATAGCATCGTTGCCGGGGATACGTGCGTAATTTTTTTCCTACTATTCGTGTTGAATTCTTATTCGATCCCTATCATAAAAATAAAACAAAACCGCAACTTGCATATTTAACGATTAGTGTGCGATTTTGGCGAGGGAATCTAAAGACCTAAAGCAAGGAAATCAAGATTCAGAAACTTTCAAAGAGGTTCAGAGGAGCTAGGCAGACACTAAAGAAAAATTTTTACAAAGAACCCTCCCTCTTGCGGCGGAACCGCAGCATAAGGTTGCATTTTGCGGCGGTTGGGCGGTGGAGTTGGGGATTTGTGTATCCAAATTTCTCTGGTAACTTTCTCTATACTTTCTCTCTCCTCTAGAAAATCCAATAATATATTTTTCTGCGGGATTCTTTGCAAAATATCGCCGCTCAAAAAAAATCTTTTTGCGTGTTTTGTTTTGAAGGTTGTTTTTGCATATTTTAATACGGGCTTTAAGGGAAAGACCAAAATTCAGATTAAGTGGTGATTTCATCAACCTTCCTAGACCTACAAATCACAAAATAAGCATCTGCATAACCCTATATTAATTAAAAAATATCTAGACTAAGACTCTAAGAACCGTCACGCTCAAATAGGACAAAGGAAGGTCATGGATAATCTATCGCTTATCCGCATTTCTTTTGTGGTGTGTAGGCAAGCGTGACTAAGGTAAGTGGTTACTTAATTAGGCCCTCGATTTTTGGTGATTCGTATAGCAGATACCTCCCACTTACCTGGCATTTACCTGGCCATAGGATCAATAAAGAGGTGGTAGAGGATTGATCCTGCGACTTGTCCTTTGGAAGTCTAGGAGCGGTCTAGTGCTTGACCTAGGTGACCTTAGTTTTAGGGTTTGCTTGTGCATTTTTGTAATTTGTCGAGTCAACCCTCAAGTCCAACTTTCAAAGCAAAACAATCCAACTAGAGATTAAATTTTTTCACCCTCCTTCCTCTTTTCACCTTCTTATAATGGGTAACCCAAACAGACAAACTCTTGACGAGCTTTGCTATCCAGAACCAGATATTTCTTGTTTTCATAATCGCTTCGGTATACCATCCGACTCTACCATATCTTTAAGAGATCGGATATAGCAAGCGGAAAGAAATAGTTGGACACCTCACTTCAGGTCCTATCAACCGCATCAAAATTCTACATCTTCTTCTGTTGATACTCCATCTGTAGCGTGTGAGAGAACTCCTAAACGCATGTCCATCGCTGAGTATATAGCGAGGTCTAACTGCCAAAGTTTCAATCCGGTCAAACCGTTAGGACAACAAACACCACCACTTTCTAAAAAAGATTTTGCTACTCGTTTTGCGGCGTATATGACATATGTTGCCAGTCGCCAACCAACCAATATCATTATTCATCTTATCACAATGTTGATCCTACGCCTATCCAATTTTCACAACCATTCAATTTCTATCAATCCTATCCGACTTTTACACCTTCTCTAGACATTTCTTCTAATCGATCATTTGGGAGTTTTACCTATCCACAAGAATTTCAATCTTATGCTGAAACCCCTTACCGACCCATGTTTAGTCTTGAATGGACCATGGAAGAACATCGGGTAGCATCGCGCCGCGCCATAGAGGAATTGAATGCGTCCATGGCCGCCCTCATACAACAAAACGAACAAGCAACTGGTTTCGAACCAGCTTAAAAAAATTTAATGTATGATACGGCAATAGGACAAATTGAGAATTTGGGTAGTGAGAGAGAGCGGTACACCCTTCCAAATCAAACCTTCCCATCCCAAATTGAAATCCACAACTCCAGTTCCACAGATCTATTGAGTACACCAAATTATTCACCGATTGAAGATAGAATGTCTGATGAGTTGTGCGACTTTGTAGTGTTTGATTTACCCGATTGTGACGGGTCCATTTCAAGTGAAGCTACACCCAATCTTTGTGATCTCTACACCTCCACTCTAGAACCTAAATTAATTGAAAACCATGCTTTTGATGAGGTGTTTGAGAATTTTAGCCTTCACTTGATTGAGGAGATTGGAGTTAGGGATATATTGGATGATGAACCCGAAATTTTGGATGAGTTTGTCCCACCAACTCATCAGGTCATTTCATTTCCCTGTGGACATCATCTCGAACCTTTAACTATTCTTCCCGAACCCCATATGCGCCTTGAAATTAATGATAAATGTATGACCGAAAAGCAGAACGAAATTCAGCATTCATTTACCATATCTGGTTCAGCAATACTCGACACACCAATTTGTTTACCCATTTCATCTCAGACTTTCTATGGTTCTTCTTCTATTCTTCCTTTAATTTTAGCGAGTGTTAATGAATCACAATCCGATATTTCGAGTTCGATAATTTTAGAAAGACAACTTGATTTAGACTCTTTTGAGAATGAGGTAGATGAGCTTTTCGAGTCTCCTACCTCCATAATTTTTGACAAATCAAGTGTGTTGAATTCTGGCGCAACACTTATTGACATTGAAACGTTCAATCGAATCATCGATGAAAGTTTCGAAGATATTTTCGCCGACGAACTCACATTCCTAAACGACACGGATTTTGTGATTAATCAACCTCCATCTGAAGAAGTTGAACCACCACCATTTCTTCTTATCCCATACGAGAATGTGACTATTCTTTCCATTCCTAATCATTCACATTCTCGTTTTCATTCACTATTATTGTTTCGTCTCAATCAACCGAGATGTAAACCATACCGCCTCCTATCTCCCCACTTCTTCAAATCTTTGATCTTCCACCAACCAGTGTGTTATATCGATAAAATATTTGAATGGTTGGAGTTGACTTTTGGTCTTTGTAAAACTTTGTATAGACTAATAACTTTAACTCCCCCTCATAATTTTAAATGCTTAATACTATTTTACTCAAGTTTGGGGGGAGAAAAATATTTTGGCTTGTGCATAAAAAGAAAATTTTTATAAAATTGTGAGCCAAAAATAAGTTTGGAAGAGGATTTCACTGTCAATAATTCATGTCCTCGTTACTAACTTTTCCTCCCAACTCTACAGGGTTTTTTTTAGCCTAACAGATGACATCAGTGAGGACACTGCTGCAAACAGGTTTGGGGGAGGTTTGTGCTTATTCACGCATTATTTTACATTATACTATATATAAGCACAAAAAGTTTTGATAATGAAATTTTGTAAGTGAAAAATTACATATGAAAGATAGGAATAGTTTAAGAAAAGCATGAAAATTAGATATTTTCTTAAACGAAACTAGTAATAAGTAGTTATGAGTCGTTGTCCCAAGGGTTAGTAAGATGAAGGAAATTACTAATCTAAGGATAAAAATAAGTCTGAAAAATAGTCCCTATTCTTGAGGCCAAACTTTTGAACGTTGATACCCTGCTATACGCACTTGCATACATCTTGAAACTTGGGATAGTAGAGGATACCTTGAAATGCTCTTGCCTAAAACCCTTGGTATGAAGAAAAATAAAAATATATAAGTGGTGAAGAAAAAATGAACACTGGTTTTGTAATTGCTTAAGGCAGCATAAAAAATATATAGCGAGGGTGCTTTATCACCTAGTGGCTTAGACCACTGCTAAGCCTTAGGTGTTGCAAGACGAGGAATTGTGCCTAAATACGCAAGCACATTTTGTAATCGGTCGTTTAGTACCTCAAGAAGTATTAACGATCGCATGAAGGATGTGTTAGCAATTTCATCAAAAATATTCACCAACTAAAAAGTACTTTGGAAGATGGAAAAGAGTATGATAGCTTGAATTGAATTCTCTAAGTGTAGGGGTGTCTTTTACACACACGTAGGGGTATATGATCAATGTTTGGAAGAAAGATAGGGAGGAAGAATAAAGACGATGTTTTATTGAGGGATGATGTGATTTCTAACATTTTTTCATGACCATTAAGATAGGGCTCATGGCAACTGAAAAGCTGGTATAGTTGAAAACTCTTATTTTCATGTTCTTTTTTTATAGTTCTTATCTTTGTACGTAACTTTCATCTTCTTTCTTTTATTATAGGATTTTATGGGTGTAATCCGCTGAAAACCCTCAGGAGACAACACTCCTCCTACTAGGGACACCTAGAGGTTTAAAGGCTTGTTGCACGTGCTCAGTGTAATCGTGTTGCCTAAGAAAGTGTGCTACTTAGGTTTTTCTTTTTTCTTTTTCTCCCTCTTTTGTATAAATAGTGCGCTCGTGCCTCTTGGACTGAACATACCCCAGCCCAGGAGTTCCCATTTTCCCGTTGGGTTTCTTCCGTTGAGTTCCGGAGATATCCCAAATCTTTTTGTAGAATTAGGCTTGCCGAACCGTTTGTTCGAGAGGCATGCCTTGGCGCTTTAACAGCTCTTTTAATCCTTCCGCATAATATATCGGCATACAAATGGGCTGGAACTTGTCAAGAGTGAGATCAGCACATGCCATACTTCTTTTTCCACCTTAGTCTCCATAGATTGGTAGAAGAGAATCGCCTTTTCATCTCTTCGTCTTAGAGACACATAGAAAGTTTCTAGCTCCTGCACATTATATATATTAAGCATGCGTCAAGTTCCCTATAGTGTTGAGGCGGAGTCATCATAATATATAGACTCCGATCCGCTTCAACAAGAGTCTGTGTTGATGGGCGAATGGAGAACACCGCGTTTGTCTCATCTTCGGAGTCGCTGCCAAAGACCGGAATAGGGGTCAATGGTCTGGGCTTATTGTTCTCCCTCTGAGTCTGTCCCGAATAGACTATGTGTTCTTCTTCTTCAGTATCGCTTCCGGATATCGGGATGGTGGCCACAGACTTTTGCTTATTTTTCGGCCTATGGAACCTTTCAGTGTCTTCAAAGTTCGGTTGAAAGTATTTTGCATATTCATACTTTCGCATCTCGTTCACCGAGAAAGAATTGAGTTCTCCCGTGACGGTGTATTCCGAGCCATCTTTGAAATACTTCATACACTGATATTATGTAGAAGATATGATATTGCATTCGTGTAACCAAGGCCTGCCAAGATGGTAATTTTATCTCGGGCAAGATGCTGAACATTCATACATATTTCTTTCAGTACTCTCACGTTGAAAAGATTGACAGAAAATCCGTTGTCGACAAGGATTTTCCTTGTCTTAACATTGTGGCAGTACCCAGTGACATATAGCAGTTGGTTGTGCTCGCATGTACCGAGGAGTAAATCTTCATCGTTGAATGTGATATGAGCCATGTAGACCTTTGCCAGTTCATTTTTCATCTTCTCTTCTGCGAGAAAAGCTTGAAACTGATCAGGCTTTTGTAGAGCTTTGATCCAGAAGTCTCGTCCCTCTCTGAACACTCCAATATGCTTAGTTGTGAGAGTTGTTGGGGTTAAAATTTACACCCCATTGACCAAAGGTCAAAATCAAGGTCAAACCATGGACAAGTAGACTTAAGCCAAAACAGACGGACCCTACTCTATAATCCAAACCAGGCCTATGCCCGAACCCAAGTCCAAGCAGGTGGGCCCAAGCCCAGGCCGGCCCCATGCCAAGAAAATACAACAAAGAAATGTAATATTTAAATAAATGTGCAATAAACAGGCAAAAAGCCAAATTTTGGCTCATGTGCAAAAAGAAATAAGCACATGAGATATGAGATAGGAAAAATGTCATTTGGTAAAGCCCAAGGGGTTATGTGTAAACTTGTAAGCTTATATAAGGCAACATTATGATGAAATGAAAAAGAATTCATTCCACTCAAAAATATTAGGGTTCTGTGCCTCCTTCTCCTTCCTCAAGGTTTTAAACCTTCTTCTCTTTTTTGAATTAAATCAAGAGTTAAACTATTCATTTCCCAAAAAGAAATAGTTTTTCACTATAAAACTCTTGAATGGGAGCTCATATCTCCCATCAAATCTCTAAAAAGGAGATTTTTAATCTCACTATCCCTTTTCTCCAAAATCCAACAAAAAGAGAGGAGGAAAAAGGAACCCATCTCAAAAGAACCCATTTTAGGGAAGTCTAAGGCTTGAAGAGAAAGAAAAAGGACCTCTTTTTACCATCCAAGATCTAAACCCTTTGGGGGTTTAACTCCAAATCAATTTTTGAGAAGCTCAACTCCAAGTCCAAGATCCAAATCCCCAAAAGAGTTTGACTCCAAATCTAGATCTTTTAGGAGTTTAACTCCAAATAAAAGTCCTTCTTTTTATAGGAGTTTAATTCCAAAACCCCTCGGGAGTTCAACTCCAAAACCCCTCGGGAGTTCAACTCCTAGTTCAAGGGCTAAGCCCTTTTTTTCTGCTGGCGCCCGGCGGCCGCTCGCCAGGCGTGTGACCACTGGCGCCCGCGTGCCACGTCCAGTGCCCACACGCCACCTCACGCGTCCTTAGGAAGCTCCTCACTCCTCTTTTTCCCACATGCTCCATATTCAAAAAAACATCCCCCGTAAGAAAAAATTTCTAACGGGGCACCGTAAACTCTGCGAAGCCCCCGATACGTCCAAGATCCCTTCAAAACACAACACATCCACTCTGCACATTGAGTTCGCATGACCAGTTTTACCCGTCAACCAGAGATTCCCTCGCTCCAAAAGCGAGGGTTAATTAACGGCAGCTTAGTCTGCGACTGCCGGAGATTCAGATCCCCACAATCAATAAACCCCGGCCTACCCCAGGCAGGGGGAATCTGTAACATGCCTGACAAGCACGCGCATTCCCATCTCAATGGGGTGAAAAAAAACACTCTGCAGATTCTGGCGAGCCCGTTGGGACCTTTCTCTCATCCCATGTTTCGAGTCAAGTGTTCATGCAAGCTCAAATAATATATATTGATTGTTTGTACTAAAATCCTGTTCTTTTGCGCAGATTAACAACTCTCAATCTCAATCTTTGGACGCAACAAAGATGTCTCAAAGGACAAGCTTAGCTCTCAACACAACTCCCATCTCTTACACGATGAAGTTGGACGCCAGGACGGTATCCCTAGCCAGTCTCGGGCTACAGTGGGAGAAGTCGCTGCTACCATTTGGCTCTATTCTGTTCGTGCTAGCCAACGCCATCCCGGTTCCTCAGGCCTCGGTAACAGACAAGCTAGCCTCGAAAGGTAGGAGGCTAAATATGGTGATCTTGAAGGCGCCCCAACTTAAATGCAAGTCGGTGTTCAAACGGCTTTCCTTGGCCCCAGCTGGGGGCAAAGCCGTCGGAACAAAAGAAGTCACTAGATGTCACGGACAAGCTCAGGCGATTCCTTCGGCACGTGCGCAAGAAGATATCTTTTCAAGGCTCTCTACCAGCCGACCCACGACGGCTTCCCGAAGGGAAAAAGCATGCCAGGTGCTCAAAACGGAAAAGCTGAGGCGGAATCGGCTCAGATACAGAGCCAACAAAAGGGCCATCACTCCGACCGAGTTAAATCTTTTAAGGTTCCAAAGCCTGGACTGCTCTGCGACCACAGTCGTGTCAACCATGAAAATACGGAATTCTTTTGAACCCTTAAAGTGGGTTCAGAAGAATATGATGTCTGCCAAAATCAAGAGGACCGCAATTCGAACTGTGCTGCGAAAGGACATGTCCAAGCCCCAACACAAAAGGCATGACACCCTCTCTTCAGAAGTCTACCAAGCATTTCGTGTATCGTGAAAGCAGTGGGGAAAAACTAGAAAAGAAGAGCCAGCGCCACCCAAGGACCCATCCAGGCCAATCTTCTTCAGTCGCTTATCCTTTCCTAAAGAGGATGGGCCACGACGGCGGTCCAAGAAATCAGCCGCCAAAGATAGAGAGATGGCAGGATTTGTGATCCATACAGTCTATATGGACGACATGCGCAGCAAGAGCAAGAACGAGGCCACCACATCTCAAATCTAATCTGGCTTGAATGTGGCCGCCACTTCCTAAGATCAGTCTCCTCCTCAGGATGATCAAAACCCTGTCGATGAGGCTGATAAGCAGAAGGAACACTCAGTCCATGTAGAATTGGGCTTGGAAGGCGAAGTGGAGTTAATCTTCCATCCCAAGACCGCAGAGCAGCAACTTCACTAAGTGCTCCAGAAGCAGCTCAGAAACAAAGACAAGGAGATGGCCAAGCTCTACTCAAAAATTAACGACTTGACAAACGTCTTCTTATAGCCAACGGCCCAAGTTGCCTCTCAGCCGCCCAATCAAGCGCAGGGCTCTGTTCATGAACCAGGAAACGGTGTCCCGAAACAGCTGATGCCTATTCCCTCAAATCCAAAGGTGGGTGAGCCGCATAAAACTTGCCCACATTCTGCCTCAAGAAATGTTTTGACTACCTATGACAGTGGCCCGCCAACACCGGATCAGATCATGGATTTGATCATCAACAAAATCAAAACATTGGTGTCTGAAGACGAAACGCAGGAAGAGGTCAGCAGCAGTAGGAGACCATACCCTGCACAATATGATCTTATGGTATTTCCCAGTGCTATGCCGTCCCCAAATTCGAAAGGTTCGACGGGGAGGGAAATGAAAACCGGTACATTGCCTAATTTAAAACATCATGCACAAATACTAGGGGCAATGATGCACTCCTTCTCCATCAGTTTGTCAATAGTTTGACCGATATTGCTTTTGATTAGTATGCAAGCATACTGAATGACTCGATCATGACGTTCTCTCAAATAGAATCCGTGTTCAAGCAAAGGTTCATAAGTGTCGGCGATAAAATTACCATTGCCGACCTTGTAAGGATTGAGCCAATGAACAACGAAAACAGCACAAATTTTATAGTCCGATGATGCAATCTCTCTGTCAAATGTGAACCATCGTTGGAACAAGACCAATCCGTCGGTCTTCTTATAGAAAATCTGAACAACTGGATGAAACCTTTCCTGTGCACCACAGGCCTCAAAACATTCCAAGATCTGACTAGGAAGATTCAAATATTAGAATGATCAAAGCCTGAGTCTACTCAGGATCTCCAATTCACAAACAGACCGATACATCGGAGGGACGACAACCAGAAAGGCGAAAGTTTCAACTGCACCGATTCTCTCAATAAGCAGAGAGCGGGTGGAGCGAAGACTAACAAACCCCGAGAGCTAACTTTGGAGGAAAGGAGAAATAAGGTCTACTCTTTCAGAAGAGATAAGGTTCACAAAATATTCAAAGATACTAAGAAGAATGGCCTACGGCTGTCGGAACCAAAGAGGCCGAATGAAGCAAACATGACTGATCATCCTAATTTTTTCCCATAACACCAAGTGTTGGGACATACTATTGATGACTATTGCATTCTCAAGGATTGGGTCGAGAAACAATACAGGACGAGAGAAATCTCATTGTCCCCTGGCGTGTTGACAAACGATCAAGCCGTGACCGCCACTTTTATACAAACAGAGACCGAGATATTTCGGGAACTGGCCGTTCTCAATTGTTCACACTTCTTTGAAAGGGGCAAACCGCAGCGACAATCTAAAAGTACAGCGTGTAACATTGACAACGAGGGGGCAATGGACAGCTGCGTGTCTATATAGTCTATATGGTCGGGCCTGGAGAAACGAACCCTCCTACGCTTCATAGCCATGGTGATGATATGGTTAAAGCCTCTCAATACTGGCTCGGTTTAGATAATGATGAGGACCCTGCTCGAGCTGCTAAGCAAAAAGAACCCATGGTTCTTGAAGAATCAAGCATAGGTGATGAGGATAGCCCAGTCGTCGTCCCCAAAACTACAGAACAAGCATTATTCCAATGGCTTCAAGAGCAATTTCAGGACCGTGATAGGGAGTTAGCCAAGATCCGTTCCAAAGTCGACGATCTGATGAATGTTGTGGCAAATCTCGCAACCTGAGTCATTTAAGTGCAATCACAACAAAATCAAAATTTGGTCCATGAACCAAGGATTGATGTCCTAAAGTAGCCAACAACTATTCCCCCCGGTCTAAGAGCGGAATCATTCATGAAAGACGACGACTAGCCCCCAGGAAAGTCCTGATGCATGACTGCAACCAGTTGACACGGGACAAAATCAAGGGAAAGTCATCAGGATCCTGAAACGCACCAGGACTTACTTAAAAGAGTCCAGATATTGGAACATGCGGGTCATGAATCTCTTCCAAACTTCCAATAGAACAAGTCCAGATATCTGGAGAACAACAACCGAAAAAGTGGGCCTCCTAAGGACACTGAATCGTCTAATGCATTTGCTGACCAAAGTAGGTGAGGAACATGCATGCCTAATACCGAAAAGCCTCTAAAACCAATGTTGGGAAGGGGAAGGGAATCACTCTTGGAAGAGAAATTAAATAAAGCCTATTCTTTCAGAAGGGACAAAGTCCATAAAATATTCAAGGACGCCCTGAGAAATGATCTGCAATTGCTTAAATCAAAAAGACCATATGAAGCAAACATGACTGATGATCCCTTGTACTGCCCGTATCACAGGATGGTGAGTTATACCGTTGAAGACTGCTTTGTCTTCAAGAATTGGGTTGAAAAACAATACAATAAGGGGGTGGTCTCATTGGACAAAGACACATTAGTAGAAAACCATGCTACGATCGTCCGCTCCATTCGAACGAAGACCAAAACCCTCTGAGGGCAAACGGGTCAATCGCGTGCTCCAGAAAATGACCTGGTCCACCGCAGTTTCTACGGGACACGCATACACGTCTCTACAAAAGGACAAAGAGAATATTGAAGCACCGTGAGATCAAAGTCCAAGGAGTTTTGAATAAGCGCACAGCTATGACCTCTAAGTCGTTAAAATAGAGGAGGGAAACGGTATATCCATAAGCAAAATGGGTACGGATGAATACCCGAAAAGGCTCCGTGAGTAAAAACAGCAGGACTGCATGCGAGTTTGTGAAAACCCGAAAAGGCGCAAACTCGTGAAAAAGAGACGAAAATACACTCATAACGTCCTCTCGACCTTGTGAGGAGAATATTCCCGCGTGATATCCTTACGACTCACAAAGGAGCAACACACTAGGAATCCTCACGATTTCTAAGAAGAATATACACCTGCGAGATCCTCTTGACTCGTAGGGAGAAAATGCTTTTATGAGACCCTTACGGCTCATAAAATTGAAAAGCCTTAAGTGATAAGGATCTAAACCTGTCTCCTAAGACATTGCTCCTCAACGTGTAATGGCAAATGGTGTGTCATTCCTGACGTTACGATTCAGTGTTAGCGGTGTTAATGCCAAATCGAAACCAAAACCCTTAAATTCTCCAAGCCATACGGCCAATTGCCAAATTAACTACCGTATACAATCTACGGGCTCATATAATCCTCATCACACCCATGCTCCACAGCAATCACCAGCCCCGCGGTTGGTCTCCTCCATCAGAATTATTCTCCATTTAGGAAGACACACTCATGTGTTCTCACGATACATGAGGAGAACAGATCTTACGATATCCACTCAACTCGTAAGAAAACACCTTCGTGGGATTCTTACGACTCACAAGGGAAAAACACACTTGGATGTCCTCACGACTCCTAAAAAGAAAATGCACCTACAAGATCCTTTCGACTCGCAAGAAGAAAATATTTTTATGAGACCCTTACGGCTCAAAATTGAAAAGCCTTAGAAGATAGGGATCTAAACCTGTCTCCTGAGCTGCCGCTATCCAACAAGCAAAAGCAAGTGATGATTCGCTCCTGGTACCACATTCCAGTGTAGCGATACTGATGCCAAACCAAAACCAAAATCCCCAAATCCTCCTATGGGAAATGATGATTCGCACCTAGTACCATATTCCAGTGTAGCGATGCTAATGCCAAACCAAAATCCCCAAATTCTCCCATGGCAAATGTTGATTCGCTCCTGGTACCACATTCTAGTGTAATAATCCTGATGCCAAACAAAAATCCAAATCCCAAATTCAAACTCCCATACTGCAATACCTCAAATTCAAAGATCCCGCCAAACAAGGAGGGAATCGGACAAATTAATCTAAAATCCGACCCGGAAGCGCTTCCAAGCTCAAAAGTCCCGCCGGACAGATTGGTACCTCCCCAAAACAAATAAAACCAACCAATTCCAACAATGACTTCTACGTCAAAAAACAGTGACACTCCATCTCGGTATACGTCAACCAGCAACACTCCGTGCCGGGGATACATCATACACCGACACTCAGTCTTGGGGAAACATCAGAAACAGACACTCTGTTTCGAGGAAACGTCACATATAGACACTCTGTCTCGGGGATACGTCACATACAGACACTCTATTTCGGGGAAACGTCAAACAGACACTCCAACTCGGGGATACGTCAACTAGCGACACTTCGTACCGGGGATACGTCATACACCGACACTCCGTCTTGGGGAAACGTCAGAAACAGACACTTTGTTTTAAGGAAACGTCACATATGGAAATTCCGTATCAGGGATACGTCATATACAGACACTCCGTCTTGGGGAAACGTCAAACAGACACTCCGTGTTGGGGACACGTCAACCAGCGACACTCCGTGCTGGGGACGCATCAACCAGCGGCATTCCGTGTTGGGGATACGTTATACACAGACACTCCATCTTGGGGAAACATCAAACAGACACTCCATCTCGGAGATACGTCAACCAGTGACACTCCATTCCGGGGACACGTCAACCAGCGACACTCCGTGTTAGGGACACGTCATACACCGATACTCCGTCTCGTGAAAACGTCAAACAGACACTCCATACCAGGGATACATAAAAAAGCAGACACTCCGTCTCGGAGACACATCAAGCATCGACCATCTATGTCATAAAAAAGGCAGTGCCAGCCTCTCAAAAGCGGGAACCAAATTAGGTCAACCCCCATGCGAAAGACGATCCATCAATTTCACGCACACAACCCATACATGTAGTGTGCATTCATTGATGGGGGCACTTTGTTAGGGTTAAAATTTACACCCTATTGACCAAAGGTAAAGTCAAGGTCAAACCGCGAGCAAGTAGTCACAAGTCAAAGCAAACGGACTTTACTGTCGAATCCAAGCCGGTCCCATACCCGAACCCAAGTCCAAGCAGATGGGCCCAAGCCTAGACCAACCCCATGCCAATAAAATACAGCAAAGAAATGTAATATTTAAATAAATGTGCAAAATATAAAATAAATAGGTAAAAACCAAATTTTTGTAAAAGACCATGGCTCATGTACAAATAGAAATAGGCACATGAGGCATGGATGTGCAAAATGCCAGTTTGTAAAGCCCAAGAGGCTATGTGTAAACTTGTAAGCCTATATAAGGCAACATTATGATGAAATGAAAAAGAATTCTTTCCCTTCAAAAATATTAGGGTTATGTGCCTCCTTCTCCTTCCTCAAGGTTTTAAACCTTATTCTCTTTTTTAAATTAAATCAAGAGTTTAACTCTTCCTTTCCTAAAAACAAATAATTTTTCACCATAAAACCCTCGAAGGAGAGCTCATATCTCCCATCAAATCTCTAAAAAGGAGATTTTTAATCTCACCGCCCCCTTTTCTACAAGATCTAACAAAAAGAGATGTGGAAGAAGGAACTCATCTCAAAAGAAGCCATTTTAGGGAAGTCTAAGACTTGAAGAGGAAGAAAAGGGATCTCTTTTCACCATCCAAGATCTAAACCCTTTGGAATTTTAACTCCAAATCAATTTTTGAGGAGCTCGATTCCAAGTCCAAGATCCAAATTCTCAAAGAAGTTTAACCCCAAATTCAGATCTTTTAAGAGTTTAACTCCAAATAAAAATCCTTCTTTTTCTAGGAGTTTAACTCTAAATCCCATCGGGAGTTCAACTCCCAGTCTAGGGGCTAAGCCCCTTTTTTCTGCCAACGCCAGTGGTCGTGTTCCAGGCATGTGACCTGCTGGCGCCCAGCTCGAATGTGCCGGGCGTGTGACCGTTGGCGCCCAGCGTCCGCTTGCCGAGTGCGTGACCGGTGGTGCCCAGCAACCGTGCGCAACGTGTTAGAGTTCGATGCCAACGCTATGGAAGCCGCGGTCGAGGTGGAAGCGAAAACAAAAACTTTTTGCGAGCACCAAACACCCATAACCTAAGAAATCGATCCAAAACCTTAAACTAGCAAACTAGAAATGCAAGGGTGCAGAAATTACAACCTTCGACGCGTGTCCACCCAATTGTGGATGACTCCTCCAAGCTCGTAGCCGCCGGGATCGCGCTTGAAAGTCAAACACCTTCGCCAAAGAAGATCCACCCAAGGGAAACCGGAAGAGACTCGACCGATGATCTAAACTTGCTAGGGATGGATAGTGGGTGATGTAGGAATTTTTGACTAAAAATTTCTCTCATGATCTCAAGCTCAAGTAAGTAAGAGGAAGAAGAAGGAGGTGAGGAGAGAATGGATAAGTCTTACTCTCATAAAGCATGTAGGATGAAAAATGATCAAGTGTTAAAAGAAAAGAGAATGGCTACATAAAAGCAACCATGAAGCAATAGTGCACCAATAAATGCACATAAATGATCATACCAAGCCATACCTCTCTACATGCTCATGCCACCTCATCTCCACCTCATTTTCTCATTTGTTTTTCTACAAAGAAAAAAATTATAAGGTGTCCTTCTTATAGAAGCATTCCCGTATAAATACGGAATACTTCACCTGGCATATGTATCGCTACATATACGCATATCCGTATAAAAATACGGATAGCACCAAAGAGAAAAAATGAATAGTGAACAATAATACTAAAATATATGTATCAAAATACATATATAAATTATTAAATCAAAACCTGATTTAATAATCCAGCTTAATCCTAAGCCGGCTAGTATTATCAACCGTCCGATTAAAATATGTGTATCATGTACACGTATTTAATCGGACCCCTGCACGTACCAACGTACGGCTCCTACATCTATCGCCTGAACCAGAAAAACCCTCTATATGGGACTCTAAAGACTCGACAATACGGTGGCAGTGGGTTTAACCATAAGCACGTCAACGGAACTAGTTGTACGTAACGACTACCTAGGTACTTGCCGAAATGGAAGTCGACAATCAAGTACGTCCTTACCCTACTGAGCCTGAATGTGACAATCTCCGTACAGTCTGGTCTCTTCATCAAAGAGTATCGTACATCGGGTCTAAGGGTGGATAACGTCATACCCCTACTAACCCGATAAATCGTGTCTAAGTCAAGCTCATCACCAACAGAGATACTACTGATCAACTATCAGTAAATCTCATCTACCGTGGCCACAGATTTCTGGTGATAGCCAACTGAACACAGCGCGATATCGACTCCTGATACCAGGAGAGATGAATCCCTGACAATCGACTACTGCCTCCACGTGGCTCGGGACTGTACCCAACTAAAACCTATTTGCACGACTCCTTTAAGCCGTGGTAAGGTAGTAATCAAAGTAAAGTGGGAACTCACACGAGACAAATAACGATTTCATGTCAAAAGACTAACCTGTACTCATGCCACTTAAGAACTTCCATCTGATGATAGATATAATACCATCTAGAAGTTCTCGGCGAGTCCGTCCAGGGTACTCACCTCCAGTAAGCACATGTATACTATCTTTGGTGACACAACACCAATGGCTTGTAAGACCGGCCACTACCCCTTATCGGAGTCTAGAAACGTATACACTAGTCTACTCCGGAATATCAATGCCCAGTCTCGATACTCCTACGACCAAAGACATTTAAGGATGTGCTTATGGATAACCCAGCTCCCACATATATGATCGCCATCATAATGCTGGTTGTCAAGCAACAATCCTACGGGCTTCATCAATGATGAAAACAAACTAGATAGCATACTATCATCTCGAGTAAGACTATTATATCTATATAGGTCCTCCCTCAATTGTCATAATCGCCTACTTGCGATCACAATAATTTCCTTGATGGTACTATATCCAACACTACGCACGTGACCGGCGCCCCTCGCCCATGCCACGCACGTGACCGCTGGTGCTTAGCGCCCACTCCACGCAAGTGAGCTGTTGGCACCAGCGCCCACGCGTCGTATCACGTGTCCTTAGAACGCTCCTCACCCCTCTTTTTCCTACACGCTCCACACTAAAAACATATCTCCCGCTAGGACCCTCGTAAACTCTGCAAGGCCCCCGATACGTCCAAGACACCTTCAAAACACAACACACGCACTCTGCACATTGAGTTCGCATGACCAGTTTTACCCGTCAATCGGAGGTTCCCTCGCTCCAAAAGCCAGGGGTAATTAACGACAGCTTAGTCCGCGACTGCTGGAGATTCGGATCCCTACAATCAATAAACCCTGGCCTACCCCAGGCAGGGGGAATCTGTAACACGCCTGACAAGCATGTGCATTCCCATCTCAATGAGGTGACGAAAAACACTTTACAAGGGTATCTTCCTCAAATGCGTAAGGACATTATAATCCGCCTTAGTTTTCTTAGGTAGGTCCTTTGCGGCGAGCTCTTTGGCTACCTCTTATCAAGGGCGATCTCATCGGGTATTTTCCCTTTCCCTTTATCCTTTTTATTTGAAGCCTTATTTGCATGTCCAAGGTTCTTTTAAGGCAGGGTGCGGTTGCGCAACTGGATATTCTTACAATCCTTTTTCTCTTCTTCTTTCTCAAAGACAGAGCTTTCAAAGAGAGGGTTGAGCAGCATTTCATCCTCGGAATCACTCCCGAACGTGAGAACTTAAGATTTTTCCCCTTCTGAACTGGTACCAACCATATGACAGCTGCCAGTTGTTTTTTTATGTACGGTCGTCTCGCCAATCTCACATCGACGAGCACGAGCTTCGCATTTCTCCTTCATGAAGTGTTTTCTATGGGAAACATATCCTTACCACCACTTCTTGAAGGCGTTGCATTCCTCAATGGGATGGGCAATCCTTCGGTAATATACGCAGTATTTTGGGTGTTCTTCTCCACCATCGAAATATAGGGCCCCAGGAGTGTACATCATGAGAGGTGGTAGCCTCATCCCCATTGATAGGGCTTTAGAACACCACTTCTCAGTTTTAGTCCTGCTCTTATTTGGTGCAGGTGTGCTTTGGTTTGGTCGGAGAGGTTTATGACTCATCTTTGCCGCAACTTCTTTGTTTAAACAATGTCGTTTGGCCTTTTCATATACAGCCGTTTCGCGTTCCCGGTCATCTTTGCTCTTTGGAAAAGCTTCTTTTAGTAGCCTTTCAATTGGTCTTCTTCCGGCGGTTTCGGGATTTTTGATGTTGATTCTGCGCCCAGTTCATCCGTGTCGCTGTCTGTCGGTGGCGGAGCTTCTTCATCATATAGTGATGAATGAGAGACCGTGTGACAACTTACTACATGTTCTTCCGTTTCATCTGATGAGTCATTTTCCTCATCATTGTCACTGTCCTTGTCCTCAAGAATATGCTATTTTTCAAGTGTGAGCAGTGTTCACTCTTTCTGATTGTATTCTTCCAGTGCGTCTATATATTTTTGGATGTTTGTGCGCTTGTCAACAGCAGGCCGCACAGGCTTCTTGATCTTCTTCTTTTTCTTAGATGATTTCGAAGGCTTGACTTGGAGACTTTTTCCCTTGTCGGCGGTTTTCATTGCAGGACACGGATTCAACATCCCTTCTATAATTTCGGGCTCAAGTGGGCTTTTTCACTTGATCGCCGGGCATGCTTGTAAATCCTTCAGTATTCTTTTAGTTTCTGCTGAAAGAAATAATTCTCATGGAGCTTCTTCCACGAGCGAGCAGGACGCCCCTTGTGCATCCACTTTTTTAGGAGCGTCTTATGAGTGGATCTGTCCTCCAATTATCCGACGGTGCAAATTTCCCCTGTTGATATTGGTTCTCGACCCAGTTTTTGAAGACGTATTAGTCCTCGATTGGATGGCTCAAGAGCAGTAGTAGTTGGGGTTATTGATGTCACCGGCTTATGCGGGTCGCCGTAGGTCTGGCAATGTGATCATATTATTTCACATCGCCAGCTCAAACAATCTCCTCGTTTTGTCATGAGGGAACGAATAAGCATGTCCCAATCTTTCTTCCAAGGACGGGCGCGTACGGATGTTGTTTTAGCATATGGCTGTTTTCGATCCACCTTGTTGTTGCTGTGTATTGGCAACAAAGACTGCTTTTCCTTTACCTTTGTTATTTCGGGGGTCCTTGCTCGAAGGGAAAGGACCATGACCCATCTGATCCATCTGGGCTAGCTTATCAATCGGCGCCTAGAACATGGTGGGCTTGAAAAAATTCATGGATTGGGTTACAGTCGATTGAAGATGGAGAGTCCCAATGAACATTCCCATAGCCGAGGACTCTTCATTGCACTGTTCGCATTTAGACCATAAGTTCCGCCATCGTATCGTGTATTGGACCCATGTTTCCCCTGGCTTAACCCTGGAATTTATCGGTGTTGTGATTGGGGTGCGCTCACTCGCACTAGCGAACCTTTGCGTGAAGAGTGACTCCATTTCAAATAAGGTTTTCACGGAGTCATTTGGGAGCTCCGATTACCATTCGAAAGTTGTCTCTGATAAGCTTCCCACGAATTGGCGAAACAGTAGTTTGTTTTCGCCTCCAGTATTGTAACAAAGAGCTCTGAACTGTGCAACATGGTAATGAGGATTACCCATTCCTTTATATACGTGGAACTTCGGGATTGTATATCTGGTGGGTATTTCATCTGGTCGTACTAGGCCAGATTTGGTTGCCCGGTTTTGACGAAATGGCTGGCAGTTTCATTGGCCTGGTGAGCTCTAATTTGTTAAGCTATAATCATCCAATGCTGGCTTGGAGATCATCTCCTCCTTGGCCGTTGATAGGGCTTGGGAAGGATTCAATGTTTCCCCTCTATCATCTTCGATAATCATCGGAGGATTTTTAACCGGTGATTCTAGTTGGATCATCATCTCAACCATATCTTGAAAGAAAAGAGCCATCTGCTTTATGTTAGCAGCCTGCTCTGCAGCTTCCTTATCTTTCTTTTCGAGCACCCATTGCAAGAACTCTGTATCGGTTTCTTGCTCCTGGCAATGTTCTGTTTCTTTGTCCGGACTTTCTTTAGGTCCAGTAAGTGCTACCATCTTGGCAAGGATATCTTGGAGCTTCTGCTGTTGCTCCTGAGCTTTTGTCAATGACCGAGTATAAGGTCTGTGACTCACAGAAGCATGGCTCTCTTCTTTGCTATTATTCATATAGATCGTATGTATAGTTATGCCCCCAGACTTAGGGCGTTTAGAACTCTCTCTCCTTTAGGTTTTACCTCTGGGGATAGAATTTTCTCCGGCATCACTCTTTTATGAGAGGTTGGAGCGGGAGGAGCCGCTATAATAGGCACCTCTTTGTGAGAAGTCCCCCGTTGTATGGCAGAGGAGCAATCGTTTTCTCGTCGGACCGTGGATTTTTTCGGTCGATGAGAATAGCTTTCATCGAGCACTGAGTCTTGGACTTTCCGCCAGACTTTGTGGATTTGTGAAGAGAGCCGCTGATAAGGCTGCTCCGGCTTTGTCTACACTGAAACTTTTGCAGGTGGAGGTGACCTATTCAGTACTGTCGTTGGAGAGTTTTTGCGCACCCTGCTAAGCGGGTCGAAATTGTTCCCAGTTGGAACAGCAGCATCAATATCCACCACAGGAGCTGATGGGTAAGCCCGGAAGGAGAGTTGCACCCAGCCTGTCATGCTTGGCTCCAGTGGCGACGTCGAGCATGTCAGTAGAAACTGCCTCGGTATTGGGGGCACCCTTATCATTCCCCAAGTGTTGCTTGGGGGCTTCGCCTATTGTCAGCCTATGGAAGACGTATGTTCATGGCAGAGCCAAAGTAGAGTTGGTCAATCTGTCAAAGATCGACCGTCTTGGTAGTGAACCACTTTTGGTGGCTTCACACACGGCAAGAGCAGGGTGGACTAGCCATTTTGGGGCAACTTTCTCTGGAATCATAGGCTTCTTTACGGGCCCCTTCGAACTTTTCTCCAGTCTATTAAAGACTGAAACTTCAGAGTTGGATGGCTTGCTGATAGGAGCCGCCACAGTAGCTAGCCGATCAAAGACCGACTTTTGGGGAGCTTCTTCTTGGGGCATTGAGGTGCCAATGCTCATAGGTCGGAGCATGGTCCCAAAGAATATTCCGGTAGTGGCTTGAGTGACCTATCCCACCGGCATCGAGAAGATGGAAACCGCGTTGGGCTCGTAAGTCACTCTTCCGGATGGGATGGAGAGGGAGTTGTTGTAGGAAGTTGTCACGACCTGAAAATATTGTTCGTGGCTGGCACTTAAACTACGCCACATCTAAAGGCGTAATGTAATTCAAGTAAGCCGAAGTCCAGAAATCTAAACCTTTTTAAGAAAATAAAGAGGTGAAGTTTTGAAATAAAGGTATGGTGAAAATCATAAGTTTTCTTAAATACATAAGTAATGGAATATGAAAATGCAAGTAAATTTTACTAGTTGAAAACATGTTTCGTCTTTTGAAAAATTTGGGCAGCACCTCATTTGTATATTTTGATCCAAAACCACAAATACATGAGATAATATAAAGGCATCCCCAAGCGGGAGCTAGCTCTTTGCCAATCGGCGGATTCACAACCACGCAAAACAAAATATAAGTATACGAAGCCCAACGGCGAAGATCCACACAAAAGATAATGAATAAAGCAAGACATCAGCCTACCAAGCGAACATATAACCCATCGCTCAAGTCTCGCAACTACAAGTCTTTCTAAGTCTTACTATTTATACAAATACTAATTTTTGATTGATGGAGTTGACTAAATACAATATGAATAAAAAATACAAGAGGGGTACGATCCAACATGTACCACCTACCAAAGCAACCACCCGAATGCAGCTGTGTGCCAGCGATGCCGCTACCGATCCATGCGGTCAACCTGCAAGAACTGTGGCACAACGGGGGTGAATTGCCAACTCGTGAGTAGAAAAACATCAACAGGTAGAAATCGAATAAAACAACGATTTCCTAGGTCAACTATATCATAAAGGTAATACTATGATATCTAGGGTGACCGTATCTGCATATGTGTCAATAATGTAATAATCAATGCTTGTATGCATGTGGATTTCGTCTACGTGTCAACCAATGACACAACAATATCATGCATGTAAATATCATAAAACATATGCATGAAAGTATTAGGATATAAATCAACGTGTGTCCCTCGTGACACATCAAAATCATGGAACCTGAGTGTCCAGCATCGACACTCGAAACATCATGAAACCCGTGTCCAACATCGACACGTAAATCCTCATATCTCGGGCTCCATCAGTCCGGATCGGCCCACGGCCTCCGTCTGCGGGATCGGCCTTCGAGCTCCGGCAGAACGGGTCGGCCCATATCCATCTCTCGACTCCGGTTGGTATCCTCCGGATAACCGCCAGGTCCAACCAATCACCGGTAGGTAGTAGTCCCTCTGTCAGGCTCATCGTCTACTGCACAACCATCCATTCTCGCCCCGGGGTACCATACCGGGTCCACTATGAACCCGTAAACGGATCATCCAACTCCTCGAATTGGGTTTTACATATCACACGTCTCAGAACCGAGAAAACTCATGGTGGACGTCTCGAAATATCATATCAAGATAAACCGGGGTTTTTTTTAAACAATATATACTTTCTTTTGAAATAACCACGGTTCTCAAATCCAGAAATCTCATGAAAACAGCATATCTCAATGCGTATAATCGTAAATCATGATGTATGCGACATATAACAGAAATGTAAGCATATACATATCTCATGAAATATGGAACAGGGATGTGAATATAGCAAGTAAATCATGCAAGGTGTCATATCATGATGCAGCAAATCTACTGTGTAGTGACATAGCAATTATCGATGATGAAGTGTGTGAGCCGGCAATCTGTGTAAGTGCATCATACGCATCATCGATAATGGTGTAAGTGTACTAGCACAGGTATATGTAATGCAATAAGAATAACATGAATGTAACATAAAGTACATCATGAGCTAAATTCTATAAGGTATACATCTCTATCACATAACCGAGTCGGTGAATCTCTCAGTCGGCATCCAGCCTCACAACATCACATAGGGTATGATCCATCGTATGACATCCTCTAGTCAAGGGTATGGATCAATCATCATAAAACTCATCACGTACAGTAAATCATCGTACGACGGCATTAAACCATCATGGATCCTATCAACCTATATGACAATGAGGGTACGGACCTAACGTCTCGTACGGCATACCACTCATGATTCATAACATTATATATATATATATATCTATATACCTATATCCCAGGTCGCATCCATAACAATCTCATATTAGGGGACCGGCAAAGGTATCAATCCTCTCATATCGATTCGCATCCGTATACCAACATATCAATCAAATCATAATATCACATCGTATATTATTTTCATCACATTTATATCCCACATCAAGTCATTTACATATATATATCCTATCTTATAAATCTCATGTCATGCTACTCTAAATCTCATACTTAATCTAGTGCAACTACATATCTATAAGTCGTGATTCACATTCACTTTTCATATCTCTAAAGCTTTCATCTCATATCTCAATACATACATATATATATATATATATATATATATATATATATATATATACTCAATCACTCATATCATCTCTAACTATCTTTTTAACCATATCCCTAGTTTTCTAATTTAGGTTTCTACGACTGTATATCGGTTTCCATCAAAAACTTGTGGGGGTGCTATACGCCATCCACCCGAATTCCCCCGTAGATATAGATCTACTTACCTTGATCCTTGTTTCGCCGAAGTCAGTGACACCATGCTCTGTCTTCTTGGAATCCACGCGAAGGTACCTACAATAATACACAATCGCAATCGCTATTAATATCAAGTCCGGGAAACCAATACGGCACACGGTGGCTCATAGGTTAGAACCTATAGCCTACGCATGCAAAATAATCAAACAACCCTTATTGTTGACGTACAAACGCCCAACAACCAAACACAATATCAAATACTAAAACCAAGAAATCCAATATCGGAAAACATAACTCGACACCAAAGCAGCAACTCAAGAAATCACTCCCAGATTTTCAGTCAGGTGGAAAGAGTCTAAACAAACAATGCAGTGAGGTTGTATATAAAGTAACTGAGCTACAGACCAAACCTCGACCCAAATGCCCTCAACTTGGCCGGCCACATGCCCCTAAAATCCGGCCACCTTGGCCCAATATGCTCCGTTGGGGTTCGTCTTCGCAGGGTGGTCTCATAGTGTCTTGATTAGGTCCCTGGTATTGTTTGTTTTTCTCAGAATTTCCCCAGATTGCTCCAGATTCCCTATAGGCCACTAAATATCACAAAACCGACATTGGTAATATCCTGAGTCTGTATTCTCTATTTTAGGCCAGTAAAAACACTACTCAAGTCTTGTAACAGCCACTACATAACCCAAGTCCACACAATCACCTAAACCCTTCTCTAGAATTTTCCATACATCACATAACTTAACCAAATCAACTTCTTACTAAACTAGGATACCAAGAAACTTAAAACTAACTAAATGAAAGAAGATATACCTCATGTAGGCAACCAAGAAAAAACCCTAGAAGTCCAAAGTCTTCAAAATTCAACTTTTCTTGGTCCAATGTGATGAGGGTGAAGTGGGGATCTGATTGGTATGATTTTCTGCGTGCTTAATTTTAATTCCCGCAATCAAGACGGTTTCGCTTGGTAGCTAGCTGGTTGAGTATGGGTCGATCCACAGGGAGATGGAATCTCTTTCTTTATGTTTTAACGAGTTAAATCCAAATATTTCCAGATTTGTTGATTTGTTTTAAGAAATGAGATAAAGGATGATAAAAGATCTTGCTTGGGTTAGGATTAGGTTAGTTCGAGTTAGGAATTTCTTACTTCTTTCAACGCCCTTCTTAATATCGGTGTTATGGTAATCGGCAACAACGGGGATTAACACGACTAGGAAGGAACTTGCAAGTATAAGCTCGACTTTCCATACTTAGTTTCTTCCTTTTGGTCATTGTCCGTCCGTTCTTGGCTCTTAGCCCTAGCCTCCAATTAATTCAACCACAACCGGTCTTACTAGGGAATCACCGCTTTCATGTAGGATAAGGTGCCGTAGTGAGCAGATTGTGGCTCAATTAAAGGGAGTCCGAATTAAGGTGTTGGGCAAAGAAAAGAGTGAGAGATTTCCTTCTCCCAAACTTTCCTTCTCCTGCCCTAACAAGTGAGAAATTACTCACCCATTAAAAAGATAAAAACAAGAAGGAAGGTAGAAAGAAATGAGGTTAAGAAGAATTACAACTTGCTATTTGAGACCTCACCTTGAAAAAGATCTTACTCAAGCATCATCGTTGTAAAGGATAAAGAAAAATAGAAGAAAAACAAGAGAAAATAACAATAAAATAATACGACTAAATTAGCAAATGAAAAATTGCAAATAATAAATAGACATGCAAGATAAAAAGAACTCTCTTTTTTCATTTTTTTATTAATCATCACTCATTACTCACTACAAATTTTTCATGGAATAACAAAGAAGAACTACAGAATTAATCCTAAAATCTAAAAAAATAAAAGCACACACTAGTTTGGTTTTGAGCTCTGCTATTTATAGACAGGAAAGTGAAACCCTAGGTTTACAATCTGAGCCAAATACGAGATTACAAAACTACCCCAAGAGAGCCGAGTCAACGCTGCTTTGATGCAACCGACACTGTTCAGACGCGGCCGCGGTTCCACGGCCGTTTGGTGGATTTGACTTCTCATTTTTTCTGGGTTTTTTCATGTTGCTGTTCTCTTCTGTTTTGTACACTTGGTTTCTCAGAATCTCTTCAGTTTTCTTCCAGATTTTCAGCAGTGCAAAATGATGTGGACTTTTGCCTTGAGCTCTGTGTTGAAGTCTTGGATCTTGTGTTGCCCTTGTGCTATGTGCATTGAAGTGACCAATGATTTTGCCATTTTGTCCCTTGAACTGGTAGGCGGCATCATACGGATGGTGAGCGGAGATCGATATTTATCTGTTGTTGGTCGTAGTCCCGCATTTGTTGCGAATTTTCATGAATTTCACTGTAAAGAGATGAGAACCTGTAACCTGCAATTATTCAGCAAACACGGATCAAAAGTACCTACCTATATGCAATGTGATCAAGAATGGACGGTATAAAAATGTAAAAATCTGATATAAACAAATACCCCCAAACTTATCTTTTGCTCGTCCCGAACAAAGCCAATTTATTCAAAAAGTCATAACCTCACTTTCGCAGGGAACGCGATTGCACTGAGCTCGTGCAACAAGCCGTTAAACCTCTAGGCGTCCCTAGTAGGAGGAGTGTTGTCTCCTAAGGGTTTTCAGCGGATACTACCCACAAAATCCGATCAATTTGGCCGTTGACTCTAGTTCTTCAATTCGATATTCTAGCAAGAAATTCTATCATCTTCAACTTAGAAATCATCAACCCGTATTTTTCACACTTCCTTTTTATTTAACTTAAGATCATATACGTTTTGCCAGTTTATAAAGCTTTCAGCATCTCCTGAGTTTTCCTTCTAAGACGCGGTCTTTATTCAGGAATTTTAGCCCTATCTTTTATTCCTATCTCTCCTCCAAACTCCAATCATATACCCCTACGTGTGTGTAATTATCATCCATACACTTGGAAATTCAATTCCATACTCTTGTCCATCTTCCAAAATACTTTTTAGTTGGTGAATTCTAGATGAAATTGCTCACACATCCTTCATACGACCGTTAATACTTCTTGATGTACTAAACGACCGATTACAAAATGCGCTTGCGCATTTAGGCGTAATTCCTCGTCTTGCAACACCTAAGGCTTAGCAGTGACTCCCAAACCAGTTGGTCTAAGGCACTAGGTGATAAAGCACCCTCGCTATATATATATTTTTTTTATGCTGCCTTAAGCAATTTCAAAACCAGTGTTCATTTTTTTCTTTTCTTTCTTCACCACTTATACTTTTATTTTATTTTCCTTCATACTAAGGCTTTTAGACAAGAGCATTTCAAGGTATCCTCTACTATCCCAAGTTTCAAGATGTGTATAAGTGCATATACTAGGGTATATATTTTCAGAATTTGGACTTAAGGTTCAGAATTATTTTTCAGACTTATACTTCAAATAGAGCTTTCAATACTCTTCCCTTATTTCGACTTAGCCCAAGAACTGAACTCAAAATTTGCTTATTCCTAAATAAACTGCAAGGACGTATATTTTCTACAGTTAAAGTTTAAGAAAGGTTATTTTTAGGGTTTTTAATTTACTAAGTTTAGGATCTAGTTTTTCCTAACTAGTCAACCGTCATGTTGGACTTGAGTTTAATATGGCCAATATTGAAATTTTCAATTTTTTTAATTCTTTTTTTTTTAATTTTTCAATTTTTATAATTTATATATATATATATATATATATATATATATATTATAAAGATGCAATGCAGAAAAATAAGATACGGAATTAAATATGCAAAGAAAAACAAATATGTACAAAGAAATAAAACATGCAGATGCAATGCAAAGATAACTATTTACAATCAACTCTCACCCCCAAACTTATTGATAGCAGTGTCCTCACTGCTCCCTGCGGCGTCTACTAGACGCGGCCTCACTAATCCCAGCTTCACCTCTATCTGTTCCCCGTCCTCTCGATTGTGATCGTGAACGTTCCTCTCTTGACAGTAGGGTGGACATTCCCTGTTCCAGGCTCGTTAGACGCTGATCAAAATTAGTCAGCATCCTTATCACTCGTTCTACCCCCTATGGGTTCGTCGAATTAAGCGCGCTTGCATAGCGGGGGTGAGCTCTTCATCGCTCGCTGTGGAGCTCGAGCTAGGGGTCTTGGCCATCACGTCCTCGGCCGGCTCGGTGCGCGACCATAAATCATGTAGTCGTGTATAGAACGTGGAAACACCCTCAAGAAGGGGTCGAATTGGAATCCCACCATGCATGTAAAATTCAAATTCCTCAACAGGAAGGAAATCGCGACATAGTTGTGTCACCAACATTGGGCATGGATAATTGGCCGCCTGTTTGTCGGTGCCAATCGAGTAAAGCAACACAGTGCACATGTCGTAGCTAAGGTTTCGAGTCATCAATGTGTGCACTATGTGTAGGGATGGTGTAAAAAATGTTGTGTTGTGCGAACTTCCGAAAATATTGTTTTGTGCCTAAAGGCATATTAAAATATTCGCAAAAAGCGTGCGAGCCTGAATGCCCTTTCGGGGCTCCCTAGAACAGCCGTTTCCCATTAAGGGTAGGTAGTCCTCAAATCGGAGGGGTTGATCGTGAATGTGGAGTCGTGGTATTAAGGTGACTTCGTGAATGAAGTCCCTATCAATTAAAATTTCCCGATCCCCCCTAGTAATCTAATGTACCCGTTTTGTGCCAGACAACCCTCCTCCATACATTCATAAAAACGTGCAACAAGATCCGGAAGCGCGAATGCGTTCGGATGGTTAAATAATAGAAATTTCCATCTACGCTTTCGGATCTCGTCGCCGAAATAACTACCGAAAACATTATGCGCAAACAATTGGGAGAAATCCCTTTCAAACTGTAGTGTAGGTGCCATGACAGAGAGCAAATGCAGAAAACAGGAAATTTACAGAGAGGAGAAAAAGTGTGCAAACCTCCTCTGAAATTTTCAGAGGGCGACGACAACAAACGGCGGCGGTTGCGCGGTCAAGAGGGGGCTTAGGCGGCGGTTCCGCGGAAGGAAGGGGCGATCTCTCTGCGCTTTCTGCTGCGGCGGCTAGGATTTTGTTGAGGGTGAAAATTAGGGTTCTAAAAATGCAGAAGAGGGGGTCGGGGTATTTTTATAGGGGTTATTTGGTTATATATACAAAAGCCCTCTTAAAAAGAGGAATTTATTTTATAAAGAAAAAAATGTATTATTATTTATTTATTTAATTAATAGAACTAAATATTTACAAAAATATCCCCCGAAATTTGAAGAAAAAAAATTTTATTTTTATTTTATTATATAATTACAAGTGGGAAAATGGTATATACATACCCCCAAACTTATTTGAAACAGCGTTTCCACTATTTATGGCTGGATAACCGAAGTTTGGTAGTAAGCGGAGGAAGATCAGTCGATGTAAACCGGCTCCTGCAACATCAAGAGCTCCTCCGAAGGGTCAGCGGTGAGGAACGGTTTTAACCTGTGTCCGTTCACTTTGAATAGTGAACCGTCCTCTGGATTTTCCAAATCCACCGCACCGTGTGGATGTACAGTCCGCACAAAATATGGTCCTTCCCAGCGAGATCTGAGCTTTCCGGGATGGAAATATAACCGGGTGTCATAAAGAAGTACCTGTTGACCAGGTGTGAAAGTTTTGCGCGTAAGGTGTTTATCATCAAACACCTCCATTCGGTTCTTAATGACAACCGCATTTTCGTAAGCTTCATCCCGAAGCTCGTTCAATTCGTTGATCTGCAGCTTCCGATGACTGCCCGCATTATCAAGAGATAGATTCAGCTCCTTGATCGCCAAAATGCGCGATGCTCGATTTCCACTGGAAGGTGGCAAGCCTTTCCATAAACAGGCCGATAAGGAGACATGCCAAGATCAGTCTTATAAGCAGTTCGAAATGCCCAAAGGGCATCAGTGAGTTTTAAAGACCAATCCTTACGGTTCTTGGAAACCGTTTTCTCCAAAATCTGTTTGATTTGCCGATTAGACACTTCGGCTTGCCCACATGTTTTTGGATGGTAGGGCGTGGATAGCTTATGATTAATGGAGTATTTCTGCATTAAGGCCTCGAAAGTCCTATTACAGAAATGTGTTCCATTGTCACTAATGATCGCGCGGGGGTGTCCAAACCGGGAAAAAATGTTTTCCTTAAGGAATCTAACGACAACCTTGTTGTCGTTAGTCCGGCTGGGCACGGCCTCGACCCATTTAGAGACATAATCAACAGCTAGAAGAATATACAGGTTCCTAAAAGAGCTGGGAAACGGACCCATGAAATCAATCCCCCAAACATCGAAAATCTCGACAACCAAAATTGGTTGGAGCGGCATCTCGTTTCTCCTGGATATCCGGCCCAAGTGTTGGTACCGGAAGCAAGTCTTGCAGTAATCATTAGCGTCTTTGAAGAGTTTTTGCCAGTAGAAGCCGCACTGCAAGATCTTCTTGGCTGTCTTTCTTGGGCCAAAATGCCCGCCACACGCTTGATCGTGGCAAAATGATAGCACACTCTTGAACTCATTATCAGGCACACACCAACGAATAATCTGGTCGGGACAGTATTTGAACAGATAGGGTTCGTCCCAGTAAAAGTGTTTTACTTGGGATAAGAATCGAAGTCTGTCCTGACTTGACCACTCGTTTGGTAGTAATCCTGTTGCCAAATAATTCACAATATCTGCGAACCAGGGTTCGCATGATACTGTCAAGAGCTGTTCATCCGGAAAAACGTCGTATATTGGAAGTGGAAGCGTCGGCGAAGAAGGAAGTCGTGAAAGATGGTCGGCCACTACGTTTTCACATCCTCTTTTGTCTTTTGATGACAAGGTCAAACTCTTGGAGTAAGAGGATCCAACGTATCAGCCTAGATTTGCGTACTTCTTTGCAAAAAGATGGCGTAGAGTAGAATGGTCTGTGTAGACAATGACTGGAGAGCCAATCAAGTAAGGCCTGAATTTTTCTAATGCAAACACAACAGCCAAGAATTCCTTCTCGGTTGTTGTGTAATTTAGCTGGGCATCATTCAGGGTTCGGCTAGCATAGTAGATTACATGCGGCCTTTTATCAATGTGTTGTCTTAGGACCGCACCAATAGCATAGTCAGATGCATCTCACATAATCTCAAAGGGATACGTCCAGTCAGGAGAAGAAAGTACGGGAGCAAAAGTGAGTGAGCTTTTTAGTGATTCGAACGCAGTTACACAGCTCGAGTTGAAATCGAATGTGGTGTCTTTGGCCAGCAGAAGAGTCAAGTGTCTAGCTAACCATCTATAGGAACCGGCGTGGCCAAGGAAAGCTCGGATGTCTCTGACGCATCTGGGAGGAGGAAGATTGGAAATGACCTCAATCTTAGCTTTCTCCACCTCAATGCCATTTTGCGAGATGATATGTCCTGAGACAATACCTTCACGTACCATGAAGTGGCACTTCTCCCAGTTCAAAGTGAGGTTTTTATCCTTACACCGGGTAAGAACAGCGTCGAGATGCTGCAAACACTCATCAAAGGAATCGCCGAAGATGGAGAAATCATCCATGAATATCTCCAAGAATTTCTCCCCCATATCCGAGAAAATTCCAATCATACACCGCTGGAAGGTAGCGGGTGCATTGCATAACCCAAAGGGCATGCGGCGATATGCAAACATGCCGAAAAGACAGGTGAACATGGTTTTGTCCTGGTCTTTTTCGACGATGGGAATCTGGTTATAGCCGGAGTAGCCATCCAGAAAGCAATAGGACTCGTGTACAGCCAATCGTTCGAGCATTTGGTCAATAAATGGTAGCGGAAAGTGGTCTTTCCGCGTTGTGGCATTGAGTTTTCTGTAATCAATGCACACTCGCCACCCAGTTTCGGTGCGAGTAGGGATTAACTCGTTTACTTGATTGGTGATGACCGTTATGCCCGACTTTTTGGGGACAACATGTATCGGACTGACCCACTGGCTATCAAACATAGGGTAAATGATACCACTATCTAGACATTTGACGATTTCTTTTTTCACAGCCTCCTTCATGACTGGATTGAGTCGCCTCTGTGGATCCCTGGCTGGTTTGGCATCATCCATCATATGAATGTGATGTTCAACGATCAAGGGACTAATCCCTTTGATGTCCGGCAAAGTCCAGCCAAAAGCCTGCCGATTACTCTGCAAGACCGTCAGAAGGGCTTTCTCCTGCTCTGAAGCTAGAGAAGCCGAGATGATGATAGGGAGGGTCTCGTTTTCACCTAAGTAAGCATACTTGAGGTGAGATGGCAACGACTTGAGTTCGAGCATTGGAGGTGAAACAATTGAAGGCAAGATCGGCAAAAATGTCTCGAACTCGAAGGATTCTAACAGAGGCTAAAAACGAGTGTACGCAACCGAGTTGGATGGTTCAGCTAACGCGTCCGAAAATTCAAAGGATTCAAGCTCGGGTGGCGACAAGCCAAGATCGTTCGAGAAAGTGAAACACTCATAATCACTGTCGGGAGCAGAAGTAGTATCAGGTTCAAGGAGGAACGCACTAGTGGCGTCAAGATTGCTGTAATCGAACAAAAATTTCTTGAACTCACAGTCCTCAGGGACGATCTCCTGGATCGAACAAACGTCTAGTATATGAGCATTAGGTTCGGAGGGCTGATTCCCCAGCCTAAAAATGTTGAGTTCAATTATCATGTTTCCAAAAGATAGGTTCATCGAACCATTTCGACAATTGATCACAGCATTTGAGGTTGTAAGGAATGGGCAACCGAGTATCACCAGAATTTGATTCTGGGGGTTAGCTATAGGTTGTGTGTCTAAAACAATGAAATCAACGGGGAATATGAAGTCCCCTACCTTTATTAACACATCCTCTAGCTCACCCTTAAGATGGGTGATAGATCGGTCGGCCATTTGGAGAGTACAGTGTGTGGGTTTCAGCTCTCCTACACCTAGTTGCTCATATACCGAATACGGAAGCAGGTTAACACTGGCACCAAGATCCAAATGTGCGTGGTTGATGTTCTTATCCCCAATAGTTATTGAAATCGTAGGATAACCAGGGTCCTTCCATTTTTGAGGTAAAGCTTGGGTAAGAGCATCACTCATGGCACTAGCTAAGAAAACATTTTTGGGTACATGAGATTTCCTCTTCTTGGTGCACAAGTCCTTCAAGATTTTTGCATAGGAAGGGGCTTGTTGGATTGCATTTAAGAGGGGAATGTTAATGTTAATCTGTTTAAACAACTCCACAATCTTCTTCATTTGTGGATTTTGTTTATTGGATCTCAACCGGTTTGGAAATGGAACGTTTTTGAAATTGGTTGAGTCCAATGCTTGTGGAGGAGATTGTGGAGTTGGAACGGATCCCAGAACTGGAGTTTTCGTGGAGTGAGACGTGGGTCCGTTCGGAGCAGCAGAAGAAAAAGAGGAAGAGCCTTTTGAAGAATGGAAAACAGGCTCAGAAGACGAAGAAGAAGAAGAAGAAGCGGCCGGGGTGTCATCATCTGTGACAACGTTGTTTTGCAGCACCCTTCCAGATCTCAACGTAGTCACGGCACTCACATTATGGTTTTGTTGTTCAAGAGCAACATGTGCATTATGTGGGTGACCAGGATTTGGGAGTGGTTGAGATGGAAGCTTCCCTTTCTCTCGCTCGCTTAAAGCCGCATTCAGTTGTGCAATCTGTGCTTCGATGGTTTTGATGCTTTGCCCATGTGCAGCAGTGTGTTGCACCAAAGACTGAATGGAAGACTGGATATTGGCATTAGATTGAGTCGATTACTTTACAAACGCCTCCAGACTTCGTTCTAGCGAGGAAACCTTATCGTTGTTTGACGGAACAAAATTGTTTTGAGGAAAAGAATTGTTTGGTGCAAAATTGTTCGTCGGATTTTGAAAAGGTTGGGGTTGGAAAGGCTAATGATATTGATGTTGAGTTTGTTGCTGAGCTTGTTGTTGAGGAGGAGAAGGCCTTTGGAAGTTGTTGTGGCCTTGGAATTGTTGCTGGTTCTGATTCCAGGGGAAATTGGGGTGGTTCCTCCAACCAGGATTGTAAGTAGAAGAGTATAGATCATTTCTTGGTCTTTGCTGAAATGCAGCATTGACTTAATCCTTTCCTTGAGCAGGTGGGTTGTAAGGACACTCTTCGGTCAAATGGGATGGATCAGAACAACAAGCGCAGATGGTACGAGGGGAAGAGTAGGGGCAGGAGAAGGAGATAAGAATTTGCTCTCAATTGCTTCTAGTTTTCGCATGATCGCTGCCATTTCGGCTTTCATTGCAATTAAGATATCAAGTTGATGAGCGCCTGCCTTAAAGAGACCGAAAGAAGTAGAAGAAGTAGATGAAGTGTTCGGTCTGGTGCTTTCACACTGAAGCGTTTGTTCCGCGAGATCGTCGAAAAATTGCCAAGCTTCCTCGTCAGATTTGGATAGGAAGTGGCCTTGACAAATGGTCTCCAACAACTGCTTAGTTGCTGGATTCAAGCCCTCATATAAGCTCTGGCAAAGTTGCCATCTCTCAACACCGTGATGCGGGCACTGAACAAGAATGTCTTTGTATCGGTCAAAGCACTTCTAAAAAGGTTCGGCAGGAAGCTGGGAAAATTGGTTTATTTCGTTTCGTATTCTCGCGGTTTTGTGATTTGGGTAAAACTTTTTAAGAAATGCTTTTACAAACTCATCCCAACTGTTTATGGAGTGCGATGCGGTACTATACAGCCACTTCTCAGCAAGGTCACACAGAGTGAAAAGAATGACTCGTAGCCGTATAGTATCGTCGGATAGTTGGGTTGTCTTCATCATTGCACAGACGTTCTGAAATTTGTTGATGAAGATGTAGGCATCTTCATATTCCAGCCCGTGAAATTTGGGCAACATGTTGATGAAGTAGGGCTTAATTTAGAAATTATCCCCATTGGCCAGCGGAAGTGAAAGACATGTAGGAAGTGCGGAGCGGGTAGGATAGAAACGATCCTGGAGCGCGATTCGCTATGGCGCTTCAACAGGATGTGGTTGCTGGTTATTCGCACCCGGATGAGGTGGAATCAGTCCCGGAGGAGCTAAAGTGATGTTAGGAGGAAATCCTGACATCTCAGAAGAATTTGGTGATGATGATGGTGAAGGTGAAGGTGAGGATGTATGAACAGAATTCCGGTCAACGTCGGAGTTGGCCGGCAAAGGTAAGGGTGAAAGAGGTGTGGAAGGGGTTTCGACGTCGGAGTCGATCGCGAAGTCGGTAGCGACTAACGAAATGCGGACTAGGCGGGCACTAGTGTCCCGAGACCAACCGGATATACACTAAACGAGTTTAGTATAGTCAAAGCATAGGATGTGAGGGTAAGAAAACGTCAATGAAGAAATGCGGATGAAAAGTGAGTGAAATGGGATTCTAGCGACAAGAGGCGAGTTTTTATGAAAAGTTTTTGTTTTGTGTTTTTTTTAGAAAGAGTTTTTACAAAAATATGTACGGACTTACGGCAAACTTCAAACAATCACAGTTAGAACATGCACGATCATACCTAGAGCTATGGTCTTCAAAGTCCACTAGACTGCTCCTAACTGTTCCAAAGTGACAAGTTGTGAGATAACCCTCAAATTGTCTCTTCACTGTCAATTGTGGCCAGGTAAGCACAAATGAAGAAAGGAGGGTTCAGCTCACGAATCACCGTGAGACGGGCCTTTTAAAATTATCTTTCTCACTTGTCTAGCCTAGGTACCATAAAGTCAAGTTTAGATAAACGATTGAATCCCCACAACCTTCCTCTGTCCTAATGAGCACGACAGTCCTTAGTTGGCTGAGTCTAGATATTTTTTAATTAAGCTCAAAGGTAATGCGTATGCTTTTAGTGATTTTTGTGGTCTTAGGAAGGGTGATAAAATCCCCACCCAATCTGAATTGGTGTTATAGCCCCTTAAAATCCGTATTATTTAGGCAAAATAGTAACAACCAAAAATTTAAAACACTTGCAAAAATTTATTTGGCGGCGGCGCAAAGAATCCTGCATAAAAACAGTTTTATTGGAGAGGGGAAGAGAATTTGTGCAAAGAATGCTGCAGAAAAAATATTTCAGTGGAGTTCAGAGGAGTGGAGAAGAGAAATGGAATACTCACAGAGAGTCTTGGGTGCTGACGTCACCCTTTGACCGTGGTTCCGCGGTCAAACTTGTGATTCTGCCGCGATTCCGCGACAGTTCAGAAGGTTGACGGCTTCAAATTTTTTTCCCTGTGCTGATTTGGTTCTTCTCTTCCTATTTAGATCTCCTGAATCTTGATTTGCTCACTAAATGTGCTCCAAAATTTTACAGCAAAGCCGTGGTTCCGTCTTGATCCACCGCGGTGTAGCCGCGAGAGATGGGTCTAACTCCCCACAATTTTCGCACTGAACTTGACCTTCTTCCTATCCTGCACACTTGCACAAAAACTAATCAAAAAAATAACAAGATGATTTTTTTATATATATATTTTTTTATATTTTTAATTAACCTGAAATTACACAAAGAAATAAACTACCGTCTCCCCGGCAACGGCGCCATTTGATTGGTATGATTTTCTGCGTGCTTAATTTTAATTACCGCAATCAAGACGGTTTCGCTTGGTAGCTAGCCGGTTGAGTACGGGTCGATCCACAGGGAGATGGAATCTCTTTCTTTATGTTTTAACGAGTTAAATCCAAATATGTCCAGATTTGTTGATTTGTTTTAAGAAATGAGATAAAGGATGATAAAAGATCTTGCTAGGGTTAGGATTAGGTTAGTTCGAGTTAGGAATTTCTCACTTCTTTCAACGCCCTTCTTAATATCGGTGTTACGGTAATCGGCAACAACGGGGATTAGCACGACCAGGAAGGAACTTGCAAGTATAAGCAAGGCTTTCCATGCTCAGTTTCTTCTTTTTGGTCCTTGTCCGTCCGTTCTTGTCTCTTAGCCCTAACCTCCAATTAATTCAACCACAACCGGTCTTACTAGGGAATCACCGCTATCATGTAGGATAGGGTGCCGTAGTGAGCGAATTGTAGCTCAATTAAAGGGAGTCCGAATTAAGGTGCTGGGTAAAGAAAAGAGTGAGAGAGATTTCCTTCTCTCAAACTTTCCTTCTCCTGCCCTAACAAGTGAGAAATTACTCACCCATTAAAAAGATAAAAACAAGAAGGAAGGTAGAAAGAAATGGTTAAGAAGAATTACAACTAGCTATTTGAGACCTCACCTTGGCAAGGATCTTACTCAAGCATCATCGTTGTAAAGGATAAAGAAAAATAGAAGAAAAACAAGAGAAAAATAACAATAAAATAATACGATTAAATTAGCAAATGAAAAATTGCAAATAATAAATAGACATGCAAGATAAAAAGAACTCTCTTTTTTTTATTTTTTTATTAATCATCACTCATTACTCACTACAATTTTTTCATGGAATAACAAGGAAGAACTACAGATTTAATCCTAAAAAATAAAAAAATAAAAGCACACACTAGTTTGGCTTTGAGCTCTGCTATTTCTAGACAGGAAAGTGAAACCCTAGGTTTACAATCTGAGCCAAATACGAGATTACAAAACTACCCCAAGAGAGCCGAATCAACGCTGCTTTGACGCAACCGACACTGTTCAGACGCGGCCGCAGTTCCGCGGAAGAAGTTCCTTTTTGACCGCGATTCCGCGGCCGTTTGGTGGGTTTGACTTCTCATTTTTTCTGGGTTTCTTCATGTTGCTGTTCTCTTTTGTTTTGTACACTTGGTTTCTCAGAATCTCTTCAGTTTTCTTCCAGATTTTCAGCAGCGCAAAATGATGTGGACTTTTGCCTTGAGCTCCGCGTTGAAGTCTTGGATCTTGTGCTGCCCTTGTGCTATGTGCATTAAAGTGACCAATGATTTTGCCATTTTGTCTCTTGAACTGGTATGCGGCATCATACGGATGGTGAGCGGAGATCAGTATTTATCTGTTGTTTGTCGTAGTCCCGCATTTGTTGCGAATTTTCATGAATTTCACTGTAAAGAGCTGAGAACCTGGAACCTGCAATTATTCAGCAAACACGGATCAAAAGTACCTACCTATATGGAATGTGATCAAGAATGGACGGTATAAAAATGTAAAAATCTGATATGAGCAAGATCATTTTTAATGAAAGGGGTTTTAGGTTTTGGGAAGGAAATTGAGATGAAGTTTGGGGGTGAAGGTGGAGGGAGTAGCATGAAGAAGATAAGGAAACCATGGAGGAAAAATAAAAGAATGGCAGCCCCCTTCTCTCTCCTACCCTCACTCTCTCTTATCCTCACCCTCACAACATGATGCGGTCCCATCTCTCTCTCTCCTCAATAATACACTCTCATTTCTTTCTATTTAAAACCCAAACTATATAATACCCCAAAAATAACACAAGAATACAACATGTAACCAAAATGTAACATGACATGGTGCACTAACCATAGAAAACTGTAGAAACACGGATTTGGCTTAATCGCGATTAGTAGTGCACTAATCAATTTTTATCAAAACTGCATATAATTAATTATAAAAATGCGAAATCCAATAAATATATTTTTAAATGAATAAATCATTTTAATCTCCAATTATTTCACAATTATTGGTATATATTTATACCATTTTACGAAAACCCCAATTTCGCAAATCGGGTAATTTTTGCGAAATATATTATTTTAATATTAAATTCCAAAAATAATATTTTATATTTTCTGAAATGTTACAGAAGTGCAGTGGGAGGCCATTGATTCTGGACAGAAGTGAAATACCAAGTTTTAGTATCTCGAATCCAAGGGTAACCATGAATATAGCGAACCACGATTTTGTTCGCGAAACACGACACACGAAGTGTAGAGTGGAAAGAAGAAGAAGTCCCACCAAGCGTGCCAGAATCTATTTACTGCTGAAAAAAGAAAAAAACTGTGATAGAACGTCTTGCCTGAATTTTGGGGCAAATACTATTTGGAACATATCCGTCCACCTCTCCGAAAATACCGAATTGATTTATGGCACCCTATGTCGGAGGTTTGGACAGATGCGATCAATGTAGGATGATTTTATCAGATTCTCCCTCGTTTGTGAGGGTTTTTGATTGTGGGGACTGTTCCCGCCAAAAATTTCTGCGCAAAAAAGTCCAAGGTATCAAATAGCAGCGATACGCTTAAGGAAATGCGAACCAGTATCTTCCGGACTGTATTTTGATAAACTCCCGAAGGAGGAATTGTTAAATTCTGATGATATTGGAAGCATCTCAAGAAACCCTTCGATTTGATATATTATGGGCTTCATAATTCATCCAGGGTCAAAAGTTATGAGCAAATATGCTATGCACTGTTCCCTGATTAAAAATCAGGAGTTACCTCAATGAGGTATCACGTGCTCACACGTGATCAATGGTCACGTGTTGACACGTGATAGTTAAAACAGAAATAAAAACAAACGGCTGAAGAAGGACCCAATTGGCGGTCACGTGCTCACACGTGACCAATGGTCACGTGTTGACACGTGATAGTTAAAACAGAAATAAAGACAAACGGCTGAAGGAAATACCTCAATGAGGTATCACGTGCTCACACGTGACCAATGGTCACGTGTTGACAAGTGATGGTTAAAACTGAAGCGTAAATAAACGCTGAGAAAAGGACTCAATTGGGGGTCACATGCTCACACGTGACCAAGGGTCACGTGTCAGCACGTGACTGGCTTCGAAAGCCTTACAGTTTAATAGAATTAAATTCTAAAAGCTTCTAAATCTTTCCAAATGGAAAAGGATTATGGGGAACCGTTGGATTAAAAATCCAAGGGTGATTAAAAATCACCAATTTATGGAAAGATTTTAGACAAGGAAAGATTTCCCTAAATTTCACCAGAAATAACAAACAGAATATCTTTTGGATTGAAAATCAAACGGTGAACAAAATTCACTGAAGGATCTAAAGGATCATATTAATTATGAAAACAAATCAAATCTTTCAATGAAAGATTTGCTAAACAATTTGATTCTTTTCTTTCTCCTATAAATAGGAGCCAAGAAGAAAAGAGAAGTGATCTACCTTTTTGAGAGAAGAACAGAGAGAGGAGAATTTAATTCTCAAGAGATAAGAAAAGAAAGGAGAATTTAATTCTCAACAAAGAAAATCCTAGGTGAGAAAAGAAAGGGGATCAAAACTTCAAACAGAGAACTTAATTCTCAAATCTAAGAGTTTAACTCTTCTGCACAAAAGAACTTAGTTCTTCCTCTGGTTGAAGATCTGCAAAGAGCACATCTCCCCATAAGTTGAGAATTTAATTCTCATCGGGTTGAGATCCTGCCATGCAGATCCAAAACTTAGAGGGGGAATTGAATTTAATTCTCCCGAAAACAGAACTAGGGTTTAACCCTAATTGAGAATTTAATTCTCTCAGATAAACAGGAATTTAATTCCTCCAAGACGAAATTGGGGTTTAACCCTACTTAAGAATTTAATTCTTGCACAATAGGAATTTAATTCCTCCAAAATCATAATTAGGGTTTAACCCTACAGAGAATTCAATTCTTAAAATAAAGAGACTTAAAAGATCTCTGTGCATGAAAAGAACTAAGGTCACATGCCCCCACGTGACCCCTGAAGAGATCCCCAAAAATGAGAAGGAAAAGCTCTGAGGCAACACCTCACGTGCTCCCACGTGACCTCCAAAACAGAGAGAATAAAAGCAAAGGAAATGTTGGTTTTGGGCGCTCTCACGTGTTACCACGTGACCCCTTGATAAATGCTTTAATAATCAGTGCACAAATCTCCATCACGTGCCAACACGTGATGGTCAGAGAATCAAAAGTGTTTAACACTTAATTGCATAACGAAGAAAAGGGATCAGGTCCCACTTTTGGGCGCTCTCACGTGTCCACACGTGACCCCTCTTTCTTTAGTGTTTAACACTAATTTGAGGATTATATTTCCAGTGTTTAACACTGATTGTTTCTAGTGTTTAACACTAAATTGAAGATTATATTTCCAGTGTTTAACACTGATTGTCTTTTAGTGTTTAACACTAATTTGAGAGTTCTACCTCCAATGTTTAACACTGTTGTTCTCTAGTGTTCAACACTACTTTTAGCCAAATTGGCTAATTTTCCAGAGGCAAAAGTCCCTCCTCCAAATGAATCTCGAAATTGAGGAAATCAAGGACAAAATGTTGTCAGAGCCCCCAAACCTCTGTTTGGCACTGCTGAATGATGAGGGGCTGAGCCCAGATAAATGTCTAATGGTCCAAAGGGCCAATATTTCAAACATAATTGGACTTAGCCCAAACTGGCCATAAGTCCTCAAATCATCTTGAACTGAGCACATCTGCTCTTTCAACCAACTCCTTGGTTCAAGGGTACATCTCTGAACTCCTCTGATATTTGTCGTTGTAATCCTTCAATGTCTTCAGAGAGGTGATGGGTCCCGATAGCCATACATTTTATGGACCACTATGTCCTTAAACTGGTATTGGACCACAATGTCCTTAAACTGGCAATGGACCACCATGTCCTTAAACTGGAAATGGACCACTATATCCCTAAACTAGAACAATAGAGCCCAAATGCTCTTTTGTCGGATCTAAATGATCATGTTAAGCTGATCTTAGTCTCAAATTAGACTAACGTATCCTTAACAAACGTTTAAGTTGATCTTAGCCTCAAATATGGCTAACGTATCCTTAAACCAAAACCTTCAAACAGACTTTAGTCTCAAATTAGACTATAGATCTCCCAACCAATTTTGGTTCAAGGGTACATCTCTGAACTCCTCTGATATCTGTCGTTGTAATCCTTCAACGTCGTCAGAAAGGTGATGGGTCCCGACGGCCATACATGCAATGGACCACCATGTCCTTAAACTGGCAATCGACCGCAATGTCTCTAAACTAAACAATAGAGTCCAAATGCTCTTTTGTCGGATCTAAACGATCCCGTTGAGTTGATCTTAGTCTCAAATTAGACTAACGTATCCTTAACAAACGTTTGAGTTGATCTTAGCCTCAAATATGGCTAACGTATCCTCAAACCAAAACCCCAAACCCAAATCTAAGAAAATACGGATTTAGACTAGTCTACGTCCTACGGGCGACGACATAAATTAGTCTCCGTATACAATCCACGGGCAACCACAAACAAAACAAACACCCATGACACGAAGTGAACATCTGGAGAAGGAGAAAGTTGTTACCGCAATGCGGTAGCGTAATTAACTGCAGGGGCTTGCGCCTGTAGAGAAGAGCGTCCCCACAATCAAAAACCCCTCAAGCGAGGGGGAATCTGACGAAGTCTACTACATCAGCTGCATCCGTCTAAACCTTCGATATACGGTGCCATAAATCAACTTGGCATCTTCGGAGAGGTGGACGGATAGCACCAATTAGCATCTGCCCCGAATCTCAGGCAAGTCGTCCGTCGCGTCTCCGCCGCGTCTTTCGGAGGGGAACAGATTCTGGCACGCCCGGTGGGACCTTTTCCTCTTTCCACTCCACACTTCGTGTGTCGTGTTCGCGAACGAATCGCGGTTTGTTATGGTTGCCTGTGGATTCGAGGTACTAAGATTTGGTGTCTTGCTCCGTGCAGAAAACAGAAGATCAATGGCTTCAAACTGCACTAATTGCAACAACTCCCACTCCATCCTCGCCGGAGGAGTGACTTACGGGCCTCAAGCGGCCTCCCTTTTCAAGATGCCGGTGGAGCAAGTAACTCAGGCTACCACTGGGTTGTTCTTTGGGACCATACTCCCACCAATGAGCTTCAATGCCCCTCTGTCGTTGCAAGAAGCTCCGAAGAAGTCGGTCTTTGATCGGCTTGCAACTACTACGACCCCTCTCAACGGGTCGCCCAAATCCAGTGCATCGGTTTTCAATAGACTGGGTCAAAACTCCAATGGGCCCATGAAGAAGCCCACAATACCAGAAGGTGTTATCCCCAAGCGGATAGCCATTCCTGCTCATGAAATCGTCAAGGCTGCTTCCCCTGCTCGGAAGTCTGCCTTCGATAGGTTGGCTATCCCCATTCAACGGACGTCAGTCTTCAATAGGCTGACAACGACAACTTCTGACCAACATAGGGGCATGAGGAAGTCACTCCTACAGCTAAGATAATCCCAACGGCTCGACACGCTCGACGTCGCCACTAGCGTCGAGTAAGGAAGGCTGGGGGCAACTCCCCCTCTGGGCTAACTCCACCAGCCCCAATGGTGGAAGTCAATGCTGTTGTTCCAATTGGGAACAGCTTCGAGCTGCTTAATAGGGTGCGCAGGAATTCACCCACTGCAGTGCTGAAGAGATCTCCTCCGCCCATGGAGAATGCACCAAAGGCGGAGCCGGAGTAACCCCTTCAACGGCTATCCTCCAAAATTTACAAGGTCTGGAGACAGATTCAAGACTCAGTAATTGATCAAGATTACTCTCACCGACAGAAAAAGGTGAAGGTTCAACAGGAAGAGAACCGTCCTGTCAAGCCACGAAGGACAACAGCTACTTGGGTGCCCACTGCAACGGCCCCCTCGACTTCAACTGCTCAAAAGGGGAGGAAGCCAAAGAAAGCCCCTGTGACTGCGGCAAATCGTAAAGACGCTGAGTCCAAACGCCCTAAGTCTGGGGGCATGGTGGTGTATACCGTCTACATGGCATCCGGGAAAGAGGATAGCCGCGCTTCTACGGGCCACCGACCACTCACCCGATCCATCACGAGAGCTCAAGAACAGCAACAGCAGAAGCTTCAAGAGATGCTGACTACAATGGCCGCACTTACCGAGCCAAAAGAAAGCCCGGAGGCATCATCAGAACAGCGTCACGAACAAGAAACTGACGCTGACTTCCTACGTAGAGTCCTCGAAAAGAAGAACAGAGAAGCGGCAGAACAAACTGCCAACATAAAACGAATGGCGCTTCTCTTCCAAGACATGGTCGGGATGATGTTACAGCCGGATTCCCCAGCTGAAGACCCTCCGATCATCATTGAAGACGACAGAGGGGAGACGTCGAATCCTCCTTCGGCTCTAGCAACTGCTAAGGAAGAGACAATTTCCAAAGCGGCCCTAAATGATTACATCGCTCAGCAGATACGAGTTCACCAGGCGAATGAAGTGGCTGGGCAAATCGTTAAAACTGGGCGACCGTATCCGGGTTGGAACGACCAAATAAAGTACCCGCCGGGATACACGATCCCCAAATTCCACGTATACAAGGGGACGGGAAATCCGCATCAGCACGTTGCTCAATTCAGAGCCTTATGCGGCAATACTGGAGGTGACGATAAGCTACTACTCCGCCAGTTTGTTGGCAGTTTGTCGGAGACGGCATTCGAGTGGTATTCCAAACTCCCAAATGACTCCGTCAAGACATTCGCAGAGATTGAGTTGCTATTCACCCAGCGTTTCGCAAGTGCTAGCGAACGCACCCCAATCACGGCATTGATCAATGCTAGGGTGAAGCCTGGAGAAACTTGGGTCCAGTATGCGATACGGTGGCGTAATCTATGGTCAAAGTGCGAGCAGCGCATTGAAGAAGCTCCTGCCGTGGGCATGTTCGTAGGTACTCTCGACCCTCAAGCGACCATCTCCCAATTCATGATGTTCTTCAAGCCGACCACCTTTCAGGCCTTGATTGATAAGCTGGCCCAAATGGACCAGATGGGCCATAGGCCTTCCTCTTCAAAGACAGAGCCTTGGAATGAAAAAACCAAAGGGAAAGCAACTTTCGTTGCCAACACTCAACAACGGCCGAGCAACTTAAAGCCGGTTGTTCGCCAAAACAACATGCGTCCACGCCCATCCCTCGAAGAGAGACTGGGACGTCCTTACTCGTTTCCCCAGGATAAAACAAGAAAACTTGTCGAGCTGGCAGTGCGCAACAAACTCATCAATCTACCCGATCCAAAACGTCCGTTGCAGCCAGGCGATATCAACAATCCTAATTACCGCCCTTACCACCAAGCAGTAAGCCATCCAATCGAAGATTGTTTCATCTTCAAAGGCTGGATGGAGGACCAATACCAACAAGGTAAGTTCGCATTATCCGAAAATTGGAAGGTGAACCCACCACAACCTCATGCCCCTAAAAAGGTGGACATGCCGTGGGCATCGTGCTCATTCATAAGGGAAGCCCCATGGGAGGACGTTCTTTCAGCCAAGACGAAAAGAATGATGAAGGATCTCCAAACATGCCTGACGATCAGGTGGAAAAGCCCGCTAGAGCCGGAGATCGTCGAGGGAATGCTGAAACCGCGCCCAACTCCAAAAACGGGTGGTGATGGTCAGAGCGCTCACACCCAGCCATCAAAATCTTCGAAGAAGAAGGAGAAGACCCAAAAGCCCGCGAAGCCTGGTGACAAGCGCACAGACCTGCAAAAACAGATTGACGTGTTGGAAGAATATAATCAGAAGGCACGGACCCCAGTCACACTCTAAGAATTTCTCAGCCACATCCTTGAGGACGGAGATGATAACAATGGAGAAGACTCGTCGGATGAATCTGAAGATTATGTGGCAAGCTGCCATGTGATCTCTCACTCGTCAATAAATGACGAAGAAGCTCCTTACACAGAGAAGCTGGGGGCAGATACTGAGCCAGAACTTCTAGGACCATCAGACGAAATGATTGAAGCATTCCTGAACGAAGCCCGTCTTAAAAGAAAAGCTGATCGAGAGCACGAGATGGCCATATTCGAGAAAGCCAAACGCCGGCGACTAGATGAAAGGGTCGAAACACTCCCACCGGATCAAAGTACATTCGACGCAAATGAAAGCAGGATCAAGACAAGGAAACGATTCTCCAAAGCCATATCGATGGGGATGAAGCTGCCCTCTTTCAGAGAAAATTCTCCTGGCGGTATACATCTTGATGAAGCGGACATACATCCTAACTTCTGCTTATATCATCAGAAGATCGCACATTCTACTGAAGACTGTAACTCCTTTAAGTGTTGGTGGCAAGGGTATGTTGCTCATAGGCAACACTTCAACATGACAAAGCGTGAAGCTCGAAGACAGCGGAAAAATGCCACAGATGAGCGTAAAAGAATTGCCGGCAATTGTCATAGGGTTGATCCCGGGGGATCGAGAGTTCTCACCTTCGGAAGCGACTCGGACGAAAAAGTAGCCCACGGTCCTCTCTTCAAGGAATCCATCCCTGAAATGAAAGAATTAAGGAGTTGCGAGAACATTCGGCCGTGCAATCGCACGCTACCCGGAAAGAATCTCGGACCCGCAAACAAAGGATCGAACAGAAAGGATAAAGGGAAGGGAAGAACGGCCTTCGTCGCCAACGCTCAACAACAATCGGGTGGCCCTAGACTGGATGTTCGCCAAAGCAACAAGCGGCAACCCTTCTATAAGAAGTTGAAACGTCCTTACTCATTTCCTCGGGATGAAACAAGGAGGCTGTTCGAACTAGCAGTGCGCAACAGGCTTATCACTCTACCGGAGCCGAAACACCAGCTACAACTGAATGATGTCAACAAATCTAATTACTGCCCTTACCACCAAGTATTGGGCCATCCGATCGATAACTGCTACGTCTTCAAAAACTGGGTTGAAGACTAGTACCAACAGGGCAAGTTCGCGCTGTCCGAAAAATGGAAGGTGAACCCACCACAACCACATGCTCCGAAAAAGATGGACATGCCGGGGGCATCGTGCTCTTTCATAGGGAAAGCCCCATGGACCAAAAAGTCCGTAAACTAGAAACTCGCCTCAAATATGGCAACGATAGACCGAAACGTCGTTAAACTAACGATGGACCACTATGTCCTAAAACTGGCTGAAGACCGAAACGTCGTTAAACTAACGATGGACTACTATGTCCTAAAACTGGCTAATGACCGAGACGTCGTTAAACTACTACCAACCCGCGGCATCCCCAGGCTGACGTGGTGTTAAAAAAAATAGAATAAAAAAAATAATAATAAAAATAAAAAAATAAAAACGGTATGTCCATAAGCAAGATGGGCACGGATGAAAACCCGAAAGGGTTCCGTGAGTAAAAACAGCAGGGCTACCGGCGGGTCTTGTGAAAACCTGAAAGAGCGCAATCTCGTTAGAAAAAAGAATAAAAAAAAAAGAAAACGGTATGTCCATAAGCAAAATGGGCACGGATGAAAACCCGAAAGGGCTCCGTGAGTAAAAACAGCAGGGCTACCGGCGAGTGTTTGTGAAAACCCGAAAGGGCGCAACCTCGTTAAAAGACACTTACAGGGTCCTCTCGACCTTGTAAGGAGAAACCATCCGCGTGAGATCCTTACGACTCACAAGGGAGCAACACACTCAGGGATCCTCACGATTCCTAAGGAGAAATTACACTTGCGAGATCCTCACGACTCATAAGGAGAACTCTCTTATGGGACCCTCACGGCTCATAAGATTTGAAAGTCTTAAATTACAGAGACCTGAACCTGTTCTTAAGCAACCCCCACAACCTTCGATATTGCCCTACAAGCGGCTCGATACCGACCCTTGTATACAATCCACGGGCGCGAATAAACATTTCTTTAACCAAGTCCCATCCGCGACTAGGTGTATGTTCGCACGGCAAACAACCCTTGTAAGTCCTCTCGACTTATAAGGAGAAAACTCTCTTGTAAGATCCTTACGACTTACAAGAAGCCATACACTTAGGAGTCCTCACGATTCCTAAAGAGAAATCGCACCTACGAGATCCTCACGACTTGTAGGGAGAAATACCTTTGTGAGACCCTTACGGCTCACGAAGTCAAAAGCCTTAGTCGACAGAATCCTAACCCTGTTTACTAAGCCACCTTTGTTCGACATCGACAGAAGCAAATGATGATTCGCTCCTGGCAATATCCCAGTTGTAGCGATGCTGATGCCTAAAACGGTATCAAATTCCGAGTCCTTTCATGGCAAATGATGATCCGCTCCTAACAATATTCTAGTTGTAGCGATGTTGATGCTGAGATTGGCACCAGATTCCAAGTTCTACACTCGCGATAAAAAATCAGCGAGCTAAAAATGCATATGAAATAGCCGAAATGATTGGGCAACTCGCAATAAAAGGCAGCGAGTAAAAATAAAAACAAATAGCCGAAATGATTGGGCAACTCGCAATAAAAAGCAGCGAGTAAAAATAAAAACAAATGGCCGAAATAATTGGGCACCGCGAAAAATAGCCGAAATGATTGAGCAATCGCGACCTTCGCGATATAAAAAGCTGAAATGATAGAGCGTTGCGGAAAGAATAAAAAAATGATGAAAGAATGAAACTTTTTGTCCTACAGGTGAGATCACATCGATCCTTGTATACAATCCAGGGGCACAAACAAAGAGGGAACCATACCTTCCTAACAGGCTCCATCAGAAAGCGAAGCCAAATCTCGACGGTTCATAGACAACCTAGAGACAATCTCGACATTTGTCGCAATATTGCAGACACGATGTCAACAAATGAAGTAAAGGAAGATCCCTAGCTTCAGGGTCTCGATGTCAACATCGACAAGTTAGAAATCACCAACGGCGTTTCTCCTCACTCCAACCAGATGCAGACGTGACGTCAACAACCGACCTCAGAGTCACAACGAAATGGAGCCATGACAAAGTCCCTAGTTCCAAATCTCAATGGCCACATCTACAGCCTGGAAACCAACAACGGTGTGCCTTCTCATTCCAGCAGGAAACAGATGTTACACCATCAAACGGAGCCACGGCATGGTCCTTAGTTCCAAATCTCGACGGTTTACAGACAACCTAGAGACCATCTCATCATTCGTCTCGTTGCAGCAGACAAGATGTCAACAACGGCGTTCCTTCGTAGTCCAGCAGGATGCGGATGCAACGTCAACGAAAGACCCCATGGCCGAAACAAAGCAGAGCGACGGCAAAATCCTAACTCCACCTCAGCTTTCGTCTCGATACAGCAGACGAGATGTTAACAACGGCGTTCCTTCGCAGTCCAGCAGGATGCAGATGCAACGTCAATGAAAGACCTCACGGTCAAAACAAAAGCGGAGTGACGGCAAAATCCCAGTTCCACCTCAGCATTCGTCACGTTACAGCAGACGCAATGTCAACAACGGCGTTCCTTCGCAGTCCAGCGGGATGCAGATGCAACGTCAATGAAAGACCTCACAGTCAAAACAAAAGCGGAGTGACGGCAAAATCCCAACTTCACCTCAGCATTCGTCTCGTTACAGCAGACGCAATGTCAACAACGGCGTTCCTTCGCAGTCCAGCAAGATACGGACGTGTAACATTTCGAAATAATAAAAATATTATTTTTGGGAAATTAATAATTCAATATTATTTTATTGAATATTTTAATAATTCGGTATAATTAAATACAAATAAATGGGAAAAATTATGGAAAATTCTAAAATAGGGTAAATTAGAGAATTATGCCATTTCTAAGTTTAATTGATTAGTTATATGCTAAATTAGTGCTAATCGCGATTAATAATCGCTAATCGGTTTTTAGCAATTTGTGCAAAACATGCACATATCATTCTTCTTACACTTGTGCATTTTCTACTATGGTTTCTCATTTGGGTTTACTATTTGAGTGAGAAGGAATTTAGAGAAAAGAAAAGAAATAGAAAAGGGGTTTATATTAAAGAATTTAGTAGTTAGTGAGAGAGAGAGAGGTATGGGCTTCTTTGACTGAAGACTTAGCCATTTCTTCTTCAACCTTCACTCATTTTTGTCCCTCTCCCTCTTGTTGCTGCTGCTACTCTTGCTCCTCACCTCCCTCACCTCTTCAACTCCTCAAATCACCTCTAAAACAACTCCAAAACCCCACTCTCATTTCATTAAAAGTGTGCACAAGCTCAAGATATACACATTGGACCAAGGAAGCAAGGATTTTGGCCACTAGGGGCAACTCAAGAAAATTCTTGAGTTGCCAAATGAGGTATTTACTGAACCCTTAGCTTAGTTTTAGTATTACTTATACCCCATGTTTAGTTTAGAACCGATATTGTGTGTTTTTGTGGATTGGAGAAAAACCTAGTTAGGGTTTGAGGGAATTTTGGGTTGTAATGTGAAATTGAGCTCAGTTAAGGTTAGATAAATACCCTAGTGCATGAATTGAGACCCCAACCTGAGAGTTGAAACCCGAAATACGGATTTAGAAACCGATATCGGAAAAGTTATGAAATCTGGGAAGCTTTTATGAGATCTGCTATCACCCGAGACATACTAAAATAAAATTGAATGGACAGTGGCATGTGCAGGCTCCCAGGAAGCTACCACCAAGACCCTAGACCCTAACTCCATGACCCGGCCGCCAATTAATTCCCTCTGGCCGCAAATTGCGGCCAGACCTGCACCAATTTGGGTCATTTTGGTTCTGCTTCTCCTACATCTGTAGTTTAGGCCCCTGGCATGTATAGATTTGTCTAATTTGACCTAGGGTGAAATCTGGAGCCTATTTTCCTTAATTACTGTTTTGGATTCGTGTTTCCGTATTCCGTATTTTAATTCTGAATTTGTGTATTGTGTTTTACCTCGACTATTTGGCGTTTATACGACGATATCGAGGGTTGTTGATGGGTTTGGAAGGCGTTGTCCATAGGTTCTAACCTATAGATCTTAGCGTATCGTTTTGAGATTCGTATGCCGTTTTAGTTCAGAATTGGTTTTGATACGCATTTGCGATACGTTAATGTGTAGGTACCCAATGAAGACTTCGGGACGACAAGCAAACGGGTGGTGACGTCGACAATGAAGACGCAAGGTGAGTAGATTATATCTACAGGGGGAAGTCGGGGGATGACGTATAGCACTCCCGCAGTCCGTAGTTGATGTATTATATCTGATAGTTATAGTGTGTCATGGATATTGTGTTAGGTGTTTTATGGATAGTTTAGGCTTAGAAGTAAACTAGTGTAGTTCATAGCCACGAACCCTAGAATAGGTTTACACCCACACACACACCCTTGCATATTCACTATACTTACACTGTGTTGATGATGATATTGGATGACTTTGGAGATGAGTCGATGATATTGGGCTTGGTGCCGTGAGATCGGTGATTTGATATGATTCATATTTGGGATACGATATATGATTCTTAGCGGGCCTTTGGGCATGTGTTTTACCCCCGCACTCATAATTATATGGATGGTATCGATTTGTACTAGACTTAGATTCAGTATTCCAGATTATGGGTTATGATGATAAGAATACCAGGTACTTGATGAGATAATATGATATTGACCCGTACCCAGCTTTTGGGATGCCGTACGACAATTTACCGTACGAGCTTTATATTGATGAAAGATCCGCACTCATGACTTGAGGATTGTCATATGATATACTGTATTGTACGCGATACTATTGAGGCGGGATCATCGACTATTATATGTATATATATTTATATCGACTTAGATTTAGGTGGATTTCATACCCCTCCCGGTTGACTTGATACTTAGATCTGTGGTTTGCATAATAGATGTTAGACTAGACCCCAGTCTTACCCATTACAAAAACCCCGATTTGTCTTATTTCAAATGGCAAGCTGCATTATTATTCATTTACCATTTATTCTACGGCTCGCATTGCATTGCACGCTCATATGTTATTGATTCATATTCCTTGTGCATATGCTTTTACATAGTTGCAAGCTTATATTAGTGTTCTTGTTGCATGTATTATAATTCATGGATTTCGCACTGTGATATGGTTGCATATGATGATTCTGGATTGTTTTACTCCTGCGTATATATATCAGTGGTATGGGACGCTGAAATATATATGTATACCCATAGAGTATATATATATATCAGTGGTATGGGACGCCGATATATATATACGCATACTTAATATATCATCATGATGATCTATGCAAATTTACATATGCATTATGAGCTCGATGTGAGAGGAGCCTATGTGCTCGGAGCCTATGAGCTCGATGTGAGAGGAGCCTATGTGCTCGGAGCCTATGAGCTCGATTTGAGAGGAGCCTATGTGTTCGGGACCTTTATGGTCGATGGCATATTATATCTCCCCCACCCCACATTTATTGTATATGCATTGCATCACATATTAGTAGTACCTGATAGAGTACCTTCATGAATGCTGCATACATATCGGATACATGATATATAGGTTTCACTTGATTTTGAGATATATAGTTTGTGTCGATGCTCGACGTTGATTTTCTGATGATTTCATTCCTGATATCTTCTGTTTTCATTTTACCGCATACATACATCATATTTATGATATATTATTACGTGAGGCACTGGCACGAGTACTTGGCACTACACTTATGTTCAGATGTTACATTGCCACTTTACTATGATTCAGACTTATTCATTTGAGGTTTATATTATATCTGATCGTTTGACTTAGGATTATGTCATGCTTTCAATTTCTGCTTGTAGATATTTTCTATTCACGAGTTGGCAACTCACCCCCGTTGTGCCACAGTTCTTGCAGGTTTTGCCGTACAGGTTCCATAGCGGCATTTCAGGCACATTGCTTCCTTTGCGGGTGATTTGCTTGGTAGGTGGGTTCTTTGCATCAGAACCACCCTTGTATACGTATTATTCTTTGTATCTAGAGATTCCATCAACCAAAACTTGTTTATTGTTTCAGACTCAGACACTAGTGATGTATTATTTCGACCTTAGAGTCGCGCTTAGTAGTGTTAAGGTTTTCATGTTATTGTGAGTTTCTTTTGAGTTTGATCATCGCCCTTCGGCGTTGTATATTATATTGCTTGTGTGGGTTGTGCTCTTTGTTTATGCGTAGTAAGTGTTAGATAAAATGCCTCAAGGGAAAATAAATTACAAGATATGTTTCTTTACTCTTAAAATGGTTTTAGATTTCTGAGCTTTTGACTTACTTGGATCAGATGGAGTCCTATAGACTTCATATGGTTCAAGGGCCAGTCACGTGCTCTTTCGGGTCGTGACAGGACGCAACATCAACAAAAGATCTCACGGTCGAAACAAAGTGGAGTGACGGCAAAATCCCAGCACCACCGTGACATTCGTCTCGATACAGCAGACTCAATGACAGCAAATGAAGCAAAGGCCAAATTCCTAGCTTCGGGATCTTGACGGTAACTCATATAAAACCTGAAAGACTATCGGAGATCATCCCATATCAGCGCAGAATGGTCACCACCTCGACGTTCATCTCGATACAGCAGACGAGATATCACTACAGCGCCCTTCCTACAACAGGATTCGGATGCGACAAAGCAAACGAAGCGAAGGCCAAATTCCTAGCTTCAGGATCTTGAAGGCAACTCATATAAAACCTGAAAGACTATCGGTGATCATCCCACATCAGCGTGGAATGGTCACCACCTCGACGTTCGTCTCGATACAGCAGACGAGATGTCACTACAACGCCCTTCCTCCAACAAGATTCGGACGCGACAAAGCAAACGAAGCGAAGGCCAAATTCCTAGCTTCAGGGTCTTGAAGGCAACTCATATAAAACCTGAAAAACTATCGGAGATCATCCCACATCAGCGCGGAGTGGTCACCACCTCGACGTTCGTCTCGATACAGCAGACGAGATGTCACTACGGCGTCCTTCCTCCAACAGAATTCGGACACGCCAAAGAAAATGAAGCGAAGGCCAAATTCCTAGCTTCAGGGTCTTGACGGTAACTCATATAAAACCTGAAAGACTATCGGAGATCATCCCACATCAGCGCGGAGTGGTCACCACCTCGACGTTCGTCTCGATACAGCAGACGAGATGTCACTACAGCGCCCTTCCTCCAACAGGATTCGGACGCGCCAAAACAAACGAAGCGAAGGCTAAATTCCTAGCTTCAAGGTCTTGACGGCAACTCATATAAAAGCTGAAAGACTATCGGAGATTATCCCACACCAGCGCGGAGTGGTTATGACTCATCGGGGCTCTCCAAAATGAGCCTAACCTCAAGTAAAAAGCGGCATGGCAAAATTCCTAGCGCTTGCTCTTCTGACGGTCAAACTTCCTAAGAAGATTGCTTGAAGATGTCTTGTCCAGCCCTCGAAGGGATCAGAGACACGACAGTCGCAAGGCTACTCGAACAGCAAAATCGCCTATCGAGGGATACATCAGCCAACGCGACGGTATGACGGGCAAAACCCTAGTACTACAGACCCTAACGGACCTTTGTCGTAAAGACCAGAGGTTAACTGTGACGTTAGGACATCCTTGCGAGAACTTCTCGATTCGTCTCGACTCGTAGGGAAAAGCCTTAGGCAATGGGGATAAAAACCTGTTTCCTAAGCACTGGGGCCCTGCAAGTTGGTCCAAAACGGACTCTTGCATACTATTCACGGACCACACTCTCCAAATTCGAATCTCGACAAGGAGGGAAACAACCACTTACGAGTCGTCTCGACTTGTAAGAGGGAAAATTCTCTTGTGAGATCCTTACGACTCTCAAGAGAAAACACACTTAGGAATCCTCACGATTCCTAAGGAGAAAAATACACCTACGAGATCCTCTCGACTCGTAGAGATAAAAGTCTTTATAAGATCCTCACGGCTTATAAAGTTGAAAAGTCTTAGATGGCAGATCCTAACCCTGTCTTCTAAGCCATCACCGCCCTGCAAAGAGGTTAAGATGGACTATTCACGGGCCATACTCTCCCAAGTCAAATATCGACAAAGAGGAAAACAACCACTTACGAGTCCTCTCGACTTGTAAGCGGGAAAATTCTCTTGTGAGATCCTTACGACTCTCAAGAGAAAACACACTTAGGAATCCTCACGACTCCTAAGGAGAAAAGACACCTACGAGATCCTCACGACTCGTAGGGAGAAAAGTCTTTATGAGACCCTCACGGCTCGTAAAGTTAAAAAGTCTTAGATGGCAGATCCTACCCCTGTCTCCTAAGCCATCACTGCCCTGCAAAGAGATCAAGATAGACCATCTATGAGCCACACTTGCCAAATCTACATGCCACTGAAATGGAGAACTTACTCATGAGTGTATAAACTACTTCACGCCAGAGTAAGACATAAAGAAATAAAAGGGTGCGGCTCATGGAGTTGAGAGTTTGGAAATATATCTCTTAAGAGTCGAGATTTGAGTCAATGATAAATGACGACGCTTGTGTCCGCTCGTTATCTTCTCAGATCAAGATTCTGAAAGTTATATACCAACCCGAAACTGGTCATACGCTATACATTACTCTGCACTACTTCACCCACGTATATACTTACGTGGGCAAAGTAGTGGGGGGCATTTGTTCCCGCAAAAAATTTCTGCGCAAAAGAGTCCAAGGTATCAAATGGCAGCGATACGCTTAAGGAAATGCGAACCGGTATCTTCCGGACTGTGTTTTGATAAACTCCCAAAGGAGGAATTGTTAAATTCTGATGATATTGGAAGCATCTCGAGAAACCCTTCGATTTGATATATTATGGGCTTCATAATTCACCCAGGATCAAAAGTTATGAGCAAATATGCTATGCACTGTTCCCTGATTAAAAATCAGGAGTTACCTCAATGAGGTATCACGTGCTCACACGTGATCAATGGTCACGTGTTGACACGTGATAGTTAAAACAGAAATAAAAACAAACGGCTGAAGAAGGACCTAATTGGGGGTCACGTGCTCATACGTGACCAATGGTCACGTGTTGACACGTGATAGTTAAAACAGAAATAAAGACAAACGGCTGAAGGAAATACCTCAATGAGGTATCACGTGCTCACGCGTGACCAATGGTCACGTGTTGACACGTGATAGTTAAAACTGAAGCGTAAATAAACGCTGAGAGAAGGACTCAATTGGGGGTCACGTGCTCACACGTGACCAAGGGTCACGTGTCAGCACGTGACTGGCTTCAAAAGCCTTACAGTTTAATAGAATTAAATTCTAAAAGCTTCTAAATCTTTCCAAATGGAAAAGGATTATGGGGAACCGTTGGATTAAAAATCCAAGGGTGATTAAAAATCACCAATTTATGGAAAGATTTTAGACAAGGAAAGATTTCCCTAAATTTCACCAGAAATAACAAACAGAATATCTTTTGGATTGAAAATCCAACGGTGAACAAAATGCACTGAATGATCTAAAGGATCATATTAATTATGAAAACAAATCAAATCTTTCAATGAAAGATTTGCTAAACAATTTGATTCTTTTCTTTCTCCTATAAATAGGAGCAAAGAAGAAAAGAGAAGGGATCTACCTTTTTGAGAGAAGAACAGAGAGAGGAGAATTTAATTCTCAAGAGAGAAGAAAAGAAAGGAGAATTTAATTCTCAACAAAGAAAATCCTAGGTGAGAAAAGAAAGGGGATCAAAACTTCAAACAGAGAATTTAATTCTCAAATCTAAGAGTTTAACTCTTCTGCACAAAAGAACTTAGTTCTTCCTCTGGTTGAAGATCTGCAAAGAGCACATCTCCCCATAAGTTGAGAATTTAATTCTCATCGGGTTGAGATCCTGCCATGCAGATCCAAAATTTAGAGGGGAATTGAATTTAATTCTCCCGAAAACAGAACTAGGGTTTAACCCTAATTGAGAATTTAATTCTCTCAGATTAACAGGAATTTAATTCCTCCAAGACGAAATTGGGGTTTAACCCTACTTAAGAATTTAATTCTTGCACAATAGGAATTTAATTCCTCCAAAATCATAATTAGGGTTTAACCCTACAGAGAATTCAATTCTTAAAATAAAGAGACTTAAAAGATCTCTGTGCATGAAAAGAACTAAGGTCACATGCCCCCACGTGACCCCTGAAGAGATCCCCAAAAATGAGAAGGAAAAAGCTCTGAGGCAACACCTCACGTGCTCCCACGTGACCTCCAAAACAGAGAGAATAAAAGCAAAGGAAATGTTGGTTTTGGGCGCTCTCACGTGTTACCACGTGACCCCTTGATAAATTCTTTAATAATCAGTGCACAAATCTCCATCATGTGCCAACACGTGATGGACAAAGAATCAAAAGTGTTTAACACTTAATTGCATAACGAAGAAAAGGGATCAGGTCCCACTTTTGGGCGCTCTCACGTGTCCACACGTGACCCCTCTTTCTTTAGTGTTTAACACTAATTTGAGGATTATATTTCCAGTGTTTAACACTGATTGTTTCTAGTGTTTAACACTAAATTGAAGATTATATTTCCAGTGTTTAACACTGATTGTCTTTTAGTGTTTAACACTAATTTGAGAGTTCTAGCTCCAGTGTTTAACACTGTTGTTCTCTAGTGTTTAACACTACTTTTAGCCAAATTGGCTAATTTTCCAGAGGCAAAAGTCCCTCCTCCAAATGAATCTCGAAATTGAGGAAATCAAGGACAAAATGTTGTCAGAGCCCCCAAACCTCTGTTTGGCACTGCTGAATGATGAGGGGCTGAGCCCAGACAAATGTCTAATGGTCCAAAGGGCCAATATTTCAAACATAATTGGACTTAGCCCAAACTGGCCATAAGTCCTCAAATCATCTTGAACTGAGCACATCTGCTCTTTCAACCAACTCCTTGGTTCAAGGGTACATCTCTGAACTCCTCTGATATTTGTCGTTGTAATACTTCAACGTCTTCAGAGAGGTGATGGGTCCCAACAGCCATACATTTTATGGACCACTATGTCCTTAAACTGGCAATGGACCACCATGTCCTTAAACTGGCAATGGACCACTATATCCCTAAACTCGAACAATAGAGCCCAAATGCTCTTTTGTCGGATCTAAATGATCATGTTAAGCTGATCTTAGTCTCAAATTAGACTAACGTATCCTTAACAAACGTTTAAGTTGATCTTAGCCTTAAATATGGCTAACGTATCCTTAAACCAAAACCTTCAAACAGACTTTAGTCCCAAATTAGACTATAGATCTCCCAACCAATTTTGGTTCAAGGGTACATCTCTGAACTCCTCTGATATCTGTCGTTGTAATCCTTCAACGTCGTCAAAGAGGTGACGGGTCCCGACGGTCATACATGCAATGGACCACCATGTCCTTAAACTGGCAATCGACTGCAATGTCTCTAAACTAAACAATAGAGTCCAAATGCTCTTTTGTCGGATCTAAACGATCCCGTTGAGTTGATCTTAGTCTCAAATTAGACTAACGTATCCTTAACAAACGTTTGAGTTGATCTTAGCCTCAAATATGGCTAACGTATCCTCAAACCAAAACCCCAAACCCAAATCTAAGAAAATACGGATTTAGACTAGTCCACGTCCTACGGACGACGGCATAAATTAGTCTCCGTATACAATCCACGGGCAACCACAAACAAAACAAACACCCACGACACGAAGTGAACATCTGGAGAAGGAGAAAGTTGTTACCGCGATGAGGTAGCGTAATTAACTGCAGGAGCTTGCGCCTGCAGAGAAGAGCGTCCCTACAATCAAAAACCCCTCAAGGGAGGGGGAATCTGACGAAGTCTGCTACATCGGCCGCATCCGTCTAAAGCTTCGATATACGGTGCCATAAATCAACTTGGCATCTTCGGAGAGGTGGACGGATAGCACCAATTAGTATCTGCCCCGAATCTCAGGCAAGACGTCCGCCGCGTCTTTCGGAGAGGAACAGGGACGCTCTTCCCTACAGGCGCAAGCCCCTGTGATTAATTACGTTATCGCGTTGCGATATCAACTTTCACCTACTCCAGTAAATCACTTTTTGTCATGTTGTATTTATATTGTTTATTATGGTTGCCCGTGGATTGTATACGGAGACTAGTTTATGTCATCGCCCTAGGGCACGGATTATTCCAAATGTGTATATTATATTTAGGTTTGAACCTAGGTCGTATGTTCCATCAGTTCAGGGTATATTTTATTTTATTTAAGGACCGTTAATTTGGTTTTAGATTAAGATCGACTTAAATATATGAGCATATGGGCTCAATTTATTTTAGAAACATGGTTTAAGAATCATTAAATCTTGTTAAGATCCATTAACAGAAGTGAGCATATGGGCTCGGTTATGATGAGCAATATAAGCTCAAGGAGTATGAAGTTTCAGGGGCTCAGCCTATATTGGGGCTCAGTCTTGGGCTTTTCATCATCTAGCAGTGCTAAGCACTTAGTATTTTGACTATGGATATAATATCCAAATTTCGCTCTGACGCTCACGTGGGTCTCACGTGCGGCGCTCAGGCTTGGGCGTTGCCCTATCAGTGCTTAGCACTTTCTTTATGCAGCGCTCACATGGATATCACGTGAAGCGCTCAATTTTAAACGTTCATGTGTATATCACATGCGGCGCTGGTGTCACGCCCCGCTTCCCAGAGTACGCAAGATTTGGGCACGTGACATAGCCAACCATGCTACCTGTGGGTAGGAAGTATCCATCCACAGTCACATTACGGTTGTAAAGATATCAAGAACAGTAAAATAAACTAAACTAATACATGTCCAAATCCAATATAACAAGAATCAATGAACAATAAGTGCGGAAGCTAATGATCCAATACAATGAATAAACAGTACGTCCCATAATGCGGGCTCACATCTGGAAATGAAATGACATAAATAAACTAAACTCTCAAGAACTCACAGTTCAGCCTGCTGGCTGAAGTACTCCTGCTCGGTCGACGTCAAGGGCACGGAATCTGGGCCATGCAAAACCCAGACGTCAGCGCGTCATGATATCAAGTATACAGTAAAAACATGGTAATAAACAATGCAAGCATGAACATGAAATAAGCAGTAATAAGAAGTAACAAGCAGGGTAAAGTGCAAAGGTGACTAAACTGCCCTATCAGGTTTTCTACTCTACAGTCTTTGAAACCAATTGATGAATCGTCGATGTAACTCAATAGTATCCCGTGCGTGCCCGGGACCACGGTCATGATTCTCGGGGCTGAATCCGAGACGTGCCGCTAAGCAGTAAAAGGTAGTAGGATAGATGAGTGATGTCAGCATCAACACTCCGGAGCTGGCCAAGCCCGTAAGACTGATCAGAACAATGTGTCGAACTGTTGAGTTACAAGTCGGTTTCACCTTTGATTTCCCCATACCCCCAAGCTATGTATGTCAGGTCAGGTGTTCAGTGGTCAAGGACTAATGCCAACACAAGTCAAGTAAAGGTAGGTCTGTCTGGATCGACAGCAGGAATGGTTAGGTTTGTCGGCATTAGGCCTAAGATCAGGTAACAGGTCAGGTTACTTTCAACAGGTAGAGTCGATATGCACAGGGTGTCATGTCCGGTGTATCAGTACATGAGTCAGGTATATCAAGATCGGTCAATATGTAATGCAATCAGGTATATGATGATAACAGGTATAGTAACAAGTAATGAACAGTGGCAGGAAACAGTAAATAGCAAATATTATTCTATGTGAACACAGTGATGTTTGTATTTTCATATTAATCCGGTTCACGCACCTTTGAGGTGCAAGAGCCACAAGATGAAACAATATCGATAGTATACACAATGGAGTTATATGAATTTGAACTAAGCATAATAATTGTCTCAGGAGTGATTTTAACCAATGAAGTGGGGATGATCTACTTGGTTTGATTAGTTAAGTATGAATTAATAGCAGACCGGTTAAAGCGAGCAATGTTTCCATTGATTTAAAGTTACGAATAATCGTGGCTAGCAATTCTAAGTTATAACAGGTATCGATATTATATTAGTTGTGTGGTTATAATATGATGGTTAAGTTGTAGCATGTTAAGCAAGTATTCAGATACTTGCCTCGGCGGTTCCGCAAACCGAAACATGGATGCGATGTCGGCAGAAACTGTGATACGGAAGCACGGGCCACGGATCGAGTCCCAACAGAGATCAGCGGGATCACACGGACCAGGGGACTTCGCTGGAGCGTCGGGTTCGTCAGACGGCACGGTCGGATTCCGGCAACGACAAAAGAGCGAAGTTAGCAATACGATACACATGCAAGATCAGCGGGGTTTGCACCAAAGGAAGTAAAGGAATGCTTACAGAGGAGGAACAGGGGCAACTGTGATGAGGCCGACGGCGATGGATCGCCGGCGAAGCGACGGCGGCGGCTGCAGCAAGGATGGAGGCTTCGGGTGTGCGCGGAATAGGGTGCTGCGGTGAGTGGGGAAGAGTGTGGTCGGCACTGGTGGTTGTGGGAGAGAGGGAGGTGGTCGGAGGTGGCGTCGACGAGGTCGCCGGCGCGATTTCCGGCGACCTGGAGATGGTGCAGGTGTGGGGCTCGGGTCTGAAGGTGGTCCGGCGAGGAGAGGAGGGGGTGACGGCGAGGTCTCGACGAGGAGGGTGAAAGGGGGTCGTGGGAGGCTTCGACGGTCGGAGGCGACGTCGACGGCGAGGTCGCGAGGGATGGAGACGGGGCCGGGGTTGCGTGCAGGTGCGGGAGAGAGGAGGAAGGAGGGAGGAGGAAGGCACGGTTGTCGCGGAGGCGTCGCAGGCGGCGACGGCGAGGTCGCGGTGGTGACGGTGGTGAGGTCGCGGTAGGCTAGGGTTAGGGTTTGAGGGGTTCGCTCGTGGTCGCGTGGGGTGAAGGCGGCTGTGCATGGAAATATATATGGAAAGAGAGAGAGAGTGTTGAGATCGAGAGAGAGAGAAAGAGGAGAGAGGCAGAGAGATTTGTGAGGATGAGAGAGAGATTCGATGGAGATTGAGGGAGAGAGAGAAAGAGATAGGGAATGAAGAGGCGGGGCCCACGAGCAAAAATCAGCCCTCGTGATTGGCTGATCACGAGGTGGGGAAAAATATTTGAGAAGGATTTTAGGAATTAACAGTTTGGAAAATATATTCGTAGGTATAATTTAGTTATATAAATTAAATTGAAACGGGCCCTTTTTGGCGCGAAATGAAACATTTCCAAATCGCGCCCGGGTTGCGCCCAAAAGTTCCAAATTCAAATTATAAGATTTTAAGCGGGTTCCAAATTTTGAAAATAGGTGTTTAATGATTAAAATGCATGCCCCCAAGTCGGACACTTGCACGCGCGCGTAGTCGCCCAAACTTGCCTGTTTAGCCAAACGGAACGGAATCTCGATACGCGGACGCTGCCACGCGACTAGTGGCGACGAGTAGGCTAACATGGACATCTTAAATTTTATTTTCGGAGTTAAAATTTGTTATGTGCCAAAATGACTTAACCGGGTAAAATTTAGCAATAAATACCAGAAAATCAGGAAAATTGGAACGAGCAATAAATAACCATTAACTAGTAATATACATAGTATAATTGGGCTCGGGTGTTACATCATACCCAACTACAAAAGAATTTCGTCCTCGAAATTCCAAGAATACAAGATAACTAACTACTGGAAAAGATGAGGGAATTTCTGCCGGATCTCGTCTTCTCGCTCCCAAGTAGATTCTCCATGCGATCGGTTACCCCAAGAAACTAGCACAAGAGGGATAACCTTGTTCTTAAGAACCTTTTCTCTTCGATCCTTGATCTCGACTGGTCGTTCCTCAAAAGTCAGGTCCTCTCGTATAGTCAACTCCGAATGATCCAAAACATGAGTCTCATCGCGAACATACCTCCGTAGTTGAGACACATGAAACACATCGTGAACTCCTGCTAATGACGGTGGTAACGCCAACCGGTACGATACCTCTCCAACACGCTCCAATATCTCGAAGGGTCCAACGAATCGGGGACTAAGCTTTCCCCGACTTCCAAAACGAATCACCCCTCTAGTCGGTGATATCTTCAGGAATACCAAATCGCCCACGGCGAACTCTAGAGGTCTTCTTGACGTGTCGGCCCAACTCTTCTATCTGTCTTGAGCTGCCTTCATGTGCTTTCTGATCGTATTCACCTTCTCGACTGTCTGCACCACCAAATCTAGTCCTAGTAACCTTCGTTCACCAACATCGTCCCAACAAACCGGTGAACGGCACTTACGACCATACAATGCTTCGAACGGGGCCATCTGAACTGTCGCTTGGAAGCTATTATTGTACGAAAACTCCACCAGGTGTAGGTGATCCTCCCAAGAACCTTTGAAGTCTAACATGCAAGCCCTCAACATATCTTCAAGGGTCTGGATCGTTCTCTCTGATTGTCCATCAGTCTGGGGATGATAAGCTGTGCTGAACTTCAATCGAGTCCCCAAACTTTCTTGTAAACTCCTCCAAAAGTGTGACAGGAACCGAGTGTCCCGGTCGGACACGATGCTTACCGGTACTCCGTGCAATCTGACAATCTCCTGCATGTACCGCTCTGCCAAAGTCTCTGTCGATTGACCAACCCGAAACGGAATAAAGTGAGCCGCCTTGGTCAACCGATCGACAATCACCCATACTGCATTGTTACCCTTTGGACTTCGCGGTAAAGCCGTCACGAAATCCATGGTTATATGTTCCCACTTCCATTGAGGAATCGGAAGTGGTTGCAACAAACCAGCAACCCTTTGGTGTTCAGCCTTGACTTGCTGACACACTAAGCACTTAGCCACAAAGCGAGCAATTTCCCGTTTCATACCTTCCCACCAGAAATGCTGTCGAATATCTCGGTACATCTTTGTCCCTCCTGGATGTACAGAGTAAGCTGAACTGTGTGCCTCCTTTATAAGCTCTTCACGCACATCTCCTTTTGGCACACACACACGGCTACCATATCTCAACGAACCATCTTCATGAATCAGTAAATCGGTTCGTAGTCCAGCTCCAACCTGCTCTCGAAACTTTTGCAGTCTAGGATCCTGCGATTGCGCCACCTTAATCTTCTCCACTAAGGACGATTGTACTTGCAACTGCATCAACTGTCCTGTAGCACGCGGTAGCACAACCTCCAAGTCAAATCTCCGAAACTCTTCAATGATCTCTCTCTGTGCAGTCAATAACTGAATTGCTGGTAACCGACTTAGCGCATCTGGCACGACGTTAACTTTTCCCGGATGGTACTTAAGAGCAAGGTCGTAGTCGGCCATCAGCTCCAACCATCTGCGTTGCCTCATGTTCAACTCCTTCTGAGTGAACACATATTTCAAACTCTTGTGATCCGTAAAGACTTCAACTCTCTCGCCCAGAAGGTAGTGTCTCCAAATCTTCAGGGCGAAGATCACGGCTGCAAGCTCCAAGTCGTGAGTCGGATAGTTCTGCTCATGAGTCTTCAGCTGTCTCGATGCGTAAGCGACGACTTTCCCATTCTGCATCAAAACACATCCCAATCCCTTTCCAGATGCGTCGCTGTGAATCACCAGTCCTCCTGAATCATCCGGTACGGTTAGGATAGGGGCGGTTATCAACTTTTGCTTCAACGTCTCGAAGGCCAATGCACATCCATCTGTCCAAACAAATGGTACCTCCTTACGTGTAAGCTTAGTTAACGGCTCAGCTACACGAGCGAAGTTCTCCACAAATCTTCTGTAGTAACCGGCGAGTCCAAGGAAACTTCTTATCTCTGCAACATTCTTTGGAACAGGCCAATCTCGAACTGCTGCAATCTTCTCGGGATCGACGGCGATTCCATCGCCCGACACGACATGCCCCAAAAACTTCACTTCTTCCAACCAGAATTCGCACTTACTCATCTTCGCAAATAATTTCTCCTGTCTCAGCATTTGCAGTGCGATCCTTAAGTGTTCAGCATGCTCCTCCGGACTCTTCGAGTACACCAGAATATCGTCAATGAATACCACAATAAACTGGTCCAAGAACGGTGAAAAGATCCTGTTCATCAAGTCCATAAATATTGCCGGCGCATTAGTCACTCCGAAGGGCATCACTAAATACTCAAAATGCCCATACCGAGTTCGAAACGCCGTCTTGCAAATGTCTTCTGCCTTCACTCGGACCTGATGATATCCTGATCGTAAGTCCAGTTTCGAGAATACCCTCGCGCCACTAAGCTGCTCGAAAAGTTCTCCAATGCGAGGGATCGGGTACTTGTTCTTAATAGTCACCCGGTTTAATTCTCGGTAATCGATGCACATTCTTCTCGTGCCATCTTTCTTCAATGCGCTGGGCTCTTGTTTATGGACGCTCACGTGTGTGGCACGTGAGGCGCTGTCTTTATGGGCCTTCTGTGCACTCACGTGGGTATCACGTGAGGCGCTATCTTCATAGAATTTTTTGAGCGCTCACGTGGATATTACGTGAGACACTATGTCCTATAGAGATTAGATCTCTGCTTATTATTTTGAGAGAAGTTAAACTTCTGTTAATGGTATATTGGCCATTAACGATCACCAAGATCACTGTTTTAAAGATCTGAGATCGAATTTTTGAGAAGTAAGTTCTTCTGTTCATTTTTTGTGAGAACTAAGTTCTTTGGAGGGTTAAACCCTATTTTCTTAAAGGAATTAAATTTCTAGAATGTAAATTCCATTTTTTTATGTTTCTTTTCTCATGTTTAGTTTTCCCCTGGATCTTGAGTCTGAAAAACAAGATCTTCCCAATGAGAATTAAATTCTCAACTTATGGGAGATTTGTCTTGCGGATCTCAGATCCAGAGAAATAACTAAGTTCTTTATAAAGGGTTAAACCCTTGTATCTATATATGATAGGAAAAGGAGATGATTTGATCTCTGCTTTTTTCTTTACCTAGGGTTCGAGAGGAGTAAGAAGATTTTCTTCAAAAAAAAGAATTAAATTCTCGGTTGTAGCTTCTATCTCTTTCTGCAGAAGGTTATAGAGGGTTTTCTCTGTATGAGACTTAAAGTCTCAGGTCCTTTATATAGGTGAGGAAAAACTGTTGATTAGTTTGAGAAAACCTATCATTGAGAGATATCAATTGATTTAATTGATCTCAAAGATCATTCAGGAATTTTGTCCACCATTGGATTTTTGATCCAGTAGCTTTTTGTTTAACAGAAAATATCTTCTGTTGGTTTTAATATGATTAGGAAAATATTTTCCTAACAAAGGGTCTTCTGATTTGATCGATGATATTGTGATCTTCGTTGGATTTTAAATCCAAAGGTTCTCTGTTTAACAGAGAAAATATTTCTAGTTTTAGAACGATCAGGAGAAGATATTTCCCAAATAGACTTTAATTCTATATAGAATTTAATTCTATCTGAAGCTAGCGCTTCAAACAGACGCATTCACGTAGCTTTCACGCGAAGGCTGTTATATATAAACGATAGCACCGTTCACGTATTTAACACGTGGGGCCTTATTTAGGTTTTGATTTATTTGTATTCAGCATTCATATGCTTTATATGTGAGCGCTCACATATTTAACACGTGAGGCTTATATCCCAGGGTTTAACCCTTATTGAAGCCGGAGGTCACATGCTTGCATATGAGCTCTCACATGCTTTGCACATGAGAAGCCATTTCATAGGATTTAACCCTCCTTGATATCGGCGGTCACATGCTTTGCATATGAGCGCTCATGTGCATTGCACATGGAAGGGTTTCGTTTCCTCTTCTTGTTCTCTTTTTTTATAAGGGAACAGAGTCAATAGTGGGATTGATACCGACATCTTCAATGATCTTTGTGATTGCCGTAATAAAGATTAGATTTGGAATTGGGAAAACCCCACATCGAATTGATGATAAATAAAGGAAGATTAACTTTGATTCGAGCCAACACACAGTATGTAAGGAGTTTATGTGTTAGTGTGATTCTATCTCTACCGCCGGATTTAGGATACATGGTATGACCCAAAAGAAATACTAAGACATGGGCTTGTGGTGTAAGAGTTTGGGTGAGAGGATCATTGAACAAGTGAGGGTAATCATTACCGTGGAGGAGTCGAGAGATATTCTCTTTGGTAATATTGGGTGAAAAGTGAGGAAAAAGTATAGAATGTATAACGATAAATGTTCACACCTTCATTAGGAACCTGAAAGATCCTAGCAAGAGATGCGGGTGAAATAGTGATAGTGCGTCTTTGTAGCGTAGTATAAAGAACGGTGATATCGTTTTGGTTACTAATTAGGTTGGAGTAAAAAATATAGATAAAATTGACATGATTGGCACAATCAAGTTGAAGGAAAGGAACCCAACCTTGAAATTGATGTAAAAGAATGAGTTGAAAATGTGTGATTTTATTCAAGCGAACGAACGCACCGGTGGCGATTTGTTTCTTGACTAAATGATCATAGAGAGCGGAGGCTTTTGGGTTGATGAAGGCAAACAAGACATCTTCTTCTTCAACTTCTTCTTCGTCGTCGGCTTATGCTTGACGACGGCGTTTGTTTGTTGATGATTCACCAACATTCACGTTCTTGGTTCGAACCATTTTTGAAGAATTGGAGAAATTAGGGTTTGAGTAGGAATTTGAAGAAGAAGAAAAAGAAAAGATATGATGTTATGAAAGACTCGGTACATTCTTACTCAGAAGAAGAAGGCGAAGAGAATTGTGGTAATGTGAAAGGAAGAATCCTTGATGGATTGGAAGACGAACGAACCGGAGAGATTCGTTCATTTTTTATTCTCTTTAACAATGGTAAGCTCTTCTCTGTAAGAGGAGTTGTCCTGGTAGCCATCGTTCGTTTAGACATGATTTAGTGTAGGTTGTGTATGTTTTGAGAAAAAAAGAGTGAACACAAGATGATATAAATCAAAATGTGTGTAATTCTATTTATAGAAGAGATTAGGGATAGTTTCAAAAGTGATAAACAGTTTTAAAGACGTTTAAAGTTTGAGTTTTGAAAAATTCAAACGTTTAAACCCTAAATATTCATCAAACTTCTATGCAGCTTGTATGAACAGATACATCAATGGACGTCTATTTTGTTAAAAATAAATTTCTATGAAAGTTTTCTAAGTGTAGGAGATTCAAATTGTTGTATATCATTTGGTTTCTAGTTCTAGCATGTTTAGTTCACCTCTAATCTTTGCAAAACGATTTCTATCTAAGGTTTTGTGAATATATCGGCCAATTGTGATTCAGTCGGTATATATTCAACAATAATATCACCCTTGTGATAGTGATCTCGTAGGAAGTGATATCTAACATCTATATGTTTGGTTCGACTATATTGGTAACCATTTTTGGTCATTTGGATTGTGCTAGTATTGTCACAAAGTATTGGTATTTTAGAGACTAATTCCTTATGGTCTTCTAGGGTATATATAATCCAAAGACTTTGTGCGCAACATTCACCGGCGGCAATGTACTCTGCTTCAGCAATAGACAATGCTACTGATGCTTGTTTCTTGGAATTCAAAGACACTAGGCAGTTTCCTAGGAAATGATATGTACCGCTAGTACTTTTACAATCAGTTTGACTTCCAAAATAATCTGCATCCGAATAAATTGTTAATTGAAACATATTATTCTTAGGATACCATAACCCTAGATTGATAGTGCCTTTAAGAAATCTAAAGATTCTCTTGACCGCTACCAAGTATGATTCTCTAGGATCAGCTTAGAACCGTGCACAAAGACAGACGCTGTACATTATATCAGATCTATTGGCGGTTAAATATAATAAATTTCCAATCATATCTCGGTAGAGTTGTATATTTACAGCCTTACCGGTTTCATCCTTGGTGAGTTTTGTTGTCATTGCCATAGGTGTCTTACAAGTCTTTGTATCTTCTAAACCGAACTTCTTGATATGTTCCTTTGTATACTTAGATTGATTGATGAATAGTCCTTCTGAATTTTGTTTGATTTGAAGTCCGAGAAAGAAGTTTAGTTCTTCCATCATACTCATCTCAAATTCGTCCTGCATAGACTTAGAGAATTCTTGACAAACCTGCTCATTAGTAGAACCGAATATAATATCGTCAACATATATTTGAACTACAATGATATTCTTTCCATAGGATTTATTAAATTATGTTTTATCTACCATCCTTTTCGTATACCCTATCTTGAATAGGAATGTACTGAGTCTCTCATACCAAGCCCTAGAGGCTTGTTTAAGACTGTACAATGTCTTTTCCAATTTGTATACATACTCAGAATGTTTGTGATCTTCAAAGCCCAGTGGTTGCCCTACATATACTTCTTCATCTATTGTCCCATTTAAAAAATCGTTTTTAACATCCATTTGAATTACTGTAAAGTTTTTAAAACAAGCAAAGGCTAATAATATCTTTATAGCCTCATGTCGAGCTACAGGTGCGTAAGTTTCATCATAATCAATTCTTTCGACTTGATTATAATCTTGAGCAACCAGTCGTACTTTATTTCTTACGATATTCCCTGACTCGTCTAGCTTATTTCTAAAAACCCATTTAGTGCTTACAATTGGTCTATTATTGGGTTTTAGAACTAATTTCCAAACTTTATTTCTTTCAAATTAATTTAACTTTTCTTGCATTGCTTATATCCAATACTCATCATTCTCAGCCTCTTTAAAATTCTTCGGTTCTATGACCGAAATGAATGCCGAGTTGATACATAAGTCAAATCTTGATGATCTAGTGACCACTCCTTTATCTATATCACATATAATTAAATTCTTAAAATGATCTTTGTTGAATTGTCAATTTTTTGGAAGAGAAGTGTCAATAACTTGCTCTTATTGTTCCATTTGATTGGTTTCAACAATTTTATCTATTAATAGATTATCCAAAGCTTTTGTTAAGATTGGATCATCATCATCTAAACTAGTATCAGGATTCAAGATGTTAGTTTCATCAAACTGAATATGCATACTTTCTTGAATGGTTGAAATTCATTTATTAAAAACACAATAGGTTTTGCTGGTCATAGAGTAACCAACAAATATGCCTTCGTCGCATTTTGAGTTGAACTTTCCTAAATTGTCTAATATATTTAAAATGTAGCATTTACAGCCAAAAATTTTGAAATACTTAACGTTTGGTGTTCTACCATAAAGTAGTTCGTATGGTGTTTTATTTAAATATTTTCTAATTATTACTCTATTTATTATGAGTAAAAAGTATTAATAGCTTCTTCCCATAAATATTTTGGTAGATTATTTTCAATGAGTATGGTACATACTATTTCTTGTAAGGAACGATTTTTCCTTTCAATAATTCCATTTTGTTGTGGAGTTCTGGCACAGGAGAATTCGTGTTTGAAACCTTTCTTATTACAATATTCTTCGAATATTTGGTTTTCAAACTCTCCATCATGATCACTTCTTAGTTTAGATATTTTTAGGTTCATTTCGTTTTGAATTTATTTAGTAAAGATTTTTAATGTGTTAAAGATTTCGTCTTTGGTTTTTAAGAAGAAAATCCAAGTAAATCTTGAGTAATCATCTATTATGACATATGCATAAAATTTGCCTCCTAAACTTGCATTGCAACTAGGACCGAAAAGATCCATAAGAAGCAATTGCAATGGAGTGTTAAAGGATACATTGTTCTTAGGTTTAAATGAAGTTTTAATTTGTTTTCCTCTTTAGCAAGTATCATATAGTCTATCTTTTATAAACTTTTAAACTGGGTATGCTTTTGACTATGTTAATCCTTATAATTTTGGATAAAATATCCATTGAGAAATGACCTAATCTTCCATACCAGAGTAGAAGGCTACTACATTGTTTACTATTAAACATGTAATATTTGGATTTTTAAAATCTTGTGTATATATTATATATAGGTTATGATATCTTTTACCAGTTAGGACTATTTTATTATCATATATTATATTGCATGTCTTTTTCGAAAACTACGTTATACCCTTTATCGCAGAACTGGCTAACACTAAATAGATATGTTTTAAATTTTCTATATATATATCTTTTATGATAGTTGAGTTAGATAAGTTATTAAAGAAAATATGTCATTTGGCCGCGGATCCGCCGCCGAGTCAGGGCTGATTCACTCACTGTTAGTCGATATCGCACACCCCATGCACTTGTGGAGAGGCGGAATTTACAAAATAAGATTTTTCATACTTTGCAACACCGACCTAAACTCCAGAATCTTAACAGAAACCTAGCTATACTGCTTAGAGGTTTTAACTACTATGATAGTGTTATACCTCCTTGATTCTAGTCCTTCGGGTCTTCTTCTCCTCCTTAGCTTGAGCTCCTCGAAGATCCGGATCGTGCTTGATCGTCGGCCTCCTCATGTCGAAGATGATCCACCCGAGAGTCTATACATCAAGCTCCAACCTCTAAACCGAGGTAACTAAGATATCTAGTTCGCTAAGCTAGGTAGCTTAGAAGATGTAGAGAGTTTAATATAGTATTTAATCTCAAGAGACCTAATTTTTCACAACTCATGTGAGAGATTTAGGTCTTGAAGAAGAAGGAGAGAAAAATTGAGAGAGAAAGTGAAAAACACAAATGAGCTAAGTCTTGGCAAGTGAAGGATGGCTCATTCCCTTAACCCTATTAAACATGCAATATTTTCCAATTGAAAATATCAACTATGCTTGAATAGTGAGTCCAAACAAATAAACAAATGAAAACAAGTCATGCTTCACCATGCCACAAATATCTCCATTTTCACCTCATTAATCTATCTAAAAATAGATAAATCCAAATAATGAGATGTCCCCTTCTAGAAGCATCTTTTGTGAAATTACAAGAATGCCCTCACCGTATATACATACCCATATTCGTATTCTGAAAAATACGAATACAGTGAGATAATAATAATCCAATAAAATAATACTAGAATCCGGTTTAAACCAAAACCCACTAGTATTATCCGTCCGAACAACAACTGTGCAGCCAGTACACGTACATAATCGGAACCCTGCCGTAAAACCATACGTCCTCTACATCGTTTCGCCCGAAGCAGGGAAACCCTCTGTGTGGGACTCTAAAGACTCGAAAGAACACTGGCAGTGGGTTTAACCAAAAGTCCGTCAGCGGCACTAGCTGTGCGTAACGGCTACCTAGGTATCTGTCGATAAGAAGGCCGATGAGCATGCTCATCCGAACTCCTACTGAGCCTATTTGGGACAATCTCCGTACAGTCCGGTCTGTTCGTCTAAGATTATCGCATATCGGGCCTAGGGGGTGGTAACTGTTAGACCCCTAATAGCGCAATAAGTCGTGCCGGTGTAGAGCCCAATACACCCTGAGAAACGATTGGTGTACCTACCAGTAAATCTCGCTTGCCCCGGCCAGGAACTTTGTGTAATTGCTTTCCGAACATAGCGCAATATCAACCCCAAATACCGGGAGAGACGAATCATATCTAACCACTACTGCCTTCCGGTGCTTCGGGAATGCACCCAACCACTACCTGTTTGCACGACTCATTTGAGCCGTGGTAGAGTAGTGATCTAAGTACAGTGGGAACACACTCGAGACGAATAGTGATATCAAGTCAGCGGACTAACCTGTACTCATGTCACTCGGAAACTGCTAACTGACGATAGGTATAATACCAACCAGCAGTTCCCCGCGAGTTCGTCCAGTGTGACTCATAACCCAATGAGCACCTGTATACTATCTCCGGTACGACATACTAATGGCTGTGGGACAGGCCATCTCCCGAACTGGGATAAGAAGCGTATACACTAGTCTACTCTGGAGTATTGATGCTCTGTCTCGATAATCCTATGACTAGGGACCAGTATAAGGATGTGATTATAGACTACCCAGCCCCCACTAGTGTGACTGCCATCACAACGCTGGTAGTCAAGCAAAAATCCTAAGGGCTCTATCAATATGTATTAGCGATATGCTAAAAGAAACATATACACATATTGATATAGAATCAAACCAAGTAGCATACTACCATATTGAGCAAGACTGTTATTATATCTGTGTATATCCCAACCTTCCAAAATGTAATATACAATCCAGTACTATACAATAATGGCCTCTAAGGCATATATCACTAACAATCTCCCACTTGTACTAAGGCCATGTATTGGCATATTGCAGACCTATCATCTCAAATAGCCTCTCGAACTGTATCTGAGGGGTGGCCTTTGTGAGTGGATCTCCAGTGTTGTTCTCCGTGTCTACTCTCCGCACCTCGATCTCCCGGCGATCCACGATCTCCCTGATCAGGTGATGCCGCCTAAAGATATTTCTGGACTTCTGATGGGACCTGGGTTCCTTCGCTAAAGCTATAGCCCCGATGTTGTCACAATACAAAGGTATTGGATCAACAATGGACGGAACCACCTGAAGTTCTGTAATGAACTTGTTCATCCAGACCGCTTCTTTCGCAGCTTCACATGCAGCGATATACTCCGCTTCCATCGTCGAGTCAGCAACGGTGTCCTGCTTGGAGCTCTTCCAACAGACCGCCCCTCTATTGAGGGTAAAGACATAACCCAACATGGACATGGAATCATCCTTGTCACTCTGGAAGCTGGAGTCGGCGAAGGCTTCGATCTGAAGGTCTTTACTGCCATACACCAAGAACATCTCCTTAGTCCTTCTCAGGTACTTAAGAATATTCTTAACTGCTATCTAGTGCTTCTCCTTAGGGTTTGACTGATACCTTCTTACCACGCTCAATATGTATGCAACATCTAGTCTGGTACACAACATCGCATACATTATAGAGCCTACTGCAGAAGCGTAGGGTATAATACTCATGCGATTCCTTTCCAAATCAGTCTTGGGAGACATCTCTTTGGAGAGGGTGATCCCGTGACAAGCTGGTAGACTACCGCTCTTAGAATTTTCCATACTAAATCTTTTCAGTATGGTGTTGATGTATCTGGACTGTGAAAGTCCCAACATCCTCTTAGATCTATCACGATAGATCTGGATCCCCAGAATATAGGAGGCATCACTCAGGTCTTTCATGGAGAACCTTTGTGACAAAAATCCTTTGACTGACTATAGCATAGGAATGTCATTTCCTATCAGGAGAATGTCATCCACGTACAAGACGAGGAATACCACAGTTCTCGTTACAATCTTACTATAAATACATGGTTCATCTGGATTTTTGATAAAATCGAATTTTTTGACCGTCTCATCAAAACAGATGTTCCAACTCCGCGATGCCTACTTTAATCCATAAATGGACTTAAGCAACTTGCACACTCTTTTGCTGCTCCCACTATCTATAAAAATTCTCTGGCTGATCCATATAAACACACTCTTCTAAATTTCCATTCAGAAAATCGGTCTTTACGTATATCTGCCAAATTTCATAATCATGGAAGGCAGCAATGGCAAGAAGGATCCAAATGTATTTAAGCATAGCCACTGAAGAAAAGGTTTCATCATAGTCCAAACCAGGTCTTTGACGAAAATCTTTTGCAACAAGTCTAGCCTTATTGGTTTCAACCTGACCATCTACACCAATCTTCTTTCTGAAGATCCATTTGCAGCTTATGGGTTTTACCCCTTGTGGTGCAATGTCCAAAGTCCATACTTTGTTAGTGTACATGGATTCCATTTCGGTCCGCATTGCATCCAACCATTTTACCGAATCTCTGCTCCTAATGGCTTGCTGGAAACTAGTTGGCTCATCATTGTCGATGATGCAATCCTCTCTATCCCCATCTATGAGAAAACCGTAGTATCTCTCGGGCGGATGAGACTGCCTACTAGATCTGCAGAGTGGCGCAGGGATATCCGGTTCTTTTGAAACTTCTGGTTCTACCATACATTCAGTAATAGCTTGTGGTTCTGGAATTTCTTCCAGTTCTATTGCGCTCCTACTTATTTCTTTTTTAAGAAATTGAGTTTTCAAAAAGTGGGCATGCCGAGAAACAAAAACCTTTTGTTTCTCCACGTAATAGAAAAGATACCCCCTGGAGTTCTTTGGGTATCCCACAAACTTACACAGTATTGAGCGTGCCTCGATCTTGTCCGCATGCTGCTTTTTGATAAAAGGTGAACATCCCCATATCTTTAGATACTTAAGATAGGATTTCTTCCCACTCCACATTTCATATAGTGTGGTAGTCACAGACTTAGTAGGAATCTTGTTCAAAAGATATGCAGCTGATTCTAGTGCATAACCCCAGAAGGATCACGGTAACTCAACGTTACTCATCATGGAACGTACTATATCCAATAGGGTGTGGTTCCTCCTTTCCGATACACCGTTGTGCTGAGGTGTGTATGGAGGAGTAAGCTGAGAGAGAATTTCATTCTTTTTTAAATAATCCAGGAACTCGGCACTTAAGTATTCACCACCTCGATCAGATCTAAGTGTCTTGATATTTTTTCATGTTTGGTTTTCCACTTCATTCTTGTATTCCTGGAATTTCTTAAAGGCCTCGGATTTATGTTTCATCAAGAATACATGTCCATACCTTGAGAAATCATCCGTAAAAGTAATGAAGTAGGAATAACCACTTCTTGCATGTGTAGACATTGGACCACACACATCGCTGTGTATGGGTCTCAAGAGCTCGCTTGCTCTTACCCCGTGTCCAGTGAACGGGGTCTTTATCATCTTTCCTTTGAGACATGATTGACAAGTTGCATAAGACAGATATTCAAACGGATTCAAGTATCTCTCTTTATATAACTTCGTCAACCGTGTTTCATTGATGTGACCTAGTCTACAGTGCCATAAGAAAGCCTGATTTAATTCTGGAGACTTTCTTTTAAGTGTGTTCTGGGCATTGAAAACCTAGTATTGGTTTAATATGTATATACCGTTGTCTAGTGTACCTGACCCAATCAAACCATGATTAAGGTGGATGTGGACGACATCGCTTACAAATGTAAAATCATAACCTTCTTTAGATAGTAAAGATACAGAGATGATATTACATGTCAAACTAGGTACACAAAAACGGTTACGCAAAACCAAAATCTGCCCACTTGTCGATCCTAGGTGATATTCCCCTACGGATACAGTATCCACACTCGTTCCGTTTGCAATCCTGAGAATCATATCACCTGTCTTGATAACTCTACGGTTTCTCAGAGCCTACAATGAATTAAAGATATGAGATTCTGATCTGGTATCTACTACCCAGGAAATAGAGTTAATTGATAGACAGTTTTCAATCGTAAACACAAGTGAAGCCGAAGCCACAACGTACTTCGAATCCTGATTTCTGGCTTTCCAAGCCCTGCAGTCCTTCTTCCAATGGCCTTTCCTGTGACAATAGAAACATTCCTCCTTCCCTACTATCGGCCCCAAAACTTTTGCCTTGCTCTTTCCCTCTACCTTACTGACACCGCCTTTCGGCTTGGTGGGGGCCTTCTTTTTCTTCCTCTTAGCTTTAGTCTTGGATCTAGAAGAGGAATATTCCCCAATAAGCAAAGCGGGTGTCTCCCTGGTTTTCTGTAGGGTGCCCTCTGCACTCCTCAATATGTTGAGGAGTTCTGGAAGTGAAACTTTCTTACCCTGAATGTTGAAATTCAAGATAAACTGGACGTAGGTAGAGGGAAGGGACTATAGAATCAAGTATGTATACAACTCGTTCTCCAACGTGGTCCTAAGATGTGTGAGCTCTTCAATGTATCTAATCATCTTAAAGACATGGTCCCCTACAGATGACCCGACAGCCAACCTCACCTGAAACGATTTCTTCGAGATCTCATATCTTGCGATACGAGATTGCTCTCCATATAAATCTTTGGTATGGAGGAAGATGAAAACTAAGTCCATCTTCTCATGCCGCCTCTGATGTTCATTATCCATTGAGGCCAGCACGAGTCACTTGGCTCTCGCACAATCTATTTCCCATATCTTACGAATCTCAACATCCGCGACGGTGGAATCTGGTGTAACGCTTCGAAAATCGTTTAGGCAGTTTTTCGATAATCGGTAAAATAATCAGTATTTTCCATAAAATGTCAAAATAATTATTTTTCAATATAGGCCTAATTATACAAAATTTAGATAAGAAATTGCTAGAAATTGGTTAATAAATTGTCGCTTAAAAATTTCTAGTCATTTAAAAAAAAATCCTTAATTAATTATTTTTAATATTATTTTAAGCTTTTAAATATACATTAAATTAGTGCTAAATACAAATTTAAATGGGTAAATTACATACTTAGGAACCATTATAAACTAAAATCTAGTGTTAACAAAAATTTTATCAAAACTTTCCAAGTCTTGTAGTTCTATGGTTTAAAAATAAATCAAAATGAATTAAAATGGGGTTATTTTGTAAAAAAATGATGTGATGGACATTAAATGAGCTTGTGAAAGACTTTTTGTGTAGAATTTTCCACACATTTCCCCCACTTTCCCCACTCTCTACCTCTGGCCGAGCCCTCTCCTGCAGGCCTCCCCATTTTTTCCCCCTCTCTTTCTTCTTCAAATTCCATCAAAATTCATTCAAAAATCCACCGAAATCCACAATTTCCTTCACAAATTCAACACTAACCCCTATTCTACCTCTTCTCAAGCCAAAAATTGTTTAAAACATGGAGAAAAGAGGCAACTTTGGAGGCTAAGTGCAAGAGGTTCAAAACTTGGGAGGTATAATTCTAATCTAAATGTTTAATTTGTAGTTTAAAGATGCTAAAATAGAAATTTAAAGTGTGAAAATGGTTGTAATTTCTTGTTTAATGAAATTCAAGAAAAGGGTTGATGTTGTAATTAGGGTTTGAAGCATTGTAATTGGGTTAAAATTTATGTTGTGGCCATCTAGTAGTTTGAATTGGATGCTTGTGCTAGTTGTGATCGCTATATCGTTAATCCGCGATGTTTGCATCGAATTTGAGTTGTTAATGCTTACTAGGTTTTTCATAAAATTAGGAAGTGATTTAATTGCGATATCTTGATGATATTATTGGCATCTCCTATGACATTTAGGGTGTGCGAATGCGGAGTTTGGTTTAGTCGGGTTTTAGTTTTGACGGTTGCCCCGAAACGACGATTTTAGTTAAGGTTTTTAGTGGTTTTCGTGTGTGTTCCACGCACCGAGTGCACGTTGTGCCTAACTTGTGAGCGTCGATCTTTTCATATTGTGACTTGCGTCATTTCATGATATGTAATCTTATGTTGTGTGTTATGCAATTTTAGAATCGGTTGCGGAAACATCGGACGCGGCGCGCAAAGGCAAAGCGGTGGTTGGATCGAATTAGCGAGGCGTCCGGGTGAGTAGATATATACATCCATGAGGAAATCTTCTGGATGGCGCGAGGCGCCCCATAGTTAGGATCACTTTATTACTTGCAAACTATATGCATAGTTAGTTAGTTAACCATCTCATTCATATGCATATATTTCTAGTTATTCGTCTACTGGCATTGCATGATTATTTATATATCTTTGTGTGATATCACCTCTTAGGACACTTACACCATTACCATTGGCTCATGATGCACGCGCACTATTTATGTGAACACACGCCTTTGGTAATTGCCATGCCACAAGCACTGTAGAACCTGCTTAGTTCAGTATCAAACGCTTGCATCCTACATGATATATTGAATTGCAAAGCATGCATATACCTCACTTCATTATCATGCTTATTTAGATTCCTCGTCATAAACTACATTGCATAACATTGATTTCATGGGCATCTATTATTTACAACATGTTGGGTATTATGATTTTCTTGAGGATTTCGGTATTGATGAGATTTCTGGATTTTGGGGAAAACCGCAAGAATTTAACAAAAGCTTATTATTATCATTTTTAAAATAAAGTTGCGGTTTTCTCGTGATGTATGTGTCGTCCACCATGAGTTTTCATGTTTTATGTTGGATTTCGAGACCCGATTCGAGGAGTGGATGAACCGTCTCGGGTACATGGTGAGCCCGGTATGGTACCCCGGGGCAAGAAGATGAGCCTGGCAGGGAAAGACTACCTACCGGTGATGTCTGGCGCGGCGGATATCCGGAGGATACCGACCGTTGTCATGAAATTTGATGAAATGGGCCAATCCGGACTGACGGAGCCCGAGATATTGAGACATTGATATAGTGAGACATTGAGACAGATATATTTCCATATTTGGTGTCGATGCTTGACACGGTTTTCGGATGATTTCATTAATGGTACCTTGGCTATTGTACAGATATTTTTTTTAAGTTAAGAATGCAAAGATCATCGTATTTATACACTTAAGGATTTCGTATTGATTTTGCATCCATGTGCATACATATTAGTAGCATCGCATTATACTTAGATATACAGATTGCGACGCATTACGTGCATTCTTACGATAGCCTTATTAGATGTTACTTTCTACTCACGAGCTGGCAACTCACCCCCGTTGTGCCACAGTGTCTTGCAGGTCGGACCCATCAGCCTTGCAGCGGCGGGTGTATCTTTTCATTGGCTTCTTTTTCTCAGACTCGCGACATTGCTCGTAGGTGGGTTGCGAGGACACTTTTGTCTCTTTTGTGCTATCATTGTATCTAGTATTCTCCATCTACCACTTCTTATTTGTATATGCGACCTAGTGATGAGACTGAGAGATTTGTGTATATGTGGTTTCTCTGGGGTCGAGCTCACTTGAGCCGACGTTGTGTTTTTCTTACTTTTTTGCATTTCCTTATGCTTATTTGCTTGATATTGCATATATATTGCGTGTGGTTGTGATCCGCCTTGGGCGAAGAGCTATCTCCCGCTTGGGGATGCCATTATTTCATTACAGGTTTATATATCTTGTTGTACCCATTTTGGGAGCTAGTATTTACAAAGGAGACTCTGCCGAAATTTTCGGAAAAATTTTGATGTCTTTAAAAAGGGGTCAATGCAACTTAATTGATTTTAAAGTCGTTTTCATGAAAGGTTTCCTTCACTCTTGTTGATGTTGGTTTAGATTTTCTGGGCTTTGGCTGACTTAGGTTAGGTTACGCCTTTAGACGTCTCGTAATCTAAGTGCCAGTCATGTTCCGTACCTTCGGGTCGTGACAAAGTTGGTATCAGAGCGTAGGCTTTACCTTTCTGAGTGTAGGACGGCCCTTGGTAGATGGAGTAGGTGACTTAATCAGAGTGGCGTAGCGTGGGTATGTTCCGCGACATACTTACGATACGGTAGTCCGCCTAAGTGATCTTAGGACATAATTGCTTGTATTTCCTCCTTGATTCCATGCATCTCTTGATTCAATTGCAATGTTATTATTGCTCCTGTTTCTTATTCCAGCTTCGATGCCGCCAAAGACTACGAGAGCTCAGCGGGCTGCCGCTAAGGATGAGCTTCGAGCGGGCTCGTCTGAGGCGAGGATCGAGCGGGATGATACGCCTACCCCTCAGGGTCAGATTGATCCGCCCTCTCCAGACCGTATTGCCAGATTAGAGGCTGGTATGCAGTAGCTGCGAAAGATGATGGGATCTTTAGTTGAGTCCAGTCGGGCACAGAGGTCCGAGGACGTTCCTTCCACCACACAGACCACGATTGTACCTGCTGCCCAGACGGTTGCTCATGCTACTACTGTGACTATCTCCGTATCACTACAGGAGTTTATGAGGCTGAGACCTCCAGCCTTTACCGGCACGGATGCGACAGAGGACCGCAGGCATTTCTCGATAGGATGACTAGGATTTGCCGTTCGTTGAGGTGTTCTGATGATAGATGGGTGGAGTTCGCGAGTTTTCGTCTGGAGGGCCTTGCCCAGACGTGGTACGATTCAGTAGAGAGAGGCCGAGCTGCAGGTCTACCTCCTATGACTTGGGACGAGTTCACAGCTGCATTTCTTGCCCGTTTTCTTCCGGAGAGTGTCCGAGATGCTCGAGCCCGTGGTTTTGAGTCTTTGCGCAAGACTCCTGGGATGACAGTGTCCGAGTATGATATACAGTTTACTCAGTTGTCCCGATATGCTCCGTACCTAGTAGACACTGAAGAGAAGAGGATAAAGAGATTTGTACGAGGGCTTGACACATAGTTATTCATTGCCATCGGCGCCCAGCACTTTGACACATACGCAGCCGCGATGGATGCAGCCTTACTTTTGGAGGAGCACATTTCTGAGACTTTGGTCGTTTCTGGGCCGAAGAGGATTCGTACTGATACGCCAGCCCAGCGGCAGATGGGTAGACACCGTGATAGATTCTTTCTGGGAGATGGTGGCGGCAGAGGATTGAGACGGGGTCAGTTATTTGGTTCTTATCCGGAGATGGTGGCGGCAGAGGATTGAGACGGGGTCAGTTATTTGGTTCTTATCCGCAGACCCAGCAGTCGTCGCCAGGATGTTTTCGGTGCGGGAGTCAGTACCATTGTATCAGAGACTGTACCATAGGGCGCCAGGGCACGGCGACAGTGCCACATGTGACCTTACCACCTTCACCACCTCCTCAGAGAGCTCTACTTCCTACCCCTGATGATGCTCCACGCCAGGTAGATGCTCCTAGAGGTCGTGGGCGTGGCGGTCCTGTTCAGAGAGGACGAGGCGGCAGAGGCAGAGGCAGAAGCAAAGGACAGCCGGCTATTAGTGGTGGACAGGCCCGAGTGTTCGCTTTGACTCCTCAGGATGCGCAGGCATCCAATGCCGTCGTGGCAGGTACTCTGCCAGTATGTTCTTTTGATGCACGGGTATTATTTGATCCAGGCTCCACACATTCTTATGTATCCACTTACTTTGCACCGAGGTTGGGCCGAGAGTCTTCTTCGTTAGATCAGCCGCTTGTCATTATTACTCCGGTAGGCGAGTCGTTTGTTGCTCGTTTTGTGTACCGATCGTGTCCCGTTCATATCGGGGAGAGGGATTCTTCAGTTGATTTGATTCTCCTCGATATGCTTGACTTCGACGTTCTTCTTGGTATGAACTGGCTAACCACCTGTTATGCATCTGTGGACTGCCGTGAGAAGGCAGTCAGATTCAGTTTTCCTGGTGAGCCGGTTCTTATTATTCAGGGAGATCGTAGCGCTACCCTTCCCAGCTTGATTTCTTCTCTTCGCGCTGGTCAGCTCTTGCGGAAAGGGTGTCAGGGATTCTTAGCCTATGTTTGTGATACTAGCGCCACAGAGGTTCTGTTGGGCCAGGTCCCGGTGGTGAGAGAGTTTCCTGATGTATTCCCTGACGAGCTGCCTGGTCTGCCGCCAGAGCGCATGATTGAGTTCTGCATTGACTTGATCCCCGGCACGGGGCCTATCTCTATACCGCCTTATCGGATGGCCCCGGCGGAGCTTAGAGAGCTGAAGGATCAGTTGCAGGACTTGCTGGACAAAAGGATTATCCGACCGAGTGTGTCACCTTGGGGTGCTCCCGTCCTGTTTGTTAAGAAGAAGGACGGCAGTATGCACTTATGCATTGATTATCGTCAGCTGAACCGGGTTACTATGTGGAACAGATATCCCCTACCCCGCATCGACGACTTATTTGATCAGCTCCAGGGTACGGGGTATTTCTCGAAGGTTGATTTACGGTCAGGTTATCACCAGTTGCGGGTTCGGAAGGAGGATATTCCGAAGACCGCTTTCCGTACACGATATGGTCATTATGAGTTCTTGGTGATGTCGTTCGGGCTCTCCAATGCCCCGGCAGCATTTATGGACTTGATGAACCATGTATTCAGGCCGTATCTTGATCAGTTCATCATTGTGTTCATTGACGACATCTTGGTTTATTCTCGGAGCCGGGAGGAGCACGAGCAGCACTTGCGTATCACATTACAGACTTTGAGGGAGCATCAGCTGTTCGCCAAATTTTTCAAGTGTGCATTCTGGCTAGACAGTGTCGACTTCTTGGGTCATGTGGTGACGAGAGATGGTATTTGTGTGGACCCGAAGAAGATCGAGGCAGTTCAGCGTTGGCCCGGACCGGTATCAGTTACAGAGGTTCGCAGCTTTTTCGGTCTGGCCGGCTATTATCGACGTTTTGTCCAGGATTTCTCCCGTATTGCTGCACCGTTGACCGGGTTGACCCGGAAGGGGTGTTTCCTAATTAAAAAATCAGGAATTACCTCAATGAGGTATCACGTGTTCACACGTGACCAATGGTCACGTGATGACACGTGATGGTTAAAATCTCACTAAACAGAAACGAAAAAACAAAAGGCTGAAAGATGACTCAATTAGGGTCACGTGCTCACACGTGACAGGCTTTGAGAGCCTTACAGCTTAATAGAATTTAATTCTAAAAATCAGAAAATACCTCGACGAGGGTCACGTGCTCACACGTGACCAAGGGTCACGTGCCAGCACGTGACAAGGCTTTGAAAGCCTTACAGTTTAATAGAATTAAAATTCTGAATTTCTCTAAAATCTTTCCAAATGGGAAAGGAGTAAGGAGAACCGTTGGATTAAAAATCCATGGGTGATTAAATATCTCCAATCTATGGAAAAATCTTAGATAAGGAAAGATTTCCCTAAATCTCACCAGAAATAACAAACAGAATATCTTTGGATTAAAAATCCAATGGTGAATAAAATTCACTGAATAATCTAAAGGCTCATATTGACTATGAAAACAAACAAAATCTTTCAATGAAAGATTTGCTAAACAAATTGATTATTTTCCTTCTCCTATAAATAGGAGCCAAGAGGAAGAGTTTTGGGGATAGAATTTTGAGGAAGAGAGATAGAGCCTTGGAATCTTGAAATTTCAGAGAGAAAAGAAAGGAGAATTTAATTCTCTACAAAGAAAAACCCTAGGTGAGAAAAGAAAAGGGATCAAAACTTCAAACAGAGAATCTAATTCTCAAAATCTAAGAGTTTAACTCTTCTGCACAAAAGAACTTAGTTCTTCCTCTGATTGAAGATCTGCAAAGAGCACATCTCTCCATAAGTTGAGAATTTAATTCTCATCGGGTTGAGATCCTGCCATGCAGATCCGAAACTTAGAGGGGGAATTGAGTTTAGAGAATTTAATTCTCCCAAAACAAAACTAGGGTTTAACCCTATATGAGAATTTAATTCTCCTAGAATTACAGGAATTTAATTCCTTCAAGATGGACAGAACTAGGGTTTAACCCTAATTGAGAATTTAATTTTCTCAAATTCACAGGAATTTAATTCCTCCTAAAAAAATGAAATTAGGGTTTCACCCTATACAAGAATTTAATTCTTTTACATATATGGGAATTTAATTCCTCTAAAAGAAATTAGGGTTTAACCCTATATAAGAATTTAATTCTTTCATAATAGGAATTTAATTCCTCCAAAATCATGATTAGGGTTTAACCCTATAGAGAATTTAATTCTCAAAATAAAATAAGGAGACTTAAAAGATCTCTGTGCATGAAAAGAATCAAGGTCACGTGGCCCCACGTGACCCCTGAAGAAATCCCTAAAAATGAGAAGGAAAAAGCTCTGAGGCAACGCCTCACGTACTCCCACGTGACTTCCAAAACACAGAAAGAAAAAGCAAAGGAAATCCAAGCTTTGGGCGCTCTCACGTGTTACCACGTGACCCCTTAGCAAACGCTTTAGTGATCAGCGCACAGATGAGCATCACGTGCCAACACGTGATGCTCAAAATAAAAATATAAAAAGTGTTTAACACTTAATTGTAGAACGAAGAAAAGGAACCTGGTCCCACCTTTGGGCGCCCTCACGTGTCCACACGTGACCCCTTTTTCTTTAGTGTTTAACACTAATTCGAGAGCTTTATTCCCGGTGTTTAACACTGATTATCTTTTAGTGTTTAACACTAATTTGAAAATCTTATTTCCAGTGTTTAACACTGTTATTTTCTAGTGTTTAACACTAATTTAGGATTCTATATTTCCAGTGTTTAACACTGTTGTTCTTTAGTGTTTGACACTACTTTTAGCCAAATTGGCTAATTTTCCACAGGCAAAAGTCCCTCCTCCAAATGAATCTCAAAATTGAGGAAATCAAAGATGAAAATGTTTAGCATTGCTAAATAATGTGGGCTTGAACCCAGACAAATGTTTAATGGTCTAACAAAGAGCCAATATTTCTAATCTAATTGGACTTAGCCCAAACTGGCCATAAGTTCTCAATTCAGATTTAACTGAGCCAATGTGCTCATAATCTAATAAATTGATCGTAGTTCCAAATTGGACTACAGATCACCCAATCAACTCTGGTTCGAGGGTACATCTCTTCACTCCTCTGATATTTATCGTTGTAATCCTTCAACGTCTTCAGAGAGGTGACGGGTCCCGACAACCACATATTTCACGGACTATGATGTCCTTAACCTTGACTGTGAGGTCTTTAAACTCACGGACTATGATGTCCTTAACCTTGACTGTGAAGTCCTTAAACTCACGGACTACGATGTCCTTAACCTAGACCGTGACGTCTTTAAACTAACATTGGACTGTGGGGTCCTTAAACTCACGGACTATGATGTCCTTAACCTCGACCGTGATGTCTTTAAACTAACATTGGACTGTGGGGTCCTTAAACTCACGGACTATGATGTCCTTAATCTCAACCGTGATGTCTTTAAACTAACATTGGACTGTGGGGTCCTTAAACCCACAGACTATGATGTCCTTAACCTCGACCGTGATGTCTTTAAACTAACATTGAACTGTGGGGTCCTTAAACTCATGGACTATGACGTCTTTAACCTCGACCATGATGTCTTTAAACTAACAATGGACCACCATGTCCTTAAACTGGTAATCGACCGCAATGTCCCTAAACTAAACAATAGAGTTCAAATGCTCTTTTGTTGGATCTAAATGATCCTGTTAAGTTGATCTTAGTCTAAAATTAGACTAACGTATCCTTAACAAACGTTGAGTTGATCTTAGTCTAAAATTAGACTAACTTATCCTTAACGAACGTTTAAGTTGATCTTAGTCTCAAATGAGACTAACGTATCCTTAAACCCAAACCCCCAAACCCAAATCTAAGAAAATACGGATTTGGACTAATCCACGCCCTACGGGTGACAACATAAATTAGTCTCCGTATACAATCCACGGGCAACCGAAAATAAAACAAGCACCCACGATACGAAGTGACCATCTGGAGAAGGAGAAAGTTGTTACCGCGATACGGTAGCGTAATTAACTGCAGGGGCTTGCGCCTGCAGGGAAGAGCGTCCCCACAATCAAAAACCCCTCAAACGAGGGGGAATCTGACGAAGTCTGCTACATCGGTCACATCCGTTTAAACCTTCGATACATGGTGCCATAAATCAACTTGGTATCTTCGGAGAGGTGGACGGATAGCACCAAATAGCATCTGCCCCCAGATTCAGGCAAGACTTCCGTCTTCCCGGTTTCCGGCGGTAAACAAGGGGGTTCCTTTTGATTGGACCGAGGCATGTGAGGATAGCTTCCAGCAGTTGAAGACTCGTCTGATTACTGCACCAGTGTTATCATTGCCTTCAGGATCAGACGGTTTCGTGGTATATTGTGATGCTTCTCGAGTGGGGCTGGGCTGTGTATTGATGCAGCACGACAGAGTTATCACGTATGCTTCTCGGCAGTTGAGGAAACACGAACAGAACTACCCCACTCATGATTTAGAGATGGCTGCAGTGGTATTTGCACTTAAGATCTGGAGACATTACCTATACGGCGAGTCGTGCCAGATATTCACTAACCACAAGAGCTTGAAGTATATTTTTCAGCAGCGAGATCTGAATCTGAGACAGCGCCGTTAGATGGAGTTGGTGAAAGATTATGACTGCGAGATTCTATACCATCCGGGCAAGGTGAATGTGGTGGCAAATGCTTTGAGTAGGAGGCCCGAAGGTAGCTTATCTTGTTTGAGCGCAGTACAGATGCAGTCGACGGCGGATTGGCAAGTTTTATGTGACAGCAGAGTGCAGTTCGAGTTTACTCCTACAGGGGGACAGCTGGCCCATTTCAGAGCACGCCCATAGTTACTTGACCGTATCCGCGAGGTACAGTCCGGTGATGCCCGTATTTTAGAGATTATCGAGCAGATTCGGTAGGGCAGAGTTTCCGAGTTCGTAATTGATGATCAGGGGATACTTCGATTTCGGACTCGATTGTGCGTACCAGATTTTGAGGGACTAAGGCATGATATTCTTGAGGAGGCACATAGATCAGTGTACAGTGTGCATCTAGGTTCCACCAAGATGTACCGTGATTTGAGAGAGGTTTACTGGTGGGACGGGATGAAGAAGGATGTTACAGACTTTGTATCGAGATGCCTGACTTGTCAGCTAGTCAAGGCCGAGCACCAGAGGCCAGCCGGCGAGTTACAGCCTTTGCCCATTCCTGAGTGGAAGTGGGAACAGGTCTCCATGGACTTCATTGTGGGTCTACCCAGGACTAGTCGAGGGTATGACTCTATTTGGGTGATTGTAGATCGACTGACGAAAGCGGCTCACTTTCTGCCAGTGAAGACCACTTTTGGATTTGCTCAATACGCCCAGGTTTTTATTGATGAGATCGTACGACTGCATGGCATCCCGACTTGCATCGTGTCCGACCGGGGCGCCCAGTTTACCAGCCGATTATGGCAGAAACTTCAGGAGGCTTTGGGCACCCGATTGAGTTTTAGCACAGCTTTTCATCCGCAGACTGACGGTCAGTTAGAGCGTACTATTCAGACTCTTGAGGACATGCTCAGAGCTTGTGTTTTAGATTTTGGTGATAGCTGGGATCGTCATTTGCCCTTTATCGAGTTCTCCTACAATAATAGCTTCCAGGAGACGATTCAGATGGCACCTTTCGAGGCTTTATATGGGAGGAGATGTCAATCGCCTGTATGTTGGATAGAGCTCAGGGAGAGCAGTATTTTGGGGCCGCAGATCGTACAGGAGACGACCGAAAAGATACAGCTGATTCGGGACAGGATGAGAGCGGCCCAGAGTAGGCAGAATCATATGCTGATAGGCACCGTCGCCGACTCGAGTTCGCTGTTGGCGATCATGTTTTCCTGAGAGTCTCTCCGATGAAGGGTGTAATGAGATTCAGGCGGAAAGGGAAGCTTAGTCCTAGATATGTTGGTCCCTTCAAGATCCTAGAGCGTGTTGGTTCGGTGGCTTATCGTTAGCTCTTCCGTCCAGCTTCCCAGATGTTCACCCCGTGTTCCATGTTTCGATGCTCCGCAAGTACCTTCATGACCCTTCCCATGCGATTCAGCACTAGACGATCCAGCTAGAACGCGATCTTTCATTCACCGAGCAGCCAATGGTCATTTTGGATCGGCAGGTGAAGAAATTGAGGTCGAAGGTTATACCGTCCGTCAAGGTTCTTTGGCGTGGTCTGAACAGCGAGGAGGTCACCTGGGAGACCGAGGACGAGATGAGGAAGAAATATCCCCATCTTTTTGAAGGTACGCGTAGTTAAATTCTAAATTCGGGGAATGAATTTCTTTAAGGGGGGAAGACTGTAACGCTTCGAAAATCGTTTTGGCAGTTTTTCCATAATCGGTAAAATAATCAGTATTTTCCGTAAAATGTCAAAATAATTATTTTTCAATATAGGCCTAATTATACAAAATTTAGATAAGAAATTGCTAGAAATTGGTTAATAAATTGTCACTTAAAAATTTCTAGTCATTTAAAAAAATTTCCTTAATTAATTATTTTTAATATTATTTTAAGCTTTTAAATATACATTAAATTAGTGATAAATACAAATTTAAATGGGTAAATTACACACTTAGGAACCATTATAAACTAAAATCTAGTGTTAACAAAAATTTTATCAAAACTTTCCAAGTCTTGTAGTTCTATGGTTTAAAAATAAATCAAAATGAATTAAAATGGGGTTTTTTTTTTGTAAAAAATGATATGATGGACATTAAATGAGCTTGTGAAAGACTTTTTGTGTAGAATTTTCCACACATTTCCCCCACTTTCCCCACTCTCTACCTCTGGCCGAGCCCTCTCCTGCAGGCCTCCCCATTTTTTCCCCCTCTCTTTCTTCTTCAAATTCCATCAAAATTCATTCAAAAATCCACCGAAATCCACAATTTCCTTCACAAATTCAACTCTAACCCCTATTCTACCTCTTCTCAAGCCAAAAATTGTTTAAAACATGGAGAAAAGAGGCAACTTTGGAGGCTAAGTGCAAGAGGTTCAAAACTTGGGAGGTATAATTCTAATCTAAATGTTTAATTTGTAGTTTAAAGATGCTAAAATAGAAATTTAAAGTGTGAAAATGGTTGTAATTTCTTGTTTAATGAAATTCAAGAAAAGGGTTGATGTTGTAATTAGGGTTTGAAGCATTGTAATTGGGTTAAAATTTATGTTGTGGCCATCTAGTAGTTTGAATTGGATGCTTGTGCTAGTTGTGATCGCTATATCGTTAATCCGCGATGTTTGCATCGAATTTGAGTTGTTAATGCTTACTAGGTTTTTCATAAAATTATGAAGTGATTTAATTGCGATCTCTTGATGATATTATTGGAATCTCCTACGACATTTAGGGTGTGTGAATGCGGAGTTTGGTTTAGTCAGGTTTTAGTTTTGACGGTTGCCCCTAAACAACGATTTTAGTTAAAGTTTTAGTGGTTTTCGTGTGTGTTCCGCGCACCGAGTGCACGTTGTGCCTAACTTGTGAGCGTCGATCTTTTCATATTGTGACTTGCGTCGTTTCATGATGTGTAATCTTATATTGTGTGTTATGCAATTTTAGGATCGGTTGCGGAAATATCGGACACGGTGCGCAAAGGCAAAGCGGTGGTTGGATCAAATTAGCGAGGCGTCCGGGTAAGTAGATGTATACATCTATGGAGAAATCGTCTGGATGGCGCGAGGCGCCCTATAGTTAGGATCACTTTATTACTTGCAAACTATATGCATAGTTAGTTAGTTTACCATTTCATTCATATGCATATATTTCTAGTTATTCGTCTGCTGGCATTGCATGATTATTTATATATCTTTGTATGATATCACCTCTTAGGACACTTACACCATTACCATTGGCTCATTATGCATGCGCACTATTCATGTGAACACACACGCCTTTGGTAATTGCCATGCCACGAGCACTGTAGAACCTGCTTAGTTCAGTATCAAACGCTTGCATCCTACATGATATATTGAATTGCAAAGCATGCATATACCTCACTTCATTATCATGCTTATTTAGATTCATCGTCATAAACTACATTGCATAACATTGATTTCATGGGCATCTATTATTTACAACATGTTGGGTATTATGATTTTCTTGAGAATTTCAGTATTGATGAGATTTCTGGATTTTGGGGAAAACCGCAAGAATTTAACAAAAGCTTATTATTATCATTTTTAAAATAAAGTTGCGGTTTTCTCGTGATGCATGTATTGTCCACCATGAGTTTTCATGTTTTTTGTTGTATTTCGAGACCCGATTCGAGGAGTGGATGAACCGTCTCGGGTACATGGTGGGCCCGGTATGGTACCCGGGGCAAGAAGATCGAGTTGTAGACGATGAGCCTGGCAGGGGAAGACTACCTACCGGTGATGTCTGGCGTGGCGGATATCCGGAGGATACCGACCGTTGTCGTGAGATTTGATGATATGGGCCGATCCGGACTGACGAAGCCCGAGATATTGAGACATTGATATAGTGAGACATTGAGACAGATATATTTCCATGTTTGGTGTCAATGCTTGACACGGTTTTCGGATGATTTCATTGATGGTACCTTGGCTATTGTACAAATATTTTTTTTTAAGTTAAGAATGCAAAGATCATCGTATTTATACACTTAAGGATTTCGTATTGATTTTGCATCCATGTACATACATATTAGTAGCATCGCATTATACTTAGATATGCAGATTGCGACGCATTACATGCATTCTTACGATAGCCTTATTAGATGTTACTTGCTACTCACGAGCTGGAAACTCACCCCCGTTGTGCCACAGTGTCTTGCAGGTCGGACTCGTCAGCCTTGCAGGGGCGGGTGTATCTTTTCATTGGCTTCTTTTTCTCAGACTCGCGACATTGCTCGTAGGTGGGTTGCGAGGATACTTTTGTCTCTTTTGTGCTATCATTGTATCTAGTATTCTCCATCTACCACTTCTTATTTGTATATGCGACCTAATGATGAGACTGAGAGATTTGTGTATATGTGGTTTCTCTGGGGTCGAGCTCACTTGAGCCGACGTTGTGTTTTTCTTACTTTTTTGCATTTCCTTATGCTTATTTGCTTGATATTGCATATATATTGCATGTGGTTGTGATCCACCTTGGGCGAAGAGCTAGTTCCCGCTTGGGGATGCCATTATTTCATTACAGGTTTATATATCTTGTTGTACCCATTTTGGGAGCTAGTATTTACAAAGGAGACTCTGTCGAAATTTTCGGAAAATTTTTGATGTTTTTAAAAAGGGGCCAATGCAACTTAATTGATTTTAAAGTCGTTTTCATGAAAGGTTTCCTTCACTCTTGTTGATGTTGGTTTAGATTTTCTGGACTTTGGCTGACTTAGGTTACGTTACGCCTTTAGACGTCTTGTAATCTAAGTGCCAGTCACGTTCCGTACCTTCGGGTCGTGACATCTGGACCCAGGACGGCGGGGGCATTGGTAGTAAGGAGGTAGCCCAGCTTGTCATAGGTAATGGCCATCTGGACATTCCTTATCCAATCTTTATAGTTTGACCCCGTCAATTTGTTTTTATCTAGCATTAACTTAATCCCGGTCATTTTGGTCACTGCAGTCAAGAGAGAGAGAAGAAAACACTTAGCATGATACTCTTGCAAATTTAGATTGGTTATTAGTTTATCTAAAAAGGATGGCTCCCACTATTTCTCGAATTCTCCTTCAAACCATAAAAGAAGAATTAGTCAGGATTAATCTTACCCTATAATTCTTGCTTAACCTTTCGGCCAGGCTAGTGTCGGTATTTCAAGGGAGGTTTTCTAACGCTTTAACGAAGTTCCTTAATTACATAACCTCTTTTTCCTGGAGACGTAGCCCCGCTAACACCGTTCTAGGCACCTACTTGGTTTATAGCATTGATTGTTTAGTGAAAAATTCTCCTAAGGAGTAACAAAACTCACGATGGGATCGAGATCCAAATATCATCGTGTGACAACTTTGAAGGAATCCTACCAAAATTATCACACTCCAGATGGTATGCAAAATTAGCAAGTTTCCTTTTCTTTTGAAACTCCCGATGTTGATTTTTTCCCCCAAGCTCTTATAATCTTAACGAAGCCCAACATATCATAAGACGCGAGTCAAGTTCTACCCGTCATTGTCCAGGTTAATTTGAACTCATTCGTACAAATCCTTGACGAAGGCCAAAATAGTTGTACGACTGTCCCAAATCAACGCATCTATCTATGCTACAGATGAATACCCAGCAGCTACCAATCACTATATCTTGGCGAAGGTTAAAATACATAGCTTGAATACTACTGAATACCCATTTGAAATGACGGAGGGCTACGACTGGTTTTGGCGAAACCGTGAATGTAATGAACTTGATATAGTCGAAGGAACCATAATAGCTTTTAAAAAGAGTGGTTTAGGCTCCGCATTTAAAAGTTGTTTTTCAAGAAAATCGAGTGGTTTTGAAATTGTTCCAACGATTTAACTTTGGTTTGTTTTCTTTACATTAATCAATATTAATGCGGTCTCATCATTTAACCCTATCATTGCAGAAAGAAACAAAAATAGAACGTACGCTTATACCATCCGCATTCGCCACGGGGCCCTGTCATGCACCATTAGGTTACTTAATTAATGGCAGAGCGGGGGCTGGACTAGCGCGGGTGCAAAACATAAGCAACATTTATTATATAATATATATATATATATAGCCATTCGTCTCACGCAATAATAGGCATTCTAGATCACAGCAACACAGATGAATATATTGGATATACTAGAATTTCCGTATTTCGTTTTAGCGTAGAACGAAAGACGAATTCCACCGTCGTGATGAATAGCCAAACCCCATCTTAGATCCCTACGGGTGCGGCAAACTACCTGCCAAATTCCCGAAGTGAAGCAACCTCCCTCAATAAAATGAGTAGGCCACTTGGCATTTCAAGAACCCGGTAGTTTGTGCACCCCGCCATGGGTCTATCCTAAGTGCAAGAAAAAGTAAATGAAATAATACAACGGTGGCTACAATCTCAATCCGGATGTACCCCGTAAAAATAATATTTCATCAATTTACAAATTTACATGAATGAAAGAAAAGAACACTCTTCTCACATCCCCCCGGCTATTCATTCATGACGATCCAATACTTCATATACACAAACCAACAAGATACAGATATGTGCAACCCCACTAATTGACATATAGCAATTAGTAGACGTTTAACAACACATATACAAACACAGAATCACAGATTAGTCAAGAAATTAGAATTTCAATCGATAATAACTTTCCGTGTCTACCCCATTTACAAACGACTACACAAACAAATCTGGGTAGAAACCAAATATGCTAAAAATCATAATTCCAAATACCTGAACCCCAGAAAAAATTGTGAGCAAATCGGCCCTAACTCGGATCTGTGGCCAAATGACATGTTTGGCCGCGGTTCCGTTGTCTAGTTGAGGGATTAAGTTCTCAAAAAAAAATTTTGTTCTAATAAATGCTTGCACGTATTTTTAAAATCATTGAAATGATTTTTCGAACAGTTTTGAAAAACGACAGCAAGCATGTTAAGGAAATATGATTTCGGGCAATTTTCGTCGATCGAAGTTATAATCACTTGCTAATAAGCTAGTTAAGGTTTAGTAGGCTCTGATACCACTGTAAGTCGATGTCGCACACCCCATGCACTTGTGGGGAGGCGGAATTTATAAAAAACGATTTTTCATACTTTGCAACACTGACCTAAACTCCAGGATCTTAACAGAAACCTTAACTAGCAATAGTACTTGGAGTTTTTAACTATTATGATAGTATTATACCTCCTTGATTCTAGTCCTTCGGGTCTTCTTCTCTTCCTTAGCTTGAGCTCCTCGAAGATTCGGATCGCTCTTGATCGTCGGCCTCCTCATGTCGAAGATGTCCACCCAAGAGTCTATACCTCAAGCTCCAACCTCTAAACCGAGGTAACTAATGAAAGTGTGTCTTAGCACTACCACTAGGTTTAGACAAGTATCAAGTATGCAATTTTAAAAAATCTAGAGTGCTAAGCTACACTAACCTAGAATCGAATTAGAGAATTAGGGTTTGTAAGCAAGTAAACAAGTTTTACACTAAGTGAAGAGCGTTACAACCTTTGTAGATCAAGTCCTTCACTTCAATAGCTCGAAGTAGTAGTCCCTAAGCTCCAAGTAATGGTCCCTAAAACTCTTCTTGGCTCCACTTGAAGAAATGATCGAGCTTGCTATGTCGTCTTCGAGGCCGCAGATGATCCACCTTGAAGTTTCTCTAACTCAAGCTATCTCTTCACTAAACAAGGAATTAGTGAAGCAAACAACCTAATTTTATGAGCTATATGAAAGTAGCTTGATGATGTAGGAATTTAGCTCACTTTAGAAATTCTTTTCTCTTTTTCTTTTTTAACTCAAGAAAACCTAGAGAGCAAGAAGAAGAACTTCGGTGAAGAAATATCTCAAGAGATTAAGTAGAGAGTTAACCATGGGTAAAACATAATGGTTGGGCTAGAAAATATATGGAGTAAAACAAAATTAGTGGAATGAGTCATGGCTTCTACATGCTTCCACAAGCATCTAAGCCATGCTCATTTCCACCTCATTTTGATTTTACTCTAAATAAATAATTACCCTAATTATTTTTAGCCTTGGTGTGATCCTAATACATCCATGTTCTATATATCATCCACCATGACACAATATAACATTTTATTTATATATATATATAATATCAAGAGAAGAAAATCTTTAAGTAAGCACAATATTAGTTAATATATAAATATATCAAATATAAATATATATCAAATTATTAAATCAACACTTGATTCAAAAAATCCGGTCATATCATATATAACCGACTAATATCAATTTATATGAATATCAATTTATCAAATCAACACTTGATTCAATAATCCAGTTATATCATATATAATCTATCCGATAGCATATACCATGAGATTAGAATACGATATCATATACTCGTATTTAATCAAGCACCCGCATATATCACCATATGTGTCCTACTTCGTTTTGCTTGAGCTAGGAAACCTATGTGTGGGACTCTAAAGACTCGTCAATACGCCAACAGTAAGTAATGATCACATCAGTCACCCACAAGCCGTCAGCGGTACTAGCTGGACGTAACGGCTACCCAGTTATTAAGTGAATAGAAAGGTATTGAGTGAATAAAAGATCAATAAGCAAGCTTGTCCAAACTCCCGCAAAGCGTATAAGCAACACTTACCATACAGTCCGGTCTCTTCATCTGATATGTCGCATATCGAGTCTATGGGTGGAATTGTCAGACCCCAGTAACTTGATAAGTCATGCCGATGTGTGGCCTATAACCGTTCGAGAAACTACTGATAAAACTTATCAGTAAATCTCATCAGCCCTAACCAGGGACTTGCTGTTATAGCCTATCGAGCATAGCGCAACATCAACTCCCTATACCGGGAGAGACGAACCCCTCCTATCACTCATTGCCTCCATGTGACTCGGGGTTGTACCCAAAATACACATGTTTGCACGACTCCTTTGAGCCATGGTAGGAAGGAAATCAAAGCACAGTGGGAACCACACAAGACACTATGACGATCTCGGGTCTACAAACTAACATGTACCAGTGTCACCAGAGAACTACTATCTGACAATAGGTATGGTACCATCTATGAGTTCTCGGCGAGTCATGTTCGGTGTACCCATTATCTAATGAGAACCTGTGTACAATCTTTGATGTCAAACACCAATGGTTGTGGGATCAACCATCGCCTCCATACAGGGTCAAAAAACGTACACACTAGTCTACTCTGGAATATCGATGCCCTGTCTCGATACTCCCTCGACTAAGAACGATTAAAAGGATGTGCTTGCGGACTACATAAGCCCTACTAGTATGATCTGCATCATAGTCCTGGTAGTCAAGCTAACATCCTAAGGGCTTTATCAACATGTACAGAGAGACAGAATAATATAAGTGTACATGTTAAGATAAAGTGAAACTAGATAGCATACTATCATGTCGAACAAGAAAGTCCTCTATATATATGTCCAAGCATCCACTATAATATACAATAATGACCTCTAGAGCATACATATGACTAACAACTAAGGTACCCAGTTCGCTAAGTTAGGTAGTTTAGAAGATGTAGAGAGTTTAATGGAGTATTTAATCTCAAAAGACCTAATGGTTCACAACTCATGTGAGGGATTTAGGTCTTGAAGAAGAAGGAGAGAAAAATGGAGAGAGAAAGTGAAAAACACAGATGAGCTAAGTCTTGGCAAGTGAAGGATGGCTCATTCCCTTATCTCCATCAAGCATGCAATATTTTCCAATTAAAAATAACAACCATGGTTGAATAGTGAGTCCAAACAAATAAACAAATGAAAACAAGTCATACTTCACCATGCCACAAATATCTTAATTTTCTACCTCATTAATCTATTTCTAAAAATAGATAAATCCAAATAATGAGGTGTCCCCTTCTAAAAGCATCTCTTGTGAATTACAGGAATGCCCTCACCGTATATACACACCCGTATTCGTATTCCAAAAAATACGAATACAATGAGATAATAATAATCCAATAAAATAATACTAAAATCTGGTTTAAACAAAAGCCCACTAGTATTATCCGTCCGAACAACATCCGCGCAGCCAGTACACGTACATGATCGGAACCATGTCGTAAAACCATAGGGCCTCTACATCGTTTCACCCTGTAGGGTGTTTTTCGTCACCCCATTGAGATGGGAATACGCGCACGCGTCTCAGGCGTACTACAGATTCCCCCTGCCTAGGATAGGCTGGGGTTTAATGATTGTGGGGATCCGAATCTCCGGCAGCCGCGGACTAAGCTGCCGTTAATTACCCCTCGCCTTTGGGGCGAGGGAACCTCCGATTAACGGGTTAAACTGGTCATGCGAACTCAATGTGCAGTGTACATGTGTTTTGTTTTGAAAAGGGGGGTTTGGATATATCGGGAGCCACGCAGAGTTTTTACGGGGGTCCCGCTACCCGGATAGCGGGCTGGGGGTCAAGGAGGCTAGCAGCCCCCTTGCGGGGTGCGGGGTGCGGGGCAGCGCCCCGTTAGAAATTTTTTTCTAACAGGGACAGTGTCGTGGAGTATGTGTATGTGTACATTTGTATACATATGTATATATATACATATATATATAAATAAAGGGGAAAAGGCATCCAAAGGATGCGTGGGGCAGCACCTTGGGCGCTGTGCGCTTAGGTGCTGTGCGCTCAGGCGCAAGCGCGCCACGTGTTGGCACGTGGGCGCTTTGCGCATGAGCGCTGCGCGCTGGAGCGCAAGCCCGTAGGTGCGCAAGCGCGCGCGCCACGTGTCGGCACGTGGGCGCTTTGCGCATCGCGCTGGTGCGCAAGCGCGCGCCACGTGTCGGCACGTGGGCGCTTTGCGCACGAGCACTGCGCGCTGGAGCGCAAGCGCGCAGGTGCGCAGGTGCACGAGCGCGCGTGCCACGTGTCGGCACGTGGGCGCTTTGCGCATCGCGCTGGTGCGCAAGCGCGCACGCCACGTGTCGCGCACGTGGGCGCTTTGCGCGCCGGCGAGGAAAGGAGGCTTTTAGCCAAAAAAGATTTCTCTGATGAGAAATCAAAGAGGAGTTGGACTCCTGAGTGTTTTTTTTTTGTTGGGTTTAGTGAAAGGGGTTCTTCTTCTTCCTCCTCTGTTAGCTGGATCTTGAAGATCAAGAGATATGGGATTTTAAAAATCACTCCTTTTTGAGATCTAATGGATGATCTGAGTTACCCTTGATGGGTTTTGTGGTGAAAAACTAATTTGTTTTATAAAAAGGAGAGTAAAACTCTTGATTTAATTCAAATGAAAGAAGGTTTTGGAACCTTGAAGAAGGAAGAAAGATCTCAGATCTGAAACTTTTTTTTGGAGAGAGAAAAAAAGTTGTTGGGATATTTCATTATCCTTGCCTTTATAGGCTACACACTTTACACATAGCCCCTTGGGCTTCACAAAATGGCATTTTGCCTATCCCATGGCTCATGTGCCATTTCTTTTTGCACATAAGCCATGGGCTTTACAAAAATTTAGCTTTATGCCTATTTTTCTTACATTTATCCATAAAATAAAATAAAAGAAATACAACAAAATTATTTATTACAAAATTTTTATCTTGGCATGGGGGAAGGCCGGCCGCTTTATGTTCGGGCTCGACCCGGGCATGGACCCACTGGATCTGGGCTCGGGCCCACTTGGCTTGGGATTGACTTTGATTTTGACTTGGTCAACCGGGGTGTAAATTTTTACCCCAACAAATTGCCCCCCATCAATAAATGCACACCACATATGTGGGTCGTGTGCATGAAATTGATGGATCTTCTTTCACGTGGAGGCGACTTGATTCGGTTCCTACCTTTCGGGAAACTGGCACTGCCCTTTTTACGACATGGACGGTCGATGCGGCCCTTTTTGCGACTTGGACGGTCGATGCTGCCCTTTTTGCGACTTGGACGGTCGATGCTGCCCTTTTAGCGACTTGGACGGTCGGTTCTGCCCTTTTTGCGACGTGGACGGTCGATGCTGCCCTTTTTGCGACTTGGACGGTCGATGCTGCCCTTTTAGCGACTTGGACGGTCGGTTCTGCCCTTTTTGCGACTGGGACGGTCGGTTCTGCCCTTTTTGCGACGTGGACGGTCGATGCTGCCCTTTTAGCGACGTGGATGGTCGGTTCTGCCCTTTTTGCGACGTGGACGGTCGATGCTGCCCTTTTTGCGACTTGGACGGTCGGTGCTGCCCTTTTAGCGACTTGGACGGTCGGTGCTGCCCTTTTAGCGACGTGGACGGTTGGTTCTGCCCTTTTTGCGACGTGGACGGTCGATGCTGCCCTTTTAGCGACTTGGACGGTCGGTGCTGCCCTTTTAGCGACGTGGACGGTCGGTTCTGCCCTTTTTGCGACGTGGACGGTCGATGCTGCCCTTTTTGCGACTTGGACGGTCGATGCTGCCCTTTTAGCGACTTGGACGGTCGGTGCTTGATTTGACTTGCTCTGCTTCTTGCAGTGTCAGGGGTAGACTTGACTTGCTCCGCTTCTTGCGGTGTCGAGATTGGATTCTGACTTGCTCCGCTTTTTGCGGTGTCGGAGTGAAAGTTGACTTGTTGATTTTGATTTAGGTTGACATCAGCATCGCTATACTGGAATATGGTACCAGGAGCGAATCATCATCTGTCATTTAGAGGATTTTGGGATTTTGGTTTTTGTTTGGCATCTGCATTGCTGCACTGGTATAATGCCAGGAGCAACTCATCATTTTCCCCGGGAGGATTTGGGATTTTTTTTTTTTGGGACTTTGAATGTGGTCTCACCGGTAGGACTTGGGAGAGGTTGGGATTGTTTTACGCCCGTGGATTGTATACGGTTTTGCAGGATGTATGATCCAGACCGTAGGGCCGGAAAAATTTCAGGGCTTTGTTGGCGTCTGCATCGCTGGACTGGAATGTGGTACCAGGAGCGACTCATCATTCGCCGTTGGGGTATGGGATTTGGAATTTGGTTGGCGTCTGCATCGCTACACTGGAATAATGCCAGGAGCGACTCATCATTCGCCACTTTGGGGTTGGGGACTTGGAATTTGGATCTTGTTTGGCATCAGCATTGCTGCACTAGAATAATGCCAGGAGCAACTCATCATTTGTCTTGGGAGGACTTAGGATTTGGGTTTTTGGTCGGCATCAGCACCGCTAACACTGAAGCGAAATGCCAGGAGCGACTCATCATTTGCCGTTGCCCGTTGGGGAACGATGGCTTAGGAGACAGGTTTGGATCCCTATCACCTAAGGCTTTTCAATTTTATGGGCTGTGAGGGTCCCATAAAAGCATTTTCTCCCTACGAGTCGAGAGGATCTCGCAGGTGTATGTTCTCCTTAGGAATCGTGAGGATTCCTAAGTGTGTTGCTCCTTTGTGAGTCGTAAAGATCTCACGCAGGGGTTTTCTCCTCACAAGGTCGAGAGGACTTTGCGAGTGTATTTCATCCCTTTTCACGAGTTTGCGCCCTTTCGGGTTTTCACAGACTCGCCGGTAGTCCTGCTGTTTTTACTCACGGAGCCCTTTCGGGTTTTCATCCGTGCCCGTTTTGCTTGTGGACATACCGTTTATTTCTTCTTCTTTTTTTCTTTTTCTTTCTTTTTTCTTTTTTTTTTTGCCGCTGGTGGGACTTTAAAAGTAGTCTCACCGGCAGGATTTGGGAGAAATAGGGGTCATTTACGCCCGTGGATTGTATACGGTTTTGCAGGATGTCTGATCCAGACCGTAGGGCTGATGTGCTCAATTTGCCTGCGACTTAGAGCATTCATGTGTAGTATTTCTTGAGATATCGGCCATTGATGGGTGGCATGGGCCTTTCTCCCTCGGCACTTATTAGTTGGTAGGATCCTCCGTCGAACACTTTCTCGATGACGTATGGTCCTTCCCAGTTCGGCTCGAATTTTCCCTTGGCATGTCGATTGGGGATGATCAGTCTTTTGAGGACCAACACCAATTCACCTTTCTTGAAAGCGCGGAGACGGGTTATCTTGTCATAGGCCCGTGACATTTGGGCTCGGTATAGCTCCAGATTTTGCTGCACCGCGAGCCTCTTTTCTTCGAGGGCATCGAGTTCTTCAAGTCGAAGGAGCATGTTTTCTTCCTCCGTCAACTCATGTTGGACGGCCATTCTTAAGCTTGGAACTTCAACTTCGAGGGGGAGGACCGCCTCCACTCCGAAGAGCAATGAGTATGGAGTAGACTGAGTTGGAGTACGGTGCGTGGTACGATATGCCCACAACGCCTCGTGAAGTTTGAGATTCCAGTCTCTCTTGTTGGCTGAAGCATTTTTCCTCAGGAGCTTGCATAGAGTCTTATTGAAGGCTTCGGCTAGCCCATTGACTCTTGGATTATAGATGGAGGAATATCTCCAGTCTATCTTGTGCTGAGTAGCGAACCTTGAGACATCGAAGCTCTTGAAAGAAGGCCCGTTGTCAGAAATGATCCTTCTTGGTGTACCGAAGCGGTATAGAATATTATGCTGGAAGAATGTCAGAATATCTTTTGTCTTGACTTCTTTTAGCGGGACAGCTTCAGCCCATCTGGAGAAGTAATCTGTCGCGGCCAGTATGAACCGATGGCCTTTGGATGATGGAGGATCAATTGGGCCAACAATGTCGGTGCCCCAGACTTCGAAGGGCCACGACGCTACCGTAGGATGCAATGGGTTGGGATGCTTGTGAATAAAATCACCGTGAATTTGGCAGATATAACATTTCTTTGCATGCTCTCCGCAATCCCGTATCATGGTGGGCCAGTAATACCCAAGCCGTTTAATTTGCAGTCGCATCTTGGGGCCAGATTGGTGAGCACCGCAAACGCCTGAGTGAACTTCTTTCATGACTTTTCGGGCTTCGGCCGATGACAGGCACCTGAGCCAGAGTTGGTCATATGACCTGCGGTATAACGTGTCATTTGCAAACACGTATCGGAGAGCTATTTTCTTCAGCTGAATCCTCGCAGATTTTTCTTCGGGCAGCTTGTCGTATCGGAGGTACTCTATGAAGGGTTCTCTCCAATCGGGCTCATTTTGGATAATCGAAGTTTCTTCGGCAGGACTGCTCTTCTGTTCCGCGCTTTCCTCTTCTCGTAGAGAGACTGGGGGTAGAATTTGTCGGCTCCTGACTGTGATCAGAATTTGGTCCATGTCAGGATCAGCCAGCTCCTTGGCTAGGCGAGCGAGTATGTCGGCTTTTCCGTTCAATGCTATGGGGATTCTCATTAGTTCAATGTGAGTGAACCGTTTCATGAGTTCCACCACTCGGCCTCTGTACCGAGCTAACTCGGGTTTGTATATCTTATAGTCGTCGCTTACTTGGTTGACGACAAGCTGGGAGTCACCGTAGACTCGTAGCCGACGGATTTCCATTTCTACGGCGAGCTCCAAACCAGCTATCAGAGCTTCATACTCAGCTTCGTTGTTTGTCCGAGGCTCGGTGAGAGCGAAAGAACGCCGTAGGGTTCCCATTGATGGTGTGATGAACACCAATCCTATCCCTGCTCTTATCTCCGGGATGCTTGATTTACTGGAGGTTCTTATTGATGAGGCTCCATCGAAGTAGAGCTCCCAACATGGCTCATCTTCCTCGAGGTGCAGCACTTGTTCATCGGGTAACTCACAATTTAGCGGCGACCCTTCTGGTATGGGATGAGCAGCGAGAAAGTCTGCAAGAACTTGCCCTTTTACTGCTTTCTGAGGAGTGTAAACTATGTCAAACTCAAGTAGCATAACAGCCCATCTTGCCATTCTGCCGGCTAGGCTCGCTCTGGTCATCAAGTGTTTGAGCGGGTCGACCTTGGAGATCAGCATAACCTGATGAGCGAGCAGATAGTGCCTCAGCTTCTTCACAGCAAATATCAGAGCCAGACATTGCTTTTCGATTGGGGAATAGTTGTGTTCCGCCCCGACTAGAGTTCGACTGAGGTAGTAGAGGGCATTTTCTTTTCCCTCCTCGTTATTCTGGGCAAGGAGCGCACCGAGTGACTCATCCAGCGCGGCAGTGTAGAGAATTAGCGGTTTATTTGGAATGGGAGCGGCCAGCACTGGAGGGTGCAACAAGTACTGTTTGATGCTTTCGAACGCTGCTTGACATTCAGCATCCCAGATAAAAGGAGCTCCTTTCTTCATGAGCTTCGAGAAGGGCCTACATCTCCCCGATAAATTTGAGATAAACCTCCGTATATAAGCAAGCTTTCCTTGAAAAGACCTTAGCAGCGTCAGACTCTTCGGAGGGGGCATCTCCATGATGGCCTTTATCTTTGATGGGTCAACTTCGATCCCTCGATGCCGGACTATAAAGCCCAGGAATTTTCCCGATGACACGCCAAAAGCACACTTCAGAGGATTCATCTTCAGATCGTATTCCCTCAGTCTGGTGAGAACGGTCCTAAGATCTTGGATGTGGTCGGCCTTGGCTTTAGTTTTGATGACCAGATCATCAACATAGCATTCAACGAATTTATGGATTAGGTCATCAAAGATATTAGTCATTGCCCTTTGATATGTAGCACCTGCGTTCTTCAGTCCGAACGGCATCACCTTGTAGCAATATATTCCGATCGGGGTTCGAAATGCTGTGTGTTTCTCATCCTCAGGCGACATCTTGATCTGATTATATCCAGACGAGCCATCCATAAAGGTGAACAGTTCGTAATTTGAGGTGTCATCGACCATCATTTCCATGACCGGTAGCGGAAAGTCGTCCTTTGGACATGCCTTGTTGAGGTCCCTGAAATCGACACAAACTCGGATCTGCCCATTTTTCTTCTTCACTGGGACTATGCATGCGATCCAGTCCGCATATTTCTCTTCCCTGATGAAGCCGGCATCGATGAGCTTCTTAGTTTCCTCGATGACCTTTTCTTCTAGTTCCCTTCTCATTCTTCGAGGAGCTTGTTTGACTGGTTTAGCATCAGGAGATATAGCCAACTTATGTACGGCCACTTCAGGGGAAAGGCCAGGCATTTCTTTGTACGTCCACGCGAAGCAGTCGACGAACTCATGCAGCAGGGCAATTATCTGCGCTTTCATTTCCTCTGACAAGAGCGAGCTGATATAGGTTGGCCTTGGATTATCGGGCGTTCCTAAGTCAATCTCAGTTAGCTCGTCAAAGGTTGCTTGTCCGCCATCTTCGAGCTCTTGAGGAGCTTGTTCTGGCTCGGCTATCTCGTCATCATCATTTGATCTTTCGCTGGCCTCGCCAACATGGACCATGTAGCACGCTTTGGAATCAGGTTGAATGTAGCCTATGCCCCGTCTATCTGGAATTCGTCCATCGATAAGTGCTCGGACCTGAGGCGGATGCCATAGGCCTTCGTAAAACTTTGCTTCGGACTCCGTTTGATATAACCGGCATCCGCACTTCTTAAAGTATTCCCGCATCTCGGGCGCATAGTATCTGGGATTGAGGACGGCTCTTATGCCTCTCTCATATGGAAGGCACGCGACAGACAAATCGTCCGGGTGCGCAACGGGGTTTGACCCATAAAACAGGATGCCCTTCTGTCCACTATTCCTCCCGGGAACGTAGAAAGTCTTCAGCTGGTCCACGGTGGAGACTGATAATGCATCGAGCTCTTTGTATATCTGCTCTGGTACCCTTGTCACGGCTAGGGACCCTTCTGCAACTTCGAAGGTCTCTCGTAGTTTCGCTTGTTGCATAGGGGTCCAATCTGCATCGCTGTTGCACGGCAGGTCCTCTTCCTCCGACTCTTCAGTGTCGCTGCCAAGATGAGGGCGGACTTTGCTGCTAGATGGGCCTTCAGTAACAGATTCGTCTGTATCGCTGCCGAAACGAGGACGGGTTTTACGGGAGGACGGGCTTCCAGCGTCGGACTCGTCAGTGTCGCTACCGAAATGCGGGCGCACTTGGGTGTTTTTGCTCTTGAAAGTGACAGCCGGCGCAGATTTGCTTTTGAGTCTTGGGGTCGGTCTATCCTCAGTCAGTTGTGGCTTAGCATTTTGGTGGTTCATAAAGTACCGAGAATCTTCATAGCGGACTTCATGCACACCGAACGGCTGGATGTCTCCGTCAATGCGTCTTTCTTCGCCATTTTTAGTATACTTCATGCATTGATGGAGAGTTGACGGAATGATACCATAATCGTGGAGCCACGGCCGCCCCAAGAGAATCTTATAAGACGTGTCAGCGTCGATCACGTATATCTTAGCTTCAGTTTGCAGATCCCCGAATTTGATTGGCAGAGCTATGGACCCCAGAACTTGCTGGCAATTTTGGTTGAAGCCTTGAATGACAATCCTTTCCCTTGACAGGTGTCGGACGTCCATTGATAAACTCTTCAGCGTCCGCAAGTTCATGATGTTCACTGAAGACCCCGGATCAATCAATATGCGATTAATCCGATCTCCGTCGCTGTACCCGGTCACGTAAAGCGGCCGATTATGCTCAGCCGTTCCCAGTAGCAAGTCTTCATCCTTAAATGTGACTGCGGCGGCATGCAAAGCGTGCTGGGCTTCTTTCATATTAATTTCAGCAAAGTGAGCCTGATACCGCTCGGGGTTTTGCAAAGCGTGAATAAGAACATCTCTAAGCTCCTTAGATAGGACCAAGGCGTCGTAGATGCTCAGGAGAGACGGAAGCCTTCGAAGGTGAGCCAAGACATTATAGTCTACTGGGGAAGGACTCGAGTTTTCATCAGCCGGTTCTCCGCCATCTTCATCATTAGCCATCTGTTTTCCCTTTCCTTTCGGGGCATTGCCCTGATTTGGCGGCAGAGCCCTGCCGCTTCTGAGCTGGATTTGATTGGCCTTTGTGGTGAGCTCCTCGTCCTCTTCGGGAAAACAGAGCTCATCCTCGGAGTCGCTGCCAAGATGGATGGCGTAGCAGGTCACTACTGGGATCTCTTCATTGGAGTCTTCTTCTAACTCCCCCAGAATTTCAGCCGCTTGTACAGGGAAGAACTCCTTCAATTGAATCAATGTTCTTTCCCTTTGTTCATATTCTTCGAGGGAATCGATATATTTTTGAATGGTCGATCTCCCTGCAGGCTCTTTTTCGCGCCGAGCTACACTTTTCTTCTTCTTGAGCTTCTTGGATTTTGAGCCTGATGGAGCTGCATTGGCAGCTGGACTGGTAGGCTTCTTTTGCCCTTCCCATTCCGTCCTGGGTTCTTTCCGAAGTAGCTTTATCATCTTCTTCGTCTTATTAGATATGTGCGTACTCCACGGAGGCCGCGATGAGTCCGTTTCATTTCTCAGGGCAGCGGGTTCGGCTGTCTGCTCCCAGAAGGCTTCAGTTTCTGTCTGTATAAAGTTGGTGGTTGCAACTTGATTGTTCACCAACACACTTTTGGACAGTTCGATCTCTCCAGCCTTGTACTGCTTCTCGACCCAATCTTTGAAGATATAGCAATCCTCGATCGCATGGCTCACTACTCGGTGGTACGGGCAATACAGAGGATTGTCGGTCATTTTTGCTTCTTGGGGTCTTTTCGACTCCGGCAATTGTAGGCCGTTGTTCAAGGCATCTTTAAATATCTTACGGACCTTGTCCCTTCTGAAAGAGTAAACCTTGTTCTTCTTCTCCTCTAGGGAAGGCCCATCTCCTCCCAGCAATGGCTTTCGAGACCGGTTGGTTTTGGATTCGCCCGCCCTTCGCTTTTCTTCATTGTCGGAGGCATTGAAGACATTGGTACTGCTGGAACTCCCGCTTCTACGGTTGTCGTCCCGCTTGCTTTTCCAGGTTTTGTCTCTCTGAGAGTCCGGCGGGGACTCTTGCTTCGAGCGTTCCAGCATCTGGACTTTCTTGGTTAGCTCCTGAAATGTCTTGAGGCCCGCTGTACACAAGAATGGGACCATCCAATTGCTGAGGTTCCCAATAAGAAGGCTGACGGACTGGTCCTGCTCCAGCGGCGGTTCGCACTTGACCGTGAGATTACGCCATCGGGCGATAAAGTCAGTGTTGCTTTCATTCTTCCCCGGCTTGGTCCTCACAAGGTCGGCAATGGAGATTTTATCACTGACACTCATGAACCTTTGCCGAAACAGGGACTCCATTTGGGCAAAGGTAATGACGGACCCGTCCGGTATACTCGCATACCAGTCGAAAGCGACGTCGGTCAGGCTATTGACAAACTGACGAAGAAGGAGCGCGTCATTGCCCCCTGTATTTCCGCACGATGCTTTGAAGTGGGCGACGTGCTGATTTGCATTCCCCGTTCCATCAAATCTTCCGAACTTAGGAATAACGTAGCCGCTTGGGAACTCAATCAGATCGTACTGCGTGGGATATGGCCGCCCGCTACTGCCGATTTCTTTCTGAGCTTCAGCTTCGGCCACCAATGTTTTAACCTTGCTGGTGACCAAATCCATTATCCGATCCTGTGTTAGCGGGATAGTATTATCTGGGGCCAAGGCGTCCCCAGAAGCGGAATATGGCCGGCTTTCATGCGGCTCGACCAGTCTTGGTCCCAAAGGAACAGGCATTGGCTGCCTCGGATTGTCATCACCCGGCTGATTAGTAGTGGCTTGTGCTTGGTTGGGAGGCGCTCGAGCGATTTGAGCCGTAAGCTGCATCACCACGTTCGTTAAGTCGTCAATCTTCGAATAGAGCTTGGCCATCTCTTTATCTTTGCTCCTGAGCTGTTTTCGAAGCTCTTGAAGCAGCTCTTGCTCCGCAGTCCTGGGGCGGAAAGTCGGCTCCTCCTCGCTGTCCGAGCTTGACTCTTCATGGACCGAGGGGTCTTTCTGCCTATCATCCTCATCGAGAGGGTTTTCTTCATCTAGCGGGGGCGGCTGTTCTTGGGCGGCGGCAACCACATTCAGGCTAGATTGGGCTTGGGATGTGGTGGCCCCATCCTTGCTTTTGCTGCGAAGGTTGTCGCTGGGGCGCCCGCCCGCCATATAGACCGTATGGATGATATATCCGGCCGTCTTTCTATCATTGGCGGCTGATTTCATGGATCGCTGTCTTGACCCCCTTGCTTCGGTAGCTGGTAATCGATTGAAGACGGCTGGCCTAACCAGGTTCTTGAATGGTGATGGCGCTTCTTTTCTGGATTTGCCCCGCTGCTTTCGTGCGGCACAGAGCGCCTGATAGACCATTGAAGAGACTGTGTCATACTTTTTCTGTTGGGGCCAGGACACGTCTCTTTGTGGCACTGTTCGGACCGCTGTCTTCTTGATTCTGGCGGTCATGGCATTTTTCTGAACCCACTTCAGAGGCTCGAAAGAATTGCTGATTCTTACGTCCGACTCAGCCGTCGTCGTAGGGCAACCCCGCACTTGGAACTTCACACGATTCTATTTGGCCGAAGCCTTGGCCCTCTTGTTGGCTCGATACCTGAGCCGCTTCTGCCTTAACTTTTCTGTTCTAAGCACCTGGCAGACTTCAGCTCTTTGGGAAGACGTCGCAGACCGGGCGATGGAGGGCCTTGGAGATACGCTCGATTGTGCACTTGTTGGAGTAATCGCCTGAGCTCGTCCGCAACATTGGATGTTGCCCTTTGTACCGGAGTTCTTGCCCCCCGCTGGAGCACCAGAGAATCGTTCACACGCTGTCTTGAGTTTCGGTTGTGGTACCTTGGCGATCATGACATTCGGCCTCCTGCCCCTTGGGACCAGCTTGGCCACCTGTTCCGCCGGGATTTCCGCCAGATGAGCGCTTCCGGCAGGGTAGATGATGACGAATCCAAACTGGCGGGGCGGTTCTTCCCACTGTCGACTGAGGCTTGCGGGGAGAACCACACGAGCGTTGATCTTGACCACGTACGGAATCGGGGTCACGTTGGAAGCTGAATTCGTCTGGGGAGACATTGTTGTCGAAGGTTGATTGCTGCACGGAAGAAAAAACATCATTTCAGTATAGGCAATCGATATGTATATTGATTGAGTTCACATGAACGTTTTAACCCGAAATATGGGAGGAGAGATTGGTCTCACCGTTTGCCAGAATCTGTAGGGTGTTTTTCGTCACCCCATTGAGATGGGAATACGCGCACGCGTCTCAGGCGTACTACAGATTCCCCCTGCCTAGGATAGGCTGGGGTTTAATGATTGTGGGGATCCGAATCTCCGGCAGCCGCGGACTAAGCTGCCGTTAATTACCCCTCGCCTTTGGGGCGAGGGAACCTCCGATTAACGGGTTAAACTGGTCATGCGAACTCAATGTGCAGTGTACATGTGTTTTGTTTTGAAAAGGGGGGGTTTTGGATATATCGGGAGCCACGCAGAGTTTTTACGGAGGTCCCGCTACCCGGATAGCGGGCGGGGTGCGGGGTGCGGGGCAGCGCCCCGTTAGAAATTTTTTTCTAACAGGGACAGTGTCGTGGAGTATGTGTATGTGTACATTTGTATACATATGTATATATATACATATATATATATATAAATAAAGGGGAAAAGGCATCCAAAGGATGCGTGGGGCAGCACCTTGGGCGCTGTGCGCTTAGGTGCTGTGCGCTCAGGCGCAAGCGCGCCACGTGTCGGCACGTGGGCGCTTTGCGCATGAGCGCTGCGAGCTGGAGCGCAAGCGCGCGCGCCACGTGTCGGCACGTGGGCGCTTTGCGCATCGCGCTGGTGCGCAAGCCCGCGCGCCACGTGTCGGCACGTGGGCGTTTTGCGCACGAGCACTACGCGCTGGAGCGCAATCGCGCTGGTACGCAAGCGCGCGCGCCACGTGTCGGCACGTGGGCGCTTTGCGCACGAGCACTGCGCACTGGAGCGCAAGCGCGTAGGTGCGCAAGCGCGCGCGCCACGTGTCGGCACGTGGGCGCTTTGCGCACGAGCACTGCGCGCTGGAGCGCAAGCGCAGGTGTGCAGGTGTGCAAGCGCGCGAGCCACGTGTCGGCACGTGGGCGCTTTGCGATCGAGCTGGTGCGCAAGCGCGCGCGCCACGTGTCGCGCACGTGGGCGCTTTGCGCGCCGGCGAGGAAAGGAGGCTTTTAGCCTAAAAAGATTTCTCTGATGAGAAATCAAAGAGGAGTTGGACTCCTGAGTGTTTTTTTTTGTTGGGTTTAGTGAAAGGGGTTCTTCTTCTTCCTCCTCTGTTAGCTGGATCTTGAAGATCAAGAGATATGGGATTTTAAAAATCACTCCTTTTTGAGATCTAATGGATGATCTGAGTTACCCTTGATGGGTTTTGTGGTGAAAAACTAATTTGTTTTATAAAAAGGAGAGTAGAACTCTTGATTTAATTCAAATGAAAGAAGGTTTTGGAATCTTGAAGAAGGAAGAAAGATCTCAGATCTGAAACTTTTTTTTGGAGAGAGAAAAAAAGTTGTTGGGATATTTCATTATCCTTGCCTTTATAGGCTACACACTTTACACATAGCCCCTTGGGCTTCACAAAATGGCATTTTGCCTATCCCATGGCTCATGTGCCATTTCTTTTTGCACATAAGCCATGTGCTTTACAAAAATTTAGCTTTATGCCTATTTTTCTTACATTTATCCATAAAATAAAATAAAAGAAATACAACAAAATTATTTATTACAAAATTTTTATCTTGGCATGGGGGAAGGCCGGCCGCTTTATGTTCGGGCTCGACCCGGGCATGGGCCCACTGGATCTGGGCTCGGGCCCACTTGGCTTGGGGTTGACTTTGATTTTGACTTGGTCAACCGGGGTGTAAATTTTTACCCCAACACACCCGAAGCAGAGAAACCCTCTGTGTGGGACTCTAAAGACTCGACAGTACGCTGGCAGTGGGTTTAACCACAAGTCCGTCAGCGGCACCAGCTGTGCGTAACGACTATCCAGGTATTTGTCGATAAGAAGGCCGATGAGCATGATTATCCGAACTCGTACTGAGCCTATCTGTGATAATCTTCGTACAGTCCGATCTGTTCGTCTAAGAGTATCGCATATCGAGCCTATGGGGTGGTAACTGTCAGACCCCTAATAGTGCAATAAGTCATGCCGGTGTAGAGCCCAATACACCCTGAGAAACTACTGGTGTACCTACCAGTAAATCTCGCTTGCCTTGGTCAGGAACTTTATGTAATGGCTTTCCGAACACAGCGCGATATCAAACCCCAATACCGGGAGAGATAAATCCTATCTAACCACTACTGCCTCCCAGTGCTTCGGGACTGCACCCAACCACTACCTGTTTGCACGACTCATTTGAACCGTAGTAGGGTAGTGATCTAAGTACAGTGGGAACACACTCAAGACGAATAGTGATGTCAAGTCAGCGAATTAACCTGTACTCATATCACCCGGAAACTGCTAACTAACGATGGATATAATACTAACCAGCAGTTCCCCGCGAGTCTGTCCAGTGTAACTCATAACCCAATGAGCATCTGTATACTATCTCCGGTACGACATACCAATGGCTGTAGGACAGGACATCTCCCGAACTGGGATGAGAAGCGTATACGCTAGTCTACTCTGGAGTATCGATGCCCTGTCTCGATAATCCTACGACTAGGGACCAGTATAAGGATGTGCTTATAGACTACCCAGCCCCCACTAGTGTGACTGCCATCACAACGCTGGTAGTCAAGCAAAGATCCTAATGGCTCTATCAATATGTATTAGCGATATACTAAAAGAAACATATACACATATTGAGATAGAATCAAATCAAAGTAGCATACTACCATATTGAGCAAGACTGTTATTATATCTGTGTATATCCCAAGCTTCCAAAATATAATATACAATCCAGTATTATACAATAATAGCCTCTAGGGCATATATCACTAACAGTTATTAAAGCAAATATCACATTTACCGATAATCTTGTCTTTATTGTTGTCATCAAAAGTGACACTGTCACTTTCTTTTCTTGATAGTGTTTCGAAGTTTTGAATATTTCCAGTCATATATCTCGAGCAATCACTATCAGCTATCCATCGACTTCTACATCTTTTTGGATATCCTGTAATACAGGAAGAATAAAGTGTTGGTTTTGGGATCCAAACCATTTTAGGTTGATTAGGAATAAAATTGTATTTATAAATGGAATTATTTTTAATGTGGCAATTTTGTTAATTAGGCTCACTGAGGCTGGTTTGTTGATTGGGCTCACTGGGGCTTCTGCCGTAGGAATGCCGAAGGAGACGAGCCTGAACATGATAGACCCGAATTGGAGTGACTGTTCAGTCCATTGTTGCATGAGCTCCAGCGGAAAATTCACTTTGGCGGTTTCCTTGATCGTGTCGCATCAAAAGCTGAGCTTGTTTTCCCAGACATCCCTGAGTGATGATGATTTTTGTTGAAAGTTGATGATATGCATGAAAGATCATAATTTCGGTACAAATAACGATTTCTATGTTGAATGAGGTCGCATGATCATTTAACCTTGAAATATGGGTGGAGAAATAGGTCTCACTGGACGTTCCAGAATTTGTAAAGTATTTTTCGTCACTCATTAAGATGGATGCGCTTGCTTGTCAGGCATTTTACTGATTTCTCCTGCCTGGGATTAACGGGGTTTATTGATTGTGGGGATTCTAATTTCCGACAACCACAGACAAAGTTGTCGTTAATTAGCTCTAACTTTAAGACGAAAGAATCTCCGATTAACGGGTCTTGCCATGCGAACTCAATGTGAACGTGTGCACTTGAAAAAAAATACAAATTTGTTTCATTTCATTTTTTGTTTATTTGTATTTTATATATATTTTTTTATTTTGAGAAAAGGAAAAACTTTTCATTTCATCATATGGTTGGTTATTTATAGCCTTGCACTTTGCATTTAGCCTTTTAGGTTTTACATAATTGGTGTTTGACCTTTCACATGTCCGTGTGCACACTTTTTTCCGCATGAGCCATGAACTTTATAAAAAATTGGTTTTTGCCTATTTGCTTTGCATTTTCACACTTATTTGCATACAAAACTTATTTATTACAAATTTCTTCTTCTTTTCTTTTTCTTTTCTTGATGGTCGGTCAGCTTTACTCGGACTTGAGGCGGCTTGGGCTTAGACTCGCTTGCTTGGTCTGGACCCCGAATTGACCGGGCTTGGGTTGACTGTGACCATGTTGACTTTGACCTTTGACTTTGATTTTGATTTTTTGGACTTTTTGTTTTTTATTTTGATTTCGGCAGTGTGGTGTAAATTTCGACCCCAACAGAAACATGTCTAAAGATGTTGAGCATTGTCGACCCTATTCTGAAGCATGTCTAAAGATGCGACACATCCCAGACCCTACCATAAAGCATGTTTAAAGACCTTGGACGATATACTCCAACCCCGTAATAGTTGAGGTTCGAGAGCCGCTGTTGAACATCAACGGCACCGTGCTAAGCGAAAGCTTGAGCCCATTCCAAACTCCAATATCCTCGACGTCCAACGTCATGAAGTTGGTAGGTGTTGCCTGAAGACGAAGGGCAATCATTTTAATCCAGTGGGTCTTCAATAGCGCGATCGTCTTCTGTTATTGATAGAAAGGACCAGCTACGACATATATAATATAAAGTGCGGGATAAAAGTTAACTTAAAAAGTTTGTTTGGCTGATTGAGAAATCCTCTTCTCTTCGTCTTCTGCCGTATTTATAATCCAATTATCAGCAATTAAATCCCGTCATAATAGCTATAACTGCCAACTAACCCCTCGTCATAATGGAGCCGGTGGCTCTAATTGCATGACGCGGTTCCTAAGCTGTAGCACACGTTCTAGAACACGTTTTCTCCTATAGAAGTCGTTTTCTTGACTCATTAACTGAAAGCTTCAACTGACTCATACTTAAACCGCAGGTGACTGAAATCCGTCGGGTCACAATCCCTCGGCTCTTTAAAGCCGAATTCGGGTATAAATTGCACCAAATTTATGACCAACAAAAGAGACGACATAATTGTTGCCTCAAAAATAATTGGCATCTTTCCATCCCACTTAATAATTTGGAATAAAATTATGGAATTTTACTTATTAGTAGATCCAAAACAAACCTAGGAACATTCGGATAAGCTACCAAGCCTATTATTGGCCTAAAATACTAAAATGTAGGGCCCAGCCTTAAAACAAAAACCTAAAAGAAAATACATAAAGTCCAAAAAATGAAAGCTAAGAACAGCACGCAATATAACAAAACATGTGTACAGTTGAATAAAGAAGATTGCTTACAAACCCCCCCTCCGCCTTTACCCAGGAATAATCCCATTCCAACCACCACTAAACGACGCACCCCTGACAGCTCGCAGGTGGGCCTCGCTCGCTACGATCGCAGACTACGCGTGACGTCACCCCCAGAATCTATTCCGCTGACCTCCTGGGCCCCGCTCCCCGCCAGCGGTGCCATCACCAACCAGTGGCAGCCCCCGTAATTATCTCCTTCTTCTTCCCCCTTTCTCTCATGAAAGTTTTAGACAATTCAAAGGGGAAAACGCTGCTTTGCAGATTGAATTAAGCTTCTCGTATACAAAAATCCCAAATAATTGCCCCGAATTTTTTTCTTAAAAAAACAACTCACAAAAAACCCTGGATCTAAATCTCATACAATTAGAACTAGATACAAGAACCCTAACAGTATACAAACCGAGGCGCTGCTCGAAACGCCGGCGAATCCTGATATAATCTCCCCTTTCATCCCCGACGGCGACGATGCCCCCGCCGGCGGCGATGCAGGCGCGATCGTCTGGGCCTCAGGCGGCGGCGGAGCCAGCCTCTCGTTGTTGAAGATCTCCTTCGGCAGCAGAACCCTAGAAACGGCGAAGACCGCCACGGGGTTCTGATCGAAGACCGTCCTCGTGATCGAGGCCTGCACGATACCGGTATCGATCGCCACGGATCCGTTCACTCTCGTGATGTTGAGGGTGTACCGCCCGGCGCCGACGTCCTCTGTCGCCAGCGTCGGCTGCAGCGGGTTCACTATCGATTCGAGAGATCCCAAGGGGTAGTAGGAATGCAGCACGTGGTAGCGGAGCACGACGGCCTTGAGGCCCGCCGTCAGCGACTGCAGCCGGTCCGTCACCGGGAGGTTCCCGAACGCCTCGTCGGTCGGGACGAACATCGTGATCCCGGCGCCCTTCTCGTCCGCCTCGAACTCCTCCACGACGCCGGAGGCCAGCAGCATCGACGCCGCGACGTTGAACTCCTTGCCGTCGACGAGGACCCTGGTGATGTTCAGCCCCAGCGGCGGGGGCCTCGCGTCCGACGCCGCCAGATCGAAGCCGTACGGCACCAGCAGGGCGTCGACGGAGAAGACGCTGACGTTGTACGGCAGGGTCTTGACGAGGGAGAGGAGGGTGGCGTTCGAGGAGGAGAACGGCACCGGCGACCTCGCGGTGACGTTTCCGTCGACGGTCCTCGTGAGGTTGACGGCGCCGAGGTCGCCGGAGGCTCGCCCCGTCGTCTGGTAGAGCGTGGTGACCAGCCTGCCGCCGGTGGAGGGGATCTCGTCGAGATCGGACCACGAGAGGTACTCGAGGAGCACGTGGTAGCGGATGACGTCAGCGATGGCCCTGGACTTGAGGAGATCGGATCTGAGGAGGAACGAGTCGGGGACGACGAGGAGGGTGAGGGAGGATCGGCCGGCGAGGTCGACGGCGACGGAGGTGGAGGAGAGGAGGCGGTTGAAGCCGGAGAATTCGGGGTAGGCGGCGAGGATGGAGGTGACGTTGACGGCGCAGGTTGCCGCCAGGGGCAGGACGAGTAATATCAGGAGGATGGCAGGGGTAGATCGGGGAATGCGCGGTGGGTTTGCCATATGTCTCTCGCTTCACTTCACTAATGAGTGAAGGGGATAGAGAGGAGAGAAGGAAAGGATGGGACGTTGATGGGGGGGATTATTTTAATGAAGATTATGGTGCGGTGTGGTCACGTTATGAGGTGAGGTTACCGAAGCTTGTGGTGTTCAGAAAGGAGATTTTCTTAGGATTCTTTTTGTGAAAGCTATTAAATCTGTCAAAGCTCGTCTGAAAAGCATGTTGATTCGAAACTCCCACACATCAAGTATGAAAACAATTTCGCAAAAACGAGAGAAGAATAAGAATTAAAATCGCATATTTAATAGATCCAAACTCGACATATCTTGGATCGGTTCCCGTGCATTTGCACATGAAATTACGGTTTTACTATCATATTATCCTGTAATCAAACTGACTCCTTTTTCACCTTTGGTTTTTTTTTAGCAAGAAAATTTTCGGCATGTATAAGATTAAAATGGTTATGATGTTAGCAAAACCTTAAATAGCTATCATTGCGATGCTCTTTAATGTACAATTTATGGGGTTCTCTACAGTATAAAATTAAGAATTAAACTAAAGGAACATTCATCTAAAAATTAAGTCATAATTTACTTCGAGACAAAGTAAGAGAAATAATTGATTGGCATTGCTTTAAGAGAAAATGGGGCATGCATGGGACCGCGACTGCAGTGGTCTATCGTATGGGTCAATGGACCCCACTGATCTATGTGAGAGGTCGCTGCAGTTTGGGCCTACATGGTCCCTACAGATCCCATTTTCTCTTATTTTAGGATTTATTCCATCCCAACCGTCATTTGAAAAGCCTGCCTATAGTAATTGATACCATCTTTAGACCCTAACATAATTGTTAAATACTTCACAATAGTAACATCCATGTTTTGATTATATAAAGTGACGAGATTTTTGCACGCGTGATGCACGTGTATATAAATTAGAAGATGCAATTTCCATCGTCCGTTGCCGTTTTAGTAAACGGTGATGATCTTTTATTTTCATATGTTGTTTGTATGTTTGAATTTAAATCATTCAAAAAGACGGGTGGTGAAATAAAATAAATAAATATGGTAAAATTAAAAAATTGTAAATATTAAAAAGTTGGGAAGCCATATCCAGGTTTTACCTTTTTCCTTTAATTTTTTTGGCGGGGGATGATGCACAAATAATTTTACCTTTTTGGATTAAAAAAAATGAACTTATTACACGTTCCAAATCCATATAGGCTATTGTAGAAAGAATTACTCAATGACCTGTTTCGTTGTAAGGTTAGGGCCTGTTTGGTTGCAGGATTATGAGTTTGGATTTGGATTTTGGATTGTGGAATCCTAGGGTTCCATAATTTTATGTTTGGTTGCAAGATTAGGATTTCTAGGATTCCTTTATTTTTTATGGGAGGCCCACCACAAAATAAGGATTATGGAATCCTAAAAATTTTCAAGGATTTGGCACTATTCATTGTACTTTTAGATGGAGCCCATGCACTTTATTTATTTAACAATCCTCTCTCTCTCTCTATCTCTCTCTAAAATCCTCAAATCCAAATCCCACTCTTTTTTCAATAACCAAACAAAGATTACAAGGATCTACAAATCCAATATTAGGAATACAAAACCAACCAAATAACAAATTACCAAATCCAGAAATTTCAACCGTACTATTTTGGAATCCAAATTCCATAATCCTGCAACCAAACAGCCCCTTATGGAATTTTGGATTGTGGAATCGGTGGATTCCATAATTTTGTGTTTGGTTGGAGAATTTGGATTATAGGATTCCTTTGTTTTTTGTGGAGGGCCTACCACAAAACAAGGATTATTGAATCCAAATTTTTTTTAGAGAATTTGCTAGTATTTTACACTGTTCATTGTACTTTTAGATAGGACCCATAGTACTTTATTTATTTAATAATCCTCTCTCTGTCTATGGCTCTTTAAAATCCTCAAATCGAAATCCCACTTTTTTTTTACCATCCAAACAAAGATTACAAGGATCCACAAATCCAGTACTAGAAATCCAAAACCAACCAAATAACAATTTAGCAAATACAAAAATTTTCAACTGTACTATTTTGAAATCCAAAATTTCATGACCTTGCAACCAAACAGCCCCTAAAAGAATAGATCCAGCTACTCGCACTGACAACACTCTGTCTGCGTTGAGAGTTTATGGCAGGAAACAAGGGGAGAGACTCTGCATGACAACGATAAAATCAGCCTTCCAAAAAGGGGGACAAAAACGAAAAATTGTAAGAAAAAGAAATGAAACGATGGGAGCAAAATTGGGGGCTTCCCCCCTCTCCCGAGATCCCTATCGAAACCCCAGATTTCCTCCCAAATTTCCTTATTGCCCTGACCCTAATTTCCCATCTTGTAGCTTTTGAGTCAGAGACCACTTCGATCGCAAGGTTAGGGCTTTCTTTTAATTACTATTTTCTCTTTGTTGATTTTTGATCGTTTTATCATCTCCATACCCTAATTTATCCCCAAATTACAATGCTATATGCTATTGTAGAAAGAATTCTATGGAAAAAAATTCAACTTTGCTCATTTTTGTACAGAGATGATCAAAGGGCACCATTCGCTTTAGTTGCTGCTACATTATGGCCGAACCTTTTGGGCAAAAGAGATCGAAGGTTGGGGATGAAGGGATTCCCCATGGGTGCATGGGGGGCCTACTTCATTTCCTCGACTTTAACCAACGGCTCCATGTGAGGAAGATGCTCGCCTACAATAAGAGGAGCGGCAATGGTAGACACGGCGAAAGTGAGTAATTCCGTCGAGCATTCAATCGCCGTTTTTCATTCGCTTGCTGTGTGTCTGTTTGGTTGGTCGTTGTTTGAAATTCATTGCATTTTCCACTGTACGCGAGTCCGACGACAGGGGTTGGAAGTATATTTTGCCGTTTGCGGTTCCAACTGCACGTCTTTGAAAATTATTTTGGTTGGTTTTATTTATGCCATAGCTGCTTGTCACTTTGTTCTTGTGTTCCAATGGCTATAGATGGCATTGTGTTAAATATCTAAACACAGTTCTAACAACATGTTTCTAATTCAAATTTTGTACATTTTGAACAATCAAAGAAGCATAGCTCCTGTGATAAGACTTTGGTTCAATTCTTGTAAGGGTTGCATCCCAAATAACTACATTTTGAACAACAACCGCTTGAAACCAAACACGCATGTTTAGATTTTGGTGTAGCTGGAACTACACAAGGCTCGAACTACATCTAACCATACAACCCCTTGATGGAAACTTCAATCTTGCATTGCAATTGATATGATGTAGATTTGAATTCTTCGTTAAGATTCCAGTCTAGAAAAGTACTGCTCCGATTCATTCTTTTACCTTGATCTGATTCTTTTGTCAAAATAGTCTGAAACCATACATAGCCATACGATTTTGCCGGGTGATTTAGACGTAGATAATCTATGTGATATATTTCTCTACTTTATTATGCTGTTCGTTGTGTGAGAAGAAATAGTTCTAATTTATGTGTAATGATATCAACAATTTTGTTTATATGCCATGCATTTATTGTTTGGATGTAGGGTCTAAATCGCCAAAAGTGAACAACACTGTTTCAATCGATGAAGGGAACCAAGTTATGGATAAAGATGCGAACATTCTGGTAAGTCGATCTCCCTGATTGATGGCATAGATGTTACTTATGTCACATTCTTTGTTAAGCTTCAAATATGTAGTCCACATCAATTCTTTCATTAAGATATTAACCGTTCTTATTTAGGATAATAATCGAATTATTCTCATAAGTCATAAGGCTTTATCTGCATAACAGTACCGCGGAAGGAAATCTGTTACTAGTAACTGATGTTTTTGCACATGCGTTGCACATCTTCATATATGAAAATCATGCGCAAAAATTAGTTATTAATTTTTCTTGCTATGTACATAATCTATCGTGCTGGTTTTTTTAAAGCAAGCTATTTATATTGAAAATAGTTAAAAGATAAAATGAATGGAAACCATATCTTCATTAAATAATTACCTTATAAATTAGATGTTAAATCACGACAGGTCAATACCGGTATTGTATTTATAAAGGTGATTTTTATTTATTCTTGGATAAATTGCAGGAGACCTTCATTGTTTGTGTTGGATTGCCAAGAAACCATTCTCAGTTTTTTTTAAAATAAGCATTTTGTCCTTTTCTTAACCATCCTAACTATATCGGTGTCCAATACTTTTTATTCCCAAAGTACACCTTGGTTACAAAATTAATTGCGGCAGTTAATTAAAGAATAGAAGAAAATTGATAGAAGTTGAGGGTCACTTTGGGAATAAGTAATGAAAACAATAATGTTGTTGAGGTAAGGGAGGTTTCTCTCTATTCACGCAAAAGTAGAGGGGGTTTCCACCTATTTACCCCTTAACCCCGCACCTCGTGCAGCTATACCAAGCAGGCCCTATCATTTGGTAGCAATGTTGATTAGTTTGGCAGAGCTTTTGAATTTTTAATGGAACCGAGTCTAAAACGATGGGAATTGGTAGAGAACCCCCCCCCCCAGGGGGGGGGGCAAAAAAAAACCATCCCACAAACCAACCACCAAATTGAAACCCCTCAAGGCTTAGCGCTAGGTTAGTAAAGATAAACTTTTTTATTTACATATCATCTTCCAAAGAGCGTCTTTTCTTCCTTCTCCAAGATAAGATGGCTTTTGAATATTTTGGGAGCTTGGTAGAACCAAGGTGAGAGTTTGGTGGGTTCCAGAGACATTGAATAAGAGGGGTTTTGAGGAAAGGAGTTTTCAGGGTTTTTGAGGCATGGCTGGTTTGTTTAGTGGTCAGTATCCATGAGTGTTTTGGATTTCAGTTTTTAATTTGCATTTCTTTTCTTTGCCTCTCACTTCTCTCTTTCCTACTCTTTTTTTTCCTCATTATTTTGAGAAATCTAAACCCTTGCAATTATTCAACACTTGAGGACTTTTCATTATATTAGTAGATATGTGATATAGGTTTTGCTACTTTGATTTATATTCTATTTTACCCTATGCCTTAAATTGGTAGTTAAGCATAAACTGTGATGTTTTACCTTCAGATAATAGTAAAACATTCATTTCGTCGTGTGGATCATGAAATATCAACCCTAAGTCCTTTTACTACTATTTATCTTTAATTGTTCTTGTTCATGTATCCTTCTCCTGACCTACTATGTATCAAGATAGTGAATAGACTCCTGAATTTTCGGTACTAAGTCGGTAACTCTTACATTTTGTATTGCTTGTTTTAGAGTTCTGGAGTGATTTTGCTAAGATCTGTATCTCATTCTACAGATTACAATCTTCTTTATTTCTCCTTTACATTATTTTGCTAAGATATTTGTCTCATTCTAAAAATTACAATCTTGCTTTTAGAGTTCCAGATTGTCATGGATGGCTAGCTCACTTGAATATTAAATTATCTGATTTTTTGTTATTTTTTCTTATAGATAAAATCCAAAACACCATTTGGTCCCTTTTTTTCTTTATTCAATAAATGTTCAGGTTTAACATAATATTAGATCGTTAGATAATATTAGATAAAGTAGTTGGGCTTTGATATTAGATTAATACCCATATCCGTAAACTCTAGTATAAATATATATCTGTATTTCTCTATTAATTTGCTGATAAAATAATTCTATTTTTCATCAAATTCTTTGTCACGGTACCAGAGCACCCTAGTCGCAACATCTAGCCATCACCTCCGCCTCCACCGCCCTCTTCACCTCGTGCCCTCATCGCTGCAGATCCAGATCCAGATCCATCATCGCAGATCCAACACCCTCATCGCTGCAGATCCAACGCCATCTATCCATCATCGCAGATCCAGCACTCATCGCTGCAGATCTAGCGCCCTCGTCATCGTAGATCCCATGAAGCCATCGTAGATCTCAGATCTCATCGTCGCCATTGCAGATCCGTCGTCGCCACCGCAGATCCAGCACCCCCATCGCAGATCCCGTCGTCGCCATCGCAGATCCAGCACCCCCATCGCAGATCCCGTCGTCATCATTGCAAATCCCACGTACACAGATTGACCAGATCACATATCCCACGAAGGTCTCGTTGGATGTTGATCATTGGATTTTTTTCGTTGGTTGTTTATCGTTGAATGTTGGATGTCGTTGATGCGGATGTTGGTTTGATCATCGTTGATTGTTTGTCGTTGTTTGTTATTGGTTGTTGGTCGTTGTTCGTCGTTGGTCATTGTTGGTTGTGGTTGATCCTTGCTACTGGAATCATGTCGATGATATCGAGTAATGAAGAATGTTTATTTACCTAATGGTGTCGACAAAGCTTAATGGTGATAATTATGTTCAATGGTCTTGTACAATTGAGACCTTCTTGATGGGTAAACGGAAGTTGCATTACTTGCTGGAAAGTCCTCCTACTAAGAACAAAGATGCAAAGAAATATGATGATTGGCTTGCTGAAGATACGTAGATTCGGACTTGGTTGTGAAATAGCATAGAATCTAAGGTGAACAATAATGTTGTGTTTTTGCCTATATTGAAGGAGACATGTGGACAACTTAAAAGTATATTCTCGGGTTCTAGCACTATTGAACGCATTTATCGGCTGTATCAGGATTATTTCACGATGGAGAAAGGAACGATCTCTCTTGAAGATCATTACTCGTCTTTCAATAGATTATATATCAGGAGTTGGATTTGTGTCAGCCTATTTCTTCTAATGTTGCGGATGAAGAAGCAACGTGAGATACTGAATGTTGTGCGATTTTTATCGAGTCTTCTCCAGGAGTATGAGTCCGTTCGATTTTCTATTTTAGAAAGTTAAAGAGATTCCGACCGTTTATGAGGTATTCTTCAGGTTACGCCGTTCTTCTGTGTCAGATAGCTTGTCTAATGTGCGTAATGATAGTAGTGTGGAATAAGTCTGGATTGATAACCACATCTGGAAGTACACGTGGTCGTGGTAGTGGCTATTTTCGTGGTGGTCGTGGCCGTGGTGGTGGTCGAGGTGGAAAGTTGCGCACATACTGAAAAATCAGGCCATTCTGTTGAATTTTGTTGGGATCTATATCCCAGACTTTCTGCTACTCATGCATCCTCTCATGATGATATATTTGAGTCCTCACATCCCACTATTTCATTTAATGCGGCATCTTCGACCTCAAAGATGATATCTATTTCTGAGTATGAGTATCACAAGCTTCTCTCTTCTCAGCAGTCTACTTCAGCTACCATGGCAATCCATGCTTCAGGTGCTCTTATAGCTTGTAGTGCCACTAGCAAGCCTTAGATCGTTGATTCAGGTGCTACAGATCATATGACAGGTAATCGTGATTCTTTTATTTTCTTCATACCGTCTACACAAAAATCTCATATCATCTTAGCCGGCAAACCTCCTCTATCATTGGAGGTGGGTCAGTACATCTATCTAAAGACCTTTTGCTTTCATCTGTTTATCATGTTTCATGATTCCCTATTAGTTTATTGTCCGTTAGCAAACTTACGAGATCGTTAAATTATTCTGTGATATTTTATCCCTCACATTTTGTCTTTCAGGATCTGCAGATCAGAAAGCTGATTGGTGACGGGCATGAATCTTAAGGTCTTTATTATCTGAACACGGATAATGTTTTTTCTTCAGGTTCCACAAATTTGTTGTCCTCATCAGTTTCTCCTCTACAGCTCCGCTGTCAGATAGTTCATCCCAACTTGAAGGTTCTTCAGGGTTTATTCCCGCACCTTAGGACTATGAAATCACTTGATTGTAAGTCGTGACAGTTTGGGAAACATCATCGTGTATCTTTTCTTATTTTTGATAGTCATATGTTGAACCCTTTTCATTTAGTGCATTCAGACATTTGGGGTCCTTTCAATGGGCCATCATATTTAGGTTTTAAATATTTTGTCATATTTGTGGATGATTTTTCTTGCATCACTTATTTGTATTTGATGAAAAACCGTTCTGAATTAATTAATATATTTCGTGTCTTTCATCTGGAAGTTTAAAACCAATTTGGTGTGTCGTTGAAAATCTTATATACCGATAATGCAAAAGAATGTTTCTGATTGTTTCAATAAATATCTTTCTGATAGTGGGATTGCACATTAGACGTCTTGCTCATATATCCCTCAACAAAATGGGATCGTTGAACGGAAAATGTGTCATTTATTGGAAATTGCTCGTTCTTTGTTTCATATATATGTTCTCAAAAAGTACCGGAGTGATGCGGTTTTAACTGCATGTTATCTTATTAATCGTTTATCCATTTCTAATTTGGGAGGAAAGTCTCCTCATGATATTTTGTTCCAAAAAGCATCACATTTTTCACTATCTGCTAAAGTGTTCGGTAGTGTATGTTTTGTTCGTAGACTTGCTTTTGGAGGAGATAAATTAGATCATCGTGCCATTAAGTGTCTTTTTAGGATACTCTCGAATTTAGAAATGCTACAAATGCGGACCCTACATCGAATACATATTATGTTTCAACAGATGTCACTTTCTTTGATGATGTACCACATTTTTCTCCGTCAAGTGAATCCTCTACTGAACAATCTTTGTTGTCTCCTAATTGTTTACCTATTGTGGATGTTGATTTGAGTCCTGAAGAACCGCAGGTTATTCCTACCAAATCACCAGTCCATCGTTTTTATTTACAAAGGCCACGATTACAGTCTGCTACTCGATCAGCTCCACAGTCTGTAGATCCCGTACAAGCTCCACAGTCGGTAGATCCTATACAAGCTCCACAATCTGTTCTCGATCTTTCTATTGCGTTACGAAAACGTACATGCTCTTGTACTCCTCATTCCATATCGAAGTTTGTTTGCTACCCACAATTGTCATCTAGGTATCAGTCCTTTGTATCTTTCTTCTCATCTTCCTTACCCGGTTCTTTACATGAAGTTTGGGTCATCCTGGCTGGAAAAAAGCTATGGAGAAAGAGATGTATACTATGTATCAGAATGGTACGTGAGATTTGGTTCCTTTACCGTCCGGTAAATCATGAGTTGGATGTCGTTAGGTGTACATTATTAAATATCATTCTGACGGGACTATTGAGCGGCTGAAGGCTCGTCTTATTGCTAAAAGCTACATAGACTTATGGAATTGATTATACGGATATTTTCTCCAGTATTGAAGCTTCAGTTTGTGCGCATTATGATTTCTTTAGCAGCAAATTTGAATTGGCATTTATATCAGGTGGATATCAAGAATGTATTTCTCCACGATCAGCTCGAAGAAGTATATATGGACCAACCAACCATCTGATTTCGTGGTTGAGGGGGAGAAAGGCAAAGTATGTAGACTGTGAAAATCTATATATGGGCTCAAGCAGTCTTCTCGAGCTTGGTTTGGTAGATTTAGTGCCGTTGTATAGGAGTTTGGTTTATATCAGTGCAAAAATGATTATATTGTTTTTACACTAGTTCTTGAAGGAAAGAGAATTATATTAGTGGTGTATATTGATGATATTGTTATCAGTGAAGATGATGCTGACAGGATTGATATTCTTAAGAAATTTCTCAAACATCACTTTCATACAAAGGACTTTGGGTTATTGCGATATTTCTTAGGGATTGAGCTTGCACACTCCTTAGAAGGTATTTGCTTGTCTCAGAGGAAATATGTCCTAGATATTCTAGAAGAAACTAGACTTTTGGGTACCAAGCCTATAAGTACACCGATGGATCCTAATAAGAAATTCTATAATGTTGGAGAATAATTATTAGAAGATCCAGAAAGGCGTCGTCGATTGGTTGGGAAGCGTAACTATCTTACGATAATAATCTCTGTTGATGTTAGCGTAGTGAGCCAGTTTATGAATTCTCTAAAAGAGCCGCATTGGAAAACAGTTATTCGTATTGTTCGCTATTTGAAGAATTCACCTGATCAAGGGTTAATTTATCGCAATCATGGAGATCAATAGTTGATGGGATTTTGTGATGCTGATTGGATGGGATCTCTGACTGATAGGAGGTCTACTACTAGTTTTTGTAATTTCCTTAGTGGTAATTTGGTATGGTGGAAAAGTAAGAAACAATAGGTTGTGGTTAGATCAAGTGCGAAGGCTGAATACCGTGCTATGGCTCATACTACGTGCGGGTTGATTTGGATAACTAACCTATTAAGTGTGCTTAGATTTTAAATTCATCGGCATATTTCTCTCTTTTGTGACAATCAAGCAGTAATCCATATATCGTCTAATCCTGTTTTTTTCATGAGAGAACTAAGCATATTGAAGTTGATTGTTATTTTGTTCGGAAAAAGGAGAATGAATTTCTTTACTCTCAATACATTGCAAGTAAGGATCAATCAGGAGATGTATTTTACAAAGGCGTTAGGAAAAGCAAGAATTGAATGTTTATATAATAAGCTGGGTTTACATGATATGTATGCACCAGCTTGTGGGGAGTGTTAGAGATAATATTATATTGTTAGAGATAATATTAGATAAAGTAGTTGGGCATTGATATTAGATTAATACCTGTATCCGTAAACTCTAGTATAAATATATATGCATTTCTCCATTAATTTGCTGATTAAATAATTCTATTTTTCATCAAATTCTTTGTCAAGGTTAAATGACAATTTTGGACCTGTTTAATGATTATGTGGATTGGTCTTCAGATAGAAGATAAAGGGAGGGTCTCAAGAAACCATTCTGGCAAAATGCTCACAAGGAGTCTAAATTCCAGAAGAAGGCCTAGTGAGCAAGATCTAAATCAGAACACTTCTCCAATGACGGCGCAATTGCTGTGAACCATTTCAATTCATCATATGGATGGAAACAATTACGTTGAAAATGTTGATCATAATTCTCATGATAGTGTTTCCTCGATCAATAGGCTCCCGGATCATTTGCTAGAGAAACATTCACTTCTGAGGGAAAAGTTGCAGAATGCAAAGGAGGCCATGACGAATAAGAAAGCTACCGATGCCAAAGTGCTCGAACGAGACACGACACTCCATCAATCGAAAGAAATTTTTGATATGATGGTATTACTTAATAACAACCAAGAATTGCTGCTGAAAGTTCTTAATGCCCTGAGCTCCGTTGCAAATTTTCTAGATAATAATAATAGACAGAAGATTGCTAATGCAGAGAGACCATTGGATAGATCTGGTTCATTCCCAGTGACAAACTTGTCATGCGAACATAACAGTGAAATCTCAAGGTTCAAGCACAGGGCGCAGAAAAGCGAAATACCAGTTAATGAAAGAGAGGATTTTCAGGCTGGAACCTCTACTGCAAAACCAAAGATTGTCAGCAATCAGATTTTTATTCCAAAATCAGAATCCGGTAGCGTGGACAATTCTAAAATCGGTTCTACCTTCGAGTCTCGAAATGCCGCAGCTCGGTTCAAGGTCATCAAGAAAAGGATAAAAGAAGTAGTGAACAACAATAATAAAGAAGGATGTCGAATTTCAATGGATGGAGTTCTTCATAAGATCCCATATGGAAGCAATTTATCTAAGGATGCGAAGAGAGAAAAGCAGGGACTTTTGGATAGAGATCACTCAAGAAGTAAAAGCATTAAAAGATCTCACTCTTTAAATGAATCCATAGATAAATATTCTCGTTTGCTCGAGTCAATTCCTAGTCGAGAATATAAAAGGACTCCTGAGAAGTCGAAGTTGAAGAAAGAACCTCCAAAAACCTTGGGAAGAATTTTCTCGCTTCCTGACTTTGATTTGAATTCTTTGAATATAAATGCTCGATATGAAGTGTTTGATGCTTCCCAATCCCTGAAGATGCCTTTGGAAGTTGGCATTGGTGAAATCAGTCAGCTCAAGACGGTAGATATGTCAGTACATACAGGGGAAAGCGTGGACAAGGATGCCAAAATGTTGTATCACAAGCCAGATCTCTGATCTTGAATTATATTCTCCAGAGAATCACCCCAATCCTGCAGAATTTTCTGATACACTGAGTAAGATATCAAAATTAGTATTTAAAATATTTTCAATTGTGCATCATGCAAATATAACACTGCATGCAATGCCGAACAATTAGAGTCTGTTAAACCAAAACCATGCATCATCTCTTACCATTATAAAGCAAAGCCTCATTAATCTTGACGAGGTTTGCAGTTTTGAGGTTGTCTAAAAGTTCAATTTGAGTGGTAAAATGACATTCTGCTTAAAAGAAGAAAATATTTTCAACCTATCCACATCACTCCATAATCATAATTCATATATTCATCCTGTCTTATCCCTTTTTTTAGCAGATTAGTCCCTTCATAGATAATAATGTTGCACTGATTAATAACATTTTTTCTGGATTAAAGATAATTTTGTCTATGCTAAATTAATTTTAAATTTCATTGCAGGTGCATAGCATGACTGAGTGATACTCATATAGTTATTCAGATATAACATAAGAAACATCCAACTGAAAAGAATCAATTTTCAATAATCACCAAGAAAGATGCATTGTAAATAAATTAACTAGTTGAATAATACAATAATTATATAATTTACCAATATCAAGTCACCAACTATATCTATATATAAATAAAGTAAGGTATGTTATCTAGATGTAAGGATGAATAAAGTTCTATCGTAAGTAATTTGAAGCCAACGTGTTATTCTACTAGAGGTACATATCACACATGTGACATGTATACTACACTCATACAGCACGTATATATTGTATCTGAATAATCATACACATGTTATCAGGCATGTGTCGGTGTGAGATAAGTGTCGGGCATGGACACGACACCTTGTTATTGGTGTTCATGCTTCATAGACTGAAGGTCACAGTTCAATATGTTACAGACAGACATGCACATGAAAGTAAAATGCAAAAAGCAGGCTTTATATGGACGGACAATGTAATACATGAAACTTAATTTCTGACATCCCTCCATCTTGCAGATTTGGAGTTGAAGGAGCTTGAATATTCGATTTATCAGCAAGACGAGTTGGATATGGATGCTTTTGATCAATTTGAAGGCGAAAGCTTACAAGGTCCTAGTGAACTCGATGACTATTATAACTTTTTCAGTGTTCAAGCTGATCCTCAAAATGAGGCTCACTTCAATTACGTGAGATACTTTGGAAATCTGGGTTCGGTGCCGATGAATTTCTTCATGCTTGGTACTCACCGAGCCAACCAATTGACCCTATATTGTTTGAGGAAACAGAATGTACAGTGGATGATAATTTGTTTCCTGAGTACCAGCTTCTGTTTGATCTAATTAACGAAGTTCTTTTGGAAATTTATGACGTTTCATCTTCTTGTTACCCTTGGCTCACGCGCTTTGACACGTGCACTAGACCAATGCCTTCAGGGTTCCGCATGCTAGAGGAAGTTTGGGCAAATATCCGTAGGCATCTTGATTATGAACCTGAGGTTGATCCAGCATTAGATCATCACGCCGTGGCTCAAGATTTCTCGAAAAACGATGGATGGATGGATATTCGATATGAATGTGAGGGTGTGGGCTTAGAGTTGGAGGATATCATTTTGGATGGATTGATGGATGAAGTTGTTTTTTATCTCAGAGACGCATCAAGCCCTTGGGTTTTTTTTTCTTAGTTTACGTACAGGGTTACTGCAACAAACCCTCTGTAGTTTTGTCGTATAGCATTCACACCCCCTAGAGTGAGTTATTAGCGCAAACACCTGCATTGCTCATCCGACCAAAACCGTAAAAAAATAACACTCGATAAAAACAACTCAAATGATTCCTGATTCAACCCTAGAACTTATTTGTGGTGTTTAGACTAGAATTTGTGTTTTTTTCAGTGTTTTGATCAATGAACAGAGGGAGCGTATAATAACTTACAGGGTTGTTTTGTGCAACTAACTCGTTTGTGTATCTTGTACATCCTACATTCCTTCTCATTTCTCATATCACGGAGTACCACATGCTTGTTACAGTTACTCCTTTCAAATGTGTACAGTTGTAAACTTCACCCTTGTACTTGCACCATTTTTGTCAATGAATATAAAGATTCAGATTGTATATTTGTGATCATATCATAAGTTCTAGGTATTTATTTGTTATTTACAAAGTTCAGGTGTATATTTGTAGCAGAAAAAGAAATTCAGTATTATATCCATATGGAAAAATGCCAAATGTGGAAGTTATTTTTGTGAAATGCAAGTCATGGAAGTCACTTGCTTTATTTCAAAGCCCTTCTTCCCTCTCTCTTTTCCTCAATTGCGCGGGGATGTTGATGGGGTGTTGGCTTTCTTTAATCGAATGCCCAATAAAACTATTGTCTTGTGGACTTCGGTGATTGAAGAAGCCGTTTTGGTTTTTGAGGCGATGAAGGATTCCGGGGTTGAGCCTGACGATGTTGCATTTATTGGCATGCTGAGCGCCTACAGTCATGCTGGATTGGTAGATGAAGGGCGGAGCTACTTTAATTCGATAAAACGCCCCAAAATCGAGCATTACGGATGCATGATCGATTTGCTGGCTAGAGCTGGATTAGTTGAGGACGTGATGGAATTTGTAAACTCAATGCAACCCAGTGATTTGGAGAACTCTCATACGTGCATGCGAGGTTCATGGAAAGCTCGAGTTAGGTGAGAAAATCGTTGAGCATTTGATCGATAAAGAATCGACACATAGCTCAAACTATGTGCTGTTATCGAATGTATATGCGTTGACGAATCGCAGGGAGAAGAAGATGGAGATAAGGAAAGCGATGAGCAAGAAAGGGATTCAGAAAGTGCCCGGATGTACTTTGCTCGAGTTGGATGGCGAGATTTACGAATTTGTTGCAGGAGATTAATCGCACCCGAATTATAAAGAGATATACGAGATGGTGGTGGAAATCGGAAAAGAGCTGGCACGGACAGGATACGTGCCTACTGGCTCGGAAATGCTGCTTGATTTGGATGAAGAGGATAAGGAAGACGCAGTGCATTGGCACAGCGAGAAGTTGGCAATTGCGGATGACGCCCGGGACTCAGATTCGGATCGTTAAGAATCTGTGAGTTTGCGGGGATCGTCATTCTGCGACGAAGTTTATATTGAAGATTTATGTGTGAGAGATTTTGGTGAGGGATTGTAGTCGTTTTCATTGGTTTAAAGATGGGGAGTGTCCTTGCGAGGATTTTTGGTGATCTCGGGCTAATTGTATAATTTGATTAAATTTGTATGCATAAACATTTAATTTTATTGTTGAAGGAGTTGAATTGTCCTTGAAACAATCCATTGATTTATCCCAATCGAAACCGACCATCTTGTTCATTAGGTCTTGCTTCGACAATCGAACCGACCATCTTTCATCGGGTCCTTGGATATGTGTTCGTCGATTTTCATGTTAATTGGATACCGCCCGTCCTTGCATCCAATGATTGCATAGATTAACGGTTCTTTTACGTAGAATAGTTTAGGATGCTAAATAAATGGATAAAGAATATCGAAATGATATGAAAATTAATAAACCCAGAGTTTTGAACATGAAATTCTATATGAGCCACTCGTGCTAAATTGTGGACACGGTTAGAATTTTTATACAATAAAAAAATTATATTATTGTTTTCGGACATTCCTGAATGTTGATAACACCCCCCCCCCCCCCACCCCACCCCAATGCAGTAATCTGTGGTTTTTGCTATGGTCGACTCAAGAGACCACTGAAATGCCCAGAGTGTAGGCTTATACATTGTGCGATATTTGCAAGGAACGTGAAACATGTTACAATTAAGAGGGGGACAGATACAGATGTATTATATAAGGGGGGTCAGATACAGATGTTAAGACTGCAACGTTTCATATAAGGCAGGTTTTGATCTTTATGAAACATGTTACAATTAAGAGGAATTTTGAACTTTATGGGCGGTTCAATCAGCATCATACGTCAGACCACAAGTTCACAATCGACAATGAAATGTTGCATTATCCTTATGATGATATTGATTGCGAGGAAGAGAACGATTATACTGAAGCCGGGGCAAAAGACAGTGAGGATTCTTGAGGTTTGATATATATCTAGAAAAATTCTACTATATATGCACCTTAAATTCTCTGCCAGCATTAGAACTCTGCATCACTACGAACTTTAAATTCCACTATGATGACATTTTAGATGGATAATTATGTATTCAATAGTGAACCTGGTAGGATTTTGCCGTGAACAATATATTATATTAGCCAAGGCCCTCCTAGTTTGCGTAATCTCTATTTCTTCTATATCGATCTGTAAGGCGATATGAATGAATGGCATAAATTGCTCAAGGAAAGATCCTATGTAATTCTATACGATGAAATTAAAACAACACCAAACCATAGCAATTTATAACTGAACAATGTCTTCTTTGCTCTGACTTTTAGTCTAATGGTTATCCCTGACAATTGATTTACTTAATTAATTTTTTCCAGCCTGAAGCAGTGTAATAATTCATTATTGATTGTTTCAGGTTAGTGCTATTTTGAGACATGCTTCATTATTTCTTTTCACCTATGCAGTCATCTAACTTGAGTCTTTTATAGACAAGTGGTTGGGAGTAGAAGTTTGTTTTGAAAAATAATTTTTACAGTACTAAAATATATATTTATCTACGGAAAAAATTATTTTAAGTTTAGTTGCATGCAGGGAGAGGGGAGAAAAAGACTATGCATCACCGACCAAATAATTTATGTAGTTGCATTTGGGGGTTGAAATCTTGGTATCTTTCTTGTGAAAATGTAGGAAAATTTTCTGATATTATGTCGACCTTTTTCAAGAAATGGCGAAACTATTCATATTTATGATGGTCGCAGATCCCTTGCAGCAAGCAAAAATGATCCTCGCTTAATGCTGCCTTCTGCTTTATCTAAAGATAATACAGGGACAGGTGAAATACATTATATCCGTGATTCGGATGACGATCGAAGACCCTGATTCCAATGAGGATCCAAATGATGATTTTGATATATAAGAGCACCATTTGTATTTGCTCCAAGGTTTGCCGGAGGTTTTCAACTGGTTTATGATTATGGCAAGCTCATCTCCTGTGAATAATTTCCTCAACAAGAATGTTATCCTAGTTAAGTGAGAATTGACATGAAGTCAACAATCGAGCGTAAAATTGTCAGATCTATTACAAGATTTTGGCTTTCCAGCCGATTTCATTTCGATTTGTGTGTGTGTGTATTAAAAAAGGAGTTAAATGAATATGACTGATAATGTGCTATTTATATCTTAATATGAATGGATGACTGTGATAATGTGCTATTTATATCTTAATATGAATGGATTGATAAACTTTCAAGACAATATATCTCCATTCTTTTTCAACAGTCAGCTCTGGCATAGTTGATGCTAATACGATGCATATACATGTTTCAATACCCACACATTTTGTTCATGTGCACACCTTCTCCCATAATTATTTGCCAGTTAAGAGAGTTGGTTTTGGACCCAACCAAGACCACCTCCTTCCAGTATAAAGATTTCACTATGTAATAATATAAAATATATTTCTTCAACTCTCGTTACAATTTCGGAGTTTTGGTGCAGTGGAAGAGACATTTCACGTAGTATCAGAGCAACCCGGATTCGATTCCCACCGGACGCGTATTAAATACGGATTTATTAAATTAAAAATACAGCTGCGCAAAACGTGTCAGAATATAAAATATACTCACTTCGGAGTTTTTATGCAGTGGAAGAGATATTTCACGGACTCAACACAAATTTATAACACACTAGAGACACTACTACAATATGGGGTTGCCCCTACGGACTCAGGAATCCGTAGGGGCAAATATTTCTTACCCCTACGGATTTATCCGCAGGGCCACATCGTTGTCCCTATGGTGCCTTACGTTCTAATTTTTTGTTTGGCCCTACGGAGCCGCAAACAGTGGACCTACGGTTATGTCCGTAGGGACATATAAATAGGTTATTAATAAATAAAAAAAGCACAGAAAAGTCATTCATCGTTCCCAAAATTTCTCTCTCTCACTCCCGCGCCTCATATAGCCTGTTCCCGCGCCTCGTCGCCACCGCGCCCCGCCGCCATCGCACCTCGCCGCCACCTTCGTCGGTCGTTCCCACACCTTCGTCGACTTCCCGCGCCTCGTCGCCACCTTCGCCGATCGTCGTCGACCACCGATTTCTGTCGTCTCCTCCACCGCGCGCCCGGTTCGTAATTAAATCTCAAATTATTTTTAATTTTGATGATGTTAGGTCTAGGGTTCAGGCCAGATTCAGGTAGGGGTGAGGGTTTGGCATCGGCATCGGCATCGGGTTCGGTTAGGGTTAGGGTTAGGGTAAGGGTTCGGTTCTGGGGTTCGGTTGGGGCTGGGGCTGGGCTGGGGCTGGGGCTGGGGCTGGGGTTCGGTTGGGGTGGGGCTGGGCTGGGGCTGGGGCTAGGGTTCGGTTGGGGTTGGGGCTGGGCTGGGGCTGGGGCTAGGGTTCGGTTGGGGTGGGGCTGGGGCTAGCTAAGGCTTGGGCTTCATCACCTGATATAGCGAAATACAAAGCGTACTTCAGTACACCCGACCTCATTGAGTTTCCTATTGAAGTTCCCGGTCAAACGGCATATGCATATTTTTATTCGCCATGAAATCCCAATTATCAAGCTACCGAGAACGAAAAGCCACCTTTGTTAGTCGAAAGTCATGGTAATAGACTTGTCATTATAGATCATAGTCAATTGTTTTTTTTATCATTTTCTTGATCCAGATGCTAATCAACTTGTTAATTAGTTACTGTTTTTATGACGTATTTGTCTATATTTGTTGACAGTGGCCTTTCTTTTGGATGAACATGTGTTTTTTGATGCATGTTTCAGTCATGTGAATTCATATGTTGCGTATAACGTTTTATGATATTAGTATCCTACATTTGTAGTTTTAATTGTTGATTGTTATAGATGAATGCCATTGCAATAATAGTTTTTGGTTGATATATTAATTTTTCAAATATTTGCATGTATGTATCCATTCCTGCCTGCATATATGTATATATGAGGATAATGAGTATATTATTAGGTTGCCGTAAGAGAAAATTTTCCTTTATATGGCTGTCAAAAGTCAATCCTTAATCTCTTTGTGAATGATCAGTTCTATCAATTTTGATCTCAATAGTTTAAAATCATGTTACACATACAACACGAATGCACAACAAACGCATCATTAGAGAGTGATTCAAGATGTTCAAGTTAAAACCAATATATGATACTCGATGATAATATGAAACCTTCATATTCTCATCGATACTCATATATGAAACTAAAAGCGTCATTTAGTCTCCGTCTATCGGTTAACATACGTGCGATGTTCGTCGTGACATAGAACTATACGAAGGTTGTTAAATATCGGACGGTATAGCTCGATACTAACAACCGTCGTATAGTCTATGCGACGAGAAGATTCAATCGTATGGTAACCGATAGATTTGTCCCGTGTGGACAAGTTAGGAATGTATAAAGCAAACGCCTTCATTCATTTGTGTTTTCATCCGTTTCGAGATATTTCGTCGATACCTTTCCGCTGGTTCTCCGTGTACAAAGATAGATTAGATGTTCATTTCAACGTTGTTTCACAGCTTTGAAATGATTATCTATTCTATTACAGTGTACTCGAAGAACAGCGGGGAGGTGCTGCCGAAATTTACTCGAAACGGTTGAAAGCACAAGTGAATGGGTGTTCGCTCTATATATTCTTAATGGGATAGAAGCCTTACCCCCGACAGCCGGAACACACACATACAACAAGAATACACAACAAACGCATAATTAGAGAGTGATTCAAGATGTTCAAGTTAAAACCAATATATGATACTCGATGATAATATGAAATCTTTATATTCTCATCGATACTCATATATGAAACTAAAAGCGCCACTTAGTCCCCGTCTATCGGTTAACATACGTGCGATATTCGTCGTGACATAGAACTATACGAAGGTTGTTAAATATCGGACGGTATAGCTCGATACTAACAACCGTCATATAGTCTATACGACGAGAAGATTCAATCGTATGTTAACCGATAGATTTGTCCCGTGTGGACAAGTTAGGAATGTATAAAGCAAACACCTTCATTCACTTGTGTTTTTATCCGTTTCGAGATATTTCGTCAGTACCTTTCCACTGGTTCTCCGTGTACAAAGATAGATTAGATGTTTATTTCAACGTTATTTTACAGCTTTGAAATGATTATCTATTCTATTACAGTGTACTCGGAAAATAGCGGGGAGGTGCTGCCGAAATTTACTCGAAACGGTTGAAAGCACAAGTGAATGGGTGTTCGCTCTATACATTCTTAATGGGATAGAAGCCTTACCCCCGACAGCCGGAACACACACATACAATAAGAATACACAACAAACGCATAATTAGAGAGTGATTCAAGATATTCAAGTTAAAACCAATATATGATACTCGATGATAATATGAAACCTTCATATTCCCATCGATACTCATATATGAAACTAAAAGCGCCACTTAGTTCCCGTCTATCGGTTAACATACGTGCGATGTTCGTCGTGACATAGAACTATACGAAAGTTGTTAAATATCGGACGGTATAGCTCGATACTAACAACCGTCGTATAGTCTATGTGATGAGAAGATTCAATCGTATGGTAACCGATAGATTTGTCCCGTGTGGACAAATTAGGAATGTATAAAGCAAACACCTTCATTCACTTGTGTTTTCATCCGTTTTGAGATATTTCGTCGGTACCTTTCCGCTGGTTCTCCGTGTACAAAGATAGATTAGATGTTCATTTCAACATTGTTTCACAGCTTTGAAATGATTATCTATTCTATTACAGTGTACTCGGAGAACAGCGGGGAGGTGCTGCCGAAATTTACTCGAAACGGTTGAAAGCACAAGCGAATGGGTGTTCGCTCTATACATTCTTAATGGGATGAAAGCCTTACCCCCGACAGCCGGAACACACACATACAACAAGAATATACAACAAACGCATAATTAGAGAGTGATTCAAGATGTTCAAGTTAAAACCAATATATGATACTCGATGATAATATGAAACCTTCATATTCTCATTAATACTCATATATGAAACTAAAAGCTCCACTTAGTCCCCGTCTATCGGTTAACATACGTTCGATAATTTATTCTTTTCAACGACAAACGCACACACAAAGCATATACACGGATTTTCTCCTTTGTCAGTAACTATCCCGTTCTTATATTTCTCAATATAGTCACCATAACCTACAATTTATATGTTATACAGTCTAACATGGCCCATGAGTACGTCAGAGTTAAGGACTGGATGTATGTGGATTGGTAACAACGTATGCAACCTAAGTTTGTCGCGGGAGTTGCTGCTTTCATTGAATTTGCACGCGCACATAATAAGATCATAATAGAGAAGATTCTCTGTTCATGCGATAGATGTGGCAATAAGTACTGGCAGAAGGTAGAATTGGCAGAGCTTCATATTGTAAAATATAGGTTTACTAGACTTTATACAACTTGGAAATATCACGGGGAAGGAGAAGAATGCAGTAATGCGGCAGGAGAAGAAGGAGAACACGATAATGCGGCAGGAGAAGAAGGAGAATTCAGTAATGCGGCAGAAGGAGAAGACGGTAATTTATTTCCATCAGAAGAAATGGAGGATATGGTAGAGGCTGCCCTAGGTGAATCTATTCGTACCGAAGATGACATTCCTTCCGGTCAAGGACCGCGTGCGGATAAATATGAAAATTTCATGAATGATGCTAGAAAACCAATTTATGAGAATGCGAAGTATTCCACCTTCTCATGTTTCGTCCAACTTTTCCAGATTAAGTGTCTAAATGGATGGAGCAACAAGTCATTCACAATGCTTCTTTCATTCTTGAAAGATTCTATACCCCCGGAAAATAACTTGCCCGACAGCTGGTACGGAGCCCAGAAGATGATGTCTGATTTGGGTCTAAAGTGTGAGAAGATTCAAGCATGTCCTAAAAATTGCGTGTTGTACCGGAAAGAGAATTCAGATTTGAAAAAGTGTCCAACATGCGGAGAGGTTAGGTATAAGCCGAAAAATTCTGATAAGAAGCCTAATATACCTGTCAAGATAGCACGATACTTTCCCATAACACAGAGGCTACAGAAGCTATTCAGGTGCAAGAAAACAGCCGAGGCAATGATTTGGCATCACCGTGCTCCTCCAAGTAAAGATGGAAAAATGAGCCATCCAAGAGATTCACCGGCATTGAAGGATTTCGATAGGAGGCACGCAATATTCAGTAGCGATGCTCGCAATGTCCGGCTCGGACTGGCTAGTGATGGCTTCTGCTCATTCAACTATATGGCTGGAAGTCACAGCACATGACCCGTTGTTATGATAATTTATAATCTGTCGCCTTGGTTGGCTATGGACCAATCATACTTTATGATGCCTCTTCTTATCGACGGACCAAACTCACCGAGAAACAATATCGACGTCTATCTCCGACCTCTGATCGAGGAGTTGAAATCTTTGTTCATTGATGGTGTAGAGACATACGATGCAAACAAAAATACAACCTTCACACTGTGTGCGGCTTTAATGTGGACAATTAATGGCTTTCCTGCGTATGGAATGCTATCAGGTTGGTCCGTACATGGTCACAAAGCATGTCCTCATTGCCATGAACACACAATATCGAAATTCTTGAATTTTAGCAGGAAGGTTTGTTATTGTGGCCATCGACGTTTCCTGCCTTCAGACCACCCCTATAAGTTAAACACGGTTCACTTTGATGGTCATCAGGAGCTTCTTGGACCTCCATCCCCATTGTCCGGAGAGGACGTGACTGCTCAATGGGATGGTTACAATAATGTGACCTTCGGGATGGATCCGACGAAACATGTCAAACCACCATTTTGGAACAAGTTAAGCATTTTCTTCAAGCTTCCGTACTGGTCAACAAATTTAGTGCGTCATTGTCTGGACGTCATGCATATAGAGAAGGGAGTATCAGAGCACATACTCAAGTTGCTTCTTTGTAAAGACGGGAAATCGAAAAACAAGCTGAATGCTTGGATGGATCTACAAGAGTGGGGAATAAGAAGTGAATTGCACCCTAGACCGGTAGCGGGTAAACCGGGCAAGTTTGTATTTCCTAATGACGCTTATCATATGTCACAACCGGAGAAGAAAAGATTTCTGCGGGTGTTGCATGATTTGAAAGTTCCCACAGGTTTCTCAGGATCATTCAGCAAGAAAATAAAAATTGTGAAAGGCAAGATTGATGGGCTGAAAAGTCATGATCACCATGTTATCATGGAGCACCTTCTTCCATTAGCCCTCAGGACTTCTCTTTCCGAATCAGTTGATCTAGTAATCAACGACCTATGTTGTTTTTTCAGAGAGTTGTGTGCTAAAACACTGGAGGTTGTGACGCTGGATAAACTAGAAAATTCTATTGCGTTGATACTTTGCAAGTTTGAGCGTATTTTCCCACCGTCATTCTTCGATATCATAATACACTTGACGGTTCATCTTGCAACTGAGGCTAAGTTAGCCGGACCGGTACAATATCGATGGATGTATCCCATCGAGAGGTACGTGTAATTTTTTGTTTCGCGCAATTTATAAATTTATTGTTGTCATGTATGCCCGTATTTATTTATTCAACATATTTTCATTAGGTACCTCTACACTCTTAAAAAGTATATACGCAATAAAAATCGACCAGAGGGTTCTATTATGCAAGGTTATCTTCTTGATGAAGCAATCACATTTTGTTCCCGCTATCTGGACGAGAACATTGAGACAAGACTTAACCGGCTTCGAAGAATTCAAGACGGACCATACGGTAAAACCGAGTATAAGAGGGTAGACATTATATTTATCAACAAGATATACCGGTTTATCTTGCTTAATTGCGTATGTTTTGAACAAATTAGAGAGTAAGTTTTTTTGGATTAATTGTTATATTTGTGTTTGTGTGTGTATGAAATAATATAATATTAATGTCACCATTATTTGTCGAAAACAGAATTCATTTTAACGAGGTACGTGAGGGGCATCCTGATTGGAACGAAGAACGATTGGAAAAATATCATCAGGATAATTTTTGTGATTGGGTCACAGATCATGTAAGTTATTCGAATAATATTTTATTGCTATCAGTTTTAATCTAAACTTGTATCGTTATGTATTTTTCGTAAAATTTGTTTTGTTAGATCCACGATCCGAACTTGTCTGCATCATTTGAGAGTAATTCAAGATGTTTAGCTCAATTTCCTAGTATGGAGGTTACATATTACAAAGGATTTGGTGTCCTTGGATACAAATTCGAAGTTAAGGACATAGAAACATTTAGAACCACTCAGAATAGTAGGATTGCGACGGTAGAATCGGACAGTGTGATTTATTATGGGTACTTAAATTGTATACTCGGCATCTACTATCCCGGACGATCAGAACCCTTTTATATATTCCAGTGTACTTGGTACGATACGCGAACCGATACGGATAAGTGGAGAAGCAATCTTGGGACTTGGAAAGATGAATATGGATTGACCAGTGTGAACACACTTCGATTTTACAGTCAGGAAGATCCGTTTATCTTTCCGAACCAAGCATTCCAAGTATACTACTCACAGTGTTTGAAGCATCCGGGATGGAGTGTTGTATGCCGATGGAAACCCAGGGATGTCTACGATGTCCCGGAATTCGAGGACAGCGATGAGGATGAAAAAAAGAGAAGGCTTAGAGTGCTCCGACCGTCTGTTTCGAAGGACGGGTTGTCTTCGGCTGATCATGAAGTTACGTGGGTTAGAAATGTCATCGACGATGAAATCCAAGTAGATATGTATAATGCGCCCACGAAACGAAAAAGGTTATCGGTAATATTATATTATTACTTCACATTTTACGATCTATACATATATAGTCAATACTTTTAATGATTGTCTAATGCGTCCACGAACCGTTTATCTAGATTTGATGACGATGACGGGAGTAGCGAGGGGCAGCTGGAGCTCCAGCCGCGGCACCGGCAGAGTCAGAGCAATTCTGCAGCCCGGAGAGCTGCGTAGGGAGCTTCAGAGGGCCGGCCTTGCACCCAGATCGGAGACCCCTTTGGATGCCTCCTTCCGTGTGGATTTTGCCACACCTCCAGGTATATTGCACGCATATCCATTTTGAATGTAATATTATAGATATTCATGTCTGTTTATGTCAAAATTACTTATATTGTCAATTTTTGATTGTCTAATTGTTGGTGATGCGTCCACATCAGGGACAGAGGCCACTCCCGCTCCTCCAGGTATGTTTATATATCATATAGTGCATGTATATTGATTTAGAATGTTATATCATAAATATACACACATTCCTTTTGCTCTTACTTAGATAGTAATTTTTATTATTGTCTAGCTGTAGGTGGTGACACCACCGCACCTGCGGGTATGTTTATATATCCTATAGTGCATGCATATTGATTTAGAATGTTATATTATTGATCTACACATTCTTTTTGCAATTACTTATATAATCTATTTTTAATTGTCTAATTATAGGTGGTGCGTCCACATCTGACGCAGGGGCCACTCCTGCCACTTCCGTACCCTCCGCATCGTCTGTAGGTTAGTATGAATAAATATAAAATATTTATTCATTTTACATATGCTCTATTGAATAAATATGAACTTCATGGAAATTTAGCGTCAATATTTATTTTCTAGTTAGAGGGGATGCGTCCGCATCCGGGACACCGGCTGTTCCTCACCGGAGGAACTATCGTCCCGCTCGTGCTGCTGCCTGGGTCCAGGCTCGTGCTTTAGTCACCGGAGGTATATATCACACTTCAATTTTCGTTTAACCTTGATTTCTTAATACAACTTTGTCTTAATATTGATTGTCTTGATATTTCTTGCAGACGCGGGGCCTCCCCATCCCCAGAGGGGGACTCGAGGCCCGAATCAGTCCCATAGGCTGAGGTCTGACAGAGCTAGGGGGAAGCAGCATTCCCCCTCTTTTTTACCCTTGATTATCTCTATACCGGTCCTCATGCCGAGAGGTTCGGCCTGTATATGAGGGATGAGAGCCGGCTCGTGAAGAACTATCCACTTCACGTTGAGTGGGGCGAGCAGCACCAGCGCTCATTCGCCCTCTTCTTTGATCAGGCTCAGGTATTGATATATATTTTCATTTGATTTATCCAATATATTTATTATTAACACTTGCAATCTAATAACAATGTTTTTTTGTATTTTCAGTTGGATTACGATTTTCAGCCTGTACCCGACCCTGATCACCCTGGGAGGGTGCTCGACCTTCATGCTCTGTACAATGGCCTGATGAAGAACATGCAGACCAAGGTCCGATACAACAGGAATGAGCTGAAGGCCGACTGCTACTCCCTGTGGATGGCGACCCCCGAGGCAGAGAGAGCGGCCCTCCTATCTACTCCGGCCTTTGCGAGAGTCGACGTAGAGACATGGCCTCTGTTGTGCGAATTTTTCGACTCTCAACGCAAACAGGTATGTATTTTAAATGTAATTCATTGTTTAGAATATAATTTATTTTTTTGTGTTCCTTAATTAGAAAACTAAATGTGAATGCGTTGTGCAGAAACATGCCGTTCAAAATATAGAGAATAGGAAGTCGGCGAAGAGGGGTCGCCCCACTTATACAGGTGGCTCGAGGAATATTACTCGAGCCATGGAGTTATCGGTAAATTACAATAGACCGGCCTTTGTGATATAATGCAATATTAAGAGTTATTTTCTAATATATCTAATATTAAGAGTTATTTTCTAATATTGCAGACAGCTCAGACCCTGGCGCAAGGTGGTACACCGAGCGTGCTGTCCGCATACTTGCCGTCCACGGCACCTCGACAGATCCCGCCACGGGCGAGCTTCGATATCCCGACGTTGCTACCCAGGAGTATTGCGTAGGTGTTAATATTTATTCAGCCCCTATTTGAAATTTTAATTTTGGAAGGTTCAAATTTAAATTTTATACTTATACTTTACTGCTTAATGTGGGTGTAGGAGCGGGTGGTTGAGCAGGCCGAGGCATCGGGGATCGATTTTACCGGACAGAGCGATCCGAGGCTGCTGACCCCAGTCCTGGACGCCGCACACGGAGGGCACCACGGAGGTTGGGAGAGAGGCCGGGGACTGGGCCCTAGCAGGGCCCATATGAGGTTGGACTCCACCCCGGCGGTTACTTCCTCCGTCTCCAGTGAGCGACGTGTCCAGTAGGAACTGGAGAACTTGAAGGCCACCGTTCAGGAGTTGAAGGAGATGCTGGTATGTATACTACTTAATAGTAAAATATCATGTCATATTATAGATATCAACATATCCAATATTAGTAAGTAGCCTGAGCTTATTTGGTTGTAGACTTAGCTTTGATTAATCATACATACATATCTAATTAAAATAAACTACGGTTTTCCAAACTAGATATCCAAATGGGGTTTCGAAATAACTTGATAATGATACGAATTCAAATGATACACATTTCTTACACGCTTATTACACACGTTAGGTCCAGACGCGACGGGGTATATCGGCCGAGCCTCCACATGCATCTCCTTCGGCTGCGGCTCCGCAAGCCACTACATCGGCTGCGGTTCCGCAGACAGCTCCTATAGCTCCACCGCCCGCTCAGACTCCCACAGCCGCGGCTCCGCAAGCCACTATCTCGACAGCGGCTGCGCAGACCACATCGCCAGCTCTACAGCCCGCTCAGACTCCCGCACGCTCCGCATTGCATGATCTATTGACCGAGAAGCAGGCGCGCCAGATTCTAGCGTTTATCAGAGGTGGAGGTGGACCGAGCTAGAGTAGTTTTTTGATTCTTATTTTTTGAAACATGTATTTATTTATATGATACATATTGTACTAAATTTTGGACGATATTGATATTGGTGGTCCTACGGTGTTTATATTTATATCATATTCTGTTTTTTGGTTTCTTTTGTATATTATATGCGTGAGATGTGATTATGAATACTGCGATATATGTTGTGTGATGATTAATTTTATATTTGATCGATATATATATTATTGTGCACAGGGCGAGAAAAAAATAGGCAGTCTTTTTTTCAAAAGAAAAACTGATAATATGTACCTACGGATTAAACCGTAGGTACCTAATATGTACCTACGGATTAAACCGTAGGGGCAAAATATCAGGATAACTGATATTTTCCCCTGTGATCTCAGTATCAGGAGGTTGAGCGTGCCCCTACGGATATATCTGTAGGGGCAAACAAATGCCCCTACCCAGTTATCCGTAAGGGCAAAATATCAGGAATCATGATATTTTGCCCCTACGGATATATACCTACGCATGTATCCGTAGGGGCTATTACTTGGCCCTACGAATTCATCCGTAGGTACACGTAAACTATTTTAAAAAACCGTAAATAAAATAAATTTTTTGTCCCTACAGCCTATTCCGTAGGGCAAACGGGACCTACACAGAACTCCGTAGGGGCAAATTTTTGTCCGTAGGGGCAAGTTCAAGGTTTCGACTTGCACCTACGGCGTTTGTACCTACAGGGTATTTTCTTGTCCCTACGGCTATATCCGTAGGGGCAGTGGTTTGCCCCTACGGATAAATCCGTAAGGCCAACCCTTATTTGTAGTAGTGAGACCAGAGATAAAGATAGGAGCCATGTGCTTAATGCGTGTAGGATCATGGAAAAATTTGCAAAATGATCCAAAGCATGATTACCCCTAAAAAATAATTGAAGGAAAAAATTGAATGAACAATTTATCCATTTTATTTTTTCACATAGGAAGAAGATAAAAGCGTTATCTCACACTGTAGTTTAAATCCAATCTATTATTCTTCAGTGGTTATCCTACGTCGTATGCAAATTATACTTGCCACGCCACCAACTAATAGATTGACATGGTTCTATTATCATTTAGGCTAATCCTCTTTAGGAAAATTATAAAATTTCAGTACATACATTCTGACCTTGACTTCATTCCGGAAATCAATTCTTTCTTCTTTATAAAATTTCTTCTTTATAAAATTAAGAAAGTTCCTATGCAAATTTCGATAGTCTACGGACAGCCGAGTCTCTTCAATTATGCAATCGCAGAAAATCCATACTGATAAATAAAAAATAAATGAAAAAATAGTATTGGATGGAGAGCAAGGAGAACCAAAACATCATTCTTATTTAATGTAGCATATTGTTGAATTACATTTTATTATATTGGAATAATTTCCAGAACATCAATTTTGAAAAAGGTATTTTAGTGCTGCCTTGTTTGGTTTCCATAGCCTAACTCATGCAGTGATGTGCAGATTAACTGGCTTTTGATCGCCTCTAAATGCATGCCTTCATACTCATACCACACATTTGCAAACTATACTGGTTTTAGGTCGGGCTAAATTAAATACCAAAGTTCTAAGGGTCTCCACATAAATTATAAGTATTAGAGGGATATATACAAAGTCTTACTTATTTTCTGTCTATTATGTCCTTTATATTATAATACAAATGGACTTGATTAGAGCCATCATTCTCCATTTTTGAAAAACAAAGAAAAAAGGCAAAAAATTTCTCCAATTTTAAGATGTCAACGCCATCAAAAAAGTACAGCACAACAATAAAATATTGTTCATTTTAACTCTAAAAATTCAATCCCTAAGAAGATAAGATAAAAGAATTTTCTAAACAAAATTTTACCTTAGCATATTTCAACTTTCTAGTTTTTTCTTAAAGTTGTATTTTTACTTGAATGTCTTTCTTATTTAAAGTTATTTAATGCACATCCACTAAGCTATGTAGTATTGTCTTTCCAAGAGTTTCCATAACCTTGCATTTTTATTTTGAATTTTTTAAATTATCTTTTATTACTTTTTTGTAATATATATGATAACTCAAACATGATGCGATATTGACATTCAAATTTATGTTTTCTCTGCAAAAACTAACTGAAAAAACTTTGAGAAAATTATTTATTTAACTAACAATATCTTAATATCGCTTCACAATTTCAATTACAAATACAATGAACTAATACATGCAGCTAGAGAAATATGATTCCCAAACTCAAGCCGGGCCAATCAAAAGGAAAATCCCAAAATGCATTTATCACAAAAGCTGGCCAACTCCAACTTCCTTGGTACATGTGTAATAAAAAGATTTCTCAAGGGGTAGATTGGGAAACGGTGTAAAAATGGCATTTTATTGTGTCCTTGCTGCTCCTAGATTATAGATAGATAGAAGAGTCGTATTAACTAATATAAGCAAGAGTGGAAACCAAATCTTAAACTGTAAAACACTCACAGAAATCTGAAACTCAAAAAACATAAAATCAACAGTATGCTCCTTTTCTCACTTTTTTCTTTTTGCGGACAAAAAGAAATGTAAGAATACAAAACTTGAATGGGACTGTAACCTAATAATACAAAACACATGTAAAAACAACTCAAATTCCATAGCCCCACGTACTCTAGAAATCTAACTTCTGTGTGCGTTGCAAAAATGAGTAAAGCAACAACATATACATGAAGCCTGTTCAAATCAAGGGCAATGCATGTACATACAGTGGCTTCAAATGTCAGCATCCAAGACCTCTCTCTTTTCCTCTTCTATCATGTACAAGGGGATTCTACTATCCCAGGCCTAAAAAAATTGGAGCAATGTGCTCCAGTGGAGCCCCACAAGCTTCAGAAAATCAGGGCACTCCCACCAATGCCAATGAAAGAATGAATGCATAGTAAGAGTTGAGTTAGGGGTGGGAAAAGAGTTAGCACAAATGTGGGAGCTTGCTAAATTCTATCATCATCGAGATGGTAACGATTTAACAATTTCGGATTTATTTGTTGTGTGGCACATGCAATCGGGGTAAGGGTAGGTGTATATTGAATCATTCGACCTTTTGATCTCAATTCCCTTGGCGTCGCTGTGAGATCGTATGCTTACCAATTGGCGCTTGAAAGCCTTCCATCTGATACAAAACAAAAAAGGGATTAAAATTTTTCAGAATTATTGAGGATCAATTTATATGGAGTCGGTGTCTCTGCTCTGTTTTCCACCGCTCTGGTAGATTCAACAGCTTATATAGTTAAAACAGGGAGGCCAATGCTTGTGATGGTTGATGTGGAAAATCCAATGGTAGAGATCTATCAGAGCAGGGAAAACACTGCTGAGAATCCAAATCCAATTTATACATCTTTTCTAGCAAATGGCAGACATATACTGCCTCCATTTCACAATACTGGTCTTTTTTATGCACTTTTCCCCATCTCAAATTACCTGTACCTTTTTTGTTGAAATCGACCACTTTCGGGGATTGAGCTTGTGATCTCTCACATTAGAGAGTAAATTGGTACCAACTGAGCTAAAGCCTAGTTGGCTACATGTCCTTTTAGATTATCAAGAAACATGTTTACTCCATAATTCTAAAACCAATGCACTTCAAATATGGAGTTCCAAATCTATCCCTAAAAATTAATGAAGTTCTGGATTTTCTTTATGCTTATTCAAGTTCCATGAGAATTAATGAAGGTTAAATTAGGGGTTCCACACCTATGTTTTCCCCCCTTTTTGTTATAGTCTAGTTAAACTCTTCTTAATAAGTGTGCAAGAAGCAAACAAGACTAGTATTGTGAAGCGGAGGTACTAATTTGGTAAACCAGCTAAAATTTTGTTTTTAATATATTCTTGTTTTGCACAAATAATCACAAGCACATAAAGCAAAAGAATGTAGGAGGAAGATTTGGCTCAAGGTAAGTAACAATGCTTCAACAATTCAGGTTAGGGTGAATAGTTATCATCACTCATCAGTCTGAAGTGCGGACACAGAAGCGGCGCATCTAAATGGTTGAGGTTGACCAAGACCAAATTACATACGGATGATCATTTAAAAATATTTTGTTCCCCAAAGAAAAGACCTTGGAACAGTCGAAAGAGCAATTTAGCTTCATAGTAGACGTATTAAAGGCCTTAAATAGATATGGTTGGTTGCAACCTCATCTTTATCACCGTCATTTGAATAATTAGCTCTCTTTTAAATGAAAAGTGGACGTTCTAGCTGGAGACAATATGATGACTTGTGATGAGTAATGCAGCCACAGTGGAGACTATTCCCTCCAATTCAGAAAGCGAAAGAGATTACCCAGTATGATAAGGACTCATGATACCTAATGGAGCCACAGAAGAGACTCCTCTCTCCTATTCAAAAGCAAAAAAGATCGATACAAGGAGATGGATGGCATTACAAGAGATGGTATAAGACGATAAGCCTGTAGTTGATCGCTTAAATTTTCCCATGAAATTTCTTTCTGAATATAAGAGTATGCACAGTTCCAAGCGAACCAGAGAGAGAACTAGATATACAATTCTCTTATTAGGGAGACAAGGAATCTTTGCTCAAGAGGGGCATGATATGCAGAGACTAGAGAGAAGAGCTAACTTTCTGAGGCAAGAAGGCAAGACAAATATCAGTGAGAAGAAGGAATTGGCTTCCGCAAACCTCTCTAGAAAGTACTCCCATAAATACAAACCAGAGTACCGGAGAAGAAAAGGTGAAGGCTTCAGGATGCAAATGGGCTAGACACTATCTTACAACGGATTTCAAGTGAGAATAGAGTTTTTTGCTCGACTATGTAGCAAGAGATCAATACACAAGATCATTGAAGGGGGTCATGGATGCCCATGGGCAAGTTACTGATAATAGAATATGAACGAGGATTCACGGTTGGAGAGAGACCCATCATTCTAGGCATGTTATATGTGCCTTTATACTCTAGTCACAATTGAACGTCTTAAGACCGGTCAGCCAACTCGGTAACCCCCGTATATGGATAAAGCCACGAGATTGGAGAGTACTAGCCTACGAAGATGACGATATACAAAATTGCATCCCATAAAGAATAAAAAATGGTCAATTTCGAGATGCCAGGATGTAAAATTAAAGATTTTAGCTGATTATTGGATTTTACTAGGGCGTACAAATTTGCCGTCTTCTGTGCATGGTAATGGAGACTACCATTATATAGATAGATAGAAAGAGAGAAACCATATGGAGCATGAAATCAGTAGTGGCATGGATGGATCCAACAAGAATCTACCCTTGTCAGAGGAAAGGAAAAAGGGAGAACCAAGGGTTAAAATTAGAAGGCAACCAAAAGGTGTGACGGATGATCAGAAGGTTTCTAATGAAGAGGAAGATGTTAAGAATGGAAAGTGTATAAGAGAGAAAGTAGACCACAATGAAAAATAGCTTACAATTATTAAATAGGTTGAGATTTCGAAAGATGAAAAGGACAGCAAAGAGAAATATTTATGATAGAAAGTTCGAGAAGAACTGAATTATAATTATCAGTTTATGACGGATGTTTCTGTAAGATTTAGGACAGAGTGGCATCTTGCACATAATGTCTATCATCTCTATCACTGAAATCTTGCCTTTATCTTTAACAATAAAGGAAAAAGAATATAATGACGACTATGTTGAACGAAATAAGAAGAAATATAGGTTACACCTTAGGCATAACAAGAAGGTCATACACAAGTGCACCCATACACAAACTTTTTATACTAACTCCAGGTTTCGATGGGCTTGGGATGGAAACCTTTTCTTGATTCAGCTAGACCAAATTATATATATATATATATATATATATATATATAGAGAGAGAGAGAGAGAGAGAGAGAGAGAATCGATGGTGAAGCCAAAAACATACCCAATTTTCGGATTGTCAAACAGGACAGCCAATTTCCTTTTGTCAGGTTTAAGAGTTTTCGAATGCCCACCATACAAGTATCTCCTGTGGCCAATCAAAAAATGAGGGAAATTTCCACCTTGTGTTGTCACAAATACTTCACTGTGAAGACAAACGGTGTAATCTATAGCAGCCATCCTGGAAGAATAATTCTGGAAGCAAGAATTATATAGTTAAAGAAACACAACATGAAAGAAATATCCCAAACAAGTTCACATAACCGAAAATTGTAAAATCGTTATGATTACCGTAAATGGAGCAAGCTCCTCAGGTGATGCCACCATGTCCTTAGTTTGCAAAAGGGGAAACATTTCAAGAAGTGGACGCATATACTTCTCTGCCTTGTAAATCTTTCCCGAAGCCAAATAGATTAACGTGTTATTATTGAAACCCATGCCTCGAAGCATCAACCCAACCTGACCCCAAACGATAAGGGTAATAACAACATACATAAGCTACAAGACAAGATGACTTGAAATAAAATATGGTATAGATTACACATAAGAGTTTAAGTTGCTGGTTTTTAATCAAATTAATGCAAGGATAATTACCATATAAACCAACACAGATATATGGTCCTCAGTTAACGACAGACCATATAACGAGCTACATAAATAGTCCAATGAAGAGGTTACTGTTCCCCTCCGAAAGACGGCGCGACATGGCGTCTCTTGCCTGAAATTCAGGGCAGATGCTAATTGGTGCTATCCGTCCACCTCTCCGAAGATGCCAAGTTGATTCATGGCACCATGTATCGAAGGTTTACACGGATGCGGCCGATGTAGCAGACTTCGTCAAATTCCCCCTCGTTTGAGGGGTTTTTGATTGTGGGGACGCTCTTCCCTGCAGGCACAAGCCCCTGCAGTTAATTACGCTACCGCATCGCGGTAACAACTTTCTCCTTCTCCAGATGGTCACTTCGCGTCGTGTGTGTTTGTTTTATGTTTTGTTGCCCGTGGATTGTTTACGGAGACTTAGTTATGTCGTCGCCCGTAGGGCGTGGACTAGTCCAAATCCGTATTTATCTTAGATTTGGGTTTGGGGGTTTGGTTTGAGGATACGTTAGCCATATTTGAGGCTAAGATCAACTCAAACGTTTGTTAAGGATACGTTAGTCTAACTTGAGACTAAGATCAACTTAACGGGATCGTTTAGATCCGACAAAAGAGCATTTAGGGGCTCTATTGTTCCAGTTTAGGGACATGGTGGTCCATTGTATGTATGGCCGTCGGGACCCGTCACCTCTCTGACGACGTTGAAGGATTACAACGACAGATATCAGAGGAGTTCAGAGATGTACCCTTGAACCGAAGTTGATTGGGGGGATTCATAGTCCAGTCTGTTTGAAGGTTTAAGGATACGTTAGCCATAATTGAGGCTAAGATCAACTTAAACGGGATCGTTTAGATCCGACAAAAGAGCGTTTGGGCTCTATTGTTCCAGTTTAAGAACATAGTGGTCCGTAGGTAGTTTAAGGACATTGCGGTCCGTAGGTAGTTTAAGGACATTGCGGTCCATTGTGGGTTTAAGGACCCCACAATCCGTATCTTGATTTAAGGACGCATTAGTCCATGAGTTTAAGGACCCCACAGTCCGTATTAATGTGTGGTTGTCGGGACCCGTCACCTCTCTGACGACGTTGAAGGATTACAACGACAGATATTAGAGGAGTTCAGAGATGTACCCTTGAACCAATGAGTTTGTTGAAAGAGCAAGTGTGTTCAGTTTAAGATGATTTGAGGACTTATGGCCAATTTGGGCTAAGTCCAATTATGTTTGAAACATTGACCCTCTGCTGGTCCATTGAAGGAGAGGCTTTGCCTTTGAAACTTAGCCAATTGGGCTAAAGCTAGTGTTAAACACTAGAAACCAACAGTGTTGAACACTGGGAATAAGATTAGCAAGTTAGTGTTAAGCACTAAAAGATAATCAGTGTTAAACACTGGGAGCAGAGTTTTCGCATTAGTGTTAAACACTAAGCAAATCAGTGTTAAACACTGCAAATAAAGTTTTCCAAATTAGTGTTAAACACTAAGAAAATCAGTGTTAAACACTGAGGACAAAGTCTTCAGATTAGTGTTAAACACTAAGGAGAGAGGGGTCACATGTGGACACGTGAGAGCGCCCTGATTCCCCTTATTTTATTCTGCAGGTAAGTGTTTAACACTTTAGTTCTGGTGGCCATCACGTGCGAGCACGTGATGAAAGCCCATGCTCTGTGCGTTATAATGCTCACTAGGGGTCACGTGGTGACACGTGAGGGCGTCCTAGAGCTCTTTTCTATTCCTTGTGCTTCAGAGGTCACGTGGGTCACGTGAGGCACTGCCTCAAAGGGCTTTATGTAGATCTTTGGGGGGGTCACGTGGTGATACGTGACCCCGCTTTTATGTAGTTGTTTAGAAGATCTGTTGATCCCTTTCAGGAATTAAATTCCTCGTAGGGTTGAACCCTGACAATAATTTCAGAGGAATTAAATTCCTAGTTCCTTTTGAAGAGTTGAACTCTGAATTTCCTGTAGGAATTAAATTCCTCATATATGTGCAGAATCGAATAGGGTTGAACCCTAATAAAAGCTTTAAGGAATTAAACCCACACTCTCTGTTAGAGAATTATTCTGGGGAATAAGATTAAGGGAATTAAATTCTTTTTGTTTTAACAGAACTAAGTTCTTAACTAGGGTTAAACCCTGATTCTTTTTGTTCTGAAGGAATTAAATTCCCATAACACAGGGTCAAACCCTAATTTTATTTTGAAGGAATTAAATTCCTATAGTTCTGTGAGAATTAAATTCTCGTGCTTCCATGCCCTCTCTATGCTTTGAATCTGCATGGCAGGATCTCAACCCATTGAGAATTAAATTCTCAACTCAAGGGGAGATGTGCACTTTACAGATCCTCCACCAAAGAGAGAAGAAATATGTCCTTCTGTTTTACATCAGAGTTAAACTCTGTTGAGAATTAAATTCTCTTTCTTTCAATGAAACATTCCCTTTCTTACCTAGGGTTTTCTTTTGCAGAAGATCCAAATTCCTCTCAAGTATCAAGGCTCTCTCTCTTTTCTTCCCTCTGCCTCTATATTTTTTGCGTGTCTCTTGGCTTCTATTTATAGGAGAAGCAGCCGAGTCAATTAGTTTTTTGACGAATCTTCATTGAGAGATTTGATTTGCATCCATCATTCGTTTTGGACCTTTGGATTATTAGGTGAATTTTATTCACCATTGGATTTCAAATCCAGGGATTCTCCTTTGTTATTTCTGTTAGATTTAAAGGGGAAATCTTTCCAAATTCGAGATTTTCCCATAGATAGATGATATTTAATCACCTCTAAATCTTTAATTTAATCGATTGCTTTTGGAAAGATTTGAGAGGTCTTTTCTCAGAATTTAATTCTGTTGACAAATGGGCTTTGAAGTTGGTCACGTGTGGCCACGTGGGCACGTGACCCCCTTGGAACGAGCCTGCTTCCTTCTTTTTACGCTCTGTCTTCTGGTTGCTGCTTAACTATCACGTGCCACCACGTGACAACTGATCACGTGTGAGCACGTGATCCTGGCATGGAGCCTTCTTCTTGATTTAACCGGAGAATGAGTCTGATGTTTTGAGTGTCACGTGCCGACACGTGACCCTGGTCACGTGGAAGCACGTGACCTCTTCTGAAACCTTTTTCTTGATTTGCTCAGGGAGCTGTTGGGTTTTGAAGCCGCTTTTGATTGTCACGTGCCAACACGTGATCCAGGTCACGTGGGAGCACGTGACCCTTTCTGAAGCCCCTTTTCTTTGATGTATTTGGGAAACTGAATTTGCCTTGCCGATACTTTTAGGTGTCACGTGCCAACACGTGACTGCTGGTCACGTGTAAGCACGTGACCCTCTTCTGAAGCTTTTTCCATAAGCTTTTCTGATTTTAAATCAGGAAACAAATGCCCCCACAGCGTTGTTCTCACGTGTCCGCACGTGAGTGCAACGCTGTCACCTTTTGTGACCGTTGGATTCCTTTAGGGATTTGGGGAGATGAATCGTTTCCATCACATCCTATAAATATAGGGGTCATCTCAGGGACGCCTCCACTTTGCTTGTCTTCCTCCTTGCAACTTTCTCTGAGAATTTAATTCTCTTCTTTCAGAGCTTAGTTCTCTGCCTTGAAACAATTTTCAGAGTTTAACTCTGTTTGAAAGGACTTCTTTCCCTCAGGTAATGTTCTTGGGCAAACGATGGACTTTCACATTCTTCTGGATTTTAAATTCAAAACAAGAGTTTTACTCTTTTAATATGAACCCATTTCCTTCAAATTCATCAACAGGAACAGAAAGCCATTTAATCTTCAAACTGTAGCTCTCTTAGGGCTTAAGCGGTCTTTAGGGAAATGATGACAATCTATGGATTTTAATTCCTTCCCACAAAAGTCTTATGGGAATTTAATTCCCTTTTCTAAAAGGAATTTAATTCCTGTGAAGAACTCAGTTTCTTCACATGGAGCCTTCTTGGGGCCTCTTGGCCTGAGGTTGTCCTTCTGCAATTGATGGAACAGGAGTTTTGTAATGATATCTTCTGTGGGAATTTAATTCCTTTGATCCTGTTGGATCTGTTGCGGGGCCCGAGACAGATTTGTCTTCTAGGGGGGATGTGTAGGGTCACCTGAATCTCAGTCTTTATTTAATGAGGATATTCCCTTTGTTTTATTATATCTATTTGGTCTCATTATTAATGAGCCGTCATCCGGATTCTGTGGGGCCCATGTGTTTTGTAGCCAATAGTCCCAGAAAACTCTGCTGTTGCTTTCTTTAACTAGTCTTCATGTTCATGCATGGATATATATCGCTGACTTTGCTTTTAACGGTCTCCTTTTATTGGATTTCAGGTGCGATGGCTTCTGTTCCCTGCTTTCCCTTTTCTCGCTCGGAGGCTGCTTTTCCTCAGTCGCCATCTGATGAGGAAGCAATGGCGATGATCCGGGCCCATGACCCGAACTGTACCAACCTTCTTCAATGGGGATCTTGGTACAGTCAGATTATTCAGGGTCGCCGGAGTTTTCTTTGCGCGGTACCGACGGAGCCCACTTTCCCATTCTTACCGATGGATCCTCCGAGGATGGTTTTTGCTGTGGAAATGCCTAACTGGACTCCAACGGGGAGGCTCGAGCCTTCGACGACCGGTATTCCGAACCATCCGATCCCGGCCATAGACATCTTGGGGCGGCGTATCTGCCAGGGTGAGGCCCACCCGTGGGGGCAGATCTATAAGATAGGGCTCACTCCCCGACACCCTACGGGCTATCTTCTCTAGGCTCGCTACATCCTTGCCACCCATCGTGCGCGGCTGCAGAAGGTCGGGCTTTATCAGGCAATATACGCGTCACTCTTCCATTATAAGTCCCCGCATGTCTGGTGGGTTAAGGCGTTTTTGAACCAATGGAATCTTCCCACCAACACTTTCATTCTAGGAGATCGCGAGGTCTCGATCTCTCTTGCAGAATTTTATGAAATCTCGGGATTGCCAATCAGGGGTGCACTGTATGAGGAGTTGTTGCCTCCTGACGAGTATGTCTTTGAGCCCGAGTCTGCACCGGCTGACGGCTTGTCTGTTGAGAACGCCGTTCGCCACAAGCGTCCCAGCTTGATCAAGGCGCTGGGTATTTTTGATCGATTGTTCACTGAGTCTGAGGAGCAGGGTGTTACTTTTAAAAGCTTCATTTCCCGCTTCCTTCGTGAGGACGTCATATCGAAGACTGCTCCGAAGTTTGCTAACATCAAAGACCCCTTTGGGTTCGGTCCGAAGAAGCTACCGACCGCTGAATCGGACCTGCCACAATACTATATTCCCATCGTGTCGCCGATGTCTTTTGAGTCCATTGCAGCACCCGGTATGGATGAGGAAACATTCTTCGTGGGGTTTGTCAGTGTTTGGCTCAGTTGGTTCGTTATCCCCATGCATCGCCGCTTCATGAGAGCTTCGATTATCTACTCGGCTCATCGTATTGCTGAGGGGACGCGATTGGCTATCGGCATCCCGGCGTTGGCGCATCTTTATCATGGGTTGGGCACCGCAGCTAATACCTCTACTCATGGCGTGGATGTGGTAAACTTTTCGCTTCATTATTTCACGTCCTGGATCGAAATGCACATGTTGGGGGCTTTTGCCATGCATCAGAGGCCCTCATTTTACGATGCCTACCCCTTTCCACGACTTGTGCGATTAGTGGATGCTTCTGCCGCCGACCCGACTTAGTTCGGGGCTATTCGGGTGCTGATTTCTCCTTACGCTGCCGCTGGCGGGATGGTTTTTAATGATCGAGTCTTGTCTACTCTCTCAGGTCCAGTTCAACAACTCTGGGATCTGTCAAAAGACAACGCACCTTCTTTGAAGCCCCGGGAGGCTGCGCACTTATATACAATTAGACCGGGCTACTTGGTGTTTCGCCAGGACAGTGCAGCTCTTTTCATGCGGTACAATCCGCATCGATTTGCCCGACAACTTGGATACGACCAGGGTGTTCCCTTCGAGGCTTTTATAGTCGCCCCAATCCCTTCGCTCGATGCCGTTCGCGATGCAGCTCATCATTTCATGAGGCTAAACACCGGCTCCTACTTCATTGTACCTGAAGCTGAATACCTGCCCCGGTGCGTGGACGCGTTTACGGGTTGGTATCTTCATCAGGTCAGCCCAATCATTCTTGAGGAAAGGAGGGTGCTTCTTGGCCATGATGCCCCTCCTCTGGTTCCAGGAGCTAAGCTGCGACCGAGGGCTCCGGTCCGCTTCCCTCTAAGGGATACCGGCACTGCGCTCATCCCAGGAGAATCGGAGGTGTACCTTACTCCAACGGCCGGTATGCCCCTGGGTTCCCGCTCGCGAGGTGGAAGGGCCCCGGTAGTAGCACCACCGCCTGTGGCAGCACCGCCCCCCGTGGCATTGACAATGACAGTGTCATCCTCGGTCGTGGCACCAGGCGAGGGTAATAGAGATGAGGGCGTCGTAGGCGATGTGGGTCAGCGTCGCCCTAAGGCTTCGCGGGGGAGGAAACGGTCATCCTCGACGACCGGCTCTGGGTCTAAGCGTCGAAGGAAGGTGGCCACCAATTCGCTCAATTCTTTGGCGGAGTCTGAGCCTACTCTTGAAGACGAGCCGTTGGCCCTGCAAGAGTCAGACGCTGGACTTCCTTTCCTGAGTTCGGCCGATGAGGAGGCCGCACAGTTGGCTGAGGCCATACGACATTCCAAAGATGTGTCTCATAATGCTAGGGTTCCGAAGAAGTCCTATCCCGCTGTAATCTTTTACGAAGACCCTTCGTGGATTCGGCGGCGATTTATCGGTCCTTTGGAGGAATGGGGGGAGAGGGCTTTGAAGCGGGCCGCTTCAGAAGATGCAGCTGACGCACTTTCTTTATGGACCGGTGGCCATGAGTCCACTCTCGAACCCCGGCGAGCCCACCTCCTTGAGAAGGAGCAGCGGCTTGAAGAAGCCATATTGAGGGCTTCTTTGCGCATCGGTACGTTGTGGTTCTTTTCGTAGTTCTTCAGATTGTTTATGCCCGTGCATATGTATCATTATTCTTATTTGAATCGTGCAGAATCTTCGACGCTGGGGGGCTCCCTACGGGCCCATTAAAGATAAAGCCCGCCGAAATTCTCAATGAAGCCTTGCTTGGTGTGGAGGGGGCTGATGAGGCTGCTCTTCTCATGGTAGAACCTCCAGCGGCGGTTCTTGACCAGGGAGCGTTTGCCCCTTTGGGGGAGGCTCCTTTGGAGGTCGCCGCCCCAACGACTCTTACTGAGGGCGGCCCAGAGGCCGGAAGAGAGGTAGTCGGGACTACTCTTCCTTTGTTGGAGCTTGAGGTCGCGGCGGAGACCGTCGAAGCTGCTATCCCCTCGGCTCAGAATGGGAGGAGTGTTGAAGGTATCCCTCTGCGTTCTAATTTAGCAACCCCTTCATAGTCTGAACTCTTTTATCTTTCCCAGAATTGCGCGGTTTGGCGGCCACGATTGCGGATCTGTCGCCTCGACAGTCATTTCAGCGTTTATTGGAGATGGCAGCTCCGCAGGCGATCTCCCCTCAGCGTATTGTCCTTTCCTCTGGGCAAGGTTAGTGTCATTCGCCATTTTTTCTTTTACCATAGCATTGTTACTATCTTGCGAAATGACGTTGATGTCTCTTATAGTTTTGGAAGCTGACAATGAGGTCGAGGTCGTTGAAGGGCCAGGGGAACCTTCAGCTCCTGCTTGCATGACTGTCGGTGGGTGACATTTTATTATAGTCCCGTTTGTTCTGCATTTAAAAGCTTTACTAACATTTCCCAAATTTGAGCAGCTCTGCCAGTCTCCATGGCTTTGGAATCGCGCATCGTGATGCCACCCGGTCCTTATGCTTTGCGGGCTTCAGAACGCTTGGCCCAATTGAGCCTTGTCTCCCTATCATCTTTCGTCGAGGAGCTCCGTGCTGGTAGCGCGACCACGGCCGAAGCGTTTGCCGCTGAAGCTAACGGCTCTCTTCCTTTTCTCGCCACCTATCATAGCGAGGAGGTGGTGCGGGTCTGGGTGGAGTTCTGTAGGAAGGTGGAGGCTTGTTTGCACGCTCTTGAATGTTCTCGCCTTTCCTCGGAAGCCGTGGCTGCAAAAGCAGAGTTGCGGGGTCTGATAGCACGATGTGCGGCTAACATGACGTCATGCGAGAAGAGGCTTAGCCGCAAGTTCTCGGAGAGGGAATTGGCTTCTAAGGCGCTGAGCGAGCTTCAGGCCAGCCTCACAGCCAAGGCCAACAAAGCATACGAACTCTGACGAGTGCTCCAGGAGTCCATAAAAGAGGTGGTGGCTCTCGATAAAGTTGCCACGTTCACTCGTGAGAGGGTCGAGGCTCATAAAGCCACCGAGAAAGAGCTCGAAGATCGGCTTGCTTCGTATCAAGCTCAGCAAGCTCAGGCGGAGGCTCGTCTTCTGGAGATCTTGCGTCATGAAGCCGTGGCTCAGCAACAGAACGATGAGCTGGTAAAATTACTGCACCGCCCGCCGGCTTGAGGACTTGTATCTTTTCTCCCTTTTTTTTTGTACATACTCATGAATGAGAGTATCTTTCTTTTTTTTTGTTTCTTTCATGAATTGTACTTTGTATCCATTTTGGTTTATGAATAAAAAATACATTTTTCTTCTCAATGGTGTGTCCCCTTTCATTGAATGCGTTTGCGGACAATTTATCTTGATCTTCTTGCACGGCAGCGATAGCTTAGGATTTAGAGTTAAGATCTGTTTCCTAAGACTTTTGCACTTTATGAGCCACGAGGGTCTCATAAAGAGTTTTTTTTCTCCCCATGGGTCGAGAGGATCCCATAGGTGTAAGTTCTTCTTAAGAATCGTGAGGATTCTTAAGCGGGTTGTCCCTTGAGAGTCGTAAGGACTTCACAAGAGAGTTTTTCTTCCTTCCAGGTCGTGGGGACCTACAAGTGCTGGATGTGGTCGCCCTCGTCCGTGTTTCACGGAGTCAGGGGTTTCCCAAGGCATCGTAGTTTAAAGACATCGCGGTCAAGGTTAAGGACCTCATAGTCCGTGGATTTAGGGACTCCACAGTCCGATGCTAGTTTTAAGACATCACGGTCAAGGTTAAGGACCTCATAGTCCGTGGATTTAGGGACTCCACAGTCCGATGTTTGGTCGCAGGGACCCGTCACCTCTTTGAAGACGTTGAGGAATTACAACGCCGAGTATCAAAGGAGTGAAGAGATGTACCCTTTAACCAAGGGAGAATCCGTAGGGAATCGGGGTGGTTGATCGTTAGTTTTAAGACATTGCGGTCGAGGTTAAGGACGTCATAGTCCGTGGATTTTAAGGACTCCATAGTCCGGTATTTGCTCTGGATGCTTCACACGGGTTCACTGCCGTGCTCGGCGAGGACCAGGATCCGCTCTGGGCGTTTTCCGCGGGGTCAAAGAGTGACGTTATCCGCGTTCCACGTAGCCAGGAATTTTGCACTAGATGCTTCACACGGGTTCACTGCCGTGTTCGGCGAGGACTAGGCTCCGCTCTGGGTGCTTCACACGGGTTCACTGCCGTGCTCTGCGAGGACCAGGATCCGCTCTGGGCGTTTTCCGCGGGGTCAAAGAGTGACGTTATCCGCGTTCCACGTAACCAGGAATTTTGCACTAGATGCTTCACACGGGTTCACTGCCGTGTTCGGCGAGGACTAGGCTCCGCTCTCGGTGCTTCACACGGGTTCACTGCCGTGCTCTGCGAGGACCAGGATCTGCTCTGGACGTTTTCCACGGGGTCAAAGAGTGACATTATCCGCGTTCCACGTAGCCAGGAATTTTGCACTAGATGCTTCACACGGGTTCACTGCCGTGTTCGGCGAGGACTAGGCTCCGCTCTGGATGCTTCACACGGGTTCACTGCCGCGCTCTGCGAGAACCAGGATCCGCTCTGGACGTTTTCCACGGGGTCAAAGAGTGACGTTATCCGCGTTCCACGTAGCCAGGAATTTTGCACTAGATGCTTCACACGGGTTCACTGCCGTGTTCGGCGAGGACTAGGCTCCGCTCTGGATGCTTCACACGGGTTCACTGCCGCGCTCGGCGAGGACCAGGATCCGCTCTGGACGTTTTCCACGGGGTCAAAGAGTGACGTTATCCGCGTTCCACGTAACCAGGAATTTTGCACTAGATACTTCATACGGGTTCACTGCCGTGTTCGGCGAGGACTAGGCTCCGCTCTGGATGCTTCACACGGGTTCACTGCCGTGCTCTGCGAGGACCAGGATCCGCTCTGGACGTTTTCCACGGGGTCAAAGAGTGACGTTATCCGCGTTCCACGTAACCAGGAATTTTGCACTAGATGCTTCACACGGGTTCACTGCCGTGTTCGGCGAGAACTAGGCTCCGCTCTGGATGCTTCATACGGGGTCAAAGAGTGGCATTATCCGCGTTCCACGTAACCAGGAATTTTGTCGATTGTATCCGCATTTCACGGGATGGAGGTTTGACTGTTGGCGATATGTATACCGCCGAGCCATGGAACTGGGAGTTGCCGCTGTTTCGTTTAGCTTGAAGTTGTGTCCGTCGTTACGAAACGAGTGCTGGGATGATCTCTAAGTCGCTTGCGGCCCGTCGAGATTTTGCTTCTTCTTATGATGAAACCTGGGGGGAGGTATGTTCCCTTTCTTTCTTTTTTTTTGTTCGTGCCCCTGGATTGTATACAGGGGTTGATGTAACATCACCTGTAGGGCATAAATTTTATTTCTTTGTCCGCGATGCTCTATCATTTCAGCTTTTATATCGCGAAGGTCGCGATTGCCCTATCATTTCGGCTATGTTTTCGCGGTGCCCAATCATTTCGGCTATTTATTTCATTTTTACTCGCTGCTTTTTATTGCGAGTTGCCCCATCATTTCGGCTATTTTTCATGCATACATTTTTACTTGCTGTTTTTTTTTATTGCAAGCTGCCCCATCATTTCGGCTATTTCATATGCATTTTTAGCTCGCTGATTTTTTTATATATCGCGAGTGTGGAACTTGGGATCTGATACCAATCTTAGCATCAGCATCGCTGCGACTGGAATATTGCCAGGAGCGAATCATCATTTGCCTCTGTCGATGTTGTACAAAGGTGGCTTAGCAAACAGAGTTAAGGTCCTGTCGACTAAGGCTTTTGACTTCATGAGCCGTAAGGGTCTCACAAAGGTATTTCTCCCTATAAGTCGTGAGGATCTTATAGGTGTATTTTCTCCATAGGAATCGTGAGGGTTCCTAAGTGTATTGTTCCTCTGTAAGTCGTAAGGATCCTACGGGAGGGTTTTCTCCTTGTAAGTCGAGAGGATTTACAAGGGTTGTTTACCATGCAAACATATCCCTAGTCTCGGATGGGACTTAGTTAGGGAAATGTTTATTCGCGCCCGTGGATTGTATACAAGGGTCAATATTGGACTACTTGTAGGGCATTATCGAAGGTTGTGGGGGATTGCTTAAGCACAGGTTTAGGTCTCTGTAACTTAAGACTTTCAAATCTTACGAGCCGTGAGGGTCCCATAAGAGAGTTCTCCTTGCGAGTCGTGAGGATCTCGTAAGTGTATTTTCTCCTTAGGAATCGTGAGGATCCCTAAGTGTGTTGCTCCTTTGTGAGTCGTAAGGATCTCACGCAGGTGGTTTCTCCTTACAAGGTCGAGAGGACCCTATGAGTGTCTTTTAACGAGGTTGCGCCCTTTCGGGTTTTTGTAACATTTTCAAAAATATAAAATATTAATTTTGGGAATTTTTATAATTTAATATTATTTTATTGATTATTTTAATATTAAATCTATAATTAAATGCAAATAAATAGGAAAAATGTTAGAAAAAATTATGAAAAATTATGGAAAATTCTAAAATAGGGCAAATTAGTGGATTATGACATTTTTAAGTTTTTGTGATTAGTTTGACAATAATTTAGTGCTAATCGCGATTAAAATCGCTAATCGGGTTTTTTGGCAATTTTGTGCAAAACTTGCACATATCACTTTTTCTACACTTGTGCATTTTTCTAGCCATGGTTTTCTTTTGGGATTACTATTGATGTGAGAAGGTTTGGATTTTAAAAGAAAAGGAAAAGAAAGGAAAATATAATGATGAGGGTAGGTGAGAGAGAGAGGTGGACTTTGACTTAGCATACTTAGCCATTCTCCTCGTTTTCTGTGCACAGCCCCTGTTCCTCTAGTGTTGACCCAGGGTACTTCTAGTTTTGACAGATTCTATCTAGGGTGAAATCTGGGACATATATCCTAAGTTGCTATTTTGGATTCGTGTTTCCGTATTCCGTATTTTTGATTCTGAAATGGTGGAATGTGTTTTGCCTCGACTAATTGTCGTTTATACGACGATGTAGAGGATTTATTGATGGTTTTGAAGGCGTGCCATAGGTTCTCACCTATAGGCCCCTTATCGTATCGTTTTGGATTTCATGCGCCGTTTTAGATTGGATTTGGTTTTAATGCGCATATACGATATTTTGATGTGTAGGTACCCATGAAGACTTCGGGACGACAAGCAAATACGTGGTGACGTCCGCAATTGGTGATGCAAGGTGAGTAGATTATATCTACAGGGGGAAGTCGGGTGGATGGCGTATAGCACCCCCGCAGTCCGTAGATAGATTACTATGTAGTTTATTGTGATATTAGGTGTATTGTGGATAATGTAGGGTTAGAAGTGACTAGTGTAGTTCATAGTCGCGAACCCTAGGGTAGAATTACACCTACACACACCCTTGCTTATCAGTTGTACTTGCACTGTGATTGATGATATGTGATGACTTTGGAGATGAGTCGATGATGTGGGCTGGGTGCCCTGGGATCGGTGATTTTATACGATTCATATGTGGGATATGACTTGTGATTCTTGCGGGCTTGGGATATGTGTTTACCCCCGCATGCATACTTACTGAGGTTACCGTTTTGTACTAGACATAGAGTAGTACTCCAGACTATATGATCTGACGATGGTGATATCTGTTATGTGATGAGACAGTGAGATACTGACCCCTACCCAGCTATGGGGATGCCGTACGATGATTTACCGTACGAGCCGATATTGATGATAGATCCGCACTCATAACTCGAGGATATCTTATGATATGACATTGAGGCGAGATCACCGACTATATACTTTTATACATGTATCGACTCAGATTTAGGTGGTTTTCACACCTACCCCTCCTGATTGACCGGATACTTAGATGTAGTTTGCATAGTAGATACTTCACTGTGGTGTTGACTACTAGATATCTGCATTTTCCTGCTATTCGCATTGCTGGCATATGTTCATTGTTATATTATTATCATGCTGTTAGGACACCAGCACCATTATCGATGATGCGTATGTTTCACGTACACTATTTGCCGGCTCACACACTTCATCATCGATAATTGCCATGCCACTACACTGTAGTACTGTTGCATTCATGATATGATTACTGCTTGGCATATTGTACACATGTACCTGTACACAAACATAGATGATTCTGGCTTGATTGAGATTGAGGACCGCAAGATATTCTTTAAACTGATTCATTCTAAAGGAGCGGTTCCTCCCGACATATGTACATTACTATTCCATGTTGCATGATTTCCGATATGATTATCTCTCTTTACATGTCGCATACATCATGGATTGATTGCATAGCACATTGCATTGGATTTACTTCTTGATGTGGATTTTCATGTGATTTCTGATTTTGAGGACCGTGGGATTATTTAAGAAAAGATGTTCTTTTATGAAAACCCGGTACCTCGTGATATGATATTTGGGTGCGTCCACCACGCGTTTTCTCGGTGCTGAGACGTGTGCTTGAAACCCGATTCGAGGAGGTGATGTACCGTTTGCGGGTTCGTGGTGGGCCCGGTATGGTTCCCCTCGGCGAGATGATCGATGGGTTATGCCGATTGAGCCTGGAGGCGGGCGAGTACCTACCGGTGATTGTATTTGAGCTCGGCGGATATCCGGGGGATACCGCCTGGAGCCGAGAGATGGGCATACTGCCGGGGCCGACGGGCCGATATCCGCAGACGGAGCCCAGAGATGGACATGGGTTGACTCGTGCTGCCGGGGCCGAGGGCCGATACCGCAGACGGAGCCCCATATGGATGAGGATTTACGTGTCGATGCTTGGCACGGGTTTCATGATGTTTTCCATGATATTGTTTATATCCTCATACTTGCATACATGATGCTTACTGTCAGTGGGTGACAGGTGGACGGGTTCCACATATATACAGACATGGATCATATACAGACTGGATTTACACTTGTCATACTTCATTTGTATATATAACAGGGTATGAGGGCGCTGTTATATATACCCTTACACCAATATTAGTGGTATGGGACGCTAATATATGTGTATTGATATTATTGATATTTCTTCATTGATACTTCATGCAGACATACCTTACATTGATGACATGTTGTTACCTGAGTACCTGGCACTATATACATGATTAGATATTACCTTGCCACCTTATTACACTCAGATGTACTCTTGTGGATATTTTATTGATCGTTGACTTAGGATTATGTCTTGCATTCGATTTATCCTTGTAGATGTTTCTATTCACGAGTTGGCAACTCACCCCCGTTGTGCCACAGTTCTTGCAGGTTATGTCGTACAGGTTCTATTGCGGCATTTCTGGCACACTTCCTTCTTGCGGGTGATTTGCTTTTGGTAGGTGGATTCTTTTGCATCAAGAATCCCCAGTTTGTATTTATTTTATTCATTGTATCTAGAAATTGTCCATCAACCCAAAACTTGTATATTCTTTCAGACCTAGACTTCAGTGTTGTATATTTCGACCTTAGAGTCGCGCTTAGTTGTATTGCGGATTTTCTTGCTGCTTTTTGAGCTTTCCTTGATTTTGATCCTCGCCACTTGGCGTTGTATATTATCATATCATCGTGTGGTTGTGACCGTCGATTGACGAAGAGCTAGCTCCCGCTTGGGGATGCCTTTATCATTTTATATATTGTTATTCATGTTGTACCCCATTCGGGGCCAGTTTTACAAGAGAAACTCTGCCGAAAATTTTAGAAAAGACTGTACGGTTTTCAAATGCACATTCGGCTTAGTTATTTAAAAACCTTGATTTCAAACATGTTTTTCTTCACTTCTTTAAACCAGTTTTCTTTACTTATTCTTCAAAATGGTTTTAGATTTCTGGGCTTTTGGCTTACTTGGATCAGATGGAGTCCTATAGGCTTCATATGGTTCAAGGGCCAGTCACGTGCTCTTTCGGGTCGTGACAAAGTTGGTATCAGAGCGCTAGGTTGACCTTGGTTCGAGTCTAAGTTTGACTATGTGGAGCCTAGGGATTTGTTTATATACGGAACTTAGGCTTGACCTTACGGAACTTAGACTTGGTCGAGGGGGTGTAAACCCGAACTTTTGTCGTTTTAGGATGACCCTTGGTTGATGGATTTGGTGACTAAAGTAGAGTGACGTACCGTTGGTATGTTCCGCGGCATACTTACGACACGCCACTCCGCTTAAGGAACCTTAGGATGTACATACTTTCGAGATCAGTGATTCTCTTTATATCCAGGATTATTCATCCATTTGAGATCCCCGATTCTATTAGTTTCATGATCATACCTTCATTGATACTGTTCCTTCCTATGATCATGTATCCACTTTGGATCTGTTGTTTCCCTTCTTGCCACTGATGTGCTCTCTTTGATACTCGATTGAGATTCCTGTCACCGTGTTTGAGCGCAGTTTGGGCTGCTGCTAGGGTTACGGCCGGTGTGAGCTCGTTTGGTACGAGGGCCGACCTTTGTGTTTTCTGGTGACATGGGAACGTCTCGAGTTAGTGTTGGTGATTGTGACCTCTAGTGGAGGCGAGTGCTTGGTCTTGCACCGGATGATCGGGCCTTTGTTAGAGCTGCCAGTTGAGAGAGGACTGTTGATGTACAGCATACCTCAGAGATGGTGATGTCGCCTACCGTGCAGACAGATGGACCAGCTGTCGCTGAGATTGACAGGGTGTTGCTTTCGGAGCTTACGAGCTGAGATTGCCGGAGCTTTCAGGCAGTTATGCGACAGATGATAGCTAGTCTACCCGATTTGAGAGACGAAGGTGATTCGTCCGATTTTGCGCCAGAGCGGGCCCAGTTGAGTTGAAGATTTCCAGTGTGGAGAGTCTTACTCAGATCTAGAGCAGGCTGATTCAGAGATGACCGCTTATGTATTGCCTTTCCTGGAGGATTGAGGCGTTGTTCGGCGTACAGGCATATGAGCCAGTTGTTGCTGCAAATGATGAGATATCGCCCAGATGATTGGAGCTACTGCAGCATGAGCATGTTCTTAGAGAGATGATAGCGAGTTGCTAGTCACCGAGGATGGATGACTAGGACGCGTGGTGAGTTCGCTTACCCCGATGCGAGGTCATCAGGTGGATTGATTCCAGCTAGAGACGACTTTACGCAGATTCGTTGAGAGTCGATTGAGACGATCGAATGTCAGGAGCCTATTTTCCAAGTTTAAAGTATACGGAAAGACATGCAGGTGATTCTATGGACCCTCTAGAAGAATGAAACCCTAACTCGACTTAATGACCGTGTGACAGCCTTGGAACCTTAGGGTTTACGGCGGTTCCGCGGCGCCATTAGTGAGGCTTGGGTTTGCCCTTCTACGGCTGGACCACCGACGCTGTGGCATGTACTCGATACTATTAAACTGTACCCGAGATGTGAGCTCTTGGGGGATTATGAGGATCTAACGAGTCGATCGGATGGTTCGACATCTTTCGGATATCGTGATGGGACACTGCTTGGGAGACTCCAGGTGCGAGCATAGCCGTCGGAGCGCAGTTCGTGCAGCCATGATGAGACGAGTCCGAATCAGTCGACACTGATGCAGAGTGAAGAAAAGAGTTCGCAAGATATTTCGACGAGATGATGTTCCACTCCGCTGATATTAGAGATGTGTTACGCACCCAGAGGCGTGGTATATGGATATACCTTCCAGAAAGAAGCGCGATAGGTATGCAGCCGTTCCGGAAAGCTTTAGCTTCAGCATTGGATGATGACTTCCGGGCATTTCGGCAGGATTGAGATTTGAGAAAGGAACCTGATAGGACCTTTCTGGAGTACGATACGAGAAGACCTGGACCAGGAGTGGTCGTGTTGCGCACACCCAGCAGGCCAGAGTTCGGCATTGTCGACGAGGTAGTTGACCAAGTTCGGATAGAGGAGCTTAACCAGATGCGTTGCGAATTGATCAAGGATGGACGAGTGACGAGTATTCCTCCGATAGTTGGGACGTGTTTCCGAGGACCAGTTCGGCCTGACATATGCTACAGAGTGATGAAGCTACAGAATACGTGATTCGAGTCCGTGTGAGAGACTTCAGATTGACCGTGGCCGAGACAGTGCAGTGCATAGTAGCTTGGCGTGACGTCACAGTGGACGACGATAGAGACAGTTGGAACAAGAGGTTCGTGTGAGACACTGACGAGCTGTCATTGCTTCCCGTCGAGACTAGAGACCTGATATGCTTACAGAGACGTTGGGATGTGACCAGTTTCTGAGAAATATTGTTCTGAGGATACAGGTGTCTTTTGAGCGAGAAGAGGTTGTGCAGGAGAGCCAGCCTCTGTACAGATCGGCATAGGCATGATTGGAAGAGACCTTGAGCAGGATTCCTTCCAGGACATTGCGGCAATGATGTTTGCACCCAGGATCAGATGTGTGACGTGCTTTCAGAGAGCCAGAGGCCGACGCCAGTGATATGCTGCCTTACGAGTGGTCGTGAGGTTTGACCGAGAGGTGACCAGAAAAGTGCCAGAACGGAATCGTCCCCGTTAGCACACCTGACAGGGCCGATGAGCCGATTGACCGCGTGATAGGTAATCCGCAGAGAAGATAAGGACCTAGAGAGTCAGAAGACGCCAGACCGTGAGCTGGAGGCAGGTAGATATCCTGCGCTGCTAGCAGTGGATTGCACCGACTCCTTCTCGACCTCGAAGGAGGAACTACCGCAGACGGTATTTATGATTTGTGATTTTGTGATTTGATTATCACGTATCCGTCATTTTGGATTTCAGTATTTTGGGCGTTCTATTTGCACGATCTAGTTTTGGTGACTGAGTTTCATGATATTGGTTTCATGCACCCACTGGATATTTATATATTTTGCGCAGAGTTTTCATGCATTTTAGTGTTAGGCTTTGATTCGTGCACGCTGATGCACACGGTTGTGAGATTTTCCTTGCGGTACCCTGATTTTGGTTTGAGCCGCATTATATCGTTGATTTTGACCCGGATTTTGATGGTTGATTTTTGCACTCCGTGCTGGCGATGTGCTTTACGCCTGTTCGGTGTTTGCTATTGGATTTCGTGATTTCCGTGCATGTTGAGTGCGCAGGGTTTAGATTTTCATTCGTGCACGATGGATGCACCGGTTTGGATTTTCGCGCATGTTGGGCGCATGTTTTTAGATACGATTTTGGTGCACGCCAGATGCGCTAAATCGGGATTCTTCGTGCATTGTCACATGCACCTGATTTATTTTGCTGTCAGGCACATACGATGCCCATGACAGATGCTTCGTGCACACCCGTTGCACTTGGATGTTGTTTTGTGCACCTGTTTAGCACATATATGGATTTTTTTTTGATTTCAGTGCGCACCAGACGCACAGGATGGTGTTATGTTTAGATTGGATGTCTACATGTGTAGTTCCGATCCATATCATATCGGTTTTGTATTGGATTTGACATTGTGTTTTTTTTTACATTGACTCTGATGATTGCAGGATGCTTGACGGAGTTTTGTTTTCGAGTTATCTGCTCAGTACCCTTGCGCATGCATTGCGCTGTGACGTTCTATGTGTTGATGATTTCGGAGCCCCGACGACTTTGGTTTATTACTGAGATGTTTTTGTATCTGGGGGTTTAAATTTAAAATTCGGGGACCGAATTTCTTTAAGGGGGGTAGATTGTAACATTTTCAAAAATATAAAATATTAATTTTGGGAATTTTTATAATTTAATATTATTTTATTGATTATTTTAATATTAAATCTATAATTAAATGCAAATAAATAGGAAAAATGTTAGAAAAAATTATGAAAAATTATGGAAAATTCTAAAATAGGGCAAATTAGTGGATTATGACATTTTTAAGTTTTTGTGATTAGTTTGACAATAATTTAGTGCTAATCGCGATTAAAATCGCTAATCGGGTTTTTTGGCAATTTTGTGCAAAACTTGCACATATCACTTTTTCTACACTTGTGCATTTTTCTAGCCATGGTTTTCTTTTGGGATTACTATTGATGTGAGAAGGTTTGGATTTTAAAAGAAAAGGAAAAGAAAGGAAAATATAATGATGAGGGTAGGTGAGAGAGAGAGGTGGACTTTGACTTAGCATACTTAGCCATTCTCCTCGTTTTCTGTGCACAGCCCCTGTTCCTCTAGTGTTGACCCAGGGTACTTCTAGTTTTGACAGATTCTATCTAGGGTGAAATCTGGGACATATATCCTAAGTTGCTATTTTGGATTCGTGTTTCCGTATTCCGTATTTTTGATTCTGAAATGGTGGAATGTGTTTTGCCTCGACTAATTGTCGTTTATACGACGATGTAGAGGATTTATTGATGGTTTTGAAGGCGTGCCATAGGTTCTCACCTATAGGCCCCTTATCGTATCGTTTTGGATTTCATGCGCCGTTTTAGATTGGATTTGGTTTTAATGCGCATATACGATATTTTGATGTGTAGGTACCCATGAAGACTTCGGGACGACAAGCAAATACGTGGTGACGTCCGCAATTGGTGATGCAAGGTGAGTAGATTATATCTACAGGGGGAAGTCGGGTGGATGGCGTATAGCACCCCCGCAGTCCGTAGATAGATTACTATGTAGTTTATTGTGATATTAGGTGTATTGTGGATAATGTAGGGTTAGAAGTGACTAGTGTAGTTCATAGTCGCGAACCCTAGGGTAGAATTACACCTACACACACCCTTGCTTATCAGTTGTACTTGCACTGTGATTGATGATATGTGATGACTTTGGAGATGAGTCGATGATGTGGGCTGGGTGCCCTGGGATCGGTGATTTTATACGATTCATATGTGGGATATGACTTGTGATTCTTGCGGGCTTGGGATATGTGTTTACCCCCGCATGCATACTTACTGAGGTTACCGTTTTGTACTAGACATAGAGTAGTACTCCAGACTATATGATCTGACGATGGTGATATCTGTTATGTGATGAGACAGTGAGATACTGACCCCTACCCAGCTATGGGGATGCCGTACGATGATTTACCGTACGAGCCGATATTGATGATAGATCCGCACTCATAACTCGAGGATATCTTATGATATGACATTGAGGCGAGATCACCGACTATATACTTTTATACATGTATCGACTCAGATTTAGGTGGTTTTCACACCTACCCCTCCTGATTGACCGGATACTTAGATGTAGTTTGCATAGTAGATACTTCACTGTGGTGTTGACTACTAGATATCTGCATTTTCCTGCTATTCGCATTGCTGGCATATGTTCATTGTTATATTATTATCATGCTGTTAGGACACCAGCACCATTATCGATGATGCGTATGTTTCACGTACACTATTTGCCGGCTCACACACTTCATCATCGATAATTGCCATGCCACTACACTGTAGTACTGTTGCATTCATGATATGATTACTGCTTGGCATATTGTACACATGTACCTGTACACAAACATAGATGATTCTGGCTTGATTGAGATTGAGGACCGCAAGATATTCTTTAAACTGATTCATTCTAAAGGAGCGGTTCCTCCCGACATATGTACATTACTATTCCATGTTGCATGATTTCCGATATGATTATCTCTCTTTACATGTCGCATACATCATGGATTGATTGCATAGCACATTGCATTGGATTTACTTCTTGATGTGGATTTTCATGTGATTTCTGATTTTGAGGACCGTGGGATTATTTAAGAAAAGATGTTCTTTTATGAAAACCCGGTACCTCGTGATATGATATTTGGGTGCGTCCACCACGCGTTTTCTCGGTGCTGAGACGTGTGCTTGAAACCCGATTCGAGGAGGTGATGTACCGTTTGCGGGTTCGTGGTGGGCCCGGTATGGTTCCCCTCGGCGAGATGATCGATGGGTTATGCCGATTGAGCCTGGAGGCGGGCGAGTACCTACCGGTGATTGTATTTGAGCTCGGCGGATATCCGGGGGATACCGCCTGGAGCCGAGAGATGGGCATACTGCCGGGGCCGACGGGCCGATATCCGCAGACGGAGCCCAGAGATGGACATGGGTTGACTCGTGCTGCCGGGGCCGAGGGCCGATACCGCAGACGGAGCCCCATATGGATGAGGATTTACGTGTCGATGCTTGGCACGGGTTTCATGATGTTTTCCATGATATTGTTTATATCCTCATACTTGCATACATGATGCTTACTGTCAGTGGGTGACAGGTGGACGGGTTCCACATATATACAGACATGGATCATATACAGACTGGATTTACACTTGTCATACTTCATTTGTATATATAACAGGGTATGAGGGCGCTGTTATATATACCCTTACACCAATATTAGTGGTATGGGACGCTAATATATGTGTATTGATATTATTGATATTTCTTCATTGATACTTCATGCAGACATACCTTACATTGATGACATGTTGTTACCTGAGTACCTGGCACTATATACATGATTAGATATTACCTTGCCACCTTATTACACTCAGATGTACTCTTGTGGATATTTTATTGATCGTTGACTTAGGATTATGTCTTGCATTCGATTTATCCTTGTAGATGTTTCTATTCACGAGTTGGCAACTCACCCCCGTTGTGCCACAGTTCTTGCAGGTTATGTCGTACAGGTTCTATTGCGGCATTTCTGGCACACTTCCTTCTTGCGGGTGATTTGCTTTTGGTAGGTGGATTCTTTTGCATCAAGAATCCCCAGTTTGTATTTATTTTATTCATTGTATCTAGAAATTGTCCATCAACCCAAAACTTGTATATTCTTTCAGACCTAGACTTCAGTGTTGTATATTTCGACCTTAGAGTCGCGCTTAGTTGTATTGCGGATTTTCTTGCTGCTTTTTGAGCTTTCCTTGATTTTGATCCTCGCCACTTGGCGTTGTATATTATCATATCATCGTGTGGTTGTGACCGTCGATTGACGAAGAGCTAGCTCCCGCTTGGGGATGCCTTTATCATTTTATATATTGTTATTCATGTTGTACCCCATTCGGGGCCAGTTTTACAAGAGAAACTCTGCCGAAAATTTTAGAAAAGACTGTACGGTTTTCAAATGCACATTCGGCTTAGTTATTTAAAAACCTTGATTTCAAACATGTTTTTCTTCACTTCTTTAAACCAGTTTTCTTTACTTATTCTTCAAAATGGTTTTAGATTTCTGGGCTTTTGGCTTACTTGGATCAGATGGAGTCCTATAGGCTTCATATGGTTCAAGGGCCAGTCACGTGCTCTTTCGGGTCGTGACAGTTTTCACAAACACTCGCCGGTAGTCCTGCTGTTTTTACTCACGGAGCCCTTTTGGGTTTTCATCCATGCCCATTTTGCTCATGGACATACCGTTTTTTTTATTCTTTTTCTCTTTTTTTTTACAAGGTCGCGCCCTTTCGGGTTTTCACGAATACTTGCCGGTAGCCCTGCTGTTTTTACTCACGGAGCCCTTTCGGGTTTTCATCCGTGCCCTTTTTGCTTATGGACATACCGTTTTTTCATCATTTTTTTTTCTTTTTCTCCCTTTTTTTTTTACTTCGTCAGCCTAAGGATGCTGCGGTAGTAGTTTAGGGACGTTTCGGTCCGTCGTTAGTTTAAGGACGTTTCGGTCTGTTGTTAGTTTAAGGACATTTCGGTCCGTTGTTCAGGGGAGGGCCGGCTACTGCTTGTAAAGTCTGAGCTTAGGAAGATAGCGAGCGGACATAGTCGTCGTCATCTATCATTGACCCAGGCTGTGGCTCATTAAGCATAGTACTTCTTTAAGAAGCGGCCGTTTATTGGCCTGAAAGGCCTTTCACCGTGCATGTCCATGAGTAGATAGGCTCCACCCTGGTAGACCTTGTCTATGATGTACGGGCCTTCATAGTTTGGCTCAAATTTTCCCCGCTTGGCACGATTGGGGATCATAGGTCTTTTGACCACTAGTACGAGTTCGCCTTGGCGGAATGTCCTCGGCCTGGTCAATCTTTCATACGAGCGCGTCATCTTTGCTTTGTAGGCTTCTAGATGTTGCGCTATGAGCCGGGTTTCATCGAGGGCATCAAGCTCTTCAAGCCGAAGGTGAGCATTTTCTTCGTCCGTCAGTTCGTAGTGGACTGCCACTCGTAGAGAGGGTAACTCTATCTCGAGGGGGAGCACTGCTTCCGTCCCAAATACCAACGCGTACGGCGTTGTGTTTGTGGCCGTCTTGCATGTAGTTCGATAAGCCCAAAGGGCTTCTTGCAGCTTCTCGTGCCAGTCTCTCTTATTCCGGGAAACGGTCTTTTTTATGATCTTCGTCAAGGTCTTATTGAAGGCCTCGGCCAGACCGTTAGCTCGTGGGTTGTAAACTGAAGAATATCTCCAGTCTATATTGTGCTGCTGCGCGAAGCGGCTAATCTTATGGCTTCTGTAGGCTGGCCCGTTATCGGAGATAATCCGCCGTGGGGTTCCAAACCGATAGATGACGTGCGTCTTGAAGAAGTGGAGGATATTCTCTGTCTTCACTTCCCTCAGCGGTACTGCTTCTGCCCATTTGGAGAAGTAATCAGTTGTCGCCAGGATGAAACGATGTCCCCGGGACGATGCTGGCTCGATGGGACCAACTATGTCAGTCCCCCACATTTCGAATGGCCAGCTAGCCACCGTTGGGTGTAGTGGGTTCGGATGTTGGTGGATAAAGTCTCCATGAATCTGGCACGAGTGGCATTGCTTCGCATACTCGAGGCAGTCCTGGGTCATCGTGGGCCAATAGTAACCCATCCGTTTAATTTTTAACTTCATCTTTGGGCCTGCTTGGTGAGAACCGCAGAGTCCGTCGTGAACTTCCTGAACGACTCTTTCTGCTTCGTCAGGTCCTAGGCATCTCAGCCATAGAGAATCAAATGATCTCTTGTATAGAGTATCGTTGACGAAAGCGAAAGATAGAGCTCGTTTCATGAGCTGATGTCTTGAGGACGCTTCTTCGGGCATTCGGTGGGACTTAAAGTAATCTATGAAGACTTCCCTCCAGTCCTCAGCCTTCTCACGATCTTTTATTTGTAGGGTCGTCTGCTCAGTCGCCCCCTTTTCTTTATATAATTCCGGAGGTATTTCTGCCGGGGCGAGCACTCAACGGCTTTGTACCACGATTCTGACGTCATCAAGGTTCTCGTCAGCCAGTTCTTTAGCAAGTTTGGCCAACGCGTCTGCTTTGCTGTTTTCCTCACGCGGTATGTTCTCCAAAGTATAGGAGGGAATTTGGGTCAATAGTTGTTGCACCTTTTCGCCGTACTTCACCAATTCTGGTTTGCACGTTTGGTAGTCACCATTTACTTGACTAACGACCAATTGGGAATCCCCGTATATAAGGAGATTTTCGATTCCCATGTCGATGGCGATCTCGAGGCCTGCTATCAGAGCTTCGTATTCAGCTTCATTGTTTGTCCTCGACTCTGTTAAGGAGAAGGCGAAGCGCATTATCCCTCCTTGTGGAGTTGCGAAGATGAGGCCTATCCCCGATTTGATCATTGGGATACCCTGTTTCTGTTTCTTTACGGAGGATGCTCCATCGAAATAGAGTTCCCATCGGGTACTACCGCCGCCAATCGCATCAAATGCATGCTCGTCTGGCAACTCGCAGTTCAGAGGAGAACCAGCAGGTACTGGATGCTCAGCGAGGAAGTCGGCAATGGCCTGGCCTTTCACTGCCTTAAGAGGTCAATACGTTATTGAGAACTCCATCAGGAGTAGAGCCCATTTAGCGAGTCGACCCGTCAATATAGCCTTTGACATCAGATATTTAAGAGGGTCCACCTTCGAGATGAGACGGACTTCATGTGCCAACGCATAGTGCATGAGCTTTGTTATCGCGAAGATTAACGCCAAGCAATGTTTTTCAATGGGAGAGTAGTTGCTTTCTGCCCCCAGCAGAACTCGACTTAAGTAGTAGAGTGCTCTTTCTTTCCCTTGGTCGTCCTCTTGTGCCCATAATGCGCCTAAAGAACCTTCGAGGGCGGTTGTATAAAGAATGAGAGGTTTTTCCTTAACCGGAGCAGCCAACACCGGCGGGTTCTGCAGGTATTGCTTGATCTCGTCTAGCGCGCTTTGGCATTTTTGATCCCAGACGAATGAGGTTCCCTTCTTCATCAGGTGACTGTAAGGACGGCATTTACCTGAAAGATTAGCGATAAACCGCCGGATGTATGCGAGCTTCCCTTGGAGAGACCGCAACTGTTTGAGGGTTCTTGGCGGAGGCATTTCCATGATCGCCTTGATCTTAGATGGATCTATTTCGATACCTCGATGTCGGATGATGAATCCCAGGAATTTACCCGAGGAGACTCCAAACACGCATTTGAGAGGACTCATCTTCAGATTATATTGACGAAGGCGTTGAAAGACACTCTCCAGATGCTTTAAATGCTCTTCGTATGACATGCTCTTCACTACAAGGTCATCGATATAGCACTCGACGATGTCATGTATGAGATCGTCGAAGATCTTTGTCATGGCCCTTTGATAGGTAGCACCGGCGTTCTTTAGACCAAAGGGCATAACCCTGTAGCAGAATATACCCAAAGGGGTCCGGAAAGCGGTGTGCTTCTGGTCTTCGGGATGCATCTTTATCTGATTGTATCCTGATGAACCGTCCATAAAGGAGAAAACCTCATGAGTGGACGTGTTATCTATCATTAGCTCGGTTACTGGTACTGGGAAATCGTCCTTTGGACAGGCTTTATTGAGATCCCTGAAATCCACGCATATGCGTACCGTCCCATTTTTCATTACCGGGACGATATTGGCGATCCAGTCGGGATATTGGACTTCTCGGATAAATCCAGAATCGATCAGCTTCTTGACTTCGGCGTTGATGCTCATTTCAAGCTCGAGTCGCATCCTTCTTGGCGCCTGCTTGACTGGCTTGATATCCGGGGATATTGCTAACTTATGCACAGCAATCTCCGGATCTAATCCTGGCATCTCGGAGTAGTTCTACGCGAAGCAGTCTTTATGTCGTAAAAGCACGTTCTTTAAAGCAGCCACCCTTTCTTCAGATAGCAGCTCGTTGACAAATGTCAGTCGCGGGTCATCTGCCGATCCCAACTCAATCTTCTTGAGGTTATCTGCAGTAGTATGTATACCGTCTTCCAGTTCTTTTGGAGCTGGCGGAAATTCTGAGACCACCTCACCATCGCTGTTCTCAAAGCACCAGGGAAGGTCATCCATATTCTCGGGCTCTTCTTTTAATATCGTAATCGTGTAACAGGTGCGAATCCGCTTCCAGGACTGAGGTGGATCTAGTTTTGCTTTTGCGGCTTTGGGTTCGTGCTTTTGTGGCGGCGTTACCCTCCAGCCGTCGGATAAGGCGAATCTGCCCTGTTGGTACTGGTCCTCGACCCAGTTCTTGAAGGTGAAGCAGTCTTCGGTAGGATGTCCTATGGCTCGGTGATAAGAGCAATAGCTCAAATGAGAAGCCTTGTTAGCTTGCTCAGGGTGTCTAGACCCTGGAGGCGCGATCATTTGATGTTTTAAAGCGAGCTTGAGTAACCTCTCCGTCTTGTCTCGGGGGAAGGAGTACGCTCGACTCATCTTCTTCATGAGGGACAAATCCGAGCCGTGCAATACCCGCTCACGTGACTCTCTAATCCTGCGTCGTTGCTGTCGTCTCCTCTTTCCGCTTCTTGATTTATTTCCGTCTCTGCGTCGGGCCTTTCGTACAACGGGTTGACGAGGATGAGCATCTTTGTCTTTTGCAGCCTGTTGAAATAGACGTTGCGTCTTCTCGTAGATGGCCATCTCGCGGTTGTGGTCTTCCCGAGCTTTTTGACCCATTTTCCTGATGGGCTTATCCATTCGTTCTTCAAACGACGGACTCGGCATTTCAATCGCGGGATCTAGTTTTGACGAGGGGTTGACATCTCCTGACAGGGCGTCCTCTTCTTCATCAAAAGTATATATAGCGTAGCTGCTGTGGGCCCGTCCCCGTTTTCCGGTTCTCGCGTATCCAAGCCCAAGTGTTTCCATTTTCCCGTTGGGCAATTTGCGTTGAGTCCCAGGGACATCCCAGATCCTGTTGTAGAACCCAGCTTGTCGAACAGTCTGTTTTAAGGGTACTCCTTGGCGCTTCAATAGCCTCTTTAATCCATTTGTATAGTATCTGGGCAGACGGATGGGTTGGAGCCTGTCGAGTGTAGCATCCGCGCCATGCCAGATCTCTTTCTCTACTTTCGACTCTGAGGATCGGTAGAATAGGATCGCCTTCTCACCCCTTTGCCTGGGAGGGACGTAAAATGTTCGCAGGTCCTGCACATTGTGAGCTTGAAGTGTGTCGAGATCCTTGTAGTGTTCTCGCGGTACCATGGTGATTTGCAAACTATGGTCATCGCTAGGGGGTGCTTGTATTGACAGCCGATTGGAGAACACGGCATTAACTTCATCTTCTGAATCACTTCCGAAGACCAACATGGGGGCGGGCGTCCCCAGGTTGTTGCGTTGAGATGGCCCTGCATAAACTATCTCTTCCTCTTCTTCGGTATCGCTCCCGAAAACAGGGATGGTGGCGGCGGTTTTGTTTTCCGGGTTGCGACACCTTTCTGTATCCTCGAAATCTGGCAAAAAGTACTTCGCATCTTCGTATTTGCGGACTTCATTCACGGAAAATGGGTTCAACTCACCTGTTACGGTATACTCGAAACCATCCCTAAAGTACTTCATACACTGATGTTGCGTAGAAGGGATGATGTTGTACTCGTGTAGCCAAGGACGGCCGAGTAAGGCGTTGTAGCAGGTCTTGGCGTCAATGACATGGAATTTGACGTCTGTGACGAGAAGTCCGAAGCGTAATGTTAGTATTACAGATCCGAGAGTCCGTGACGATTGTGAATCGAAACCGGAGATAGTGATTTTGTCACGAGCGAGGTGCTGCACACTCATGCAGATTTCCTTCAACACCCGAACATTAAGGAGATTGACGGAGGATCCATTATCCACCAGGATCTTGCCTATCTTGATATCATGGCAGTATCCAGAGACATATAGGGGACGGTTATGGTCGCACGTCCCGAGAAGGAGGTCTTCGTCACCGAAAGTGATGTCGGCCGTATGCACTTCCTCCAGTTCATCCTTCATCCTTTCAGTGGCGAGGAAGGCTTGAAATTGCTCAGGTTCTTGTAACGCCTTAATTAGTGAGTCTCGCGCTTCTTTTGATAATAGGAGGGCATCGAGAATGCTAAGCTGAGAAGGTAGCTTCCTTAGGTGCGCTAGGATGTTATAGTCCACCTTACCCTTTCTAGGAAGGTCTTTGGCAGCCAGCTCTCTCATGACTTGGTCATCTAAAGTGATATCTTCAGTGACCTTTTCCTTTCCCTTATCTTTTCTACTCGCGGGCCCGAGATTCTTTTCTGGGAGTGTGCGATTGCGCAGCTGAATGTTCTCGCAGGCCTCCGATTTCTCCTCTTTCCCTAAAACGGATTCTTTAAAGAGAGGGCCCAGAGCTATTTCTTCATCAGAGTCGCTCCCAAAAGTGAGAACTTGTGACCCCCTGGCGTTAACCATGTAACAGTTGCCAGTAGTTCTGTTGTGCCCATTGACAGTACTTCTTCGCTCCCGACGGATCTTGCGTTTCATGCGCTTAAAATGTTGCCGATGAGCAACATATCCTTGCCACCATATGCTAAAGGCGTCGCACTCCTCCGTAGGGTGTGAAACTTTCCGATGATATGCGCAATAATCAGGGTGCCTCTCCACCCCATCGTGCGTGTTTCCTTCCGAGGGTGGTAGCTTCATTCCCATTGACATGGCTTTGGCAAACCTTTTCCTCGTCTTGAATATCTTCTTGTCTACTTCGGATGTCTTTCGCTCTGGCAGGGGTAGTTCAACTCTTTCGTTCAGTCGCCTGCATTTGGCTCCTTCTGACACGGCCATCTCACGCTTCTGATCCGCTTTACTCTTTAGACGAATCTCGTCTAGAAAGCCATTGATCATTTCATTTGCTGGCCATGCACGCTCTGGTTCAGGCTCTGCCTCCAGCTTCTTAGTGCCAGGAGTTTTCCCATCATCGGTAAACGAGTGGGAGATTACGTTACAACTCGCCACATATCCTTCGGATTCATCCGACGAGCTCTCTCCATCATCTTCCTCTTGAAAGATGTGGTTGAGGAACTCTTGCAGTGTGACAGGAGTTCGCGCCTTTTGATTGTATTCTTCCAGCGCGTCGATTTGCTTCTGCAAGTTCGTGTGCTCGTTTCCAAGCTTCACGGACTTCTTGGATTTCTTCTTCTTTTTCTTCGAAGATTTTGACGGTTGGGCGTGAGTATTTGAACCCTTATCGCGAGTCTTCGTAGTTGGGCGGGGCTTCTTCAATAAAGGAGCAGGTTGCCCACGGTGTATCCGCTTTCTTAGGAGGATGCGGCTGTGGTGGGTTCACCTTCCACTTTTCTGACAGTATAAACTTCCCCTGGAGGTATTGATCTTTGATCCATCCTTTGAAGACGAAGCAATCTTCAATCGGATGACTTACCGTTTGATAGTAAGGACAATAGTTAGGGTTATTCACCTCCGTGGGTTGCGACGGTCGCCTTGGATTTGGTAGGTTTATAAGTCTGTTGCGTATTGCCAGCTCGAATAACCGTTTCGTCTTGTCTCGTGGGAACGAGTAAGGACGTTTCACCTTTTCATTATAATACCGGCGTCTTTCTTCCAGTTGATCTGCCGGTTTCGGGGCGTTAGGTTGCTGTTGGGCATTCGCGACAAAGGTTGCCCTTCCTTTACCCTTGTCATTCCGAGGTTCCGACTTCGGGGGAGGTGGTCTATGACCCATCTGGTCCATCTGAGCCAACTTGTCGATTAAAGCCTGGAATGTGGTTGGCTTAAAGAACATCATAAACTGGGAGATAGTTGCGTGGGGGTCTAGGGTTCCCACGAACATGCCCACTGCGGGTGCTTCCTCAATGCGTTGTTCGCATCTCGACCACAAATTCCGCCAGCGTATAGCATACTGGACCCAGGTTTCGCCTGGTTTTACCCTGGCGTTAATCAGTGCTGTTATTGGAGTGCGTTCGCTGGCACTTACGAATCGCTGAGTGAATAACAACTCCATTTCAGCGAACGTCTTGATAGAATCGTTCGGGAGTTCCGAATACCATTCGAACGATGTTTCCGATAAGCTGCCCACGAACTGGCGAAGCAACAGTTTATCATCACCGCCGGTGTTACCGCAGAGGGCCCGGAACTGGGCAACATGTTGATGGGGATTGCCGGTCCCCTTATACACGTGGAATTTCGGTATCGTATAGCCTGGCGGATATTTGATTTGGTCGTACCAGCTTGGATACGGCCGCCCCATTTTTACGACTTGACCAGCCGCCTCAGTCGCATGATGAACCCGGATTTGCTGGGCTATATAGTCAACCAAGTCAGCTTTAGAGATCGTCTCCTCCTTGGCCGTTGAGGGAGCTGGCGGTGGATTTGACGTTTCTCCTCGGTCGTCTTCAAGAACGATTGGGGGATCCTCGGCGGGTAGGTCCTGCTGGATCATCATTCCTATCATATCTTGGAAGAGAAGGCCCATACGCTGTATATTGGCTGCTTGTTCAGCAGCATCTTTGTCCTTTTTCTCCAGTATCCGGCGAAGGAATTCAGCGTCGGTTTCTTCCTCCTGGCGTGCGTCTGAGGACGTTTCTGGGCTTTCTTTTGGCCCGGTAAGTGCGGCCATAGCATTCATCATTTCTTGGAGCTTTTGCTGCTGCTCCTGAGCTTTGGTCACCGACCGTGTAAGCGGTCTATGACCCGTGGACGCGCGGCTGTCTTCTTTTCCTGACGCCATGTATACGGTGTGGACCATCATGCCCCCAGACTTAGGGCGTCTGGGCTTAGTGCTATTAGCTGTCGTTGCAGGCTGGGGGATCTTCTCTGGCTTCCTCCTTTTATGAGCCATGGAGGTTGAAGTGGGCGTCCAGACAGCCTTTCGGGGTTTAGCCTGGTGACAAGCTTCCGGTTGGATTTTCAGCTTCTTGTGCTGGCGGGAGAAGTTTGGATCGATGATCAAGTCTCGGGCCTGCCGCCAAACCTTATAGATTTTGGAAGACAGCCGCTGAGGGGATCGGGGCTGTTCTGATTTTATTTCCACAACCTTTTTTAATGGGGGAGGAGACCTCTTTAGCACTGCAGTAGGAGAATTCCTTCGCACCTTATTTAGCATCTCGAAGCTGTTCCCAGTTGGAACAGCAGTATTAACCTCTGCCATCGGGGCTGATGGAGTTAACCCGGAGGGGGAGTTGCCCCTAGCCTTCCTTACTCGGCGCCAATGGCGACGTCGAGCGTGTCGAGCGGACGGCGTTGGGTCAGCGGTAAGAATGGTTTCGTCTTGCCCCCTGTGTAGGTGGGGGGTTGCTGTTGGTGTTAGCCTGTCAAAGACCGACGTCTTTTGGGTAGCAGGGGCGGGAGCTGAAGCCGTCAATCTTGTAAAGACCGACTTTTTGGCCAGAGAAGCCGCCTTGGCGATTTCGGGAGCAGGAGCAGCCACTTTCTTAGAAGCAGCCTTCTCTGGGATTGTAGACCTCATGATGGGTCTACCGAATTTCTGGCCCAATCTAGAGAAGACCGAGACGCTGATGTTGGGCGACCCGTTGAGATGAGCCACGGCAGGGATAAGACGATCAAAGACCGACTTCTTGGGAGCTTCCTTTGTCAGCACCGGCGCCGTGAAGCTTGTTGGTGGGAGTATAGTCCCGAAGAACAATCCGGTAGTGGCCTGAGTCACCTGGTCCACCGGCATTGTGAATAACGAAGCAGCTTGGGGTCCGTAGGCTATACCTCCTGGCGAGGCAAAGCGTTGGTCGCAATTGCAGTCTGAGCAGTTGGAGAATTTCACGAAAGTAGAAGCCATCGATCCTTTGCTTTCTGCAATAAGCGAGACGTCAATTCTTAGTATCTTGAAACCCAAGGGCCACCATTAGCGAACCGCGATTGGTTCGCGAATCACGACACACGAAGTGTGGAGTGGAAAGAGGAAAAGGTCCCACCGGGCGTGCCAGAATCTGTTCCCCTTCGAAAGGCGGCGCGACATGGCGTCTCTTGCCTGAAATTCGGGACAGATGCTAATTAGTGCTATCCGTCCACCTCTCCGAAGATGCCAAGTTGATTCATGGCACCATGTATCGAAGGTTTACACGGATGCGGCCGATGTAGCAGACTTCGTCAAATTCCCCCTCGTTTGAGGGGTTTTTTATTATGGGGACGCTCTTCCCTGCAGGCGCAAGCCCCTGCAGTTAATTACGCTACCGCATCGCGGTAACAACTTTCTCCTTCTCCAGATGGTCACTTCGCGTCGTGTGTGTTTGTTTTATGTTTTGTTGCCCGTGGATTGTTTACGGAGACCTAGTTATGTCGTCGCCCGTAGGGCGTGGACTAGTCCAAATCCGTATTTATCTTAGATTTGGATTTGGGGGTTTGGTTTGAGGATACGTTAGCCATATTTGAGGCTAAGATCAACTCAAACGTTTGTTAAGGATACGTTAGTCTAACTTGAGACTAAGATCAACTTAACGGGATCGTTTAGATCCGACAAAAGAGCATTTAGGGGCTCTATTGTTCCAGTTTAGGGACATGGTGGTCCATTGTATGTATGGCCGTCGGGACCCGTCACCTCTCTGACGACGTTGAAGGATTACAACGACAGATATCAGAGGAGTTCAGAGATGTACCCTTGAACCGAAGTTGATTGGGGAGATTCATAGTCCAGTCTGTTTGAAGGTTTAAGGATACGTTAGCCATATTTGAGGCTAAGATCAACTTAAACGGGATCGTTTAGATCCGACAAAAGAGCGTTTGGGCTCTATTGTTCCAGTTTAAGGACATAGTGGTCCATTGCTAGTTTAAGGACATTGCGGTCCGTAGGTAGTTTAAGGACATTGCGGTCCATGGGTAGTTTAAGGACATTGCGGTCTGTATCTTGATTTAAGGACGCATTAGTCCATGAGTTTAAGGACCCCACAGTCCGTATTAATGTGTGGTTGTCGGGACCCGTCACCTCTCTGACGACGTTGAAGGATTACAACGACAGATATCAGAGGAGTTCAGAGATGTACCCTTGAACCAATGAGTTTGTTGAAAGAGCAAGTGTGTTCAGTTTAAGATGATTTGAGGACTTATGGCCAATTTGGGCTAAGTCCAATTATGTTTGAAACATTGACCCTCTGCTGGTCCATTGAAGGAGAGGCTTTGCCTTTGAAACTTAGCCAATTGGGCTAAAGCTAGTGTTAAACACTAGAAACCAACAGTGTTGAACACTGGGAATAAGATTAGCAAGTTAGTGTTAAGCACTAAAAGATAATCAGTGTTAAACACTGGGAGCAGAGTTTTCGCATTAGTGTTAAACACTAAGCAAATCAGTGTTAAACACTGCAAATAAAGTTTTCCAAATTAGTGTTAAACACTAAGAAAATCAGTGTTAAACACTGAGAACAAAGTCTTCAGATTAGTGTTAAACACTAAGGAGAGAGGGGTCACATGTGGACACGTGAGAGCGCCCTGATTCCCCTTATTTTATTCTGCAGGTAAGTGTTTAACACTTTAGTTCTGGTGGCCATCACGTGCGAGCACGTGATGAAAGCCCATGCTCTGTGCGTTATATGCTCACTAGGGGTCACGTAGTGACACGTGAGGGCGCCCTAGAGCTCTTTTCTATTCCTTGTGCTTCAGAGGTCACGTAGATCACGTGAGGCACTGCCTCAAAGGGCTTTATGTAGATCTTTGGGGGGGTCACGTGGTGACACGTGACCCCGCTTTTATGTAGTTGTTTAGAAGATCTGTTGATCCCTTTCAGGAATTAAATTCCTCGTAGGGTTGAACCCTGACAATAATTTCAGAGGAATTAAATTCCTAGTTCCTTTTGAAGAGTTGAACTCTGAATTTCCTGTAGGAATTAAATTCCCCATATATGTGCAGAATCGAATTGGGTTGAACCCTAATAAAAGCTTTAAGGAATTAAACCCACACTCTCTGTTAGAGAATTATTCTGGGGAATAAGATTAAGGGAATTAAATTCTTTTTGTTTTAACAGAACTAAGTTCTTAACTAGGGTTAAACCCTGATTCTTTTTGTTCTGAAGGAATTAAATTCCCATAACACAGGGTCAAACCCTAATTTTATTTTGAAGGAATTAAATTCCTATAGTTCTGTGAGAATTAAATTCTCGTGCTTCCATGCCCTCTCTATGCTTTGAATCTGCATGGCAGGATCTCAACCCATTGAGAATTAAATTCTCAACTCAAGGGGAGATGTGCACTTTACAGATCCTCCACCAAAGAGAGAAGAAATATGTCCTTCTGTTTTACATCAGAGTTAAACTCTGTTGAGAATTAAATTCTCTTTCTTTCAATGAAACCTTCCCTTTCTTACCTAGGGTTTTCTTTTGCAGAAGATCCAAATTCCTCTCAAGTATCAAGGCTCTTTCTCTTTTCTTCCCTCTGCCTCTATATTTTTTGCGTGTCTCTTGGCTCCTATTTATAGGAGAAGCAGCCGAGTCAATTAGTTTTTTGACGAATCTTCATTGAGAGATTTGATTTGCATCCATCATTCGTTTTGGACCTTTGGATTATTAGGTGAATTTTATTCACCATTGGATTTCAAATCCAGGGATTCTCCTTTGTTATTTCTGTTAGATTTAAAGGAGAAATCTTTCCAAATTCGAGATTTTCCCATAGATAGATGATATTTAATCACCTCTAAATCTTTAATTTAATCGATTGCTTTTGGAAAGATTTGAGAGGTCTTTTCTCAGAATTTAATTCTGTTGACAAATGGGCTTTGAAGTTGGTCACGTGTGGCCACGTGACCCTTGGTCACGTGTGGCCACGTGACCCCCTTGGAACGAGCCTTCTTCCTTCTTTTTACGCTCTGTCTTCTGGTTGCTGCTTAACTATCACGTGCCACCACGTGACAACTGATCACGTGTGAGCACGTGACCCTGGCATGGAGCCTTCTTCTTGATTTAACCGGAGAATGAGTCTGATGTTTTGAGTGTCACGTGCCGACACGTGACCCTGGTCACGTGGAAGCACGTGACCTCTTCTGAAGCCTTTTTCTTGATTTGCTCAGGGAGCTGTTGGGTTTTGAAGCCGCTTTTGATTGTCACGTGCCAACACGTGACCCAGGTCACGTGGGAGCACGTGACTCTTTCTGAAGCCCCTTTTCTTTGATGTATTTGGGAAACTGAATTTGCCTTGCCGATACTTTTAGGTGTCACGTGCCAACACGTGACTGCTGGTCACGTGTAAGCACGTGACCCTCTTCTGAAGCTTTTTCAATAAGCTTTTCTGATTTTAAATCAGGAAACAGTTACCTTACTATCTATGTTCCAGGTATAGATACAGAGAATAGTTCATAATATTGATATGAGAATTAACTTCTTCATGGTCCAAAGGGTGCACTTACATCCACTTCTTTTTACATGCAATAGTACCGATCCTTATGTCACACTAACATGCGATATGAAGCAGTAGCACCACAAAAGAAAGGAGATAGAGGGAGGGAGGGCGATAAAAAGATTGTTTGGTGTTAATAAGGAACAAATGAATGATTACTTCCAATGATACCTCAATTATTGAAAACTTATTTCAATATGAAGTACTTGCCATAAGAAGCCACCCACTTAGCACTATGCAGGTAGAGGCTTATCTAGTATTGTTACTTGATTTGCAATCCAAGCATTTTAGGTGTTTCTGAAGCAATATAAAAGAGGGCGAAGAACATAATAATAAATTGGAAAGATAAGAGAATAAAAAAGGAAAAAGAAATCCAAGTGTGATGATGAGATAGGAAACCAGTGTAATGCAACATGCGAGATTCTATTCTGATAGTCTTGAATATATGATGGTAAAAGTAAATACTTCTAGCATGCAAGTAACTCACTAGATTCCATGTCTTAGAAATATGTTCCATTGACAGATAACATCTTCAAATCAAATAAATTATGAACAAATAAGAAAGACCACAGACACATAGAAAGTACTAGCACCTGCAAAGTACATTGAAAAGAAAAATCAACATTGATAGCAACCCATAAATCACATAGAGTACGAAGAAGCATATACCTCTAATGGTGTTAGAGGGCATTTTCCATTTAGCCTGATCACACCGGGCCGTATAACACGGCCAGGCTTGGTAAATTTTCCTCTCCACCCTTTTTCTCTTGCAGCATCCATGTCCTCCTTTTCTTTTTCTCCACCATCAAATATGCAACATGAAAAGGCAACCATATCCTACAGAGAAGAAACAACTAATTTACTGATATATTTCTGACAAAATTTCCTACTGAAGAAATTGCGCATTTAATAATGGTTAGAGGAAAGCTAACCTCTTCAAAGCGGAGATGCACAGCAATATATTTTCCATTATTATTTACACTATGTTCTTTCATTCGAGAAACCAGCTTTTCAGCCAAATCTGATATAGGATTTGAAAACCTTAAGGCCTGAAAATTTGCTAAGCATCTCAACCGTTGGACAGGAGGAGGAGCATCAAAAGACAGCCGATTTGCAAAAGGAGAAATCCTTATAAACCTGTAACAATTCAGAAAAAAAGAATTTAGAGAAGATGTAATCAAATAAAGCTAGCGCACATGTAGAAGGATGCTCGAATATGAGAAGAAAATGCTTTTCAGATTTCTCATTATCTGTCACAAAGCTATCAAAAGCCATTTCCCCCTACTTTACTGATGTTTACAAATCATATCCATTTTGCATGCACTTCCCCTTCATCAGATAGCCATCCATCTAAATTTTCCATCCTATAAGCTACATTCTATAACAGATTAAACATCGGAGTTCAATAATTTCAGAAATACAAGATAAAAACATTAGCACCACAAAGAAAGTATGCATCCTGATATTTTCGGGTTTGGATTTATGAATCCCTTTCTCCTGTCCAAATCTATTAGGATCATCTCAGATTAGAAACTGTGATAGCGTTCATCCCCCAACGCTTTGAAGAGCATAAAAAACATCTATTGAAAAGTGTAGCGATGCTTCCCCCATGAGAGAAGTTTCAGATACAAGTTCAACAAGAATTCAGAGCAAGAATCGTAAACATATTTTAAAAAATTTATAAAAAAAATCAAGCCTTGTTGGATTTTTACTAAATCCTATTGGACCTTGCTTGAATTTTCTCTAGTCTAATTTTGAGCTTCAGTGAATGGTTCATTCCAATATTCCTAGGTCCCAAACAAGGAAACAGCTTCTCTTTCCCTCGATTAATATTTTTCTTCCGTTTCATTACCATTTTAGTTTTCTCCATCTCTTCCTTTTTATTCAATTTCTCTCCATCGTTGCAACCAAACACAGACTATTAAAAGCTAGATAGCACATGAAACTTGCTACTTACCTGCATCAGAAATGTTAGACTTTGGAAATATACAGATAGATGAACTCACCAACTGTACATGGCAAACAAGGGATCGCCACTGGCAGGGCTTAGCTTCAGGTACATAGCTCTATTGAATATAAATTGGACAGAATACTTTGATACTAACTCAACCAAGCAAAAAGGAAATCTAAATGAATATGCAGAAGGTAGCCGCAGAATGGCTTTCAGTAGAATTGTGACAGTCCGAATTGGCAACAGCTCTGAGCAGTAAGAACTAATGAGGAGACGCTCAATCATATGTTCTTTTCATATTTTAAATAAGTTCTGCATCAATTTGGGACTCAACATGGTTTATAAGGTTGGCATGAGAAATATTAAGTTGGGACACAAGCCCATAGACAAAGCCACCAACCAGTAAATGGTAGTTGATAGGAAAACAAGCCAAATTTGCCCTCTGAAAGAAACAAAGCTTCCAACAGATGTTCATCAAAGTCTCAGCAGCAATACAAACTACATAAGAGGAAAATGAAAAGCACTGCCTGTGGAGACAAGTAACAAACTCCTAGAAATTAATGGGGCCCAGATTCATTTTATAAATGTTGGTGATCCTGCTAAATCATCATATCATCCTAGATGTCTTATTTTGTTCAACACAATGGTATTAGCTTTTGAACACCTCTGTAAGTCTGAAAAATCTCCACTATAGCACCTTTTTTTTACCAACCGTTAAATTGGTATCAACCCTCAATGGGTGGAGATATACCTATCGGGTGCATTGAGCAAGAGAAATCCTCCCATAAAATCTTTAAGGCTGGTACTTAATTCATGCACTATAAGATAAACGAGTCTTGAAATAACCATATGATCACTAAACCTCCACTGTAGAACAGACTAATATTTTTTTGAACGCCCTTTAAATTGATGGAGCATAGCTCATACGGTAAAACTTTCCTCTCCAAAGTGGCATCAGCCCACTATACGTGGAAATATACCTACCAGGTACATCCGCAAGAGAAATCCTCCCATAAAATCTTGAAGGCTAAAAGTTACATAACAAAAATCTACCTTTTTAATTCGTGCACTATAAGGTCAAGGAATCTTGGAATAACCATATGATCACTAAATACTGGAATTTACCTGGATTGCTAGATTAGATAATACTGACAATATATGCAGTAACAAACATCAGCAAAACAGATAGAATCTAAGACACCAATAACGAGACACATTGCCCAAAGAGACCTTCACATGCTGATAGTTCTGAAATAAATGGTTATAAGCATATAGATTTAGAAAAGCAGAATCACGGGTAACTCACCTCTCTTCCATCAGCTTTGGAAGTATGTGATCCCTGTAATATTGAATAGAAGCCCATGCTTTTATCTTGAAATTGATAACATTACTCATATTGTGACCAAATCTTTCCATTACAAACTCTGGCACCTTACTAACAACCCGCACATCGTTTTTCAGAGTAGTGATGAAGTGATCTTCGTCATATATATCCTTAAATTTGCTGTAAGATAAATACCAAAGTGTAACATATCAGACTAACCTATCCACATTGCTGAATTAAATATCTTCCAAATTTATGCTGATTTTTGACTGAAAGCAATTTAGTAACATTCAAAGATATCACACTCCTCGCTTTAAGGACATAAACATTTAAAATAACAAACTATCTGGTATCGCAGAGTAGACAAAGAGGAAATATATATCAATTCTTTCGTAAATAGTGATAACTTTCCTTCCTCAAAAGAAAACCACCCATCCATCAGATGAATTAATAATTAGCTAGTTACATGTTTATAGGCAAATATATTTGCAGCCTTTTAGGAAAGCTACAGTAACATTTTTACATACCAAAAATATATCCCTAGATTTAAACCACTTCTGTTGTTGTTATGACACTTCATGTGTTCCCAATTATAATTCGGCATGTAATTAGCTGTTAAAGTTTTCAGAGGTAAATAAATTTCCATGTCTCGAGGCAAAAGATATTTCTTTGCAACATCCCACCCTGGTTAAATATCAAATAGTGTGAAGGAATACAGGAAGGGTCTAAAAAAGCAATAAAACTGATTTTAAATCCAGGGACACACGTATAATACAAAACCTCACTCTCAGACACCAGCAAATCGGCTCTTATTTATCGCGATCTAACAGTTCCACTGACGGTAAGATATATGTGCTTAAATGAATATCTACGTACTCCTATGCACATTAGCAAGTGGGTCAATTGAAATTCTCTCTTTTCCAAGAAACGATATAGAATCTAATACTTCTGCACGAAAATTAAAAAAGTTTGCAACAACTTCCTTAAAATTTCATCAGCTTACATGATTTTTAATTAGTAAAATCAGGACTCCCGTTCAGGAACCCTATGAGTACTCGAGTTGAGACAATATCTGTAATGATATGGTGGCTAAACTTAATAAGTACCAAAGTTGCTTTATGATATTAGATGCCTGAATAGCAGCTAAGAATCATAAAAATTTATCTAACATCAATAAAGGTATATAGACAGGAAGCTCGTCACTCTATATATGTGATAATAAATAAAACCTAAAGTGAAATGATTGTAGCCAAACCTATATCACAAAGTTACTATAACAGTTTTGTTAACAAAAAGAAATATAAATTATGCATACCTAGGATCTCTCCAAATGCTGTGGTAGTGGAAATTGGGGATAATAAGTGTTGCATTTAGATAGCCCGCTACAGCAACTGCATTGCATATCTACAGAAATGAACAGAAGGAATAAGGAAATATAAGCTACAATATTGAATTTAAGTATTTACTTGATCGAAAAGCATTATAACATACAACAAAAACTAAATGAATTATTTGACTCATAATGGAAAGGGCATACTGATGTCCGCTGTTGATTCAAGCCACCATTAGCCTCCACGTATATGTAACCATTCGATTCAGGCAGAGCTAGAGATCAATAAAAAGAATGTAAAGGAACATGTTACTATTCAAGGACATAGTTGCAGTAAGCCATCAAGATCAACATAAAAATTCAAGAGTGAGAGAAAAGATTTAGGCCTAAAAATTTTGCAAAAAATCAATGTGTGTGTGTGTAAAAGGAAGCAAGATCCGACATGTGTTTTTTTACGAGATACATATATATGACCTTCAGAAAGGATCAAAGTTTTAGTACTATTCCACAACATCATGCACCCAGTTGGCCAATTGTGTCCATAATTTCTCGAGATGATAACGGATCATATTCAAGAAAAAAGATTACGAAAACAATGTTAATAAGGAGAAATACTTGAGCATTCTTCTGATGCATCTAGTTTTTTGACTATAAATTAGTAAATTATAATGTATAGAAAGAGATCTGCTTATATTTTGGTTTATTATCAGATACTACCCCCACCCATGGTCAAATGATGTGAGACCATGTAGTTAGTTGTTTTCATGTTGTTATTTGGTTGTCAAGATTTTCTTCAATTGTTGTGTTTTTGCAATTTCAGAAATTTTGACGTTTTATCTGCCAAAAAGATGTACTCAGGCTGCTCTTATAAGGAGCCAACCTGTAGGTATTGTAGTAAAGATTGAATTAAGTTGATTGCTAAATTTTGCGACTTGGCACTGATATTTACTAGACGTGAAGCCTGAAAGCGAAGGTGTGAAGCCCTATCCACCAATTAAAACTGTTATTATCTTCTTTTAACACACCCCTACTCTACTATAACTGTTGTCGAACAAACCCGCACCAATTCAAACCCCAACCCTTGCACAATTCAAGAGGGTATTAGTTAAAGCCTGTAGGCTCTTTTTTGGCCAATACCAGTGTACCTTGTGATAAATTAAGTCTATCTGTATTAAATTTGAGAACCTCACAAATATTTAAAGCCCATGCTAATCAAAAGGAGATTAAAAGTATTACACATCTTCCTATATGACCATGCTAATTTCATTTTGTAGAGATCCAAATAAGTTTCGCTACCGAAGCGACTCTCGTCCTTTATCCTGGCTTGGGACCGGCTGTGAAACAAAACGTTTAAATAAATAATAAACCAATTGGGCTAATGACACATCGCACTTTGATAATGGGATGAGCATCGTTCATTAAAAAGCAATATAAATATACATACATACAAACATTGGGTAAAATGGGCCTACAATATCCTTGTAGGGTACACCCGATAAGGAGCTTATGTGGCATGTTTTTATTCGACTTTGCATTATGTTTTTGCACTTGAGCTCTCCCTCCTTTTCCCCAAAATGCAAGGCTAAAGTGCAACACTATGCAAAGTCCAATAAAAGCATGTCATGTAAGCTCCTATGTAGGGTGAACCCTATAGAGACATTGTAAGCCCCTTTTACCCAAAATACTATAGAAAAGACTTACCTTGTAATATATTCAAAAGGGTGGAAACTCTAGAGAATGGCAAACTGACGAATTTAAAACATAGTGTATTTAATCACCAGAGGACAAAGAAAAATGATTTGATATAGAAAGGGATACCATTATCTATAGATATGTTTATGCATGGTTTCCACCCACCGCCTTTATAAGCATGTCTCCATACAGTTGCTAACTACAACAAAAACAAAAGCTTGAGTCGCAAAACAAATTATATTAAATATAAAAGTGAAAAATTTCTTCTATGGAATGATTTTCTTAGCCCTAGCGTTAGCAATATTGCAATTATGCATACCACGACTCTGCATTAACAATATGTCGATGTGTTGCGTGTGTATTAAGTGTATGTGTCTACACATTCGTGCGGGCGCACACAATTGGTGTGTGTGATTCTATGTGATACTATGCAATCAATAAGGTTTCAAAGTAGTATCTATGCAGCTATTAGAGGGGTAGTAGCTGCACATGCAAGATGGACCAGCATAAACTAATCTCTGATGATGCTTTCACTAACCTCTACTCCTACAGATATAAAGTCAGGGAAGCAATTCATGTAGGTATTCCTTCTGAACAATGTGACTTGATATCCTACAGAAAATGATGATAAAAAGGTGGTAATGCCAACAAGTAGATTGTTTCATCATATATATCTTTTGCTTATTATTCTTCGTAAACAAGATTGATGTGCAACCTATTCGTCAGAAGAATAACTGAGAGAATGAGAAGCATAAAAATGGAACTGAAAACATAAGTAGTTAAAAATTGTTGTTGGTTTAAGGTTTTCTTTCCATGTTAAAGTTTCATTCAATATGCACCAATGTTGTAAAACACGTATTCGTGTTTAGCGTTTAATCGGATTATTTGGTAATTAAACGTTTTATACATATTATATGGCCACATATATTTTATATTATTTTCATATAATTATTATATATAAAATTATGACAAATATATAGGATTATAGATATTGAAAATCTGAAATATACTCGTGGCCTAAATGGCAAGACGTCCGAACAAAATCGGAAGATTGTGGGTTCGAATCGCACCGGATATGCATTCTTGTCAATGGAATTTTTTGAAACACAATATATAACGTTCGCTATGCAACAAAAAAATAGCTCATACCAAAAGACAAATTACACCGCAATGCAATATGAAACCCCGTAAACATAAGTAAACACTAGAGCATAAATGCTAAATCCTAAAATCATAACAAAATAACATATAAATGTCTTTTGTCACTACTCACTGTTACATAAATATAAGCAAACACAAAACGCCTACGAGTTACAAATAACTTCAAAATCAACAAAATACCAAACCCTATAATCACTGTTTAAAATTGGATAAACACCATTTAAACACTGTTAAAATTGGATAAACACCGTTTAATCACTGTTTAAACCGTATAATCACCGTGTAAACGTTTTGACCGCATAATTGACCGTTTAATGACTTTACTGATCGTTTATGTTTAAACGGCCGTTTAAACCGTTTTTCTAACACATTATGCACGGATAGCAAGAATCAAAATCAATTCTGATGCACGACGCTTGGCATGCACAAAGAATAAAAGTAGTACTAATATATGGATACTAAAACTCTTACTGTTAGCAGCTCTTAAAAAGAACATATAACATAAAAATCAACCAATGTGTCCGTATCTGGCATAGACAATTGCTTTGCAAATTATAGTAAGAAAAATAATCCTTGTGTATACTTTTAAGGAACAAGGATTCCTACACAATCCTTTTCTACACAACTACACAACACCCATAAAATCAGTGGGTCCCGCACTTAAATGCATGGGCCCCACACCAAGTGTTGTAGTGTGTTGTGTAGGAAAATTGTGTAGCCACTCTTTGCTCTACTTTTAAAATGTATTTGAAAGCTTTTTATATTTTGAGCACTCAATCGTTTAACTGTTGATCTCATATATAAAATATATAGATAGATATTGAATGGGCTTGGTCGTCTTGCCTAAGAGTTAACATATTGATATTTTAGATAAAAATATATAGTGTACAATTACATAATTTAACCAAATATTACATCACGCAATCTTCATAAAATTCCAACATTCCACGAGCTTAAAAATCAACTTGGAACATAAATAGCCTTAACCGGTGTTTTGTGAAGATAATTCGACCACAAATATTCAAGAAGGATCTTGATTCAGAGCAACTTATACACAATGTCAATTACTCGACGTCATCATTAAGACTGAGCACAACATCAATCATAGATTAATAATCGATTAAAACTTCTATGCTGAATTATTATTTACACTAGTTAGGTAGCTCGAACACTTCTCTGGTATAGGTCAATGATTAACTTATACCCGAGTTTATTGATGATATCTTATCCCAAAACATACATGTGAGTGAAACAACACAATCTAGTTTCACATAGGATATCTAGATATTTGGATATTTACTACACGAACTCCATGATTTAGATGTTCCTAGTCCAAAAGGATGAATATGCTTAATCTTCTATTGGCTTAAAGTTTATCAACTTAAATGTGAGTTTTACAGAAGAACACACTTCTTAATATCATAAGAAACATTGATCTTTAGCGAAATATTAATACTTTCGTATCTCGAAAATTCTAATTTTGTTAGTGCTCTTGACTAGAATAATTTCATGAATTTTAAATTTGATAGAACCGTAGAAATATAGGTTTAAGGTTATTTTTGTTGATAAATAAGGGTATAATTCCATTGTTGGATAGCATTTTTCCGTAATTTTGGTTGGCCCTAATTTTTATTCATAGAGTGTTATAGAAAGACGGAGTTATCAAAGAATTAAAGTTCTCGAATAACAAGACCTCAAGGAATAAACTCCTTTAGGATACAAACAATATCAATGATTTTTGTCCTAATTCAAGCTTATTAATCTCCTTGAAGGCTAGCTATATTTTTTATTTCCCTTCTTTACAAAATAAACAAACGACCATAAAAAAATAGAATACTCATGTGTGCACCAAAATACAAACTTGATGAGATTTACCGTGTTAAGTTTGAGGTTATGATAACTTCATGCTTATAAGAAGATTACACTAGAATACCACGAGCTATAATGGTTTCCGATATACTCCATGAACATTGTCAATTGCCTTAAATATCATGACATTACATTAAAAGAGGTATTTTTAATGTTATTGACAGCTAAGTTATTTCAAAATATGAAGTATTAAAAATGTTAACTTTAAACTATCATTTTTATTTATATAATTAAAGTAAATTAAAATTTTAGTTTCTACTTTCAAATTGGTGTCGTGTTTTTTTATGTATTATATAGTTAAAATTGTTAATTGATCTTGAATGATACTATATTGTAGCCTCTGGCCAAAATTCCTGAATCCGCCACCGAGGGGACTAGAATTATTTAAATTCTCTTTTACTATTTGAGTTGGCATCAAAAAGAAATTGCAGAAAAATATAAAATTATTAGGATTTGCGAGATTATAGGTTTTTGGTTTAGAGTATTAGAATAACAAGATAGAAATCTAAAACAAAAAGGGTCTGGAAGAAAAAACGAGTAAAATAGTTTTTAGAAAATTTTAAGGATTATTTCTGTGGGTAGTCGTGCCTTTCTTTTATTTCTTCGATTCCACATTGTCATCTAAATGTTTGAATTAAAATTCATTACTAAAGTTTGGTATCTTGAAGTTTTTATATTTATATTGAATCTCATCTCATATATATGTTATTGGTATCGCCTTTACATAAAAAATATATTTGTTGATATTTCTGCGTAAATGATTTTATAATATCATAAATTACTCAATCGTTATTTAATGCATCATGTCACCTATGCCGCTAATTCCAAATATAGCCTTTGTTATCATAATTATTTATTGTAGCCCACTTTATGATACATGAACACAACCATTTTTCATGTCTTAAACTTATAAAAGAATACAAATGCTTAGTTTATTGCAACTCCTGCAAGTTCTTTACCATGCAGATGAACTTATACATCCAAGACTAACAACAATCGTCATGATCTATGAGGATCCTTCGAAATGGAGTTATTGAGCATGATGCTCAATGAAAGATTTGATAAAATTATATAGCAAGCTATTAACTTGATAATCAACCCCAAATTGATGCCATGGTAAGGAAAGCAATGGATAGGAAGGGTTTCCCATAAATCTGAAAACATTATCCGGCAAGTAAAAGCTTACATATATTCGAACTTTCAAATAAGGAACAATCCTCAAAATTAAGCTAAGAAAAGGTTTAGAAGAAAGACGAAAGATTACGATAGTAAATTGCACACAACTTGTACAGATATCAAATTTAAACATATGTTAATATTTAGACAAGGACAAAAATACAATCTGCTTTCATCCTTGGAATCTTGTATATTGTATCTACAATATCCTAAAAGGCGGAAAGAATGAAAATACCATCAATCTGATTCTTATGTTGGCTTAAAGTTAGTTGTGGCCACTAGTTACTATGTTACAAATGATGGCAAATTATTAATTCAAAATTTTAAGTTATTAACATTTTATAGACATAAGCTTCGGTTTCAATATACTTTACCGAAACTTCCTCACAAAAGAAAAGGAGACAAGAATCAACCTACAACTCGTCCTCATTTCAGTCATAGATGCCTTTGGCTAACTAGTCACTCACATTGGCATTGTAACATCCAAATACATTTAACTATTATTTCAGGCATTTATTCAATGAGGCCTAGAGGTAATTGGTATTTTGAACAAGGAAAATAAGAGGGTAACCCTAATTCAAGAGGGGAAAGAAAATTAGCTTCAAGAAAAATTGATATAGACAGAGATTTGGCAAATGGCAGAGAAAAAGCCATGATTTAAAGTTTGTATAATCAAGATATAGAGGTAACTACTACGCTCCTACTAAATGCGGCGTTTTTAGTTTGAATCTTCCCAAGTGCAATGTCTAGGGTCTTTAACAAACATTAGAGGCGCGCACACTATTCGAAGCTCACAACGCAAAGGCTAATATTTGAAATGCATGGTTGTGTATGGTGGTTCATGAAGACTTGTTATGATTACATATAAAAGATCTACGATGTTCCTTCTCTAATAGGAGCTCTTGTCCACCCTTGTGGAGCACCCTCTTCCATCGTCCCTAAGGGCCTGTTTGGTTGCAGGATTATGGGTTTGGATTTGGATTTTGGATTGTGGAATCCTAGGATTCCATAATTTTGTGTTTGGTTGCAATATTAGAATTTCTAGGATTCCTTTGTTTTGTATGGGGGGCCCACCACAAAAGAAGGATTCATGAATCCTAAAAATTTTCAAGGATTCTCAAGGATTTGGCACTATTCATTGTACTTTTAGATGGGGCCCATGCACTTTATTTATTTAACAATCCTCTCTCTCTCTCTCTATCTCTCTAAAATCCTCAAATCCAAATCCAATTTTTTTCCACCAACCAAACAAAGATTACAAGGATCTACAAATCCAATACCAGGAATCCAAAACCAACCAAACAACAAATTACCAAATCCAGAAATTGCAACCGTACTAATTTTGGAATCCAAATTCCATAATCCTGCAACCAAACAGCCCCTAATGTAAGCCTGAAGGCCAAATTCAATAAAGAGGCTGTAGGCGTTTGTTTGGGGAATTATTCAATTTCTACTAATTGTGCCTAAGCACTCAAACCCTAGAATCACCAAACCTGCACTACCTGTTATAGAAATCAATTTGTGCTTAGGTTTTCATTTCAGTACCAAAATTCCTCATTGTCCATCACAATCTTGGAACCTAAAACAAACTCAAGATCAATTCAAACAAATCACTAACCCCATCACTCGAGCTATCTGAATCCATATCCTTCCTCAACCTCTCGTAAAGCTGCGGGCTCCTATAAACCGAACCGACCGCTCGCCTCGTGATGATCGCCGGCACGCTGTCGAGCGACACCGTCCCCATGTAAAACATCATCCCCGAAACGTAAATGAGAGGCGCGAACAAGAAGATCGCTTGCCTCCTCAACAGAAGCGACAGCATCGCCCACGCCGTCCTCTGAACGAAGCCCCTAGAAGCTTGAATGCCTCTCCGGCCGCCTACGACCACGCCGTCCTTGGCCGAACGCCGCAGGTGGCGGGGGGACCGCCTGGGCGACGCCGGCGGCGACGGGGTGCCGCCGCCGGAGGAGCCGATGCTGCCGAGGCGGTTGTAGGCCTGGTGCTGCATCGCTGGAAGCGGCGAGAATCGCGATCGATCAGCGAATCGAGCGAGCGATCGATCGTCGAGAGATTTTTGAGGGAGTATTTCGTGGAATTGTATTTTGGTATATTGTATTCGTTTTGTTGGGGAGAGGAAAGAAGGGGCAGGTGAGGGGACCGAGGCGGTAATGGGACCGCGGTGGCAGGTGAGTAGCACGTGATCTGGGTGAAAAATTTGGGTGCTCTCTTTGGTCTGAATATGACGTGGATAAGCTCTTCTGAGTTCTGACCGCGCGAGCGTATCTAGAGATTGTTTAAGGTTTTTTTTTACAGTGGCCCTCCGCATATTTTTTATTTGGAAAATCACGCCTCCGAGCTTTGTTTTTCCTGTAAAAAAACCCTCCACATCCCTTAACTTAAAACCCCCTAGTAATTTCACATCTCTTATGGTGTTAAATATAACCAGAGACGGGGAGAGAATGTGTATGTGATGGATCTCTGGCTCTCCTTCACATGTTACCTTCCGTTGCTCTGCTGCGAGCGCTGATGGATGGCTGAGATTGGGTAGGAGGGTTGCCTCCTAAAGCGTGTGGATCTCAATGGTTTTTATGTGGTTGAGGCCGAGAAACCTGCAAGGAAGTCCCGATATGGTTGTGCCACCGAGGACCCTCCTACGATCAAGTCAGACGGGGTATTTTGGCAGAGTAACGGCCTATTGGGGTGAAATTGGCTTACCTGGGTCATCTGAAAGAGGGGTTTATATAGTGGCAGCCATGGGCAAGCGGGCAAGAAATTCATGCCGGCCGTTACTCCCCTGGCGTCACGCCCGCGTGATAGGCGGGATTCCCCATTAATGACGAGATATGCTCATTAATGGGGGATCATGATGGCGTGGATCGCAGGATCATGGGCGGCGGATATCTCGCACCCGGCGAGATTCGCGGAGCCGTGGCGGAGGCGCCTGTGATCGGTACTGTGGGTCGGTCGATGAGACCAAGAAAGATAAGCTCGGTGGGAGGCTCGGGAACGAGCGGGAGGCCGAGGCATCTTGGTTCTGTGATAGCTCGGAGGCGAGCTGGGGGTGGTCTAGAAGGCCACCGAAGGTCGGTAACATCTCCGGGTCGCAGGTCTGGGGTATGCTTCCAACGTACCGTTCTTGATCCTTTCTTGTAGGCTCTGGGACACGTTATCTGCCACGTGTCATGATCTGCGGAGTCACCGATATCGAGCATCAACATTAGTCCTCCACTTTTGTCTCGATCCGTTCCTGGGTCGGGTCGAGAGTGGTCTGACCCATCACCCGGGGTGAGTTCTTATTCGAAGATCGGTGCGTATTCCCGGGCAATTAGTCGTATTTTCCTGGTGACGTCAGCGGATCAGGGGAAAGATCTCGCATTAAAGGGGAAGTGCCGGTTTGTGCGTACGTTCGTCAAAGCGACAGCCCACGTGTCTGGCGTTGGTTGGCTGACGAGACGGGCCGCAGGTGTTCCCGCGCCCGATGGGATGCGCCCGATGTGAGTGCGACAGGTGGAATGTTGTCGGCCGTTGGTTGCGAAGCGCTGTTTTGGCGGGAGACGATCGGAGCCGTAGGATGTGTACCCCGACAGCTATAAATAGGGGTGGGATCCTCATCAGGACCCATACCTCACCATAATTTCCTCGTCCCTAATCGTGTTAGCTCGGCGCTCTTCTCCTCAGGTCGGATTCCTTGCGTTTTCTCTCCCGAGGACTCATCCCTTTATCAGGTTAGATGTCTTCTACCGAAGAGTCTATAGAAATAGTCCGAGTAGAGTCTAGAGAGTCTTCTGCAGCTTCTTCTTCTTCCTCCTCTTCTGCCTCTTCCTCTTGTGAGTCGGAGTCCCCCGGGGAAGTTAAGGTTAGTCATGCTTCCCGGGGTCGTGCGACGGGGCGGTCTCCAGAGCGCAGGCCATGGATGCTCTTGGCGTGTCATCCATGCTAAGGCATGCGGATGAGCCCGCCACCATCCGGACTCGTTTCCACATTCCTCCCGGCTACTCGCTTCGTCTGGCCGAGGAGGGGGAGAGGACAAACCAAGTACGGGGCAAGGAAATTGCCTTGTACCTAGAAGCCTTTTAGGCCGGGATGTGCCTGCCCTTCTCCCCTGAGGTGAGTGCGGTGTTGAATTGTTTTGAGTTACCCCCGGGCCAATTAGTGCCGAACTCTTGGAGAATTCTCCTTGGGTTCCTGGTCCGGTTGAAATTACGTCTGATCTCTTTCCGCCGGAGCCATCTCGTTTCTTCTCTTTGCTATAAAAACCACCCCGGCACTCGCAGGGGTAAGCCGAGCTGGGTATACATCTCTTTTAGAAAACAACGGGGAGATGCTGCCGGGTCGGAGGTCGTCGCAGTACCTTCTTCCATTCACGAATGGAAGAAGAAGTTTTTGTTTGTTGGGCCGCCCGAGGGTGAGGATTGGCCTATGCCCACCAATGGCACAGGGCCAGCTGCCCGTGGGTGAGTCGGTCGAATTATCCCGACGCGGTGGCGGTGTCGGTGTGGGAGCCCCTCTCCCGGGCTGATGTGGGTGAACAGATTGATAATGATGAATTGATCATTAACACCCCGGCTTCCACTTCTACTTCCACTTCCATTTCTGCTTCTTACCCTATTTCGTCTAATTTACCTTCTTCTTCCGAATCTATTCTCCATTTTCCCCAAGGCTCGAACCCTCCACCCACTTCATCCTTCCCACCCCCACAAACTTTTCCACAAATGTTGGACCCCACCCTTATTGATAAAGCTCTATTTCCAAACAGATTGAGAGCCAACAAACCTAATGCACAAATGGAGAAGATTGTGAACATGTTTAAGCAAGTTAACATAAATATCACTCTCCTAGATGCTATACAACAAGTTCCAGCTTATGCGAAAATCCTTAAGAACTTGTGCACCAGGAAAAGAAAGACTCAGGTGCCGAAAAAAGTTTTCATGTCGAGTAATGTAAGCACAGCTTTTACACAGCAATTACCCAAGAAACGTAAGGGCCATGGCTGTCCTACAATCTCTATTTCTATTGGGGGTAAAAATATCAATCGTGCTTTACTCGATTTAGGCGCTAGTGTTAACTTGCTTCCATATTCTGTGTATGAGCAATTGGGTATCGGAGAATTAAAACCACCGCAATGCACTTTACAGATGGCAGATTGATCTATCACCAAACTAAGGGGTATGTTAGAAGATGTGTTAATAAAAGTCGGGGAGTTTATCTTCCCTGTGGACTTTATTGTTCTAGATACACAACCTGTAGCAAATCCACGGAATCAAATTCCGGTGATTCTAAGTCGACCTTTTCTTGCGACTTCCAACGCTGTAATCAATTGTCGAAACGGTTCTATGAACCTATCCTTTGGGAATAGGTCAATTGAACTTAACATTTACAAGTTGGGAAGTGAACCCTCCGAACCCTATGCTCATGTATGTTCTGTCAAATTAATGGATGTCGACAACGGCGAACTTGAACAGCTTCACGATACTGATCTAGACTGTTTTCATACGTTGTTGTTTGACCCAGATATGTATTATACACATACGGGCCCTTCTTTCGAGTTGTCCGGGTTAACATCTAACGCTTATTCTGAACCTTGCATGGAGTCTGAGCATCATCATGTTCTTTCCAATGACATTATTCTTCGGGACATCGATGAAAGCTTCGCTGATGAACTCGCATTCTTAGCTGACACAGATTTTACGATTAATCAACCTCCACCTAAAGAAGTTGAACCACCACCCCTTCTTCTTGACAATCACGAGAATACGAGTAATCCATCATCACAATCATTGTGTCGTCTCTCCAGATTGAGACGCAAACCCTTTCCATACCACCACTTATCTTTTTCCTGGCTCTATATAACATGTTCTTCCACCAACCGGTGCACTACACTGATAAAATCTTCAAATGGTTAGTGTTGACTTTCGGTCTTTGCAAAGCTTGGCATTGACCAATAACTTTACCCCCCTCTTATGATTTTAAAAGATTAACATTATTTAATTCAAGTTTGGGGGGTATATTTTTGGCTCTTGAAAATAAAATTTGTACATAAAATTGTGAGCCGAAAATAAGTTTAGGGGAGGATTTTCACGTTCATTTATTCTTGTCCTCGATAATAAATTTTTCCTCCCAAGCTTACAGGTTTCTGAGATTTAACAGATGGCAACAGTGAGGACACTGTTGTAAACAAGTTTGGGGGAGGTTTGTGCTTATTTACGCATCACTTTGCATCATACTTTGCATAAGCACAAAACATATAAAAAAATGTGTATATAAATAAGATAATAAAAGATTAGAAAGTGAAAAATTACATATAAAAGATTGGAAAAATTTAAGAAAACCATGAAAATTAGAGGTTTTCTTAAACGGAACTAGTAATAAGTAGTTATGAGCCGTTGTCCCAAGGGTTAGTAAGATGAAAGAAGTCACTAATCTGACAATAAAAATAAGTCTGAAAAATAGTTTCTATTCTGAAAGCCAAACATTTGAATGTTGATACCCTACTATATGCACTTACACACGTCTTGAAACTCGGGATAGTAGTGGATGCCTTGAAATGCTCTTGTCTAAAAGCCAAAGTACGAAGAAAATAATAAATGAAGCATAAAAATATAAAATGGTGAAGAAAATTGAACACTGGTTTTGTAATCACCAAGGCAACATAAAAAAATATAGCAAGAGTGCTTCATCGCCTAGTGCCTTAGACCAACTGGTTTGGGAGTCACCGCTAAGCCTTAGGTGTTGCAAGATGAGGAAAACACTAAATACGCCTAACCTGTGAGCACATTTAGTAATCGGTCGGTTAGTATCTCAAGAAGTTGTAGGGTGTTTTTCGTCACCCAATTGAGATGGGAATACGCGCGTGCTTGTCAGGCGTACTACAGATTCCCCCTGCCCAGGGTAGGCCAAGGTTTATTGATTGTGGGAATCCGAATCTCTGGCAGCCACGGACTAAGCTGCCGTTAATTACCACTCGCATTTGGAGCAAGAGAACCTCCGATTGACGGGTTAAACTGGTCATGCGAACTCAATGTGCAGTGTTGTGTTTTGGAAGGGTTTTGGATATATCGGGGGCCCCGCAGAGTTTTTACGGGGGTCCCGCTACCCGGATAGCGGGCTGGGGGTCAAGGGGGCTAGCAGCCCCCTTGCGGGGTGCGGGGCAGCGCTCCGTTAGAAATTTTTTCCTAACAGGGGCAGTGTTGTGAAGTGTGTGTGTGTGTGTGTGTGTGTGTATACATGTATACATATATAAAAAAAAAGGGGAAAAGCGCCCAAAAGACGCGCAGGGCCAGCGCCTCGCGTGCCTAGCGCTGTGCGCTCAATCGCTAGCGCACCACGTGCCCGACACGTGGGCGTTGGGCGCTTGAGCGCTGTGCACTTAGGCGTTGTGCGCTCAAGCGCTAGCGCACCACGTGTCCGACACGTGGGCGCTGTGCGCTTGAGCGCTGTGCGCCACGTGTCCGGCACGTGGGCGCTGGGCGCCTGAGCGCTGTGCGCTTAAGCGCTAGCGCACCACATGTCCGACACGTGGGCACTGGGCGCACCACGTGCCCGGCATGTGGGCGCTCGAGCGCTGGGCGTACCACGTGCCCGGCACGTGGGCGCTGGGCGCTTGAGGCGCTTGGGCGCCGGCAAGGAAAAGGGGATTTTAGCCCCAGAAATAGAATTTAAAATCTCAAAAGAGGATTTAGGGTGGAGTTAAACTCCTGAGATGTTTTGGAGTTGATGAAAGGGGTTCTTCTTTGGAGCCCTGGGTCTTCCCAAAAATGGGGTTTTCGGAGATGGGCTTCCTTCTTCCTCCTCTGTTAGCAGGATTTTGAAGATCAAGAGATGTGAGATTTTAAAAATCTCTTCTTTTTGAGATCTGATGGGAGATCTAAGCTCCCCTTTGTGGGTTTCGTGGTGAAAAACTATTTAGTTTTGGAAAAGAAAGAGTAAAACTCTTGATTTAATTTCAAAAGAAAGAAGAAGGTTTAGAACCTTCAGAAAGGGAAAAGGGGCACAAACCCTAGATTTTTTAGGGGAATGAAAAAAGTATATTAGATATTTCATCATGTTGCCTTATATAGGCTTACATATTTACATATAGCCCCTTGGGCTTCACAAAATGGCATTTTGCCCATCTCATAGCTCATGTGCCATTTCTTTTTGCACATAAACTATGGGCTTTACAAAAATTTGGCTTTATACCCATTTTGCATACATTCATGCATAAAAAATTACATAAAAATTATTTATTACATGATCTATATTTTGGCATGGAGGAGGCTGGCCGCGGGCTCGACTTGGGCATGGGCCCGCTTGATCTGGGCTTGGGCTCACCTGGCTTGGTGTTGACCTTGACTTTGACTCGGTCAACCGGGGGTGCAAATTTTGACCCCAACAAAGTTCCCCCCATCAATGAATGCACACCGCATGCATGAGTTGTGTGCACGAAATTGATGGATCTTGAAGTTGGACTTCGAGGTGGAACATCATTCCAGAGGCGGAGCATCATCCCGGGGAGCATGATTCCCACTGATCGGAGCATCATTCCGATTTGCGGAGCATAATTCTAGGGTTGAAGTATCCCTTGGGGAGCATGATTCCTGGGGATCGGAGCATCATTCCGATTTGCGGAGCATGATTCCAAGGATCGGAGAATCATTCCGAAGAGCGGAGCATGATTCCAGAGATCGGAGTATCATTCCGAAGAGCAGAGCATAATTCCAGGGATCGGAGCATCATTCCGAAGAGTCGGAGCATAATTCCGGGGATCGGAGTATCATTCCGAACAGCGGAGCATGATTCCAGAGATCGGAGCATCATTCCGAAGAGCGGAGCATGATTCAAGGGATCGGAGCATCATTCCGACGAGCGACAGACATTCTGACCGAAGCATAATTTCGATGCAGAGGTTGATTCCCAGGCGAAGCATAATTCCGACGGGGAAGGCAAATACTCCGAGGCGAAGCATGATTTTGACACGGGGTACATTCTGAGACGGAGCATGATTCCGATGCAGAGCTTGTTGGCCGACTTGATTCCGAGACGAAGCATAATTTCGACAGGGAAGGCAGATACACCGAGGCGAAGCATGATTTCGACACGGGGTGCACATTCTGAGACGAAGCATGATTCCGATGCAGAGCTTGCTGGTTGACTTGATTCCGAGGCGAAGCATAATTCCGACGAGAAGGTCATTGGTTGATTACGTGCCGAAGCATAATTCCGACAGGGAAAGCAGATACACCGAGGCGAAACTTGATTTCGACGCGGGGTACACTTTGAGACGGAGCATGACTCCGACGCAGAGCTGGTTGGTTGATTTGATTCCGAGGCGAAGCATAATTCCGACAGGGAAGGCAGATACACCGAGGCGAAGCTTGATTTCGACGCGGGGTACACTCTGAGACGAAGTATGATTCCGACGCAGAGTTGGTTGGTTGATTTGATTCCGAGGCGGAGCATAATTCCGGCAAGGAAGGTAGATATCCCGAGGCGAAGCATGATTTCGACACGGGGTAAATTCTGGGACGGAGCATGATTCCGCCGCAGAGGTTGTTGGTTTGATTTGATTTGGGTTGACATCAGTATCGCTACACTGGAATATGGTACCAGGAGCGAATCATCATTTGCCATGAGAGGATATAGGGATTTTTTTTGTCGGCATCTGCATTGCTGCACTGGAATAATGCCAAGAGTAACTCATCATTTGCCCCGGGAGGATTTGGGAATAGGTTTTTGCTTGGCATCAGTATCGCTACACTGGAATATGGTACCAGGTGCGAATCATCATTTGCGCTTGCTTATCAGGAAGCAATGGCTTAGGAGACAGGTTTTAGGTCCCTATCACCTAAGACTTTTCAATTTTGTGAGCCGTAAGGGTCTCACAAAGCATTTTCTCCCTACGGGTCGTAAGGATCCCGTAGGTGTATTTTCTCCTTAGGAGTCATGGGGACTTCTAAGTGTGTTGCTCCTTTGTAAGTCGTAAGGATCTCACGCGGGAATCTTCTCCTCACAAAGTCGAGAGGACTTTGTGAGTGCATTTCATCTCTTTTTTACGAGTTTGCGCCCTTTCGGGTTTTCTCAAACTCGCCGGCAGTCCTGCTGTTTTTACTCACGGAGTCCTTTCGGGTTTTCATCCGTGCCCATTTTGCTTGTGGACATACCCTTTTTTTTGAATCTTCACCGCCGGTGGGACTTTGAATGTGGTCTCACCGGTAGGACTTAGGAGGGATTGGGATTGTTTTACGCCCGTGAATTGTATACGGTTTTGCAGGATGTATGATCCAGACCGTAGGGCCGGAAAAAATTTCGGGACTTTGTCGGCGTCTGCATCTCTGCACTGGAATATGGTACTAGGAGCGACTCGTCATTCGCCACTGGGGTATGGGATTTGAAATTTGGTTAGCGTCTGCATCGCTGCATTGGAATATGGTACCAGGAGCGACTCATCATTCGCCATTGGGATTTGAGTTTGGAATTCGGTTGGCATCTGCATCGCTGCACTGGAATATGGTACCAGGATCGCTGCACTGGAATATGGTACCAGGAGCAACTCATCATTCGCCATTGGGATTTAAGTTTGGAATTTGGTTGGCATCTGCATCGCTGCACTGGAATATGGTACCAGGAGCGACTCATCATTCGCCATTTGGGATTTGAGTTTGGAATTTGGTTGGCGTCTGCATCGCTGCACTGGAATATGGTACCAGGAGCGACTCATCATTCGCCACTTAGGGATTTGGATTTTAGCCGGCGTCTGCATATCTGCACTGGAATATGGTACCAGGAGCGACTCATCATTCACCGTTTTTATTTTCTTTTTTTTTTGTTTTTTTTACCGCGATTGCTCTATCATTTCAGCTTTTCTTATCGTGAAGATTGCGATTGCCATATCCTTTCGGCTTTTATTCGCGGTTGCCCTATCATTTCGGCTTTATTTTCATTTTTATTTTTACTCGCTGATTTTTATTGCGAGTTGCCCCATCATTTCGGCTTTTCTTTATTTTTCTTTTATTTACATATTTTTTGTTTATTTACATATATATTTTTTTACATTCCCAGTTTAACGACTTAGAGGTCGATTGTTCCCAGTTTAATGACGTGGTGGTCGATGGTTTTCAGAGAAAGGCAAATGTCTGAGAGAATCAGTTTCACGAAGAACTTCAGTTTCCATTTGTATGAAATTGGCGGTCGCAGCTGGACTGTTTGTTAACATGCCTTTAAACAGTTCTATCTCTCCTACCTTGTATTGCTTTTCGACCCAATCTTTGAAGACGAAGCGGTCTTCAATGGCATGACCTGTCACTCTGTGATAGGGGCAGTATTTGGGGTCGTCGGTCATATTCGCTTCCTGCGGTCTTTTTGACTCTGGCAGTTGTAGACCGTTCCTCATGGCGTCTTTGAATATTTTACGGATTTTGTCCCTTCTGAAGGAATAGACCTTGTCCAGCTTCTCTTTTAGTGGAGATTCTCCTCCCTCTCCGAACATTGGCTTCCAAAGCTGGTTGGCATTAGGCCCGCTCAACCCTTGCTTATCGGTTAGCCGAGGCATTGAAAGATTCAGCATCGTCGGAATTTCCGCCTTTGCGATTTTCGTCCTTTCGATTTCTCCACGACCTATTGTTATTTTGGGAGTCAGAGGATGACTCCTGCGTTGAGCATTCCAACATCTGGACTTTCCTGGTCAGCTCTTGGAATATTTTGAGACCCGCGGTACATAGAAACGGGGCCATCCAATTATTGAGATTTCCGACGAGGAGACTGACAGATTGGTCCTGCTCTATCGGCGGTTCGCATTTGACGGAGAGATTGCGCCATCGGGTTATAAAATCCGTGCTGCTTTCGTTGTTCTTTGGCTTGGTCCTTACGAGCTCGGCAATGGTGATCTTATCGCTGACGCTCATGAACCTTTGTCGAAACAAAGATTCCATTGGACGAAAGTAGTAATGGAGCCATCCGGTATCCTCGCGTACCAGTCGAAAGCAACATCTGCCAAGCTATTAACGAACTGGCGGAGGAGATGTGTATCGTTGCCCCCAGTATTCCCGCATGAGGCTTTGAAGTGGGCGATGTGCTGATTCGCATTTCCCGTCCCATCAAATCTTCCGAATTTAGGGATGACATAACCGCTGGGAAATTCTACCAGATCATACTGAGCAGGATATGGTCTCCCACTGCTGCTGATATCTTTTTACGCTTCGGCTTCGGCTACCAATGTTTTGACTTTGTTGGCAACCAAATCCATGATTTAATCTTGAGTTAGCGGGCTACTGTCATCGGTAGCCAAGACATTTCCCGAGATAGGATGTGACTGATTTTCATGCGGTCCGCCCACTTTTGGATTTGAGGGAACGGGCGTCGGCTATTTCGGGACATCGTTTCCCGGTTCATGAGAGCCCTGAGCCTGATTGAGCGGCTGAGAGGCAAGTTGGGCCGTGAGCTATAAGACGACGTTTGTCAAGTCGTCAATTTTTTAGTAGAGCTTGGCCATCTCCTTGTCTTTACTTCTGAGCTGTTTTCGGAGCTCTTGGAGAAGTTGCTGCTCTGCGTTCTTGGGACGGAAGATTGGCTCATCTTCGCTTTCCGAGCCCGACTCCTCATGGACCGAAGGGTCTTTCTGCCTATCATCCTCATCGAGAGGGTTTTCATCATCCAACAGAGGCGGCTGTTCTTGGGAAGCGGCAACCACATTCAAGCCAGATTGGATTTGAGATGTGGTGGCTCCGTCCTTCCTCTTGCTGCGCGTGTCCACCATGTAGACAGTGTGGACCACATATCCAGCCATTTCCTCATCTTTGGCGGGGTAACCCTGTTCTTCGAACCTCATGAGGTTCAGCCTAGCAGGAGCCCTAGCCCTTTTGTTGGCTCTATATCTGAGCCTTTTCTGCCTTAGCTTCTCAATTTTAAGGGATTGGCGGGCATCCATTTCCTGGGAAGCCACCGTGAGTCGATTAGCGGGGAGCTTAGAGAAGACACCCAATCGAGCAGTTGTCAGGGGCACCGCCGGAGCTTGCTCGAGCCGCCTTGTTACTTTGTTGGTGTTGATGGCCTTGCCCCCAGCTGGGGCCAAGGAGAGTCGTTCAAACACCGACTTGCGTTTGAGTTGGGGCGCCTTCGAGACCACCACATTTGGCCTCTTGCCTTTTGAGACCGGTTTGTCTGTCGCCGGGGCTTGAGGAGCTGGGATGGCGTTATCTGACACGAACAGGATAGAGCCGAATGCTAGCGGCGACTCTTCCCATTATCGCCCGAGACTGGCCGGAAGGACCGTCCTGGCGTCCATCTTCATCGTGTAGGAGATGGGAGCTATGTCGAGAGCTGAGCTTGTCCTTGGAGACATTTTTGCTGCGACCGGAGATTGCAATTTGAAATTTGTTAACGTGCACAAAGAAGTATGATTTCAGTACAGGCAGTCGATATGTATATTGATTGAGTTCGCATGAATGTTTAACCCGAAATATGGGAGGAGAGATAAGTCCCACCGGGTGTGCCAGAATCTGTAGGGTGTTTTTCATCACCCATTGAGATGGGAATACGCGCGCGCTTGTCAGGCGTACTACAGATTCCCCCTGCCCAGGGTAGGCCGGGGTTTATCGATTGTGGGGATCCGAATCTCCGGCAGCCGCGGACTAAGCTGCCGTTAATTACCACTCGCATTTGGAGCGAGAGAACCTCCGATTGACGGGTTAAACTAGTCATGCGAACTCAATGTGCAGTGTTGTGTTTTGGAAGGGTTTTGGATATATCGGGGGCCCCGCGGAGTTTTTACAGGGGGTCCCGCTACCCAGATAGCGGGCTGGGGGTCAAGGGGGCTAGCAGCCCCCTTGCGGGGTGTGGGGGCAGCGCCCCGTTAGAAATTTTTTTCTAACAGGGACAGTGTTGTGGAGTGTGTTGTTGGGGTAAAAATTTACACCCCGGTTGACAGAGTCAAAGTCAAGGTCAACCCCCAAGCTAGGTGGGCCCAAGCCCAGGTCAAGCGGGCCCATGCCCAAGTCGAGCCCGTGGCCAGCCTCCCCATGCCAACAACGAAATCATGTCATAAATAATTTTTATGTAATTTTTTATGCATGAATGTAAACAAAATGGGCATAAAGCCAATATTTTGTAAGCCCATGGCTTATGTGCAAAAATGAAATGGCACATGAGCCTTGGGATGGCTAAAATGCCATTTTTGTAAAGCCCAAGGGGCTATATGTAAATATGTAAGCCTATATAAGGCAACATGATGATGAATAAAGTAACACCTTTCATTCTCTCCAAAAAAAAAATTAGATCTGAGATCTTTTCTCCTTCCTCAAGGTTCCAAAACCTTCTTCTTTCTCTTGAATTAAATCAAGAGTTTTACTCTTCCTTTTCAAAAACAAAATAGTTTTTCACCACGAAACCCACAAAGGGGAACTTGGATCTGTCATCAGATCTCAAAAAGGAGAGATTTTGAGATCTCACATCTTTTGATCTTCAAGATCCAGTTAACAGAGGAGGAAGAAGAAGAACCCCTTCCATTAACCCCAAAAACACACTCAGGAGTCCAACTCCTCTCTGATTTCTCTTTCGAGAAATCTTTTTTAGGTTAAAAGCCTCTTTTCCTCGCCGGCGCTCAAGCGCAGAGCGCCCGAGTGCCGACACGTGGCGCGCTTGCGCTCGAGCGCAAAGCGCCCACGTGCCGACACGTGGCGCGCTTGCACTCGAGCGCAAGTCGCCCCCGTGCCGACACGTGGCGCGCTTGCGCTCAAGCGCAAGCGCTCTAGCGCAAGTCACCCTGGTGCCGACACGTGGCGCGCTTGCGCTCCAGCGCAAGCGCTCGAGCGCAGGTTGCCCCCGTGTCGACACGTGGCGCGCTTGCGCTCAAGCGCAAATCGCCCCCGTGCCGACACGTGGCGCGCTTGCGCTCAAGCGCAGAGCGCCCACGTGCCGACACGTGGCACTCTAGCGCCTGAGCGCACAGCACCTAGCGCACAGCGCCCAAGGTGCTGGCCCCACGCATCCTTTGGATGCCTTTTCCCCCTCTTTTTATGTACATACATATATATACATATGTATACATATTTACACATACACATACTCCACGACACTGTCCCTGTTAGAAAAAAATTTCTAACGGGCGCTGCCCCGCACCCCGCAAGGGGGCTGCTAGCCCCCTTGACCCCCAGCCCGCTATCCGGGTAGCGGGACCCCCGTAAAAACTCTGCGTGGCTCCCGATATATCCAAAACCCCATTTCAAAACACAACACACGCACACCGCACATTGAGTTCGCATGACCAGTTTAACCCGTTAATCGGAGGTTCCCTCGCCCCAAAGGCGAGGGGTAATTAACGGCAGCTTAGTCCGCGGCTGCCAGAGATTTGGATCCCCACAATCAATAAACCCCGGTCTGCCCCAGGCATGGGGAATCTGTAGTACGCCTGACAAGCGCGCGCGTATTCCTATCTCAATGGGGTGACGAAAAACACCCTACAGATTCTGGCACGCCCGGTGGGACAAATCTCTCCTCCCATATTTCGGGTTAAGCATTCATGCGAACTCAATCTATATACATACCTGTATTTATACTAAAATAATGCTCTGTCATGCAGATTTTCAAGCAATCACCTTTCAACGATGTCTTCGATGATGAACTCAGCTCTCGTCTCCTACACGATGAGGATAGACTCTAGGACGGTCCTTCCGGCCAGTCTCGGGCGACAATGGGAGGAGCCGCTGCTACCATTCGGCTCTATCATGTTCATGCCAGTTAGCGCCATCCTGGCTCCTCAAGCCCCGGTGGCAGACAAACCGGTCTCGAAAGGCAGGAGACCAAATGTGGTGATCTCAAGGGCGTCCCAACCCAAACGCAAGTCGGTGTCTGAACGATTTTCCTTGGCCCCAGCTGGGGGCAAGGCCATCAACACCAACAAAGCTATGACGCATCCCGAGCAAGCTCCAGCAGTGCCCTTGACCACTGCTCGATTGGGTGTCTTCTCAAGCCTCCCCATCACTCGGCCTATGGCGGCTTCCCGAAGAGCAGAAGCCTGCCAAGCGCTTAAGGCAGAGAATCTGAGGCAGAAGCGGCTCAGATATAGAGCCAACAAAAGGGCTAGGGCTCTGGCCATGTTAAAATTTATGAATTTCCAAAGCCCGGACCGCTCCGCGAAACCAGCCGCCAGTGATGAAAGAATGGCTGAGTGTGTTATCCACACTGTCTACATGGCCGGACATGAAGAAACGAACCCTCCTCTTCTTCACAGCCATGGTGATGATATGGTTGACGCTACCCAGCATCGGCTCGATCTAAATGATGAAGAGCACGCTCAGGCCGATAAGCCAGAGGAGCCCGTGGTTCCTACGGAATTGAGCTCAGGCAATAAAGATTACCCGGTTGTCATAGCCGGAACTACAGAACAAGCATTATTCCAATGGCTTCAAAGGCAATTTCAGGACAGGGATGAGAAGATTGCCGAGGTCTATTCCAAAGTCGACGAGCTGGCAAACGTCATGGCAGACCTCGCGACCCAAGTCGCCCGATTGCAATTACAGCAGAATCAAATTTTGGCTCATGAGCCAGGGATTGATACCCGGGGGCAGCCAACTGATATCCCTTTCAACCTAAAAGCGGAGCGCCTTCGCGAAAAACGGCCGCAATTAGCCTCCAGTCCCTCCGATACATACACCGGGGAGGAATCACCTCTGAAAGAGAAGATGGAAAAGGTCTATTCCTTCAAGAGGGAAAAGGTCCACAAGATATTCAGGGACGCCCTAAGAAACGGTCTACAACTGCCAGAATCAAAGAGACCGCAAGAAGAGAATATGACCGACGACCCAAAATATTGCCTCTATCACAGGGTGATAGGTCATGCCATTGAGGACTGCTTCGTCTTCAAAGATTGGGTCGAAAGGCGATACAAGATGGGAGAGATAGAACTGTCTAAAGGCGCGTTAGCAAACAGTCAAGCTACGACCGCCGATTTCATGCAAATAGAGACCGGAGCTTTTCGAGAACCTAATCCTCCCAGACATGTGCCATTATCTGAAAAGGGCGAACCAAAGACCGATCGGCCTCGAGGACCAGCATCAGTAAAGGCACCTACTCTAATGGAGAGAAAGAAGAAGGTATACTCCTTCAGGAGGGATGAAGTCCGCAAAATATTCATGGACGCCTTGAACAACGGTCTGCAACTGCCTGTTCCAAAGATGCCACAGGAAATGAACATGACCGGCAATCCCGTATACTGCCCATATCATAGAGTGGTGGGTCATACCATCGAAGACTGCTATATTTTCAAAGATTGGGCAGAGGACCAATATAAGTTTGGAAAAACCTCACAATCCTCGGATGTATCGGCAAGCCACGGAGCTAGGTCATCAATACAGCTCCGCCAAGATCAAAGTTCAAGGAGCTGGGATAAACACAGATGACCCCCACGTCGTTAAACTGGGAACCATCGACCTCTAAGTCGTTAAACTGGAAATGTAAAAAAAAATGTAAAAAAAATGTGTAAATAAAAGAAAAAAATAAAAGCCGAAATGATGGGGCAACTCGCAATAAAAATCAGCGAGTAAAATAAAGATGAAATAAAAGCCAAAATGATGGGGCAACCGCGAATAAAAGCCGAAATGATAAGGCGATCGCGACCTTCGCGATAAGAAAAACTGAAATGATAGAGCAATCGCGGTAAAACAAAAACAAAAACTAAAAAAAAAAACAAAAAAAACAAGGGCGGGTGATGAGTTGCACCTGGCATTATTCCAGTGCAGCAATGCAGACGCCAACAAAAATCCAGTTTCCCAAAATTCTTCCGGCCCTACGGTTAGTCCCCAACTTGACTACTGTATACAATCCACGGGCTCAAATAATTCTCATCATACCCATATCCCACTGCAATCACCAGTCCACCGGTTGGTCTCCGCCCTCGGAATTATGCTCCATTGGGAAGACCCACTTATGTGTCCCGGCACATGTGCTTCATTGTTAGCAACGCTGATGCCGGCCCCTACCCCAAAATTCCAAGCTCGCCATCCATAGACCTCTAAGTCTCTAAACTGGAAACAGATGACCACCAAGTCGTTAAACTGGAAACAGTAGACCCCTAAGTCTTTAAACTGGAAACAGATGACCTCCAAGTCGTTAAACTGGAAACAGATGACCACCAAGTCGTTAAACTGGAAACAGATGACCTCTAAGTCGTTAAACTGGAAACATTAGACCTCTAAGTCTTTAAACTGGAAACATATGACCTCTACGTCGTTAAACTGGAAACAGATGACCTCTAAGTCGTTAAACTGGAAACAGCAGGCCTCTAAGTCTTTAAACTGGAAACAGAAGACCTCTAAGTCTTTAAACTGGAAACAGATGACCGCTAAGTCGTTAAACTGGGCACAATAGACCCCTAAGTCTTTAAACTGGAAACAGATGACCTCTAAGTCGTTAAACTGGAAACAGCAGACCTCTAAGTCTTTAAACTGGAAACAGAAGACCTCTAAGTCTTTAAACTGAAAACAGATGACCGCTAAGTCGTTAAACTGGGCACAATAGACCTCTACGTCGTTAAACTGGAAACAGATGACCTCTACGTCGTTAAACTGGAAACAGATGACCTCTAAGTCGTTAAACTGGAAACAGATGACCTCCAAGTCGTTAAACTGGAAACAGACGACCTCCATGTCGTTAAACTGGAAACAGACGACCCCTAAGTCGTTAAACTGGAAACAAACGACCTCTACGTCGTTAAACTGGAAACGGACGACCTCTACGTCGTTAAACTGGAGACAGATGACCTCTACGTCTTTAAACTGGAAACATATGACCACCAAGTCTTTAAACTGGAAACAGATGACCACCAAGTCGTCAAACTGGAAACAGATGACCTCTAAGTCGTTAAACTGGAAACATTAGACCTCTAAGTCTCTAAACTGGAAACAGATGACCACCAAGTCGTTAAACTGGAAACAGATGACCACCAAGTCGTTAAACTGGAAACAGACGACCTCTACGTCGTTAAACTGGAAACAGACGACCTCTACGTCGTTAAACTGGAGACAGATGACCTCTACGTCTTTAAACTGGAAACAGATGACCACCAAGTCGTTAAACTGGAAACAGTAGACCCCTAAGTCTTTAAACTGGAAACAGATGACCACCAAGTCGTCAAACTGGAAACAGATGACCTCTAAGTCGTTAAACTGGAAACATTAGACCTCTAAGTCTCTAAACTGGAAACAGATGACCACCAAGTCGTTAAACTGGAAACAGATGACCACCAAGTCGTTAAACTGGAAACAGACGACCTCTACGTCGTTAAACTGGAAACAGACGACCTCTACATCGTTAAACTGGAGACAGATGAACTCTACGTCTTCAAACTGGAAACAGATGACCACCAAGTCGTTAAACTGGAAACAGTAGACCCCTAAGTCTTTAAACTGGAAACAGATGACCCCTAAGTCGTTAAACTGGAAACAGATAACCCCTAAGTCATTAAACTAGGGACGAAGGGAAATCCACTCATGTGTCCTCACGATGCATGAGGAGAACAAACCTTTGTGGGATCCTTACGACTCACAAAGGAAAAACACACTTAGGAGTCCTCACGACTCCTAAGGAGAAAATACACCTGCGGGATCCTTACGACTCGTAGGGAGAAAATGCTTTTATGGGACCCTCACGGCCCATAAAATTGAAAAGCCTTAGGCGATAGGGATCTGAACCTGTCTCCTAAGCCATCGCTCCCCAATCCCCAAGTGGCGAATGATGAGTCGCTCCTGGTACCATATTCCAGTGCAGCGATGCAGACGCCAGCCAAATTCTAAATACCAACGGCGAATGATGAGTCGCTCCTGGTACCATATTCCAGTGCAGCGATGCAGACGCCAACAAATACCCAAAATGCTTTTGGCCCTACGGTCTAGATCATACATCCTGCAAAAACGTCTACAATCCACGGGCGTAAAACAATCCCAATCCCTCCCAAGTCCTATCGGTGAGACCACATTCAAAGTCCCACCAAAAATAAAAAAAGAAAAGAAATAAAAAAGGCATGTCCACAAGCAAACTGGGCACGGATGAAAACCCGAAATGGCTCCGTGAGTAAAAACAGCAGGACTACCAGCGAGTTTATGAAAACCCGAAAGGGTGCACACTCGTAAAAAAAAAGAGATGAAATGCACTCGCAAAGTCCTCTCGACTTTGTGAGGAGAAAATTCCCGCGTGAGATCCTTACGACTCACAAAGGAGCAACACACTTAGGAGTCCCCACGACTCCTAAGGAGAAAATACACCTACGGGATCCTTACGGCCCGTAGGGAGAAAATGCTTTGTGAGACCCTTACGGCTCACAAAATGGAAAAGCCTTAGGTGACAGGGATCTAAACCTGTCTCCTAATCTACCAATTCCCAAATCCTCTCGGGGCACATGATGAGTTGCTCCTGGCATTATTCCAGTGCAGCAATGCAGATGCCAAAACAAAACCAATTCCCAAATCCTCCCGGGACAAATGATGAGTTGCTCCTGGCATTATTCCAATGCAGCAATGCAGAGGCCAAAACAAAACCAAATCAAAATCCTCTCGGGGCACATGATGAGTTGCTCCTGGCATTATTCCAGTGCAGCAATGCAGATGCCAAACAAACCAAATCCAAATCCTCCCAGGGCAAATGATGAGTTGCTCCTGGCATTATTCCAGTGCAGCAATGCAGATGCCAAACAAACCAAATCCCAAATCCTCCCGGGGCAAATGATGAGTTGCTCCTGGCATTATTCCAGTGCAGCAATGCAGATGCCAAACAAAAACCAATTCCCAAATCCTCTCAAGACAGATGATGATTCGCTCCTGGTACTATATTCCAGTGTAGCGATGCTGATGTCAACCCAAATCAAATCAAACCAACAACCTCTATGGCGGAATCATGCTCCGTCCCAGAATTTACCCCGTGTCGAAATCATGCTTCGCCTCGGGATATTTACCTTCCCTTCCGGAATTATGCTCCACCTCGGAATCAAATCAAACCGACACTCCACGCCGGGGAAAAGTCGATCAGCGACACTCCACGCCGGGGAAAAGTCCATCAGCGACACTCCGTGCCGGGGAAAAGTCAACCCGACACTCCGCGCCGGGGGAAAGTCCATCAGCGACACTCCGTGCCGGGGAAAAGTCAACCCGACACTCCGCGCCGGGGAAAAGTCCATCAGCGACACTCCGTGCAGGGGAAAAGTCAACCCGACACTCCGCGCCGGGGAAAAGTCGATCAGCGACACTCCGTGCCGGGGAAAAGTCAACCCGACACTCCGCGCCGGGGAAAAGTCAACCAGCGACACTCCGCGCCGGGGAAAAGTCGATCAGCGACACTCCGTACCGGGGAAAAGTCAACCAGCGACACTCCGCGCCGGGGAAAAGTCGATCAGCGACACTCCGTGCCGGGGAAAAGTCAACCTACGACACTCCGCGCCGGGGAAAAGTCCATCAGCGACACTTAATGCCGGGGAAAAGTCAACCCGACACTCCGCGCCGGGGAAAAGTCGATCAGCGACACTCCGCGCCGGGGAAAAGTCGATCAGCGACACTCCGCGCCGGGGAAAAGTCGATCAGCGACACTCCGTGCCGGGGAAAAGTCAACCAGCGACACTCCGCACCGGGGAAAAGTCGATCAGCGACACTCCGTGCCGGGGAAAAGTCAACCCGCGACACTCCGCGCCGAGGAAAAGTCCATCAGCAACACTCCGTGCCGGGGAAAAGTCAACCCGACACTCTACGCCGGGGAAAAGTCCATCAACGACACTCCGTGCAGGGGAAAAGTCAACCCGACACTCCGCGCCGGGGAAAAGTCGATCAGCGACACTCCGTGCCGGGGAAAAGTCGACCCGACACTCCACGCCGGGGAAAAGTCGACCAGCGACACTCCGCGCCGGGGAAAAGTCGATCAGCGACACTCCGTGCCGGGGAAAAGTCAACCAGCGACACTCCACGCCGGGGAAAAGTCGATCAGCGACACTCCGTGCCGGGAAAAAGTCAACCCGCGACACTCCGCGCCGGGGAAAAGTCCATCAGCGACACTCCGTGCCGGGGAAAAGTCAACCCGACACTCCGCGCCGGGGAAAAGTCGATCAGCGACACTCCGTGCCGGGGAAAAGTCAACCAGCGACACTCCGCGCCGGGGAAAAGTCAACCAGTGACACTCCGCGCCGGGAAAAAGTCGATCAGCGACACTCCGTGCCGGGGAAAAGTCAACCCGCGACACTCCACGCCGGGGAAAAGTCCATCAGCGACACTCCGTGCCGGGGAAAAGTCAACCCGACACTCCGCGCCGGGGAAAAGTCCATCAGCGACACTCGGTGTCGGGGAAAAGTCAACCCGACACTCCGCACCGGGGAAAAGTCGATCAGCGACACTCCGCGCCGGGGAAAAGTCAACCAGCGACACTCCGCGCCGGGGAAACGTTAAGCAGACACTCCGTGTCGGGGACACGTCAGCAAGCGACACTCTGCATCGGGGAAACGTCCAACATAGACACTCCGCATCTGGAAAACGTCCAACAACGACACTCCGCCTCGGGGAAACGTCGACCAGCGACACTCCGTGCCGGGGACACGTCTACCAAATCGCTCCGGATCAGAGCGTCGACCGTCCATGTCGCAAAAAGGGCAGTGCAGGCTTCCTACAAAGCAGGAACCGGATCGCTCCGGGCAAGGAAAACGTCTACCACGGACACTCTGTCTCGGAGACGCGTCAAGCGTCGACCGTCCACGTCGTAAAAAGGGCAGTGCATCCCAAAAAGTGGGAACCAAAGCAAGTCGCCTCCACGTGAAAAAAGACCCATCAATTTCATGCACACGGCCCACATGTGCGGTGCACATTTATTGATGGGGGGCAATTTGTTGGGGTAAAAATTTACACCCCGGTTGACCGAGTCAAAGTCAAGGTCAACTCCCAAGCTAGGTGGGCCCAAGCCCAGGTCAAGCGGGTCCATACCCAAGTCGAGCCCGTGGCCAGCCTCCCCATGCCAACAACGAAATCATGTCATAAATAATTTTTATGTAATTTTTTATGCATGAATGTAAACAAAATGGGCATAAAGCCAATATTTTGTAAGCCCATGGCTTATGTGCAAAAATGAAATGGCACATGAGCCTTGGGATGGCTAAAATGCCATTTTTGTAAAGCCCAAGGGGCTATATGTAAATATGTAAGCCTATATAAGGCAACATGATGATGAATAAAGTAACACCTTTCATTCTCTCCAAAAAAAAAATTAGATCTGAGATCTTTTCTCCTTCCTCAAGGTTCCAAAACCTTCTTCTTTCTCTTGAATTAAATCAAGAGTTTTACTCTTCCTTTTCAAAAACAAAATAGTTTTTCACCACGAAACCCACAAAGGGGAACTTGGATCTGTCATCAGATCTCAAAAAGGAGAGATTTTGAGATCTCACATCTCTTGATCTTCAAGATCCAGCTAACAGAGGAGGAAGAAGAAGAACCCCTTCCATTAACCCCAAAAACACACGCAGGAGTCCAACTCCTCTCTGATTTCTCTTTCGAGAAATCTTTTTTAGGCTAAAATCCTCTTTTCCTCGCCGGCGCTCAAGCGCAGAGCGCCCGTGTGCCGACACGTGGCGCGCTTGCGCTCGAGCGCAAAGCGCCCACGTGCCGACACGTGGCGCGCTTGCGCTCGAGCGCAAGTCGCCCCGGTGCCGACACGAGGCGCGCTTGCACTCAAGCGCAAGCGCTCGAGCGCAAGTCGCCCCGGTGCCGACATGTGACGCGCTTGCGCTCTAGCGCAAGCGCTCGAGCGCAGGTTGCCCCCGTGTCGACACGTGGCGCGCTTGCGCTCCAGCGCAAGCGCTCGAGCGCAGGTTGCCCCCGTGTTGACACGTGGCACGCTTGCGCTCGAGCGCAAATCGCCCCCGTGCCGACACGTGGCGCGCTTGCGCTCAAGCGCCCAGCGCTCAAGCGCAGAGTGCCCACGTGCCGACACGTGGCACTCTAGCGCCTGAGCGCACAGCGCCCAAGGTGTTGGCCCCACGCATCCTTTGGATGCCTTTTCCCCCTCTTTTTATATACATATATATATATATATATACATATGTATACATATTTACACACACACATACTCCACGACACTGTCCCTGTTAGAAAAAAATTTCTAACGGGGCGCAGCCCCGCACCCCGCAAGGGAGCTGCTAGCCCCCTTGACCCCCAGCCCGCTATCCGGGTAGCGGGACCCCCGTAAAAACTCTGCGTGGCTCCCGATATATCCAAAACCCCTTTTCAAAACACAACACACGCACACCGCACATTGAGTTCGCATGACCAGTTTAACCCGTTAATCGGAGGTTCTCTCGCCCCAAAGGCGAGGGGTAATTAACGGTGCTTAGTCCGCGGCTGCCGGAGATTTGGATCCCCACAATCAATAAACCCCGCCCTGCCCCAGGCATGGGGAATCTGTAGTACGCCTGACAAGCGCGCGCGTATTCCTATCTCAATGGGGTGACGAAAAACACCCTATATGTGTGTGTGTCTATATATATATACATGTATATATATATATAAAAAAAGGGGGAAAAGCGCCCAAAGAACGCGTGGGGTCAGCGCCTCGCGTACCTAGCGCACGAGCGCTGTGCGCTTAGGCGCTGTGCGCTTGAGCGTTGTCCGACACGTGGACGCTGTGCGCTTGAGCGCTGTGCGCTCAGGCGCTGTGCGCTCAGGCGCTAGCGCACCACGTGTCCGACACGTGGGCGCTGGGTGCTGGGCGCTTAGGCGCTGTACGCTCAAGCGCCAGCGCACCACGTGTCCGACACGTGGGCGCTGGGCGCCAGAGCGCTGGGCGCCTGAGCATTGGGCGCACCACGTGTCCGACACGTGGGAGCTGGGCGCTCGAGCGCAGGGCGCACCACGTGCCCGGCACGTGGGCGCTGGGCGCTTAAGCGCTTGGGGCGCTAGGCGCTCGGGCGCTTGGGCGCCAGCGAGGAAAAGGGGATTTTAGCCTCAGAAATGGGATTTAAAATCCCAAAAGAGGATTTACGGTGGAGTTAAACTCCTAAGATGTTTTAGAGTTGATGAAAGGGGTTCTTCTTTGGAGCCCTGGGTCTTCCCAAAAATGGGGTTTTCGGAGATGAGCCTCCTTCTTCCTCCTCTGTTGGCAGGATTTTGAAGATTAAGAGATGTGAGATTTTAAAAATCTCTTATTTTTAAGATCTGATAGAAGATCTGAGTTCCCCTTTGTGGGTTTCGTGGTGAAAAACTATTTAGTTTTGGAAAAAGAAGAGTAAAACTCTTGATTTAATTTCAAAAGAAAGAAGAAGGTTTAGAACCTTCAGAAAGGGGAAAGATGCACAAACTCTAGATTTTTTAGGGGAATGAAAAAAGTATATTAGATATTTCATCATGTTGCGTTATATAGGCTTACATATTTACATATAGCCCCTTGGGCTTGTTCCCGCCAAAAATTTCTGCGCAAAAGAGTCCAAGGTATCAAATGGCAGTGATATGCTTAAGGAAATGCGAACCAGTATCTTCCGGCCTGTATTTTGATAAACTCCCGAAGGAGGAACTGTTAAATTCTGATGATATTGGAAGCATCTCGTAAAACCCTTCGATTTGATATATTATGGGCCTCATAATTCATCAGGGATCAAAAGTTATGAGGCATCACGTGTCCACACGTGATGGACCTTTAAGAACCCGCTGGAGGAATTAAAAGATATAATAAAAACTCAGAAAAGACTCCAACGGGGCATCACGTGCTCACACGTGACCATGGGTCACGTGCAGACGCGTGATGGGCTCTTAAGACCTCTAAAATAATGAATAGAATTAAATTCTAAGATCTGTTCCCTGATTAAAAATCAGAAGTTACCTCAATGAGGTATCACGTGCTCACAGGTGACCAATGGTCACGTGTTGACACGTGATGGTTAAAACTGAAGCGTAAATAAACGCTGAGAAAAGGACTCAATTGGGAGTCACGTGCTCACACGTGACCAAGGGTCACGTGTCAGCACGTGACTGGCTTCGAAAGCCTTACAGTTTAATAAAATTAAATTCTAAAAACTTCTAAATCTTTCCAAATGGAAAAGGATTATGGGGACTGTTGGATTAAAAATCCAAGGGTGATTAAAAATCACCAATTTATGGAAAAAATCTTAGACAAGGAAAGATTTTCCCTAAATCTCACCGAAAATAACAAACAGAATATCTTTTGGATTTAAAATCTAACGGTGAATAAAATTCACCTAATAATCTAAAGGCTCATATTAAATATGAAAACAAATCAAATCTTTTAATGAAAGATTTGCAAAACAAATTGATTCTTTTCTTTCTCCTATAAATAGGAGCCAAGAAAAGAAGAGAGGGGATCTATTTTTTTGGAGAGAAAAACAGAGAGAGAAAAAGTGAGGAGAATTTAATTCTAAAGAGAGAAGAAAAAAAAGGAGAATTTAATTCTCAACAAAGAAAACCCTAGGTGAGAAAAGAAAGGAAATCAAAACTTCAAACAGAGAATTTAATTCTCAAATTCTAAGAGTTTAACTCTTCTGCAAAAGAACTTAGTTCTTTCTCTGGTTAAGAATCTGCAAAGTGTACATCTCCCCATGAATTGAGAATTTAATTCTCATTGGGTTGAGATCCTGCCATGCAGATCTAAAACATAGAGGAGGAATTGAGTTTTGAGAATTTAATTCTCACAGAATTACAGAAATTTAATTCCTTTGAGATAAAATTAGGGTTTACCCCCATATTATAGGAATTTAATTCCTTCAGAGTGGACAGAACTAGGGTTTAACCCTAATTGAGAACTTAATTCTCTCAAACTCACAGGAATTTAATTCCCTTAAAAAAGAAATTAGGGTTTCACCCTATGCTAGAATCTAATTCTTTTACATATATGGGAATTTAATTCCTCTGAAAAGAAAATTAGGGTTCAACCCTATGAAGAATTTAATTCTTAAAAGATAAAGAGATCTTCAAGCATGCAAAGAACAAAGGTCACGTGTCCCCACGTGACTCCTGAAAAGATCCCCAAAAAACAAGAAGGAAAAGGTTTTGAGGCAATGCCTCACGTGCTCTCACGTGACCTCCAAGACAAAGGGAATAAAAGCAAGGGAAATCTAAGCTTTGGGCGCTCTCACGTGCTACCACGTGACCCCTTAGCAAATGTTTTAACAGTCAGCGCATAAATCTCCATCACGTGTCAACACGTGATGCTCGAAATAAAAATGAAAAGTGTTTAACACTTATTCGCAGATTTGAGGATAAAACAAAGGAGATCTGGCTCCACATTTAGGGCGCCCTCACGCGTCCCCACGTGACCCCTAACAAATCCCTTTAATATCCAATGGATGGATGCCTATCACGTGCCCACACGTGATGGCCAGGAAATGAAAAGTGTTTAACACTTAATTGCAGAACGAAGGAAAGGGATCTGGTCCCCCCTTTGGGCGCTCTCACGTGTCCACACATGACCCCTCTGTCTTTAGTGTTTAACACTAATTTGAAGATTATATTTCCAGTGTTTAACACTGATTGTCTTTTAGTGTTTAACACTAATTTGAGAGTTCTATCTCCAGTGTTTAATATTGTTGTTCTATAGTGTTTAACACTACTTTTAGCCAAATTGGCTAATTTTCCAAAGGCAAAAGTCCCTCCTCCAATTGAATCTTAAAATTGAGGAAATCAAAGATAAAATGTTGTCAGAGTCCCCAAACCTCTGTTTAGCACTGCTGAATGATGAGGGGCTGAACCCAGACAAATGTCTAATGGCCCAAAGGGCCAATATTTCAAACATAATTGGACTTGGCCCAAACTGGCCATAAGTCCTCAAATCATCTTGAACCGAGCACATCTGCTCTTTCAACCAACTCATTGGTTCAAGGGTACATCTCTGAACTCCACTGATATTTGTCGTTATAATCCTTCAACGTCTTCAGAGAGGTGATGGGTCCCGACAGCCATACATTTTATTGGACCATTATGTCCTTAAACTAGTATTGGACCACTATATCCTTAAACTGGTATTGGACCACTATGTTCTTAAACTGGTATTGGACCACCATATCCCTAAACTGGCAATGGACCACTATGTCCCTAAACTAGAACAATAGAGTCCAAATGCTCTTTTGTCGGATCTAAACGATCCCGTTAAGTTGATCTTAGTCTCAAATTAGACTAACGTATCCTTAACAAACGTTTAAGTTGATCTTAGCCTCGAATATGGCTAACGTATCCTTAAACCAAAACCTTCAAACAGACTTTAGTCCCAAATTGGACTGTAGATCTCCCAACCAACTTTGGTTCAAGGGTACATCTCTGAACTCCTCTGATATCTGTCGTTGTAATCCTTCAACGACGTCAGAGAGGTGACGGGTCCCGACGGCCATACGATCAATGGACCACCATGTCCCTAAACTGGCAATGGACCACTATGTCCCTAAACTAGAACAATAGAGCCCAAATGCTCTTTTGTCGGATCTAAACGATCCTGTTAAGCTGATCTTAGTCTCAAATTAGACTAACGTATCCTTAACAAACGTTTAAGTTGATCTTAGCCTCAAATATGGCTAACGTATCCTTAAACCAAAACCCCAAATCCAAATATAAGAAAATACGGATTAGGACTAATCCACGTCCTATGGGCGACAACATAAATTAGTTGTTCCCCCAATCAGAGCAAGGCTCTACTTGAATTTTAAAAATTCAAATTTTGAAGCAACGCTTCGGTTCCCGTGCGCAGTGCGCAATTTGCCACATGTCAGAAGTTGACTCGGCATCGCAACACCCAAGGCAGTGCGTCCAATCAGAGCAAGGCTCTTTAAAAAAAAAATAATAAGTAACACTTAACTGCGCAAGCGCACCGCAGCGCGACACGTGTCTGCGCAGTTGCGCAAGCACAGCTGCGCAAGCGCACGGCTGCGCGACACGTGTCTGCGCAGTTGCGCAATCGCTGCTGCGCAAGCGCCTTACTGCGCGACACGTGTCACGCGCTGGTGAGTTGCCCAGCAACAGAATGAAAATTTAATGAAATCTTTTCTGTTCTTTCCAAAACCAGAAGATTTTCTTCTGCCTTTGGATCAAAGATCCAACAGTGGGAAAATTCCCAAAATCACTCAGAAAAGATCTCGTTAACAAATTCAACAAATTTGTGAGCACTATAAATAGGACCCCGGACCTCATTCGATGGGAATCAACTTGGAGAATCGACTTCTAGCAAAAAAAAAGAAAAGAAAAGAGAACTCTTGAAGATTATTCAAGAACAAGAAAAAGAAGAAAGGTAAAAAACCTTTTTTTTAAGAGAAAAATCTCTGAAGAACAAAGGATTTAAAAAAAAAAGGGAAATAAATGAAAATAAATAAATAGTGCCTTGCACTTGTTATAAACCCTTGGTTCTGTGAAATCAGGGAAAACAGGAAGAAAAACTTGTTTTCCTTTGATCCAAATTTAGATCAAAAGTGCTATGCACTTTTGTTCTTAAATCTAAAAAAAAATTCTTGATGTTCTGCACAAATGCAACCCATTATTTAAAAGGGCCTGGCCCAAATCAAATTGCAAAATAATAAAGGGGCAGAGCCCTGTTTGGATTGATTTTCTAGTCGGGCAAAGCCCAAAATAAATATAAAAAAAATTTGGACTTAACGTGTCTGCGCAGTGGCGCAAGCACTGTTGCGCAAGTGCACAACTGCGCGACACGTGTCCGCGCAGTCGCGCAAGCACTGTTGCGCAAGTGCACAACTGCGCGACACGTGTCCGCGCAGTCGCGCAAGCACTGTTGCGCAAGCCTTCCACTGCGCGACACGTGTCACCTCCACGAGCGCTTGCGCTCTTTAATTGCGCAAAGCACCTGACAAGCCGTGTGGGGCACTGTCAGAGTATTAAATGCAATGCATTATTAAGGGGCAGAGCCCAATCAAAGGTCAAATGGACCAAATAGAAGTACTGCACATTATTTTAAAAAGGCAGAGCCTAATCAAAAAGTCTAAACATACCAAAAATAATGCTATGCATTGCTTAAAGGGCAGAGCCCAATTGAGAGGTCCAATAGACCAAAAACAATGCTATGCATTATTCTAAAAAGGGGGAAAGCCCAAACAAAGGCCTAATAGGCCAAATGCAAACAAAATGTGAACATTTTCAACTGGACTTAGCCCAATTCTGGCCGTAAGTCCTTAAATTAAATTGACTGAGCAAGACTGCTCTCCTAAATCAATTTACATCCGGTTCGAGGGTACATCTCCGAACTCCTTTAACATCCCTCATTGTAAATCCTCAACGACGTCAAAGAGGCGACGGGTCCCAACGACCACACATCCAAATGGACTGCGGGGTCCTTAAACTCGTGGACCGAAACGTCCTTAAACTAATGTCGGACCGAAACGTCCTTAAACTAATGTCGGACCGAAACGTCCTTAAACTAATGATGGACCACCACGTCCCTAAACTGGCGATGGACCGAAATGTCCTTAAACTAATGATGGACCGAAACGTCCTTAAACTAATGATGGACCACCACGTCCCTAAACTGGCGATGGACCACTACGTCCCTAAACTGGCGATGGACCGAAACGTCCTTAAACTAATATCGGACCGAGACGTCCCTAAACTAACATTGGACCACCACGTCCCTAAACTGGAAAACGGACCACTACGTCCCTAAACTGGAACAATAGAGCCTCCAAACGCTCTTTTGCAGGATCTAAATGGTCCCGTTTAAGTTGATCTTAGCCCCAAACACGGCTAACGTATCCTTAAACATTCAAATGGATTATAAAACTCCTAATCAACTCTGGTTTGAGGGTACATCTCCGAGCTCCTCTGATACATGTCGTTGTAATCCTTCAACGACGTCAGAGAGGTGACGAGTCCCGATGGCCATACATTAAATTAAACACTACGTTAAGTTGATCTTAGTCTAAAACAGGACTAACGTATCCTTAACGAACGTTTAAGTTGATCTTAGCCGCAACGCGACTAATGCATCCTTAAACTAAAAACACCAAACCCAAATCTAAGTAAATACGGATTTGGACTAATCCACGTCCTACGGGCGACGGCATTACTCAGTCTCCGTATACAATCCACGGGCAACCACAAACAAAACAAACACACACGACACGAAGTGAAATTCTGGAGAAGGAGAAAGTTGTTACCGCGATGCGGTAGCGTAATTAACTGCAGGGGCTTGCGCCTGCAGGGAAGAGCGTCCCCACAATCAAAAACCCCTCACCCTGAGGGGGAATCTGACGAAGTCTGCTACATCGGCCGCATCCGTCTAAACCTCCGATACACGGTGCCATAAATCAACTTGGCATCTTCGGAGAGATAAACGGATAAAACCAAATAGCATCTGCCCCGAACCTCAGGCACGGACGCGAAGTCCGGGCCGCCGTTCGTAGGGGAACAGATTCTGGCACGCCCGGTGGGACCTTTTCCTCTTTCCACTCCACACTTCGTGTGTCGTTTTCGCGAACCAATCGCGGTTTGTTAAATGGTTGCCTTTGGATTTCAAGTTGCTAAGATTTGGTCTTTTGTCTGGTGCAGAACTCAAACATCCATGGATTCTAACTGCACCAAATGCGCGAAGCACCACTGCAACGGACGCTCCACCTCACCGAGAGGTGTAACATATGGGCCCCAAGCGGCCTCGTTCCTCGCACTGCCGGTAGAACAGGTGACCCAGGCCACCACCGGCCTGTTTTTCGGGACCATGGTCCCACCTACAAGCTTCTCTAGGACGATATCCGCACCAGAAGCGAACAAGAAGTCGGTGTTCGACCGGCTCACTGCTACCACGACCCCTGTCAACGGGTCGCCCGCTACTAAGCCGACAGCCTCCGTTTTTACCAGGCTAGGTCAGAACTATAAAGTGGTCGTCCCAAAGAGGGCAACGGCCGCTGCTTTGGAAGTCGTTAAAGCGGCTTCTTCCATCAGAGAGTCGGTCTTCACAAGATTGAAGGCTCCAAATCTTCCCCCAGCTGGTCAGAAGGCATCAGTCTTCGATAGGCTGACATCGGCAGTTACCCCACACTCAAACAGGGAGCAACAAGAAACCATCTCGATTTCCGAGCCGGTCCCAACGGCTCGTCGTGCGCGACGTCGCCATTAGCAACGAATAAGGAAAGCAGGGGGCAACTCCCCCTCAGGGCTAACCCCACCTGCTCCAGTGGTAGAGGTCAACGCTGCTGTTCCAACTGGGAACAACTTTGAATTGCTGAGGAAGGTGAGAAAGAACTCTCCAATTGCTACATTGAAAAGATCTCCTCCGCCTATGGAAAAAACTCCGGAGACAAAACAGGAACAGCCCTCTCAACGGCTGTCGTCAAAAATTTATAAAGTTTGGCGGAGGGTTCAAGACTCCGTGATTGACTCAGACCACTTTCGTCGCCAGAAAAAGGCAAAGGTGGAAAAGGACAAAAACCGCCCCATTAAACAGCAGGGGGCAACAAATGCTAGGATGCCCACTTCAACGGCTCCTTCAACCTCAATGGTCCACAAAAGAAAAAGGCCAGAGAAAGCTCCTGTGACACTGACAAAGTTTAAAAGCGGTGAACCTAAACGCCCCAAGTCAGAGGGCATAACAGTTCATACGGTTTATATGGCTTCTGGAAAGGAAGAAAGTCGTACTTCTACGGGTCACTGACCACTTACCCGATCAGTGACCAAGGCTCAGGAGCAGCAACAAAAGCTCCAGGAGATGATGACTACAATGGCTGCACTCACGGAGCCAAAAGAGAATCCTGGGACGTCTTTAGATGAACGCCAAGAGGAAGAGACCGACGCCGAGTTCCTCCGCCGAGTACTGGAAAAGAGAGACAAAGAGGCTGCTGAATAAGCAGCCAATATACAGCGTATGGGTCTCCTCTTCCAGGACATGATAGGGATGATGATACAACCAGATCCCCCAACTGAAGAACCCCCGATCGTCCTTGGAGATGATAGGGGAGAGACATCGAATCATCCACCGGCTCTATCCGCAGCTAAAGAGGATACCATATCAAAATCTGATTTGGATGAATATATCGCCCAGCAAATACGGGTGCATCAGGCGACCGAAGCAGCCGGCCACGTCGTAAAAACGGGGCGACCGTATCCAGGCTGGTATGACCAAATCAAATACCCGCCAGGTTACACAATTCCCAAGTTTCATGTCTACAAAGGGACCGGCAATCCCCATCAACATGTTGCCCAATTCAGGGCGCTTTGTGGTAACACCGGCGGCGGCGACAAGCTTTTGCTTCGCCAGTTTGTTGGAAGCTTATCAGACACGGCATTTGAATGGTATTCTGAGCTTCCCAACGACTCTATTAAAACCTTTGCGGAGATGGAGCTGCTCTTCACCCAACGTTTTGCAAGTGCCAGTGAGCGTATCCCGATGACGGCACTGATCAATGCCAGGGTAAAACCCGGCGAGACATGGGTTCAGTACGCTATACGGTGGCGAAATCTATGGTCGAAGTGCGAACAGCGCATAGAAGAAGCTCCAGCGGTGGGAATGTTTGTTGGAACGCTTGATCCACAGGCAACCATCTCGCAGTTCATGATGTTCTTCAAGCCGACTACCTTCCAGGCTTTGATCGACAAATTAGCGCAGATGGACCAGATGGGCCATAAACCCCCTCTCCCGAAACCGGACTCCCGAAACGATAAAGGAAAGGGAAAAGCGATCATTGTCGCTAATGCCCAACAACAACCGAGCGACTCGAAGCCGGTTGCTCGTCCAAACAATACACGCCCATACGTACCCCTTGAGGACAGGATGGGACGCCCTTACTCTTTCCCCCGTGATAAAACGAGGAGGCTATTCGAGCTGGCGCTGCGCAACAGACTCATAAATCTGCCAGATCCAAAACGTCCGTTGCAACCGAACGACGCCAACGAGCCCAATTATTGCCCTTACCATCGAGTGCTAGGCCATCCCATCGAGAATTGCTACGTTTTCAAGAATTGGCTTGAGAACCAGTACCGTCAGGGCAAATTTGCGCTATCTGACAAATGGAAGGTGAATCCTCCGCAGCCCCACACCTCTAAGGGGACGAATACGCCGGGGGCAACATGCTCCGTTGTTGAAGAAACTCCCTGGGAGGTTGTATTATCAGCCAAAACGAGGAGGATGCTAAATGATCTTCAGACCTGTCCAGCGGTCAAGTGGAAGAACCCCTTGGAACCGCAGGTTATTGAGGGGATGTTGAAGCCACGACCGACTCCGAAGACCGATGGTGGTAGTTCAAGCGCTCATAGTCAGCCGTCAAAATCTTCGAAAAAGAAGAAGAAGAAATCTAAGAAGCCCGTGAAGCCTGGCGACAAGCGCACGGACTTACAAAAGAAAATCGACGCACTGGATGAGTACAACCAAAAGGCGCGGACTCCCATTACGCTCCAAGATTTCCTTGATCACGTCTTCCAAAAAGAAGATGAGGGAGAAAGTTCATCGGATGAATCCGAGGAATATGTGGCGAGCTGTCATATGATCTCCCATTCGACCACGAACGATGAAGGGACTTCTGGCACTGAAACGCTGGGGGCAAATGCCGAATCAAGAGCCCCAGGGTTATTAGTTGAAATGATTAGCGCGTTTCTTAATGAAGCTCGGTTGAAAAGCAAAGCTGATCGAGAACGCGAGACGGCTATATTCGAAAGGGCCAAGCGCCAGCGACTTGAGGAAGGAGCTGAAATGATCCCGCTGGAGCAAAATGCCTCCACCGCTGACAAAAGCCAATTCAAGATAAAAAAGAAGTTTGCTAAGGCCATATCGATGGGCATGAATCTACCACCCTCTGAAGAAAAAGTTACTGGCGTGGTGGAAATGCACCCCTCTTATTGCTTATATCATCAGAAGGTCTCGCATTCCACCCAAGATTGCAAATCTTTCGATAAGTGGTGGCAAGGATACGTCGCTAATCGACAACGCTTTAAACAGGAAAAGCGTAAAATTCGTCGAGAGCAAAGAAACGCGACCAAAGAGCTTGAAAGAACTGCCAGCAATTGTCACATGGTTAACACTGCCGGGTCACAAGTGCCTACATTCGGGAGTGATTCTGATGAAGAGCTAGAACTTGCCCCTCTCTTTAAAGAGTCCGCTTCAGGAAAAGAAGAAGAACCGAAGGCCTGCGAGAATATACAGCTGCGCAATCGGACGTTACCTGAAAAGAATCTCGGACCCTTAAACAACAAAGACAAAGGGAAAGAGAAGGTCTCTGAAGACATCGCCTTGGATGACCGAGTTGCGGAAGAATTAACCGCCAAGAACCCGCCAAAGAGGAATAAAGTGGATTACAATGTCTTGGCGCATCTGAGAAAGCTACCCTCACAACTCAGCATTCTCGATGCCCTATTACTATCAAAAGAGGCGAGGGATTCTTTGATTAAGGCCCTACAAGATCCGGACCAGTTCCAAGCCTTCCTAGCCGAACAAAATATGAAGGATGAATTGGAAGAGGTGCACACAGCCGACGTTGCTTTTAGTGATGAAGACCTTCTCCTCGGGACGTGTGAACACAATCGCCCCCTTTATGTCTCAGGATACTGCCATGACATAAAGATAGGTAAAATCTTGGTCGATAACGGATCGTCTGTTAATTTACTCAATGTGCGAGTGTTAAAGGAGATTTGCATGAGTGTCCAACACCTCGCCCGAGACAAAATCACCATCTCCGGTTTCGACTCTCAATCCTCAAAGACTCTTGGATCTGTGATATTGACGCTACGCTTCGGGTTGCTCGTCACAGACATCAAATTCCATGTTATAGACGCCAAGACGTGCTACAATGCTCTGCTCGGCCGACCATGGCTACATGAGTACAATATCATCCCTTCTACACAGCATCAGTGCATGAAGTATTCTAGGGATGGCCTTGAGTACACTGTGGCGGGAGAGTTGAATCCGTTTTCCGTAAACGAAGTTCGCAAGTATGAAGATGCCAAGTACTTCTTACCGAGTTTCGAAGACACGGAAAGGTGTCACAAACCGGAGAACAAAACTAACGCCACCATCCCTGTCTTCGGCAGTGACACTGAGGAGGAGGAGGATATAATTTACTCAGGTCCATCCCAGTCCACTAGGCCAGGACCATCCGTTCCTTCATTGATCTTCGGTAGTGATTCAGAGGATGAAGTTCATGCTGTATTCCCTACTCGGCCTTCAATACGGGTTTCCGCTGATGAAGAGCGAAGTCTGCAGATAACCATGGTGCCGCTTGAACATTACAAAGAACTGGATGCACTCAACGCCAACAGCGTAGAAGAATTGCACACATTCTATATTCCTCCCGGACGAAAAGGCGAGAAGGCAATCCTATTCTACCGTTCTGAAGAAAACAAGGTGGAAAAAGAAATTTGGCATGGCGCAGATCCCACGCTCGACGGGCTTCAGCCTATCCGTCTTCCCAGATATTATACCGAAGGTTTGAAGAAACTGCTGAAACGCCAGGGGATGTCCTTCACACAGACCGTTAGAAAAGCCAAATTCTATGACAAGGTCTGGAACGTTCCCGGGACTCAATGCAAACTGCCTAACGGGAGAACGGAAACAAAAGGGCTTGGGTACATCCGGCCAAAGAAACGGGAGCTAGTAAACAGCTGTTATGCCATGTATGACTTCGATGAAGAGGCGGACGCTCAATGGGAGGACGCTAATCCTGAATCAGCAAAAGTTCCTGATACAAAACCGCCCAGTCCATCGTCTGAAGACCAGATGAGCAAACTTATAAAGGATGCGAGTCAAAAAGCCCGAGATGATCACGATCGTGAAATGGCAATCTATGAGAAAGCCAAGACACAGCGTCTCCTTCAACAAGCAGTAAAGAACGAAGATGCTGCCCCACATCAGCCTGCTACAAAAAGGATTCGACGCGAAAGCAAAAACAAGTCGAAGGGCCGAAAAGGTGCTCGACAACCACAAAGCGGAGCTAAGAAGCCACGCATCCGAGAGTCGAGCGTTATTGACCTAGCCCTCATGAAGAAAATGGGTCGAGCATACTCATTCCCTCGGAACAAAACAAGGAAAATACTTGATCTTGCTCTAAAACATCAAATGCTTACTCTGCCAGAGTCTAAACACCCTGAGCAAGCGGGCGAAGTCTCCAACCCAAATTATTGCTCTTACCATCGAGTAGTAGGGCATCCGCTTGAAGATTGCTTCACCTTTAAGAATTGGGTTGAGGACCGATATCAGCTTGGCAAATTCGCGTTGTCTGACAACTGGAGAGTAGCACCATCACAAAAGCACGAGCCCAAGGCCACGAAAGAAGAACCAGTTCTGCATTGGGATTGGAAGCGAATTCGTACTTGTTACGCGATAATGATATCAAGGGAAGAGCCCGAGAGCATGGATGACCTTCCCTGGTGCTTTGAAAACGGCAGCGATGAGGTAATCTCAGAATTTCCCCCAGCTCCGAAAGAACTGGAGGATGGAATCCATACTACTGCAGATAGTCTCAAGAAAATTGAGTTGGGGACGGTAAATGATCCGCGACCGACATTCGTCAGCGAGCTGCTGTCTGAAGAGAGGGTGGCTGCGTTAAAAGACGTCCTTGTGCAGCATAAAGATTGCTTCGCATGGAACTATTCCGAGATGCCGGGACTAGATCCAGAAGTTGCTGTACATAGACTAGCAATATCCCCGAACATCAAGCCAGTCAAACAGGCGCCGAGAAGAATGCGACTCGAGATTGAGATGAGCATAAATACCGAAGTCAAAAAGTTAATCGACTCCGGCTTCATCCAGGAAGTTCAGTACCCTGACTGGATCGCCAACATCGTCCCAGTGATGAAGAAAAATGGGACAGTGCGCATATGCGTAGACTTCCGGGATCTTAATAAAGCTTGCCCGAAGGATGATTTCCCAGTGCCAGTCACTGAACTGATGATAGACAATACATCCACTCATGAGGTTTTCTCCTTCATGGACGGCTCGTCAGGGTATAATCAAATAAGAATGCATCCAGAAGACCAGAAACACACAGCTTTCAGGACTCCTCTTGGTATATTTTGTTATAAAGTGATGCCCTTCGGTTTGAAGAACGCCGGTGCTACTTATCAGAGGGCCATGACAAAGATCTTCGACGATCTTATACACGAAATCGTTGAATGCTATATCGATGATCTCGTGGTTAAAAGCAAATCATACGAGGAACATCTCGAGCATCTGAAGACTGTATTTCAACGCCTTCGGCAATACAACTTGAAGATGAATCCTCTTAAATGTGCGTTCGGGGTTTCCTCGGGCAAATTCCTGGGATTCGTTGTTCGACACCGAGGTATTGAAATAGATCCGTCAAAGATTAAAGCGATCATGGAAATGCCTCCGCCAAGGACTCTCAAACAGCTGCGGTCTCTCCAAGGGAAACTCGCATACATACGACGATTTATAGCCAACCTTTCAGGAAAGTGCCGTCCTTATAGTCACCTGATGAAGAAGGGAACCCCATTCGTTTGGGATCAAAAATGCCAAGGCGCACTGGATGAGATCAAGCAATACCTGCAGAACCCGCCGGTGTTGGCTGCTCCGGTTAAGGGGAAGCCTCTCATTCTTTATACAACCGCCCTCGAAGGTTCCTTAGGCGCATTATGGGCACAAGAGAACGATCAAGGGAAAGAAAGAGCACTCTACTATTTAAGTCGAGTTCTGCTGGGGGCAGAAAGCAACTACTCTCCCATTGAAAAACACTGCCTGGCGTTGATCTTCGCAATAACAAAGCTTAGGCACTATGCGTTGGCGCACGAAGTACGTCTTATTTCAAAAGTGGACCCTCTCAAATATCTAATGTCAAAAGCCATATTGACAGGGCGACTCGCTAAATGGGCCCTGCTCTTGATGGAATTTTCGATAACATATCAACCTCTCAGGGCAGTAAAAGGCCAGGCCATCGCCGACTTCCTTGCTGAGCATCCCATACCTGCCGATTCCCCTTTAAATTGCGATCTTCCAGACGAACATGCGTTTGATGCAATCGACGGTGGTGATACCCGATGGGAACTCTATTTTGATGGTGCATCTTCCATGAAGAAGCGCACACAAAACACCCCTATAATCAAATCGGGGGTAGGCCTCATCTTTGTAACTCCACAAGGAGGGATAATGCGCTTCGCATTTGCCTTAACAGAGCCGAGAACGAATAATGAAGCTGAATATGAAGCTCTGATAGCAGGTCTCGAGATCGCCATTGACATGGGAATTGAAAGCCTCCTCATATATGGGGACTCCCAACTGGTCGTCAGTCAAGTGAACGGCGATTACCAAACATGCAAACCGGAATTGGTAAAATACGTGGAAAAAGTGCAGCAACTGCTAACCCAAATTCCCTCCTACACGTTGGAAAGTATACCGCGCGCGGAAAACAGCAAAGCGGACGCACTGGCCAAACTTGCTAAAGAATTGGCTGACGAGAACCTCGACAACGTTAGAATCATGATACAAAGCCGTCGGGTGCTCGCCCCCGCAGAAATACCTTCGGAATCACCCGAAGAGAAGGGAGTGACTGAACGAGCGACCTTACAAATAAAAGACCACGAGAAGGTTGAGGATTGGAGGGAAGTCTTTATAGACTACTTCAAGTCCCACCAAATGCCTGAAGATGCGTCCCCAAGACATCAGCTCACAAAACGAGCTCTGTCTTTCGCCTTCGTCAATGATACTCTATACAAGAGGTCATTTGATTCTCTGTGGCTGAGATGCTTAGGACCAGACGAAGCGGAAAGAGTCGTTCAGGAAGTTCATGACGGAATCTGCGGTTCTCATCAAGCAGGCCCTAAGATGAAGTTGAAGATAAAACGGATGGGCTACTACTGGCCCACGATGATGCAGGACTGCCTGGAATACGCGAGGCAATGTCATTCATGCCAAATTCATGGGGACTTCATCCATCAGCATCCCAATCCACTGCATCCAACGGTAGCTAGCTGGCCATTCGACATGTGGGGGACTGATATAGTCGGCCCCATCGAGCCAGCATCGTCTAAAGGACATCGTTTCATCCTAGCGACGACTGACTATTTCTCCAAGTGGGCAGAAGCAGTACCATTGAGAGAAGTGAAGACGGAGAACATCCTCCATTTCTTCAAAACGCATGTCATATACCGGTTCGGAACCCCAAGAAGGATCATCTCTGATAATGGGCCAGCCTACCGAAGTCATAAAATTAGCCGCTTCGCACAGCAGCACAACATAGACTGGAGATATTCCTCAGTTTATAATCCGCGAGCTAACGGTCTAGCTGAGGCCTTCAACAAGACCTTGAAGAAGATCATGAAGAAAACAGTGTCACGAAATAAGAGAGATTGGCACGAAAGATTGCAAGAGGCTCTTTGGGCGTATCGAACTACATTTAAAACGGCCACAAACACAACGCCATACGCGTTGGTGTTCGGTACGGAAGCAGTACTCCCCCTCGAGATAGAGCTACCCTCTCTACGAGTGACAGTCCACTACGAGCTGACAGACGAAGAAAATGCTCACCTTCGGTTTGAAGAGCTTGACGCCCTTGATGAAATCCGGCTTCTAGCACAACAAAATCTAGAAGCTTATAAAGCAAAGATGACGCGCTCATACAAAAGATTGACCCGACCGAGGACATTTCGTCAAGGCGAACTCGTGCTAGTGGTCAAAAGGCCTATGATCCCCAATCGCGCCAAGCGGGGAAAGTTTGAGCCAAACTATGAGGGCCCATACATCATTGATAAGGTCTACCAGGGTGGGGCCTACCTACTCATCGACATGCACGGTGAAAGGCCTTTCAGACCAATAAACGGTCGCTTCTTAAAAAAATACTATGCTTAATGAGCCACAGCCTAGGTCAATGGTAGATGACGACGACTATGTCCGCTCGCTATCTTCCTAAGCTCAAACTCTATCAGCAGTAGCCCGCCTTCTCAAGTGATGGACCGAAATGTCCTTAAACTAATAGCAGACCGAAACGTCTTTAAACTACTACCGCAGCATCCTCAGGCTGACAAAAAAAAAAACGGTATGTCCATAAGCAAAAAGGGCACGGATGAAAACCTGAAAGGGCTCCGTGAGTAAAAACAGCAGGGCTACCGGCGAGTGTTCGTGAAAACCCGAAAGGGCGCAACCTCGTTAAAAGACACTTATAGGGTCTTCTCGACCTTATAAGGAGAAACCACCTGCGTGAGATCCTTACGACTCACAAAGGAGCAACACACTTAGGGATCCCCACGATTCCTAAGGAGAAAACACACTTGCGAGATCCTCACGACTCGTAAGGAGAACTCTCTTATGGGACCCTCACGGCTCATAGAATTTGAAAGTCTTAAGTCAAAGAGACCTAAACCTGTGCTTAAGCAAACCCCCACAAACTTTCAATATTGCCCTACAAGTGGCTCAGTATTGACCCTTGTATACAATCCACGGGCGCGAATAAACATTTCCTCCGTAATTGGGCATACGTTCGCATGGTGAACAACCCTTATAAATCCCCTCGATTTATGAGGAGAAAACCCTCCTGTAGGATCCTTACGACTTACAGAGGAACAAAACACTTAGGAACCCTCACGATTCCTAAGGAGAAAATACACCTACAAGATCCTCACGACTTGTAGGGAGAAAAACCTTCACGAGACCCTTACGGCTCATGAAGTCAAAAGCCTTAGCCGGCAGGACCCTAACCCTGGTCGCTAAGCCTCCTTTGTTCGAAAACGACAGAGGCAAATGATGATTCGCTCCTGGTAATATCCCAGTTGTAGCGGTGTTGATGCCGAAATCGGTGTCCAATTTCAGGTTTACAGCGAAAAGCCAGTAGGCCGCACATGCATACGAAATAGCCGAAATGATGGGGCGACTTGCAATAAAAAAGCAGCAAGTAAAAATGTATACATGCAAAACAGCCGAAATGATTGGGCAACTCGTAATAAAAAGCATCGAGTAAAAATAAAAAAATATATGTAGCCGAAATGATTGGGCACCGCGAAAAATAGCCGAAATGATTGGGCAATCGCGACCTTCGCGATATAAAAGCTGAAATGATAGAGCATCGCGGAAATAAAATAAAATAAAAGAAGAAATGATAAAACTTTGGCCCTACAGTTAAGATCGCATCGATCCCTGTATACAATCCAAGGGCGTAAACGAAGAATGAACCATACTTTCCCAGCGGATTCCGTCGGACGACGAACCCCAAACCTCACCGGTTCATTTCAACCGAAGAAGCCAGTGACTTCAATAAAAAATTCCTCGACTCACGGATACAAACACTCCTTGACGAGAGCCTTCTGATCCGCGTCGACCCGCAGAGCCACCAGTGCCTCCGTAGGAACCCTCGACTCGTTTCAAACCCCAAGGAAACAAATAATCCTTGGCGCTTGGGAAACAAATAATCCCAGCAAACTCCTCAACTCACGGATACAAACACTCCTTGACGAGAGCCTTCTGATCCGCGTCGACCCGCAGAGCCACCAGTGCCTCCGTAGGAACCCTCGACTCGTTTCAAACCCCAAGGAAACAAATAATCCTTGGCGCTTGGGAAACAAATAATCCCTAGCAAAATCCTCGACTCACGGATACAAACACTCCTTGACGAGAGCCTTCTGATCCGCGTCGACCTGCAGAGCCACCAGCGCCTCCGTGGGAACCCTCGACTCGTTTCAAACCCCAAGGACACAAATAATCCTTGGCGCTCGGGAAACAAATAATCCCTAGCAAAATCCTCGACTCACGGATACAAACACTCCTTGACGAGAGCCTTCTGATCCGCGTCGACCCGCAGAGCCACCAGCGCCTCCGTGGGAACCCTCGACTCGTTTCAAACCCAAGGACACAAATAATCCTTGGCGCTTGGAAAACAAATAATCCCTAGCAAAATCCTCAACTCACGGATACAAACACTCCGTGACGAGAGCTTTTTTGACTCACATCTCGGGCAGTAAGGATTCAAAAACTTGCTTCCTGAACAATGGGACCCTGCAAGTCAATCCTAAATAGTCTCTTGCATACTATTCACGGGTCTCACTCTCTGAAGTCAATTTTCGACAAAGAGGGAAACAACCGCTTACGAGCCCTCTCGACTCGTAAGAGGGAAAAATTCTCTTATAGGATCCTTTCGACTTATGAGAGAAAACCCCACTTGGGAATCCTCACGATTTCTAAGGAGAAAATCCACTTACGAGATCCTCTCGATCCGTAGGGAGAAAAGTCTCTATGAGACCCTCACGGCTTATAGAGTTGAAAAGTCTTAGACAGCAGATCTGAACCTGCGGCCTAAGCCATCGCTATCTCTTGAAAAGAAAAACTAAGTTATCTGCCAATTATGTTTATCAAAGACAACATGCTGATAATAAGAGAATGCAGAAAGAAAAAGTGCATACAAGACATTGCAAAAGAAAATGTGTATCTTTATTCATTGACTTCAATCAAATACAAGATGAATCGTACAAAAGAATAAAGAATGGATACATATTATTTTAAAGGAAAATTTTACAAATACATTGATACAAAGGCAGCTACTGGGAAGGAAGCGTCTTAAGTAGCTTTATCAGTTGTTCGCACACTTCCTTCCAGGCCTTTTCCCGATCGGCTACCACCGCCAGCTCTGCCTCCACTTGGGCTCGTTGCTGCAAGACCGACGCAAGCTGCTCCCTGACGACCTGATAGGCAGCTTCCCGACTTGGGATATTGCGCTCAGCTACGTCAAGCTTCCGCTTCAAGTTTAGCCCATGGGAGATGCGCTCCAAGAGACCCTCAAAGATAGTCTTCACTTGGGCAGCATTTGCCTCAATTTCGGCGCGCAGATGGGCCATTTCGTTTGAGGTCTTTTGGCATTCCCTTAGTCTTAAAGCTGCTTCTTGCTCCAAGTGGCGGGAGTGCGAAGTGCTTTGCTCGAGCCAAGTTGTGCGTTGGGTGCTCAGGGCTAAAACTTCGGGAGAAGGGCGCGTCGACTCCAGCCGGTATAGACAGGCCTCGATCTCCCTACAATGATTTACCCAAGATCCGACGACGCCTTCGTTATGAAAATTTACGAGCGCCGCCAACATTGGATTAACCTCCACAGCGAAATCTACGGCAGAAGGGAGAGCGTCCATATTCAGCTCTTCAATGTACCCGCTCAGCATGCCCAAACTCATCGCAGCACCCTTGGAAGATGGACGTCTCAAGAAAGGGCCTGCCGGTGAAAGGACGCGAGCCTCAAAGGGGACCGGAGCCGGAACAATAGCTGCAAAACAAAACATGGTTAAACGATGGTTCAGAAAATGTTGAAGGGTTACCAAAAAGGGAAATTTATTATACCGGTGGAAACAGGTGGCAAGGCCGGAAGGGCTGGTGGCGCAGCCGATCTTTCTGCTCCCCCTTCGATTTGCAACGCTGCAGTCAGAACAAGGGAGAGTTGGAAATAATTCTACCGCTAAAAAGACAAAGCTACCAATCGGGAACAGTACTCACCAGCGCCACCAGACGGGGAGGCGAATTCAGATGGGAAGGAGAAGTGTGGGAGCAACACTTGATAGAGATGATCAAAAAGCACCCCTGAAAGATACAACAGTGTGACTTCAATACATAAACTGTATATCTGAAAGATAGGATTAATAAGTTATAAACCCATACCTTCCAACATCTTCGAAGGAGTAAGAGAGGGTTGAGAGGTGACCACCGCCAAGGCAGTCGTTGAAGGCGCTCCTTCAAGCAGTGGGGCATCAGCACTAGCTGCACCTGCATTACGAAAAACTGAACTTGTCAGAAAAGATTATAAAGTTAAGAAAGGCAGTCACTTGGAGTTTACCTGAGGAACTCCCGGCTGAAACGGAGGCGACTCCCTCCTCTACCGACATGAGACCACCGCCCGTGGCCTCGTCACCCGACTCGATGGGGACCGTCGTCGTGCTAGCAAGACCTGGAGACAGCGGAAGGCCATAGGCGGGAAGGGCTATGATTGGAGTATTGCCAGATTCCATAGAGGGAGCGGTTGGCTCGTCTTCGGGAATCATGGCCACCTCACCCACTACCCTCTCAGGTTCAGTAGCTGCGGTTGTTTCATCTATCGTCACTAAGGGACCGCCGACCTCGAGCGCCTCAGCCGCCACCACCCTAGACTCAGTTATAATGATCATATCATCTGCCACCGCTTCAGGTTCGGCATCAATGACCTTCTCGACGACGGATCCTTCGGCTTCTGCTTCAGGCACCGTGGCCCCGACGACGGTGCCCACCGTCGACTCAGGTTCGGCAGGCGCCGCTTCCGCCGTTTCTTAGGGTCCGACGGTCTCCGCCTCCCCCTCAGTCGGACTTGGTCCTGCAAGATGGAATGCATATGAGCCAATGGCTTTATAATAATTCTTACAACAAGGTTCTGAAAGAGATGTTACCTGAAGGGGATTTATTGTTTGCGCTTCGGGCCGCGCGCGCCACTTGCCTATAAGCAGTAGACAGGGCGATGGGGGCCTCTCCAGAAGGAGTGTCAGCGCGAGGAATGGTACTGGGACCCGCTCCCGCGGCCAAAGTAGCTCTACGCGCCTTTGCTTCGCGTCTCAACCGCTTCCGCTCCTCCCGAGCCGTTGAGAAGGATGCCACTAGAGCTTCCCTAATTGAGGTGTCCTCGTCCGTAAATAGGGAAGCCTCTAAGGTTTTCAGGGAATCCCTCGTCGTTTTGTCAAGCCGAGGCTCTTGCGGCAACTGTGACGAAGCCGGGACTTCAGTAACAGGCTCGGGAAGGATCCCCGCATCAACTGATATAACCCCTGCAAAGAAACAAAAGAAAGTCAGGTTGAATATCATAGAGAGACAACAAACTATCCTTATAAAAGAGAAAGGAGTGAAACATACCGGCGCCTGCTAAGGCACGCTTCTCCTCCTCCTCCTGGAAGGTTTTCAGGGAGGCAGCAATAGCCTCTTCAGTAGAAACACCTGTTGAAAATGGAGCAAATGTTAGTTAAAGATAATAATACAAGGTGCAATAAAATGACAAATGAAGCGTCTGATGATTACCGGACTCAGCAAGTTTGCTTAACATCGCTTCGAGCCTAGCCGATCGCTCCGAAGCTGCAATGGCGGCAGCCAGATTAGTGTCCGCAGGATCTACCACGAAACCCTCATTGCTGCCGTATTCACATATGGCCTCGGCGGGAGGAGCCGCAGGATCTAAGCTGAGGATCGCGTCGAGGGATAGGGTGGACTTCTTCTTTTTCTGCCCGCCAGCTTTAGATCCACCCGGAGCAGCTTTGCGCTTGGCAGTCACTTTAGGGCGGCGTGTCCCGATATCCGCTCCTGTGCCAGGCTCTGGCGATACCGCTTTAACTGTCTTTGTGGGAGCACGGGGCGCCGGTGGTGCATCCACCGTAGTAGGCAGTGGCAATCCACGCGGGGGGGCCAACACGCGTGGTCGGTCGGCTCTGGCCTCTTTTAGTGGAGGGACGACCGGGCGCCTTGGCTGCAATGGAGCCTTACGATCACCACCAGGAGGCGCACCCCTGCGGTCAACTAGCAAGTGTTTCTCCATTAAAATGATTGGGCCCATAGCATGCGCATACCAGGCTACATATGGATGGATTATTTTAGGGGCACAGCTAGGCTCACTAATAAAAAAATAAGAGCCTGTATTGAGCCGGGTGAAATGATGCATAGCATTCCTTATTCCCCCTTGGTTGGCCGCGGGTGTTTCCAGAAAGGCTTCCATCGGGATCCCTTGATTGTAACTGGATTGTCGGGCAAATCGATGTGGGTTATACCTCATAAAGAGGGCCGTCTCATTCTGCCTAAATACTAGGTAGCCCGGCCGAATGGAGTAAAGATGAAGGATTTCCGGAGCCTTCAGTACAGAAACCCCGCCCTTAAAGTCATCACGCAGCGACACCACTGACTTAGTGGTCTCGGAGCCTATGGTGATGACCTTATCCACAAAAGAAGTCTTCGCTCCGACTAGATGTGAACGCAGGAGCAGTCCCCTAGACTCCCGCGGAGGTGCAACTACGATTGAAGCCCCGACCAACCGCATAATTCTTGGGAGTTTGAATTTATCAAAGAACGGAGGAGTCTTATGGGCACCAAACACCCCGCGCACATGCAGCTCCATCCAAGAAGTGAAGTAGTGCATCGGGAAGTTAGCAGGCTGTACCCCAGGCTCATTAGCATCCGCCGCTACGCTAAGTCCATTATAAAGGTAAGCCAGCCCGGCAATCCCTATCGATAGCTGCAAACCAGCCGCCATTCGATGCGCCGGGTAAAAGACAGAGGACCGCATGAGGCGTGGGTGCATGGGGAGCGCGAAGCTGCATAGCCATAGACCCAAGAACCCTATGAAAAAAGTCTCCTCGTCCATGCCAAGAACGGCGATCTCTGAGAAAGGGACGCTGGCAGTGCCCGGGAAATAAAAATCCCGCTGGTCATTTTCCAATGAAGGTCGGCGGTCCAAGACGAAACCAAAGGGGTCAGCAAGCTGAGCGAACTTCTCGCCCTGCTCTGATAGGAACTCCGGGCGGATAAAATGAGCAATGAAATCCGTGAAACTGACGCCCCGGTCGCCTGATTCCAAATGGAGTTCCTCATAAATCTCCAACACCTTCACCAAGCCCGGGTGCTGATGCTGAATGGCATTTTCCGGAGTTAAGTCAAATACAAGCTGCTTGGTGGCGAAGACATACTCGTCTGGAGGAAGCAGCTCCTCGTAGTGTTCTCCCCTCATTGGCAGACCTGAAATTTCAGCAAACTCCTCCAGAGAGACGGAGACTTCCCTATCCGCTGTCAAGAAGGTATGGGTGGGGATATTCCATTGTTCGATGAAGGCCTTTATCCACCACGTCGGAGGAGAGGGATACTCGAAAAGCGAGACGTAGACAGCTGAGTATAAGCCAATCGTCGTCAGGAGAGCCCTCTTCGTCGCCAAAATGTAACGGGCCTATGGCAGATATCCGGCAAGCGGTCGCGGAGTCAATCCAATGTTGTAAGCCTGTCCCCAAGGGCGTGCTTCACCCTGACAGATTCGCCTCCCCAAGATATCTATAGCCGGCGGCGGCTGCACCGGAATGGCGCCGATTGCAGGCTGAAGGAGGTCGTCGGCATTCCAATTTTTAACCTCCACGGCATACTCCACCGGGGGCTTGTCCGCATAAGGGATCGTAACTATGGGCTCAGAAGGCGAAGCGGAGCTGAAGCTGCGACGGCCTTGGATGATTTGGCTGTACCACCTTCCCCACAAATGGAGTCTCTTGTACTCTGGATCATGATCTTTAATCAAGGCGAACGCCACCCGGTCCACTGGTGCGTGTGGGAACCCTCCTTCTGAGCGAACAAAAGGGAAAGACAAATCTTCAGACATGTTCCCTGTAAAAAAAAAAAAATATAACCGTTAGAGTTCCAATGTTTCACATGTCAAAGTCCTACATCACACTACGGTGCAGTGAGTAGGGGACCAAAGGGGGACCCACAAAATCAAGATGACGGCGCATCATTTGATAAGACAGTCCCATCATTGGATGAGACTGTCAGTTAATTAAAAAGACCCCCAAAAGAATACCCTTATTGGAGGGATCCCTAGAGACAAGGAGAAAATCTCCTCTTTTTAGAGCAAAGCTCTATCACAGAGTGACATTTGTCAAACTCTGGTCTCAAAGGAATAAAGCTTCTTAAAAAGAGCCTAGCTCTGTAGTAGTAATGAAAAATTATAACTCCTAAGAATTAAAATTTTTGGGATCTTAAAGATTCATGAAAACTTTTAGGAGTTCTCTATTTGATCTATGAGCAGGGCTCTGTTCATGGGTTAAAACCCAAGAACCAGATCTCTGTAAATTTTTGAGAGCGAGGCTCTGTGGATGAAACCCCAAAGGGGTTTTCTTTAGATCAAAGATCTATGAGAGCAAGGCTCTGTTGAAGAAACCCCAAAGGGGTTTTCTTTAGATCAAAGATCTACAAGAGCAAGTCTCTGTTAATTAAAATTAATTAATTTAAATTTTTACCTAAGAGTGATTCTAAGTTCTGAACTTCAAAGTTCTTGGAAAAGTACAAGAGCAAGGCTCTGAAAGTTCCTAAGCAAGAGCAAGGCTCTGAAATTCAAATTCTTGAAATTGATAAAGAATTACCAAGGACCAAGGGTCCTATTTATAGACGCCTGCGTCTCTTCAACTGACCCCCAAGATCCAACGGTTGGGGTCTTGCCACCGCTGCACTCACGTGCGCGCCACGTGAGCACAACGGTGGGGGGCATTTGTTCCCCCAATCAGAGCAAGGCTCTACTTGAATTTTGAAAATTCAAATTTTGAAGCAACGCTTCGGTTCCCGTGCGCAGTGCGCAATTTGCCACATGTCAGAAGTTGACTCGGCATCGCAACGCCCAAGGCAGTGCGTCCAATCAGAGCAAGGCTCTTTAAAAAAAAAATAAGTAACACTTAACAGCGCAAGCGCACCGCGGCGCGACACGTGTCTGCGCAGTTGCGCAAGCACAGCTGCGCAAGCACAGCTGCGCAAGCGCACGGCTGCGCGACACGTGTCTGCGCAGTTGCGCAATCGCTGTTGCGCAAGCGCCTTACTGCGCGACACGTGTCACGCGCTGGTGAGTTGCGCAGCAACAGAATGAAAATTTAATGAAATCTTTTCTGTTCTTTCCAAAACCAGAAGATTTTCTTCTGCATTTGGATCAAAGATCCAGCAGTGGGAAAATGCCCAAAATCACTCAGAAAAGATCTTGTTAACAAATTCAACAAATTTGTGAGCACTATAAATAGGACCCCAGACCTCATTCGATGGGCATCAACTTGGAGAATCGACTTCTAGCAAAAAAAAAAAAAAAGAAAAGAGAACTCTTGAAGATTATTCAAGAACAAGAAAAAGAAGAAAGGTAAAAACCTTTTTTTTTAAGAGAAAAATCTCTGAAGAACAAAGGATTTAAAAAAAAAGGGAAATAAATGAAAATAAATAAATAGTGCCTTGCACTTGTTATGAACCCATGGTTCTATGAAATCAGGGAAAACAGGAAGAAAAACTTGTTTTCCTTTGATCCAAATTTAGATCAAAAGTGCTATGCACTTTTGTTCTTAAATCTAAAAAAAAATTCTTGATGTTCTGCACAAATGCAACCCATTATTTAAAAGGGCCTGGCCCAAATCAAATTGCAAAATAATAAAGGGGCAGAGCCCTGTTTGGATTGATTTTCTAGTCGGGCAAAGCCCAAAATAAATAAAATTTTTTTTTTTGGACTTAACGTGTCTGCGCAAGTGCACAACTGCGCGACACGTGTCTGCGCAGTCGCGCAAGCACTGTTGCGCAAGCCTTCCACTGCGCGACACGTGTCACCTCCACGAGCGCTTGCGCTCTTTAATTGCGCAAAGCACCTGACAAGCCGTGTGGGGCACTGTCAGAGTATTAAATGCAATGCATTATTAAGGGGCAGAGCCCAATCAAAGGTCAAATGGACCAAATAGAAGTACTGCACATTATTTTAAAAAGGCAGAGCCTAATCAAAAAGTCTAAACAGACCAAAAATAATGCTATGCATTGCTTAAAGGGCAGAGCCCAATTGAGAGGTCCAATAGACCAAAAACAATGCTATGCATTATTCTAAAAAGGGGGAAAGCCCAAACAAAGGCCTAATAGGCCAAATGCAAACAAAATGTGAACATTTTCAACTGGACTTAGCCCAATTCTGGCCGTAAGTCCTTAAATTAAATTGACTGAGCAAGACTGCTCTCCTAAATCAATTTACATCCGGTTCGAGGGTACATCTCCGAACTCCTTTGACATCCCTCGTTGTAATTCCTCAACGACGTCAAAGAGGCGACGGGTCCCAACGACCACACATCCAAATGGACTGCGGGGTCCTTAAACTCGTGGACCGAAACGTCCTTAAACTAATGATGGACCACCACGTCCCTAAACTGGCGATGGACCGAAATGTCCTTAAACTAATGATGGACCGAAACGTCCTTAAACTAATGATGGACCACCACGTCCCTAAACTGGCGATGGACCACTACGTCCCTAAACTGGCGATGGACCGAAACGTCCTTAAACTAATATCGGACCGAGACGTCCCTAAACTAACATTGGACCACCACGTCCCTAAACTGGAAAACGGACCACTAAATCCCTAAACTGGAACAATAGAGCCTCCAAACGCTCTTTTGCAGGATCTAAACGGTCCCGTTTAAGTTGATCTTAGCCCCAAACACGGCTAACATATCCTTAAACATTCAAATGGATTATAAAACTCCTAATCAACTCTAGTTTGAGGGTACATCTCCGAGCTCCTCTGATACATGTCGTTGTAATCCTTCAACGGACGAGTCCCGATGGCCATACATTAAATTAAACACTACGTTAAGTTGATCTTAGTCTAAAACAGGACTAACGTATCCTTAACGAACGTTTAAGTTGATCTTAGCCGCAACGCGACTAATGCATCCTTAAACTAAAAACACCAAACCCAAATCTAAGTAAATACGGATTTGGACTAATCCACGTCCTACGGGCGACGGCATTACTCAGTCTCCGTATACAATCCACGGGCAACCACAAACAAAACAAACACACACGACACGAAGTGAAATTCTGGAGAAGGAGAAAGTTGTTACCGCGATGCGGTAGCGTAATTAACTGCAGGGGCTTGCGCCTGCAGGGAAGAGCGTCCCCACAATCAAAAACCCTTCACCCTGAGGGGGAATCTGACGAAGTCTGCTACATCGGCCGCATCCGTCTAAACCTCCGATACACGGTGCCATAAATCAACTTGGCATCTTCGGAGAGATAAACGGATAAAACCAAATAGCAACTGCCCCGAACCTCAGGCACGGACGCGAAGTCCGGGCCGCCGTTCGGAGGGAAACATTAGTCTCCGTATACAATCTACGGGCAACCACAAACAAAACAAACACCCACGACACGAAGTGACCATCTGGAGAAGGAGAAAGTTATTACCGCAATGCGGTAGCGTGATTAACTGCAGGGGCTTGCGCCTGTAGGGAAGAGCGTCCCCACAATCAAAAACCCCTCGAACGAGGGGGAATCTGACGAAGTCTGCTATATCGGCCGCATCCGTTTAAACCTTCGATACATGGTGCCATAAATAAACTTGGCATCTTCGGAGAGGTGGACGGATAGCACCAATTAACATCTGCCCCGGATCTCAGGCAAGACAGTCCGTCTTGCGCGTCTTTCGGAGGGGAACAGATTCTGGCACGCCCGGTGGGACCTTTTCCTCTTTCCACTCCACACTTCGTGTGTCGTGTTCGCGAACCAATCGCGGTTTGCTAATGGTTTCCATTGGGTTTCGAGGTACTAAGCTTTGGCGTTTTGCTTGGTGCAGAAAGCAAAGATCAATGGCGTTCACCTGCTCGAAGTGTTCCACATGCAGCTGCAACTCGCGTCCTGTCTCAACTGGGGGCATAACCTACGGGCCTCAAGCGGCTTCCCTGTTCACGATGCCCGTGGAACGGGTCACTCAAGCCACCACAGGGTTGTTTTTCGGGACCATGCTCCCGCCAATGAGCTTCATCGCTCATGTGCCAACACCGGAAGCTCCCAAGAAGTCGGTCTTCGATCGGCTTACAGGTACTGCGGCCCCTCTCAACGGGTCGTCCAACTCCAGCTCCTCGGTCTTTGCCAGACTGGGCTCAAATTCTTGTGGGCCCACAATGAAGCTTGCAATCCCAGAGAAGGTTGTTCCGAAGAGGATAGCCATCCCTGCTCCTGAAGTCGTCAAGGCGGCTTCTCCTGCCAAAGAGTCGGTCTTTACAAGACTGACTATTCCGGCTCCCGTTCTTGCTTGAAGGTCTGTCTTTGACAGATTGGATACCTCTACTCAAAAGACGTCAGTGTTCAAGAGGCTGGCACCAGCGGCGCCTCATCTGGACAGGGGGCAAGACAAAGCCATCCCCATCGCCGAACTAGCCACAACAGCTCGACACGCTCGACGTCGCCACTGGCACCGAGTAAGGAAGACCGGGGGCAACTCCCCTTCTGGGCTAACTCTACCAGCTCCAACGGTGGAAGTTAATGCTGCTGTTCCAACTGGGAACAGCTTTGAGGTGCTGAACAAGGTACGCAGGAACTCGTCTACTGCCGTACTGAAAAGATCTCCGCCACCGGTGGAGACTGTCACAGAAATAAAGCCGGAACAGAACCTTTAGCGGCTGTCCTCTAAAATCTACAAGGTCTGGCACCAGGTCCAAGACTCGGTGATTGATCGAAATTTCTCCCCCCAGCAGAAGAAGCTGAAGGTCCGACGGGAAGAAAACCGTCCTGTTAAGCCACAAAAGATGACGATTACTTGGGTGCCCACGGCAGCGGCCCCCTCAACGTCAACCACTCAGAAAAGAAGGAGGCCAGAGAAAGCCCCTGTAAACGTGGCAGACCACAAAGACGCTGAGCCTAAACGCCCTAAGTCTGGGGGCATGGTGGTGCATACCGTCTATATGGCATCCGGAAAAGAGAATAGCCGTATCTCCACGGGTCATCGACCGCTTATGCGATCCGTGACAAAAGCCCAAGAGCAGCAGCAGAAGCTTCAGGAGATGATGGCTGCGATGGCCGCACTCACCGGGCCAAAAGAAAGCCCAGAAACATCCGCGGAGCAGCGCCGTGAGCAGGAAACTGATGCCGAATTCCTTCGGAGAATGCTCGAAAAGAAGGACAGAGAAGCCGTAGAGCAAGCGGCTAATATAAAACGAATGGCACTTCTCATCCAAGACATGGTCGGGATGATATTACAACCAGAACCTCCAGCTGAAGACCCTCCGATCATTATTGAAGACGACAGAGGGGAGACATCGAACCCTCATCCGACTCTTTCAGGAGCCAAGGAGGAAACCATCTCAAAAGCCATGCTTGATGATTATATTGCTCAGCAAATACGAGCTCACCGAGCGAACGAAACGGCCGGCCAAGTTGTTAAAACTGGGTGACCAAATTTGGGCTGGTATGACTAAATAAGTTACCCGCCGGGATATACGATCCCCAAATTCCATGTGTATAAGGGGACAGGCAATCCCCATCAACATGTCGCTCAGTTCAGGGCTCTTTGCGGCAATACTGGAGGTGATGATTGTTTACCCCAATCAGAGCAAAGCTCTGTTCAAATTCCAAGGCGGGAGATGAAGCAACGCTTCCGATTCCCCCCAATCAGAGCAAAGCTCTAGTTTGAAAATTTAAATTTTAATAAATGAAGCAACGCTTCGGATCCTCTGCGCTGCGCGCAGGGCGCCACGTGTCAAAATCAGGCACGCCAGCGCAGGGAGCGCAGCGCCCAAGGCAGCACGCCCAATCAGAGCAAGCCTCTATTTAAAATAAAAATTAAAGGAAGCAACGCTTCAGTTGCGCAAGCGCTGCGCTGCGCGACACGTGTCAGCGCAGTTGCGCAAGCGCTGCGCTGCGCGACACGTGTCAGCGCAACTACGCAAGCGCAGTTGCGCTGCGCTGTGCGCTGTGTGACACGTGTCAAGCGCTGGTGCATCTGCGCCAAACAGAATTAAAATTCCAATGAGATCTTTCTGTTCTTGTTAAAACAAGAAGATTGTCTTCTGTAATACAGAAGCCCTTGGATCAAAGATCCAACGGTGGGGAAAATTCCCCAAATCACTCAGAGAATGATCTCTTTAACAAATTTAACAAATTAATGGGCACTATATAAAGGCCCCTAGACCCCAATTCAAAAATCATGAATATCGAGAACATCAAGAACTTCAAAAACAACAAAACAGAGGGAACTCTGAAGAATTTTGAGAAGAAACTCAAGAAGGAAAAAAAGAGAAGGTAAAAACCTTTATAAAAGAAGAACTTCTTCTTAATAGATCATTGATCTAAAAACAAGATCAATGATCTAAAATAAAAATAAATAATAACAGTTCCTTGCACTTTTTTATGAACCATTGGTTCTGGAATCTTAAAGATTCCTCTCTTAAATCCAAAATTGGATTAAATTATTAAAACAATGTCTTGCACTTGCAAATCTGCACTGTTGCGCTCTTGGGTTGGCGCAAGCCACCAGAGAGCGCCACGTGTCAGCTCCAAGACCACTTGCGCTGTGCGCTTTTAAAATAGAGCATTGCTCTTTAAAGTTGGCGCAGCTCACCAGAGCGCGCCACGTGTCAACAGCGCTACAGCGCAGCGCACTGCGCTGTTGCGCTTGCGCTCACCAGAGTGTGACACGTGTCACCACGACAAGCGATTGCGCTCAGTAATTGGCGCAAAGCGCCTGACAAGCCACTGTCAAGTAATTAATGCACTGCATTATTTACAGAAGGGCCAAGCCCAATTAAAAAAGGCCTAACAGGCCAAATTAAATGCAATGCATTATTTTAAAGAAGGGCAGAGCCCAAACAGATGCTCTGCATCATTTATAAAGGGACAGAACCCAAATCAGAAAGGCCTAGCAGGCCAAAATAAAATGCAGTGCATTATTAAACAGGGGCAAAGCCCTAGCACAGGCCTAATAGGCCAAAGATAAATAAAAAGGTTGAATATTCTCAACTGGACTTAGCCCAATCATGGCCGTAAGTCCTCAAGTTAAATTGACTGAGCAAGACTGCTCTCCTAAATCAATTTACATCCGGTTCAAGGGTACATCTCTGAACTCCTCTGACCCCTATCGTTGTAATCCTTCAACGACGTCAGAGAGGTGACGAGTCCCGACAACTACACATCGATACGGACTGCAGGGTCCTTAAACTCGTGGACCGAAACGTCCTTAAACTAATATTCGTCCCAAAATGGGAATGTTGGACCGAAACGTCCCTAAACTAATATTCGTCCCAAAATGGGAATGTTGGACCGAAATGTCTTTAAACTAATGCTCGTCCCCAAATGGGAATGATGGACCACCATGTCCTTAAACTGAAAATCGACCGCAACGTCATTAAACTAAACAATAGAGCCCAAATGCTCTTTTGTCGGATCCAAACGATCCCGTTAAGTTGATCTTAGTCTGGAGATTAGGCTAACGTATCCTTAACAAAAGTTTAAGTTGATCTTAGCCTCAATATGGCTAACATATCCTTAAACTAAAACACCAAACCCAAATCTAAGTAAACACGGATTTGGACTAATCCACGTCCTACGGGTGACGCCATCACTTAGTCTCCGTATACAATCCACGGGCAACCACAAACAAAACAAACACACACGACATGAAGTGAACATCTGGAGAAGGAGAAAGTGGCTACCGCGATGCGGTAGCGTAATTAACTGCAGGGGCTTGCGCCTGCATAGAAGAGCGTCCCCACAATCAAAAACCCCTCTAGCGAGGGGGAATCTGACGAAGTCTGCTAAATCGGCCGCATCCGTCTAAACCTCCGATACACGGTGGCATAAATCAACTTGGCATCTTCGGAGAGGTAGACGGATAAAACTAAATAGCATCTGCCCCGAATTTCAGGCAAGACGTCCACCGCGTCTCCGCCGCGTCATTCGGAGGGGAACAGATTCTGGCACGTCCGGTGGGACCTTTTCCTCTTTCCACTCCACACTTCGTGTGTCGTCTTCGCGAACGAATCGCGGTTTGTTAATGGTTGCCTTCGGGTTTCAAGGTACTAAGATTTGGTCTTTTGCCTGGCGCAGAAATCAAGCATCAATGGCCTCCAACTGCTCGAGCTGTTCAAAGTGCCAATGCAACCAACGCTCCACCTCACCTGGAGGTGTAGCTTATGGGCCTCAAGTGGCCTCCATCCTTGCTATGCCGGTGGACCAGGTGACCCAGGCCACCACCGGTCTGTTTTTCCGAACCATGATCCCGCCTGCAAGCTTCACCATGCCAGTGCCCGCGCCAGAAGCGAATAAGAAGTCGGTCTTCGATCGGCTTACTACTACCACGGCCCCTCTCAACGGGTCGTCCAATATCAAACCGGCAGCCTCTGTCTTCGCCAGGCTGAGCCAGAACCCTGATAGGCCCGCCAGGAAGCCCATGAACCCGGAAGTGGCCGTCCCAAAGAAGACAGCCGCCTCTGCTCCAGAAGACGTCAAGGCGGCTTCTCCTGTTAAAGAGTCAGTCTTTTCAAGGATGACTGTTCCGGCTCCTGCTCCTGCTCGAGGATCTGTCTTTGACAGATTGAACTTCGCCTCTCAAAGGACAACATTAGTCTTTAAGAGGCTGACACCAGCAGCACCTCATTCGGACAGGGGGCAAGAAGATGCTGTCTCGATCGCCGAGCCAGTCCCAACGGCTCATCATGCTCGACGTCGCCACTGGCGCCGAGTAAGGAAGGCTGGGGGCAACTCCCCCTCAGGGCTAACTCCACCTGCTCCAGTGGTGGAAGTTAATGCTGCTGTTCCAACTGGGAACAGCTTTGAACCACTTAGGAGGGTATGTAAGAACTCTCCAACTGCTACGCTAAAAAGATCTCCTCCACCTGCGGAGAGGGTTCCGGAAACGAAGCTGGAGCAGCCCCCTCAGCGGCTATCCTCCAAAATTTATAAAGTCTAGCGGAGAGTTCAAGACTCCGTAATTGACCAAGGTTACTCTCGTCAGCAGAAAAGGGCGAAAGTGCAAGAAGAAAAGAACCGTCCCGTCAAACAGCAGAGGACGACAACTGCCAGGGTGCCTACTGCAACGGCCCTTTCAACTTCAACGGCCCACAAGAGAAGGAGGCCGGAGAAAATTCCCACGCATGCAGAAAATGTCAAAGGCGGCGAGCCCAAACGCCCTAAGTCCGGGGGCATTGTAGTCCATACTATATACATGGCGTCAGGAAAGGAGGACAGCCGTGCATCGACTGGTCATAGACCGCTTACACGGTCAGTGACCGAAGCTCAGGAGCTACAGCAGAAGCTCCAGGAAATGATGAATGCGATGGCTGCACTCACTGGGCCAAAAGAATGCCCCGAAGCGTCCTCGGATGAACGCCAGGAGTAAGAAACTGACGCTGAATTCCTTCGTCGGATATTGGAGAAGAAGGATAAAGAGGCTGCTGAACAAGCAGCCAACATAAAGCGAATGGCCCTCCTGTTCCAGGACATGGTGGGAATGATGATCCAACAAGATCCTCCTGTTGAAGATCTCCCGATCGTCCTTGAAGACGATAGGGGAGAAACGTCAAATCCTCCACCGGCTCTGTCAACAGCTAAGGAGGAGACAATCTCCAAAGCTGACTTGGAAGAATATATAGCCCAACAGATACGGGTTCATCATGCGACTGAGGCAGCCGGTCAGGTCGTAAAAATAGGACGACCATATCCAAGCTGGTACGATCAGATAAAGTACCCGCCGGGCTATACAATACCCAAATTCCATGTCTATAAGGGGACGGGCAATCCCCACCGGCATGTTGCCCAGTTCAGGGCGCTTTGCGGCAACACCGGCGGTGATGATAAATTGTTGCTTCGCCAGTTCGTCAGCAGCTTGTCAGATACAGCGTTCGAGTGGTACTCTGAGTTCCCAAACGACTCTATCAAGATATTTGCGGAGATGGAACTACTGTTTACCCAGCGTTTCGCAAGCGCCAGCGAACGCACCCCGATGACGGCATTGATTAATGCCAGGGTGAAGCCAGGCGAGACATGGATCCAATATGCTATACGGTGGCGGAACTTATGGTCAAAATGCGAGCAACGCATTGAAGAAGCGCCAGCAGTGGGTATGTTTGTGGGAACCCTTGATCCGCAGGCGACCACATCCCAATTTATGATGTTCTTCAAGCCGACTACCTTCCAAGCCCTGATCGACAAGCTAGCTCAAATGGACTAGATGGGCCATATACCTCCCCCTCCAAAGCCGGACTCTCAAAATGAGAAGGGGAAGGGAAAAGCAATTGTTGTCGCTAATGCTCAGCAACAGCCGGGCAACTTGAAACCGGCTATCCGTCAAAATAATATGCGTCCGCACGTACCCCTTGAGGAGAGGTTAGGACGTCCTTACTCGTTTCCTCGAGATAAAACGAGAAGATTATTCGAGCTGGCGTTGCGCAACCGACTCATAAACCTGCCGGATCCAAGACGTCCGTCGCAGCCAAACGACGTCCATGATCCCAATTACTGTCCTTATCACCGAGTACTGGGTCATCCGATCGAAGATTGCTACGTCTCCAAAAATTGGATTGAAGACCAGTACCAACAGGGCAAGTTCGCGTTGTCCGACAGATGGAAGGTGAATCCGCCGCAACCTCACACCTCTAAAAGGATGAATACGCCAGGGGCAACGTGCTCTCTCGTTGAAGAAGCTCCATGGGAGGTCGTGCTATCAGCCAAAACAAAGAGGATGTTGAACGATCTTCAAACATGCCCAGCGATCAGGTGGAAGAACCCGTTGAAACCTCAGATCATTGAAGGGATGTTGAAGCCGTGCCCAACTCCAAAGAGCGATAGTGGTGGCCCAAGCACTCTCAGCCAGCCGTCAAAATCTTCAGAGAAAAAAAAGAAGAAATCCAAGAAGCCCGTGAAGCCTGGCGACAAGCGCACGGACTTACAAAAGCAGATTGACGCACTGGAGGTGTACAACCAGAAAGCATGCACTCCCATCACACTCCAAGAGTTCCTCAACCACGTCTTTCAAGAAGAAGATGAGGAGGAGAGCTCGTCGGATGAATCCGAGGAATACGTGGCGAGCCGTCATATGATTTCCCATTCGTTTACAAACGATGAGGAAACTCCTTGCACTGAAAAGCTGGGGGCAGATCCTAAACCGGAATTTCTGGGGCCATCGGATGAAACAATTGACGCATTCCTCAATGAAGCTCTGTTAAAAAGTAAAGCTGACCGGGAACGCGAGACGGCCATATTTGAAAGGGCCAAGTGCCAGCGACTTCACGAAAGAGTTGAGACACTCCCGCTGGAGCAAAATACATCCACCGCGGAAAAAAGCAAATTCAAGACGAGGTAAAGGTTTGCTAAGGCCATATCAATGGGCATGAAGCTACCATCCTCTGAAGGAAACATTGCTGGTGAAGCGGAAATGCACCCCTCCTACTGCTTGTATCATTGGAAGATTTCGCACCCCACCGAAGAGTGCAAAGTTTTCAATAGATGGTGGCAAGGATATGTTGCTTACCGACAACATTTTAAGCGGGAGAAGCGCAAAACTCGCCGGGAGCGGAAAAATACGACCGAGGGGCTTAACAGAACTACCGGCAATTGTCGCATGGTTAACGCCGGGGGATCGCAAGTGCTCACATTCGGGAGCGATTCTGACGAGGAGCTGGCTCTTAGCCCCCTCTTTAAAGAGTCCACCTCGGGAAAAGAAGAAGAGCCGAAGGTTTGCGAAAATATCCGGCTGCGTAATCAGACGCTACCTGAAAAGAATCTTGGACCCTAAAACAAGAAAGATAAAGGAAAAGAAAATGTCTCTGAGGATATCGCCCTTGATGACCAAGTCATGGAAGAGCTAGCCGCCAAGGACCCGCCGAAGAAAAATAAGGTGGATTATAACATTCCAGCGCATCTGAGGAAGCTACCCTCGCAGCTCAGCATTCTTGACGCCCTTTTACTATCAAAAGAGGCGAGAGATTCGTTAATCAAGGCACTACAGGAGCCGGAGCAATTCCAAGCTTTCCTGGCCGAAGAAAAGATGAAGGATGAATTGGAGGTAGTGCACACGGCCGATGTCACTTTTGGCGATGAAGATCTTCTCCTTGGGACGTGCGAACACAATCACCCCCTCTATGTCTCAGGATACTGCTACGATATAAAGATAGGCAAAATCCTGGTCGACAATGGATCCTCCGTTAATCTCCTCAATGTGCGGGTGTTAAAAGAAATCTGCATGAGCGTCCAGCACCTTGCTCGGGACAAGATCACCATCTCCGGGCTCGACTCCCAATCATCAAGAACTCTTGGGTCTGTGATACTGACGCTACGCTTTGGGCTACTCGTCACGGACATTAAGTTCCACGTCATAGACGCCAAGACATGCTACAATGCTCTGCTCGGCCGACCATGGTTACACGAGTATAATATCATCCCTTCTACACAGCATCAGTGTATGAAAAATTTTAAGGACGGTCTCGAGTATACCGTGACTGGAGAACTGAACCCGTTCTCTGTGAACGAAGTCTGCAAATATGAAGATGCCAAATACTTTTTACCGGATTTCGAAGACATGGAGAGGTGTCACAAGCCGGAGAACAAAGCTAACGCCACCATCCCTGTCTTCGGCAGTGATACCGAGGAAGAAGAGGAGATAGTCTATTCGGGTCCGCCCCAATGCAACAAGCCAAGACCATCTGCTCCTACGTTGATCTTTGGTAGCGACTCGGAAGATGAGGTCCATGCTGTGTTCTCCGCTCGGCCTTCAATACAAACGTCCGCTAACGAAGAGCAAAGTCTGCAAGTCACCATGGTGCCGCTTAAACATTATAAAGAACTGAATGCGCTCGATATCTACAGTGTAGAGGAGTTGCGGACGTTCTATGTCCCTCCTAAGCGAGAAGGCGAAAAAGCAATTCTATTCTACCGCTCTGAAGAAACCAAAGTAGAGAAAGAAACCTGGCACGGTATGGATCCTACGCTTGACAGGCTTCAGCCCATCCGTCTGCCCAGATATTATACAGAAGGCTTGAAGAGGTTGCTGAAGCGCCAAGGGATATCCTTTAAACAGACCGCTCGAAAAGCCAAATTCTATGACAGGGTCTGGAACGTTCCCGGGACTCAGCATAAGTTGCCTAATGGGAGAATGGAAACAATCGGGCTTGGCTACATTCGGTCCAAGAAACGAGAGCTACTCCACGGTTGCTACGTCGTGCATGACTTAGATGAAGAAGCGGATGCTCAATGGGAGGACGCTAATCCTGAACCAGTAAAAGTTCCTGATGTAAAAGTGCCCAGTCCGTCGTTCGAAGAACAAATGGACAAGCTTATAAGGGAAGCTGGCCAAAAAGTCCGAGACGACCACAACCGTGAGATGACCATCTACGAGAAAGCCAAAACGCAACGCCTCCTCCAACAGGCCGTGAAAGATGAAAGTGCCGCTCCCTGTCAACCTGTTATAAAAAAGGCTCGACGCAGAGGTAGAAATAGGTCGAAAAGCGAAAAAGGCGTTCGACAGCAACAAAGCGGGACTGAGAAGCCACGCAAGCGGGAATCGAGCGGTCCAGATCTGTCCCTTGTAAAGAAGATGAGTTGAGCATACTCTTTTCCTCGGGACAAGACGAAGAAGATGCTTGACCGAGCTATAAAACATCAGATGCTTACACTGCCGGAGTCTAAACACCCCGAACAAGCAGGCGAAGTCTCACACCCAAACTATTGCTCTTATCACCGAGTAATAGGGCACCCTCTTGAAAACTGCTTCACCTTCAAGAACTGGGTCGAAGATCAGTATCAACTTGGCAAGTTCGCTCTGTCTGACAACTGGAGGGTAACGCCGCCACAGAGGCACGAACCCAAAGCCACGAGAGCAGAACCAGCTCCACATTGGTCTTGGAAGCGAATTCGTACTTGTCACATGATAACGATATCAAAGGAAGAGCCCGAAAACATGGATGATCTTCCTTGGTGCTTCGAAAACAGCAACGATGAGGTGATCTCAGAATTTCCACCAGCACCGAAAGAGCTGGAGGATGGAATACATACTACCACAGATAACCTCAAGAAAATTGAGTTGGGGACGGCAAACGACCCGTGACCGACGTTCGTCAGCGAGTTGCTATCTGAAGAAAGGGTGGCTGCGTTAAAAGACGTGCTTATGCAGCATGGAGATTGCTTAGCATGGAACTATTCCGAAATGCCGGGACTAGATCCAGAAATTGCTGTGCACAAATTGGCGATATCCCCGGACGTCAAGCCGGTCAAACAGGCGCCAAGAAGAATGCGGCTCGAGCTTGAGATGAGTATCAATTCCGAGGTCAAGAAGCTAATCGACTCTGGCTTTATCCAGGAGGTTCAATATCCTGAATGGATCGCCAACATCGTCCCTGTGATGAAGAAAAATGGGACAGTGCGTATATGCGTGGACTTCCGGGATCTCAATAAAGCCTGCCCGAAGGACGATTTCCCAGTGCCAGTCACCGAACTGATGATAAACAATACGTCCACTCACGAGGTTTTCTCCTTCATGGACGGCTCATCAGGGTATAATCAGATAAAGATGCATCCCGAAAACCAAAAGCACACCGCCTTCAGGACCCCTTTGGGTATATTCTGCAACAAGGTGATGCCCTTCGGTTTAAAGAATGCCGGTGCCACCTATCAGAGGGCCATGACGAAGATCTTTGATGACCTTATACACGAAATCGTCGAATGCTATATCGACGATCTTGTGGTTAAAAGAAAATTATACGAGAAACATCTCGAGCATCTGAAGACCGTATTTCAACGCCTTCGACAATACAACTTGAAAATGAACCCTCTCAAGTGTGCATTCGGAGTTTCCTCGGGCAAATTCCTGGGATTCATCGTCCGACACTGAGGCATTGAGATAGATCCGTCGAAGATCAAGGCGATCATGGAAATGCCTCCGCCAAGGACTCTTAAACAGCTGCGATCTCTCCAAGGGAAGCTCGCGTATATACGACGATTTATAGCCAACCTTTCAGGCCAATAAATGGTCGCTTCCTAAAGAAATACTACGCTTAGCGAGTTACCGCCTAGGTCAATGATAGACGACGACGACTATGTCCGCTCGCTATCTTCCTAAGCTCAAACTTTATAAACAGTAGCCAGCCTTCTCCTGGACGGACCGAAACGTCCTTAAACTAACGAAGGACCGAAACGTCTTTAAACTACTACCGCAGCATCCTTAGGCTGACGAGATGAATAAAAATAAATAAATAAAAAAATATATATAAAAAAATATAATAAACGGTATGTCCATAAGCAAAATGGGCACGGATGAAAACCCGAATGGGCTCCATGAGTAAAAACATCAGGGCTACCGGCGAGTGTTCGTGAAAACCCGAAAGGGCGCGACCTCGTAAAAAAAAGAAGAAGAGAAGAGAATAAAAAGAATAAAAAAAACAGAATGTCCATAAGCAAAATGGGCACGGATGAAAACCCGAAAGGGCTCCGTGAGTAAAAACAGCAGGACTACCGGCGAGTGTTTGTGAAAACCCGAAAAGGCGCAACCTCGTTAAAGGACAATTACAGGGTCCTCTCGACCTTGTAAGGAGAAACTACCCGCGTGAGATCCTTACGACTCACAAGGGAGCAACACACTTAGAAATCCCCACGATTCCTAAGGAGAAAATACACTTGCGAGATCCTCACGACTCGTAAGGAGAACTCTTTTATGGGACCCTCACGGCTCATAAGATTTGAAAGCTTAAGTTACAGAGACCTAAACCTGTGCTTAAGCAACCCCCACAACTTTCGATATTGCCCTACAAGTGGTTCAATTCTGACCCTTGTATACAATCCATGGGCACGAATAAACATTTCCCTAACCAAGTCCCATCCGTGACCGGGGATATGTTCGTATGGTGAACAACCCTTATAAGTCATCTCGACTTATAAGGAGAAACCCCTTTAGTAAGATCCTTACGACTTACAGAGGAATATACACTTAGGAATCCTCACGATTCCTAAGGAGAAAACACACCTACGAGATCCTCACGACTCGCAGGGAGAAATACCTTTGTGAGACCCTTACGGCTCATGAAGTCAAAAGCCTTAGTCGACAGAATCTTAACCCTGTTCGCTAAGCCACCTTTGTTCGACATCGACAGAGGCAAATGATGATTCGCTCCTAGCAACATCCCAGTTGTAGCGGTGCTGATGCCGAAATTGGTGTCTAATTTCAGGTTTACGGCGAAAAGCCAGTAGGCCGCACATGCATACGAAATAGCCGAAATGATGGGGCAACTTGCAATAAAAAAAGCAGCAAGTAAAAACGTATGCACACAAAATAGCCGAATTGATTGGGCAATTCGCAATAAAAAGCAGCGAGTAAAAATAAAATAAACAGCCGAAATGATTGGGCACCGCGAAAAATAGCCGAAATGATTGGGCAATCGCGACTTTCGCGATCAAAAGCTGAAATGATAGAGCATCGCGGAAATAAAGCAATAATATGGAAAAAAATGATGAAACTTTTGCCCTACAGGTGAGATCACATCGATCCCTGTATACAATCCAAGGGCACAAACAAAGACGGAACTATACATTCCCAACAGGCTCCGCCAGAAAGCAAAACCAAATCTCGACGGTTCACCAACGGCCTAGAGACAACCGCGATATTCGTCTTGATGCAACAGACGCAGTGCCAGCAAACGAAGCAAAGATCAAATTCCTAGCTTCACGGTTCTGACGGTAACTTGCATAAAACCTGAAAGATCGCCACAAATACCTCAATTCAGGGAAACTAGCGTCCTTGATGAGAGCCTCTTGATTCGCGTCGGCCCTCAGAGAAACCAGTGTCTTCGCAGGAATACTCCGATTCGTTTCAACCCCGAAGAAACCAGTGTCTTCGGCAAAATCCTTCGACTCAGGGAAACCAGTGTCCTTGACGAGAACATCCTGACTCGTGTCGACCCGCAGAGAAACTAGCGTCTTTGTAGGAATACATCGATTCGTTTCAACCCCAGGGAAACCAGTGTCCCTGGCAAATACCTCAATTCAGGGAAACTAGCGTCCTTGATGAGAGCCTCCTGATTCGCGTCGGCCCTCAGAGAAACCAGTGTCTCCGCAGGAATACTCCGATTCGTTTCAACCCTGAAGAAACCAGTGTCTTCGGCAAAATCCTTCGACTCAGGGAAACTAGTGTCCTTGACGAGAACATCCTGATTCGCGTCGACCCGCAGAGAAACTAGCGTCTTTGCAGGAATACATCGATTCGTTTCAACCCCAGGGAAACCAGTGTCCCTGGCAAATACCTCAATTCAGGGAAACTAGCGTCCTTGATGAGAGCCTCCCGATTCGCGTCGGCTCTCAGAGAAACCAGTGTCTCCGCAGGAATACTCCGATTCGTTTCAACCCCGAAAAAACCAGTGTCTTCGGCAAAATCCTTCAACTCAGGGAAACCAGTGTCCTTGACGAGAACATCCTGATTTGTGTCGACCCGCAGAGAAACCAGTGTCTCCGCAGGAATACATCGATTCGTTTCAACCCTAGGGAAACCAGTGTCCCTGGCAAATACCTCAATTCAGGGAAACTAGCGTCCTTGATGAGAGCCTCCTGATTCGCGTCGGCCCGCAGAGAAACCAATGTCTCCACAGGAATACTCCGATTCGTTTCAACCCCGAAGAAACCAGTGTCTTCGGCAAAATCCTTCGACTCAGGGAAACCAGTGTCCTTGACGAGAACATATTGATTCGCGTCGACCCGCAGAGAAACTAGCGTCTTTGCAGGAATACATCGATTCGTTTCAACCCCAGGGAAACCAGTGTCCCTGGCAAATACCTCAATTCAGGGAAACTAGCGTCCTTGATGAGAGCCTCCTGATTCGCGTCGACCCGCAGAGAAACTAGCGTCTTTGCAGGAATACATCGATTCGTTTCAACCCCAGGGAAACTAGTGACCCTGGCAAACTCCTCAATTCAGGGAAACTAGCGTCCTTGATGAGAGCCTCCTGATTCGCGTCGGCCTGCAGAGAAACCTGTGTCTCCGCAGGAATACTCCGATTCGTTTCAACCCCGAAGAAACCAGTGTCTTCGGCAAAATCCTTCGACTCAGGGAAACCAGTGTCCTTGACGAGAACATCCTGATTCGTGTCGACCCGCAGAGAAACTAGCGTCTTTGCATGAATACATCGATTCGTTTCAACCCCAGGGAAACCAGTGTCCCTGGCAAACTCCTCAATTCAGGGAAACTAGCGTCCTTGATGAGAGCCTCCTGATTTGCGTCGGCCCGCAGAGAAACCGGTGTCTCCGCGAGAACTTCCCGATTCGTCTCAACTTGCAAGATAAAGCCTTAGGCAGCAGGGATTAAAGAACTTGTTTCCTGAGCACTGGGACCCTGCAAGTCGGTCTAAAACGGTCTCTTGCATACTATTCACGGGTCTCACTCTCCAAAGTCGAATCTCGACAAGGAGGGAAACAATCGCTTACGGGTCCTCTCGACTCGTAAGAGAGAAAATTCTCTTATAAGATCCTTACGACTTATAAGAGAAAACGCACTTAAGAATCCTCACGATTCCTAAGAAGAAAATCCACCTATGAGATCCTCTCGATCTGTAGGGAGAAAAATCTCTATGAGACCCTCACGGCTCATAGAGTTGAAAAGTCTTAGGCAGCAGATCTGAACCTGCGGCCTAAGCCATCGCTATTTCTTGAAGAAACTAAGACGCTTACTCTATTATCTGTCAACCCTGTTTATTAAGACAACATGCTGAGAATAAAAGAAAGAAGAAAGTGGCAGAAAGAACATCCGATTTACATTTGATCAAGCGTTCGAGACACACTCATTCATGCATAGGCAAAAGACTCAGAACGAGAAATAAGACAAGCTGGAATAAAAATTTTCCATTCATATCACCAAAAATTCTTACAATCACGAAAGCAATAAACGAAAAACATTATTCAAATTATTAAAATGGTATAACCTCAGACCCGGGGCACGGATTGAGGAATTCAAAAGTAAGGCCATCTAAAGTTCTTCTGGCCTTTCTAATTATTCTCGTGCGCAGCCTCTCGCGCTCAATTGTGTCAAGATCTTCGGCAAGGCCCCCCATCCTTCGATAAGCAGCGATTATCGTCGTCTGCTGGAAAATTTGATGCAGAATGTCGATGAGGCTATCCCGCCGTTTCTTCAAGATCAGCCCAGACAGGTACACCGAATGCACCATGTCTTCGGCATCATCCAGCGCATTGAGCGGCATGGCCTCGTGAAGCGCCGAAAGTGCTCTCCATATTGCTCCCAGCACGACTTTCAAGAGAGCAGAATGGCGAGGGAGCAGCCAACCAACGCGTGCGTTCAGATGACCCATGACTTCCGCACACTGGGCATCTGCAAACTCTTGGTTTTGTTGACGGCCCTGTACGCGGATATCCTCGTAGGTGATGAATTCGTGCAAACTGTATAGACGTACCGCCATAATGCCTGGAGGAAACATCATGGGAAGATTAGCGGAAAAAAAAAACAGAGAGAGTTAAACTCCTCGAGAGCAATACTCTGCAAACAGGAGTGAATGTCAAAATCCAATAATGAGGGGAATTTAAAGAAACTCCCCGAGAACTCTGAGAGCCTTACTATTAAAAGATGATATAATCCATTAAAGACAAAACTCCATTTTTAATCTTCATTATCCATATTCAAACTCTTAAGAGTTCATCATTTTTTTTAGATCAAAGAGATCTATGTTTTGCCAAAGAGCAAAGCTCTGTGCATGGGTTAAGAAACCCCGAAACAGATTCTTGAGAGCAAGGCTCTGTTGGTGAAACCCCAAAGGGGTTTTCTTTAGATCAAAAGATCTATGAGAGCAAGGCTCTATTAATTGAAATTAATTTAATTCAAGATTAACTTTTACCTAAAAAGTTTCTTTTGAAGAAAATCTAACTCTGGGAGTTCTTAAAGGCAAGAGCAAAGCTCTGAAGTTTTGAAAGTAAAAATCTTAAAGATGATAATCATCTGTTGAGGACCAAAGGTCCTATTTATAGGCATCAAATGCCCTTTCAACTTCCAAAAGTTGCCGCAACGATTGGAATTCTGCCACCGTTGCGCTCGCGTTTGGGGCCACGTAAGCGCGACGGTGGGGGGGCATTTGTTTACCCCAATCAGAGAAAAGCTCTGTTCAAATTCTAAGTCGGGAAATGAAGCAACGCTTCCGATTCCCCCCAATCAGAGCAAAGCTCTACTTTGAAAATTTAAATTTTAATAAATGAAGCAACGCTTCGGATCCTCTGCGCTGCGCGCAGGGCGCCACGTGTCAAAATCAGGCACGCCAGCGCAGGGAGCGCAACGCCCAAGGCAGCGCGCCCAATCAGAGCAAGGCTCCATTTAAAACAAAAATTAAAGGAAGCAACGCTTCAGTTGCGCAAGCGCTGCGCTGCGCGACACGTGTCAGCGCAGTTGCGCCAGCGCTGCGCTGCGCGACACGTGTCAGCGCAGTTGCGCCAGCGCAGTTGCGCAAGCGCTGCGCGACACGTGTCAGCGCAGTTGCGCAATTACGTTGCGCGACACGTGTCAGCGCAGTTGCGCAAGCGCAGTTGCGCTGCGCTGTGCGTTGAGCGACACGTGTCTAGCGCTGGTGCATCTGCGCCAAACAGAATTAAAATTCCATTAAGATCTTTCTGTTCTTATTAAAACAAGAAGATTGTCTTCTGTAAAACAGAAGCCCTTGGATCAAAGATCCAACGGTGGGGAAAATTCCCCAAATCACTAAGAGAATGATCTCTTTAACAAATTAAACAAATTAATGGGTACTATATAAAGGCCCCTAGACCCCAATTCAAAAATCATGAACATCGAGAACATTGAGAACTTCAAAAACAACAAAACAGAGGGAACTCTGAAAAATTTTGAGAAGAAACTCAAGAAGGAAAAAAAGAGAAGGTAAAAACCTTTATAAAAGAAGAACTTCTTCTAAATAGATCATTGATCTAAAAACAAGATCAATGATCTTCAATAAAAATAAATAATAACAGTGCCTTGCACTTTTTTATGAACCATTGGTTCTGGAATCTTAAAGATTCATCTCTTAAATCCAAAATTGGATTAAGTTATTAAAACAGTGCCTTGCACTTGCAAATCTGCACTGTTGCGCTCTTGGGTTGGCGCAAGCCACCAGAGAGCGCCACGTGTCAGCTCCAAGACCACTTGCACTATGCGCTTTTAAAATAGAGCATTGCTCTTTAAAGTTGGCGCAACTCACCAGAGCGCGCTACGTGTCAGCAGCGCACTGCGCTGTTGCGCTTACGCTCACCAGAGTGTGACACGTGTCACCACGACAAGCGCTTGCGCTCAGTAATTGGTGCAAAGCGCCTGACAAGCCACTGTCAAGTAATTAATGCACTGCATTATTTACAGAAGGGCCAAGCCCAATTAAAAAAGGCCTAACAGGCCAAATTAAATGCAATGCATTATTTTAAAGAAGGGCAGAGCCCAAACAGATGCTCTGCATCATTTATAAAGGGACAGAGCCCAAATCAGAAAGGCCTAGCAGGCTAAAATAAAATGCAGTGCATTATTAAACAGGGGCAAAGCCCTAGCACAGGCCTAATAGGCCAAAGATAAATAAAAACGTTGAATATTCTCAACTGGACTTAGCCCAATCATGGCCGTAAGTCCTCAAGTTAAATTGACTGAGCAAGACTGCTCTTCTAAATCAATTTACATCTGGTTCAAGGGTACATCTCTGAACTCCTCTGACCCCTATCGTTGTAATCATTCAACGACGTCAGAGAGGTGACGAGTCCCGACAACCACACATCGATACGGACTGCGGGGTCCTTAAACTCGTGGACCGAAACGTCCTTAAACTAATATTCGTCCCAAAATGGGAATGTTGGACCGAAACGTCCTAAACTAATATTCGTCCCAAAATGGGAATGTTGGATCGAAATGTCCTTAAACTAATGCTCGTCCCCAAATGGGAATGATGGACCACCATGTCCTTAAACTGAAAATCGACCGCAACGTCATTAAACTAAACAATAGAGCCCAAATGCTCTTTTGTCGGATCTAAACGATCCCGTTAAGTTGATTTTAGTCTGGAGATTAGGCTAACGTATCCTTAACAAAAGTTTAAGTTGATTTTAGCCTCAATATGGCTAATGTATCCTTAAACTAAAACACCAAACCCAAATCTAAGTAAACACGGATTTGGACTAATCCACGTCCTACGGGCGACGGCATTACTTAGTCTCCGTATACAATCCACGGGCAACCACAAACAAAATAAACACACACAACATGAAGTGAACATCTGGAGAAGGAGAAAATGGCTACCGCGATGCGGTAGCGTAATTAACTGCAGGGCTTGCGTCTGCAGGGAAGAGCGTCCCCACAATCAAAAACCCCTCTAGCGAGGGGGAATCTGACGAAGTCTGCTAAATCGGCTGCATCCGTCTAAACCTCCGATACACGGTGCCATAAATCAACTTGGTATCTTCGGAGAGGTAGACAGATAAAACCAAATAGCATCTGCCCCGAATTTCAGGCAAGACGTCCACCGCGTCTCCGCCGCGTCATTCGGAGGGGAACAATGATAAACTTCTACTTCGCCAGTTCGTCGGTAGTTTAGCAGACACAGCTTTTGAATGGTACTCGGAACTTCCTGACGACTCTGTCAAGACATTCACAGAGATGGAGTTGCTATTCACCCAGCGTTTCGCAAGCGCCAGCGAGCGCACCCCGATCACGGCATTGATCAACGCCCGAGTGAAGCCGGGAGAGACGTGGGTGCAATATGCAATCCGGTGGCGGAACCTATGGTCGAGATGCGAACAACGCATAGAAGATGCTCCTGCCGTGGGCATGTTCATGGGTACTCTCGACCCTCAAGCGACCATCTCCCAATTCATGATGTTCTTCAAGCCGACCACCTTCCAGGTCTTGATTGACAAGCTGGCCCAAATGGACCAGATGGGCCATAGGCCTTCCTCTTCAAAGACAGAGCCTTGGAATGAAAAGGGCAAAGGGAAAGCAACCTTCGTTGCCAATACTCAGCAACGGCCGAGCAACTTAAAGCCGGTTGTTCGCCAAAACAACGTGCGTCCACGCCTATCCCTCGAGGAGAGACTAGGACGTCCTTACTCGTTTCCTCAGAATAAAACGAGGAGATTGTTCGAGCTGGCAGTGCGCAACAGACTCATCAACCTGCCGAGTCCGAAACGTCCGTTGCAGCCAGGCGATGTCAACGATCTAAATTACTACCCTTACCACCAAGCGGTAAGCCATCCAATCGAAGATTGCTTCGTCTTTAAGAGATGGATCGAGGATCAGTACCAACAAGGCAAGTTCGTATTATCCGAAAAATGGAAAGTGAACCCGCCACAACCTCACGCCCCTAAAAAAGTGGATGTGCCGGGGGCATCGTGCTCATTTATAAGGGAAGCCCCGTGGGAGGTCGCTCTTTCAACCAAAACTAAAAGAATGCTGAAGGATCTCCAAACGTGCCCGGCAATCAGGTGGAAAAATCCACTGGAACCCGAGATCATCGAGGGAATGCTGAAACCGCGCCCAACTCCAAAAATGGGTGGTGATGGTCAGAGCGCTCACACCCAGCCGTCAAAGTCTTCAAAGAAGAAGAAGAAGACCAAAAAGCCCGTGCAGCCTGGTGACAAGCGCACGGACCTGCAAAAACAAATTGATGCGTTGGAAGAATATAATCCGAAGGCACGGACCCCAGTCACACTCCGAGAATTCCTCAGCCACGTCCTTAAGGACGGAGATGATGACAAAGACTCGTCGGATGAACCTGAAGATTATGTGGCAAGCTGCCATGTGATCTCTCACTCGTCAATAAATGACGAAGAAGCTCCTTACACAGAGAAGCTGGGGGCAGATCCTGAGCCAGAACTTCTAGGACCATCAGAAGAAATGATTGATGCATTCCTGAACGAAGCCCATCTTAAAAGCAAAGCTGATCGAGAGCGCGAGATGGCCATATTCGAGAAAGCCAAACGCCGGCGACTAGATGAAAGGGTCGAAACACCCCACCGGATCAAAGTACATCCGACGCAAATGAAAGCAGGATCAAGATAAGGAAACAATTCGCCAAAGCCATATCGATGGGGATGAGACTGCCTTCTTTCAGAGAAAATTCTCCCGGTGGTATACATCTTGATGAAACGGACGTACATCCTAACTTCTGCTTATATCATCAGAAGATCGCACATCCTACTGAAGACTGCAACTCCTTTAAGTGTTGGTGGCAAGGATATGTCATTCACAGGCAACACTTCAACAAGACAAAGCATGAAGCTCGTAAACAACGGAAAAATGCGACAGATGAGCGTAAAAGAATTGCCGGCAATTGTCATAGGGTTGATCCCGGGGGATCGCGAGTTCTCACCTTCGGGAGCGACTCTGACGAAAAAATAGCCCTCGATCCTCTCTTCAAGGAATCCATATCTGAAACGAAAGAATTGAGGAGATGCGAGAACATTCAGCCGTGCAATTGCACGCTACCCGGAAAGAATCTCGGACCTGCGAACAAGGGATCGAACAAAAGGGATAAGGGGAATGGAAAAGCGACCTTCGTCGCCAACGCTCAACAACAGCCGAGTAACCCGAGACCGTTTTGTCGTCAAAACAATAAGCCGCGATACCTCAATGAAAAGTTGAAACGTCCTTACTCGTTTCCCATAAATAAAACAAAGAAATTGTTCGAGCTAGCAGTGCACAGCGGGCTCATCACTCTGCCAGATCCAAAACGTTCGTTGCAGCTAGGTGACGTTAACAATCCTAACTATTATCCCTACCACAGAGTAATGGGTCACCTACTCGAAAATTGCTACGTCTTCAAAAACTGGGTTGAAGACCGATACCAACAGGGCAAGTTTGCGTTGCCCGAAAAATGGAATGTGGACCCACCACAACCACATGCTCTGAAAAAGATGGACATGCCGGGGGCATCATGCTCGTTCATAGAGAAAGCCCCATGGACCACTATGTCCTAAAACTGGCTGTAGACCGAAACGTCGTTAAACTAACGATGGACCACTATGTCCTAAAACTGGCTGAAGACCGAAACGTCGTTAAACTAACGATGGACCACTATGTCCTAAAACTGGCTGTAGACCGAAACGTCGTTAAACTAACGATGGACCACTATGTCCTAAAACTGGCTAAAGACCGAAACGTCGTTAAACTAACGATGGACCACTATGTCCTAAAACTGGCTGATGACCGAAACGTCGTTAAACTACTACCAACCCGCGGCATTTTCAGGCTGACGTGGTAAAAAAAAAGACGGTATGTCCATAAGCGAAATGGGCACGGATGAAAACCCGAAAGGGCTCCGTGAGTAAAAACAGCAGGGCTACCGGCGAGTGTTCGTGAAAACCCGAAAGGGCGCGACCTCGTTAGAAAAAAGAATAAAAAGAATATAAAAAAAGACGGTATGTCCATAAGCAAAATGGGCACGGATGAAAACCCGAAAGGACTCCGTGAGTAAAAACAGCAGGGCTACCGGCGAGTGTTCGTGAAAACCCGAAAGGGCGCAACCTCGTTAAAACACTTACAGGGTCCTCTCGACCTTGTGAGGAGAAACCGCCCGCGTGAGATCCTTACGACTCACAAGGGAGCAATACACTTAGGGAACCTCACGATTCCTAAGGAGAAATTACACTTGCGAGATCCTCACGACTCGTAAGGAGAACTCTCTTATGGGACCCTCACGGCTCATAAGATTTGAAAGTCTTAAGTTACAGAGACCTGAACCTGTTCTTAAGCAACCCCCACAACCTTTTTGCCCTACAAGCGGCTCATACTGACCCTTGTATACAATCCACGGGCGCGAATAAACATTTCCCCCAGCAAAGCCCCACCCGTGACTAGGGATATGTTCATATGGTGAGCAACCCTTATAAGCCCTCTCGACTTATAAGGAAAAACCCTTTTGTAAGATCCTTACGACTTACAGGGGAACATACACTTAGGAATCCTTACGATTCCTAAAGAGAAAACACACCTACGAGATCCTCACGACTTGTAGGGAGAAATACCTTTGTGAGACCCTTACGGCTCATGAAGTCAAAAGCCTTAGTCGACGGGATCCTAACCCTGTTCGCTAAGCCACCTTTGTTTGACATCGACAGAAGCAAATGATGATTCACTCATGGCAATATCCCAGTTGTAGCGATGCTGATGCCTAAAACCGGTATCAAATCCCAAGCCCTTTCATGGCAAATGATGATTCGCTCCTGGCAATATTCCAGTTGTAGCGATGCTGATGCTGAGATTGGCGTCAGATTCCAAGTTCCACACTCGCGATAAAAAAAATCAGCGAGCCATACGTGCATACGAAATAGCCGAAATGATGGGGCAACTTGCAATAAAAAGCAGCAAGTAAAAATGTATGCATACAAAAACAGCCGAAATGATTGGGCAACTCGCAATAAAAAGCAGCGAGTAAAATAAAACAAATAGCCGAAATGATTGGGCACCGCGAAAAATAGCCGAAATGATTGGGCAATCGCGACCTTCGCGATGTAAAAGCTGAAATGATAGAGCATCGCGGAAAGAATAAAAAAATGATGAAAGAATAAAACTTTATGCCCTACAGGTGAGATCACATCGATCCCTGTATACAATTCAAGGGCACAAACAAAGAGGGAACCATACCTTCCCAACAGGCTCCACCAGAAAGCGAAGCCAAATCTCGACGGTTCATAGAAAACATAGAAACAACCTCGACATTTGTCGCAATATTGCAGACACAATATCAACAAACGAAGCAAAGGAAGATCCCTGGCTTCAGGGTCTCGACGTCAACATCGACAACTTAGAGATCACAAACGGCGTTTCTCCTCACTCCAACCAGATACAGACATGACGTCAACAATCGACCTCAGAGTCGCAACGAAACGGAACCATGGCAAAATCCCTAGTTCCAGATTTCAATGGTCATATCTACAGCCTGGAGACCAACAATGGCGTTCCTCCGCAGTCCAGCAGGATGCAGATGCAACGTCAACAAAAGACCTCACGGTCGAAACAAAGCGGAGCGACGGCTAAATCCCAGCTCCACCTCAGCATTCGTCTCGATATAGTAGACGAGATGTCAACAATGGCGTTCCTTCGCAGTCCAACAGGATGCAGAAGCAACATCAACAAAAGACCTCATGGTCGAAACAAAGCGGAGTGACGGCAAAATCCCAGCTCCACCTCAGCATTCGTCTCGATACAGCAGACGCAGTCAAAGAAAACGAAGCAAAGGCCAAATTCCTAGCTTCAGGGTCTTGACGGTAACTCATATAAAACCTGAAAGACTATCGGAGATCATCCCACATCAGCATGGAGTGGTCACCACCTCGACGTTCGTATCGATACAGCAGATGAGATGTCACCACAGCGTCCTTCCTCCAACAGGATTCGGACGCGCCAAAGCAAATGAAGCGAAGGCCAAATTCCTAGCTTCATGCGTCTTAACGGCAAGTCATATAAAGCCTGAAAGACAATCGGAGATTATCTCGCACCAGTGCGGAGTGGTCACCACCTCGACGTTCGTCTCGACACAGCAGACGCAACATCACCAAAAGGAGTCACAGCAAAATCCCTGGTTCCAAACCTCGACGGTTCACCAGCAACCTAGAGACAACCGCGACATTCGTCTCGATACAGCAGACGCGATACCAGCAAACGAAGCAAAGGCCAAATTCCTAGCTTCAGGGTCTTAACGGCAAGTCATATAAAGCCTGAAAAACTATCGGAGATCATCCCACACCAGCGCGGAGTGGTTATGACTCACCGGGGCTCTCCAAAATGAGCCTAACCTCAAGTAAAAAGCGGCATGGCAAAATTCCTAACGCTTGCTCTTCCGACGGTCAAACTGCCTAGGAAGATTGCTTGAAGACGTCTTGTCCAGCCCCCGAAGGGATCAGAGACACGACAGTCGTAAGGCTGCTCGAACAGCAAGATTGCCTATCGAGGAATACATCAGCCAACGCGACGGTACGACGGACAAAATCCTAGTACCACAGACCCTAACGGACCTTTGTCGTAAAGAGCAGAGGTTAACTGTGACGTTAGGACATCCTTGCGAGAACTTCTCGATTCGTCTCGACTCGTAAGGTAAAGCCTTAGGCAATAGGGATAAAAACCTGTTTCCTAAGCATTGGGGCCCTGCAAGTTGGCCCAAAACGGACTCTTGCATACTATTCATGGACCACACTCTCTAAAGTCGAATCTCGACAAGGAGGGAAACAACCACTTACGAGTCCTCTCGACTTATAAGCGGGAAAATTCTCTTGTGAGATCCTTACGACTCTCAAGAGAAAACACACTTAGGAATCCTCACGACTCCTAAGGAGAAAATACACCTACGAGATCCTCACGACTCGTAGGGAGAAAAGTCTTTATGAGACCCTCACGGCTCATAAAGTTGAAAAGTCTTAGGTGGCAGATCCTAACCCTGTCTCCTAAGCAATCACTGCCTTACAAAGAGGTTAAGATGGACCATCTATGAGCCACACTTGCCAAAGCTACATGCTACCGAAATGGAGAACTTACTCATGAGCGTATAAACTACTTCACGCCAGAGTAAGACATAAAGAAATAGAAGGGTGCGGCTCATGGAGTTGAGAGTTTTGAACTATATCTCTTAAGAGTCGAGATTTGAGTCAATGATAAATGACGACGCTTGTGTCCGCTCATTATCTTCTCAGATCAAGATTCTGAAAGTTATATACCAACCCGAAACTGGTCATACGCTATGCATTACTCTGCACTACTTCACCCACGTATATACTTACGTGGACAAAGTAGTGGGGGGCATTTGTTCCCGCCAAAAATTTCTGCGCAAAAGAGTCCAAGGTATCAAATGGCAGCGATACGCTTAAGGAAATGCGAACCAGTATCTTCCGGCCTGTATTTTGATAAACTCCCGAAATAGGAACTGTTAAATTCTGATGATATTAGAAGCATCTCGAAAAACCCTTCGATTTGATATATTATGGGCCTCATAATTCATCCGGGATCAAAAGTTATGAGGCATCACGTGTCCACACGTGATGGACCTTTAAGAACCCGCTGGAGGAATTAAAAGATATAATAAAAACTCAGAAAAGACCCCAACGGGGCATCACGTGCTCACACGTGACCATGGGTCACGTGCAGACACGTGATGGGCTCTTAAGGCCTCTAAAATAATGAATAGAATTAAATTCTAAGATCTGTTCCCTGATTAAAAATTAGAAGTTACCTCAATGAGGTATCACGTGCTCACACATGACCAATGGTCACGTGTTGACACGTGATGGTTAAAACTGAAGCGTAAATAAACGCTGAGAAAATGACTCAATTATGGGTTACGTGCTCACACGTGACCAAGGGTCACGTGTCAGCACGTGACTGGCTTCGAAAGCCTTACAGTTTAATAAAATTAAATTCTAAAAGCTTCTAAATCTTTCCAAATGGAAAAGGATTATGGAGACTGTTGGATTAAAGATCCAAGGGTGATTAAAAATCACCAATTTATGGAAAAAATCTTAGACAAGGAAAGATTTCCCCTAAATCTCACCGAAAATATCAAACAGAATATCTTTTGGATTTAAAATCCAATGGTGAATAAAATTCACCTAATAATCTAAAGGCTCATATTAAATATGAAAACAAATCAAATCTTTCAATGAAAGATTTGCAAAACAAATTGATTCTTTTCTTTCTCCTATAAATAGGAGCCAAGAAAAGAAGAGAGGGGATCTACTTTTTTGGAGAGAAAAACAGAGAGAGAAAAAATGAGGAGAATTTAATTCTCAAGAGAGAAGAAAAGAAAGGAGAATTTAATTCTCAACAAAGAAAACCCTAGGTGAGAAAAGAAAGGGAATCAAAACTTCAAACAGAGAATTTAATTCTCAAAATCTAAGAGTTTAACTCTTCTGCAAAAGAACTTAGTTCTTTCTCTGGTTGAGGATCTGCAAAGTGCACATCTCCCCATGAATTGAGAATTTAATTCTCATTGGGTTGAGATCCTGCCATGCAGATCTAAAACATAGAGGAGGAATTGAGTTTTGAGAATTTAATTCTCACAGAATTACAGAAATTTAATTCCTTTGAGATAAAATTAGGGTTTACCCCCATATTATAGGAATTTAATTCCTTCAGAGTGGACAGAACTAGGGTTTAACCCTAATTGAGAACTTAATTCTCTCAAACCCTAATTCCCTTAAAAAAGAAATTAGGGTTTCACCCTATACCAGAATTTAATTCTTTTACATATATGGGAATTTAATTCCTCTGAAAAGAAAATTAGGGTTCAACCCTAAAAGATAAAGAGATCTTCAAGCATGCAAAGAACAAATGTCACGTGTCCCCACGTGACTCCTGAAAAGATCCCCAAAAAACAAGAAGGAAAAGGTTTTGAGGCAATGCCTCACGTGCTCTCACGTGACCTCCAAGACAAAGGGAATAAAAGCAAGGGAAATCTAAGCTTTGGGCGCTCTCACGTGCTACCACGTGACCCCTTAGCAAACGTTTTAACAGTCGGCGCATAAATCTCCATCACGTATTAACACGTGATGCTCGAAATAAAAATGAAAAGTGTTTAACACTTATTCGCAGATTTGAGGATAAAATAAAGGAGATCTGGCTCCACATTTAGGGCGCCCTCACGTGACCCCTAACAAATCCCTTTAATATCCAATGGATGAATGCCTATCACGTGCCCACACGTGATGGCCAGGAAATGAAAAGTGTTTAACACTTAATTGTAGAATGAAGAAAAGGGATCCGGTCCCCCCTTTGGGCGCTCTCACGTGTCCACGCGTGACCCCTCTGTCTTTAGTGTTTAACACTAATTTGAAGATTATATTTTCAGTGTTTAACACTGATTGTCTTTTAGTGTTTAACACTAATTTGAGAGTTCTATCTCCAGTGTTTAACATTGTTGTTCTCTAGTGTTTAACACTACTTTTAGCCAAATTGGCTAATTTTCCAGAGGCAAAAGTCCCTCCTCCAATTGAATCTCAAAATTGAGGAAATCAAAGATAAAATGTTGTCAGAGCCCCCAAACCTCTGTTTAGCACTGCTGAATGATGAGGGGCTGAACCCAGACAAATGTCTAATGGCCAAAGGGTCAATATTTCAAACATAATTGGACTTGGCCCAAACTGGCCATAAGTCCTCAAATCATCTTGAACCGAGCACATCTGCTCTTTCAACCAACTCATTAGTTCAAGGGTACATCTCTGAACTCCTCTGATATTTGTCGTTGTAATCCTTCAACGTCTTCAGAGAGGTGATGGGTCCCGACAGCCATACATTTTATTGGACCACTATGTCCTTAAACTGGTATTGGACCACTATGTCCTTAAACTGGTATTGGACCACCATGTCTCTAAACTGGCAATGGACCACTATGTCCCTAAACTAGAACAATAGAGTCCAAATGCTCTTTTGTCGGATCTAAACGATCCCGTTAAGTTGATCTTAGTCTCAAATTAGACTAACGTATCCTTAACAAACGTTTAAGTTGATCTTAGCCTCGAATATGGCTAACGTATCCTTAAACCAAAACCTTTAAACAGACTTTAGTCCCAAATTGGACTGTAGATCTCCCAACCAATTTTGGTTCAAGGGTACATCTCTGAACTCCTCTGATATCTGTCGTTGTAATCCTTCAACGACGTCAGAGAGGTGACGGGTCCCGACGGCCATACGATCAATGGACCACCATGTCCCTGAACTGGCAATGGACCACTATATCCCTAAACTAGAACAATAGAGCCCAAATGCTCTTTTTTCGGATCTAAACGATCCTGTTAAGCTGATCTTAATCTCAAATTAGACTAACGTATCTTTAACAAACATTTAAGTTGATTTTAGCCTCAAATATGGCTAACGTATCCTTAAACCAAAACCCCAAACCCAAATCTAAGAAAATACGGATTTGGACTAATCCACGTCCTACGGGCGACAACATAAATTAGTCTCCGTATACAATCCACGGGCAACCACAAACAAAACAAACATCCACGACACGAAGTGACCATCTGGAGAAGGAGAAAGTTGTTACCGTGATGCGGTAGCGTGATTAACTGCAGGGGCTTGCGCCTGCAGGGAAAAGCATCCCCACAATCAAAAACCCTTCGAACGAGGGAGAATCTGACGAAGTCTGCTATATCGGCCGCATCCGTTTAAACTTTCGATACATGGTGCCATAAATCAACTTGGCATCTTCGGAGAGGTGGACGGATAGCACCAATTAGCATCTGTCCCGAATCTCAGACAAGACAGTCCGTCTTGTGCGTCTTTCGGAGCGGAACAGGGCTTCACAAAATGGCATTTTGCCCATCTCATGGCTCATGTGCCATTTCTTTTTGCACATAAACTATGAGCTTTACAAAAATTTGGCTTTATGCCCATTTTGCATACATTCATGCATAAAAAATTATATAAAAATTATTTATTACATGATCTATATTTTGGCATGGAGGAGGCTGGTCGTGGGCTCGACTTGGGCATGGGCCCGCTTGACCTGGGCTTGGGCCCACCTGGTTTGGGGTTGACCTTGACTTTGACTCGGTCAACCAGGGTGCAAATTTTGACCCCAACAGAAGTATTAACGATCGCATGAAAAATGTGTGAGCAATTCCATCTAAAATATTCACCGACTAAAAAGTACTGAGGTAGATGGACAAGAGTATGATTGCTTGAATTGAATTCTCCGAGTGTAGGGATGTCTTTTACACACACGTAGGGGTATATGATCGGTGTTTGGAAGAAAGGTGGGGATGAAGAATAAAGGCGATGTTTTATTGAGGGATGATGTGATTTTTAATATTTTTTCATGACTATTAAGATAGGGCTCATAACAACCGAAAATCTAGTGTAGTTGGAAACTTTGATTTTCAAAGTCTTTTTTTTATAATTCTTATCTTTATATGTAACTTTCACAGTCTTCCTTTTATTATAGGATTTTTTGGGTGCAATTCGCTGAAAACCCTCAGGAGACAACACTCCTCCTGCTAGAGACACTTAGAGGTTTAAAGGCTTGTTGCACGTACTCAGTGCAATCGTGTTGCCTATGAAAGTGTGCTAGTTAGTTTTTTCTTTTTCTTTCTCTTCTTCTTTTCTCCTTCACCTGAATAAAAGAAGTTTGCACGAGACGATCAAAATCAAGTTTTGGGGAATTTGTTCAGTCGAAAATATTGCATTCTCAACACGACAATTTCCTTAATCTTTCTAATCATCTAAAGGTATTTGGTATAAATATAACACATATTTGTAGTTTCTATGGAAAAGTCATTTAACATGTGTTATACTTTATAACTGGCATTATGGAAGGAAATTGTGTGTTTATTACTTCACGCATAATATTTTGTATCTCTCACATTCTTTACTGAGATCTTGTGCCAGATTATTCAGGTCAAAATAACTGGAATCAGAAAACTGCCGATATAATACAGGAAACCAAAGAATCAAATACTGGGAGCAACCAAGCAAACATTAGAAGATTCTAGACATCAAAAGAATACCTCAAGTCCAACTCCAGAACACCCCAGAAAAACCATACCGTGATCTCGCTACTTGGCCACGGATCCGCGGCCGAGTTGGCAGAGTTGCCGCAGATTCGCGGCCGAGTCAAGGGCTTGGTGGATCGGGAAATCTCCAGAAGTTTCTTCTCAACTTCTTAACTTGTTGAATGCTTCTTTATAACAACCTTATTCTAGAAGGCTCCTTATAACAACCTAGCTTATGAGGGAAGCTTAATTTGAGATCTATAAAAGGGGATCTAGGGCTAAGGTAAAAGTGTTGTTGATGGTGGTAAAATTCAATACAAGTTGAGTGACACAACTTGAGATTCAATTCCAATTCCAAATCAAATCAAGAGTCATCAAGAGTTCATCAAGCATTCAACGCAAAGATCCTTTACGCGAAACCAATCTTCATCTGCGAGCACGAGACCCACGATAGATCCAAGTCTCACGGAGATCGAGCCAAGCGAAAGTCGACGGAGAAATTACCTCTTCAAGAGAGCGATCGAGAGCACTTCTTGTAATATCGAATTGAAGGATTGTATAATCTGAAGTTGATTAATAAAGGTGATCAATTGTAATTCTTGCTTTCTTCAAATTCTTGCATTATGAAATTTCTAATTCTTGATTTTTCTATTTTCATGATGCGTGAGTGAAATCTCCGCTTGTTTAGGATTCGAAAGAATTCGGTAGATCAAATGGTGATGAAATTCTAAACTAATCTTAAGTCTTATGAGAATTATGAACTTTAGCAAAAAGAATCGTTAATGACCAAATTTGGAACGAGATCACCGTTCTTGATAATTTCGTTGCAATTTGGGAATTAAATGATTGATGATTCTCTTTGCTAAATGCTGGATTTGAATGCTGATCAATGAAAAGACAAGGGATAGTGAAGGAGAAACCCTAGTTTCTTCAATAGATTCCTAATCTTCATTCATCGCTATCGTTCTAGCTATAATTCATCAATAGATAAGATGAGTCATTATTAGTATTCATCATTGCTACTAATTTCTATCGAATCCTACAAGCTTCTCTACATTTTCTTTATAACTAAAATTGAATTTGGACAATTTCTTGATTATGAAATCTTAAACTCTTTCTTGATTTTCTTAAAATGACAACTCAATTAATTCTTGAAATCTCATTTTCTTGAATTTTCTTTTTCTTACTATTTTCTTTCGACTCATCTAAACCAAGATTGAATAAATACTAGCATCTCGGTGGACGACCCATGCTCACTAACGATCGCTACAAGTGACACCGTTATTGATTGCGGTTATAAATTCTTTGATTGTGATAACACTTTTCTTTTCATTCGAATCAATCATAAGAAATTAAGATCAATCAGATATTAATTGTCATATCTTAACATATATATGTATATATATGTGTGTGTGTGTGTGTGTGTGTGAGAGAGAGAGAGAGAGAGAGAGATGCATTTAGAACCATACCTATTTTCAAAACTAACAAATCATTATGCACTTAAATGACAATCTCAAGGGACGCTATGGATTTTCAAATGGCATCTTTTTCTCAAAACACCGTAGCTCCCATTTTCATTACCAACGATTCGTACTATTTTAAGCTATACTATATAGTTCATATGTAGTCACGTATTTTATACTGTTCGCGTTTACGCTTTTTTTATTTCTGTTACGCTCGTATTATTTTTCATTGGCGAGATACATACCACGTTTTCTTGTATTTATCTATATATGACTTCGTCTGTTAGGACACATGCACTATTACCGATGATGTGCATGTTGTATGTACACATACTCGCCGGTTCACACACTCATCGGTAATTGCCATGCCATGTACACATTAGAAACTGCTATATCGCTGTATTGTTCCCTAGATTGTAGAATTATAGTTATTTGTTTAGTACTCATTACCGCATATACTAGTTTAAATATTGCACTTCCTTACCTTGTTACACGACATGCTTATATGAATACACCGGTTATACCTTACAGTACTGTTCTGTGCTTGCATTTGCTGTTCCATCATGATTACATGATTATGAGATTTTGTTTTCATGAGATTGTTGGATTTGAGAACCGCAGATATATTTTTTAAAGTCTTATGATTGTTTTAAAAACGTGATTTCTCTTGATATAATATTTCAACGTCCACTATGAGATTTCTCGGTTCTGAGCTATGATACTACCTGATTCGAGGAGTGAGGAGGCACCGTCTGCGGGTACATGATGGACCCGGTATGATACCCCGGGGCAAGAAAATCGTATAGAAAGGTGTTGAGTCCGGCAGGGGAACACTATCTACCGGTGATAATGTTGGACTTGGCGGATATCCGGAGGATACTGACCGAAATGATATGAGACAGATGGATATGAGAACCGACCCGATGAGACGGTGCCTGGGATATGAGAATTTATGTGTCAATACTAGACACGCATTTTGTGATGATTTTGAGTGTTGATGCTGGGCACTCAGATTTCGTGATGATTTGATGTGTCGTTGATGGACACACGTTGGATGATACACATATATACTTACATATGACACAGATGACTTGGTACTATATACCGATACTGGCACAACATTGTTATTATTACACATATGTATACACGATCACCCTAGATACCACACGGTATGATATTTGTATATTATAGTATGATCTAGGAGATCGTTATACATTCGATTTCTACCTGCTGATATCTTCTACTCACAAGTTGGCAACTCACCACCATTGTGCCATAGTTTTTTTGCAGGACCGGTCGATCGAATCAGTTTTGGCTTACAAGCACATCTTTTCTTCTGGGTGATTTGCATTGGTAGGTGGATTACTTCTCGGATCGTAACCGTCGTTGTATACATTATTATTCAGTTGTATCTAGTTAAAAGCTCCATCAAGCAGGCTATGTATATTTGGTAGACTTAGAATCCACAGACTTGTATATTCTTTCAGACTTAGAACTAGATGTGTGTATTATTTTTTATTTTGGGTTTGGTGATATTTTAGCTTTTTTAGTTTCTTTTCTGTATTTGATCTTAGCCTTGGGCGTCGTATATTTGTATTTGTGTGGTTGTTTCCGCCAATTGGTGAAGAGCTAGCTCCCGCTTGGGGATGCCTATATCATTGTTGTTATATATTGGTTTTGGATTAAAATTTATAAAGGAGGTGCTGCCCAAATTTCAATTGACAAAAATATTTTTAAGTATAGTATACAACCTACTTGTATTGTCTTATAACATTTCTTATACATTTAAAGAAGAACTTGAATTCATTATTCCCTCATTTCAAAACTTCACCTTCATTATTTTCCTAAAAATATTTAGATTTATGGGCTTTCGGCTTATTTGGATTACAGTGGGGTCCTATAAACTTCACGTGATTCAAGTGTCGGTCACGTGCCAATTCCGAATCGTGACATTAGTAGACATGAGTTCTCATTTCATTAAGTTAAATAATCAATTCAGTTTTATTTTTTGTTGAATCTTTGTAAAATACAGCTTACATAATACAGTGCTTAATGAACAGTAGTTCAGAATAATTAAATTATATATATATATATATATATATCAGATTATTGTAACAGCAAGAAAATAAATATACAATATATAATACAATCAAGAAATTACTCATTGTTACTAATAGTATGAAACAGAACGCTTAAGTACATTTATATAAGATAACTATATTGATTATGTTTTAATATTCTTGGTATTAATTTTATATATTTAGTTTTGTGCTTTTATTAACAATCAAAGCATATGATATTAAATAAAACCTTATGTTTATCTTATGTGAAATGAAAACCCTAGGATTTCTAGAATATCCATTAATCATATTAATCATTTAAAACCATATTTTAGTTTATTATTCTTCTCAATAATAAATTTGGATATTAAATGGAGATGCTTGCAAATTCATGTAGATTCTTGCAAATTCATGTAGATTCTTATTTACATTAATGATACTATCATATTATATCGACTGTATTTAACATACTGCTTGAGACTATTATCATCGACCTGCTTGACATGATATGAATGTTCAAGATTACTGTTTCCTTACATTAAAACGATATCACTAATTAGAATGCTAAACATTCATGCCATAAAACAATTACTCGTGCTTACATGTTTACCATACTATCATCGTGACTTGTCATGTTTTCCTATCCAGTCAGCATTCTCTATTGTGATTGAATTTATTACCATGTTAGCTATTGATACGCGGGGGGTTAGGTTAGTTTGAGTGTGCGTTCGTACAACAGGATCTCAGGGGTCCCATGCCGACAGCTCGTATCCGGCTATATTGGTCGCATGTTATTACAGCTCGTATCGAGCTATATCGGTCGTATGTTATTACAGCTCGTACCTGGCTATATTGGCTCCTGCAGAGGTTGACGCACACATTCAAACTCGCCATAGGATAGATTATCTTTTAATGACCGGTTAGGATATGACTTGACCAATTTAACCTGTTTACATGTATGTTTCATATTATTACTATATTCATATTTGTATAAACCTGTGCACGCAGGCTTCATAACACTCACATATTCATGCTATCACACCACATACACACCTTTACGTTGAGTGCTTGTTGGGATGTTCTGACATTCCTGAGACTTACCATCTTAGGTTTAGAGACGGATTTTCAGGTCGAGTAGGATCAAAGCGATTATCAGGAGTTTGCAGAAAACCAGTAATTCATAGGTTTATTTCTTTTCAGTTAGTATTTAGCATGTGCGCCCTTGCGGGACATTAGAATTCATGTGTCTTTTCGGATTTTTGTATTATTTCGGACCTATTGTATCATAACCTTATTTTTTGCCTCTTTTTATCTTATGAATTTATTTCTAGTATTCTTTATGGTTGTGTTGCAGCATGATTATCATTGTTATCTATTTGTTTTGGACATTATCTTGACAGATTTAGCTAGACAGTCTCTATGTGACTATGCAAGGATCTTTCCTTATCATAGGTAGAATAGCTTGCCTTCGTTACTCTCCGTATTTCCATATTTTGAGAAGCGGGGTGTGACGGTATGTGTGTGTGTATAAAGGATTAAAGGACAAAAAAAAGCTTGAAATTCTAGCTACGAGGTAAAAAAGAGTTTCTCTCTCTCTCTCTCACACATACATAATATAGATATGTAATATAGGATTAGAGGACAAAAAAATGCTTAAAATTCTAGCTATAGGACAAAAAAAGCTTGAAGCTTGCCACATAGCCACACACACAAAAGAAAGAACCCTTACGCAAACGCAGGGCACCGAAGTTTCCATCCGTATGCTGAAAACAAAATGAACAGTACATTAAGCGACGATTTCCCAATATATCTGCAGTAAGACGGTTGTCGCAAGTTAAAAAATTTCCATGCGGAAGTTAAAATGTGTTATTGAATTTTGTTTACGAAATTTTGCAACCGTGACAGTATTTTGAAAATGACGGTCTTCTATATAATTTTTTGCTAGATGCCAAAAAAAGAGCACGAAATCTGTATATTTGAAAGAAAAATGAACAGCACATTAAGCAACAATTTCCCAATATAGCTACAGTAAGATGGTTGTCGCAGATTAAAATTTTCCGACGAAGAAAAGGTTTAAATTTCCATGACGAAGTTAAAATGTATTATTGGAGTTTATTTACGAAATTTTGCAACCATGACTAAATTTTGGAAATCATGGTATTCCACGTAAGTATCAGCGAGATGCCAAAAAGAGCATGAAGAACCGAAATTTCCATCTATATATTTGAAAACAAAATGAACACTGTATTAACCGACGGTTTCCCAACATAGCTGCAGCAAGGTGGTTGTCGCAGATTAAAAAAATTTCATGACGAAGTTAAATTGTATTATTCGAGTTTGTTTATGAAAGTTTGTAGCCATGACGAAATTTTGAAAATGAGAGTTTTCCAATAATTATCTACTGGATGCCTAAAAAAGCATGAAAAAACAAACTTTTCATCAGTACATTTGAAAGTAAAATGAACAGTGCATTAAGCAATAATTTCCCGATATAGCAGCCGCAAGATGGTTGTCACAAGCTAAAAATTTTGCATGACGAAATTAAAATTTTGGAAATGAGGGTCCTCCGTTTAATTTTCCATTAGATGCCTAAAAATGACGGGCTTTCCTACAATTTTTTTCGCAAAAGGACAAAATTGAGCTTGAAAATTACAAGGCATGTGTGTGTGTGTGTAAAATACAGGGCTCGAGGACAAAAAATACTTGAAATTCTAGTTATATGACGAAAAGAGGTTGAAGCTTGCCACATAGCTTTTTATATAAATAGATAGATAGATTGTCATCCATATAATTTTCCACTGGATGCTAAAATAGAGCACGAAATTTATATATTTGAAAGCAAAATGATTAGTACATTAAGCAACGACTTTCCAATATAACTACAGTAAGATGGTTGTCGCGGATTAAAATTTTCCATGACAAAGAAAAAGTATAATTTTCCATGACGAACTTAAAATGTATTATTAAAGTTTATTTACGAAATTTTGCAACCATGACTGAATTTTGAAAATCAGGGTATTCCATATAAGTATCCGCTAGATACCAAAAAGAGCATGAAAAACTGAAGTTTCCATCTGTACATTTTAAAGCAAAATGCACACTGCATTAAGCGACGATTTCCCAATATAATTGCAATAAGATGGCTGTCGCAGATTAAAAAATTTCCATGATATAGTTAAAATGCAATTTTTCATAACGGACTTAAAATGTATTATTGGAGTTTATTTACGAAAGTTTGTAACCATGACAAAATTTTGAAAATGGGGGTCTTCTAATAATTATCCGCTAAATGCTTATAAAAGCATGAAAAACCGAAATTTCCATCTGTACATTTGAAAACAAAATGAACTGTGCATTACGCGACGTTTTCTCAATATAGCTGCAATAAGCTGGTTGTCGCAAGCTAAAAATTTTGCATAACGAAATTAAAATGTGTTGTTGGAATTTATTTATGAAATTTTATAACCGTAACAAAATTTTGGAAATGAGGGTCTATATATATTATATTCTCTCTCTATATTCATATATTGATATGTAATATAGAACAAGAGGATAAAAAAAAGTTTGAAATTATAGCAATAGGACAAAAAGGAGCTTAAAGCTTGCCACAATAAAGTTTTTTTGATCGGAATATAAAAAAACCGAAAGACCCGCTCGATGAAAAGAGTGCTTAAGGTCTGGTTAGTTGACTTACTCGGCGGATTCCCCTTCTTCGGTCGGTGCTCATCTTACGTTAGGATTCGAGCTAGCTTTTTATATAGATAGATAGAGATAGAGATAGATAGATAGATAGATAAATTCCTACTTCAAGCTTTTTAGCTTGATTCAAGCTTTTCTTTTTCTCATTTTACCCTTTCTATTAAGTTTAATTACTATTTTGTCTTCAGCTTAAATGTCATCAAGCTTTCTTTTATCTTGGTGTATGGAAAATTAATCTACATCCCTTTGGTTTAAGAAAATATCTATTTTTGGCCTCTTATTGCAAGAAATTAATAGCCCGCCCCTATAATTTAAGTTAATATGCATTTGAACCATTCTAAGCTTATCTTCGGACTCATGCAATATATTTTCTGATGAATTATCTGTATTTATTTTCGTACAAGTTATCACTATCGTAACATCTATGGAAATTATTTTCTCCATGGACACATGTGGATGGAAAATTAGATGAGATTTTTGATATCTTTTGAAAATTGTAATTAACGAGTCCATTAAAAATTTGTATATGTAATTACGTGAAAAAATTAGATGAAGCTCACATGACTTTTTTGAAAAATTGTCATTAGCACTTTCACTATTACTTTGTATATGTTCTCATCGATCAGGTACGTCCGTCCACTATTACTTTGTATAAGCACATGCATGAAAAATTATATGGCTCGGATGTCTTTTGAAAAATTGCAATCAACACTTTCACCATTACTTTTGTATATATTCTCATTGATCGAATATAGATGTTATCATATTCGTATCATGTAGTCATTGACGGATGCAAATAAGAATATGAATAGTTATAAAAAAATGAAAAATTGTATATCATAGATCGACTATCAATAATATTATGAAATATATATTAAAAGTTATATACGCCTATAAAAATATATATTAAAAACAGTGAGTTGAATTATATAATATGGAAATTAGTAAGAGAAGAGTACATGATTAGTGAAGATAATTGTGCTCTGAAGGAGGACGGGGGTCGAGAGCAATCAGTGATGATGACAGAAAGATTCCGGAGAAAATATTTTAAAATTTCAAATGCAGTTAATGATGATAACAAGAATTTTCGAAAGCAGCTTCTTATCCGTTGAATACATACATGCAACAGGTAAAAAAATTAAAGATATATACTTTTCTGGAATAATTTTGAGAGAAAATGAGAAATTTTCTAAATTGTTTCGGAAGGGATTCGATTTAGGTTTGAAAGATTTGCCTGCAATAAAATTTAGTTAAGATTTAGTCATTTTTATGTAGCATATTTTTTGGACAACTCCCGGGCCCTTACATGGCACGGAGACACTTGTGTAGCATAAAAATAAAACTATACAAAGATTTCAAGTTCATTACTTTCATAGAGATTACTAGAATTGTTGCTTTTGTTTTTGCTTTTGAACATGGATTAAACTCGTATACAATCGCGGATTAAAAATGGACAAAAACTTCTGACATGTTTCAAAAATATGAGACGCCTGTAATTGCTAACCGTTATGATTCAAATTCATCAGTCAACGCAAACAGGTTTCATTGCTTTTTAACTGTAATTCGATAAAAGTAAGACCTTTTATCTCATATGTTGATAAAAACTTTTTAATTAATTGACTTCACTCAACCTGTTAGTGTTTTTTTCCTGATAAAGGAAACAAACATTTTCTTCTAAAGCATTCTCAAAAGGTACAACACATTCTTTGAAAATTCCTTGCTTGATGAATTGACAAATCTTAAATGGCACAACACATACTGCATCGCTGAAGGACAAGTCAAGCACTTAGCTGAATTTTTTCCTGCATGGTATATAAAATGCTTTACAAGCTACTCTTGTTCCATTTCTCATATAAATAACTCCCTGGATCAAAACAATACAAAGAAACAGCTGTAGGATACCAAACTCACAACCAAAACAAACTGTAGCCATATCAATCATGATCATGTGCTCTCTTGCTTGAAACACCAAGAGAACTGTAAGCTTTTTTTGCCATGATCATGTGCTCTCATGCTTGAGATATAATTAAACGAGGACAAACATGACAGCAAACAGATGAACCATAATAACATCCACACAGAATAGAAATTATAAGTGATTTATCAACTCTCAGTTTAGCAACAGACCGTTTTCAACTAAAAACTACAATACATCGTCACTTCATAATACGTATAAGGGGAAGGAAAAAAAAGCCTCCCCTAACATCAAGAGGAGGATTTTACTTGTACAAAGATGACAGTCCAGCACAACAAAAATAATAAGAAAAATTTAGGCTCCCCATTTTTGCCTCCCTCATTTGTTGTCTCTTATAATAAATATGTGTGATCGATAGATATTAGTTCAAGTGTAAATCTTCCAAATGCCAAGGCCATAGCCTAAGCGAATAAGAAGGAGCTCAAAGAGCATGTGCAAGATGCTTGTCATTCGCACTTTAGAACCAGGTATCTCGGACCAATTCACAGATACCTCGATCATCGGAATATTTAGACGTTTGCATAAATAAACAATCTCAACATCAAAGCACCATCTGCAAATAAAAATAATAATAGCACGCATCAGGTATTAGGAAATACAAAATACTGGTAGTGAAAGAACAGTATGTGTCTCTTCATTGGCAATGAAGCAAATGAAGGGAAATGAAAGAACAATGGTCTATAATATAATTGAAGTCCACAACCGACAGAAAAAAGATAGGCCTTAAATGTCGGATTTTATCAGTTTCATTTAGTCTTGCATCTAAATTAGCAATCATCATATCCCTTTTAACCACCCTTATCCATAATTATTTAGACATACATATAGTTTATCTAGCTCCATCAATTACGATCATATTACGCCGAGGCATCACACTTGGTTGTCTCCGTAGCACACGTTGAAACAGTTTTGAATGGATATCCCTCATTTTATCCTCAATGAGAACTACATATGATCTATGGAAATTTATACCATCTCTTGGCATATTTATATCCAATTACCTCAACATTATCATCTTAATTGTACTTACTTTTGAGCATGTTCTCTTAATTGCCCAATTTTTTTTTGTATGAACAAGGCATTGTTGTTATAGATGTATAATATAAATTTTTCTTTAATTTCATGAATATTCTTTGATTGCATAATCCTACAGAGGAACTTCTCCAAAGCACATTTTCTCAATTTCACCATTATGATGAAAGATTGATACTAAGAATCTTAGAGGCGAAAATGGTCACTACTAGACATGTTTTACCAGTCAATCATGCTCATTTCTTCTCACAATATTGCTAAAGTTTTTTAAATGCATTCATTTATTCCATTTTTGTTAAGCTACTAATAAATTTAAAAGATTAAGTTTTCATTCTACAGTTCGATATTTCTAAAACTCCTATTTACCTTTCTAATTTGGAAATTCACCTTTTTAGACTAATCATACAAGACAATATAATGCGTAAACAACATGCACAAGAAGACCTCATCGGGAATGTATCTAGAAGGTTCATCAATAAGTAATATAAAGAGATAAGGACTTGGCACGTAAGATGTACGCCTATTATTATGATCACTTATCGGTCATTTGTTTCTTTTCTAAAACCAGATACATTATCTCTTTGGGGTTTTCTATCTTGATGAAAATCATATGTATCTCTCTTTTTTCCCCGTACAAATATTTCCATAGAAGTCTCAATTCAATAAGTTATTTAGCTTCTATTGTCAATCTTCTTCCTTGCTAAATGCTATCATAACTTATCTACTCGAACTTACATCATTATTGCACTTTTCTCACAAGATATCTATATAAGATGACACCTTTACTTGGTTATCTTTTGTACTTCCTCAATTTCTATCACTTATATTTATTGAACTACTATTTTTTGTTCTCAATGTTAATTTTAGCTTGTCTGTACCAGAATTTATATTATGATAAAAATGTATTTAGGGCCCTTGGAGGCAAACTCAAAAGTAATATGTTGGTCCCTACCTCTTAAAAACTAAGAAAGCCCCTTGGATCAAAGATTTTTTATAGGAGTCCCTCCATATTCAACAACTCCTTCATATTTCTATTATGCCTATAGTATCCATTCACCTTCACACCTCAGCATGAATAGACATTCCTTTTTGGTTTTAATTAAAAGGGTTTGTTTAACTAAACTACTGCATTAATGCTTATAATACTACATTTGACAAATAAAATAATACATTTATCCGTGAAACCGCTACATATAACTGAAAACTGCTATAATTGTTGAATTAAGAACTACATTTAACTCTAAGCATATAACTACCTTTGGATCACATTATCATAATAAATGTTATATTTATCTACATTTATCGGTAAAACCGCTAAGTTTATCAGCAAAACAACTGCATTTAAAAATAAAACTGCTACTCTTCCGAATCCTGTGTTCTTCGAAACTCCATTAAATGCAAAACATATTTTCCTCTCTCATAAAACTTTTGCTCTTCAAGTCCGCATCAAACATAACCATTTCACCTCACCCTCCTCAAAACTCTACCAAACTCAACCCAAACTATATTTTCTCTCTTCCAAAATATTGCTTTGAAACCTATAAACTCATATCCCTCACCTCTTCATCCTCCTCCATCTCCTTCAAAACTCATCAAACCTGAAATCCATTTCATCTCACCTCCTTCTCTTTCTCTCTTATCTCCTTGAAAACTCCATTAAAGCAAAACAAATTGATTGATTTTTAGGTTCGATGAAGTTTTAAAGAACCTGTTGAAGAGATTTGTAGCGAGAAGTGTGAGATTTTGAGAGGCTAGTGATTATCATGGGAATTGGTGAGAGAAGAGAGTGGGAAAGTACAGGCTTATGCAAGATACACACATACCAACAGGGTTTGGATACTTTAGGGGCTTACAAACTTCAAAATTGTGTATCATGAAGGTTTAGCAACTTTTTTGGACCCAATGATTACATCCCATTGTTTATTAGCCCTAGGGCCCCAACACAATTTTCCCTTGTGTTATTCATTCATCATTAAAATTCAAAGTACTTTCTTTTACCATTATATCCTAGAAATGAGTCAAGTTCTCTTCCTTTAAGTTCCATCATCTGTCCTTGGTCGGTTGGTCTCCACTCATCCTACTTCATCTCTTCCATTATAATGCAAATTCTCAATCTCTAAGAATATTTGTAGTGTGCTCAAAATCTACTAGTATATTCTATATTCAACTCTTCCTAGCTTCTATATATCTTTGATAATTTATGTACAAGTATTCATCCAGATTTCTTCTTGTCATTTCTGATTAGCAGAGTTTATATTTTGCATCCTCAATCTTCCTATGTCTCTTACCTATTCATTTAGTTTCATGCAATAAACTATATTAATCTTTCTTGGTTATGTGTGTATTAATCGCACCATGTTTCTTAAGTGTTTCTATACTAGAAGTAGCTAACCTATTGTTCCACTCATATGCATAAGCTTCATTGGAAAAACAGAAAACGAAGGACAATGCAATTAAATATTCAGCAAAAGAAAGGTTTTGACAGTATGAAGATCACAAAAATCACCTCTTCAATCTAATGTTTGTAAAAAGTTTCCGGGCAGCAGCCCTTGTGAACATCTTGAAGCCACACTGAAATAGATGTAGAAATCGAAAAGGGAGAGAGGGTGCATGTAAAACACGTACTTTATGTTCAAGAGTTCATAAAAAAATTTATATAAAAAAATCATACCTGTGTATCTCGAATTCCTGGACCAGCAGCTAGTAGAACTATAAGATGGAAACCCTTCATAAGAAAATTCCTATACCACTTCCTCTGGAATAATAAAATGAAATATAAAAACTATTACTAAAAAGGAATGGAAACTGTAGAAATAACCAGCACTAAAATAGAAGAGTGTAATAGAAACAGAAAATAACCGTTGCAAGAGCCTGCTTCTCAAGATGAGCACGAGAACCAAATACAGCAACTTCAATATCAGATAACTTGTGATTCGAATTGAGTTCCTCATTCTTTTCAGCTATTGCAAGTATCTGAAAAAGCAGTCAAATTGCTGTAAATGTCAAAGCTAAATCATAAGGAACTAGTGATTATGAACTTCAATTTAATTGAAAAAATTTTAATAAAAAAATTGCTTTATTCTCCCATGACCTGGCTTTCAAGCTTTTCTAGGTCAGTAACTTTAGTTGCCCCATCAGCATCAAGCATCAGAAGGAGTTCACCACGTGAATGAAGCATGCCCTGTTTAACGATGCTTTCACAAAATCAAAAAGCATTGATCAACCATTGCTGAATGAATTTCATGTTTCACAAATTAGACGCAAAGGTGAAAGTTAACCACTGTTTACATACTTTCACACACGCGCACACACACACATGAGAATAATGAAGAAATTCCATATATATATATTGCACATGACACCCTTCATCTATACCTCATCCAGCAATTATAATCCCTCACATGGCTCATTATTAACACCCCACACCTGGATTAGTCAACATCCATGTAAAATTTGATGTGGGGACGATCAATACTAACCTCAGGGGTGTTGAGTGCTAATATACCAGATGAGGGGTTATGACTTATGAGACCGGGATGTGTTCAGAAACAGAAGTAAACACTCAGAATCGTTCTCAACCTTGTTGCAAGAAAATATAGAAGGCTAAGAGCAACATACCTTTCTTATAGCCTCTCCTTTTCCATGATTTCTTCCCAAAAGAATGACCCTTACGTTATCAATTTTGTACTTCCTAACAAAGTCAAAGGCTACTTTTGATGTCCTATCCGTACTCCCATCATCAACTATTAAAACCTGTATAAAAATATAAATAAATATGTACAAAATAATTAGGAGTTTTTCAACATGTATAAAGCAATAATATCATTTTTCAACAATGTATGAAGAAAGAATATCATTATCACAAACAAAGTTAAACTAATACATTGTGCATTACTACACGGAATAAATGTATACCAAACAAGGAATAGTAGCTGCACAATTATCTCATGTTTCACTAGGAAAGGATACACAGTTCTTCCACGTAATCATTGATGATGAATAATGAGCCCTTATGTGATAAGCTTATCTTCTATGCCTGCTTATGATGTAAATGATGATGCATTGCGCTACTTATGATGTTAAAAAGCAGCCGCACAATCAACTCATCTTTCTCCAGGAAAGCATACATGGTTCTTCCACCCAGTAAACAGAGATGCATAATGAATCCTTACGCAGTAGGTTATCACCTTTGCATGCATATGCTTTTCTAAGATATGAAATTAATTAACCATAGTTTTAATTTAAGCGAAGATGACCTGAAAATGAAGTAATAGGGAACCAAAATGATGTAAGATCATATATATTCAATTTACACAAACTTTTTCGGCCCTTGAAGGGTTAGACTGTATAACTAGGTGAGGGTGAGGACTGACGAGTACACGGCAGGCTATGAGAAATGAGGGAAAATTAACAGCGGGTTGCAGTCTTGTCCTAGATAACCAAGTGTCTTGAGGATGACCAAGTAAAAGCCACGCATTAATAGAAACAGTAAAAAGAAATGATAAAGTTTAACCCTGGTAATAGGGATGATGCCCGGTGGTAATTAATGGGGCAAAAAATTTGGTGGTTATGAAGCAAATATCTACCACTAGAAAAAATGTAAGGTCTTTACACTTTTTCTAGATCATGCATGATCTAGCAGTTTGCCCCCAATGCGATATTAACCTAGTTTGTTCACAAGGGAAAAAAAAATCGATCACAATTTTCACCTGAAAGATAGCATGGTAAAAAAGAAAGTGATATAAATACCAAACTTCTATCTCTAGCAAAATGTAGGGTCTGCACACCTTTTGTAAATGGTATCTATTAAATTTAATTATACACGAACGAGAGGGGCGATTATATATTTTATTTACATGCGTGCGCACACGGGCTTTTGATATAAATGGGTTCCATCAATAAGACTCAAGTCTTGTTGAGCTTTATCTCATCTTATATTTTATACTCATGCACCTCTCATAGTTTTTCCAATGTGAGACTATTCCCAAACAAATCTCAACACTCCCCCTTACGTGCAACGTGGTTATCACGTGGATCGTACAAACACATGTAGAGGCTAGTCTCTCAGAGGTAAGTTGACCGCATAATAAATATGGCACAAGAAGAAGGAAATGTTCAACTATGGCACAAGGAAAAATGGGTCTATCAAGGGCATATAGATGGCTCTCTCTCAGAGATGTTATTAAAGTACAAATCCACGGATGTTATCACCCTTGCTCTGATACCATATTAAATTTAATTATACACGAACGAAAGGGGCGATTATATATTTTATTTATATGAGTGCACACACGGGCCTTTGATATAAGTGGGTTCCATCAATAAGACTCAAGCATTGTTGAGGTTTATCCCATCTTATATTTTATATTTAGGCAACTCTCATAGTTTTTTCAATGTGGGACTATTCCCAAACACGTCTCAACAGTATCTAAAGCATCAATGGTCATATTCAGTTTTCTCTAAGTACTTGTTCAACTTTAAGTTCAGAATTTTCACCTGAAAGTTTGTGCTGAAAAAGAAAGCAATATGGAACAATGGATGAAGAAAGTTATTTTGATGAGAAAATAATGTAAGCTATTTTAAGGAAATAAAAAATATGTCGAACAATAAGTTGACAAGAGAAAACAAAAAAGAAGATGGGATATTGTATGAATTAAACTGAATTCCTATCCAAACAGTGAGGAATGTGTGCAAAGTTTAACGAGTAATGTTGAAGCTTTTACTCAACTATTTGGCTCAGCTTGACCTATCATTTTTCCAATCACTTCTTTATGGGTAAAATTTTCTGGAAAAAAATAAATGTGATATCAAGCCTCATGAAAACCTGTCTTTGAACATCTAGTCATACATCCGTATTAAATAAACATTGTATGCTTCATACTATCAAATGGTCACTTACAATCAACTAGGCAAAAAAATCTTCGTTAATTGCTGCTTTACTTGTGTGGGTTGCTATTCAAATAACTAAAATGCTGCAGTTGCATGAAAGCATACCTCATAAGTAAAGGCCTTGTCGCTAGCTGAACGTTGCTGGAGATAGCTGCAAGGAATAAGCCAATGATTAAGCACATGATCTCCAAATAATTGAACATCAGATTGTCATAAAAAACGAAAAATGGAAGGCAGGTTCATATATAGCTTCAACGCAGATCTAATCATGTGTATCTCTTTGAGAAAGTAATAGCTAACAAGTTTGGGAAGAGAAGAAATTTGAGGAAGATAAGTGATCAAAAGCAAGAAGAAAATAGAAAATGTGGAGATAAATTAGAAAGAAATATAAGACAGAAGAAGCACCTGATCATCAATAAGCTCAAATTAGAACTCATCAAGATTTGGTCGTAACCCTTTTTTAATAGAGAACTAATTAAAAATAAATAAGGGCATGTAACCTAATTGGCTAATTCAACTGATAAAATTCATGTCAAATTGCACGCTATCTTTTTAAATAAAAACACAAATCACAACCAAGGTGGCTCCCAATGAACTTCCACAGCCGTTCCAGATGCTGCCTCACTTTTTTCCATAAGGGTTCCCATAGCTATATACATCTAGCCATGCAAATTGTAGAAAGTCCGGTAACTCATAATATTTTTTTAAGTTGCAATTGAGACTCAAAATTTGGGAACAAGTTTAAAAAAATAAAGAAGGATGCCAGAAGTTAAAATGAACTAAAAAGGGCTCTCATTCTACAATTGTCGCAGTTGCCAACTGATTGAAAAAGAATCTAGAAAACCAAATGACCATCTAAGAAAGAAGCAGATTGAACAGTGATACTCATGTCAGAGATGGCTAGTTCTGCAGGCCTACATATAGTTCCTGTAGACTGCTTAAAGAATTAGGGCAATGTGCACTTAAAGGTTGACCTACAAGGTTTACGCTTGGTGTCTATAATAATAATAATAATGGTATATTTAGGTGGTAAGAAAAAACTTAATAATGATAGAATACCAAAAAGGAGCGACTGCCTCATTTGTTAAGTTTTTTTTTTCACAAATAAGGATTTGATGCTGCAGATTTACTTGTCTAAAGGAGAAGGTTCACAACTTCACTCATCAGCCAGTTCTTAACACTTTTTCCCTTAATCCTAAGATACAAAATGATTGGCAACCGCAAAACACGGCACAAAACTTGATTACAACCATGACCTTTAACCAGTAGCATACTTTAAGGGAAAAGTTATGGATCGGTATTTGCACCAAACAAGTCATTAGAGAGTATAGACATACTTCAGTGCCTCAATAAGCGCTCCAGGCAGCCTATGCTCTTCATTATATGCAGGGATTATCAAAGATATAAATTTCTCAGCACGATCAAATATAGTCGGGCATGGGACCTGCAAAATTCAGAATGATCAAGAAAGTGGTTGTGATATAACATGGTTCCAGTATTAAAAGATAGGCAGGAGCCAAGGGTATATAATATATGCTTAAAATGCCTATATGTTCTTCCACATTTGAGGTTTAACCTAAGCAACATTGTAAAAAGGCACAAGTGTAGATCCATCATGACGAAGCATACTTCAATATGGCTAACACAATATTCATAACTTGAAGTAACATAAGCTGCCCCATACTAATTGTTAAAGGCAAAGAGAATTCAAAGATCCACCGCATAAGAATAGACTAGCACTGGAAATATACCAAACGGCAGTAGGGGGAATCGAAGAGCTCTCCATGAGCATATAACATATGAATGTCAATATTCTTGTATACTAGCCCCTGCCCAGGCCCCGCCAGAAGCAGCACACGAATAAATTTTATAGGACTATTTCACCCATCACAGAGCACTCGGCAATTCAATATATAGCAAAAATTAGTTTATTGTGTTGAATCTTAGTAAAACTTGTTCAACACAGACCAAAATATTGATGTTTTACTAACCACATGTTTATCAATGAATAACTCATGGGTACGGGTGTTAGAAGATGATATTATAAACTGTGCACAAGTATCTCTGATGAGGTTATAAAAAAAGGAGGAAGAAACAATCGGAATCATGAAGAACAAAGAGATTTATATAAAAAAAATTAGTTACAAGGTCAGCTTTAGATCACAGTAAATGGTGTAGTATTCATTATCAATGATGTAGAAGACTGCGGTGGTGTGTATTACCAAGTATTGCAAATTAAATGCAGCCGTTGCGAATTTCAAGGTTTTATAAAAGGAAATCTTTCGCAGGATGGGGTGTGTGTGTGTGTGTTTTGTTTCTTTTTGTTTTTTTTGGGGGGTGGGGGTGGAGGTGTTAAAGTACTAGACGGATTCCAAATTTGAAACTGAGTTCATTCATAACAGTTCTCCCTAAATTTTCTTGGTTTTTGAGAGTAAAGGCTAACCTGTAATAAGAGCGGGAGATCTGTTGATGGAGAGCTGTAGGAGGTCATTCTCGATTTGGAAAATAATTAAATGTTACAAAAAAATGGCATATTCTCCTTAACACCCCCTAGAGTATAGTCTTGCTGAGTACAACAGCTTTGTTGCTAATAGACAAATGGCATCAAATTCTCATGGCATGACGACACATTAGGGGTGAAACCGGGTCGGGTTGGGCTGGTTTTTGACAAATTTTGTACCCGAACAGAATGTTAAAACCTAAACCCAAAACCCGCCCGACCCCATGGGTTTATAATGCGTTGAACCCGAACCCACAACTTCAGGTTTTGGGCGGGGCAGGTTTGAGCAGGTTTCAGGTTTATGCGGGCAGGTCGGTGGTTGCAGTTTTTCCGGGCTTTACCCATTATAAATTATCAAAAAATTGAAATTATAGTATTATTTGAGGTGAGTTCTACCAAGTATATATACACAAAATTTATGTTTTGGCAAACTTATAAAAATTATATGAGATAGATACATAAATTACACTTAAAAATTGCACTAATTAGGTATCATAATAATATGTATATTATTATATTTAGAATTAAATGATATGTAATATATCGGAACAAAGCGAATATAGGAAGCGGATTTAGATCGGGGCCGGTTTAGGGTTCGGACAGGCGAGTTTAATGCTATACCCATACCCGACACGAAAATTTTTCATCTAATCTTCAACCCGCTCGATCGGGTTTGGGTCAAACCCAACCCGACTTTCAACCCTACGACACATTAACTGGGAAACTTGAATTCAGTGGTAATAAAGTATCATAGGAACATCATGGTTTGTATGTGAAGTGTGTCTTGAATGCTTTTATCACATAATTATAAAGCTGCATCAACTATTGAAATATAACTAAGTTTGATCCATATGAAACCTCTAGGTATTATCCAAACAGATAAAATGACCCAATGTGTAATTTCTGTAAGTAATTAATTTCCAATGTGCTGAAAACAACTGATTTCGACCAGAATTTTCATTGGTAGACTATCATTACAATCCGGATTTAGTTCAAACCTAAACAACATATAGTCAGGAACGAATCAGCTGCTCAATATGCACCTTCCAGCAATGGAAGTTTTGGGCGAAACATGGCATCAACCAATTTTCTTACCATTGATCGGGCCAGACTCCTTCAAAGCTGAAACCTCAACCATGAGTCCTTTGCTTTGGAAAAACAGTTTTGTTTGAAGCTCTTTTTAAGGCTGAATACTGCTAATTAAAGAATTATTAGTACAGCTTCATTGCATCTATCACTCCTATGATAACAAATTCGACGCCCATTTCATCTTCCAGCACCATATTACCTCGCAACCTTCTGTTGTCACCAATACCAAGGAAGCAATGCTTTAATTAAGTGACGACAATGTAGCTTCTCGGTGACCCGATGTTGGCTGTCAATCTGTCACTCGTATACTCTTGATCTACAATAGGCACACTATATCACTCATATAGCTAAATGCTCGTCGGTAAGAGATAGTTGTAACATACTGACACGTAAACTTTACAATTCAAATGGACCAATATATTGCAACCAACAGAGCTTAGCTGAAGTGATCGCAAATACTCCCACTCCACAGAGAGGTCATTGATTTAAATCTCCCCTAATGCAATGGTGTTTAGGAAAGATGCAAGTATGATTACCAACCAAAATAATAGGAGCATATTATTTCAGACTCATAATGCAACTGACTGCAGTGTTGCTCGGTGGTTTGTGGACATTAAAATTAATAAAAGACAGCGAGTGGTGTAGGATGGTCCTCTGTTCTGAATTGTGAAGAATTTCTAGGGAGCCCCCCCCCCACCCACCCACCCACACACACATTGCATTTCCTGCCAACTTAGTGTAGGCCTACAAGGCATTATCCCAAACTTTTGGAGCTGACTATGTAAATCATTTTCTTCCATTCTACTCCGTTTAGGGTCGTTTCTTTGGCAACTCACATATTTTTTAACCACATCTATCCATGATCAATTAGGTATTTAGATCTATGTAAGGTTCAAAAAAAGGGATGTCAAGCAGGATATCCGGATTCGCTCGCAAACCGAACGGAAAACCCATTCTCCGGTCAGACCTAATATCCGGCCGAATAACGGTTGACCGGTCGTATTGGTTAGTGAATATTTGATCGTTTGTTGCTTCATCTTATTTCATTATTATTTGTAATATATTTATGCTATATTGCTATATACAAGTTTAATAAACCATAATTTACATCGGAAACACAAGTGTTCGTAAAAATGTCTCATTGAATATATATATATATATATATATATATATATATATATATATATATTGATGTCCGAATAATCTGGATAAACCGAATAATTCAGTTATCCTTTAGCCGCCGACCAACCGAACGGACACTAAATACGTATTTTACATCCTTGGGTCTATTCTAGCTATGGTTACACCATATACTATAATATTGCCACTTCTCCTAACTGGAGTATTTACTCACCTCTGCTGCAAATGTCCAAACCATTTCGTTCGGTTGACCCTCATTTAATCCTCTGACATTGTTGTGCTTAAACACATTTTTATTTCACTTATCCCTTCACTGCCTACCCAGGCCAGGAATGGGAGAGTTATATTAGGTAGCCGACAGCGGGCATAAAACATAGTTGGTGACTCGAGTCTCGATGAATGGATCCTAAAAATTAGCTAAGTTTTCTAGACCGCGGTTTCATAAAATTAGCAAAATTTAACTCCCAATTGCTAACTATGTCTTGTTTAACAATCATTTTGGAGTTGACATAACTGCAGTTATCTCAGCCCAAAAATTGAGAAACTGCAGCTATCTCAGCAATCTGATCAAAGTCTTGGGTCCTGTTTGGATATGGAGTTGGGATAACTGTAGTTTATTTTTAAGTGGAGCTAGAAGGATGCAAACTATGGTTTGCAAGCCCCAAACTCCAAAAATGAAGTTTTGTAAACTTTGATCAGAATGGAGTTGAGATGCCTGCAGTTATCTCAACATTTGGGCTGCGATGACTACAATTATCTCAAATCCAAAATGGTAGCCAAACAGCCAAAGTTAGGGTTTTTGAGTTTGGCTTTGCTAACTTTATGAAACTACAATTTAGAAAACTTAACTCCATTCCCAAACAGGGCCTTGTAAACTTCATTTTTAGAGTTTAGTACTTGCAAACACAGTTTGCATCTCCTCCGCCACTACTTAAAATTAAACTACAGTTATCCTAACTCCATATCCTAACATGGCCTTACAAAAATGAGTGTTTCCCACTTAAAACGCAGTCCCTAAACCAATTTAATCGCATATAGACTATTATCCTAAATCCAGTAAAGCATGCAATTTTGATCACAGTCAGCAGGAAAAAAGAAAGACTTCTTTTTAAAGTTTCAGCCTCACCTTCTTCAAAGAGTTGGGATCCTCGAAGAATGCATCAGAGGCAGCAGATCTCTCGAGCCTGCAAAAAAAAGTTCAAAATCTTGTTCACAGAAGGGAATTAGGGCTTTGAGATCCATAAGGGTTGCGATTACGAGTGATTGCAGCCAATCTTTCTGACGAACTCGAGGAAGATAGCAGCAATGCCAAGAAACACAACGACGGCCTGCAAAATCGAATCAAATTGAAACAATAAGGAACAATAACAAATCAAGAATTAGGGTTTTTAAGGGATGGAGATACGAACGAGAGAGGAGATGAGAAGGGAGAGGCGAAGGGAAAGGGGAAGGAGGCGGCTGGAATCGGCGACGGGGAGCAGAAGAAGCCATGGCTGCAAAAAACTCATCTTTTTCTGCTTCTCTCCTTCGATCTCTAACTCCACGCAGTTCGCGTGCGATAACAACTTTTAACAGAACGGCGACCTATATTTCATTGGAGGATATTGCTTCTTAATCCCCCCCCTCCTCCGGTTTCATTGTTTCTCTACCATCATGTAGTTTTTTCCAACACCATGATTTTCTTATCGGTTAGTGCTTTACTGTTTTTTTATTTATCCGTGATTATTTTGCTTTGATTTATTTCTTTATCATCATGACAAGCAATTGTATAAACAATTCGCAGTGAATAAACCAATGCAAAATAGAAACCCAGATAAAAATAAAAGGCAGCAATATGACAACGGAGGAATACATTATAGTATGAAAGTTGTGAAGTGAAACAGTAGAGGATTATTAAGAAACTTACCCTGTCCAGTGAGTAATGTAACCATCACCATATGTCAGTGCTAGTGCGGGTTATCATGATGTTTCGATCAATTTTTAGTCTACGTGCCTAGGCACGTGCACGAAATCTCAATCTAGATGTTAAGTTTGAAGCCCAACAAACCCTTCTTCTTTGTAAACCGCTGGACTTGAAATCTACTATTTCGATCCGTCGGCTCAATAAATAAGATGTATAATCCTCTCACTTCAAGCAGAACACCCACCTCGCAATGAGAAAATGTGTCGTTTTCTTTGGGAGTGGTGTCTTGGTCCAGTACTCTAGTAGCTTGAATTTTCAACTGTTTTAGGCCATTCCACAATTTTGCAAATCTTTAAAAAAATGATTTAATCGGCTGGAAGGCCAAGGAAGCCGGTGATCCTGACACACTCTTCAATAAGCATGCGGTCAGATATCACATTCTCCTCACCTGGCTTGGAAGCTTACAGTTTCATGTTTTCTTCCACTCCCCCAACAAGGTACTTTTCACCAAACTAGATGCAGCAACTTCATACATGGACATATACCTTAAAATATATTTCACTCCCATTTAAGCAAGAATCTCGAAAGAACCACAGCTTGATGGCGTTCATTCTTATAATGCAGTGGCTATTCTACTCTTTGCAAACGTTATTAATTATTACCATCTACAATGTAACAAAAAGCCCGTCTAGCTCAGTTGGTAGAGCGCAAGGCTCTTAACCTTGTGGTCGTGGGTTCGAGCCCCACGGTGGGCGAAATTATTCTATATTTTTAATTCCACTTTTTGTAACTTTTATGTTTTGTCCCTGGGCCTTTGTTTTAAGTTAGTTAGGTCTTTGGGCTGTGTCCTCGTTAACGTTTTTGTCCCTGGGCCTTTGTTTTAAGTTATTTAAGTCTTTGGGCTGTGTCCAAATTAGGCTCCTTAAATACTGGCAGATCAGGCTTTGATTAAAAAATCTTAAGTCAAAGAGCATATGCGGATAAAATAAAGCTTAGCTCATGTTCAAACTCAGGTCCTCTTATCGGTTTTGAGCTAGGCTGGTGTTGAAACCCATGTATTGAGAGTTTGTATCCAATTGTATTGAAGCAAGTTTTCATTTTCCCTTTCTCTTTTTTGATGAAAAGTTGAGACGCCAGCCGTCTCAACAGTATATTGATTAAAAAAGTTTAAGTACATCAAAAACTTTAATAAAATTAAAGATCAGGAAAATAAAAGAAAGAAATCAAAAGTTCCAAAACTCTTCCGGAAGGCTGCAGTAGTTCCGCGAGTTTTTCAATTTGTCTTTAACCTTACTAAATGCTTTCGCCACCCACGATTTGAATAGAAACCGGATCTTTAATAATATACCGCGTATGTCACGTCCCGCTTCCCAGTGTACGAGTAAGGAGGCGCGACTGACCCGCTACGTATTTACTCAGAAGTAAACACGCTAAGCGTAACTAAGCAATATAATATAAATATACACAAGAAGACATGAAATGTAAATGAACAACAACTTTTATTTATTAAACATTTCTTTACAATACAACTGAAAAGTAAATAAAATGATGAAAGCAGTGCCTAAATAATGACATGAACATGAAAGTAAAGTATATACAAGAGTGTAGAGCTCGAGGTCCTCGCTGAACTGATCCAAGTCCTCTGAACTGGGCTCTATCTCCAGTGTGTCGGATTCACCTGACAACATCACAAGGAAAGAAGAGAGAAGGAATGTCATCAGCGAACAATCGCTCGGTAAGTCCTAAAAAAGTAGGAATAGAATAGACAGATGAATAGACAGATATGAGAATATAATTGATGTATTGTAAGATTGTTATGTTAACGCAGTTGTTTGTAGCTTGGTATAGAATATGCCAGTGTATACGAGAAAAGTTCAACTATTCCGTGGACTAAGGTATACGGAGCACAAGGAACCACTAAGCCACGGAACAACAGCAATTGATATTCAAGTCAGGTGTATTAAAGTGGTCGTGCCACTTCTAACACATTCCGTTCCGGTCTACCCTTTTAAAACCCCGTAATGTATTTTGTATTGATTTGTATTGTTTTGTTTAATAGATGTATGATTTGCCGAAACCATGATATCATGTAAACGGAAAGGATATAAATGGATAGTCATGTAATCAGAATATATCTATGGTTCGGTTTAGTCGAGTCATGTTGATATAAATTGAATTCTGATATAAATGGATTCATGTTGAAATGGAGTTATACTTGAATCATATTCAAGGATAGATTGATTGATTGATTTTAGATTAGACCGAGACTCTGTCTGAGTCAGACACTTTAAAACGAATTGTAGTCTTGAATTAGTTTTGATGTTATCGGTAACTGCTGCACATGGACGGCAGAATCTGTGTCTTTTTCCAAGACAATTACCGTATTGATAACACTGTTTTTTAGATTGTCTACCTTAGATAGACAAGCATCCATATTCTCCGGCTCCCTGAGGCCCAAGAGAACCGGTCCCGCTTAAACCTATATTTACTAGGATCCTTATTATAAATTAATATAACTTAAGAGGGTTTTATGAAAAATAGTTTTGATATATTTTCAAAATAAATCTCAAGTATTTATTTATCGCTTTTAGGGTTTTCATAGTTGTAATTTTTATAAAATGAAATATTCTAGTGGATATAAACCTAATTTTGAATAGTATATGGTATTTTCTTATAATTTGACTTGTAATGAATGTGATGGTATTTTCATGATCTTTTGTGATTCTTTTTTATTAGAAAACATGGAATATATATTATATTTAAAATAGATATTTTGATAATATATATATATATAATTATAAAAATAGAATTTATTTATTAAATAGAAATCACGTTTTCTTAAAAATTGTAATAAAAATTCCATCGAGATCGAATGTTCCGTGAGGAAGTCTGCATCTCGCTTTACTAGTTCCGAGAACGTGCGATAACCCGCACCATCCCGATCGGATTCCCCAAATTGGGTTGCAAAGATTTATTTGCAAGGAATTAATTAAAACAATTTAAAAAATACGGGTTTTGATAATTTAAGGTATTTTAATGTAAACTGTGTTTTGTCCCACAAAAAAATTGTTACAAAAACCATCGTGCTATATCAAGATGAGTGTTGTGATGAGATAGGTCATTACCTCATGAGTTTTCTAAAGGTAATATGAGCCAAACTATAAAGTAATGTCGTATGTAAACTAGATGGCATTTTACCGTAAAAGTTAAATAAAAGTTGTTTAACATTATATTTTGAATTGAAACTTGTTCCAAATATTATCTAATGGTTAATAAACAATATATAAAAAGATAGTAAATTTATTATTAAGAAAAATTGCGTTTTTGATAAAATTAGAATCGGAAGTCGGATTAACTCCGCTTCCGACGAGTTTTAATAGATTATTGTTTTAGACTAGAAAGAGGTGAGAAGTGAAGGGACTTAGTGATTGAAAGAAGAGGGAAGAGGTAAAGGGAAATTTCGAAGACGTCGTGGAGTCGTTTCGTCACCAGATTTGTCCAGAAATGTCGCCGGAATTTTGACTTGAGCTAACTCCACCTGTACAACTTTTGGACTTAGAAAATTTAGAGAATTTTGGCAATGGATTTCTGAATGAGGAGGCTAGGGTGTGATGTTTGTATTTATAGGAGAAAATAGGGTTTTGAGGATTGAAGAATGAATTAAAAATATGCATTAAAATGGATTAAAGAAGGGATTTATCATTCTATGGATAAATGCAGAGAATTCAAACAGCATGGGGGTAGTTGGGTAGGCCAAGGGGTGTCAGGGAAATTTTTTGGGGGCATTACCAACGGGGGGCCCAGGGGCGCTGGCCCCTGACAACATCTCGCTGGCCATCTTGGTTTGGTGGGGTGTGTGATCTTTGACACGTGTCCTAGACTGTTTAAATAACAATTTCCACATGTTTGTTTTATGAGACTTTTTTTTATATGCAGTGCACGTGTAAACTTTTGAGCTTCTAAAAATTTAAAAGAAAAATCAACAAAAATAATATGTGGTTAAGCGGATTCGAACATAAGGGCTATGTCACAGCAGTGCAAGGCTTTACCAATGAGCTACAAGTACTTTCTTGCTGTTCTAAAACAAATTAATTTTATAACTTGTACTCAGGCTTAGGTACTCTTTTCTGTATTTTGAAAAAAATTCTGTACAGAAAGTTCAGGGTTGTTACATTCTACCCACCTTATAAAAATTTCGTCCTCGAAATTTATAGAAGGAAAGTGTAACGGAATTCAAGAAAAGTTAGATGACAATGGTGATGAAAGAAATACTGGTAGTGCATGAAAAGTAACAAGATGATGCAAGGGTTTGAAAAGATTGAATAGAATTACCAGTGTTACCTTGGTCGATAGTCTCGGCTTTTACGGTTGCTAATGTGAAAGCCTGATGCCGGGGTACATTCTTCCTTGCTGGAGGAGCATTCCTCTGTCCGTTCCTCTGTACTTAAGGTAAGTTCCTTTGTGCTTGGTGGAACTGATGAGGAGGAGGTATAGTTGGTACACGAAGAGGTGGAGCTGGGAGAGCGAGTCGTGGAGCAGGTGCCTGGATAGCTGGCCGCTGTGGAAGGGTAATTGCTGGTCTGGGTGCAGCATTAGGATAGAGTCTTCGAGGACAAGACTCAATATCATGTGTGGATGAGCCACAGACTAAGCAAAGGCGATTAGCACGCCTACAATCCTTCGCCAGGTGTCCATCCCTTCTGCAGTAGGTGCAAAAGGCTGGACTGGGCCGGTTGAATGGTACTCCCGGTCTCCTGGGTATAAAAAATGGTCTTGAAGAGGCTCCTCCTGCCATATGAGTGGCAAGACGCTTCACTCCGACAGATTGGGGTCTGCCTTTCATCTTTACTACTGCCTCATATCGACGGGCAGCTTTCAGAGCCAGTTCGTGAGTTGGGAAATTCCCTGTAGCTAAAGCGGCTTGGATCTCCGGATCTAACCCATGCTGAAATCGTCTGGACCTAATTTAGTAGTCGGAATGAGATGCGCCGCGAACCTGTTATGGTCTTGTGTCAGCTGTGTAGTATGTGATATAAGAAAATCGAATATTTGAGACATATCTTTACCTGCTTAACATAGTGAACTCAGTATCATACTCATCCACCGATTTGCTCAACATAGAGCCTTGTTGTAAGTGAATGAACTGCTACTCCATGTCGAATTGGGTAGTCTCGGGAAAATACTTCGCGTCGAACATGTCGCGAAAAGTTTTCCATTCGATAGGCTTGGAAAGACGGCTTTCTTCCGCTTTCCGCCATACTCGAGCGTTGTCGGTGAGTTGCAGCTTCGCAACTCGTACCCAAGCGATGTCTGGCACTTGTGCTGCTGTCAAATCGTCATCAATGCTCTGAGCCCATTCTTCAGCTTCTAAAGGGCTCTCTTTCCCAGAAAATTGCTTCGGGTGCAATGCCCGGAATTGCTTTATTCCGGGTGCTTCCGCTTCTGGGAGGTTCAATAAGATAGCAGTCTGCTGCTGCTGTCTTCCAGGAGGCTTCGGATTGCTTCAAGCAATACCGTTTGCTCATTGATCGGAGCTGCAACGGTAGGCGTAAGTGGAAGAGGTGGTGGTGTGTTGTTGAAGTTGGTGCTGGTATTGTTTGGAGAATCCATAACCTTGAAAGAAAAAAATAGGGTTAGGATAGATTCAAAGAATATGAAATTGTAAAATTCAAGAAATATGAAATGTAAATAATGTTTGTCCATGCAGAACTGACCTGCATGGTAGGGTTCAATGTAGAACTGGCCTGCATGGTAAGGTTCCATGCAGAACTGGCCTGCAGGGGCCGCCAACAAAACCTGTCACGCCCTGCTTTCCAGTGTACGGGTAAGGAGGCGCGACTGGCCCGCTACGTATTTACTCAGAAGTAAACACGCTAAGTGTAACTAAGAAATATAATGCAAATATACACAAGAAGACATGAAATGTAAATGAACAATAACTTTTATTTATTAAACATTTATTTACAATACAACTGAAAAGTAAATACAATGATGAAAGCAATACCTAAACAATGGCTTGACCATGAAAATAAAGTATATACAAGAGTCTAGAGCTCAGGGTCCTCGCTGAACTGATCCAAGTCCTTTGAACCGGGCTTTATCTCCAGTGAGTTGGATCCACTTGACAACATCCCAAAGAAAGAAAAGAGAAGGAATGTCGTCAGCGAACAATCGCTCGGTAAGTCCCAAAGAAAAGTATGAATAGAATAGACAGATGAATAGACAGATATGAGAATATAACTGGTGTATTGTGAGATTGTTATGTTAACGCAGTTGTTTGTAGCTTGGTACAGAATATGCCAGTGTATACGAGAGAAGTCCAACTATTCCGTGGACTAAGGTATACGGAGCACAAGGAACCGTTAAACCACGGAACAACAACAATGGATATTCATGTTAGGTGTATTAAAGTGACCGTCTCGTGCCACTTCTAACACATTCCATATCAGTCTGCCCCTTTAAAACCCCATAATGTATTTTGTATTGATTTGTATTGTTTTGTTTAATAGATGTGCGACTTGACAAAACCATGATATCGTGTAAACGGAAAGGATATAAATGGATAATCAGTAATCAGAGTATATCCATGGTTCGGTTTAGTCGAGTCATGTTGGTATAGATTGAATTCTGGTATAAATGGATTCATGTTGAAATGGAGTTATACTTGAATCATATTCAAGAATAGATTGATTGATTGATTTCAGATTAGACTGAGACTCTGTCCGAGTCAGACACTTTAAAACTAATTGAAGTCCTGAATTAGTTTTGATGCTATTGGTAACTGCTGCATATGGACGGCAGAATTTGTGTCTTTTCCAAGACAATTACTGTATTGATAACATCGTTTTTTAGATTGTCTACCTTAGATAGGCAAGCACCCATATTCTCCGGCTCCCTGAGTCTCAAGAGAACCGATCCCGCTTAAGCCTATATTTACTAGGGTCCTTATTGTAAATTAATATAACTTGAGGGAGTTTTATGAAAAATAATTTTGATATATTTTCAAAATAAACCTCAAGTATTTATTTATCATCTTTAGGGTTTTCATAGTTGTAATTTTTATAAAATGAAATATTCTAGTGGATATAAACCTAACTTTGAATAGTATATGGTATTTTCTTATAATTTGACCTGTATTGAATGTGATGGTATTTTCATGATCTTTTGTGATTCTTTTCTTTTGATTAGAAAACATGGAATATATATTATATTTAAAATAGATATTTTGATAATATATATATATATAATTATAAAAATAGAATTTATTTATTAAATAGAAATCACGTTTTCTTAAAAATTGTAATAAAAATTCTATCGAGATCGAATGCTCCGTGAGGAGCTCTGCATCTCACTCTACTAGTCCCGAGGACGTGCGATAACCCGCACCATCCCGGTCGGGTTCCCCAAATTGGGTTGTAGAGGCTTATTTGCAAGGAATTAATTAAAACAATTTAAAAAATACGGGTTTTGAAAGTTTAAGGTATTTTAATGTAAAATGTGTTTTGTTCTAAAAAAATGTTACAAAAGCTATCATGCTATGTCAAGATGAGTGTTGTGATGAGGTAGGTTATCACCTCGTAAGTTTTCTAAAGGTAATATGAGCCAAACTATAAAATAATGTCGTATGTAAACTAGATGGTATTTTACCGTAAAAGTTAAATAAAAGTTGTTTAACATCATATTTTGAATTGAAACTTGTTCCAAATATTATTTAATGGTTAATAAACAATATATAACAAGTGGGTAAATTTGTTATTAAGAAAAATTATGTTTTTGATGAAATTAGAATCAGAAGTCGAATTATCTCCGCTTCCGACGAGTTATAATAGATTATTATTTTAGACTAGAAAGATGTGAGAAGTGAAGGGACTTAGTGATTGAAAGAAGAGGGAAGAGGTAGAGGGAACTTTCGAAGGCGTCTTGGAGTCGTTTCATCTCCGGATTTATCCCGAAACGTCGTTGGAACTTTGACTTGAGCTAACTCCACTTGTACAACTTTTGGACTTAGAAAATTTATAGAGTTTTGGCAATGGATTTCTGAATGAGGAGGCTAGAGTGTGATGTTTGTATTTATAGGGGAAATTAGGGTTTTGAGAATTGAGGAATGAATTAAAAATATGCATTAAAATGGATTAAAGAGGGGATTTATTATTCTCTGAATAAATGCAGAGAAATCAAACAGTATGGGGGTAGTGGGGTAGGCTAATGGGTGTTAGGGAAAATTTTTGGAGGCATTACCAACGGGGGGCCCGGCGGCGCCAGCCCCTGGCAATATCTCGTCGGCCATCTTTGCTTGGTGGGGTGTGGGATCTTTGACACGTGTCCTAAGCTGTTTAAATAACAATTTCCATATGTTTGTTTTATGAGGCTTTTCATTTTTACATGCAGTGCACGTGTGAACTTTTGAGCTTCTAAAAGTTTTAAAGAAAAATTAACAAAAATAATATGTGGTTGAGGGGATTCGAACATATGGGCTATGTTACAGAAGTGCAAGCCTTTACCAATGAGCTATAAGTGCTTTCTTGCTGTTCTAAAGCAAATTAATTTTATAACTTGTGCTCAGGCTTAGGTACTCTTTTCTGTATTTTGAAAAAAATTCTGTACAGAAAGTTCAGGGTTGTTACAGCGTAAGAATAAATCTTTATTGTTAAAGATTTTTGAGTTACTTCTGTTCCACAAACAAAAACAAATAATTATCTTTAAATCATTCCAGCATAAAGAAGCTTTCGAATTCGGTGAGTCCCAATCAAGGGCCATTTCCTGAATCTCGTCAGGTAATCTTGCAATCCTAAACATTCTTACTATAATCGTCCAAATATCAATACAAAAAGGACATTTCAAAAAAAAAGATGGTTGTATGTTTCTGTATGTGAACTACAGAATTCACATGACGAGTCTCCTACCCATCCTTTGCGTGTCATATACGACCTTGTCAAAAGTCATCTATTGAGAAGAATCCAAGCAAATATCTTAACTTTCAATGGAACTGCTGATTTCCAGATAAAGTTATACCACAAAGTTTCAAGACCTCCAAAGTTTAAAAATTTATGACAACTTTGCACAGTATATTTATCATCATCATTTAGTTTCCACACCACACCATCTTCCTCTTCTGTCGGTGCAATTCCATCAAGCTCTCTAAGTAAGCTTCTCCATTCCTTCACAACTTCATAACTAAGTTAACGAAAATTCAATAGCTTCCACTGCCATCCATTTGAAGACAGATACCCCATTTCTCTAACAACAACTTCATTATTTATCATTGAATCAAAAACTTTAGAAAATTTAGACTTCAAAGGAATCTCTCCCGTCCACTAATCTAACCAAAACCAAATTGTTTTTCTATTACCCAAGACCCAACGACAATTAATAGATAATAAAATCTTATCAAGATCCATATTCTTCCACAACATGCCATTTCTTGTATTTAGTAACCTCCAAATTTTTGCAGCAGAATGATTTGATTTCTAACACATGACCCAAAGCACATTGTCGTTGTTCAGAACTCCACACCCATTTTGCAAGAAGACTAGTATTAAAATCCTTCAGGTCCAGAATTCCTAGTCCACCATATTCTTTTCTTTTACAAACTCTGTTTCAATATACCAACATTTTGAAAGTACTTCCTGAATCTCCCGTACTCCAAAAAATCTTTTTTTCTAATAGCGTCAATTTTTCAAGCACCCATTTTAGAAGTTTATAAAAAGACATGTAGTATAAAGGCATGGCTGAAATCACCGAAGTTGTCAAGGTTAGCCTTCCTCCAGACGATAAAAGTTTTCCCTTCTAATTTGAAAGCCTTTTTGAAATTCTATCCAGCAATGGCAGCCAATCTCTTCTTCTAGGTTTTCTCTTACTTATAGGTAGACCAAGATATGTTAAAGAAAGGCTCTTTACCTTACAATTCAGGCAAGCACCAAGCATCTCTCCTTTTCGTTCAATTCTATCAAAATAAGTAAGAGAGCTTTTTGAGAAGTTTATTTTAAATCAGAAACACCCTAAAAAATATACAAGATGAGCTTCACATTAGTAATCTCCTTCTTATCTGCCTTACAAAACAGCAAGGTGTTGTCTGCAAACTGAACGAATTTCTTCCAACACACCTTGAATAGGTAGTCTATGGATGAGATCATTGTTCTTCCCACTACACAACATTCTGTTCAAAACATCTACAATAAGTAAGAACAAGTAGGGAAACAACGGATCGCCTTATTTCAACCCTCTCTTACAGGCTATAGTTCTGGTAGCAACTCCATTTATTAAAACAGAAGACTTTGTGCATCCCACGGCAAGTTCAACAAATTTAACCCATTTGCTATTGAATCCTCAGGCTTCCAATAGTTCCTATAGAAACTCCCAGCTTACGCAATCGTAAGCCATAATATCCCAGAGCAGTGCGGTCTTTGGACATCATGGTGATATGCTCTGTCCACACTCAGTGCGGTCTATTGAGGACATATGGTGATCTAAGTGTGGAGACGCTTCAGAACAATGGATTGGGTTCCTGAATCACAATTCGAAAGAGGACCGAACTGCATTATAAATGTAATGATACCACCCTTAATTACGGAGGTGCCTTTTGGATGACCCGGCACTCCAAAATTTGAAGAACTCCGTAGTTAAGCATACTCGAGCTAAGGGAAATCCCAAGATGGGTGACCACCTGGAAATTGTCCCCTTCTCGAGTCCGGTTCGCTCCAAAGGACAAAACCGAGTAGTTTCGACCAGAGCGAACAATACCATCTGTACTGGGGCATGGGGAGTGACATTTATGGTGGCTCGTGCAGGTCCTTCAGTAGCAGGTCCGTGGTTCAAGAACGGACCATTATTCTTAGGTGGGGGGAATGTAATACCCCAGAGCAGTTCGGTCTTCGGATATCATGGTGATATATTTTGTCCACACTTAGTGCAGTCTGTTGCGGAGACATGGTGATCTGAGTGTGGAGCTGCTTCTTAACAATGGGATCAGTCCCTGAAACACATTCCGAAAAAGGACAAAACTGCATTATAAATGTAATGATACTACCCTCAATTACGGAGGCTGATGAACTGATACTTCGGAGTTTGAAGAACTCCATAGTTAAGCATGCTCGGACTAGGGAAATTCTAGGATGGGTGGCCTCTTGGAAAGTGGCCCCTTCTTGAGTCCGGTTCACTTCAAAGAACAAAACCGTGCGGTTTCGGCCAGACCGGACAATACCATCTGTACTGGGACGTGGGGCATGATATGTGCTTTTTCAAAACCAATCTTGAACATTGCAATTTCCTTACCCCTCTTCTGGTAAGCATCAATTATTTCTTTTGCCAACATCATACGATCCATACTGAATTTTCCCTTCATAAAAGTATATTGTGAATTCGACACCAAAATTTGAATCCATGGTTTCAGTCTGTTTGTGAGAACTTTTGTGAATATCTTCAAGACCCTATTTAAAAGACAGTTTGACTTATAATCACTTGCAACTATACAATCCTCTTTTTTGGAATAAGATAGATTAATGAATTACTAACGCATTCTAAATCACAGGTCCTTTCGTAAAGCTCCCAAAACATTGATAAAAGATCCACTTTAAATATATCCCATTTTTTTTGAAAAAATAACAGAGAAAATCCATCAGAACCATGTGATTTGTTTCTTTTCATTCTAAAGACAGCGATTTTAATCTCCTCAATAGAAAAGGGACTTCTAGTGTCAATAAATCAGAATTTTTCTCAGGATATAATACATCCTGATCGGCTTTCAAATAAAAGTGTTGGTGTTTGGTGCTCGCGCCGCGGAGGCCTCGGCCAAGACGGAAGTGAAAACAAAAACTTTATGCAAGCACCAAACACGCATACCCTAGGATTCGATCCAAACACCTAAAACTAGGAAATATAAACAAGTAAGGTGATTGGTAGAAGTTTTGTTTCTATGCGTTTGCTTAATTCTTAAATTACCGCAATCAAGACGGTTTCGCTTGATAGCTATACGGGTCAATCCACAGGGAGATGGAATATTTTTCTTTATGATTTAACGAGTTAAATTCAAATATTTTGAGTTTTGTTTTAATGTCTACTAATGAGATAAAAGATGATAAAAGAGCTTGCTAGGGTTAGAATTAGATTAGTTCAAGTTAGGAATTTCTCACTTCTTTCAAAGCCCTTTTTAATATCGGTGTTAAGGTAATCGGCAACAACAGGGATTAGCACGACTAGGAAGGAACTTGTAAGTATAAGCTAGGCTTTCCATACTTAGTTTCTTCCTTTTGGTCCTTGTCCGTCCGTTCTTGGCTCTTAGCCCTAACCTCCGGTTAATTCAACCACAACCGGTCTAACTATGGAATCACCGCTATCATGTAGGATAGGATGCCGTAGTGAGCGGATTGTGGTTCAATTAACGGGAGTCCGAATTAAGATGTTAGGCAAAGAAAAGAGTGAGAGAGATTTCCTTCTCTCAAACTTTCTTTCTCCTGCTCTAATAAGTGAGAAATTACTCACCCATTAAAAAGATAAGAATAAAAAGGAAGGTAGAAAGAAATGAGGTTAAGAAAAATTACAACTAGCTATTTGAGACCTCACCTTGGCAAGGATCTTACTCAAGCATCATCGTTGTGAATGATAAAGAAAATAGAAGAAAGAAAACAAAAGAAAAACTACAATAAAATAATACGGCTAAATTAACAAATGAAGAATTGCACATACTAAAGAGACATGCAGAATAAAAGAACTCTCTTTTTGTTTATTTTTTATTAATAAACGCTCATAAACTCGCTACAATAAAGAAAGAACAGAATTAAATTCTAAAAACTAAACTAAAAAAAAGTACCCTTATTTGACTTTGAGCTCTTCTATTTATAGATAGGAAGGTGAAACCCCAGGTTACATTCTGAGCTAAACCTGAGATTACAAAACTACCCCAAAAGAGCCAAGTCAACTTGGAGCTAACTGCTACCGACACTGCTCAGACGCGGCCGCGGAACCGCGGCAGAAGTGCCTATTTGGCCGCGGTTCCGCGACCATTTGGTAGACTTATGGGATCATCTTTTCAGGGCTTCTCCATGTTGCTTTTATTTTCTGTTTGGTATACTTAGTTTCTCAAAATCTCTTCTGTTCTCTTCCAGATATTCAGCAGTGGACTTTTGCCTTGAGCTCCACGTTTGAAGTCTTGGATCTTGTGCTGCCCTTGTACTTTGTGCATTAAAGTGACCAACGATTTGCCATGTTGTCTCTTGAACTGGTAGGCGGCATCATACGGATGGTTAGCGGAGATCAGTATTCATCTATTGTTGGTTGTATTCCCGCATTGTTGCAACTTTTCATGAATTTTACTGTAAAGGGCTGAGAACCTATAACCTGCACTTATTCAACAAACACGGATTAAAAGTACCTACCTATATGCAATATGATTAAGAATGGGCGGTATAAAAATGCAAAAATCTGATATGAACAAATGCCCCCAAACTTATCTTTTGCTCGTCCCAAGCAAAACCAATTTTATTGTCAAAAAGTCCTAACCTCACTTTCGCAGGGAACACGATTGCACTGAGCTCGTGCAACAAGCCGTTAAATCTCTAGGTGTCCCTAGTAGGAGGAGTGTTGTCTTCTGAGGGTTTTCAGCGGATTACACCCACAAAATCCTATAATAAAAGAAAGATAGTGAAAGTTACATATAAAGATAAGAATTATGAAAGAAAGATCTTGAAAATAAGAGTTTTCAACTACACCAGTTTTTCAGTTGCTATGAGTCCTATCTTAATGGTCATGAAAAGATATTAGAAATAACATCATTCCTCAATAAAACATCGCCCTTAGTCTTCCTCCCTATCTTTCTTCCAAACATTGATCATATAACCCTACGTGCGTGTAAAAGACATCTCTATACTTAGAGAATTCAATTCAAGCTATCATACTCTTATTCATCTTCCAAATTACTTTTTAGTCGGTGAATTTTTAGATGAAATTTCTCATACATCCTTCATGCGACCGTTAATACTTCTTGAGGTACTAATCGACTGATTACAAAATGTGCTTGCGCATTTAGGCGTAATTCCTCGTCTTGCAACACCTAAGGCTTAGCAGTGACTCCCAAACCAGTTGGTCTAAGGCACTAGGTGTAGGGTTCCTAGGCACACTAATGAGGTCTCACAAGGCATCAACCATGCCAATTTCAAATTTTACAAGTGCCGAGAAACCCTAATACAGATCGTTAACTAGAATTTTAGGCGAAAAATGAAACTAGTTAACAACTTAACTATAAGAAAGAGGCTACAACCTTTGTAGATCCGGTTCTCCACCTCCATGGCTCCGTGATGAAGTCCCCTCGCTGTCCATATCGGATCCCGGACTCTAGTGTCGGCTTCATCGGAGAAATGGGCGGGCTAGGTCGTCGACTTCGATGCCGAAGATGATCTACGTCGAGGCAACACTAGATCAAGCTCCAACTTCACCAAGTCAAGAAACTTGTGAAGAAAACACCCTATACTACTTGGCAAGAGGTAGAGAATGAAGAAATAGAAAGTGGGTTCACTTTAGAATTGGATTTCTCACTCTTTTTCACTAGTTGCCATTGATGGAGGCAAGCTTCTTCATCTTTAAGAAGAAGAAGAAGAAGATGAAGAAAGAATATGATGAATATCATAAGTATTCTTTAAAATAGAAAAGTAAAGGAATACTTATCATACTCTAACCATGGTCAAGTGTAGAGAGTAAACTAGGGTTAGGTGAATGGTTAGGGTTAAGCATGAAGACAAAAATGGTGACTAAGTCAAAGCTTCATGAAGCTTCAACATCAAACAAAGAAAGCCACCATTTTCTCTTTTATGCCAAATAAATAAATAAATAAATGAATAAATAAATAAAAACAAAACCCTAACCATTACATAACCATGGTTTAATCTAAACATACACCCAAACATGCATGTATCATCAAACATGGTACAAGCAAGTGCACAAAAATATATCACATATACAATGTGCACATCAAGTGAGAAAATCCATTTAAAGTGAACAAATATTAGTTAATGCAAAGTAATATATCAAATATATAATTATACATTAAATCATTAAATCAACACTTGATTTAACGATCCGGTCATATCGCATATAACCGACTAATATCCAATGTATCGGCTTATCGAATCAATCGTTGATTCGATAACTAGGTTATATCACATACAACCATTCGATACATTCGTTGCGAGAATGGAATACGGTATCACATACACGCATTATTCTCGGTCCCGCACATATCTCATATGCGCTCCTATTTCGTTTCGCTTGAGCCAGAAAACCTCTGTGTAGGACTCTAAAGACTCGTCAATACGCCGGCAGCAGATGATGATCATATCAAACACCCACAAGCCGCAAGCGGTCTGCTAAACGTAACGGCCACCCGGGTATTGAGCGATCAGAAGATCGACGAGCAAGCCCGCTCATACTCCTGTGAATCCAACCAGTAACACTTACCGTACAGTCCGGTCTCGTCGTCTGATATGTCGCATATCTCGCCTAGGGGTGGTAAACGTCAGACCCCAATAGCTCGATAAGTCGTGTCGATATAAGGTCTATAACAGTTCGAGAAACTACAGGTAACACTTACCAGTAAATCTTAGCAACCCTGGCCAGGGATTTCCGGTTATAGCCAATCGAACACAGCGCAACATCAACTCCCTATACCGGGAGAGACGAATCCCCTCCTATCGCTCATTGCCTCCATGTGATTCGGGACTGTACCCAAAAACCACCGTTTTGCACGCCCTCTTGGACGTGGTAAGGTGGAAATCAAAGCACAGTGGGAATCACACAAGACTCTATGACGATCTCGGGTCAACAGACTACTCTGTACCAGTGTCACCAGAGAACTGCCATCTGACGTAAGATATAATACCATCTGGGAGTTCTCGGCGAGTCCGTCCAGTGTACCCAGTCTCCACTGAGCACCCGTATATCATCTCTGATGTCAAACACCAATGGATATGGGATCATCCATTGCCCATCTGTATGGGTCGAGAAGGTACACGCTAGTCTACTCTGGTATATCGATGCCCCGTCTCAATATACCCACGACTAGGGACTTTGAAGGATGTACTTATGGACTACCATGTCCCCACTAGTATGATCCGCATCATAGTCCAGGTAGTCAAGTACACATCCTAAGGGCTTTACCAACATGTAACAGAGAGACAATCAGTGTACACGTTAAAGTAAAGAGCAACCAGATAGCATACTATCATGCCGGGCAAGAAAGTCCTCCCTATATATGTCCAAGTATCCACTACAATATACATCCTATGTATAGTAATGGCCTCTAGGGCATACATATAACTAACACTAGGTGATAAAGCACCCTCGCTATATTTTTTTATTGCTGCCTTGGTGATTACAATACCAGTGTTCATTTTTCTACACCATTTTATCTTTTATACTCCATTTATAATTTCTTTCATACTTTGGCTTTAAGACAAGAGCATTTCAAGGTATCCTCTACTATCCTGAGTTTCAAGACGTGTGTAAGTGCGTATAGTAGGGTATCAATATTCAAATGTTTGGCATCCAGAATAAGAACTATTTTTCAGACTTATTTTTATCCGCAGATTAGTGACTTCTTTTATCTTACTAACCCTTGGGACAATGGCTCATAACTACTTATTACTAGTTTCGTTTAAGAAAACATCTAACTTTCTAGATTTTCTTAAATTTTTCTAATCTTTTGGATATAATTTTTCACTTTCTAATCTTTTATTATAAAAGAAAATTTTCGAAAATTTTGTGCTTATGCAAAGTATGATGCAAAAATAAGCACAAACCTCCCCCAAACTTGTTTACAACAGTGTCCTCACTGTTGCCATCTGTTAAATCTCAGAAACCTGTAAACTTGGGAGAAAAAATTTATTAACGGGGACATGAAATATGATTGTGAAAATCTCCCCCAAACTTATTTTTTTGCTCACCACTTTGAGTAAAAAAAAATTATTTTCAAGAGCCAAATAATACCCCCCAAACTTGAGTTAAACAATGTTAAGGTTTTTAAAGAGGGGAGTCAAAGTTACTGGTCAATGCTAAGCTTTGCAAAGACCAAAAGTCAACACCAATAATTCAAAGAATTTATCAGTGAAACGCACCGGTTGGTGGAAGAACATGTTGTATGGAGCTAGGAAGAAATGGGGAAGAGATAAGTGGTGTAAAAGAAAGGATTTGCGTCTTAATTTGGAGAGATGACACAGTGATTGTGATGATGGATTACTCGCATTTTTGTGATTGTCAAGAAGAAGGGGTGGAGGTTCAATTTCTTTTTGGAGTTGATTCATCTCAACACCCGTGTTTGCTAAAAATGCGAGCTCATCAGCGAAAATTTTCTCAAAACTTTCATCGATACCCCAAAGAATAATGTCATCAGAAAGAGCGGGATGATCTCTAGACTCCATAAAAGCTTCATAATCAGCGTTAGATGTTGACCCGGACAACTCAATGGAAGAGTCCGTATGTGTATAATATATAGTTGGGTTAAACAACAACATATGAAAAGAGTCTAGATCAGTATCGTAAAGCTGATCAAATTCGCTGCTGTCGACATCCATTAATTCGACAGAACATGCATGAGCAGAAGGTTCGGAGGGTTGACTTCCTAGCTTGTAGATATTAAGCTCAATTGTCATCTTCCCGAAGGATAGAGTCATAGAGCCGTTACGACAGTTGATTACAGCATTGGAAGTGGCCAAAAAGGGTCGACCGAGAATCACTGGAATTTGGTTCCGTGGGTTTGCTACAGGTTGTGTATCTAGAAAAATAAAATCAACAGGGAATATGAAGTCCCCTACCTTTATTAACATATCCTCTAGCTCACCCCTAGGATGGGTGATAGATCGGTCAGCCATTTGGAGAGTACAGTGTGTGGATTTCAGCTCTCTTATACCTAGTTGCTCATATACCGAATACGGAAGCAGGTTAACACTGGCACCAAGATCCAAAAGTGCGCGGTTGATGTTCTTAACCCCAATGGTTATTTAAATCGTAGGACAGCCAGAGTCCTTCCGTTTTTGAGGTAAAGCTTGGGTAAGAGCATCACTCACGGCACTAGCTAAGAAAACCTTTTTGGGTACCTGAGATTTCCTCTTTTTAGTGCACAAGTCCTTCAAGATTTTTGTGTAGGAAGGGACTTGTTGGATTGCATCCAAGAGAGGAATGTTAATGTTAACCTGTTTAAACAACTCCAGAATCTTCTCCATTTGTGGATTTTGTTTATTGGATCTCAACCGGTTTGGAAATGGAATGTTTTTGAAATTGGTTGAGTCTAATACTTGTGGAGGAGATTGTGGAGTTGGAACGGATCCCAGTGCTGGTGTTTTCGTGGAGTGAGATGTGGGTCCGTTCAGAGCAGCAGAAGAAGAGGAGCCTTTTGAAGAATGGAGAACAGGTTCAGAAGACGACGAAGAAGAAGAAGAAGCGGCCGGGATGTCATCATCTGTGCCAACATTGTTGTGCAGCATCCTTCCAGATCTCAACGTAGTCACGACACTCATATTATGGTTTTGTTGTTCAAGAGCAACATGTATATTATGTGGGTGACCAGGATTTGGGAATGGTTGAGATTGAAGCTTCCCTTTCTCTCGCTCGCTCAAAGCCGCATTCAGTTGTGCAATCTGGGCTTCAATGGTTTTGATACTTTGCCCTTGCACAGCAGTGTGTTGTACCAATGACTGAATGGAATACTGGATTTTGGCGTTTGATTGAGTCGATTGCTTTACAAACGCCTCCAGACTTCGTTCTAACGAGGAAACCTTATCATTGTTTGACGGAACAAAATTGTTTTGAGGAAAAGAATTGTTGGGTGCAAAATTGTTCGTCGGATTTTGAAAAGGTTGGGGTTGGAAAGGCTGCTGATATTGATTTTGAACTTGTTGTTGAGGAGGAGGAGGCCTCTGGAAGTTGTTGTGGCCTTGGAATTGTTGCTGGTTCTGATTCCAGGCGAAATTGGGGTGGTTCCTCCAATTAAGATTGTAGGTGGAAGAGTATGGATCATTTCTTGGTCCTTGCTGAAATGCAGCATTAACCTGATCCTGTCTTTGTGCAGGTGGGTTATAAGGACACTCTTCGGTCAAATGTGATGGGTCAGAACAACAAGCGCAGATGGTACGAGGGGGAAGAGCAGGGGCAGGAGAAGGAGATGAAAATTTGCTCTCAATTGCTTCTAGTTTTTGTGTGATCGCTGCCATTCGGCTTTCATTGCAATTGAGATATTAAGTTGATGAACGCCTGCCTTAGACAGATCGGAAGAAGTAGTAGATGAAGTGTTCGGTCTGGTGCTTTCCCACTGAAGCGTTCGCTCCACGAGATTGTCGAAAAATTGCCAAGCTTCCTCGTTAGATTTGGATAGGAAGTGGCCTTGACAAATGGTTTCCAGCAACTGCTTAGTTGCTAGGTCCAGTCCTTCGTATAAGGTCTGGCAAAGTTGCCATATCTCAATACCGTGATGAGGGCACTGAACAAGAAGGTCTTTGTATCGGTCAAAGCACTTCCAAAAAGGATCGGCAGAAAGTTGGGAAAATTGATTAATTTCGTTTCGTATTCTCGCGGTTTTGTGATTTGGGTAGAAATTTTTAAGAAACGCTTTTACGAATTCATCCCAACTGTTTATGGAATGCGATGCGGTACTATACAGCCACTTCTCAACTAGGTCACACAGAGTGAAAGGAATGACTCGTAGCCGTATAGCATCGTCGGACAGTTGGGTTGTCTTCATCATTGCGCAGACGTTCTGGAACTTGTTAATGAAGATGTATGCATCTTCGGATTCCAGCCCGTGAAATTTAGCCAACATGTTGATGAAGTGGGGCTTAATTTCGAAATTATCCCCATTGGCCGGCGGAAGTGAAAGACAGGTAGGAAGTGCGGAGCGGGTGGGATAAAAACGATCCTGGAGCGCGATTCGCTGAGGCGCTTCAACAGGAGGTGGTTGCGGGTTATTCGCACCCATATGAGGTGGAATTAGTCCCGGAGGAGGTAAAGGGATGTTAGGAGGAAATCCTGACATCTCAGAAGAAGAATTTGGTATGATGAAAGTGAAGGTGAAGATGTATGAACAGAATTCCGGTCAACGTCGGAGTTGTCTGGCAAAGGTAAAGGTGAAAGAGGTGTAGAGGGAGTTTCGACGTCGGAGTCGATCGCGTAGTCGGTAGCGACTAACGAAACACGGACTAGTCGGGCACTATTGTCCCGAGTCCAACCGGACATACACTAAACGAGTTTAGTATAGTCAAAGCGTAGAATGTGAGGGTAAGAAAACGTCAATGAAGAAATGCGGATGAAAGGTGGGTGAAATGGGATTCTAGCGTCAAAGGGCAAGTTTTTATAAAAAAAATTTTGTTTTGTGTTTTTTTTTTTTTTTATTTAAGAAAGAGTTTTGCAAAAATGTGTACAGACTTACAGACTTACTTCAAACAATCACAGTTAAAATATGCACAATCAAACCTAGAGCTATGGTATTCTAAGTCCACTAGACTGCTCCTAACTGTTCCAAAGTGACAAGTTGTGAGATAACCCTCAAATCGTCTCTTCACTGCCAATTATGGCCAGGTAAGCACAGGGTTTCGCTCATGAATCACCGTGAGACGGGCCTTTTAAAATTACCTTTCTCACTTGTCTAGCCTAGGCACCACAAAGTCAAGTTTAGATAAACGATTGAATGCCCACAACCTTCCTCTGTCCTATTGAGCACGACAGTCCTTAGCTGGCTGGGTCTAGATATTTTTTAATTAAGCTCAAGGGTGATGCATTTGCTTTTAGTGATTTTTGGGGTCTTAGGAAGGGTGATGAAATCCTCACCCAATCTGAATTGGTGTTATAGCCCCTTAAAATCCATATTAATTATGCAAAGCAGTAACAACCAAAAATCTAAAACACTTGCAAAAAATTTTATTTTGGCTGCGGCACAAAGAATCCTGCACAAAAATCAGTTTATTGGAAAGGGGAAGAGAATTTGCGCAAAGAATGCTGCAGAATTTTTTTTTAGTGGAGTTTAGAGGAGGGAAGAAGAGAAATGAGATACTTACAGAGAAAATTGGGTCACTGACGTCACCCTTTGACCGCGGTTCCGCGGTCAAACATGCGCTTATGCCGCGGTTCCACGGCAGTTCAAAAGTTTGACTGCTTCAAAATTGTTCCCTGTGCTGAGTTGGTTCTCCTCTTCCTGTTTAGATCTCCTGAATCTTAATTTGTTCACTGAGTTTGCTCCAAAACTGAACTAAACCTTCTTCCTATCCTGCACACTTGCATAAAAACTAATCAAAGATAACAAGATGACTTTTTTTTTGTTTTAAAATTCTTCAATTTTTATAACTTTTAATTTTTTTAATTAACCCGAAATTACACAACGAAAATAACTACAGTCTTCTCGGCAACGACGCCATTTGATTGGTAGAAGTTTTGTTTCTATGCGTATGATTAATTCTTAAATTACCGCAATCAAGACGGTTTCGCTTGGTAGCTAGCTGGTTGAGTACGGGTCGATCCACAGGGAGATGGAATCTTTTTCTTTATGTTTTAACGAGTTAAATCCAAATATTTTGAGTTTTGTTTTAATGTCAACTAATGAGATAAAAGATGATAAAAGAGCTTGCTAAGGTTAGGATTAGGTTAGTTCAAGTTAGAAATTTCTCACTTCTTTCAAAACCCTTTTTAATATCCGTGTTAAGGTAATCGGCAACAATGGGGATTAGCACGACTAGGAAGGAACTTGCAAATATAAACTAGGCTTTCCATGATTAGTTTCTTCCTTTTAGTCCTTATCCGTCCGTTCTTGGCTCTTAACCTTAACCTCCGGTTAATTCAACCACAACCGGTCTAACTATGGAATCACCGCTATCATGTAGGATAGGGTGCCGTAGTGAGCGGATTATGGTTCAATTAAGGGGAGTCCGAATTAAGGTGTTGGGCAAAGAAAAGAGTGAGAGATATTTCCTTCTCTCAAACTTTCCTTCTCCTGCTCTAACAAGTGAGAAATTACTCACCCATTAAAAAGATAAAAATAAAAAGGAAGGTAGAAAGAAATGAGGTTAAGAAAAATTACAACTAGCTATTTGAGACCTCACCTTGGCAAGGATCTTACTCAAGCATCGTCGTTGTGAATGATAAAGAAAATAGAAGAAAGAAAACAAAAGAAAAACTACAATAAAATAATACGACTAAATTAACAAATGAAGAATTGCAAATACTAAAGAGACATGCAGAATAAAAGAACTCTCTTTTTATTTTTATTTTTTATTAATAAACGCTCATAAACTCGCTATAATAAGGAAAGAACAAAATTAAATTCTAAAAACTAAACTAAAGAAAAGTACCCTTATTTGGCTTTGAGCTCTTCTATTTATAGATATGAAGGTGAAACCCTAGGTTACATTCTGAGCTAAACCTGAGATTACAAAACTACCCCAAAAGAGCCAAGTCAACTCGGAGCTAACTGCCACCAACACTGCTCAGACGCGGCCGCGGAACCGCGACAGAAGTGCCTATTTGGCCGTGGTTCCGCGGCCATTTGGTGGACTTATGGGATCATCTTTTCAGGGCTTCTCCATGTTACTTTTATCTTCTGTTTGGTACACTTGGTTTCTCAAATCTCTTTTGTTCTCTCCCAGATATTCAGCAGTGGACTTTTGCCTTGAGCTCCGCGTTTGATGTCTTGGATCTTGTGCTGCCCTTGTGCTTTATGCATTAAAGTGACCAACGATTTGCCATGTTGTCTCTTGAACTGGTAGACGGCATCATACGGATGGTTAGCAGAGATCAGTATTCATCTGTTATTGGTCGTAGTCCCGCATTTGTTGCAACTTTTCATGAATTTTACTGTAAAGGCCTGAGAACCTGTAATCTGCACTTATTCAGCAAACACGGATTAAAAGTACCTACCTATATGCAATGTGATTAAGAATGGGCGGTATAAAAATGCAAAAATCTGATATGAACATAAGGGAATAGAAATACAATCTTCGATACGTGCCCACCTAATTGTGGGAGACCCCTCCAAGCTCGTAGATGTTGGGAACGCGTTTGAAAGACGACCACCCTCGCCGAAGAAGATCCACCCGAGAGAAACCGGAAAAGGCTCCGACCGACGATCCAAACTTGCTAAGGATGGATTGTGGATGATGTAGGAATTTTTCCACTAATTATATTCTCTCAAAACCATGCTCAAAAGTGCAAGAAGAAGAAGAAGGAGAAGAGGTGAGGAAAAACGGTTAAGTCTTGAGCCATGAAGCAACTCTTAAGAAAATGTAGAATGAAAAATCATCAAGTGCAGAAAAATTGAATGGTTTTGCTTTTTCAACCATGGTTCTATAGTGCAACCATAATAATTTTATCAATATAAAATCCCAAACCATGTCTTTCTACATGTTCACAACCATGTTTCATGCCTCATTACTTTCCACCCCATTTCCATTTATTTTTCTAAATAGAAAAATAAATATGAGGTATCATTCTTCTAGAAACATTCCCGTATAAATACGGAATACTTCACCCAGTATACATATCGCTATATATACACGTATCCGTATAAAAATACGGATACCACCAAAGTGAGAAAATGAATAGTGAACAATAATACTAATATATATATATATATATATAAATTATTAAATCAAAACCTGATTTAATAACTCGGCTTAATCCTAAGCCGGCCAGTATTATCAATCGTCCGATTAAAGTCCATGTATCCCGTACACGTATTTAATCAGACCCCTGCACGTACCAACGTACAACTTTTACATCTATCGTCTGAACCGGAAAAACCTTCTGTATGGGACTCTGGAAGAATAGGCGAAGGACAGCTATTGAATATCACCAACTTTAAGAGATTTATATAGTACCGACTCTATGACGCGGTCTGTCCTCTGTGGTCAATTCACGAGAGGCCTTAGACGAATCAGTGATTTCTCAAATAAATCTTATGAATTAAGATTTAAAGACTCGACAATACGCTGATAGTGGGTTTAACCACAAGCACGTTAGCGGCACTAACTATACGTAACGGCTACCCAGGTACTTGCCGAAAGCGGGGTCGACAATCAAGTACGTCCTTACCCTACTGAGCATGAATGTGACAATCTCAGTACAGTTCGGTCTCTTCATTTAAGAGTATCGCATATCGGGTCTAGGGGGTGGATAATGTCAGACTCATACTAACCCGATAAGTCGTGTCTGAGTCAAGCTCATCACCAATAGAGATACTACTGATCAATTATCAGTAAATCTCATCCACCGTGGCTACGAATTTCTAGTGATAGCCAACTGAACATAGCGTGATATCGACTCCTAATACCAGGAGAGACGAATCCCTGACAATCGACCACCGCCTCCATGTGGCTCGGGACCGTACCCAACTAAAACATATTTGCACGACTCCTTTGAGCCGTGGTAGGGTAGTAATCAAAGTACAGTGGGAACTCACATGAGACAAATGACGATCTTAGGTCAAAGGACTGACCTATACTCATACCACCTGAAAACTTCCATCTGACAATAGATATAATACCATCTAGAAGTTCTCGGCGAGTCCGTCCGGTGTACTCACCTCCAGTGAGCACCTGTATACCATCTTAGATGACACAACACCAATGGCTTGTGAGACTGACCACCGCCCTTTGTCGAGGTCTAGAAATGTATACACTAGTCTACTCTGGAATATCGATACTTAGTCTCGATACTCCCACAACTAGGGACATTTAAGGATGTGCTTATGGACAACCCAACTCCCACATATATGATTGCCATCATAATGCTGGTTGTCAAGAAACAATTCTACATTCTTCATCAATGATGAAGACAAACAACATAGCATACTATCATCTCGAGTAAGACTGTTATACCTGTATAGGTCCTCTCTCAATTATCATAATCGCCTACTTGCAATCACAATAATTGCCTTGAGGGCACTATATCCAACAATCTCCCACTTGCACTTAAGGCCAATTATTGCGGTATCGCGTACCCACAGCTCGTGTGCTACCGAATACCCAATTTCTCTACTAATCAGTTTCGCAAACTATGTTTGTGAAACTTAATGTGTTCGAGAAATAGCCTCAGTAAGTGGATCCGCTACATTGTTCCAATGTCATCTATCTATTTCTCAACCTTGCGGAGATCAACAGTCTCTCAAATAGAGCGACACCCCGCTTCAAGAATTTGTCTAGATATTTGATGGGATCAAGTTCATCAACGAACAACTCTATCCAACAGACTTCTTGGGTTGTATCCTCTGTTGAGTCATTACCAGTATCCTACACCATGATTATCTCAGTATCCCTATTGGAACACTATCCAATATACCGATTTTCAGAAGAGGCTAAACTCAAAACTCTGACCTCTGTCATTTACGTCACCTTGGAAGCCTGAACCGATAACCGCCTCCTAGAGAAGGCTGCCGTTACCTTATGCCAAGAACATCCACTTATGTTCATAATAGCTTCCCTTTGTTTCCCTAGAATTGGATTAATATCTGCCTATTGCAACTATTGCAAAAGCAATATCTGGTGTTGTATAAGACATTGCATGATTGACTAAATTACCTAAGCAAATGATATGTCATTCATGCTAGTCCCTTTCCTCATCAGTCTAGAAGACATCTTTTTAGAGAGGGTGACTCCATCACCTGCGGGTACACCACCACATCAGAAGTCGTCCATTCTAAAATACTTTTACAATGCTGTCCAAGTACCCAGATTGGGAAACTTTCCAAATCTAAATCTAATACCATAGATCTAGTCATCAGAATTCCTGATATATTATCCATATCCAACGTAGAGAAAACACAACGTGACAACCAAAGTTTGACCGATTATAGTACAGGAACATCATTTCCTATCTGGAGTATGTCATCCAAATCTCAGGATAGTACTCCCTACACCCTTCTTATTAGGTTCATCTATTATTTTGATGAAGTCAATCATTTTGACTGTCATCAAAACAAATGTTCCATCTCCGCTATCCATGATTTAGTCTGCGAATAGATATAAGCAACTTGCACACCTTCCGCTGCTCCTACCGACTACGATAATCCTCTGGCAGAGTGTTATACACGTACACTTCCAAATTCCCATTTAGAAAAATGTTATTGTCATCCACTTGCCAGATATCATACCTAAGAACTGCATCAGCTCCAAGTCATATCCATATGGACTTCAGCATATACACTGAACTAAAAGTCACATCACAATCCATAACGAGTATTTGTTGAAAACTCTTTACAACAAGTCTAGCCTTATTAGGTTAATTCCTTTCCACCTGCACAGATCTCGAAAGATCTACTTGCTCCTATTGGGTTTTACCCCTTCAGGTGCACCTAGCAAAGTCCAAAATCCATGACTTGCTGAAGTGCATGGAGTCCATCTTGGGTATAAAATATCTGGTCACCTAGAAATTACCACTTCCTATGACATGCTGATAAGTAGTAGGGGGAACAACAGTGTCAAGTCATATCCGTATGGGTTTCAGTATAGACATTGAAGTAAAAGTCTCATCATAATCCATAATGGGTATTTGATGAAAACTCTTTACAACAAGTCTAGTTTTATTAGGTTAATACCTTTCCACCAGCACAGATATCGAAAGATCTATATGCTCCTAATGGGTTTTATCCCTTCAGGAACACCCAGCAAATTCTAAAATCCATAATTTACTGAAGTGCGTGGAGTCCATCTTGGATATGAAGTATCTAGTCACTTGGAAGTTACCACTGCCTATGCTCTACTGACAACTAGTAAGACCATCATCACCATGATGCTGACCTCCGTGCAGGAAAGGCCCAAAACCAATCGCAGGGATGTCACCTCTACGAGAAAACCGAAATACCTCTCGAGTGGCCGAGGTCACTTGCTTAATCTGCGGAAGGGCTAATGGTTTGTCAAGTCTAATAGAATCCTTAGGTTCTACTAGATTTTCGGTAACCGTTTGTGATTCTGGAACCACTTCCAATTCTACCATACTCCCACTAGTTTCTTTTGCAAAAAAATTCCTTTTAGAAAAATATGGCGAGTCAAGAACAATGTAACTATTTGTAACGTTTTGAAAATTCGTTTAGGTTGATTTTGTGTTAATTAGTGATGATACGTGTTTTCCGTAAAAACCAAGATATAATTATTTTTCCACATAAACTTAAATATACCTATTTTAACCATGTAATTGCTAATATTGGTATTTAATTAGTCACCTATTAATTTCTAGTTTACTTAAATATTTTCCTTAATTATTTATTTTTAATTATTATTTTAATCGTACACTTATACACTAAATTAGTGATAATTACAAATTAATATGGGTTAATACAAAATTTTGCACCATGACAACTTAACACTTATTGTAACATATTGTTTTCAAAAAAAAAAACAATTCAAGATGGTTCGAGAAAATTCAAGAGAAAAGCTTAAAAAGAAAAAGAAAATGAATAATTAAATGAGAAAAGAAAGATAAGATGTTGATGTGTGATTGAATGATTCTTCGTGTGTCGTGTTTTGAAATTGTATATAAAGATCACAATCAAAGAATTTTTGTTAATCGCAATCAATAACGGTGTCGTATGTAGCGCGTTAGTGAATACGGATCGTCCTCAGGGAAAATGTGATCCGTTCGAAATTGATTTAGATGAATTGAAAATTAAAGAGAAAAGAAAAGACAATTCAATTCAAGATTTTAAAAGTGAATTTCAAGAATTATCTAGATCTAAATCTAATATCAAGAAAACTCAAAATCAAGAATCAAGAATTGATGATATCCAATCGAATTAGGTTTCAAGAATTGAAGTGAGGCTCGTAGGAATCGATCGAATCTATAGAAGTGATGAAAACTAGTGATTATGTTTTCTTATCCATTAATGATTTGATACTAGATCGATGACGATCAATCGAGGTTTAAGGATCTTTTGAAGGAACTAGGGTTTCTTCATCTCATCCTTTGTCCTTTCGATGAATCTCATTCAAAAACCAGCCTCTAGTAAATTGAATCACCAATCGTCGATCTCTAATTAAGAGCGAAAATATTCAAGAAAGTATTTCGCTCGAAACTAGATTGTCGATGATTCAATTTACAAGAGTTTACAAAACTTATAGGAATTAAGAATCGTTTCAAGATTTGTAACATCATCATCTATTGATTCTCTCGACTCCTCCACGAGCGGAGTTTTTACTCAAGCATTATAACAAAGAACACAATCAAGAATCGAGATCTAATCATAATGCTCAAATATAAAGATAAGAAAGATAAAGAAATTTCACCTTTTATTTATCAACAATTTTGTTACAATTCACTCAAGATCTACAAGAGGAAAGAACTTAATCGTCGATTTAGCTCCGAATCGTCTCCGTGAGTCGCGGATCGTCTTGGATCACTTGCTCGGTTGAAGATCGGCGTCGCTTCTAAAAGGTTGAAGGCTTCTTGCTTGATTTGTTCTCAAAGATCTTGAATTTGGCTTTGGTGATTGGATTAGGGTTAGGGTTTGAATGCACAAGTTGTGTCACTCAACTTGTGGGATTTTGGCTCAATTTTCAACAACCTTTCAACAGAAGCTTTAGGGTCCCTTTTATAGCCCTTAATTAGGATTAGCTTCCTTTAGAAGCTAGGTTTAATTTAGCTTCTCTTGTAAGCTTGGTAGTTAGGTAGAAGGTTCTAGAGTTAGTTAGTTAGGGCTAGCTTCCTTCATAAGCTTGGAGGTTAGGGAGAAGTTGTTGGAGATAGTGCCCTCAGAGTCAATTATTGGATCACAGGCACGTGATTGCAATGATTGAGGGAGGACCTATCCCGGTACGACAGTCTTACTCGAGATGATAGTATGCTATCTGGTTTACCTTTATCATCGTGTACTGCTTTAGGTGACCTGACAGGTCGCTATTGCACGTTGATAGAGCCCCTAGGATTCTTGCTTGACTGCCGGCAGTATGAGGGCGATCATATAAGTGGGAGCTGGTAGTCTATAAGCACATCCTTAAAAGGTCCCTAGTCGTAGGAGTTTCGAGACAGGGCATCGATTCTCCATAGTAGACTAGTGTATACAGTCGAGACCCCGACGAGGGGCGGTGGCGGGTCTCACAAGCCACTGGTGTCAGTTGGTTCACCTAAGATGTATACAGGTGCTCATTGGGTTATGAGTACACCGGACAGGACTCGCCGGGAACATGCTAGTTGGTCTTATACCTGACGTCAGATAGCAGTTCCCAGGTGACATATGTACAGGTTAGTTCATCGACCTGGGGATCGTCATTTGTCTCGTGTGAGTTCCCACTGTGCTTTGATTACTACCCTACCACGGCTCAAAGGAGTCGTGCAAACAGGTTTTAGTTGGGTACAGTCCCGAGCCACATGGAGGCAGTGAGCGGATCTTCGGGGGTTCGTCTCTCCCGGTATTGGGGGTGAGGTCGCGCTGTGTCTAGGAGAGCCATTACACGAAGTCCTTGGCCAAGGCAGGAGATTTACTGGTAGGTATTCCAGTAGTATCTCAGGGTGTTCTGGGCTACACTCCGACACGACTTGTACCGCTTTTGGGGGTCTGACTTTTACCAACCCCCTAGGCCCGCCATGCGATGCTCATAGACGAACGGACCGGACTGTACGGATATTGTCACTGATAGGCTCAGTAGGGTGTCAGGATGAGTTCGCTCATCGACGTCCCTTTTGGTCAATAGCTGGTGGCCCGTTACGTATTGGCTTATACCTCTGACGTGCTAGTGGTTAAATCCACAGCCATAGTATTGACGAGTCTTTAGAGTCCACCACACATTCAGTTACTCAAGCTTTCGGGCGAAACGCTGTAGAGGCCGTATGGAGATATGGCAGGGTCCGATCAGATACGTGCGGTATTGCACGGATCAGGATCGGACGGTTTAGTACTAGAGGCCGTATGGATATATGGCAGGGTTCGATCAGATACGTGCGGTATTGCACGGATCAGGATCGGACGGATATTACTAGCCGGTTTTGGTTTAAGCCGGACCCTAGTATAGTACAGTGTAGATTTTGTCTTTTTGCATTTGTATCCGGACGGAATACAGATGCGGGTGTGTATGCACAGTATCGGGGTTTTCCTGTAATTTATTACGGGACCAGTTTTCTGGAGTTGCCAGTTTGCATTCCGTTCCGGCCGGTTTTCCTTTGTTCTTTCCCGGCCGGACTTTTCCGATGGAGGGGGTTATTTGCAAGTTTGCAAATAACACTTTGTGGAGGGGTTTCTTGCAAATGTTTTGATTATGATGGCATCTTTTCTTTTCCACCATCATTTTGATTCTCTTGCATTAATTGTGATTAAAGAGAGGGTATGGGTTTGATGTGAATGGAGTATGGTTGATGTTGTGGTCAGCTCTTGCTTTATCCTACACTCACCTCCCTTCTTGAGTTTTGTTTATCTCTCCACCATTCTCAATAAGATGAGGCCGGCCAATTTTTGAGAGAGGGAGAAAAATATGAGAGGGTTTTCATTTTGGTTGTGGTGGCATCATTCTTGTTCTCATATTCCTCTTGCTAGAAAATTGAAAGCACCAATTTTCTTAACCTCCTCCTTCATCCTCCATGGCAACTAAAACCCCAATGAGACATAGACTCTACACATTCTACAGCAAATCTTGGGCATGTCGACTTGCCAGCTTCATGCCCGAGTTGCCTCGGTATAGAGGCGGGAGCTCGTAAAAGATGCAGACGATGTGGTGCCCTTCCGGCAAGGAGGCGACGACCGGAGTTTCCGCGGGAGATCGGGACGATGACGAGAAGACCGGAAGACTCGGATCACTCGGTATATCTCTTCCCTATCTTGTTAGTTAGCTAGGACAAGTTTAATGGCCCGATCCGGGGTTTAGTGCGCGGTGGTGCCGGTTTGCTAAGTTCGCAAAATTAAAGTTTATCACCGTTTCCGTATTTGGCCGTCGGTTTGACGGCCGGGGCGCCGCCGTGCACTTACAGTGGTATCAGAGCCTCGCCATTAACTTCGTCTAGCTTCGTTTGATGTGTTTTGCATTTCCGATCGACCAAAATTCCAAAATCTACATTTTCACTCACATCAGTTTTCTGTCGAATTTTTTTTGGCTCTAAAAATTTTTCAGGTTGTCTTAGAATGATGTGCAGGGAGTTCTAAGACTGCTGTAAAAATTCGACGCAGTGACTCGTTCACTGAAGCACGGAACCGCGGCCAAACCCCCCCTTGGGCCGCGGTTCCGCCGCACATTTGTGTCGTCACTGCATCATTTTTTTCCAGTGGGCTTCTGGGCTTATTTTAGGGGTTTTGGAATATTAATTTTGGGCCCAGATTTTCTGTGAGTGCTACAGTATTGCTTGGGGGCCCACTTGTTAATTTTTGATCGATCGGATATTTTAAACACATTATTTCACAGTATTTACATTATATCTGCGACCGTGAATGTCACTCGATCGGTAAATCCGGTCTAACTGCTATAGCCCGGTTAGACGGATTTGCGAACGTGACTTTCACGTTGATGTTTTGTGTTTTTGCTGTGATGTTGCGGATCGGTCGTGGGGGATAGCCTGGATGCAATGCTAGTACAGTGTTGTTGTATTATGTACATTTGATATTGCGGGGCGAGCGTCCGACATGTGGACTGCCGTCACTGCCTGTTTGTATTATTCTTTTGGGGCACGACCTGGTTGCGGTCGATGTACCCGTTGTATGTATATTTTACTTTCTGTACTAGGATTGCCCCGCGGAGGTATGCACGGATAGCCGGGTTCTAGAGGGCAACGGGCCCGCATCTCAGGGCATTGGGACGGAGGGGGCTTCGCTCTAGAATTGGCGGGCTATTCGCCGCACTCGTAGGGGGTACAGGTTGACCCAGGAGGGGTGCCTAAGTTACCGGATTCCGTGAAGTGCTGGGTGGTCCATTCACGGCGCTGAAGGGGGCTGCCTCGCTTCAGGTTTTGGCGGGTAACTTGCCGCGCCCGTAGGGGTCTAGGATTTCATTGCACAGGCTATCCACACGACCAGGGGAACGTCGGGTTTCAGTAGTGGCTCTGTGAAACCCGGGGATCCCAGATATCTGTATTGTTCTGTGATGCTGTACATTTCTGTGATGTTGCATTTTATTCACGCCTTGAGCGAAATACTATATATTGGTATATATATTAGTAGATGTTGTATATGTTTTTCATCCGCGCTAGTCCAGTCCCCGCTCTGCCGTTAGTTAGCTAACCTAACGGGTAATGACGGGACCCAGTGGCGAATACGGATGGCATATACGTACGTCAGTATATTTTCGTTCTTTATGGTGTGATCAATTGATGGGACTGCGTTGATTCGGATCAATGCATGTTAAAGCAAACCTATTCTGATGTTGTTGGAACACTTTTCAAAAAGCTGTTATTGCAAGGACGTTCACTTTTGTTTTGCATCGTGGTATTCATTTGGAATATCCTGCTCCTCAGTCGACGAGGCAAGGGCCGAGATCCCTTCACCGGGAGTGACCCCTTGGACAGAAGTTTGCGTCAGGGCATTAACTTCACTATAGCCGATTACTTTTGCTTTGCACAGTGATATTCGGTTATGAATATCCAGCACCCCATTCTACGGGAAAAGAGCCGAGATCCCTTCACCGGGAGTGACCTCTTTAGTAAAGGTTTTCGTCACTATATTTTCTAAAAAGCTATCCGTTCCTTCAACGATATCAAGTTCATTACGTTAAAGGTTTTCGCCAGAAACCATTCGTAGCCCTCCGTCGTTTCATATGGATAGTCAATAGTATTCAAGCTGTGTATGTTGGCCAAAGTCAAGGCACAGTGTTTGGTAGCTATTGGGTATTCATATGCAGCATAGATAGATGCGTTGGTTTGGGACAGTCGTACTGCCATTTTGGCCAAAGTCAAGGGTAGGTACGGGTGGACTCAAATTAACCTGGTGAATGACGGGTTGAACTTGACATGTGACTTATGATATGTTGGCCAAAGTCAAGGTCATAAGAGCATGGGGTAAAAATCTACATCGGGAGTTTCAAAAGAACTGAAACTTGCCAGATATGCGCATACCTTCTGGAGTGTGATACCGTGAGCGAATTCCGTCACGTTATCATGCGATGGCAGTTGGATCCCGATTCCCACTGATGAGTTGGTTTACTCCTCGAGTGACCCCGACTAATTCTTCTTTCAGGTTTGGAGGAGAGTTTGAGGTACAGTGGGAGATTTCCAGATTAGATAAATTGGTAACCATTCTGATCTAGGTTAGAGTGCACGCTGAGTGTTTCTTTTCTCTCTCTCTCTGGCAGCGACCATTGACCCGACCCTAAGACTACGACTCAGAGACCAAGTTGACCGAACCTTCTTAACACTGGCTTTTGGATTGTCAGAGTTGCAGACCTCATTGCCACTCCTACTTTTACCCTTTTCTCCAGGACACCCCGTATTGCTACGAACGTCCACTTCCATTGGACAAAACCATCGTATGGTTAGATACGAACTCGAAGGAATTCGAGGATGGTTTCCGGTTTTGGAGAAAACGGATAGGATTATTCAGTTGTCTTTTCCTTTTATCTTCTCTCAGGTTGCGAGTACTCCTTGGTTTAGGAGATAGTACACCTATTACGCAAATTGGATAGTCTTCTTCCAAACCTTAGGCTGGTGCCGACCGGTAGGGAATGAAGAAAACCAATTAGCATAACGATGGTGTGCAGAAGGTATTAAGATTAAGACAAAGCAAGGGATTAGTAAGAGGGTAAAGTAAATTGCGACTGATATTCACGACCAAACCAAGTATTTCTTCGCCAATCCTAAATCACCTTTGTATTTCTCCAGGACACTCCGTATCACTACGAAGATCCACAGTTTATTTGGATACTCCATCGTATGGTTATATACGAACTCGAAAGGAACTTGTTCCAGTTCGGGGATGGATTCTGGTCCAGGAGAAATAGGAATAAGGTTTATTCGGTTGTCTTTTATCTTCACCTTCTCTCGCATTGCGAGTGTTCCTAGGATTAGGACAGTACACCCATTATGCTTATTGGATAGTCTTCTTCCAAACCATAGGCTGGTGCCGAACGGTAGGGAAGGAAGAAAACCATTTGGCCTAAGGGGTGTGCAGAAGGTAACGACTAAAGACATATAAAGGGATTTGGAGAGGTGGCAAAGAATTATGCGGTTATAGTTGTGAATCTGGATAATGGTAGAGGCATTACTAGGAATACCAGGATACCCCATCGAAACATTTCAATGTTTCAGTTCAACTGTGTACTGTTAAAAGAAAACTGATTTCCCGATCAGACACTTGCTCCAGGGTATGTATTTACCAGGTTTGATTCTCACATCTGTATGGTTTTACAGATGATGAGTGGGAGTAAGTTATTGGGAATTGGGTGATCATCCTCATTATATTGGGATTCGTTGTAATCGGTGATATTTGAGGAAATCACCTGGGCTGTTTGCCGGTCGGCAAATATTTGGTTTTGAATATCCGCTTTTATGCACCAATTTCAAATTGATATATCTGTACGTCTATTTTCATAGAGTGAGATATACCTTTTGATATTATGTCGATGACATTTACCTATATCAGTGGATGGTTAGGTAAGGAGCATTAAACAGCGGTGTAATTCTTCTTAACCATAAGTACAGTTTTCAACCTACGACACACAGTGAAAGAGTTGTCAGACTCAGCGGACTTATACAGAGTATTGTATGTTGTCCAGTGTCCATTAGGACAGAGGGGTTGGTCCTCATACTATATTCTGTTTACTTTTAACTTCTCTAGTTCTTAGACATGTGTTTCGTAGAAACACAGGGTCTAAGTTTTGAGGAGTTATAGGTATTTGAATAGAGTAGAGAACCAGGTATAGCAAGTATCGGGATTCTTCAAAGTGATCGAAGATGTAGATACTTGTGTATGGTATTCAGTTGATAGTAATGATAAAGAGAAATTGCTTCTCTTTCAGGTTACTCATAATTGGAAGCATTCCTAAGTTGAGTAACACTGATCGGCCTCTCTCCATTTAGTTGACATGCACTGGAGATAGCTGCATCATTTGAATCTGGTTCAATTAAATCAGTGCCTCTGGTTCTATATTGGATATAGTACAGTTCATATCTTAACATTGTTAAGGTACGGGGAGTTGTCCGGCTTATGATTAAAACCAGACTCTGGATAACTCAAGGCACATTTCTGTAATGGCTGTTTGTGGGTTGACCCAGGCTATGACGAGGGTTGATTTTCTACCATCTGGCAGATCAATAGAAATATTGTTCTAGACTCGCCACAGTTTTATTAAAAATGGATTTTTTCAAAAACAGTAGTGGGAGTATGGTAGAACTGGAAGTGATTCCAGAACTGCAAACGATTACTGAAGATTTGATAAGGAACCTAAAGATTCAATCTGTTTTGACATTCCATTGGCCACTCCGCAGATAAGGTGGGTAACTTCAGGCACCCGAGAGGTACTCCGGTAGCCTCAAGGACGGTGACAGGGAAGTTCTTGTTTACCCACACTTGCCATTGTTGTTGTTCCAGGCTGCGAGACCCGGCAGGAGGATGAGTATAGCGTCGTTCTAAACTAGATTTAGAAGTGCACGTCTATATGATTCTGCCAGAGGGTTGTCGTAGTCAGTGGGAGCAGCGGAAGCATTGGTGGACATCTGGCTTATGTCTATTTATAGACTAAAGCAGATATAGCGGAGATAGATCATCTATTTCTGATGTGACAGTCATGGGTTTGACGTCATCAGAATAGGGGATGGATCTGTTGAGAAGGTAGTAGGGTGTGATATCCGGGTTTTGGATGACATACACAAAGTAGGAAGTGACATTCCTATACTACGATCGGTTATACTTTGGTCGTCACACGGTGGTTTCTCCACAAGGGACTTGGACATTATATCAGACATACTGGTTACTAGATCTATGGTTTTAGATCTAGATTTGGGTGGTTTCCCAATCAGGGTACTTCGACAACATTCTAAGAGTATTTAGAATGAACGACTCCTGGCACGGTAGTGTACCTGCAGGTAATGGAGTCACCCTCTCTAAAGGTGTCTTATAGACTAAGGTAGAGAGGGATGTGCATGATTGGCAGATCACTTGCTTAGGCAATTGAGTCAATCATGAGATGTCAAGTACCACACCAGATGTTGTTCTTGCACTAGATGCAATAAGTTGACATTGATCCAATCCTGGAGAAACAGTTGGAAGCAGTTTTAGAACATAAGTGGATGTTCTAGGGATATGATAACGACGGCCTCATTTGGGAGACAGTTATCATTCCAGGCTTCCAAGGTGACATGGACGACAAGGAGGTTGTCAGATTTATAGTTTTCCTTCTGACGAGGGGCAGTATTTTGGACAGGTGGTCCAAGGAAATACTGAGGGTGGCATGGCGCAGGATACTGATTAAGTTCAGTTGACGATACAGTCTAAGAAGTTTGGATTTGGAGTTCATTTATGAGCTCGGTCCCATCAGACATCCAGACATTCTAAGACAGGTATTGCTCATTTCGGGAGATGGTTTTCTCCGCGAACTTGAGATATAGAGAGAGACATAGAAAGAAACTTCAAGGCGGATCCACTCACTGAGGCTAATCCTCGATCGCAAGAGTCTCGCAAACGAGCTTTGTGAGACTGACTAGTAGAGGAGTTGGGTGTTCGGTATCACACGGGCTGTGAGTATGCGACATCGCAATAATTAGCCTTGAGTGCAAGTGGGAGATTGTTGGAGATAGTGCCCTCAGAGTCAATTATTGGATCACAGGCACGTGATTGCAATGATTGAGGGAGGACCTATCCCGGTACGACAGTCTTACTCGAGATGATAGTATGCTATCTGGTTTACCTTTATCATCGTGTACTGCTTTAGGTGACCTGACAGGTCGCTATTGCACGTTGATAGAGCCCCTAGGATTCTTGCTTGACTGCCGGCAGTATGAGGGCGATCATATAAGTGGGAGCTGGTAGTCTATAAGCACATCCTTAAAAGGTCCCTAGTCGTAGGAGTTTCGAGACAGGGCATCGATTCTCCAGAGTAGACTAGTGTATACAGTCGAGACCCCGACGAGGGGCGGTGGCCGGTCTCACAAGCCACTGGTGTCAGTTGGTTCACCTAAGATGTATACAGGTGCTCATTGGGTTATGAGTACACCGGACAGGACTCGCCGGGAACATGCTAGTTGGTCTTATACCTGATGTCAGATAGCAGTTCCCAGGTGATATATGTACAGGTTAGTTCATCGACCTGGGGATCGTCATTTGTCTCGTGTGAGTTCCCACTGTGCTTTGATTACTACCCTACCACGGCTCAAAGGAGTCGTGCAAACAGGTTTTAGTTGGGTACAGTCCCGAGCCACATGGAGGCAGTGAGCGGATCTTCGGGGGTTCGTCTCTCCCGGTATTGGGGGTGAGATCGCGCTGTGTCTAGGAGAGCCATTACACGAAGTCCTTGGCCAAGGCAGGAGATTTACTGGTAGGTATTCCAGTAGTATCTCAGGGTGTTCTGGGCTACACTCCGACACGACTTGTACCGCTTTTGGGGGTCTGACTTTTACCAACCCCCTAGGCCCGCCATGCGATGCTCATAGACGAACGGACCAGACTGTACGGATATTGTCACTGACAGGCTCAGTAGGGTGTCAGGATGAGTTCGCTCATCGACGTCCCTTTTGGTCAATAGCTGGTGGCCCGTTACGTATTGGCTTATACCTCTGACGTGCTAGTGGTTAAGTCCACAGCCATAGTATTGACGAGTCTTTAGAGTCCACCACACATTCAGTTACTCAAGCTTTCGGGCGAAACGCTGTAGAGGCCGTATGGAGATATGGCAGGGTCCGATCAGATACGTGCGGTATTGCACGGATCAGGATCGGACGGTTTAGTACTAGAGGCCGTATGGATATATGGCAGGGTTCGATCAGATACGTGCGGTATTGCACGGATCAGGATCGGACGGATATTACTAGCCGGCTTTGGTTTAAGCCGGACCCTAGTATAGTACAGTGTAGATTTTGTCTTTTTGCATTTGTATCCGGACGGAATACAGATGCGGGTGTGTATGCACAGTATCGGGGTTTTCCTGTAATTTATTACGGGACCAGTTTTCTGGAGTTGCCAGTTTGCATTCCGTTCCGGCCGGTTTTCCTTTGTTCTTTCCCGGCCGGACTTTTCCGATGGAGGGGGTTATTTGCAAGTTTGCAAATAACACTTTGTGGAGGGGTTTCTTGCAAATGTTTTGATTATGATGGCATCTTTTCTTTTCCACCATCATTTTGATTCTCTTGCATTAATTGTGATTAAAGAGAGGGTATGGGTTTGATGTGAATGGAGTATGGTTGATGTTGTGGTCACCTCTTGCTTTATCCTACACTTACCTCCCTTCTTGAGTTTTGTTTATCTCTCCACCATTCTCAATAAGATGAGGCCGGCCAATTTTTGAGAGAGGGAGAAAAATATGAGACGGTTTTCATTTTGGTTGTGGTGGCATCATTCTTGTTCTCATATTCCTCTTGCTAGAAAATTGAAAGCACCAATTTTCTTAACCTCCTCCTTCATCCTCCATGGCAACTAAAACCCCAATGAGACATAGACTCTACACATTCTACAGCAAATCTTGGGCATGTCGACTTGCCAGCTTCATGCCCGAGTTGCCTCGGTATAGAGGCGGGAGCCCGTAAAAGATGCAGACGATGTGGTGCCCTTCCGGCAAGGAGGCGACGACCGGAGTTTCCGCGGAAGATCGGGACGATGACGAGAAGACCGGAGGACTCGGATCACTCGGTATATCTCTTCCCTATCATGTTAGTTAGCTAGGACAAGTTTAATGGCCCGATCCGGGGTTTAGTGCGCGGTGGTGCCGGTTTGCTAAGTTCGCAAAATTAAAGTTTATCACCGTTTCCGCATTTGGCCGTCGGTTTGACGGCCGGGGAGCCGCCGTGCACTTACAGAAGTTTCTAGGCTTAGGTAGTTATTTGAGAGGCTTGCTTGAGACGCTTGAGAGTGTTTAGCTTGAACAAAGAGCTTTGTTGTTCGGACAGAAACTTCTGGAGATCTCTGGAATTTGCAGTGGCTTGAAGAAGTGTGGGCCTTGAAAGGAGAATTCTGAAGCGAAGCGACGCTGACGTCATCATCATGTGGCCGCGGATCCGCCGCGCAAGGCCTGCTCCGGCCGCGGATCCGCGGCCCTTTGGAAGCTTTAGTGCCTGAAAACTCCTGGTTGGGTTGGTGCTGACTTTAGGGTTACTTTCTGATATCTGGAATCTTATAATTCCCTCTAGTTCACTACCAGATCTCAAGTCTTGGACTTGGCGCATTTTTATCAGCACTTTTTACAGTTTCGGCTTTTTTCCTGAAATTTCCTGCACAGATTCTCGAGACAAGTGTTGCGCTACACAAAGATTATGCGATGCAATAATAAACACTCAATTTCTCTCAAAGTGTCGGTTATAATACATAACACATGTTATTTGGTATTTTACGGATGTTTTGCTAATATGTGCTATATTTATTCCGAACACCTCTAGATGAGTGCAAATGGTAAGGAAATTGATGCGTTAGAAATGCAATATTTTCGATTGATCAAATTCCCCCAAACATATTTTTGGTCGTCTCGAGCAAATTGTTCTATTAAAAAGAGAAGGATAAAATAAAGAAAAAGAAAAACTAACTAGCACACTTTCGTAGGCAACACGATTGCACTGAGCACGTGCAACAAGCCTTTAAACCTCTAGGTGTCCCTAGTAGGAGGAGTGTTGTCTCCTGAGGGTTTTCAGCGTATTGCACCCATAAAATCCAATAATAAAAGGAAGACCGTGAAAGTTATATTTAAAGATATGAATTGTAAAAGAAAGACTTTGAAAATTAGAGTTTCCAACTATACTAGCTTTTCGGTTGTCATGAGCCCTATCTTAATAGTCATGAAAAGATGTTGGAAATCACATCATCTCTCAATAAAACATCGTCTTTATTCTTCATTCCTATCTTTTTTCTAAACATCGATCATATAACCCTACGTGTGTGTAATAAACATCCCTACACCCGGAGAATTCAATTCAAGCTATCATACTCTTGTCCATCTGCCTCAGTACTTTTTAATTGATGAATATTTAGATTTGCTCACACATTTTCATGCGACCGTTAATACTTTTTGAGGTACTAACCGACCGATTACTCATGTGCTTGCTTATTAGGTGTATTTTCCTCGTCTTGCACCACCTAAGGCTTAGCAGTGACTCCCAGACCAGTTGGTCTAAGGTACTAGGTGAAGAAGCACCATCGCTATATTTTTTTATTGCTGCCTTGGTGATAACAAAACCAGTGTTCATTTTTCTTTTCTTTTTTCCATTTTTTTATTCATTTTTTATTTCCTTCATACTTTGGCTTTTAGACAAGAGTATTTCAAGACATCCTCTACTATCCCGAGTTTCAAGACGTGTGTAAGTGCGTATAGTAGGGTATCAACGTTCAAATGTTTGGCTTTCAGAATAGGAACTATTTTTCAGACTTATTTTTATCCTCAGATTAGTGACTTCCTTCATCTTACTAACCCTTGGGACAACGGCTCATAACTACTTATTACTAGTTCGTTTAAGAAAACTTCTAATTTTCTTGGTTTTCTTAAATTTTTCTAATCTTTTGGATGTAATTTTTCACTATCTAATCTTTTATTATCTTATTTATGTACAAAATTAAATATTAAATATTTTTATCTTTTGACAAATTTTTTTAATAAATTTTTATAGGTTTTTAGAAAATGTTTTGTGCTTATGCAAAGTATGAAGTAAATGATGCGAAAATAAGCACAAAGCTCCCCCAAACTTGTTTTCAACAGTGTTCTCACTGTTGCCAACCGCTATATCTACAAAAACTGTAAGCCTGGGAGGAAATTTATTAATAGGGGCAATAAATATGATCGTGAAAATGCTCTCCCAAACTTATTCTTTTCACTCACCTCCATTCAAAAGATGATACAGTAATTTACAGGACATGGAGGTGAGACGGAGGAATTTTAATCATAATAAAATGGCTCCTGTAAAAACATGAGCTCCTCCGTGGGCTCAGTGGAAAAATACGGCTTTAATCTATGTCCATTCACTTTGAAAAATGTACCGTTTTTAACATTTTCTACCTCAACTGCCCCGTGCGGGTATACAGACCGCACAACAAAAGGTCCTTTCCACCGAGATCGTAGCTTACCCGCATGAAGGTGTAGTCGTGAATCATAAAGAATGACTTGTTGACCAGGTGTAAAAGTTTTCCTCAAAATGTTTTTATCGTGAAATACCTTAGTCCGGTTCTTTACAATTACAGTGTTATCATAAGCTTCATCGCGGAGTTCGCTTAGCTCGTTTAATTGCAGCTTCCGAAAGTTGCAGGCTTGATTCAAGTCAAAGTTGATTTCTATAATATCCCACATTGCTTTGTGCTCTATCTCGACAGGTAGGTGACAAGCCTTACCAAACACTAACCTATAAGGAGACATCCCTAGATCGGTTTTATATGCAGTTCGGAATGCCCAAAGAGCATCCGTCAATTTGGTTGAACAATCTTTTCTATTTTTTGAAACAGTTTTCTCCAGAATTTGTTTGATTTGTTTGTTAGAAATCTCAGCCTGCCCACTCGTTTAGGGATGATAGGGTGTGGAAAGTTTGTGGTTGATTGCGTATTTCCGCATCAAAGTCTTGAAAGACCTGTTGCAGAAATGCGTCCCGTTATCGCTAATAATAGCGCGTGGGTGTCCAAATCGCGAAAAGATGTTTTCTTTTAAGAACTTAATGACAACATTTTTGTCATTAGTGCGACAAGGAATAGCTTCAACCTACTTTGAGACGTAATCAACCGCAAGCAGTATGTACAGATTCCCAAAGGAGTTGGGAAAAGGACCCATAAAGTCAATGCCCCAAACGTCGAAAATTTCAACCACTAAGATGGGTTGCTATGGCATCTCATTTCTCCGGGAAATCTGACCCGTGCGTTGACACTGTGTACAGGTTTTGCAATGATCAAATGCGTCTTTGAACAAGGTCGGCCAATAAAAACCGCATTGCAAAACCTTCTCCGCCGTCTTTCTAGGACCGAAGTGACCCCCACATGCCTGATCATGACAAAAAGATAGAACACTCTTGAATTCCTCATTCGGGACACACCGGCGAATGATCTGGTCAGGATAATACTTAAATAGATATGGTTCATCCCAATAAAAGTGTTTTACTTAGGATAGAAAACGATGTTTGTCCTGTTTTGACCATTCACTGGGGATAAGTCCCGTGACAAGATAATTCACAATATCCCTGAACCAAGGTTCATCGGATACGTTCAAGAGCTGTTCGTTTGGAAAAGAATCATTGATCGGCAGGGTCATAGGTGAAGAAGAGAGGCGCGACAGATGGTCGGCTACAACGTTTTCACATCCTTTCTTATTTTTAATAACAAGATCAAATTCTTGTAATAGAAGGATCCAACGTATTAGCTTACCTTTAACATCCTTCTTCGCCAAAAGATATTTCAAGGCGGAGTGGTCAGTGTACACAACAATTGGTGAGCCAATCAAGTAAGGCCTGAATTTTTCTAATGCAAATAAAATCGCCAAAAGTTCTTTTTCGGTAGTTGTATAATTCACTTGAGCATTGTTCAGGGTCTTACTTGCATAATAGATCATGTGTGGCATCTTTTCAATGTGCTGTCTAAGACTGCACCAATTGCAAAATCTGATGCATCACACATAAGCTCAAATGGGTGGTTCCAATCTGGAGACGATAGAACAGGGGCTGTAGTGAGAGAGTGTTTGAGTGAGTAGAATGCTGCCTCACAATCCGAGTCAAAGTGAAAAGTCGTGTCCTTGGCCAAGAGAAGAGTTAAAGGTCTAGCAATTTTGCTAAAATCCTTAATGAATCTCCTGTGAAAGCCTGCATGGCTAAGAAAAGATCGGATATCCTTGACGCTTTTGGGATGAGGAAGGTTTTGAATGACATCTATTTTAGCTTTGTCAACCTCAATGCATTTTCGTGAAATAACATGTCCAAGCACAATTCCCTCTTGGACCATGAAATGACATTTTTCCCAATTCAGGGTTAAGTTCTTCTCTTTACAACGAGTAAGAACTGCGTCAATATTCGATAGGCAGTCAGAAAAAGAATCTCCGAAAATCGAGAAATCGTCCATAAAAATCTCCAAAAAATTCTCGACCATGTCCGAGAATATCCCCATCATACACCGCTGAAATGTAGCGGGAGCATTGCATAACTCAAAGGGCATGCGTCTATAAGCAAAAGTACCAAAAGAACAAGTAAATGTGGTTTTATCTTGATCCTTTTTGGTAATAGGGACCTGATTATAGCTAGAGTATCCGTCCATAAAGCAATAATACTCACGTCCGGCTAAGCGTTCTAGCATCTGGTCAATGAAAGGCAGAGGAAAGTGGTCTTTCCTCGTTGCGGCATTGAGTTTCCTGTAATCAATACATACACGCCACCCAGTTTGAACGCGTGTCTGGATTAACTCATTAGCCTCATTGGTAATGACTGTGATGCCAGATTTCTTAGGGACGACATGAATTGGACTTACCCATTGGCTATCGGAGATTGGGTAAATGATACCACTGTCAAGGCATTTGACGATTTCTTTCTTCACCGCATCCTTCATGACGGGGTTCAACCGTCTCTGTGGTTCTCGGGTTGGTTTGGCTTCATCCATCAAATGTATATGATGTTCAACAATCAAGGGACTAATCCCTTTGATGTCAGCCATGGTCCAACCAAACGTCTGCCTATTAGATCTCAGTACCATCAAAAGTGCCTTCTCTTGCTCTGATGCTAGAGAAGCGGATATGATAACCGGTAAAGACTCATTCTCACATAAATATGCATATTTAAGATGAGAAGGTAAAAGTTTGAGATCTAATACTGGTGGAGAAATAATAAAAGGTGGGATCATCGAATGATTTTCGGAGTCACAAAGAAGCTCATAGCCTATGAAAGATACAGACTCGGAAGGTGATGAGTCAAGAGTGTCGGACTCAAGCATGGAAAATGTATCCTCACTAAGATGTGCAAGATCAAACATTGATGTGGTAGTGTCGTCGAGATCTTCAAAGCAAAGTTCATCAACTTCGCAACTTTCGGGAGCAATCTCGTGGATAGAACAAACATCAAGTATATGAGCAGAGGGTTCAGATGGCTGACTTCCAATTTTGTAGATGTTCAGTTCAATTGTCATTTTTCCAAAAGATAGGTTCATTGAACCGTTTCGACAGTTAATGACAGCATTGGAAGTGGCAAGGAATGGTCGACCCAAAATTACCGGAATTTGGTTCCGTGGGTTTGCTACAGGTTGTTTATCTAGAACAATGAAGTCCACAGGGAATACAAATTCCCCGACTTTTATTAACACATCCTCCAGTTCACCCCTAGGTTTGGTGATTGAACGGTCTGCCATTTGGAGAGTGCAGTGAGCTGGTTTCAACTCTCCAATCCCTAACTGCTCGTATACAGAATATGGAAGCAGGTTAACACTTGCGCCAAGGTCAAGATGAGCACGGTTGATGTTTTTACCCCCAATAGAAATCGAGATTGTAGGATATCCTGGGTCCTTACGTTTCTTTGGTAGCTGTGGGGTAAACGCAGTGCTAACATTATTAGTCATGAAGACTTTTTTGGGCACTTGAGTCTTCCTCTTCCTAGTGCACAAGTCTTTAAGAATTTTCGCATAAGCGGGGACTTGTTGAATAACATCTAGGATAGGGATGTTGATGTTAACCTGTTTGAACATTTGCATAATCTTCTCCATATGTGGACTCGATTTGTTACCCCTTAACCGATTCGGATAAGGTGCTTTAGCAATAAGAGCTGGGTCCATCATAGGAGAAGGTGGTGTGTGTGGAAGTGATCCCAGAATAGGAGCGGGGATCGTCTTTGGTGGATTAGAAGAGGGTTGCTGAGGTAACGAGCCTTGTGGGAAACGAAGAATAGGCTCGCAAGAAAGTGGTGGGGTAGAAGAACAAGGATCAGAAGTAGAAGTGTGTGTGTAAGGAAAGGTCTCAGCCGGGGTATTATTGATAGATTTTTCAGCATCATCAATCTCTTCCCCAACATGATTATTCAGCACTCTTCCTGATCTCAACGTTGTGATGACATTTACATTGTAATGCCAAGGATTCGGTAAGGGTTGAGACGGAAGTTTCCATTTCTCTCTCGCACTCCTCTCGGCTTTTAACAGTGCAATTTCTGCTTCCATCGATTTTATACTCTCCGCTTGGGAAGTAGAGTTTTTCTTTATATCATCGACAGAAGTTTTCATTTCAGCCGAGATTTGCATGAAATTTGATAAGAGTGACTTCATGGTTTGTGCGAATGAAGAGAATTCGTCAGAACATGTCAACTGCAAAGGATTAGACGGTGCAGGTGTGTTGACCTGGTTTTGAAAATTTTGTGACTGGTAGGGATGCTGAGTGAGTTGAAGTGGTTGCTGTTGTGGTGGAGGAGCCCTTTGAAAATTATTTTGATTTGGAACCGTGTGTTGATTTTGCTGTTGGTTCCAAGCAAAGTTAGGGTGGTTCCTCCAACCCTGATTATATGTGGAAGAATAAGGATCGTTTCTAGGTCTTTGAAAAGCGACATTGGTATGCTCTTGACCTTGAAACGGAGAATTCAATGGACATTCTTCCGTGAGGTGAGAAGGATCAGAACAGTATCCACATACAGTTTTGGGGAGTGACATCAGATTTAGGGAGGCTGCTAAAAATTTTTGTTCCATAGCTTCTAGCTTCTTTTGCATTGCTGCTATCTCAGCTCTAACACCTATGGAAACATTAATTTGGTGAATGCCACCCCTAGACGATGACTGGTTTACACTCTCCCACTGTAAGGATCTTTCAGCGAAATCTTCTAAGAATTTCCAAGCTTCGCCATCGTCTTTGGTCATAAAAGTGCCTTGACACATGGATTCAAGGTTCTGTTTAGTGGTAGGATTAATGCCCTCATATATGATTCTGTACAGATCCCATCTAGGGATTCCGTGATGTGGACATTGAACCAACAGATCCTTGAAGCTTTCAAAACACTTTGAGAATGGTTCATTCGGAAGCTGGGTGAATTGATTTATTTCGCTACGGACTCGAGCTGTTTTATGATTGGGGTAGAATTTCTTAAGGAATGCTGCGACGAATTCTTCCCAGTTCGAAATGGAATGTGCGGTTGTGTTATACAGCCACTTCTCGGCTATATCGCACAAAGTAAATGGGAGAAGGAGACGCATAGCATCCACAGAAAGCTGTGAAGTACCCATCATAGCGCATACATTTTCAAATTTGGTAATAAAGACATATGCGTCTTCAAACTCGAGACCGTGATATTTGGGTAGAAGATTGATGTATTGGGGTTTTATTTCAAAATTATCCCCGTTGGCTGGTGGAATGGTGAGACAGGTCGAAAGAGGACCTCGCATAGGATAGCATCTCTCCTGGAGAGAGATGCGGGCTGGATTCTGCGCACCTGCGGACGGCGGCAGAGTAGTGGTAAAGAAGTTCGATGGAGAACCGTCCATCGATGTGGGTGTGGTGGTGGGTAAATAAGAAGTAGACGTAGAAATACCGACTTCGGAGTCGATCGGGGGAACGCGGACAAGACGGGCACTAGAATCCCGTGTCCAGCCGAGCATGCACTAAAGGGTTTAGTACAAGTGGCAGCGTTAAGATAATTAAGGAAAATGATAAGTTGGTGTTTGTTTTGAAAAAGATACGGATTTTTGAAAAAAATGCAAATCACAACAAATGCACACACAATCCTAAGTCTAATGGTCACTTAGGTCAAGTCTCTAGACCGCTCCTAACTGCCAGAAGACAAATCGCAGGATCAATCCTCTACTACCTCTTTGTCTCTCCTGTGGCCAGGTAAGTGCCAGGTAAGTGGGAGGTTCTCCACTACGTAAGTAGTGGGCCTAATTAAGTAACCACTTGCCTTAGACACACTTGCCTTAGACACCACAAAAGAAACGCAGATAAGAAATAGATTACCCACGACCTTCTCCTGTCCTAAGTGAGCGCGATGGTCCTTAGAGTCATGTCTAGATATTTTTTAGTTAATGAGGGTAATGCGGATGCAGTTTTATGATTTTCGGGGCTTAGGAAGGGTAATGAACTCCCCACCTAATCTGAATTTGGTCTTTGCCCCTTAATTTCCGTATTAAAGTATGCACAAAACCAATGATCAAATCATGCAACAATTTTTCTTTTTACGGCGCTGCGAATTTTGCAAAGAAACCTGCAGAAATTGGTTAATGGAGCAGAGCAGGGAGGAGATAAGAAAGTCAGAAGTTCACCTGAGAAGACTGAAGCACTGAAGCCCTAAGAAGGCCGCGGAACCGCCGCGGTATGCGTGTATTGACCGCGGAAACGCGGTACTGTGATGCGATCTTTGAACAAAAATTGCTGCAAATGCTTCTGTTCACTCACTGAACTCTCTGGAATGTTCAGAAAATTTTTCCTCTTGCTCCACAGATTCCAGATTCCCTCGCAACAAATCACAACAAATCGTTAAGCGCTTGTTACGAATTTTGATCTAAAAATTGATGGAATAATAATTTTTTCAACTCAAATAACAAAAACGAATAAAATAGCACACATCCCCGGCAACGGTGCCATTTGATTGAATGATTCTTTGTGTGTCGTGTTTTGAAACTGTATATAAAGATCACAATCAAAGAATTTTTGTTAACCGCAATCAATAACGGTGTCGTATGTAGCGCGTTAGTGAATACGGATCGTCCTCAGGGAAAATGTGATCCATTCGAATTTGATTTAGATGAATTAAAAATTAAAGAGAAAAGAAAAGACAATTCAATTCAAGATTTTAAAAGTGAATTTCAAGAATTATCTAGATCTAAATCTAATATCAAGAAAACTCAAAATCAAGAATCAAGAATTGATGATATCCAATCGAATTAGGTTTCAAGAATTGAAGTGAGGCTCGTAGGAATCGATCGAATCTATAGAAGTGATGAAAACTAGTGATTACGTTTTCTTATCCATTAATGATTTGATACTAAATCGATGACGATCAATCGAGGTTTAAGGATCTTTTGAAGGAACTAGGGTTTCTTCATCTCATCCTTTGTCCTTTCGATGAATCTCATTCAAAAACCAGCCTCTAGTAAATTGAATCACCAATCGTCGATCTCTAATTAAGAGCGAAAATATTCAAGAAAGCATTTCGCTCGAAACTAGATTGTCGATGATTCAATTTACAAGAGTTTACAAAACTTATAGGAATTAAGAATCGTTTCAAGATTTGTAACATCATCATCTATTGATTCTCTCGACTCCTCCACGAGCGGAGTTTTTACTCAAGCATTATAACAAAGAACACAATCAAGAATCGAGATCTAATCATAATGCTCAAATATACAGATAAGCAAGATAAAGAAATTTCACCTTTTATTTATCAACAATTTTGTTACAATTCTCTCAAGATCTACAAGAGGAAATAACTCAATCGTCGATTTAGCTCCGTATCGTTTCCATGAGTCGCGGATCGTCTTGGATCACTTGCTCGGTTGAAGATCGGCGTCACTTCTAAAAAGTTGAAGGCTTCTTGCTTGATTTGTTCTCAAAGATCTTGAATTTGGCTTTGGTGATTGGATTAGGGTTAGGGTTTGAATGCACAAGTTGTGTCACTCAACTTGTGGGATTTTGGCTCAATTTTCAACAACCTTTCAACAGAAGCTTTAAGGTCCCTTTTATAGCCCTTAATTAGGATTAGCTTCCTTTAGAAGCTAGATTTAGTTTAGCTTCTCTTGTAAGCTTGGTAGTTAGGTAGAAGGTTCTAGAGTTAGTTAGTTAGGGCTAGCTTCCTTCATAAGCTTGGAGGTTAGGGAGAAGTTTCTAGGCTTAGGTAGTTATTTGAGAGGCTTGCTTGAGAAGCTTGAGAGTGTTTAGCTTGAACAAAGAGCTTTGCTGTTCCGACAGAAACTTCTGGAGATCTCTGGAATTTGCAGTGGCTTGAAGAAGTGTGGGCCTTGAAAGGAGAATTCTGAAGCAAAGCGACGCTGACGTCATCATCACGTGGCCGCGGATCCGCCGGGCAAGGCCTGCTCAGGCCGCGGATCCGCGGCCCTTTGGAAGCTTTAATGCCTGAAAACTCCTGGTTGGGTTGGTGCTGACTTTAGGGTTACTTTCTGATATCTGGAATCTTATAATTCTCTCTAGTTCACTACCAAATCTCAAGTCTTGGATTTGGCGCATTTTTATCAGCACTTTTTACAGTTTCGGCTCTTTTCCTGGAATTTCCTGCACAGATTCTCGAGACAAGTGTTGCGCTACACAAAGATTATGCGATGCAATGATAAACACTCAATTTCCCTCAAAGTGTCGGTTATAATACATAACACATGTTATTTGGTATTTTACGGATGTTTTGCTAATATGTGCTATATTTATTCCGATCACCTCTAGATGAGTGCAAATGGTAGGGAAATTGATGCGTTAGAAATGCAATATTTTCGACTGATCAATGTGCGTGTGGGGGGTATGGTTACCTCTCTCTCTCACTCACACTTTTTCCATCATGTTTCGGCCAAACAAGGGCAACGGCCCCTCTCCCATTTCTTCACCTCTTTTTCATCTCAAAATCCCACAAAAAACTCACTCAAAAATCCACAAATCCAATACTAATTTCTAGTTAAATCTTCACTAAAATTCCTTGATCAAATCGAAGTTTGGATCTTGAAGCAAGTTAGCATTTTGGGTGGCTAAAATTAGCATGTTGATCTTTCCAAAATCTTGAGGTATATAAACTTAATTCAAGTTGTTACTTAATAATTATTTGCTTAAATCTAATTTTAATTAGGTGTTAATATGGTTTTAATTGCAAAATAGGATTTTAAAGAGAAGGGTTTGAAATTAAATTAAAGTTTATATCACTTGATTATGGTAGTAATGTGTAGTTTAATATATAAAGACCTTACAAAATCTAATCTAGCTGTAAACTTGCTAATCTTCACTTTTAATTATCTTAATTAAATGTTCATGCAAACTAATTTCATGTTTAGTGTGTAAAAAGATGAGATTAAAATTTAAGTTGATAATTGTGTGGCCTAATTAAGATATTAAGTGTAATTTATGACCACTAGGTTTGCTACAACATCTAGTTTTGCACCAAAATACCCTTTGTTTGCTTACTAGGCTCTTAGAATAAATAGATTTTAATTAAGTTTGAGATTGTGATGATCTACAACCTATTTCCTATAATATTTAGTGTGTTGTGAATGCGCGATTGATACGATTGGGTTCTAGGATTGGTGGTTGCTACGCATAGCAACCCCTAGTTGTGGTTGTGGCGATATCGCGCACGTGTTTTATGCACCAAGTGCACACAAGTCTAACTTGTGGACGTTAATTTTTTCGTATCGTTTATCTACATGTATCTTCAGAGTATCTAGCCTTATGTGTTGCATTGTGTAATTCTAGGATCGGTTGCAGAGACGTCGGGCGCGACAAGAAAATGAAAGGCCGTGGCTGGATCAGTTTAGCCGAGGCGTCCCGGTGGGTAGATGTACACATCTATGGGGGGATCGTCTGGATAGCGTGAGGTACCCGATAGTTAGGATTACTAGTAGTGCTTGTATTTATATGCGCAGTCTCCTAGTTATTCATCTCATTGTGTTGCATCAACTTATATACATATGATATTATCTCATAGGACACTTGCACCATTACCATTGATCCATGCCGCACGTGCACTATTTTATGTGAACACACAAGCCATTGGTAATTGCCATGTCACGAACACTATAGAACTTGCTTAGAATCGGTATCTGTGCATTTGCATCATATATGATATGTAGACTTGTAGTTTTATATTCATTTCATCAGGATGGATACATAGGATTGCTAGTCATATATAAATACCTCATTGCATCATGATTCATACATAGCTTCTGTCCATACATCGCATGGTATATACTATCGTATCATAGACATCTATCATCACCGACATGGTTACATATTGTGATTCTTCCTGAGGATTTCAGTACTTATAAGATTTCTGGATTTTGAAAAAACCGCAAGGATTTTATGAGCTTATTATCATTTTAAAAATGCAAGTTGCGGTTTTCTCATGATATGATGTATGTATCGTCCACCATGAGTTTTCCTGATTTCTGTTGGTTTTCGAGACTTGATTTGAGGAGTAGGATGAACCGTCTCGGGTACATGGTGGGCTCGGTATGGTACCCCGGGGTGAGAATCTCGAGTTGTAAACGATGAGCCTGGCAGGAGCAGACTACCTACCGGTGATGTCTGGCGCGGCGGATATCTGGAGGATACCGATCGTAGTCGTGAGATTTGATGTTATGGGCCGATCCGAACTAACGGAGCCCGAGATATTGAGGATTTTGTGTCGATGCTTGACACGGACTTTTCTGTCGATTTCACTGATGATACTCCAATTTTTATTATACAAAAGTTTTACTGAAATAAGGATACAGATCTTCTCATATCAGTTATATCTGGATTTCGTGTTGATTATCCATTCATGTTGCATCCATACTTGTGTATCGCATCATATTGGTATATGTAGGTTGTGACGCATTTGCGTGCATACTTACGATAGCCTTATTAGATATTACTTACTACTCACGAGTTGGCAACTCACCCCCGTTGTGCCACAGTATCTTGCAGGTCTGACCCGTCAGCATAGTAGTGGCGGGCATATTTCTTCTTCTGCTTTTTTTGCATCGACTTGCTTGTAGGTGGGTTGCGAGGATATTTTGTTCCCACTCTGTGTATTATTATTGTATCTAGTATACTCCATTTACCTTATCTACCGTTTTCCACCAGTTGTATTTGGACTTAGATGGTGAGCTTGTGAGACTTGTATGTATTCTATTTCTGGTGTCGATGCTCACTTGAGCCGAAGTGGTGTTTTCTTATTGTAACATTTCAGAAAAATAAAATATCATTTTTGGGCATTTATATAATTAAATAATAAATATTATGAATATTTTGATAATGTGGTATAATTAATTACCAATAAATTGGGAAATATTTGGAAAATTATAGGAATTTCTGAAATGAGGGTGTTTTATATGATTTAAGCAAATTATAAATTCTTTATGATTAATTATATTCCATTTTAATACTAATCGCGATTAAATATCACTAATTGTGCATTAAGCTTGATTTGTGCACATAACATGCACCATGTCATATTTCACATTTTTACATTTTCTACCATGGATTTTTCTTTATTTTCATGCATGGTTTGTTTTTAAAATGAGAAGAGAAGAGAAAAGAAAAGAATAGAAAAGAAAAAGAAAAAGAATAAAGAATTAGGTATGGGCATGAGAGAGAGGGTGAGGGGTCTTCATTTGACCATGGATATTTCCCTCATATCATTATCTTCATCATTTCTTCTCCCTCTCCTCTCCCATGGCCGCCCTCTCTCTCCCTCCACCTCTATCCCCTCACAACAACACCAAAACTACATCAAAACCTTGCATCTTCTTCACAAAATCATACACAAGCTCACTACAAGCATGGGAGATAAAGAAAAATTGGATTTTGGAGCTCTAGGGGATTCTAGGGTTTGCCAAGGAGGTATTTCTTTCACATTAAGTGTAGTATTTGATTTCCTTTAGCCTCTAAATTAGTTTAGAAGTGTTTCGGTCAGGTTTAGTGATGTCGGAAAATTCCAAGTTGAGGTTTAGGGTGGTATTATGAATTGTGATTCTGTATTGAGGGTAGTTGGTGACTACAAACCCCCTTTAAATGTTAAAAATCCTGATCAAACCAGTGACTAACCCTAAAACTTGAAATTTAAACTTCCCGTGTCGGTTTTGTGATATTTTTGGGGTCTATAGGGAATCTGGAGCAACCCGGGAATTTTTTAAAATATTTAAAAATATACATTAACCTAGTTTGACCAATAGGAGACCACCACGAGAAGACGAGGCCTAAATTCCAAGGTGGGGCCGGCCCCAGCGGTTACTGTAGCCACTTTGGTCGGTTCCTGTAGCAGTTTTGGTGCTGGGGTTTTGGCTGTAGCTCACATACCTTATAACATAGTTACTGTATTTTTCTTTTTGTCCTAGATTATCTGAGCCAAAATCTGGGAGCATATTGGGATTGTTTTGGGTTATGTTTTCCGTATTTTGGAATTCTTGGTTTTGATATGAGTTATGAGATTTGGTCGTTTGATGTTTGTACGTCAACGACGAGTGTTGTTTGGTTGTTTTTGCATGCGTAGGCTATAGGTTCTAACCTATGAGCACCTCGCGTGTCGTGTCGGTTTTTGAGTCGAATTTTGATGCGATACGATATATTTTGTGATATGTAGATGCTTCACGTAGACTTCAGGATGACAAGGTAAAACGAGCGTCATCGACTCCGGAAAGCAACGATCAAGGTGAGTAGATATATATCTACGGGGGAAGTCGGGTGGATGGCGTATAGCACCCCCGCAAGTTCGTAGCATTTCGTTGCGTTATGATATTTATATGTATATACGTGTTGTTATGAGATGTGCATACTTAATAAGTAATACTTTAGGTGACTTGGATTAGTGTTAGTGTATTCGGAAGATAGTAACTTAGTTTAGTTTCTTAGTCGCGAAACCCTAGAGTAATGTTTTGCACACACGCACACACACATGCACACATTTGTTTTACTTGTGCGTATATGGGGATATATACGTATATATATATATATACATATATGTATGTGAGTATGTATATATATATATATATATATATATATGTATACATATACATGGATGATGATGATACTATATGGTACTTGGAGATGAGTCGATGTGATTGGGCATGATGCCATGAGATCGGTGATGTGACTTGGTTTGTATTATGAGATACGACATGATATTATAGCGGGTCTTTAGGCGATGTGTTTTCATATACACGCATATATATATATATATATATATATGTTGATGGTATCAGAATGTACTATACTTTAGATCAGTACCCTTAATTCAGGATATGATGATAAGGATACCAGATGAATAATGAGATAAATGTGATATTCGACCCGTACCCAGATTTGGTATGCCGTACGATGGATTTACCGTACGAGATATAATGATGATAATAGATCCGCACTCTTGACTCGAGGATGTCATATTATATATTGTATCGTACGTGATACTATTGAGGCGAGATCACCGACTACTATATATAAATATCGACTCAGACTTAGGTGGTTTTCCTTACCCTTTCGATTAGTCTGTTAGTATAGTCCTGTAGTTCACTTAGTAGATGTTAGACTAGGCTCGAGTCATACCTTTTTCCAAAACTAACGAATCGTGAGTATTTCAAAGACAGGCCAAGGGAAACTATGGATATTTCAAAGGACGTACCTCTTCTTAAAAACACCGTAGCCCTATTTTCTAAACACCACGATTTGTGTTATTTCAAATGCCAAAACTGTATAACTCATATATATTTTGTACATTCATTATTGTTGTATTTACTATTCATTTGCCATATATTCCTGCTATTCGCATTGCATTGCATGCTTAAATGTGTTTTTATTGTTATATTGAACCCATGTTATCAGGACACCAGCACCATTACCGATGATGCGTACGTCAACGAACACTTGCTTGCCGGCTCACACACATCATCATCGGTAATTGCCATGTCACGTACACTTTAGAGAATATTAATTCATTGATGTCGCTTGCTAGCTGATAGTTCCGATATATCATTACCGTGCTAGATTAGATATTGCATTTATTACTGTGATATTCCATGCATATTTATATATTCTTTTGCCATGCGATATTATAGGCCAGTCCGGATTGCCGGAGCCCGGTATTCACTGTTATTGACCTGTCATTTTGAGATTTCAGATTTTCCATGAGATTTCTGGATTTGGAGAAACCGCAGATTTTATAAACTCATTTACCATTTTCAAAAGATAAAAAGTGCGGTTTTCTCGTGATATGATGTGAAATACGTCCACCATGAGTTTTCTCGGCTCTTAAGCGATATCAACAACCCGATTCGAGGAGGAGGAGGAACCGTCTGTGGGTGCATGGTGGACCCGGTGCGGTACCCCGGGGCAAGATGGTCGTAGATGATGGCGTTGAGCCTGGCAGGGGAACACTACTGACCGGTTATTTATGACGCGACAGATATCCGGAGGATACCGACGTAGTCGTGGGATTTGATGATTTGGGCCAGTCCGGATTTGCCGGAGCCCAGGGGCCAGTCCGGATAGCCGGAGCCCGAGATATTGAGACTTTGAGGTATTGAGACTATATGATATGGGCCAGTCAGGATAGCCGGAGCCCGAGATATTGGATATTTGGATTTATGTTTGTGTCGATGCTTGACACGGATTTTATGTTGATTTCATTGATGATACCTCGATTTATATATACTGAAATCTCACTAAATAAAGGAAACAGTTTTCTCATTCATGATGTATTCTGTTTTCATTCGTAATGCATTCATACATCATACATATGATATGTTGCTATCTGAGGCACTGACACGAGCACGTGGTATTACACTTATGTGTAGATGGTTCATGATATTATTTTGAGAATATATTATTATCGTATGACCTAGGATTGAGTCATACATGCGATTTATGCTCGGTGATGTTTTCTACTTACGAGTTGGCAACTCACCCTCGTTGTGCCATAGTTTCTTGCAGGTTTTGCCGTACAAGTTTTCTTGGCGGCTTGCTGGCACACTACTTTATTCCGGGTGGGTGGGTTCACTCGCATCGTGACCACCATCGTACATTTATTTATTTCAGTTGTATCTAGTAACTCCATCAACCAGACTTGTATATTTATTAGACTTAGAAGACCAGTTGTATATTCTTTTGACCTTAGAGTCGCGCGCTGTATTATTATGGTTTTCTTAATGATATTGGGTTCTTTTTGAGTTTTGATCCCCGCCCTTCGGCGTTATATATTATATTACTTGCGTGGTTGTGACCGCTAATTGGTGAAGAGCTAGCTCCCGCTTGGGGATGCCTTTATTCATATTATTCATGTTTGTATCCGTTTGGAGCCAATATTTACAAAGGAGACTCTGCCGAAATTTTCGGAAAAGACTTGATGTTTTAAAAAGGTTTACTATGACTTTTCAAAGTGATTATATGCAAACTTTAAAACAAGTTTTCCTTCACTTCCTTCTTTCAAATGGTTTAGATTTCTGGGATTTTTGGCTTGAATTAGATGGGGTCCTATAAACTTCATATGATTCAAGTACCAGTCACGTGCTTTTTCGGGTCGTGACTCTTATTTCTTGTTTTCAGATACTTATCTCATATTATGATGATATATGTTGCATGTGGTTGTGATTCCGCCATTGGCGAAGAGCTAGCACCCACTTGGGGATGCCTTTATTCATTACTTATATATATTCTTGTTTTGTACCCGTTTGGGACCAATATTTACAAAGGAAACTCTATCGAAATTTTCGGGAAAATTTGATATTTTAAAATGTTTTAATGTGACTTTATTTTACTAGAATCACCTTTTAAAGTTAAGTTTTCCTTCACTCTATTTTCTTTAAATGGTTTAGATTTCTGGCCTTTGGATTACTTAGATCACGTTACGCCTTCAGACTTCGCGTAATTTAAGTGCCAGTCACGTTCCATACATTTGGGTCGTGACACTATTGATCTTGAAAATGGTAGAAACAAAATCCTAGCGAATGCTTAAGATACTTCATAAACCGCCATTACCGAAGCGTGCCTTGAGTTTGTCCGGATTCTGTTTTTAAACAGAAACTGGATAACTCCATATCTTAACAACCCCGAGATATGTAACGATTCTATGTCCAAATAGATCAAGGCACTAATTTAGATGGAACCAGATCCAAATGTCATGCAGCTGTTTCCAGTGCATATCACCTAATGGAAAAAGACCAATACAGCATTACTCATCATGGAGCGCATCCACAGATGAGCAACCTGCGACAGAATCAATATTACTATGATGGAATACATAGCATACGTATCAACATCTTCTTATAGCTATAAGCATACGCCTCAAAGAATCCCGATACTTCCAACGTATGGTTCTTTACTTTATTCTTATAGCTATAAACTTCTCAAAATTTTTGGACCTTGCATTACTACGAATGTGTGTCTAAAACCTGAGAACTCATAGGTATACCTGAACGAAGTAAGAGTACCAACCCTTGTCCCGAAGGACACTGGACAATATAGATTTTCATGTATAAGTCCTAAGAGTATACTAACTCAAATTCTGTTTTTTGTAAATTAAAAACTGTATTTTGGTCGAGAATGTCTTACACCGTTATTTAATGCACCTTATCTTATCCTCAACTGATAAAGGTAAATGTTTAAAACAAAATTTTAAAAATATATATCTCACTTTATAAAATAAAGGTACATATATTTTATTTTAAAATTTGATGCATAACAACGGTTGTTCAAAACCAAACATTTGTGGTTAGGTAAAGCCAGGCGATTTAATCCAATATCACAAATTGCAACGGATTCTGATATTGAGGATCAAATCACCCATTTCCCAATATTCTACTCCTACTTAGCATCTGTAACACCGTACAGATGTTAGATCCAAATCCGGTAAATACATACCATGGAGTTAGAATTAATTGGGAAAACAATTCTCTTTTATAAGTACACAGAAATACTGAAACATGAAAATGTTTCAAGGGGTCGCCAGGTATTCTTAGTAATGCTTTTTTTTTATTACCCAGATTCATGACAGTAGTTGCAATTTCCTTTGCCCTCACTTCAATCCCTTTATATGTCTCTACATCTTACCTTTTGTACACCACACTTAGACTAATTGATTTTCTTCATTTCCTACCTTTCAGCACCAGCCTAAGGTTTGGAAGAAGACTATCCAATAAGCGTAATAGGTATACTTTCCTACTACAAGGAGCTCTCGCAACCTGAGAGAAGGTAAAGGGAGGAGATAACCGAATAATCCTATTCAATTTCTCCAGTACCTGTGGCCATCGTCGACTGAAGTAACTTTTTTGAGTTCGTATGTAACTATACGATGGCCGTTCCAAGCAATATGGATCATCGTAGCGATACGATGTGTTCTGAAGAAATGCAAAAGGTAAACTAGGAGTGGCAGGGATATGTACGACTTTGTAGTGAATCATGACAATCCAAAGCCCAAGTGTGTAAGAAGATTCGGTTAACTTGGTTCATGAGTTTTAGTTTAAGGTAAGTCGTGGGTCGCTATACCAGAAAGGGAAAAGAAATACTCAGTGTGCACTCTATCAAGATTAGATTGGTTATCACTTTATTTAATCATGATAGCTCCCACTATTTCCTTGAATACTCCTTCAAACCCTAAAAGAAGAACTAGTTGGGATCATGTACACTTTACAAGTTCGCTAACTGTTCAGCCAGGCCAGTGTTGGTACTCCGAGAGAGGTCCCCCGTGCTTTTGCACGGACCCAATTAATAACCCCATTTCCACAGAGGCGTAATCTCGTTAACACTTTCTAAACACCTAATAGGTTAGCTAGTTGTGAAGTAAAAATCTCCCGAGGAGTAATACATACTCATCGGTGGGAATCGGGACCCAACTATCATTGTGTGATAATTTTGACGGATGTCGACTAAAATTACCACACTCCAGAAGGTATGCGCAAACTTGGCAAGTTTCCCGTATATTTGAAACTTCTGATATGGTTTTTGCCCCCAAACGTCTTATGACCTCAACGAAGGTGTAACAACCCTAAATTTCCTATACAAGTTTTTTTTACAAATTTTTTTTTTCAAAAATCCATAAAGGAGTATTTATTGCCTGAGTACAAGACTTAAGTAATTAATTAGAAATTTAATTACAAGAAGGAGCTTGTAGCTCATTGGTAATACCTTGCATTGCTGAACCAAGCCACTAGAGTTCAAATCCCATGCCCCACATTATTTTTTAATACTTATTTTGTTTTAAATTTTTTAGAAGTCCAACAGGCAACACGTGATAACTCCAGATTTTTCCACTACCCCCACAAATATAAATGCATCAGAGCCTACACCTCGAGACCCCCATCTCCCCGACCTCCGACTCGGGCCGGCGCCGCCTGCCGGACTCGGCCGGACGGCTGAGTCCCCAACTGGAAAGTTGGGGCTCTTCCTCTCCCCTACCCCCCTGCATACTTTATTTTGCCAGATCAGTTCCAGAGACCTTTGAAATCCCTATTTACTCCATATTTTAATGAATTTTAATATATTTTTACATTTTTTAATTTAAACCCTACATCTACCCTAACCCTAGCCTAAACCCTATAAATACCACCCCTACCCTCTACCCTTTAACCCCAAAACTTTGAGCTAACTCTCTAAAATTTCTAAGAAACTTGTGTACTTTGAAAACGAGCACGAAGCGAAGCTACGGCGAAATTCCCGGCGAACTTCCGGCGATCGTTCTAGGAGCTCTCGGCGACGAAGCGACGCACCGACGATTCCTCTCTTTCCATCTCACTCTCGTTATTATCCAAAACCCGTAATTTCCATTTTCTATCTCTCTTTTCTATTCTAAAAATACGGATTTACAAAACCCGACGGAATCGGAACAAATCCGATTTCCGATACGGTTTCTTATAAAACTTCACTTCTCATTAATACAATTATGCTTAAACTCTCTCATGTTGACTATTAAACACTAATCAACCAAATTGATCAAGTTTCATTTCATAAAATGATGGCTATTTCAATTTATCGTATTTTTCACTTAAATACCACATTATTTCAATTCTACATTTAACTCCATTAAACTTGCTATACCTTTAAGTAGATCACGAGGTAACGACCTACCTCCTCACACACTCATATGCAACATAACACGATACTCTCGAGAACTCAGAATACGGGAAAACAAACATTTTCATTTGAATACCCTTTACTTAATAAAACCATTTCTAAAAGATTTAGTATTGATACATCTTTACAAATAACCTTTGAGCTAATAAAAATATCTAGACTCAGCCAATTAAAGACTGTCGCGATCATTAGGATAGAGGAAGGTTGTGGGCATTCAGTCGTTTATCTAAATCTGACTTTGTGGTGTCTAGGCTAGACAAGTGAGAAATGTAACTTTAAAAGGCCCGTCTCACGGTGATTCGTGAACGGATCCCTCCTTTCTTCACTTGTACTTACCTGACCACAATTGGCGGTGAAGAGGCGATTTGAGGTATCTTACAACTTGTCACTTTGGACCAGTTAGGAGTAGTCTAGTTGACTTAGGAGACCCTAGAATATATAATACGGGAAAACGACACTTTTTCATTTAAATACCATAATTAATAAAACCGTTTTCCTTAATGATTAGTATTTATACAAATCTTTGCAAAGCGCCGCTACAACCCATTTGGGGAACTCGTTCGGGATGGTGCGGATTATCGCACATCCTCGGGTTTAGTAGTGTGAGATGCAGACCTCCGCAAGGAGCATTCGGTCTTGAAAGATTTAAAATACGACATATTAAGAAAACGAGATTTCTAGAATATTATATATACACTAAAATTATTTTCATATAAATATATGTATATATAATATAAAAATATCTATTTTGAATTATTACAAATATTTTACTTTTTCTAAAAATGTCACAAGAATCAATTTTACACTAAAATACCATGAATTCCATACAAATCAATATTACAAATAAATACCTTTATTTCTGAAATTAGGATATTTTCACTAGAAATATCACAATATAAAATCTACATTCATTACAACTCTAAAGACGAATAATAAATACTTGGGGTGTATTCTGAAAAGTATATAAAAGTATTTTTACATAAAACCCCCTCAAGTTCTATAAATTACCCTAAGGAACCTAGTAAACATAGGCTTAAGCGGGACCAATCTCTTGAGCCTCAGAGAGCCGGAGAAGTGGGTGCTTGCCGATTTAAGGTAGACAACTTAATAATGGTGTTATCAATGCAGTAATCGTCTTGGAAAAAGACACAAATCCTGCCGTCCATATGCAGTGGTTACCGATAACATCAAAACAGTCAGGACTTCAATTTACTGACTCAGAGTGAGTCTCATTATAATCTGACTTGAATATGATTCAAGTACAATCTACAATCTACAGTCTACAATCTACAATCTACAGTTTTCAATATTACAATTCAACATGAATCCATGAATCCAATTATCAATCTATACAACTTGACCGAACCGAACCATGGATATACATTCCATTTACATGGTTCTCCAGTTACTCCATTTACATGATTCTACGGTTACATCCGTGTACTGATATTATGGTTTCGGTCAGTCATCCAATTATACAATCAATATAATTTACAATACAATACAATACAAACAAGAAACTACGGGGTTTAAGGGGTAGATTGGTACGGAAGGTGTTAAAAGTGGCACGAGACCGAAAGACTTAATACACCTAACATGAATCCAGTTGCTGTTGTACCGTGGCATAAACGGTTCCTTGTACTATACTTGCCTCTAGTCTCTGGCATATAGAGACTCCTCTCGTATACACTGGCATTCTTCTGTACCAAGCTACAAACAACAGCGTTAATACAACATCACAACAAGATGATACAACTTTAAAAGATACCTTCTTATTCTGTCTATTCTACTTTCCTCTTATCTTTGGGACTTACTGAACGACCTGTTCGCTGACGACATTCTCTTTCTTTCTTCTTTAAATGTCGTCAGGTAATTTGGACACGTCAGATATCGAGCCTACTGCTGAAGACTTGGATCAGTTTGCTGAAAACCCAGCGCTTTAGTTTCATTGTATACATTTCCTTTCAGTACTTTACATTCCTGTTATGCCATTATTTAGGCATCGCTTTTATTTCAGTTGTATTTACTTTTCATGCATTGTATAAAAGAATGTTAATAAATAAAGTTGCTGTTCAGTTTATATATCTTGTCTCTTGTGTATTTACTTTTATATTGCTTAGATACGCTTAGCGTATTTACTTTACGGTAAATACGTAGCGGACCAGTCCTGCCCTCTTCGCCGTATACCGGGAAGCGGGGCATGACAGAAGGCCAACAACTCATAAGTCGCAATTCAAGTTCTACTCGTCATCGTCCTGATTAATCTAAACCCACCCGTACTCGCCCTTGACGAAGGCCAACAAGGCTGTACGACTATCCTAGATTAATGCATCTTTATACTGCAGAAAAGTAACACATAGCTACCATACACTATTCCTTGACGAAGGCCAACAAATATAGTATGAATACTAGGTGCTACCCGTTTGAAATGACGGAGGGCTACGGCTGATTTTTGGCGAAGAGCCTTTAATGTAATGAACTTGATATCGTTGAAAGAACTCGAGTGGGTTTGAAATAGAGTGGTTTAAGCTCCGCTTTTTAAAACTAGTAGCATAAACCTTTGCTTAAGAACGAACTCCCAATGAAGAGATCAAGGCTCTTCCCTCATAGAATGAGGTGCGGGATATTCCTAACTGAATACCTCTATGCAAAGCAAAAGAATACGACTATGAGTTTTGAATAAAACCGAGTAGTTTTAAAATTGGTTCTGACATCATCATTTAGGTTTATTTTCCTTGCATTATTCAGATAATGCATTCTCATTATTTTAAGTTTCCAAGCCATAAAAGAAACAACCAAAATAGCATGCTTTTATATACCATTCGTATTCGCCACGGGGTCCTGTCATGCACCGTTAGGTTACTTAACTAACGACAGAGCGGGGGCAGGACTAGTGCGGATGCAAAACATATAGAAGCACCTACTAAATATAATATATATATATATATCGCAGGCAGATAATAGTCATCACAGGCAGATAAAAATCATCACAGGTATACGAACAACAATATGGAATAGCGGATAATTTAGGATCCCCGCGTTTCATTTGAGCCGTAAATGAGACGCGACGTTCTCCGGTCGTGTAGATAGCTAGTGCAATGAAGAACCTAGACCTCTACGAGTGCGGCAAATTACCCGCTAATTCCGGAAGTGAGGCAACCCTAATTAACGAAGTGAATGGGTCACCCAGCACTTCACGGAATTTGGTAACTTGAGCACCCTACCGTAGGTCAACCCATATCCCTTACGAGTGCGGTGAATAGCCTGCCAATTCTAGAGTAAGGCCTCCTCAGTCTCAACGCCATGAGATGCGGGCCCGTTGCCCTCTAGAACCCAGCTATTTGAGCACTCCTCCGCGTGGTAATCCTAGTACAGAAAAGAAAATATATATACAAATGGTGACATCGACCTCAACCTGGCCGTGCCCAATAAAAGAATAAACAAACTGGTAGAGACGGTAGTCCACATGTCGGACGCTTGCCCTGCAACAATGAATATACAAATGAATCTGAACTGCACAACTATCATTGCATTAGGGGCTATCCAACACGACAATGCGACTGAACTATAACCAGATATATATAACCACAGAAACAAGTAACACCACAATGTGTGCAACCCCGTCTAAATGATTATATAGCAATTAGACGACGTTCAACAATACATATACCACATCACAGATATCAACGATACAAAAGTTTTGAGTTCTAAAACTCCCGAGTTGCCCCAAAGCTAAGAAAACATTAAGTGAAATTTAGGGCAAAACAAACAAGACCAAAAATCCTAATTCTTAAAACCCAAGACACAACATGAAAACGAGGACCTATGGCAACAGGAAAACCGCCTATAGCGGTCAAAACGATGATTCTGGCGGTTTTTTGCTGATGGAATTTCCTTGTTTTCATTGTGTGTCTCTATCACAATAATTGTCTTAAGGACACTGTATCCAACAAAAAGTCAGGCTTAACGAATTTTTCTTCTTCTGAAAGTGCTCTTCTAGTTCCTGCCTGATCTTATGTTGATCGGTTGAAAGACTACCAAGTATTTCCAAAGAATTAATAAAGTCGATTCTTCTCTTTCCATTTGCCATAGCACGAAAATAAGCCATTGATCAGTCAAATTTATTGCACATTTGTATAGACATTTTCTCTATTATTATTAACTACTAAAATGTGTTAATTGTAAATAAAGAACATATGTATGTTTATTTGTAAAAAGATTATTGTCATATGTTTCTTCATTTATAATTAATATAATTAGGGAAAATATATACATATCATATTTAAATAAAATATTCATAAGATTATTTATTATTAAAATATGCATATCATATCAAATATTCTTAACCATTTTTATCAAGATATCATATTATTTAATTGGTTGGAATAATATCTCAAATAAAACAAATGCTACTAACAATATGATTTGAGATATTGTGCAGATATTATAATAGATCAGCTCAGGTCTGAAATACAAGTAGGAGATCCATAACAAATCGATTCACCAAACCAAATCTGCCAAATATTAGGAGCAAATTGAAGAATCTCACAACAACAGAGACTAAGAGATATATTTTCAGAATATTTTTATCAGAAGGATTTCCAAATATCAAGAGAAAAAGGCATAAAGAATTTGGAAGCATAAACCCACCAAGGGGCGGCGGATCCATGGCCAATAAGGGCTTGGGAAGGCGGTTGCACGGTCTTATGGTGGCCGTAGGATGTAAAAAATCAGGGGCTTGATCGTAATTTCACACACTTTAATATGACATCTAGGGTTTCAAGTTCCGGAGACTATATAAAGGGCCGAGAGCTATTTATCAAAGAATCTATGAATATTCATCAAAATATCAACTAATCTACCAAGCATTGAGAAAACTACGGTTTTGTAATTTGGTTTTTCAGCAAGCAACTTTTGTAATGCAATAGTTAATCAATAAAAGATAGTTCTTTCTTTTAATTTTGCCGCAATTACTTTCTGCATTTACTTTCTGAAATTACTTTCTGCTTTTACATGCCTCAATTACTTTCTGCATTTTTAATTTTAATTATGGGTTCCATTTTCTTCCACCTTTCTTCTACTTCGTTTATCTCAATGAGCGAGTAAATTCTCGTTTGTTAGGGTTTGTAGGATAGGGTAGAATAATGGATGAACAATATCTCTTAAATTCTTTTTAAAGTTTTAATTTTTATAAATTTTAGCAAAATGAATATTAACCCTCTTATCGGGCGTGCTATCAATTCATGAAAGTTATGACCATCATTTGAGATTCGTTAATAATCATTTTGTTAAGGGCTTGAGACAAATAAAGATCAATGAAAGGACAAGGGTCAGTAAAGAGAAACCCTAATTCCCCCCAAGAACCCTAATCCATATTCATCGCTATTTCTCTAGTATTAAATAATTAAAAGATAAAAAGAATTATTTTTAAAAACTCCATCCATTAACTACTAAGTCTTATAAACCCTACAAGCCCTTCTATTATAAACTTTTCAAACCTTCTTAGTAATAAACGATAACAATCCCACTTTTTTTCTATCAACTCGTCTAAAACAAGAAAAGCAGTTCACCGTTTCTCTGTGGACGACCCGTACTCATCATGGCTAGCTATTGCGACACAGTTATTGATTGCGGTATTTATAACACACATAGACACACTTTTTCACGATCAATCAGCCATATTGTTAACTCCCATCCTAATCTAGAGATTTCAAGACCTTTGGTGCCAGTAAATTTCTTCTCTTTTCACTAAGTCCTGATAATCGACCAACAATTTAGCCCTATCTTCTTGTTGCTCCGGTGTAAGTGGCACGTCTTCAGCCTTGTCATCCAATTTCTTGATTTTGGTCAATGACTCTTTTTTTATCTTGTCTGTATTGCCGAAAATATTTTTTCTCCACCATATAATTCTTCTCCGGAGCAGTCTTAACTTGCTAACTGATCTTTTTACAGAATCTCCTTGAACCTCAATAGAAGTCCACCGGCTTTCCACCACATCACAAAAATCTAGATGCTTGAAACGGGTTTTTTCAAACATGAATCATGATTTATTTAACTTGATTCTCCGTAAATATAAAATTAGAGGAGTATGATCAGACAAGGCTCTCGATAAAGAATACTGAAAAATTTCAAGATACAAGCACTCCCATTCATGCATGACAAAAAACCGATCTAGCTTTGCCATGACAGGATCACTTCATAAATTAGACCAGGTATACTTACTCCCTGCCATAGAAATGTTAATTATATGCAAGTCTTCTACCAATCATGCAAACTCATCCATATCTCTGAACGATCCTTCTCGACCATTTCTTTATCCCAAATTAAGTGTCACGTTCTAGAAAAAGGCACGTGACTGACACTTGAATCAGGTGAAGTCTATAGGATCCCACTTAATTCAAGTAAGCCAAAGTCCATAAATCTAAACCATTTTAGGGAAATAATAGAGGCGAAGTTTTTAAATTAAAGGTATAATGAAATCGAGTTTTCCTTTAAAATGCATAGGTAATGATATATGAAAAATACAAGTGGATTATACTATATTTTAAAATGCAAGTGGATTATACTATAGCTGAAAATATTTTTCGTCTTTAAAAATTTGGACAGCACCTCTCTTGTATATTTTGATCCAAAACCACATACAAGCAATATATATAGGCATCCCCAAGCGGGAGCTAGCTCTTCCCCAATTGGCGGTATTACAACCATGAAATAAACATATATACGACGCCCTACGACGAAGATAAAATACAGAAAGAATAAATAAGGCAAGACATTATCATCTCAAAGAAGCGAACATACACCCATCGCTCTAAGTCTCGCAAATACAAGTCTGACTAGGTCTACCAATATACAAATTCTAATTTCTGACCGATGGAGTTTATCTGGATACAATAGAATATAAATGGTACAAGAGTGGTCACGATCCAACGTGTGTCCCACCTACCAAAGCAAAAAACCCAGAAGGAACTGTGTGCCAGCAATGCCGCTACTGATCCAAGCGGTCAAACCTGCAAGAAAGCTATGGCACAACGGGGGTGAGTTGCCAACTCGTGAGTAGAAAACATCAGCAGATAGAAATCGAATAAACAATGATTCTTAGGTCATACTGTATCATAAAGGTAATACTATGATCTTTAGGGTGACCATGCATGCATATATGTCAAGAATAGAGTCAATACCAATGGTATATACAAATAAATATCTGAAACCATATGCCTGTATGTATGAGAATATCATCCATGTATGTCCATCAACGACACAATCAAAATCATGGAAACTGAGTGTCCAACATCGACACTCGAAATATCATGAAACCCATGTCCAGCATCGACACGTAAATCCTCATATCTCGGGCTCCGTCAGTCCGGATCGGCCCATATCCATCTCACGACTCCGGTCGGTATCTTCCGGATAACCGCCGGGTCCAAACTATCACCGGTAGGTAATGCATCCCTCTGCCAGGCTCATCGTCATCCCCACGATCTTCTTTCCCCGGGGTACCTTACCGGGTCCACCATGTACCCGCAGACGGTCCATCCAACTCCTCGAATCGGGTCTCGAAAACAAACTCAGAACCGAGAAAACTCATGGTGGACGCCTCGAAATCACATATCAAGAGAAACCGCGTTTTTAAAACAATTCATAATTTCCTTTGAAATATAACCGCGGTTCTCAAATCTAGAAATCTCATAAAAACAGCATCTTAATGTATATAGCCATAAGTACAATGTATGCAAATATAGAATGGTAATATGAGCATTATCAAGTATATCATGCAGTAGGTCAAGTGATAGTACTGAACAATGAATGTACTTTACGGTTATGAATAATATCATGATATGGCAGTTCTACTGTGCAGTGGCATGGCAATTACCGATGATGAATTTGTATGAGCCGGCAAATCTGTGTAAGTGTAACGTGCGCATCATCGATAATTGTGCAGGTGTACTAGCAGACGATATCATAACTACTGAAAGCATGTGTGTGTGTGTGTATAAAATGTAATGCGAGTAAAATGAACGTAGCAGAAAGGTAAATAGTAACGCAATCAGCTAAGATATACCTCGATATATGAGCCATACAATTTTCATATCTAAAATAGCATGAATCTTTATTTTTAGAAAAGTAGGGACTACGGTGTTCTTAAAGAAAAGCAATACCTTTGAAATCCGTAGCGTCCCTCGGCTTATCCTTTGAATGTACACGATTCGTTAGTTTTGAAAATATGTATGACTCGAGCCCTATTCTGACATCCACTTAAGTAATTAAAAAACTAAAAGGCTAAACTAATCTTAAGTCAAAAGTACGGATCAATCATCATATATACATCTCGTATGGTATAGTCCATCGTACGGCCTCCTCAAAATCGAGGGTACAGGTCAAATATCATATATCATAATTCGTACGGTATGATCCATCATACGATATCATAAACAAGGGTACGGATCTAAGGTCATGTACAACATATCACTCTTTATTCTCATATATATATATATATGTATGTATGTATGTATGTACACATATAACTCAAGTCACATCTATATCAAACTCATATCATGTCTTGGCAAAATTATCTATATTCTCATATCGTCTCACATCCATATATCGATATTTTAAACCAAGTCATCTTATTTTATCACATTATCTTTTCATCATATCAATGTCCCACGTTAAGTCATCTTGTGTGTGTGTGTGTGTATATATATATATATATATATATTTTCAGTTGTATGTATGTATAATCTCACACCATCTATTGGCATATGAATATAACATGTGCATTGCCTTGCATCCTCAAGCCAACATATCCACTAATGTCATTTTTTATCATATCATCTCATACTAAACTTTTAATCATATCTGTAAGTTCGTAGCATATCTTTTCAGCAAATATGATTTATATATTGATTTTCCATATCAATGGTTGCGGGGGTGCTATAGTCATCCACCCGACTTTCTCCGTAGATATAAATCTACTTACTTGCAAAACTCCTCGCTTAGCCGAAGTCGATGTGCTTCGTTGTCTCGGAAGTCCACGCGAACGTACCTACATATCAACACACGTCGTAACGTTATTAAAACTAAGTCCGAAAACCGATACGGCACACGAATTGCTTATAGATTAGAACCTATAGCTTATGCATGCAAAAACAACCGAATAACCCTTGTCGTTGACGTACAAACGTCCCACGACCAAATCCAAATTCAAATATCAAAACCAAGTTTCAAATATCGGAAAACATAATACGGCAACTGAGGAAATCACTCCCAGATTCTTGCACAGATAGATAGGGACAAAACTAACAATACAAGGGCTAGATTATAAGGTGTGTGAGCTACAGACCAAAATCCAACACCAGACACCAAAACTAACCCGGCGAGATGGCCAAAATACCCGGTGTCGCCGGCCCCAACAAGGAAATTGGGTGTCGTTCTCCTGTAGTGGTATTATGGTGGTTTAACTAGGTCAATATAGTTATTTGATTTTCTTAAAAACATCCCAAGTTGCTCCAGATTTCCTGTAAATCCCAAAACTCCACAAAACTGACACGGGAAAATTCTAAGTTCGTGTACTGGTTTCTATACTCTGGTCTAGGCCAATAAATATCACTAGAGTCATGAAAAATACTCACTACATCTCAAATACATCTTCATAAGACATACTATCCTTAAACCTCTTCTAGGAAAATTCATAGATCACTTAACTATATCGGTTTGGCTCTAAACTACTATAGGACGTAAAGAAAACTAATAACAAGACTAGAAGTGTAGGATTATACCTCATTTGCAACTGAAGAAAATTCTTGAGTTGCCCAAAAGCCTCAAAATTCCAACTTGATTCCTTCATAGGGTTTGTAATGAGGTTGGGATTATTTTTCATTAAGGAAATATGGTGTTTTGGGGTGGTTTAGAGGGTGGTGCATGGTGGATGAGGAGGTGGAGGGATGAAGGAGGAGAAGAAGAGAAGGAAATGAAGATGGAGGAAAAATGAGGAGGATGAGGATAAAGGATGGTCAAGATATCTCTCTCTCTCCCTCCTTTACATGCCCATACCTACATGTCCCCTCCATCACAAATATCTTCTCTTTCTTTTTCTTTTGTTTTAAAAAAAAACCAAAATCATTTTAGAAAAGGAAAGAAGCTATGGTTAATAATAAAATGCAACAAGTGTTTTGTTGCATGCCATATACATAAGCAAGATTAATACATAATTAGTAAAAATTAATCAAGTTTAGGATTAACATTGTATACAAATAATTATATAATAATCTATAAATGCTCAATTCACATAATTTCTTTCAAAATCAATAATTCTAATTAATTTTCTAAATATTTTCCAAATTATCGATATATAATTATACCATCTTACGAAAACCCCAATTCGCAAATCGAATAGTTTTCGTGAAATATATTATTTTATTATTTAAATTCGAAAAATAATATTTTATATTTCTGAAATGTTACATTAAAATCTCCTGCAATAAGCCAAGGATGTGAAAACTTGTTTCTAATAAAGCGTAACTCTTCCTAGCACAAACTTTTTTCATCCCTATAACAAGGAGCATAGAGAGAAGCAACGATCCACGAACAGTTTGCCTTAAAATCCTTCAATAAAATTTTAACAGAAAAGAATCCAATCCAACTATCCTGTAGCTCTATGAGAGCGCTATTCCATCCTACCAAAATACCTCCCGAATGAGTCAATAGCATTCAATCTGAGTCATTTGTCGATTCTCTCCCCTTCTATTCTCCGTAAGAAAGCATGTTTATACGCGACTAACTTTGTTTCCTGAAGACAAAGCAAATTTATACCATAAAGTATAACTCCATCCCACACCATTCTTTTCTTATCTTTATTACCCAACCCTCTAACATTCCAAGAGCCCATCTTCATTATTAAACAAAAAAACTTCCTCCCTTTCCTACCAAACCAACAGACCCCTATTTAATGCATGTGTCTTCCCCAGCCTTGGCCAATTCTAAAAGTTTTATGTTATTTCCACAATCTCTACTTCTCACCAAATCCACTCCACACTCTATGGATCTAGATTCGAGATCCTCATTCTCGAGGCTATTGAGACCAATGAAGGATGGGCCCAAAAGTGGTGTACTTTAGGAATTCGCAGACCAAGTTTTGTTACTTCGCGAACAATAGACTGTCCTTTGTTGCTCGGCTTACTTAATATGAACCCTCTCTTAGGCTTAAGCATCTTAAAGTCGGGTGAGGCAGACAGTGACTTTGATTGCATCTGGAATTGATTTATCGAGCTAGTAGACTCGTTCTTACTTTCTTCTATGTTTGGTCACACCATCTTTTACACCTCAGTAATAACTTCACTCATCATCGTCGTCTCTATTGCCATTACTTCTCCAATCTCGAAGATCTCAAGCATATTCTTGCTATAATTGGTAATCTTTTCAGGAACATGCCCTTCTGCCAACTTCTCATTTATGTTCGCAATTGTAAAATCTCCGTTTTCATTTTTGTGTGACTTGTTCATCTCATTTGGCATTGTATTTGTTCTTGAAACTAGATTATAATCAATAATAATTCCTTTTCCTTACTCTTCCATGGTAAATCTACGCTCATGTTCGTCACCAATTATTTTTTGTTGCTAAACTGCAGCCACTTCTAAGTCCTCTGATTTTTCTTTTTCTTTCTTCTTCCATATTCTCTTTTGTCCCTATCCAATCCATTCCAAATTTTCATTATCCACAGAAGAAATTCTATCGGCTATGTATAATATTTCCTTCTTACACAGGGTTTTATGAAAGAGAAACAACAACTTCATTGATGTAAGTCTTTCCGGTCTCTCTATCAGGTATGTGAACACGTAAAGCTAGTGGCGCCTCCAAGACATCATGAACTCTAATAGTACACAATGCTTCTTTGATATAAGATTTTTTTCTCTATTTTAGAAGCAATCATTTCTAAGGTCCCAAAACCTGATACGAGTTCCTCCATTACTGGCCAATGCCAGCACTTAAAAAAGGATAATTCTCCAATTTCAACCATAACAAAATATTCACCTTCTGTTTCATATCTTCAAAACCACTATGGCTGGGAGTCCAAGCCTCAAAACAAACATTAAACGCTTTCAAAGATACTTCACCTAAAATCTGAAGTAGTTTAGCCCTCCAAACATCAGGGGATTCTACAAAGAATGTTTCCTGATTAATCATTTTTACCTTCCATCGCCAATTCTAGTTGAATTTGTAGTTCAAACCAGCAACAATATCATCCATTCGAGGCCGCCCATCAGTAACCATAACGTAAATGAAATGTTTATACTTATTACTATGAAGAGCAGATAAATCGTGGTCTGACAAAGCAGCCTCCATTTCTTTAGGTCTTCGAATCTCCGGACAAAATGCCATTTTATGTCCTACCTTTCGATAGTGGAAACACCCCTATCCCGTAGCACATTCAAATGCGAAGTGGTCATGCCTTCCACAATTCCGACACTGTTCACACCAGAATATTGCATTTAATACCGCCCATTCTTATGCTCGTTTGTTTATAGGCAGGTGCTTTTAATCCGTGTTTGCTACATATTTACAGGCTACAGGTTTCTAGTCCAAAATAACACAAATGATACAAAATCTCCACTGTTACGCCAAAATCCAGAGCATCTGTTGTCAACAGATAAAAATCGGGTTCCGGTCATCCGTATCCGTCCAGTGCCGCGTACTAGTTCCAGAGACAAGACATATGACAGTGGTCATTCGTGCCTCGGACAAGCACAGAGCACAAGAGGTGCAGCACAAAACTCAATGGGTGCGTGGAGCTCGAGGGAGATGAGGTCAAAAGTATTATTTTTGATGCCACTTTGGACTGTTGCAGATCTGAAGAAATTGTTGATACAATTTGCAATTTGGAGCATATAGAACAAAAGAAGAAAGCAACACAAGAAAACCCAGAAAAAATGACATCCCAACTCCCTCAAAGCGCCGCGGAACCGCGACCAATGTGGCGACTCGGCCACGGATCCGCGGCCGAGTTGACTCGGTGCCAGAAGATATTTTGGGGGTAGTTTGGACATTTCATTTGGGCAGAGAATCTTGCCCTAGGGTTTCAGCACTCAGCGTATAAATAGCCCAGTTTTGTGCCAAGCCAAGGGTCTTCTTTTCATGCCTCTTTTTGTTAGGTTTTAGTATAGTTTAGTTTAGCTTCTTCTTCTTCTTCTACTTCTTCATTCTTTCCTCCATGAAAATTGTAGTGAGAGCTTTTTGAGTAGAAGATCAATGAAGATGAGGGTTTTTAGTATCTTGTCTCTTTAATTTCTTGTCTTGTAATTTTATTATCTTGTATTGTAATTTTATTTATTGTTGTTAACTAGTTGTTGTTATTTCTTTTCTTGCTCTTTTCCTTCTCTCTCTTTTCTGTATTATTTTCAAGAAATGATACTCGACGAAGTTCCTTGCTAAGGTGAGGACCCAAGAGTTAGCTTGCGCCATTTGTAAAACCGTATTTTCCTTTTCTCTCTTTTCTTCCTTCTTGTTTTGTTTTATTTTCTTTTATAATGTGTGAATAATTCCGCACTTGTTAAGGCTAAGGAAGGTGGTATGAGGGACGGAAAAATCCCTTGTGCTTCTCTTCGCCAAACATCTTGAAACGAACCCCGACCAAACAAACGCAACCCCCTCACTTAGGCGCGCTATATGTGACATATAGCCGCGACCTAAATCGAGAAGTCTTTTAAGTGCACTACAACGTGACATGTAGTTGTGACTTATTTGGATACATGGTTACGGGTGTTTGACCGAGGGTTGGAAATAAGCGTATTTAGCGGACGGACAAGGGGCACTAGGAATGGATTTAGCGTTGGAAAGCTCGTTTAAACTCGCAAATCCTATTCTTATGTCCTTCTAATCCCCGCTACTTTCGATTAACCCAACATCGTTTTAAGAATGACAAAAGATAAGCACAAGACTAATCCTAACTCTACTAGCCGACCTTAACCTTAACAAGCTTACATGAACATAAAATACAAACACTTAGGATATAACTGAACAAACATATACACATTTTTTATTGACTCATCTAAAACTCGAACGGACATACAACCATCTCCCTACGGATCGATCCGTGCTCAACCGGCTAGTTGCGAAGCGACACCGTCCCTGCTCGCGGTTAACTTTAGAATTTTGAATACGCGACATGCCGAAAGCGTGCGATCAGACACTCCCGTCTCTTTGCACAAGTATATGCAAAGTGACCATTTTTCCACAATTCCAACATCCCTTTCTATTCAGATATCATTCCTTAACAGACTGAAATGTTCTCTTTTCATCCCATAGCTGGTGCCTTATGTCATCATTGAACTAATGTCCATCCAATTTCGGGTCTTTGTTGCGTCACCTTTGGTGCATAAGAGGGATCCAATGATCCTCCATCTTGAGAATAAGAGTCATCCGAAAACTCGACAATTTGCGCATAAGATCGTGCCGAAGGTTTTCCATCCTGCGCATAAGAGCGCGGCGTAGGTCCTCCACCTTGTGCATAATAATGCATCCATAGAACTGCACCTTGAGCATAAGAGAGTGTTGGAGGCCCTCCACCTTGTGCCTAAGAACGTGTCCACGACTCTCCACCTTATGCGTAAGAACACGTTGGTGACCCTTTACTTTGTGCATAATAGCAAGCCAAAGGCCCTCCACCTTCCGCCTGAAAATAGTTGAATCTGAAGTCTCCGCACGATCGACATACGGAAGACATTCTCATATATTACTAAAATCACACGCGACACTCGATTTGTGGCCTAAGAACAATCATTCTTCATTGGGAAAGTTCACCATAAGTTGGAGTGTAGGAAAAAGAAAAATGAAGTGGAAAAAGCCTACAAAGTTCACTTGGGAAAAACACCAAACAACTTGTGCATTAGCTAACTTGAATCAAATCCACATACCTCTTTAACAATAGGCAAACAAAGGGCTACAGTCCCTCCATCTCTTCCTAAATCAATGAGTTTCCCCAAAACTCTATTCTAAAAAACACCAAGCTTCGGTAGCACTGGAAAGGCCATAGTTGCGCAGTCGAATGCGAGGGAGAGGGAAAGGTCTGTTGGGGGGATGGGTTGGGGATTGAGGGCGCGATGGTTGAGGTTAAGGGCAAGGGAAGAGTCAAGGTCGAGCGAAGGGGGAGTTGATGGTGAGGAGGCTCGAGGGAGAAAACATGGCTCAGACTCGAAGGAAAATCTAGTTTTCTCAAGTGGATGTAGATCAAGGTTATTGTTAATGAACTTGTCTACACTAAATTACAGTTTGATATGGTACATATCATGGCTAGGATTTTGAGGAAAACTCAGGGATCAAACACCTGGCTAGGATTTAGACACTTGGTTAGGATTTTGAGGAAAACTCAGGGATCATACACCTACAATATTTTCAAAACGGTAGAGGTCTTGCCAAAAATATTCTTTTTCCTTAGAAACTTTATATTTTGAATTTGCTCCAGTGCACCTGAGATTGGGAAAGTTTTTGCCTTGTAAAATATGTAGGTGAGTTGAAAAAGAAATATTCTGGATCAATCAATTATATTTTAACACATGTTAGGTGTCAAATAAAAACAATCTCTCTCCTCCCCGTCCCCCTCCCCATCCCCCTCCCCCTCTCTTTATTCTATCTACAGGGAGGCACGTGTTCAATTTTAATATGTTTTCGGCACTAGCTGCTTTGGATGATAAGATGTATGATTTAAATGTAATTACCTGCTCAACTTGTGCAACCAGTTGTTTACCTTCTTTAAGGACCTCTGATGAAATGAACATCCATAATAGATAGGGTTTAAACAAAACAAATATTTATATTTAAAATTGACTATGAGGTCTCGGGGTTCGAAACTTCCGATAGTGCAAGTACGTATCATTAATTACATCTTATTGTCTTAGGCAAAGCCTAGCAGGATACCATGCTAACCTACGTTAAATCACATTATTTAAATGGAAGTTTGAAAATATGTAAATATCAAAAACTTGCAAGCAGAGAATGTTTTAAATGAACAAGATTTTATTCATATTATTCATGTTTGCATACATTTGAATGTTATTACATCAAATTTACAAAAGAAAGTAATTATACATAGAAGCTTTAATTTTAAAGCTCAAAATTATACTTGGGGGTATTTTAGTGTCAATTTAGACATATATGAATGGGCACTGTCCTATGTGGGGGCCACATTATAGCGAAAGTAATCAAAATAGGGCCACCTTAGATGGGGGCCACCATTCACGTGGAACAAACATGCTTTATGCATGTTTGTGCATGAAAATGGGAACCTCCTAACGTTGGGAGGGGGGTCCCAACAGATCGGAAGGGGAGTCCTAACCATCGGGAAAGGTCCCGATGGTGAACAGGAAGCCCAATTTAGGCTTCCTATGGCTTGTTTTAGCAAAAAAAAAATGAAGATTCTTTATGAAACTTCATTAAATATGGAAATTCAAATATTGAATTCCATGCACAACATAAAAATGATGTATTTTCATCATTTTTATAGTTTGGTGTGCAATATGAACACATATTTTTGTGTTCAAGACAGAACATGAAGAAAATGTGTTCTAAGAAATAATACAATGTGTTTAAGCACATTGGATTCCATTAAAGAGATATTATTTTCATATCTCCATGAAGAGAAATATGATTTTCTATTCATTTATATATATTCATTAGAAATTTATTGGGATTTCAATCCATGACTTCCGTTTTCATGAACAGAAATGAGTTTATTCTCATTTCTCCTAAATATGCGGGAGAAATAGGATGTCCTATTTCTCTTTATGGATGACATGAAATGGCTCATGTCCTAAGTTCTGTCCAAATTTGCCAAGAACATGTGAGCACATATTCTGATAGTCCTCATCAGTTTTCATCCTCATCTGCATTGAAGATGATGAAAAAGCCATAGCCATAGCCATAGCTACTTTTCAAGATAGAAACTTATAAAAGTTTCTACGGATCATTTCTAGATCCATACTTAAAACAATAAAGGAAGGAAGATAGGGAGAAAGAACATTGAAAGAGGAGAGGAAAGAAATCTCACTCCTCTATTTCTCACCTTCTTCTTCTTTATCTTCTCCTAAAAAATCGAGAGTACTTAAGAAATTCTCTCAGAAATTTTCTTAGAATATATCTCTTCTTCAATTCTATTAAATAGGAAGTATATATACTTCTATGAGAGTAGGAATGGTTAAACACCACTCCTCCACGTTCTTAGGACGAATGGGAATGAAATAACCTCACACTCCTTGTTAAAAATAGGCCTCAACACCTATTTTGAGGGGGTCCCGACGCCATTTATTTAAAAACGGGTCAAGAAAAAATGGGTGCCTCCCAATAGCGAGAGGGGGTCCCGACGTCGGGAGGAGGGGTCCCGACGTCGGGAACCCCCGTTAAAGGGGTTTCCCCCCATATATATATAACAAGTTTTTAACTTGTTAATGATGCTATATGCATCAATTTTGGGTCTGTATTGCCCAAGTTATTGATCATTGACCTGTTTATTAGGTTTAAATACTATATAAGTATTTATCATTAAATACTATATAAGTATTTATCTTTTGAGAGTTAATTTTTTAGTTCTAACAAATACCCCCGATAAGGAGTGTATACAACTTATCGAGTTGTATATATGATATTGTCGCATTCTTTCATTCTTGAATCTTCCGTTTTGTTTTGAATCTCCCGTTCTGTGGGGAATTTTTCACAACGGATTTTAGACAGATTCTCCTTCAATATCCATGAATTATAGAGAAAATGCGAAATCGAGTCTTATGTCACTAAATTTGGTGAGGTGAATTTGGTGGCTTGTCTATTGTGAGGACGACTTCTATAAATATAAAAACTTCTTTTCCTAACTTAGAAGGATATAGGATGATAACCAGTCTTTATGTTTCGGGGATCTGGAGAAATAACCCATGTTCAGGTTTGAAAGAGGCTTCTACTGTGACAGGGATTTTCACAAATGGAAAAAATATATGGTTTTCTATCACAGAGAAGACTTTTATAAACGGAAAAACTTCTTTCCCTTGCTTGGAAGGACACGGGGTGATAATCCATCTTCGAGTTTTGGGGATCTGGAGGAATAACCCATGTTCAAATTTGAAAGAATTTTTTTATTGTGAATAGAACTTTCACATAATGAAGTTGGGATGGAGAGATATCTTTTTTTAGTGTCACAACGCTCGATTTCGTACTTATTTTCAGTTTTGTAGATATCGAAAGATAATCTGTGAAGAAAGTTGAGATTCAAAGGTGGAAAGTTTAACGTCTTTGCGGACGATAAACTTTCTTTTCAGTCTTGCAGTGGGAGTAGACACTGCCATGGGTTGTCCCTGTGTAGTTTAAAGTCATTACAGACATTTTAAAAGATAAACTTTTAGTGAGTATTCTTTTAGAATCACTAAGTTCATTGTTTTGAAATATATTAGTTTAGGGTCATTTCGGACTTGAATATTGGTTCACAGTCATTGCAGACATGATCTTAGTTTACAGTCATTTCGGATATGGGTATTAGTTTACAGTCATTTAGGACGTATGGGATCTTTTAGGACATAAGAGAAATCTTTTGGGACGATAAAGGGAAAGGTTTAGAGTCCTTGGGGACGTATGTTGATAAATATTGGAGCTTGAATATAGGATAGTTGAAGAACAGAGAGCGGACCTTATCTTCATGCGTTACTTGCGACTAACAAATATTCAATTTCCAATGAAATCCCAAACAAAATGATCCGATATGTAGTCTTCAACGAATGTGAAGCTATCATCACTTTCTAGAATGTACTTGTTGCCCCCTGTGTAGGAGAGCCTTTCAAAAACGGACTTTCTTATCAGTCCTGTGGTGGGAGATGACATCGTAATGGGTTGCCCCTTATCTATTAGTTTACAGCCATTCCGGATATAGATATTAGTTTACAGTCATTTCGGACACACACACACACAGATATATATATATATTAGTTTATAGTTATTTCAGACAGATAGATATATATTAGTTTATAGTCATTTCGGACAGATAAATATATTTTAGTTTATAGTCATTTCGGACAGAAAAGTCATTTGACACCATTTGGACAAGACTTCTTAATTCATGAATATTAGTTTAGTGTCATTCTGGACATATGGAATATACAAACTTTAGTGTATGTCATTATTTACTACTGAAAACTGGGAAGACAAATGTCTTATCTGAATTTGGGGGCGGATGCTATATGGAATATATCTATCTACCTCTCCGAAGACACCAGGTTGATTTATGGCACCGTCTATCGGAGGTTTGGATAGACACGACCGTTTTAGCATACTTATCAGATTCCTCTTCATTTTTGAAGGTTTTTTTGATTGTGGGGACGCTTATTCCTGAAGGCGTAAGTTATTGCAGTTAATTACGTTATCGCAAACCGATAACAACTTTCTCTTTCTCCAAGTGCATCACTTCATGTCGTGTTATAATTTGTTTATTTTGGTGTTGCCCTTGGATTGTATACGGTGATTAATTTTGTTGTCACTCGTAGGGCGTGGATTAGTCCAAATCTGCAAATCTTAGATTTGGGATGAACTTAAGCTATATCTGCTATCAGCTCAGATGTTTAAGGATCGTTAACCTTATTTTAGATTAAGATCGACTTAAAATATGGTTAAAGACCATTAATCTTGTTTTAGATTAAGGTTGACTTAAAATATATGAGCTTGATTGATTTTTACAATCAAAAAAGTTTAAAACTTCAGGGACTTAGTCTATTTTTAGACTAAACGTCGGGCTTTGTGTTACCCAACAATGCTAAACAATAGGCCATACATTTTGTCTTGGGCTTTGTTTAACCTAACAGTGCTAAGCATTGGACCCAGAATCTTAAGCCTCATCATAGGATATATTATCCTTCCCATTTCAATGTTCACGTGGATATCATGTGAGTACTCCGGTTTCTTTGAAACTCACGTGCCTTTCACGTGAGTAGTGCTAAGCACTCGTTTATACAACGCTTATGTGGATATCACGTGAACCGCTGTCTCCATGGTCGCTCATGTGTCTTTCATCTGAGTAGGGCTAAGCACTCATTCATCTAGCGCTCATGTGGATGTCACGTGAACTGCTGCCTTCATGGTCGCTCACGTGTTTTTCACGTGAGTAGTGCTAAGCACTCATGTGAGTGTCACATGAAACACTGTCTTCATAGTCGCTCACGTGTCTTTCATGTGAGTAGTGCTAAGCACCCATTCATATAATGTTCACGTAGATGTCACGTGAAGCACTGTATTCATTGACTCTCATGTGAGATTTTAAGTCTTGAACGCTCACGTGCCTTTCACATGAGTCTCGGATGCTCACGTGCCTTTCACGTGGGACGTTGCTTCCATTGCTTCTTTTGAGTACTTACGTAGATATCATGTGAGACGTTATTTTCAGAGCTTTTTTTGAGCATTCACGTGCCTTTCACGTGAGATGGTGTTTCATGTTTTCTTTGGTTTTTACATGTCTTTCACATGAGTCGTTGTTCTCTTAGGTTTTCACGTGTCTTTCACACGAGTCATTGTTTTCTTGGGTGTTCATGTGTCTTTCACATGAGAATCAACTATATTCATGCAAAGATTAACTTTGCAGATACCATTTATGCAAGAAATAAGTTCTTATTGGGATAAAAGCCCAATTGTATTTTGAAGGGAAATAAGTTCCTAGAATATAAATCCTATTTTTTCCTTCTTTCATGTTCTTTTCTTTTATGCTCATATGAGGTGATAAAGCATCGTAGTTTTCCCCTGATTCTTGAGTCTGAAGAACAAAATCTTCCCTATGAGAATTAAATTCTCTACTTATGGGAGATTTGTCTTGTGGATCTCAGATCTAGAGGAAGAACTAAGTTCTTTTTAAATGGTTAAATCTTTACATCAAATATGAAGGTAGGCGATAAGAGATATACTTTTATCTCTATTTATACCTAGGGTTTGAATATGAGGGTGATCTTCTTCAAAAGATAATTAAATTCTCGGTTGTTTTTGTGGAATCTTATGAGGAGGATTTTCTCTCTTGCAGAAACTTGGGGGGTGTATTGTTATCAATCATATATATCGTATGTGTGAGACTTGAAGTCTCTGGTCCTTTATATGGGAGAGGAAAAAATATCAATTAGTTTGAGAAAATCTCTCATCGAGAGATATCAATTGATTTAATTGATCTTAAAGATAACGTGGGGAATTTTATTCACCATTGGATTTTTGATCCAGTGACTTTCTATTTAACAGAAAATATTTCTTGTTAATTTTAACAAGATTAGGAAAATATTTTTCTAACATAGAATTTAATTCTATTTTCTAATTTGATCGATGATATTATAATCACCGTTGGATTTTAAATCCAAAGGTTTCTCTGTTTAACAGAGAAAATATTTCTATATTAGAAAGACCGGGAGAAATATTTCCCATATAGAATTTAATTCTATTGTTTAGAATTTAATTCTATTAGAAGCCAACGCTTCAAACTAACGCACTCACGTGCTTTTCAAGTGAGTGCTGCCATATGCATATATGGCAGCGGTGCTTACATGCCTATCACATGGGCGCAGCCGTATAATTATGGCCAGGGTACATACGTTCTTTGCACATGAGTACTCATGTGTTTAACACATGGTTTTTTTTTATAGGATTTAATCCTATCTAAAATCGGTACTCACATGCTTTGCATGTGAGTGCTCACGTGTTTAATACGTGGGGGCTATCATAGAATTTAATTTTATTTGAAGGCCGTACTGTAACATTTCAGAAAATAGAAAATATTATTTTTGGAATTTAAATAATAAAATAATAAATTTCACGGATATTATACGAATATAGATTTGAGTTTTCGTAGAATGGTATAATTATATACCTATATTTTTAAAAAATAAGTGGAAATTAAAAATGAGTTCTTAATTACGTGAGCATTTATTGATTTGGGTTTTTTTATAATTAATATATAATTATTTACATACAAGTTTAATGTTAAACTTGATTAGTATTTTACTAATTATTACATTAAACCATGTTGATTTTGTTGGACATGTTTTGTGTGCATGACATGTAACATTTTGATTAAGATTTGTAATATGGTCTGTTTTTTTTAAAGAAAAAATGAGAAAAGATAAAAGAAAAGAAAAGAATGAGAGAAGGAGATAAGAGGGGGACAAAGGGGACACTAAGATATGCGCTTGAGAGAGGAGAGAGGGGGTGGGGGGTAGGGTGATATCGTAGCATAACCATCCATTTCTTTATCCCTTCAATTTCTTCATCTCCTCCTCCTTCTTCAACTCCTCCACCTCCTCTACCACTATACACCACCCCCAAAACCCCATCAAAATCTCACTAAATCTTCACAAAAAATGTTACTAAAAACCTATGCAATATGACATGATCAAGATTTTCTTTTGGGATGTTTTGGCCATCTAAGAATTTTCATGATTTGCTTTTTGAGATAATAATTCCACGTTTAGTTAAGTTTTCAAGTATTCTTGCCTGCACCACTAGTTTAGAGTTTAAAAATACATGTTTTGTGAACTTAGAAAATTCTAGGATGATCTTTGTTAGATAATATGAGTAGTGGTGCAGTAGAGGCTTAGTAGTGACCACAACCCTATTAAGTGATAGATAAGGGCATGTTAGTGCAAGTATCTTGGGTAGACATGAGTGTGGAATTTTTCGATATCGGTTTTTCATTGACTATTGATGATCAATTGGAATCTGGGATAACTAAGGAAATCTGAAAATTTATTAGGGGATACAGAGAGATGTTTGGACCGGTAGAAGACCATCCTCAAAACCCTAGCTCCCAACTCCATAATCCAACCACCAATTTATTCAATTTTACCGCAAATTGCGGGTCGATTTTTGAATTAGGCCTTGAAATTTGGTATGTAGCTCACTCTTCAGATAACTAAGACTGCCCTATATGCTAAAAAGTCCAATGTCACCTTAAGAAAAATTTAGAGTTGTTTTACTTGATTTATGTCAATATTTTACGATATTTGAAACTTGGTTTTTGAGTTTTCTTGGTGTGACTTGGTCGTTCGACGTTCGTACGTCGACGTTGGAGAGTATTTTGTCATTTTAGCATACGTTGACCATAAGTTTTAACCTATGTGCGCTTTACTCGTCGTATCGGATTTCGATTTGGATTTTCAGGACGACGAAGGAGGACAAGGCATCCGTCGGGATAAATTAGAGCGAGGCGTTGTAGGTGAGTAGATGTATATTTACGGGAGAAGTCGGGTGGATGGCGTATAGCATCCCTGCAAACGTAGAATTAGGGTATGTGTGTGTAGGATACGAATACCTACCTAATAGGGTTTCTAGAATACTATATGCGATAGTAGTATACTAGTAGAATGATATACCCCTAGTACTATTCCTTAGCCTATGATATATATCTTCTTATATATATATATATATATGAGGATATGATCTAATATATATATATATATATATATATATATATATATATATATATATATATATATGAGGATATGATCTAATATGATGATACGAGTCGATATGATTGGATATGATGATACGAGGCGATATATATGATATGATTTTAGATGGCATGACATGATACAATATGATATGAGATGAGATGATGTACATGATGGTAGATCCGTACTTTTGATTTGATGATATCGTACGATGGATATTCCGTATGCGATATGACGAGAATGGATCGCCGATATTTATTCGACTTGAGAAATATTGTTTTAAAATCACTTAAGTAGATATTATGATATGTTTGGAGCCATACATACTTTCAAAACTAACGAACCGTGACACACTTTTAAATAATAACTTCAAGGGGATGCTACGACTTTTCAAATAGTATCTTTTTCAAAAAACATCGTAGTCTTCTATTTTCTAAAACTACGATTCATACTATTTTAAACTATAACTGTATGGCTCATACGTAATTGCGGATTTTTATATTGTTCATGTTATGATTTCCTTATTCCGTTTACACTCGTGTTACGATTTCTTATTTTTGCATACGCTCGCATTATTTTTATTTACGATATATACACTACGCTTTATACCCTATCTGTACATGACTTCGTTTACTAGGACACACGCACCATTACCGATGATGAACATGTTTCACGTATACCTACTTGCCAGCTCACACACACATCATTGGTAATTGCCATGCCATGTACACATTAGAAATTGCTATGTCACCGTATCACCTTATAACTTGCTAGTACACAGTACCCCATATTATTGTAGTTATTGCTCTTTCTGTACCTTACTACACGACACGCTCATATGAACACACTTGCTATGCATTACAGTATTGTTCTGTGCCTGTACATATTATTTCATTACTGCCATACTTTTATGAGATTCTGTTTTCATGAGATTTCTGGATTTGAGAAACCGCAGATATTATTAAAAAACTTATGATTGTTTTAAAAACGCGGTTTCTCTTGATATAATAATCGACGTCCACCATAAGATTTCTCGGTGCTGAGCTATGATGATTATTTGAATCGAGGCAAGGGGAGGAACCGATTGCGAATATATGGTGGACCAAGTACGGTACTCCGGGGCAAGAAGATCGTATAGAAAGGCGTTCAGCCCGGCAGAGGAACACTACCTACCGGTGATAGTACTGGACTCGGCAGATATCCGGAGGATACCAACTGGAGTGATATAAGATAGATGGATATGAGGACCGATCTGATGAGACGGTGCCTGAGATATGAGGGTTAATTCGATGAGATGGCGCATAAGATAGGAGGATTTATGTGTCGATGCTGGACACGGGTTTTATGATGCTTTCGAGTGTCGATACTGGACACTCAGGATTTTATGATGATTTTGAGTGTCTTTGATGGACACTCCTTGGATGATATGTATATACACATGATATGGATGACGCAGTATCACATATTGACGCAGGCACTGTATTATATTATTATACTTATGTATACACGATCACCTCGATACCACACGGTATGATATTATTATATTATTGTATGACCTAGGAGATCGTCATACATTCGATTTCTACCTGATGATATCTTCTACTCACGAGTTGGCAACCCACCCCCATTGTGCCATAGTTTTCTTGCAGGATCGACCGTTCGAACCAATAGCGGCTTGCTGGCACATTCTTCTTTTTGGTGATTTTGCTTAGTAGGAGGGTTACACTACAGATCGTAACCACCATTGTATATTTTATATTCATTATATCTAGTTAAAAGCTCCATCAACCAGACAATATATATTTGGTAGATTTAGAGACCAGTTGTATATTCTTTAGATTTAGAGTAGAGACTTGTATATATTCTTTATATTGGATTGGATGATGTTTTTGGTTTTCTTTATTCTTTTCTGTGATTGATTTTCGCCTTGGACGTCGTATATTTTACTTGTGTAGTTGTGTTTCTGCCGATTGGCGAAGAGCTAGCTCCCGCTTGGGGATGCCATATTATTCTTGATATATACTGGTTTTGGATCAAAATTTACAAAGGAAGTATCGCCCAAATTTCAAATGACAAAAATGTTTTCAAACTATAGTATATAGTCCACTTGTATTTCTATAAACTTTACTTACTATTTAAAAGAAAGAGCTTGATTTCCTTTATACCCCTATTTTTAAACTTCACCTCCACAATATTTCCCTAAAAAGGTTTAGATTTCTGGGTTTTCGGCTTACTTGGGTAATGGTGGGATCCTATAGACTTCACGTGATCTAAGTGCCGGTTACGTGCCATTTCCAGGTCATGACAAAGTTGGTATCAGAGCGTTAGGTTTAACCTTTGTTCGAGTCTAGGTTTGACTATGCTGAGTCTAGAGCGTATATTTCGGAACCTAGGCTTGACCTTACGGAACTTAAACTTGACTGAGGGGGTATTAGATCCGAACTTTCGTTACATAGGTTGACCTTGGTTGATGGAGTAGGAAACTCAAGTAGAGTAACGTACCGTGCGTATGTTCCGCGGCATATTTACGATACGCTGCTCCGCTTAAGTAACCTTTAGATGTACATATCTTGAGCTTTGTATTTCTATTCGTTTTTATGATCTATCCTCATCGATATTTGGTTACGGTTCCTGTCACCTTGGCTACGCTAGCTGGGAGAGCTGCAACTAGAGATACGGTCAGAGCGAGCTCGTCAGGGACGAGGACTGACCAGGGTGTTATCCCGGTGACACAGGAGTAGATTGATTTCTCCTTTATACTAGGATTTCTTGTTAGAGATGAGCGTTCCAGATCTGCCCTAGATGATCGGGCCATTTCTTAAGGACAACAAGATTGAGAGGACTGTTGATGTACAACCTTCTCCAAAGATTGTTGTGTTGTCTATCGTGCAGACCGACGTACCAGCCGTTGATGAGATTGACGAGACGTCGCTTCTAGGGTTCAAAAAGCTGAAGCCATTTGAGTTACTGGCAGGGATGTGACAGAAGATCCTCGGTCATACTTAGATAAAGTGACTAGGATATTTCATTCATTTGGATGCCCCGATACGAGATCAGTGGGTCGACTAGTTTCAGTTGAAGGGTCTTGCTCAAACTTAGAGTGAGTTGATCGAGAGAGGAAGAGCAATGAATATTCCTCTGATGGCGTGGACGAGTTCCCCAGAACGTATTTGGCCAGATTTCTTCCATAGAGTGTTGGAAATGCCCGAGTTTGTAACTTCGAGTCCTTACGAGAGACTCCGGATATGACCGTAGCCGAATATTGAATTGCAGCTTACGCAGATATCGAGATATGATTCTGATCTGGACAATAATGAAGAGAGTGGATTAAAAGGTTACTGCGAGATCTCAATCAGCATTTGTTCTTCTCCGTTGATGCTAAAGTTTGGCTACATATGCAGTGGTATTGGATGCAGCCACCTTTTCCAAAAGAAAGTCTTGATGAGATTGCAGCTGTTCCGGAACGGAAACGGATTAATTTAAGAGTGCCAACTTCCGGGCAGTTCGGCAGAGATGATATTGAAAGAGACCGTGGCAGGTTCCTTCCAGGATACTACGGCGATAAAGATTTGGACCCAGGATCGATTTTATGGCACGTACTCAGAAGGCCAAAGGCCGCCATCGTGACGTGCTATGTTGCGAGTGTCCAGGTTAATTGGCCAGGAGATGTTGAGAAAGGTGTCACAGTGGGACTGTTTCCATCGTTACTCCTTACCAGACGGTCGAGCCGGGAGATCGTGGAATTGGTGATCTACATAGAGAAAAATGACCCAAAGACAAAAGACGCCAGATCGTGGGCAGAAAGTAAGGATAAATTCTTGCCCTGCTAGCTCCGGGTGCACAGACACCTTTCGACATTGAAGGAGGTGCACCTCAATATCATTTATTTTGATTTGCGATTTGGTGATCCGAGTTTCATGCTTTTATCATTTTGGATTTTTGTGTTTTGTTGATTTGGTTTCACGATTGATATTTTCGTGCACCATAGCTGCACTTGATAGATATTTTCTTGTGCACAGCGACTGCACTTGATTTATATTTTTATACATCAGTTATACTTTATTTGTGTTTTTGTGCATATCCATTGCATTTGATATTGATTTTTGTGCACTTGTTGCATATATTTATGATTTCGTGTATTCCGATACACTCGATTTTGATTTCATGCATGTTGTATGCACCTGATTTCGACTTGTGCTCGTTATTGATTTTCGTGGACCTTATTACATTAAATGCTTTTGTGTAGACCTGATATACTTGATTTAGATTTTCGCGCACACTTGGCGCACTTGATGCGGTTTTGTGCACCTTTGTTGCACTTGAGAATTTTCGTGCACACCAGTTTCACGCGATTGAGATTTTTCGTACACTCTAGATGCACCTGATGTTATTGTCGTACACACCTGATACACTCGACAGATGCTTTTGTACACACCATTTGCACCCAGTTTTCATTTTCGTGCACATTCGTTGCACTTGGTTTTAAATTCGATTTCCATGCGCACCAGACGCACATGGATTTAATTTCATATACACCTATTGAGGTCAATTCCTTCATTTTGAGCATCACATTTTATGATATACACTATATTATATAGTAGCCGAGCAACACTGGTCTGAGAACAGTACCTGAGTATTTTTGCATGGATTAATATTTACTGATGGGGTTTTCAAAAAGAGCTATAGACTCACTATTTCCTTACGTGTCAGTGAGCGACACAAGATTTTACAAAAAGAAAATCCTTCTAAATCATTATCAAAATGGCGGGAATTATATCTTAAGCAAGCGCGCGCGCGTGTGCGTTTCCTCACAAATGAACGTCCGCTACTTGTACCGTGATATACGCATCACACGGCGATTTGAAATGGATTTTCATGCATACATTTCCAGTTACTTAAAGAATTTTAAAAGGATGCGTACTATATACGTATTATGGCCATGATTATATTATACTTGATTTAAAAAATAGGTTTCACAACTTGTGTTTTCATCATAACTCGCATGATTTGCATGACGCTTGATGGAGTTTCAATCATTGAGTTTTGCACTTTTTTCATTCGCACGCGCTGCGCTATGATGTTTATACTTATTCGTGATTTCGGAGCCCCGTTGACTTGATTCGATTTACTGAAATGTTTTAATACTTGGGGGGTTTAAATTTAAATTCTGGGACCGAATTTATTTAAGGGGGGAGATTGTAACATTTCAGAAAATAGAAAATATTATTTTTTTGAATTTAAATAATAAAATAATAAATTTCACGCATATTATACGAATATAGATTTGAGTTTTCGTAGAATGGTATAGTTATATACCTATATTTTTGGAAAATAAGTGGAAATTAAAAATGAATTCTTAATTACGTGAGCATTTATTGATTTGGGCTATTTATAATTAATATATAATTATTTACATACAAGTATAATGTTAAATTTGATTAGTATTTTACTAATTATTACACTAAACCATGTTGATTTTGTTGGACATGCTTTGTGTGCATGACATATAACATTTTGATTAAGATTTGTAATATGGTTTGTTTTTTATAAAAAAGAAAAGACTAGAAAAGATAAAAGAATAGAAAAGAATGAGAGAGGGAGACAAAGGGGACACCAAGGTATGGGCTCGAGAGAGGAGGAGAGGTGGGGTGATATGGTGGAATTGCCATCCATTTCTCCTTCTCATTATTTCTCCACCCATTCAATTTCTTCATCTCCTTTTTTCCAACTCCTCCACCTCTTCAACCACCATACACCATCCCCAATACCCTATCGAAACCTCACTAAACCTTCACAAAAAATGTTCCTAAGCCCAACCTAAGAAACATGGCATGATCAAGATTTCGTTTTAGGATGTTTTGGCCATCTAGAAATTTTCATGAGTTTCTTTTTGAGATAATAATTCCACCTTTAGTTAAGTTTTCAAGTATTCTTGCCTTCGCTACTAGTTTAGAGTTTAAAAATACATGTTTTGTGAACTTGAAAAATTCTAGGATGATCTTTGTTGGATAATATGAGTAGTGGTGGTGTAGTAGAGGCTTAGTAGTGACTACAACCTTAATTTAGGATTTTAGGATTTAATTCCATTTAAATTTTTGTTTGTTGTCCTTGAATATTTTTTCTTTTTGGGTTTTTCAGGGTTTTAATCTCTATTCACAGATTTGAGCTTTTTGTTATTAAAGGACCTACTTTTTGGGGCCTTGGGAGTTTAACTCTATCTACTCATTTAATGAGAATCCTTTTCGATTCTCTCAATGGGTACATGCTCCATCATTAATAAGCTGCCATTTTGATTTTGTAGGGTCCACTAGCTTTGGAGCTAGTGATTCCACAGTCTGGACTTGCATCCCTTTTCTGACGCTTCTTTTGTCTTCTTTTAGGTATAATGGCCAGCCGTCTGTATTCTATCAGGGAGATTGTTTTCCATACTGACATTCACTTTTATGAACCAATTTTTACCGATGCTCAATGCAGAGTCGTGCTTCGTCGTTATGAGGCTCATTGTGTGCGAAAGCTTCATTGACGCTCCACTCTGCTCCAGTTGATATTTAAAGCCATCCATAATACCATTTCTGGGGATGCGGACGCAATACCTCTATGCTCTTGACCAAGCCAATGATAAAGTGCATTCGGTTTTCCAGATGGGGCTTATCTCCAAAGGGTTAAGAGACCGTGCAACCACCCTTTTACACGTAATCTTCCAACAGAGAGCAATCATGTCCGCATATGATAGAGGAAAGGATTTCAATGACGACCCTTATGCTTCCCTTCACGATAAGGCTTTTAAGTCTTTGTCTGAGTCTATTTATCATTTCACTCATCCTTATAACTCGGTCAATCTACTGCCGCTCTGAACTTTTAGACGATGTAACAACTTTTGCTTTTATTTGTCTTTTGCTTGTCCCTGATTGGTAGTTTGTACCCTAAATTTTGATGTATAAATGGGAAGTACCCTTTTTCCTTGTATAGCTTTTTGTATCTTTCAATTTTGATATAGCAATGAAAAGATATTTTTGATTTGCATCTTCTCTTTTTCTGATTGCCCTGAAATGTCTTAGCTTAGTTTATTTACTCGTTCCGGAGCGTTTAGTTTATCCTTCCCTTAAGCATATGGATAAACTCATCCTAATGTGGTATACATAACCCCTATCAATATAGGCGTCCGTTAGGTTTGTTGTGTCGCACCGTTACGTCAGCAGATTTTTTCTCGATCCATGTCCACTCGGGTCGCTGGTTTCGAGTAGCCGCGTATTTACTGTATCACCCAAACCCACCATTGCAGGATACAACATCTCAAGTAACCTTCCTAGACCGGTGTGTTCGTATTGCTGTCAGATGGTTCGGCGTTAGGAGATACTGTGGCACTTTACCTTGAGGTCAGACTCTCCTCTTTGAAGAGTCCCAGTGAAGTCAAAGCCGCATCCTTCTGAGGTGGGTTAACATCCAATGGTCGCTAAGCTTTGCATGTATTGACATTGATTGATAGGTTTTCACCCTAGTTTTTAAAGTCCTATTTCGCAATCAAGACGGGTTCTCTTGGTAGCTAGCCGGTTGAGTACGGGTCGATCCACGGAGAGATGGGAGTCTTTTTCTTTGTGTTTTAACGAGTTAAGTCAAGTTTGTCCATGTTTGTTCAAGCTAACTATGGGTTTAGTTAGGTAAGTTAAAGAAAGCTTGTTAGGGTTAGGATTAGGTTAGTTTGAGTTAGGAATTCACTCACTTCTTCTATTAACCTTTCTTGATATTGATATTACGGTAATCGGCAATAACGGGGATTAGCATGACTAGAAAGAATATTTGCAAGTATAAACTAGGCTTTCCAATACTTAGTCCCTTCCCTTTGGTCCTTATCCGTTCGTTCTTGGCTCTTAGTCATAACCTTCGGTCGATTCATCCATAACCGGTCTCACTAGGGTGTCACCAATATCATAGAGGATAGTGTGCCGTAGAGAGCGGATTGTGGATACTTTGACGGGAGTTCAACTCAAGTTGTTGGGCAAAAAAAGTAAGGGAGATTTCCTTCTCTCAAACTTTTCTTATCCTACCCTAACAAGTAAGAAAACTACTCACTCATGTTCAAAAAGAAAACAAGAAGTAGAGAAGAAGATAGAAAATAATGAAAGGTAGAAAAGAATAACTAGCTACTTGGGACCTTACCTAGGCAAGGATCACATTTGAGTATCATAGTTGTAAGGATAAAAGAAAAGAGGAGAAGAAGAAGAAGGCGATAAAAACCAACAACTACTTATCAAAGAAAATAGCAAAGCAATAAATACAACTAAGTTATGAAATGAGACAAGACAAGAAATAACTCTCAATTTTCATTTATCATCCACTCAAATTCTCTCACTACAATTTCAATGGAGGAAAAATGATGAAGAAGAAAATGAAGAAAACCACACCATATTAAAGAAAAATTTACATGGTTTCTTTGGAACAGATCTTGTGTATTTATAGGGGCTGGATTGAGCAACTGTAGCTATAAGAACACCCACTTTGATAAGATCAAGCGGCTCCAGAAATTCCGCGACGAACGACGCCAGTACGGTCGCGGATCTGCGACGCCCCTATACAATTGGCGTCGATTCGGTCGCGCTACTATTGAATTAGGCACCCAATTTTCTTCAGTGGTCTTCTGGTCAAGTTTCTGGGTTTTTGGGCTTTTAATATTTGTATTTGGGCTTCATTGAAATCTCCAGACTTTGACTATTGACTTGTTGACTTTGTCCAAATTGCTCCATTTTAAGCTTACAAGTCCGTCAATTGTTCCATTACCTGTTTTCCTACACTTGTTGAGTAAACATAGATCAAAAATACCTATCTACATGCAATGCGATCAAGAATGAGTGGTATAAAAGTGCAAAATTCTAATATGAACAAATACCCCAAAACTTATCTTTTGTTCATCCCAAGCAAACCGTTTTATTTTCAAAAATTCCTAAGCTCACTTTCATAGGCGTCACGATTGCACTTAGCAGGTGCAACAAGCCATTAAACCTCTAGGTTGCCCTAGAGGAGGAGTTTTGTTTTCTGAGGGTTTTCAGTGGATTGCACTCACAAATCCTATCAAGCTAGTTTTGCGAAATCATGGTCGATTCTATCCTAGGATTTAGTATCCAAACTAGAAATTATATCATCCTAAATTAGAAATATCAAACCCTTATTTTTCACACCTCACTTCTCGTTTCTCTTAAGATCTTATACGTCTTTACGTGCATGTGCAAATAGTGTCGTTACGTTTTAAAAACTTCGATTAGATTCGTTTATATCATAAAGTACGGACCGGATAAAATTTCAAAAGGATCAGGCGAATTGTGTAAAGAGTTAAGCTTTTCTCATGTTTAGTTCTTCAGCTATGTTTCAAATTCAGGATTTCTATCATTTTTAACAGAAAATTAAGGCTTATTCTTCACTCCACCTTTTACTTGTATTCGTTCATGCACACTTTCGTGAACATGCAATAGTCTTTATCATCGGATAAAACCTTCATATCTCCGTTAAAAATATTTTCATAAAAAACTCGTCTTTAGCCAATATTATTCTCACACAAAAAACCGTTAGGAATTTTAACTCGGAGAGAACACTTGCCTGACTTTGTTTTAAAGTGGAGTTTCTAAGTTTCTTAGCGAGCTTTGGGCCAATGCACCCAAACTAGTTGGTTTTAAGGTATTAGGTGTAAAGACACTTCAGCGTAATTAATTACCCAAGTTAACTACGCCCTAAAACAAAAGACTTATTATGGCATGAAAATCATAACAATTTAATGCGAACGAAGATATAACCAGCTGTGCAATTCTTTTTAAGATTAAAGTCGTGTTTATGTAGATAAGATATGCAATCACTCCAATCAATCCCACTAAGGCATCAATACCATCCTTTCATATCAACTTCGCTTTATAAACTATTCTTGATATTACTTATTTCGAAACAAATCTGTTTGATCCTGAAGTTTATCAAGTTTTAAAAGTTTTACTGATATATCAGACTTGTCATCTAATTTTCAAAACTCATGACACGTGTAGTGTGATACAGAGACGTATATTAGCTAACTGTTAAACTTAAAGGAAGGTTATCTTATAGGTTTTCAATTTCTAAAAATAGGATTTAGTTATTCCTATCTCATCAAACTAAACCGTCGGTATTTTGAATCTAAGCTTTCCTACTAGCTAACTTGACGACAAACTTTTTATGTTTTTGGATTTTTTTTTATTTTTATGAGTTTTTCAAATATGTATGCAAATGCAGAATTTAAAAATGAATGCAAGGATAGAAGGCTTACCGAACATGCCCCCAAACTTAAATCGGACAGTGTCCTCGCTGTCATGCTATACAAAGAAAAATCAAAATTGTGGAGGCAACAAAAACATGTCGGAGAGTTTTTTTTTCAAGGGAATTTCACCACATAAGAAATTTCCCAAAGAAGAAAACAAATATTCACAAGACAAGAATAACTATTTACAAAAAGATTTGTATATATATACCCCCAAACTTATCTGAAACAGTGTTTCCACCGTTTAAGACTGGATAACCGAAGTTTGGTGGTAAATGGAGGAACATTACTTGTTATAAACCGGCTCCTGCAGCAATATGAGCTCCTTCAAAGGTTCTACGGTAAAGAACGGTTTCAATCTATGTCCGTTCATTTTGAAAATTGAACCGTCCCTTAGATTTTCCAAATCCACCACATCGTACGGGTATACACACCGCACAAGAAAAGGCCCCGTCCAGCGAGATCGAAGCTTACCAGGATGAAAATGGAGTCTGGTGTCGTAAAAAAATACCTGATGTCCAGACGTAAAAGTTTTACGCATAAGGTGTTTATCATGAAACACCTTCGTTCGGTTCTTTACCACAACCGCGTTTTCGTAAGTTTCATCCTGAAGCTCATTCAATTCGTTAATTTGCAACTTTCGATAACTGCCCGCATAGTCAAGATTGAAGTTCAGCTCTTTGATCGCCCACAATGCACAATGCTCGATCTCAACAGGGAGGTGATAAGCCTTTTCGTACACAAGTCGATAAGAAGACATGCTAAGATCAGTCTTGTAAGCAGTTCGGAATTCCTAAAGGGCATCAATTAATGTCAAAGATTAATCTTTACGGTTCTTGGAAACTGTTTTCTCCAATATTTTCTTGATTTGCCAATTAGAAACTTTGGCTTGCCCGCTGGTTTTGGGGTGATAGGGCGTTGATAGCTTGTGATTAATCACGTATTTCCACATCAAGGCCTCAAAAGACCGATTGTAGAAATGAGTTCTATTGTCGCTAATGATAGCGTGAGGATGCCCAAACCGGGAGAAGATGTTTTCTTTTGAGAATCTAACGACAACCTTGTTATCGTTCGTTCGGCTCGGTACTGCCTCGACCCATTTGGAGACATAATCAACAGCTAAAAGAATGCACAAGTTTCCAAAATAGTTGGAAAACGGGCCTATGAAGTCTATCCCCCAAATATCAAACATATCAACAACAAAAATTGGTTGGAGCAGCATTTCATTCCTCCTGGAGATCCGACCTAAATGTTGGCACCGGGAGAAAATTTTGCAGTAATCATGTGCATCTTTGAAAAGTTTTGGCCAATAAAAACCACACTGCAAGACTTTCTCAGCCATCTTTCTTAGACCAAAATGCCCACCACACGCCTGATCATTGCAGAATGACAACACATTCTTGAACTCATTGTCAGGGACACACCGGCGAATGATTTGGTTTGGACAATACTTGAACAAGTAGGGTTCATTCCAATAAAAGTGTTTTACTTGGGATAGAAATCTAAGTTTGTCCTGACTCGACCATTTGCTTGGTACGAGTCCTGTCGCTAAATAGTTTATAATATCTATAAACCAAGGTTCGCAAGATACAATCAAGAGTTGTTCATCAGGAAAAGTATCGTTTATCGGGAGAGGAAGCGTTGGCGAAGAAGAAAGTCATGAAAGATGATCGGCCACTACGTTTTCACATCCGCTTTTGTCCTTCATGACAAGGTCGAACTCTTGTGGTAAGAGGATCCAATATATCAGCTGCAATTTGGCATCCATTTTCGCAAAAAGATGCCTCGTAGAAGAATGATCTGTGTAGACGATGACTGGGGAGCCAATGAGATATGGCCTGAATTTCTCCAAAGTGAATACAATCGCTAAGAACTCTTTCTCGGTTGTTGTATAGTTCATTTGCGCGTCATTCAAGGTCCAGCTCGCATAGTAGATCACGTGCGACATCTTATCAATGTGTTGTCCTATGACCGCACCGATGGCAAAGTCTGATGCATCACACATAATCTCAAAAGGATGCGTCCAGTCGGGAGAAGAAAAAACATGAGCTGTAGTGAGAGAGTTCCGCAGTGATTCAAAAGAAGTCAAACAATCCAAGTTGAAATTGAACGTTGTGTCCTTATCCAGAAGAAGAGTAAAGGGTCTAGCAATTTTTCTAAAATCCTTGATGACCCGTCTATAGAAATTGGTATGGCCAAGAAAAGATCTGATATCTCTGATGCATTTTGGAGGAGGGAGGTTGGAAATGACATCAATCTTTGCTTTTTCAACCTTGCCACCACTTCGTGAAATGATATGCCCTAAGACAATACCTTCCCGTACCATGAAGTGGCATTTCTCCCAATTTAAAGCAATATTTTTAACCTTACATCGGGTAAGGATAACGTCCAGATGTTGTAAACACTCGTCAAAATAATCTCTAAAGATGGAGAAATCGTCCATGAATATCTCCAGAAACTTCTCGACCATGTCAGAAAATATACCCATCATACATCGCTGAAATGTAGCAAGAGCATTGCATAACCCAAAGGGTAAGTGACGATATGCGAATGTGTCGAAAGGACGAGTGAAAGTGGTATTGTCCTCATCTTTTTCAGCGATGGGAATCTGGTTGTAACCTGAGTAACTATCCAGAAAACAATAGAACTCATGTCCAGCTAATTTTTCGAGCATTTGGTCAATGAATAGAAGTGGGAAGTCATCCTTCCGTGTCGCGGTATTGAGTTTTCGATAATCAATACATACTCGCCACTTGGTTTGGGCGCGAGTGGGGATTAACTCTTTTGCCTCGTTTGTGATGACCATAATGCCCGACTTCTTAGGGACAACGTGTATCGGATTAACCCATTGACTGTCGGATATCGGGTAAATGATACCACTATCCAGAAATTTGACGATTTCCTTCTTCACAACCTTCTTCATGACTGGATTTAATCGATTCTGTGGATCCCTAGCTGGCTTGGTATCATTCATCATGTGAATATGATGTTCAACGATCAGGGGACTAATCCCCTTGATGTCCACCATCGTCCAGCCAAAAGCTTGCCGATTTGATCGCAAGACCGAAAGAAGGGTTTTCTCTTACTCTACAGCTAAAGAAGCCGAAATGATTACTGTGAGAATCTCATTTTCACCTAAGTATACTTGAGGTGAGACGGTAGAGGCTTGAGTTCGAGCGTCGGAGGACAAACAGGTGAAGGTAAGATCGGAGAACGTGTCTCGAACTCAAAGGATTCCAAGAGGGTTTCAAAAGTGATTGTATGCAATAGAGTCGGATGGTTCAACTAACTCATTTGAAAATTCAAAAGATTCTAACTCAGGTGGTGATGTGTCAAGATCGTTCAGGAACGTGAAGCACTCATATTCTTTGTCATAGTCAGAAGCAGCAGGATTGAAGAAAAATGCACTAGTGGCGTCAAGATCACCATGATCATACATAAATTCTTCAAATTCACAATCCTTAGGGGTGATCTCCTGGATGGAACCGATGTCTAGTATATGAGCACTCGGTTCAAATGGCTGATTCCCTAAACTGAAGATGTTGAGTTCAATTGTCATGTTACCAAAATATAGATTCATGGAACCATTTCGACAATTGATCACTGCATTTGAGGTTGTAAGGAATGGACGATCGAGAATCACCGGAATTTGATTCCGTGGGTTGGCTACAGGTTGTGTATCTAAAATAATGAATTATACGGGGAATATGAAGTCCCTAACCTTAATTAACACATTCTCTAGCTCACCTCTAGGATAGATGCTAGATTGGTCAGCCATTTGAAGAGTACAATATGTAGATTTCAGTTCTCCTACACCGAGTTTCTCATAAACCGAATAAGGGAGAAGGTTAACACTAGCACCGAGATCCAAAAGAGCGCGATTGATGTTCTTATCCTTAATGGTAATTGAAATCGTAGGACAGCCAGGGTCCTTCCATTTTTATGGTAAATCTTGGGTAAGATCATCACTCATGTTACTAGCCAAGAAAACTTTCTTCGATACCTGAGGTTTCCTCTTCTTAGTGCACAAGTCTTTCAAGATTTTTTCATAAGAGGGAGCCTGCTGGATTGCATCTAAGAGGGAAATGTTTATATTAACCTATTTGAACAACTCCATAATCTTCTCTATTTATGGACTTTGTTTATTGGACCTCAATCTATTTGGAAATGGAGCTTTGTTTAAATTGGTTGAGTCCAATATTTGTGGAGGAGATTATGGAGATGGAACGGAACCCAAAACTGGAGTTTGAATGGAGTGAGATGTGGGTTCGTTCGAAGCAGCAGTTTTTAAAGAAGAACCCTATGAATTATGGAGAACGAGCTCAGAAGAAGAAGAAAGTAGGATGGAAGAAGAAGTAACCGGGGTGTCATCATCAGCCGTTGGGGGCGTCAATGTGGTTATTAAGCACTCTCCCTGATCTCAACATAGTAACAACGCTCACATTATGGGTCTGTTGTTCAAGAACAACATGCGCATTTTGTGGGAGACCAGGATTTGGTAAGGGTTGAGATGGGAGATTTCCTTTCTCCTTCTCGCTCATCGTAGCGTCTGGTTATGCAATCTGGGTCTCGATAGATTTTATGCTCTGGCCATGAGAAGCTATGTGTTGCACAAGCATTTGGATCGAAGATTGGATGTTTGCGGTGGATTGTGTGGATAGCTTAACAAAAGCATCCATACTTTGTTTGAGATCGGAAACCTTATCAGTACCGAACACAGCAAAGTTATTGTTCGGAGGGAACGAATTGCTGTACGGAGCAGTATGGTTTGTCGGGTTTTGAAAAGGTTGCGGTTGGAAAGGTTGCCGAAATTTTTGCTGTTGTAGTTGTTGTTGTGGAGGGGCCTTCTGAAATTTATTTTGGCCTTGGAACTGGTTTTGGTTTTGATTCAGGTTCCAGGCAAAATTAGGGCGATTCTTCCAACTGGGATTATATGTGGAAGAGTATGGATCGTTCCCTGGTTTTTGCTGAAGTGCGGTATTAACCTGATCCTGTCCTTGAGATGGTGGATTATAAGGACACTCTTCTGTCAAGTGTTATGGACCCGAACAACAAGCACAAATGGTGTGGAGGGGAGCAACATGGCTAGGGGCAGGGGATGAAAATTTGCTCTCAATCGCTTCGAGTTTCCATGTGATTGAGGCCAGTTCGGCTTTCATCGTAATTAAGACGTCCGGATGGTGAACTCCTGCCCTAGGTTGACCGGAAGAAGATGTTGAAGATGAAGCGGTCGGTCGGGTGCTTTCCCATTGTAGAGTTTTCTCAGTGAGATCTTCTAAAAATGGCATGGCTTCTTCGTCGGATTTTGATAGGAAGTGGCCTTGACAAATGGTTTCCAGTAACTGTCTAGTTTATGGAAGCGGTCCTTCATATAAATTGCGGAAAAGTTGCTATTTTTCAAAACCATGATGAGGACACTGCAGAAGGAGATCCTTGTATCGTTCGAAACACTTCCAAAATGGTTCATTAGAAAGCTGGGAGAATTGATTGATTTCAGTTCTGATGCGCACAGTCTTAAGATTTGGGTAAAACTTCTTTAAAAAGGCTTTTACAAACTCATCCCAACCGGATATGGAATGAGATGCTGTGGAATAAAACCATTTTTCCGCTAAATCGCAAAGGGTGAAAGGGACATCCTTAAGCGGATTGCATCATCAGAAAGCTGAGTTATTTTCATCATCTGGAAAACTTGCTGAAATTTGTTGATGAAGACATATGGGTCATCAGAATCAAGCTCGTGAAATTTTAGAAGAATGTTGAGAAAATAGGGCTTAATCTCAAAATTATCCCCATTGGCTGGTGGTACAGAAAGGTGGGTAGGAAGAACTGTACGGATAGGATAACATCGGTTTTGTAACGCGATGCGTGACGGTGCTCCTACGGGAGGTAGATTAATCGCACCAAGAGGTGGTGGAATCATTCCCGGAGGAGGTAGATTATTCGCACAAAGAGGTGGTGGAACTATGTTGGGAAATACGGGATTGGTTTGGTCGAGAAAAGGAGGAGGTCCCGACATTTCACGAGAAGAGGTGCGGGATAAAGAAGGGGAATATGTGTGAACAGAATCTCGGTCAACCTTGGTGTTGAACGGTAAAGATAAAGTGTGCGTAGGGGAAAATGAATCGACTTCGGAGTAAATTGCATAGTTGGTAGGGACTAGCATAACGCGGACTAATCGGGAACTAGTGTCCCGAGTCTAAGCAGTCATACACTAAACACGTTTAGTGTTGTCAAAACGTGTTGGTAGAATGTGAGGGTAAAAAAAATGATTATGAGAAATGTAAATGAAAGGTAGGTGGAAAGGAAATTTGGTGACAAATGGCAAGTTTTTATGAAAGTTTTTGGGTTTTTAAAAATATTTTTTTTATAGAGTTTTGAAAAAAAAATGGAATTAAGGACACAACTTCAAACAATCATAGTCACAATATGCGTAATCACACCTACAATTATGGTCCTCAAAATCCAACTAGACTACTCCTGACTGTTCTAAAGCGATAAGTTGTGAGATAACCCTCGCATTGTCTCTTCATTGCCAATTGTGGCCAAGTAAGCACAAGTGATGTAAGGAGGGTTCCGCTCACGAATCACCGTGAGACGGGCCTTTTAAAATTACCTCCTCACTTGTCTAGCCTAGGCAACACAAAGTCAAGTTTAGATAAACGACCGAATGCCCACAACCTTCCTTTGTCCTATTGAGCATGGCAAGTCCTTAATTGGCTGAGTCTAGATATTTTTTAATTAAGTTCGATGGTAATGCATATGCTTTTTGTGATTTTTGGGGTCTTAGGAAGGGTGATAAAACCCCCACCCAATCTGAATTGGTGTTATAGCCCCTTAAAGTACGTATTATTTATGCAAAACAATAACAAACAAAATTTAAAACACTTGCAAAAAATTTTATTTGGCGGCGGCGCAAAGAATTCTGCACAAAAATAATTTATTGGAAAGAGAGAGAGAGAGTTTGCACAAAGAATACTGCAGAAAAAGCAATTCAGTGGAGTTAAGAGGGGGTTTCTGAAAGAAAGAAGTACTCACCAAAAAATTCAGGCTTTGAAGTGAAATTTTGACCACGGAACCGCAGTCAAACCCCTTGATTGGCTGCGGAAGGGCGGTGGAAATTTGGAGTCTTGACTTAAAATTTCTTGGGTGTACTACTCTGGTTTTGTTCTTCTATGGTTCAGCCCCTAGTTCTTGATTTGGTCACTGAATTTGCTCCAGATTTTGGTATGGTTAGCCGCGGTTTTGTCTTGATCCGCCGCGGTGTAACCACGAGGTGTGCGTCTATCTTTCCACCACTTTGGCACTGAACTTACTCTTCTCCCTATCCTATACACTCGCACAAAAAGAATCAAAGAATAATAAGATGATTTGTATGGTTTTTTTATTTACAAATTAACCCGAAACTACAAAAAGAAATAAACTACCATCTCCCCGGCAAAAGCGCCATTTGATTGATAGGTTTTCACTTTAGTTTTTTAAGTCCTATTCCAAAATCAAGATGGTTCGCTTGGTAGCTAGCCGGTTGAGTATGGGTCGATTCACGGAAAGATATGAGTCTATTTCTTTATGTTTTAACGAGTTAAGTCAAGTTTGTCCAAATTTGTTCAAACTAACTATGTGTTTAGTTAAGTAAGTTAAAGAAATCTTGTTAGGGTTAGGATTAGGTTAGTTTGAGTTAGGAATTCGCTCACTTCTTCCACTTGCCTCTCTTGATATTGATGTTACGGTAATCGACAACAACGGGGATTAACACGACTAGGAAGGATACTTGCGAGTTTAAGCTAAGATTTCCAACGCTCAGTCCCTTCTCTTTGGTCCTTATTCGTACGTTCTTGGCTCTTAGCCATAACCTCTGATCAATTCACCTACAACCGGTCTCACTAGGGTATCACCACTATCATAGAGGATAGGGTGCCATAGGGAGTGGATTATGGATGGTTTGACGAGAGTTCAACTCAAGTTTTTGGGCAAAGGAAAGTGTGAGGGAGATTTCATTCTCTCAAAATTTCTTTATCCTACCCTAATAAGAGAGAAAACTACTCTCATGTTCAAAAAGAAAACAAGAAGTAGAGAAGAAGATAGAAAAGAATGAAAGATAGAAAAGAACAATTAGCTACTTGGGACCTCACCTAGGCAAGAATCACACTTGAGCATCATACTTGCAAAGATAAAAAAAAAGAGAAGAAGAAGAATAAGGCAATAAAAACCAACAGGTACTTATCAAAGAAAATAGCAAAACAATAAATACAACTACGTTACTAAATAAGACAGGACAAGAAATAACTCTCAATCTTCATTTATCATCCACTCAAATTCTCTCACTACAATTTCAATGGAGGAAAGATGATGAAGAAGAAGAAAACTACACAATTTTAAAGAAAAATATACATGGTTTCTTTAAAACAGATATGTTGTATTTATAGAGGATGGATTGAGCTACTGTAGCAATGAGAAGATCCACCTTGATAAGACCAAGTGGCTCCAAAAATTCCGCGATGAACGGCGCCCGTACGGCCGCGGATTCGCGGCGCCCCTATACAATTGGTGGAGGTTTGGCGGCGCCACCATTGAATTAGGCGCCTAATTTTCTTCAGTGGTCTTCTGGTCAAGTTTTTGGGTTTTTGGGCTTTTAATATTTGTATTTAGGCTTCATTGAAATCTCTAGGCTTCGACCATCGACTTGTTGACTTTGATTTTGTCCAAATTGCTCCATTTTAAGTTCACAAGTCCGTTAATTATTCGAGTACCTGCTTTCCTGCATTTATTGAGCAAACATATATCAAAAATACCTATCTACATGCAATGCGATCAAGAATGGGTGGTATAAAAGTGTAAAATTCTAATATGAACAGCCATCTCACCTCGCTTTATTTCGACCCTTGGGTCCTTGACGATGCCATAATCGTACTTCGCTGGAGTGAGTCAGATGTCCATGAACTGCTTATAGAAGTCAAGATTCGAAAAAATTTATTTTATCATTTTTCATTTTTTATTCTCCGTGATCCTTTATCATTTCAGCTTTTCATATCGCGAAAGTCGCGATTGCCCAATCATTTCGGCTATTTATTCGCGGCGCCCAATCATTTCGGAAATTTCTTTTTTTATTATTATTATTTTTACTCGCAGTTTTTTTATTGCAAATTGCCCTATCATTTCGGCTATTTTATATGCATTTTTTGAGTCCGATACCCATTCTGGCATCAGTATTGCTACAACTGGGATATTGGCAGGAGCGACTCATTATTTGTCGTTGCTTATTTGGACAAAGGTGGCTTAGAAGATGGGGTTATGATACCTTCAACTAAGGCTTTTCAATATTTATGAGCCGTGAGGGTCTTATAAAGTTATCTTCTCCCTATGAGTCGAGATGATCTCATAGGTGCATTTTCTCCCTAGGAATCGTGAGGACTCCTAAAGGAATCTTGTAAGTCGTAACGATCCTACAAGAATACTTTTCTCCTTGTAAGTCGAGAGGACTTACAAGTGTCGTCCACCATGTGGAACTTGGGTTTGTTTATGTTTATTTGTGCCCGTGGATTGTATACAAGAGTGGAGATTGAACTACCTATAGAGCTATTTTAGAGGGGTATATCATGGCTTAGGAACATGTTCAAATCTGTAACTTAAGGCTTTTGAATTCTATAAACCCTGATGGTCTCATAGAGGAGTGTTTTTTCTCCTTACGAGTTGAAAGGATCTCGTAAGTGTTATTCTCCTTGGAAATCGTGGGGATTTCTAAGTGTGTTTCACTATTGTGAGCTGTAAGAATCTGACTTAGGTGTTCTCATTGTAAGTCAAGGGGACTTTGCAAGTGTATATTTTACGAGTTTGCGCCCTTCCGGATTTTCACAAGCTCGCTGGAAGTCATGTTGTTTTTACTCACGGAGCCCTTTCGGGTTTCATTCGTGTCCATTTTGCTTATGGACATGACGTTTTTTTAAGGAAGCTCCGTAGAAGGTGGTTCAACATCGATTGTCAGCGGGATTCTCGGAAGTAGTTTCGCCACAAGTGACCCACTGTTTGCCAGTGGGACTCGGTGCATGACCTTGCCAGTAGAACTTGGTGAAGATATGTATTATTTGTGCCCATGGATTGTATATGGTAGTCAATTTGGAGACTATCCATAGGGCAACGAATATTATTTTAGGGACATTTCGGTCCAACATCCCTTCGTTCGGGGCGATGTGTTAGTTTAAGGATATTTCGGCTAATATTAGTTTAGGGACGATGCGGTCTAGCATTAGTTTAAAGACATTACGGTCCAACATCCTCGTGTTCGGGGCGATGTGTTAGTTTAGGGACATTTCGGTCCATCATCCCCGTGTTTGGGGCAAAGCGGTCGGCTCTCAGAGTTTCGGCTTCGGAAAATAAGGAGCAGACATAGGCGTCGTCATTTATCATAGACCTAAGTTGCTACCCTTCAAGCATAATACTTCTTGAGAAATCAATCGTTTATTGGTCGATATATTCTTTCTCCATGCATATCCACGAGTTGGTAAGCTCCACCTTGGTAGACTTCCTCTATAACATATGGGCCCTCATAATGTCATGCCCCGCTTCCCAAGACATGTAAACTACGACACGTGACAGAGCCAATCATGCTACCTGTGGCTAGAAATCATCCCTCCACAGCCACATTGTTGGGGTACGGCGGCGCCCCGGCTGTCTAACCAAGGCCAGATGCGGAACAAAAACTTTTTACGAAACCGACGCCACCACAGCCCAGAATCCCGGATCGTTCCATTAACCATAAACTAGCAATCTGTAAAAGAGTTTGGAAATTATACCGATCGATCCGTGTCCTTTGGTCTTTAATCTCCGCACCATGCTCCCCGCTGCTGCGCCGACGAAGTCCGCTCCCCGATCATGCCCGTCGGAGTGGCACCACGTCTATGAATCTTTATACGGGCTCCTGCCTCGAACCGAGACAACTCGGACATGAAGTTTGCTAGCCGACATGTCCAAGATTGAAGTAGAGAGAATGTAGGATCCTTTGTCTCAAGACACCCTAGTACTTGGGTGGAGGTAAATTGGAGTTGCCACGGATGGAATGAAGTGGGCAAAGGATTTTCAAAGAGGAAAAAAATGAGCATCCTCCAAAGAAATGTGCTCTGCCATGCACAAGAAAAGGCTCTGGGGATTCACTGAATGAATTGGTAGTGGATTAATATACAAGTGGGTGAGTGTGAATAAATTAATCAATCCCAATCTCAACAACCCCATTGCTGCCCATGCCCATTTAAAAGACCATGCCTCATAAATGAAGCAAGCCCAATCATGCTCACTTCCAGCACACACCCACTCAAACAATTCATTTTCCCACTCTAATTTTCCAGCCACCCTTCACCACAAAAAAAACCCCTCCAAAACAAAACTTGCGAAATTTGTAAGGAACCCCCTCCGGCAAAAATCAGTGCAAGGGATGACAGAGGATTCACGGATTCAAGGTCAAATGGTCGCAATGATTAAACAGGGAACAAGATGTTAAAGGCGGAAAAGGAAACTGGCGACTCCGAAAATAATCCCGTAACTAATTACGAGATTATCCCTCAATTGTAAATACATACCCGCATTTGTATTCCGATCGAATACAAATGCAATAAGACAAAAAAATATTCCTGCAATATAATACTAGGATCCGGCTTAAACCAAAGCCCGCTAGTTTTATTCGTTCGATCATGATCCGTGCACAAGTGCACGGATATGATCGAACCCCGCCATATATCTATACGGCCTCTACAACGTTTCGTCCGAACTTGGAAAACTTTCTGTGGGGGACTCTAATGACTCATCAATACACTGGCACTGGGTATAACCACTAGCACGTCATAGGTACTAGCTGTACGTAACGGTTGCCTATGTATTGAAAGATGGGGAAGCTGATGAGCGAACTCATCCAGAAACCCTACTGAGCCTGACAGTGATAATATCCGTACAGTCCGGTCCGTTCGTCTATGAGTATCGCATATAGGGCCTAGGGGGCTGGTAAACGTCAGACCCCCAATAGCTGTATAAGTCGTGTCAGAGAGTAGCCCAGAACACCTTGAGATACTACTGGAATACCTACCAGTAAATCTCAATTACCCTGGCCAGGGATTTCATGTAATGGCTCTCCTAAACACAGCGCGATCTCACCCCCAATACCGGGAGAGACGAATCCCTGACGATCCGCTCACTGCCTCCATGTGGCTCGGGACTGTACCTAACTAAAACCTGTTTGCACGACTCCTTTGAGCCGTGGTAGGGTAGTAATGAAAGCACTGTGGGAACTCACACGAGACAAATGAGTATCTCAGGTCGACAGACTAATCTGTACACATGTCACCTGGGAACTGCTATCTGACGATGGGTATAATACCAACTAGCATGTTTCCGGCGAGTCCTGTCCGGTGTACTCATAACCCAATGAGCACCTGTATACATCTTAGGTGAACCAACTGACACCAATGGCTTGTGAGACCGGCCACCGCCCCTCGTCAGGGTCTCGACTGTATACACTAGTCTACTCTGGAGTATCGATGCCCTGTCTCAAAACTCCCACGACTAGGGACACTTTAAGGATGTGCTTATAGACCCCAGCTCCCACGTATATGATCGCCATCATACTGCTGGCAGTCAAGCAAGATTCCTATGGGCTCTATCAACATGCAATAGTGAACTAAAGCATGTATACAATGATAAAGACAAACCGGATAGCATACTATCATCTCGAGCAAGACTGTCATATCGGTATAGGTCCTCCCTTAATCATTGCAATCACGTACCTGCGATCCAATAATTGACTTTGAGGGCAATATATCCAACAATCTCCCACTTGCACTTAAGGCTAATTATTGCGATGTCGCGTATTCACAGCTCATGTGATACCGAATATCCAACTCTTCTACTAATCAGTTTCACAAACTCGTTTGTAAAACTATTGCTTTCGAGAAATAGCCTCAGTGAGTGGATCCGCCCTGCTGTTTCTTTCTATGTCTCTCTTTGTCTCAAGTTTGCTGAGAAATCCATCTCCCGAAATGAGTAACACCTGTCTTAGAATATTTCTGGATATCTGATGGGACCTAGCTCACAAGTGAACTCCAAATCCAGCAAACTTCTTAGACTATATCGTCAACTCAAATTAATCAGTATCCTGCGCCATGCCTTCCACAGTATCCGCTTGGACCACTTGTCCAAAATACTGCCCCTCGTCAGAGGGAAAACAATAACTTTGATAGTCACTCTGTCATCCAGGTCACCTTGGAAGCCTGGAATGATAACCGTCTCCCGAAGGATACTGCCATTATCAAATCCCTAGAACAACCACTTATGTTCTAAACTATTTCCGAACGTTTCTCCAAAATTGGATTAATATCAACTTATTGCATCTAGTGCAAAAACAACATCTGGTGTGCTACTTGACATCTCATGATCAATTTAATTGCCTAAACAAGTGATCTGCCAATCATGCACATCCCTCTCCCCTTTAGTCTGTATGACACCTTTAGAGAGGGTGACTCCATCACCTGCAGGTACACCACCATGCCAGGAGTCGTTAATTCTAAAATACCTTTAGAATGCTGTCAAAGTACCCAGATTGGGAAACTACCCAAATCTAGATCTAAAAACATAGATCCAGTAACCAGAATGCCTGATATTATATTCATATCCTATGTGGAGAAACTTCTGTATGACAACCACAGTATAACCAATCATAATGTAGGAATATTACTTCCTACTAGTGTATGTCATCCAAATACCAGGACATCCCACCCTACTACCTTCTTAACAGATCCATCCCTTATTCTGATGAAGTCAAAGTCCATAACTGTCACACCAGAAATAGATGATCTATCTCCGCTATATCTGCTTTAGTCTATAAATAGACATAAGCTACTTGTCCACTATGCTTCCGCTGCTCCCACTGACTACGACAACCCTCTGGCAGAGTCATATACACGTGCACTTCTAAAGCTAGTTTAGAACGACGCTATACTCATCCTCCTGCCGGGTCTCATAGTCTGAAACAACAGTAGTGTCAAGTCTGGGTAAACAAGAACCTCCCTGTCACCGTCCTTGAGGCTACCAGAGTACCTCTCGGGTGCCTGAGGTTACCCACCATATCTGCGGAGTGGCTAATGGAATGTCAATCCTGATTAAATCTTTAGGTCCTATTAAATTTTCCGTAATCATTTGCGGTTCTGGAATCTCTTCCAGTTCTACCATACTCCCACTATTGTTTTCTGAAAAAATCCATTTTACTAAAACTGCGGCGAGTCAAGAACAATATCACCATTGATCTTTCAGATGGTACAAAATTAACCCTCGTCATAGCCCGGGTTAACCCACAAACTGCCATTACAGAAACGTGCCTTGAGTTATCCAGAGTCTGGTTTTAAGCATAAGCCGGACAACTCCCCGTACCTTAACAATGTTAAGTTATGAACCATTCTATATACAATATAGAAATAGAGGCACTGATTTAATTGGAACCAAATTCAAATCATGCAGCTGTCTCCAGTGCATGTCAACTAAATGGAGAGAGGCCGATCAACATTACTCAACTTAGGAATTTATCCAATTATGAGTAACCTGAAAGAGAAACAAGTTTCTCAAAACCATTACTATCAACTGAATACCATACACAAGTATCTACATCTTCGATTACCTTGAAGAATCCCGATACTTGCGACACCTGGTTCTCTACTTTATTCTTGTACCTATAACTTCTCAAACTTAGACCTTGTATTTCTACAAAACACTTGTCCAAAAGTCACAAGTAAACAGAATATAGTACGAGGACTAACCCCTTTGTCCTAATGGACACTGGACAACATACAATACTTTGTATAAGTCCGCTGAGTTGAATAACTCAAATCCTGTGTGTCGTAGATTGAAAATTGTACCCAGGTGATTTCCTCAAATATCACCAATTACAACGAATTCCGATATAATGAGGATGATCACCTAATTTCCAATAACTTACTCCCACTCATCATCTGTAAAACCATAGAGATGTGAGAATCATACCTGGTAAATACATATCCTGGAGCAATGGTCTAATTGGGAAATCAGTTTTCTATTAACAATACACAGTGAAACTGAAACATGAATATGTTTCGAAGGGGTATCCGGGTATTCCTAGTAATGCCTCTTCCATTATCAGATTCATGACTGTAACCGTATATTGCATTGCCATCTCTCCAATTCCCTTTATTTGTTTTTAGTCTTTACCTTCTGTACACCATCGTTAGGCTTAATGGTTTTCTTCTTTCCCTACCGTTCGGCACCATCCCATGGTTTGGAAGAAGGCTATCCAATAAACATAATAGGTGTACTCTCCTAAACCTAGGAGCACTCGCAACCTGAGAGAAGGTAAAGATAAAAGACAACTGAATAAACCTTATTCTATTTCTCCTGAACCATAATCCATCCTCGAAAAAGTTCCTTCGAGTTCGTATATAACCATACGATGGATTTATCCAATGGAATTGGATGTTTGTAGTGATAGGAGGTGTTCTGGAGAAATACAAAGGTGAATTAGGAGTGGCGATGAGATACGTGGTTTGGTCGTGAATGTTAACAGCCGCAATTTACTTTGCCCTCTTTCTGATCCCTTTATTTGTCTTTACTTATTACCTTCTGTACACCCAACTTAGGCTAATTGGTTTTCTTCATTTCCTACCTTTCGGCACCTGCTTATGGTTTGGAAGAAGACTATCCAATAAGCGTAATAGGTGTACCCTCTCCTAATCCTAGGAGCCCTCACAACTTGAGAGAAGGTAAAAGGAAAAGACAACTGAATAGTCCTATTCAATCTCTCCACAACCAGAATCCATCCTCGAAGAAGTTCCTCCGAGTTCGTATATAACCATACGATGGATTTATCCAATGGAAGTGGATGTTCGTAATAATACGGGGTGTTCTGGAGAAACTCAAAGGGTAAAAGAAAGAGTGGCAATGATGTATGCAACTCAGACAATCCAAAAGCCAGTGTTTTAAGAAAGTTCGGTTAACTTGGTCACTGAGTTATAGTCTAGGGTCGGGTCATGGTCCCAGTCAAAGAGAGTAAGAGTAGAAACACTCTGCGTGCACTCTAACCTAGATCAGAATGGTTAATCACTTTATCTAATCAGGAAACCTCCTACTGTTTTCTCAAATTCTCCTCCAAACCTGAAAGAAGAATTAGCCGGAATCACCCGAGGAGTAATACTACTCATCAGTGGGAATCGGGATCCAACCATCATTGCATGATAATGTGATGGAAGCCACTCACGTCATCACACTCCAGAAGGTATGCGCAAGTTTGGTAAGTTTCCTGTATGTTTGAAACTCCCGATGTGATTTTACCCCTAACGACCTATAACCTTGACGCTTGCTAACAAATCATAGGCCACTAGTCAAGTTCAACCCGTCATTGTCCTGGATTAACTCGAACCCACCCGCACAAACCCTTGACGCTTGCCAACAAAGCTGTATGACTGTCCCGATCAATCGCATATCCATGCTACAAATAAGTAATATTCAGCTACCGTCTATGCCTTGACGCTTGCCAACAAACATAGCACGAATACTAAATAGTACTTATAAGAAATGACGGAGGGCTACGGCTGTTTTTTGGCGAAAAACCATTAGCGTAATGAACTTGATGTCGTTGAAGGAACCGGATAACTTTTATAAAAATATAGTGGCGAAAACCTTTGCTAAAGAGGTCATTCCCAGTGAAGGGATCTCGGCTCTTTCCCAGTCGAATGAGGTGCAGGATATTCCAACTGAATACCACGATGCAAAGCAAAAGTAATCGACTATAGTGAAGTTATTACCCTGACGCAAACCTCTGTCCAAGGGGTCACTCCCGATGAAGGGATCTCGGCCCTTGCCTCGTCGAATGAGGTGCTGGATATTCATAACCGAATACCATTGTGCAAAACAAAAGAAAACGCTCTAGTAATAACAGCTTTTGAAAAATTGGTTCCAACAACATCATATATGGGTTTGTTTTTCTTGCATTGATAAGAATCAACGCAGTCCCATCAATTGATCACACCAGAAAAGAACGAAAATATGATGTACGTATATGCTATCCGCATTCGCCACTGGGTCCCGTCATCACCCGTTAGGTTACTTAACTAACGACAGAGCGGGTACTGGACTAGCACGGGTGCAAAACATATACAACATCTACTAGTATATATATCAATATATAATAATCGCTCCAGGCGTGATAAATGCAACATCACAAAAAAGTAATAAGTATCACAGAACAATACAGATAATCTGGGAGTCCCGGGTTTCATAGAGCCGCAAATGAAACCCGACGTTCCCTTGGTCGTGTGGATAGCCTGTGCAATGAAAACCTGTATCCCCTACGAGTGCGGCGAATAGCCCGCCAATTCTAGAGTGAGGCCCCCTCCTTCTCAACGCCATGAGATGCGGACCCATTGCCCTCTAGAACCCGGCTATCCGTGCACCCTACCGCGGGATAATCCTAGTACAGAAAATAAAATATATACAACGGTGACATCGACCTCGACCCAATCATGTCCCAAAAGAATAATATACAAACAGGCAGTGACGGCAGTCCACATGTCGGACGCTCGCCCCGCAATATCAAATGTACAAATATATCCAAACAGCACTACCATTGCACAGGAACTATCCACCACGACAAATCCGCAACATCACAGCACAACACAGAACATCAATGTGAATGCCACGTTCGCAAACCCGTCTAAAAGAGCTATAGCAATTAGACAAGATTTACCGATCAAATGACATTCACGGTCACAGATAATAATGTAAAGCACTGTAAACTAATACATTTAAAATTCCGATCAACAAAACTTCCCGAAGTGGGCCCCAAGCACAAATCCCGTACTCAAAATAATCTGGGCCAAAACTAAATTTTCCAGAAACCCCAATTCCAAGTTAAAGACCCAAAGAAAAAATTCAGTGCACAGAAACCCCAACACTGCGGCGGAACCGCGGCCAAAACGTGGGTACGGCCGCGGTTCTGCGGCGTAACAGAAGGATCATGCAACAAAATTTTTACAGTTGACTTATAAAAGCCTGCCTGTTTTTTCTGAAGCACTCAAAATAATTTTTCGACCAGTTTAAAATTCGACAGAAACTTTACTATTGAAATTGCGGTTTCGGAAATTTTGTTCGATCGGGGTTCTAAACATGTTGGAACAAGCTAATTAACGGTTAATGGGTGGCTCTGATACCATGTTGGGGTACGGCGGCACCCCGGCCATCTAACCGAGGCCAGATACGGAACAAAAACTTTTTACGAAACCGGCGCTACCGCAGCCCAGAATCCCGGATCGTTCCATTAACCATAAACTAGCAATCTGTAAAAGAGTTTGGAAATTATACCGATCGATCCGTGTCCTTCGGTCTTTAATCTCCGCACCATTCTCCCCGCTGCTGCGCCGACGAAGTCCGCTCCCCGATCATGCCCGTCGGAGTGGCACCACGTCTATGAATCTTTATACGGGCTCCTGCCTCGAGCCGAGACAACTCGGACATGAAGTTTGCTAGCCGACATGTCTAAAATTGAAGTAGAGAGAATGTAGGATCCTTTGTCTCAAGACACCCTAGTACTTGGGTGGAGGTAAATTGGAGTTGCCACGGATGAAATGAAGTGGGCAAAGGATTTTCAAAGAGGAAAAAATGAGCATCCTCCAAAGAAATGTGCTCGGCCATGCACAAGAAAAGGCTCCGGGGATTCAACGAATGAATTGGTAGTGGATTAATATACAAGTGGGTGAGTGTGAATAAATTAATTAATCCCAATCTCAACAACCCCATTGCTGCCCATGCCCATTTAAAAGACCATGCCCCATAAATGAAGCAAGCCCAATCATGCTCACTTCCAGCACACACCCACTCAAACAATTCATTTTCCCACTCTAATTTTCCAGCCACCCTTCACCGCAAAAAAACCCCTCCAAAACAAAACTTGCGAAATTTGCAAGGAACCCCCTCCAGCAAAGATTAGTGCAAGGGATGACAGAGGATTCATGGAGTCAAGGTCAAATGGTCGCAATGATTAAACAGGGAACAAGATGTTAAAGGCAGAAAAGGAAACTGGCAACTCCGAAAATAATCCTGTAACTAATTACGAGATTACCCCTCAATTGTAAATACATACCCGCATTTGTATTCCGATCGAATACAAATGCAATGAGACAAAAAATATTCCTGCAATATAATACTAGGATCCGGCTTAAACCAAAACCCGCTAATATTATGCGTCCGATCATGATCCGTGCACAAGTGCACGGATATGATCGAACCCCGCCATATATCCATACGGCCTCTACAACGTTTCGCCCGAACTTGGGAAACTTTTTGTAGGGGACTCTAATGACTCATCAATACACCGGCACTGGGTATAACCACTAGCACGTCAGAGGTACTAGCTGTACGTAACGGTTGCCTATGTATTGAAAGAAGGGGAAGCTGATGAGCGAACTCATCCAGAAACCCTACTGAGCCTGACAGTGACAATATCCGTATAGTCCGGTCCGTTCGTCTATGAGTATCGCATATAGGGCCTAGGGGGCTGGTAAACATCAGACCCCCAATAGCTGTATAAGTCGTGTCAGAGAGTAGCCCAGAACACCCTGAGATACTACTGGAATACCTACCAGTAAATCTCGATTATCCTGGCCAGGGATTTCGTGTAATGGCTCTCCTAAACACAGCGCGATCTCACCCCCAATATCGGGAGAGACGAATCCCTGACGATCCGCTCATTGCCTCCATGTGGCTCGGGACTGTACCTAACTAAAACCTGTTTGCACGACTCCTTTGAGCTGTGGTAGGGTAGTAATCAAAGCACTGTGGGAACTCACACGAGACAAATGACTATCTCAGGTCGACAGACTAACCTGTACACATGTCACCTGGGAACTGCTATCTGACGATGGGTATAATACCAACTAGCATGTTCCCGGCGAGTCCTGTCCGGTGTACTCATAACCCAATGAGCACCTATATACATCTTAGGTGCACCGATTGACATCAATGGCTTGTGAGACCGACCATCGCCCCTCGTCGGGGTCTCAACTGTATACACTAGTCTACTCTGGAGTATCGATGCCCTGTCTCGAAACTCCCACGACTATGGACACTTTAAGGATGTTCTTATAGACCCCAGCTCCCACGTATATGATCGCCATCATACTGCTGGCAGTCAAGCAAGAATCCTATGGGCTCTATCAACATGCAATAGTGAACTAAAGCATGTATACGATGATAAAGACAAACCAGATAGCATACTATCATCTCGAGCAAGACTGTCATATCGGTAGAGGTCCTCCCTTAATCATTGCAATCACGTACCTGCGATCCAATAATTGACTTTGAGGGCAATATATCTAACACAAATTACGGCTGTCTATAGGATATCAAGAACAGAAAAATATAAAACTAGCTAATACATGTCCATCCGCCACAGTAAATAGAGTCAAGAAAATGAATAAGCGAAAATGAATCAATCTCCAATAAACAACATCTGAAACATGTCCCAATATAAGCTCACATCAAAGAAATAAAACTGCAGAAAATAAACTAAACTAAACATCTCTAAATAACACATGTTCAATTCCTCACTGCTTGGCTTGATTGTTAAAATACTTTTGATCTGCCTACGATAAAGGTAAAGGAACTAGGCCATGCAAAACCCAAACGCCAGTGCATCATAATATCAAAATAACAGTGATAACCAGGATATAATGATTTAATTAAATATGAATATAAATGAATAACATAGATATGAAACAGTGAGGTATGTGTATGTATGGGTATGTGATGTGTATTCTAAAACTGTTCTTCTAGGTTATCTATTCTAAAAGTCTTTGAAATCAATTAATGTAATCTTCATCGTAACCAAACAGTATATATCCCGTTCATTCCCCACGGGACCACGGTAACAGTATTTATTCCGTAACGTCCGGAAACATGGAAAACAAGTAATTATTCTGTAACGCCTGGAAAAATGGCAAACAAGTAATGATTATTCCGTAACGCCTGGAAAAACGGCAAACAAGTAATGATTATTCCGTAACGCCCGGAAAAATGGCAAACAAGTAATGATTATTCCGTAACGCACGGAAAAACGACAAACATGTAATTACTCCGTAACCCCAGAAAAACGGCAAACATGTAATAATATTCTCTTGAGCTACGTTTCGGTTACATTCTTGATTTCCCCTTTCTACTCAGGTTTGTGTTCAAGTCAGGTATTGCCAATGTAATCTAATGCCAATACAGGATCAAGTATATACAGTTCTCGTCTATGCAGACAACAAGTCACGTCCGTCAGGACAACACGTCAATATTGTTGGCATTAGTAACTAGATCTAAGTAACAAGTCAAGTAGTGTGTCGTGCACATGTCATGTGATGCATATGTATCAAATAGATACCCAATGTGAAACTGTAATCGTTATCGGAACACAGTAAACAAATTTTACACCCGGATGGATATGTATCTATCTGTAATAACCATTATATATCCATTATCAAGTATGATGCAAACTAGATAGTAGTATAATGATATCATGATATTCCGGAATATAACTAGATATGCTATTATCGGTACGGATACGAACGGATAACGTAACACTATAAATCGGTAATAATTGCTGGATAATAAAACACATGTACTATTTTTATTCATATAGATATTGATATAATATAATATATCATGTTGCAAGTTAAACCTGCCTGATCGAATCTCACGTCGGGATACTTACATCACGTTCGACGTCGGATAAAAGTCGCGATGCAACTCACGTGCGTGCAAGACTGGACCTGGCTGATCAATAACGTGACGTGATGTCTACGCTGGACAACAACGACTGGGTCGTCCGGATCGTCAATGACGCGTGCGACTCTGGTGAGACGGTCAAGAACCGATCAAGAAAGAGAAAAAAGAAAGAAGGAAAGAAAGAGATAAATAGGGGTGGCTGCTCTGGGTTCTGGGGTCAGAGAACAAAGGAGAAGGTAATGACGACGATGGGCTGTCGTCGACGACAAGGGGCCTCAGGTTCTCTGGGGTTATTGTTGCAGCCGATGGTGATGGTGGTGGTGGTTTGTGGTGCTAGTGGAGATTAGAAGAGGGATGAGGTCGAGGTGAGGTCAAGGTGGTGAGGTGATCGGCGGCAAGGGGTTTCTTGAGTTGCTGCAGGGGAGGTTGCTGGGTTTTCTCGGTTGTTGTCGTGGGGTTATGGGTTCTTGGGGAGAGGTGAAGAGAGGTGGAAGTGGATGTTATGATGAGGGTGGCGAGGTTGTGAGGAGGTCGGCGGTGAAGGAGAGGGAGCGGTGACGTCGAGGCTAGGGTTCGGCTTGGGTTTCGTCGCGAGGGCAGAGGAGGAAGAAGAAAAGAAAAAGGGAGGAGAGAGAAAGGTGTGATAATATTAAGTTAATAATAAAAATATATATAGGGGTGAGAGAGAGAGAGACAGAGGGATCCTGAGATGATGATGAGAGAGAGATGAGATTTAGAGAAAGAGAGAGAGAGAGAGAGAGGCTGTGAGAGAGAGATTAGAATAGGAATTAGTTTAGTTAATATAAATATATATTATATATATACAGTATAATTTTTTTAACTATTAGTTTAGTTTTGAAAATAATATTATAATATATATTCTTGGATTTAAACAGCTAATATCAAATTACTCTGAAAAATATCCGGGTCTCTTCTAAAAATCTAGTTTTAAAATATGGAGAATATACGTATAAGTGAAAACTATAATGCGATATCCGATTAATAAAAATGCATATCCACAAGTACGGATCTACGTAAATATATGTAGCGATCCAAACGAGTCTGTTTTATCAATCTGGACATGAACACGATGTATGGATGCAACCATATGGTAAGGGGTATGATAACATGCTATGCTAGATATCAGTATATATTATTTGGTTATTATTTGTATTATTAAAAGATATATGGATACCAAATATATCATACATGTATATAGAATCTAAATGTGCATGGATCCTCTGTATTAGAGAATATGTGACGTAATCTAGAACCATGATGGGTTTCAATCATGCGGGCCGGGTTGAATACTAACCACAGTTACCAAATGCACTATCCGCACCCAAAACCGATAATAAATAAGAAGTTGTTGCAAAATCTGAAAAACCCCAAATAAAATATGGTATAAATGCACTAGGGTGTTATATTATACCAAACTACAAAAGAATTTCGTCCTCAAAATTCACGGAACAAGAAAAGGCAAGAAAACACGGATCTAAGAAAAGAGGCGTGGAAACTTCTATCAAATATCGTCTTCACGTTCCCACGTAGATTCTCCGTGCGAGCGATTCCCCCATGAAACAAGTACACATGGGATAATTTTGTTCTTGAGGATTTCTTGTCGATCCACAATCGCTATTGATCGCTCTTCATATGTTAAATCTTCTCTTAATGTCAGTTCCGAGTGACCTAGGATGTGCGTCATATCTCGAACATACTTGCGGAGTTGAGATACATGAAACACGTCATGAACACTCGCCAAGGATGGTGGTAATGCCAATCGATAAGCTACCTCTCCAACACGCTTGATAATATCGAAAGGCCCCACGAATCGAGGATTAAACTTACCTCGACTACCAAATCGGATCACTTCTCTGGTCGGTGATATCTTCAGGAATACAAGATCACCAACAGTGAACTCCAGAGGTCTTCGTCTTGTATCAGCCCAACTTTTCTTGTGCCACCTTCATATGACTTCGGATCACGTTGACTTTCTCCACGGTTTGCATAATAAGATCCGGTTCCAATAATCTTCTTTCTCTAATATCGTCCCAGCAGACAGACGAGCGACACTTACGACCATATAATATTTCGAATGGAACCATCTGTATAGTCGCCTGGAAACTGTTATTATAAGAAAACTCCACCAAGTGCAAATGATCCTCTCATGAACCCTTGAATTCTAACATGTATGCTCTCAACATATCTTCAAGAGTTTGGATCATTCTTTCAGACTGGCCATCTGTCTGTGGATGATAGGCGGTGCTAAACTTCAAGCTAGTCCCCAAACTTTCCTTTAGACTCCTCTAAAAGTGAGATAAAAATCAGGTATCAAGATCGGAAATGATGCTCACAGGTACTCTATGCAATCTCACAATCTCCTGCATGTAGCGCTCTGCTAACGCTTCCGTCAACTGACCAACTCGAAACGGTATAAAATGAGCTGCCTTGGTTAATCGGTCAACAATGACCCAAACTGCGTTTTTGCCCTTTGGACTTCGCGGTAAAGCTGTTACGAAATCCATGGTTATATATTCCCACTTCCATTGAGAAATCGGAAGTGGTTGCAATAAATCAGCTACCCTTTGATGTTCAGCCTTGACTTGCTGACACACCAAGAACTTGGATACATAGCGAGTAATCTCTCTTTTCATGCCTTCCTACCAGAAATGTTGTCGTAAATCTCGGTACATCTTTGTGCCTTCCGGATGTACGGAATACGCGGAACTATGAGCCTCCTTCATGACTTCTTCACGAACATCTCCTTTAGGCACACATAAATGACTCCCATATCGTAACGAACCATTTTCAAGAATAAACAAGTTCGTTCGAAGTCTCGCTTCAACTTGTTCTCGAAATTTCTGCAACCTTGGATCGTGCGACTGTGCTGCTTTAATGTTATCGATCAAGTATGACTGTACCTGCAATTATATCATCTGTCCCGAAAAATGCGGTAGTACAATCTCCAACTCGAATCTCTAAAAATCAGCTACAATCTCCTTCTGTGCAGTCAACATCCGTATTGCTGGCAACCGACTTAGAGCATCCGGCACTACATTGACTTTCCCAGGATGGTATTTTAGGTCAGGATCATAATCAGCCATCAGCTCTAATCATCTACATTGTCTCATGTTGAGCAATTTCTGTGTAAATACATACTTTAGGCTCTTGTGATTGATAAATAATTCACCTCTATCGCCTAATAAGCAGTGTCTCCAAATCTTCAAAGCAAAAATCACTGCTGCTAGTTTTAGATCATGAGTTGGGTAGTTCTTCTCATGAGTCTTCAATTATTTTGAGGCATAGGCTATAACCTTCTCATGCGGCATTAGAACACATCCCAAGTCTTTCCCAGATGCGTCGCTGTGAATAACCAACCCTCCGGAACTGTCTGGCACTGTCAAGATAGGAGCGGTGGTCAATCTTTGTTTCAATGCTTTAAAAGCTGACGCACACTTCTCTGTCCATATGAATGGTACCTCCTTTCGTATTAGCTTGGTCAATGGTTCAGCTATTCGAGCGAATTTCTCCATGGACCTTCTATAATATCCGGCAAGCTCAAGACAACTTTTGATCTTCCCTACGTTCTTCGGAATCGGCCAATCATGAACAACTGCAATCATTTCAGGGTCAACGGCAATTCCATCTCCGGATACAACATGACCTAAGAACTTCACTTTTTCGAGCCAAAACTCGCACTTTCTCATCTTAGCATATAACCTTTCTTGCCTCAACGTTTGCAATGTGATCTTCAAGTGTTTTGCATGCTCTTCATTGCTCCTCGAATAGACCAGAATGTCATCAATAAACATCACTACGAACTGGTCCAGGTACGGTGAAAAGATTCGGTTCATCAAGTCTATAAATATTTCCGGTGCGTTAGTAAGTCCAAATGCTATCACTAAGTACTCATAATGCCCATATCGAGTTCGGAACGCTGTCTTGTAAATATCTTCTGATTTCACCCGAACTTGATGATATCCGGATCGTAAATCCAACTTAGAGAATACCCTCACGCCACTGAGTTGATCGAATAATTTGCTGATGCAAGGGATTGGGTACTTATTCTTAATAGTTATCCATTTAATTCTCGATAATCGATGCACATCCTCCGCGTGTCATCTTTCTTCTTTACTAGAAGAACTGGAGCTCTCCAGGGTGAATTGTGTTAGTTGTATGTATGCCCTAGAGGCCAGTATTGTACAGATGATGTATATTATATTGGATGCTTGGACATATATAGAGATGACTTTCTTGCTCGATATGATAGTATGCTATCTGGTTACTCTTTATCTTAACATGTATACTAGTCTCTTTATACTGTCTTATAGTTACATGTTGGTAAAGCCCTTAGGATGTGTACTTGACTACCTGGACTATGATGAGGATCATACTAGTGGGGACATGGTAGTCCATAAGTACATCCTTCAAGGTCCCTAGTCATGGGTGTATCGAGACGGGGCATCGATATACCAGTGTAGACTAGCATATACGCTTCTCGACCCATGAGTTGGGCGGTGGATGATCCCATATCCATTGGTGTTTGACATCAAAGATGGTATACGGGTGCTCAGTGGAGACTGGGTACACTGGACGGACTCGCCGAGAACTCCCAGATGGTATTATACCTCACGTCAGATGGCAGTTCTCAGGTGACACTTGTGCAGGTTAGTCTGTAGACCCGAGATCGTCATAGAGTCTTGTGTGATTCCCACTGTGCTTTGATTTCCACCTTACCACGTCCATGAGGGCGTGCAAAACGGTGGTTTTTGGGTACAGTCCCGAGTCACATGGAGGCAATGAGCGATAGGAGGGGTTTCGTCTCTCCCGGTATTAGGGGTTGATGTTGCGCTGTGCTCGATTGGCCGTAATAGGGAAGTCCCTGGCCAGGGCTGATTCAGAGATTTGCTGGTAAGTGTTACCAGTAGTTTCTCGACCCGTTATGAGCCTCACATCGGCACGACTTATTGGTTATTGGGATCTGACGTTTACCACCCCTAGACTTGATGTGCGACATATCAGACGAGAAGACCGGACTGTACGGGAAGTGTTGCCAGTTGGCTCGACGGGAGTTGTAGCAGGTTCGTTTGTTCTCTTCTGATCGCTCAATACCCGGGTAGCCGTTACGTTTAGCTGACCGCTTGCGGCTTGGGGGTGCTTGATATGATCATCACCCACTGCCGGCGTATTGACGAGTCTTAGAGTCCCACAATGGAGTTACCTAGTCTAGGCGAAACGTTGTGGTGCGCGTATGCGATATGCGCATGGACCCGATTAAAATGCGTGTATAGGATACCGTATATTGATCGGGCGGCTTGCTTTTGGTTAGGGTTGTATGTGATATGGCCGGATTGATAAATCAAGTGTTGATTATCATTTAACCATTATTTTCTCACTAGAAATCGTTTCTTGTGTTGGATGGATGTATGCATGCATGTATGTTTTTCTTTCTTTCTAGTTTCATGCACATATGGATGTGTATACATACATACATACATACATACATCATCTATCATGGTTGCTTATACAAAGAAAATGGTGGCAATATAAGCCTCACACCATGGTTTTATTTATATATATTATTATTGAATTTGATTTAAAACAAAAGAAAAGGAAAGGATAATTCATGGAAGCTTTCTACACTCTTCTTGACCTAACCATGCTCACCCACCACTTAACCATGGATTACTTTTCCTTTTGGATTTTAACTCAAGTTCATTAATGATTCAACCATGGTTTATGATGAGAACAAGAAAATATATATTCATATATTTTCATTTTTCTTATGACAAGAGTTATTCTTTTCACTCTTGAAAAAAGATATAGCCATCATCTTCTTCTTCCTCTCTCATTTTGCTCTCTAGATTTTTGTAGTGAGCATAATACTCATCAAGTTAGGATTTTGAAGTGAGAAAGAGAACCACAACACCATTCTACACAAGTCTAGCCCACTTGTTTGGAGTGTTAGCTTCATTTCGTTCTCTTGATCGGGTGAAGTTGCAAGCTTGGACAAAGCGGACTCCGGGTGGATCATCGGTGACCTAGAGGAGTTCAAGCGGAGCTTTTTCAAACCCTAAGTAACCGAGGAGTCTAGCGTAGGGAGCTACAAAGGTTGTACTCTCTAAACCCTAGCTTTTCTTTCATATGATGATAAGCAAGTTTTAGAAACCCTAATTTTCTAGGAACGATCCGATGTTTGTTAACTTAGCACCTTAAAGACTCCACCTTTGGTACATGTGATGCTTCCAAACTCTTCATGAGGTGCTAGGCTAACCTTTCATTGGTATCAGAGCCGACCTAGAATATTAGGCGACAATTTTAAGAAGTTAAAACTCCGATCGAACCGAAATACGGCCTTTTAGAATGCTCTCTGGACAATTTTTAAAATCTGGTTATTTTCAGAATTAAAAATATGCAAAAAATTCAGCAGGTAAATATAAGAGTTACTGTGAAAAACGAGATCATGAACAGTAAATATGAGCGTGGAACCGCGGTAATAGCCTCCTTAGGCCGCGGTTCCGCGGCCGTTCTGTTGAATCATGGTCTGGTTTTTGTACAGTAACTCATGACTCTGCTTGTTTATGTTTTTGGAGTATTTTTAATCTGAATTTAGTTCTGAAAATTCTGGAGTTGGTTTTGGACTCGTCGATTCGATCGGAATTTTCATTTCGTGGTTTTTTGGGATAAATTAGAAAGTATTGAAGTGTTTGAACGAGTATCGTTTGCTCACTTTTCATGGGGTTTAAATATTTTGGAAATACGTGCAAGTTTTGTGGTGGTCCCTCTAGAAGACAACAAACCTTAACTCGATTATGTGACCGTCTTGAACTGCCCTTTAAATCTTAGGGTTTGGGGCAGTACGGCGTGCCACATGTGAGGCGTTGGCTTGACCCTTCTACGGCTGGACCACTACTACTGTGTCACACTCCGGTTTTTGAACTCCGCTTAAGTGTTGAGCTTTAGTGAATCTTGGGGATTTGATCGTTCGTTTGAAAACATAGCCAACCATGCTACCTGTGGGTAGGAAGTATCCATCCACAGTCACATTACGGTTGTAAGGATATCAAGAACAAGATAAAGTACTAATCTAACACATGTCCAAATCCATAATAACAAGAAATCAATGAACAATAAGTGCGGAAGCAAATGATCCAATATAATAATAGAAAGGTACGTCCCATAATGCGGGATCGCACCTGGAAATAAAATGCAATAAACAAACTAACCACTATAGAACTCAAATCAGCCTGCTGGCTGAAGTACTCCTGCTCGGTCGTCGACAGTGGTACGGAATCTGGGCCATGCAAAACCCAGACGTCAGCGCGTCATGACATCAAGTCTAAAGTATAAACATGGTAATAAGCAATGCAAGTATGAACATGAATAAAGCAGTAATAAGAGATAACAAGCAGGGTAATGTGCAATGGTGACTAAACTGTCCTATCAGGTTTTCTACTCTATAGTCTTTGAAACCAATTGATGAATCGTCGATGTAACTCAATAGTATCCCGTGCGTGCCCGGGACCACGGTCAAGATCCTCGGGGCTGAATCCGAGACGTGCCGCTAAGCAGTAAAAGGTAGTAGGATGGGCGAGTGATGTCAGCATCAACACTCCGGGGCTGGCCAAGCCCGTAAGACTGATCAGAACATGTATCGAACTGTTGAGTTACAAGTCGGTTTCACCTTTGATTTCCCCATACCCCCAAGCTATGTATGTCAGGTCAGGTATTCAGTAGTAAAGGACTAATGCCAACACAAAATCAAGTAAAAGTAGGTCTGTCTGGATAGACAGCGGGAATGGTCAGGTTTGTCGGCATTAGGCATGAGATCAGGTAACAGGTCAGGTAATGTATAAAGGTGTCATGTCATGTCAAGAGTGTACGGTACCATATCATGTCAAGTAGGAAGTGTAACAGGTCATGTCAGGAAGCACAAGATGTCATGTGGGTGCTCATAATCAAACTATCATAAACATGTGTATAAATAAACAAGCATGAGTACTATTAGAACAATAAGCTGGAACATGTAATATGATAGGCAAATAGATATAATTTCAAGAATATGGATGCACAGTTATTGATTAGGGTTACATTTATAGTTCCAATATTAATTAGGATGCAATTTATTAAACATGGAGTATTAATATCACATTATTATGTAGTAATGTGATCTATGGATGCAATTATATTTATCTTAAATGCGATGGATGCAAACGGGTATCCGAAGAGTTATAAAACTATAAAATGGTAGTGTGGGATGTACAACTAAGCAATATGTGATATAAATATTTATATAATAATATTAATATGGATAGCATATTCAAAGCGATTAGTAACTATAAAAGTTGTATTGATTAACCATGCACAAGAAGGTTCCGTTCAGAAATTCAGCGTCACCCTAATTTGTAAAATAACTTAAAAATAACAAACGTTCTCCAAAAGAGACGTATCTTATACCAAAACAAAGATAATTCAATAAGGTTTTCAGTTTTATAAGTATAAGCATCTCAGGTTATCCCTACAAAAAGTTATGAATATTCAAAGTTGAAAGTTTGCTGCTGGAATTTCCCTGGACAGCAGTTTAAAGGAATTTTCATTTGCATTTTACGTTATTTAAACAATTTATTTTGCAAGTAAATATTTCATAGAGTTATAGTATTCTGAATTAGCTTCGTAACGAACTAAAGAACGTATACTAATGATTTTTCTATGATTTATAATGAATTTTATAAGATAAGGTGTACAGTAAATTTCAGATTTGTCATATCCGATTTTTCAACGACATTTCATATGTAAACTATAAGATTTTCAAATGTATAATATTATAAAATGAAGATTATAAATGTATATAGCATGTAGCAAGATTAACTTGCCTCGATGGGTCGCGAATCGGGAAAACGGAACGTTAACCGTCGGCGGGGAAAACTCGCGACGGCGCACGGTTCACGGAATGAACCCAAACGACGAACAAAGGAACCACACGGGTCGGGGTATCTCGCTGGAACGTCGAGAAACGTCACTGGCACGATGGAATTCCGGCAACAAAAGAACAGTTAAAAGAAATGAGAAACGAGACATGAAGCAAGAAGAGAAAAATGATAAAGAGAAGTACGAGAGAATATATGAGGGAGAGGGAGAGAGAGGAAAAAGTGGAGAGAGAGAGAGAGAAAGTGGGGCCCACGGGGTTAAAGGGGAGGTTGCGATTGGCTGAGAGAATAAATTAAGAAGGATATAAAGATTGTAAAAATATTATATGGTTAACTTAAAGATTTAAAAGATAGGTAATGAACAGTAAGATATCAGGTTAGTTAGAAAAATATATGCGATGGTTTTAATAATATTAAAATTTAGGATTTTGGCGCCAAATGAAACATTTCCAAATTGCGCCCGGGTTGGGTCCAAAAATTCGAAATTCAAATAATAGGATTTTAGGCGGGTTCCAAATTTTAAAATGAAATGTTTTATGATTAAAAAGCATACTCCCAAAACGGACACACGCACGTGCACGTAGCCATCCAAACTCGCCCGTTTCACTGAACGGGACGAGAATACAATGCACGGACGCTACCACGAGGCTAAGGGTGTCAAGTAGGCCAAGAAGAATATTTTCAATTTTATTTTAGGTGCTAAAATTTGTTATATGCAGAATGACTTAGCCGGTTAAAATTGTGCAATAAGAACCAAACAAGCAAGATAAATGAAATGAGCAATGCCAAACACTCAACCAGTAACAGAAATAGTATTATTGGGCTCGGGTGTTACACTTTAATACTGTCTAATTATCTGGAATGTGATGCAATGTGTGGAATTCATATTATAAGACATGAAATACGAGGTATGTGATATTTCGTATTTATGATGTCTAAGGAGAATGTGGATTCCAGATATTGCAGTTTTACACTTTCTTTTCTGTGACCGTAAGTGTAGTATGTCGATATCGCCGGTTTCGTTGCTATACATCAACGACAATTGGGGTACGCATACTTACTTACGTTGATGATATGTGGTATTATGTGTTGCTGAGATATGATGTGCAGGATTGTCGCAATTGAATAGCCGGAGGGTTTTATGTGAGATGAGAGTTTTATATTTTCACTCATGTAAATTCAAATGTAATGTAATATTCTTTTATTTTGGGCACTTCCGGGTTGAGGTCGATACCACCAGTGTTGTATATTATTTACTTTTCCGCATTAGGATGGACCCAAGGAGGGGAGCACAGGTGACCGGGTTCTGGGGTTCAGTGGGAGGCCATCTCGAGGAGTCGAGACCGGGTCTCCTAAACTCCAAAATTGGTAGGGTCGCTTGCCGCTCTCGTAGGGGTCCAGGGTGTGGGCTTGGCTATTCATCGCGACTGTGGAATCCGTATTTTCTATTGTTGGCTAAATACTAAATACGGACGTCCTAGTATATCCCACATTATATCTATGTTTCTGCTGCGATATCTGTGATGTGATCATTAGATATGTTCTGTGATGGATACAGTATATAGTATATATGATATATTATATAGGCGTTACTTATGTTTTACACCCGCGCTAGCCCTGCCCTGCTCTGCCGTTAGTTACCTAACCTAACAGTGCATGAGGGGACATCGAGGCGAATGCGGATGGCATAAGTGTACGTCGTATTTATCTGTGATGTTTAGGTGACTTAAATGATGGGACTTCATTAATGTGATTAATGAAAGAAAAGAAACCTAAAAGATGTTGTAGAATCAAATTTTCAAATAAAAGGGTAGCTACAGTCTTGCTTTGCATAGCGGTATATATGATATACCCTGCACCTTATTCGATGGGGAAAGAGCCGAGATCCCTTCACCGGGAGTGACCTCTTTAGCAAAACTGGCAGATGCTACAACACTCGGTTTGACTTTTGACTCCTTTTGGAGTTTTGCTTTGCACAGTGATATATTTGATATGTCATGCACCTTATTCGATGAGGAAAGAGCCGAGATCCCTTCACCGGGAGTGACCTCTTTAGCAAAACTAATGAAAGGCTCAAAATCACTCCATTTCAAAACATCACTTGATTCTACAACGATATCAAGTTCATTACGCAATAGGTTTTCAGAAAAACCTGTCGTAGCCCTTCGTCATTTCAGATAAGAACTGTTTAGTATTCGTGCTGCGTTTGTTGGCCTTTGTCAAGGCGTAGTGTGCGGTAGCTGAATAGTGCTTATCTGCTTATGGATATGATGCAGATTGTTTCAGGGTAGTCGTACGACCTTGTTGGCCTTTGTCAAGGGTCGTGCGGGTGGGTTTGATTCAATCAAGAAATGACGGGTTGAACTTGACTAGCATCCTATGATTTGTTGGCCTTTGTCAAGGTCATGGGGGTTAGGGGCAAAATATTATCGGGAATTTCAAGTGTTGAAATTTGCAATGAGATTGCATACCTTCTATGAGATAGTTGGATCCCGATACCCACTGCGAGTAAGAGTTACTCCTGGGAGAGTTTTACACATTACAATTAGCCGATCAAGTAGGTGTCTAGAAAGGTGTCAACGGGGTTATGCCTCTGGGAAAACGAGGTTTACTTTAATTAGGTCCGTGCGAAAGCACGGGGAACCTCCCTCAAAGTACCGACATTGGTCTGGCTGAAAGATCGGCGAAGTTGTAGGGTGTAATTAATCCCGGCTAGTCTTTCCTTTTAGGGTTTGAAGGAAGATTTGATAAAAACCAGTGGGAGCCATCCTGATTAGATAAGATAATAACCAATCTGATCTTGCAAGAGCATACGCTAAAGTGTTTTCTTCTCTCTCTCTCCAGGTAGCGACCATGTCATGCCTTAATCAAGATAATAATATGGATGTATTGACCGAACCCGCAAGTTATACTGTGCTGGGGAACGTCGGTTCCGTTCTTTCTTATAAGAGTTATAAGACTGAACAGGACATAGGCGAATACCAGGATTCCCATGCCACCCGAATGAAGAAAGTACATGATGATGCATTTTCTTCGGGTGTGTTCGTTACAGAGAACTGTTTCTCCATTTGCCCTACGTCCTGGGTATTAGATACTGGGTCAGGATCCCATATATGTAATCAGTTACATGGGCTTAGGAAAGGTAGAGAACTTGGAGAAGGTGATAAAGACATAAGAGTTGGAAATGGTGCAATTGTTGCAGCTAAGACCGTCGGGGAATATCACCTTGCATTACCAACTGGTAATACATTGATTCTGAACGAATGCTATTACATGCCGAACCTGATATGCAACATTATATCGGTTTCTTTGTTGAGAAAAGAGGGATATAATTTTGTATTACAGGATAATGTTATGAACATTTTCCGTAACCAAAAGTTGGTTGGATCAGGCACGTTGTGCAATGGCATTTATGTTCTAAATCAATCAACAGTTCTGAATATAACAAACACACACAAGAGGAAGAGTTCAGAACTGAACGAATCCTTCTTATGGCATTGTAGACTGGGTCACATCAATGCGACACGACTAGCTAAGTTGCATAAGGATGGATATTTGAATCCGTTTGAATTTTCATTTTATGACACTTGCCAGTCATGTCTCAAAGGAAAGATGACCAAAACTTCGTTTACGGGACACGGAGAAAGAGTTACTGAACTCTTGGGACTGATACATAGTGATGTATGCGGTCCCATGTCTACACATGCCAGGGATGGTTCTTCGTACTTCATTACATTCACCGACGATCTCTCTAGATTCGGATATGTGTTCCTGATGAAACACAAATCAGAAGCTTTTGAGAAATTTAGAGAATATAAACTAGAAGTCGAGAACCAAACCGGGAAAAGTATTAAAATCCTTTGATCTGATCGAGGAGGTGAATACTTGAGCAATGAATTCCTGGACTTCCTAAAAGAGAATGGGATTCTCTCTCAGTTGACTCCTCCATATACACCACAGCTCAACGGTGTATCAGAACGGAAGGACCGCACCCTATTAGATATGGTGCGCTCTATGATGAGTACAGCTGAGTTACCTATTTCCTTCTGGGGATATGCGCTGGAAACAGCAGCATACCTATTGAATCAAGTTCCAACTAAATCTGTACCTACCACACCATATGAGATATGGAGTGGGAAGAGACCATTTCTTAAACGAGTTAAGATATGGGGTTGTCTGGCCTATGTCAAGAGGCAAAATCCGGACAACTCAAGGCACGGTCAGTTCTATGCAAGTTTGTGGGATATCCCAAACATTCACATGGATATCTTTTCTACTATGCTGAGGAACAAAAAGTGTTTGTTTCTCGACATGCCACCTTTTTAGAAAAGGAATTTCTTGCAAAAGAAATTAGTGGCAACAAGGTAGAACTGGAAGAAATTCCGGCTACACAAACTCAAACTGAAGATTTAGTGGAACCAGAGGATTCGGTAATTCCCAATGAACCCCAGCCACTCCGCCGATCTAGTAGGGTTTCTCGCCCACTTGAGAGATACTATGGCTTTCTCATGGATGGTGGGAGCGAGGATTGCATCATGGAGGATGATGACCCAACTAGCTTCGAGCAGGCCATCACGAGTGGGGACTCAGTGAAATGGCTGGATGCAATGCGGTCCGAGATGGAATCCATGTACACCAACAAAGTGTGGACTTTGGAAGATGCTCCTGAAGGGGTAAAACCCATTGGGAGCAAGTGGATCTTCAAGAAAAAACTTGGTGTAGATGGGAAAGTGGAGACTTTCAAAGCTAGACTTGTTGCAAAGGGTTTTCGTCAAAGACCAGGTGTGGACTATGACGAAACTTTTTCTCCAGTGGCTATGCTTAAATCCATCCGGATCATGCTTGCCATCGCTGCATATCATGATTACGAAATCTGGCAAATGGATGTTAAGACCGCCTTTCTAAACGGTGATTTAGAAGAGTGCGTGTACATGACTCAGCCAGAGGGCTTCGTAGATAGTGGGAGCAGCGGGAAGGTGTGCAAGCTGCTTAAATCCATTTATGGATTGAAGCAAGCATCGCGGAGTTGGAACATCTGCTTTGACGTCGTTATCAAAGAGTTTGATTTCGTCAAAAACGTAGATGAACCTTGTATCTACAAGAAGGTGGCAGAGAGTAAGGTTGTCTTCCTCGTATTGTACGTGGATGACATACTCTTGATAGGAAATGATATTCCTATGCTGTAATCGGTCAAGCTCTTCTTATCACAAAGATTCTCAATTGAAAGATCTTGGTGATGCCTCCTGCATATTGGGAATTAGGATCTATAGAGATAGATCCAAACGGATATTGGGATTGTCCCAATCCAGGTACATTGACACCATACTAAAGAGGTTTAGTATGGAAGAATCCAAACGTGGGAACTTGCCCACGATCTCTGGAGTCACTCTCTCCAAAGAGATGTCTCCCAAGACTGATTTGGAGAGAGCTCGCATGCAAGGGATACCCTATGCTTCGGCTGTAGGCTCTATCATGTACGCGATGCTATGTACCAGACCCGATGTAGCATACTCACTAAGTGTAGTGAGTAGGTATCAAGCTGATCCTGGAGAGAGTCACTGGACAGCTGTGAAGAGCATTCTCAAGTACTTACGAAGGACTAAAGAGATGCTCTTGGTGTATGGTAACGGAGAACTCCAAGAGGAGTCCTTTACCGATTCGAGCTTCCAGAGTGATAAGGACGACTCTAAGTCACAGTCGGGATTTGTCTTTACCCTTTACGGAGGGGCGGTTAGCTGGAAGAGTTCCAAGCAGGAAACCGTGGCAGACTCGACGATGGAGGCTGAATACATCGCTGCCAACGATACTGCCAAAGAAGCTGTCTGGATCAAGAAGTTCATTACTGAACTTGGAGTGGTTCCATCCATTGAGCATCCAATACCTTTGTATTGCGATAACAATGGAGCGGTGGCTTTGGCCAAGGAACCCAGGTCCCATCAGCGATCCAGGCATATTCTGAGGCGGTATCACCTGATCCGGGAGATAATTGATCGTCGGGAGATCGAGGTCAGGAGGGTTGACACGAAGAACAACACAGCGGATCCACTCACGAAGGCCATTCCCCAGATACAGTTTGAGAGACTCTTCGGGATGCTTGGTATGTGATACTACAGCAGCTGGCCCTAGTGCAAGTGGGAGATTGTTAGTTGTATGTATGCCATAGAGGCCAGTATTGTACAGATGATGTATATTATATTGGATGCTTGGACATATATAGAGATGACTTTCTTGCTCGATATGATAGTATGCTATCTGGTTACTCTTTATCTTAAGATGTATACTAGTCTCTTTATACTGTCTTATAGTTATATGTTGGTAAAGCCCTTAGGATGTGTACTTGACTACCTGGACTATGATGAGGATCATACTAGTGGGGACATGGTAGTCCATAAGTACATCCTTCAAGGTCCCTAGTCGTGGGTGTATCGAGACGGGGCATCGATATACCAGTGTAGACTAGCATATACGCTTCTCGACCCATGAGATGGGCGATGGATGATTCCATATCCATTGGTGTTTGACATCAGAGATGGTATACGGGTGCTCAGTGGAGACTGGGTACACTGGACGGACTCGCCGAGAACTCCCAGATGGTATTATACCTCACGTCAGATGGCAGTTCTCAGGTGACACTTGTGCAGGTTAGTCTGTAGACCCGAGATCGTCATAGAGTCTTGTGTGATTCCCACTGTGCTTTGATTTCTACCTTACCACGTCCATGAGGGCGTGCAAAACGGTGGTTTTTGGGTACAGTCCCGAGTCACATGGAGGCAATGAGCGATAGGAGGGGTTTCGTCTCTCCCGGTATTGGGGGTTGATGTTGCGCTGTGCTCGATTGGCCGTAACAGGGAAGTCCCTGGCCAAGAGCTGATTCAGAGATTTGCTGGTAAGTGTTACCAGTAGTTTCTCGACCCGTTATGAGCCTCACATCGGCACGACTTATCGGTTATTGGGGTCTGACGTTTACCACCCCTAGACTTGATGTGCGACATATCAGACGAGGAGACCGGACTGTACGGGAAGTGTTGCCAGTTGGCTAGACGGGAGTTTTAGCAGGTTCGCTTGTTCTCTTTTGATCGCTCAATACCCGGGTAGCCGTTACGTTTAGCCGACCGCTTGCGGCTTGGGGGTGCTTGATATGATCATCACCCACTGCCGGCGTATTGACGAGTCTTAGAGTCCCACAATGGAGTTACCTAGTCCAGGCGAAACGTTGTGGTGCGCGTATGCGATATGCGCATGGACCCGATTAAAATGCGTGTATAGGATACCGTATATTGATCGGGCGGCTTGCTTTTGGTTAGGGTCGTATGTGATATGGCCGGATTGATAAATCAAGTGTTGATTTATCATTTAACCTTTAGTTTCTCACTAGAAATCCTTTCTTGTGTTGGATGGATGTATGCATGCATGCATGTTTTTCTTTCTTTCTAGTTTCATGCACATATGGATGTGTATACATACATACATACATACATCATCTATCATGGTTGCTTATACAAAGAAAATGGTGGCAATATAAGCCTCACACCATGATTTTATTTATATATATTATTATTGAATTTGATTTAAAACAAAAGAAAAGGAAAGGATAATTCATGGAAGCTTTCTACACTCTTCTTGACCTAACCATGCTCACCCACCACTTAATCATGGACTACTTTTCCTTTTGGATTTTAACTCAAGTTCAATAATGATTCAACCATGGTTTGAGATGAGAACAAGAAAATATATATTCATATATTTTCATTTTTCTTATGACAAGAGTTATTCTTTTCACTCTTGAAAAAAGATATAGCCATCATCTTCTTCTTCCTCTCTCATTCTGCTCTCTAGATTTTTGTAGTGAGCATAATACTCATCAAGTTAGGATTTTGAAGTGAGAAAGAGAACCACAACACCATTCTACACAAGTCTAGCCTACTTGTTTGGAGTGTTAGCTTCATTTCGTTCTCTTGATCGGGTGAAGTTGCAAGCTTGGACAAAGCGGACTCCGGGTGGATCATCGGTGACCTAGAGGAGTTCAAGCGGAGCTTTTTCAAACCCCAAGTAACCGAGGAGTCTAGCGTAGGGAGCTACAAAGGTTGTACTCTCTAAACCCTAGCTTTTCTTTCATATGATGATATGCAAGTTTTAGAAACCCTAATTTTCTAGGAACGATCCGATGTTTGTTAACTTAGCACCCTAAAGACTCCACCTTTGGTACATGTGATGCTTCCAAACCCTTCATGAGGTGCTAGGCTAACCTTTCAAATTGCTGCTGCGAATCCAACCCTTCTCTAGTAATTCGGTAAGCTTGTTTACCGCCAAAAGACAGAGACCGAGACGTAGGGACGTCTGGCCTGAATTTGGGTGCAGATACTATTTGGTTTTATCCGTCCACCTCTTCAAAGATACCGAGTTGATTTATGGCACCATATATCGAAGGTTTGGACACACGCGGCCGTTGTAGTAGATTTTATCAGATTCCCCCTCATTTTATGAGGGGTTTTTGATTGTGGGGATGCTCTTCCCTGCAGGCGCAATCCCCTGCAGTTAATTACGTTATCGCATTGCGATAACCACTTTCTCCTGCTCCGGCAGTTCACTTTGTATCGTGTTTTTTTTTTGTTTAGGTTACCCGTGGATTGTATACGGAGACTAGTTTATGTAGTCGCTAGTACGGCGCGGATCAGTCCAAATCCGTATATCTTATATTTGGATTTGTTTTATTTAAGGACCATTAATCTGGTTTGAGATTAAGATCGACTTAAAAAATATGAGCATTTAGGCCTAACTATTTTAGTTTAAGAGCATCATGGTTCATTATCGCCCTATTTGAGGCGAAATTTTAGTTTAGAGATATTTCGGTCCAACATTCCTATTTTGGGGTTGAATGTTAGTTTAAAGACATTCCGGTCCATTATCGCCATGTTTGAGGCAAGTATTTAAGGTATGCACGTCAATTTGGAAGTGCTTCAATGTATAACGAAAGGAGTTGTTGGTTGTCGGGACCCGCCACCTCTCTGAAGACGTTGAGAAATTACAACGACATATTATCAAAGGTGTGGAAAGATACACCCTCGAACCAAATCCTGTATTTGAGCAAAACAGGGGTTGTGGTGGACCTAAGAATCGTCAGTCATATTTGAGACTAAGATTACTTTAGGAGATATGGAATGAATATCATTTTTGATATCATCAATGAGAGATCATTAATCATGTTTGAGAATAAGATTAGTTTAACAATATTTTTTAAGGATTACTTTTACTTAAGATCCATCAAAAGAGCATATGAGCCCAGCTGTAAAGAAGTTTCAGAGACTTAGCCAATTTGGGCTTAGTCTGCCTACTTTTTTTCTTTTTTATTCAAAAGTGTTAAGCACTCATTTGGACTCTGTTCGTTCAGCCCTTTTTCTTATTTGACGTTTTGACACTCACATGGGTGTTATGTGAAGCATTTAATTATGGGCGCCGCCCAATAAGCGCTAAGCACTCAGCCATTTTGGCTGTTTATGTGGCGCCCACGTGAGGAACAAGTGAGGCACTGGGCGCTGCCCAATCAGTGCTAAGTACTCAGCCGTTTGGCTATTTATGGAGTGCTAAGCGCTCTTATTGTTTTTATGGCGCCCATGTGAGGAGTACGTGAGGCGTTGGGCGCTGCCCAATCAGTACTTGGCTTTTTTGGCTATTTATGGAGTGTTAAGCACTCTTATTATTTTTGTGGCACCCATGTGAGGACCACGTGCGGCGCTGGGTGTTGCCCAATTAGCGCTGAGCACTCAGCTGATTTGACTTTATGTGAAGTGCTAAGCACTTTTTATATGGCGCCCACATGTGTTTCACGTGAAGCGCCAGGCACCGTTAAACAGGGGTGCCCACGTGGGAAGCACACGAGGCGCTAGTTTCTTTTATATGGAGATTTAATCTCTGTTGATGTATTCAGAGAGGTTAAACCTCTATTGATGGTGCTTTAACCATTAACGCTCGCTAAAATCACTATATTTGAGAATTTTAGGCCGAGTTTTTAAAGAACTAAGTTCTTGATTTGAAAGAACTGAGTTCCTGGAGTATTCTGGACTCTCTCTTCTTTCTTTTTAAATTTGTTCTTTCTTGAATCTTTGATTATCAAGAATAAGATATTCCCGATGAGAATTAAATTCTCAAATTGTGGGAGACTTGTCTTGTGGATCTCAGAACCAGAGAAAGAATTAAGTTCTTTTTTACAAGGGTTAAACCCTTAGATGTGATATTATAGGTGATGGAGATATTTTTGATCTCTTTTCTTTAGCTAGGGTTTTGAGAAGGAAGATCTTCTTCTTTGAGAATTGAATTCTCTGTTCTTTTTGAGAGCTCACTGTATTTTTGCAGAAGCTTATGGGGGGTTTCTTCTATATGAGACTTGAAGTCTCGGGTCCTTTATATTTTGGAGGCAAGTTTGTTACTTAATTCTGAGAAAATCACTCATCGAGAGATTCCAATTGATTTAATTGGACTCATAATTGAGTTGGGGAATTTTACCCACCATTGTATTTTTGATCCAAGGACTTTTGTTTTTTTACAGAATATGATTTTTGTTTTTAACGGGATTGGGGAAATATTTTCCCCTATACATAATTTATTCTGTAAAATTGGATTTTTTAATCCAATGGTTCTATGTTTTACAGAGGGCAATCTTTCTTATTTAGAAAGATTGAGAGAATAGAATTTTATTCTATAATTGGATTTTTGATCCAACCGAAAGTATCTTTCTTATTTTAGAAAGATTTGAGAAATATTTTCTCCCAACAAAATTTAATTATGTATTTTGATGATTTATCATCTCCGTTGGATCTTTGATCCAACGGCTCTGTTTAACAGAGAGTATTGTAGAATTTAATTTTACCTGGGTGCTGGTGCTCACGTGTCGTACACATAGACTCCACTCAAGAATTTAATTCTTAAGATGGGTACTTATATGCTTTGCACATTGGCGCCCGCGTGAGGAGCACGTGCGGCGTCATCTAAGAGTTTAACTTTTATGTAATGAATTCTCTTGTGCTTTGCACATTAGCGCCCGTGTGAGGAGCACGTGCGGTGCCATCTAAGAGTTTAACTCTATGTAATGAACTCTGTTGTGCTTTGCACATTGGCGCCCGAGTGAGGAGCACGTGAGGCGCTATCATAGGATTTAATCCTATAAGATTAGCTCTGGCACTGGTGTCCTCGTGAAGAGCACGTGAGGCGCTGCCTCATTAAATTCAACAGAGCTTTGCTCTTTTATTAGGTTGAATATATTAGGGGAAACAAATGCCCCCTACCGTTGCTCTCATGTGGGTTCAACGGTGTCATCTTTTCCACCGTTCGATCTCTTGGGGAGTTGAACCATCCCTTCTTGTCTTATAAATAGGGTCTTTGGCCCTTGAGATGACTGCTATTTTGTCATCCTCTTTCTTCTTTCTTGAGAATTTAATTCTCTTTTCAGAGCTTAGATCTCTGCCCAAAGAAACTCTTAGAGTTTAACTCTGTTTAAGAAAATTGGTAAGGATTATGACCATTTTTCTCTTAAAAGAGACTCTTTTTTGTCTTGGATTTTTAACCCATTAATAAAGCTTGGCTTTTTTTCTTGAAATGATCTCTTAGAGATCTTTAAAAACTTTATTTAAGTAGACCGTTGGTCTCAGAGATCTTAGGGTTTTATCATATTCCTCTGATCTTTAGGAGTTCTCTGGAATTTAATTCCAGTAAATTTCCCATGGGGATTTCTGGAATTTAATCTCATTATTAGAGGAATTTAATTCCGGATTGTTCTACAGAGCTTAGCTCTGATAAAATTTCTTTTTAAGAAATTATTTTGGGAATTTTATTCCCTTTTCTTATTTTCTTTTTAGGGTTCTTCTTGCAGAATTGAATCTGCTGTAGAACTCGTTTTTCAAAAATATTGAGAGTTTAACTCCACAGTTTAATGAGATTTTTCATTAAATGAGAATCATTTTGGATTCTTACAATGAGTGCCTTTCTCATCATTGATGGGGGCGTTACCAGAATGTAGCACAAATTTAGGTGTAATGATTTTATGGGGTCCATTGTCCCTTTCTCTTTGAACTATGGTGATTTTAACATGCCAGAATGTAGCACAAATTTAGGTGTAATGAAAACACTAAAGACTTGAACATTATGTCGATAATTAACCCCGTTTTATTTATTTATTTATTTATTTTTATAGGTACTATGGCTTCCGATTCCTCCTTCCCCTACGTTCTCTCGGAGAGTGCTTTCGTCGATGTGTCTACAGATTGGGAAGTCTTTGCGCTCATTCGGGATTATGACCCAGAGCAGAAGTCTCTTCATCTGTGGGGGTCATGGTACAATCACATTATCCGAGGTCGATGCGGTTTTACTTGCGCAGTGCCATCAGAACCGATCCCGGCAATCTATTACGCTGACCCTCCGCAGGTCGCTTACGCAGTAGAAGAGGTCAACTGGACCTCGGAAGGTCGTCTCCAACCTTGCATGGAATCAATACCAGTGCAGCCACCGATGGCCCTAGACATTCTATGGCGTCGCATATGCCAAGGAGAATCGCAACCTTGGGGGCAGGTTTACATGATAAGAATGACCCCCCGTCATCCGGCTGGCTATCTGCAGTGGGCCCGATACATTCTATCGGCCAAGAAGTCGCTGCTACTGAAGACCGAGCTATATCCAGCGATCTATACGTCCCTCTTTCACTACCACACTCCCCATGTATGGTGAGTCAAATCTTTTCTGGAGCAATGAAATATCCCAACCCACACATTTCTCTTATAGGATCGGGAGGTCTCAATCTCATTGGAGGAATTCACGGAGATATCTGAATTACCTGTCAGAGGGGAACATTATGAGGAGATACTTCCTCCTGACGAGTACATCTTCGCTACCGAATCAGTAGTAATGGGGTTTACCTCAGAGAATGTCATTCAACATAAGTTTCTACGCTTGATCAAGGTATTGAACATATACGAGAGCTTATTCTTGGAGTCTGGTGGGCACGGACTTAGCTTTACAGATTTCATCGCCTGCTTCTTCTTCCGGAGGCTTTGCCGAAGAAAGCTGCAAAGTTGACCAAGCTTGATGATCCGTTCAGATTTGGCTTGGACAAATTACCGACCGTGGAAGCAGAGTTAAAGCAGTTTTTTATTCTGGATGCCCCGATCGTTTCTTTCATAGAGGTCGCTGCTCCGGACATTGATGATGAGACATTCTTCCTGGGGTTCATCAGCTTATAGCTGAGCTGGTTCACACTTACGATGCATCCCGTTATATGAGACCGTCTATCTTTTATCCGGCTCACCGTATTGTGGCGGGGACACGCCTGGCCGTTGGGGTTGTAGGTCTGGCTTACTTATATCATGGTTTGAGTTTAGCGGCCGACACTACTCAGCCGGATCTGAAGCCCGTTAATCTCCCATTACATTACTTCACCCCATGGATCGAGATGCATATGCTGAGTGTTTTTGGTGTGCATAAACGACCCAGATTTTATGAAGGATACAATTTTCCTCGGGTCATGCACTTGGTCGATGTTTCTTCTCTAGACCCAACACAACGGGAGGCTCGGCGATTGCTTCTTTGCCCGCGCATGGTCGGGCACAGCATGACCTTCGTCGACACTGTCCTGACCATTGACAAGTAATCTTCCAAAGCAATCCAGCCGCTTCACGACGTTTTCAACGACGGAGCTTCTGCATTGAGGGCCCGAGAGATCGTCCACTTGTATTTTATCAGGCCGGGTTTCCTAGTATTCAAACAGAATGTCTTGGTTTTGTTCATGAGATATAACCCACACCGTTTCGCTTAGCAATCGGGTTAAAACCAATGCGTTCCCCTCGAGGCGTTCATCGTGGATCCCATCACTACTGAGGAGGGTGTTCGCAATGCGACACATCATTTCATGCTTTTGAATACGGGGTCCCATTTCCTCAACAGCGAGTCGATTCATATTCCAAGGGCCTCGAATGCTTACGTTGCTTGGTACCAACATGTGACGGGCGCTGTCATCAAGGAGGAGAGGCGGCTGCTGCTTGACCACAAGGATGCTGTCCCTGTCAGTAATCCGGCATTCCCGCTAAAGCGACGGGCGGTTGTGCTTCCTTCTTTGAGGGGATGCAGCGCAGTTGTGGTTCCGCGAGCTTTTCCAGATAAGCTTCGACTGGAGGTAAATGCTCCCGTGGCTGTGGTGGCTGCTGCATCCCCCGAGTCGGGTATTGGCTCGGAGATCGCGACCCGCCATCCGAAGAAGCCCGTTAAGCGAAAACTTTTATCATCGGGTGTTGGTGCCAGCTGGCAGAAGATCTGTTCTCAGCTAATGTTGTATTTGGCCAAGAGCCTCATGCTTCTTCTAGTGAAGGCTTGTCTGAGTATGGCACTAACGATGGTCTATTCGAAGCTCCTGTTCCCGCTATTGACCTTCAAGCTACTATCGAAGCTTCTGAAAGACTGGCCCGTGAGCAAGCGGCGTTAGCTTCTCTTGCGGCGTCTGGTATATTTCATTTATACTCTCATGTATATATCCCTTTTTATGAACTTATTACGCTTTACTAACGCTCTTCTCTTAACAGGAATCTCCACTGAAAAGGCTCTCTTGGCGTCCCTCAAAACGTTTGAGGAGGAGGAGAGGCTTCGCACTTCCATGGGTCTTGGTATGATTTGTTTCATGACGTATTTACATATTTATTTTATTTTATTCACAACTTGACTCCTTTCCTTTTCCTATTACAGGAACCACCGCAGCCCATGTTGTTCCGAGTATAATGCCAACCTTGGATGGTGGTGTGGAAGAGCCTTTAGAGCCACCGGTTATGGCTGAGGTCCTGCCCGGGCCGCCATGGGAGGCGTCGCTGAAGCAACCGATGATGGATGTTGCAGTATGTCCCGAGGCCGAGCCTGATCTGGACGAAGACGCTCCTCTGTCGGAGGTCCTGAAGAGATCCGTCCGTACAGCCAAAGCCGAGAGGAAGCGTAAAAAGCATGCCACAAGGGAGCATCAGACTAATTTGGACGCAGACACGGGTTCGAGTGATGCTCGACCTTCTGACGTTTGCATGGAGGATGCTCTTTCTTCCCTATCCACAGCTCATAGGAAGGTTGCGCGTGCGTCTCACGAAGAGGCCGAGCGGTCACTTCAAGGTAAAACAGTGCACGATCCCTTATTGAAACCTAATTGCAGTCTTTTTTCCTTAAATTATAATATTTTTTTAACTGGGCCGAGTTCAGGTGGTGACGTGGCGGGCGAAGTGCCAACACTCGAAGTGCCTGGAGTATTAAGCCTCCCTTTCGAATCTGTGACTGTTCCGATTGCCGCTTCCTCCCCTCGTGGATCCCCGACATCAGTGGGTGATGCGAGCATTACGACGGTCCTTATTGATTTAGGAGATGAAGGTGTAGATTTCGAATCCAACTTCCCGATGATGATGGAAAATGAGGAAGCCGTTGAGGCTGGTGACGCTCCAGACCTTGTTATGATTTCCGCCCCATCAGGTCTAACTCGAGCTATTACTTTTGGTTTCTCAATCCCATTAAACATTTCTGCTGATATTTCCTTTATTCTGAATACAACGTGGTAGACCCCGGCACTGCACTGATTGAAGGATCACTATCAGTCGTGGCCACGATTGTCACTGCTCTACCCCTCTCTTCTGTGTCCCCCTTTGGGTTTAATGACAGAAGGTAGAGATCCCTCATTTCTTATTTCAGTGTGGATACTGTTTTCTTGTATTAACCATATATTGTTGCAATCCTGCAGGAGTGCTTTTTGACCTCTTACACCAAATGTTAAGCCCATACTTCGCCTTCTAATCGGAACTCGTTCCCCCTTCAGGCGTTGGTTAGTATATTCTTCACCTGTTATTTCATCTTTCCACGAGTAAAATTTCTATTGCTAAGCTTCCTCGTATTGTCCACAGTATCACAGCTCGAAGAAGGGAGCGAGGGAATAACCGAACCTCCTGTGCTCCTTGCCCTGCCACTTTTGACCACTGGTATGGTAGATCTCGTCTATCGGCATTCTTCCTTAATTTTCAGGTTGAAATCTGACCCTTCTTTGTGCATGATTTATTCTGCAGCAGGTACACCGGCTTTGGCTCCCTTTGAGTCTAGTATTTCCATACCTACAGGGCCCTTTGCTAAGCGTCAATCTTTCAGGGGTGCGGCGAATAGCAGGCAAATGCAGAGTGAATTCATCGAAGATCTTAACGTTGAAGCTCTTACTTCAACCGCTGATTTTGCTGACAAGGTCAACCCGATGCTGGCGACGCTTGTGAATTTCTACAACAAAGATTTAGTCAGCCTTTGGGTTGATTATTGTAAGCGGATCGAGGCTTTTATGCATGAGATCGAAATCAAGCGTCTCACTCCTGAAGCATTAATCTCGAAGGCTCAACTGATCGCGTGGATTGAACAATGTGCTGATTCTGTTCAATACTTTGAGCAAAGGTTAGCCTTGAAGCGAAAGGAGCATAAGACAGCTTCTGATGAATCTAGCCGATTGCGAGCCCAAGTCGAAGCGAATGCCGCGCAGCTGTTTGTTATTTTCGAAAACCTTCAACAATGCATTTCTAATGGACTGGCGCTGAGGCAAAACCTCGACTTTACTGAGTGGGGCATGCGAGATTGCGAGGTTGCAAAGCAGGAAATCGCTGAGAACCTTTCATCATATTTGCAACAACGGGCTCAAGTCGAAGCAAGGCTAGCTGCAGTAGTGGCATGCGAGGAGGAGCTACGGGAAGAAAGTGAGTGGGTTGCCAATTTATTAAAAGCCCCGCCTTCTTAACAGTTAAAATTGTATTTCCCACTTTTCTTTACATAAATGAAAACCATTTTGATTTATGAATAAAGAATTCACATTTTTTTGCATGTGCTCCCCTGTGTCTGATGTCTTAATTTAGTGCTCACTAGTTTATTTACTCGTTTCGGAGTTTGTAGTTTATTTACTCATTTCGGAGTTTGTAGTTTATTTACTCATTTCAGAGTCTCTAATTTATGTACTCATGTCGGAGTTTGTAGTTTATTCACTCATTTTGGAGTCTCTAGTTTATGTACTCATTTCGGAGTTTGTAGTTTATTCACCCATTTCGGAGTCTCTAGTTTATGTACTCATTTCCGAATGTTTTTAGTTTACTTTCCTTAGGTTTACAGGCAAACTTGTCCTAACGTTATATGCAGATAACCCCCATTCTTTACGACAGAGGTCCGTTAGGCTTGTGGTAATAGGGTTTTAGTCCGTGGAACCGCCGTGTTGGCTGATGTATTCCTCGATATGCAGTCTTTAAGCCGTTGTTCGAATAGCCCCATGACTGTCGTGTCTCTGATCCCTTTGGGACGGACAAGACGTCTTCAAGTAATCTCCTTAGATCATATTACCGTCGGAAGAGCAAGCATTAGGAATTCGCCATGACGCTTTTACTTGAGGTTAGGCTCAGTTTGGAGCCCCGATGAGTCATAACCACTCCGCTCTAGTGTGGGATAATCTTCGATAGTCTTTTAGGCTTTATATGAATTTCCTTCAAGACCTGAAACTGGGAATATGCCGTTGCTTCATTTTTTGTTTTGACGATGTCACGCCGATTCTTTGCTGAAGTAGGGTAGACATCTGTAAGACTTCTATGCTGTATGTATTGCAGTTGAAGTCCGGAGCTAGGAATATGCCATTGCTCCATTTTCATTTGATAGCCGCATTCGCATTTTGCTGAAATGAGGAGGAACGTCAGGATGGTCTCTAGGTTGTATATGTGCCATCGAGACTTGGAGTTAGGATTTAGCCGTTACTCTATTTTTGGTTTCGACCCTTGGGTCTTTTGTTGACGTTATGTATGCATCCTGCTGGAATAAGAAGGAACGCCACGTTAGAGCTAGGATTTTGCCATTACTCCGTTTTGATTTGGCTCCTTAGAGCTTTGTTAACGTCACATCTACACCCTATTGGAATGAGAAGAACATCGAGCTGATCTCTAGGCTGTAGATATTTCGGTCAAGATCTGGCTCTCATTTTTTACGGAGCCTGATAGGAAAGTATGGTTCCTTTTTCATTTGTTTGTGGCCATGGATCGTATACAAGAGTCAATATGGACATATTTGTCGGGCAGAGAAAATTTTATTTTATTTTATTTTTTATTGCTGCGATGCTCTATCTTTTTAGCTTTTCATTTATTTGTGCCCATAGATCGTATACAAGTATTTTCTCCTGACATGTCGAGAGGATTTACAAGTGTCGTTCACCATACGGGGATGTTTCTCATTGGTGGAACTTGGTGAGAGAATATTTATTCGTGCCCATGGATTGTATATAGGGGTCAATATTAGACCACCTGTAGGGTAACTTGGGGGATGTGGCGGCTTAAGAACAGGTTCAGATCCCTGTAGCTTAAGGCTTTTGAATCTTATAAGCCGTGAGGGTCTCATAAGTGGAATTCTCCTTACGAGCCAGGAGGATCCCGTAAGTATAATTTCTCCTTAGGAATCATGAGGACTCCTAAGTGTATTTCTCCTTTGTGAGTCGTAAGGATCTCACACAGGTATTTTCTCCTCACAAGGTCAAGAGGACCTTGCAAGTGCACATGAATTTTTTTATTTTACGAGTTTGCGACTTATTCGGGTTTTCACAAACTCGTCGGCAGTCCTGCTGTTTTTACTCATGACACCCTTTCAGGTTTTCATCCATGCCCATTTTTCTTGTGTACATACCGTCTTTTTTTTATGGCGAAACTCTCGAAAGTAGTTTCGTCGCAGGTGACCCACCTGTTTGCCGGTGGGTTTTGGGGGTGGCTTCATCGCTGGAGTAGCTATGAAACCAGTAGGACTTGAGTTTGCAATCTTTCCCGCTAAGACTTCGATTGCAATATAGATCTCAAGGGAATGTATCGCCGTATTTGGAGTGATGCATTAGTTTAGGGATGTTCTGGTCCATTATCGCCATGTTTGAGGTGAAATTTTAGTTTAGGGACTTTTCGGTCCAATATTGCTATATTTAATGCGAGGTTCTAGTTTAGAGACATCTCAGTCTGATGTTAGTTTAGGGACTTCTCGGTCCATTGTTAGATTAGGGACTTCTCGGTCCAATGTTGCCATATTTGAGGCAGATAATTAGTTTAGGGACTTTTTGGTCCTTTATCGCCATATTTGAGGCGGATAATTAGTTTAAGGATATCTTGGTCCTTCATCGCCATGTTTGAGGCGACGAAGCTTTTTTGCATACTATTCTCAGAGTTCTGACTCAGGAAGATAGCGAGCAGACACGAGTGTCGTCAACTATCATAGACCTAAGTCGTGACTCGTCAAGCATAGTATTTTTTGAGGAATCGTCCGTTTATTGGCTAGAAGGGTCTTTTGCCATGTATATCCATGAGCAGGTAGGCTCCACCTTGGTAAACTTTGTTTATGATGTACGAGCCTTCATAGTTTAACTCGAATTTCCCCCGTTTTACACGATTGGGGATCATTGGTCTTTTGATGACAAGCACGAGTTCGCCTTGGCGGAATGTTCTCGGTCTGGTCAGTATTTCGTATGACCGTGTCATCTTTGCCTTATATGCCTCCAGATTTTGCTATGCTATAAGGCGGGTTTCGTCAAGGACGTTGAGCTTCTCAAGCCTAAGATGAGTATTTTCTTCATCTGTTAGCTCGAACCGAACTGCTACTCGTAGAGAGGGGAGTTCTATTTCTAGGGGAAGCACTGCTTCCGTACCGAATACCAACATGTATGGTGTTGTATTCGTAGCCGTTTGAACGTTGTTCGGTACACCCAGAGAGCTTCGTGCAACCTATTATGCCTGTCTTTTTTATTTCTGGACACTGTTTTCTTTATAATCTTTGTCAAGGTCTTGTTGAAAACTTCAGCTAGACCGTTGGCCCGAGAATTATAGACTGAAGAGTATCTCCAATCTATTTTATGCTGCTGTGCGAAGCGGCTGACTTTATGACTTATATAAGCTGGCCCATTATCCGAGATAATTCGTCGTGGAGTGCCGAACTGATAGATGACATGTGTCCTGAAGAAATGGAGGATATTCTCCATGTTCACCTCTCTTAGAGGTATTGCTTCTGCCCACTTAGAAAAGTAGTCGGTCGCTACCAGTATGAATCGATGTCCTTTGGACGATGACGGTTTAATGGGGCCAATTATATTGGTTCCCTCCATTTTGAACGGCCAGCTAGCTACTATTGGATGTAGCGGATTTGGATTTTGGTGGATGAAGTCACCATGAATTTGGCATGGGTGATACTGCTTCGCATATTCGAGATAGTCCTGAATCATTGTGGGCCAATAGTAACCCATTCTTTTGATCTTCAGCTTCATCTTTGGCCCAGCTTGGTGAGAACCGCAGAGCCCGTCGTGAATTTCTTGAACGACTTTCTTTGCTTCCTCTGGCCCCAGGCATCTTATCCATAGACAGTCGAATGATCTCTTATATAGAGTATCGTTGACGAAGGCGAAAGACAAAGCTCGTTTCATGAGCTAATTTCTAAACGACGCATTTTTGGGCGTTCGTCAGGACTTAAAATAGTCTATGAAGACTTCCCTCCAGTCCGTGACCTTTTCTTCGTTCTCTATTTGCAGGGTTGCTGGTTAGGTAGTTTCTTTTCTTTTGGATGACTCTGTCAGATCTTCCAAAGATATATCTATTGGCGTGAGGACCCAGCAGCTTTGTACAATGATCCTTACGTCATCGAGGTCTTCATCGGCCAGTTCCTTAGCCAATTTGGCCAATGAATCCGCCTTGCTATTTTCTGCACGCGGTATACTCTCTAGGATGTAGAAAGGGATTTGTGTCAGCAGTTACTGCACCCTTTCACCATACTTTATCAGCTTTGGCTTGCACGTCTGACAGTCGCCATTTACTTGGATAACGATCAGCTGGGAGTCTCCATATATGAGGAGGTCTTTGATTCCCATGTTGACAGCGATCTCGAGACCTTCTATCAAAGCTTCATACTCAGCTTCATTATTAGTCCTTGGCTCTGTTAAGGAGAGGGCGTAACGTAATATCCCTCCTTGCGGAGTCACGAAGATAAGGCCCACCCCGTCTTTGATTATAGGAGTGTTTTGCTTTCGCCTTTTCATGGAAGATGCTCCATCGAAGTAGAGTTCCCATTGGGAGTCATTTTCTTCTTTGGTTGTATCGAACACATGTTCGTCCGGCAACTCGCAATTTAAGGGGGAGTTCGCCGGAATCTGTTTACCGCCGAAAGATAGAGACTGAGACGTTGGGACGTCTGGCCTGAATTTGGGGGTAGATGATATTTGGATTTATCTGTCCACCTCTCCGAAGATACCAAGTTGATTTATGGCACCATATATCGAAGGTTTGGACAGACGTGACCATTGTAGCAGACTTTATCAGATTCCCCCTCATTTTATGAGGGGTTTTTGATTGTGGGGATGTTCTTCCCTGCAGGCACAAGCCCCTGCAGTTCATTACGTTGCCGCATTGCGATAACCACTTTCTCCTACTCCGGTGGTTCACTTCGTGTCATGTGTGTTTTTGTTTATTTAGGTTGCCCGTGGATTGTATATGGAGACTAGTTTATGTCTTCGCCCGTAGGGTGCGGATCAGTCCAAATCCGTATATCTTAGATTTGGGTTTGTTTTATTTAAGGACTGTTAATCTGGTTTGAGATTAAGATCGACTTAAAACATATGAGCATTTGGGCCCAATTATTTAGTTTAAGAGCATCATTGTCCATTATCGCCCTGTTTGAGGCAAAATTTTAGTTTAGGGACATTTCAGTCCAACATTCCCATTTTGGGGATGAATGTTAGTTTAAGAACATTCCGGTCTATTACCGCCATGTTTGAGGCAAGTATTTGAGGTATGCACGTCAATTTGGAAGTGCATCAATATATGACGAAAGAAGTTGTTGGTTGTCGGGACCCACCACCTCTATGAAGACGTTGAGGAATTGCAACGACATATATCAGAGGTGTGGAAAGATGCACCCTCGAACCAAATCTCGTATTTGAGGAAAACAGGGGTTGTGGTGGACCTAAGAATAGTTTGTCATATTTGAGACTAAGATTACCTTAGGAGATATGGAATGAATATCATTTTTGATATCATCAATGAGAGATAATTAATCATGTTTGAGACTAAGATCAGTGTAACAATATTTTTTAAGGATCATTTTTACTTGAGATCCATTAAGAGAGCATATGGGCTCAACTGTAAAGAAGTTTCAGAGACTTAGCCAATTTGGGTTAGTCTTCCTGCTCTTTTTCTTTTTTTATTCAAAAGTGCTAAGCACTCATTTGGACTCTGTTTGTTCAGCCCTTTTCTTATTTAACGATCTGACACTCACATGAGTGTCATGTGAAGCATTTAATTATGGGCGCCGCCCAATGAGCGCTAAGCACTCAGCCATTTTGGCTGTTTATGTGGCGCCCACGTGAGGAATAAGTGAGGCGCTGGGCGCTGCCCAATCAGTGCTAAGTACTCAGCCGTTTGTCTATTTATGGAGTGCTAAGCACTCTTATTATTTTTGTGGCGCCCATGTAAGGAGCCCATGAGACATTAGGCGCTGTCCAATCAGCACTTAGCCGTTTTGGCTATTTATGGAGTGCTAAGCACTCTTATTATTTTTGTGGCGCCCACGTGAGGAGCACGTGCGATGCTAGGTGCTGCCCAATTAGTGCTGAGCACTCAGCCGTTTTGGTTGTATGTGAAGTGCTAAGCACATTTTATATGGCTCCCACGTATGTTTCATGTGAAGCGCTAGACGCTGTTAAACAGAGGCGCTGTTAAAGAGGGGCGCCTACGTAGGAAGCACGTGAGGTGCTAGTTTCTTTTATATGGAGATTTAATCTCTGTTGATATTTTCAGAGAGGTTAAACCTCTATCAATGGTGCTTTGAACATTAACGCTCGCTAAAATTACTATATTTAAGGATTTTAGGCTGAGTTTTTAAAGAACTATGTTCTCGATTTGAAAGAATTGAGTTCCTGAAGTATTCTGGACTCCTTCTCATTTCTCTTTAAATTTGTTCTTTCCTGAATCTTTGATTCTCAAGAATAAGATCTTCTCGATGAGAATTAAATTCTCAACTTATGGGAGACTTGTCTTGTAGATCTCAGATCCAGAGAAAGTACTAAGTTCTTTTTTATAAGGGTTAAACGCTTAGATGTGATATAATAGGTGATAGAGATATTTTGATCTCTTTTCTTTACCTAGGGTTTTGAGAAGGAAGGTCTACTTCTTTGAGAATTGAATTCTCTGTTCTTTTTGAGAGCTCACTGTATTTTTGCAAAAACTTATGGGGTTTTCTTTTATATGAGACTTGAAGTCTCGGGTCCTTTATATAGTGGAGGCAAGTTTGTTACTTAATTATGAGAAAATCTCTCTTTGAAAGGTTCCAATTGATTTAATTGTACTCAAAATTGAGTCGGGGAATTTTACCCACCATTGGATCTTTGATCCAAGGACTTCTGCTTTTACAGAATATGATTTTTGTTTTTAACAAGATTGAGGAAATATTTTCCCTTATACAGAATTTATTCTGTAAAATTGGATTTTTTAATCCAATGATTCTCTGTTTTACAGAGAGTAATTTTTTTTATTTAGAAAGATTGAGAGAATATAATTTTATTCTATAATTGGATTTTTGATCCAACTGAAAGTATCTTTTATTTTAGAAAGATTTGGGAAATGTTTTCTCCCAACAGAATTTAATTCTGTATTTTAATGATTTATCATCTCCGTTGGATTTTTCATATAACGGTTCTGTTTAACAGAGGGTATTGTAGAATTTAATTCTACCTAGGCGCTGGCGCTCACGTGTCGTGCACATGGGCGCCACTCAAGAATTTAATTCCTAAAATGGGTACTTATATGCTTTGCATATTGGCGCTCGCGTGAAGAGCACGTGCGGCGCCACCTAAGAGTTTAACTCTTATGTAATGAACTCTCCTGTGCTTTGCATATTGGCGCCCGCGTGAGGAGCATGCGTGGCGCCATCTAAGAGTTTAACTCTATGTAATGAACTCTTCTGTGCTTTGCACATTGGCGCTCGCGTAAGGAGCACGTGAGGCGCCACCATAGGATTTAATTCTATAAGATTGACTCTGGCACTGACGCCCTTGTGGAGAGCACGTGAGGCACTGCCTCATTAAATTCAATAGAGCTTTACTCTTTTATTAGGTTAAATATATTGGGGGAAACAAACCTGTTTCTTTACTTCTTCTAGCTCCACCGGTGCCATTGGATAATAGGCCTTTGAAATTGGCGCTGCTCCAGGAATAAGACCAACCGTGAACTCCACATCTCATTTTGGCGGTAAACACTAGATGTCCTCGAACACATCCATAAACTCTCGAACTACTGCTAGCGCTTCCTCCCTGTCTACTTCCATCGACGAAAGAACGACACTTGTCCGCCTAGACCTAAATTCGACTGGCCCGACAGATCTGCTGCCTCCAGAATATATAAACCCCGAATGTCCGGGAATCTGGAAAATCTCTTTCTTTGCCATACAATCTATGTGAGTATGGAAAGTGCCAAGAAATTCCATTCCCAAGATAATATCATAGCTGCCCTTATCAATCACCAAGAAATCCGCGAATAACTTTCGTCCGCAAATAACAATCGAACTATCCTTGCACTCGCTACTAGATATAATTTTCCCATCCCAGTGTGTATGTTCCAGCAACTAGACAGGGCTGTGTGTGGAATCGAGTGTGCACCAATAAAATTGGACGAAATAAAGCAATGGGATGCACCTGAATCGAATAATGCCAATGCGGGAAAATTATAAACGAGTAGGATACCTGATAAAACTTCGTCTGAAGCCTTGGCCTCCTCAGCCGTCAAAGTAAAGGCCCGTGCTTGATCAGGCCCCCGAGTAACCTGCTTTTGTGGTGCTCTCGGAGCATCACCCTTCAACTGAGCTCTTGATGGACAAGCATGCATTCGATGATCAGTAGCTCTGCAAATCAGACACTGCCCAAGCCTCATCCCGCACTTCCTCCAGAAATGTCCCGGTCGTTGGCAATAGTCACAAAACACACTCCTTCTCTGATCGGATACAACGGGCTTCTTCACAGGTACAATATCTCGCTTGTTCACCGGAATGTCTCTGTGTACAGGAGCTCTGTTTGGCGTAAACGCCGGCTTTCGCACCACAACTGCTTGCTGTTGCGTACCCTTCACTTTCACCGATAAACTTTGCTGCTCCCTGACTGCCTTAAGAACTTCGGAGAAGGTGGTCAATCTCAAAGATATGATGTGTCTCTAGATCTCCACAACCAAGCTACACATAAACCTTTGTGCCATATCTGCCTCGTTGGCAACCAAAGGCCCCGCAAATCGACTGAGCCGAGTCCACTCAGATACATGCGCATCAACAGATCCACCATTCCGCTTCATGCTGATAAACTTCTCTTCCATCTCTTCTCAAGCAGATTGTAGAAATAACTTCTCCAAGAAACATCGCAAAAACGTTGCCCTATCGATCGGTTTGGGCAGACGGGTCTCCTCTATGAGCCACCACTCGCGAGCATAATCTACTAACTGGATGCGTACTATATTCACTCTTTTCTCATCTGGAATCTGCGCGGCGACAAGCAGATTCTCTGTATCAACCAGCCACTACTCCGCTGGCAATGGATCCTCCAATCCTGTAAATATGGATGGACCGAGCCTTCTGAAGTCCGCCACGGTGCCCTCACGCTGTGCTGGCCTGGGTGCTACCGCGACTACGGACCGCTGGACTGTCCGCAGACCCTCTTGGAAAGCCTTGACCTGCCGCCGATTCAGCTCAGTTTTCCGCTTCTGGTTTTCCAGTATACCACGTATAACTCCAAGCAATGCGACATCATCAATACGCCTCTGGTACGATCGCAAATCCCTATCTGTCATGATTCTGAAGCCAAGACACTGAAGAGGATTAGCAACGGTAAACATGATTCAATAAACAACATAGCTATAGATTCAAGACTGGCAAGATAATAATGTGGCAGGACATGTTCCTAATTCCGGGTTTTCTGGTTAGTGTATTGGGTTCAATACCCAACTGCAAAAGAACCAAATCCGATTAAACCTAAATCCTAGGGCTTTGATACCAAACAAACTCTGTCACGCCCCGCTTCCCAAAACATGTAAACTACGGCACGCGACAGAGCCAACCATGCTACTTTGGCTAGGAATCATCCCTCCACAGTCACATTACGGCTGTCTATAAGATATCAAGAACAGAAGTAGCTAATACATGTCCATCTGCCATAGTAAATAGAGTCAAGAAAATATATAAGCGGAAACGAATCAAGATCCAATAAACAACATCTGAAACATGTCCTAATATGGGCTCACATCAAAGAAATAAAACTGTGGAAACTAAACTAAACTAAACATCTCTAAATAACACATGTTCAATTCCTCACTGCTTGGATTGATTGTTAAAATACTCTTGATCTGCCTGCGATAAAGGTAAAGGAACTGGAACATGCAAAACCCAGACGTCGGTACGTCATAATATCAAAATAACAGTGATAACCATGATATAATGATATAAGTAAACATGAATATAAATGAATAACATAGATATGAAACAGTGAAGTATGTGTATGTATGGGTATGTGATGTGTATTCTAATACTTATCTTCTAGGTTATATATTCTAAAAGTCTTTGAAATCATTTAATGTAATCCTCATCGTAACCCAACAGTATATATCCCGTTCATTCTTCATGGGACCACGGTAAAAGTATTTATTCCGTAACGCCTGGAAACACGGAAAATAAGTAATTATTCCGTAACGCCCGGAAAAATGGCAAACAAGTAATGATTATTCCGTAACGCCCGGAAAAACGACAAACATGTAGTTATTCTGTAACGCCCAGAAAAATGGAAAATATGTAATAATATCCTCTTGAGTTACGTTTCGGTTATATTCTTGATTTCCCCCTTTCCCCCAGGTTTGTGTTCAAGTCAGGTATTGCCAATGTAATCTAATGCCAACACAAGATCAAGTATGTACAGTTCTCATCTATGCAGATAACAAGTCACGTCTGTCAGGACAACACATCAATATTATTGGTATTAGTAACTATATCCAAGTAACAAGTCAAGTAGTATGTCGTGCACATGTCATATGATGCATATGTGTCAAATAGATGCCCAATGTGAAACTGTAATCGATATCGGAACACATTAATCAAATTTTATACTCGGATGGATATGTATCTATCTGTAATAACCATTATATATCCATTACCAAGTATGATGCAAACTAGATACTAGTGTAATGATATCATGATATTCCGGCATGCAACTAGATATGCTATTATCGGTACGGATACGAACGGATAACGTAACACTATAAATCAGTAATAATTGCTGGCTAATAAAACACATGTACTCTTTTTATTCATAAAGATATTGATATAATATAATATAGCATGTTGCAAGTTAAATTTGCCAGATCGGATATCACGTCGGGGTACGTACGTCATGTTCGACATCGGATAAACGTCGTGATGCAACCCATGCGTATGCAGGACTATACCTAACTGATCAATAACGTGACGTGATGTCTACTGTAACGACCGTGTTTCCTAATACCAAATAAAATATATTTTATTTAAATTTCTACTATCAAAGAATTATTTACGTGTTTCGTTAATAGAAGAATAATTTTTAAAGTAATGTTAATAATTTTCAAAGCATTGAAAATGATTACAGGAATTTTCTAAAAATCTATTTATTGTTTTTATAGGCTTAAAATATTTTATAATGCCTTAAAATAATCTGCATATTTTTAGTATCGATTAAAATAATTAATTCGTAATTAAAAATGTTTTAAAGGATAAACTAGATTTTAATAACTAGCTAAAACCATAAGAATGGATATATTATTTAGTTTTATTCCAAAATTATTTTTATACTAAAGATAATAGTAAAATATATTTTCTGAAATTTTTTGATAATTTTACCGTATTTTAAACTATTTTTAACAATTATTTTAAAACCAAACTCAATTTTTTAAATAACAAACAGTTTATTATTCTTTTATAAAAAAAAATAATATATTTAAATTCCCCTTTTACCTGGACCGTTGGATGCAAGATCCAATGGCCCAGACCTTCTGTCGGCGCCCACGTGGTGGGGACTACGCGAAAACGCGTGATCCCCCCACACGCAGATGCACGTGCGACGCGTGGTGCGTGGCGGCGGCGGCGCGATCTAGACCGTTGGATCTTGATCCAACGGTTGAAACGAAGGGGCGGCGGCGGCATTCATGAGCCAATGATTCTGAAATCATTAGGTGGCACGGATTTTGGGGAAATTTAACGGATTTCTTGGATTTTATGGTTGGTGAAAAAACCCTATAAACATGCACTTCAAACGTTGATTTCTCACACCTCAGAACTCCAAAAATTCTGAAAAAAATACCCACGGCTTCGTATCGACGACGCCAACGCTACGGATCTACCCAACCACCAAGGAAAAATCTGAGTGTGGAGCTATTGAGGATTTTGTACAAGCCTACGCATTCAACCCATCGGCATCCAACTCAAACAAAAGGTAGGATCCGTCTCTCTCTTCTCATCTGTCGCCTTCTTCTTTTTCAATAACCTTAGTTCCAACTTCTAATCGTTAACCCCATATTAAAATGATATTACAATATTCTTGCATGCCTATTCTTTTGTACCCCTTAATGATGATAATCTTAACCCATGATTAAAATGGTTTCCTTAATCACTCCTATATGCCAAAAAAAATATTGCACCCTCGTACTACATGAAATGTGATATGCTTAATGGTATAACCCATGGGGTATCACTTCACCCCTCACATACCCACACTTACCCATACTACCAATTTGATCTCGAAATAGCGTGCTTTCACAAAATACCCCCGTTTTATTAAAATGTTGTATTTGTTTAAAATATCCAACTGAGATAAAATATTTGGAATAAATGTTTTAGATACGATATATATATTTTACTTACGCTTTTCCACCAACTACTTTAGTTTTGTTAAAAATCCCTTCACCTTTTGAAAGGGGATAATACTAAATTTAAATAACGGCATATGGTTTTTCCAACTTAGCCCCTTTCACTCGAATGGATATTTTTATATTAATTCTTCTTAGAATGTTAACTAAAGTTTAATGAGTTACCTTAATAATAGGGTAATGTTTTACGCGAGTACCTCGTGGTTTATAGGCAATCGTCCTTGAAAAGGACACAAATCCTGCCGTCCATGTGCAGCGGTTGCCAACACGAACGTATTTTCTAAAACGTTACCTCAAACGTAAAACACTATAATTTCATAAAATTATTATTTACAATAAAATACCTCAATCCATCAAAAAAGAGATAATTTCATTTAAATACCTTGACCTTTACTAAAAGGCTATTTTCAACAAGACCATAACCCTTATAAATGATATTTTCCAAAAGGATATCTAAAACTTTATTAAAAGATAATTTTCAAATAAATACCATAACATTTTATTAAAAGGATGTTTTCTCAGTAAAATATTATGGGTTTCCAAAATGATAAATATTTCAAAAATCATGGTTTTCTTATAAACAATAAAAATAATCAAACACTATTATTCTTTATTAACTAAGTGTCCTATAAGATAACACGAAATACATTACAAATTTTAAAAGATAACAAGATAAAACGAGCGGTTGTGGAAGGCCATATTAAATGAGATCAACTTCTTGATTACAAGTTTATGATATACATGACACATGATACGGTTAGGGTTACAATGCGCGGACCTAGATATGGAATACATATTGAGAAGATCCCGATATTCTGGGTGACCAGTCTGATGTACGGACGACTATACATATATGAAGATCCCTGCAGGCAGGGTGACCAGTCCAATATGTGGACGACTACTAACCCGATATTCGGGCGAATACTAACCCTATTGAGCGCGAATGATCCAAAATGTGGATAACATACAATGTGGAAATTCCATGCCTAGAGGTATACGCACTAACTCTAATTCGTCAAAACCTTTATACTGAACCAGGGGATGGGTAGTTTGATTAGGCGAGGAGATTCGGAATTCGGATTCCCCTACTACTCGATCATGATCCCGGAAAGTGAAACGGTATATTTCACTTCCCCAGTTGTTGTTCCGTGGCCACAACGGAATAATCGCGAGTATCCAGACCCTTGTTTAACAAACTAAAACGTTTACAATACCTATTGATACTCAACACTAAACTCACATCATGTTCTATACCCACCTATTACCTTATCTACATTTCTTCATGAGACACGAGTTATTCAGTATCTTGGATGTGGATATTTTACCAGTTTAGACTTGTTGTTTATTATGGAACTGAAGGGTGGTAATACCTATGCACTTGAGTGATATTCACGCTAGATAAAGCTCCATCGTAGTCATGGGACACCTTTCGGGGATGTTCATGCAACCACATTGATTGCCATCCCAGGCACGAGCACCAGCTCATACTGCTTCCAGCTAGTCATGGGATACCTCAAGGATACGAGTATGTTTACCAGTCAATTCCATCTATACACACCTTGTTTAACCTGATCTAACTCTTAGACTGAATATCTGTTTGACTTGACTTGAACTTTTACCAAACATATACCTCACACAAGCTACTCATATTCACATATACCTCTGTCAACATATCTAATTTGTATATAAGCTCATACCTTTATACCCATGTACATCATATTCATTACATTTATACACACATGTCTGTTTCTATACCTTTACTTCCTTATGAGGCAATCCTACCCGAGTATAACTCGTTGACGGACTTTCCTTTTCTTCCTCTATCTTTGGAATGTCCGTCAGATGAGAATGAGTATTCTGGCGAGGATTTAGGAGTGGAGCCAACTTATGAAAATTATGCAGATTTGACGATGGAAGATTAACTAGATTTAATTTTTGTTGTTGCCCCCATGTTTAGAGCTTTTGTTTCTTCTCGATGTAATTAAATTACTTAGTTTATTTTACTCTTTCTTCTGGGATGTAATAAAGTTTGGTTAATGGAAATAAAAGCTTTTCGCTTTTATTATTTTTGATTTTGGTACACATCCTGCATATTAGATATTCATACGCTTAACGCAACTGTATTGAATAGACCATCTTCAATACAGTTAGGTTGCGGACTTTGCCATGTCATCCTTCACCTTCTTTTGGGAAGCGCGGCGTGACAGGTTTTAGTGGTGGCCCATGCAGGTCCTCTTGTGTACTAAAACGAAACCGTTAACTGACTTATTATATTTTTGAATCTCATCCATTTATACCGATTTCATAATTTTCCTATGTCCCTTGTCCCTTCCTTGACATTCTATACCCTGACCATGACCTTCCCTTCTGGTAATGGAAAATCGTTCCAACGAGAATGACATGTCCAATATTACTTTTGAAGCTACATCTGGAGATTCAGACGACGAAGTCGTAGACTCTCAGGCGGTTATTTCCGACAGCGAATCGGAAGACGAAGAAGTCAATGCTGCAACTCCGGAGCCTATGATGGCCAATGACTCCGAAGATGAAGAAGAAGATCCTATGGAAGAGGAGCATATACAGGAGGGGCCAGAAAAAGAGGCACCTGCGGCGGAAGAGAATCCTATAGAATATGATCCTGATGGGGAGACTCCTGCAGAAGAAGAAGACCCTATAGAGGTGGAATCCGAGAGCGAGGCTCCTGCCGAAGGATGAGTCGAAGGACGAAGTTTCGAGTGAGGAGGAACTCGAGGCCGAAGAAACTCAGGCAGTTGTCTCCGCAAGGCACCGTGGGAATGACCGTACCTTTCTTAGTGTGAGGGCCTATCGTAACTTGTTGAACTCCCATAATCGAGATTAATAAGTCTTTTTCCTTTTCTTTGGCCGAATAAAACGATGTAAGAATAGTAGGGGCATGTCCTTACTTTTCGGTTGTACTCTCCTTATTGAAGTTGGATAATAAAATCTTAGTTCTGAGCAACAATCTCTCTTGTGTCTCTTGCTCTTCTTATTAGTCTCTCTCTTGCATTAATTGTTGTTCTTCCATGCAAGTTATTATCTTGTCTCACCTCAGCCGTTTGTAACCTAACCTATTGTGATTCGGATCATCAATGGCCGGACGACACTACAAATGTAACCTAACCACAATAGAAGGGGAAATGGAGTCAATGAAGCCACTGCTCAGCAAGCAGTTATGCTACAAATGATGCAAGGACTACTGGAGCAACAGCAGCAGCAGACAGCCGCCCTTCATCAGGAGCTGCGAGAAAGTAGGCAGCAGCAAGTGGAGATTTTAAGTAAGGCACTAGCCACAATTCCTCAAGGTTCGGCGGGAGTGAAGTAGTTCAGGTCACTCCACCCCTAAGACTTTCTCGGGGAAGGAAGCTCCTTTAGAAGCTGAAGAATGGCTCAAGGGAACAGTCAATGATCTCAGTGCCGCTCAAATTCCAAAGGACGTATGGGTGAACATTGCCAAACTACAACTTACGGATAATGCCAGGATATGGTGGAAGGCATAGGAAAGTAGATTGAAGGAGCCCATCGACCGGGAAACGTTCAAACAACGTTTTGATGCCCAGTACTTTCCAGTCGTGGCACACTTAAGGATGGAAAGAGAGTTTGTACAATTCAAACAAGGGAGCATGTGGGATAAGTCGGTGGACGAGTATGCTTCGGAGTTCGCAAGGTTAAGTCGGTTCGCGCATCATCTGGTGGCAACCCCAGAATTTTATGCTAAGAGATTCCGGCAAGGATTGGACCTGAAAACGCAGTCCTCCATGTCTTCTGGTACTCTTTCGACTTATGATGAAATTTTAGAGACGGCGCGAAACTTTGAAGACCTTCAGCGACGCATGAGGAAGGATAACCGTTTGTCTGGCATTAAGCAACCAGCCAACCAAATTCTTGGAGGATCATCTTCCAGATTCAACGGGAGACAACAACCCAAGAGACCCGCAGGACCAACTATCTTTGGAAAACCAGCCATTACATGCAACAATTGAGGTAGGACCGGACACTACATGAGAGACTGTTTCATTTTGAACAAACTTTGCATAGTCTGTAGGCCTCCGGATCATGCTATTGGGGACTGTCCTCAGAGAGGGAGACAATTAGGCCCCGTCAACAAGCCGACTAATTATGGGGCACCAATACTGGGAAACCGGCCACTTTCTACCACTAAACCATCCGGTCGAGGGGCATCACCAAAAGGACCACCCTTGTCACCACATGAGCATGTTTTTCAGCAAGCGCAGAAGAATGGACCCAAACGCCAGACCTTCACCATGACAGCTGAGAAGGCTGATGCCACGTGGAAAGACAACAGAGGTACTCTTTCTTTTTCTCAACCTTTCTTTCGATACCATTCTTATTTATCTTTCGATGCAAATCTTAGTTGGACTCACCGTAATTCCTCTAGTTTTCGTAATTTCGACTAGTTGCCTTTATGTTATATCTCGCAAGTTTTCCATCAATTCACAACCTCCCTTCAACTTCCAAACTTTTCTATCTGGAAGCAACTATTGATTTTACATTTTCCGATTCCTTGTACCTAAACCCTTCAGAGACTTTCCATGCATCAAGTGATACACCAACTCGCAGGAGCGACACATGCAGCAAAGAGGATTCCTGACAGCGTTACTGATTTCCGTGCCTAGTAGTGGCTGCTCCTTTGAAAATTTCAAATATGAAATTATTCTAAGGAGGGTAGAACTTAACTATCACAACCGTTTTTGCAATTCTTAGCAAACCCAGAAGTTTTAAACATCCACAATGATTTTTTCGGAGAAGAGACTTGGTGGTGTGATGTATCAGCGCGGCGATATAGTTGCATATGCGTCAAGACATCTAACGACTTGTGGACGCAACTATCATGTTCAGATCTAGAACTGGCGATGGTAATATTCATCTTGAAGATATAGAAACACTACTCTAAGGAGAACGTGAGGACACGGAGGGTTGAAACACCTGAAGCGGATAATAGGGGTCAAGTTTTATATGGGAGAAGTGCCGGTCGGCTGGGACGATCCTGAAGATGGAGAATTTGTAAGATGTAGATAATGGTAGAAAAAGTGGAGATGGTAATGCGAGGAAACGAGCGCAGAAGGATCAGCCCATGACTCATCGGCCGTTTAACATCTTGGAAGGAGACGGTGGGTTTGTGTATAGACTAGCTTTGCTATTTTCTATGGAGAGCGTGCATAATACTTTTATATCTCATAGCTAAGAGGGTATGCTGGCAACCCTAGTCATACTTTTAATCATTCCGAGATTATGGAAATGTTGGCGTAATCTACAAGCAGCAACCGGTCGGGATACCAGAAGGATGAAATCTTGAAGGACAAGATAATCCAGCTGGCTAGAGCTATATGAAGAAAGAACTAGTAGGCAGACATACACGGAAGTGAGGAAACGGGACGAGAGAGCGACACCAAAATTTTTAATCACAATAATCCCTTCTTAGTGATTTTTTTTCTTCTTGACCAACCTTACGAAATTTCGAAGACGAAATTATTTTAAGGAGGTAAGATTGTAACGACCGTGTTTCCTAATACCTAATAAAATATAGTTTATTTAAATTTCTACTTTCAAATACTTATTTACGTGTTTCGTTAATAGAAGAATAATTTTTAAAGTAATGTTAATAATTTTCAAAACATTGAAAATGATTAAAGGAATTTTCTAAAAATCTATTTATTCTTTTTATAGGCTTAAAATGTTTTATAATGTCTTAAAATAATCTGCATATTTTTAGTATCGATTAAAATAATTAATTCGTAATCAAAAATGTTTTAAGGGATAAACTAGATTTTAATAACCAGCTAAAATCATAGGAATGGATATATTATTTAGTTTTAGCCCGAAATTATTTTTATACTAAAGATAACAGTAAAATATATTTTCTGAAATTTTTCCATAATTTTCCCGTATTTTAAACTATTTTTAACAATTATTTTAAAACCAAATTCAATTTTTTTAAATAACAAACAGTTTATTATTCTTTTATAAAAAAATAATATATTTAAATTCCCCTTTTACCTGGACCGTTGGATGCAAGATCCAACGGCCCAGACCTTCTGTCGGTGCCCACGTGGTGGGGACCACGCGAAAACGCGTGATCCCTCCATACGTAGATGCGCGCGCGACACATGGCGCATGTCAGAGGCGGCGGCGGCGCGATCCAGACCGTTGGATCTTGATCCAACGGTTGACACGAAGGGGCGGCGGCGGCAATCACGAGCCAATAATTCTGAAATCATTAGGCGGCGCGGATTTTGGGGAAATTTAACGGATTTCTTGGATTTTATGGTTGGTGAAAAAACCCTATAAATAGGCACTTCAAACATTGATTTCTCATACCTCAGAACTCCAAAAATTCTGAAAAAATACCCACACCTTCGTATCGCCGACGTCGACGCTACGGCTCCACCCAACCACCAAGGAAAAATCTGAGCGCGGAGCTATTGAGGATTTTGTACAAGCCTACGCTTTCAACCCATCGGCATCCAACTCAAACAAAAGGTAGGATCCGCCTCTCTCCTCTCATCTGTCGCCTTCTTCTTTTTCAATAACCTTAGTTCCAACTTCTAATCGTCAACCCCATATTAAAATGATGTTACAATATGCTTGCATGCCAATTCTTTTGTACCCCTTAATGATGATAATCTTAACCCATGATTAAAATGGTTTCCTTAATCACTCCTATATGCCAAAAAAAATATTGCACCCTCGTACTACATGAAATGTGATATGCTTAATGGTATAACCCACGGGGTATCACTTCACCCCTCACATATCCACACTTACCCATACTACCAATTTGATCTCGAAATAGCGTGCTTCCACAAAATACCCTCGTTTTATTAAAATGTTGTATTTGTTTAAAATATCCAACCGAGATAAAATATTTGGAATAAATGTTTTAGATAGGATATATATATTTTACTTACGCTTTTCCACCAACTACTTTAGTTTTGTTAAAAATCCCTTCACCTTTTGAAAGGGGATAATACTAAATTTAAATAACGGCATATGGTTTTTCCAACTTAGCCGCTTTCACTCGAAAGGATATTTTTATATTAATTCTTCTTAGAATGTTAACTAAAGTTTAATGAGTTACCTTAATAATAGGGTAATGTTTTACGCGAGTACCTCGTGGTTTATAGGCAATTGTCCTTGAAAATGATACAAATCCTGCCGTTCATGTGCAGCGGTTGCCAACACGAACATATTTTCTAAAACGTTACCTCAAACTTAAAACACTATAATTTCATAAAATTATTATTTACAATAAAATACCTCAATCCATCCAAAAAGAGATAATTTCATTTAAATACCTTGACCTTTACTAAAAGGCTATTTTCAACAAGACCATAACCCTTATAAATGATATTTTCCAAAAGGATATCTAAAACTTTATTAAAAGATAATTTTCAAATAAATACCATAACATTTTATTAAAAGGATGTTTTCTCAGTAAAATATTATGGGTTTCCAAAATGATAAATATTCCAAACATCATGCTTTTCTTATAAACAATAAAAATAATCAAACACTATTATTCTTTATTAACTAAGTGTCCAATAAGATAACACGAAATACATTACAAATTTTGAAAGATAACAAGATAAAACGAGCGGTTGTGGAAGACCATATTAAATGAGATCAACTTCTTGATTACAAGTTTATGATATACATGACACATGATACGGTTAGGGTTAGAATGCGTGGACCTAGGTATGGAATATTTATTGAGAAGATCCCGATATTCTGGGTGAACAGTCTGATGTACGGACGACTATACATCTATGAAGACCCCTGCAGGCAGGGTGACCAGTCCAATATATGGACGACTACTAACCCGATATTCGGGCGAATACTAACCCTATTGAGGGCGAATGATCCAAAATATGGATGACATACAATGTGGAAATTCCATGCCTAGAGGTATACGCACTAACTCTAATTCGTCAAAACCTTTATACTGAACCAGGGGATGGGTAGTTTGATTAGGCGAGAAGATTCGGAACTCGGATTCCCCTACAACTCGATCATGATCCCGGGAAGTAAAACTGTACATTTCAATTCCCCAGTTGTTGTTCCGTGGCCACAACGGAATAATCGCGAGTATCCGGACCCTTGTTTAACAAACTAAAACGTTTACAATACCTATTGATACTCAACACTAAACTCACATCATGTGCTATACCCACCTGTTACCTTATCTACATTTCTTCATGAGACACGAGTTATTCAGTATCTTGGATGTGGATATTTTACCAGTTTAGACTTGTTGTTTATTATGGAACTGAAGGGTGGTAATACCTGTGCACTTGAGTGATATTCACGCTAGATAAAGCTCCATCGTAGTCATGGGACACCTTTCGAGGATGTTCATGCTACCACATTGATTGCCATCCCAGGCACGAGCACCAGCTCATACTGCTTCCAGCTAGTCATGGGATACCTCAAGGATACGAGTATGTTCACCAGTCAATTCCATCTATACACACCTTGTTTAACCTGATCTAACTCTTAGACTGAATATCCGTTTGACTTGACTTGAACTTTTACCAAACATATACCTCACACAAGCTACTCATATTCACATATACCTCTGTCAACATATCTAATTTGTATATAACCTCATACCTTTATACCCATGTACATCATATTCATTACATTTATACACACATGTCTGTTTCTATACCTTTACTTCCTTATGAGGCAATCCTACCCGAGTATAACTCGCTGACGGACTTTCCTTTTCTTCCTCTATCTTTGGAATGTCCGTCTGATGAGAATGAGTTTTATGGCGAGTATCAAGGAGTGGAGCCAACTAATGAAGATTATGCAGACTCGACGATGGAAGATTAGCTAGATTTAATTTTTGTTGTTGCCCCCATGTTTAGGGCTTTTGTTTCTTCTCGATATAATTAAACTACTTAGTTTATTTTACTCTTTCTTTTGGGAAGTAATAAAGTTTGGTTAATGGAAATAAATGCCTTTCGCTTTTATTATTTTTGATTTTGGTACACATCCTGCATGTTAGATATTCATACGCTTAACGTAACTGTATTGAATAGACCACCTTTAATACAGTTAGGTTGCGGACTTTTCCACGTCATCCTTCACCTTCTTTTGGGAAGCGGGGTATGACAGGTTTTAGTGGTGGCCCATGCAGGTCATCTTGTGTACTAAAACGAAACCGTTAACTGACTTATTATATTTTTGAATCTCATCCATTTATACCGATTTCATAATTTTCCTATGTCCCTTGTCCCTTCCTTGACATTTTGTACCCTGACCATGACCTTCCCTTCTGGTCATGGCAAATCTTTCCAACGAGGATGACATGTCCGATATTACTTTTGAAGCTACATCTGGAGATTCAGACGACGAAGTCGTAGACTTTCAGGCGGTTATTTCCGACAGCGAATCGGAAGACGAAGAAGTCAATGCTGCAACTCCGGAGCCTATGATGGCCAATGACTCCGAAGATGAAGAAGAAGATCCAATGGAAGAGGAGCATATACAGGAGGGGCCAGAAAAAGAGGCACCTGCGGCGGAAGAGAATCTTATAGAATTTGATCCTGATGGGGAGACTCCTGCAGAAGAAGAAGACCCTATAGAGGTGGAATCCGAGAGCGAGGCTCCTGCCGAAGGATGAGTCGAAGGACGAAGTTTCGAGTGGGGAGGAACTCGAGACTGAAGAAACTCAGGCAGTTGTCCCCGCAAGGCACCGTGGGAATGACCGTATCTTTCTAAGTGCGTGGGCATATCGCAACTTGTTGAACTCCCATAATCGAGATTAATAAGTCTTTTTCCTTTTCTTTGGCCGAATAAAACGATGTAAGAATTGTAGGGGCATGTCCTTACTTTTCGGTTGTACTCTCCTTATTGAAGTTGGATAATAAAATCTTAGTTCTGAGCAATAATCTCTCTTGTGTCTCTTGCTCTTCTTATTAGTCTCTCTCTTGCATTAATTGTTGTTCTTACATGCAAGTTATTATCTTGTCTCACCTCAGCCGTTTGTAACCTAACCTATTCTGATTCGGATCATCAATGGCCGGACGACACCATAACCGCAATAGAAGGGGAAATGGAGTCAATGAAGCCACTGCTCAGCAAGCAGCTATGCTACAAATGATGCAAGGACTACTGGAGCAACAACAGCAGCAGACAGCCGCCCTTTATCAGGAGTTGCGAGAAAGTAGGCAGCAGCAAGTGGATATTTTAAGTAAGGCACTAGCCCTAATTCCTCAAAGTTCGGCGGGAGTGAAGCAGTTCAGGTCACTCCACCATAAGACTTTTTCAGGGAAGGAAGCTCCTTTAGAAGCTGAAGAATGGCTCAAGGGAACAGTCAATGATCTCAGTGCCGCTCAAATTCCGAAGGACGCATGGGTGAACATTGCCAAACTACAACTTACGGATAATGACAGGATATGGTGGGAGGCATAGGAAAGTAGATTGAAGGAGCCCATCGACCGGGAAACGTTCAAACAACGTTTTGATGCCCAGTACTTTCCAGTCGTGGCACACTTAAGGATGGAAAGAGAGTTTATACAATTCCAATAAGGGAGCATGTGGGATAAGTCGGTGGACGAGTACGCTTCGGAGTTCATAAGTTTAAGTCGGTTCGCGCATCATCTGGTGGCAACCCCAGAATTTTATGCTAAGAGATTCCGGCAAGGATTGGACCTGAAGACGCAGTCCTCCATGTCTTCTGCTACTCTTTCGACTTATGATGAAATTTTAGAGACGGCGCGAAACTTTGAAGACCTTCAGCGACGCATGAGGAAGGATGACCGTTTGTCTGGCATTAAGCGACCAGCCAACCAAATTCTTGGAGGATCATCTTCCAGATTCAACGGGAGACAACAACCCAAGAGACCCGCAGGACCAACTATCTTCGGAAAACCAGCCGTTACATGCAACCATTGTGGTTGGACCGGACACTATATGAGAGACTGTTGCATTTTGAACAAACTTTGCATAGTCTGTGGGTCTCCGGATCATGCTATTGGGGACTGTCCTCAGAGAGGGAGACAATCAGGCCCCGTCAACAAGCCGGCTAATTATGGGGCACCAACACAGGGAAGCCGACCACTTTCTACCACTAAACCAACCGGTCGAGCGGCATCACCAAAGGGACCACCTTTGTCATCACAGGAGCGTGTTTTTCAGCAAGCGCAGAGAAATGGACCCAAACGCCAGACCTTCATCATGACTGCTGAGAAGGCTGATGCCACGTGGAAAGACAACAGAGGTACTCTTTCTTTTTCTCAACCTTTCTTTCGATACCATTCTTATTTATTTTTCGATGCAAATCTTAGTTGGACTCACCATAATTCCTCTAGTTTTCGTAATTTCGACTAGTTGCCTTTATGTTATATCTCGCAAGTTTTCCATCAATTCACAACCTCCCTTCAACTTCCAAACTTTTCTATCTGGAAGCAACTACTGATTTTACATTTTCCGATTCCTTGTACCTAAACCCTTCAGAGACTTTCCATGCAACAAGTGATACACCAACTCGCCGGAGCGACACATGCAGAAAAGAGGATTCCTGACAGCGTTACTGATTTCCGTGCCTAGTAGTGTCTGCTCCTTTGAAAATTTCAAATATGAAATTATTCTAAGGAGGGTAGAACGTAACTATCACAACCATTCTTGCAATTCTTAGCAAACCTAGAAGTTTTAAACATCCACAACGATTTTTTCGGAGAAGAGACTTGGTGGTGTGATGTATCAGCGCGGCGATATAGTTGCATATGCGTCAAAACAATTAACGACTTGTGGACGCAACTATCATGTTCAGATCTAGAACTGGCGATGGTAATATTCATCTTGAAGATATAGAAACACTACTCTAAGGAGAACGTGAGGACACGGAGAGTTGAAACACCTGAAGCGGATAATAGGGGTCAATCTCTATATGGTGCCGGTCGGTTAGGACGATCCTGAAGATGGAGAATTTGTAAGATGTAGATAATGGTAGAAAAAGTGGAGATGGTAATGCGAGGAAGAGAGCGCGGAAGGATCATCCCATGACTCATCGGCCGTTTAATATCTTGGAAGGAGACGGTGTGTTTGTGTATAGACTAGGTTTGCTATTTTCTATGGAGGGCGTGCATAATTCTTTTATATCTCACAGCTAAAAGGGTATGCTGGCAACCCTAGTCATACTTTTAATCATTCCGAGACTATGGAAAGGTTGGCGTAATCTACAAGCAGCAACCGGTCAGGATACCAGAAGGATGAAACCTTGGGGGACAAGATAATCCAGCTGGCTAGAGCTATATGAAGAAAGAACTACTAGGCAGACATATACGGAAGTGAGGAAACGGGACGAGAGAGCGACACCCAAAAATTTTAATCACGATAATCCCTTCTTAGTGATTTTTTTTTCTTCTTGACCTATCTTATGAAATTTCGAGGACGAAATTATTTTAAGGAGGGAAGATTGTAACGACCGTGTTTTCTAATACCTAATAAAATATATTTTATTTAAATTTCTACTTTCAAATAATTATTTACGTGTTTCGTTAATAGAAGAATAATTTTTAAAGTAATGTTAATAATTTTCAAAGCATTGAAAATGATTAAAGGAATTTTCTAAAAATCTATTTATTCTTTTTATAGGCTTAAAATGTTTTATAATGCCTTAAAATAATCTGCATATTTTTAGTATCGATTAAAATAATTAATTCGTAATTAAAAATGTTTTAAGGGATAAACTAGATTTTAATAACCAGCAAAAACCATAGGAATGGATATATTATTTAGTTTCAGCCCAAAATTATTTTTATACTAAAGATAACAGTAAAATATATTTTCTGAAATTTTTCCATAATTTTCCCGTATTTTAAACTATTTTTAACAATTATTTTAAAACCAAATTCAATTTTTTAAAATAACAAACAGTTTATTATTCTTTTATAAAAAAATATATTTAAATTCCCCTTTTACCTGGACCGTTGGATGAAAGATCCAACGGCCCAGACCTTCTGTCGGCGCCCACGTGGTGGGGACTACGCGAAAATGCGTGATCCCCCCATACGCAGATGCACGCGCGACGCGTGGCGCGTGGCAGAGGCGGCGGCGGCGCGATCCAGACCGTTGGATCTTGATCCAACGGTTGACACGAAGGGGAGGCGGCGGCAATCACGAGCCAATGATTCTGAAATCATTAGGCGGCGCGGATTTTGGGGAAATTTAACGGCTTTCTTGGATTTTATGGTTGGTGAAAAAACCCTATAAATAGGCACTTCAAACATTGATTTCTCACACCTCAGAACTCCAAAAATTCTGAAAAAAATACCTACGCCTTCGTATCGACGACGTCGACGCTACGGCTCCATCCAACCACTAAGGAAAAATCTGAGCACAGAGCTATTGAGGATTTTGTACAAGCCTACGCTTTCAACCCATCGGCATCCAACTCAAACAAAAGGTAGGATCCGCCTCTCTCCTCTCATCTGTCGCATTCTTCTTTTTCAATAACCTTAGTTCCAACTTCTAATCGTCAACCCCATATTAAAATGATATTACAATATTCTTGCATGCCTATTCTTTTGTACCCCTTAATGATGATAATCTTAACCCATGATTAAAATGGTTTCCTTAATCACTCCTATATGCCAAAAAAAAATATTGCACCATCGTACTACATGAAATGTGATATGCTTAATGTTATAACCCACGGGGTATCACTTCACCCCTCACATATCCACACTTACCCATACTACCAATTTGATTTCGAAATAGCGTGCTTCCACAAAATACCCTTGTTTTATTAAAATGTTGTATTTGTTTAAAATATCCAACCGAGATAAAATATTTGGAATAAATGTTTTAGATACGATATATATATTTTACTTACGCTTTTCCACCAACTACTTTAGTTTTGTTTAAAATCCCTTCACCTTTTGAAAGGGGATAATACTAAATTTAAATAACGGTATATGGTTTTTCCAACTTAGCCCCTTTCACTCGAAAGGATATTTTTATATTAATTCTTCTTAGAATGTTAACTAAAGTTTAATGAGTTACCTTAATAATAGGCTAATGTTTTACGCGAGTAACTCGTGGTTTATAGGCAATCGTCCTTGAAAATGACACAAATCCTGCCGTCCATGTGCAGCGGTTGCCAACACGAACGTATTTTCTAAAACGTTACCTCAAACTTAAAACACTATAATTTCATAAAATTATTATTTACAATAAAATACCTCAGTCCATCCAAAAAAGAGATAATTTCATTTAAATATCTTGACCTTTACTAAAAGGCTATTTTCAACAAGACCATAACCCTTATAAATGATATTTTCCAAAAGGATATCTAAAACTTTATTAAAAGATAATTTTCAAATAAATACCATAACATTTTATTAAAAGGATGTTTTCTCAGTAAAATATTATGGGTTTCCAAAATGATAAATATTCCATACATCATGGTTTTCTTATAAACAATAAAAATAATCAAACACTATTATTCTTTATTAACTAAGTGTCCTATAAGATAACACGAAATACATTATAAATTTTAAAAGATAACAAGATAAAACGAGCGGTTGTGGAAGGCCATATTAAATGATATCAACTTCTTGATTACAAGTTTATGACATACATGATACATGATACGGTTAGGGTTAGAATGCACGGACCTAGGTATGGAATACTTATTGAGAAGATCCCGATATTCTGGGTGACCAGTCTGATGTACGGACGACTATACATATATGAAGATCCCTGCAGGAAGGGTGACTAGTCCAATATGTGGACGACTCCTAACCCGATATTCGGGCGAATACTAACCCTATTGAGGGCGAATGATAAAAAATGTGGATGACATACAATGTGGAAATTCCATGCCTAGAGGTATACGCACTAACTCTAATTCGTTAAAACCTTTATACTGAACCAGGGGATGGGTAGTTTGATTAGGCGAGGAGATTCGGAACTCGGATTCCCCTACTACTCGATCATGATCCCGGGAAGTGAAACGGTACATTTCACTTCGCCAGTTGTCGTTCCGTGGCCACAACGGAATATTCACGAGTATCCGGACCCTTGTTTAACAAACTAAAATGTTTACAATACCTATTGATACTCAACACTAAACTCACATCATGTGCTATACCCACCTGTTACCTTATCTACATTTCTTCATGAGACACGAGTTATTCAGTATCTTGGATGTGGATATTTTACCACTTTAGACTTGTTGTTTATTATGGAACTGAAGGGTGGTAATACCTGTGCACTTGAGTGATATTCACGCTAGACAAAGCTTCATCGTAGTCATGGGACACCTTTCGGGGATGTTCACGCTACCACATTGATTGTCATCCCAGGCACGAGCACCAGCTCATACTGCTTCCAGCTAATCATGGGATATCTCAAGGATACGAGTATGTTCACCAGTCAATTCCATCTATACACGCCTTGTTTAACCTGATCTAACTCTTAGACTGAATATCCGTTTGACTTGACTTGAACTTTTACCAAACATATACCTCACACAACCTGCTCATATTCACATATACCTCTGTCAACATATCTAATTTGTATATAACCTCATACCTTTATACCCATGTACATTATATTCATTACATTTATATACACTTGTCTGTTTCTATACCTTTACTTCCTTATGAGGCAATCCTACCCGAGTATAACTCGCTGACGGACTTTTCTTTTCTTCCTCTATCTTTGGAATGTCCGTCAGATGAGAATGGGTATTATGGCGAGGATCAAGGAGTGGAGCCAACTAATGAAGATTATGCAGACTTGACGATGGAAGATTAGCTAGATTTAATTTTTTTTGTTGCCCCCCATGTTTAGGGCTTTTGTTTCTTCTCGATGTAATTAAACTACTTAGTTTATTTTACTCTTTCTTTTGGGATGTAATAAAGTTTGGTTAATGGAAATAAATGCCTTTCACTTTTATTATTTTTGATTTTGGTACACATCCTGCATGTTAGATATGCATACGCTTAACGTAACTGTATTGAATAGACCACCTTCAATACAGTTAGGTTGCGGACTTTTCCACGTCATCATTCACCTTCTTTTGGGAAGCGGGGCGTGACATCTACGCTGGATGACGATGATGACTGGGTCATCCGGATCGTCAACGACATGTGTGACTCCGGCAAGACAGTCAAGAACCGATCAAGAAAGAGAAGAAACAAAGAAGGAAAGAAAGAAAGAAATGGGGGTGGCTGCTCTGGGTTCTTGGGTCAGAAAACAGAGGAGAAGGTAATGACGACGATGGGTTGCCGTCGACGACGAGAGGCCGCAGGTTCTATGTGGTTGCTGCCGGGGTTGCTGTTGCAGCCGATGGTGATGGTGGTGGTGGTTTGTAGTGCTAGTGGAGAGAAGAATCGAAATGAGGTCGGGGTGAGGTCAAGGTGGTGAGGTGATCGGCGGAGAGGGGTTTCTTAAGTTGCTGCAGGGGAGGTTGCTGGATTTGCTCGGTTGTTGTCGTGGGGTTGTGGGTTCTTGGGGAAAGGAGAAGAGAGGAGGAAGTGGAGGTTGTGATGAGGGCGGCGAGGTTATGGGGAGGTCGGCGGCGAAGGCAAGGGAGTGGTAACGTCGAGGCTAGGGTTCGGCTTGGGTTTCTTCGTGAAGGCAGAGAAGGAAGAAGAAAGGAATAGGGAGGAGAGGGAGAGGTGTGATAATATTATGTTAATAATACACACACACACACACACACACACTATCTCTCTCTAAATCTCAGGATCCCTCTGTCTCTCTCTCTCATATATATATATATATGTGTATGAGAAAGAGAGAGAGGGATCCTGAGATTTAGTGAGAGAGAGAGAGAGAGTGAGTGAGAGGCTATGAGAGAGAGATTAGAATAGGAACTAGTTTAGTTAATATAAATATATATTATATATATACAGTATAATTTTTTAACTGTTAGTTTAGTTTTGAAAATAATATTATAATATATATTCTTGGATTTAAGCAGCTAATATCAAATTATTCCGAAAAATACCCGGGTCTCTTCTAAAAATCTAGTTTTAAAATATGAAGAATACACGTATTAGTGAAAAATATAATGCGATATCCGGTTAATAAAAATGCATACCCCTAAGTACGGATCTACGTAAATATACGTAGCGATCCAAACGAATCTGTTTTATCAATCTGGACATGAACACGATATATGGTTGCAACCATATGGTATGAGGTATGATAACATGCCATTCTAGATATCAATATATATTATTTGGTTATTATTTGTATTATTAAAAGATATGCGGATACCAAATATATCATACATGTATATAGAATCTAAATGTGCATAGATCTTCTGTACTAGCGAATATGTGACGTAATCTAGAATCATGATGGGTTTCGATCATGCGGATCGGGTCGGATACTAACCAAAATTACCAAATGCACTATATGCACCCAAAAGCAATAATAAACAAGAAGTTGTCACAAAATCTGAAAACCCCCAAATAAAATATGGTATAAATGCACTATGGTGTTACACATAATTTGGCTCGAACTTCCCACGTTTTGTGCAGTTAGGGATTATGGGCCTTTTGTCAACCCGTACGAGTTTGCCTTGGTAGAACGACCTCGGTCTGGTCAATCTTTCAATATCTTGGGTCATCCTTGCTCGATATGTTTCTAGGGTTTGTTATGTCGTGAGACGGGTCTCGTCGAGTGCATCAAGTTCTTCGAGTCGGAGGTGAGCGCTATCCTCATCCGTAAACTCATGGTGAACTGTCATTCTTAGCGCAGGAAGTTCTATCTCTAGCAGGAGCACTGCTTCGGCTCCAAATACCAAGACATAAGGTGTTGTCTTTGTGAGCGTCTTGAACGTCGTTCGGTACGTCCAAAAAGGTTCATGCAGCCTTTTGTACTGGTCCTTTTTATTCTTGGACACCATATTCCTTATGAGCTTTGTCAACGTCTTATTGAAGGCTTCAGCAAGACCGTTGGCTCGTGGGTTATAGAAGGAGAAATATCTCCAGTCTATCATGTGTTGCTTGGCGAAGCGGCTTATTTTGTGGTTTCTATATGCTGGTCCATTGTCCGAGATTATATGACATGGAACTCTGAACCGATATATCACATGAGTTTTGAAGAAGTGAAGAATATTCTCCTTTTTTACTTCCCTCAGCGGAACTGCTTCTGCAGATTTAGAGAAGTAGTCGGTTGTTGCCAAGATAAAGAGGTGTCCTTTTGGATGCGATCAATTGGATGCGATCGGATGCAGCGGATTGGGATGTTGATGGATAAAATCCTCGTGTATTTGGCATAAATGGCATCGCTTCGCAAATTCGATGCAATCTTAAATCATTGTAGGCCAGTAGTAGCTCATTCTCTTGATCTTTAACTTTATCTTAGGACCGGTTTGATGGAACCCACAAAGACCATCATGAATTTCTTGGATGCCCCTTTTGGCTTCCTTCGGGCCTAGACACCTCGGTCATATATAATCAAAGGACCTTTTATATAAATTTCCATCGATTAGGGCGAAAGATAACGTTCGTTTGATGAGATGGTGTCTATGCGATGCATCTTCAGGAATCCGTTGGGACTTGAAGTAGTCTATAAAGATTTGCCTCTAGTCATCATCTTCTTCTTCTTTTTCGGCTTGAAGAACCTTCTCTCCAAGTATCTCTTCTTCTTTTTCGGGCGTTTACACTAGAAACTCCGAAGGAAATTCGGCTGGCAATAGGACCTTGCGGCTTTGGACACTGATCCTTAAATCGTCGAAATTTTCATCTGCCATTTCTTTGGCAAGTTTTGCTAATGTGTCTGCTTTGCTGTTTTCCGCCCGCGACACACTTTACAATGTATACGATGGAATCTGTGTTTGTAGTTGCTGCACTTTATCGCCGTATCTTATTAGCTCAGTTTTCTATGTTTTATAGTCACCATTCACTTGGTAGACGATCAACTGAAAGTCTCCATATATGAGGAGATCCTCGATGCCCATATCGATCGCGATCATAAGACCGGCTATAAGAGCTTCATACCCAGCTTCATTGTTGGTTCTTGGTTCTGTCAATGAGAAGGCATAGTGAAGTATCCCATCTTGTGCAGTCACGGAGATAAGACCTACCCCGTCTTTGATTATTGGGGTGTTCCTCTTCTGTGCCTTCATTGAAGATGCTTCGTTGATGTATAGTTCCTAACAGTACTTTCTTGTTTCTTCTATCTCTTCACTTGTGTTGAATGCATATTTATCTGACAGCTCGCTATTTAATGGAGATTCAGCAGGAATAGGATGTTTCGTGAGGAAATAGACGATGGCTTGTCCTTTTACCTCTTTGAGAAGGCGATAAATAATAGTGAATTCCATCAACAGAAGGGCCCATTTAGCGAACCGCCAGATTAGCATAGCCGTCGTCATAAGGTACTTGAAGGGGTCCACCTTCAATATTAGATGGATTTCATATGTCAGGGCATAATGTCTGAGCTTTGTGACGACAAAGATCAATGTCAGGCAATACTTTTCGATAGGAGATTAATTGCTTTCTGCTCCCAGCATGACTCGACTTAGATATTATAGAGCCCTCTCCTTTCTTGGTCATTCTTTTGTGCCCACAGCGTACCTAGAGAACCACCAAGGGCGGTTGTATAGAGGATAAGGGGCTTTCCCTTAACCGGAGCGGCCAAGACCGGTGGGTTCTGCAAATATTGCTTGATCTCCTCTAGTGCCTTTTGACATTTCTGGTCCCATATGAAGGGGTCCCTTTTTTCATCAGATGGCTGTATGGACGGCAATTCCAAGAGAGGTTGGTTATGAACTGTCGGATATAAGCGAGCTTTCCTTGGAGGGACCTCAGTTGTTTGAGATTCCTTGGAGGGGGCATTTCCATAATTGCCCTGATCTTGGAGGGGTCGACTTCGATCCTTCGGTGGTGGATTATAAAACCCATAATCTTTCTTGATATGACTTTGAAGGCGCATTTCAGCAGATTCATCTTTAAGTTGTATTTTCGTTGGCGCTTGAAGATTGTCCTTAGATGCTTTAAGTGCTCTTCATGTGACATGCTCTTGACCACGAGGTTGTCGATATAGCATTCAAAGATGTCATGTATCATGTCGTCGAATATCTTGGTCATTGCTCATTGATATGTTGCCCCGGTATTCTTTAGTTCGAAAGGTCCAAAACTTTTTTGAATGATATTCAAGAGAAAAATGCATAACTTTGTAACAATATATGCCTAGCGGTGTACGAAAGGCCGTATGATTATGATCTTTTGGATCCATCTTTATCTGATTGTATCTTGACGATCCGTCCATGAAGGATAAGACCTCATAAGTAGAGGTGTTGTCGATCGTTAGTTCAGTGACTGGTACAGAGAAATCATCTTTTGGACACACCTTGTTGAGATCTCGAAAGTTCACACAGATTCGGACGGTCCCGTTCTTCTTTATCACGGAGACGCTTTTGGCAATCCAGTCGGGGTATTGGACTTCCTGGATGAAACCGGAATCTAAAAGCTTCTTAACTTCAGCGCTGACACTCATCTCTAGTTCGAGACGCATTCTTCTCGGAGATTTTTTGACAGGCTTCACTCCCGGCATTATAGATAGTTTGTGAACTGCTTCATCTGGATCAAGGCTTGGCATCTCGGAGTAATTCTATGTGAAGTAGTCTTTTTACTCCACGAGTACTACTTTTAGACCAGCTACTTGTTCATCTGAAAGCAGCTCGCTGATTAACATGGGTCAAGGTTATTCTTTAGTTCCTAAGTTTATCTTTTTCAATTCATCAGCGGTGGTATGGATCCTATTTTCCAGTTCTTTTGGCGCTAGCAGCAACTCCAAAATCTCGTCTTCTTCATTTGCGAAGTGGTCGAGGAACTGAAGCGTATCATCATCCCCTTTTTCATTGAGGTGTCTTATCATGTGGCAAGTGTGGGTGAGCTTCTATTTCTTGGGCTGGTTACGCTCTGATTTGGTGTGGTTGTCTCGCATTGGCTCATGCTTTTGTGGAGGTTCCACTTTCTAGTTGTCACTCAATTTGAACTTGCAATGCCAGTACTGCTCTTCCACCCAGTCCTTGAAAGGAAGAAATTCTCGATTGGATGAATAATGATCCGATGGTAGGGACAGTAGTCGGGATGATCAAAATCATTATCTTTATGAGGCCGCTTAGACATGGGCAGTATCAACATCTGGTGCTTCATAAAAAGGTTAAATATTTTCCTCGTCTTATCCTAGGGAAAAGAATATTCCCGTCCCATCCTCTCTGTAAGAGGAGAGGCTGAGCGACCTTGTGGCTTGGATGCGAATGTCATCCTATCTTCCATGTGGCCGTATTGAATTTCTTCATTTTTAAAGGAAGGTATAAGCTGCTGTTGAGGATGAGGATTATGGCTCGTTTCTCCCATAGATTGCCTGCTTAGGTGCGATCTTCTGGCTGCTTCATACAAGGATGCCTCACCCATTTGATAGACTTCTTTTAATAGCTTCTCAGTCGGGTCCTTTGTTGGCAGAGTCGCGGTATTTCGCGGAGCTGAATTAATACAACTCATTGCTTCATTATATAGCCCATTTTGGGATAATTATATGACCTTTTTGTATAGGGCCATTATATTTTCTCCAAGTTCATCGAATTCCTGAATCACTCCTTTCATCGAAGACTCAATCGGCACTTAGATGATCCGATTGGAGTACTTTGCGAGGTTCTTCACCTTGCTCGACTGAGTTTTCTGTCATCCACGTATCTTCCCTTTCGCTCAATACATAGCAGCTATGAGCTCGCTTCTTCTTCTTGGGTCGGACATAATCCAGACCAGTGGCATCGAACTTTCTATAGGACGCTGGTTGGCAGGTCCTTGGCACTTCTCAGATCCTCTTATAATACTGGGCCTGATGGACAGTCTATTCGAACGGTATTCTCTGTTGATGAAGGAGTTCTTTCAAGCTCTTTGTATAGTATCTTGGCATGGGGATTGGTTGTAACCTGTCGAGATTCAGCTCGAGTCCATGCCAAATCTCTTTCTCCACTTTGGTCTCTTCCGATTTATAAAAGAGAATCTCCTTTTCTTTTTTACATCTGGGTGGCACGCGGAAGGTTATTAGATCTTGCACGCTGTAGGTGCTGAGTGCATCGAGCTCTTTGCAGTGATGCGGCGGAGCCATTATAATATATAGGGTTCGATCGGCTTCATAGAGGACCTTCATCCGCGGATGGACGGAGAAAACCATATCGGTTTCATCTTCCAAGTCACTGCCGAAGATTGGAATAGGAGTTAACGAGCTTGGTTTATCAGTTTCCTTTGGAGGCTGACCCATGAATACTATTTTTCTTCTTCTTCGGAGTCACTTCCAAAGATTGGGATGATCGTCGCTTGCACTTGATTATCTTTCAGTTTTTCGCACTTCTCTGTATCTTTGAAGTCAAACAAGAAGTACTTAACATCTTCATATTTCCATACTTAACTTACCGAGAACGGGTTAAGCTCTCCTGTGATGGTGTGCTCTCGGACATCCTTGAAATACTTCATACACTGATGTTGTGTAGAAGGGATGGCACCATACTAGTGTAACCAAGATCTACCCAGTAAAGATCTATAGCAGGTCTTTTCTTCAATGACGTGAAATTTGATGTCTGTGACGAGTTGTCCAAAGTGAAGCGTCAACACTATGGACGCCAGCGTTCTTGAAGACTGGAAATTGAATACGGAGATAGTGATTTTCTCTCGGCCAAGGTATCGTACATCCATGGACAACTGCTTGATATCCTTAACATTCAGCGGGTTGACCGAAGAACTGTTGTCGAAGAGGATCTTATTTATTCTTTGATCATCGTAGTACCCAGCAATTTAGAGCGGTCGGTTGTGCTCGAACGTCCTCAGGTGAAGATCTTCTTCGCTGAAGGTGATTTCGGCCATTTATACTTCCGTCATTTTATCCTTCATCGCTTCCTCCGCAAAGTGTGCTTGGAAAAGGTCCGGTTCTTCAAGAGCTTTTATTAAAGACTCCCGCGGTTCCTTTGACAAGAGCAGAGCATCATATATGCTTAAGTGTGAAGGTGACTTCTTCAGATAGGCTAACACATTGAGTCTAACTTATTTTTCTTGGGGAGATCCCTGGCGGCGAGTTCTTCGGCCACCTCTTCAATAAGGGTGATCTCCTCGGGCATTTTCCTTTTACCCTTATCTTGATTCTTCGGATCATTACTTGCAGGCCCAAGGTTTTTCTCGAGAAGAGTGCAGTTTCGCAGACGAATGTTACTGTAGTCCTTTACCTTTTCTTTGTCTCTCGATGAGAATCTTACATAGGGGGTTGACGGGAGATTCATCTTCTGAATCACTTTCAAAAGTCGGTACTACCGAACTTCCTCCTTCTGAAGTCTGAGTCTTGGTCATAAAACAACTTTTTTTGATCATCCTTTCTTGGCCATTTTCCTTGGGACCATCATGTTAGGGCGGGTGAGCCTTGGCCATCCGCTTCTTTCTCTTTAGATGCCTGTTATGGAGAATGCACTTTCGCCACCATGTCTTAAACGCTTTATACTCGTTGATGGGGTGGCAGACCCTTTGGTGGTAGAGGCAAAACTTTGGATGCTCTTCTCCACCTTCGAAGTCCATAACTCCTGGGGTATACAACTTTAAGGGCGGCAGCTTCATCCTTTTGGATATAGCCTTAGCGAAGTGTTTCTCGGCCTTGCCTTTCTTTAGCAGTATCTTCCGCCTCGGTTGTTCATTCAGCTTTGGTTGGGGAGCTACATAACTCACCTCTTCCGCAGCTTCCCTTTTTAGACATTGATTTCTAGCTTTTTCGTAGATATCCAGCTCATGCCTTTGATTTTCCCAGCTTCTTTGAAAGTCTTCCTTTAGGAGCTTCTCAATCGGTCCTGTCATGGTGAACTCGGAGCGTAAGGCATTGATTCTTCCCCCTGTTCGTCTGAATCACTTTCGGACGCGGATGGGGCCTCATCATCATAGATGGAGGAGTGAGACACCATATGGTAGCTTTCCACACGGTCTTCTGTTTCTTCTTCTGAGTCATCATATTCATCCTCCCTGCTATTTTCAAGGATGTGCTTAATAAACTCCTCAAGAGTAACGGGCGAACACGCCTTCTGATTATACTCTTCTAGCGCGTCAACGTACTTTTGGATATTTGTACGGCTGTTGACATGCTCGGCTGGCTGTACATGCCTCTTTGCTTTCTTCTTTTTCTTCTTGGAAGACTGTTTAACCTTGGGGCTTTTCCCTTTATCAATAACCTTCGGAATGAGACGCGGATTCAACATCCCTTCTATGATCTTCGGCTCAAGCAAGCTTTTCCACCTGACCGTAGGACATGCTTGGAGATCTTTTAGCATTCTCTTTGTTTTTGGAGACAACATCACCTCCCATAGGGTTTCTTCAACGAACGGGAAGGATGCCCCCTGCGTACTGGTTCCTTCAGAGATATGCTTCTGAGGAAGGTTCACCTTCCATTTATCGGAGAGTAAGAACTTGCCCTGTTTATACCGGTCCTCGACCCAGTTCTTAAAGACATAATAGTTTTCAATTGGATGACTTACCACCCGATGATATGGGCAATAAGTTGGGGGTGTTGACATCATTGGCTTGGGCCGGTCGCTGTGTTTCAGGAAAAGTCAGAAAACCTTTCTTTACTACAAGGTCGAATAACTTTCTCGTTTTATCACGAGGGAATGAATATTCTCATCCCATCCTTTCTTCAAGAGTGGGTCCTATGCGATTGTTATTTTGTCGACCAGACGCTTTAGGGATGTTCAGATGTTGTTGCGTATTAGCAACTGTTCAGTTGATAAAACTGCACTTTTAATATGACATTTTCCTTACTATTTATATATAATAAAATATGTTTATTATAAATTTAACACATATAAGGGTTTATCCGTAAAAATACTATTTTCATGTGTTTATATATTATAATTAACATTATGAAGGAAAAATGTAAGCATAGAATATTCATATAATATTTGGACTATTTTAATATGCTTACTTTATTAAATATCTTTGACCAATTCTCTTAAAACTAAAATATCATGACAAATGGTTAAAGATAATATCTCAATAAAAACAAATTCTACTAATATCATTTATTGAGATAATTGTGCAGGAATTATATCATGACTGAAATCAAGGAAATCCAAGTTGGCAAGATCAAATCTGCCGAAGATATTCAAGTAAATTGAAGAAACTAATTCTGGCAGAAACGTAGAGAAGATTTTCAAAGTCTAGATACTCAAAAGGTCACCAAGTGTTACAGATATGAAGCTACAAAAATTAGAGGCCATGATCTCACTAAAAGGCGGCGGATCTGCGGCCAAACCTATCCAATGGCCGCGGTTCCGCCGCACTTCTAAGGTTTAGGGCTCAGGATTTTTGTGGTTGGGATCCTAACAATTAGTTTTCATATTAGGAAACTAGGGTTCTGGTTTTGTGACTATAAATAAGGACCGAGAGGCTCTTGGAAAAATCATCAAGCCAACGAGATCACGAAGTCTAAGATGGCTCACGCATCCAGGCTGATCATCAACTGTTCATCTACCTCCTTCAGAAGAGATCGAGAAGCAAACTAGGTTCTTGTAATCATTTTCTAAAGGAACAAAGTGTACTTGATCTTATTGATTAATAAAGATAGTTTTATTCTATTGCATTTTATTTTCTTCATGATTTCTCTTTTTTCTTTTCCCAACATGCGCCAGCATTCTCCACTTGTTAGGGTTCGTAGGATTATGGTGGATTAGGGTAGATTAATGGATGATGAAGATCCTTAAACTCTTTTTACGTCCTATAAATTTATAAACTTTATCAAAAGAATAGCTAATATCCTAATCGGTTGCGCTATCAATTCATTGATATTCATGACCACGATTAGAGATTATATTAAAAATTGTTTTGGTAAAGGCTAGACATGAACAGAGATCCATGTCAAGGTAGGGGTTAAGAGTGGGAACCCTTTTCCCTCCAGAAACCCTAATTTACATGCATCATTGTCGATCTAGTTTTAAATTTATTAAAGGATAAGAGGAGTAATTTTTAATTAATCATCCATGACTACTAAATCTTAATGAACCCTACAAGCCCCCTTCTAATATAAAACCTACATCCGTAGTTAATCTAGATCTATATTCTACATTCGTGTTTAACTTAGATCTAGAAACTATTTCCACTATTCATTATTCTTCCTCTTTTCCTAATCAACACGTCTAAAGTAAGATTAAAAGATTCAACGCTTCCATGAGGACGACCGGTACTCATCTCGGTCTAGCTACACGCGACACCGTTATTGATTGCGGTTAACTACTACACACTTAAAAACATCACCAATCAAATGGCACCATTGCCGGGGATACGTGCATAATTTATTTTTCTTACTATTCATGTTGAATTCTTTTTCGATCTATATCATAAACATAAAACAAAACCGCATTTTGCATATTTAACGATTAGTGTGTGATTCTTGCGAGAAATTCTGGAGTCACTTTAGCGAGGAGATAAAGATTCAGAGACATTCATGAAGACCCACAGGAGAAGAGGAGGCTACTGTACAAAAATTGTCAAAATATCCCCTCATCTCACGGCGGAACCACGGCCAAATCACCAGTATTGCGGCGGAACCGCGACCTAATTGGTGGATCTTGGCTTCAAAATTCTCTGGTATCTTCTACAACTCTTTATCTCTCCTCTAAAAAATCCAATAATATATTTTCTGCAGAATTCTTTGCAAAAATATCTCCGCTCAAAAATCTTTTTGCGTGCTTTGTTTTGCGGGTTGTTTTTGCATATTTTAATACGGACTTTAAGGGGCAACACTACAATTCAGATTAGGTGGGGATTTCATCACCCTTCCTAGGCCCTACAAATCATAAAACGAGCATCCGCATAATCCTATATTAATTAAAAAATATCTAGATCAAGACCTTAACGACCGTCGCACTCAAGTAGGAAAGAGGAAGGTCGTGGGTAATCTATCTTTTATCTGCATTTCTTTTGTGGTGTCTAGGCAAGTGTGTCTAAGGCAAGTGGTTACTTAATTAGGCCCGTTATTTTCGGTGATTCGTATAGCTGATACCTGTAGAGTTACTAGGCACTCTAATAAGGTTCTATAAGGCATCAACCATGTCGGATTAAAATTTTAGCCGTGCCGAATAACTCTAAACAAGATCTTTACAAGATAATTAAGGTAAGACATGCAAGATAAACTCTTTAACACTAAGTGAATACGAAATACAACCTTTGTAGATCGGTCCTTCACTTCTTAAGCTCCTTGTAGTAGTCCCTTCGCTGCGATCATCGAACTCCCGGACTCTCGGACGGCTCCATGAGAAGAGGCAACGGTATTGCTTGAAGTCTTCGAGGCCGAAGATGATCTACATCGAGGGAATACGAACTCAAGCTTCTACTTCACTAACCAAAGAATTAGTGAAGCAAACATCCTAAACTAAAGTGCTAGTCTAGTAGAGGATGGTGAAATAGGAAATGGGTACACTTTAGAATTTCTTTTCTCACTTTGTATCTCACTCTTTTTCAAACCCTAGCAAGAATTTCAAGGAGGAAGAAGATGAGCTCAAAATGAGAATAGATAATGATCAAGAGAGTGAGTGAGCTAACCATGGTGAGTGAGTATCATATACTAACTCATGTAGAGACATTACCATGGCTAATTATAGTGGTTAGGTTAGTTAATATCTTAAGTAAAACAAAACTAGTGGACTAAGTCAATGCAACATAAGCTTCATGAAGCTTCATGCATATGAACTCATTATCCACTAATTTTAGAATTATTTTAAATATAAAAACCTAATACTATAATAAGTATGGTATAAGTCTTATACACCCATGTAATGTGTATCAACAACCATGATACAATTTGTACACAAATAAATATATATCACACATATATTAACTTGTGCACAAGTGAGAAAAATAAATGCTTAAGTGAACCAATGTTAGTTAATGTAAATTAGTATATCACATATATAATTATACACTAAATTATTAAATCAACACTTGACTTAATAATCCGGTTATATCACATATAACCGACTAACATCCAATGTATCGACTTATCGATTCAACCCTTGATTCGATAACTTGGTTATATCGCATATAACCGATCGACACAAACTTCCCGAGAATAGAATACGGTATCACATACTCACATTATTCTCGGTCCCGCACATATCACATATGCGTTCCTATTTCGTTTTGCCTGAGCCAGTACAATCTCTATGTAGGACTCTAAAGACTCGTCAATACGCCGGCAGTAGGTGATGATCATATCAAGTACCCACAAGCCGTCAGCGGTACTAGCTGGACGTAACGGCTACCCGGGTATTGAGCGATTAGAAGATCAGCAAGCAAGCCCGCTCCAACTCCTGTAAAAACCTGACAGTGACACTACCGTACAGTCCGGTCTCCTCGTCTGATATGTCGCATATCAAGTCTAGGGGTGGTAAAACGTCAGACCCTAATAACCGATAAGTCATGCCGATATGAGGCTCATATCGGGTCGAGAAACTACTGGTAACACTTACCAGTAAATCTCTAAACCAGCCCTGGCCAGGGACTTCCCTGTTATGGCCAATCGAGCACAGCTCAACATCAACCCGCAATACCGGGAGAGACGAAACCCCTCCTATCGCTCATTGCCTCCATGTGACTTGGGACTGTACCCAAAAACCACCGTTTTGCACGCCCTTTTGGGCGTGGTAAGGTAGAAATCAAAGCACAGTGGGAATCACACAAGACTCTATGACGATCTCGGGTCTACAGACTAACCTGCACCAGTGTCACCGGAGAACTGCCATCTGACGTAAGGTATAATACCATCTGGGAGTTCTCGGCGAGTCCGTCCAGTATACCTAGTCTCCACTGAGCACCCGTATATCATCTCTGATGTCAAACACCAATGGATATGGGATCATCCATCGCCCATCTGTATGGGTCGAGAAGGCATACGCTAGTCTACACTAGTATATCGATGCCCCGTCTCGATACACCCACGACTAGGGACCTTAAAGGATGTACTTATGGACTACCATGTCCCCACTAGAATGATCCGCATCATAGTCCAGGTAGTCAAGTACACATCCTAAGGGCTTTACCAACATGTAATAGAGAGACAATCAGTATACACGTTAAGGTAAAGAGTAACTAGATAGCATACTATCATGTCGAGCAAGAAAGTCCTCCCTATATATGTCCAAGCATCCACTACAATATACATCACATGTATAGTAATGGCCTCTAGGGCATACATATAACTAACAATACCTCCCACTTACCTGGCACTTACCTAACCACAGGAGAGATAAAGAGGCAGTAGAGGATTTATCCTACGATTTGTCCTTTGGAAGTCTAGGAGCGGTCTAGAGCTTGTCCTAGGTAACCATAGTTCTAGGGTTGTTTGTGCATTTTTGTGATTTGTGAGTTAACCCCCAAGTCCACTTTTAAAGCAAAACAATCCAATTTTTTTCCTCTTCCTTTTTACCCTTCCCCCCTCTTTTCTTCTTATAATGGGTAACCCAAACAGACGAACTCTTGCCGAGCTTTGCTATCCACAACCAGATATTTCTTGTCTTCGTAATCGCTTCAGTATACCATCCGACTCTCCCATTTCTTTAAGAGATCGGATAGAACAAGCGGATAGAAACAGTTGGCCACCTCAGTTCAGGTCTTATCAACCGTATCCTAATTCTACATCTGTTTCAGTTGATACTCCGAGTGAGGAATCCCCTAGATGCATGTCCATTGCTGAGCATATAGAAAAGGATAACGGCCAAAGTTTCAATCCGGACCAATATCAACCATCTCCACCACTTTCTAAAGAAGAATTTCATAATCGGTTTGTGGCATAAATGATGTCTATTGAGAATAGCCAACCAACCAACCAATATCAGTATTCTTCTTATCATAATGTTGATGCTACTCCTACCCAATGTTCGCAACCACTCTATTCCTATCAATTCTATCCAACTTTTACACCTTCTCTAGACAGTCCTTCTAATCAGTCATTTGGGAGTTTTAATTATCCACAAGAATTTCAATCTTATACTGAAACCCCTTATCAACCCAAGTCTAGTCTTGAGCGGACTTTAGAAAAATATGTGGAAATGTCGCACCAAATTAGAAAGGAAACAACAGAGTGGATGCAAGCTAATAATTTCAAATCGGCCCAAAAATTTTCAGTATACAATACGACCATGGGATAAAGTGAGAATTTGGGTAGTGAGACAGAACTGTACACCCTTCTTAATCAAACCTCCCCATTCCAAACTGAAATCCACAACTCCGGTTTCACAGATTCATCGAGTACACCAAATGATTCACCAATTGAAGATAGAATGTCTGATGAGTTGTGTGACTTTGTAATGTTTGATTTACCCGATTGTGAAACGTCCATTTCAAGTGAAGCCACACCCAACCCTTATGATCTCCACACCTCCACTCTAGAACCAAAATTGATTGAAAACCATGCTTTTAATGAGGTGTTTGAGAATTCTAACCTTCACTTGAATGAGGAGATTGATGTTGGGGATATATTGAATGATGAACCCGAAATTTTGGATGAGTTTGTTCCACCAATTCATCAGGTCCTTTCACTTCCTTGTGGTCATCATCCCGAGCATTTAATTATTCTTCCCGAGCTCCAAATGCATCTTGAAGTTGATAATAATTGTATAACCGAACAGCAGACCGAAATTCAGCCTTCATCTCCTTCATCTGGTTCAACAATACTCGACACACCAATTTGTTTACCCATTTTATCTCCCACTTTCTCTGGTTCTTCTTCTAATCTTTCTTTAATGATAGCAAATGTTGATGAATCACAATCCGATATTTCGGGTTCGATAATTCTAGAAAGACAACTTGATTTAGATTCTTTTAAGAATGAGATTGATGAGCTTTTCGAGTCTCCTAACTCCATAATTTTTGACAAATCAAGTGTGTTGAATTCTGGCGCAACACTTATTGACATTGAAACCTTCAATCGGACCATCGATGAAAGTTTCGATGACATTTTCGCCGACGAACTCGCATTCCTAAATGACCCGGATTTTGTGATTAATCAACCTCCACCTGAAAAAGTTGAACCACCACCATTTCTTCTTATCCCATACGAGAATGAGACCATTCTTTCCATTCCTAATCATCCACATTCTCGTTTCCATTCTCCATTACAGTTTCGTCTCTATCAACCGAGACGTAAACCATACCTCCTCCTATCTCCCCACTTCTTCAAATCTTTGATTTTCCACCAACCGATGCGTTTCATCGATAAATTATTCGAATGGTTGGTGTTGACTTTTGGTCTTTGCAAGGCTTTACTTTGACAAATAACTTTAACCCCCCCAATAATTTTAAATACTTAATACTATTTTACTTAAATTTGGGGGGGGGGGATATTTTGGCTCTTGAAAGAAAATGATTTTTACAAAATTGTGAGCCAAAAATAAGTTTGGGGGAAAATTTCACTTTCATTATTTCTTGTCCTCTTTGATAACTTTTCCTCTCAAGTCTACAGATTTTGAGATTTAAAAGATGACAACAGTGAGGACACTGCTACAAACAGGTTTGGGGGAGGTTTGTGCTTATTCACGCGTTACTTTGCATTATACTATATATAAAGCACAAAAAAAATTGATAATTAAAGTTTGAAAGTGAAAATTTATATATGAAAGATAGGAATAGTTTGAGAAATGCAAGAAAGTTAGATATTTTCTTAAACAAAAATAGTAATAAGCAGTTGTGAGCTGTTGTCCCAAGGGTTAGTAAGATGAAGGAAATTACCAATCTGAGAATAAAATTAAGTCTGAAAAATAGTCTTTATTCTTGACGCCAAACATCTGAATGTTGATACTCTACTATATGCACTTACACATATCATGAAACTTGGTATAGTAGAGAATACCTTGAAATGCTCTTGTCTAAAAGCCTTAGTATAAAATAAATAAATATAAGTGGTGAAAAAAAATGAACACTAGTTTTTTAATTACCAAGACAGCATAAAAAAATATAGCGAGGGTGCTTTATCACCAAGGGCCTTAGACCAACTGGTTTGGGAGTCACTGCTAAGCCTTTAGGTGTTGCATGGCGAGGAATTACACCTAAATGCGCGAGCACATTTTGTAATTTTTCGGTTAGTACCTTAAGAAGTATTGACGGTCGCATGAAGAATGTGTGAGCAATTTTATCGAAAATATTCACCAACTATAAATTACTTTGGAAAATGGACAAGAGTATGTGTAACAACTCCATTTTTAATGTACAAAGAATTGATTTAAATTCAAAATATACTTGGAGTATTTAATGTTGTTGATATCTCTTTAAGTATTTATTTCACACCATAATTACAAGAAAGAGCTTGTAGCTCATTGGTAATACCTTACATTGCTGAACCAAACCACCAGAGTTCAAATCCCATGCCCCACATTTTTTTTAGATTATTTTTGTTTTAAATTTTATAGAAGCTCAACAGTCCAACAGCCATAACTCCCAAATATCCCACTACACATGAAAAGTTAGAAGCACCAGTGGCTACCCCCGGCGACCCCCCACCTCCCGACCACCGGACTCGGCCGGGATCGGCCGAGTCGGCCGGCGGACGGGTCGACTCGGGCCGGCGCCGCCGGCCCGACTTGGCCGGACCGCCGACTCCCCAACAGAAAATTTTTGCCCCTTGGTCTCCCCTACCCCTCTGTATACTTTAATTTCTCAGATCGTTTCCAGAGAGCACAATAACTCTCATTCAATCCATTTTTTAATACATTTTTCCTATTTTTTTTTTACATTTTTTAATTAAAAACCCTATACCTACCCTAACCCTAGCCTAACCCTATAAATACACCCCTACCTCCAACCCTCTCATCCTAAAATTCTGAGCCCACTCTCTCAAAATCTCAAGAAAACTTTGATACTTTGGAAACGAGCGAAAGGCGAAGCGCTGACGAAATCGACGGTGAACTTCCTGCGATCGTGTTAGGAACTCTCGACGACGAATCGACGCATCGGCGAACCCTCTACTTCCCTCTCACTCTTTAGTGTTGTCCAAACCCGTAAGTCCCCATTCTATCTTTCTTTTCTTTCATAAAAAATACGAATTTACAAAACCTGACGGAATCGGAACAAATCCGATTTCCGATTCGGTTTTCTATAAAATCTCACTTCTCACCAATACATTCATGCTTAAACATCTTTATGTTGACTATTAATCATTTAACAAACAATTTGAACAAGTTTTATCATATGAAATGATAGTGTTTCCATTTATCGTATTTTTTTCACTTAAATACCACCATGTTTCGTTTTCACATTTAACCCGCTTAACATTGCTATACCTTAAAGTAGAGCACGAGGTAATGACCTACCTCCTCACACACTCATATGCAAACATAACACGCTACCTTGAAAACTTAGAATACGATAAAACAAACTTTCATTTAAATACCATATTCTTAATAAAACCATTTCTAAAAGTTTTAGCTTTGATACACTTTTAAATAAATATCTCTTATTAGGAAAATACGATAAGTTGGGGATATCGGTCATTTATCTAAACCTGACTTTGTGGTGTCTAGGCTAGGCAAGTGAGAAAGGTAATTTTAAAAGGCCCGTCTCACGGTGATTCGTGAGCGGATCCCTCCTTTCTTCACTTGTATTTACCTGGCCACAATTGGCGGTGAAGAGGCGATTTGAGGCATCTCATGACCTGTTGTTTAGACCATTTAGAAATAGTCTAGTTGAATTAGAAAACCCTATAATCTAAAATACGGAAAATCGACTTTTTACAAATAAATACCATTTACTTAATAAAACCGTATTCTAAAGGTTTGTATTTATAAAATCTTTGCAAAGCGCCACTACAACCCATTTTGGGGAACCCGTTCGGGATAGTACGGTTTATCGTGCACTTTCAGGCTTAGTAGTGCGAGATTCGGACATCCGCAAGGAGCATTCGGTCTCGAAAGATTTAAAATATGACAACTTATGAAAATGAGATTTTTGGAATATAAAATATTTATTAAAATTATTTTTGTATAAATATATGTATATTTATCATTTAAATATCTATTTTATTATAATATAAATATTCCACCTTTTTCTAAAAAAAATCACAATAATAAATTTTACATTAAAATACCATGAACTTCAAATAAATCAATATTAAAGATAAAAACCTTTATTTATAAAAAAAATAGGATATTTTCACTAGAAATGTCACAATATAAAATCCACCCTCATTACAACTCTAAAGACGAATAACGAATATTTGAGGTGTATCTTGAAAACTATACAAAAGTATTTTTACATAAAACCCCCTCAAGTTTTATAAATTACCCTAAGGACCCTAGTAAATATAGGACTTCGATTTACATCTCTACGGTCTGACTCGGGTTTGAGTCTGATCATAATCTGATTTGAATATGATTCAAGTACCATATAAATCTACAATCTTCAATATTACAATTCAACATGAACACACGAATCCATGAATCCAGGTATTAATCTATTCAACTTGACTGAACCAAACCATGGATATACTTTCCATGTACATGAATCCAGTTTACGTCCATTATATCCGTTACTGATATCATGGTTTCGGTCAGTCATCCAACTATACAACTTATACAATACAATATAACAATATAATCAAAACACTACGGGGTTTAAGGGGTAGATTGGTACGGAAGGTGTTAAAAGTGGCACGAGACAGTAAGATTAAGACACCTAACATGAATCCTGTTGCTGTTGTACCGTGGCATAACGGTTCCTTGTACTTTCCGTTTGCCCTGGTCTCTAGCATATAGAGACCCCTCTCGTATACACTGGCATCTTTCTGTACCAAGCTACAAACAACAGCGATAACATAATATTCTACAATATTATACAACTTTAAAAGATACATTCTTATTCTGTCTTTTCTACTTCTCCCTTAATTTTGGGACTTACCGAGCGACCTGTTCGCTGACGACATTCTATTTCTTTCTTCTTTGAATGTCGTCAGGTGATCTGGACACAGCGGAGATCAAGCCCACCAGTGAAGACTTGGATCGGTTTCTCGAAGACCCTGAGCTCTAAACACTGTACTTTTCCTATTCGGTATTTTTTTCATTTCCTGTTATGCCATTGTTTAGGCATCGTTTTTTTATTCCAGTTGTATTTACTTTTCATGCATTGTACAAAAAAATGTTAATAAATAAAGTTGCTGTTACTTTTATCTCTTGTGATTATTTTTATATTGCTTAGATACGCTTTGCGTATTTACTTCACAGTAAAAACGTAGCGGACCTCGTCGCGTCCCTTTCGCCGTATACCGGGAAGCGGGACGTGACAGTATGATAGCTTGAATTGAATTCTCTAAGTGTAGGGATGTCTTTTACACACACGTAGGGGTATATGATCAATTTTTGGAAGAAAGATAGGGAGGAAGAATAAAGGCGATGTTTTATTGAGAGATAATGTGATTTCTAACATTTTTTTCACGACTATTAAGATATGGCTCATATCAACTGAAAATATGGTATAGTTAGAAACTCTTATTTTCAAGTTCTTTCTTTTATAGTTCCTATCTTTGTATGTAACTTTCACTATCTTTCTTTTATTATAGGATTTTGTGGGTGTAATCCGCTGAAAACCCTCAGGAGACAACACTCCTCCTACTAGGGACACCTAGAGCTTTAACGGGTTGTTGTACGAGCTCAGTGCAATCATGTTGCCTACGAAAGTGTGCTACTTATGTTTTTATTTTTCTCTTTTTCCTTCTCTTGAATAACTAATTTGCTCGGGACGATCAAAGTTAAGTTTGGGGGTATTTGTTCAGTTGATAAAACTGCACTTTTAATATGACATTTTCCTTACTATTTATATATAATAAAAGATGTTTATTATAAATATAACACATATAAGGGTTTATCCGTAAAAATACTTTTTTCATGTGTTTATATATTATAATTAACATTATGAAGGAAAAATGTAAGCATACAATATTCATATAATATTTGGACTATTTTAATATGCTTACTTTATTAAATATCTTTGACCAATTCTGTTAAAACTAAAATATCATGACAAATGGTTAAAGATAATATTTCAATATAAACAAATTCTACTAACATTATTTATTGAGATAATTGTGCAGTAATTATATCATGACTGAAATCAAGGAAATCCGAGTTGGCAAGATCAAATCTGCCGAAGATATTCAAGTAAATTGAAGAAACTAATTCTGGCAGAAACGTAGAGAAGATTTTCAAAGTCTAGATACTCAAAAGATCACTAAGTGTTACAGATATGAAGCTACAAAAATTAAAGGCCATGATCTCACCAAAAGGCGGCGGATCCGTAGCCAAACCTATCCAATGGCCACGGTTCCGCCGCACTTTTAAGGATTTAGGGCTCGGGATTTTGGTGGTTGGGATCCTAACAAGTAGTTTCCATATTAAGAAACTAGGGTTCTGGATTTGTGACTATAAATAAGGACCGAGAGCCTCTTGGAAAAATCATCAAGCCGATAAGATCACGAAGTCTAAGATGGTTCACGCATCCAGACTGATCATCAACTGTTCATCTACCTCCTTCAGAAGAGATCGAGAAGCAAACTAGGTTTTTGTAATCATTTTCTAAAGGAATAAAGTGTACTTGATCTTGTTGATTAATAAAGGTAGTTTTATTCTATTGCATTTTATTTTCTTCATGATTTCTATCTTTTCTTTTCCCAACATGCGCGAGTAATTCTCCGCTTGTTAGGGTTCGTAGGATTAGGGTAGATTAATGGATGATGAAGATCCTTAAACTCTTTTTACGTCCTATAAAGTTTATAAGCTTTATCAAAAGAATAGTTAACATCCTAATCGGGTGAGCTATCAATTCATTGATATTCACGACCACGTAGATTAACAATTGTTTTGGTAAAGGCTAGACATGTACAGAGATCCATGTCAAGGTAGGGGTTAAGAGTGGGAACCCTTTTCCCTCCAGAAACCCTAATTTACATGCATCATTGTCGATCTAGTTTTAAATCTATTAAAGGATAAGAGGAGTAATCTTTAATTAATCATCCATAACAACTAAATCTTAACAAACCCTACAAGCCCCCTTCTAATATAAAAGCTACATCCGTAGTTAATCTAGATCTATATTATACATCCGTGTTTAACGTAGATCTAGAAACTATTTCCACTATTCATTATTCTTCCTCTTTTCCTAATCAACACGCCTAAAGTAAGATTAAAAGATTCAGTGTTTCCCTGAGGACGACCCGTACTCATCTCAGTCTAGCTACACGTGACACCGCTATTGATTGCGGTTAACTACTACACACTTATAAACATCACCAATCAGTGACAAACGCTGTTTTACCCTTGCCCTTAAAGTTTCATGAATCTCCATTAGAAGAGGGAGGACTTTGGTTCATTGCATCCAGCGAAGACGACTTATCGATGTGTTCTTGAAAAGTTGTTGGGCTGAGAAGGGCCAGATATGAGAATACTTGCGCCTTTTTATTGAGAGTGCTCATGAACTTACTTATGGCCGGAGTTTCAGCGATTCTTTATTCACACTTGGACGAAATATTTCTCCATCTCATCGCGTACTAAACCCATGTCTCATTCGATCCGGGCCTCTCGTTGACCAAGGCGGTCACGGTAGTATGCTTGCTCATACTAGCGAATCTCTGACAAAAGAGAAGCTCTATCTCAACAAAGGTTTTGATAGGGTCATTAGGAATCTACGAGTACCATTCGAAAGCCATGTCTGCTAGACTGCTAACGAACTGTCGAAGGAGCAATATATCGTTACTTCCAGTATTGCCACACTTGGACATGAACTGGGTGTTGTGCTGCTTCAGGTTTTCGGTCCCTTTACATATGGGGAACGTCGGAATCGTATATCTTGATGGGTACTGTATTTGGTTGTGGCATGCCAGGTAAGGTCGGCCAGTCTTTGTCAACTTGTCGGCAGCTTTATTGGTTAGGTGAGCTTTGAACTGCTGGACGATATATTCGTCCAGCTGTGATTTGGAGATTACTTCCTCCTTTGCCGCTGATAAGGCTTGGAGGGGATTGGAAGTCTCTCCTTTATCTTCAATTACGACCACCGGCAGTTCATCTGCTGGTGGTTCGGGATGAGCCATCATCCCGATCATACTTTGGAATAAGTGTGCCATCTTATCATTTCTGGCCTCTATTTTTGCAGCCTTTTCGTCCTTCTTCTGGGGCATGTGCTTCAGGTAGTCAGTATCAGACTCCTGCTCCGCTCTTTCCTCGGAATAGCCATCCAGATTTTCTCCGGGCATGAGACTCATAATTTCTGCAACTTGAGCCATCAACACTTGCAGCTTCTGTGAATCTTTATTTATAGGCCGTGTGACTGGTCTATGAGAGACGAAAGTTTTGCTATTGTCCTTAGAGTTCACCATATGAATGGTGTGAACTACCATGCCTCCAGTCTTAGGGCATTTGGAGTGTTGACCTTCAGAATTTACCTTTGTCCTTTGATTCTTCTCCGACCTTTCTCTTTTGTGAGAGGCTGGTTTCGGAGGAACCATTATAGCAGGAGCCTCCTTGGGTTGGTAGGAAGAGTGTTTATCATGACTCTTCAGCTTCTTGGGCTAGGGAGAGTAATCCTTGATGATTACTGACCCCTGTACTTCTTTCCAGACCCTGTGGATGGTCGATGAAAGTCGTTTCAAAGATAAGGCCGGCTTTGGCTCGCTTGATATCTTCGGAGGAGGTGGAGTCTTTTTTAGCATGGTAGTTGGAGAGTTGCGCTTCACCATTTTCAGCGCTTCGAAACCGTTCCCGGTTAGAACAACAGCCTGGATCATTGGAGCTGGCAGGGTTAGTCTAGCTGGCGAACTGCCCCCAACCTGTCTTATTCGGTGCCAGTATCGACGTCGAGCATTTCTGGAAGTAGGGGCCTTTTCAGCCTTGGGAGCCTCTTGTATCTATCCCTTGCGTTGGTCTTGACATTCGGCAGGCGCCAGTTGTTTGAAGACTGACTGCTTCGGCAGAGTAGGAGATGCCGGTCTATAGAAAACAGAAGGCTTTGGAGGTGAAGCGCCCTTTGGCACCTTGGAAGTAGCAGGGGTTGTAGGTGTCAGCCTCTTAGTGACGGTCTTCCTAGGAATGGATGGGATGGTTGAAGAGTCCGGAGCAGCAAAGCTCAGTCTCTTGAAAAATGATTTCTTTGGAATCATAGACTTCTTGGCGGGGCCTACAGAGCTTGTGCTCAGCCTCTTGAAGACCGAACCTTCAAACTTGGCAGGCTTCTCCGAACGACATGCAGAGGTGGTTGTCAGCCTGTTGAAGACTGACTCCTTCCGAGCTTTCACCATTCGGCGTTGAGGAACCGATGGTGGGTTAGGGGAGCATTACTTCAAATTGAAGCCTATTGAGATCCTGGATGATTTGGGCAGTCAGGATGCAGATTAATGGAGTCATAGCCCCTGCAAAGAAGACCACCTTGGATGGAATAGTGTTAGTGTTACAGCTGCAGCTGCATTTGCCGAAGGACGCCATTGAGTTCTGCATAGGGAGGAGAACAACAGCTTTAGTATTTCGAAACCCAAGAGCCACCATAAACATAAATATCATGATCTTGTTCGTGAAAGCATGACACACGAAGTGTGGAGTGGAAAGAGAAAAAGGTCCCACTGGGCGTGCCAGAATCTGTTTACCGCCGAAAACTGGGAAGTCAAACGCCTTGCCTGAATTTGGCGGCAGATGCTATATGGAACATATTCATCCACCTCTCCGAAAATACTAAGTTGATTTATGGTACCGTTTATCGGAGATTTGGATAGATGCGAAGTAGACTTATCAGATTCCCCTTCATTCGTAAAGGGTTTTTTTTATTGTAGGGATGCTTTTTCCGGAAGGCGGAAGCCCTTGCAGTTAATTACGTTATCGCAAACCGATAACAACTTTCTCTTTCTCCAAGTGCATCACTTTATGTCGTGTTATAATTTGTTTATTTTGGTGTTGCCCTTGGATTGTATACGGAGACTAATTTTGTCGTCGCCCGTAGGACGTGGATTAGTCCAAATCTGCAAATCTTAGATTTGGGATAAACTTAAGCTATATCAGCTATCAACTCAGATGTTTAAGGATCGTTAATCTTGTTTTAGATTAAGATCGACTTAAAATATGGTTAAGGACTGTTAATCTTGTTTTAGATTAAGGTTGACTTAAAATATATGAGCTTGATTGATTTTTATAATCAAAGAAGATTAAAACTTCAGGGACTTAGTCTATTTTTATACTAAACGTCGGACTTTGTGTTACCCTACAATGCTAAACACTAGGCCATATATTTTGTCTTGGGCTTTACTTAACCCAACAGTGCTAAGAACTTGGCCCAGAATCTTAAGCCTAATCATATGATATATTATCCTTCCCACTTCAGTGTTCACATAGATATCATGTGGGTACTCTGGTTTCTTTGAAGCTCACATGACTTTCACGTGAGTAGTGCTAAACACTTGTTCATACAGCGCTCACGTGGATATTATATGAACCGCTGTCTCCATGGTCACTCACGTGTTTTTCACGTGAGTAGTGCTAAGCACTCATTCATCTAGTGCTCATGTGGATGTCAAGTGAACCGCTGCCTTCATGGTCGCTCATGTTTTTTTCACATGAGTAGTGCAAAGCACTCATTCATCTAGTGCCCACGTAGATGTTACGTGAACCGCTGCCTTCATGGTCGCTCATGTGGCTTTTACATGAATAGTGCTATGCACTCATTCATTTAGTGCTCATGTGGATGTCACGTGAATCGCTGCCTTCATGGTCGCTCATGTGTCTTTCACGTGAGTAGTGTTAAGCACTTATACATATAGTGCTCACGTAAGTGTCGCGTGAAGCACTGTTTTCATAGTCGCTCATGTGTCTTCGTGAGTAGTGCTAATCACTCATTCATATAGCGCTCACATGGATGTCACGTGAAGCACTGTCTTCATTGGCGCTCACATGTCTTTCACATGAGATTTTAAGTCTTGGACGCTCACGTGTCTTTCACGTGAGATTTTAAGTCTTGGATGCTCACGTGCCTTTCACATGAGTCTAAAATGCTCATGTATCTTTCACATGGGACGTTTCTTCCATGGCTTATTTTGAGTGCTCACGTGGATATCACGTGAGATGCGATCTTTAAGGTTTCTTTTGAGTGCACACGTGCCTTTCTTGTGAGACGTTGTTTCATGTTTTCTTTGGTTTTCACGTGTCTTTCACGTGAGTCGTTGTTCTCTTGGGTTTTCAAATGTCTTTCTCGTAAGTCATTATTTTCTTGGTGTTGACTTGTCTTTCACGTGAGAATCTACTATATTCATGCAGAGATTAACTTTGCAGATCATGTTTATGTAAGAACTAAGTTCTTTTTTTGTGAAAACGAAGTTTTTATTAGGATAAAAGCCCAATCGTATTTTGAAAGGAACTAATTTCCTGGAATATAAATCCCATCTTTTTCTTTCTTTCATGTTCTTTTCTTTTTTGTTCATATGAGGTGATAAAGCATTGTAGTTTTCCTCTGGTTCTTAAGTCTGAAAAACAAGATCTTCCCAATAAGAATTAAATTCTCTTCTTGTAGGAGATTTATTTTGTGGATCTCAGATCTAGAAGAAGAACTAAGTTCTTTTTAAAGGGTTAAACCCTTACATCATATATGATTGTAGGCAAGAAGAGAAATACTTTTATCTCTGTTTTTACCTAGGGTTTGAACAGGAGGGTGATCTTCTTCAAAAGAGAATTAAATTCTCGGTTGTTTTTATGGAAGCTTATGGGGAGGATTTTCTCTCTCGCAGAAGTTTGGGGGTGTATTGTGTATCTATTGCCTTATGTGTGAGACTTGAAGTCTCAGGTCCTTTATATAGGAGAGGAAAAACTATCAATTAGTTTGAGAAAATCTCCCATCAAGAGATATCAATTGGTTTAATTGATCTTCGAGATCATATGGGAAATTTTATTCACCGTTGGATTTTTGATCCAGTGACTTTCTGTTTAACAGAATATATTTCTTTTTAGTTTTAATAGGATTAGGAAAATATTTTGTAACATAGAATTTAATTCTATCTTCTGATTTGATTGATAATATTATAATCACCGTTGGATTTTAAATCCAAAACCTTCTCTGTTTAACAGAGAAAATCTTTCTATATTAGAAAAATCAAGGAAAATATTTCCCATATACAATTTAATTCTATCATTTAGAATTTAATTCTATTAGAAACTAGTACTTCAAACTGATGCGCTCACGTGCTTTTCACGTGAGTGATACCATATACATATATACCAGCGGCACTCACGTGCCTATCATGTGGGCGTAACCGTATAATTATGGCCAGGGTACTCACATGCTTTGCACATGAGCACTCACGTGTTTAAAACTTGTTTTTTTTAATATAATTTAATCCTATCAGAAACCGGTACTCACATGCTTTACATGTGAGTACTCACGTTTTTAACACGTGGGGGATATCATAAGATTTAATTTTATCTGAAGTCGGTATTCATATACTTTGCATGTGAGTGCTTATGTGTTTAACATGTAGGGGGCTTCCCTTCAACTTTTTTATAAGGGAACAGTCATTCTAAAACTATCTTGGTTCATCATTTTTCAAAAGAGAGGGAGTTAGGTCGGGCTAAACGGTTAATATGTTGGTTGCGTCCATGGTCTCCAAAAAATAAGATCGACCGATCTGTTCATTTTATATTACTGCGGGAGCTATAAAATAAGTTCTCTTTTATAATAAATTTCCTTTTTAGGGCATACCCCGACCTTATTTTAGGTACTGCATTTCGGGCCTTATCCGCGATGTTTATGTACCTACGGGACCATGCAATAATTTTTTCAATGAATATTCTGTTTTGGGTTTCATTTAAGATTTATTTAGGAACTTCCGTTTCGGCATATCTGTAGGGTGGATATCATTGCAGGACTATTGAGGTAAGGCTTTTAGTTAGATTCTTTTTAGGATTAATCTCAGCCTCATCTCGATACTACCTTTCGTCAGTATTTGCGCAATCCGGATATTTTACCGTAGGACCTGTGGAATAAGACTTTTATAGGCTTCCTTTGGAGGGATCAACCTCAATCTCATCTCAGGTCTTGCTTATTTTGTAAGCATATCCACAGCGATCGGGGATAAATCATAATCGGTTACCTCATTAGAGCGTCCAATTCATCTCGAGTCAGATCCGGAATTCATATGTTTGAGCAAAACCATTATTCGTTTTGTTCATTTGTTTATATGTGGACAGAGTCTTAACATAGGATATTTAGGTTTTGGACCAGTCGTCCGTTTATATTTTGCGGGACTCACAAGATAAATCCTCTTATAAAAGTGTCCTTATTAGGACACACTTGGTTTTACCTTTAGTACCGCTTTTAGCTTATCCGCTAGTATTTATTTTTTACGGGACCTGTATGATAATCTCTTGACGGGCCTCCATTTAGGGCCAGTCTCGGATATATCTAGGTGCTGCCGTTTAGGCATATCCGTAGGATGTATGACATTGCGTGTACACTGAGGTAAAGCTTTTAGTGGCCTCCCTTTCCGGATCAATCTTAGCCTCATCTCGGTACTGCCATTTGTCAGTGTTTACGTAATGCGGATATTTTACCATAGGACCTGTATAATAAGAATTTTTATGAGTTTTCTTTCGGGGTAAACCTCAGTCTTATCTTGGGTCTTACTTACTTTGTAGGCATATCCACGACGACCAAGGACGAATCATGATAAGCAACCATTGCTCAATTTGTCCCAGGTCTGATCCGAAGTATGTTTGGGCTAAAAAACATCATCTGCTTAGGTTTTTGGTCTTTGTATATATATGGATGGAGGGCCAAATAGAGACGAACTTTTATTCTCGGGCAATTGGGAAGGATATCTTGAGTCATTAAGTCAAGAAAAGTTTCACATATCATATCAAGGTCTTCATTATGCTTAAGGATTTCTTGGTCCAAGTTTCGATGAACTCGGATGCCAAGAAATAGATGATCGACAGCAATGTGAAGGAACTCAACTCAGTGAGCCTTAGAAAATGCTGAGAAGCTTGAGTTAAGCATAATATTTCTTTAGACGCCTACCGTTTATAGGCGGTATAGGCATGTTTCAATGAGTATCAATGAGTTAATAAGAACCAACTTTGTGGATGATCTTTATAATGTAGGGACCTTCCCAATTTGGTTCGAATTTCGCCTATGCTTCATAATCTTTTGGTGTCGTAACACTAGAACTAATTCACCTTGTACGAACGTCCTTGGTCTAATTTATTGTAGGTGTTGGATAACGGTGCCCTCAAAACAATTATCGTAATTGTAGGAATTCAATTACTGAATTCATAAGGACCTATAAAGAAAACAATCTTACTTGAATGATAGTGTGCTATCTGGTTTGTTTTTATCATTCATAAGTATACGTTTTACTTGCTATAACGTATCACTATTACATGATGATAAAGCCCATAGGATATTTGCTTGACTACCAGGATAATGATAAGGATCATACTAGTAGGGCCTGAGTAGTCTATAAGCACATCCTTAAAAGTCCCTGTTTACCTCCGAAAACGGGAGACGGAATCGCTTAGGTCGTCTTTCCTGAATTTGAGAGCAGATACTATTTGGATTTATCCGTCCACCTCTCCGAAGATGCCAAGTTGATTTATGGCACCGTGCATCGGAGGTTTGAACGGATGCGACCGTTGTAGCAGACTTCGTCAGATTCCCCCTCGTTTGTGAGGGGTTTTTGATTGTGGGGATGCTCTTCCCTGCAGATGCAAGCCCCTGCAGTTAATTACGTTACCGCATCGCGGTAACCACTTTCTCCTGCTCTAGAAGGTCACTTCATGTCGTGTTTTTTTTATTTTCGGTTGCCGGTGGATTGTATACGGAGACTAATTTATGTTGTCGCCCGTAGGGCGTGGATTAGTCCAAATCCGTATATTCTTAGATTTGGGTTTGGGTTGATTTAAGGATCGTTAATCTCATTTGAGATTAAGATCAACTTAAATTTTTATTGAGAATACGTTAGTCGAATTTTTAGGCTAAGATCTACTCAACAGGATTTTGGGATCATTCAGACCCAACAAAAGAGCATTTGGGCTCCATTGTGTTAGTTTAAGGACGTTGCTGTCCGTTGCTAGTTTAAGGACATTGCGGTCCAATGTGGGATGTGCCCGTAACTTTGGAAGTGCACCAAAGAGTTGTTGGTTATTGGGACCCACCACCTCTCTGAAGACGCTGATGAATTACAACGACATGTATCAGAGGTGTGAGGAGATGTACCCTTGAACCAATGTCCGTTGGGAGGTCTGTAGTCGTGTTTGGGACTAAGACCAATTTGGAAAATGATGAGCACATGGGCTCGGTTGATCTGAATTGGGGATTTGGTCAACTTAAACTCAACCCACTCAGTCTTTGAATAAAGTGTTAAACACATGCTTGGGCTCAGTCCCTTTTCTATGCAAATAATGCTGAGCATTCATATGGGTTCTGACACTTATACTTTGCTTTACTTTCCCCTCTCTTTTTTTGTTCTTTTATTTTTATGGATTGTTAAACACTCTTTATGGCACCCACGTGCGGAGCACGTGAGGCGCTTGGCACTGAGCGCTAACCACCGAGTGCTAGGCACTCCTTATTGAGCAGCGCCCATGTGAGGGACACGTGAGGCGCTTGGCGCTGAGTGCCAACCATTGAATGCTAAGCACTCTATATTGAGCAACGCCCACGTGAGGCGCTTGGCGCTGAGCGCCAACCATTAAGTGCTAATCACTCTTTATTGAGCAGCACTCATGTGAGGGACACGTGAGGCGCTTGGCGCTAGGTTTTCTTTATGTATTCTGTTATGAAGAGTTCAATTCTCTGTTGTTTTCTGGATGTTTGATCCCCAAGAACAAGTTCATCCCCATGAGAATTAAATTCTCATTTATGAGAGACTTGTCTCATGGATCTCAGATCCAGGGAAAGAACTATGTTCTTTTACGAGGGTTAAACCCTTGGATATGCAGATGAGATGCCCTGATCTCTATTATTATTTTTATTTACCTCGAAAAAAGGTATTCTTATTTCTTCCTTCTTAAATCTTTCTTCTTGCTTGCTCTAAAGCTTATGTGGGGTTTCTCTGTACAAGACTTGAAGTCTTGGGTCCTTTTTATAGTAGAGGCACATCTGTTGATTTAGTTAAAGAAATCTCTCGTTGAGAGATCCTGATTGATTTAGGGATTTTATCCACCGTTGGATCTTTGATCCAAGGACTTCTATTTTACAGAAGATATTTTTCTTGTTTTTAACAAGATTAGGGAAATATTTTTCCACACAGAATTTATTCTGCAGATAGGTGATTTTTAATCACCATTGGATTTTTAATGCCAAATTGGAATTATGGAGGCAAACATTGGAATCTCGGGGATTCAAATTGAGCAGGTCCAAGACAGCATATATGCATTGTAAATTTAGTAACCAGAGAAGTCAAAACCATATTGGTATAACATTGGAAGGGCAAAAGATATCACCGAGCGACCAGTTTAGATATCTAGGTTCCATCATCCAAAAGAATGGGGAGATCGATAGTGATGTTAATCAAAGGATCCAAGCTGGTTGGTTGAAATGGAGGAGTGCAAAAGGGATTTTGTGTGATCATAACTTTCCGTTAAAATTGAAAGGGAAGTTTTATCGGAGCGCTATTCGGCCTGCCTTATTATATGGTACAGAATGCTGGGCTCCTAAGAAGCATCATACACAGAAGATGCACGTAGCGGAGATGCGCATGCTTCGTTGGATGTGCGGTAACACCAGAAAAGATAAGGTGCGAAATGAGGATATTCGTGCAAAAGTTGGTGTAGCACCTGTGGAGGAGAAGATGCGGGAAAACCGGCTAAGATGGTTTGGTCATATGCGATGTAGACCTATGGAAGCACCGGTTCGATGAATAGATACTCTCGATATGGGAAATGGCAAAAAGGCAAAAGGGAGACCGAAGAAAACATGGATGGAGGTGATACGAAACGATATGGTTGCCAAAGGACTCGATGAAAGTATATTGTTCGATAGGAGTGAGTGGAGGCGGAGGATTCATGTGCTGGACCCGGCGTGATTCTCATGTTGGTTCATGTAGCCTACCCCATATGCTTGAGATAAAAGGCTCAGTTGTTGTTGTTGTTGTATTGGATTTTTAATCCAACGGTGCTCTGTTTTACAGAGCGTAATCTTTCTTGTTTGGAAAGATTTGAGCAATATTTCCTCAACAGAATTTAATTCTGTATTTTGATGATTTATCATCTCCGTTGGATCTTTGATCCAATGGCTCTGTTTAACAGAGAGATTTTAGTTCTGGCGTCGGCGCCCTCGTGCGAGACACGTGAGGTGCTGCCTCAGAGTTTTTAACTCTCGGTGCAGGTACCCTTGCGCAAGGTACGTGAGGCGCTGCCTCAGAGTTTTTAGCTCTCGGCGCTGGCGCCCTCTTGCAAGGCACGTGCGGCGCTGCCTCAGATTTTTTAGCTCTCAGCGCTGGTGCCCTCTTGCAAAGCACGTGAGGCGCTGCCTCAGAGTTTTTAGCTCTTGGCGCTGGCTTTCAAATTTTGAACAGAGCTTTGCTCTTTTATTGGGGAAACAAATGCACCCCCACTGTTGCGCTCACGTGGCTCACACGTGAGTGCAGCAATAGCAGCTTTTCCACCGTTGGGTTTTCTTGGAAGTTGAATCGAATTCCTGTGCCTATAAGTAGGGCCTTTGGCCCTTGAGATGACTGCTGTTCATCTTCTCTTGTTCTTCTTTTTTCTGAGAATTTAATTATCCTTTCAGAGCATAGATCTGCCCAATGAAATCCCTTCTAGAGTTAGAACTCTGCCCAAAAATTTGGTAAGGATCATAATCGAACCCATTAACAAACCTTTGCTCTTTTTAGATCATAGATTTTAAGATGTATTTTAGGGTTGCTTGACCCATTAATTAGAATATTGTTCATCTTCCATGAAGAATTCTTAGAGTTTCTTTTGCAGATCTTAAAGATCTTGGGGTTTTACCCTGTTAAAAAAGCTTTGCTTTTGAAGGTTTTGGTAGATTATACCATTGTTTTTACAGAGCATAGCTTTTTAGAAAAAAAATTGGGAATTTTATTACCTTCTTAATTAAAGTTGACAAATGTAAATTCTGTTTGCAGAGCACAGCTCTCGAGGGAGTTTAATTCATTGGCCCGATGTGGTTTTTCATTAAATGAGAATCCTCTAAGGATCCCATCCTTAATGAGTGACTTCCCCATCAATGATGGGCCGTCACTTTGATTTTGTGGGTCCCCCTTTGTCCATTTTTTTTGCATTGCAGCGCGGTACCATTTTTAAGTACCAAGTGTCCGAATTCGGAACATAGCGTTGATAACTAACCTTCGTCTCTTTTCTTGTAGGTACAATGGCTTTCGAATCTTCCTTCCCTTTTGTACGTTCAGAGAGCGTTTTGGCCGACGCACCTATGGATCGGGAAGTCTTCGCTCTTATTAAAGATCATGACCTGGAGCAGAAGTCTCTTCACTTGTGAGGATCTTTATGTAATTAGATCATTCGGGGTCGGCGCAGTTTTTCTTTTGCGGGGCCCTCGGAGCCAATTTCAGCAATTCATTACGCCGACTTGCCTCAAGTGAATTATGCTGTAGAGGAGGTCAACTAGAGTTCGGAGGGTTGCCTTCAGCCTTCTATGGCATCAATACCCATACAGCCGCCGATGGCTTTGGTTATTGGGGCGACGCATATGTCAAGGCGAGTCGCGCCCTTAGGGACAAGTATATATGATAGGTTTGACTCCTCGCCATTCAGCTGGCTACCTACAGTGGGCTCGGTATATCCTGTCGGCCAAGAAGTCACTGCTGGTGAAGCTCGGGTTGTATCCTGCAATTTATGCGTCTCTTTTTCAATATGCCGCGCCTCATGTACGGTGGGTCAAGGCTTTCCTGGAACAATGGAATATCCCGACGCACACATTTCTTTTATCAGACCGGGAAGTTTCAATTTCCTTGGAGGAGTTTGCATAAATTTCGGGCCTGCCCGTCAGAGGGGAGCATTACGAGGAGATACTTCCCCCTGATGAGTACATCTTTGCCACCAAATCAGTGGTAATGGGTCTCACCCCGGAGAATGCCGTTCAACATCGCTTCCCGAGCCTAATCAAGGTGTTGAACATTTATGAGAGTTTGTTTCTAAAGTCTGAAGGGCATGGAGTCAGCTTCAGAGATTTCATCGCCCGCTTTCTTCGCCCAGAAGTCTTGTCAAAACAAGCCGCGAAATTCGCCAAGCTTGACGACCCATTTGGTTTTGGTTTGGATAGCCAGCCGACGGTGGAAGCGGATTTAAGAAATTTCTTCATTCCAGACACCCCGGTCATCCCTTTTGCAGAGCTCGCTGCTTCAGATGTCGATGAAGAGACGTTCTTCCTGTGGTTCATCGGCCTGTGGTTGAGCTGGTTTGTGCTTCCAACGCATCCTCGCGACATGATACCGTCTGTCTTTTATCCCGCCCACCGCATGGTTGCAGGGACACGTATGGCCGTTGGGATAGCGAGGCTGGCTCATCTATACCATGGCTTGAGCTAAGCGGCAGACACTACTCAGCCGCGGGTAAAGTCCTTAGATCTCCCGTTGCACTACTTCACATCGTGGATCGAGATGCATGTGCTAGGTGCTTTCGGTATTCATAAACAACCTCGTTTCTACGATAGCTATAACTTTCCTCGTATCTCGTTGACACTTCTGCGTCAGACCTGTCGCAGCGAGAGGCTCGGCGACCGGTCCTCTGCCCATGCATGGTTGGGGACAGCATGACCTTTGTCGATAGAGTTTTAACTATCGGCAAGGAATCTACCAAGGCGGTGCAACCGTTGCATGATACTTTCAAAGAAGGGGCTCCCACGTTGAAGGATCGGGAGATCCTGCACTTGTATTCAATTAGGCCAGGCTTTGTAGTGTTCAGACAAAATGCCTCGGCACTGTTCATGAGGTATAACCCGCACCATTTCGCTCAACAGTCGGGTTATAATCAGGGTGTTCCCCACAAGGCATTCTTAGCCGAGTCGGTTACTACGGAAGAGGGCATTCGCAGCGCGCTGCACCACTTTATGCGACTAAATACGGGGTCCAACTTTCTCATCGGCTACGTGCCAAAACCTTCGAACGCCTACGTTGCGTGGTACCAGCATGCGACGGGTGCTCTTATCAGGGAAGAGAGACGGTTATTACTTGATCATAAAGATGCTTTCCCAGCTGGTAACCCAGCAGTCCCTTTGAAGCAACGCATCGTCGTTCGTCTCTCCTTAAGAGAAGTCACTATGGTTATGGTCCCGCACGTCTTCCCTGAGAAGTATCAACCCAGTGTTCCCGTACATGCGGTAGCCGTGGCATCCCCAGAACCTGGTGCTGGTACAAAAATCGGGACCCGCTGCCCGAAAATTCCTGTCAAGCGCAAAATCTTGTCATCGGGCGCCGGTGTCCACTCGCAGAAAAAGAAGAAGTCGCTATTCTTTGCCGATGTCATATTTGACCAGGAGCCATATGCTCCCTACAGCGAGGGCTTGTGTGAATACGGCACCAACAAGGGTTTGTTCGACACGCCTACGACCGACACTGATCTTCAGGCCGCCCTCGCAGCTTCCGAGCGACTGGCTCGCGAGGAAGCGGTGTTGATCACTATCGTGAAGTCAGGTATACTTCAGTTGTATTCTTCTGCGTCTATCCATTTCTTGTTATTATGATTTTACTAACGCTCTCTTCTTCAACAAGTATTTCTACCGAAGAGGCTTTCGCGGCTTCCCTCAGGACGTTCGAGGCGGAAGAGAGGCTCCGCACTTCTTTGGGTCTTGGTATAAGTTGCTTCATTACGCCTTTATTCTTTTTATTCGTGCCCTGACCCTCCCTTTTACTTTATTGCAAGGACTACCTCAACTCAGGTTATTCCAAGTGCAGCACCGATCTCAAGTGGCGATGCGGCAAATCTTCTAGAGCCAGCTACTATGGCCATGACCATCCCAAAGTCACCGCAGGAGGCTTTACTGAAGCAACCGGTGATGGACACTGGAGTGGGACTGCTTAGGTCTTCTTGCCTGAATTTGGGGGCAGATGCTATTTAGGTTTATCCGTCCACCTTTCCAAAAATGCCAAGTTGATTTATGGTACCATGTATCGGAGGTTTGGATGGATGCGGCCGTTGTAGCAGACTTCGTCAGATTCCCCCTCGTTTGCGAGGGGTTTTTGATTGTGGGGACGCTCTTCCCTGCAGGCGCAAGCCCCTGTAGTTAATTACGTTACCGCGTCGTGGTAACCGCTTTCTCCTGCTCCATAAGGTCACTTCATGTCGTGTGTGTTTTTTTTATTTTTGGTTGCCCGTGGATTGTATATGTAGACTAATTTATATTGTCGCCCGTAGGGCGTGAATTAGTCCAAATCCGCATATTCTTAGATTTGGGTTTGGGTTGGTTTAAGGATCGTTAATCTCATTCGAGATTAAGATCAACTTAAATGGTTGTTGAGGATACGTTAGTCCAATTTTTGACTAAGATCTACTTAACAGGATTTAGGATTATTCAGATGCAACAAAAGAGCATTTGGCTCAATTGTTTTAGTTTAAGGACGTTTTCGGTCTATAGCTAGTTTAAGGACGTTGCGGTCCATTATTAGTTTAAGAACGTTTCGGTCCGTTGGGATGTGCTCATCGGTTTGGGGGGTGCACCGAGAGTTGGTTGTCGGGACCCTCCACCTCTTTGAAGACGTTGAAGAATTACAACGACACATATCGGAGGTGTGGAGAGATGTACCCTTGAACCAAATTCCAGATTGAGGGAAGCGATCATGGTGGACCATCTAAGAATCATTAGTCAATTTCGGGAGACTGGGATTAACTTAGGAGACGTGTGATGGACATCGTTCTGGTCAATTAGTTTGGGGAGTCATAGACATAGAGACTCTGTTTATTTGGAGATCGAAAATATTTTAATCTCAGGAAGACTTTGCCAATTTGGGGCTGAAGTTGGCTTCTTATAGTGTTAAACACTAATATACTCACGTGCTCTCACGTGAGTCTCTGCAGAAGTGTTAAACACTGAAACTTGGGGCGCTCACGTGTGGCACGTGAGACACATAAAAGTTGGTGTTGTGCCCTTAGGTTCAAATCCCCGTCTATATATCCAAGTGTTAAACACTTAAGTCTTATGGCCATCATGTGTGGACACGTGAGGCGTCCCAGAGTTGGGCACTGCTTCTTTGGGTTTATTCCCTCTTCCCTTTATAAGTGCTAAGCACTTAGCTCATATAATGCTCATGTGCGAACATGTGAGGTGCTCAAAATGTGAGCATTGTCTTTGGAATTTCCCCCTTTTTCATATAAGTGTCAAGCAGCTATTTGGAGGTCACGTGGGAGTACGTGATTCAATCTCAGTCCTTCCTTTTTGTTCCTCAAAGGCGCTCAGATGGGAACACGTGAGCCTTTTGTTATAACGTTGAACACTAATGAATTCCCAGTCTTTTCTTTTACATGCACAGAGGTTTTAATCTGAGTTTTGAGAATTTTTAGGTCCCTTGTTTTATAAGAATTAAATTCTTTTGCAGGGTTAAACCCTAGTTTTATCATAGGAATTAAATTCCTATATCCTTTTGGAAGAATTAAATTCTTGGAACTTAGTTCTTTCCCCTAAAATTTGAATCTACATAACAGAATCTCCCCGATGAGAATTAAATTCTCAACTTATGGGCAGATCTGCTTCTGCAAACTTCAACCAGAGGAAGAACTAAGTTCTTTTTGAAGAGTTAAACTCTTGGTTTGAGAATTAAATTCTCTGTATTTTCATCTTACATAGGATTTTTGTTTAAGAAGGGGATTTTCTTCCTCTAGAGAATTGAATTCTCTTTTCTCTTTTTCTTTTTTTTTCTCAAAGCTTTTAGGGGGTTTCTCCTCTATAAGACTTGAAGTCTTGGGTCCTTTATATAGTAGAAGCAAGTTTGTTGATTTAGTTAAAGAAATCTCTCATTGAGAGATCTTAATTGATTTGGAGATTTTATCCACCGTTGGATCTTTGATCCAAGAACTTCTGTTTTACAGAAAATATTTTTCTTGTTTTTAACAAGATTAGGGAAATATTTTCCCATACAGAATTTTTTCTGTAGATAGGTGATTTTTAATCACCATTGGATTTTTAATCCAATGGCACTTTGTTTTACAGAGCGTAATCTTTCTTGTTTAGAAAGATTTAAGAAAATATTTTTCAAATAGGGTTTTGATCCCTTTATTTAGAATTTAATTCTATCAGCTCAGAAGGCGTTTATAACCACTCACGTGTAGCACGTGACCCCCACTAAGTTAAACTTGTTTGCTTATACGCAACAGCCTAATAGGGCATCACGTGCTAACAAGTGATCTTCTCTGGCATGCTATTTGTTTTAATATGGCGCCTATATATTTTGTATATAGATGCTCACATGCTTGCATGTAAGGCCTAATTTCAGCCTGTCAATTGTTAAGCGTAGCGCCTATAATCTTTGTTCATAGGCGCTCACGTGTGGGCACGTGATGCTCTAATAGCGGGAAATTTTCCCTCACTTTTTCTCTCTCCCTTTTTTTATAAGGGAACAAATGCCCCCACAGCGTTGCTCTCACGTGGCTTGCACGTGAGTATGACACTGTCACCCTTACAGCTGTTGGATTGCCTAGAGGAATGGGAAGATGAACAGCTTTCTATCACGTCTTATAAATGCAAGGGTCTTGTTTTTAGGAAGCCACTGTTCTTTCATCTTCTTCTTTCCTTATCTTCTTTGAGAATTTAATTCTCCTCCTCAGAGCTTAGTTCTCTTCCCATTAAAATTTCAGAGTTAAACTCTGTCAGAAAGAACCTCTTTAGGTAAAGATTTTGAATGACAAAGAAACCCTTTTCTTTAAATTTTTTTTTTGGATTTTAAACCCACCATAAGGGATTTGCACTCTTCTGAAACCCATCTCTTAAAAATCCAAAAGACGAAATCTTTGAGTAGTAAACCCCAAATGTTTTCGAAGATTGGGCATTTCTCCTCTGATCTTTGAGGATCCATGGCATTTTAATTCTATCCTTCGTTTTCCCCTCATGGGGTTTCTGGAATTTAATTCCATTGCTTAAAAGGAATTTAATTCCTCATCAGAGAGCTTAGCTCTGAAAGATCAAGAGGGCCCTTCGGGAATTTCATTCCTTGGTGTTCTTGAGAATATTTTCATAGGGTTTTACCCTTATTTGCACAAATTTGAATTTGTTGGGTATTTTAATCAGAATTTGTTTTTTCGATGAGGATGTTAAAAGTTGTTTAAACTCCAGTGTCTGCTTAATGATATTCTTTTTTGATTCTCACAATGATTATCCTGTCTCATCATTGGTGAGCCGTCATGTTGATTTTATGGGGTCCATTAGTTTTTGCAATCAGTGGTCCCATGGAACAAACTTCTTGTCATTTCTTTCTGTTGTTATACACACACACACACACACATATACACACACATATATATATATATGTTTCATTAACGGTTTTTCTTTCCCTTATTTCAGAAACAATGGCTTCTCTTCCCTACTTTCCCTTTAATCGCTCAGACAACACTTTTCCGCAATCGCCGTCGGATGAGGAAGCTATGGCGATGATCAGGGCCCATGATAGGGATTGTACTAATTTTCTCTTATGGGGAGTTTGGTATGGTCACATCATTCGGGGCCGCCGCAGCTTTACTTGTGAGGTGTCAACAGAGCCCTTCCGTCGAATATCACTGATGGAGCGCCCGCAGACTGCTTATGCAGTGGAGGCAGCTAATTAGACTCCTACAGGCCGGCTTGAGCTGTCAACAACCGGAATACCCAACCAGCCCTTGCCGATTATAAATATCTTGGGGTGCCGCATCTGTCAAGGTGAAGCCCAACACTGGGGATAAGTTTATAAGGTAGGACTTACCCCTCGCCACCCAGCAGGCTATCTTCCCTGGGCTCGATATGTTCTTTCCGCCCACCGTGCACGGTTGCAGAAGGTTGGGCTATATCAAGCGGTATACGCGTCTCTTTTTCATTACCATGCCCCTCACGTCTGGTAGGTTAAAGCTTTTCTGAACCAATGGAATCTTCCCACCAACACCTTCTTGCTAGGGGATCGCGAGGTCTCTATTTCACTGGAAGAGCTTTGCGAGATTTCTGGACTGCCAATCAGGGGGGAGCATTATGAAGAGTTGCTTCCTCCCAACGAGTACGTGTTCGCGACCATGCCGGCTATGCTTGACGGCTTGACGACTGAAAATGTCATCCGCCATAAGTACCCAAGTCTAATCAAGGTTATGGGTATTTTTGAGAAACCGTTCGCGACGTCGGAGGGGCATGGCGTCACCTTTGAGAACTTCATCGCCTGCTTTATCCGTGAAGACGCTTTATCCAAAAAGTCTCCAAAGTTTGTGAACATTGACGATCCTTTTGGGTTTGGGCTGAATAAACTGTCGGCCAAAGAAGAAGACTTGTCACAGTTTTATATTCCGATCTCGTCGGCCGTGTCCTTCGATGCGATTGCGGCCCTTGGCATAGACGAAGAGACCTTCTTCGTCGGCTTTATCATCCTTAGGCTCAGTTGGTTTGCAATTCCGACGCATCGACGCTTCATGAGAGCTTCCGTCTTCTACCCCACTCATCGCGTAGCTGAAGGGGCACGATTGGCCATTGGTATTGCGGGACTGTCGCACCTATATCATGGATTAAGCATTGCGGCCAATACTTCGACCCCAGGTGCGGATGTTGTGAATTTCTCCCTCCACTACTTCACGTCGTGGATCGAGATGCATGTACTGGGAGCATTTGCAGCACATCGGCGGCCAGATTTCTATGACTCCTATACCTTCCCGCGGGTTATGAGGTTGGTGGATGTTTCTGCTCCCGATCCGACTCATCTAGGGGCCCTCCGCCTGTTGCTCAATTCATATTACAACGAGGGTGGGATGGTGTTTAGTGACCGAGTCCTCTCTGCTCCTGCGGGGCCCGTTCAATAGCTTTTTGATTTATCAAAAGGGGGAGCGCCATCTTTAAATCCTAAAGAGATTATGCACCTGTACTCGATTAGGCCGGGCTACTTGGTATTCCGTCAGAATAATATAGCTCTTTTTATGCGGTATAATCCGCACCGCTTTGCCCAGCAATTCGGTTATAACCAGGGTGTCCCTTTCGAGGTGTTCTTAGTTGGGCACACCCCGTCTCTGGAAGTCACTCATGACGTCATCCATCATTTTATGCGGCTGAACACTGGCTCCCGTTTCATGATCCCTGAGTCCGACTACCTTCCAAGGTGTGTGGGGTCTTTTACGGGTTGGTATCGTCATCGAGTCGGTCTGTCATTGCCGAGGAGAAGCGGGTACTCTTCGAATGTAGAGCTCCAGCTCTGACCCAAGCCACTGGAGTTCCATTGCTGCCGCAGACAATGGTTCGCCCTCTATTGATGGATAGCGGTGAGGTACTTATCCCCAAGGCCGCAAAAACAGAATCGACTCCTCGCACTGCTGGTATGCCAGTACGCACTAGAGACCAAGCAAAGGCTTCCAATGAGGCGCCAGCGGTTGTGTCATCAGCGGCGGCGTCATCAATGGCGGTGTCATCAATTGTGGTATCGCCAAAGGGGAATACCGGAAGCGAGATTGGTCAACGTTGCGCCAAAGCGTCGAGGGGAAGGAAGCATTTTTCGGTCAGTGCTAGCACAAGTTCTAAGAGGAGGAAGAGATCGGTCGCCGGCTTACCGGACACCTTGCTTGAGTCTGAGCCGTTCATTCAGGATGAGCCGATAGCTATGGAGGAATCGAACGCCGTCCTTATTTATCCTGGCTCGTCCGCCAAGGAAACCGTGCAATTGGCTGAAGCTTTAAGGCGCTCACAGGATAAGACTGAGAACGTGTGCATCCCGAAAAAGCCCTACCCTCCGATTATCTTCTATGATTGTGATCCATCAATACGACGGGTATATATGGGTTCTTTGCTAATGGAAGAAGAACGGGCCCTCAACTAGCCCATAACGATCGCCTCCGAAGACGAGTTTGCATTAAAGACGGGCATTCATTCATCCGCACTTGAACCCCGGAGAGCGCACTTAGTAAGAAAGGAAAAACGTCTCAAGAAATCCATACTTCAAGCTCCTTGGCGCATTGGTATGCGTCTTTCTCATGTCCTACTTTTAGTGAATAGACCGTATCATTTTTAAGTCTCCTCATTTTTGTGAAAACTTTGCAGGGACTTCGGCGGCGAAAAAGGATTTGAATCCAGCTCGGGCCATAACTGTGGACTCTGCAAATTTCTCTCGTGACGCACCGGCAGGTGTAGAGAGGATCATTACAGCCGCTATTCCTACTGTGGAGCTTCCGGTGGAAGCTTCTGTTCCTTCAGTATCTATTCCTCCAGCAGAGGTGACCCCACTGGTTACGAACCCTATGGACATCTCTAATGACGATCCAAAGGGTGTAGAAGAGATTGTCGAAGCCATTAGTCCTATCTTGGAGCTCCCAGTGGTGGCTTACGTCCCTTTAGCATCTGTACTTTCCGCAGAGTTGACCTTACCAGCCGTAGATCTAGTGGATCTCCCTGGTGGCATTCTGGAGATTGTAGAAAGGATCGCTGAAACCGCTGTTGCCTCCTCAAAGCTTGATGTGGCAGTTGTTGTTTCTGAATTGGAAGTCGTCATGCCGGCAAATGTCTCTAGTGCTGTACCTGATGGTGTAGAGGAGGCTGCCGAAGCTGCTATCCCCCCAGTTCAAGGCGGGTAGAGCATCGAAGGTAATCTCCTACATTTTGTTTTAATGATCTCTCCGCTATCTGAACTCTTTTTTCCTTCAGAATTGCGGGAACTGGCGGCTTCTATCGTGGATCTATCTCCCAGGAAGACCTTCCAGTGTCTACTTGATATGGCTGCCCTACGGGCGATACCCCCGCAAAGCATAGTCTTTTCTTCTTGGCAAGGTCGGTGTCCTTTGACCTCTTTTGTTTTATTATCATATTTTTTTCTTATGATGCTAACATGCTCTCCACAGTTCTGGAAGCTGATGACGAAGTTGAGATCCTTGATGGGCCTGGGGATCTTTCAAACCCCCCTTGCACGATTGTGGATAAGTGAAGTTTTACCCTTGGCATTGCTTTGTCTATTCCATGTTTATGAATCTCACCGACTGTTCACAAATCTTGACAGCTTTGCCAACCCTAATTCCGCTGGAATCTCGGATCTTCATGCCAACGGGTCCCTATGCCTGGCGTGCGTCTGAACGGATGGCGAAAAAAAGCATTCACTCCCTGGTGGGTCTTATTGAAGACCTTCACGCTGGTACCTCTGTCATGGCTGAAGAATTTGCTGTAGCTAACGCTTCCTTGTCCGTTCTCGCCACTTATCATGACGAAGCATTGGTGTGCGTCTCGGTCGAGTATTGTCGTCGAGTGGAGGCTTGTCAACACAGGCTTGAGTGCATACACCTTCCCTCCGACATTCTAACTGTAAAAGCGAGCCTGCAGGGATGGATCGAACGGTGCGCCGCTAATATGTAGTCGTGCGAAAAGAGGCTCAACCGAAAGTTTTCGGAGAGGGAGTTTGCTTCGAATGCTTTGGGGGAACTTCAGGCTCAGCTTACTGCCAAGACTACCCGTGCGTATGAGATTTGGCGGATGCTTCAAGAAGGTATCACAGAGGTAGTGGCTCTTGATAAATCCGTTATCTTTACTCGTGAGATGGTTGAATACAATAAAGTTGCCGATAGGGAGCTTGAGCGTCGGTTTGCTTCATATCAGGCTTAGCAGACTCAGGCGGGGGCCCGTCTTGCCGCGTTTTCGGAGCTTGAAGCCGAGGTCTAGCAGAAGCATGATGAACTTACCGGCTTATTGCACCATCCGCCGGCTTAAAGATTTTTTTTTTTTGTATATTCTCCTTCTCTCCTTTTGTATTGACTCCTGAATGGGAGTATTCTGTATTCATTTTTATTCCTTTATGAAATGTACCTTGTATTCATTTGAACTCATGAATAAAAGACATATTTTATTTCATATTGGCATGTAACTCTGGCAAATATGGCTCGTAGATAGTCCATCTTGACCTCCTTGCAGGGCAGCGATGGCTTAGGAAATAGGTTTGGGTTTGCCACCTAAGACTTTTCAACTTTATGAGCCATGAGGGTCTCATAAAGACTTTTCTCCCTACGAGTCGTGAGGATCTCGTAGGTGTATTTTCTCCTTAGGAGTCATGAGGAATCCTAAGTGTGTTTTCTCTTGAGAGTCGTAAGGATCTCACAAGAGAATTTTCCCCTTTATAAGTCGAGAGAACTCGTAAGTGGTTTTTTCCATCCTTGTCAATATTCGACTTGGGAGAGTGTGGCCCATGACCAGTATACAATAGTCCATCTTGGATCTATTTGTAGGGCCCCAGTGCTTAGGAAATGGTTGATGTCCCCGTTGCCTAAGGCTTTTCACCTTCATGATGATTTCGCGAAGATGTTTTTCCCTACGAGTCGAGACGAGTCGAGAATTTCTCGTAGGAACATTGTTTTCCCTACGAGTCGAGACGAATCAAGAAGTTCTCGCAAGAATGTCCTAACGTCACAGTTAACCTCTGCTGATAGAAGTCCGTTAGGGTCTGTGGTACTAGGGTGTTTGTCCGTCATACCGTCGCGTTGGCCGATGTATTCCCCGATATGCAATCTTGCTGTTCGAGTAGTCTTGCGACTGTCGTGTCTTTGATCCCTTCGGGGGTTAGACAAGACATCTTCAAGTAATCTCCCCCGTCATATTACCGTCGGAAGAGCAAGCGTTAGGGATTTTCCATGCCGCTTTTTACTTGAGGTTAGGCTCAATTTGGGAGCCCCGATGAGTCATAACCACTCCGCACTGGTGTGGGATGATCTCCGATAGTCTTTCAGGTTTTATTTGAGTTGCCGTCAAGACCCTGAATCTAAGGATCTTCCTTTGCTTCGTTTGTTGACATTGTGTCTTCAATATTGTGACAAATGTCGAGATTGTCTCTAGGTTGTCTGTGAACCGTCGAGTCTTGGAACCAGGGACTTAGCCATGGATCCATTGTTTTGACCCTGGGGTCGGTTATTGATGTTATGTCTGCATCTTGCTAGAGTGAGAAGGAACGCCGTTGTGATCACTAGGCTGTAGATATTGCCATTAAGACCCTGAAGCTAGAGATCTTCCTTCGCTTCGTTTGTTGACATTGTGTCTTCTATATTCCGACGAATGTCGAGATTGTCTCTAGGTTGTCTATGAACCGTCGAGTCTTGGAACTAGGGACTTTGCCATGCTCCATTTTTTTGACATCGCGTCTGCATCCTGCTGGAGTGAGAAGAAATGCCGTTATTGATCTCTAGGATATAGATGTTGCCGTCGAGACCTGGCTCTCATTCTGATGGAGCCTGGTGGGAAAATTTGGTTTCCTTTTTCGTTTGAGCCCATGGATTGTATACAGGGGTTGATATGGACTCGCCTGCTGGGTAGAAGTTTCATTTTTATTCTTTCTTTCTGTGATTGTAACAACTCCAATATTAGTGTACATAAAATTCATTTAAAAATTAATGTATACTTAGGGTATTGACATTTCCTGTGAGTACTATAAGTATTTGTTTTGCTTTTTAATAGTAAGAAGGAGCTTGTAGCTCATTGGTAAGACCTTGCACCGCTGAACCAAAGCACCAGAGCTTAAATTCCATTAGCCACATTATTTTTTAATTGGTTTTCTTTTAAATTTTTAGAAGCCCAAGATTCTACACATGCATAACCCGTAAACCCAAAGGTCACACTAAAAACAAATGAGCCCAGGAGGTAGACCAAGAGGTAATGAACACGTGGCTGCCGAACTCGGCCCAACTCGGCCTGAATCGGCCGGCGACTCGGATGAATCGGCCGGCGCCGCCGGCCGATTCACCTCAAAGTAATACCACTTTAAAAGTTACACACACTCTCTCTCTGTCTATTCTATTTCTCCCTCATCTTTGGGACTTACCGAGCGATTGTTTGCTGACGACATTCCTTCTCTTTTCTGTGGAATGTTGTCTGGTGACTCGGACCTTCAGGAGATCGAGCCCACTAGCGAGGACTTAGATCAGCTAGCTTATGACCCAGAGCTTTAGATTCTTGTACACATTTACATTCTCTATTTTCCATTTCTGTTATGCCACTGTTTAGGCATTGCTTCCATTTCATATATTTCCTTTTCAGATGTATTGTAAAATGAATGTGAATAAATAAAATTGCTGTTCAATTATATATATTTGTCTCTTGTGCATTTTATTTATATTGCTTAGATACACTTAACGTATTTATTTCAGAGTAAATACGTAGCGGCCTTGTCGCGTCCCCTTCACCATATACCGGGAAGCGGGGCGTGACAGGATTTTTTGGTGGCCCATTCAGGTCAGAGCTGTATGGAACCCTACCATGCAGTTCAGCACTGTATGGACAACCTAAGCAATATAACACAAGAACCAGCAACTGAAAACATTCTTTACAATTCACATTCTTTGAATCTTATCATTTCACATAGTTTGAATCTGTCCTGACCCAAATATTTCTTTCAAGGTTATGGATTCCCCAAACAACACCAGCACCAACTTCAACAACACTCCACCATCCCTATCAATTACACCTGCCATAGCTGCTCCGATCAATGAGCAGACGGTATTGCTTGAGGCGATCCTCAGCCTCCTGGAAGGACAGCAGCAGCAGACTGCTATTCTCTTGAACCGTCCAGAAGCGGAAGAACCCGAAGTGAAGCAATTCCGGGCACTGCACCCCAAGAACTTTTCAGGAAAAGAGAGCCCTTTAGAAGCTGAGAAATAGGCTCAAGGCATTGAAGATGATCTGGCAGCGGCACAATTGCCAGAGATAGCTTGGGTTCGAGTTGCAAAGCTGCAGCTCACTGATAATGCACGTGTTTGGTGGAAGGCGAAAGAAAGCTGTCTTGACCAACCTATGGAATGGAAGACTTTCCGTGACATGTTCGATGCAAAGTACTTTCCTGAGACTGCCCGCTTTAATATGGAACAACAGTTCATCCATCTGCAACAAGGTTCAAAGTGGACCAAATCTGTAGATGAATATGATGCTGAATTTACCATGCTCAGTAGGTAAGATATGTCACAATAATTCGATTCTTCAATATATCACATACTACACAGCTAACACAATACTTTAACAGATTTACGGCACACCTGATACCGACGAATGAGATCAGAGCCCGTCGATTTCAACAAGGTTTGGATTCGGAAATCCAGGCTGCACTGGCCACAGGATATTTTCCGACTCAGGAATCGGCTCTGAAAGCTGCCCGCCGATATGAAGCAGTGGTAAAGATGAGGGGCAGACCTCAGTCTACCGGAATGAAGCGCCCTGCCAACCAGATAGCAGGAGGAGCCTCATCAAGTCCACCATTTATGCCAAGGAGACCGGGAGTACCAATCAACCGGCCTAGCCGAGCTTTTGGTACCTACTGCAAGAGAGTTGGACATATGATGAAAGACTGCCGGCGAGCCAACCGTCTTTGCTTAGTCTGCGGCTCAACTACACATGATATTGGGTCTTGTCCCATAAGACACAACCCAATTGCTGCACCCAGCCCAGCAATCACTTACCAGCAGCGACCAACCCTTCAGGCACCTGCTCCAAGACTAGCTCTCCCTGCTCCACCACCTAGAGGACCACCGACTGCACCTCCTCCTTGTCAGTTCTATCAAGCTCAACGGAACGTTACGAGGAATGCTCCTCCGGCCAGGAAGAATGTACCACTGCGACAGGCTTTCACGATGACCGTGGAAGAAGCTGAGGCCACTGGCCAAGTTATCACTGGTAACCCTTTCTTCTCAAGCTTTTCTTTCAGTCTTAACACCTACCCACATATTTTTCTCTATACCTAAAACATATCCCATATATCTTAGGTACAATCTTAGTAGCCTCACTTCTTGCACTAGCACTCTTCGATACCGGAGCATCTCACTGCTTTATGTTACAACGGTTCGTCCTAACTCATGCGATTCCAGTCACACCGCTTGTATCCAGCTGGAATGTATTCCAGTCACACCGCTTGTATCCAGCTGGAATGTCAGTTCAGGAAATGGCGTTCTAAAGGCAACAATGGGATACAGCTTGTGTCCAGTAGTCGTCTGCAGCAGATAATTCTATGCTGACTTCAAGGTGCTGGAACTTCGATGTAGTTCTAGGTATGGATTGGCTCAGAACATTTTATGCTACCATTGACTGTCGTCAGAGGAGGGTAGTATTCGAGATTCCAGACCATCCGGTCTTTTATTTCAAAAGTGGAGACCGTACCCTGGAGCCAAGTACATACAAGGCGAAACCAATGAAGGCAGTGATTGCAGCAATTCAAGCGGAGGAAGGATCAAAACCAGAAGTGGTTCGAGAGTTAGACGATGTATTTCCTGACGATATATCAGGTTTGCCTCCCGATCGAGCTCAGCATTGATTTAGTACCAGGAGCACAACCGGTTATCAAAGCACCTTATCGATTAAGTCCGGAAGGTTTGAAGGAAGTCCGAACTCAGTTGGACGAATTATTGGCGAAAGGATGGATTCGTCGTAGCACTTTAAGTTGAGGATCACCGGTATTACTTATGAAGAAGAAAGAAGGTTCATACAAAATGTGCATTGATTATAGAGTCTTGAACGAAGTAACGATAAAGAACAAGTATCCACTACCGTGCATCGACGATTTATTCGATCAGCTAAGTGGATCTTGTGTTTTCTCTAAACTAGATCTCCATTCAGGTTATCATCAGGTGAAGGTCAAGGAAACTGAACTTCATAAAATGGATTTCAGAACTCGCTATGGTCATTACGAATTTCTAGTGATGCCATTTGGAGTGACCAACGCACCAGCAATATTCATGAACATTGTCACGACCTAAAGTTCGGCCCATGACCGGCACTTAACCACGAACGTCTACAGGCGTAACGCGATTAAGTAAGCCGAAACCCAGAAATCAAAACCATTAAAAGTAGTGAGTGATGAAAACATTAGTTTAAAACATTTAGAAAACCTTGAGTAAAAATCTTTAAAGTTTAAGTTATTTTCGTAAAAATTTCGGCAGCACCTCCTTTGTAAATACTAGCCCCGAAACGGGTACAACACATGATATAAGTAAAATGACTGATAATAAAGATAAAGCATCCCCAAACGGGAGCAATCACGCCCAACGGCGGAAACAATCACCACGAGAATAATATACGACGTCGAAGCGAAGAAATGAACAATATAAGTGAAAAGCAACATAAAAGATAAAACTGCATAATAAAGTCGGCTCACATGAGCTCGACATCCAGAGTACAAAATAATATGCATCGTCCTCTCAACTGGTCTCTAAGTCGGTACATGAAATGGTAGATGGAGAGTACTAGATACAATAGAGTGTACAAATAGAAAATAAATGGATACCGCAAAACCCACCTATAAGCAACGGCTCACACGCCAACTGTAGTGGTATCCATAGCAAAAAGATACAAAGAAGTAGCCCTGCCGCAACTACTCTGAGGGGCAACCTGCAAACACTGTAGCACAACGGGGGTGAGTTGCCAACTCGTGAATAGTAAATAACATATAAAACTAATTGCGAGTATGCACGTACTGCGATACTCTAACATGTGAAAACTGATAACCTCAAAATGGTAATCTGGGTATGCAATAATCATGCGAAGTACTCTATCAGGTATAAAAGATACGTGATGTAATGCATATAAATGAGTGCTGAGCATGGGAAAACATATCATCAACATGAATCATCATCATGGAAAAACCCCGGTGTCTACCAAATACACCCCAAAAAAACCCTAAATAACTCAGGCGTCGTCAACCTAATCGGCCGTCATATCCTGTAAATATCATATGAACGGAGTGCCCAAAATCGGCACTCAAAAACATCATGAAATACTCGTGTCCAGTATCGACAAGCAAATCCTCATCTATCGGGCTCCGTCAGTCCGGATCGGCCCACGGGCTCCGTCTGCGGAATCGTCCCTCGGGCCCCTGCAGTACGGGTCAGCTCATATCCATCTCTCGACTGTGGTTAGTATCCTTCGGATAACCGCCAAGTCCAACCAATCACCGGTAGGTAGTAGTCCCTCTGCCAGGCTCACCGTCTACTGCACAGCATCCCTTTCTTTCCCCGGGGTACCATATCGGGTCCACCATATACCCGCAATCGGCCTCATCCTGCTCCTCGAATCGGGTTTCACATGTCATACATCTCAGAACTGAGAAAACGCATGGTGGACGCACTGAAATATCATATCAAGAGAAACCGGGTTTTTTAAAACAGTGCATACTTTCTTAAAATAATACAACGGTTCTCAAATCCAGAAATTACATGAATCCAAAACTCAATGCGTAAATCCATGCAATATGTCGTGTGCCGCATAAAATCGTACTATGAGTAAAAGGGAAAACCGCTCTTTTAAATGGATCCAGTTTAAAATATTTCATGCGGTCCCCAATTTTCCAAAATCAAAGTCAGCATCATCTATGTATGTGCAAGAGTATGTATATAGGCATGGATGCACAAAGATATATATATATATATATACGCAAGTATGGATGTACATTATGCATGTGCGCCAATATGGATATACAAGTGGGTATATACGCAAGAATGAGTGTATAATATGTATGCACTCAAAGGAACAAAATCATGTCTAATCATTGATGATGAGGTAAGCTAAACGATGTATAATTCATAGCAATTCTATGGTGCGAGTGTCATGGCAATTACTAACGGTGTGTGTGTAGCATGCAATTTGTGCTCGTGCAGCATGAACCGTTAGTAACAGTGCGGTGTCTCATAACTACTATGTCCATATGCAACAAAAGAGGGGTATGCAACTATGGTACATATGCACAACTTATAAATATATGAATATAACATGTGGCTACAACATCCTGTCAAGCCCTGACGCATAACGCCATACGGGCGATTTCCCCGTAGATGTTAAATCTACTCACCGGTGATCTCGAGCTAAGCGTATCCGACCACTTGCTTCCCCTTCTTCGCGGCGTCCGAAATTCCCGTCTGCGAACCTAGAATTTACCCAAGCAACACACATAAGGCTAAAATCCTGCAAAAATGCGATATCAAGATTATACAAGAAACTAGCGTCGCAAGCTAAACGCGTGTGTATACGTAACACCAGAACGTGTGTGCAAACGTCAAAAACCACCCCGACATGCTGTGACACACAGCAACACCAAACCCATCTCGTATCGCACGTGTCGCGCAAGTTCCGCTACACAGATTATAGGTAAATGGTCCCATATTTTATCTGGAGCAAAAACAAGAAAAATAAACAAGATCAAACCTCTTATAATACCTACAGACAGCTACCTGAAAAATTCAACATGATCCACAACAATTGGGCCAGCCACCATAGGAGTCATATCGGTCCAAAACAGGTGAAAATGGTCCAGGTTTTTACACTATACTTCTAGCACAAATTATAGTCTAATGTATATGTTTGCTCAACAAGAAGATAACCCCAGAAATAGCAGATACTCTGTATCCTAACGCTTGGTTTAAAAACATTTTAAAAACACTAAATTGCAACATTAGGGTACTTTTGTGTAACCAGGTGAAAAGGCTTTGATCAAGTGACACTAACAACACATAATATAACTAATCTAACTATAAAATCTCTAACTTAACTTAATCTCCACCTAAACCACCAAATCATCATAAAAACCCACAAAACACTAAAACTAGCTACCCTATCCCAGATTTTTCCACAGACATTACTAAAAATTCTAACAGTACTAAAAACCCCCAAACCAGAGCAGGAAACCACTCTAAAATTTCCATCCCCGCAATTCCCTCCGAGGCCGAGCTCGCCGGAATCCTCCCTCCCCCCCCGTCGCCGGCCAAAATCGCCCAGATCCGTCTCGAACTCCAGGTACACACTCAAGTTAACTAGATCTATACTTCTACATTGTTTGGTTTAACTGGAAACTCGTGGGTTTACAGCAGGTTACAAGCATCAAAACATGACACTAAAATACGATAATCGAGTAAAAACTGAAACTTAAAGTTTTAGAACAGAAACTACAATGTAATACTACACATTAACTACCTTATTATCAGGGGTTTATACCTATACCAACTTGCTCCAAAATCCAAGATTTCCTAGCTCCATGGGTTAACTTGAGGTGTAGGATCAATTTTTGTGAAAGAAGTGATGAATTTTGATGAGGTGAGGTGGGGATCTTGAAGAATTGGGTTGAGATTTGACTTGAGGGCTGAAGTGCTTCAGTTTCGAGAGAGAGGAGGAGGAAAATATGAGAGAAAGAAATTAGGATTTCAAATAATAGAGAGAGAGTGAGAGGGGTGTATTATGGGAGCAAGCATGCACCTCTCTCTCCCCTCATTTAATGCTAAGCATGCTTGTCCCCCCATGCTCAACCTCATCATTCCCTCTCCCTCTTCTTCTCTCCTCAAGTCAACCCCTAAATAAACCATTTGTAATTTAAATTATTTTATTTTTGAAAACTAATTAATTGCTAATTAACATAATATAATTAGTAGGATGGTTAATACCCCATGGCCACATAACAATGGTTTAACCCTAAAATTTGCCTTAGTTTACATGCACATGTGTGTGCAAGCCCAAATTAAATTCTAATAAAATTTTCATTAATTTTTATAAAATATTTAAAAACCATTTTGGTAAACTTTTTTTACTAAAAACCATACTAATGCATAATTAACCACTAATCGCATTCTAAGGTGTTACAAACCTAATGGATCAAGTTTTCAGGGAGTACTTAGACAGGTTCGTTGTCATTTTCATCGACGACATCCCGGTGTATTCTAAGAGTCGGAAAGAACATGCCGAGCACCTATGAATTATCCTAGAAACTCTACGACAACATCAATTATATGCCAAGTACAGCAAGAGCGAGTTTTGGATAGATCAAGTTGGTTTTCTTGGACATATCGTATCAGGCAAAGGAATCTCCGTGGATCTAGCAAAAGTTTCAGCATTAAGAGAATGGCTGACACCAAAGTCAGTGAAGGACATTCGAAGTTTCTTGGGTCTAGCTGGATATTACCGAAGGTTCATTGAAGGCTTTTCTAAGATAGCGATACCCCTGACCAAGTTCACACGTAAAGATGAAGAATTCGTATGGTCAGAAGCATGCGAGCAAGGTTTCGTAGAACTTTAGTCAAGGTTGACATCATCGCCTATTCTCGTTATACCGGACCAATCTGGAGGTTTCAAAGTGCATTGTGATGCATCCGGTAAGGGATTAGGATGTGTTCTATATCAGCACGGAAAGGTTGTGGCTTATGCTTCAAGACAGCTGAAGATTCATGAGCGCAATTATCCGACGCATGATTTAGAGTTGGCGGTCGTAATCTTTGCTCTTAAGATTTGGCTCCATTATCTTCTTGGTGAACGAGTGAACTTATACACATATCACAAGAGTTTGAAATATATGTTTACTCAAAAGGAACTTAATATGCGGCATAGACGATGGTTAGAACTCATGGCGGACTTTGACATCAACCTGCAATATCACCCATGGAAGGTGAATGTGGTACCTGATGCCCTTAGTCGCCAACCATTAGCAACGAATCTCACCGCTCAGTGGAAACTTCGACAGGACTTGCATCAGATGGAAATTGAAGTAGTCATGCCGGTAACACTTCAAGCTTGATGAATTTACAAGTTCAATCTACCATTGTCAATTAGATCAAAGCAGCTCAAGTAAGTGATGCTAAGTTGCAAAAGATCAAAGAACAAGTGGAGAATGGACTCAGAACGGACTTCATCATCCATGAAGATGGATCTTTGAGATACGGCAGCAGATTATGTGTACCAAAAGGTTCTGTTCTGGAAGAGTTAATGAAAGAAGCTCACAGCTCCCCCTACTCAGTACACCCTGGAGGTACAAAGATGTACAAAGATCTGCGTCAAAATTACTGGTGGCATGGAATGAAGCGTGAAGTAGCTAGAAGCATCACTAAATGCTTGGTGTGTCAACAAGTAAAGGCTGAACATCACAGGACAGCTGGACTACTTCAACCGTTACCGATCCCAGAATGGAAGTGGCAACATATCACAATGGATTTTGTGACTGCACTTCCTCGCAGCACAAAGGGTAACGATGCGATATAGGTTATTGTGAATCGACTCACAAAGTCAGCTCACTTCATCCCATTTCGAGTTGGCCAATCAACTGAGACATTAGCAAAGAAGTACATGGAGGTAAGAATCTACTTAAGATTTAAACTCTTCAAATATGTACTATCTCTGATACCCATGAACTCATACAGGAAATTGTGAGACTTCATGGAGTACCGGTCTGCATTGTCTCCGATCGTGACACCAGGTTCCGATCACAATTTTGGCAGAGTCTGCAAGCAAGCTTAGGAGCAAGTTTGAACTTCAGCACAACTTATCATCCACAAACTGATGGTCAGTCTGAGCAAACTATTCAGATCTTGGAAGATATGCTCAGAGCATGTATGTTAGACTTCGGAGGATCGTGGGTAGATCACCTACATCTTGTGGAGTTTTCATACAACAATAGCTACCAAGCAAGCATTGGAATGGCACCTTTTGCAGCGCTATATGGAAGGAAGTGTCGATCGCCATTAAGTTGGGACGACATCGGAGACAGAGAACTTCTTGGATATGAAATGATAGTAGCAACTATTGATGTGGTTCGTACTATCAGAGAAAAGATGCGCATAGCCCAAGATCGACAGAAGCACTGGGCTGTAGCAAAGTGACATCACTTTGAGTTGCAGCCGGGAGATCATGTATTCTTAAAGATATCTCCGAACCGTGGAGTGATTCGATTGGGAAGATGGGGTAAGCTAAGTCCGAGATACATTGGACCGTTCGACATACTCGAAGGAGTTGGTGAAGTGGTATACCGCTTGGCACTTCCACCTTCATTGGAAGGAGTGCATAATGTGTTTCACACATCCCAACTCAGAAGGTAGGTGAGTGATCCCATCCATATTTTCGATCATTCCGAGCTCACTGTACAGCCCGACTTATCTTGTGAACAACAATCTGTTGAGATCCTGGACAAGAAAGTGAAGTCACTTCGAAACAAGGAAGTCAACTTGGTTCGAGTGATGTGGAGAAAAGACACTCCAGGAGAATCGACATTGGAAAGGGAAGATGAGATGCGTGCAAGATACCCCCCACCTATTTATAAACTAGTCCATAAAATAAAATTGTAAATTTCGAGAACGAAATTTTTGTAAGGAAGGTAGACTGTAACAACTCCAATTTTAGTGTACATAAAATTCATTTAAAAATTAATGTATACTTAGGGTATTTACATTTCCTGTTAGTACTATAAGTATTTGTTTTGCTTTTTAATAGCAAGAAAAAGCTTGTAGCTCACTGGTAAGATCTTGCACTGCTGAACCAAAGCACCAGAGTTCAAATCCCATTAGCCACATTATTTTTTAATTGGTTTTCTTTTAAATTTTTAGAAGCCCAAGAGTCTACACGTGCATAACCCGTAAAGCCAAAGGTCACACTAAAAACAAACGAGCCCAGGAGTTAGACCAAGAGGCAATGAACACGTGGCTGCCGAACTCGGCCCAACTCGGCCTGAATCGATTCACCTCAAAATCCGAGTTGGCCTTCTGAATTTCTGTGTCTTTTGGCCTCCTTATAACCCCTGTATGGTTTAAATCCCCTGCATATTAACAGAGCCAATTAAAATCCAATTTAAACCTTTTTACTGCTTTTTCTATCAAACCATAACCCTAATCTTTTCCTATAAATGCCACTCTAATTCATACCCCCTCACTCACAGACTCTGTCCAAACTCTCAATAAAAATCTCTAGAACTATTGTGTACAAGTGGACTTAGCGAAGGGCGAAACTCCGACGAAATTCTGACAACGACCCTAGGAGCTTCCGGCGACGAAACGAGGCACCGACACCTCCTACCACTCTATTTTCCTCTTCTCTAATCAACAAACCCATAAGTCCCTCCTCCCTGTTCTCTTTTCTACTCTGAAAACTCGTATTTCTAAAACCCGACGGAAGCAGAGTTAATCCGACTTCCGATTCGGTTTTCTTTAAAAAGTTCCAATTTTCTTAAATACAACAATGCCAAACTTGCACATCATGACCATTAAACATTAAAAAAACATATTGAACAAGTTTCATATCAAAACTATGTATATTGTAATTTTTATCGTATTTTTCAGAAAAATACCATGTAGTTTAGCTTCGACATAAAAAACATCATTACCCTTGCTATACCTTTAGATAGTTCACGAGGTAATGACCTACCTCCTCACAACACTCATATGTAACATAGCACGATGATCTTTAAGAACATTGTTTTGGGAAAATACGATTTTAGACAAAGCTACCTCAAACTTATAAAAACCGTTTTCTACAAGATTATGTATTTTAAACAAATCTTTGCAAAGCGCCACTACAACCCATTTGGGGAACCCGTTCGGGATGGTGCGGATTATCGCACATCCTCGTGCTTAGTAGTGCGAGATGCAGACCTCCGCAAGGAGCATACGGTCTCGAAAAATTTAAAAATACAAATATCTTAAGAAAATGAGATTTCTAGAAAAATAATAAATTAAAATTATTTTATATAAATATATATATACATATGTATCATCAAAATATCTAATTCTGATATAATATAAATATTCCAACTTTTCTAAATCAAAAGAATCACTTTACATGAAATTCCATACAAGTTCAATACTTTACAAATAAATACCATATATTATTAAAATTAGGTTTTACTCACTAGAAATGATACATATATTAAATATACCTCCATGAAAACTCTAAAGACGATAATTAAATACTTGAGGTGTATTTTGAAAATTATACAAAATTATTTTTACATAAAACTCCCTCAAGTTATATAAATTATAATAAGGACTCTAGTAATTATAGGTTTAAGCGGGACCAGTATCTTGAGCCTTAGGGAGCCGAAGATATGGGTGCTTGCCTATTTAAGATAGACAACTTAACAAACTGTGTTATTAATACGGTAATCATCTTTGAAAAAGACACAAATCCTGCCGTCCATGTGCAGCGGTTACCGATAATATCAAAACCTAATTCAGGATTTCAATTTCTTTTCTAATTGTCTGACTCAGACTGAGTCTCGATATAATCAATCTGACTTGAATGAGATTCAAGTATATATAACAATTCAATATGAATCCATATATTCAATCTATTCAATCTATATTGACTGAATCGAACCATGGATATACCTCCATCTACATAATTCTCCAGTTACATCCGTTTACTGATATCATGGTTTCGGCAAGTCATCCATCTATACAATCTATAATACAATACAATACAATTTACAATACAATCAATATATCGCGAGGTTTAAGGGGTAGATTGGTACGGAAGGTGTTAGAAGTGGCACGAGACAGTAACCATAGGACACCTAACCTGTATTCCATTGCTGTTGTACCGTGGCATGAACGGTTCCTTGTGTTCCTGATACCTTAGTCTCCGGGGAAAGTGAAACCCCTCTCGTATACACTGCCCTCTTCTGTACCAAGCTACAAACAACAACCTTAACACTAAATACAACATTATAACAATATAATACCACTTTAAAAGTTACACACACACACACTCTCTCTCTCTCTCTGTCTATTCTATTTCTCCCTCATCTTTGGGACTTACCGAGCGATTGTTCGCTGAAGACATTCCTTCTCTTTTCTTTGGAATGTTGTCAGGTGATTCGGACCTTCAGGAGATCGAGCCCACCAGCAAGGACTTAGATCATCTAGCTTACGACCCAGAGCTTTAGATTCTTGTACACATTACATTCTGTATTTTCCATTTCTGTTATGCCACTGTTTAGGCATTGCTTCCATTTCATGTATTTCCTTTTCAGATGTATCGTAAAAAGAATGTGAATAAATAAAGTTGCTGTTCAATTATATCTATTTGTCTCTTGTGCATTTTATTTATATTGCTTAGATATGCTTAGCGTATTTACTTCAGAGTAAATTCGTACCGGTCTCGTCGCGTCCCCTTCACCGTATACCGGGAAACGGGGCGTGACAGCGATACTCTATCATTTCATCTTTTTATATCGTGAAAGTCGCGATTGTCCAATCATTTCGGCTATTTTTCGCGGTGCCCAATCATTTCGACTGTTTTTCGCAGTGCCCAATCATTTCGGCTGTTTTTTTACTCGCTGCTTTTTATTGCGAGTTGCCCAAACATTTCGGCTGTTTTTTTTCTTTTCTTTTTTTTATCCATATATTTTGCTCGCTGATTTTTTTGCGAGTTGCCCCATCATTTAGGCTATTTCATATGCATTTTGCTCGCTGATTTTTATTGCGAGTATAGAACTTGAGATCTGATACTAATCTTAGTATCAGTATCGCTGGGACTGGAATATTGCAAGGAGCGAATCATTTGCCATGAAAGGACTTGGAATTTGATACCGATTTAGGCATCAGCATCGCTACAATTGGAATATTGCCAGGAGAGAATCATCATTTGCCTTTGTCGATTTGAACAAAAGTGGCTTAGTAAACAAGGTTAGGATCCTGTTGACTAAGGCTTTTTGATTTTATGAGCCGTAAGGGTCTCATAAACGTATTTCTCCCTACAAGTCGTGAGGATCTCATAGGTGTATTTTCTCCCTAGAAGTCGTGAGGACTCCTAAGTGATATTTTCTCTTGCAAGTTGTAAGGATCTTACAAGAGTGTTTTCTCCTTACAAGTCGAGAGGACTTGTAAGTACCGTTCACCACATGAGGACACTCCTCGTCATTTGTGGGATTTGGTGAGGGAACGTTTGTTTGTGCCCGTGGATTGTATAAAAGGGTCAATATTGGACCGCTTGTAGGGCAACTTGGGGAGTTTGATGGCATAAGAACAGGTTCGGGTCTCTGTATTTTAAGGCTTTTAAATCCTATGAGTCGTGAGGGTCTCATAGGGCGAAATTCTCCTTACGAGTCATGAGGATCTCGTAAGTGTAATTTCTCCTTAAGAATCGTGGGGATCCCTAAGTGTATTGCTCCCTTGTGTATCGTAAGGATCTCACGCAGGTTTTTTCTTCTCACAAGGTCGAGAGGACTTTGCAGGTGTTTTTATTTTAACGAGATTGCGCCCTTTCGGGTTTTCACAAACTCACCGGTAGCCCCGCTGTTTTTACTCACGGCGCCCTTTCGGGTTTTCATTTGTGCCCATTTCGCTTATGGACGTACCTTTTTTTTACCCCTCTGTTTGCCAACGGAACTTATGAGGGACTTCGCTATCGGGACAGCTGTGCAGCCAGCGGGACTTGAGTTGCAATCCTCGCCACTAGGACTTATGGACTTGAATTCCACTGTCACCGTGTTTAAGGCAACGTATTTAGTTTAAGGACATTACAATCCATCGTTAGTTTAGGGACATCTCGGTCCATTGTTAGTTTAGGGACAACTCGGTCCAAGGCCAGCTTCGAGGTAAAATTTTTCCGGATACTACTTATAGAGTTTGGACTCAGGAAGATAGCGAGCGGACACGAGCGTCATCATCTATCATTAACGTGAGCCGTGACTTGTCAAGAGTAGTATTTCTTAAGGAACCGGCCGTTTATTGGCCGGAAGGGTCTTTCGCCATGCATATCCATGAGCAAGTAGGTCCCACCTTGGTAGACCTTGTCTATGATGTACGAACCCTCGTAGTTTGGCTCGAATTTCCTCCGCTTTGCACGGTTGGGGATCATGGGTTCTTTTACGACTAACACGAGTACGCCTTGGCGGAATGTTCTCGTCCTGGTCAGTCTTTCGTATGAGCGCATCATCCTTACTTTGTAAGCTTCCAGGTTTTGCTGCGCCATGAGACGAGTTTCATCAAGGGCATCGATCTCCTCAAGCCGAAGATGGGCATTTTCTTCATCCATCGGCTCGTATCGAACTGCTACTCGTAGAGATGGTAGCTCTATCTCCAAGGGAAGTACCGCTTCCGTGCCGAATACCAACGCGAATGGCGAAGTATTTGTGGCCATTTTGAACATGGTTCGATACGCCCAGAGAGCTTCACGCAATCTCTCGTGCCAGTCTTTTTTATTTCTAGACACCGTTTTCTTTATGATCTTCGTCAAGATCTTATTGAAAGCCTCAGCTAGACCGTTAGCTCGGGGATTATAGACCGAAGAGTATCTCCAATCTCTATTATGCTGCCGTGCGAAGCGGCTGCTCTTATGGCTTCTGTAGGCCGACCCATTATCTGAGATGATCCGTCGGGGAGTGCCGAACCGGTAGATGACGTGTATCCTGAAGAAATGGAGGACGTTCTCCGTCTTCACCTCCCTTAGCAGTACTGGCTCTGCCCACTTAGAGAAGTAATTGGTTGTTGCTAATATGAACCGATATCCCATGGACGATACTGGTTCAATAGGCCCGATCATATTGGTTCCCCACATTTCGAACGGCCAGCTAGCCAACGTCGGGTGTAGCGGATTTGGATGCTGGTGGATGAATTCCCCGTGAATTTGGCACGAGTGACACTGCTTCGCATATTCTAGGCAGTCCTGAATCATTATGGGCCAGTAGTAGCCCATTCTCTTGATCTTCAGCTTCATCTTCGGTCCGGCCTGATGAGAACCGCAGAGTCCGTCGTGAGTTTCTTGTATGACACTTTTTGCTTCTTCTGGTCCCAGGCATTTCAACCACAGGCAATCAAATGATCTATTATAAAGGGTATCATTGACGAAGGCGAAAGACAGGGCTAGCCCCATGAGCTAATGTCTTGACGACGCATTTTCGGGTGTTCGATGGGATTTGAAATTGTCTATGAAGACTTTTCTCCAATCCTTAATCTTTTCTTCGATTTCTATTTGGCAGGCTGCTTGTTTGGCCGCTTCCTTTTCTTCTGACGACTCCGGAGATATTTCTGCTGGTGCGAGAATCCGACGGTTTTGCATAATGATCCTTACGTCATCGAGGTTTTCGTCAGCCAATTCCTTAGCAGTTTCCAGGTCTTGACTTTATTTATTATTATTTTTTCTTTATTTTTCTTTTTTAAGACCGGATATATTTTTTTCGATGATGCTTTTTTGGTTTTTAGCTTTAAATACCGTTTTTTCTTTCATACTAGGTTTTCAGGTAAGAGTATTTCTAGGTATCCTCTACTATCCCAAGTTTCAAGGTGCGTGTATGTGCAGTTTATAGGGTATATACTTTCTAAATTTGGACTCAAGAATAGAAACTAATTTTCAGACTTATCCTTCAGTAAAGCTGCAATACTTTCCCTTCATCTCGACTTAACTCAAGAACTGAACTCAAAATTACCTATTTCTACAAAAAAAAAACTGTACGGACGTATACTTGCCAAAGTTAAACAGAATGAGGGTTATTTTTAGGGTTTTCAATTCCTCAGCCTAGGATTTAGTTATTTCTAAGGTATCAACTAAACTTTCGGAAATAGAAATCTAAGTTACCCTATTAGCTAACTTGACGACAAAGTTTTTATATTTTTGTAAAAATTTTCGATTTTTATGGTTTTTAAATAAGTATGCAAATGCAAAATATACACATAAATGCGAAGGAAGAAAGCTTACCGAGTACACCCCCAAACTTAAACTTGACAGTGCTCTCACTGTCAGGCTACACCAAGAGGGTCAAAATTGTCGGCGCTCCCTAAAGAAAATTTTATACAAAAAAAAAAGCAAACCAAAAATATATACACAAAAAGGTCCCTCCCAAACTTAAGTGAAACCGTGTTTCCACTGTTTAAGCGGTGAAGTTCAGGATTAGGGGGGAAAGAACAGGATCAATCTATACAAGGCCTTACACAGGCCAAAAGTTAGTACCAACCATTCAAAACTTTTATCAGGATAAGGCCCGGGCTGGTGAAAGAATATGGTGAGGAAAGAAATGGAGAATATGAGAGACCGTATGGGGATAGAAGTGGGATACGGTCTCGGTGGAAGAGAAGAATGGCGGAAGGGAGAAAGAAGTGGAATACGAACTTGATGGTGGAAATGGAGTGAATAAATTAGAACAATTTGTGATGACCGATGTGTAAAAAGCGATTGTACTAATCTATTAACCCGTCAAGAAATAGGGTCAAATCCCTCAAGATTCGTAAGAAAACATGGGTAGACCGAACTTGGTAAATCAGACATAAGAAATGAAGGTGGTACGGTTTCTTGTAAGGTCCGAACAATGGAAAGGATGGAGGGAAGTGATCGAGGAAGGGTATCAGTTAACGGTTTAGGAGGGTGTATACAGTCAATGAAAGGGATATGATGAATTGGAAAATCTGACTCATCAAGCAAAACTGGTTAATCCTAAAAAATATCCTCAAAATTCTCCTCAAAAATTCGCTCATCCATGCATTTATCATCAATATCTAGACGCATATGAAGTTCGGAAAAACAGTTAATGACTTAGGATGATTTCCACACGGAAGTAAAAGTAAATGATGAATTGGTGAGAAAAACTCATCCAAAACTGCGGGTTCATCATCCAAAATATTCCCAGTGTCAATATCCTCAATCAAGTGAAAATTGATTTTCTCATACACTTCATCAAAAGCATGGATTTCAATCAATTCAGGTTCTAGAGTGGAGGTGTAGAGGTCAAAAGGGTTGGGATTGGTTTCACTTGACACGGTCCCTTCACAATCGAGTAAATCAAACACTACAAAGTCGCACAACTCATTAAACATTCTATCTTCAATCGGTAAATCCTTTGGGACACGTGATAGACATTCAAAACCGGAGTTATGGGATTCAATTTGTAATGGGTAGGTTTGATTTGGAAGGGTGTACTGCTCACTCTCACCACACAAATGCTCAATCTGTCCTTCCGACTCATTATACATTGGAAAATGTGGAGCTAGTTAGAAACTAGGTAGCGGGTCACTAGGTTGTATGAGGACTGCCATGGACGCATTCAAATCCATCATCTGTCGGTACGACGCTACCCGAAAGTCTTCCAATGACTGTTCTAGACTAGACATGGGTTGTGGAGGGGTTTCAGTAAAAGATTCAACGTTGGTTGGATACATAAAACTCCTAAATGGCTGTTCAAAAACAATGTCTAGGGATGGTGTAAAAGTCGGATAGGACTGGTAGGAATTGAATGGTTGGACAGGAGTAGGATCAACATTCGAATAAGAAGGTGATTGAAATTGTTTATCAAAAGAAATGGCAGTGGTGAAAGGAGTGAAAGATCGGTTACGAGATTGTTGAATACGTTCAGCAATGGACAAGGGACGACTCGCAAAAAGGGTATCAATGTAAGAGGGAGGGGAAGGTTGAAACGGTTGATACGAAGTGGATTATGGAGTCCAATTGTTCGTCCTAGACGCGTCTATCCGATCTTTCAAAGAAAGTTTGGGCGTGGATGGATCGTTCGAAGTTCGACCAAAGCAAGAAACGTAAGAAGTAATGTCTGGTTGTGGATACCAAACTTCGGCAAGAGTTTTTCGTGATGGGGTACCCATGAAATGAAGAGATGAAGAAGAAAAAGAGAAAAGGAGGGGAAAAAGAATGTGATTTTTTATATATATTTTTATTTTTTTGTTAGTTATCAACAAAAGAATGAAATACACACACACACAAAATCTAAACAAAAAAAAACAATCACGACACAATACTGTAGGGTTCCTAGGCACACTAATGAGGTCTCACAATAGATCGAACATGCCCAATTCAAATTTTTTCATGTGCCTACAAACGCTAATACGGATCGTTAACTAGATGATAAGGTGATGCAATGCGAGTTAACAACTTTAACTAAGAGGAAAGTGATTACAACCTTTGTAGATCCGGTCCTCCACCTCTCTAGCTCCGTGATGACGTCCCTCCGCTGTACCTATCAGAATCCGGACTCTGGTGATGGTTTCGTCGGAGAAATGATCGGGCTAGGTCGTCGACTTCGATGCCGAAGATGATCTACGTCGAGGCAACTCAAGATCAAGCTCCACCTTCACCAAGTCATGAGACTTGTGAAGAAAACACCCTATACTACTTGGCAAGTGGTAGAGGATGAAGAAATAGGAAGTGGGTTCACTTTAGAATTGGATTTCTCACTCTTTTTCTCATTTCACCATTGAAGCTAGCAAGCTTTTTGAAGCTTGATGAAGATGATGAAGATGAAGAAAAAAAATATATTAATTATTTGGAAATAGAAAATAAAATTATACTTATCATATAGCAACCATGGTTAAGTGTAGAGAATAAACTAGGGTTAGGTTTAATGGTTAGGTTAAGGCTAAGAAACAAAATGGTCAAAGCTTCAAAGCTTCATGAAGTTTCAAGGAAAAAACAAAAGAAGCCACCCTTTTGTTTCTTGCCTTAAATTGAATAAATAAAAAATAAATAGATAAGTAAATCAAAACCCTAACCAATAACATAACCATGGTTTAATCATACACACCCAAGTTAGCATGTATCATCAAACATGATACAAACTAGTGCACAAAACTATATCATATATACAATGTGCACATTTCAAGTGAGAAAGTCAATCTTGAGTGAACCAATACTAGTTAATGTAAAGTAATATATCAAATATATAATTATACATTAAATCATTAAATCAACACTTGATTCAATGATCCGGTCATGTCGCATATAACCGACTAGTATCCAATGTATCGACTTATCGAATCAATCTTCGATTCGATAACTAGGTTATATCGCATACAACCAATCGATACATTCATCGCGAGAATAGAATACGGCATCACATACACGCATTATTCTCGGTCCTGCACATATCTCATATGCGCTCCTATTTCGTTTCGCTTGAGCCAGGAAACCTCTGTATAGGACTCTAAAGACTCGTCAATACGCCGGCAGCAGGTGATGATCATATCAAACACCCACAAGCCGCAAGCGGTCTGCTAAACGTAACGGCCACCCGGGTATTGAGCGATTAGAAGATCGACGAGCAAGCCCGCTCACACTCCTGTGAATCCAACCAGTAACACTTACCGTACAGTCCGGTCTATTCGTTTGATATGTCGCATATCTCGCCTAGGGGTGGTAAACGTCAGACCCCAATAGCTTGATAAGTCATGCTGACGTGAGGTCCATAACATGTGTGAAACTACTGATAATACTTACCAGTAGATCACTGCAACCCTGGCCAGGGATTTCCAGTTATGGCCAGTCGAGCATAGCGCAACATTAACCCCCAATACCGGGAGAGACGAATCCCCTCCTATCGCTCATTGCCTCCATGTGAATCGGGACTGTACCCAAAAACCACCTGTTTGCACGACTCAGTAGAGCCGTGGTAGGGTGGAAATCAAAGCACAGTGGGAGACACACAAGACTCTATGACAATCTCGGGTCAACAGACTAAGCTGTACCAGTGTCACCAGAGAACTGCCATCTGACGTGAGGTATAATACCATCTGGGAGTTCTCGGCGAGTCTGTTCAGTGTAGCCAGTCTCCACTGAGCACCCGCATACCATCTCTGATGTCAAACACCAATGGATATGGGATCATCCATCGCCCATCACATGGGTCGAGAAGATATGCGCTAGTTTACACTAGAATATCGATGCCCTGTCTCGATATTCCCACGACTAGGAACATTGAAGGATGTACTCATTGACTACCCAGGCCCCACTAGCATGATCTGCATCATAGTCCTGGAAGTCGAGTACACATCCTAAGGGCTTTATCAACATGTAACAGAGAGACAGAAAGTATACATGTTAAGATAAAGAGCAACCAGATAGCGTACTATCATGTCGAGCAAGAAAGTCCTACCTATATATGTCACAGCATCCATTACAATATACATCCAATGCACAGTAATGGCCTTTAGGGCATACATATAACTAACAAATACCGCACACCTAATGGGTCTAGGGTTCACCTAGGTCAACTAGACCTGCTCAAGAACTTGATTGTTTCAGTAAAACTGTGTCGAGAAACGGGCTCAAGATATACTGATCATGAAGCCAGGTAAGTGCAGAGATAAGGGGACGTTTTCCGACGCTTTCGCGAAGGTCCTTACTTAGATAACCCTCTCTCTTTTGGCAGTTTCGCAGTAACACTTTCCTAGACACCCCGTGAACGATATACCGTTAGCGGTGTTCTAAACACAGTTAACTTCTCCTAGTGAGCGCGAAGTTCTTAAAGGCATAAAGTCTAGTTTCTTTTAAAATTTGTGTGGGTAAACGTTATGCTCAATTTCGTGATTTGTGGGCCACGGAAAAGAGGATCAAATCCTTTATCGTATGTTGTGGGGTTCGCTTGCCCTTAAGTCCGTATTAATGGATGCAATGCGCAAATCAATGAAAAATGAATTATTCAAAGAATCAAACGATCGTTTTTACGTTTAAGCTCGGCACTGCAACTAATACGGGTTAGTCACTTTAGCGTTTGCTAGCGAACTTGCAAAGAATCCTGCAAAGATAGAATATTGGATGCGTCGGATTTGAGAAGAAGGTGTTAGGAGAAATACGTACCGATAAATTTTCGGGTTAAGAAACCCCCGTTGAAGTGAATCCGGTTAGCTTGAAAAGTTTGCTTGCACGGGTCAAACTACCCGGATCGTTGGCACTGTACTTCGCAATCACCTTAGCCTTGAATATACACTTTGCTCCCCACGACCGCAGTTCGCAAATCCGCAAAAATCTGAAAATGTCGGAAAACAGATATTTAGTGCGAAAAGCGATATGAATGTCCAAATACCTGCACACTAAAAATTATTAAAAAACAAGCAATAAAAATGGGACAAAAATAGAACAATAGAGCAGAGAACAAAATTTTGCAACCAAAGGGGATGAACAGGCCGACAAGATCGGATGTTTAGGATGTGTCGCCGGTTTTTCCTCAGAGATAGGGCTCCAAATTTCTTCTGCTGTCTCAGTGTTCTATTAGTACCTCACTGGTATTGTTTATCTTTTTTGTTGAAATCCAGAGTGCTAGCAGGTCAGAAATCCAGAGAACAAAAATGTTAGCAATGTTAGTTTTTTTTGTTGGTTTTGAAATTTTTTGATTTTTATGTTGTTTTTAAGAATAGGGTTAGATTTATAAATGAGATGTACAGAGATTAACCCGAAATAACAAAAATAAAAACGTTACTGTCTCCCCGGCAGCGTCGCCATTTGATTGCATGCTTTTGGTGTGTCGTGTATTTGAAGTTCTAAAGTTAACCGCAATCAGGACGGTATCGCTTTGCAGCTAGCCGCGATAAGTATGGGTCGTCCGCAGGAAGACGGAGCATTTTACGTTCTTGTTTTCATGAGTTAATGTGTGAAGCGGAATCGTTCGTATCTAACTTAAGTGTATATATGCAAAGTTAACGTTTGTTAGGATTAGATTGGATAGTGTAAGTTAAGGAAATCCGTACTCAATCCTTTGAGCCGAGCTCGACCACTAAAGCTAGAGCAATCGGCAACAACTTGGATTAGGGTGATTAAGCACGGTATTTGTGAAATCCGGGTTATTGACCCTTCTTCGTCCGTTCTTGTCGCTTGCTTTCGCTTACAGCCAATCCGAACGCAATCGGTCATGGTTAGGAATCACCGATACCTTGGTAAAGGAGGATGCCTAACAAAGCGCTTGCGTAAGGCTTGGGCGGAGTTTAATGGAAAAGATCGGGAAAAGGAAATGAGAAGAAAATCCTTAACTTACAATATCATTTTGTTTCCTAACAATATCAATATTCACAACAACAACCAAAATAGCAAAGAAAACTTAAACAAATAAAAGAAAAGAGCATTGCAAGAAAGTAAATGACATGGTAATAAAATACTAGTAAGTAAAGCATGGAAATAAATTGCAAGAAAGTAAAGCAAGAAATAAAGATGCTAGGAACTATAGAACACATTACAAACCATGGGTTCAATAGCCTAAACTTAAACTTGCAAGTTCAATGAAAAGATTGCAAGATCAATAGAATGCTAAGAACACAAGGCAAATGAAGGCAAAAGAAAGCTTTATTGGACCAAAATGTGTGTGCACATGTTTATTAGCAAAACTCTTTGAATATCAGTCGGTTTCTAGTTCCGGTTGCAGTGTCGGCTCACAAATGATATATCCGTGATTTTAAATGTATTTTCAGTATTTTGTCACAGATACCTGTAATCTGTAATTACTGAGCAGACACTGGTTAATAGTACCGAGAAATAACAAAACAGATAATGAATGAGCGGTATTGAAATGCAGTTTTCTGTGATAAACAAATACCCCTTAACTTATCTTTTGCTCGTCCCAAGCAAAACAAAATCCTAGCCTCACTTTCACAGGGAACGCGATTGCGCTGAGCACGTGCAACAAGCCGTTAAACCTCTAGGTGTCCCTAGTAGGAAGAATGTTGTCTCCTGGGGGTTTTCAGCGGATACTACCCACAAAATCCCGTCAAGCTAGTTTCACAAGTTAACGTCGATTCTACTTTACAACTTAGTATCTAGGTTAGAAATTCTATCATCCTAAGTTAGAAATATTCAACCCTTATATTTAACACCTCCTATCTATTTAACCCCAAATCCTATACGTTTTACGGTTTAGAAAGATCTCGGTATCTCCTGAGTTTTCCTTCTAAAGTGGGGTCTTCAATCAGGGATTTTTATTGACTTTACGGAAAACATTAGTCTTATTCTTTATTCCTATATTTCCTCCAAACATTGATTGTATACCCCTACGTGTGATATCACCCCTACAGTTAAGAATTCAATTCAAGCTATAGTACCCTTGCTCTAATACCTAATATTACTTCTTTTCATTTAATGATGGACGGTGTTGCTCACACACCTTTCATGCGACTATCAATACTTCTTGAGGCACTAACGGCCGATTACTGAATGTGTGAGCTTAAATCGTAAATAGCGGTTTCTAGGTCTTGACTTTATTTATTATTATTTTTCTTTATTTTTCTTTTTTAAGACCGGATATATTTTTTTCGATGATGCTCTTTTGGTGTTTAGCTTTAAATACCGTTTTTTTCTTTCATATTAAGTTTTCAGGTAAGATTATTTCTGGGTATCCTTTACTATCCCAAGTTTCAAGGTGCGTGTGTGTGCAGTTTGTAGGGTATATACTTTCTAAATTTGGACTCAAGAATAGAAACTATTTTTCAGACTTATCCTTCAGTAAAGCTGCAATACTTTCCCTTCATCTTGACTTAACTCAAGAACTGAACTCAAGATTACCTATTTCTATAAAAAAAACTGTAAGGACATATACTTGCCAAAGTTAAACAGAATGAGGGTTATTTTTAGGCTTTTCAATTCCTCGGCCTATGATTTAGTTATTTCTAACGTATCAACTAAACTTTCGGAAATATAAATCTAAGTTACCCTATTAGCTAACTTGACGACAAAGTTTTTATATTTTTTTAAAATTTTTCGATTTTTATGGGTTTTAAAATAAGTATGCAAATGAAAAATATACACATAAATGCGAAGAAAGAAAGCTTACCGAGCATACCCCCAAACTTAAACTTGACAGTGCCCTCATTGTCAGGCTACACCAAGAGAGTCAAAATTGTCGGCGCTCTCTAAAGAAAATTTTATACAAAAAAAAGCAAACCAAAAATATATACAAAAAAAGGTCCCCCCAAACTTAAGTGAAACCGTGTTTCCACTGTTTAAGCGATGAAGTTCAGGATTATGGGAGAAAGAACAGGGTCAATCTATACAAGACCTTACACAGACCAAAAGTTAGCACCAACCATTAAATTTTTTTATCGGGATAAGGCCTGGGTTGGTGAAAGAATACGGTGAGGAAAGAAATGGAGAATACGCGAGACCGTATGGGGATAGAATTGGGATACGGTCTCGGTGGAGGAGAAGAATGGCGGAAGGGAGAAAGAAGTGGAATACGAACTTGAGGGTGGAAATGAAGTGAATAAATTAGAATAATTTGTGATGACGATGTGTAAAAAGTGATTGTACTAATCTATTAACCCGTTGAAATGGGGTCAAATCCCTCAAGATTCGTAAGAAAACATGGGTAAACTGAACTTGGTAAACCAGACATAAGAAATGAAGGTGGTACGGTTTCTTGCAAGGTCGGAACGATGGAAAGGATGGAGGGAAGTGATCGAGGAAGGGTATCAGTTAATGGTTCAGGAGGGTGTACACAGTCAATGAAAGGGATATGATGAATTGGAAAATCTGACTCATCAAGCAAAACTGGTTCATTCTCAAAAATATCCTAAAAATTCACTCATCCATGCATTTATCATCAATATCTAGATGCATATGCAGTTCAGGAAAACATTTAATGATTCAGGATGATGTCCACACGGAAGTGAAAGTAAATGATGAATTGGTGAGAAAAACTCATCCAAAACTGCAGGTTCATCATCTAAAATATTCCAGCGTCAATATTCTTAATAAAGTGAAAATTGATTTTCTCAGACACCTCATCAAAAGCATGGATTTCAATCAATTCAGGTTTTAGAGTGGAGGTGTAGAGCTCAAAAGGGTTGGGATTGGTTTCAATTGACATGGTCCCTTCACAATCGGGTAAATCAAACACTATAAAGTCGCACAACTCATTAAACGTTCTATCTTCAATCGGTAAATCCTTTGGAACACTTGATAGACATTCAAAACCGGAGTTATGGGATTCAATTTGCAATGGGTAGGTTTGATTTGGAAGGGTGTACTGCTCACTCTCACCACTCAAATGCTCAATCTGTCATTCCGCCTCATTATACATTGGAAAATGTGGAGCTAGTTGGAAACTAGCTACCGGGTCACTAGGTTGTATGTGGGCAGCCATGGACGCATTCAAATCCATCATCTATTGGTACGACGCTACCCAAAAGTCTTCCAATGACTGTTCTAGACTAAACATGGGTTGTGGAAGGGTTTCAGTAAAAGATTCAACGTTGGTTGGATATATAAAACTCCTAAATGGCTGTTCAGAAACATTGTCTAGGGAAGGTGTAAAAGTCGGGTAGGACTGGTAGGAATTGAATGGTTGGACAGGAGTAGGATCAACATTCGAATAAGAAGGTGATTGAAATTGTTTATCAAAAGAAATAGCAGTGGTGAAAGGAGTGAAAGATCGGTTACGAGATTGTTCAATACGTTCAGCAATGGACAAGGGACGACTCGCAAAAGGGGTATCAATGTAAGAGGGAGGGGAAGGTTTAAACGGTTGATACGAAGTGGATTGCGGAGTCCAATTGTTCGTCCTAGACACGTCTATCCGATCTTTCAAAGAAAGTTTGGGCATGGATGGATCGTTCAAAGTTCGACCAAAGCAAGAACGTTAGAAGTAATATCTGGTTGTGGGTACCGAAGTTCGGCAAGAGTTTTTCGTGATGGGGTACCCATGATATGAAGAGATGAAGAAGAAAAAGAGAAAAGGAGGAGAAAAAGAATGTGATTTTTTTATTTTTTATTTTTTTGTTAGTTATCAACAAAAGAATGAAATATACACACAAAAAGAATCTGGATAAAAAAAACAATCACGACACAATACCGCACACCTAATGGGTCTAGGGTTCACTTAAGTCAACTAGACCTGCTCAATAACTTGATTGTTGCAGTAAAACTGTGTCGAGAAACGGGCTCATGGTATACTGATCACAGGGCCAGGTAAGTGCAAAGATAAAGGGAGGTTATCCGACGCTTTCGCGAAGGTCTTTAATTAGATAACCCTTTCTCTTTTGGCGGTTTCGCCATAACATTTTCATAGACACCCCGAGAACGATATACCATTAAGCGGTGTTGTAAATACAGTTAACTTCTCCTAATGAGCGCGAAGTCCTTAAAGGCATAAAATCTAGTTTCTTTTAAAATTTGTGCGGGTAAACGTTATGCTCAATTTCGTGATTTATGGGCCACGGAAAAGGGGATGAAATCCTTTACTGTATGTTGTGGGGTTCGCTTGCCCTTAAGCACGTATTAATTGATACAATGCGCAAATCAATGAAAAAAGAATTATTCAAAAATCAAACAATCGTTTTTACGTTTAAGCTCGGCACTGCAACAAATACGGGTTAGTCACTTTAGCGTTTGCTAGCGAACTTGCAATGAATCCTGCAAAAATAGAATATTGGATGCGTCGGATTTGAGAAGAAGGTGTTAGGAGAAATACGTACCGATAAATTTTTGGGTTAAGAAACCCCCGTTGAAGTGAATCCGGTTAGCTTGAAAAGTTTGCTTGCGTGGGTCAAACTACCCGGATCTTGGGCACTGTACTTCGCAATCACCTTAGCCTTGAATGTACACTTTGCTCCCCACGATCGCAGTTCGCAAATCCGCAAAAATCTAAAAATGTCGGAAAACGGATATTTAGTAAGAAAAAGCGATATGAATGCCCAAATACCTGCACACTAAACATTATAAAAAACAAGAAATAAATATTGGACAAAAAATGAACAATAGAGCAGAGAACAAAATTTTGCAGCCAAAGGGGATGAACGGGCCGACGAGATCGGATGTTTAGGGTGTGTCGCTGGTTTTTCCTTTGAGATAGGGCTCCAAATTTCTTCTGCTGTCTCAGTGTTCTATTAGTGCCTCACTGGTATTGTTTATCTTTTCTGTTGAAATCCAGAGTGCTAGCATGTCAGAAATCTAGAGAACAAAAATGTTAGCAATGTTATTTTTTTTGTTGGTTTTGAAATTTTTTGATTTTTATGTTGTTTTTAAGAATAGGGTTAGATTTATAAATGAGATGTACAGAGATTAACCCGAAATAACAAAAATAAAAACTGTCTCCCCAGCAGCGGCGCCATTTGATTGCACGCTTTTGGCATGTCGTGTATTTGAAGTTCTAAAGTTAACCGCAATCAGGACGGTATCGCTTTGCAGCTAGCCGCGATGAGTACGGGTCGTCCGCAGGGAGACGGAGTGTTTTACGTTCTTGTTTTCACGAGTTAATGCGCTAGGCGGAATCGTCCGTATCTCACCTAAGTGTATATATGCAAAGTTAACGTTTGTTAGCATTGGATAGGATAGTGTAAGTTAAGAAAATCCGTACTCAATCCTTTGAGCCGAGCTCGACCACTAAAGCTAGAGCAATCGGCAACAACGTGGATTAGGGTGCTTAAGCACGGTATTTGTGAAATCCAGGTTATTGACCCTTGTCCGTCCGTTCTTGTCGCTTGCTTTCGCCTCCGGCCAATCCGATCGCAACCGGTCACGGTTAGGAATCACCGATACCTTGGTAGGGTAGGGTGCCTGACGGAGCGCTTGCGTAAGGTTTGGGCGGAGTTTAATGGAAAAGATCGAGAAAAGGAAATGAGAAGAAAAACCTTAACTTGCAATATCATTTTCTTTCCTAACAACATCAATATTCACAACAACAACCAAAACAGCAAAGAATAGATAAACAAAGAAAAGAAAAGAGCATTGCAAGAAAGTAAATGACATGGTAATAAAATACAAGTAAAGCATGGAAATAAATTGCAAGAAAGTAAAGCCAGAAATAAAGATGCTAGGAACCATAGAACAGATTACAAACCATGGGTTCAATAGCCTAAACTTAAACTTGCAAGCTCAATGAAGAGGTTGCAAGATCAAGAGAAGGCTAAGAACACAAGGCAAATAAAGGCAAAAGAAAGCTTTATTGATTCCAATATGAAGATACAAACCCTTGAGATCAATAACCAAAACTTAAACTTGCAAGCTCAATGAAGAGCTTGCAAGATCAAGAGAAGGTTAAGAACTCAAGGGGGACTAAGCTATGTACAAGGACAAAAAAGAAAAGAAAACTTGAGTGTAACAAAATATGAGGCAATCTAAGACAAAGAATGACCCTTATCCCTTGCTCACTGGTTCTGCTTTTATAGGCAGAAAAGAAAAATAAACAAGCAATAAAATTAAGATGACGTGGCAGCTAGGGAGGGACTACAGAAGTTTGGTGCACATTGGGGCAAGGGGTCCGGCCTGCTCGGTTCTGACGTAGATCTTTATACATCTTTGTACCTCCAGGGTGTACTGAGTAGAGAGAGCTGTGAGCTTCTTTCATTAACTCTTCCCGAACAGAACCTTTTAGTACACATAATCTGCTGCCGTATCTCAAAGATCCGTCTTCATTGATGATGAAGTCTGTTCTGAGTCTATTCTCCACTTGTTCTCTGATCTTTTGCAACTTAGTATCACTTGCTTGAGCTGCTTTGATCTGATTGACAGTTGTTGATTGAACTTGTAAATTCATCAAACTTGAAGCATTACCTGACATGACTACTTCAATCTCGATCTGATGCAAGTCCTGTTGAAGCTTCCACTGAGCGGTGAGATGCATTGCTAATGGTTGGCGACTAAGAGCATCTGGAACCACATTCACCTTCCCTGGGTGATATTGCAGGTTGATGTCAAAGTCCGCCATGAGTTCTAACCATCGCCTCTGCCGCATATTCAACTCCTTCTGAGTAAACACATATTTTAGGCTCTTATGATCTGTGTATATGTTCACTCGTTCACCAAGAAGATAATGGCGCCAAATCTTCAGAGCAAAGAGACGGCTGCCAACTCTAAATCATGCGTCGGATAATTGCGCTCATGAGTCTTCAGCTGTCTTGAATCATAAGCCACAACCTTACCGTGCTGATATAGAACACATCATAATCCCTTACCGGATGCATCACAGTGTACTTCGAAACCTCCAGACTGGTCCGGTATAACGAGAATAGGTGCTGATGTCAATCTTGACTTGAGTTCTACGAAAGGCTGTTCGCATGCTTCTGACCACAAAGTCTTCATCTTTACGTGTGAGCTTGGTCAGGGGTGTTTCTATCTTAGAAAAGCCTTCAATGAACCTTCTGTAATATCCAGCTAAACCCAAAAAACTCCGAATGTCCTTCACTGACTTTGGTGTCGGCCATTCGCTCAAATCTTTCGCTGGATCTACAGAGATTCCTTCTCCTGATACGATATGTCTAAGAAAACCAACTTGATTTAGCTAAAACTCGCATTTGTTGTACTTGGCATATAATTGATTTTGTCGTAGAGTTTCCAGGACAATTCGTAGGTGCTTGGCATGCTCTTTCCGACTCTTAGAATATACCAGGATGTCGTCGATGAAGATGACAACGAACCTGTCTAAGTACTCCCGGAAAACTTGATTCATCAGGTTCATGAATATTGCTGGTGTGTTGGTCACTCCAAATGGCATCACTAGAAATTCGTAATATCCATAGCGAGTTCTGAAAGTCGTTTTATGAATATCAGCTTCCTTGACCTTCACCTGATGATAACCTGAACGAAGATCTAATTTAGAGAAAACACAAGATCCTCTTAGTTGATCGAATAAATCGTCGATGAGCAGGAGTGGATACTTGTTCTTTATCGTGACTTCGTTCAAAGCTCTGTAATCAATGCACATTCTGTATGAACCTTCCTTCTTCATCACCAGTAGTACAGGTGATCCCCAACTTGAAGTGCTGGGATGAATCCATCCTTTCGCCAATAATTCATCCAACAGTTGTGCTCCTGGTACTAAATCAATGCTGAATTCAAGAGCTCGATCGAGAGGCAAACCTGATATATCGTCAGGAAACACGTCGTCGAACTCTCGAACCACTTCTGGCCTTGATTCTTCCTCCGCTTGAGTTGCTGTAATCACTGCATCCCTTGGCTTCGCTTTGTATGTACTTGGCTCCAGTGTACGGTCTTCACTTTTGAAATAGAAGACCAGATGGTCTGGAATCTCGAATACTGCCCTCCTTTGACGACAGCCGATGGTAGCATAAAAGGTTCCGAGCCAATCCATACCTAGAACCACATCGAAGTTCGGTATGTCCAGCATTTTGAAGTCAGCATAGAATTCTCTGCTGCAGACGACTACTGGATACAAGCTGTATCCTATTGTTACCTTTAGAACGCCATTTTCTGAACTGACATTCCAGCTGGATACAAGCGGTGTGACTGGAATCGCGTGAGTTCGGACGAACCGTTGTGACATAAAACAGTGAGATGCTCCAATATCGAACAGTGCTAGTGCAGGAAGTGAGGCTACTAAGATTGTACCTAAGATATATGGGATATGTTTTAGGTATAGGGGAAAGTATGTAGACAAGTAGCAAGACTGAAAGAAAAGTTTGAGAAGAAAAGGTTACCAGTGATAACTTGGCCAGTGGACTCAGCTTCTTCCATGGTCATCGTGAAAACCTGGCTCCGTGGTACATTCCTCCTGGCCTGAGGAGCATTCCTCGGAACGTTCCTTTGATCTTGATGGAACTGATGAGGAGGAGGTGCAGTTTGCGGTCTTTTAGGTGGTGGAGCAGGTAGTGCAAGTCTTGGAGCAGGTGCTTGGAGGGTCGGTCGCTGTGGGTAAGTGATTGCTGGCCTGGATGCAGCAACTGGGTTTTGTCTTTGGGGACAAGACCCAATATCATGAGCAGCTGAGCCGCAGACTAAGCAAAGACGGTTGGCTCGCTGGCAGTCTTTCATCATATGTCCAGTTCTCTTGCAGTAAGTACAAAAGGCTGGGCTAGGACGGTTGTTCGGTACTCCCGGTCGCCTTGGCACAAAAGATGGCCTTGACGAGGTTCCTCCTGCCATCTGGTTGGCAGGACGCTTAAATCCAGCAGACTGAAGTCTACCCCTCGCCTTTACCACCTGTAGGGTTCCTTGGCACTCTAGTGAGGTCTCACAAGGCATCGAACATGCCAATTTCAAAAATTACGGTGCCGAGAAACCCTAGTGTACGGATCGTTGGCTAGATTTCTAGGCGAAAACTAAACTAGTTAACACTTAACTAAGAGATACGGAAATACAACCTTTGTAGATCCGGTTCTCCACCTCCATAGCTCCGCAATGAAGTCTCCTCGCTGTCCATAACAAGTCCCGGGCTCTAGCGTCGGCTTCATCGGAGAATGGACGGGCTAGGTCATCGATGTCCATGCCGAAGATGATCTACGTCGAGGCATCGCTAAATCAAGCTCCGACTTCACCAAGTCAAGAAACTTGTGAAGAAAACACACTCTACTACTTGGCAAGAGGTAGAGGATGAAGAAATAGGAAGTGGGTAGACTTTAGATTTGGATTTCTCACTCTTTTTCATCACTTGCCATTGATGGAGGCAAGCTTTCTTCACTTGAAGAAATGAAGAAGAAGAAGGAAAGAATTATGATAAGTTAATTAAAAATGAAAAGAATATCCAAACTTATCATAATCCTAACTATGGTTATGTGTAGAGAATTGACCATGGTTAAATCATTGGTTAGGGTTAAGGATGAGATAAGAATGGTGGTCAAGGTCAAAGCTTCATAAAGCTTCAACTAAACAACAAATTAAGCCACCATTCTTTTCTCTTTTCCATTTATTTTCCAAAATATATAAACAAATAAATAAGTAATGGAAAATAAAACCCTAATTATATGTTTAACCATGGTTTAATTCTTTATACTTAACCAAGTAAACATGCATCATCAAACATGATACAATCATGTGTACAAAAGTATATCACATATACAATGTGCACAAACCGAGTGAGAAAATCCATTTAAAGTGAACCAATACTAGTTAATGCAAAGTAATATATCAAATATATAATTATGCATTAAATCATTAAATCAACACTTGATTCAATGATCCGGTCATGTCGCACATAACCGACTGGTATCTTCAGTAACAACTTATCGAATCAACACTTGATCCGATAACCCGGCTATATCGCATATAACCGATCAATGTCACATCGCGAGAATGAAATACGGTATCACATACACGCATCATTCTCGGTCCCGCACATATCTCATATGCGCTCCTATTTCGTTTCGCTTGAGCCAGGAAACCTCTGTGTAGGACTCTAAAGACTCGTCAATACGCCGGCAGCGGATGATGATCATATCAAACATCCACAAGCCGCAAGCGGTCTGCTAAACGTAACGGCCACCCGGATATTGAGCGATCTGAAGATCGACGAGCAAGCCCGCTCACACTCCAGTGAATCCAACCAGTAACACTACCTACAGTCCGGTCTGATCGTCTGATACGTCGCATATCTTGCCTAGGGGTGGTAAACGTCAGACCCCAATAGCTCGATAAGTCGTGTCGATATGAGGTCTATAACTGTTCGAGAAACTACTGGTAACACTTACCAGTAAATCTCAGAACCCTGGCCAGGGATTTCCTGTTATAGCCAATCGAACACAGCGCAACATCAACTCCCTATACCGGGAGAGACGAATCCCCTCCTATCGCTCATTGCCTCCATGTGACTCGGGACTGTACCCAAAAACCACCGTTTTGCACGCCCTCTTGGACGTGGTAAGATGGAAATCAAAGCATAGTGGGAACCACACAAGACTCTATGACGATCTCGGGTCAACAGACTACTCTGTACCAGTGTCACCAGAGAACTGCCATCTGACGTGAGGTATAATACCATCTGGGAGTTCTCGGCGAGTCCGTCCAGTGTACCCAGTCTCTACTGAGCACCCGTATATCATATCTGATGTCAAACACCAATGGATATGGGATCATCCATCGCCCATCTGTATGGGTCGAGAAGGTATACGCTAGTCTACTCTGGTATATCGATGCCCCGTCTCAATATACCCTCGACTAGAGACTTTGAAGGATGTACTTATGGACTACCATGTCCCCACTAGTATGATCCGCATCATAGTCCAGGTAGTCAAGTACACATCCTAAGGGCTTTACCAACATGTAACAGAGAGACAATCAGTATACACGTTAAGGTAAAGAGCAACCAGATAGCATACTATCATGTCGAGCAAGAAAGTCCTCCCTATATATGTCCCAGCATCCACTACAATATACATCCTATGTACAGTAATGGTCTCTAGGGCATACATATAACTAACAATCTCCCACTTGCGCTAGGGCCATCTGTAGCAGTGGTTGTAGTATCTCATACTCAACCATCCCATAAAAGTCTCTCTCTGGGAACAGGCCTTTGTGAGTGGATCCGCTGTGTTGTCCTCTGAGTCTACTCTCCTAACCTCGATCTCCCTGGAGATCAACCATCTCCATGATCAAGTGATACTGCCTTAGAATATGTCTGGATCACTGATGGGACCGGCGTTCCTTGGCATAAGCCACAACTCCATTGTCTCACAATGGTTGGAACGTAGTTCATCTCATGAACCAATATACACCCAGACTGCCTCTTTGGTAGCATCTTTAGTAGCGATGTATCCTGCCTTTATCGTCTAGTATGCCACGGTATTTAGCTTGGAACTCTTCCAACATACCGTCCCTTTATTGAGGGTAAAGACAATGCCTGTGACTGATATTCAGTCGTCTTTATCACCCTGGAACCCTTCCAGTGATTCTCCCCAGGATCGATTGATACCATCTCACTACAGCTAGTGAGAATCCTAACATCCAATTAGATCTATCTTATAGATCCAAAACCCAGGATTTAGGAGGTATCACTTTTATCCTATATGGAGAATCATTGTGATAAGTGGAGATTGATCGAGCGTAGCATAGGAAACTCCTTCCCTATCAAGAGTATGTCATCCACGTACTCTACGAGGATCATCACCATACTCCCTACTACCTTTTTGTTTATACAAGGTTCATCTACCATTTTGATGATGTCAAACTCTTCGACTAACACATCAAAACAGACGTTCCAACTCCGCGATGCCTGCTTTATCCTATAAAGCATCTTGCACACGTTTCCGCTGCTCCCACTGTCTACGAAGCCCTCTGGCTGTGTACTTATAGACGCTCTCTTCCAAAACATTATTTAGAAAAGCCATTCATGACACCCAACCACCAGATATCGTAGTCATGGTATGTAGCCGTGGTAAGTAGGATCTGGATGGACTTAAGCATAGATACTTGAAAAGGTTTTATCATTATCCATACCAGATCAATGATGTAGACCTTTAACAAGTCTAGCTTTGAAAGTCTCAACTCTTCCATGTACACCAAGTAATCTTCTCAAGATATACTTGCTCCTGATGGGGATTTAACCCTTCAGATATAGCAACCAAAGTCCATACTTTGTTGGTGTTTAAGGATTCCATCTCAGATCACTAAGCATCCAGCCATTCTTACAGAGTTTCACTCCTGATGGCCAGCTCGAAACTAGTTGGGTCATCATCTCATGATGCAATCCTCGCTCCCACTGTCATCAAGAAACTGAAGTATCTCTCAGGCAGGTGAGGAACCCTACTAGATCGGCGGGGAGGCTGAGGTTCGTTGGTAACTATTGAATCCTTTGGTTCTGTCAAATCATCAGCTGCAGTTTGTATAGCTGGAACCTTTCCAGTTCTACATTACAGACCTTGCCTCGAGCTTGTCCGGATTTTGTTTTTAGACATAGGCCGGACAACCCCAAATCTTAACTAACTTAAGACATGGGTTCTTCCCATTCCATATCACATATGAAGCGGTAGGCAGCTGATTTGATTAGAACCCTATTCAATAGGTATGCAGCTTCTCAAGTGCATAACACCCAAAAAGGAAATAGGTAACTCAGTAGTACTCATCATAGAGCACACCATATCAAATAGGGTGTGACTGCTCCGCCCCGATATACCAACGTGCTATGGTGTATCCTGAGGAGTAATGCTGAGAGAGAATCTCATTCTCCTTTAGAATAGTCCAGGAATTCCGTGCTCAAGTATTCTTCTCCTTGATCACATCAAGGACATAATACTTATATCCGTATTTTGGTTCTCTACTTCTAACTTATATTCTGTGAATATCTCAAAAGGTTCGGACTTGTGTTTCAACAAGAACATATGTCTGAATCTAAAGAGATCATCAGAGAACGTAATGAAGTATAAAGAACCAGTCTTGGCATGTGTAGACAGGGGACCTACATACATCAACATGTATCATCCTAAGAGTTTACTAACTCTTTCTCTGTTTCCAGTAAACGGAGCTATGGTCATCTTATCTTTGTGACATGACTGGCAAGTTTCACAAGATGTAAATTCAAACAGATTTAAATATGCATCTATGTGCAACTTAGCTAGTCGGGTCGCATTGATATGACCTAGTCTACAATACCTCAAGAAGGATTCGTTCAGTTCTGAACTCTTCCTCTTGTGTGTGATCCGTATACTAAGAACTGTAGTTTGATTTAGAACATCAACGCTTTTAGATAACGTGCCTGAACCGATCAACTTTTGATATAGGAAATGTTCAAAACATTATCCAACAATACAAAATTTTATCATTTCTTTACTAATAAAGAGACTGATATGATTTTGTATATCAGGTTCGGTATCTAACAACATTCGTTCAGAATCAATGTATTGGTAATACAGGGTGACAGTGACCAACAGACTTGGCTGCAACACTTGCCCCGTTTTCTACCTCATGAAACTTATCACCCGTTCTCAGTTCTTTACCTATCTGTAGCCCATGTAACATATTACATATGCGGGATCCTGATCCGGTATCACATACTCAGGACGTAAAGGATACTGAGAAACAGTTCTACATAATGAACACACCCGAAGATGATGCATCATCATGCACTCTCTTTGTTTGGGCGGCACGGAAATTCTGGTAATCCCCAATTTCCTGCTCTGTCTTATAACAATTATAAGGTGGAGCGGGACCAACGTTCCCCAGCTCAGTATAACCAGCGGGTTCGGTCAATATTCCGTATTATTATCTTGATTAAGGCGTGATATGGTCGCTACCTGGAGAGAGAGAGAAGAAAACACTCAGCGTGCGCTCTTTCAAGAATAGATTGGTTTTTATTTTATCTAATCAGGATGGCTCCCACTGCTTTTTATCAAATCTTCCTTCAAACCCTAAAAGGAAAGACTAGCCGGGATTAATTACTCACTACAAGTTTGCCAATCTTTCAGCCAGGCCAGTGTCGGTACTTTGAGGAAGGTCCCCCGTGCTTTCGCACGAACCTAATTACAGTAAACCTCGTTTTCCCAGAGGCGTAACCCCGTTGACACCTTTCTAGACACCTACTTGATCGGCTAATTGTAATGTATAAAACTCTCCCAAGAGTAACTCTTACTCGCAGCGGGTATCGGGATCCAACTATCTCATAGGAGGTATGCAATCTCATTGCAAATTTCAACACTTGAAATTCCCGATAATATTTTGCCCCTAACCTCCTATGACCTTGACAAAGGCCAACAAACCATAGGATGCTAGTCAAGTTCAACCCGTCATTTCCTGATTGAATTAAACCCACCCGCACGGCCCTTGACAAAGGCCAACAAGGTCACACGACTACCCTAAATCAATCTGCATCATATGCATAAGCAGATAAGCACCAGTTAGCTACCGCACACTGCACCTTGACAAAGGCCAACAAACGCAGCACGAATACTAACTACTACTTATCTGAAATGACGGAGGGCTACGACAGGTTTTTATGAAAACCTATTGCGTAAGGAACTTGATATCGTTGTAGGATCGAATGAATTTTGAAATGGAGTGCTTTTGAGGCTTTTCTAGTTTTGCTAAAGGAGTCACTCCCGGTGAAGGGATCGTCGGTCCTTTCCTCATCGAATAAGGTGCAGGATATATCACATATACCTCTGTGCAAAGCAAAAACTCTTAAAAGCTATCAAAAGACAAACCGAGTGTGTAGCATCTGCCAGTTATTGCTAAAGGAGTCACTCCCGGTGAAGGGATCTCGGTCCTTTCCTCATCGAATAAGGTGCAGGATATATCACATATACCTCTGTGCAAAGCAAGAACTGTAGCTACCTGTTTTATTTTGAAATTCGATTCTACAACATCTTAGGTTTCTTTTATTTCATTAATCACATTAATGAAGTCCCATCATTTATGTACCTAAACATCACAGATAAATACGACGTACACTTATGCCATCCGCATTAGCCTCGATGTCCCCTCGTGCACCGTTAGGTTAGGTAACTAACGGCAGAGCAGGACAAGGCTAGCGCGGGTGTAAAACATAAGTAACGCCTATATAATATATCATATATACTATATAAAGTATCCATCACAGAACATCACATGATCATATCACAGATATCGCAGCAGAAGAATCATATGAAATATTGGATATACTAGGACGTCCGTGTTTTCAATACGAGCCAGTATAAAACACGGATTCCACGGTCGTGATGAATAGCCAAACCCACACCCCTAGACCCCTACGAGAGTGGCAAGCAACCCTACCAATTCTAGAGTTAGGAGACCCGGACTCGACTCCTCGAGTTGGTCTCCCACTGGACTCCAGAACCCGGTTACTTGTGCCCTCCTCCTTGGGTCTATCCTAGTGCGGAAAAGTAAATAATATACAAAGGGTGACAACTTCCGCAACCTGGAAGTGCCCCAATAAAAGAATATTACATACAAGTTTTTACATGAATGAAAATGAAAAACACTCATCTCACATAAAAACCCCCGGCTATTCAAACACGACAATCCAATATAACATATCCAGCAACACATAACATCACATGTCATCAACGTAAGTAAATATGTCCATCCTAATTGTCGTTGACATATAGCAACGAAACCGGCGATATCACATATTACACTTACGGTCACAGAAAAGAAAGTGTAAAACTACAACAGTTGGAATCCGCAACCACCTCAGACATCGCATGCCTGACCAAATGAATTCCTTAGACATCGCATGCCTAACAATTATAAACTCCGCATTTTAGTCTCTTTATCGAAAACACTTTTCAATACCAAGTCGGGCAATTCAACAGGATTCCCGACATTTTGATCGAATGCTCGTCGCAAACTTCAGTAGACGGCCGCACCCCCGATACCGTTGACGAAGTGCACCAAGGCGGAACACCGCTACCTCGAGCACCCGAACGGATGCTTTCGGCAACGGGGTTCTCCTACAGTCACTTGGTCGGGGCGATGGAGTGAGGCTGTCTATTAAGTTTACCCGGCGAGTATCCGCGTACACTACGTGATTGCGACGGACTTTTGATCACATCAAAATTCCGTGGCAACCGATCAAGTGAGACTAAACTGCTATGTTTATAACATTCATTTAGTTATCACATAACTTTTGTGAATTCCAATTATTGTATCCCATTCCAGATAAATAGAAAATGTTAAACTTTCCGATCGAACAATCGAATACCCAAGTTTTCCCGGTACAGATCAACACATGAAACAAGTCTAACAACATTCAGTTCGTGCCTCAGTACCAACGGTCCAGCCGTAGAAGGGTCAAGCCAACGCCTCACATGTGGCACGCCGTACTGCCCCAAACCCAAAGGTTCAAAGGGCAGTTCAAGACGGTCACATAATCGAGTTAAGGTTTGTTGTCTTCTAGAGGGACCATCGCGTTACTTGCACTACTTAGAACGTCGTTAAACTACGGAAAAATCCAACACTTGGAAATTTCCCGACAGGGGAAAAATTGGGTATTTATATCCGGTCGAACTTTTTAACATATTCTAAAATTTATCCGGAAAGCCACACAGACAAAATTTGAAACCCCGATTGAATCTTTGATTCCCAATACAACCCAAAAATGCTCAACTGTTTATTTCAGATTAAAAATTCCCAGGAAAACCAGCACTGAAAAATAGGAGTTACTGTGCAAAATTCAATGGCAGATAAGACAAAAGGGCCGCGGAAGGGCCGCATTAGCACACTAATGCCGCGGTTCCGCCGCACTTTAGAAAGATCATTAGCTAATTTTTGCATCGTAATTCTTAGATTTACCTGTTTATTTTTCTGCATATTTTTAATTTGCAAAAATCCACATTTTACAGAAATGTCCAGAGAGCATTTTCATCTCGGGGTTTCGGGTCGATCGGAGATCTAATTCCGTCTAGACTTCGCCTAAGCCTCTAGCTAGTCTCTGATACCACTGTAGGGTTCCTTGGCACTCTAGTGAGGTCTCACAAGGCATCGAACATGCCAATTTCAAAAATTACGGTGCCGAGAAACCCTAGTGTACGGATCGTTGGCTAGATTTCTAGGCGAAAACTAAACTAGTTAACACTTAACTAAGATATACGGAAATACAACCTTTGTAGATCCGGTTCTCCACCTCCATAGCTCCGCAATGAAGTCTCTTCGCTGTCCATAACAAGTCCCGGGCTCTAGCGTCGGCTTCATCGGAGAATGGACGGGCTAGGTCATCGATGTCCATGCCGAAGATGATCTACGTCGAGGCATCGCTAAATCAAGCTCCGACTTCACCAAGTCAAGAAACTTGTGAAGAAAACACACTCTACTACTTGGCAAGAGGTAGAGGATGAAGAAATAGGAAGTGGGTAGACTTTAGATTTGGATTTCTCACTCTTTTTCATCACTTGCCATTGATGGAGGCAAGCTTTCTTCACTTGAAGAAATGAAGAAGAAGAAGGAAAGAATTATGATAAGTTAATTAAAAATGAAAAGAATATCCAAACTTATCATAATCCTAACTATGGTTATGTGTAGAGAATTGACCATGGTTAAATCATTGGTTAGGGTTAAGGATGAGATAAGAATGGTGGTCAAGGTCAAAGCTTCATAAAGCTTCAACTAAACAACAAATTAAGCCACCATTCTTTTCTCTTTTCCATTTATTTTCCAAAATATATAAACAAATAAATAAGTAATGGAAAATAAAACCCTAATTATATGTTTAACCATGGTTTAATTCTTTATACTTAACCAAGTAAACATGCATCATCAAACATGATACAATCATGTGTACAAAAGTATATCACATATACAATGTGCACAAACCGAGTGAGAAAATCCATTTAAAGTGAACCAATACTAGTTAATGCAAAGTAATATATCAAATATATAATTATGCATTAAATCATTAAATCAACACTTGATTCAATGATCCGGTCATGTCGCACATAACCGACTGGTATCTTCAGTAACAACTTATCGAATCAACACTTGATCCGATAACCCGGCTATATCGCATATAACCGATCAATGTCACATCTCGAGAATGAAATACGGTATCACATACACGCATCATTCTCGGTCCCGCACATATCTCATATGCGCTCCTATTTCGTTTCGCTTGAGCCAGGAAACCTCTGTGTAGGACTCTAAAGACTCGTCAATACGCCGGCAGCGGATGATGATCATATCAAACATCCACAAGCCGCAAGCGGTCTGCTAAACGTAACGGCCACCCGGGTATTGAGCGATCTGAAGATCGACGAGCAAGCCCGCTCACACTCCAGTGAATCCAACCAGTAACACTACCGTACAGTCCGGTCTGATCGTCTGATACGTCGCATATCTTGCCTAGGGGTGGTAAACGTCAGACCCCAATAGCTCGATAAGTCGTGTCGATATGAGGTCTATAACTGTTCGAGAAACTACTGGTAACACTTACCAGTAAATCTCAGAACCCTGGCCAGGGATTTCCTGTTATAGCCAATCGAACACAGCGCAACATCAACTCCCTATACCGGGAGAGACGAATCCCCTCCTATCGCTCATTGCCTCCATGTGACTCGGGACTGTACCCAAAAACCACCGTTTTGCACGCCCTCTTGGACGTGGTAAGATGGAAATCAAAGCACAGTGGGAACCACACAAGACTCTATGACGATCTCGGGTCAACAGACTACTCTGTACCAGTGTCACCAGAGAACTGCCATCTGACGTGAGGTATAATACCATCTGGGAGTTCTCGGCGAGTCCGTCCAGTGTACCCAGTCTCTACTGAGCACCCGTATATCATCTCTGATGTCAAACACCAATGGATATGGGATCATCCATCGCCCATCTGTATGGGTCGAGAAGGTATACGCTAGTCTACTCTGGTATATCGATGCCCCGTCTCGATATACCCTCGACTAGAGACTTTGAAGGATGTACTTATGGACTACCATGTCCCCACTAGTATGATCCGCATCATAGTCCAGGTAGTCAAGCACACATCCTAAGGGCTTTACCAACATGTAACAGAGAGACAATCAGTATACACGTTAAGGTAAAGAGCAACCAGATAGCATACTATCATGTCGAGCAAGAAAGTCCTCCCTATATATGTCCCAGCATCCACTACAATATACATCCTATGTACAGTAATGGCCTCTAGGGCATACATATAACTAACACCACCGCCTCATAATGGCGGGCAGCTTTCAGAGCCAATTCATGAGTCGGAAAATCTCCTGTGGCCAGTGCAGTCTAGATCTCCGAATCCAAACCTTGTTGAAATCGACGGGCTCTGATCTCATCCGTCGGTATTTGGTGTACCGCAAATCGACTAAGCATGGTGAACTCAGCGTCATATTCATCTACCAACTTAGTCCACATCGAACCTTATTGCAGATGAACGAACTACTGTTCCATGTAGAACCTGGCAGTCTCAGGGAAGTACTTAGCATCGAACAAGTCGCGGAAAGTATTCCATTTGATGGGTTGTTCAAGACGGTTTTCTTCCGCCTTCTACCAGTTCCGTTCATTGTCCGTGAGTTGTAATTTTGCAACACGAACCCAAGCTATTTCTGGCACTTGTGATGCTACCAGATCATCTTCGATACTCTGAGCCCATTCCTCAGCATCCAGCGGGCTCTCCTTTCCTAAGAACTGTTTGGGGTGCAAAGCCCTGAATTGCTTCGCCCCAGGTGCTTCTGCCTTAGGACGGTTCCTTAAAAGAGTAGTCTGCTGTTGCTGTCCCTTGAGGAGGCTGCGGATTGCCTCAAGCAAAACTGTTTGCTCGTTGAGCGGAGTAGGGACGGCAGGTGTGAGTGGTAGTGGTGGAGGTGTGTTGTTGACATTGGTGCTGGTGTTGTTGGGGGAATCCATAACCTTGAAAGAAAAATTTAGGTTAGGACAGATTCAAAATATATGAAATGATAAGATTCAAGGAATATGAATTGTAAAGAATGTTTTAGTTAATGGTTCTTGTGTTATATTGCTTAGGTTGTTCACACAGAACAGAACTGCATGGTAGGGTTCCATACAGCTCTGACCTGCATGGGCCACCAACAAAACCTGTCACGCCCCGCTTCTCGTTGTATGGCGAAGGGGGCGCGACTGGGCCGCTACGTATTTACTCTGAAGTAAATACGCTAAGCGTATCTAAGTAATATAAATATAAATGCACAAGAGACAAGATATAATAAAACAACAACTTTATTTATTCACATTCTTTTGTACAATGCATGGAAAGTAAATATATCTGATGAAAGCAAAGCCTAAACAGTGGCATAACAGAAAAGAAAAGTACTGAAATAAAAGTGTACAATGTAGCTAGAGCTCTGGATCGTATGCAAGCTTGTCCAAGTTCTCACAGGTAGGCTCGATCTCCTGAATGCCCAGATCACCTGACAACATTCTAAAGAAGAAAGAAAAGGAATGTCGTCAGCGAACAATCACTCAGTAAGTCCCAAAGATAAGGGAGAAATTGAATAGACAGAGGGAGAGAGTAGCTTTTAAAGTTATATTATATTGTATTAGTGTTAACGCTGTTGTTTGTAGCTTGGTACAGAAGGATGCCATTGTATACGAGAGGAGTCTCTATATGCCAGAGACTAGAGCAAACGGAAGTACAAGGAACCGTTATGTCACGGTACAACAGCAACGGAATATAGGTTAGGTGTCTTAATCTTGTAGTCTCGTGCCACTTCTAACACCTTCCGTACCAATCTACCCCTTAAACCCCGCAATATCTTGTTTGTATTATTTGTGTTGTATTCTAAATTGTAATATAGATTGTATAATTGGATGACTTGCCGAAACCATGATATCAGTAAATGGATGTAACTGGAGAATCATGGATGTAATTGGAGAATCATGTAAATGGAAGTATATCCTTGGTTCGGTTCAGTCAATACAGATTGAATAGATTGGATATACGTATTCATGGTTTCATGTTGGATTGTAGATTGTACTTGAATCATATTCAAATCAGATTATTAATGATACTCAGTCTGAGTCAGACAATTAGAAAAGTAAATAGAAGTCCTGATTGTTTTGATGTTATCAGTAACCGCTGCACATGGGCGGCAGGATTTGTGTCTTTTTCAAAGACGATTACCGTGTTGATAACACCGTTGTTAAGTTGTCTACCTTAAATAGGAAAGCACCCACTTCTCTGGCTCCCTGAGGCTCAAGAGATTGGTCCTGCTTAAACCTATATTTACTAGGGTCCTTAGGGTAATTTATAGAACTTGAGGGGTTTTTATATAAAAATACTTTGTATAATTTTCAAAATACACCCCAAGTGTTTATTTATCGTCTTTAGAGTTGTACTAAATGTAGATTTTATATTTGTGACATTTCTAGTGAGAATAACCTATTTTTCATAATACATGGTATTTAATTGTAATATTGAACTTGTATGGATTTCATGGTATTTTAATGTAAAGTGATCCTTGTGATTTTAGGAAAAAGTTGGATTATTCATATTATCACAAAATAGATATTTTAATGATACATATATACATATTTATATAAAAATAATTTTAACATATATTATATTTCTAGAAATCTCATTTTCTTAAGATATTTGTATTTTAAATCTTTCGAGACCGTATGCTCCTTGCGGAGGTCTGCATCTCGCACTACTAAGCCCAGGGATGTGCGATAATCCGCACCATCCCAATCGGGTTCCCCAAAATGGGTTGTAGCGGCGCTTTACAAAGATTTGTAAAATACTTAATGTTTTTAAAAAACGGTTTTATTAGTAAATGGTAATTATTTGAAAGGTTTCGTTTTTCCGTATTCTAGGTTCCCAAAAGTATTTTGCTATATTGCATATGAGTGTTGTGAGGAGTAGATCATTACCTCGTGATCTACTTAAAGGTATAGCAATATTAAGGTTGTTTTAAAGTCGAAATGAAACTACATGTTATTATACTGAAAAAGAGCGATAAAAATTGAAATGGAAATCCTTTTGATATAGAACTTATTCAATATGATTCGTTAATGTTTAATAGTCAACATAGAAAGGTTTAGTATGATTGTTTTTAAGAAAAGGTTGGATTTTTAGAAAGAACCGAATTAGAAATCGGATTAACTCCGATTCCGTCGGGTTTTGAAAATACGGATTTTGAGAATAGTAATGTGAAGAAGGAATTGGGACTAACTCGCTAAAACGAAGGAGAGGGTGAGAGAGGAATCGCCAGTCCATCTTTTCGTCGTCGTTTGCTCCTTGAAACTTCGTCGGAAGATCGTCGGAGTTTCGCCCCTTTGCTAACTCCAAGGGTACACTAAAATTTCTAGAGATTTCTTAAGGGTTTTGATCAGAATTTTGGAGTGAGGGGGTGTGTTTAGGGGTTGTATTTATAGGGTAAGGCTATGGTTTAGGGTAGGTGAAAGGTTTAATTGAAAAAATGTAATAAAATGTATTAAAATAGAGTAATTAGGATTTTAAATAGTCTCAGGTATTGGTCTGCACATTTAAAGTATACAGAGTGCAGGGGAGACCAAGAGGCAACTTTTTCATGTTGGGGACTCGGCGGTCCGGCCGAGTCCGGCCGGCAGCGTCGGCCGAGTCGCCGGCCGATTCGGCCCATCCCGGCCGAGTCTGGTGCCCGGAGTATCCCCCGTCATTTCATTATCCCTCTGGTCCAGTTTGTTTATTTAGTGTAGTGGGGTTTTACGGGTTTAGCACGTGTGGACTCTTGAACTTCTAAAATTTTAAAAAGAAAATAATATTAAAAAATAATATGGGATATGGGATTTGAACTCTGGTGGCTTGGTTCAGCAGTGCAAGGTATTACCAATGAGATACAAGCTCCTTCTTGCTATTAAAAAGCAAATTAATTACATATAGAAATCTCAGTAAATGCAAATACCCTAAGTATACATTAATTTTTAAACAATTTTTTTTTGTACATCAAAATTGGAGTTGTTACAGTCTACCCCCTTACAAAAATTACGTCCTCGAAATTTACAACTTTTATTTTAAGGACTAGTTTACAAAGATGTGAGGATATCTTGCACGCATCTCATCTTCCCTTTCCCAAGTTAATTCTCCTGGAGTGTCTTTTCTCCACATCACTCGAACCAAGTTGACTTTCTTTTTCCGCAGTGACTTCACTTTTCTATCCAAGATCACCACAGGTTGTTGCTCACAGGATAAGTCGAGCTGTATAGTGAGCTCGGAATGATCAAAAACATGGCTGGGGTCACTCACATACCTCTGAGTTGGGATATGTGGAACACATTATGCACTCCTTCCAATGAAGGTAGAAGTGCTAAGCGGTATGCCACTTCACCGACTCATTCGAGTATGTCGAACGGTCCAATGTACCTTGGACTTAGCTTACCCCATCTTCCAAATCGGATCACTCCACGGTTCGGAGATATCTTTAAGAATACACGATCTCCTGGCTGGAACTCCAAGTGACGTCGCTTTGCATCAGCCCAGTGCTTCTGTCGATCTTGGGCTATGCGCTTTCTTTCTCTGATAGTACGGACCACATCAACAGTCGCTACTATCATCTTAGGTCCAAAAAGTTCCCTATATCTGAAGTCGTCCCAACTCAATGGCGATCGACACTTCCTTCCATACAATGCTGCAAAAGGTGCCATTCCTATGCTTGCTTGGTAGCTGTTGTTGTACGAAAACTCCATAAGATGTAGGTGATCTTCCCACGATCCTTTGAAGTCTAACATACATGCTCTGAGCATATCCTCCAAGATCTGAATAGTTCGCTCAGACTGACCATCTGTTTGTGGATGATAAGCCGTGCTGAAGTTCAGACTTGTTCCCAAGCTTGCTTGCAGACTCTGCCAAAATTGTGATCGGAACCTGGTGTCACGATCAGAGACAATGCAGACCGGTACTCCATGAAGTCGCACAATTTCCTCCATGTACTTCATTGCTAATGTCTCAGTTGATTGGCCAACTCGAAATGGGATGAAGTGAGCCAACTTTGTGAGTCGATCCACAATGACCCATACCGCATCGTTACCCTTTGTGCTGCGAGGAAGAGCAGTCACAAAATCCATCGTGATGTGTTGCCACTTCCATTATGGGATTGGTAACGGTTGAAGTAATCCAACAGTCCTATGATGTTCAGCCTTTACTTGCTGACACACCAAGCAATTAGTGATGCTTCTGGCTACTTCATGCTTCATTCTATGCCACCAGTAATTCTGACGTAGATCTGTATACATCTTTGTACCTCCAGGGTGTACTGAGTAGGGAGAGCTGTGAGCTTCTACCATTAACTCTTCTCGAACAGAACCTTTTGGTACACATAATCTGCTGCCGTATCTTAAAGATCCATCTTCATGGATGATGAAGTCTGTTCTTAGTCCATTCTCCACTTGTTCTCTGATCGTTTGCAACTTAGCATCACTTGCTTGAGCTGCTTTGATCTGATTGACAATTGTTGATTGAACTTGAAAATTCATCAAACTTGAAGTATTACCTGACATGACTACTTCAATCTCCATCTGATGCAAGTCCTTTTGAAGCTTCCTCTGAGCGGTGAGATGCATTGCTAACGGTTGGCGACTAAGAGCATCTGGAACCATATTCACCTTCCCTGGGTGATATTGCAGGTTGATGTCAAAGTCCGCCATGAGTTCTAACCATCGTCTCTGCCGCATATTCAACTCCTTCTGAGTAAACACATATTTCAGGCTCTTATGATCTGTGTATATGTTCACTCGTTCACCAAGAAGATAATGGCGCCAAATCTTGAGAGCAAAGATGACGGCTGCCAACTCCAAATCATGCGTCGGATAATTGCGCTCATGAGTCTTCAGTTGTCTTGAAGCATAAGCCACAACCTTATCATGCTGATGTAGAACACATCCTAATCCCTTACCGGATGCATCACAGTGCACTTCGAAACCTCCAGACTGGTCCGGTATAACGAGAATAGGCGCTGATGTCAATCTTGACTTGAGTTCTACGAAATCCTGTTCGCATGCTTCTGACCACACAAAGTCTTCATCTTTACGTATGAGCTTGATCAAGGGTGTTGCTATCTTAGAAAAGCATTCAATGAACCTTCTGTAATATCCAGTTAAACCTAAGAAACTCCGAATGTCCTTCACTGACTTTGATGTTGGCCATTCGCTCACTGCTGAATCTTTCGCTGGATCTACAGAGATTCCTTCTCCTGATACGATATGTCCAAGAAAACCAACTTGATTTAGCCAAAACATGCATTTGCTGTACTTGGCATATAATTGATGTTGTCGTAAAGTTTCCAGGACAATTCGTAGGTGCTCGGCATGCTCCTTCCGACTCTTAGAATACACCAGGATGTCGTCGATGAAAATGACAACGAACCTGTCTAAGTACTCCCGGAAAACTTGATTCATCGGGTTCATGAATATTGCTGGTGCGTTGGTCACTCAAAATGGCATCACTAGAAATTTGTAATGTCCATAGCAAGTTCTGAAAGCCGTTTTATGAATATCGGCTTCCTTGACCTTCACCTGAACGAAGATCTAATTTAGAGCAAACACAAGATCCACATAGCTGATCGAATAAATCGTCGATGCGCGGGAATGGATACTTGTTCTTTATCGTGACTTCATTTAAGGATCTGTAATCAATGCACATTCTGTATGAACCTCCCTTCTTCTTCACCAGTAGTACAGGTGATCCCCAACTTGAAGTGCTGGGACGAACCCATCCTTTCGCCAATAATTCGTCCAACTGTGTTCGGACTTCCTTCAAACATTCCGGCCGTAATCGATAAGGTGTTTTGATCACCGGTTGTGCTCCTGGTACTAAATCAATGCTGAATTCAAGAGCTCGATCGGGAGGCAAACCTGATATATCGTCAGGAAACACGTCATCGAACTCTCGAACCACTTCTGGCCTTGATTCTTCCTCCGCTTGAGTTGCTGCAATCACTGCGTCCCTTGGCTTCGCTTTGTATATACTTGGCTCCAGTGTACGGTCTCCTCTTTTTAAATAGAAGTCCGGATGGTCTGAAATCTTGAATACTACCCTCCTTTGACGACAGTCGATGGTAGCATAAAAGGTTCCGAGCCAATCCATACCTAGAACCACATCAAAGTTCGGTATGTCCAGCACTTTGAAGTCAGCATAGAATTCTCTGTAGCAGACGACTACTGGACACAAGCTGTATCCCATTGTTGCCTTTAGAACGCCATTTCCTGAACTGACATTCCAGCTGGATACAAGCGGTGTGACTGGAATCACGTGAGTTCTGACGAACCGTTGTGACATAAAGCAGTGAGATGCTCCAATATCGAACAGTGCTAGTGCAGGAAGTGAGGTTACTAAGATTGTACCTAAAGTATGTTGGATATGTTTTAGTTATAGGGGAACGTATGTAGACAAGTAGCAAGACTGAAAGAAAAGTTTGAGAAGAAAAGGTTACCAGTGATAACTTGGCCAGTGACCTCAGCTTCTTCCACGGTCATCGTGAAAGCCTGGCGCCGTGGTACATTCCTCCTGGCCTGAGGAGCATTCCTCGAAACGTTCCTTTGAGCTTGATGGAACTGACGAGGAGGAGGTGCAGTTTGTGGTCCTCTAGGTGGTGGAGCAGGTAGTGCAAGTCTTGGAGCAGGTGCTTAGAGGGCTGGTCACTGCGGGTAAGTGATTCCTGGCCTGGGTGCAGCAACTGGGTTTTGTCTTTGGGGATAAGACCCAATATCATGAGCCGCAGACTAAGCAACGACTGTTGGCTCGCTGGCAGTCTTTCATCATATGTCCAGTTCTCTTGCAGTAAGTACCAAAGGCTGGGCTAGGACGGTTGTTCGGTACTCCCTGTCGCCTTGGCATAAAAGATGGCCTTGACGAGGCTTCTCCTGCCATCTGGTTGGTAGGATGCTTAAATCCAGCAGACTGAGGTCTACCCCTTGCCTTTACCACTGCCTCATAACGGCGGGCAGTTTCAGAGCCGATTCATGAGTCGGAAAATCTCCTGTGGCCAGTGCAGCCTGGATCTCCGAATCCAAACCTTGTTGAAATAGACGGGCTCTGATCTCATCTGTCGGGATCAGGTGTGCCGCAAATTGACTAAGCATGGTGAACTCAGCGTCATATTCATCTACCGACTTGGTCCACATCGAACCTTGTTGCAGATGAATGAACTGCTGTTCCATGTCGAACCTGGCAGTCTCTGGGAAGTACTTAGCATCGAACATGTCGTGGAAATTCTTCCATTCGATGGGTTGTTCAAGACGGCTTTCTTCCGCCTTCCACCGGTTCCATGCATTGTCCGTGAGTTGTAATTTTGCAACACGTACCCAAGCTATTTCTGGCACTTGTGCTGCTGCCAGATCATCTTCGATACTCTGAGCCCATTCCTCAGCATCTAGCGGGCTCTCCTTTCCTGAGAACTGTTTGGGGTGCAAAGCCCTGAATTGCTTCACCCCAGGTGCTTCTGCCCCGGGATGGTTCATTAAAAGAGCAATCTACTGTTGTTGTCCCTCGAGGAGGCTGCGGATTGCCTCAAGAAGAACCGTTTGCTCGTTGAGCGTAGGAGGGACGGCAGGTGTGAGTGGTAGTGGGAGGAAGGGCTTATCCGTTTGAGAGCTCGGGTCGGGTGAGGTTAAGTGTGTTGTTGACATTAGTGATGGTGTTGTTCGTGTAGGGTTCCTAGGCACACTCAAGAGGTTCCACAAGGCATTAACCATGCCAATTTCAAATTTTTCCGGTGCCGAGAAACCCTAACTAGATCGTTAACTAAAGATTAGGCGATAACAAATACGAGCAAACAACTTTACTCTAAAGTGAACGGAAATACAACCTTTGAAGATCCGGTCCTCCACCTCCATAGCTCCCTGATGAAGTCCCTCCGTTGCGATCATCGGATCCCGGACTCTAGCGATGGTTTCGTCGAAGAAATGATCAAGCTAGGTCGTCGACTTCGATGCCAAAGATGATCTACGTCGAGGCAACTCAAGATCAAGCTCCAACTTCACCAAGTCATGAAACTTGTGAAGAAAACACCCTATACTACATGGCAAGTGGTAGAGGATGAAGAAATAGGAAGTGGGTTCACTTTGGATTTGGATTTCTCACTTGGAATCATCACTTGACATTTTTGTAGAAAGCTTTTCTTTCTTCATCTTGAAGAAGAAGAAGAAGAAGAATGAAAAAGGATAATCATTAAAACAAAATCAAGTGATGGTTATCATTTTGTAACCATGGCTGAGTGTAGAGAATAAACTAGGGTTAAGTTGAATGGTTAGGTTAAAGGAAAGAAACAAAATGGTCAAGCTTTCAAACCTTCATGAAGTTTCAACAAAAGAACAAAACAAGCCACCATTTCATTTATCTCTCCAAAAGAATAAATAAATAAATAAATAAATAAAAACCTAACCATTTACTTAAACATGGTTTAATCAACACAAACCCAAGTTTGCATGTATCATCAAACATGATATAAACTAGTGCACAAACATATATCATATATACAATGTGCACATTCAAGTGAGATAATCAATCTTAAGTGAACAAATACTAGTTAATGCAAAGTAATATATCAAATATATAATTATACATTAAATCATTAAATCAACACTTGATTTAACGATCCGGTCATATCGCATATGACCGACTAATATCCAATGTATCGACTTATCGAATCAATCCTTGATTCGATAACTAGGTTATATCGCATACAACCAATCGATACATTCATCGCGAGAATAGAATACGGTATCACATACACGCATTATTCTCGGTCCCGCACATATCTCATATGCGCTCCTATTTCATTTCGCTTGAGCCAGGAAACCTCTGTGTAGGACTCTAAAGACTCGTCAATACGCCGGCAGCAGGTGATGATCATATCAAATACCCACAAGCCGCAAGCGATCTGCTAAACGTAACGGCCACCCGGGTATTGAGCGATCAGAAGATCGACGAGCAAGCCCGCTCACACTCCTGTGAATCCAACCAGTAACACTTACCGTACAGTCTGGTCTGTTCGTCTGATATGTCGCATATCTTGCCTAGGGGTGGTAAACGTTAGACCCCAGTAGATCGATAAGTCATGTCGATATGAGGTCTATAACAGTTCGAGATACTACTGATAACACTTACCATTAAATCCCAGCAACCCTGGCCAGGGATTTCCGGTTATAGCCAATCGAACACAGCGCAATATCAACTCCCTATACCGGGAGAGACGAATCCCCTCCTATCGCTCATTGCCTCCATGTGATTCGGGACTGTACCCAAAAACCACCGTTTTGCACGCCCTCAAGGACGTGGTAAGGTGGAAATCAAAGCACAGTGGGAATCACACAAGACTCTATGACGATCTCGGGTCAACAGACTACTCTGTACCAGTGTCACCAGAGAACTGCCATCTGACGTAAGGTATAATACCATCTGGGAGTTCTCGGCGAGTCCGTCCAGTGTACCCAGTCTCTACTGAGCACCCGTATATCATCTCTGATGTCAAACACCAATGGATATGGGATCATCCATCGCCCATCTGTATGGGTCGAGAGGGTATACGCTAGTCTACACTGGTATATCGATGCCCTGTCTCGATACACCCACGACTAGGGACCTTGAAGGATGTACTTATGGACTACCATGTCCCCACTAGTATGATCCGCATCATAGTCTAGGTAGTCAAGTACTCATCCTAAGGGCTTTACCAACATGTAACAGAGAGACAATCAGTGTACACGTTAAGGTAAAGAGCAACCAGATAGCATACTATCATATCGAGCAAGAAAGTCATCCCAATATATGTCGAAGCATCCACTACAATATACATCCTATGTATAGTAATGGCCTCTAGGGCATACATATAACTAACAGTTCGGGGAATCCATAACCTTGAAAGAAAAATTTAGGTTATGACAGATTCAGAGTATATGGAATGATAAAATTCAAGGAATATGAATTGTAAAGAATTTTTTAATTGCTGGTTCTTGTGTTATATTTCTTAGGTTGTTCACGCAAAATAAAACTGCATGGTAGGGTTCCATACAGCTCTGACCTGCATGGGCCACCAACAAAACCTGTCACGTCCCGCTTCCCGTAGTACGACGAAGGGGGCGCGACTAGGATGCTACGTATTTACTCTAAAGTAAATATGCTAAGCGTATCTAAGCAATATAAATATAAATGCACAAGAGACAACATATAATAAAACAACAATTTTATTTATTCACATTCTTTTGTACAATGCATGGAAAGTAAATACATCTGATGAAAGTAATGCCTAAACGGTGGCATAACAGAAAAGAAAAGTACTGAAATAAAAGTGTACAATGTAGCTAGAGCTCTGGATCGTATGCAAGCTTGTCCAAGTCATCGCTGGTAGGCTCGATCTCCTGAGTGCCCAGATCACCTAACAACATTCCAAAGAAGATAGAAAAAGAATGTCGTCAGCGAACAATCGCTCGGTAGGTCCCAAAGATAAGGGAGAAATAGAATAAACAAAGGGAGAGAGTGGCTTTTAAAGTTGTATTATATTGTATTAGTGTTAACGCTGTTGTTTGTAGCTTGGTACAGAACGATGCCAGTGTATACGAGAGGAGTCTTTATATGCCAGAGACTAGAGCAAACGGAAGTACAAGGAACCGTTATGCTACGGTACAACAGCAATGAAATATAGGTTAGGTGTCTTAATCTTGTAGTCTCGTGCCACTTCTAACACCTTCCATACCAATCTACCCCTTAAACCCCGCGATACCTTGTTTGTATTGTTTGTGTTGTATTATAAATTGTAATATAGATTGTATAATTGGATGACTTGCCGAAACCATGATATCAGTAAATGGATGTAACTGGAGAATCATGGATGTAACTGGAGAATCATGTAAATGGAAGTATATCCATGGTTCGGTTCGGTCAATACAGATTGAATAGATTGAATATACGTATTCATGGTTTCATGTTGGATTGTAGATTGTACTTGAATCATATTCAAATCAGATTATTAATGATACTCAGTCTGAGTCAGACAATTAGTAAAGTAAATTGAAGTCCTGATTGTTTTGATGTTATCGGTAACCGCTGCACATGGATGGCAGGATTTGTGTCTTTTTCAAAGACGATTACCGTGTTGATAACACTGTTGTTAAGTTGTCCATCTTAAATAGGCAAGCACCCACTTCTCCGGCTCCCTGAGGCTCAAGAGATTGGTCCCGCTTAAACCTATATTTACTTGGGTCCTTAGCGTAATTTATAGAACTTGAGGGGGTTTATATAAAAATACTTTGTATAATTTTCAAAATACACCCCAAGTGTTTATTTATCGTCTTTAGAGTTGTACTAAATGTAGATTTTATATTTGTGACATGATTGATACGATATTCTTGATGTGTATGGTTTTTAGAAAATTGTGTAGAAATCACAACCAAAAATATTTGACCGCAATCAATAACGGTGTCGGATGTAGCGCGTTAGTAAGTGCGGATCGTCCACAGGGAAAGTGTAATCCGTTCAATTTCCGAATTAAATGAGTTGAAAATTTAGGGAAAATAAAAGAAAACAATTCATGATTTGCATTTGATGATCTAGAAATAAGAAAAATCTAGATCTAGAAAAGACATTAAAAGCAAGAATTGAGATGTGTGATAATTTCCAACCAACAATCAAGATTAGAAGTATGGATCGTAGGAGTAGATCGGATCTATAGATGTGATGAGATCTAAAGATTACTAATTCTTATCCTTTAACGAATTGATACTAGATCGATGCAAATTCATCGAGGTTTAAGGATCTTGCGAGGAAATTAGGGATTCCGCAACTCATCCTTTGTCCTTTCGATAGATCGCATTCAAATTCTAGTTTCTAGTTAATCAAATGGTCAATAGTTGTTCCCTAGTTTCGAGTGAACACGATCAAGGAAGCATCATCTCGAAACTAGGTCATTAATCATTTGATTCGCTAGAATTTCAAAACATTATAGGATTTAAGAATTGTAAGAATATCTAAATCATCATCATCTAAAGATCGTCACAACTCCTACACGAGCGGAGATTACTCAAACATCATGATCACAAACACAATCACAAATTGAGATCTAATCATTATGCTTGAATTAAAAGATAAGCAAGAATATAGAAAATTCACCTTTATTTATCGACAAATTTCATTACAACTCTCTTGAATTTACAAAAGGAAGGAACTAGATCGTCGATTTCGGCTTCGCTCGGCTCCTTGAGTCGCGGATCGGCGTGGATCTCTTGCTTCGTTGGAATCCGGCGTCGCTTCTAAAGGTTGAAGGCACTCTTGCTTGAATTGCTCTCGGGATCTTGATCTTGATTTTGAATTGGGGTTGAATTTGAGGCACAAGTTTTTGTCACTAAAATTGTGGGTTGAAGATGGTGGTGATTCTTGAACAATTTCCACTCTAGATCTAGGCTCCTTTTTATAGGCCTCCCAAATCTTAGATCTAGAATTGAAATTTGAATTCCCCCCACAAGTTAGTTATCCAAATGATTTAAATTTCCCTCCAAAAAGTTAGTTAAGGCTAAAATTTGAATTTCCCTCCAAGAATTTGTTAAGTCGAGCCTTCTAGATGTGCCACGTGGAGTTTCTACAGTATTCTGGAAGCTTTGGCCGTTATTTTAGACATGTGGAGAAAATTGAAGCCGATGATGTCACCAAAGCGTCGCGGTTCCACGGCGCAAGCAGGCTCCCGCCGCGGAACCGCGGCGCTTTAGAGGCCTTAGGGCTTGATTTTTTTACAGTAACTCTTGGGCTTTCTTGTGGGACTTTTACTGATATATGGATTTTTATTTGGCCTTTTGTATTACTACCAGATCTTCAGCCTTTGAGTTGGCGCATCTTTTATCAGATCTTTTCCCAATTTTGGGCTCTGCTTCCGGAATTTCCTGCATAGACTCCAAGACAAGAGTTGCGCAATACAAAGATGATGCGATGCCGTGAAACACAGTTAATTTCCCTTAAAGTGCCGGTTTTAGAATCTAACACATGCAATCTGATATTTAACGACTGATTTGCTAATATGTGTAATATGAATGCCGAACACTTCTAGATGAGTGCAAAAGATAGGGAAATTGCCGTGTTAAAAATGCAGTATTTTCGACTGATCAAATTCCTCCAAACTTATTTTCGATCGTCTCGAGCGAATTGTTTTATTAAGAAGAGAAGGAGAAAATAAAGAAAGAGAAAAGCACACTTTCGTAGGAAACACGATTGCACTGAGCACGTGCAACAAGCCTTTAAACCTCTAGGTGTCCCTAGTAGGAGGAGTGTTGTCTCCTGAGGGTTTTCAGCGGATTGCACCCACAAAATCCAATAATAAAAGGAATATCATGAATATTACATTTAAAGACAAGAATCGTAAAAGAAAAGCCTTGAAAATTAGGGTTTCCAACTAAGCTAGCTTTTCGGTTGTCATGAGCCCTATCTTAATGGTCATGAAAAGATGTCAGAAATCACGTCCTCCCTCAATAAAACATCGTCTTATTCTTCATTCCTATCTTTCTTCTAAACATCGATCATATCACCCTGCGTGTGTGAAGGACATCCCTACACCCGGAGAATTCAATTCAAGCTATCATACTCTTGTCCATCAGCCTCTGTACTTTTTAATTAATGAATATTTAGACGAATTTGCTCACACACTTTCATGCGACCGTTAATACTTCTTGAGGTACTAACCGACCGATTACTCATGTGTTTGCTTATTTGGTGTATTTTCCTCGTCTTGCACCACCTTAGGCATAGCAGTGACTCCCAGACCAGTTGGCCTTAGGGCACTAGGTGAAGAGGCACCCTCGCTATATATTTTTTTATTGCCCTCGGTGATAACAAAGACCAGTGTCCATTTTTCTCACCACTTTATATTTTTTTTATTCACTTTTTTTTTTATTTCCTTCATACATCGGCTTTAAGACAAGAGCATTTCAAGGTATCCTCTACTATCCCGGGCTTTAAGACGTGTGTAAGTGCGAATAGCAGGGTATCAATGTTCAAAATGTTTGGCTTTCCAGAATAGAAACTATTTTTCAGACTTATTTTTATCCTCAGATTAGTGACTTCCTTCATCTTACTAACCCTTGGGACAACGGCTCATAACAACTTATTGCTAGTTCGTATAAGAAAAACTTCTAATTTTCTTGGTTTTCTTAAATTTTTTCTGATCTCATGGATGTAATTGTTCACTATCTAATCTTTCATTAAATATTTTTATATTTTGAAATTTTTTTAAAATTTTTATGAGTTTTGAAAATTTTTGAATTTTTATGGATTTTAAAATTTTTAAAATTTTTATAGGTTTTATGGGTTTTGAAAAACTATTTACAAAAAAATGATGAGCCAAAAATATGTACACAGAATTTTTATGGGTTTTGAAAATTTTTAAATTTTTATGGTTTTTTAAAGAAATGTTTTGTGCTTATGCAAATGATATGCACATGATGCAAAACTAAGCACAAACCTCCCCCAAACTTGTTTTCAACAGTGTCCTCACTGTTGCCAACCGCTATACCTACAAAACCTGTAAGCCTGGGAGGAATTTATTAGTGGGGGCAAAATATATAAGTGAAGATCCTCCCCTAAACTTCTTCTTGGCTTTGAAAAAAAATGTCCCCCCCCAAACTTGAGTTATGCAATGTTAAGCTTTGAAAATCACATGAGGGGGTCAAGAATCATTGGTCGATGCCAAGCTTTGCAAAGACCAAAGATCAACACCAACCATTCGAAGATTTTATCAATGCAGTGCTCGGGTTGGTGGAAGAAGAAGTGGGGAAAGGGTGAGGGGTGGAAGAGAGTGTGTGTGCGTCTCATTTTGGAGAGACGAAGCAGTGAATGTGATGGATAACTCGCATTCTTTTTACAGTTCAGAGGAAGAGGTGGAGGTTCAATTTCAGTGATTGGGAGATGAATCATCTCAACACCAGTGTTATTCAGAAATGCGAGTTCATCAGCGAAGATCTCCTCAAAAGTTTCATCAATACCCCGAAGAATAATGTCATCACAAGGTGCGGGGTGATCTTCAGACTCTAAGAACAGTTCATATTCAGTGTTAGTTGTTGACCCGGACATCTCGGTGGAAGAGTCCGTATGTGTATGATACATAGTTGGGTCAAACAATAACGTATGAAAAGAGTCAAGATCGGTATCAGGAGGATCATCAAATTCGCTGCTGTCGACATCCATTAAGTCGACAGAACAGATATGAGCAGTAGGTTCGGAGGGTACACTTCCAATCTTGTAAATGTTCAGCTTTATTGACCTATTCCCAAAGGATAAGGTCATAGAGCCATTACGACAGTTGATGATAGCGTTGGAAGTGGCCAAAAAGGGGCGACCTAAAATCACCGGAATTTGATTCCGGGGGTTCGCTACAGGCTGTGTATCAAGTACAATAAAATCCACAGGGAATACGAATTCCCCGATTTTTATTAACACATCCTCCAGTTCACCCCTAGGTTTGGTGATTGATCGATCAGCCATCTGGAGAGTGCTATGGGCTGGTTTCAACTCTCCGATCCCTAGTTGCTCATAGACTGAGAAAGGAAGCAGGTTAACACTTGCACCAAGGTCTAAAAGAGCACGGTTGATGTGTTTATCCCCAATAGAAATTGATATCGTAGGACATCCTGGGTCCTTACGTTTCTTTGGTAGCGGAGGGATAAAAGCAGTGCTAATGCTATTAGACATGAAGACCTTCTTTGGCACTTGAGTCTTCCTCTTCCTAGTGCACAAGTCCTTAAGAATTTTCGCATAAGCGGGGACTTGTTGGATGGCATCTAGGAGAGGGATGTTGATGTTAACTTGCTTGAACATGTCCATAATCTTCTCCATATGTGGACTCGATGCGTTAGCCCTTAACCGATTAGGATAAGGTGCTTTAGCAATAAGCGCTGGGTCCATCATAGGAGAAGGAAGTGTGTGTGTCCTCGATCCCAAAATAGAAGTGGGGATCGTCTGTGGAGGAGTAAAAGAGGTGGGCTGAGGTGTCGAGCTTAGAGGGAAATGGAGAATAGGCTCGCGAGAAGGCGGTGGGGTAGAAGAACAAGAATCAGATGTAGAAGTGTGTGTGTGAGGGAAGGTCTCAGCCGGGGTGTCGATAGGATTCTCAGTATCATCAACTTCTTCCCCAACATGGTTATCCAGCACTCTCCCAGATCTCAATGTGGTGATTGCATTCACATGATGTGAATAGCCAGGATTGGGTACAGGTTGAGCTGGGAGTTTCCCTTTCTCTCTTGCACTCATTTCGGCCTTAAGTCGTGCAATTTCAGCTTCCATCGTTTTGATACTCTCAGCTTGGGACGCTGAGTTTTTCTTTATCTCACCAACGGAAGACTTAACCTCGGCCGACACTTCCATGAAATTTGACATGAGTGATTTCATGGTTTGAGCGAATTGAGAGAATTCGTCAGAATAGGTCGACTGCATAGGATTAGAAGGTGCAGGAGTGTTGACCTGGTTTTGGAAGTTTTGTGACTGGTAGGGGTGTTGGGTGAGTTGAAGTGGTTGCTGTTGTGGAGGAAGAGCCTGTTGGAATTGATTAGGGTTTGGAACCGTGTTTTGGGATTGGTTCCAGGCAAAATTCGGGTGATTCCTCCAACCCTGATTATATGTGGAAGAAAAAGGGTCGTTTCCAGATCTTTGAAATGCGGCATTGGTATGCTCGAGACCTCGAAACTGAGAGTTTAATGGACATTCTTCCGTTAAGTGAGAAGGATCAGAACAGCACCCACAAACAGTTTTGGGGAGCGACATTGGGTTTAGGGAGGCTGCCAGGAATTTGTGTTCCATAGCGTCGAGCTTCTTTTGCATTGCTGCCATCTCAGCTCGAACACCTATGGACACGTCTATTTGGTGTACGCCACCCCTACTCGATGGCTGGGTTCCAGTCTCCCACTGTTGTGACTTTTCAGCGAACTCTTCTAAAAATTTCCATGCTTCTCCATCATCCTTGGTCATAAAGGTGCCTTGACACATGTTTTCAAGGTTTTGTTTAGTGGTAGGGTTACTGCCCTCATATATGATTCGGCAAAGTTCCCATCTCGGGATGCCGTGATGTGGGCATTGAACCAAAAGATCCTTGAATCGTTCAAAGCATTTTGAGAATGGTTCAGCCGGAAGTTGGGAGAATTGATACAGTTCGCTACGGATTCGAGCTGTCTTTTGCATAGGGTAGAATTTCTTAAGGAATGCCGCAACGAATTCTTCCCAATTCGTGATGGAATGTGCGGTGGTGTTATACAGCCACTTCTCGGCTATATCGCACAAGGTAAATGGAAGAAGTCGTAGACGCATGGCATCCACAGAAAGTTGTGATGTACCCATCATTGCACATACGTTTTCAAATTTGGTAATGAAAACGTAAGCGTCTTCAGTCTCGAGACCGTGGAATTTGGGTAAAAGGTTGATGTACTGTGGCTTAATCTCAAAGTTATCCCCGTTGGCTGGTGGAATGGATAAGCAGGTCGAGAGAGGACCTCGCAAAGGGTAGCACCTCTCTTGGAGAGAGATGCGGGGTGGAATCTGTGCACCAACGGTCGGCGGCAGAGTAGCGGAAAAGAGGTTTGATGGAGACTGATCCATCGATGTGGGTGTGGTGGGGGGTAAAAGAAAGGTAAATGGAGAAATACCGACTTCGGAGTCGATCGAGGGAACGCGGACAAGACGGGCACTAGAATCCCGTGTCCAACCTATCTTGTACTAAAAGGGATTAGTACAAGTGGCAGCGTGATTTATAATTAGGGGAATGAAGTGAGTGTGGTGTTTGTTTTGAAAAATGATACGGATTTTGAAAAAATGATGTAAATCCTAAAAGGCAACACACAAAACCCTAATTCTAGTGGTCACCTAGGTCCGGCTCTAGACCGCTCCTAACTGCCAAAAGACAAGTCGCAGGATAAAATCCTCCACTGCCTCTTTGTCCCCCTGTGGCCAAGTAAGTGCCAAGTAAGAGAGAAGGTACTCCACTACGTAAGTAGTGGGCCTAATTAATAACCACTAGCTTTCGACACACTTGCCTTAGACACCACAAGAAAACGCGGATAAGCAATGAATTACCCACGACCTTCTTCTGTCCTAAGTGAGCGCGACGGTCCTTAGAGTCATCTCTAGATATTTTTTAATTAATGAGGGTAATGCGGATACAGGTTTGTGATTTTTGGGGCCTAGGAAGGGTAATGAACTCCCCACCTAATCTGGATTTGGCCGTGCCCCTTAATATCCATATTAATTATGCAAACAACCACAAAGTCAAAACAAGCACAATTTAATTTTTGCAATTTGCGCGCTGCGAATATTTGCAAAGAAACCTGCACAAAATGTTAATTGGAGCTAAAAAGAGGTGAGAGAAGAAGGTAAGAAAGCACCTGGAAGAAAATTTTTACAGAGAACCCTCAACAAGGCCGCGGTTCCGCCGCATATAGGCTCTTATGCCGCGGAATCGCGGTGGGATGGTGGGATCTCTGCACAGAAATTTATCACAATGCTCATGTTGCTCCCTTTAGTCCTCTGGAATTCACCAAATAATTTTCCAATTTCACAGAAATCTCCAGATCTCCTTGCAATTAACCACAACAACACGTATTAGTATGTTGTGTGAGTTTTGATCTAAAAAATATTGATGGAATAAACTTTTCAACTCAAATTTCAAAAACCGAACAAATAGCACACGATCCCCGGCAACGGTGCCATTTGATTGATACGATATTCTTGATGTGTATGGTTTTTAGAAAATTGTGTAGAAATCACAACCAAAAATATTTGACCGCAATCAATAACGGTGTCGGATGTAGCGCGTTAGTAAGTGCGGATCGTCCACAGGGTAAGTGTAATCCGTTCAATTTCCGAATTAGATGAGTTGAAAATTTAGGGAAAAGAAAAGAAAACAATTCATGATTTGCATTTGAAGATCAAGAAATAAGAAAAATCTAGATCTAGAAAAGATATTAAAAGCAAGAATTGAGATGTGTGATAATTTCCAACCAACAATCAAGATTAGAAGTATGGCTTGTAGGAGTACATCGGATCTATAGATGTGATGAGATCTAAAGATTACTAATTCTTATCCTTTAACGAATTGATACTAGATCGATGCAAATTCATCGAGATTTAAGGATCTTGCGAGGAAATTAGGGATTCCGCAACTCATCCTTTGTCCTTTCGATAGATCGCATTCAAATTCTAGTTTCTAGTTAATCAAATGGTCAATAGTTGTTCCCTAGTTTCGAGTGAACACGATCAAGGAAGCATCATCTCGAAACTAGGTCATTAATAATTTGATTCGCTAGAATTTCAAAACATTATAGGATTTAAGAATTGTAAGAATATCTAAATCATCATCTAAAGATCGTCACAACTCCTACACGAGCGGAGATTACTCAAACATCATGATCACAAACACAATCACAAATTGAGATCTAATCATTATGCTTGAATTAAAAGATAAGCAAGAATATAGAAAATTCAGCTTTATTTATCGACAAATTTCGTTACAACTCTCTTGAATTTACAAAAGGAAGGAACTAGATCGTCGATTTCGGTTTCGCTCGGCTCCTTGAGTCGCGGATCGGCGTGGATCTCTTGCTCCGTTGGAATCCGGCGTCGCTTCTAAAGGTTGAAGGCACTCTTGCTTGAATTGCTCTCAGGATCTTGATCTTGATTTTGAATTGGGGTTGAATTTGAGGCACAAGTTTTTGTCACTAAACTTGTGGGTTGAAGATGATGGTGATTCTTGAACAATTTCCACTCTAGATCTAGGCTCCTTTTTATAGGCCTCCCAAATCTTAGATCTAGAATTGAAATTTGAATTCCCCCCACAAGTTAGTTATCCAAATGATTTAAATTTCCCTCCAAAAAGTTAGTTAAGGCTAAAATTTGAATTTCCCTCCAAGAATTTGTTAAGCCGAGCCTTCTAGATGTGCCACGTGGAGTTTCTACAGTATTCTGGAAGCTTTGGCCGTTATTTTAGACATGTGGAGAAAATTGAAGCCGATGATGTCACCAAAGCGCCGCGGTTCCGCGGCGCAAGCAGGCTCCCGCCGTGGAACCGCGGCGCTTTAGAGGCCTTAGGGCTTGATTTTTTTTACAGTAACTCTTGGGCTTTCTTGTGGGCCTTTTTCTGATATATGGATTTTTATTTGGCCTTTTGTATTACTACCAGATCTTCAGCCTTTGAGTTGGCGCATCTTTTATCAGATCTTTTCCCAATTTTAGGCTCTGCTTCCGGAATTTCCTGCATAGACTCCAAGACAAGAGTTGCGCAATACAAGGATGATGCGATGCCGTGAAACACAGTTAATTTCCCTTAAAGTGCCGGTTTTAGAATCTAACACATGCAATCTGATATTTAACGACTGATTTGCTAATATGTGCAATATGAATACCGAACACTTCTAGATGAGTGCAAAAGATAGGGAAATTGCCGTGTTAAAAATGCAGTATTTTCGACTGATCATGACATTTCTAGTGAGAATAACCTATTTTTCATAATACATGGTATTTAATTGTAATATTGAACTTGTATGGATTTCATGGTATTTTAATGTAAAGTGATCCTTGTGATTTTAGGAAAAAGTTGGATTATTCATATTATCACAAAATAGATATTTTAATGATATATATATATACATATTTATATAAAAATAATTTTAACATATATTATATTTCTAGAAATCTTATTTTCTTAAGATATTTGTATTTTAAATCTTTCGAGACCGTATGCTCCTTACGGAGGTCTGCATCTCGCACTACTAAGCCCAGGGATGTGCGATAATCCGTACCATCCCAATCGGCTTCCCCAAAATGGGTTGGAGCGGCGCTTTACAAAGATTTGTAAAATACTTAATCTTTTTAGAAAACGGTTTTATTAGTAAATGGTATTTATTTGAAAGGTTTCGTTTTCCCGTATTCTAGGTTTCCAAAAGTATTTTGCTATATTGCATATGAGTGTTGTGAGGAGGTAGGTCATTACCTCGTGATCTACTTAAAGGTATAGCAATATTAAGGTTGTTTTAAAGTCGAAATGAAACTACATGGTTTTATACTAAAAAAGAGCGATAAAAATTGGAATGGAAATCCTTTTGATATGGAACTTATTCAATATGATTCGTTAATGTTTAATAGTCAACATATAAAGGTTTAATATGATTGTTTTTAAGAAAAGGTTGGATTTTTAGAAAGAACCAAATCGGAAATCGGATTAACTCCGATTCCGTCGGGTTTTAAAAATACGGATTTTGAGAATAGTAAAGTGAAGAAGGAATTGGGACTTACTCGCTAAAAAGAAGGAGAGGAGATAGAGGGTGAGAGAGGAATTGCCGGTTCATCGTTTCGTCGTTGGTTGCTCCTTGAAACTTCGTCGGAAGATCGTCGAAGTTTCGCCCCTTTGCTAACTCCAAAAGTACACTAAAATTTCTAGAGAATTCATGAGGGTTTTGATCAGAATTTTGGAGTGAAGGGGTGTGTTTAGGGGTTGTATTTATAGGGTAAGGCTAGGGTTTAGGGTAGGTGAAATGTTTAATTGAAAAAATATAATAAAATATATTAAAATGGAGTAATTAGGGTTTTAAAGAGTCTCAGGTATTGGTCTGTACATTTAAAGTATACAGGTGTGCAGGGGAGACCAAGAGGCAACTTTTTCATGTTGGGGACTCGTCGGCCCGGCCGAGTCGGGCCGGCGTCGCCGACCGATTCGGCCGATCCTGGCCGAGTCCGGTGCCCGGAGTGTCCCCCGTCGTTTCATTATCCCTCTGGTCCAGTTTGTTTATTTAGTGTAGTGGGGTTTTACGGTTTAGCACGTGTGGACTCTTGAACTTCTAAAATTTTAAAAAGAAAATAATATTAAAAAATAATGTGGGGTATGGGATTTGAACTCTGGTGGCTTGGTTCAGCAGTGCAAGGTATTACCAATGAGCTACAAGCTCCTTCTTGCTATTAAAAAGCAAATTAATTACTTATAGCAATCTCAGTAAATGCAAATACCCCAAGTATAAATTAATTTTTAAAAAAAATTTTTTACACCAAAATTGGAGTTGTTACACATCAAAGAACTAGTGCACACTTGCTATGTGTTGGACCAAAATGTGTGTGCACATGTTTATTAGCAAAACTCTTTGAATATCGGTCAGTTTCCAGTTCCGGTTGCAGTGTCGGCTCACAAACGATATATCTGTGATTTTAAATGTATTTCATGTACTTTGTCATGGATACCTGTAATCTGTAATTACTAAGCAGATACTGGTTAATAGTACTAATAAATAACAAAACAGATAATGAATGAGCGGTATTGAAATGCAGTTTTCTGTGATAAACAGGGCGGCATTTGCCGGAGAGGTTAGCTATGAACCGTCGGATATACGCGAGCTTCCCTTGGAGAGACCTCAGTTGCTTGATATTTCTTGGCGAGGGCATTTCCATAATCGCCTTGATCTTTGATGGATCTATTTCGATGCCTCGGTGTCGTACGGTGAATCCTAGGAATTTGCCTGAAGAAACTCCAAATACGCATTTTAGTGGGTTCATCTTCAGATTAAATTTCCGAAGAAGCTGGAACACTATTTTCATATGCTCCCAGTGCTCCTTGTACGATTTTCTTTTCACCATGAGGTCGTCGATATAACATTCAACAATCTCGTGTATGAGGTCATCGAAGATCTTCTTCATGGCCCTGTGGTAGGTAGCTCCAGCGTTCTTCAGACCAAAGGGCATTACTTTATAGCAAAATATGCCCAGCGGAGTTCGGAAGGCAATATGCTTTCGGTTTTCGGGATGCATCATTATTTAATTATAGCCTGAAGATCTGTCCATGAAGCAGAAGACCTCATGGGTAGATGTGTTATCAATCATCAGCTCGGTAACCGGTACGCGGAATTCATCCATCGGGCACGCTTTATTGAGATCCCGAAAGTCTACACAGATCCGTACAGTTCCATTTTTCTTCATTACCGGAACGATGTTGGCAATCCAGTCAGGATATTGAACTTCTTGGATGAAGCCGGAGTCAATTAGCTTCTTAACTTCGGCATTAATACTCATCTCAAGTTCGAGCCGCATTCTTCTTGGCACCTGTTTGACTGGCTTGACGTCCGGTGATATCGCCAGTTTATGCACAGCTATCTCCGGATCTAATCCTGGTATCTCGGAATAGTTCTATACGAAGCATTCTTTATACTGCATAAGCACGTCTTTTAGAGTAGCCACCTGCTTCTTCAGACAGTAGCTCACTGACGAACGTTGGTCTCGGATCGTTTGTCATCCCCAAGTCGATTTTCCTCAGGTTGTCGGCCGTAGTGTGTGTCCCATCTTTCAGCTCTTTCGGCACTGGTGGAAATTCTAAGATCACCTTGTCTTCATCTTGATTTGTGAAGCACCGGGAGAGGTTGTCCACATTCTCATGCTCACCTTCCTTTGAGACTGTTATCATGTGGCAGGTACGAGCTCGTTTCAAAGCTTGATGTTGATCTGGACTTTCCCTCGCTGTGTAGGTTGCTCTTGGCTCATGCTTTCGTGGTAGGGCTACCCTCCAATTGTCGGACAGAGCGAACATGCCTTGCTGATACTGGTCTTTAACCCAGTCTTTGAAGGTGAAGCAATCTTCAAGAGGATGTCCTATTGCTCGGTGGTAGGAGCAATAAACCGGATGATAGACCTCATTTATTTGCTCAGGGTGCCGAGACTCCGGGAGTGTCATCATTTGATGCTTCATGACAAGGTTGAATATTTTCCTTGTCTTGTCTTGAGGGAAAGAGTATTCCCGACCCATCTTTTTCATAAAAGATGGATTCCAGCTGACTTCTTCTCAATCGCGTGGCTTCTTGGATCTACTTCACTGTCTTTGAACGCCATTCCTGTTCTTAATCTTGTTGTTGCTTCTACGTCGGACTTTTTCCTTGCCACGAGAGCACACAGCAGGCTGAGGATGAACGGCATCGCAGTCTTCTCTTTCCGTGGACTGCTGAATGTGACGTTGCATCTTGGCTTTCTCGTAAATGGCCATTTCGCGGCTGTGGTCATCCCGAACCTTTTGACCCGCTTCCCTTATTAGCTTGTCAATCTGATCTTCGAATGACGGGCTTAGTATTCTCACGGTGGGATCTCGCTCTGGTTCGACATCAACGCTATCTGAAAATGCACTCGCTTCTCCACTGGAGTTACTTATGATATGGAAGCCATGGAATCGCTCCTGTTTCTTGGACCGAAAATATCCAAGTCCTGTCATCTCTATCCTCCCGTTGGGCATTTTTCGCTGAGTCCCGGGAATGTCCTAAATCTTGTTGTAGAACTGGGCTTGTTGAACGGTTTGTTTGAAGGGTACGCCTTGGCATCTTAATAGCCTTTTCAATCCTTCTGTGTAATATCTGGGCAGACGGATTAGTTAGAGCCTATCGAGCGCAAAATCGGCACCATGCCATACTTCTTTTTCCACTTTAGTCTCCGTAGATTGGTAGAAGAGGATCGTCTTTTCACCTTTTCACCTAGGAGAAACGTAGAAGGTCTGCAGCTCTTGCACACCATATGTATCGAGCGCATCAAGTTCCCTATAATGTTGTCACGGAACCATGATGATTTGTAAACTCTGATCAGCTCTAGTGACGGTTTGTATTGATGGACGAACAGAGAACACTGCGTTGACCTCGTCTTCAGAGTCGCTGCTAAAGACCAATATAGGAGTAGATGGACCTGGCCTGCTGCCTTGGGATTGCCCCGAGTAGACTATCTCTTCATCTTCCTCGGTATCGCTCCTAAAGACCGGGATAGTGGCGACGGCTTTTTGTTGGTTCTCCGGTTTACGACATCTTTCCGTGTCTTCGAAGTATTGTAGGAAGTACTTTGCGTCTTCATCTTTGCGGACTTCATTTAAGGAGAATGGGTTTAGTTCCCCTGTAAATGTGTACTCGATTCCATCTTTGAAGTACATCATACACTGATGTTATGTAGAAGGGATGATGTTGTACTCATGTAACCAAGGTCGGCCGAGCAGGGCGTTATACCAAGTCTTGGCTTCAATGACATGAAATTTGATGTCGGTGATGAGCATCCCAAAGCGTAATGTCAATATCACGGACCCAAGCGTCCGTGATGACTACGAGTCGAATCCGAAGATGGAAATTTTGTCCCGAGCCAAGTGCTAAACGTTCATACAGATCTCCTTCAGCACCTTCACGTTGAGAAGGTTGACAGAAGACCCGTTGTTGACCAAGATCTTTCCTATCTTAATGTCGTGGCAGTACCCGGTGACATATAGAGGACGGTTGTGCTCACACGTTCCGAGGAGGAGATCTTCATCGCCGAATGTGATGTCAGCTGTGTGAACTTCTTCCAGCGCGTCTTTCATTTTCTCTTCTGCAAAGAAGGCTTGGAACTGATCAGGCTCTTGCAGCGCCTTGATTAGAGAATCTCGTGCCTCTTTAGACAGGAAGAGAGCATCCAGTATGCTCAGTTGTGAGGGTATCTTCCTTAGATGTTCCAGAACATTATAATCCACCTTATTTTTCTTAGGTGGGTCCTTGATTGTGAGCTCTTTAATGACTCTATCATCGAGGGCAATTTCCTCAAGGACTTTTTCCTTCCCCTTGTCTCTTTTGCTCGAATCTTTGTTTGTAGGCCCGAGGTTCTTTTCAGGCAACGTACGGTTACGCAGCAGAATGTTCTCACAGTTCTTCACCTCTTCTTCTTTTCCAGGGGTGGATTCCTTGAAGAGAAGGCCGAGGGTTATTTCTTCCTCAGAATCGCTCTCGAATGTGAGAACTTGGGTTTTCCCTTTTGTCGAACTGGTATCAACCATATAACAGCTGCCAGTCATTTTTCCGCGCTCATCTGTCATATTTTTTCGCTGTCAACGAGTTTCATACTTCATCATCTTGAAATGTTGTCGGTGGGCCACGTATCCCTGCAACCACTTCTTGAAGGCGCTGCACTCTTCAGTGGGGTGCGTAACCCTCCGATGGTATAAGCAGTAGTTCGGATGTACATTCGATTCATCGAGGCATGTACTCCCAGGGGTATTTCTTTTGAAATGTAGCAGCTTCATTCTCATTGAAAGGGCTTTGGCGAACCATTTCCCCATCTTAAACCTGCTTTTGTCTGCCGCAGGTGTGCTTCGATCTGTTTGGAGTACCTTGTGACTCTTCCTCGCCGCAGCTTCTTCATCCCGATGCCGACGCTTGACCTTTTCGTATATAGTCGTTTCACACTCTCGGTCAGCTTTGCTCTTTTGAAGGGCATCGTTCAGCAGTTTATCAATCAGGTCGTCTGACGGATCCAGGGATTTTGATGCCGGTCCTGCCCCCAGTTCCTCTGCGTTGCTTTCCGCCGCCGAGGGAGCTTCTTCGTCTTTTAACGATAGGTGGGAGATCATGTGGCAACTCGATACATAATTCTCGGGTTCTTCTGACGAGCCGTTTCCTTCATCAATGTCACTGTCTCTGTTCTCAAGAATATTCTTGAGGAACTCTTCAAGTGTGACTGGGGTCCGCGCCTTTTTGTTGTATTCCTCCAGTGCGTCGATGTATTTTTGCAGATCCGTACGATTGTCGTTGAACTGCACGGGCTTCTTGGTCTTCTTCTTTTCCTTCGAAGACATTGAAGGCGTGACCTGGGTGTTTTGCCCATCGTTACCAACTTTCGGTGTTGGGCACGGTTTCAGCATCCCATCAATTATCTCGGGCTCCAGCAGGCTTTTCCACCTGATTGCCGGGCATGCTTGAAGATCCTTCAGCATTCCTTTAGTTTTAGCCGAAAGGACAACTTCCCATGGAGCTTCTTCTACAAATGAGCATAATTCCCCCGGCGTATCCACTTTCTTAGGAGTGTGCTGTTGTGGCGGGTTTACCTTCCCGTTTTCGGATAGCGTGAATTTGCCTTGTTGGTACGAGTCCTCAACCCAGTTTTTGAAGACGTAGCAATCTTCGATTGGGTGGCCCATTACTCTATAGTAGGGGCAGTAGTTGGGACTGTTGGCGCCATCAGGCTGCAGTGGGCGTCGCAGATCCGGTAGAGTGATGAGCCTGTTGTGCACCGCTAGTTCGAACAGTCTTCTCGTTTTATCCCGGGGAAACAAATTAGGACGTCTCAACTTATCTTCGAGGGATCGTGATTTGTTGCATTGGCGAGCAACCGGTTTCGGGTCACTCAGTTGTTGTTGAGCGTTGGCAACGAAATTCGATTTCCCTTTGCCCTTTTCATTCCGGGGATCCATTTTTGAAGAGGACGGCCAATGGCCCATCTGGTCCATTTGGGCCAGCTTGTCAATCAAGTCCTGGAAGGTGGTCGGCTTGAATAACATCATAAATTGGGATATAGTCGCCTGAGGATCAAGGGTCCCTACGAACATACCCACGGCAGGAGCGTCTTCTATACGTTGTTCGTATTTTGACCATAGGTTCCGCCACCGAATTGCGTATTGAACCCAAGTTTCTCCCGGCTTAACCCTGGCATTGATTAATGTGGTGATCGGGGTGCGCTCGCTTGCGCTTGCGAAACGCTGCGTGAACAGTAGCTCCATTTCTGTAAATGTTTTGATGGAGTCATTCGAAAGCTCCGAATACCATTCAAATGTTGTCTCCGCCAAGCTGCCGACGAACTGGCGAAGCAGCAGTTTATCATCGCCTCCAGTATTGCCGAATAGAGCTCTGAACTGAGCGACATGCTGGTGTGGATTGGCCGTCCCTTTATACACATGAAATTTAGGGATCCTGGCGGGTACTTGATTTGATCGTACCAGCCTGAATAAGGTCATCTAGTTCTAACGACTTGGCCAGCCGTTTCACTCGCCTGATGAGCTTGTATTTGTTGAGCTATGTATTGCCGCATAATGATAAGGATCATACTAGTAGGGCCAGGCTAGTCTATAAGCACATCCTTAAAAGTCCCTGTTTACCGCCGAAAACGGGAGACGGAACCGCGTAGGTCGTCTTGCCTGAATTTGGGAGCAGATGTTATTTGGATTTATCCGTCCACCTCTCCAAAGATGCCAAGTTGATTTATGGCACCGTGCATCGGAGGTTTGAACGGATGCGGCCGTTGTAGCAGACTTCGTCAGATTCCCCCTCATTTACGAAGGGTTTTTGATTGTGGGGACGCTCTTCCCTGCAGGCGCAAGCCCCTGCAGTTAATTACGTTACCACATCGCGGTAACCACTTTCTCCTACTCCAGAAGGTCACTTCATGTCGTGTGTGTTTTTTTTATTTACGGTTGCCCGTGGATTGTATACGGAGACTAATTTATGTTGTCGCCCGTAGGGCGTGGATTAGTCCAAATTCGTATATTCTTAGATTTGGGTTTGGGTTGATTTAAGGATCGTTAATCTCGTTTGAGATTAAGATCAACTTAAATGTTTGTTGAGGATACGTTAGTCTAATTTTTAGGCTTCAACAGAATTTTGGGATCATTCAGACCCAACAAAAGAGCATTTGGGCTCCATTGTGTTAGTTTAAGGACGTTGCGGTCTGTTGCTAGTTTAAGCACGTTGTGGTCCGTTGTGGGATGTGCCCATAACTTTGGAAGTGCACCAAAGAGTTGTTGGTTATCGGAACCCACCACCTCTTTGAAGACGCTGAAAAATTACAATGACATGTATCAGAAGTGTGAGGAGATATACCCTTGAACCAATGTCAGTTGGGAGGTCTGTAGTCGTGTTTAGGACTAGGACCAATTTGGAAAATGATGAGAACATGGGCTCGGTTGATCTGAATTGAGTATTTGGTCAACTTAGACTTAACCCACTCAGTCTTTGAATAAAGTGTTAAACACTTGCTTGGGCTCTTTCCTTTTTCTGTGCAAATAATGCTGAGCATTTATATGGGTTCTGACACTTATACTTTGCTTTACATCCCCTCTCTTTTTTGTTCTTTTATTTTTATGGAGTGTTAAACACTCTTTATGGCGCCCACGTGCGGAGCAGTGAGGCGCTTGGCACTGAGCGCCAACCACTGAGTGCTAGGCACTCCTTATTGAGCAGCGTCCACGTGAGGGACACGTGAGCCGCTTGGCGCTAAACGCCAACCATTGAGTGCTAAGCACTCTTTATTAAGCAGCGCCCATGTGAAGGACACGTGAGGCGCTTGGCGCTGAGCGCCAACCATTAAGTGCTAAGCACTTTTTATTGAGCAGCGCCCACGAGGGACAAGTGAGGCGCTTGGCGCTAGGTTTCTTTGTGTATTCTGTTCAAAAGAGTTCAATTCTTTGTTCTTTTCTGGATCTTTGATCCCTAAGAACAAGTTCATCCCCATGAGAATTAAATTCTCATTTGTGGGAGACTTGTCTTATGGATCTCAGATACAGGGAAAGAACTACGTTCTTTTATGAGGGTTAAACCCTTAGATATGCAGATGAGATGCTCTGATCTTTATTATTATTTTTTATTTACCTCGAAAAAAGGTATTGTTCTTTCTTCCTTCTTAAAGATTTCTTCTTGCTTGCTCTAAAGCTTATGGGGGGTTTCTCTGTACAAGACTTGAAGTCTTGGGTCCTTTTTATAGTAGAGGCACATCTGTTGATTTAGTTAAAGAAATCTCTCGTTGAGAGATCCTGATTGATTTAGGGATTTTATACACCGTTAGATCTTTGATCTAAGGACTTCTGTTTTACAGAAAATATTTTTCTTGTTTTTAACAAGATTAGGAAAATATTTTTCCACATAGAATTTATTCTGCAGATAGGTGATTTTTAATCACCATTGGATTTTTAATCCAACGGTGCTCTGTTTTACAGAGCGTAATCTTTCTTATTTGGAAAGATTTGAGGAATATTTCCTCAACAGAATTTAATTCTATATTTTGATGATTTATCATCTCTGTTGGATCTTTGATCCAATGGGTCTGTTTAACAGAGAGATTTTAGTTCTAGCGTCGGCACCCTCGTGCGAGGCACGTGAGACGCTGCCTCAGAGTTTTTAACTCTTGGCGCTGGCGCTCTCGTGCAACGCACGTCAGGCACTGCCTCAGAGTTTTTTAACTCTTGGCGCTGGTTTTCAAATTTTGAACAGAGCTTTTCTCTTTTATTGGGGAAACAAATGCCCCCCTACCGTTGCGCTCACGTGGCTCACACGTGACTGCAGCGGTGGCAGCTTTTCCACCGTTGAATTTTCTTGGAAGTTGAATCGAATTCCTGTGCCTATAAGTAGGGCCTTTGGCCCTTGAGATGACTGTTGTTCATCTTCTCTTGTTCTTCTTTTTTCTGAGAATTTAATTCTCCTGTCAGAGCGTAGATCTCTGCCCAAAGAAATCCCTTCTAGAGTTAGAACTCTGCCCAAAAATTTGGTAAGGATCATTATCGAACCCATTAACAGAGCTTTGCTCTTCTTAGATCATAGATTTTAAGATGTATTTTAGGGTTGCTTAACCCATTAATTAGAACACTGTTCATCTTCCATGAAGAACTCTTAGAGTTTCTTTTGCAGATCTTAAAGATCTTGGGGTTTTACCCTGTTAAAAAAGCTTTGCTTTTGAGGGTTTTGGTAGATTATACCATTGTTTTTACAGAGCATAAACTCTTTAGAAAAAAATATTGGGAATTTTATTCCCTTCTTAATTAAAGTTGACAGATGTAAATTCTGTTTGCAGAGCACAGCTCTCGAGGGAGTTTAACTCCTTGGCCCGATGAGGTTTCTCATTAAATGAGAATCCTCTTAGGATCCCACCTCAATGAGTGACTTCCCCATCAATGATGGGCCATCACTTTGATTTTGTGGGTCCCCCTTTGTCCCATTTTTCTGCATTGTAGTGCGGTACCATTTTTAAGTACCAAGTGTCAGAATTCGGAACATAGCGCTGATAACTAACCCCCGTCTCTTTTCGTGTAGGTACAATGGCTTTCGACTCTTCCTTCCCTTTTGTACGTTCAGAGAGCACCTTCGCCGACGCGCCGGTGGATTAGGAAGTCTTCGCGCTTATTAAAGATCACGACCCGGAGCAGAAATCTCTTCACTTGTGGGGATCATGGTACAATCAGATCATTCGGGGTCGGCGCAGTTTTTCTTGTGCGGCGTCCTCAGAGCCATTTTCAGCAATTCACTACGCCGACTCGCCTCAAGTGAATTATGCTGTAGAGGATGTCAATTGGAGTTCAGAGGGTCGCCTTCAGTCTTCTATGGCATCAATACCCGTACAGCCGCTGATGGCTTTGGATATTTTGGGGAGATGCATATGTCAAGGCGAGTCGCTCCCTTGGAGACAAGTATATATGATAGGTTTGACTCATCTCCATTCAGCTAGCCACCTGAAGTGGGCTCGGTATATCTTGTCGGTCAAGAAGTCACTGCTGCTGAAGCATGGGTTGTATCCTGCAATTTATGCGTCTCTTTTTCAATATCCCGCGCCTCATGTATGGTGGGTCAAGGCTTTCCTGGAACAATGGAATATCCCAACCCACACATTTCTTCTATCAGATCGGAATGTTTCAATTTCCTTGAAGGAGTTTGCAGAAATTTCGGGCTTGTCCGTCAGAGGGGAGCATTACGAGGAGATACTTCCTCCTGATGAGTACATCTTTTCCACCAAATCAGTGGTAATGGGTCTCACCCCGGAGAATACCGTTCAACATTGCTTCTCGATCCTAATCAAGGAGTTGAATATTTATGTGAGTCTGTTTCTAGAGTCTGGAGGGCATGGAGTCAGCTTCACAGATTTCATCGCCCGCTTTCTTCGCCCAGAAGTCTTATCAAAACAAGCTGCGAAATTCGCCAAGCTTGACGACCCGTTTGGTTTCGGTTTGGATAGCTAGCAGACGGCCGAAGCGGATTTAAGAAATTTCTTCATTCCAGACACCCCGGTCGTCCCTTTTGAAGAGCTCGCTTCTTCAGACGTCAATGAAGAGACATTCTTCCTGGGGTTCATCGGTCTGTGGTTGAGCTGGTTTATGCTTTCAACGCATCCTCGCTACATGAGGTTGTCTGTCTTTTATCCCGCCCAACGCATGGTTGCAGAGACGCGTGTGGCCGTTGGGATAGCGGGGCTGGCTCATCTATACCATGGCCTGAGTTTAGCGGAAGACACTACTCAGCCGGGGGTAAAGCCCGTACATCTCCCGTTGCACTACTTCACGTCGTGGATCGAGATGCATGTACTAGGTGCTTTCGGTATTCATAAACGACCCCATTTCTACGATAGCTATAACTTTCCTCGGGTCATGTATCTGGTTGACGCTTCTGCGTCAGACCCGTCGCAGTGAGAGGCACAGCGACTGGTCCTCTGCCCATGCGTAGTTGGGGACAGCATGACTTTTGTCGATAGAGATTTAACTATCGGCAAGGAATCTACCAAGGAGGTGCAACCATTGCGTGATACTTTCAAAGACGGGGCCCCCACGTTGAAGGATCGGGAGATCCTACACTTGTATTCAATTAGGCCAGGCTTTTTAGTGTTCAGACAAAACGCCTCGGCACTGTTCATGAGGTATAACCCGAACCGTTTCGCTCAACAGTCGGGTTACAATCAGGGTGTTCCCCTCGAGGCATTCTTAGCCGAGCCGGGTACTACGAAAGAGGGCATTCGCAGCGCGCTGCACCACTTTATGCGACTAAATACGGGGTCCAACTTTCTCATCGGCTACGTACCAAAAGCTTTGAACGCCTACGTGGCGTGGTACCAACATGCGACGGGTGCTATTATCAGGAAAGAGAGACGGCTATTACTTGATCATAAAGATGTTGTCCCAGCTGGTAACCCAGCAGTCCCTTTGAAGCGACGGACCGTCGTTCGTCCCTCATTAAGAGAAGTCACTACGGTTGTGGTCCTGCACGCCTTCCCTGAGAAGTCTCAACCAAGTGTTCCCGTACCTGCAGTGGCCGTGGCATCCCTAGAACCTGGTGCTGGTACGGAAATCGGGACCCGCCACCCGAAAATGCCTGTCAAGCACAAAATCTTGTCATCGGCCGCCGGTGTACGCTCGCAGAAAAATAAGAATTCGCTATTCTCTGCCGATGTCATATTTGGCCAGGAGACACATGCTCCCCACAGCAAGGGCTTATGCGAATACGGCACCAACAAGGGTTTGTTCGACACGCCTGCGACCGACACTGATCTTCAGGCCGCCCTTGCAGCTTCCGAGCGACTGGCTCGCGAGGAAGCGGTGTTGATCACTATCGTGAAGTCAGGTATACTTCAGTTGTATTCTTCTGCGTCTATCCCTTTCTTGTTATTATTCTTTTAATAACGCTCTCCTCTTCAACAGGTATTTATGCCGAAGAGGCTTTCGCGGCTTCCCTCAGGACGTTCGAGGAGGATGAGAGACTCCGCGCTTCTTTGGGTCTTGGTATAAGTTGCTTTATTACACCTTTATTCTTTTCATTCGTGCTCTGACCCTCCTTTTTACTTTATTGCGGGGACTACCTCAACTCAGGTTATTCCAAGTGCAGCACCGATCTCAAGTGGTGATGCGGTAAATCTTCTAGAGCCAGATACTATGGCCACGGCCATCCCAAAGTCACCGCAGGAGGCTTTACTGAAGCAGACGATGATGGACACCGGAGCGGAACCGCGCAGGTCGTCTTGCCTGAATTTAGGGGCATATGCTATTTAGGTTTATCTATCCAACTCTCCAAAGATACCAAGTTGATTTATGGCACCGTGTATCGGAGGTTTGGACGGATGCGGCCGTTGTAGCAGACTTCGTCAGATTCCCCCTCGTTTGCGAGGGGTTTTTGATTGTGGGGACGCTCTTCCCTGCAGGCGCAAGCCCCTGCAGTTAATTACGTTACCGCGTCACGGTAACCACTTTCTCCTGCTCCAGAGGTCATTTCATGCCGTGTGTATTTGTTTTATTTTTGGTTTCCCATGGATTGTATACGGAGACTAATTTAAGTTGTCTCCCATAGGGTGTGGATTAGTCTAAATCCACATATTCTTAGATTTGGGTTTGGGTTGATTTAAGGATCGTTAATCTCGTTCGAGATTATGATCAACTTAAATGGTTGTTGAGGATACGTTAATCCAATTTTTGACTAAGATCTACTCAACAGGATTTAGGGTCATTCAGATCCAACAAAAGAGCATTTGAGCTCTATTATTTTAGTTTAAGGACATTTTCGGTCCATAGCTAGTTTAAAGACGTTGCGGTCCGTTGTTAGTTTAAGGTCGTTTCGGTCCATTAGGATGTGCTCATCGGTTTGGGGGGATGCACCGAGAGTTGTTGGTTGTCAGGACCCTCCACCTCTCTGAAGACGTTGAAGAATTACAATGACACATATCGGAGGTGTGGAGAGATGTACCATTGAACCAAATTCCAGATTGAGGGAAGAGATCATGGTGGACCATCTAAGAATCATTAGTCATTTTCGGGAGACTGGGATTAACTTAGGAGATGTGTGATGGACATCGTTCTGGTCAATTAGTTTGGGGAGTCATAGGCATAGAGACTGTCTATTTAGAGATCCAAAATATTTTAATCTCAGGAAGACTTAGCCAATTTGGGGCTGAAGTTGGCTTCTTATAGTGTTAAACACTAATATATGCTCGGTGCTCACGTGCTCTCACGTGAGTCTCTGCAGCAGTGTTAAACATTGAAACTTGGGGCGCTCACGTGTAGCACGTGAGACACCTAAAAGTTGGTGTTTTACCCTTAGGTTCAAATCCACGTCTATATATCCAAGTGTTAAATACTTATCTTATGGCCATCACGTGTGGACACGTGAGACACCCCAGAGTTGGGCACTGCTTCTTTGGGTTTATTCCCTCTTCCATTTATAAGTGCTAAGCGCTTAGCTCATATAATGCTTACATACGAACACGTGAGGTGCTCAAAATGTGAGCGTTGTCTTTGGAATTTTTCCATTTTCATATAAGTGTCAAGCAACTATTTGGGGGTCATATAGGAGCACGTGATTCAATCTCAGTCCTTCCTTTTTGTTCCTCAGAGGCGCTCACGTAGGAACACGTGAGCCTTTTGTTATAACATTGAAAACTAATGAATTCCCAGTCTTTTCTTTTACATGTACAGAGGATTTAATATGAGTTTTGAGAATTTTTAGGTCCTTTGTTTTCTAAGAATTAAATTCTTTTGAAGGATTAAACCCTAGTTTTATCAGAGGAATTAAATTCTTATATCCTTTTGGAAGAATTAAATTTTTGGAACTTAGTTCTTTCCCCTAAATTTTGAATCTGCATAACAGAATCTCCCCGATGAGAATTAAATTCTCAACTTGTGGGGAGATCTGCTTCTACAGACTTCAACCAGAGGAAGAACTAAGTTCTTTTTGAAGAGTTAAACTCTTGGTTTGAGAATGAAATTCTCTGTACTTTCTTCTTACCTGGGATTTTTGTTTAAGAAGGGGATTTTCTTCCTCTAGAGAATTGAATTATATTTTCTCTTTTTCCTTTTTTTCTCAAAGCTTATGGGGGGTCTCTCCTCTATAAGACTTGAAGCCTTGGGTCCTTTATATAGTAGAAGCAAATTTGTTGATTTAGTTAAAGAAAACTCTCATTGAGAGATCTTAATTGATTTGGGGATTTTATCCACCGTTGGATCTTTGATCCAAGGACTTCTGTTTTACAGAAGATATTTTTCTTGTTTTTAACAAGATTAGGGAAATATTTTCCCATACATAATTTTTTCTGTAGATATGTGATTTTTAATCACCATTGGATTTTTAATCCAACGGCACTCTGTTTTACAGAGCGTGATCTTTCTTATTTAGAAAGATTTAAGGAAATATTTTCCAAATAGGGGTTTGATCCCTTTATTTAGAATTTAATTCAATCAGCTCAGAAGGCATTTAGGACCACTCATGTGTAGCACGTGACCCCCAGTAAGTTAAACTTATTTGCTTATACGCAACAGCCTAATAGGGAATCACGTGCTAACACGTGATCTTCTCTGGCCTGCTATTTGTTTTAATATGGCGCCTATATACTTTGTATATAAATGCTCACGTTCTTGCACGTGAGACCCAATTTCAGCCTGTCAATTGTTAAGCGTGGCGTCTATAATCTTTGTTCATAGGCGCTCACGTGTGGGCACGTGATGCTCTATTAGTGGGAAATTTTCCATCGCTTTTTCTCTCTTTCTTTTCTTTTCTCTCTCCCTTTTTTTATAATGGAACAGTCCCTAGTCGTAGGAATATCGAGACTAGGCATCAATATTCCAGTTTAGACTAGTGTACGTTTCATGACTCTATACGGGGCGATAGCTGATTCCATAGCCATTGGTGTTTGACACCGATGATTGTATACAGGTGCTCATTGGATGAGTTACACTGTACGGACTCGCCGAGAACTCCTAGATGGTATTATACCAATCGTCGGATAGCAGTTCTCTAGTGACATGAGTACGGGGTAGTCTCTAGAACCAAGATCGCCACAGTGTCTTGTTTGTGTTCTTACTATACTTAGATTACTACCCAACCACGGCTTTAAAGAGTCGTGAAAATGGGGTTTAGTTGGGTACAGTCCCGAAGAATATGGAGACAGTGAGCGGTCGAGGGAATCCATCTCTCCTGGTATAGGGAGTTGATGACACACTGTACACAGCTGGCTATGACAATAAGTCCTTAGACAAGGCAGTCGGGATTTACTGATAAGTGTTATCAGTAGTTCTCTGGTGGTCATGAGCTTGACATCAACATGACTTATCGAGTTATTGGGAGTCTGACGGTATCCACATCCCAGGCCTGGTATGTGATAGTCTTAGACGAAGAGACCGGATTGTACGGTGAATATCACTGATAGGCTCTAGCGGGGGTAGGACGAGCTTACTTGTCGACCGGCTATTCGTTAAATACCTGGGTAGCCGTTATGTACAGCTAGTACCACTAACGTGCTTGTAGGTTAACCCGGTGGGGGATTGATCTGAAAGTGTTTCAGATCAATCGGATATGATCATGACCTACTGCCAGTGTATTGTCGAGTTTTTAGAGTCCCACATAGTGGGTTTTCCCGTTGTAGCGAAATGATGTAGTGCACGTACGGCGATGCGTGCGGGGTCTAATTAAACTTGTGTATGTGATACTACATGTATTTAATCGGATAGATGATACTAACCGGTTTATGCTTGAGCTGGGTCATTAAATCAAGTGTTGGTTTAATGATATTACTTATATATGATGATGCATACATAAACTAGTATTATTTTGATATTCTCACTCTCTTTTTGGTATACAAAATATCATGTACATGTTACATGTCATGTGTATATTTATATATTATGTGTGTGCGCGTGCGTGTGTATTGTGATGATGAATGAATATGTGTTTTCCTTTTTATTATTTTTCTTTTTGCATGATAAAGAAATGAGGTGGTGCTCATTTGCTTACTCATTTCTTATCTCATGACACTTGGATATAAGAGATGGTGGAATGAAATAAGTAGACACTCTACTCTCTTCATTCCATCCATGGTTATGATTTTGTTTGATGGTTTTTCATTTTAGCACCATGCTTTTCACTCTAGTTCAAGAACAAAAGAAAATGAAGAAGAAAGGAAAAAAGAAAGATAGTTCAAGAATTCACTACATTTTCTACATCCCTCCCATCTCATGTCTAGAAAGCATGAAGAGTTAGTTACATCAAGTGGTTGATGTTGAAGCTAGAATTGGTGGACCTCGCTTGGATCATCTTCGACGGAGCAGATCGGGAACCAAGCGAGATCCGGAGCGCCGCGGAGTTTAGCCAGAGTCCTTGATTTCATCATTGGAGCATGAGAAGAATTTTCAAAGTTTGTATCTTCTTTTACCTCTATTCTTTTGTTTACAAGTTTTAGTCTATGGTTGATTATGGGTTAGGGAAGTCTTGCTCACTTGAAATTTTTTTCCATTTTTTCGTTTTCGCAAAGGTTTTATAAACATATATGTTCCCCTAATAATTAAACACAATAAAAAGAGTTAATCTCTATTAATCCAATAAGGCAGCGCCTCACGTGCTCCCCATGAAAGTGTCGGCGCCGGCGCCAGTCTTATAAGATTAAATCCTATAGTGGCGCCGCACGTGATGTTCATGTGAGCGCCAATGTGAAAAAGCACAGGAGCGCCTGTTATATATAATAATTAAATTCTTAAGTGGCGTCCACGTGCATAACACGTGAGCACCAGCGCCCAAATTAAGAGCGGGAAGAATTAAATTTTACATGGAAATTATTTCCCTAAAACCCAGGATATTCTCTGTTAAACAGAGCTGTTGGATCAAAAATCAAATGATGATGATAAATCATCAAATGATAGAACTAAATTCTATTAAGATAAAATATTTTCCTGATCTTTCTAAATGAGAAAGATAATCTCTGTTAAATAGAGAGCTGTTGGATCAAAGATCCAATAACATAATTAAATTCTATTTTTGGGAATATATTTCCCCAATCTTTCTAAATAAGAAAGATATGCTCTGTTAAATAGAGCGCCCTTGGATCAAAAATCCAATGGTGATTAAAAATCACCGTTTAATAAAATAAAATTCTATATATGGGAAAATGTTTCCCCAATCTTGTTAGAAACAAGAAAATATAGTCTGTAAAACAGAAATTCTCGGATCAAAGATCCAACAGTGGATAAAATTTCTCAAATAATCTTTGAGACCAATAAAATCAATTGGAATCTCTCAACGAGAGATCTTCTCAAAACTGAACAACAATTTGCCTTGCCTATATAAAAGATCTGAGACTTCAAGTCTCACAGACACAGAAAAAAGGAGGATCCCCCCATAAACTTCTGCAAAAAAAAGATAGAAGCTGCAACTGAGAATTGAATTCTCTTTCGAAAAAGATCTACTTGTTCTTTCAAAGCCTAGGTAAAGAAAAAGTAGATATACAATGTATCTCTTTTGCCTAACAAAAAGAAAATAAGGGTCCAACCCTTCATGAAAAGAACTTAGTTCATCCTCTGATCTGAGATTTGCAAAGCAAATCTCCCCACAAGTTAAGAATTTAATTATCATTGGGGAGATTTGTGTTTCAATAGAAACACGTGTCTGAATCTTGAGAGATCATCGGTGAATATAATGAAGTACGAGGAACCATTCCTGGTATGTGTGGACATAGGACCGCATATATCACTATGTATCAGTCCCAAGAGTTCAGTAGCTCTTTGTCCGTGTCCCGTATATGGATTTTTAGTCATCTTACCTTTGAGACATGACTGATAAGTTTCATAAGATATAAATTCGAATGGATTCAAATATCTATTTTTATGTAACTTAGCTAGTCTGGTCGTATTGATATGACCAAGTCTACAATGGCACAAGGAGGCTTCGTTCATTTCTGAATTTTTCCTCTTATGAGTGTATTATATATTTAGAGCTGTATTTTGATTTAGAACATATAAACTATTATACAACGTACCAAACCCAATCAACACTTGATTTAGGAAAATGTTCATAACATTTTTCTATAATGCAAAGTTATATCCTTCTTTATCTAATAAAAATAAGGATGTTATATTGCACATCATCGACGGTATGAAATAACAGCCGTTCAAAATCAATGTATTGCCATTTGGCAATACTAGGTGATATTCGCCGACAGGTTCGGCAGCAACAATTGCTCCATTCCCTGCTATGAGAGCCATATAACTCTTTCTCAGTTCTCTATTTTTCTTTAACCCTTATAACATATTACAAATACGGGATCCTGATCCAATATCCAGTACCCAGGATGTAGAGCATATTGAGAAACAGTTATCAATAACTAACACACCCGAAGAAGATGCATCAGAATGCTCCTTCTTCATTAGGGTTGTGTGGAAATCCTTGCATTCCCCTATCCCTTGCCCAGACTCATGACTGTTGTCATAAGATAGAGCGGAACCAACGTTCTCCAGCCCAGTATAATAAGCGGGTTCAGTCAATACATCCATATTATTATCTTGATTAAGGCGTGCTATGGTCGCTACCTGGAGAGAGAGAAGAAGAAGAAAACACTTTAGCATGTGCTCTTACAAGATTAGATTGGTTATAATCTTATCTAATCAGGATGGCTCCCACTGTTTTTATCAAATCTTCCTTCAAATCATAAAAGGTAAGATTAGCCGGGATTAATTACACCCTACAAGTTCGCTAATCGGTCAGCCAAGCAGGTGTTGGTACTCCGAGAAAGTCTCCCCGTTCATTTGCATGGAAATAATTAAATAACCTCATTTCCGTAGGGGCATAACCCCGTTAACACCTTTTTTAGACACCTACTGGATTAGCTAATTGAAAAGTGGAAAACTCTCCCGGGAGTAGCGCTTACTCGCAGTGGATATCGGGATCCAACTATCATATAGAAGGTATGCAATCTCATTGCAAATTTCAACACTTGAAATTCCTGATATCTATTTTTACCCCATGCATTTTATGACCTTGACAAGGCAAGTCAAGTTCAACCGTCATTTCGTGACTGACTTAGACCAACCCGCACGACCCTTGACAAGGTCAACAAAGCCGTACGATTTCCCTAACCAATCGCATCATCATGCGGCAGAAAAGAACTAATCAGCTACCGAACACTACGCATCGACAAGGTCGACAAACGCAGCACGAATACTAAATAGTACCTATCTGAAATGGCGGAGGGCTACGACTGGTTTTGAAGAAAACCTTTAACGTAATGAACTTGATATCGTTGTAGAATCTAGTGGTTTGAAAAGGAGTGGTTTAAGCTTCGGTTTAAAAATCGAGTAATTTTCAAAACAAACCGAGTGGGTTGTAGCATATATGCTAGTTTTGCTAAAGAGCCCATCCCCGGTGAAGGGATCTAGGCTCTTTCCTCATCGAATGAGGTGCTGGATATTCATAACAGAATACCGCTATGCAAAGAAAGAATTAGAGCTACCTTTTTGAGAAATTTGATTCTACAACATCTTTTAGGTTTCTTTTCTTTTCATTAATCTTATTAATGACATCCCATCAATTATATTTCCTAAATATCACAGAAGAAATGAAAATAAAACACACATATATACCATCCGCATTTACCGTAGGGACCCGGGTTTTCACCATAAGATTACTTAACTTATGGCAGTGTGTGGTCAGGACTAGCACGGATGCAAAACGTATATAGTGTCTACTAATATATCATATATATATAAGTAGCATTCGTCTCACACGGTTCACATCACATTACAGAACAACAGAAGCAGATATATGAAATATAGGATATATTAGGAGGTTCGTGTTTTAGATTAAGCTGGTAACGAAAAACACGGATTCCACGGTCGTGATGAATAGCTAAGCCCACACCCCTAGACCCCTACGAGAGCAGCAAGCAACCCTGCCAATTCTAGAGCTAGGCGACCGGTCTCAACTCCTTGAGATGGCCTCCCACTAGACTCTAGAACCTGGTTACTTGTGCTCTCCGCCTTGGGTCTATACTAATGCGGTAAGTAAATAATATATATTGAATGGAGACAACAAATTCAACCTGGAAGTGTCCCAATAAAAGAATATTACATACAAATATTTACATGAATGAAAATTAAAAAACTCTCATCTCACGTAAAACCCCCGGCTATTCAATCACGACGATCCAATATAACATATCGATAGCAACACAATAACATCATATGTCATCAACGTAAGTAAATATGTGTATCTCTAATATCGTTGTGGTATAGCAACAAGATCGGGGATACTGCCATATATTACACTTACGGTAGCAGAAAAGAAATGAAAACTGCTATAATTAGAATCCGCATCTTTAGACATCATAAACCCGGATATTCCGAATTTCATGCCTAACCCTATAAACCTTACATTTAAGTCTCGAATTGAAAATACTTTTCAATAATTAAGCCAGGAAATTCAACAAGATTCCCGATTAATGATTCAAAGGCTCTTCGGGAACTTTAATAGATGGTCGCACCCCCGAGGCCGTCAACGAAGTGCACTTGGTCGAAACACCGGGGCACCAGAGTGGATAATTTTGGCCATGGGATTCTCCTATAGTCACTTGGTCGGGGCAATTGGGCGTGGTTGTCTACTAGTGTCTTCCGGCGAGTATTCGCATACGATATAAGATTACGATGGAGTTTCGATCCAAATCCAAACTCCATGATAATCCATCATTTGAGACTAAAATGCGAGATTTATAAATCATTTACTAGTTTCGCAAAAATAATCAATGTGGATTCCAAAATTTGTATCACATAACCAAAGCAATATAGATGATGTTAAACATTTAGATCGATGTTTCAAACAACTGCAATTCACAGAGACCTCAACCACTTGAGCCTTATTAAAAATATCCAGAAAATCCAAAATTTCAAAATAAAGCAGCACATGAAAATTGAGCTGTTAACTCCATATTTGGGCGGCGGAGCCGCGGCCAATAATTGGTATAGGCTGCGGTTCCGCGTCCAAGTTGTGGAGTTACGTGCTCGTATTTCTTGAGCCTTCATAGAATTACCTGCACGATTTTATAAGAATTTTTAATTGTGAAAAACATGAAGTTTGAAAAATTGGACAAAAACTACCAAAATCGTGAGTTTAAAATGTCGATCGAACACTTTAACTTCATCTAAGTTATTCCTAAGCCTCTAGCTTAGCTCTAATACCATGAAAGTATGTCTTAGAGCCTCTAAATAGGTTTCAATGAGCATCAAGTATGCAATTTTAAAATTTTAGAGGTCTAAGTATACTAAACAAGAATCGAACTAGAGAATTAGGGTTTTAAAGTTAAGAAAACAAGTACTAATCTAAATGAAGAGAGTCTACAACCTTTGTAGTCTAGTACTTCACTTCTAAAACTCCAAGTAGTAGTCCCTAGAGCTCTTCTTTGACTCCACTTGAAGAATGGTACGAGCTTGCATGTAGTTTTCGTCGTCAAAGATGATCCACCTTGAGACAACTCACACTTAAACTCATACTTCACTAATCAAGGTATTAGTGAAGTTAACAACCTATACTAATGAGCTAGAGTAGTGTAGCTTGATGAAGTAGGAATTTTGGTCACAAAAAATATTTCTTTCTCTTTTCTTTTTCTCACCATAGAAAATCTAGTGAGGAGATGAAGATGAAGATGAACTTGGATGAGTGTGAACCATGAGCTCAAAAGATAAGATTAAAGATGAGATAAGATGAGACTAATAAATATCTATGAATAATCCAAGAATTGAAGATGAGTCATGGCTTCTCAATGCTTCTCCAAGTATCTAAAGTCATGATTCATTCTTCATTTCTTTTAATTCACAAATAATTATTATTATCTTACTCAAATGTGATTCTCATACATCCTACTTCTATGTATCATCAACCATGATACAAATGCATATATATATATATATATATATATATATATATATAAAGAGAAGAAAATCTTAAGTGAGCTATATATTAGTTCATATATATATCAAATAAATAAATATATATCAAATTATTAAATCAACACTTGATTCAATAATCCGGTTATATCATATATAACCCGGCTAATATCAAATATGTGTGTGTGTGTATGTATGTATATAAAATTATTAAATCAACACTTGATTTAATAGTCCGGTTATATCATATATAACCGGCTAATATTTAATATTAGTTTATATATATATATATATATATATATATCAAATTATTAAATCAACACCTGATTCAATATCCGGTTATATCATATATAACCCGGCTGATTTCAAATATATATATATATATATCAAATCATTGAATCAACACTTGATTCAATAATTTGATTATATCATATATAACCCGGCTGATATCAAATATCGCTAAATTAGAATATGGTATCATATGCCCGTATTTAATCAAGCTCCCACACATATCTGCATGCGTGCCCTACTTCGTTTCGCTTGAGCTAGAAAACCTCTATGTGGGACTCTAAAGACTCGTCAATACGCTAACGGTAGGTAATAATCACATCAGACTGACAAGCCGTCAGCGGTACTAGCTGGACGTAACGGCTACCCAGGTATTGAATGAATAGAAGATCAACAAGCAAACATGTCCAAACTCCCGTAAAACCTATAAGCAACACTTACCGTACAGTCCAGTCTCTTCGTATGATATGTCGTATATCGAGTCTGGGGGGTGGAATCGTCAGACCCCACCAACTCGATAAGTCATGCCAATATGTGGCCTATAAACTTTTGAGAAACTACTGATAACTCTTACCTATAAATCTCATCAGCCCTGGACAGGGAATTGCTGTTATAGCCAATTGAGCATAGCGCAACATCAACTCCCAATACCGGGAGAAACGAAACCCTACCTATCGCTCATTGCCTCAATGTGACTCGGGACTGTATCCAAAAACCACCTGTTTGCACGACTCATTTGAGCCGTGGTAGGGAGAAAATCAAAGCATAGTGGGAACCACACAAGACACTATGACGATCTCGGGTCTGTAAGTCGATGCCACGTACCCCATATGGTTTGTGGAGAGGCGGAATTCATAAAAACGATTTAGATTTGCAACATCGACCAAACAACCAAGATCTTTAGAACCCCTAACTAGCTAAACTACAAAGAGGTTCTAAACTACTTGTGAAAGAGTTTTATACCTCTAGAATACAAGTCCTTCGGGTCTTCTTCTTCTCTTCTTGAGCTCCTAGAGGGTTTGGATCAAGCTCGGTCGTCGGTCTCCTTGTGTCGAAGACGATCCATCCGAGAGTCTATGGTTCAAGCTCCAACCTCAAGAATGAGGTAACTAAAGTACCTAGTTTGCTAATCTATGTAGTTTAGAAGATGTAGAGAGTTAATTGGAGTATTTTATCTCAAGGAACCTTAGAATTCACAACACATATGAGGGTTAGGATTTGAGGAAGAAAGAGGAGAGCAAAAATGGAGAAAGAAAGAGAAAACCCAAATGAGCAAGTGTAGGAGCAAGTGTAGGATGGTTAAGTCTTTCTCATCATCAATCATACAATATTTCTCCATAGAAAAATGCAACCATTCTTGAATAGTAAAGTCAAATGAATAAACAATGAGACTTAGCCATGCTTCTACCATGCTACAAATATCTCCATTTCCACTTCATTAATCTATTTTCCAAAAATAGATAAAACCAATAATGAGGTGTCTCCTTCTAGAAGCATCTTTTGTAAAATTACAAGAATGCCCTCACCGTATATACATATCCGTATTCGTACTGCAAAAAATACTAATACAAAGAGATAAAAATAATCCAGTAATATAATACTAGAATGCGGCTTAATCGTAAGCTCACTAGTATTATCCGTCCGAACAACATCCATGCAGCTAGTACACATATATGATCGGAACTCTGCACGTAAAACCATACGGCCTCTATATCGGTTTGCCTGAACCAGGAAAACTCTCTGTGTGGGACTCTAAAGACTCGACAGTACGCTGGCAGTGGCTTTAACCATAAGTCCGTTAGTGGCACTAGCTGTACGTAACGGCTACCCAGGTACCTATCGAAAAGAAGGCCGACGAGCGAACTCATCCGAACGCTTACCAAGCTTGTTCGTGAAAATCTCCGTGCAGTCCGGTCTGTTCGTCTGAGAGTATCGCATGCCGGGTCTAAGGGGTGGAAAACGTCAGACCCCTAATAATTTGACAAGTCATGTTGGTGTGCCTCAAGACCATCCGAGAATCTACTGGTCCAACTACCAGTAATTCTTAATCCGCCCTGGCCAGGGACTTATGGTGTTGGCCAACCGATCACAGCGCGACATCGACTCTCTATACTGAGAGAAACGAATCCCCAATAGTCGCTCACTGCCTCCATGTGGCTCAAGACTGTACCCAACTAAAACCTGTTTGCATAACTCAGTAGAGCCGTGGTAGGGTAGTAATCAAAGTACAGTGGGAACTCACACGAGACAAATGACAACCTCAGGTCGACAGACTACCTGCACTATATCATCAGAGAACTGTTATCTGACATTAGGTATAATACCATCTAGGCAGTTCTCAGCGAAGCCGACCAGTGTACTCACCCCCAGTGAGCACATGTATACAATCTTAGGTGTACCACATCAATGGCTGCGGGAACAATCCATCGTCCCTTGTCAATGTCTAGATATGTATACACTAGTCTACTCTGGAGTATCGATGCCCGGTCTCGATACTCTCACGACTAGGGACATTTTAAGGATGTGCTTATCGACTACCCAGCTTCTACAAGTATGATTGCCATCACAACGCTGGTAATCAAGCAAGGATCCTACAGGCTTTATCAACATGTATACAAGATATGAAATACTAAGTTAAACACATCACATTTTAAGATAAAGACAAACCAAATAGCATACTATCATATCGAGCAAGATTGTCCTGTACATACATATCCCTAGTATCATATACAATGAAGGCCTCTAAGGCATACATATCCAACAGGGTCTACAGACTAATCTGTACAAGTGTCACCAGAGAACTGCTACATGGCGATGGGTATAGTACCATCTAGGATTTCTCGGTGAGTCCTATTCGGTGTACTCATTCTCCAATGAGCACCGGTATACAATTTTTTATTTTAAACACTTATGGTTATGGGATCAACCATTGCCCCATACAGGGTCAAGAATCGTACATACTAGTCTACTCTGCAATATCGATGCCTTGCCTCGATACTCCCTCGATTAGGAACTGTTAAGGATGTGCTTGTGGACTACATAAGCCCCACCAGTATGATCGGCATCATAGTACTGGTAGTCAAGCCTACATCTTAAAGGCTTTATCAACATGTATCAATGAGATAGTAAACTAAAAAAGTGCACATGTTAAGATAAAGAGCAACCTGATAGCATACTATCATGTCGAGCAAGAAAGTCCTCTGTATATATATGTCCAAGCATCCACTATAATATACAATAATGGCCTCTATGGCATTCATATTCCTAACAATCTCCCACTTGCACTAAGGCCAGTTGTTATAGTATCGCATACCAACATTCCAAAAAGTCTCTCAAACTGTGTCTAGGGAAGAACCTTCGTAAGTGGATCCGCCGTGTTGTCCTTTGTGTTTACTCACCTGATCTTGATCTCGCGGCGATCAACTATCTCCCGGATCAAGTGATACCGCCTCAGAATATGTCTAGATCGCTGATGGGACCAGGGTTCCTTGGCCAAATCCACAACTCCATTGTTATCATAATACAAAGGTATTGGATTCTCAATGGATAAAACCACACCAAGTTCAATAATGAACTATTTCATCCAGACAGCCTCTTTGGCAGCATCGTTGGCAGCAATGTATTCAGCCTCCATCGTCGAGTCTGCAATGGTATCTTCCTTGGAACTCTTCCAACATACCTCCCCTTGATTGATCTGTATTTTATGTGTAGTAGTTAACCCCAATCAATAACGGTGTCGCGTGTAGCTAGACCGAGATGAGTGCGGGTCGTCCTCTGGGAAACGTTGAATATTTTATTCTTACTTTAGGTGTGTTGAGAAAGAAAGGAGGAAGAATAAAGAATAGTGAAGAATGGTTGTAGGATCTAGATCTACGTTAAACACGGATGCAAAATATAGATCTAGATTAACTACGGAGGTAAGTTTAATATTAAAAGGGGGCTTGTATGGTTCATTGGGATTTAGTAGTTATGGATGATTAATTAAAAATTACTCTTTTTATCCTTTAATAGATTTAAAACTAGAACGACAGTGATGCATGTAGATTAGGGTTTCTGGAGGGAAAAGGGTTCCCACTCTTAACCCCTATCTTGACATGGATCTCCGTTCATGTCTAGCCTTTACCCAAATAATCATTAATCTAATCTCTAATCGCGGTCGAGACTAGCAATGAATTGGTAGCACGGCCAATTAGGATGTTAACTATTCTTTTGATAAAGTTTATAAACTTTATAGGACTTAAAAAGAGTTTAAGGATCATCATCATCCATTAACCTACCCTAATCCTATGAACCCTAATAAGCGGAGAATTACCCGCGCATGTTGGGAAAAGAAGAGATGGAGAGGGAAATCATATTAAAACTACAAAGAGATAGAATAAGAAAACAACTACCTTTATTAATCAACAAAATTCATTTACACTTTGTTTCCTTAGAAAATGATTACAAAAATGCTGGTTTGCTTCTCGATCTCTTCTAAGGAGGTAGATGAACCGTTGATGATCAGCCTGGATGCGTGAGCCTGTCGTGGACTTCGTGATCTCTTCAGCTTGATACCTTCTAACTTTAGCCCTTGGTCCTTTATATAGCCCTCAAAGAAGAAAACCTAGTTACCATATATGGTGACTTCCTAATATGGTGACTTTCCATATATGGTAACTTTCCATATATGGTAACTGGTTGTTAGGAACCCAACCAGAAAATCCAGGGCCCCAACTCCTTAGAAGTGCGGCGGAACCACGACAGAATGGTGGGTTTGGCCGCGGATCCGCGGTGGATTAGGAGGATCGTGGGTTCGTTTCTCTTGAGGCTTCTTCTGGTGACACATGTAGACTATTTTGGTATCTAGAATCTGAAAATCTTCTCTACGTATCTGCCAGAATTGATTTCTTCAATTTACTTTACTATTTCGGCAGATTTGATCTCGATAATTCGGATTTCCTTGATTCCAGTCCTGAAATAATTTCTGCATAATTATCTCAATAAATAATGTTAGTAGAATTTATTTTTATTGAAATATTATCTTTAACCATTTGTCTTGATATTTTAGTTTTAAGAGAATTGGTCAAAGGTATTTAATAAGGTAAGCATATTAAATGGGCCAAATGTTACATGGATATTATATGCTTACTTTTTTCTTCATAATGTTAATTATAATATATAAACACATGAAAATAGTATTTTTACAGATAAACCCTCATATGTGTCATATATTATAATAAACACCTTTTTTATATAGAAATAGTAGGAAAATATCATATTAAAAGTGCAGTTTTATCAACTGAACAAATACCCCCAAACTTAACTTTGATCGTCCCGAGCAAACTAGTTATTCAAGAGAAGGAGAAAGAAGAAAAAAGAAAAATCCTAAGTAGCGCACTTTCGTAGGCAACACGATTACACTGAGCATATGCAACAAGCCGTTAAACCTCTAGGTATCCCTAGTAGGAGGAGTGTTGTCTCCTGAGGGTTTTCAGCGGATTACACCCACAAAATCCTATAATAAAAAAAAGATAGTGAAAGTTACATACAAAGATAAGAATTATGAAAGAAGGAACTTGAAAATAAGAGCTTTCAACTACACCAGTTTTTCAGTTGCTATGAGCCCTATTTTAATGATCATGAAAAAATGTTAGAAATCACATCATCTCTCAATAAAACATAGGCTTTAGTCTTCCTCCCTATCTTTCTTCCAAACATTGATCATACACCCCTATGTGTGTGTAAAAGACATCCCTACACTTAGAGAATTCAATTCAAGCTATCATACCCTTGTCCATCTTCCAAAGTACTTTTTAGTCGGTGAATATTTTCTTCTTTTTTTATGAAATAGCTCACACATCCTTCATGCGACTGTTAATACTTCTTAATGTACTAACCGACCGATTACAAAATGTGCTTGCATATTAAGGTGTAATTCCTCATCTTGCACACCTAAGGCTTAGCAGTGGCTCCCAAACCAGTTGGTCTAAGGCACTAGGTGATAAAGCACCCTCGCTATATTCTTTTTATGCTGCCTTGGTAATTGCAAAACCAGTGTTCATTTTTTTTCTTCACCACATATATTTTATTTTATTTTCCTTCATACTAAGGCTTTTAGACAAGAGCATTTTAAGGTATCCTCTACTATCCCAAGTTTCAAGATGTGTGTAGTGCGTATAGTAGGGTATCAATATTCAGATGTTTGGTTTCTAGAATAAGGACTATTTTCAGACTTATTTTTATCCTCAGATTAGCAATTTCCTTCATCTTACTAACCCTTGGGACAACAGCTCATAACTAATTATTACTAGTTTGTTTAAGAGGACCTCTAACTTTCTTGTTTTTCTCAAACTATTCATATCTTTATATATAATTTTTCACTTTCAAATTTTCATTATCAAAAAAATTTTGTGCTTATATATAGTATAATGCAAAATAATGCGTAAATAAGCACAAACCTCCCCCAAACCTGTTTACAGCATTGTCCTCACTATTGTCATCTTTTTAAATCTCAAAAACCTGTAGACTTGGAAGGAAAGGTTATTAACGAGGGCAATAAAAATTGAAAGTGAAAATCCTCCCCCAAACTTATTTTTGGCTCACAATTTTGTAAAAATTTTCTTTTCAAGAGCCAAAATATCCCCCCCCCCAAACTTGAGTAAAATAGTATTAAGCATTTAAAATTATTGGGGGGTTAAAGTTATTGGTCAAAGTAAAGCCTTACAAAGACCAAAAGTCAACACCAACCATTCAAAAAATTTATCGATGAAACACCAAGGTTGGTGGAAGAACATGTCGCCTACCGACGTGAAGAAGTGGGGAGGAGATAAGAGGTGTAATGGAAAAGGTTAACGTCTCGGTTTGTAGAGACGAAACAATGATGATGTATTACTCGCATTCTCATTCTTGATAAGAAGATGTGGCGGTTCAATTTCTTTGGGTTGGGGTTGATTCATCACAACGCCCATATCTTCTAAGAATGCGAGTTCTTTAGCGAATATTTCTTCAAAGCTTTCATCGATATCCCAAATAATAATCTCATCGGAAAAAATGGGATGATACTTGGACTCCATAAAAGGTTCACATTTAGCGTTAGATGTTGACCAAGATAACAACGTAATAGCGGAGTCAAGATCAGTATCGTGAAGCTCTTCAATTTCACTGCTGTCGGAATCTATTGTTTCGACAGAACATACTTGAGCATAGGGTTCAGAGGGTTCACTTCCCAACTTGTAAATGTTAAGCTCAATTGACATCTTCCCGAAGGATAGGGTCATAGAGCCCTTACGGCAATTGATTACAGCGTTGGAAGTCGCAAGAAAAGGTCGACATAAAATCACTGGAATTTGGTTTCGTGGGTTCGCTACAGGTTGTGTATCTATAACGATAAAGTCCACAGGAAATATAAATTCCCCGATTTTGATTAACACATTCTCTAGCTCACCCCTAGGTTGGGTGATAGATCGATCGGCCATCTGAAGAGTGCAATGCGCCGGTTTTAACTCTCCGATCCCTAATTACTCATAAACAGAATACGGAAGCAAGTTAACACTAGCACCTAAATCAAGTAACACGATTGATATTTTTACCCCCAATAGAAATAGAAATTGTAGGACTTCCAATGTCCTTTCGTTTCTTGGGTAATTGTTGTGTAAAAGCAGTGCTCATATTACTCGTAAGGAAAACTTTTTTAGGTACTTGAACTTTTCTCTTCCTAGTGCACAAGTCCTTAGGATTTTCGCATAAGACGGAACATGTTGAATATCATTTAGGAGAGGAATGTTTATGTTAACTTGCTTAAAAATTTCCACAATCTTCTCCATTTGTAAACTTGGTCTGTTGTCCCTTAACCTGTTTGGATAAGGTGCTTTATCAATAAGGGTTGGGTCCAATATTAGAGAAGATTTTGGGAATGGAATGGATCACAAAATTGGAGTGGGGATCGCTTTAGATAGATTTGTGGAAGTGGGTTGAGGGTTCGAGTCTTGGGGAAAACGGAGAATAGGCTCGGAAGAAGCTGGAAGACTAGAAGAAATAGGGCAAGAAATGGAAGCCAGGGTTTCAATTGATTCCTCATCATCAATCTGTTCACCCATTTGATTGTTCAACACTCTTCCTGATCTCAACTTGGTAACGGCACTCACATTATGACTTTGTGAGTGGCCAGGATTCAGTAAGGGTTGAGATGGAAGTTTCTCTTTTTCCCCCACACTCATCGTGGCATTCAACTGTGCAATTTGGGCTTCTATTGATTTAATACTCTCACCGTGGGAGATGGAGTCTTTCTTTATGGAATCAATAGAAGACCCCATATCAGCCGACATTTGGATCAAATGTTTTATAAACAAATCCAAAGTTTATGCGAGTGAAGAGGAGTTATCAGTACCGGTCGTTTGGAAAGAATTATTAGCCGGGTTTTGAAAATTTTGTGACTGAAAGGAGTGCTGACTCTGTGGTGGTGGTTGCTGTTGCTGTGGAGGAGGTCTTTGATAATTGCCTTGGAACTGGTTTTGATTTTGATTTTGGTTTTGGTTCCAAGCAAAGTTAGGATGATTCCTCCATCCCTGATTGTACGTGGAAGAATAAGGATCGTTTCTAGGTCGCTGCTGAAAAGCAGCATTAGTTTGCTCGTGATCTTGAAACGGTGCATTCATAGGACATTCTTCCGTCAAGTTTGATGGATCGGAACAGCAACCACACACGGTTTTGGGAAGCATGTATTGGTTTAGGGAGGCTGAAGAGATTCTGTTTTCTATAGCGTCGAGTTTCCTTTGTATCACGGTCATTTCGGCTTTCATTGCGATGGAAACCTCGAGCTGATAAATACGTTCCCTAGATGATATAGGTCTAACACTTTCCCATTGTAAAGTGTGTTCAGCGAAATTTTCTAGGAATTTCCAAGCTTCACCATCATCTTTCAACGGGAATTGACATTGACACACGGTTTCAAGCATCTATTTTGTTGCGGGATCAATACCCTCATATATAATTCGACACAGATCCCATCGGTGGATTCCGTGATGAGGACATTGGACAAGCAGATCCTTGAACCGTTCAAAGCATTTCCAAAATGGTTCATTTGGAAGCTGGGTAAACTGATTGATTTCGCTCCTAACACCGGCGGTCTTATGATTGGGATAAAATTTCTTAAGGAATGCTACAACGAATTCGTCCCATTTAGAAATAGAATGTGCGGCAGTGTTATAAAGCCATTTCTCGGCTAGATTGCACAAAGAAAAAGGGAGAAGACGTAAACACATAGCATCCATAGAAAGTTGTGACGTGCCAATCATTGCACATACGTTTTCGAATTTGTTTATAAAAACGTATGCGTCTTCGGACTCAAGCCCGTGAAATTTGGGCAACAGTTTGATAAATTAGGGTTTGATTTCAAAATTATCCCCATTGGCTGGTGGAATAGAAAGACAAGTAGGAAGGGGACCATGTGAAGGGTAGCATCTCTCTTGGAGAGATATACGCGGTATATTCTGCGCACCTGCGGGTGGCAGCAGCGTGGTATCATGAAAATTTGATGGATAACCGTCCATCTCGATCGTGGTGGGTGGTGGGGAAAAGGAAAACGAAGAAGTACTGACTTCAGAGTCGATAGAAGAAACGCGGACAAAACGGGCACTAGAATCCCGTGTCCAGCCGAGCATGCACTAAGCGGGGTTAGCGCAAGTGGCAGCGTTTGTGTGATTGGTTTGTTTTGAAAAGTGTGTCGAACTTGAGACAAGTCACACAAAAATGTACAATCAACCCTAGAACTAAGGTTACCTAGGTCAAGTCTCTAGACCGCTCCTAGACTTCCAAAGGATAAGCCGCAGGATCAATCCTTTATCACCTCTTTACTACCCTTGCGACCAGGTAAGTGCCAGGTAAGTGGGAGGTAACCGCTATACGAATCACCGAAAATAGAGGGCCTAATTAAGTAACCACTTGCCTTAGACACACTTGCCTAGACACCACAACAGTAATGCGGATAAGCGATAGATTACCCACGACCTTCCTCTGTCCTTATTGAGCGCGATAGTCCTTAGAGTCTTGTCTAGATATTTTTTTAAATTAATTTAGGGTTGATGCGGATGCTCGTTTTGTGATTTGCGGGGCCTAGGAAGGGTGATAAAATCCCCACCTAATCTGAATTTGGTCTTTGCCCCTTAAAGTCCGTATTAAAATATGCAAAACAAACCAATTACAAAACTTTGCAAAAAGATTTTTGAGCGGCGATATTTTGCAAAGAATCCTGCAAGAAAGATATTTTATTGGATTTCAGAGGAGAGAGAAAAAGTTGAGAAATTTACCAGAGAAGTTTGGAACCCGAGATCCTCAATTAAGCCGCGGTTCCGCCGCCGAATAGGCCTTCTTGCCGCACTTCCACCGCCGACTTGGGAGATCAGGTGGAGATTTTTGCTACGTGGCCTCCATTGCTCCTCTGGATCTTGATTAATGTCTCTGGATCTCTGTTTCCTCAATACTGTGACTCCAGATCCCCTGGCAAAATTCACACAATAATCGTTAAATATACAATTTGCAGTTTTGTTTATTTTTATGATATAGATCGAATAAGAATTCAACACAAATAGTAAGAATAAAAAATTACGCACGTATCCCCAGCAACGGCGCCATTTGATTGATCTGTATTTTATGTGCAGTAGTTAACCGCAATCAATAACGGTGTCGCGTGTAGCTAGACCGAGATGAGTACGGGTCGTCCTCTAAGAAACGTTGAATATTTTATTCTTACTTTAGGCGTGTTGAGAAAGAAAGGAGGAAGAATAAAGAATGGTGAATAATGGTTGTAGGATCTAGATCTATGTTAAACACGGATGCAAAATATAGATCTAGATTAACTACAGAGATAAGTTTAATATTAAAAGGGGGCTTCTAGGGTTTATTGGGATTTAGTAGTTATGGATGATTAATTAAAGATTACTCTTTTTATCCTTTAATAGATTTAAAACTAGAACAACGGTGATGCATGTAGATTAGGGTTTCTGGAGGGAAAAGAGTTCCCACTGTTAACCCCTATCTTGACATGGATCTCCGTTCATGTCTCGCCTTTACCAAAATAATCGTTAATCTAATCTCTAATCGCGGTCGAGACAAGCAATGAACTGGTAGCGCACCCAATTAGGATGTTAACTATTCTTTTGATAAAGTTTATAAACTTTATAGGACTTAAAAAGAGTTTAAGGATCTTCATCATCCATTAACCTACCCTAATCCCATGAACCCTAACAAGCGGAGAATTACTCGCGCATGTTGTGAGAAGAAGTGATGGAGAGGGAAATCATATTAAAACTACAAAGAGATAGAATAAGAAAACAACTATCTTTATTAATCAAAAAAATTCATTTACACTTTGTTCCCTTAGAAAATGATTATACAAATGCTGGTTTGCTTCTCGATCTCTTCTAAGGAGGTAGATGAACCGTTGATGATCAGCCTGGATGCGTGAGCCTGTCGTGGACTTCGTGATCTCTTCAGCTTGATGCCTTCTAACTTTAGCCCTTGGTCCTTTATATAGCCCTCAAAGAAGAAAACCAAGTTACCATATATGGTGACTTCCTAATATGGTGACTTTCCATATATGGTAACTTTCCATATATGGTGACTAGTTGTTAGGAACCCAACCAGAAAATCCAGGCCTCTAACTCCTCAGAAGTGCGGCGGAACCGCGGTGTAATGGTGGGTTTGGCCGCGGATCCGCGGTGGATTAGGAGGATCGTGTGTTCGTTTCTCTTGAGGCTTCTTCTGGTGACACATGTAAACTATTTTGGTATCTGGAATCTGAAAATCTTCACTACGTATCTGCCAGAATTGATTTCTTCAATTTACTTTACTATTTCGAAAGATTTGATCTCGATAATTCGGATTTCCTTGATTCCGGTCCTGAAATAATTTCTGCATAATTATCTCAATAAATAATGTTAGTAGAATTTGTTTTTATTGAGATATTATCTTTAACCATTTTTCATGATATTTTAGTTTTAAGAGAATTGGTCAAAGGTATTTAATAAGGTAAGCATATTAAATGGCCCAAATGTTACATGGATATTATATGCTTACTTTTTCCTTCATAATGTTAATTATAATATATAAACACATGAAAATAGTATTTTTACAGATAAACCCTCATATGTGTCATATATTATAATAAACACCTTTTTATATAGAAATAGTAGGAAAAATGTCATATTAAAAGTGCAGTTTTATCAACTGAACACCCCTCCATTAAGGGTGAAGACAAATCCCGAGACAGACTTGTTGTCATCCTTATCATTCTGGAAGCTCGAATTCGTAAAGGACTCCACTTGGAGTTCTCCGTTACCATACACCAAGAAAATCTCTTTAGTCCTTCTCAAGTACTTAAGAATGTTCTTCACAGCTATCCAGTTCTTCTCTCCTGGGTCTGATTGATACCTACTTACCACACTAAGTGCGTAAGATACATGCGGTCAGGTGCATAACATCGCGTACATGATAGACCTAACTGCAGAAGTATAGGGTATCACGTTCATGCGAGCCCTCTCCAAATCAGTCTTAGAAGACATCTCTTTGGAGAGAGTGATTCCTGAACAAGCGGGTAAATTACCACGCTTAGAATCTTCCATACTAAAGAGGTTTAGTATGGTATCTATGTACCTGAATTGGGACAATCCCAACATTCTTTTAAATCTATCCCTATAGATCTTTATCCCCAGGATGTAGGAGGCATCACCCAGATCTTTCATGCAGAACTTTTATGATAGGAAGAGTTTGACCGGGTGCAGCACAGGAACATCATTTTCTATCAAGAGTATGTCATCCACTTACAATACAAGGAATACGACCTTACTCTCTACAACCTTTATATATATATATGGTTCATCTACGTTTTTGATGAAGTCAAACTCTTTGACTGCTACATCAAAACAGATGTTCCAGCTTCGCTACACCTGTTTTAATCCATAAATTGATTTAGGCAGCTTTCACACTTTTCCACTGCTTCCACTGTCTACGAAACCCTCTGGCTGTGTTATATACACACTCTCTTCTAAATCATTATTTAGAAAAGCGGTCTTGACGTCCATCTGCCAGATTTCATAGTCATGGTATGCAGTAATGGAAAGTAAGATCCTGATGGATTTAAACATAGCCACTAGAGAAAAGGTCTCATCATAGTCGACACCTGGTCGTTGACGAAAACCTTTTTCTACAAGTCTAACTTTAAAAGTCTCAACCTTTCCATTTGTATCAATTTTCTTCTTGAAGATCCACTTGCTCCTAATGGGTTTTACCCCTTCAGGAGCAATTTCCAAAGTCCATACTTTATTTGTGTACATGGATTCCATCTCAGATCATATAGCATCCAACCATTTCACAGAGTCCCTACTTGTGATGGCTTGATCGAAACATTAGGTCATCATCTTCCATGATACAATCCTCGTTACCACCGTCTATGAGAAAACCGTAGTATCTCTCAGGTAGATGAGGAACCCTACTAGATCTGCGGAGTGGCTGAGGTTCGTTGGGGACCATTGAATCCTCCGGTTCTACCAAATCTTCAGTTCTGGTTTGTGTATCTGGAACTTCTTCCAGCTCTACCTCATTACCACTAATTTCTTTTATAAGAAATTCCTTTTTCTAAAAAGATGGCATGTTGAGCAACAAACACCTTTTGTTCCTCAATGTGGTATAATAGATATTCATGTGAATTCTTTGGATATCCCATAAACTTGCAAAGAACTGATCATGCTTCGAGTTTGTCTGAATCCTGTTTTTTAACATAGGCCGGATAACCCCATATCTTAACTCCTTTAAGATACGGTCTCTTTTCACTCCATATCTCATATGGTGTTTTAGGCACAGATTTTGATGGAATTTGATTCAATAGGTATGCAGCTGTCTCAAGTACATAACTCCAAAAGGAAAGAGCTAACTCAGTAACACTCATCATAGAGCGCATCATATCTAATATGGTGTGATTCCTCCGGTCCGATACTCCATTGTGCTGTGGTGTATACGGAGGAGTTAGCTGAGAGATAATCCCATTCTCTTTTAGATAATCTCGGAATTCCATGCTTAAGTATTCACCTCCTCAATTAGATCGAAGGATTTTAATACTTTTACCTGTCTGGTTCTTTAATTCGCTCTTATATTCCATAAATTTCTCGAAATCTTCAGATTTGTGTTTCAACGGGAACACATGTCCGAATCTTGAGAGATCATCGGTGAATGTAATGAAGTATGAAAAACCATTCCTGGCATGTGTAGACATAGGACCGCATACATCACTATGTATCAGTCCCAAGAGTTCAGTAGCTCTTTATCCATGTTCCGTAAACGGAGTTTTGGTCACCTTACCTTTAAGACATGACTGACAAGTTTCATAAGATATAAATTTAAACGGATTCAAATATCCATTTTCATTCAACTTAGCTAGTCTGGTCGCATTGATATGACCAAGTCTACAATGCCACAAGAAGGCTTCGTTCATTTCTGAACTTTTCCTCTTGTGAGCATTTTGTATATTTAGAACAGTATTTTGATTTATAACATATAAACCATTACACAACGTACCAAATCCAATCAACACTTGATTTAGGAAAATGTTCATAACATTTTTCTATAATACAAAGTTATATCCTTCTTTATCTAATAAAGATATGGATATTATACTGCACATCATCGACGGTACAAAATAACAGTCATTCAAAATCAATGTATTACCATTTCGCAATACTAGGTGATATTCGCCGACGGGTTCAGCAGCAACAATTGCTCCATTCCCTACTCTGAGAGACATATCACCCTTTTCCAGTTCTCTACTTTTCTTTAACCCTTATAACAGATTACAAATATGGGATCCTGATCCGGTATCCAATACCCAGGACATAGAGCATACTGAGAAACAATTATCAATAACTAACACACCTGAAGAAGATGCATCAGAATGCTCCTTCTTCATTAGGGTTGCGTGGAAATCCTTGCATTCCACTATCCCTTGTCCAGACTCATGACTGTTGTCATAAGATAGAGCGGAACCAACGCTCCCCAGCTTAGTATAATAAGCAGGTTCGGTCAATACATCCATATTATTATCTTGATTAAGGCATGACATGGTCGCTACCTAGAGATAGAGAGAGAGAGAAGAAAACACTTTAGCGTGTGCACTTGCAAGATTAGATTGGTTATTATCTTATCTAATAAGGATGGCTCCCACTATTTTTATCAAATCTTCCTCCAAACCCTAAAATGTAAGATTAGCCGGGATTAAAAGTTCGCTAATCGGACAGCCAGGCAGGTGTTGGTACTCCGAGGGAGTCTCCCCGTGCTTTCGCATGGAACTAATTAAATAACCTCGTTTCCGCAAGGGCATAACCCCATTAACACCTTTTTTAGACACTTACTGGATTAGCTAATTGTAAAGTGGAAAACTCTCCCATGAGTAATGCTTACTCGCAGTGGGTATCGGGATCCAACTATCATTTAGAAGATATGCAATCTCATTGCAAATTTCAACACTTGAAATTCCTGATATCTGTTTTTACCCCATGCGGTTTATGATCTTGACAAGGTCAACAAACCATAAACTGCAAGTCAAGTTCAACTCGTCATTTCGTGACTGACTTAAACCCACCCACACGACCCTTGACAAGGTCAACAAAGTCGTACGACTGCCCTAACCAATCGCATCATCATGCGGAAAAAAAGCACTAATCAGCTACCGAACACTACACCTTGACAAGGTCGACAAACGCAGCACGAATACTAAACGGTACCTATCTGAAATGACGGAGGGCTACGACTGGTTTTGAAGAAAATCTTTAACATAATGAACTTGATATCGTTGTAGAATCTAGTGATTTGAAAATGTGTGGTTTAAGCTCCGCTTTAAAAATCGAGTAGTTTTCAAAACAAACCGAGTGGGTTGTAGCATATGCAAGTTTTGCTAAAGAGGTCATTCCCGGTGAAGGGATCTAGGCTCTTTCCTCATAGAATGAGGTATTGGATATTCATAATGGAATACCGCTATGCAAAGCAAGAACTAGAGCTAGCTTTTTGTGAAATTTGATTCTACAACATCTTTTAGGTTTCTTTTCTTTTCATTAATCTTATTAATGATGTTCCATCAATTATGTTTCGTAAACATCACAGAAGAAACGAAAATAAAACACACATATATGTCATCTGCATTCACCATAGGGACCCGGTCTTCACCGTAAGGTTACTTAACTTACGGCAGGGCGGGGTCAGGACCAGCACAGATGCAAAACATATATAGTGTCTACTAATATATCATATATATAAGTAGCATTCATCTCATGCAGTTATATGATCACATCACATCATATTACAGAACAGCAGAAGCGGATAAATGAAATATAGGTTATACTAGAAGGTCCGTGTTTTAAATTAAGCCGGTAACAAAAAACACGGATTCCACAGTCGTGATGAATAGCCAAGCCCATACCTCTAGACCCCTACGAGAGTGGCAAGCAACCCTGCCAATTCTAGAGTTAGGCGACCGGTCTTGACTTCTCGAGATGGCCTTGTTAGTTATATGTATGCCCTTGAGGCCATTATTTTACATGAGATGTATATTGTAGTGGATGCTTGGACATATATAGGGAGGACTTTCTTGCTCAACATGATAGTATGCTATGTGGTTGCTCTTTATCTTAACATGTACACTGATTATCTCTCTATTACATGTTGATAAAACCCTTAGGATGAGTAATTGACTACCAGGATTATGATGCAGATCATACTAGTGGGGACAGAGTAATCGGAAAGTACATCCTTCAAATGTTCCTAGTCGTGGATGTATCGAGACAGGGCATCAATATACCAGAGTAGACTATCGTATAGCTTCTCGACCCATGTAGATGGGCAATGGATGATCCCATATCCATTGGTGTTTGACATCAGAGACAGTATACGGGTGCTCAGAGGAGACTGGGTACACTGGACGGACTCGCCGAGAACTCCCAGATGGTATTATACCTAACGTCAGATGGCAGTTCTCTGGTGACACTGGTAAAGGTTAGTCTGTAGACCCGAGATAGTCATAGAGTCTTGTGTGATTCCCACTGTGCTTTGATTTCCACCTTACCACGTTGAAGAGAACATGCAAAACGGTGGCTTTTGGGTACAGTCCTGAGTCACATGGAAGCAATGAGCGATAGGAGGGGTTTCGTCTCTATCGGTATTGGGGGTTGATGTTGCGCTGTGCTCGATTGGCTATAATAGGAAGTACCTAGCCAGGGCTGCTTCAGAGATATACTGGTAAGTGTTATCAGTAGTTTCTCAACCCTTTATGAGCCTCACATCGGCACGACTTATCGAGTTACTGGGGTCTGACGTTTACCACCCCTAGACGAGATATGCAATATATCAGACGAAGAGACCGGACTGTACGGTAGTGTTACTGATTGGATTCGCAGGAGTATGAGTAGGCTTGCTTGTTGATCTTCTGATCGCTCAATACCCGGGTGGCCGTTATGTTTAGCAGACCGCTTGCGGCTTGTGGGTGTTTGATATGATCCTCACCTACTGCCGGCGTATTGACGAGTCTTTAGAGTCCTACACAGAGGTTTCCTGGCTCAAGCGAAATGGAGTAGGAGCACATATGGGATATATGCGGGACCGAGATTAATACGATATATAATACCATTCTATTCTCGCGATATGTAACATAGGTCGGTTATATGTGATATAGCCGGGTTATCGGATCAAGTGTTGATTCGATAAGTTGTTACATTTTATATTAGTCGGTTATATGTAATATAGCCGGATTATTAAATCAAGTATTGATTTAATAATTTAATGTATAATTATATATGTGATATATTACATTACATTAACTAATATAAGCTCACTTAAATGATTCTTTTTCTCACTTGATGATACATTGATATATATGTGATATATGTTAATTGTATTATTTTCTTTTGTTACAAAATTGTATATATGAGATATGTATAATTGTAACATGTTAGGTTACAAATGCAACTAGGGTTTATGAGATTAAACCATGCTAGGGTTTAAATTAGGGTTAATGTTTTATTTTAGATAAATCAAAATTGTGGATTATGCTAAGATATTTTGCTCTTGTTGACTTAGTCCACCCTTGTTGATATTTCTAAGATATTTATTAACCTAACCCTAACCCTAGCCCATGGTTTATTCTCTACAAGGGTTAAGCATGACATGCTTAACTCTTAATTGCATTTCTAACCTCATATACAATTCATTCATCACACTTCATCTTCTTCTTCCTCTCACTTGAAGCTTTCTAGCTTTTGGGTTTGTGATGGAAACTTGTGAGAATATGATATCTAAAGTGAGCAAAATACCTACTTTATCATCCTCTACTACTTGCCATTTAGTATAGGGTGTTTGCTTCACTAATTCTACAATTAGTGAAGAGATAGCTTGGGTTAGTGTCTCCTCGACGTAGATCATCTTCGGTCTCGAAGACTTCGAATCAAGTTTGGTCTATTCTTCTTGTGGAGCCTCTCTAGAGCCCGGAGTTCATGATCGCAGCGAAGGGATGACTACACGGAGCTAATGAAGTGAAGGACCGGTCTACAAAGGTTGTATATCTTGTTCACTTCTTATGCAAAGTTGTTTGGTTATCGATTCGTCGCTTTTTCTAGTAAACGATTCTATGTTAGGGTTAGCTAGAGCGGCTAAAATTTTAATATGGCATGAAAGATGCCTCCCGAAGCCTTGCTGCCGTGCTAGGCAATCCTGCAGTGGTATCAGAGCTATGCTAGAAAATTAGACGGATTTTGTTAAGATTACGAAACCGAAATACTCCGAAACTTGAAATACGAAAATGAAGTTTCTGTCGATTTTAAAAAGTCCTCTAAAAATTTTTTAAACAACTGCAGAATGTTGTATGGGATGCAACATGAACACACTGAGAAATTTAGCCCCTCTCCTCGGAAAATGGTCGGCGACATTGCTAGGTTTTCCGGTGAGCTCGACCTTCTTGAGGGGTTTTGGGTTAAATTTTTGGGTGCGTTCCAGAATTTGGGTTATGGTATTTCAGGTGTTGTTTGTTTTTGCTAATTTTACATGAGATGTGAACTTACACTATAAGCAATTCGAAGTGTTTCGTATTCGTAGTTTTAACATTGTTTCGGGTTTTCACATGTTGTCTAGAAGAAGTTAAAAAGTTCGATCGAATGTCAAAAACCTATTTTTCCAAGTTTAACATATTCGGAAAAACATGCAAGTAATTCTGTGAACCCTCTAGAAGAATGAAACCCTAACTCACTTTTTGGATCGCAGAACCGCGCGGTCATACTCAAGGCTTTGCCGCAGTTCCGTATCGACATGAGTGAGACTTGGGTCTGCCCTTCTACGGCTGGTGCATAGGTACTGTGGCATATTCTGGGTATTATTAAACTGTGCTCAAGTGTTGAGCTCTCGGGGAATTGTGGGAATTTGATGATTCAATCGAAAAGTTTTACGTCGTCCGGGTATCATGTGATGGGATATAATATTTAGAATCCACAAAAGTAGTTATGAGATAACTAATTTGAATGTTATAAATCTAGCAATTTAGTCTCATTGGATCGGTTGCCACGGGATTTTGATGTTGATCAAAAGTTCGTCGCAATCACGTAGCGTACGCGGATACCCGCCGGGTAACCTTACTAGATAACCACGCTCCATAACCCCGACCAAGTGACTGTAGGAGAACCCCGTCGCCAAAAGCATCCGTTCGGGTGCTCGCGGCAGCGGTGTTCCACCTTAGTGCACTTCATCGACGGCATCGGGGGGTGTGGCCGTCTACTAAAGTTTCCGACGAGCATTCGATCAGGCTGGCGGGAATCTTGTTGAATTGCCCGACTAGATATTAAAAAGTGTTTTCAATATCGAGACTAAAATACGGGGTTTATAATTGTTAGGAATGCGATGTCTAAGGAATTCATTTGGTTAGGCATGAAATCCTTAATATGAGATATTTCGGGTTTATGATGTCTAAGGTGGTTGCGGATTCCAACTGTTGTAATTTTTCACTTTCTTTTCTGCAACCGTAAATGTAATATGTGGTGTATCGCCGATTTCGGTGCTATATGTCAACGACAACTGGGATACGCATATTTACTTACATTGATGACATGTGATGTTATGTGTTGCTGGGATATATTATATTGGATCGTCGTGTTTGAATAGCCGGGGTTTTTTTGTGAGATGAGAGATTTTATTTTCATTCATGTAAAATTCATTGTATGTAATATTCTTTCATTGGGGCACTTCCGGGTTGAGGATGATGTCACCATTGTATATTATTCACTTTTCCGCATTAGGATAGACCCAAGGCGGGGAGCATAAGTAACCAGGTTCTAGGGTCCGGTGGAAGACCATCTCGAGGAGTCGAGACCGGGTCTCCTAACTCTAGAATTGGTAGGGTTGCTTGCCGCTCTCGTAGGGGTCTAGGGATATGGGTTTGGCTATTCATCACGACCGTGGAATCCGTGTTTTATACAGGCATAATCTAAAACACGAAAATCCTAGTATATCCAATATTTCATATGTAATCTTCTGCTGCTCTGTGATGTGATCACTGTGATATGTTCAGACGAATGCTTATATTGTATATATACGATATATATTATATATTGTTGCTTTCGTTTCATATGTGATGATTGAGAAGCATATTATGATGGGAATTCATTAATAAGATTAATGAAATAAAAGAAACCTAAAAGATGTTGTAGAAACTTGTTTTAAAAACTGGTAGCTCTAGTTCTTGCTTTGCATAGCGGTATTCCTTGTAGAATATTCAGTACCATATTCGATAAGGAAAGAGCCAAGATCCCTTCACCGGGAGTGACCTCTTTAGCGAAACTAGCAGATACTACACACTCGGTTTGTCTTTTGATTGCTTCTATAGTTTTTGCTTTGCATAGTGGTATTTGTGAAATATCCTGCATCTTATTCGATAAGGAAAGAGCCGAGATCCCTTCATCGAGAGTGACCTCATTAGCAAAACTAGTAAAAGCCTCAAAAACACTCCTTTTTAAAATTCACTCGATTCTACAACGAGATCAAGTTCATTACGCAAAGGGTTTTCTTAAAAATCTGTCGTAGCCCTCCATCATTTCAGATAAGTACTTCATAGTATTCGTGCTACGTTTGTTGGCTTTCGTCAAAGCATAGTGTGCTGTAGCTATTTATGCTTATCTGCAAAACATATGATGCGATTGAGTTAGGGTAGTCGTGAGACTTTGTTGGCTTTCGTCAAGGATCGTGCGGGTAAGTTTAATTCAATCAAGAAATGTACGGGTAGAACTTGACTAGCACCCTATGGTTTGTTGGCTTTCGTCAAGGTCATAGGATGCTAGGGGTAAAACATTATCGGGAATTTCAAGTGTTGAAATTTGCAATGAGATTGCATACCTTCTATGAGATAGTTGGATCCCGATACCCACTGCGAGTAAGAGTTACTCCTGGAAGAGTTTTACACATTAAAATTAGCCGATCAAGTAGGTGTCTAGAAAGGTGTTAACGGGGTTACGCTCGTGGGAAAACGAGGTTTATTTTAATTAGGTCCGTACGAAAGCACGGGGAACCTCCCTCAAAGTACCGGCACTGTCCTGGCTGAAAAATTGGCAAACTTGTAGCGTATAATTAATCCCGGCTAGTCTTTCCTTTTAGGGTTTGATGGAAGATTTGACTAAAACAGTGGGAGTCATCCTGATTAGATAAAATAATAACCAATCTAATCTTGCAAGAGCATATGCTGAGTGTTTTCTTCTCTCTCTCTCCAGGTAGCGACCATGTCACGCCTTAATCAAGATAATAATATAGATGTATTGACCGAACCCACTTGTTATACTGAACTGGGGAATGTTAGCCCTGCTCCAACTTATAGTTATTATAAGACCGTGCAGGAAATAGTGGAATACCAGGATTCCCGTGCCACCCAAACGGAGAAAGTGCATGTTGATGCATCTTCTTCGGGTGTGTTCATTACCGAAAACTGTTTCTCAGTATCCTCTACGTCCTGGGTATGAGATACCGGATCAGGATCTCATATATGTAATCTGTTACATGGGCTACAGATAGGTAGAGAACTGGGAATGGGTGATAAGTTTCAAGAGTTGAAAACGGTGCAAGTGTTGCAGCCAAGCTTGTTGGCAGTTATCACCCTGTATTACCAGAATACATTGATTCTGAACAAATTTTATTAGATACCGAACCTGATATACAATATCATATCAGTCTCTTTATTATGTAAAGAAGGATATAATTTTGTATTAATGGATAATGTTTTGAACATTTCCTATATCAAGTGTTGATCAGTTCATGCACGTTATCTAATGACATATACGTTCTAAATCAAACTACGGTTCTTAACGTACAGAACACACACAAGAGGAAGAGTTCAGAAATGAACGAATCCTTCTTAAGGCATTGTAGACTAGGTCATATCAATGCGACACAAATAGCTAAGTTACATTTAGATGCATATTTAAATCAGTTTGAATTTACATCTTATGAAACTTGCCAGTCATGTCACAAAGATAAGATGACCATAGCTCCGTTTATTGGAAACAGGGAAAAAGTTAGTGAACTCTTGGGATTGATACATGATGATGTATGTAAGTACCCTGTCTACACATGCCAGGACTGGTTCTTTGTATTTCATTACATTCATTGATGATCTCTCAATATTCGGATATATGTTCCTGTTGAAACACAAGTCTGAAACTTTTGAGAAATTCAAAGAATATAAGTTAGAAGTAGAGAACCAAAACGGGTATAAGTTTTATGTCCTTTGATGAGATCAGGGAGGAGAATACTTGAGCACGGAATTCATGGACTATTCTAAAGGAGAATGAGATTCTCTCTCAGCATTACTCCTCCGTATACACCACAGCACATCGGTGTATTAGGGTGGAGCAATTGCACCCTATGTGATATGGTGTGCTCTATGATGAGTACTATTGAGTTACCTATTTCCTTTTGGGGTTATGCACTTGAGAAGATACATACATATTGAATAGGGTTCCAACCAAATCAGGTGCCTACCACTCCATATGCGATATGGTATGGGAAGAGCCCATATCTTAAGAAAGTTAAGATTTGGGGTTGTCCAGCCTATGTCTAAAAGCAAAATCCGGACAAGCTCGAGACAACGTCAGTTCTGTGGAAGTTTGTTGGATATCCCAAGCATTCGTAAGGGAATATCTTCTACCGTCCGAGGAACAAAAGGTGTTTTATTTCTCGGCATGCCACCTTTTTAGAAAAAGAATTTCTTGTGAAGAAATTAGTGGTCATGAGGTAGAACTAGAAAGAGTTCCAGCTATACAAACTACAGATAATGATTTAGTAGAACCAGAGGATTCAATAGCTTCCAACGAACCTTAGCCTCTCCGCCGATCTAGTAGGGTTCCTCATCCGCCTGAGAGATACTTCGGTTTTCTCAATGAAAGTGAGAGCGAGGATTGCATCATGAGATGATGACCCAACTATTTTCGAGCAGGCCATCAAGAGTGGGGACTCTGTGAGAATGGCTGGATGCTAAGCGATCTGAGATGGAATCTATGTACACCAACAAAGTATGGACTTTGGTTGCTTTATCTGAAGGGTTAAATCCCCATCAGGAGCATGCATATCTTGAGAAGATTACTTGGTGTACATGGAAAAGTTGAGACTTTCAAATCTAGACTTGTTGTAAAAGGTTCTCGTCATCAATCAGGTGTTGTTTATGATGAAATTCTTCTTCAGAAGCTATGCTCAAGTCCATCCGGATCCTATTTGCCATTGCTACATACCATGACTACGATATCTGGCGGCTGGGTGTCATGACTGCTTTTCTAAATAGTGATTTAGAAGAGAGCGTCTATAAGTACATGACTAGAGGTCTTCATAGACAGTGGGAGCAGCGGAAACGTGTGCAAGTTGCTTTATGGGTTAAAGCAGGCATCGCAGAGATGGAACATCTATTTTGATGTGGTAGTCAAAGCGTTTGACTTCATCAAAATAGTAGATGAACCTTGTATATACAAAAAGGTAGTAGGGAGTATGGTGGTGATCCTCATATTGTACGTGGATGACATACCCTTGATGGGAAAGGAGTTTCCTATGCTACACTCGGTCAATCTCCTCTTATCACAAGGATTCTCCATATAGGATCAAGGTGATACCTCCTAAATCCTGGGGTTTGGATCTATGAGATATATCTAAGTGGATGTTAGGATTCTCACTAGGTGTAGTGAGATGGTGTCAATCGATTCTGGGGAGAATCACTGGATAGCTTCCAGGGTGGTAAGGACGACTGAATGTCAGTCACAGGCATTGTCTTTACCCTCAGTAGAGGGATGGTATGTTGGAACCAAGCTAGATACCGTGACAAACTAGACAATAAAGGCTGGATACATTGCTACCAAGGATACTACCAAAGAGGTAGTGTGGATGTATATTAGTTCATGAGATGAACTTCGTTCCTACCATTGTGTGATAATGGAGTTGTGGCTTAGGCCTAGGAACCCCCGTCCCATCAGTGATCCAGACATATTCTTAGGCAGTATCACCTGATCATAGAGATGATTAATCTCCAGGGAGATCGAGGTTAGGAGAGTAGACTCAGAGGACAACACGGCGGATCCACTCACAAAGGCCTTTTCCCAGAGAGAGACTTTTATGGGATGGTTTTGTATGAGATACTACAACCACTGCTATATGATGGCCCTATTGCAAGTGGGAGATTGTTGGTTATATGTATGCCCTAGAGGCCATTACTGTACATAAGATATATATTGTAGTGGATGCTTGGACATATATAGGGAGGACTTTCTTGCTCAACATGATAATATGCTATCTGGTTGCTCTTTATCTTAACATGTACACTGATTGTCTCTCTATTACATGTTGATAAAGCCTTTAGGATAAGTAATTGACTACCAGGATTATGATGCAGATCATACTAGTGGGGACAGAGTAGTCGGCAAGTACATCCTTCAAATGTTCCTAGTCGTGGGTGTATCGAGACAGGGCATCGATATACTAGAGTAGACTAACGTATATCTTCTCAACCCATGTAGATGAGCCATGGATGATCCCATATCCATTGGTGTTTGACATCAGAGACAGTATACGGGTGCTCAGTGGAGACTGGGTACACTGGACGGACTCGCCGAGAACTCCCAGATGGTATTAAACCTAACATCAGATGGCAGTTCTCTGGTAACACTGGTACAGATTAGTCTGTAGACCCAAGATCGTCATAGAGTCTTGGGTGATTCCCACTGTGATTTGATTTCCACCTTACCACGTTCAATAGAACGTGCAAAATGGTGGCTTTTGGGTACAATCCCGAGTCACATGGAGGCAATGAGCGATAGGAGGGGTTTCGTCTCTCCCGGTATTGGGGGTTGATGTTGCACTGTGCTCGATTGGCTATAACAGGAATTCCCTGGCCAGGGCTGCTTCTGAGATATACTGGTAAGTGTTATCAGTAGTTTCTCGACCCATTATGAGCCTCACATCGGCATAACTTATGAAGTTACTGGGCTCTGACGTTTACCATCCCTAGACGAGATATGCAACATATTAGACGAAGTAACCGGACTGTACGGTAGTGTTACTGATTGGATTCGCAGGAGTATGAGCAGGCTTGCTTGTTGATCTTCTGATCGCTCAATACCCGGGTGGCTGTTACGTTTAGCAAACCGCTTGCATCTTGTGGGTGTTTGATATGATCATCACCTAATGCCGGCATATTGACGAGTCTTTAGAGTTCTACACAGAGGTTTCCTGGCTCAAGCGAAACGGAGTTGGAGCACATATGGGATATGTGCGGGATCGAGATTAATACGATATGTGATACCATATTCTATTCTCGCGATATATGGCATAGGTCGGTTATATGTGATATAACCGGGTTATCGGATCAAGTGTTGATTCGATAAGTTGTTACATTTTATATTAGTCGGTTATATGTAGTATAGCCGGATTATTAAATCAAGTGTTGATTTAATAATTTAATGTATAATTATATATGTGATATATTACATTACATTAACTCATATAAGCTCACTTAAATGATTCTTTTTCTCACTTGATGATATATTGATTTATATGTGATATATGTTAATTGTATTATTTTCTTTTGTTACAAAATTGTATATATGAGATATGTATAATTGTAACATGTTAGGTTACAAATGCAACTAGGGTTTATGAGATTAAACCATGCTAGGGTTTAAATTAGGGTTAATGTTTTATTTTAGATAAATCAAAATTGTGGATTATGCTAAGATATTTTGCTCTTGTTGACGTAGTCTACCCTTGTTGATATTTCTAAGATATTTATTAACCTAACCCTAACCCTAGCCTATAGTTTATTCTCTATAAGGGTTAAGCATGACATGCTTAACCCTTGGTTGCATTTCTAACCTCATATACAATTCATTCATCACACTTCATCTTCTTCTTCCTCTCACTTGAAAATTTCTAGCTTTTGGGTTTGTGATGAAAACATGTGAGAATATGAAATCTAAAGTGAGCAAAATACCTACTTTATCATCCTCTACTACTTGCCATTTATTATAGGGTGTTTGCTTCACTAATTCTACAATTAGTGAAAAGATAGCTTGGGTTAGTGTCTCCTCAACGTGGATCATCTTCGGCTTCGAAAACTTCGAAGCAAGCTTGTTCTATTCTTCTTGTGGAGCCTCTCTAGAGCCCGGAGTTCAAGATCGCAGCGAAGGGACGACTACACAGAGCTAATGAAGTGAAGGACTGGTCTACAAAGGTTGTATATCTTGTTCACTTCTTATGCAAAGTTGTTTGCTTTTCGATTCGTCGCTTTTTCTAGTAAACGATTCTATGTTAGGGTTAGCTAGAACAGTTAAAATTTTAATATGGCATGAAAGATGCCTCCCGAAACCTTGCTGCCATGCTAGGCAATCCTGCAGGCCTCCCACTGGACTCTAGAACCCGGTTACTTGTGCTCTCCGCCTTGGTTCTATACTAATGCTGTAAAGTAAATAATATATAATGAATGGAGACAACAACCTCAACCCGGAAGTGTCCCAATAAAAGAATATTACATACAAATATTTACATGAATGAAAATTGAAAAACTCGCATCTCACATAAAACCCCTGGCTATTCAATCACGACGATCCAATATAACATATCGATAACAATACAAAAACATCACATGTCATCAACGTAAGTAAATAAGTTTATCCCAATTGTCGTTGTCGTATAGCAACGAGATCGGGGATATTGCTACATATTACACTTACGGTCGCAGAAAAGAAATGAAAACTACAATAATTAGAATCCGCATCTTTAGACATCATAAACCTGGACTATTACATATTCCGAATTTCATGCCTAACCCTATAAACCTTACATTTAAGTCTCGAATTGAAAACACTTTTCAAAAATTAAGCCGGGCAATTCAACAAGATTCCCGATTAAAAGATTGAATGCTCGTTGGGAACTTTAGTAAATGGTCGCACCCCCGAGACCGTCAACGAAGTGCACTTGAGCGGAACACCATGGCCGTGAGCACCCGAGTGGATGCTTTTAGCCATGGGGTTCTCCTATAGTCACATGGTCGGGGCATGGGGCGTGGCCGTTTGCTAGTGTCTCCCGACGAGTATTCGCGTACGATACGAGATTACGACGGAGTTTCGATTCAAATCCAAACTCTGTGGTAATCCATCATTTGAGACTAAAATGCGAGATTTACAAATCAATTAACTAGTTTTTGCAAAACTAATCAATGTGGATTCCAAAAATTATATCACATAACCAAAGCAATCTAAACGATGTTAAACATTTCTATCGATGTTTCAAACAACAGCAATTCAGAGAGACCTCAACCACTGGAGCCTCATTAAAAATATCCAAAAAATCCAAAATGTCAACATGAAGCAACAGAAGAAGAACGAGGCTCGGCGGAATCACAGCCAAGACATGGATGTATGAGAATCACATTTGAGAAGGATAATGATAAACATTTCTGAATTAAAAGGAATGAAGAATGAGTCATCACTTAAGATGCTTGGAGAAGCATTGAGAAGCAATGACGCATCTTCTATTCTTGGCTTATTCATAGATATTTTATCATTCCATTCTCATCTCATCTTATCTCTTGAGAGTTCATGGTTCATTCTCACACTTCCATGTTCATCTTCTTCTTCATCTTTTCACTAATTTTCTAGGGTTGAGAAAAAGAAAAGAGAAAGAAATATTTTTAGTGAGCAAAATTCCTACTTCATCAACCTACACTTCTCTAGCCCATTAGTATAGGTCATTAACTTCACTAATACCTTGATTAGTGAAGTGTAAGCTTGAGTGAGTGTTTCCCCAAGGTGGATCATCTTCGACGACGAAGACTACAAGCAAGCTCGATCATTTCTTCAAGTGGAGTCAAAGAAGAGTTCTAGAGACTACTACTTGGAGTTTTATAAGTGAAGGACTAGACTACAAAGATTGTAGACTCTCTTCACTTAGATTAAAACTTGTTTGCTTAACTTTGAAACCCTAATTCTCTAGTTTGATTCTTGTTTAGTATACTTAGACCTATAAAATTTTAAAATTGCATACTTGATGCTCATAGAAACATAGTAGAGGTGCTATGACATACTTTCAAGGTATCACAGCGGATGTAGCTTACGCACTTAGTGTGGTAAGTAGGTATCAATCAGACCCAGGGGAGAAGCACTGGATAGCTGTGAAGAACATTCTTAAGTACATAAGAAGGACTAAAAAGATATTCTTGGTGTATAGCAACGGAGAACTCCAAGTGGAGTCCTTTACCTATCGTCAGATAGCAGTTTTCTGGTAACGCTTGTATAGGTTAGTCTGTAGATCCAAGATCGTCATAGTGTCTTATGTGGTTCCCACTGTGCTTTGATTTCCTCCCTACCATGGCTCAAAGGAGTCATGCAAACAGGTGGATTTTGGATACAGTCCTGAGTCACATGAAGGCAGTAAGCGATAAGAGGGGTTTCGTCTCTCCCGGTATTGGGAGTTGATGTTGTGCTATGTTCGATTGGCTATAACAGCAAGTCCCTGGCCATAGCTGATGAGATTTACTGATAAGTGTTATCAGTAGTTTCTCGAAAGGTTATAGGCCACACATCGGCATAACTTATCGAGTTAGTAGGGTCTGATGATTCCATCCTCCAGACTCGATATGCGACATATCAGAAAAAGAGACCGGAATGTACGGTAAGTGTTGCTTATAGGATCTATATCATGACCCGAAAGTGGCACGTGATCGGCACTTACATCATGTGACATCTAAAGACGTCGACGCGATCCAATTCAGCCAAAAACCAGGATTCTAAATCTTTTTACGAAAATATTGGAGGTGAAGTATAAAATAGTCATTAGATAGAATCGGTTTAAAATGAACATTTAAATCTAAACAAGTAAATATGCGTATCCTTAATATCGTTGTCGTATAGCAACGAGATCGGGGATACTACCACATATTACACTTACGGTCCAGAAAAGAAATGAAAACTACAATAATTAGAATCCGCATCTTTAGACATCATAAACCCGGATTATCATATATTCCGAATTTCATGCCTGACCTTATAAACCTTACATTTAAGTCTTGAATTGAAAACAATTTCCAAAAATTAAGCCCGGCAATTCAATAAGATTCCCGATTAATAGTTCGAAGGCCCGTCGGGAACTTTAGTAGATGGCCGCACCCCTGAGGCCATCAACGATGTGCACTTGGGCGGAACACCGTGGCCGCGAGCACCCGAGTGGATGCTTTTGGCCATGGGCTTCTCCTATAGTCATTTGGTAGGGGCAATGGGGCGTGGATGTCTACTAGTGTCTCCCGGCGAGTATTCGCGTACGATATGAGATTACGACGGAGTTTCGATCCAAATCCAAACTCCATGATAATCCATCATTTGAGACTAAAATGTGAGATTTACAAATCATTAACTAGTTTTTGCAAAACTAATCATTGTGGATTCCAAAAATTGTATCACATAAACAAAGCAATAAAGACGATATTAAATATTTCGATCGATATTTCAAACGATAGCAATTCACAAAGATCTCAACTACTTGAGCCTCATTAGAAATATCCAGAAAATCCAAAATGTCAAAATAAAGCAGCACATGAAAATCGTGGTGTTAACTCCATATTTGGGCGGCGGAACCGCGGCCAATACTTGGTATAGGCGGCGGTTCCGCGGCCAAGTTGTGGAGTTACATGCTCGTATTTCTTGAGCCTTCATAGAATTACCTGCACGATCTTCTAAGAATTTTTAATTGTGAAAACATGAAGTTTGAAAAATTGGACAGAAACTACCAAAATCGTGAATTTAAAACGTCGATCGAACACTTTAACTTCGTCTAAGTTATTCCTAAGCCTCTAGCTTGGCTCTGATACCATGAAAGTATGTGTTAACACCTCTAGTAAGTTTCAATGAGTATCAAGTATGCAATTTTAAAATTTTAGAGGTCTAAGTATACTAAACAAGAATCGAACTAGAGAATTAGGGTTTTAAAGATAAGTAAATAAGTTCTAATCTAAGTGAAGAGAGTTTACAACCTTTTTAGTCTAGTCCGTCACTTCTAAAACTCCAAGTAGTAGTATCTAGAACTTTTCTTTGACTCCACTTGAAGAATGGTACGAGCTTTCTTGTAGTCTTCGTCATCGAAAATGATCCACCTTGAGGCAGCTCACTCTTAAGCTCACACTTCACTAATCAAGGTATTAGTGAAGTTAACAACCTATACTAATGGGCTAGAGTAGTATAGGTTGATGAAGTAGGAATTTTGCTCACAAAAAATATTTCTTTCTCTTTTCTTTTTCTCGTCCTAGAAAATCTAGTGAGGAGATGAAGATGAGATGAACTTGGATGAGTGTAAACCATGAGCTCAAAAGATAAGACTAATAAATATCTATGAATAATCCAACAATTGAAGATGAGTCATGGCTTCTCAATACTTCTCCAAGCATCTAAAGTCATGACTCATTTTTTATTTCTTTTAATTCATAAATATTGATCATTATCTTACTCAAACGTGATTCTCATACATCCTACTTCTATGTATCATCAACCATGATACAAATGCATATATATATATATATAAAGAGAAGAAAATCTTAAGTGATATATATATTAGTTAATATATATATCTATATATATATATATATATCAAATATATAAATATATACAAATTATTAAATCAACACTTGATTCAATAATCCGATTATATCATATATAACCAGGCTAATATCAAATATATATATATATATGCATATCAAATTATTAAATCAACACTTAATTCAATAATTAGGTTATATCACAAATAACCGGCTAATATTTAATATTAGTTAATATATATATATATATATCAAATTATTAAATCAACACTTGATCCAATAATCCGGTTATATCATATATAATCCGGCTAATATCAAATATATAAACATATATATATATATATATAAATCAAATCATTGAATCAACGCTTGATTCAATAATCCGGTTATATCATATATAACCCGGCTGATATCAAATATCGCTAAATTAGAATACGGTATCATATACTCGTATTTAACCATGCTCCCGCACATATCTGCATATATGCCCTACTTCGTTTCGCTTGAGCTAGGAATTCTCTATGTGGGACTCTAAAGACTCGTCAATACGCCAGCAGTAGGTAATGATCACATCAGAGATCTACAAGCTGGACGTAACGGCTACCCAGGTATTGAACGAATAGAAAATCAAAAAGCAAACTTATCCAAACTCCCGTAGAGCCTATAAGAAACATGTTTCTCCCAATCAGAGCAAAGCTCTGTTCAAATTTTGAAATTTGAAATGAAGCAGCGCTCCATAAAAGCGCCAGCGCTAAGAGTCACAGACTCTGCTGCAGCGCTCATGTGCAAAGCACAAGAGCGCTGGCGCTAACAGCGCCAGCGCTAAGAGTCAAAGACTCTGTTGCAGCGCTCACGTGCAAAGCACGAGAGCGCTAGCGCTGGAACTAAATGTTCCCTGCCGTTGGATCAAAAATCCAATGGTGATTAAAAAAAATACCAAGACACAGAATAAGTTCTGTATGGGAAAAGATTTTCCCAATCTTGTTAAAAACAAGAAAATTACCTTCTGTAAAACAGAAGCCCTAGGATCAAAAATCCAATGGTGGGGAAACATCCCCAAATCAATCAGAAAAAGATCTCTTTAACTGATTCAACAAATCAGCCTACCCTATATATAGGCCCCAAGACTTCAAGTCTTGCAGAGAGGAACCCCCCCCCCCCAAGCTTGGAGAAATTTCAAAGAAAAAAGTAAGCTCTGAGAAGAAGAACTTTTCTTCAAGGTAAAAGCAGAGAGATAAAAGACATCTCTTCAAGGAAGAAGAACATAGTTCTTTTTTCAGATCATAGATCTATAAGACAGAGGTCTTTCACAAAAAGAGATCATAGCATCTCATCATAAAAAGGAGGGAAAAGAATTTCATTCTCTTCATATCATAAATCTACAAAGACAAAGTCTTTCAAAAGAGAAAATAGAAGAGATTGTAACATCTCCTATAAAAATAAGAACTTTGGTCTTAGAACCATGAGACAAAGCCTCTTGTAAGCGAGAACTTATTTCTCAGATCACGAAATTGATCAGAAGCGCTCTGCGCTTATTGTCTGGCGCTCAACGCCAAGCGCGTCACGTGCTCCTCACGTGAGCGCTACTTCATAAGAAGCACCTTAGCGCTCCAAATCTGGTGACCAACGCCAAGCACGCCACGTGCTCCTCACGTGCGTGCTACTTAACAGAAGTGCTCTGCACTCATTGACTGGCGCTCAGCTCCAAGCGCGCCACGTGCTCCTCACGTGTACACTACTTAACAGAAGCGCTCTGCGCTCATTGACTGGCGCTCAGCGCCAAGTGCGCCACGTGCTCCTCACGTGTGCGCTACTTAATAGATGCGCTCTGCGCTCATTGACTGGTGCTCAGCGCTAAGCGCACCGCGTGCTCCTCATGTGTGCGCTGAGGAAAATAAACTGTTCTTTAAATAAAGCCCCAGAGCTATAATGAGTGCTCAGCACTCAATAAAAGACAAAAACGGTTGTCAGAACCCAAACCAATGCTCAGCATTGTTAAATGAAAAAGGACTGAGCCTAATTAAATGTCCAACATTTTAACCGAATGGGCCGAGCCCAAGTTGGCCACAGATCCCTAATTCAAATTAATTGAGCCCATATGCTCATAAATCTTTGATCTTAGTCCCAAACTTGACTACAGATCTCCTAAACAATATTGGTTCACGGGTACATCTCTTCACTCCTCTGATATGTGTCGTTGTAATCCTTCAACGTCTTCAGAGAGGTGACGGGTCCCGACAACCAGACATTCCACGGACTATGGGGTCCTTAAACTCATGGACTATGATGTCCTTAAACTTTACGGACTATGAGGTCCTTAAACTCATGGACTATGATGTCCTTAAACTTTACAGACTATGATGTCTTTAAACTACCATGGACTGTGAGGTCCTTAAACTCATAGACTATGATGTCTTTAAACTTTACAGACTATGATGTCTTTAAACTGCCACGGACTATGATGTCCTTAAACTTCTGGACCGCAATGTCCCTAAACTAAAACAATAGAGCCCAAATGCTCTTTTGTTGGATCTAAATGATCCTGTTGATTAGATCTTAGTCTAAAATTAGACTAACGTATCCTCAACAAACGTTTTAGTTAATCTTAGTCTCAAATGAGATTAACGATCCTTAAACCTAACCCAAACCAAAATCTAAGAAAATACGGATTTGGACTAATCCACGCCCTACGGACGACAACATAAATTAGTCTCCGTATACAATCCACGGGCAACCAAAAATAAAACAAACACACACGACACGAAGTGACCTTCTGGAGCAGGAGAAACTGGTTACCGCGATGCGGTAATGTAATTAACTGCAGGGGCTTGCGCCTGCAGGGAAAAGCGTCCCCACAATCAAAAAACCCCTCACAATGAGGGGGAATCTGACGAAGTCTGCTACATCGGCCGCATCCGTCTAAACCTCCGAGACACGGTGTCATAAATCAACTTGGCATCTTCGGAGAGGTGGACGGATAAAACCAAATAGCATCTGCCCCCAAATTCAGGCAAGACGTTTGTCTTTCCCGGCTTTCGGTGGAGAACAGATTCTGGCATGCCCGGTGGGACCTTTTCCTATTTCCACTCCACACTTCGTGTGCCGTGTTCACGAACGAATCGCGGTTTAATGTGGTTGCTCATGGAGTCGAGGTACTAAGATTTGGTGTTTTGCTCCATGCAGAAAAAGAAGATCAATGGCTTCTAACTGCTCCAGCTGCAACAATTGCAACAACTCCCGCTCCGTCCTCGCAGGAGGAGTGACCTACGGGTCTCAAGCGGCCTCCATTTTCACGATGCCAATGGAACAGGTGACTCAGGCTACCACTGGACTGCTCTTTGGGACCATGCTCCCACAAATGAGCTTTAACGCCCCATTGCCATCGCAAGAAGCTCCAAAGAAGTCGGTCTTCGATTGGCTTGCAACTATCGCGGCCCCTCTCAACGGGTCGCCCAAATCCAACGCCTCGGTCTTTAACAGATTGGGCCAAAGATCCAATGGGCCCGTGAAGAAGCCCGCATTACCTGAAGGGGCTATCCCGAAATGGATAGCCATCCCTGCTCCAGTAAATGAAATCATCAGAGAGGCTTCTTCTGCTAAGGGGTCGGTCTTCACAAGACTGGTCGTGCCAACTCCCGCTTCAGGCGAAGTTACCAAAGCCGCTATCCCTGCTCAAAAGTCTGCCTTCGACAGGTTGACCATCCCTTCTCAGCAGACGCCAGTCTTTGATAGGCTGGCACCAACAGCAACCTGTTCCCCGCTTTATCTTATAACAGGGACCACAATACCGATCCCGCAAGCTGATGCGGAGATTCTTCCCGGGCTAGCCACCGGAGTCCCGGCCTCTTCGGTACTGCCAAAAGAGGGTTTACTCAAGCAACCGATTACGGACGCCGTAACGGCTCCAGAGGTAGCTTCTGGCGTAGATGATGACGTCCCATTGACGGAGGTCTTGAGAAGATCGGCTCTCACGGTCCGGGCGGAAAGGAAGCGCAGAATGCGCGCGGCAAGGGAGCGTAGTGCTGCCTTAGCCGCGGGTGCGGGTTCGAGCACCGCTACCCCTGCCCCTACTCCATCGGAGGAATCCCCGGCTGCCTTGTCCACTGCCTATAGACGGGAAGCACGTGCGGCTCGGGAAGCAAACAAAAGATCAACTCAAGGTAATGTGATAAGGGGTTCCGTTGTCAAAGTTATAACTACCAGTTCTCATATATCTTATCTTGCAGGGACGAGTCTTACAGAAGAAGTGGCGGCGACTGCTGAGCCCGGGGTAGCGGTAGAGGAGGTTGCCGTGATTACCGAACCCGAGACGGCGGTAGGCGAGATGGCTGCGATCGCCGAACTCGAGGCAGCGGCAGGTGAGACAGTGACGATCGCCGAGCCTGAGATGGAGGTAGGTGAGATGACCACCATTGTTGGGCTCGAGGTGGCGATGGGTGAAATAGCCATAATTGCTGAGCCCGAGGTGGCCGCTCCCTCTCAAGAGTCGGGCACCGCCCCGATCATTGATCTTTCCGCCTGCGGCTCCTTGCCATCTCCCGGCGTCGCAAGCGTTACGACGGCTCTCATAGAGTCAAGGAATGAGGCGACGAGAGGTGAGACCATCCTGATGGAAGAAGATGAAGCAGTTGATGTATCAAGTGACGCTCTCATCGTGGTTCCGACTGGCGACTCATCAGGTAGATTTTGGATCATTGCTTTTTTTTATTCTGCAATCCTTCTCGATCTTTCCTGACAGTATTTATCTTGTTTCTAATGCAGGTGTGGCGAGCGTTGAGGTCGCGCTACCCGAGGCAGCGCCATCAGCTACCGCTTTGACGGTGACACCTCCTCCACCCTCTCTCATACCATCTTAGATGTTGGAAGGTGCGGATTCGTGACCCATCAGTCTTATTTTTTTTAGGCTGTATAACTTATGTACTGACGTTGCATTACTGCATCCTTGCAGGGGTCCTTTTTGACCACCTGTATCAGGTGCTGCACCCACACTTCTCCTTCCTGCCAGAGATTAGTCCGCCTGGTGGTGTCGGTGAGTATCTTTTCTAAATGACGTCCTTTCTTTAACGGCCAGTCACATTATTGCTAATCCCTCTTTGTATTGCTTGTAGCCTTACAAATCGAAGGCGGAGACGAGGCTATCGTTGCGCCACCGGTACTCCCAGCTCTGCCCCTGTTGCAGCCGGTATAGTAAACTCTGTTTTCATGTATTTTCTTTATTTTCTGAACTGACATCTGAATATGATTTATTTTGCAGCGATCACATCGACTCCAGCCCCGTTCGAGACTCACATTATTATGCCGGCAGGGCCCTTTTCCAGATGTCCATCCTCGAAAGGCACCTCGAATAGTCTGCGCATGTTGAGCGACTATATTGAGGAGCTCGATGTGGATACTCCCACATCTACTGCGCATTTTGCCGCGGAGGTTAACCCTATGCTAGCGACGCTCGTGAACTTTCATGGTGAGGGCGTCGTTGAGCCTTTGGTTAATCGCTGCAGGGAAATTGAGGCTTGCCTACACGAGCTTGAGCTTAGGCGTCCTGCTCCTGAGGTTCTGGCTGTGAGCATTCAACGGGCTGCATGGATCGAGCAGAGTACTTCTTACTTCTGCTATCTTGAACAGGAAGTGGCTTTAAAGCGGAAGGAATGTAAAGAAACTTCAAGCGAATCTGCTCGACCGCATTCTCAGGTTGATGCGAATGCTGCCCATTTGAAAGTTATCTTTGAAAGCCTTCTGCGATGCATTTCTGACGGGTTAACACTGAGGCAGAAGTTCGACGTCGTCGAGCGGGATACAAAAAATCGGGAGGCAGCTCAGCGGGTCATCGAGGAACAACTTTCGTCTTGCTTGCAGCAGAGAGCCCAGGTCGAAGCAGAGTTGGTCGCGGCGGCTGATCAAGAAGAGGGGCTGAGGGAAGTGCGCGAGCAGCTGATTAAATTATTGAAAGCGCTTCCCTCTCAATAATTTTTTTTATATCATTTGTAATTTTGAATAAAATGTATTCATTTTTTTATTCTTTCATATAATGTATTTTGTACCCAATTGAATTCATGAATAAAAGATACATTTCTTTCGTAATGTTTTGTGTCATTTTTCTGCTTTCTCCTTTCTTTTGTTATCAGCATATTACCTTAGCAAACATAGCCGGCAGATGATAGGGTGAGCATCTTGTTTTGGCTTCTTCGAGAGATAGTGATGGCTTAAGAAGCAGGTTCAGGTCTGCTATCTAAGACTTTTCAACTTCATGAGCCATGAGGGTCCCATGAAGACTTTTCTCCCTACTAGTCGTGAGGATCTCGTAAGTGCCTTTTCTCCTTAGGAGTCGTGAGGATTCCTAAGTGTGTTTTCCCTTATAAGTCGTAAGGATCTTATAAGAGAGTTTTCTTCCTTACGAATCGAGAGGACCCGTAAGTGTTTAATGAGATTGACATATAGATGACGTATTTCCGTGACGGGGTCATATGGATGACGTACTTCCGAGACGGGGCTATATGGATGACGTATTTCCGAACGGGGTCATGTGGAAGACGTGTTTCCGAACGGGGTCATGTGGATGACGTATTTCCGAGCGGGGTCATGTGGATGACGTATTTCTGAAACGGGGTCATGTTGATGACGTATTTCCGTGACGGGGTCATGTTGATGACGTATTTCCGAGACGGGGTCATGTGGATGGCGTATTTTCGAGCGGGGTCATGTGGATGACGTATTTCCGAGCGGGGTCATATGGATGACGTATTTCCGAACGGGGTCATGTGGATGACGTATTTCCACGACGGGGTCATATGGATGATGTGTTTCCGCGATGGGGTCATGTGGATGACGTATTTCCGCGACGGGGTCATTTGGATGACGTATATCCGTGACAGGGTCATGTGGATGATGTATTTCTGGGACGGGGTCATGTATATGACGTGTTTCCACGACGGGATCATTTGGATGACGTATTTCTGCGACGGGGTCATGTGGATGACGTATTTCCGAGACGGGATCATGTAGATGACGTATTTCCGCGACGGGGTCATTAGTTGACGTATCGTCCATCGAGATTTGGAGTAAGGGCTTTGCTGTAGCTCCAGGGTTGATTGTCGCGTCTGAATCCTGCTGGTATGGGGAGGAACGTTGTTAATGATCTCTAGGCTATCCCTGAACCGTCGAGATTTGGCTTCGTTTTTTTATGGAGCCTGGGGAGGGAAGGTGTGATTCCTTCTTTGTTTGCGTCCCTGGATTGTATACAGGGATTGATGTGATATCACATGTAAGGCATAAATTTCATTTTTCTTTATTTCTTTCCGCGATGATCTATCATTTCAGCTTTTATATCGCGAAGGTCACGATTGCCCAATCATTTCGGCTATTTTTCACGGCGCCCAATCATTTCGGCTATTTATTTTATTTTTACTCGCTGCTTTTTATTGCGAGTTGCCCAATCATTTTGGCTATTTTGCATGCATACATTTTTACTTGCTGATATTGTTGCAAGTTGCCCCATTATTTCGGATATGTCAAATGCATGTGTGGCTTGCTAGCTTCTTTGCTGCAAGCTTGGAGTTAGACACCGATTTCGGCGTCAGCACCGCTACAACTGGAATATTGCCAGGAGCGAATTATCATTTGCCTCTGTCGATGTCGAACAAAGGTGGCTTAGCGAACAGGGTTAGGATCCTGTCGACTAAGACTTTCGACTTCATGAGCCGTAAGGGTCTCATAAAGGTATTTCTCCCTGCGAGTCGTGAGGATCTCGTAGGTGCGTTTTCTCCTTAGAGATCGTGAGGACTCCTAAGCGTATGGCTTCTCGTAAGTCGTAAGGATCTTACAACAGTATTTTCTCCTTTTAAGTCGAGAGGACTTACAAGGGCTGTTCTCCATGTAGACATATCCCTAGTCACGGATGGGACTTCGTTAGGGAAATGTTTATTCGCGTCCATGAATTGTGTACAAGGGTCAGCATTGATCCGCTTGTAGGGAAAAATCGGAGGTTGTGGTGGCCGCTTAAGAACAGGTTCAGATCCCTATAACTTAAGACTTTTGAATATTATGAGCCGTGAGGGTCCCATAAGAGGGTTCCCCTTACGAGCCGTGAGGATCTCGCAAGTGTAGTTTCTCCTTAGGAATCATCGGGATCCCTAAGTGTGTTGCTCCCTTGTGAGTCGTAAGGATCTCACGCAGGTGATTCCTCCTCACAAGGTCGAGGGGACCTTGCAAGTGTCTTTTAACGAGATTGCGCCCTTCTGGGTTTTCACAAAACTCGTCGGTAGCCCTGCTGTTTTTACTCACGGAGCCCTTTCGGGTTTTCATCCGTGCCCATTTTTCTTATGGACATACCGTTTTCTTTTTTTTCTCTCATTTTTTTTCTAACAAGGTTGGGCCCTTTCGGGTTTTCACAAAACTCGACGGTAGCCCTGCTGTTTTTACTCACGGAACCCTTTCGGGTTTTCATCCGTGCCCATTTTGCTTATGGACATACCGTTTTCTTTTCTTTTATTCTTTTTTTTTGTATCAGCTTTGGGACGCTGCAATCCACTATAGTTTTATCGACATCTCGGTCAACAGCTAGTTTTAGGACATAGTGGTCCATCGTTAGTTTAAGGACGTTTTGGTCCGTTGTTAGTTTAAGAACGTTTCGGTCCGTCTTTAGTTTAAGGACGTTTCGGTCCGCTGTTAGATTAAGGGCGTTTCTGTCCGCTGTTGGCTACCACTTATAGAGTTTGGGCTTAAGAAGATAGCGAGCGGACATAGTCGTCGTCATCTATCATTGACCTAGGCCGTGACTTGTCAGGCGTAGTACTTCTTCAAGAAGCGACCGTTTATTGGCATGAAGAGTCTTTCACCATGCATGTCCATGAGTAGATAGGCCCAACCCTCGTAGACCTTGTCTATGATATATGGACCTTCATAGTTCGGCTAGAATTTCCCCCGTTTAGCATGATTGGGGATCATAGGTCTTTTGACCACTAGCACGAGTTCGCCTTGGCGGAATGTTCTCGGCCTAGTCAACCTTTCATATGAGCGCGTCATCTTTGCTTTATAAGCCTCCAGACTTTGTTGCGCTGTGAGCCTGGTTTCATCAAGGGCATCGAGCTCCTCAAGCCGAAGGTGAGCATTCTCTTCGTCCGTTAGCTCGTAGTGAACTGCTACTCGTAGAGAGGGTGGCTCTATCTCGAAGGGGAGTACTGCCTCTGTACCAAATACCAATGCATACGGCGTTGTGTTAGTGGCCATTTTGAACGTAGTTCGATACGCCCAGAGAGCTTCATGCAATCGTTCATGCCAGTCCTTCTTATTTCGCGACACCGTCTTTTTTACGATCTTCGTCAAGGTCTTATTAAAAGCCTCAGCTAGACCGTTAGCTCAGGGATTATAGACTGAAGAGTATCTCTAGTCTATGTTATGCTGTTGTGCGAAGCGGCTAATCTTGTGGCTTCTATAGGCTGGCCCGTTATCGGAGATAATCCGTCGTGGAGTTCCAAACCGATAAATGACGTGCGTCTTGAAGAAATGGAGGATATTCTCCGTCTTCACTTCCCTCAGCGGTACTGCTTCTGCCCATTTAAAGAAGTAATCAGTTGTCGAAAAAATGAATCGATGTCCTCTGGACGATGCTGGTTCGATGGGGCCGATTATGTCAATCCCCCACATTTCGAACGGCCAGCTAGCCACTGTTGGATGTAGTGGATTTGGATGCTGATGGATAAAGTCCCCGTGAATCTGGCACGAATGGCACTGCTTCGCGTATTCGAGGCAGTCTTGGATCATCGTGGACCAATAATAACCCATCCGTTTGATCTTCAGCTTCATCTTCGGCCCGGCTTGGTGAGAACCGCAGAGTCCGTCGTGAATTTCTTGGACGACTCTCTTTGCCTCTTCAGGTCCCAGGCATCTTAGCCACAGAGAATCAAATGATCTCTTATATAAAGTGTCATTGAAAAAGGCAAAAGACAGAGCTCGTTTCATAAGCTGATGTTTCGAGGACGCATTTTTAGGTGTTCGACGGGATTTGAAGTAGTCTATAAAGACTTCCCTCCAATCCTTAGCCTTTTCCTGGTCTTTTATTTGTAGGGTTGTCTGCTCGGTCGCTCCCCTTTCCTCGGACGACACTGGAGATATTTCTGCCGGTGCAAGAACCCGACGGCTTTTCACAACGATCCTCACGTCATCGAGGTTTTCGCCGGCCAGTTCTTTAGCGAGCTTGGCTAATGCATCCGCTTTGCTATTCTCCACGCGCGGTATGCTTTCTAGGGTGTAGGAAGGAATTTGAGTCAGCAGTCGCTGTACTCTCTCGCCATATTTCACCAACTCAGGTTTGTAAGTCTGATAGTTGCCATTTACTTGACTGATGATCAGTTGGGAGTCTCCATATATGAGGAGGTTTTCAATTCCCATGTCGATAGCGATCTCAAGACTTGCTATCAAAGCTTCGTACTCGGCTTCATTGTTCGTCCTCGGCTCTGTTAAGGAGAAGGAAAAGCGCATTATCCCTCCTTGTGGAGTCACGAAGATGAGGCATATCCCGGATTTGATTATAGGGGTGCTTTGTTTGCGCTTCTTCATGGAAGACGCCCCGTCGAAGTAAAGTTCCCATCGGGTATCATTCTCTCTTCTTTCCCCGACGATCGTGTCAAACGTGTGTTCGTCCGGCAGTTCGCAAGTCAAGGGAGATTAGGCAGGTATCGGATGCTCAGCGAGGAAATCGGCGATGGCCTGGCATTTCACTGCCTTAAGAGGCCGATAAGTTATCGAGAACTCCATCAAGAGCAGGGTCCATTTAGCGAGCCGCCCTGTTAATATGGCCTTCGACATCAAGTATTTGAGAGGATCCACCTTTGATATAAGACGGACCTCATGTGCCAATGCATAGTGTCTGAGCTTCGTTATTGCGAAGATCAACGCCAGGCAGTGTTTTTCAATGGGAGAGTAGTTGCTTTCTGCCCCCAGGAGAACTCGACTCAGATAGTAGAGAGCTCTTTCTTTCTCTTGATCGTTCTCTTGTGCCCACAGCGTGCCTAAAGAACCTTCGAGGGCTGTTGTGTACAGGACGAGAGGTTTTCCTTTAACGGGAGCGGCCAGTACTGGCGGATTCTGCAGGTATTGCTTGATTTCGTCCAGTGCGTTTTGGCATTTGCGATCCCAAACGAAAGGGGTTCCCTTCTTCATCAGGTGACTGTAAGGACGGCACTTTCCTGAGAGATTGGCTATAAATCGCCGGATATACGCGAGCTTCCCTTGGAGAGACCGCAATTGCTTGAGAGTCCTTGGCGGAGGCATTTCCATAATCGCCTTGATCTTTGACGGGTCTATCTTGATGCCTCGATGTCGTACGATGAATCCTAGGAATTTGCCCGAGGAAACTCCGAACGCGCATTTGAGAGGGTTCATCTTCAAGTTGTATTGCCGAAGGCGCTGAAACACGATCTTCAGATGCTCTAAATGTTCCTCGTATGATTTGCTTTTAACTACGAGGTTGTCGATATAGCATTCGACGATTTCATGTATGAGGTCATCGAAAATCTTTGTCATGGCCCTCTGATAGGTGGAACCGGTGTTCTTTAGACCGAAGGGCATCACCTTGTAGCAGAATATACCTAAAGGGGTCCGGAAAGCGGTATGTTTCTGGTCCTTACGGTGCATCTTTATCTGATTGTATCCTGATGAGCAGTCCATGAAGGAGAAGACTTCATGAGTGGACGTATTGTCTATCATCAGCTCGGTGACCGGTACTGGGAAGTCTTCCTTCGGGCAGGCTTTATTGAGATCCCGAAAGTCCACACATATGCGCACCGTCCCATTCTTCTTCATCACTGGGACGATGTTGGCGATCCAGTCAGGATATTGAACCTTTTGGATGAAGCCAGAGTCGATTAGCTTCTTGATCTCGGCGTTGATGTTTATCTCAAGCTCGAGCCGCATTCTTCTCGGCGCTTATTTGATCGGATTGACGTCCGGAGATATCGCCAATTTGTGCACAGCAATCTCTGGATCTAATCCTGGCATCTCGGAATAGTTCGATGCAAAGCAATCTTTATGCTGCATGAGCACGTCTTTTAGCGTAGCCACCCTTTCTTCAGACAACAGCTCATTGACAAACGTCGGCCGCGGGTCACTTGCCGTCCCCAAATCAATTTTCTTGAGGTTATCTACAGTAGTATGTATTCCATCCTCCAGCTCTTTTGGTGCCAGTGGAAATTCTGAGATTACCTCGTCATCATCGTTTTCGAAGCACCAGGGGAGTTCATTCATATTCTCGGGCTCTTCTTCTAACAACATTATCGCGTGACAGGTACGAGCTCGCATCCAAGACCGACGTGGATCTGGTTCTACCCTCGTAGATTTGGGTTCATGTTTCTGCGGCGGGGTTACCCTCCAGCTGCTGGATAGAGCGAACTTGCCGAGTTGATATCGGTCTTCAACCCAGTTCTTGAAGGTGAAGCGGCCTTCGAGAGGATGTCCTATTGCCCTGTGATAGGAGCAATAGTCCGGGTGATTAACTTCACCTGCTTGCTCGGGGTGCTTGGACTCCGGGGGGGTAATTATTTGATGTTTTATGGCACGATCAAGTATCTTCTGTGTTTTATCCTGGGGAAAAGAGTATGCTCGACCCATTTTCTTCATAAAAGACGAATCCGGACCGCTCGATTCCTGATCGCGTGGCTTCTTGGACCCGCTTTGTCGCTGTCAAACGCCTTTCCCGTTCTTTGGTTTGTTTCTGCCTCTGCGTCGGGCCTTTTGTACAACGGGTTGACAAGGAGGAGCATTTTCATTTTTCAGAGCCTACTGAAGGAGGCGTTGCGTCCTGGCTTTCTCGTAGATGGCCATTTCGCGATTATGGTCATCTCGAACCTTTTGACCCGCTTCCCTTATAAGCTTGTTCATATGTTCTTCGAGTGACGGACTTGGCATTTTTATAGCGGGAACTCTTTCTTGTTTAGGGTTAGCATCTTCCCACAGAGCATCTCCCTCTTCATCAAAGTCATGTATGACGTAGCAGTCGTGGAGTAGCTCCCGTTTCTTGGATTGACTATACCCAAGCCCGGTCGTTTCCATTCTTCCGTTGGGTAACTTTCGTTGAGTTCCGGGAACGTTCCAGATCCTGTTATAGAACTGTGCTTGTCGCACAGTTTGCTTAAGGGGTACACCTTGGCGTCTCAAGAGCCTCTTTAGTCCGTCTGTGTAATATCTGAGCAAACGGATGGGCTGGAGCCTGTCGAGTGTAGAATCCGCGCCATGCCAGATTTCTTTCTCCACTTTGGTTTTCCTGGATCGGTAGAATAGGATCGCCTTTTCACCTTTACGCCTGGAAGGGATGTAAAATGTCTGCAGTTCTTCCACACTGTAGGTATCAAGCGTGTCTAGTTCTTTATGATGCTTGGGCGGAACCATGGCAACTTGAAAACTTTGCTCTTCATCGGTGAAGGTTTGTATTGATGGCCGAGCAGAGAATACAGCATTGACCTCATCTTCCGAGTCGCTGCCGAAGATCAACATAGGAGCGGACGGTCCTGGCTTGTTGCACTGGGGCAGGCCTGAATAAACTATTTCTTCTTCCTCCTCGGTGTCACTCCCGAAAACTGGAATAGTGGTGATAGCTTTGTTCTTCGGTTTGTGACATCTTTCCGTGTCCTCAAAATCTGGTAAGAAGTATTTTGCATCTTCGTATTTCCGGACTTCGTTCACGGAGAACGGGTTTAGTTCCCCTGTCACAGTATACTCGAGACCATCTTTGAAATACTTCATACACTGATGTTGTGTAGAAGGGATATTGTTGTACTCGTGTAACCAGGGCCGGCCGAGCAAAGCATTATAGCATGTCTTAGCGTCAATGACGTGAAACTTAATGTCCGTGACAAGCAGCCCAAAGCACAGTGTCAATATTACAGACCCAAACGTCTGTGATGATTGGGAGTCAAATCCGGAGATGGTGATCTTATCCCGAGCGAGGTGTTGAACGCTCATGCAGATTTCCTTCAACACCCTTACGTTAAGGTGGTTGACGGAGGACCTACTATCGACCAGGATTTTACCTATCTTGATGTCATGACAGTATCCGGAGACATATAGGGGACGGTTGTGCTCGTATGTCCCAAGGAGGAGATCTTCATCGCCGAAGGTGATATCGGCTGTGTGTACTTCTTCCAGCTCGTCCTTCAAATTTTCTTCGGTGAGGAAAGCTTAGAATTGCTCAGGCTCTTGCAGTTCCCTGATTAAAGAATCTCTCGCCTCTTTGGATAGCAGAAGGGCGTCGAGAATACTGAGCTGCGAGGGTATCTTCCTCAAGTGTGCGAGGACGTTGTAGTCCACCTTGTTTTTCTTTGGCGGGTCCTTGGCTGTCAGCTTTTCGACGGCTTGGTCATCAAGGATGATATCTTCAGAGACTTTTTCTTTCCCCTTGTCTTTTCTATTTAACCCGCTGTTCGAGGGCCCAAGATTCTTTTCGGGCAGCGTACGATTGCGCAGCTGAATATTTTCACAGTTCTTCGGTTCTTCCTCTTTTCTCAAGGTGAATTCTTTAAAGAGAGGGCCAAGAGTCATTTCTTCGTTAGAGTCGCTCCCGAAGGTGAGAACTTATGATCCCCCGGCGCTAACCATGCGACAGTCGCTGGTAGTTCTTTTACGCTCCTCGGCCGTGCTTCTTTGCTCCCGACGAGTTTTGCGTTTTATCCGCTTGAAATTTTGCCGGTGAGCAACATATCCTTACCACCATCTTTTAAAAGCGTTGCATTCTTCGGTGGGGTGCGCAATATTTCGATGATATAAGCAGTAACTAGGATGTGTTTCCGCTTCACCAAGAATATTACCTTCGGAGGGTGGCAGCTTCATTCCCATCGATATGGCTTTAGCGAACCTTTTCCTCATCTTGAAGCTGTTTTTATTTGCGACGGATGTACTTTGATCTGACGGGAGTGTTCCAACTCTTTCGTCCAGTCATCGGCGTTTGGCTTTTTCTAATATGACCATCTCGCGCTCCCGATCAGCTTTACTTTTTGAAAGAGCTTCATTGAGGAATGCGTCGATCATTTCGTCTGATGGCCCCGGAAATTCTAGCTCAGGATCTGCCCCCAGTTTCTCGATGCAAGGAGATTCTTCATATTCTATTGGCGAGTGAGAGATCACATGGCAAATTGCCACGTAATCTTCAAATTCATCCGACGAGTCTTCTCCATCATTTCCGTCCTCAAGGACGTGGCTGAGGAACTCTTGGAGCGTGATTGGAGCCCGCACCTTCTGGTTATACTCTTCCAGCACGTCAATCTATTTTTGCAGGTCCATACGCTTGTCGCCAGGCTTCACGGGCTTTTTGGTCTTCTTCTTCTTTTTCGAAGACTTTGACGGCTGGATGTGAGCGTTTGGCTATCACCACCGATCTTTGGAGTTGGGCGCGGCTTCAGCATCCCCTCGATGATCTCAGGTTCCAGTGGATTCTTCCACCTAATTGCCGGACATGTGTGTAGATCCTTTAGCATTCTTTTTGTTTTGGCTGAAAGAGCAACCTCCCATGGAGCTTCTTCCACGAAAGAGTATGATGCCCCCGGTGTATCCGTCTTCTTGGAAGTGTGTGGCCGAGGCGGGTTCACCTTACAATTTTCGGATAATACGAATTTGCCCTGCTGGTATTGATCTTCTATCCAGCTTTTGAAGATGTAACAATCCTCGATCGAATGGCCCAACATTTGGTGATAAGGGTAGTAGCTAGGATTGCCGATGTCGCCTGGTTGCGCTGGGCGTCTTGGCTCTGGCAGAGTGATGAGCCTGTTGCGCAGTGCTAGCTCGAATAACCTCTCCGTCTTGTCTCGAGGGAACGAGTAAGGGCACCTCATTTTATTTTCGAGAGATCGAGTTCTGTTATTTTTGCGATCAACTGGTCTCGGGCCACCGAGCTGCTGTTGAGCATTGGAGACGACGATCGCTTTCCCCTTTCCCTTATCATTTCGAGAGTCCGGCTTTGGAGGAGACGGTCTATGACCCATCTGGTCCATTTGGGCCAGCTTGTTGATCAAGGCTTGGAATGTGGTCGGCTTAAAGAACATCATGAATTGTGAAATAGTTGCATGAGGGTCTAGAGTGCCCACGAACATGCCCACCGCCGGTGCTTCTTCGATGCGCTGTTCGCATTTCGGCCACAAATTCTGCCATCGGATTGCGTATTGAACCCACGTCTCGCCTGGCTTCACCCTGGCATTGATCAATACCATTATTGGGGTGCGTTCATTAGCACTTGCGAATCGCTAGGTGAATAACAACTCCATTTCTGTAAAAGTCTTGATGGAGTCGTTTGGAAGTTCGGAGTACCACTCAAATGCCGTCTTCGACAAGCTGCCGACGAATTGGCGGAGCAAAAGCTTATCATCACCTCCGGTGTTACCATATAGAGCCCTGAACTAGGCGACATGCTGGTGGGGATTGCTCATCCCTTTGTACACATGGAATTTAGGGATTGTGTATCCCGGCGGATACTTTATTTGGTCATACCAGCCTGGATACGGTCGCCCAGTTTTAATGACTTGGCTGGATGCTTCATTCGCCTGGTGAGCTCGTATTTGTTGAGCAATATAGTCATCGAGAGCGGCCTTGGAAATAGTTTCCTCTTTGGCTGCTGAAAGAGCCGGAGGAGGGTTCGATGTCTCCCCTCTGTCGTCTTCAATAATGATCGGAGGGTCTTCAGCTGGAGGATCCGACTGTAACATCATCCCGACCATGTCTTGGAAGAGAAGCGCCATTCGTTTTATATTGGCAGCTTGTTCTGCAGCTTCCCTGTCCTTCTTTTCGAGGACTCTGCGTAGGAAGTCGGCATCGGTTTCTTGTTCATTACGCTGCTCTGATGATGCCTCCGGGCTTTCTTTTGGCCCGGTGAGTGCGGCCATTTGCGTCAGCATTTCTTGAAGCTTCTGTTGCTGCTCTTGAGCTTTTGTCACGGATCGGGTGAGCGGTCGGTGGCCCGCCCAAGCGCAGCTTTCCTCTTTACTGGAAGCCATGTAAACAATATGCACCGTTATGCCCCCAGACTTTGGGCGTTTGGGCTCAGCGTCTTTGTGGCCCGCCACGTTCATGGGGGCTTTCTCTGGCCTCCTTCTCTTTTGAGCAGCTGACGTTGAGGGGGTCGTTGCAGCGGGCACCCAGGTGCTTGTCATCCTTTGTGGCTTGCCAGGACGGTTCTCTTCCTGCTGAACCTTCAGCTTCTTCTGTCGGCGGGGATAGTCTTGATAAATCACCGACTCCTGGACTCGTCGCCAAACTTTGTAAACTTTGGAGGACAGCCGTTGAAGGGGCTGATCCGGCTTTATTTCTGTAACATTCTCCACCGGCGGAGGAGATCTTTTCAGTACGGCGGTAGGAGAGTTCCTGCGTACCTTGTTCAGCAGTTCAAAGCTGTTCCCGGTTGGAACAGCAGCATTGACTTCCACCGTTGGGGCTGGTGGAGTTAGCCCAGAGGGGGAGTTGCCCCCAGCCTTCCTTACTCGGCGCCAGTGGCGACGTCGAGCGTGTCGAGCCAATGGTGTTGGTTCGGTAATGGGGATGGCTTCGTCTTGCCCCCTGTTCAAGTGAGGCGCTGCCGGTACCAGCATCTTGAAGGCTGACGTCCGTTGAGTAGCGGTATCCAATCTGTCAAAGATAGACTTTTGAGCAAGAACAGGAGCCGGAGTGGGAGCCGGAACAGTCAGTCTTGTGAAGACCGACCCTCTAGCAGGAGAAGCAATCTTGACGACTTCAGGAGCAGGGATGGCTATCTTTTTCGGAATAACCTTTTCTGGAACTGTAGGCTTCATCACGCGCCCGCATGACTGTGGCCCACTCTGGCGAAGACTGAGGTGCTGGAGCTGGATGACCCATTGAGGGGGGCCGCTGTAATTGTAAGCCGATCGAAGACCGACTTCTTGGGAGCTTCTGGTGTTGGTATAGGAGCGTTGAAGCTCGTTAGCGGGAGCATGGTCCCGAAAAACAATCCAGTGGTGGACTGAATGACCTGTTCCATCGACATCGTGAACAGGGAGGCCGCTTGAGGTCCGTACGCTATGCCTCCAGATGAGGTGGAACGTGAGTTGCAGTTGCAGCTGGAACACTTCACGCAAGTAGGTACCATTGATGTTTTGTTTTCTGCGCCAAGCAAGAAACCAAATCTTAGTACCTCGAACCTAAGGGCAACCATATCAAACCGCGATTCGTTCGCGAACACGACACACGAAGTGTGGAGTGGAAAGAGGAAAAGGTCCAACCGGGCATGCCAAAATCTGTTCCCCGCCGAATACGGAGACGCGACCGTGCAGGTCCGTCTTTCCTGAAATTCGGGGCAAATGCTAATTGGTGCTATCCATCCACCTCTCCGAGGATGCCAAGTTGATTTATGGCACCATGTATCGAAGGTTTAAACGGATGCTGCCGATGTAGCAGACTTCGTCAGATTCCCCCTCGTTTGAGGGGTTTTAGATTGTGGGGACGCTCTTCCCTGCAGGCGCAAGCCCCTGCAGTTAATTATGCTACCGCGTCGCGGTAACAACTTTCTCCTTCTCCAGATGGTCACTTCATGTTGTGGGTGTTTGTTTTGTTTGTGGTTGCCCGTGGATTGAATACGGAGACTAATGTATGTTGTCGCCCGTAGGGCGTAGATTAGTCCAAATCCGTATCTTCTTAGATTTGGGTTTGGGGTTTAGGTTTAAGGATACGTTAGCCTCATTTAGGACTATGATCAACTTAAACGTATGTTAAGGATACGTTAGCCTAATTTTTAGACTAAGATCAACTTAACGGGATCGTTTAGATCCAGCAAAAGAGCATTTAGACTCTATTGTTTAGTTTAGGGATATTGCGGTCGATTACCAGTTTAAGGACATGTTAGTCCAATGTTAGTTTAAGGACATCTCGGTCCAGTGTTAGTTTAAGGATGTCTCGATCCGGGTTAAGGACATAATAGTCCATGAGTTTAAGGACCCCACAGTCCGGTTTAGAGACATCATAGTCTATAAGGTTTAAGGATATCGTAGTCCATGAGTTTAAGGACCCCACAGTCCGGTTTAGAGACATCGTAGTCTATAAGGTTTAAGGACATCGTAGTCCATGAGTTTAAAGACCCCACAGTCCGGTTTAGAGACATCGTAGTCTATAAGGTTTAAGGACATCGTAGTCTATAAGTTTAAGGACCCCACAGTCTGGTTTAGAGACATCGTAGTCTATAAGGTTTAAGGACATCATAGTCCATGAGTTTAAGGACCCCAAAGTCCGTAGAAATGTATGGTTGTCGGGACCCGTCACCTCTCTGAAGACGTTGAAGGATTACAACGACAGATATCAGATGAGTAAAGAGATGTACCCTTGAACCAGTGTGAGTTGGTTGAAGGATCTATAGTCCAGTTTGGGACTGAGATCTGTTAAATATTCATGAGCAGATGGGCTCAGTTCGATATAAGTTGAGGACTTATGGCCAATATTAGGCTAAGTCTAATAAGATTAAAATGTTTAACATTTTATTGTTCTGAGCAATTGAGCCTTTATTTGGGCTTGGCCTTTTTAATAATGCTGAGCATTAGATCCTGACACATTCTTTTGTCTTGTATTGAATGCATAGCATTCATCAGAACAATATGTGTTCTGACAACTCGTCACGTGGCGCACCAGGCGCTTTGCGTCAATTAAAGAGTGCATTGCGCTTCTGCCAAGTAGCGCACACGAAAAGGACACGTGTCGCGCTTGGCGCTAAGCGCATTGCGCTTTCAATTTGTAAGCGCGTTGCGCTAGTTTAGTGGCGCACCAGCGAGTGACACGTAGCGCGCTTGGCGCTAAGCGCCAGCCCATGAGCGCAGTGCGCTATTTCAGAAGCGCAAAGCGAAATTGCATACGTGGTTGACACGTGGCATATTTTGGCGCTGAGCGCCGGTCCAAGGAGCGCAGAAGCGCAGTTCAAGAGTGCAAGGCATTTTTCAATAGCGCAAAGCGCATTTGATCAAATTTATGATCTGTGAACAAATTTATGTTCTTTTTAAAGGAGGCTTTGCCTCAAGATTCAAGAACAACAATTCTTATTTTTGAAAGGGCTTTGCCTTTGTAGATCAATGATCTGTGAATGAAGAACATGTTCTTCTTTGATTATGTGATGAGATCTTTTGATCTCTTTTATGAAAGACCTTGGTCTCTATAGATCTATGATCTTTTAAGAAGGTAATTCTTCTGTTTTAACGAGATGATTTCATCTCTTTGTTCAAGAATCATTCTTTACCTTGAAGAAATAATCTTCTTTTGCTAAGAGTTTGCTCTCTTTCTTTTGAGTTTTCTCAAAATTTGTAGGGGGGTTTCTCTCTATCAAACTTGAAGTCTTGGGGCCTTTATATAGGGCAAATTGATTTGTTAAATCAGTTGAAGAGATCTTTCTCTGATTGATTTGGGGATGTCTTCCCACCGTTGGATCTTTGATCCTAGGGCTTCTGTTTTGCAGAAGATAATCTTCTTATTTTTAACAAGATTGGAAAGATCTTTCCATAACAGAATTTTAATTCTGATTAATTAATAATTTATTATTAGATCTTTTGATCTAACGGTGAGGAATTCTTAATTCCAGCGCTGGCGCACCTTGCGCTAGCGCACCTACGTTTGACACATGGCGCGCAGCGCAGAACGCAGCGCACTTTACTCTAGCGCACCTACGTTTGACACGTGGCGCGCAGCGCAGCCTGCGCTAGCACACCTGTGTTTGACACGTGGCGCGCAGCGCAAAGCGCTGGATCTGAAGCGTTGCTTCAATTTTTTTGAATTTTGAATTTTAAAACAAGCTTTGCTCTAATTGGGGGTGCGCTGCCTAAGGCGCAGCGCACCTAGCGCTAGCCCATCTGTGTTTGACACGTGGTGCGCAGCGCAGAGCGCTGGATCTGAAGCGTTGCTTCAATTCTCTTGAATTTTGAATTTCAAAACAGAGCTTTGCTCTGATTGGGGGTGCGCTGCCTAGGGCGCAGCGCATTTGTGTTTGACACATGGCGCGCAGTGCAGTGCGCTGGATCTGAAGCGTTGCTTCAATTCTTTTGAATTTTGAATTTCAAAACAGAGGTTTGCTCTAATTGGGGGTGCGTTGCCTAGGGCGCAGCTCACCTGGCGCTAACTCATCTGTGTTTGACACGTGGCGCGCAACACAGCGCGCTGGATCTGAAGCGTTGCTTCAATTCTTTTGAATTTTGAATTTCAAAATAGAGCTTTGCTCTGATTGGGGGAAACACAACCCTTTACCAAAACAGGGGGCATGATGAAGCCACCCCCGTAGCTAAGCCAATGCTGTCTGCAAGACATACTCGACGTCGCCACTGGCGCCGAGTGAGGAAAGCTGGGGGCAGTTCCCCTTCTGGATTGACCCCACCAGCTCCGATGGTGGAAGTCGATACTGATGTTCCAACTGGGAACAGCTTTGAACCACTCAAGTGGGTCCGCAAGAATTCTCTGACCGCTGTATTGAAAAGATCTCCTCCACCTGTGGAGAATGCTACAAAGTAAAAGCCGGAGCAGCCCCCTCAGCGGCTATCTTCCAAAATCCACAAGGTCTGGCGAAGAGTCCAAGATTTTGTGATCGACAAGGACTATTCCTGCCAACAGAAGAAGATAAAGACTCAACAGGAAGAGGACCATCCCTCTGCCAAGCCATGCAAAGAATCGTCTGCTCAGGTGCCTACTGCAACAGCCCCCTCAACTTCAATCATCCATAAAAAGAGGAGGGCTGGGAAGATCCCTATGCCTGCGACGAATCTCAAGGGCACTGAATCCAGACGCTCCAAGTCTGGTGGCATAGTGGTGCATACTGTTTATATGGCTTCCGGGAATGAGGAGAGTCGTACCAATGGGGGTCATCGAACACTCACCCGATCGGTAACAAAAGCTCAGGATCAACAACAGAAGCTCCAGGAGATGTTAACGAAGATGGCTGCACTCACGGGACATAAGGAAAGCTCCGAAGTATCGTCGGATCAGCGCCAGGAACAGGAAACCGATGTCGAGTTCCTCTGGAGGATGCTAGAAAAGAAAGATCAAAAGGCAGCGGAATAAGCGGCCAATATAAAACAAATGGCGCTATTTTTCCAGGATATGGTGGGCATGATGATCCAGTCAAACCCTCCAGCCAAAAATCCGCCAATAATAATCGAAGAAGACAGAGGGGAGACGTCAAACCCTCTTCCGGCCTTTTCAGCAGCAAAGGAGGAAACAATCTCGAAAGCTGCGCTCGAAGATTATATAGCTCGACAGATACGAGCCCATCAAGCAAACGAAGCTGCTGGCCAAGTTATCAGAACTGGGCGACCCTGTCCCAGCTGGTACGATCAGATTAAGTACCCGCTAGGATACACAATCTTTAAATTTTATGTATATAAGGGGACAGGCAACCCCCACCAGCATGTCGCCCGGTTCAGGGCTCTGTGCGGCAACACTGGAGGTGACGATAAGCTACTGCTTTGCCAATTCGTCGGCAGCTTGGCGGAGGCGGCGTTCAAATGATATTCAGAACTTCCCAACGATTCCGCCAAAACTTTTATGGAGATGGAGTTGCTATTCACCCAGCGTTTCGCAAGCGCTAGTGAACGTGCCTCAATCATGGCATTGATCAATGCCAGGGTAAAGCCTAGAGAAACATGGGTTCAATACGTGATACGGTGGCGGAACCTATGGTCGAAGTGCGAACAGAGCATAGAAGAGGCTCCTGCAGTAGGCATGTTTGTGGGAACTCTCGATCCGCAGGTGACCATCTCCCAGTTCATGATGTTCTTCAAGCCGACCACTTTCCAGGCCTTGATCGACAAGCTGGCCCAAATAGACCAGATGGGCCATAGGCCTTCCTCTTCAAAGACGGAGCCTCGGAATGAAAAGGGGAAAGGGAAAGCGACCTTTGTCGCCAATGCTCAATAACAGCCGAGTGGTCCAAAACCAGCTGATCGCCAAAACGACAGAGAGCGATTTATCAACGAAAAGTTAAAGCGTCCTTACTCATTCCCTCGGGATAAAACAAGGAGACTGTTCGAACTGGCGATGCGCAACAGGCTCATCACTCTACCAGATACGAGATGCCCACTGCAGCCAGGTGACGTCAACAATCCTAATTCTTGCTCCTACCACCGAGTAGTAGGCTATCCAATCGAAGATTGTTTCGTCTTTAAAGGCTGGATTGAGGACCAATACCAACAGGGCAAGTTCGCACTGTCCGAGAATTGGAAAGTAAGCCCGCCCCAGCCGCACGCTCCTAAAAGGGTAGACACGCCAGGGGAATCATGCTCATTTATTGAGAAGCTCCATGGGAGGTCGCTCTTTCAGCCAAAACAAAAAGAATGCTGAAGGGTCTTCAAACATGTCCGGCAGTTAGATGGAAGAACCCGCTGGAGCCTGAGATTATTGAAGGGATGCTGAAGCCGCGCCCAACGCTGAAAATTGGTGAATGTGGACAAAACATTCAGGCCAAACCTCCAAAGTCTTTAAAGAAAAAGAAGAAGGCCAAGGAGCCCGTCCGACTCGAAAACAGCCGTACAGGTCTGCAGAAATACATTGATGCGCTGGAAGAATATAACCAGAAGGCTCGGACCCCAATCACGTTGGATGAATTCTTTAAGCATGTTCTTGAGAATGAAGCCGATGACGCTGATGAAGGAGACGATTCTTCAGATGAGCTCGAGGATTATGTGGCAAGCTGCCACATGATCTCTCACTCATCAATAGAAAGTAAAGAAGCTCCTGATGCAGAGGAATTGGGAGCAGATCCAGAACTGGAATCAAAATCCCTGGAGCCATCGGACGAATTGATTGACAGACTGTTGAGCGAACTCTTCAGAAAAGCAAATCTGATCGAGAGCGTGAAACGGCCATATATAAAAAGGCCAAGTGTCAGCGTCACGTTAAAGAAGCTCCGGTATTGAGAAGCCATAGAGTACCCCAACTGGATAGAAACACTTCTGCCACCAGCAAAAGCAGGTTTAAGACAAGGAAGCAGTTCGCTAAAGCCCTGTCGATGGGAATGAAGTTCCCACCTTTCAAAGAAGACACTTCAGAAAATACGTTCCCCGACAAACTAAATGCACATCCAAACTACTGCTTATACCGTCGGAGGATCACACAACCTACCGAGGAATGCATGGCCTTTAAAAACTGGTGGCAGGGATATGTCGCCCACCGATAACATTTCAAGAGGATGAAGCGTGAAGCTCGTCGTCAGCGAAAAAATGCGACAGATGAGCATAAAAGAACTGCCGGTAACTGTCACATGGTCGATTTCGAGATATCACAAGTTCTCACCTTCGGAAGCGATTCTGACGAAGAAATAGCCCTCGGCCCTCTCTTCAAGGAATCCATATCTGAAGCAGAAGAGACAAAGACCTGCGAGAACATTCAGCTGCGCAATCGCACGTTACCCAAAAAAAACCTCGGACCCATAAACAAGGGATCGAACAAAAAAGATAAGGGGAAAGAAAAATTCCCTGAAGATATCGCCCTTAATGACCGAGTCATCGAAGAGCTGGCTGCCAAGGACCCACCCAAGAAAAGCAAGGTGGATTACAACGTTCTGGCACACCTGAGGAAGATACCCTCGCAACTGAGCATTCTCGATGCCCTTCTGCTATCTAAAGAGGAGAGAGATTCTTTGATAAAGGCACTACAGGTGCCCGAGCAGTTTCAAGCTTTCCTTGCCGAAGAAAAGATGAAGGACGGGCTGGAAGAAGTGCACACCCTGACGTCACTTTCAGCGATGAAGACATCCTCCTCGGGACGTGCGAGCACAACCGTCCCCTATATGTTACCGGATACTGCCATGACATCAAGATAGGGAAGATTCTAGTTGACAACGGGTCCTCTATCAATCTCCTAAATGTGAGGGTACTAAAAGAAATCTTCATGAGCGTCCAGCACCTCGCTCGGGATAAAATCACCATCTCCGGGTTTGACTTCCAGTCATCATGGACGCTCGGGTCTGTGATACTGACGTTACGCTTTGGGCTACTCATCGCTAACATCAAGTTTCACGTCATTGACGCCAAGACATGCTACAACGCTTTGCTCGGCAGGCCTTGGTTACACGAGTACAACATCATCCCTTCTACACAACATCAGTGTATGAAGTATTTTAAGGATGGTCTCGAGTATACCGTACAGGGGAGCTGAACCCATTCTCCGTGAATGAAGTCCGAAAGTACGAAGATGTAAAATACTTCTTACCAGACTTCGAAGACACGGAAAGATGCCATAAACCGAAGAACAAAGCTATCACCACCATTCCGGTCTTTGGGTGCGATCCCGAGGAGGAGGAAGAGATAGTCTATTCGGGGCCGCCCTAATTCAACAAGCCTGGACTGCCTGCCCCTATGTTGGTCTTCGGCAGTGACTCTGAAGATGAGGTCAATGCAGTATTTTCTGTTCGGCCATCAATACAAGCCTTCACTGGCGATGAACGGAGTTTGCAAATCGCCATGGTTCCGCAAGAGCATTACAAAGACCTCGACGCACTTGATACCTATAGTGTGCAAAAACTACAGACGTTCTACGTCCCTTCCAGGCGAAGTGATGAACAGACGATCCTCTCTTATCGATCCACGAAAACCAAAGTGGAGAAAGAAATCCGGTATGGTGCCGGTTCTACACTTGATAGGCTCCAGCCCATCCGTCTGCCCAGATACTACACGGAAGGATTAAAAAGGCTGTTAAGGCGCCAAGGCATACCTTTCAAACAGACTGCTCGACAAGCTCAATTCTACAACAGGATCTGGAACATCCCTGAAACTCAGCGAAAATTGCCCAACGGGAGAATGGAAATAATCGGGCTTGGATATGTTCAATCTAAGAAATGGGAACGATTCCATGGCTGCTACGTTATACATGACTTTGATGAAGAAGGAGATGCTCTGTTAGAAAACGCTAACCCTGAACCAAAATGAGGTCCTGCCATGAAAGTGCCAAGTCCGTCGTTCGAAGAACAGATGGACAAGCTAATAAGGGAAGCGGGTCAAAAGGTCCGGGATGACCATAGCCGCGAAATGGCCATTTACGAGAAAGCCAGGACGCAGCGCCTCCTTCAGCAGGCTGCGGAGAATGACGATGCTCTTTGTCGCCAGCCCTCATACAAAAAACCAGACGCAGAGGTAGAACAAGCTAAAGAACGGAAAAAACGTTTGACAGCGGCAAAGCGGGTCCAAGAATCTACGTGATCGAGAATTGAGCAGCCGGGATCCGTCTCTTATAAAGAAGATGGGTCGAGCATATTCTTTTCCCCAAGTCAAGACAAGGAAGATATTTGATTTTGTCATGAAACATCAAATGATTACCCTCCCGGAGTCCAAACACCCCGAACAAGCAGACGAGGTCTCACACCCGGATTATTGCTCCTATCACCGAGCGATAGGACATCCTCTCGAAGACTGCTTCATCTTCAAAGATTGGGTAAAAGACTATTATTAGCAAGGCAAGTTCACTTTATCCAGCAGTTGGAGGGTAACCCCACCACAGAAACATGTTCCAAAAGCAACGTATATGGCGAGAGTAGAACTAGATCAACATCAGTCTTGGAAACGATCTCGTACCTGTCACGCGATAACTCTGTCAGGAGAAGGAGTACGCGAGGATATGGCTGACCTCCCCTGGTGCTTCGAAAACGATGATGAAGAAGTGATCTCAGAGTTTCCACCGGTGCCAAAAGAGCTGGAAGATGGGATACATACTACTGCAGATAACCTCAGAAAAATCGACTTAGGGACGGCAAACGACCCACGGCCGACGTTCGTCAGTGAGCAGTTGTCTGAAGAAAAGGTGGCTACGCTCAAAGATGTGCTCATGCAGTATAAAGACTGCTTCGCATGGAACTACTCCGAGATGCCGGGACTAAATCCAGAAATCGCCATGCACAAATTGGCGATATATCCGGACGTCAAGCCGATCAAACAAGCGCCGAGAAGAATGCGGCTCAAACTTGAAATGAGCATCAACGCCGAGGTCAAGAAGCTAATCGACTCCGGCTTCATCCAAGAGGTTCAGTACCCTGACTGGATTGCCAACATCGTCCCAGTGATGAAGAAAAATGGGACAGTGCGCATCTGCGTGGACTTTCGAGACCTCAACAAAGCTTGCTAAAAGGATGATTTTCCTGTATCGGTTACCGAGCTGATGATAGACAACACGGACACTCACGAAGTCTTCTCCTTCATGGACGGCTCATCAGGGTACAATAAAATAAAAATGCATCCCGAAGACCATAAGCATACCGCTTTCCGGACCCCTTTGGGCATATTCTGCTACAAAGTGATGCCTTTCGGTCTGAAGAACGCTGGCGCCACCTATCAGAGGGCCATGACGAAGATTTTCGATGACCTCATACACGAAATCGTCGAGTGCTATATTGACGACCTCGTGGTAAAAAGCAAATCGCACGAGGAGCATTGGGAGCATCTGAAGATAGTGTTCCAACGTCTTCAGAAATACAACCTGAAGATGAACCCTCTCAAATGTGCGTTCGGAGTTTCCTCAGGCAAGTTCCTGGGATTCATTGTACGACACCGGGGCATCGAAATAGACCCATCAAAGATCAAGTCGATCATGGAAATGCCTCCGCCAAGAACTCTCAAGCAACTACGGTCCCTCCAAGGAAAGCTCGCATATATCCGACGGTTCATAGCCAATCTCCCCGGCAAATGCCTCTCCTATAGTCACCTAATGAAGAAGGGGATCCCGTTCGTCTGGGATCGCAAATGCCAAAGCGCACTGGACGAAATCAAGCAATACCTGTAGAATCCTCCAGTACTGACTGCTCCGGTCAAAAGAAAGCCTCTTATCCTGTACACAACAGCCCTTGAAGGTTCTTTAGGTGCGCTATGGGCACAAGAAAATGACCAAGGGAAAGAGAGAGCCCTCTACTATTTGAGTCGAGTTCTCCTGGGGGCAGAAAACAACTACTCCCCCATTGAAAAACACTGCCTGGCATTAATCTTCGCGATAACGAAGCTCTGGCATTATGCTTTGGCGCATGAGGTCCACCTAATATCAAAAGTGGATCCTCTCAAATATTTGATGTCAAGAGCCATACTAATAGGACGGCTCGCTAAATGGACCTTTCTCTTGATGGATTTCTCGATAACATACCGACCTCTCAAGGCAGTTAAGGGCCAGGCCATTGTCGACTTCCTTACTGAGCATCTGATACCTGCCGATTCACCCCTAAATTGCAAATTGCCAGACGAGCACGCGTTTGACACGATCGATAAGGAGAAAGGAGAGAGTGACGCCCGATGGGAACTTTACTTCGATGGGGCATATTCCATGAAGAAGAGACAACACAACACCCCTATAATCAAATCTGGGGTAGGCCTTATCTTCGTGACTCTACAAGGAGGGATAATGCGCTTTGCTTTTTCCTTAACAGAGCCGAGGACAAACAATGAAGCTAAATATGAAGCTTTGATAGCAGGTCTAAAGATCGCTGTAGACATGGGAATCGAAAACCTCCTCATATACGGAGACTCCCGGTTGGTCGTTAATCAAGTAAACTACGACTATCAAATGTGCAAACCGGAGTTGGTAAAGTACGGTGAGAGAGTACAGCAACTGCTGACCCAAATCCCCTCCTACATGCTGGAGAGCATACCGCGCATGGAAAATAGCAAGGCGGATGTATTAGCCAAACTCGCTAAAGAACTAGCTGATGAAAACCTCGATGACGTAAGGATCGTGGTACAAAGTCGTCGGGTTCTTGCACCGGCAGAAATATCTCCGAAATCGTTCTAAGAAAAGGGAGCGACCAAGCAAATGGCCCTACAAATAAAAGACCAGGAAAAGGCTAAGGACTGGAGAGAAGTCTTTATAGACTACTTCAAATCCCGTCAAACACATGAAGATGCATCCTTGAGACATCAGCTCATTAAACGAGCTCTGTCTTTCGCCTTCATCAATGAAACTCTGTACAAGAGATCGTTCGACTCTCTATGGCTTATATGCCTAGGGCCGGAAGAAGCAAAGAGAGTTGTCTAAGAAACTCACGACAGACTCTGCAGTTCTCATCAAGCCGGACCAAAGATGAAACTGAAGATCAAAAGGATGGGCTACTATTGGCCCACGATGATCCAAGACTGTCTCGAATACGCGAAGCAGTGCCACTCATTCCAAATTCATGGGGATTTCATCCACCAGCATCCGAATCCGCTACACCCAATGGTGGCTAGGTGGTCGTTCGAAATGTGGGGAACGGACATAATCGGGCCCATCGAACCAGCTTCATCCAGAGGACATCGGTTCATATTGGCGGCAACCGATTATTTCTCTAAGTAGGCAGAAGCAGCACCGCTAAAAGAGGTGAAGACGGAGAATATTCTCTATTTCTTCAAGACGTACATCATCTATCAGTTTGGCACTCCGCGACGGATTATCTCCGATAACGGGCCGGCCTACAGAAGTCACAAAATCAGCCGCTTCGCACAACAGTATAACATAGACTGGAGATACTCTTCGGTCTATAATCCCCGGGCTAACGGTCTGGCTGAGGCTTTCAACAAGACCTTGACGAAGATCATAAAGAAGACGGTGTCCAAAAATAAAAAGGACTGGCACGAGAGATTGCATGAAGCTCTCTGGGCGTATCGAACCACGTTCAAAATGGCCACAAACACAACACCATATGCATTGGTGTTCGGCACAGAATCGGTACTCCCCTTGGAAATAGAGCTACCCTCTCTGCGAGTGGCGGTTCATTACGAGCTAACAGATGAAGAGAATGCTCATCTTCGGCTGGAGGAGCTCGACGCCCTTGACAAACCCGGCTCATGGCGTAGCAAAACCTGGAGGCTTACAAAGCAAGGATGACGTGCTCATACGAAAGATTGACTAGGCCGAGAACATTCCGCCAAGGCGAACTCGTGCTAGTCGTAAAAAGACCTATAATCCCTAATCGTGCTAAACGGGGGAAGTTCGAGCCAAACTATGAGGGCCCGTATATCATAGATAAGGTCTACTAAGGTGGGGCTTACTTGCTCATCAATATGCATAGCGAAAGACCCTTTAGGCCAATAAACGGCCGGTTCCTGAAAAAATACTACGCCTAACGAGTCACGGCCTAGGTCAACGATAGATAACGACGCCTATGTCCGCTCGCTATCTTCCCAACCCCAAACTCTATAAGCAGTATCCAGCGAAACCTCGCCTCGAAAACGTGCTGTGGACCGCAACGTCTTGAAACTAACGACGGGCCGTAATGTTCTTAAACTAACAGTGGACCGTAACGTCCTGAAACTAACAACGGACCGTAATGTCCTTAAACTAACAGTAGACCGCAACGTCCTGAAACTAACAATGGATCGTAATGTCCTAAAACTAGCTATGGACCGCAATGTCCTAAAACTAATTACGGTCCGAAACGTCTTTAAACTACTATAAACCCCCGGCATCCCCAGGCTGACGTCGTAAAAAAAAAAGGTACGTCCACAAGCAAGAAGGGCATGGATGAAAACCCGAAAGGGCTCCGTGAGTAAAAACAGCAGGGCTACCGGCGAGTTTGTGAAAACCCGAAAGGGCGCAATCTCGTTAAAAGACACTTGCAAGGTCCTCTCGACCTTGTAAGGAGAAAACTACCTGCGTGAGATCCTTACGACTCACAAAGGAGCAACACACTTAGGGATCCCCACGATTCCTAAGGAGAAATTACACTTACGAGATCCTCACGACTCGTAAGGAGAACCCTCTTATGAGACCCTTACGGTTCATAAGATTCAAAAGCCTTAAGCTACAGGGATCTGAACCTGTTCTTAAGCCATCACCTTTCCCAGATTGCCCTACAATTGGTTCAACTTTGACCCTTGTATACAATCCGCGGGCATAAATAAACGTCTCCCCCACCAAGTTCCACCAATAACATGAAATTCCCCTATTCGGTGAACAAACGCTTATAAGTCCTCTCAACTTATAAGGAGAAAACACTCTTATAAGATCCTTACGACTTATAAGGGAACGCACACTTGAGGATCCTCACAATTCTTAAGGAGAAAACGCACCTACGAGATCCTCACGATTTGTAGGAAGAAATACATTTATGAGACCCTTACGGCTCATGAAGTCAGAAGACTTAGTCGACAGGATCCTAACCATGTTTGCTCAGCCACCTTTGTTCGACATCGACAGAGGCAAATGATGATTCGCTCCTAGCAATGTCCCAGTGGTAGCGATGTTGATACCTAAATCGGTATCAAATTCCAAGTCCTTTCACGGCAAATGATGATTCGCTCCTGGCAATATTCCAGTCGCAGCGATGCTGATGCTAAGATTGGCATCAGGTTCCAAGTTCCATACTTGCAACAAAATCAGCAAGTAAAACATATGTATACAAAAATAGCCGAAATGATTGGGCAACTCACAATAAAAAGCAGCGAGTAAAACCAAAAACAGCCGAAATGATTGGGCAATGTTCCCCTCCGAAAGACGGCAAGACAAACGTCTTGCCTGAGTCAGGGGACAGATGCTAATCGGTGTTATCCGTCCACCTCTCCGAAGATACCAAGTTGATTTATGGCACCGTGTATCAAAGGTTTAAACGGATGTGGCCGATGTAGCAGACTTCGTCAGATTCCCCCTCGTTTGAGGGGTTTTTGATTGTGGGGACGCTCTTCCCTGCAGGCGCAAGCCCCTGCAGTTAATTACGCTACCGCATCGCGGTAACAACTTTCTCCTTCTCCATATGGTCACTTCGTGTCTTGGGTATTTGTTTTGTGTTTGGTTGCCCGTGGATTGTATACGGAGACTAAATTATGCTGTCGTCCGTATGACGTGGACTAGTCCAAATCCGTATCTTTCTTAGATTTGGGTTTGGGGGGTTATGTTTAAGCATGCGTTAGCCTTATTTGAGGCTAAGATCAACTTAAACGTTTGTTAAGGACACGTTAGTCTAATTCTAGACTAAGATCAACTTAACAGGATCGTTTAGATCCGACAAGAGAGCAATTGGGCTCTATTGTTTAGTTTAGTGACATTGCGGTCGATAATTAGTTTAAGGACATTACAGTCCGTTGTTAGTTTTAAGACATTGCGGTCGAGGTTAAGGACATCATAGTCCGTGAGTTTAAGGACCTCACAGTCCGGTGTTAGTTTTAAGACATCTCGGTCGAGGTTAAGGACATCATAGTCCGTGAGTTTAAGGACCTCACAATCCGGTGTTAGTTTTAAGACATCACGATCGAGGTTAAGGACGTCATAGTCCATGAGTTTAAGGACCCCACAGTCCGTAGCAATGTGTGGTTGTCGGGACCCGTCACCTCTTTGAAGACATTGAGGAATTACAACGACAAATATCAAAGGAGTGAAGAGATGTACCCTTGAACCGGAGTGTAAATTGATTGGAAGAGCAGGTATGCTCAGTTCAATTTAAATTGAGGACTTATGGCCAGAATTGGGCTAAGTCTAGTTAAAAATGTTTAACATTTTTATTTATGTTTTGCCTGTTAGGCCTTTATTTGGGCTCTGTCCTTTTAATAATGCCAAGCAATGGGCTCTGACATTGGATGCAACTAAATGCATAGCATTTATCAGGAGCAAAGTGATGTTCTGACAGTGCGCCATGTGGCGCGTCAGGCGCTTTGCGCCAATTAAAGAGCGCATTGCGCTGGCGCACATGAGGGTGACACGTGTCGCTTAGCGCTAAGTGCTAGTTTGTTAGCGCACTGCGCTTTTAATTCATGAACGCGCTGCGCTGGTTCGTGGGTGCGCCAGTGAATGACACGTGGCGCGCTTGGCGCTGAGCGCCAACCCAAGAGCGTAGTGCTCTGTTTTCAGGAGCGCAAAGCACAAGCTGTGTCTGTGGTTGACACGTGGCATATTTTGGCGCTAAGCGCCGGTCCAAAGAGCGCAAAGGCGCAGTTCAAGAGTGCAAAGCACTTTTCAGTAGCCCAAAGCGCATCAGATCAAATTTAAGATCAAAGAACAAGTTTTTGTTCTTCAAAGGAGGCCTTGCCTCAAGATCCAAAAACCAAAGTTCTTGTTTTTATTAAAAGGCTTTGCCTTTATAGATTAAAAGATCTGTGAATGAAGTAAAGTACTTCTTTTAGCCTTTTTATGATAAGATTTTTTTTATCTTTTCTTTATTATTAAAGACCTTGATCTTGTTCTTAGATCTCTGATCTTTTTTTTCTTTTAGAAGAGGGTTCTTCTTTTTTAATGAGATGATTTCATCTCTATTATTCAAGAACATAGTTCTTTACCTTTAAAGATGAAGAAATGATCTTCTTTCTTCAAAGGCTTACCTTTCTTTCTCTATGAGTTTTTCTCAATATTTGCGGAGGGTTTTTTCTACATGAGACTTGAAGTCTTGGGGCCTTTATATAGGGCCAATTGATTTGTTAAATTAGTTGAAAAGATCTTTCTCTGATTGATTTGGGAGTATTTCCCACCGTTGGATCTTTGATCCTAAGGCTCCTGTTTGACAGAAGATAATCTTCTTGTTTTAATAAGATTGGAAAGATCATTCCATAACAGAATTTTAATTATGATTAATTAATAATTTATTATTATTAGATCTTTTGATCTAACGGTGGGAAATTCTTTTAATTCCAGCGCTGGCGCACCTTGCGTTGGCGCACCTACGTTTGACACGTGGCGCGCAGCGCAGCGCACCCGTGCTTGACACGTGGCGCGCAGCGCAGCGCAAACGCAGTGCAACTGCGCTAGCGCGTCTGTGTTTGACACGTGGCGCGCAGCGCAGAGCGCTGGATCTGAAGCGTTGCTTCAACTTTTTTTTAAAAAATTTGAACTTTGAAATAGAGCTTTGCTCTGATTGGGGTGCGCTGCCTAGGGCGCAGCGCTCCTGGCGCTGGCGTGTCTACTGATTTATATGGATTTATCGATCAAAAAATATTTACCGCAATCAAGAACGGCGTCGCATGAAGCTTGCCGGTGAATACGGGTCGGTCCACAGGGATGTTGTAAATCTCTTTAAGTTCTTACGAGTTAATTCCAAATGATATTTGGTTGTATAATTAAACCTAAAAATTGAAGTTGTATGACACTAGGATTAGAAACTTGCTAGGATTAGGTCTAGGAAAAATTTGGTAAACAAAGATCTACATATCTTTCCATTGCCATTAATTAAATATATCATATTAGTTGTTATGGTAAATCTTAACAAAGGGGATTAGGATGATTGGGAAAATTGATTCTTCCTCTAGATCCTTGTCCTTCCTTTCTTAATCTTTACCCTAATCTCCATGGAAAACCTTAAAATCCGGGCCTTTAGACTACGGAATCACCGTTACCTCGAGGGTAGAGTGCCGTAGGGAGCGGAATAAGAAGGTATGCATGGAGTTCTAATGTTCATAAAAGATTGGCAAAAGAAATGAGATGAGAGATCTTCATCTCTCAAATCCTTCCCTATTCCTAACCTAACAAGCGAGGAAACTACTCGCTCATTGAGGGGATGAAGAAAAACATGATTTTGTTAAAGAGAAGAAACATCTATTGCAAATTAATAAAATTCTAAACTAAATTGAACTAAGACAAGAAAATAATTTACCTAGGGCAGATATGAAAAACTATAACTAGGGCAAGAAAAATAACCTACTTACGATTGATGCGCTCTAACTTCAAGAAAACAGAATTTTATTCATGAATAGAGGCATAAGAAAATACAAGGCTTTGGGTTCTATTTATAGGACATAGAAACCCTAGGTTTACAATTACTCCGCATGTCTACAATTACAAATATACCCCCAGAAAATCTTTCCATAGCCTCCAAGACGTTTTGGTAAAAATTTCTTTCCATGAAGGCTTCATACGGCCGCGGAACCGCGGCATTGGCGCGCTTGGGCAGCGGTTCCGCGGCCCAATAGTGAGATCAGATGATAATTTTTCTGGGCTTTCTTTAGGTTTCTTTGGGCTCTTTATTTCTTTAGTCTTTTCTTCATTTGGGCTTCTACAGTGATACCAGATCTTCAGTGAACACTTTGCAATGAATTTTTTAACCGTTTGCCTTAACAATTTGGACCTTGCGTTTCCTTGTTGATGGTGAACTGTTCTTCTTCTAGGCTTTACTAAGATCTTCCTATTTGTTGGTCAAAAATCCTTCTTTTGTGTCGTCTTTTGTGTTTTTCACTGTTTTTGCTCCAAGAACCTGTAACCTGTAACATGTAGCAGACATGGGTCAAAAGCACCTGTTTTTATTCTTAAATGCATAAGAGTGGGGAATACAAAATGCAATATTATGTTATGAACAAATACCCCCAAACTTATCTTTTGCTCGTCCTCGAGCAAACTTATTATTTTATTCTCAATAAAAATCTAACCTAGCCGCACTTTCGCAGGGAAACGCGATTGCACTGAGCACGTGCAACAAGCCGTTAAACCTCTAGGTGTCTCTAGTAGGAGGAGTGTTGTCTCCTGAGGGTTTTCAGCGGATTACACCCACAAAATCCTATCAATTCGGCTGTTCGACTTTTGTTTTCCAATTAGGTTTTCTAACAAGGAATTCTATTATCGTCGACCCGCAAATTATCCACTCATATGCTTCACACTTCCTCATCATTTAACTTAAGATTATATATGTTCTATAGAATTACTTAGCTTTCGGCATTTCTTAAGTTTTCCTTCTAGAGTTTCATCTCCACTTAGGAATTTCTATCAACTCTACTAAAGATACAAGTTCTATTCTTCATTCCTTTCTCTTATCTAAACTCTAATCACATATCCCCACGTGTGTGTAAATATCACCCCTACACTTGGAAATTCAAATCAAGCAATCATACTCTCGTCCATTGTCCAAAGCACTTATTAATCGGTGAATTTTTTCTTGAATTTAGCTTACACATCCTTCATGCGACCGTTAATAGTTCTTGAGGTACCAACAACCGATTACAAGATGCGTTAGCACTTTAAAGCGTACTTCCTAGTTTTTGCAACACCCAAGGCTTTTAGCAGTGACTCCCAAACTAGTTGGTCTAAGGCACTAGGTGATGAAGCACCCTCGTTAAATATTTTTCTATTTTTACAGCCTTAAGTAATCACAAAAACCAGTGTCCATTTTTTTCTTTATTCACTTTTTTTCTTTTCTTTTCATTGTACTAAGGACTTTAGACAAGAGCATTTCAAGGTCTCTTCTACTATTCCAAGTTTCAAGGTACGTGATTGTGCATTTTGTAGGGTACATGTTTTCAGAATCTAGACTCAAGGTAGGAATTATTTTTCAAACTTATACTCTAATAAAAGTTTTAATACTTTTTCTTTGTTTCGACTTAGCCCAAGAAGTGAACCCAACATTTGCCTATTTCTAAATAACCTACAAAGACATATACTTTCTACCGTTAAACTCTAAGGAAGGTTATTTTTAGGGTTTTTAATTTGCTAAGTCTAAGATCTAGTTTTTCCTAGCCAGTTAACCTATTTATCAACTCAAGTCAATTAACCGGAACTGAATACATTAATTTTTATAATTTTTGAAATTTTTCAATTTTTATGGGTTTTTTTTTCTAAATTTTTTTTTTATTTTTCAAATTTTTATGATTTTTTATATAAAGATGCAATGCAGAAATATACATATGAATGCAAAGGAAAAACTTACCGAACATACCCCCAAACTTAAAATGGACAGTGTCCTCACTGTCATGCTGCACCAAGTGGGTTAATAATGCCGGCGAGTTCCTGCTTATTATTATATTTACATATTATACACACCCACAAACTTATTTTAAATAATGTTTTGGAAAAAAGGAAATTCGGGGGTGAAAGTGGAGGAAAAATCAATCAGTGTAAATCGGATCCTGTAAAAACAGGAGCTCCTCCGAATGGTCCGCTGAGAAGAACGGTTTCAATCGATGTCCATTTACTTTGAATAACGTACCGTCTTATGGATTTTCAAGATCAACCGTACCGTGCAGATAAATGGTGCGGACTACAAAAGGTCCTCTCCATCTAGAACGGAGCTTGCCGGGGTGAAAATGTAACCGAGTATCATAGAGTAAAACCTGTTGACCAGGTTTAAATGTCTTTCGCAAAAGGTTTTTATCATGGAACAGCTTAGCTCGGTTCTTAGCAATCACGGCATTATCATATGCCTCATCCCGCAGCTCTTCTAGTTCATTCAATTGCAGCTTTCGATTGCTGCCCGCATCTCCTAAAGATAAATTCAGCTCTTTAATAGCCCAAAATGCCTTGTGCATAATTTCTACTGGGAGGTGGCAAGCCTTCCCGTAAACAAGCCGGTATGGAGACATGCCAAGATCGGTCTTGTATGCAGTACGGAAAGCCCATAGTGCATCGATCAATTTTAGTGACCAATCTTTACGGTTTTTAGAAACCGTTTTCTCCAAGATTTGCTTAATTTGCCGATTCGAGACCTCGGCTTGCCCACAAGTTTGGGGATGGTATGGTGTTGACAGCTTATGGGTGATAGAGTATTTGCGCATTAAGGACTCAAAAGTCCTATTGCAAAAGTGAGAACCATTTTCACTTATTATCGCGCGAGGGTGCCCAAATCGAGAAAAGATGTGTTCCTTAAGAAATCGAACAACAACTTTGTTGTCATTCGTTCGACTAGGCACAATCTCGACCCACTTTGAAACATAGTCAACAGCCAAAAGAATATACACATTTCCAAAAGAGTTAGGAAATGGTCCCATGAAGTCTATGCCCCAAACATCAAAAATGTCTACAACCAAAATTGGTAGGAGCGGCATTTCATTTTTCCGCGATATCCAGCCCAAGTGTTGGCACCGGGAGCAAGTTTTGCAGTATTCGAATGCATCTTTGAAGAGTCGTGGCCAATAGAAACCACACTACAAAACTTTCTCGGCTATCTTCTTTGGGCCAAAGTGCCCGCCACATGCTTGATCGTGGCAAAAAGACAGCACATTCTTAACCTCATTTTCTGGTACACACCGACGAATGATTTGGTCGGAACAGTATTTAAAAAGATAAGGTTCATCCCAGTAAAAATGCTTTACTTGGGATAAGAATCGAAGTTTATCTTGTTTCGACCAATCTTTCGGTATCAAGCCGGTGGCTAAGTAGTTTACAATATCGGCGAACCATGGTTCGCTAGAAACGGTCAAGAGTTGCTCATCGGGAAAAACATCAGTGATAGGAAGTTCAAGTGTAGGCGAGGAAGGAAGTCGTGAAAGGTGATCGGCCACTACGTTTTCATATCCCTTTTTGTCCCTTATAACAAGGTCAAATTCTTGTAGCAAAAGGATCCAACGTATTAGCCTCGATTTAGCATCCTTCTTCGCAAAAAGGTGGCGAAAAGCTGAATGATCCGTATACACTATAACTGGAGAGCCGATTAAATAAGGCCGAAATTTTTCAAGTGCAAACACAACCGCTAAAAACTCTTTTTCTGTTGTTGTGTAGTTTAGTTGGGCCTCATTTAATGTTCGGCTAGCGTAGTAAATTACGTGCGGCATCTTGTTAATGTGCTATCCAAGAACAGCACCAATGGCAAAATCTGATGCGTCGTACATAATTTCGAAAGGGTGCGTCCAGTCTGGAGATGAAAGAATGGGCGCAGAAATGACAGAGTGTTTCAAAGACTTGAACGCTTCCGTGCAAGTTGAGTCGAAAACAAATGTAGTGTCCTTGGCCAATAAGAGAGTCAAGGGTCTAGCAATCTTGCTAAAATCCTTGATGAACCATCTATAAAAACCGGCATGGCCAAGGAAAGCTCGGATATCTTTGACGCACTTAGGAGGAGGAAGATTAGAAATGACTTCAATTTGGGCTCTATCAACCTCTATGTCGTTTTGCGAGATGACATGTCCTAAGACAATGCCTTCTCGTACCATAAAGTGGCATTTCTCCCAATTCAAAGTTAGGTTCTTTTCCCTACAGCGGGTAAGAACTGCGTCAAGATGTCGTAAACACTCGTCGAAGGAGTCACCGAAAATGGAGAAATCGTCCATAAAGATTTCCAAAAACTTCTCCACCATGTCAGAAAAGATCTCCATCATACACCGCTGAAATGTAGCGGGTGCATTGCATAACCCAAAGGGCATGCGACGATAAGCAAAAGTGCCAAAGGGACAAGTAAATGTGGTCTTGTCTTGATCCTCTTTGGCTATGGGGACTTGGTTATAACCGGAATAGCCATCTAAAAAGCAGTAGAACTCGTGCCCCGCCAATCATTCTAGCATTTGGTCAATGAAAGGTAAAAGAAAGTGGTCCTTCCTTGTCGCGGCATTGAGTTTTCGGTAGTCGATGCAAACTCGCCACCTTGTTTGGGTGCGAGTAGGAATTAACTTATTTGCCTCATTGGTAATGACCGTGATGCCCGATTTCTTTGGCACGACATGAATGGGGCTAACCCATTGGCTATCCGAGATAGGGTAAATGATACCGCTATCAAGACATTTAACAATCTCCTTCTTGACCGCCTCTTTCATAATGGGGTTGAGGCGTCTTTGTGGATCCCTTACCGGCTTGGCATCATCCATCAAGTGTATATGATGTTCAACTATGAGGGGACTAATCCCCTTGATATCCGTCATAGACCAGCCGAAAACTTGCCGATTATTGTGTAAGACCGTTAAAAGAGCCTTCTCTTGCTCAAGAGCTAGAGAGGCCGATATGATAACGGGTAAGGTCTCATTCTCACCTAGATAAGCATATTTTAGGTGCGACGGCAAAAGTTTTAGTTCGAGTTTAGGTGGTGAAACAATAGATGGTAACAATGGAGTAACTGTTTCAAACTCGAAGGATTCCATCAAAGGTTCAAATCGAGTGTACGCTACCGAGTCGGATGGTTCAACTGAATCATCCGAAAAAGCAAAAGACTCAAACTCGGGTGGGAAGTCTTCAAGATCGTCTACAAAGGTGAAACACTCATAACCTTTCTCCGTCGTGAAAACTGTGTCGGATTCTAGGAGGAACGCACTAGTGGCGTCAACATTGCTGTGATCAAACATAAAATTTTCGAACTCACAGTCCTCCTCCGCGATCTCATTGATCGATCAAACATCAAGTACGCTAGAATTAGGCTCGCAAGGCTGACTTCCTAACTTGAAAATGTTGAGCTCAACTGTCATATTGCCAAAAGATAGATTCATTGAACCATTACAACAGTTGATTACCGCGTTAGAAGTCGCGAGGAATGGTCGACCAAGTATCGCCGGAATTTGACTCCGGGGGTTAGCGACAGGTTGTGTATCCATAACAATAAAGTCAACGGGGAAAATGAAATCCCCTACTCTAATTAACACATCCTCCAACTCTCCCCTAGGATGGGTGATCGATCGGTCGGCCATTTGGAGAGTGCAATGAGTGGGCTTAAGCTCTCCAACGCCTAATTGTTCGTACACCGAATAGGGTAGCAAATTGACACTAGCACCAAGATCTAATAGTGCTCTATTGATGTTCTTGTCTCCAATTGTGATCGAAATAGTAGGACAACCGGGGTCCTTGTGCTTCGGGGGTAAAGAATTGACAAGAGCATCACTAACAGCACTAGCCACGAAAACTTTCTTTGGTACTTGTGACTTCCTCTTTTTGGTGCATAAGTCCTTTAAGATTTTTGCATATGAAGGAACTTGTTGGATTGCATCCAAAAGAGGGATATTTATGCTAACCTGTTTGAACAACTCTACAATCTTCTCCATCTGCGGAGTTGGTTTATTAGATCTCAACCGATTTGGAAAAGGAACATTTTGAAAAGTCGTTGAGTCCAATTTTTGCGGATCAGATTGTTGAGTTAGAACGGAACCCCGTGTAGATGTGTTCGTGTTGTGAGAAGAGGGTCCGTTCGAGCTAGAAGGAGTAGAGCCGTTGGAAGGGTGGAGAATAGGCTCTAACGAAGAAGAAGAAGAAGGTGTAGAAGATGAAGAAGGACCACCGGCAGGGGTGTCATGATTAATACCCACATTGTTATGCAACACTTTTCCGGATCTCAACGTGGTCACAGCATTTACGTTATGATTCTGTTGTTCATATGCAACATGTGCGTGACCGGGATTTGGAAGTGGTTGAGACGGAAGCTTTCCTTTCTCTCGCTCTTTCAACGCAGCATTGAGTTGTGCAATTTGTGCCTCAATAGATTTGATGCTTTGATCGTGTGAGGCACTGTTTTGCACCAAAGATTGAATAGAAGTCTCTAATCTTGCTGTAGATTGTGTAGATTGCTTTAGGAAAGTCTCTAGACTTCTTTCGAGCGAGCTAACCTTGTCATTATTAGGTTGAACAAAATTGTTTGGTGGGTAAGTGTTAGGTACAAAATTGTTCACTTCATTAGGGTAAGGTTGCTGTTGGAAAGGTTGTTGAAATTGAGTTTGTGGAGGTGCTTGTTGTTGTGGAGGAGGAGGCCTTTGAAAATTGTTATTTCCTTGGAATTGTTGATTTTGGTTCCAAGCGAAATTTGGGTGGCTCTTCCATCCCGGATTGTATGTTGAAGAATATGGATCGTTTCTTTGTCGTTGCTGAAAGGCAGCATTGACTTGATCCTGTCCTTGAGTAGATGCAGTGTAAGGACATTCTTCTGTGAGATGTGCTGGACCCGAACAATAAGCACAAACAGTTCGTGGAAGCACAACAGGGGCAGGAGAAGGTGCTGAGATTTTGGTCTCAAGCGCTTCTAGTTTTTTCGTAAGAGCGGCCATCTCGGCCTTCATAGCAATCGACATCTCTACTTGATGTATGCCTGCCCTAGGTTGACCAATAGAAGAAGATGATGATGTGGTCTTGGTGCTCTCTCACTGAATTGTTTGTTCACTAAGATCCTCAAGAAACTGCCACGCTTCCTCACTAGACTTGGATAGAAAGTGACCTTGACAAATGGTTTCTAGCAACTGCTTCGTTGCCGGGTTCAATCCCTCGTATAATGTTTGGCAAAGTTGCCAACTTTCGATCCCATGGTGAGGGCATTGAACGAGTAGGTCTTTGAATCTTTCAAAACATTTCCAAAATGGTTCGGAAGGAAGCTGTGAAAATTGTATAATCTCATTACGGATTCTAGCAGTTTTGTGATGAGGATAGAACTTTTTAAGAAAAGCTTTCACAAACTCGTCCCAATTTCTAATTGAATGTGATGCGGTGCTGTATAGCCACTTCTCGGCTAGGTCACATAAGGTGAAAGGAATGACCCTTAGCCTTATAGCGTCATCACTTAATTGGGTTGTTTTCATCATAGCGCAAACGTTTTGGAATTTATTGATAAAGATATATGCATCTTCGGATTCCAAACCATGAAACTTAGGCAGCATATTGATGAAGTGGGGTTTGATCTCAAAGTTGTCCCCATTTGCCGGTGGTGGTGAAAGACAGGTAGGTAAAGAAGTGCGGACAGGGTAGAAGAGATCCTGGAGCGCGACTCGTGCGGGCACTTCAACAGGCGGGTGATTCGGGTTATTCGCACCTAACGGAGGTGGAATCATTCCCGTCGGTAAGGTGTTGTTAGGATCGTATCCCGACATACCTTCGAAAGAAGAATGTGATGGTGAAAGTGAAGAAGTGGACAGGATTTCGACTTCGGGGTCGAAAGGTTCGTCGGTCGGTACCAACGAAACACGGACTAATCGGGCGCTAGGGTCCCTAGTCCAACCGGACATACACTAAAAGGGTTAGTGTAGTCGAAAGATGAAAGACAGAATGTGGAGGTAAGCAAACGTCAATGAGTGGTGTAAGTGAGTGCAAAGATTCTTTAGCGACAAGTTGCAAGTTTGGAAAAGATTTTTTCTTTTTCTCTTTTTTTATGTGTGCTTTTGCAAAAAGATTTTTGAAAAGAGACTTGTGACACAAATGCAATTAACCATACATGCACAATCAGGCCTAGATCTAGGGTCATCTAGGTCAGCTAGACCGCTCCTAACTGTTCCAAAGGGCTAGATATAGAACCTCAAACCGCCTCTTCACCGCCAACTGCGGCCAGGTAAGTGCCAGGTAAGTGGGAAGGAACCACGCTGTGGGCCTAATTAAAAACCACTAGCCTTGACACACTTGCCTAGGCACCGCAAAGTCAGGTTAGGATAAACGGCCGATGCCTATACTGGTCCTCTGTCCTATTGAGCGCGACGTCATTAGGGCTGAGTCTAGTATTTTTTAATTAAGAGTGGTCAATGCAAATGCTTTAAGTGATTTCTGGGGTCCTGGGAAGGGTGATGAAATCCCCACCCAATCTGAATTGGTCAATAGCCCCTTAAAGTCAGATTAAAGTATGCAAAGCAGTAAATCACTTGCAATCAATTTGCTATTTAGCGCGGCGCAAAGAATCCTGCAGAAAATCAATTATTGGAAGGGGGAAGAAGATTTTTAGCACAAAGAATCCTGCAGAAGATTTGGCAAAAGATATATGGAGATTTGTAGAGGGGAGAATTAGGAAACAAACAGTGCAAATTTCGTGCAGAGATCTCCACAGGAAGCCGTGGAATCGCGGTCTGGGGCAGGTAATAGCCGCGGAATCGCGGTCTCCTTGAGGTATCAGGGCTCCGGATTTTCTTTGCTGCTCTGTACTTTCAATCTCCTCCTATTTTGATGTACCCTTTTCCGATTTGCCTTCTGTGTTGTTTCAGATTCGTCAAACCTGCAAAGATTCACAAAGAAAACCCTTCAAACAATAAAAGAGGATAGAATTTTTTTATATTTTTTTTTTTGATTTTTTTTCAAATTTTTATAATTTTTTATATTTTATATTAACCCGAAATTACAAAAAGGAAAATTTTACGCCATCCCCGGCAACGGCGCCATTTGATTTATATGGATTTATCGATCAAAAAATATTTACCGCAATCAAGAACGGCGTCGCATGAAGCTAGCCGGTGAATACGGGTCAGTCCACAGGGATGTTGTAAATCTCCTTTAAGTTCTTACGAGTTAATTCCAAATGATGTTTGGTTGTATAATTAAACTAAAAATTGAAGTTGTATGGCACTAGGATTAGAAACTTGCTAGGATTAGGTCTAAGAAAAATTTGGTAAACAAAGATCTACATCTCTTTCCATTGCCTTTAATTAAATATATCATATTAGTTGTTATGGTAAATCTTAACAAAGGGGATTAGGATGATTGGGAAAATTGATTCTTCCTCTAGATCCTTGTCCTTCCTTTCTTAATCTTTACCCTAACCTCCATGGAAAACCTTAAAATCTAGGCCTTTAGACTACGGAATCACCGTTACGTCGAGGGTAGAGTGCCGTAGGGAGCGGAATAAGAAGGTATGCATGGAGTTCTAATGTTCATAAAAGATTGGCAAAAGAAACGAGATGAGAGATCTTCATCTCTCAAATCCTTCCCTATTCCTAACCCTAACAAGCGAGGAAACTACTCGCTCATTGAGGGGATGAAGAAAGACATGATTTTGTTAAAGAGAAGAAACATCTATTGCAAGTTAATAAAATTCTAAACTAAATTGAACTAAGGCAAGAAAATAATTTACCTAGAGCAGATATGAAAAACTATAACTAGGGCAAGAAAAATAACCTACTTACGATTGATGCGCTCTAACTTCAAGAAAACAGAATTTTATTCATGAATAGAGGCATAAGAAAATACAAGGCTTTGGGTTCTATTTATAGGACATAGAAACCCTAGGTTTACAATTGCTCCGCATGTCTACAATTACAATTATACCCCCAGAAAATCTTTCCATAGCCTCCAAGACGTTTTGGTAAAAATTTCTTTCCATGAAGGCTTCATACGGCCGCGGAACCGCGGCATTGGCGCGCTTGGGCCGCGGTTCCGCGGCCCAATAGTGAGATCAGATGATAATTTTTCTGGGCTTTCTTTAGGTTTCTTTGGGCTCTTTATTTCTTTAGTCTTTTCTTCATTTGGGCTTCTACAGTGATACCAGATCTTCAGTGAACACTTTGCAATGAATTTTTTAACCGTTTGCCTTAACAATTTGGACCTTGCGTTGGCTTGTTGATGGTGAACTGTTCTTCTTCTAGGCTTTACTAAGATCTTCCTATTTGTTGGTCAAAAATCCTTCTTTTGTGTCGTCTTTTGTATTTTTCACTGTTTTTGCTCCAAGAACCTGTAACCTGTAACATGTAGCAGACATGGGTCAAAAGCACCTGTTTTTATTCTTAAATGCATAAGAGTGGGGAATACAAAATGCAATATTATGTTATGAACATCTACTTTTGACACGCAGCGCGCAGCGCATGGGATCTGAAGCGTTGCTTCAATTTTTGAATTTTGAAATTCAAAACAGAGCTTTGCTCTGATTGGGGGAAACATGCAACTCGCAATAAAAAGTAGCGAGTAAAAAGAAAAATAGCCGAAATAATTGGGCACCGTGAAAAATAGCCGAAATGATTGGGCAATCACGACTTTCATTATATAAAAAGCTGAAATGATAGAGCATCGCGGAAAGAAATAAAAAAATGAAATGAAACTTTTTGCCCTACAGGTGAGTCCATACTGACCCCTGTATACAATCCATGGGCATAAACGAAAAGAGAACCATATGTCCCCCACCAGATCCTGTCAAGGGGGAAAGTCAGATCTCGACAGCAACATCTGCATCCCAGAAGACCAACAATGGCGTTCCTCCTCATGCCAGCGGGGCACGGACGCGACACCACCAATCCGAGCCACGGCAAAGTCCCCAGTTCCAAGATTCTATGGTTCACGGACAACCTAAAGTCAGCTCCGACACCGCAGAAAATGGAGCACGTCGGTACATGACCCCGTCGTGGAAATACATCATCCAATGACCCCATCGCGGAAATGCGTCATCCAATGACCCCGTCGCAGAAATACGTCAGCACATGAACCCGTCGCGGAAATACGTCAGCACATGACCCCATCGCGGAAATACGTCATCCAATGACCCCATCGCGGAAATACGTCATCAAATGACCCCGTCGCGGAAATACGTCATCCAATGACGCCGTCGTGGAAACACGCCATCAAATGACCTCATCGCGGAAATATGTCAGCACATGACCCCGTCGTAGAAATACGTCATCCAATGACCCCGTCGCGGAAATACGCCAGCACATGACCCCGTCGCGGAAATACGTCATCCAATGACCCCATCGCTGAAATACGTCAGCATATGACCCCGTCGCGGAAATACGTCATCCAATGACCCTGTCGCGGAAATACGTCAGCACATAACCCCGTCGCGGAAATACGTCATCCAATGACCCCGTAGCCGAAATACGTCAGCACATGACCCCGTCGTGGAAATACGTCATCCAATGACCCCGTCTCGGAAACACGTCAGCCAATGACTCCGTCTCGGAAACACGTCAGCAAATGACCCCGTCACGGAAATACGTCATCCAATGACCCCGTCGCGGAAATACGTCAGCAAATGGCCCCGTCTCGGAAACATGTCATCCAATGACCCCACCGTAGAAATACGTCAGCAAATGGACCCGTCTTAGAAATACGTCATCCAACGACCCCGTCTCGGTAATACGTCAGTAAATGACCCCATCGCGGAAACACGTCATCCAATGACCCCGTCTCGGAAACACGTCAGCCAATGACTCCGTCTCGGAAATACGTCAGCACATGACCCCGTCGCGGAAACAAGTCAACCAACGACCTCCCCGTCAGAGCAATGCTTCGACTCGGAAATAAGTCAACTCACCAACCACTTACGAGTCCTCTCGACTTGTAAGGGGAAAGATTCTCTTGTGAGATCCTTACGACTCTCAAGAGAAAGTACACTTAGGAATCCTCACGATTCCTAAGGAGAAAATACACCTACAAGATCCTCACGGCTCGTAGGGAGAAAAATCTTTGTGAGACCCTCATGGCTCATAAAATTGAAAAGTCTTAGGCGGCAGATCTGAACCTGCTTCTAAGCCATCGCTACCTTACAAAGAGTTCAAGATGCATTGTTTTCGTCTACATACCACATTTGCCAAAATTACATGCCAGAGAAATGAAGGTGCTACTCAAGAGTGCGTAAACTGCTTTACGCCAAGTCAGAACAAAAAGGCGTAACCTACAGACGTCAACCACATACTATGCAAAATAGTAAAGAGAGCATTTGATTCGAATCCAGTTAAGTGTTCGAAGTGTACCCATTCATGTATGTGCGAAAAGGTTTAATGCTTAAAATAAATGCATAGAAATGAAAAGGTTGTTATTTCATACTTCAGAAAATTCTTACATTGATGAAAACAGTAAACAAAAGCATCATTAAAATGTTTACAATGGCAAAACATTGAATCCAGAACACGGATTAAGAAATTCGAAAGTGAGGCCGTCTAAAATGTTTCTAGCCTCTCTGACCATTCTCATATGTTTCCTCTCACGCTCGCAAGCGTCGGGATCTTCGCCGATGTCCTCCACCATCTGATAAGCAGCGATTATCGTCGTCTGCTGGAAAACTTGATGCAGAATATCAATGAGATTATCTCGCTGTTTCTTCGAGATCAGGCCCGTCAGATACACTGAGTGCACCTTATCTTCAGCGTCATCCAGTGCATTAAGCGGCATGGCTTCATAAAATACAGGAAGCATTTCCCAAATTGCTCCCACTATAATCTTCAAGAGAGTGGAGCGACGAGGGAGTAGTCGACCGATGTGTGGATTGAAACGATTCATAATTTCGGCACATTGAGCGTTTGTGAACTCCTGGTTTTGACGACGGCCATGTACGCGAATGTCCTCATAAGAAATGATTTCGTTAAGGCAATACAGATGAGCGGCCATAGCACCTGAAAATGAAAATCGGTGAGAGTTTAGCGGATAGACTGATCAAAACATAGGGATTCAGACAACTTTCGATATCCGCATGAAGAAAACAAGTGCTGACTAAAACACCCAACAGATTCAAATTTGTACAATTAAAGGGGGATCCTAAAAGGACTCTCATTTAATGAGGGACTCCTCGGGTCAAAGAGTTAGACTCCTTGAGAGCAGTGCTCTGCAACAGATATGACATCTGTCATAATTAATCATGAAGGGAATAAATTTCCCCCAAAATTTCTAAAGAGCAATGCTCTGTGAAGAAGATGGAATAATCCATCGAAAACCCTAAAAGCAAGGCTTTCTACATAAGTAAGGACTTCAGGATCTTTAAGATCTGCAAAATGAACTCTGAGAGTTCTTCGTTAATGGGTTAAAAGAACCCTAAAAAGGGGTTTCTTTTTCTGATCCATGATCTAGAGAGAGCAAAGCTCTGTTTTTAATTAACGGGTTAAGAAACCCTAAAAGTATTTAAAAGATCTATGATCTAAGTAGAACAAAGCTCTGTTAATGGGTTCAAATCTTACCAAAAATTTGACAGAGTTCTGTCTCTAAGGGAGTTCTTAAAACAAAGAGCTATGCTCTAAAAGAGAATTAATTCTCAGAAAAACAAGAAAGGGGATGAACAGAGGTCATCTCAAAGGCCAAAGGCCCTATTTATAGGCACTGAGAGCCATTTCAACTTCTGAGTTGATCCAATGGCAAAGATGATGCCGCCGCTGCACTCACGTGTAGGCTACGTGAGCGCAACGGTGGGGGGAATTTATTTCCTCCAATCAAAGCAAAACTCTGTTCAAATTTTGAAATTTGAAATTAAGCAGCGCTTCATAAAAACGCCAGCGCTAAGAGTCACGGACTCTGCTGCAGTGCTCATGTGCAAAGCACGAGAGCGCTCGCGCTAACAGCGCCAGCGCTAAGAGTCAAAGACTCTATTGCAGTGCTCACGTGCAAAGCACGAGAGCGCTAGCACTGGAACTAAATATTCCCTGTCGTAGGATCAAAGATCTAATGGTGATTAAAAAAAATCACCAAGACACAGAATAAGTTCTGTATGGGAAAAGATTTTCCCGATCTTGTTAAAAACAAGAAAATTGCCTTCTGTAAAACAGAAGCCCTAGGATCAAAGATCCAATGGTGGAGAAACATCCTCAAATCAATCAGAGAAAGATCTCTTTAACTGATTCAACAAATCAGCCTACCCTATATAAAGGCCCCAAGACTTCAAGTCTTGCAGAGAGGAACCGCCCACAAGCTTGGAGAAATTTCAAAGAAAAGAGCAAGCTTTGAGATGAACTTTTCTTCAAGATAAAAACAGAGAGATAAAAAGCATCTTATCAAGGAAGAAGAACATAGTTCTTTTTTCAGATCATAAATCTATAAAACAGAGGTCTTTCACAAAAAGAGATCATAGCATCTCATCATAAAAAAGAGAGGAGAAGAATTTCATTCTCTTCAGATCATAGATCTACAAAGACAAAAAAATTCACAAAAGAAAATAGAAGAGATTGTAACATCTTCTATAAAATTAAGAACTTTGTTCTTAGAACCATGAGACAAAGTCTCTTGTAAGCGAGAACTTATTTCTCAGATCACGAAATTGATCAGAAGCGCTCTACGCTCATTGTCTGACGCCAAGCGCACCACGTGCTCCTCACGTGTGCGCTACTTCATAAGAAGCACCTTAGCGCTCCAAATCTGGTGACCAACGCCAAGCGCGCCACGTGCTCCTCACGTGCATGCTACTTAACAGAAGCGCTCTGTGCTCATTGACTGGCGCTCAGCGCCAAGCGCGCCACGTGCTCCTCACGTGTGCGCTACTTAACAGAAGCGCTCTGCGCCCATTAACTGGCGCTCATCGCCAAGCGCGCCACGTGCTCCTCACGTGTGCGCTACTTAACAGAAGCGCTCTGCGCTCATTGACTGCCGCTCAGCGCCAAGCACACCACGTGCTCCTCACGTGTGCGCTGAGGGAACATAAACTGTTCTTTAAATAAAACCCCGGAGCTATAATGAGTGCTCAGCACTCAATAAAAGAAAAAAACGGTTGTCAGAACCCAAACCAATGCTCAGCATTGTTAAATGAAAAGGGACTGAGTCTAATTAATGTCCAACATTTTAACCGAATGGGCCGAGCCCAAGTTGACCGCAGATCCCTAATTCATATTAATTGAGCCTATATGCTCATAAATCTTTGATCTTAGTCCCAAACTTGACTACAGATCTCCTAAACAATATTGGTTCAAGGGCACATCTCTTCACTTCTCTGATATGTGTCGTTGTAATCCTTCAACGTCTTCAGAGAGATGACGGGTCCCGACAACCAGACATTCCACGGACTGTGGGGTCCTTAAACTCATGGACTATGATGTCTCTAAACTACCATGGACTGTGAGGTCCTTAAACTCATAGACTATGATGTCCTTAAACTGTCACGGACTATGATGTCCTTAAACTTCTGGACCGCAATGTCCCTAAACTAAAAAAATAGAGCCCAAATGCTCTTTTGTTGGATCTAAATGATCCTGTTGAGTAGATCTTAGTCTAAAATTAGACTAACGTATCCTCAACAAACGTTTAAGTTGATCTTAGTCTCAAATGAGATTAACGATCCTTAAACCCAATCCAAATCCAAATCTAAGAAAATACGGATTTGGACTAATCCACGCCCTACGGGAGACAACATAAATTAGTCTCCATATACAATCCACGAGCAACCAAAACACACACGACACGAAATGACCTTCTGGAGCAAGAGAAAGTGGTTACCGCGATGCGGTAACATAATTAACTGCAGGGGCTTGCGCCTGCAGGGAAGAGCGTCCCCACAATCAAAAAACCCTCACAATGAGGGGGAATCTGACGAAGTCTGCTACATCGGCCGCATCCGTCTAAACCTCCGAGACACGATATCATAAATCAACTTGGCATCTTCGGAGAGGTGGACGGATAAAACCAAATAGCATCTTCCCCCAAATTCAGGCAAGACGTTTGTCTTTCCCGGCTTTCGGCGGAGAACAAAACACTTACCGTATAGTCTGTTCTCTTCGTCTGATATGTAGCATATCGAGTCTGGGGGTGGAAGCGTCAGACCCCACTAACTCGATAAGCCATGCCGATGTCTGGCCTATAACCTTTCGAGAAATTACTGATAATACTTACCAGTAAATCTCATCAGTCCTGGCCAGGGACTTGTGTTATAGCCAATCGAGTATAGCGCAACATCAACTCCTAATACCGGGAGAGACGAAACCCCTCCTATCTCTCACTGCCTCCATGTGACTCGAGACTGTACCCAAAAACCACCTGTTTGCATGACTCATTTAAGCCATGGTAGGGAGGAAATCAAAGCACAGTAGGAACTACACAAGACACTATGATGATCTCGGGTCTACAGACGAACATGTACAAGTGTCACCAGAGAACTGCTATCGACGATAGATATGATACCATCTAGGAGTTCTTGGCGAGTTCTATTCGGTGTACTCATTCTCCAATGAGCACATGTGTACAATTTTTGATGTCAAAAACCAATGGTTATGGGATCAACCATCGCCCAATACAGGGTCAAGAATCGCACACATTAGTCTACTCTGGAATATCGATGCCATGTCTCGATACTGCCTCGACTAGGAACTGTTAAGGATGTGCTTGTGGACTACACAAGCTCTACCAGTATAATCTGCATCATAGTCCTGATAGTCAAGCCAACATCCTAAGCGATTTATCAACATGTATCAATGAGATAGTAAACTAAAACAAATGCAAATTTTAAGATAAAGAGCAACCAGATAGCATACTATCATGTCGAGCAAGAAATTCCTCTATATATATGTTCAAGCATCCACTATAATGTACAATAATGGCCTCTAAGGCATATATATTCCTAACAAAGACCTCCTCATATATGGAGACTCGTAGCTGATCGTTAGCCAAGTAAATGGCGACTATCAGACATGCAAGTCAAAGCTAATAAAGTATGGCGAAGGAGTGCAACAACTGCGGACACAAATCCCTTTCTATACCCTTGAAAGCATACCATGTGCGGAAAACAGCAAGGCACATGCATTGGCCAAATTGGTTAAGGAATTGGCCGATGAAGACCTCGATGACATGAGGATCATTGTGCAAAGCCGCAGGCGCCAGCAGATATATCTTCGGAAGACCTGATAAAGCCATCCGAAGGGAAAAAATGACCAAACAAGTAGCCCTTCAAATAGAGGATGAAGAAAAGGTCAAGGACTGGAGGGAAGTCTTCATAGACTATTTTAAGTCCCAACGAATGCCTGAAAATGCGTCATTTAGACATTATCTCATGAAACGAGCTTTGTCTTTCGCCTTCGTCAATGATACTCTATATAAGAGATCGTTTGACTGTCTATGGTTAAGATGCTTGGGACCGGAGGAAGCAAAGAAAGTCATCCAAGAAACTCACGACGGACTCTGCGGTTCTCATCAAGCCGGGCCAAAGATGAAGCTGAAAATAAAAAGAATGGATTACTATTGGTCCACGATGATTTAGGACTGCCTCGAATATGCGAAGCAGTTTCACTCGTGCCAAATTCAAAGGGACTTCATCCATCAACATCCAAATCCACTACACCCGACAGTGGCTAGCTGGTCGTTCGAAATGTGGGAAACCGATATAATTGGCCCTATCGAACCGGCATCATCCAAAGGACATCGGTTCATACTAGCAACAACTGACTACTTCTCTAAATGGGCAAAAACAGTACTACTAAGGGAGGTGAAGACGGAGAATATCCTCCACTTCTTCAGAACCCATGTCATTTATCGGTTCGGCACTCCGCGACGGGTAATCTCAAATAATGGGCCAGCCACTTCATACAGCAACATAAAATAGATTGATGATACTCTTCAGTCTATAATCCTTGAGCCAACGGTCTAGCTGAAGCTTTCAACAACACCTTGACAAAAATTATAAAAAATACGGTGTCCAGAAACAAAAAAGACTGGCACGAAAGGCTGCATGAGGCTCTCTGGACGTACCGAACAACGTTCAAGACGACCACAAATACAACACCATACGCATTAGTGTTCGGCACGGAAGCAGTGCTCCCATTAGAAATAGAACTCCCCTCTCTACGAGTAGCGCTTCGATACGAGCTGACAAATGAAGAAAATGCTCATCTTAGGCTTGAGGAGCTCGACGCCCTTGACGAAACTCACCTTATAGCACAGCAAAATCTGGAGGCTTATAAAGCAAGGATGACACGGCCATAAGAAAAACTGACCAAGACGATAACATTCCGCCCAGGCGAACTCATGCTAGTCGTCAAAAGAACAATGATCCCCAATCATGCGAAACGGGGAAAGTTCGAGCTGAACTATGAAGGCCCGTACATCATAGACAAAGTCTACCGAGGCGGAGCCTACCTGCTCATGGGCAAATCATGACTTAGGTCAAAGATAGATGACGACGCTTGTGTTCGCTCGCTATCTTCCTAAGTCAGAACTCTGAGAGTAGTATCCAAAAAGCTCCGTCACCCCGAAATACGGCGATACTGGACCGAGACATCCTTAAACTAATGCTGGACCGAGACGTCTGTCACGCCCCGCTTCCCAGAGTACGCTAAAATAGGCACGTGACATAGCCAACCATGCTACCTGTGATTAGGAAAAATCCTTCCACAGTCACATTACGGCTGTAGAGATATCAAGAACAGGAAAGTAAACTAACTATCTAGTACATGTCCATAAGCCAGAGTAAAAGAGTCAAGAAATGCTATAGTATGCGGAAGCAAAAGATCAAATAAACACCTAGAAAGTAAGACTAGATACCGACATGATCCCTACCGCTCGATCTAACAGCGGCAAACTCCTGATCAGTCTGCAACAAAGGTAGAGGATCTGGGCCATGCAAAACCCAGACGTCAGCGCGTCATAATATCAAGCAATAATAAATGAACAGGATACACGAGATATGCAGGCATGAATCATAAATAGTAACAAGTCAACAGGGATGTATAACAGTGAAGTGTATCAGTGTATGTGACGTGCAGTGATCAATCTAAACTATGCTACTAGGTTGTCTGCTCTAAAGTTTGTTTGAAATCAATTAATGTAATCCTCTATGTAACTCAAAGGATATGTCTCGTTACCCCCCGGGACCACGGATCAGGAATATATGAACCAAGAGTGGTTCTGTCCCGTTACCCCCCGGGACCACGGATCAAGATGTAAGAGTCACGAATGACTCTATCCCGTTACCCCCCGGGACCACGGATCAAGATGTAAGAGTCATGAATGGCTCTGTCCCGTTACCCCCCGGGACCACGGATCAAGTAATACCCTTTTAAGTTACACTTTGGTTTACACTTTTGATTTCCCCATACCCCCAAGGTTATGTGTTCAAGTCAGGTATTCCGTAATCAAGAACTAATACCAACACAGGATCAAATAGGTGCAGGTTTGTATGGATAGACAACAGGAACGGTCCATAAGGACTACATGTTAGGTTTGTTGGCATTAGACACAAGATCAGGTAACAGGTCAAGCCATGGTACATCAGGTCAGGTCAAGTAGTGTATTTAGGTGTCAGGTCATGTCAAGAGTGTACTGTACCATGTCCTATCAGGTAGGAAGTGCAACAGGTCATGTCAGGAAGCACAAAATGTTATGTGGGTGCTCATAATCAACTAGCATAAGCATGGGTATACAAAACAAGCATGGGTACTAATAGCACAATAAAATGGAACATTGTAATGTGATATGCAATCAGGTACAGATTAAGGCATATAGATGCACAGTTATCGATTAGGGTTACATTTATAGTTTCAATATTAATTAGGATGCAATTTATTAAACATGGAGTGTTAATATCACAGTATTATGTAGTAATGTGATTTATGGATGCAATTATATGTATCTTAAATGCGATGGATGCAAACGAGTATCCGAAAAGTTATAAAACTATAAAATGGTAATGTGGGATGTACAACTAAGCAATATTTGATATAAATATTGATATAATAATATTAATATGGATATCATATTCAAAGCGATTAATAACTATAAAAGTGGTATTGATTAACCATGCACAAGAAAGTTCCGTTCAGAAATTCAACGTCATCCTGATTTTTAAAATAGCTTAAAAATAACAAACGTTCTCCAAAAGGGACATGTCTTATACCAAAACAAAGATAATTCAATAAGGTTTTCATTTTTATAAGTATTAGTATCTCAAGTTGTCCCTACAAAAAGTTATGAACATTCGAAGTTGAAAGTTTGCTGCTGGAATTTCCCTGGACAGCAGTTTAGAGACATATTCATTTGCATTTTACGTTATTTAAACAATTTATTTTGTAATTAAATATTTCATAGAGTTATAGTACTCTGAGTTAGCTTCGTAATGAACTAAAGAACGTATACTAATGATTTTTCTATGATTTATAATGAATTTTATAAGGTAAGGTGTACAGTAAATTTCAGATTTGTCGTATCCGCTTTGCGATGACGTTTCATGCGTAAACTATAATATTTTCAAATGTATAACATTATAAAATGCAGATTATAAACTAATTAAAGATAATAATAAGAAATATTACGACAATATATATTTTAAATGATATGGATGCAGTATAATGTAAACTAGTATGTCACAAGATAAGTTTTCATGATCTAGATTTAAAATGATATAAACGGATGCAAACGGAACATCGAAAAATTAAACATGGGGTATTAGATTTAAACTATAGGTATGGTATTTATTTAAATAGGTATAAAATGAATTATATAGCATGTAGCAAGATTAACTTGCCTAGACGGAACAAGAACGGATGTGTACGGAACGTCCTTCGTCGGCGAAATGTCGCAACGCGCGCACGGTACACGGAACGGTTCCAAAAAACGCGCGAGGGTGATCACGCAAGTTAGTTATGTTCAGTGGATCACTCGAATCGTCAGCGACGAGCACGGCTCCGGCGGTGATCACCGGAATCAAGAAAAAAGATCAAGAAAAAGAAAGAAGAAGAAAAAGAGGCTATGTATTAAATAAGGAAAGAAAAATTAAATAAATAAAATATATATAAATATATATATGCAGAGGAGAGAGAGAGAGAGAGAAAGGAGTTGTTAGTTTGTTAGGAAATTAGATTTAAAATTTTAAAAGATTTTTAGATTTAAAATTTTAGATAAGAGGTTTCAGTTTGTTAAAGAAATCGTATGAAAATATTTAAACTAAATTTTAAAATTAAATAAATTGAATTTTGGTGGGATACCAAAATATTTCAAAACGCGCCCGGGTCGGGTCTAAAACTTCAGATTTAAAATACGAAAAATATGTATGACTTTCAAAATTCAAAATGAATACTCAGGTAACGAAAATGCATACCCCTAAGAACGGATGCACATACATGCGCGTAGCCATCCAAACACGTCCGTTTCACCGAACGGGACGAGAACAAGATGCGCGGATGCTACCACGGGGTTAGGGGTATCATGCAGGCTATGAAATGCAATTTTAAATTATTTTACATGACCTAAAATGTTATATGATAAAATGCCAGTATGCAGTATACATGAGATGCACGTGTCTATGTAACAAGTCAGGGTAATCTATAAATATGAATCAAACAGGTTCAAGCAAACGGGTCGGGTCGAATGCAATGTAAAATGTAAAATACTATTCGCACCCAAAACATGATAAATCAGGAAAATACCACAATTAAGGAAATACGAGAACTGGAATTGGTATAAATGAACTAGGGTGTTACAACGTCCTTAAACTAACATCCGCCCCCAAAATGAGAACATTGGACCGAAACGTCCTTAAACTAGCATTTATCCCCAAATACGGCAATAAAGGACCATCATGTCCTCACACGTTTAGCCCTACGGTGAATCCTCTTATCGATTACCGTATACAATCCATGGGCCTAAACGATTAATAACTCTCCCAGGTCCCACATGATGTAGTCTTTAGAAAAAGATCGGAGCCTACAGCCAATGGTGTGTTACCTTACGGGCCGCCTAAAAAACGGGGGGCTTATCCACAAGAAAAATGGGCTTGGATGAAAACCCGATAGGATGCTGTGAGTAAAAACAGCATGACTGCCAGCGAGCTAGTGAAAACCTGAGAGGGCGCGAACTCGTTAAAAAACGGTATATCCACAAGCGAAATGGGCACGGATGAAAACCCGAAAGAGCACCATGAGTAAAATCAGCAGGACTGCCGGCGAGCTTGTGAAAACCCGAAAGGGCGCAATCTCGAGAAAATAGAAAATATACACTTACAGGGTCCTTTCGACCTTGCGAGGAGAAAATACCTGCGTGAGATCCTTACGACTCACAAAGGAGCAACACACTTAGGAGTCCCCACAATTCCTAATGAGAAATTACACTTGCGAGATCCTCACGACTCGTAAGGAGAATTCCCCCTTTGAGACCCTCACGGCTCATATGATTCGAAAGCCTTAGGTTACAGGGATCTAAACCTGTTGTTAAGCCGTCATATTCCTCTAAGTTGCTCTACAAGCGGTCCAATATTGACCCTTTTAAACAATCCACGGGCATAAATAAATATTCTCGCACCAAGTTCCACCAATGGCGAGAAATGTTCCCATATGGGGAGCGACACTTGTAAGTCCTCTCGACTTACAAGGAGAAAATACTCTTGTAAGATCCATACGACTTACAAGAGAGAACACACCTAGGAATCCTCACGACTCCTAAAGAGAAAACACACCTACAAGATCCTCTTAACCCATAGGGAGAAATACCTTTATGAGACCCTTCCAGCTCATAAAGCCAGAAAACCTTAGTCGACAGGATCCTAACCCTGTTTGCTAAGCCACTTTTGTTCAAATCAATAAAGGAAAATGATAATTCACTCCTGGAAATATCCTGATTGTAGCGATACTGATGCCTAAATAGGTATCAAATTTCAAGTTCTCTTACAGCAAATGATGATTCGCTCCTGGCAATATTCAGTGGTAGCTAGTAATGCTGATGCCAAAATTGGTATCAGATTTTAAATCCCCAACTCAAAATAAAAATCCAAAATGGTAGGGCAACTCGTAATAAAAAGCAGCGAATAAAAACAAAAACAGTCGAAATGATTGGGTAATCGCGACTTTCGCGACATAAAACCTAAAAGATAAAGCATCGCAGAAAGAAATTAAAAAAATGAAAATGAAACCTTTCTGCCCTGCAAGTATGTTCATATTGACTCTTGTATACGATCCCTGGGCACAAATGAAAGAAAAGGAACCATATTTTCCCACCACGCTTCGTCAAAAGAAGAACCGAGTCTTGACGGTGCATATTCAACCTAGAGACTATCCCAGCGTTCCTTCTCATTCCGGCAGGATGCAGATGCAACATCATTATAAAAAAAACAAGGGTCAAAGCAAAAATGGAGTAATGGCAAAATCCTAGCTCCAAGTCTTGATGGTACATATACAACGTAGAGACTATCCCAACGTTCCCCCTCATTTCAGTAGGGTGCGGATGCAACTATCAAATGAAATTGGAGCAATGGCATATTCCTAACTCCGGACTTCAATTGCAATACATACAGTATAGAGGTCCTACAGATATCTACCCTACTTCAGTAAAGAATCTGTGTGATATCGTCAAAGCAAAAACGAAGAGACGGCATATTCCTAACTTCCGGTCTCGACGGCAGTACATACAAAGCCTAAAGACCGTTGGAGATCATCCCACCTTAGAAGGGTGCGGTTATGACTAATCGGGGATCCAAATTGAGCCCAACCTCAAGTAAAAAGCGCCACGGCAAATACCTAACGCTTGTTCTTCCGACGGTAATGCAAATACTCCAACCTAAGAAGATTACTTGAAAACGTCTTGTCCAGCCTTAGAAAGGATCATAGACACGACAGTCATAGGGCTACTCGAACAGCGGCTTAAAATTGCATATCGAGGAATATATCAGCCAACGCGACGATACCACGGACTAAAACCCTAATACCACAAACTTAACGGACCTTTGTCATAAAAGAATGGGGGTTATCTACATACAACGTTAGGACAAATTTTCCTATAAACTCAGGGAAGGTAAACTAAAAACACTCCAAATTGTGTACATAAATTAGAGACTCCGGAATGAGTGAATAAACTAGAAACTCCGAAATTAGTACATAAACTAGAAACTCCGAAATGAGTAAATAAACTATAGACTCCGAAATGAGTACATAAACTACTTCGCACCAGATCAAGATATCAAGAAACAGAAAGGTGCAGCTCAAGGACCTCAGGGTATAGAACTACATTTCTTAAGAATTGAGATCTAAGTCAACGATAGATGACCACGCTTGTGTCCGCTCGCTGTCTCCTCAGATCGAAATTCTAAAAGCTGCATACGACATGCTAGCCCGAAACCAGCCGCATGCTATGCTTTACTCTACAATACTTCACTCACACATATACCTCCGTGAGCGAGGCAATAGGGAGAGCATTTGATTCACACCCGTTTAAGTGCTCACTTACAAATACATGCGTATTTGAATGGAAATAGCGTTGAGAGCATGCCGATTTATATACGCATGTAGAGGGCTAGCGCATGACACATGCATATCAGTGGCATTTGCACTTAAAAAATATCCCTAAGGATGAAGTGCATGTACGCACATGCAGGTTGTACGTATGTTTAAACAATATAATTAGTTAAAGAACATGTGTTAGAAACGAAGCACTCGGTAGTCAACGATAAAGGGAATGCATTTAAATAAATATTTTATTCTACAGGAAAGAGATCACCAAACATGGGATAAAAAATACAAGGGTTTACAAAACTATAAATAAAGTTTTCTAAAGCCCTCTCAGCCTTCTCTACCATGTCGAAGCGGCGATTTTAGCAAGGATTCGCTCACCATCAGTCAGCGCCATGCCCATCGGCAAAAGCAGACATGATGGCCCGCTGAGCTCGTATCTGGTTTAGCAATAGAACAGAGCGATCCCTCAGAGGCTGGGTAATCAAATATGCCTCATGAAAGCACTCGATCTTGTCCTCCGCTGCGTCGAGCATCGCCAGAGTCATCTCCGCTGGATGAGAGGGAATGTCAGCAAGCACGGACAGGAAGATCATCCGGAACCAAATGGAGCCGATAAGAAGAGGAGATCCTCGATGAGTCAGGAGCTCGCACATCACCGTGTCGTATTGGTCATCCGTGAGAACGGGATTCACCAAGCGTGCAGCAAAACGAGGAACAATTCCCTCGATAGGCACCTCTCATGGTTGCCGACGAGCATGTAGACGTTTGCAAGCCATGACTCTTGATCTATTAAAAATGGTTCTTTCCTTGTGAAGAAGAAGAAGAAGAACATTGCTTCAGATTATGAAGAGAAGCATTTAACTCTAGGCACAGAAAATGTTGTGTATAGTGGAACTATTTCCAAGCTCTGACAAAAGAAGGCATTGGAAAAGAAAGAGTTGACTCATGAGATGCAGAGCGAGAAGATGAAATGATACCCTTGTATCCTATAGCAGCGCTTCACATGCATGACGCGTAAGCGCCGACACTAGTTTTTTAAGGATTAAATCCTATAGCATCGCCTCACGTGCATGACACGTGAGCGCCGGCGCTAGTTTTTTTAGAATTAAATCCTATAGCGGTGCCTCACGAGCCTAATGCGTGAGCGTCAGCTAGTTTTATATAGCAGCGCCTCATAAGAAGAACATGTGGGTGTTGGCATAAAAAAGGGGGCTTTATCATTCATGCTTCAAAGAAATTTATACATTGGTAATGAGGATAAAAATGTCTACAGTGGCAAAACGCTGAATTCTCAAACTCAAAAGTGAGTTTGAGCAATACACGTTCAGCCTCATCAACCATCTTTTTGTGCATCTTCTCTCGGATGCAAGCGTCGGGGTCACCACTAATGTCCTCTACCCTTTGGTATACTGATACTATCGCCTTTTGTTGAATGATACGGTGCAAGATAGAGACAAGATTTTCTCGTCGTTTCTTCGAGATCAACCCCATCAGATACACAGAATGCATCTTGTCCTCAGCATCATCAAGCGCTTGGAGCGGCATAATCTCAAAATGCCCAGGTATAGCTTCCCAGATCGACCCAACGACGATCTTCAAAAGGGCAGAACGGCGGGGGAGCAATCGACCGTTGTAATCATCAAAGCGACTCATCACCTCGCCACATTAGGCCATAGTGTATTCATGGAATTGACAGCGACCCTGAATACGAATCTCCTCATAAGAGATAATCTCTTGAAAATCATACAGATGACCAACCATGGTACCTGAAAAGAAACCAAGTGGAGTCAGCAATAAAAAAATAGTGGGCCCCACACAATCAAAATGGCGGCTCATCAATGATGAGACATGTGCCCATTGTGAGAATCCAAAAGGATTCTCATTAAATAAATAGTGCTTATTGAATAGTGGAGTTAAAAACTCCCAATATCCCCGAAAGGAGGGCTTTTTAAAACAAGCAACAGATTCAAATCTGTAGAAAAAAAAGAGAAGGGATTAAAACCCCAAAAATATTCTAGAAAAAAACATCCAAGAACGGTAAAGGGAAGAAAATTCCCAAAGTTCTTAAGATTCAAATCAGAGCTAAGCTCTGCAAAAAAAATTTAAAATTAAATTCCGCTAAAATAGTGGGATTAAATCCCAGAAATCCCCATGTTAGAAAATTCATGGGTTAATTTATGGAATCAAGTTCTAGAAAAATATCAAAAGTGACAACAGGGTAAAACCCTAAGAAGGAGAATCAAAGATTCTCAAGTCTTGGATATGGACATCAAGATCCACAATCTATATAAAAAAAAGGGGGGTTTAGATCTCCAAGAGATCGATTCAAAAGAGAGCTAAGCTCTGTCGAATCTGATAATGGATTTAACATCCAAAAATAAAAATATATATATATGATCAAAACGGATTAAGAGCTAAGCTATGTTCATAATCCTCACCAAGAAATTTGGCAGAGTTCACTCTGTTCAAAAGAGATTCTTAAGAACAGAGATCTAAGCTCTGGAACGAGAATTAAATTCTCAAAAGAAGAGCAAGGCTCAAGAAAGAAGATGGTGAGACGGCAGTCATCTCAAGAGCTAAAGACCTTATTTATAAGACATGGGGAAAATGGTTCAACTTCCTAGGTGATCAAACGGTGGTAAAAGTGACACCGTTGCACCCACATGTAAGCCACATGAGAACAACGGTGGGGGGAATTTGTTCCCCTAATAATTAAACACAATAATAAGATCTAAACTCTTATAATTCCAATGAGGCAGCGCCTCACATGCTCCCCACGAGAGCGTCGGTGCCAGCGCCAGTCTTATAGGATTAAATCATGTAGTGGCGCCGCATGTGAAGTTCATATGAGCACCAATGTGCAAAGTACAGGAGCGCCTGTTATATATAAGAATTAAATTCTTAAGTGGCGCCGACGTGCATAACAACGTGAGCGCTAGTGCCCAAATTAAGAGGGGGTAGAATTAAATTCTACATGGAAATTGTTTTCCTAAAACCTGAGATATTCTCTGTTAAACAGAGCAGTTAGATCAAAAATCCAATGGTGATGATAAATTGTCAAATGATAGAATTAAATTCTATTAAGAGAAAATATTTCCATGATCATTCTAAATGAGAAAGATATTCTCTGTTAAACAGAGAGCTGTTGGATTAAACATCTAATAATAGAATTAAATTATATTTTAGGAATATATTTCCCTAATTTTTTTAAATAAGAAAGATTTTCTCTGTTAAATAGAGCACCCTTGGATCAAAAATTCAATGGTGATTAAAAATCACCGTTTAATAGAATAGAATTCTATATATGGGAAAATATTTCCCCAATCTTGTTAGAAACAAGAAAATATATGTAAAACAGAAATCCTTGGATCAAAAATCCAACGGTGGATAAAATTCCCCAAATAATCTTTGAGACCATTAAAATCAATTGGAATCTCTCAATAAGAGATCTTCTCAAAACTGATCAACAATTTGCCTTGCCTATATAAAGGATCTGATACTTCAAGTCTCACAGACACGAAAAAAAGGAGGAACCTCCCCTATAAGTTTCTGCAAACAAATAGATAGAAGCTGCAACTGAGAATTGAATTCTCTTTCGAAGAATATCTACCTGTTCTTTTAAACCCTAGCTAAAGAAAAAGTAAAGATAAAATGTATCTCTTTTGCCTAGCAAAAAGAAAATAAGGGTTCAACCTTTCATAAAAAGAACTAAGTTCTTCCTCTGATCTGAGATTTGCAAAGCAAATTTTCCCATAAGTTGAGAATTTAATTCTCATCGGGGAGATTTTTTTCTTCAAACTCAAAATCTAGAGGAAAGAACTAGATTAAAAGGAAAAAAAGAGAAGAGAACTTATGGTTCTAAGAATTTAATTCCTCTGCAAGTAGGGTTTAACCCTATATAAAAGAAACTTAGTTCTCCAATAAAAATTAAAAAAAGATCTCAGATCTTCAAAAACAAAGATCTTGGCGATCATTAATGGTCAAAATACCATTAACAGAGATTCGATCTCGAAAAAAGAAAAAGAACTCAACGCCTCATGTGAAAAACACATGAGCGTCCAAAAGATTCCTAAAACAAAGGACTCAGCGCCTCACGTGCTTCTCACATGGACGCCACAACCAAAAACTCAGCACCTCACGTGCTTCCCACGATGGCGCTCAAAACAAAAGACCAGCGCCTCACATTAAATACATGTGAGCGCTGAGTAAAAGTGCTTAGCACTTCATATTCAGTCAAAATGACTGAGTGCTTAGCACTGATTGGGCAACACCCATGTCCTAGCGCCGCACATGCCCCTCACGTAAGCGCCATACCAAATGCTTAGCACTCCATATTCAGTCAAAATGACTAAGTGCTTAGCACTGATTGGGCAGCGCCCATACCTCAGCGCCTCATGTGATTCATATGTGAGCACCATAAAAAAGTGCTTAGCACCAATATATATATATATATATATATAATCAGTCAAAATGACTAAATTGTTTAGCACTGATTGGGCAGTGCCCATGATTGAGTGCTTCACATGGTACACATGTGAGCGTCAGACCCCCAAACAAGAGCTTAGCACTTCTGCATAAAACGAAAAAGGCTAAGCACACAGAACCCAAATAAGTGCTTAGCACTTTTGAATAAAAGAAAGAAAAAAGACTGAGCTGACCAAACCCAAATTAGCTAAAAGTCTCTCTAAAATTTCTTACAGCTGAGCCTAAATGCCCTGTTGTTGGATATTAATAAAACTTAATGATCCTGAAAATATTGCTAAGTTGATCTTAATCTCAAATAAAACTAGTGTACACTTAGTTAAAATAAATTGAGCCAAAATGCTCATATATTTAAATTGATCTTAATCTCAAATAGATTAATGGTCCTTAAATAAAACAAAATATTCAAAACCCCAAGTCTAAAATATAAGGATTTGGACTGATCCGCGCCCTACGGGCGACGACATAAACTAGTCTCCGTATACAATCCATGGCCAACCTTAACAAACAAAATAATACACGACATGAAGTGAACTACTGGAGAAGAAGAAAGTGGTTATCGCAACACGATAACGTAATTAACTGCAGGGGCTTCAGGCTGCAGGGAAGAGTGTCCCCACAACCAAAAACCCCTCATAAATGAGAGGGAATCTAATAAAATCTGCTACAACGGCCGTATTTGTCCAAACCTCCGATATATAGTGTCAAAAATCAACTTGGTATCTTCGGAGAGGTGGGCGGATATGTCCAAATAGCATCTGGCCCTTAATTCAGGTTAGACGTCCCAACGTCTCGGTCCGGTCTTTTAGCGGTAAACACCATCCAGCGAGCATGACAACCTTACAATGGTATCAGAGCTACTAGGTATTGGATGCCGATCCATGGGGGTTCTCACTTTTTGACAGTATGGTGAAGCATAAGCTCTTACCCCCAGGGTGTCCCAAGACCGGAAGGTGTTCCGACGGGTTGTAGTCCTCGTGAGGGGGTATGCATAAAAAGTAGGTGCCGAGAGACCCGTAGGTGTCATGGCGACCCCATTGGATGGGGTAGCTGCCTGACCAATAGTGGTATCAGAGCCGTCCATAGACTATTAACTTAATTTTCAGTGGCTAATTGATTCCTATAACCATTTTTCAAAATGTATTGTTCACTGTTTTTAAAATTGTCCCAAACCGGTAACTATTTTTGCATGTAACCCGCGTCCTGGGGCTTTCGGTTTGGACCGAGAGCCTCGTGGTAGCACGGGAGCGACCCGAAGGTTGTCCCCGAGGGCTTGGGTAGGCTCCTACACCTGAGACCATCATGAAATGTCAAGTACCACACCAGATATTGCTTTTGCACTAGCTGCAATAAGCATATATTAATCTAATCCTGAAGAAATATTGGGAAGCAGTTATGAACATAAGAGAATGTTCTTGGTATATGGTAATGTCAGCTCCATAAGGAGGCGGTTATCATTTCAGACTTTCAAAGTGACCTGAATGACAAAGTGACTGCCAAAGTTAATGTTTACCCTCTTCTAAGGGGCGGTATGTTGGACAGGGGGTGCAAGCGGATACTGAGGAAGGTATGGCGCAGGATACTAATTAAATTTAGTGGAAAATATGGTCTAAGAAGTTTTTTGGATTTGGAGTTCATTTATGAACTTGGTCATATCAGATATCCAGATAAATTCTAAGACAGGTATCGCTCATTTCGGGAGATAGTCTTTCTTCACAAAATTGAGATATAGAGAGATAAAGATATAAACATTGGAGCGGATCCACTCACTGAGGCTATTTCTCGAATGCGATAGTTTCGCAAACAATCTTTACGAGACTGATTAGTAGAGAAGTTAGGTGTTCGGTATCACACGGGATATGAGTATTGATTGTTTTATATTTTCCGACTGTGTGTGTAAATCAAATGATCCCCGGCAACGGCGCCATTTGATTGAAACGATTTCGGATGTATGGTATGAAAATTATGTAGAAATCACAACCAAAAATATTTTGACCGCAATCAATAACGGTGTCGAATGTAGCGCATTAGTAAGTGCGGATCACCCACAGAGAAAGTGTAATCGTTCGTGTTTCGATTTAGATGAGTTGAAACTTTAAAGAAAGGAAAAAAAACAACAATTCAAGATTTGTAAAATGAAGTTCAAGAATAAGAAAATCTAGATCTAATAACAAGAAAACGATAAAATCAAGAATTGAGAATTTGATGATTTTCCAAACCAAATATCAAGAATCGAAGTGAGGCTCGTAGGAATCGATCGGATCTATAGATGTGATGAAATCTAGCGATTACGTATTCTTATCCATCGATGAATTTGTAGGGTTCCTAGGCACTCTTAAGAGGTCTCACAAGGCATCAACCATGCCAATTTCAAATTTTAGGGGTGCCGAGAAACCCTAGACTACGGATCGTTAACTAGATGTCTAGGCGAAACAAGAACTAGTAAACTGCTTTACTAAGAGAACGGAAATACAACCTTTGTAGATCCGGTCCTCCGCCTCCATGGCTCCGCGATGATGTCTCCTCGCTGTACAAATCGGATCTTGGGCTCTAGCGTCGGCTTCATCGGAGAAAAAGCGGGCTAGGTCATCGACGACGATGCCGAAGATGATCTACGTCGAGGCATCGCTAGATCAAGCTCCAACTTTACCAAGTCATGAAACTTGTGAAGAAAACACACTCTACTACTTGGCAAGAGGTAGAGGATGAAGAAATAGGAAGTGGGTTCACTTTAGAATTGGATTTCTCACTCATTTTCAAGAGTTGCCATTGATGAAGCAAGCTTTCTTCAAGTGAAGAAGAAGAAGAAGAAGCAAATGAAAATGTTATGATAAGTATATCCAAAATGAATAATAAAATCAATACTTATCATATGGCAACCATGATTAGGTGTAGAGAATAGACCATGGTTAATTGGAAGGGTTAGGGTTAAACATGAAGACAAAATGGTCACTAGGTCAAAGCTTCAAGAAGCTTCAAAAACAAACAAACAAAGCCACCATTTTCTCTTCATCATTTTCTTTTGCTAAAATAAACAAAATGGATAAATAAATGAATAAATAAATGAAGCAAAAGAAACCCTAACCATTGACCAACCATGGTTTAAACTATACACCAAACTATCATGTATCATCAAACATGATACAATCAAATGCACAAAAATATATCACATATACAATATGCACATCAAGTGAGAAAATCCATTTAAAGTGAACCAATACTAGTTAATGCAAAGTAATATATCAAATATATAATTATACATTAAATCATTAAATCAACACTTGATTTAACGATCCGGTCATATCGCATATAACCGACTAGTATCCTATGTATCGGCTTATCGAATCAATCCTTGATTCGATAACTAGGTTATATCGCATACAACCAATCAATACATTCATCGCGAGAATGAAATACGGTATCACATACACGCATTATTCTCGGTCCCGCACATATCTCATATGCGCTCCTATTTCGTTTCGCTTGAGCCAGGAAACCTCTGTGTAGGACTCTAAAGACTCGTCAATACGCCGGCAGCAGGTGATGATCATATCAAACACCCACAAGCCGCAAGCGGTCTGCTAAACGTAACGGCCATCCGGGTATTGAGCGATCAGAAGATCGACGAGCAAGCCCGCTCACACTCCTGTGAATCCAACCAGTAACAATTACCGTACAGTCCGGTCTGATCGTCTGATATGTCGCATATCTCGCCTAGGGGTGGTAAACGTCAGACCCCAATAGTTCGATAAGTCGTGTCGATATGAGGTCTATAACAATTCGAGAAACTGCTGGTAACACTTACCAGTAAATCTCAGCAACCCTGGCCAGGGATTTCCTGTTATATCCAATCGAACACAGCGCAACATCAACTCCCTATACCGGGAGAGACGAATCCCCTCCTATCGCTCATTGCCTCCATGTGATTCGGGACTGTACCCAAAAACCACCGTTTTGCACGCCCTCTTGGATGTGGTAAGGTGGAAATCAAAGCACAGTGGGAACCACACAAGACTCTATGACGATCTCGGGTCAACAGACTACTCTGTACCAGTGTCACCAGAGAACTGCCATCTGACGTAAGGTATAATACCATCAAGGAGTTCTCGGCGAGTCCGTCCAGTGTACCCAGTCTCTACTGAGCACCCGTATATCATCTCCGATGTCAAACACCAATGGATATGGGATCATCCATCGCCCATCTGTATGGGTCGAGAAGGTATACGCTAGTCTACTCTGGTATATCGATGCCCCGTCTCGATACACCCACGACTAGGGACTTTGAAGGATGTACTTATGGACTACCATGTCCCCACTAGTATGATCCGCATCATAGTCCAGGTAGTCAAGTACACATCCTAAGGGCTTTACCAACATGTAACAGAGAGACAATCAGTATACGCGTTAAGGTAAAGAGTAACCAGATAGCATACTATCATGTCGAGCAAGAAAGTCCTCCCTATATATGTCCCAGCATCCACTACAATATACATCCAATGTACAGTAATGGCCTCTAGGGCATACATATAACTAACAGAATTGATACTAGATCGATGATGATCGACGAGAATTAGGGATCTCTTGTGAAACTAGGGTTTCATCATCTATCTCTTGTTCCTTCGTCGATATCATTCACATTCTAGCATCTAGTAAATTCAAGAATAGATCGTGGATCCCTAATTTCGAGCGATCACAATCAAGAAAGTATCGCAACGAAACTAGGTCGTCGATTCTTCAATTTGCTAGGGTTTACAAAACTCATAGGACTTAAGAATCGTTTTAAGATTTGTTACAACATCATTCTATTGATCGTCTCGACTCCTTTACGAGCGGAGTTTTACTCAAACATCACAATAAGAACCACAATCACAAATTGAGATCGAATCATGATGCAAGAATTTAAAGAAAGCAAGATTAAAGAATTTCACCTTTTATTTATATCAACAATTCCGTTACAAATCGCTCAAGAACTACAAGAGGAAGAACTCGATCGTCGATTTGGCTTCGCTCGTCTCCTTGAGTCGCAGATCGGCTTGAATCACTTGCTCGGTTGAAGATCGGCTCCGCTCCTAAAAGGTTGAAGGCTTCTCGCTTGAATGGTACTCGGGATCTTGAATTTGGCTTGGATTTAGAATTAGGGTTAGGGTTTTGAGGCACAAGTCGTGTCACTCAACTTGTGAGTAGAAGATGATGGAGAATTTCTTGAACAACCTCAACCCTTAGATCTAGGTTCCTTTTTTATAGACCATCCAAAACCCTAGATCTAGGATTCAAAATTTGAATTTCCCTCCAAAAGTTTGTTAAGGAGAGCCTTCTAGAAATAATTTGATAAGCCGAGCCTTCTAGATGAGCCACGTGGAGTTTCTACAGTGTTCTGGAAGCTTTAGCTGTTATTTTAGACATGTGGAGAAAAACTGAGCCTTTGAAGCCATGGAGCCGCCGCGGTTCCGCGGCGCAAGCGGGCTCCCGCCGCGGATCCGCGGCGCTTTATGGGCCTTGATGCTTGATTTTTTTCTGGTAATTCTTCTTATAATATTTGGGCTATTCTCTGATGTGCTGAATCTTGTAATTAATCCTTGATCACTGCCAGATCTCTAGCCTTTGAGTTGGCGTATTTTATCAGCACTGTTTTCACAATTTTGGCTCGGTTTCTGGAATTTCCTGCACAGACTTCGAAACAAGTGTTGCGCAATACAAGGATGATGCGATGATAAATAGTCAATTTCCCTTAAAGTGTCGGTTTTAGAGTATAACACATGTAATCTGGTATTTCAAGGATGTTTTGCTAATATGTGCAATATGAATACCGAACACTTCTAGATGAGTGCAAATGATAGGGAAATTGACGTGTTAAAAATGCAGTATTTTCAACTGATCAAGTATACAACACCGCAATAATTAGCCTTAAGTGCAAGTGGGAGATTGTTAGCTATAGTGCCCTCAAGGCAATTATTGAAATCGCAGGCAGACGATTATGATAATTGAGGGAGAACCTATACGGGTAGAACGGTCTTACTCGAGATGATAGTATGCTATCTGATTTTTCTCTATCATCATGTACATGCATTATGTGGTATTATAGATCACTATTATATGTTGATAGAGCTCATAGGATTCTTACTTGACTACCAGCATTATGATGGCGATCATATATGTGGGAGCTGGGTGGTCCATAAGCACATCCTTAAATGTCCCTAGTTGAGGGAGTATCGAAACTGGGCATCGATACTTCGGAGTAGACTAGTGTATACTTTTCTAGACCCCGACGAGGGGCAGTGGCCGGTCTCACAAGCCATTGGTGTCAGTTAGTCACCTATGATAATATACAGGTGCTCATTGGGTTATGAGTTACACTGGACGGACTCGCCGGGAATATGCTGGATGGTATTATACCTATTGTCATATAGCAGTTCTCAGATGACATGAGTACATGTTAGTCTGTCGACCTGAGATCGTCATTTGTCTCGTGTGAGTTCCCACTGTGCTTTGATTACTATCCTATCACGGCTCAAAATAGTTGTGCAAACGGTTTTAGTTGGGTACAATCCCGATCCACATGGAAGCAGTGAGCGGATTATCGGGGATTCGTCTCTCCCGGTATTAGGGGTAAATACTGCGCTGTGCATGGGTGGCCATCACCAGAAATACTTGGCCAAGATGGACGAGAATTACTGATTTGGATCAGTATTTTCTCAGTGGGTGATGGGCTTCACACCGACACGAAATATCGCGTTATTAAGGGTCTGATTTTATCTACCCCTAGACCCGATATGCGATACTCTAAGAAGAACAGACCATACTGTACGGAGATTGTCACAAACATGCTCAATAAGGGTACGGATGAGTTTCCTCGTCGGCCTTCCTTTCGCTCAATATCTGGGTAGCCGTTATGTACAGCTAGTGCTGCTGACATACTTGTGATTAAACCCACTGTCGGCGTATTGATGAGTCTTTAGAGTCCCACACAAAGGGTTTTTCTGGTTTAGGCGATATGATGTAAATGACGTATGTTGGTACATACAGGTGTCCGATTAAATATGTGTACAGGCTACACAGACTTTAATCGGACGGTTGATAATACTAGAGGTTTGGGATTAAGCCAAATATTAAATCAATTTTTGATTTAATAATTTATATATATATATATGTATGTATTCTAGTATTATTGTTCACTATTCATTTTCTCTCTTGGCTTTTCGTATTTTTATACGAATACGCATATATGTATTTCGATACGTATACCGGATTGTATTCCGTATTTATACGAAATATCTTGTAGAAGATGGACACCTCATTATATGAATTTCCTTTTAGAAAATCATTTGCAAATGAGGTGGATGGTGAGGTGGTATTGAGCATGGTTAAAGGTATGCAGATACGAATAGGCTTTATTTGTTTATTGTAAAATGTTATGATATTTTGTATGGTTGCAAAATAATTGAAAGCCATTCTTTTCTACATGCTATTCTCTTCTTCATTCACTCTCTCATTCTTTCTTGAGTTGCTCATAGCCACTTCTTCACCTCCTCCTCCTTCTTCTTTAGTTGCTCACTTGAGCTTTAGAATTGAGAGAAAAAGATAACGGAAAATTCTTATATCCCCACTCTCCATTCTTAATGAGATTGGAGCGTCGGTTGCTTCGCTAGGCGAAGCTGGAGCTTGGATTGGTTCTCTCAGGTGGATCATTTTTAGCGAAGGAAGACCGGCTTGCAAACGCGATCCGGAGCACTTGAAGAAAGCTTGAGGATATGGGTATTCTACACATAGTAGATTAGTTTAGGTCACTAGGTTTTTGTTAAAAAGTTCTACCTCTTTAGTTCGATTCATGGTTTTAGAATTTCAGCACACTAAAATTTTTTGAAATCCATGCTGCTATCTTGCAAAATTAGTTTGCCAGTGTGTCTAAGTTCCCAGCAGTATTTGTATTTTGATATGAATACGAGTATTTAAACGAATATGGGCATTTGTATGAATACGTGTATTTGTATTTTGATACGGATATGTGTATTTATATCTTGATACGAATCCAGGTGTATGTTTATATGTATGTGTGTGTATGTGTATGTGTGTGTGTGTATAGTCATACATATTCTTTTCTAGTTCTTTTTAGAACCTTATGAAGAGTGAGGGCTTGTGACTCACATAGGTGAGTCACACAAGCTTCCCCCTTCTCCACAAAAGCAAAGAAGAGAGAGAAAAAAGGATGGGCTTGTGTTCACACTCACATCCTTTTTACCTTCTCTTCTTTGTGAGCTTCTAAAAAGAAAAGAAAAAGAAAAAGAAAAGAAAGAGAAAGAGAGCAAGTGATAAACAAACTACATCTTCTTTCTATTAATTCCCAGCAATTCTTGATAGCAAGTTGCTTCACTTGGTGAAGCTAGAACTTGAGCTCGGTTCCCACGCATGGATCATCTTCGGCAAGGTTGATCGGTAACCAAGCTTGTTCCCGAAAGACTTGGAGCTTAGACGGGGTCTTCCGCAAACTTGCGGACATGCAACAAAAGTTTTAGCACACTAAACTCCCGGTCGAGCTCTTTACTTGTTTCAATTTTAAGTCTTTGGGTTGATTCTAAGGTTTGTGGTGTTTTTGCTCTCTAATTTTTTAAAATTATTCATTCCGCTGCATTTTAAATCACCACTAGATGATCAAAGCATCCTAACATACAACTCGGTTTGAACACTTGAACTTGACTTGAATACTTGAACTTAACTCGAACTTGAATTTTACTCTCTTATGTATTTATGGATTCGAGCAAAGACATGTAACTTAAACCATATATTAAAATACGCGGAGATAAGGAATAGTTTGGTAAAAAACATATGTCGTGGCACAAGAGTCCACTAAAAATCACCTAATTTGAATACCGTGTGTTGTTGTCCCGTAGGGTTTGACGGGGCCTTGCACTTTTACGTGTCGTTGGTTCGTGGGGTTTAACGAACCACTCTTGTATACACGCATACCTTTCTTATCAAACTAAAAACAACAGCGTTAGAATAGAATAACCAATCTTATACTTCACATGCTCATTAACATCCTTACTTGTTTGCAACTACATTAGAATTTATATTTTACATTTCATGCATATCCTTTATCACTTTTATATTCATACTTTTTTTGGGGTACTTACCGAGCGCAAGTTCGCTGATGGGCGTTCTACCATATTTCTTTCTTTTCTTAGAATGTTCGTCAGATGGCTTAGGAATAGAAGAAGTGGAACCGTTGGAAGAAGTGTATTCACGGCTATCTTCACAAGTCAACTACTAGTTTATTTCAGCATTCCTTCTATATGCCTCGTGTTTAAGGCTTCTTTATTATTGTATTTTTGTTCAAGACATCTTTTATCAGTTTGAAACTCTGTGAAAGTTGGAATGTAAATATATCGAAGCTGGATTTTTTCATTATCATGTTCATTCTTGTCTTATTTCATATTGCTTATAGATGCTTAGCGTATTTGTTTCGAGAAAGGAGCTTCTCGGAATAAATATGTCGTGGGCCTCGTCACGTGCTGTTACCGCTCTTTTAGGAAGCGGGCATGACAGGTTTTATTGGTGGCCCATGCAGGTCAGTTCTGCATAAACATCGTAAGCAATATATTATAAGAATTTCGAAAATCCAACTATTACATTCAATCTTTCCTTTGAATCTCATCATATTCCTTGAATCTATCTTCAACTTCACTTTCGACTTCCTTGAATATAAACTCTCGATTTTTAAATCCTTACCTCTAGGTCACCCCTTCTAATTCTATCTCGTAGGCCTATTAGCTAAGTTGGTTAGAGCATAGATCTACGGAGCTCGAAGACGACATCATCCTTAGCTTTTCCCGTGCCTTATTGCGACGTACTTCTTAAGATATTTTCAAGGACAAAATTCTTTTAAGAATGATAGACTGTAACGTCTGCACCATAATTTCATCTCTTTGAATCCTTTTTTGTTTTTCCCAATAATCATGTCTCGACATAAAGAAAACAAAACTGTGAACCCTTCATCTCCGTTTCAGCTTATCTTCTTGATTTCTTATTGTTTTCTTAAATTTTATCTTATTGAATCTGATAGTAGGATTTTTGTGACTTAGATGGAGTTATGTGATTGTAATTATAAACTGAAGAATAGTTACAATGCGGCACTCTACTTGAGTGACTTGGAGTTCTGCGTTTGATTTTCTTTCCTCTTGATTTAGCTATTTTCTACCGTATATCTTTATCCTTGATTATTGAATACTATCTTCTTTGTTAACTTATATCCTTCCCTGATTTTAAATTCGATTCTCATTCTTTAACTTTGTACCATTCTTGACAATCCGATTCCTATTTATGCTTTTCCTATTCGAGTGCTTGCTTGCGGTGTTCTTGAAAACTACTCTTGCTTATCCTAACAGTGTCTATTCCGATTTTCGAAAATCATCATCTTTCTGGTTGTCTTATCATGATTTTCTTAAAGTACTTACTGATGGAGCGCAACGACGAACGCAACTGAATTATCCTAACCTTGTTTCCTTGCCTCTATTACAACATCCTTCTTTAGTGATTTAGAGGACGAAATTATTTTTAGAGATGGTAGAATATAACGATTCTAAATTTTCTATACCTTCGTATCATCTTTCTTCAATAAAATGCTATATTTATTTATTTTGGTATTTTCCGTATATTTTATTTTATATTAAATATATTATTATTTTTATGTAATTACTCCATCAATTTTTCCTATCATATTATTTTCCAAAACCCAGACCCATATTCTATTCCCTAGGCTCAAACCCAAAATTCATTTTCTAAATTTTCCCTTTTATTTTTCCCAAATTCATTAACCCAATTTCCCACTAAATAAAACCCAAATCAAATTCACTAATTTTTTTATTAAACCAAACCCAAATCGGAGCCTAGCCCACCCATTTATTCCTTTTAAAACCAAAACAAAAAATCCCAAATCAAGCCCAAACTCTTCCTTCTTTTCTTTTCTTTTCTTTACTTTTCTTCCCCTTTCATTTTCTTTTCTTTTCTTTTCCTTTCCTTTTCCTCTTCTCCTCCTTCTAACCGTAGCCTCTCTAGCTCTTTCCCTTCCTGCATTACACCAAGCCCTCGCTCTCTTTCTCTCCCGTAACCCCCACTCTCTCATCAATCTCTCTCTCCCTCTCTCCCCCTCCCCTTTACTTCTTCTTCTAATATATAATGCAACAGTTCCTTCTCCCACACCTCTTGCCAGAACCCAAGTCATCTCCACCTCTCACCTTCATCTCCCCTTCTCTCTTTATGAACCCAATTTTAAGTACCCACCGCAGCTGCAAACCATCTTGGCCGAGCACCCCTAACTTCTCGCCATCATCAACGTATCGACGCCACCCACCATCATCATTGTCGTACACACCATAACAAAAACAAATAACACCAAACCCTCTACCTTTAATCACCTTTTCAACGTGTTCCGGACCGCGAACCAAGACTCCAAGGCCGGGCCCGAGTCCACGTGAGCGCCGCGATCATTTCCATGCCTCCGAATCTCCGTTCCGTCGACGATTCAATTTTTCGCGAGATGGTGTTCGATAAAATGCTTCAATGATATTCCGTCGTTTTCCCATGTTCTAATCACGAGTAAGTCCCCTCCGTCTCGCTTCCCCTCTCCCTCTATCTCTCTCTATTCGATTCGATTGCTAGGTTTTCTTAGATCAATTTATGGTAAGTATATTCTATTGAATTGTTGATTTGTGTGATAATGAATGTAAAGTTAGTATTGCTACGTATCACTGTTTTATTGTTTATTATAGTGTTATATAATTAGTTAACATATTCTTGCAGTAATAAGTATATCAATTTTTCCAAATTCCACTTACAATAATTCAAGTACATTTAAAATTTTGGAGTTGTTTCTTACATATGTATTTTCATTTTTCAGATCACATAGCATTTCATATTTAGAAGTTTTTATTGATATAGATATCAACATTACCAGTTTTCATAATTAGCATACTTGAATCATATCAGATTGTAGTGTGTATATATATTTTATTTATCATTATGAATTATTAGCTCTTATCTTATAATGTTAGCATTAGTGTGTACATAATAGCATTATTTCATGAAGTTCACAATTGTTGTTTAATTCAATATCAATTTTCGTTTAATATTTATCAATGTGTATTACTTGATTGTCTTTTTCATGTTGTGTATTTTCAGTTATAGTATGTTTATGATATTTTTGCAATTATTTATTTCCATATAGTCATACAGCAAATCTCATTCTCACACCCCGCTTCCTAGTAGAAGGAAACGGTGACGTGGCGGAACGCAATATATTTACTATGAAATAAATACGTTAAGCGTGATTAAGCAATATATATAAACATGCACAAGAATGACAAGAGAAATAAAATAAATAGCAAACTTTATTTACATTCATCTTTATATACAACTGTTTGAAAATGAAAAGATACAATAATATTAGCAGTGCCTAAACAGTGGCATACAAACTGAAAGTAAGTACAAGAAAAGATAGTAGTCCGGCTGAGCGGTGAGCTGGTCCAAATCCTCCTGGCTAGGCTCGATCTCTTGAGAGTCCGGTCCTCCTGACGAACATTCCAAAGAAAGAAATAGACAGGAATGTCGTCAGCGAACTAGCACTCGGTAAGTCCCAAAAGAAGAAATAGAATATAACAAGTAATGTGAAATAAAATTGTTAAGTTGTACAGATATATACTTGTTATTCTAATGTAGTTGTTTGTAGTTTGGTACAGAAGATATCTGTATATACGAGAGGAGTCCATCTTACCCCGTGGACTATGGTAACATATAATATAAGGCCCCGTCAAAACCCACGGGACAACGGCACGAGAGTTCATGTAGGTGTCTTTTAAGTGATCATCTCGTGCCACGTTAATACGTTCCGTACCATTCTATCTCGTTATCCCCGCGTAATATATTGTATAGAATATATTTACAGGTCTTGCCGAAACCATAAATACAAGTTGTTCATGTAGTCAGGTTCAGAATGTAATCATGTATTCAAGAAGTCATGTCAAATTATAACCATGGTTCGGTCAGGTCAAGTTAAGTATTCAGGTTTGATATTAATGTTTGAATTCAGGTATTCAGGTTTATGTTCAAGTGTTCATGTTAGACTTTGAATTCATGTTTGAATTGGACTCTGATTTGAGTTTGGATTCAGATTTGAGTGAGATTCAGACTGAGTCAGATACTTGTAACTGATTTAGATCTTGAATTAGATTTGGGAGTTATCGGTAACCGCTGCACATGAACGGCAGGATTTGTGTCTTTTTCCAAGACAATTACCATTGATAATTCCGTTATGTTGTCTACCTTAAATAGGCAAGCACTCACTTTCTTCGGCTTCTGGTGCTCAAGAGAATTGATCCCGCGTAAACCTATGTTTACTAAAATCTTTAAATATTGTTTTATATAACTCGAGGGGGTTTTATAGAAAAAATATTTTTAATAAAATTTCAAAATAAATCTCGAGAATTTATTTATATTATTTAGGGTTTCCATGGATATGAATTTTAAGGATTTGATATATTTTAGTGATAATTGCTTAGCTTGGAAAGTTCATGGTATTTTATTGTAAAACTTGTCTTTTGTTGGTATCTTGATGGTATTTTAGTGAAACTTATAATTCTTTCATTTTTAGAAAAAAATGTAATTTTATTATATTTTGAAAATATATGGATTTGTAATATTTATATAATTATTAAAAAATAAATTTTATTTAATTAAAAAAATGCGTTTTTCTTAAAAAACCGTATTTAAAAGCTTTCGAGACTGAATGCCCCGTTAAGGAGGTCTGCATCTCGCTCTACTAACCCAAAGGATGTGCGATAATCCGCACCATCCAATAGCGGGTCCCCTAAAAAGGGTTGTAGAGGTATAATCGCAAAGAAAGTTAAAATACTGTTTTAAAAGAAAACTGGTTTTAGATTTATGTGGTATTTTAAATGTAATATTATCCTCAGAAACAAAAATTCATACAAAAGAGGTATCGTGCTATGGAACCAAGTGTATACGTAAGGGATAGGTCATTACCCCGTGAAGTTTTTCTAAGGTATTGTTTTAACAAAACTAAAAGATGATATTTAAAGTTCATGGTATTTAAATGAAAAACTTAAATTAAAGTTATTTTACATGATATTATTGGTTCAAATTTATTCTAAACATTCGTAATTAAGATTATAAGTATTGTGTAAGAATTTGGATGAACAATATGTAAGAAAAATGGGAGTTTTTAGGATTTAGAAAATAGATATCAGTATTAACTCCATTTACCGATATACATTTTAAAATGAATTTTTAAAGAAGAGAAATAAAGATTGGAAGGGACTTACAAGTTAGGAGGCTTAAAGAAAGATTGAAGAATGGGGGATGAGTTTCTCAGCATCGTGGGAGCGCCGGAATAGTTTCGATTCTTCGCGCGAAGTTGACCGCTTGCTAACTCCTCTTTACTCCAGTTGTAGTTAGAGAATTTTTGAGAGTTTTGGCTAGAAATTTCAGAATGATGCTGAACCAAAATGTGGGGTGGTATTTATAGTATAGAATTAGGGTTTTGGAATTAAAAATGTGAATTAAAAAGTATTAAAATTTGGTTTAATGGTAAAATGAAAGGTCTCTATTTGATTGCAAGGCAATCAAACAGTGCATTGGGTGTTGAGGGTAGGGGAAGAGTCAAGTGTGCAGAGCCCGGGGACAATTGGGCTCAGATCAACCGTCCCCGCCGGCCCTAACAAGCATTTGGCCGGTCGATTTGATGCATTTGGCTTTGAGATTCATACCACCTGATAAGATTAGGGTTTACCTCCATTTTCCACATGTTTGATTTTCTGACTTTTCATTTTTCTCTGTGTATTGCACGTGTAAACTTTTGGGCTTCCAAAAAGTTAAGAAAAAAAATCATAAAAAATTAATGTGTCTGATGGGGATCGAACACATGGGCTACGTCACAGCAGTGCAAGGGCTTTACCGATGAGATAGAAATTGTTTCTTGCTATTATTTAAAAAAATTTACTTATAACTCAAACTCAGGCTGTATAACTCATTTTCTGTACATTAAACTGGAAATTTTCGTACAGTAAATTCAAAGTCGTTACATTCTACCCTCCTTATAAAAATTTCTTCTTCGAAATTTACATTTATATAGGGACTAATTTATAAATAAGTAAGGGGTATCTTGCACACATGTCTTCTTCTTGTTCCCAAGTGGATTCTCTTGGTGAATCTTTTCTCTATATCACTCGGACCAAGTTTACTTCCTTATTCCACAGTGTCTTCACCTTTCGGTCCAGGAACTCAACGAGTTGTTGCTCGCAAGTCAGGTCAGTCTGGACTGTGAGCTCGGAGTGATCAAGTATGTGGTTGAGGTCACTCACATATCGTTGTAGCTATGATATGTGGAACACGTTGTGCACTCCTTCCAATGAGGGTGGAAGTGCTAAACGGTATGCCACTTCTCCAACTCGTTCGAGTATGTCTAACGTTTCATAGTTCTATATATCTTGAACTTAGCTTACCCCTCTTGTCCAAAGCGGATCACTCCTCTATTTGGAGATGATCTTTAAGAAAACATGGTCTCCAGGTTGGAACTATAGATGTCGTCACTTTATATCTACCCAATGTTTCCTGTCGATCTTGGGCTATGCGCATTCTTTCCTTGATCGTGCGAACTACGTCTACAGTTGCCACGATCATCTTTGGTCCAAGGAGTTCACGATCTCCGATGTCATCCCAACTTAGTGGTGAATGAAACTTCCTTCCATAGAGTGCTGCAAATGGTGCCATTACAATTCTCGGCCTGATAGCTGTTATTGTATAAAAAACTCTACAAAGTGTAGATGATCTTCCCACAAACCTCTGAAGTCTAACATACAAACTCTTAGCATGTGTTTCAGAATCTGAATTGTTCGCTCAGATTGTCCGTCCGTTTGTGGATGGTAATCCGTGCTGAAGTTCAGACTCGTTCTCAGGATAGCTTGCAGACTCTGCCAAAATTATGATCGGAATCTGGTATCACGATCAAAGACGATGCAAACTGGTACTCCCATATAATCTCACAATCTCCTGCATGAGTTCATGGGTATCAATATAGTACATTTTGAAGAGTTAAATCTTACTTTAGATTCATGCTCACCTCTATTGTACTTCTTTGCTAATGTCTCGGTAGATTGGCCAACTCTGAATGGAATAAAGTGAACCGACTTAGTGAGTCGATCCACAATAACCCATACTGCGTCGTTACCCTTCGTGCTGCAAGGAAGGGCAGTCACGAAGTTCATGGTGATGTGCTGCCATTTCCATTCTGGGATTGGTAACGGCTGAAGTAGAATAGCAGTTCTGTGATATTCAGCCTTCACTTGCTGACACACCGAACACTTGCTATGTTTCTAGCTATTTCGCGCTTCATTCCATGCCACCAGTAGTGTTGCCGTAGATCCTTATATATTTTTGTACCACCGAGGTGTATAGAATAAGGAAGGTTGTGAGCTTCTTTCATCAACTCTTCTCGAACTAGGCCGATAGGTACACACAATAACTTGCATATCTCAAGTATCCATCTTCGTGGATGATAAAGTCAGTTTGAAGTCCACTTTCTACTTGCTCTCGGAGCTTTTGTAGCTTGGCATCACTTGCTTGAGCTGCTTTGAACTGATTGATAAGAGTAGACTAGACTTGTAAGTTCATCAAATACGAAGCGTTACCTGGCATAAATACTTCGATCTCCATTCCGTGCAATTCCTACTGTAACTTCCACTGAGCGGTGAGATTTCATTGCCAATGGCTGGCGGCTAAGGGCATCAAGAACTGCATTCACCTTTCCGGGATGATACTGTAGGTTGATGTCGAAGTCCGCCATGAGTTCTAACTATCTTCTCTGCCGCATGTTTAATTCCTTCTGAGTAAATACATACTTCAGACTCTTGTGGTCCATGTATATATCCACTCGTTCTCCCAAGAGGTAGTGGCGCCAAATCTTAAGTTCAAAGATAACGGCTGCCAACTCTAGATCATGTGTTGGATAGTTGCGCTCATGAACCTACAGTTGTCTTGATGCAAAGGCTACAACTTTTCCATACTGGTGTAGAACACATCATAATCCCTTACCGGACGCATCTCAATGCACAACAAATCCTCTAGATTGATCCGGTATTACGAGAATAAGAGCAGAAGTTAATATTGACTTGAGTTCTACAAAAGCGCTTTCATATGCTTCTGACCACATGAATGCTTCATCTTTACGTGTGAGCTTGGTCAGGGGTGCTGCAATCTTTGAAAAGCTTTCAATGAATCTTCAGTAGTATCCTGATAATCCTAAGAAACTTCGTATATCTTTCACCCTCTTTGGTGTCGGCCATTCACTGACAGCTGACACCTTAACTGAATCTACTAAGATTCCTTCGCCTGAAACAATATGTCCGAGAAATCCGACTTGATCTAACCAAAATTCACATTTACTGTACTTGGCATAAAGCTGATGTTGTCGCAATGTCTCCAGGACAATCCGTAAATGCTCGGCGTGTTCTTTCCAATTCTTTGAATACACCAAGATGTCATCGATGAAGATGACAACTAACCTGTCTAAGTACTCTCGGAAAACTTGGTTCATAAGATTCATAAAATAAGCAGGTGCATTGTCACTCTAAATGGCATTACAAAATACTCATAATGACCATATCGAGTCCTAAACGTCATCTTCGGAATGTTGAACTCTTTGACCTTCACCTGATGATAACCCGAACGAAGATCTAGCTTCGAAAATACACAAGACCCACTTAGCTGATCGAAAAGATCATCGATGCATGGTAGTGGATACTTGTTCTTGATCGTCACTTCGTTCAGAGCTCGATAATCTACACACATCCTGTATGAACCTTCTTTCTTCTTCACCAGTAAAACTGGAGATCCTCAACTTGAAGTACTGGGACGAATCCAACCTTTCTTTAGGAGTTCGTCCAACTGAATGCGGATCTCCTTCAATTGCTCAGGAATTAACCGGTACGGAGCTTTGAATACCGGCCGTGCACCAGGTAGTAAATCAATGCTGAATTCAAGAGCTCGATCGGGAGGCAAACCTGTTATATCTTTAGGGAACATATTCTCGAACTCTCGAACTACCTCTTGCTTTTCTTCTTCCACCGGTAGAGTAAACACTTCTGTATTCTTTGGTTTAGCACGGAAGATTCCTGGCTCCAACGTTCTATCTCCACTCTTGAAGTAGAAGACTGGGTGATCTGGTATCTCAAATACTACCCTCTTTTAACGGCAATCAATCGTAGCATAGATAACTCCCAGCCAATCCATTCCCAACACAACATCGAAATTTGGAATGTCTGGTATTTTGAAATTCGCGTAGAATTCTCGTCTGTAAGTCCACGGTAGCGCCCCGGCCGTCTAACGGACGCCAAATGCGGAACAAAAAACTTTTACAACTGGCGCTATCGTATTCTATAATCCGGATCTGCCATTAAAGCTAAACTAACAAACTATAAAGTGGGTAGAAATTTTATACCAAACGATCCGAGTCCTTCGGTCTTCAACCATCATCCCACGCTTTGTTGCAGCTGCTCCGATCTCCTGAATCTCCAGTCTCCTCGTCCAGGTGGCACCACATCGATAGATCTTTAAACGGGCTCCCGCCTCTGAACCGAGGCAACTCGATCATCAAGTTTGCTAAAAGAGATGACCAAGATTGATGTAGATAATGAGTTGAACACTTTGTCTCACTTCGTCCAAAGCCATGGACGAACGGTTAATGAAGTTGCCTTTTTATCGGGTGATGGAAAATTGAGCTATATGAAATTACATGAAGCAAAACTCTCATAATCTTTTTCCAAAACACAACCATCTCCTTTTCCAAAGAGGGGGCCGGCCATATAAGGTGGGGGTGAGTGTAGGAACCAAAATGGTGACCATTAGCACTAAAACAAATGTATGAGTCATATAGAACACCTAGCATAATCTTTAATGAACTAATGAATCACCATTACCTAGTCATCAAAACATTAAAAGCACATTTAATGCACTAGCCACCTCATCATCCTAGTCACCATCTAGAAACTTCTAGAACCATGACTCACCCAAGAAAAGATAAATCCGTATTTAACCGAATGTTAAATACGGCCGATAGAAAACTGGAAACTGGAAACTTCCAAAAGCGATCCCGAAACGAATTTCAGGATAACCCCGTATCAGTATAAACATACCCGCATTTGTATTACGACCGAATATAAATACAGCTGAGACAAAGATATTATATCTACACAATATAATACTCGAATCCAGCTTAAACCAAAACCTACCAGTATTATCTGCCCGAAATATGACACGTGCGTAAACGCACGTGCATTTTCCGAACCTTGCCATAAAACCATACGGCCTCTACAACGTTTCGCCCGAACTTGGGAAACTGTCGGTGGGGGACTCTAATGACTCATCAACACACTGGCACTGGGTATAACCACTAGCACGTCAGAGGTACAAGCTATACGTAACGGTTGCCTATGTATTGATTGGAAGGGAAGCTGACGAGCGAACTCATCCAGAAACCCTACAGAGCCTGAAAGTGACAATATCCGTACAGTCCGGTCCGTTCGTCTAAGAATATCGCATATCGAGTCTAGGGGGGTGGACAAAGTCAGACCCCTAATAACGCGATAATTCGTGTCGGTATGAAGCCCATCACCACCTGAGAAACTACTGATCCAAATCAGTAATTCTCCACTATCTCAGTCGAGGATTTCTAGTGATGGCCACCCGTGCACTGTGCGACATCAACCCCCAATACCGGTAGATGTGGCTCGGGACTGTACCCAACTAAAACCTGTTTGCACGTCTCCTTTGAGCGTGGTAGGGTAGTAATAAAAGCACAGTAGGAACTCACACGAGACAAATGACGATCTCAGGTCGACAAACTAACCTGTACACATGTCACCATGGAACTGCTATCTGACGATATATATAATACCAACTAGCATGTTCCCGGCGAGTCCTGTCCGGTGTACTCAATGAGCACCTGTATACATCTTAGGTGAACCAACTGACACCAATGGCTTGTGAGACCGGCCACCGCCCCTCGTCAGGGTCTCGACTGTATACACTAGTCTACTCTGGAGTATCGATGCCCTGTCTCGAAACTCTCACGACTAGGGACACTTTAAGGATGTGCTTATAGACCCCAGCTCCCACGTATATGATCGCCATCATACTGCTGGCAGTCAAGCTAGAATCCTATGGGCTCTATGAACATGCAATAGTGAACTAAAGCATGTATACGATGATAAAGACAAACCAGATAGCATACTATCATCTCGAGTAAGACAGTCATGTCGGTATAGGTCCTCTCTCAATCATTGCAATCACGTTCCTGCGATCCAATAATTGACTTAGAGGGCACTATATCCAACAATCTCCCACTTGCACTTAAGGCTATTATTGCAATGACGCATACTCATAGCCTCAGTGAGTGGATCCGCCCTGATATTTCTTTCTATGTCTCTCTTAATCTCAAGTTCGCGGAGAAAGCCATCTCCCGAATCGAGTAATACCTATCTTAGAATATGTCTGGATATCTGATGGGACCTGGTTCATAAATGAACTCCAAATCCAAACTTCTTAGACTGTAGTGATCACTGAACCTAATCAGTATCCAGTACCATGCCTTCCACAGTATCCTCTTGGACCACCTGTCCATAATACTGTCTCTCGTCAGAGGGAAAACTATAACTCTGACAATCACTCTGTCATCCAGATCACCTTGGAAGCCTGGAATGATAACCGTCTCCCGAAGGAGGCTGCCATCATCAAATCCGTAGAACATACACTCATGTTCTAAAACTGTTTCCTTATGTTTCTTCAGGATTGGATTAATATATACTTATCGCAACTAGTGCATAAACAATATCTGGTGTGGTACTTGACATCTCATGATTGACTCAATTGCCTAAGAAAGTGATCTGCCAATCATGTACATCCCGCTCCCCTTTAGTCTATAAGACACCTTTAGAGAGGGTGACTCTATCATCTGCAGGTACACCACCATGCCAAAAGTCATCTATTCTAAATACCATTAGAATACTGTCAAAGTACCCAAATTGGGAAACTACCCAATTCTAGATCTAAAACCATAGATCTAGTAACCAGAATGTCTGATATTATATCCATATCCTTTGTGGAGAAACAACTGTGTGACGACCAAAGTACTACCGATCGTAGTATAGGAATTTTACTTTTTACTCTGTGTATGTCATCCAAATACCAGGACATCACACGCTACTACCTTCTTAACAGATCCATCCCCTATTCTGATGAAGTCAAACCTATGACTGTCACATCAAAAATAGATCACTATCTCCGCTATATCTGCTCTAGTCTATTAAAAGACATAAGCTACTTGCCCACTTTGCATCCGCTGCTCCCACTGACTACGACAACCCTCTGGCAGAATAATATATACGTGCACTTCTAAATCTAGTTTAGAACGACGCTATACTTAACCTCCTGCCGGGTCTCATAGCCTAGAACAACAGTAGTGTCAAGTCTAGGTAAACTAGAACCTCCCTGTCACCATCCTTGAGGGTACCGGAGTACCTCTCGGGTGTCTGAGGTTACCCACCATATCTGTGGAGTGGCTATTGGAATGTCAAACCTGATTGAATATATAGGTCCTATTAAATTTTCCGTAATCGTTTGCGGTTCTGGAATCACTTCCAGTTCTACCATACTCCCACTACTGTTTTCTGAAAAAATCTATTTTACTAAAACCGTGGCGAGTCAAGAACAATACCACTATTGATCTTCCAAATGGTAGAAAATCAACCCTCGTCAAAGCCAGGGTCAACCCACAAACTGCTATTACAGAAACGTGCCTTGAGTTATCTAGAGTCTGGTTTTAAGCATAAGCTGGACAACTCACCGTTCCTTAACATCGTTAAGATATGGACCATTCTATATCCAATATAGAAACTTTGGCACTTATTTAATTGGAACCAGATTCAAAACCATGCAGCTGTCTCCAGTGCATATCAACTTAATGGAGAGAGGCTAATCAGCATTACTCAACTTAGGAATATATCCAATTATGAGTAACCTAAAAGAGAAACAAGTTTCTCAAAACCATTACAATCATCTGAATACCAATCACAAGAATCTACATCTTCGATCTCTTTGAAGAATCCCGATACTTGTGACACCTGGTTCTCTACTTTATTCTTATACCCACAACTTCTCAAAACTTAGACCTTATATTTCTACGAAACACTTGTCTAAAATATAGAGAAGTCATAAGTAAATAGAACATAGTACGAGGACCAACCCCTTTGTCCTAATGGACACTGGACAACATACAATACTCTGTATAAGTCCGCTGAGTTGAATAACTCAAAACCTGTGCATCGTAGGTTGAAAACTGTACCTAGTCGATTTCCTCAAATATCACCAATTTCAACGAATTCCGATATAATGAGGATGATCTCCTAATTCCCAATAACTTACTCCTACTGATCATCTGTATGTGAGAATCATACCTGGTAAATACATACCTTGGAGTAAGTATCTAATCGGGAAATCAGTTTTCTTTTAACAATGCACTGAAACATGAAAATGTTTCGTAGGGGTATCCTGGTATTCCTAATAATGCCTCTTCCATAATCCAATTCATGACTATAACCGTATATTTCTTTGCCATCTCTCCAAATCCCTTTATTTGTCTTTATTCATTACCTTCTGTACACCATCGATAGGCTAAATGGTTTTCTTCCTTCCCTACCGTTCGGCACCAGCCTATGGTTTGGAAGAAGACTATCCAGTAAGCAAATAGGTGTACTCTCCTAATCTAAGGAGTACTCGCAACTTGAGAGAAGGTGATGATAAAAGACAGCTGAATAATACCTTATTCTATTAAAGGTGAAATTGGAGTGGCGATGAAGTACGCGGTTTGGTCGTGAATGATTACAGTCGCAATTTACTTTGCCCTCTTTCTAATCCCTTTATTTTGTCTTTACATATTACCTTCTGCACACCCTACTTAGGCTAATTGGTTTTCTTCATTCCCTACCTTTCGGCACCAGCCTATGGTTTGGAATAAGACTATCCAATAAGCGTAATAGGTGTACTCTCCTAAACTAAGGAGCCCTCGCAACCTGAGAGAAGGTGATAACAAAAGACAACTGAATAAACCAATTCTATTTCTCTTGAACCTGGATCCATCCTTGAAGAAGTCCCTTCAAGTTCGTATATAACCATACGATGGATCTATCCAATGGAAGTGAATGTCCGTAGTAATACGGGGTGTTCTGAGAAATACAAAGGGTAAAAAGGAGCGGCAATGACTTATGCAACTTTAGACAATCCAAAAGCCAGTATTTTAAGAAGGTTCGGTCAACTTGGTCACTGAGTCATAGTCTAAGGTCGGTCAAAGGTCGCTGCCAAAGAGAGAGAGAAATGAAACACTCTGCGTGCACTCTAACCTAGATCAGAATGGTTATCAATTTATCTAATCAGGAAACCTCCCACTGTTATCTCAAATTCTCCTCCAAACATGAAAGAAGAATTAGTCGGGATCACCCGAAGAGTAAACCAACTCATCAGTGAGAATCGGGATCCAACTCTCATCGCATGATAACGTGACGGAATCCACTCATGTTATTATACTCCAGAAGGTATGCTCATACTTGGCAAGTTTCAGTTTCTTTAGAAACTCCCGATATGCTTTTTGCCCCATGCTCTTATGACCTTGGCTTTGGTCAAAATGTCATAAGTCACATGCCAAGTTCTACCCGTCACTATCCAGGTCAATTTGAACCCACCCGCACATGCCCTTGACTTTGGCCAAAATGGCATAACGACTGTCCCAAACCAACTCATCTATCTATGCAACAAATGAATACCCAGCAGCTACCAAACACTATGCCTTGACTTTGGCCAAAATACATAGCTTGAATACTACCGAATACCCAAAAGAAATGACGGAGGGCTACGGCTGGTTTTTTGGCGAAAAACCTTTAACGTAATGAACTTGATCTCATTGAAGGAATCTGATAGCTTTTTATAAAGATATAGTGGCGAAAACCTTTTGCTAAAGAGGTCACTCCCGGTGAAGGGATCTCGGCTCTTTCCTCGTGGAATGAGGTGCAGAATATTCCAAACTGAATACCGCGATGCAAAGCAGCTTGTAATCGACTATAATGAAGTTATTACCCTGATGCAAACTTCTGCCCAAGGGGTCTCTCCCAGTGAAGGGATATCAGCCCTTGCCTCGTCGAATGAGGTGCAGGATATCCAACCGAATATCACTATGCATAACAAAAGAAAACGTCTTTGTAATAACACCTTTTAAAATTGTTCCAACAACATCCAATATAGGTTTGGTTTCCTTTGCATTGATCAGAATCAATGTAGTCCCATCAATTAAATACACCAGAAAAGAACGAAAATATAATGTACGTATATGCCATCCGCATTCGTCACTGAGTCCCGTTATCACCCGTTAGGTTACTTAACTAACGACAGAGCGGGGACTGGACTAGCGCTGGTGTAAAACATATACAACATCTAATAGTATATATACCAATATACAATAATCGCTCCTGGCGTGATAATATGCAACATTACAGAAAAGTAATAAGCATCACAGAACAATACAGATAATCTGGGATCCCCGGGTTTCACAGAGCCGCTACTGAAACCCGACGTTCTCCTGGTCGTGTGGATAGCCTGCGCAATGAAACCTAGACCCCTATGGGTGCGGCAAGTTACCCGCCAAAACCTGAAGCGAGGCAGCCCCTTACAGCATAGTGAATGGACCACCCGGCACTTCACGGAATCCGGTAAATTGAGCACCCCTCCTTAGGTCAACCTATACCCCCTACGAGTGCGGCGAATAGTCTGCCAATTCTAGAGTAAGGCCCCTCTGCCTCTCAAAGCCATGAGATACGGACCCGTTGCCCTCCAGAATCCGGCTATCCGTGTACTACGTCGCGGGGTAATCCTAGTACATAAAAGAAAATATATACAACGGGTACATCGACCTCAGCCCGGTCGTGCCCCAAAAGAATATTATACAAACAGGCAGTGACGGCAGTCCACACGTTGGACGCTCGCCCCACAATATCAAATGTACAAATAAATTCAAATAGCACTACCATTGCACACTGCTATCCACCACGACATATCCGTAACAACACAGCACAACACAGAACATCAACGCGAATGTCACGTTCGCAAACCCGTCTAAAAAAACTATAGCAATTAGACGCGGTTTACCGCTCGAATAACATTCACAGTCGGAGATATAAAGTAAGTATTATATGCTAACAAGTTTAAAATTTCGATCGACAAAACTTCCCGAAATGGGCCCCACGTACATCTGCTGTATAGAAACAAAATATGGGCCCAAAAGAAATATTCCAAAAGCCACAATTTGCCATATAGAACATACTGTAGAAATTTGGCTCACTGTTCCCACAAAAGCGCGGCGGATCCGCGGCCAAACCCTGCTTTGGGCCGCGGATCCGCGGCCGTTCTGTGGGATCATGTGACCAAATTTCACCAGTTTGCTTAGAAAAGCCTGCACAATTTTCTGTGATGCTCAAAATAATTTTTAGACCAAATTTAAAATCGACAGAAACTTTGTACAGAAAAATTGTAGTTTTCGAAAATCCATTCGATTGATATTTTAAACGTGTTAGCACAAGTTAGTAAAGCTTAATGGTGAGGCTCTGATACCACTGTAAGTCCACGGTAGCGCCCCGACCGTCTAACGGACCCCAAATGCGGAACAAAAAACTTTTACAACTGGCGCTATCGTATTCTATAACCCGGATCTGCCATTAAAGCTAAACTAACAAACTATAAAGTGGGTAGAAATGTTATACCGAACGATCCGAGTCCTTCGGTCTTCAACCATCATCCCATGCTTTGTTGCAGCTGCTCCGATCTCCTGAATCTCCAGTCTTCTCGTCCAGGTGGCACCACGTCGACGGATCTTTAAACGGGCTCCCGCCTCTGAACCGAGGCAACTCGATCATCAAGTTTGCTAAAAGAAATGACCAAGATTGATATAGATAATGAGTAGAACACTTTGTCTCACTTCGTCCAAAGCCATGGACGAACGGTTAATGAAGTTGCCTTTTTATCGGGTGATGGAAAATTGAGCTGTATGAAATTACATGAAGCAAAACTCTCATAATCTTTTTCCAAAACACAACCATCTCCTTTTCCAAAGAGGGGGCCGGCCATATAAGGTGGGGGGGTGAGTGTAGGAACCAAAATGGTGACCATTAGCACTAAAACAAATGTATGAGTCATATAGAACACCTAGCATAATCTTTAATGAACTAATGAATCACCATTACTTAGTCATCAAAACATTAAAAACACATTTAATGCACTAGTGACTCACTAGCCACCTCATCATCCTAGTCACCATCTAGAAACTTCTAGAACCATGAATCACCCAAGAAAGATAAATCCGTATTTAACCGAATGTTAAATACGGCCGATAGAAAATTGGAAACTGGCAACTTCCAAAAGCGATCCCGAAACGAATTCCAGGATAACCCCGTATCAGTATAAACATACCCGCATTTGTATTACGACCGAATACAAATGCAACTGAGATAAAGATATTATATCTACACAATATAATACTCGGATCCGGCTTAAACCAAAGCCTACCAGTATTATCTGCCCGAAATATGACACGTGCGTAAACGCACGTGGATTTTCCGAACCTTGCCATAAAACCATACGGCCTCTACAACGTTTCGCCCGAACTTAGGAAACTGTCGGTGGGGGACTCTAATGACTCATCAACACACTGGCACTGGGTATAACCACTAGCACGTCAGAGGTACAAGCTGTACGTAACGGTTGCCTATGTATTGATTGGAAGGGAAGCTGACGAGCGAACTCATCCAGAAACCCTACAGAGCCTGACAGTGACAATATCCGTACAGTCTGGTCCGTTCGTCTAAGAATATCGCATATCGAGTCTAGGGGGGTGGACAAAGTCAGACCCCTAATAACGCGATAATTCGTGTCGGTATGAAGCCCATCACCACCTGAGAAACTACTGATCCAAATCAGTAATTCTCCACTATCTCGGCCGAGGATTTCTAGTGATGGCCACCCGTGCACTGTGCGACATCAACCCCCAATACCGAGAGAGACGAATCCCAGACGATCCGCTTACTGCCTCCATGTGGCTCGGGACTGCACCCAACTAAAACCTATTTGCACGTCTCCTTTGAGCGTGGTAGGATAGTAATCAAAGCACAGTGGGAACTCACACGAGACAAATGACGATCTCAGGTCGACAAACTAACCTGTACACATGTCACCAGGGAACTGCTATCTTACGATATATATAATACCAACTAGCATGTTCCCGGTGAGTCCTGTCCGGTGTACTCAATAAGCACCTGTATACATCTTAGGTGAACCAACTGACACCAATGTCTTGTGAGACCGGCCACCGCCCCTCGTCAGGGTCTCGACTGTATACACTAGTCTACTCTGGAGTATCGATGCCCTGTCTCGAAACTCCCACGACTAGGGACACTTTAAGGATGTGCTTATAGACCCCAGCTCCCACGTATATGATCGCCATCATACTGCTGGCAGTCAAGCTAGAATCCTATAGGCTCTATCAACATGCAATAGTGAACTAAAGCATGTATACGATGATAAAGACAAACCAGATAGCATACTATCATCTCGAGTAAGACAGTCATGTCGGTATAGGTCCTCCCTCAATCATTGCAATCACGTTCCTGCGATCCAATAATTGACTTAGAGGGCACTATATCCAACATCGTCCACAAACTACAGCTGGACACTGATCAAATCCCATAGTTGCTTTTAATACTCCATTCCCGGAACTGACATTCCAGCTTGAAATGAGTGGCTTCACGAGAATCGTATGCATTTTCACGAATCGTTGCGACATGAAGCGATGTGACGCTCCCGTGTCGAACAGTACGAGTGCAGAAAGGGTAGCTACTATTATAGTGCCTATGTTGTGTGAGGTTGGTTTTAGATACAAGAAACATATAGTGATATACAAGGATTGAAAAGATGTGAAAGAATTGGGAACTACCAGTGATGACTTGGCATGTGGCTTTGTCTCCTTCAACTGTCATTGTGAAAGCCTAATGTCTGGGTACATTCCTCTTTTCTGGAAGCACATTCCTTTGTCTCTAGGGCACGTTTCTCTGTACCTGGTGGAATTGACGAGGAGGCTATGCAGGAAGTCTGCATGGAAGTGGTGCAGGTAAGGCTAGTCGAGGTGCAGGAGCCTGAATAGTTGGCCGCTGCGGAACTATGATTGCGGGTCTAGGTGCTGGAGCTGGGTTGAGACGATATGGACATGCTCCAATGGCATGAGTGGATGGGCCACAAACCAAACACAGGCCATTTGCACGCCTGCAGTCTTTTGCCAGGTGTCCATTCCTCTTGCAGTAGAAAAAATTCTGGACTGGGCTGGTTAAATGATCCTTCCAGTCTCTTGGGTGCAAATGTTGTTGGAGATAGTGCCCTCAAAGTCAATTATTGGATCGCAAATACGTGATTGCAATGATTGAGGCAGGACCTATACCGATATGACAGTCTTGCTCGAGATGATAGTTTGCTATCTGGTTTGTCTTTATCATCGTATACATACTTTAGTTCACTATTGCATGATGATAGAGCCCATAGGATTCTTGCTTGACTACCAGCAGTATGATGGCAATCATATACGTGGGAGCTGGGGTCTGTAAGCACATCCTTAAAGTGTCCCTAGTTGTGGGAGTTTCGAGACAGGGCATCGATACTCCAGAGTAGACTAGTGTATACAGTCGAGACCCCGACGAGGGGCGGTGGCCGGTCTCACAAGCCACTGGTGTCAGTTGGATCACCTAAGATGTATACAGGTGCTCATTGGATTATGAGTACACCGGACAGGACTCGCCGGGAACCTGCTAATTGGTATTATACATATCGTCAGATAGCAGTTCCCTGGTGACATGTGTACAGGTTAGTTCATCGACCTGAGATCGTCATTTGTCTCGTGTGGGTTCCCACTGTGCTTAGATTACTACCCTACCACGCTCAAAGGAGTTGTGCAAACAGGTTTTAGTTGGGTACAGTCCCGAGCCACATTGAGGCAAGTGAGCGGATCGGCGGCAGGGGATTCGTCTCTCCCGGTATTGGGGGTGAGATCGCGCTGTGTCTAGGAGAGCCATTACACAAAGCCCTCGGCCGAGGCAGGAGATTTACTGGTAGGTACTCCAGTAGTATCTCAGGGTGTTCTGGGCCACTCTCTGACACGACTTATACCGCTAATGGGGGTCTGACGTTACCAGCCCCCTAGACAGATATGCGATACTCATAGACGAACGGACCGGACTGTATGTATATTTTCACTGTTAGGCTCAGTAGGGTTTATGGATGAGTTCGCTCGTCAGCTTCCCTTCCAATCAATACATAGGCAAACCGTTACGTACAGCTTGTACCTCTGACGTGCTAGAGGTTATACCCAGTGCCAGTGTGTTGATGAGTCATTAGAGTCCCCCACAGACAGTTTCCCAAGTTCGGGCGAAACGTTGTAGAGGCCGTATGGTTTTATAGCAGGGTTCGGAAAATGCATGTGCGTTTTCGCACGTGTCATTTTTCGGGCAGATAATACTGGTAGGCTTTGGTTTAAGCCGGAACCCAGTATTATACTGTGTAGATATAATATCTTTGTCTCAGTTGCATTTGTATTCGGTAGTAATACAAATGCGGGTATGTTTATACTGTTACGGGGTTATCCTGAAATTAGTTTCAGGATCGCTTTTGGAAGTTGTCAGTTTTCAGTTTTCTGTCAGCCGTATTTAACGTTCGGTTAAATACGGATTTATCTTTTCTTGAGATGAGTGTGGAAGCTTCTAGATGATGACTAGGATGGTGAGGTGTTAAGTGACTCATTAGTGCATTTAATGATTCATTTAATGCAAGGGTGACTAGGTTAATGACTAGGTTTGTGTTCATTGGTTTGCTTTTAATGTGTTCATACAAGGTGTTATGATAAGCTTCATTGTTGTGGTCACCCCCCTTGCTCCTACACTCACCCCCTCCTCTTTATATGGCCTTCCCCCTCTCTTGATAGAATCATGGTTGTTGTTCACTAGAAAAAAGATTATGATAGATTCAGGTTCATGAAAATTAGATAGCCTCATTTCTCATTTCACCCGATCCAAAAGGCAACTTCATTAACCGTTCGTCCATAGCCTTGGACGTAACGAGACAAAGTGTTCTACTCATTCTCTACAACATCTTGGTCGTCTCTTTTAGCAAACTTGACGACCGAGTTGTCTTGGTTCAGAGGCGGGAGCCCGTTTAAAGATCCGTCGACGTGGTGCCACCTAGACGAGAAGACTGGAGATTCAGAAGATCGGAGCAGCCGCAACAAGCGTGGGATGATGGTTGAAGACCGAAGGACTCGGATCGTTCGGTATAACCTTTCTACCCACTTTGTAGTTTGTTAGTTTAGCTTTAATGGCAGATCCGGGTTATAGTACGCGATAGCGCCAGTTGTAAAAGTTTTTGTTCCGCATTTGGCGTCTGTTAGACGGCCGGGGCGCTACCGTGGACTTACAGTGGTATCAGAGCCTCACCATTAAGCTTTACTAACTTGTGCTAACGCATTTAAAAGATCGATCGAACGGAATTTCCGAAATCACAATTTTCACGTGCTTAAGTTTCTGTCAATTTTTAAAAGGGTCCAAAAATAATTTTACATATCACAGAAAACAAGCAGGGTTTTTTAAGCATACGGCTGAAAATTGGGCACGTGATCCCACAAGAGCACCGCGGATTCGCGGTCAAACCTAGGGTTTGACCGCAGAACCGCGGCGCTTTAGTGGGAACAGTGCATCAATTTTTCCCAGATAGCTTCTTTTTGGAAATTGTGGTTTTTTGTATAGTTCTTTTGGGCCCAGATTTTGTTACTGTACAGTAGATGTACGTGGGGCCCACTTCGGGAAATTTGGTCGATCGAAATTTTAAATTTGTTAGTATGCAGTATTTACATTATATCTCTTACTGGGAATGTCATTTGATCGGTAAACCGCGTCTGATTGCTATAGTTCTTTTAGACGGGTTTGCGAACGTGACATTCGCGTTGATGTTCTGTGTTGTGCTGTATTGTTGCGGATTTATCGTGGTGGATAGCAGGGTGCAATAATAGTGCAGTTTGGATTTATTTGTACATTTGATATTGCGGGACGAGCGTCCAACATGTGGACTGCTATCACTGCCTGTTGTATAATATTCTTTTGGGACACGACCGGGTTGAGGTCGATGTACCCATTGTACATATTTTTATTTCTGTACTAGGTTTGTCCCGCGAAGGAGTGCACGGATAGCCGGGTTCTGGAGGGCAACGGGTCCGTATCTCATGGCTTTGAGAGGCAGAGGGACCTCACTCTAGAATCGGCAGACTATTCGCCGCACTCGTAGGGGGTACAGGTTGACCTAAGGAGGGGTGCTCAATTTACCGGATTCCGTAAAGTGCCGGGTGTTCCATTCACTATGTTGTGGGAACTACCTCGCTTTAGGTTTTGGCGGGTAACTTGCCGCACCCGTAGGGGTCTAGGTTTCATTGCACAGGCTATCCACACGACCAGGGGAACGTCGGGTTTCAGCAGCGGCTCTGTGAAACTCGGGGATCCCAGATTATCTGTATTGTTCTGTGATGTTTATTACTTTTCTGTAATGTTGCATATTATCACGCCTGGAGCGATTATTGTATATTGGTATATATACTATTAGATGTTGTATATGTTTTACACCCGCGCTAGTCCAGCCCCCGCTCTGTCGTTAGTTAAGTAACCTAACGGGTGATGACGGGACCCAGTGACGAATGCGGATGGCATATACGTACATTTTATTTTCGTTCTTTTCTGGTGTGATTGATTGATGGGACTGCATTGATTCTTATCAATGCAAGGATAAAACAAACCTATATTTGATGTTGTTGGAATAAATTTTTAAAAAAGGTGTTATTACAAAGATGTTTCCTTTTGTTTTGCATAATGATATTCAGTTAGAATATCCCGCACCTCGTTCGACGAGGCAAGGGCCGAGATCCCTTCACCGGGAGTGACCCCTTAGGCATAAGTTTACGTCAGGGTAATAACTTCAATATAGTCGATTACAAGTTGCTTTGCATCGTGGTATTCAGTTGGAATATCCTGCACCTCATTCCACGAGGAAAGAGCCAAGATCCCTTCACCGGGAGTGACCTCTTTAGCAAAGGTTTTCGTCACTATATTTTTGTAAAAAGCTATCAGTTTCCTTCAACGAGATTAAGTTCATTACGTTAAAGGTTTTTCGCCAAAAACCAGCCGTAGCCCTCCGTCATTTCTTATGGATGGTCAGTAGTATTCAAGCTATATTTGTTTGGCCAAAGTCAAGGCATAGTGCTTGGTAGCTGCTGGGTATTCATCTGTTGCGTAGATAGATGCGTTGGTTTGGGACAGTCGTATTACCTTGTTGGCCAAAGTCAAGGGTATGTACGGGTGGGTTCAAATTAACCTGGATGATGACGGGTAGAACTTGGCATGTGACTTATGATGGGTTGGCCAAAGTCACGATCATAAGAGCATGGGGCAAAAATCAATATCGGGAGTTTCTAAAGAAACTGAAACTTGCCAAGTATGCGCATACCTTCTGGAGTGTGATAACTTGAGTGGCTTCCATCAAGTTATCATGCGATGATAGTTGGATCTCGATTCTCACTGATGAGTTGGTTTACTCTTCGGGTGATCCCGACTAATTCTTCTTTCAGGTTTGGAGGAGAATTTGAGATAACAGTAGGAGGTTTCTTGATTAGATAAAGTGATAACCATTCTGATCTAGGTTAGAGTGCACGCAGAGTGTTTCTTTTCTCTCTCTCTTTGGCAGCGACCTTTGACCGACCCGAGACTATGACTTAGTGACCAAGTTGACCGAACCTTCTTAAAATACTGGCTTTTGGATTGTTCGAGTTGCATAAGTCATTGCCGCTCCTTCTTTTACCCTTTGTATTTCTCAGAACACCCCGTATTACTACGGATATCCACTTCCATTGGATAGATCCATCGTATGGTTATATATGAACTCGAAGGGACTTCTTCGAGGATGGATCCAGGTTCAGGAGAAATTGAATTAGTTTATTCAGTTGTCTTTTATTATCACCTTCTCTCAAGTTGCGAGGGCTCCTTGGTTTAGGAGAGTACACCTATTACGCTTATTGGATAGTCTTATTCCAAACCATAGGCTGGTGCCGAAAGGTAGGGAATGAAGAAAACCAATTAACCTAAGTAGGGTGTACAGAAGGTAATAACTAAAGACAAAATAAAGGAATTAGAAAAGAGGGCAAAGTAAATTGTGACTGTTATCATTCACGACCAAACCGCGTACTTCATCGCCACTCCTATTTTCACCTTTGCTTTTTCCCCAGTTCGGGAGAAATAGAATAAGGTATTTTTCAGTTGTCTTTTATCATCACCTTCTCTCAAGTTGCGAGTACTCCTAGGATTAGGAGAGTACACCTATTATGCTTACTAGATAGTCTTCTTCCAAACCATAGGCTGGTGCCGAATGGTAGGGAAGGAAGAAAACCATTTAGCCTAACGAAGGTATACAGAAGGTAACGACTAAAGACAAATAAAAGGATTTGGAGAGATAGCAAAGAAATATACGGTTATAGTCATGAATTGGATTATGGAAGAGGCATTACTAGGAATACCAGTATACCCCTACGAAACATTTTCATGTTTCAGTTACACTGTGCATTGTTAAAGGAAAACTGATTTCCCGATTAGATGCTTACTCCAGGGTATGAATTTACCAGGTGAGATTCTCACATCTGCATGGTTTTACAGATGATGAGTGGGAGTAAGTTATTGGGAATTAAAGTGATCATCCTCATTATATCGAAATTCGTTGTAATTGGTGATATTTGAGGAAATCACCTGGGTACAGTTTTCAACCTACGATGCACAGGTTTTGAGTTATTCAACTCAGCGGACTTATACAGAGTATTGTATGTTGTCCAGTGTCCGTAAGGACAAAGGGGTAGGTCATCGTACTATATTCTGTTTACTTGTGACTTCTCTAATTTTTAGACAAGTGTTTCGTAGAAATACAATGTCTAAGTTTTGAGAAGTTGAAGGTATAAGAATAAAGTAGAGAACCAGGTATCACAAGTATCGGGATTCTTCAAAGAAATTGAAGATGTAGATTCTTATGATTGGTATACAGATGATAGTAATGGTTTTGAGAAACTTGTTTCTCTTTCAGGTTACTCATAATTGGATGGATTCCTAAGTTGAGTAATGCTGATTAGCCTCTCTCCATTAAGTTGATATGCACTGGAGACAGCTGCATGTTTTTGAATCTGGTTCCAATTAAATTAGTGCCTCTATTTCTATATTGTATATAGAATGGTTCATATCTTAACGATGTTAAGATACGGGGAGTTGTCCAGCTTATGCTTAAAACCAGACGCTGGATAAATCAAGGCACGTTTCTGTAATGGCTGTTTGTGGGTTGACCCTGGCTTTGATGAGGGTTGACATTTCTACCATCTGGAAGATCAATAGTGATATTGTTCTTGACTCGCCACAGTTTTAGTAAAATGGATTTTTTCAGAAAACAGTAGTGGGAGTATGGTAGAACTGGAAGTGATTCCAGAACCGCAAACGATTACGGAAAATTTAATAGGACCAATATATTCAATCAGGTTTGACATTCCATTAGCCACTCCGCAGATATGGTGGGTAACCTCAGACACCCGAGAGATACTCCGGTACACTCAAAGACGGTGACAGTGAGGTTCTTGTTTACTCAGACTTGACACTACTGTTGTTCCAAACTATGAGACCCGGCAAGAGGATAAGTATAACGTCGTTCTAAACATGCTTTAGAAGTGTACGTAGATATTATTCTGCCAGAGGGTTGTCGTAGTCGGTGGGAGCACCGGAAGCATAGTGGGCAAGTAGCTTATGTCTATTTAAAGACTTGAGCAGATATAGCGGAGATAAGATCATCTAATTTTGATGTGACAGTCATAGGTTTGACTTCATCAGAATAGGGGATGGAACTGTTAAGAAGGTAGTAGGGTGTGATGTCCTGGTATTTGGATGACATACACAGAGTAGGAAGTAAAATTCATGTATTACGATCGGTTGTACGGTGGCCGTCACACAGTTGTTTCTCCAGACAGGATATGGATATAATATCAGACATTCTGGTTACTAGATCTATGGTATTAGATCTAGATTTAGGTAGTTTCCCAATGTGGATACTTTGATAGTATTCTAATAGTATTTTAGAATAGAAGACTCCTGGCATGGTGGTGTACCTGCAGGTGATGGAGTCACCCTCTTTAAAGGTGTCTTAGAGACTAAAGGAGAGAGGGATGTGCATGATTGGCAGATCACTTGCTTAGGCAATTGAGTCAATCATGAAATATCAAGTATCACACCAGATGTAGTTTTTGCACTTGATGCGATAAGTTTATATTAATCCAATCCTGAAGAAACGTAAGGAAGCAGTTTTAGAACATAACGTGCATGTTCTATGGATTTGATGACGACAGCCTCCTTAGGGAGACGGTTATCATTCCAGGCTTCAAAGGTGAAATGGATGACAGAGTGATTGTCAGAGTTATAGTTTTCCCTAGTCGAGGGACAGTATTATGGACAGGTGGTCCAAGAGGATACTGTGGGAGGCATGGTGCTGGATACTGATTAGGTTCAGTTATCGATACAGTCTAAGAAGTTTGGATTTGAAGTTCATTTATGAACTAGGTCCCATCAGATATCCAGACATATTCTAAGACAGGTATTACTCGATTCGGGAGATCGCTTTCTCCGCGAATTTGAGATTTAGAGAGATATGGAAAGAAACATCAGGGTGGATCCACTCACTGAGGCTATTTCTCGAACACAAGAGTTTTACAAACTAGCTTTGTGAAACTGATTAGTAGAGGAGTTGGATGTTCGGTATCACACGGGCTGTGAGTATGAGACATCGCAATAATTAGCCTTAAGTGCAAGTGGGAGATTGTTGGAGATAGTGCCCTCAAAGTCAATTATTGGATCGCAGGTATGTGATTACAATGATTGAGGCAGGACCTATACCGATATGACAGTCTTGCTCGAGATGATAGTTTGCTATCTGGTTTGTCTTTATCATCGTATACATGCTTTAGTTCACTATTGCATGATGATAGAGCCCATAGGATTCTTGCTTGACTACCAGCAGTATGATGGCGATCATATACGTGGGAGCTGGGGTCTGTAAGCACATCCTTAAAGTGTCCCTAGTCGTGGGAGTTTCGAGACAGGGCATCGATACTCCAGAGTAGACTAGTGTATACAGTCGAGACCCCGACGAGGGGCGGTGGCCGGTCTCACAAGCCACTGGTGTCAGTTGGATCACCTAAGATGTATACAAGTGCTCATTGGATTATGAGTACACCAGACAGGACTCGCCGGGAACCTGCTAATTGGTATTATACATATCGTCAGATAGCAGTTCCATGGTGACATGTGTACAGGTTAGTTCATCGACCTGAGATCGTCATTTGTCTCGTGTGAGTTCCCACTGTGCTCAGATTACTACCCTACCACGCTCAAAGGAGTTGTGCAAACAGGTTTTAGTTGGGTACAGTCCCGAGCCACATGGAGGCAAGTGAGCGGATCGGCGGCAGGGGATTCGTCTCTCCCGGTATTGGGGATGAGATCGCGCTGTGTCTAGGAGAGCCATTACACTAAGCCCTCGGCCGAGGTAGGAGATTTATTGGTAGGTACTCCAGTAGTATCTCAGGGTGTTCTGGGCCACTCTCTGACACGACTTATACCGCTAATGGGGGTCTGACGTTACCATCCCCCTAGGCAGATATGCGATACTCATAGACGAACGGACCGGACTGTATGTATATTGTCACTGTTAGGCTCAGTAGGGTTTATGGATGAGTTCGCTCGTCAGCTTCTCTTCCAATCAATACATAGGCAAACCGTTACGTACAGCTTGTACCTCTGACGTGCTAGAGGTTATACCCAGTGTCAGTGTGTTGATGAGTCATTAGAGTCCCCCACAGACAGTTTCCCAAGTTCGAGCGAAACGTTGTAGAGGCCGTATGGTTTTATGGCAGGGTTCGAAAATGCACGTGCGTTTTCGCACGTGTCATTTTTCGGGCAGATAATACTGGTAGGCTTTGGTTTAAGCCGGAACCCAGTATTATACTGTGTAGATATAATATCTTTGTCTCAGTTGTATTTGTATTCGGTAGTAATACAAATGTGGGTATGTTTATACTGTTACGGGGTTATCCTGAAATTAGTTTCAGGATCGCTTTTGGAAATTGTGAGTTTCCAGTTTTCTATCAGCCGTATTTAACGTTCGGTTAAATACGGATTTATCTTTTCTTGAGATGAGTGTGGAAGCTTCTAGATGATGACTAGGATGGCGAGGTGTTAAGTGACTCATTAGTGCATTTAATGATTCATTTAATGCAAGGGTGAGTAGGTTAATGACTAGGTTTGTGTTCATTGGTTTGCTTTTAATGTGTTCATACAAGGTGTTATGATAAGCTTCATTGTTGTGGTCACCCCCCTTGCTCCAACACTCACCCCCTCCTCTTTATATGGCCGGCCCCCTCTCTTGATAGAATCATGGTTGTTGTTCACTAGAAAAAAGATTATGATAGATTCGGGTTCATGAAAATTAGATAGCCTCATTTCTCATTTCACCCGATCCAAAAGGCAACTTCATTAACCGTTCGTCCATAACCTTGGACGTAACGAAACAAAGTGTTCTACTCATTCTCTACAATATCTTGGTCGTCTCTTTTAGCAAACTTGACGACCGAGTTGCCTCGGTTCAGAGGCGGGAGCCCGTTTAATGATCCGTCGACGTGGTGCCACCTAGACGAGAAGACTGGAGATTCAGGAGATCGGAGCAGCCGCAACAAGCGTGGGATGATGGTTGAAGACCGAAGGACTCAGATCGTTCGGTATAACCTTTCTACCCACTTTGTAGTTTGTTAGTTTAGCTTTAATGGCAGATCCGGGTTATAGTACACGATAGCGCCAGTTGTAAAAGTTTTTGTTCCGCATTTGGCGTCTGTTAGACGGCCGGGGCGTTACCGTGGACTTACAAATGTCGGCCTAGAAGAGGCTCCTCCTGTCATTTGTGTGGCGGGGCGTTTCACAACAGCAGTCTGCAGTCTGCTCTTCTTCTTCACAACTGCCTCATAGCGTCGGGCAGCCTTCAAAACGAGATCATGGGTTGGGAAATCCACTATAGCGAGTGCAACTTGGATTTCCGGGTCCAACCCTTACTGAAATCGTCGTGCCCGGATCTCAGCGGTAGGAATCTGGTGTGTCGCGAACATGTTATGACCTTGTGTTAGCAGTGTAATGAGTGAAATCAGAAAATTGAATATCGAGACAATATCTTACCTGCTAAGCATTGTAAACTCAGCATCGTATTCATCTACAGACTTGACCCACATCGAACCTTATTGTAGATGGATGAACTGCTATTCCATGTCGAAACGGGCAGTCTCAGGGAAGTACTTCGCATCGAACATATCGCGAAACGTCTTCCATTCAATCGGTTGGGCGAGACGGCTTTCTTCGGCCTTCCACCAGACTCTGGCGTTGTCTGTTAATTACAGCTTCGCAACCCTCACCCAAGCAATCTCTGGACTTGTGATGCTACCAGGTCATCTTCTATCCACTGAGCCCATTCTTCAGCCTCCAGTGGGCTCTCTTTTCCTAAAAAGTGCTTTGGGTGCAGCACCCGTAATTGCTTGACTCCGGGTGCCTCGGCTTCGGGGCGGTACATGAGAATAGCAGTCTGTTGTTACTGACCCTCCAGGAAGCTCTTGATTGCCTCAGGCAGTACCGTTTGCTCGTTGATAGAAGCTGCAACGGTGGGTGGTGGTGGTGGAGTAGGCGGTGGAGTGTTTCCATTGACGTTCGTGCTTGTGTTGTTGAGAGAATCCATGACCTTGATAGAAAAGAAAGGTTAGGATAGATTCAAAGAATTTGAAATGTAAGGAATGTATAGTTGCTGATTCTTATAATTCTTTTGATATATATTGCTTAAGACTTCATGCAGAACAGACCGGCATGGGCCGCCAACAAAACCTGTCACGCCCCGCTTCCCACTAGATGGAAACGATGACGTGGCGGGCCGCAGCGTATTTACTATGAAATAAATATGTTAAGCGTGATTAAGCAATATATATAAAAATGCAAAAGAATAAAAAGAGAAATAAAATAAACATCAACATTTATTTGCATTCATCTTTACATACAACTGTTTGAAAATGAAAAGATACAATGATATAAGCAGTACCTAAACAGTGGTATACAAACTGAAAATAAGTATAAGGAAAGCTAGTAGTCCGGCTGAACAGTGAGCTGGTCCAAATCCTCCTGGCTAGGCTCGATCTCCTGAGAGTCTGGTCCTCCTGACGAGCATTCCAAAGAAAAAAATAGACAGGAATGTCGTCAGCGAACTAGCGCTCGGAAAGTCCAAAAAGAAGGAATGTAATATAACAAGTAATGTGAAATGAAACTGGTAAGTTGTACAGATATATGCTTGTTATTCTAACATAGTTGTTTGTAGCTTGGTACAAAAAATATTTGTGTATACGAGAGGAGTCCATCTTACCCCGTGAACTATAGTAACATGTAGTATAAGGCCCCGTCAAAATCCACAGGACAACGGCACGAGAGTTCATATAGGTGTCTTTTAAGTGACCATCTCGTGCGACGTTAATACGTTCCGAACCAATCTACCCTGTTATCCCCGCGTAATGTATTGTATATAGTATATTTATAAGTCTTACCGAAACCATGAATACAAGTTGTTCATGTAGTCAAGTTCAGGATGTAATCATGTATTCAAGAAAGCATGTCAAGTTATAACCATGGTTCGGTCAAGTCAAGTCAAGTATTCAGGTTTGATATTGATATTTGAATTCAGGTATTCAGGTTCATGTTCAAGTATTCATGTTAGAATTTGGATTCATGTTTGAATTGGACTCTGATTTGAGTTTAGATTCAGGTTTGAGTTAGACTCAAACTGAGGAAGACACTTGTAACTGATTTAAATCTTGAATTAGGTTCAGGAGTCATCGGTAACTGCTGCACATGGACAGCGGGATTTGTGTCTTTTTCTAAAACAATTATCATTGATAACTCCGTTATGTTGTCTACCTTAAATAGGCAAGCACCCACTTTCTCCGGCACTCTGGGGCTCAAGAGAATTGATCCCGCGTAAACCTATATTTACTAAAGTCCTTAAATATTGTTTTATATAACTCGAGGGGGTTTTATAAAAAACATATTTTTAATAAAATTTCAAAATAAATCTCGAGAATTTATTTATATTATTTAGGATTTTCATGGATACGAATTTTAAGGGTTTGAAGTATTTTAGTGATAATTGCTTAGTTTGGAAAGTTCATGGTATTTTATTGTAAAACTTGTGTTTTGTTGGTATCTTGATGGTATTTTAATAAAACTTGTAATTCTTTCATTTTTAGAAAAAAATGTAATTTTATAATATTTTGAAAATATATGGATTTATAATATTTATATAATAATTAAAAATTAAATTTTATTTAATTAAAAAATGCGTTTTTCTTAATTAAAATCTTTCGAGACCGAATGCTCCGTAAAGAGGTATGCGTCTCGCTCTACTAGCCCAAGGATGTGAGATAATTCACACCATCCAATAGAGGATCCCCTAAAGAGGATTGTAGAGGCATAATCGCAAAGGAATTTAAAATACTGTTTTAAAAGAAAACCGGTTTTAGATTTATGTGGTATTTTAATGTAATATTATCCTTGAAACAAAAATTCATACAAAAGAGGTATCGTGCTATGGAACCAAGTGTATACGTAAGGGATAGGTTATTACCCCGTGAAGTTTTTCTAAGGTATTGTTTTAACAAAACTAAAAGATGATATTTAAAGTTCATGGTATTTAAATGAAAAACTTAAATTAAAATTATTTTACATGATTTTATTGGTTCAAATTTATTCTAAACATTCATAATTAAGATTATAAGTATTGTGTAGGAATTTGGATGAATAATATGTAAGAAAAAGAGGAGTTTTTAGGGTTTAGAAAATAGATATTGGTATTAACTCCACTTACCGATATACGTTTTAAAATGAATTTTTAAAGAAGAGAAACGAAGATTGGAAGGGACTTACAATTTAGGAGTCTTTAAGAAAGATTGAAGAAGGGGGGATGAGTTTCTTAGCGTAGCAGGAGCGACGGAATAGCTTCGATTTTTCGCCGGAAGTTGACCGCTTGCTAACTCCTCTTTACTCCACTTGTACTTAGAGAATTTTTTTGAGTTTTGGCTAGAAATTTCTGAATGATGCTGAACCAAAGTGTGGGGTGGTATTTATAGTGTAGAATTAGGGTTTTGGAATTAAAAATGTGAATTAAAAAACATTAAAATTTTGTTTAATGGTGAAATGAAATGTCTCTGTTTGATTGCAGGGCAGGGGTGTTAAGGGTAGGGGAAGAGTTAAGTGTGCAGAGCCGGGGGGCACTTGGGCTCAGATCAACCGTCCCCGCCGGCCCTACCAAGCATTTGGTCGGTCGATTTGATGCATTTGGCTTTGAGATTCGTGCTACCAGATAAGATTAGGGTTTACTCCATTTTCCACATATTTGATTTTCTGACTTTTCATTTTTCTCTGTGTATTACACGTGTAAACTTTTGGGTTTCCAAAAAGTTAAGAAAAAAATCATAAAAAATTAATGTGTCTGATGGCGATCGAACACAGGGCAGTGTAAGGGCTTTACCAGTGAGCTACAAATTATTTCTTGTTGTTATTTAACGAAATTTACTTATAACTCAAACTTAGGCTGTATAACTCATTTTCTGTACATTAAACTGGAAAATTCTGTACAGTAAATTCAGAGTCGTTACACCTATCAATATAATAACCATATCAACACAATTAAAACTTACGTTGCTATTAATACTGGCGACTTAATTATTTGACTAACGTTAGATTTTTTTTATAAAATACCACTTACTTTTCCAAATTAGATTTTTCAATAAAATACCCTTAACTTTAAAATGGTTAATTTTTTTATTAAAATACCGTCAATTTACAAAAGCTAGGATTTTCCCTAAAATACTCTCGAGTTTTAAAAATACAATTGTCTATTATTCTTTCTCCTTTGCGTATTCCGTCTCTTTAGGGGAATCCAGTTGTGGATAGTGCTGGTTAAAGCACATCTTGGAGTCTAGTAGAGTAAGACGCAGAGCTCCTCACAGAGCACAGTTTTGAAAGGGAAAGTGGATCTATAAAACTTGTATCTTTAAAGTATTTAGGTAGTATATGGGTTTAAGTGACATCTTCTCTCTTGAGGCTCGGAGACCCGGAGATAATGAATGCTTTCACTTGCATGTGTCTCTTTTTAAACACAGTTAGTTTGTAGTTTGTACCGTCTCAAACTATTAGGAAAATGACATGATATTTAACTTAAATCTACATGCCATGTATCCCTTGCTCCATTACATGCTATATATCCCTTGCTCCATTATATGCTATGTTCCGTTACCTGTTATGTACCCTTACTTAATGTATCTACATGATCACATGAATTAACCTATTACAGGTTAGACTTGACTTCACCCTAACCATGAATACAACTCGACTTGAACACTTGAACTTGACTTGAATAGTTGAACTCAACTCGAACTTGAATTGTATTCTCTTATGTATTCATGAATTCGGACAAGACTTGTAACTTAAACCATATATTAAAATACATGGAGATAAGGGGTAGTTTGGTAAAGAACGTATGTCGTGACACGAGATTCCACTAAAATTCACTTAACTTGAATATTATGTGTCGGTGTCCCATGGGGTTTGACAGGGCCTTGTTCTTCTACGTGCCGTAGGTTCGTGGGGTTTGACTGTCCACACTCATATACACGCATACCTTTCTTATCAAACTACAAATAAGTACGTTAGAATAGAATAACCAAGCTTATACTTGACATGCTCATTAACATCCTTACCTGTCTGCAACTACATTAGAATTTATATTTTATATTTCATGCACATCCTTTATCACTTTTATATTCATATCTTTTTTTAGGGACTTTCCAAGAGCAATCGCCGACGGGCATTCCATCATGTTTCTTTCTTTTCTTGGAATGTTCGTTAGGTGGCTTAGGGATAGAGGAAGTGGAACTGACGGAAGAGGGGTACTCACAGCTGTCTTCGCAAGTCAACTACTAGTTTATTTCAGCATTCCTTCAGTATGCCTCATGTTTAAGGCTTCTTTATTATTGTGCTTTTGTTCAAGACATCTTTTATCAGTTTGAAACTCTATGAAAGTTGGAATATAAATATATCGAAGTTGGATTTTTTTCATTATCATGTTCATTCTTGTCTTATTTCATATTGCTTATAGATGCTTAGCGTATTTGTTTCGAGAAAAGATCTTCTCGGAATAAATACGTCACGAGCCTTGTCACGTGTCGTTACCGCTCTTTTGGGAAGTAGGAGGTAACAATTGAAGAACCTACTTCTCTAGTTTTAGTTGTCTAGCTTAAGTTTCAACCGTTCAAACAATAGCTCTGAAAAAATGGGGATCCAAGATCCCCTCTTCGTATTTTCTTCGTTTTTCATGAATTTCTAGCTCATTTTCTTTGCTTAGGCAAGTGGAAGGGCCCCTCTCTTTGTATTCTCTTTTTGATTGTCTTGTTATTTACTTGGTGTTAGGGTCTATTCGATAGAGAGAAGAGTATTCATTTTAGGACTCTCTTTATAGACCGGAATCTCTCAAAAATCCAAAAAATAAAAAGGTTTTCATATTAAAAAAATGGTTTAGTTCTTTGGTCGAATTCTTATCTCAACCCTTTTCCGTGACCTTTGGCCAAAAGAGCAAAGAGTGTAGGGTTATATCCAAGGACCCTCTGTTATGCATCTCTTTTGACCAAAACTCGAGCAAAAAAAGAGGAGAATTCAAAAAATCATGTATTGGATTTTGTTCCTTCTTAAATTCCCAGGAGTTTTTTGATAAGGCACCCAGGTACACCGAGGTACATAGATGCCTTTTAGTAAGGCGCCCAGGTACCCCAAAACATCCAGACGGCCATTGTCTCTATTTGTGAGGTTTCTTTTCCCCCGGCTTCGCCTTTTCTCGGTCTTCTCCACTGCTTCTGCGCCTTTCATATCTCCATACACGCACACTTGCGTCGTATGGGTGTATTTCAACGCTAAAATGTCTGAAATTCCCTAAAGTAAAGCCAAGTCGTGCCCGATGGGGACTTCCTCATGGGTAGCCAATTCCATCGGGTTTTCATGGGGGTTTTCAATTCCTTACCTCCCCTTCTCTGGTTTTTCAGCTCTCCTACTCTATTGTTTTCCACCTCATCATTCTCTTTTTCCCTCATTTAGACGCGGATGGCGACTCTGGTTAACTAGCTCAGACCCCGCCTCATTTATGGCTTTCCTTGTCTCTCCTTTTTCAGGTTGGTGGCTACAGGTGCTATAGAAGCATGTCTCATGGTCATATCCTGCAAGTCCGGCAAGAGACATGGTAAATTGGGGATTAGCCCCAGTAATAACGAACATTGTTCGTGCGATCTTAGCTGCCGCAGTAAGAACAGCTGAGGATGGTGTGTTGTTATTGTTGAACACCATTAGTATAATCCTGAAAAGGAAAAATCATGCTGGCATTAGAAATCTTTCATATATAAACGGGTCTGGTTCAATAAACCTCAATATTCTATGCATGCTAAAGTAGGGGCAAATCAAAATATAGTCCTTTTAAGATGATGGCCCAACTTAAAGGCTTTTAATTAGTGCAAGTGGATATAAACTCTTTTGGGTTCCGTCAACCAGAGATTCTGGGACAAAACGTTCAAAATGATGTACTTTAGCGTAGGTTAAGGAGAAGTCAAAAAGTCCCCAGCGAGTCGCCATTTTTGTTTACCCTCTTTAAGGACCTCTGATGAAATGAACATTCATAATAAGTAGAGTTTAAACAAAACAAATATTTGTATTTAAAATTTACCAGAAGGTACTGGGATTTGAGACTTCCGATAGCGCAAGCACATACCGTTAATTACACCTTATTGTTTTAGGCAAATCCTAGACAGGTACCATGCTAACTTACGTTAAATCACATTATTTAAATGGAAGTTTGAAAATATGTAAATATCAAACATTTGCAAGCAGAGAATGTTATAAAAGAATAAGATTTTATATATATTATTCATGTTTGTATACATTTGAGTGTAATTACATCAAATTTGTAAAAGAAAGTAGTTATACATAGAAGCTTTAATTTTAAAGCTCAAAATTATTCTTGGGGTATTTTGGTGTCAATTTCGACACATATAAATGGACCCCGCCCTATGTAGAGAACACATTATAGTGAAAGTGATCAAAATGGGGTCATCTTAGATGAGGGCCACCATTCATGTGGAACAAACATGCTTCATGCATGTTTGTGCATGAAAATGGAACCTCCTAACGTTGGGAGGGGATCCCGACCTGTAACGTCTTAAAATTCGTATAGCTTAATTATGCGTTAATTAGTGATAATACGTGATTTTCGTAAAACCTAATTAACAACTTTTTTTTCTTTTCCCACATAGACATGAACAAATCTATTTTAATCATGTAATTATATATATAATTGTGTTTTATTAGTTAACATTTAAATTATAGTTCACTTAACTATTTATTTTACTTATTTATTAATTACTAAATTTTATTTAAACATGCACACACATACTACTCTTGTGTTAATCCTAGGTTATCTATAGGTTGAAACTAGTTAAGTGCACCATGAAAACTTAACAATATTTTGGTAACAAGTTGATTGGCACAATTTTTCTGCGTGCTTAATTTTTAATTACCGCAATCAAGACGATTTCGCTTGGTAGCTAGTCGGTTGAGTACGGGTCGATCCACAGGGAGATGGAATCTTTTTCTTTATATTTTAACGAGTTAAATTCAAATATTTTGAGTTTTGTTTTAAGATCTACTAATGAGATAAAGAATGATAAAGAACTTGCTAGGGTTAGGATTAGGTTAGTTCGAGTTAGGAATTTCTCACTTCTTTCAATGCCCTTTTTAATATCGGTGTTAAAGTAATCGGCAACAACGGGGATTAGCACGACTCGGAAGGAACTTACAAGTATAAGCTAGGCTTTCCATGCTTAGTTTCTTCCTTTTGGTCCTTGTCCGTCCGTTCTTGGCTCTTAGCCCTAACCTCCAGTTAATTCAACCACAACCGGTCTAACTAGGGAATCACCGCTATCATGTAGGATAGGATGCCGTAGTGAACGGATTGTGGTTCAATTAAAGAGAGTCTGAATTAAAGTGTTGGGCAAAGAAAAGAGTGAGAGAGATTTCCTTCTCTCAAAATTTCCTTCTCCTACCCTAACAAGTGAGAAATTACTCACCCATTAAAAAGATAAAAACAAATAAGATAGGTAGAAAGAATTGAGGTTATGAAAAATTACAACTAGCTATTTGAGATCTCACCTTGGTAAGGATCTTACTCAAGCATCATGGTTGTAAAAGATAAAAAAAATAGAAGAAAAAAATATAAAGAAAGCAACAAAAAATAAACATCTAGATTAGCAAATAAAAATTACAATAAATAAAAGACATACAAGATAATAAAAGAACTCTCTTTTTTTTATTTATCACCACTCAAAAACTCACTATAATTTTTTTCATAGAGAAAGATAACTAAAGAAATTAATCCTAAAATCTAAATAAAGAAAAGCACACCCTAATTTGGCTTTGAACTCTGCTATTTATAGGCAGGAGAGTGAAACCCTAGATATACATTCTGAGCTAAACACGAGATTACAAAACTACCCCAAGAGAGCCGAGTCAACGCTGCTTCAACTGCCACCGACACTGTTCAGACGCGGCCGCAGAACTGCCGCAGAAGTGCCTATTTGGCCGCGGTTCCGCAGCCGTTTGGTGGAGTTGACTTCTCGTTTTTTCTGGGTTTCTTCATGTTGTTGTTCCCTTCTGTTTTGTATACTTGGTTTGTCAGAATCTCTTCAGTTTTCTTCCAGATTTTTAGCAGTGCAAAATGATGTGGACTTTTGTTTTGAGCTCCGCGTTGACGTCTTGGATCTTGTGCTGCCCTTGTGCTATGTGCATTGAAATGACCAATGATTTGCCATTTTGTCCCTTGAACTGGTAGGCGGTATCATACGAATGGTGAGCGGAGATCAGTATTTATCTGTTGTTGGTCGTAGTCCCGCATTTGTTGCGACTTTTCATGAATTTCACTGTAAAAAGCTGAGAACCTGTAATCTACAATTATTCAGCAAACACAGATCAAAAGTACCTACCTGTATGCAATGTGATCAAGAATGGAAGGTATAAAAATGTAAAAATCTGATATGAACACAAGTTCCTTAATTCCTTGCAAATGGTTCTAGAGGAAGGTCTCACAGGGATTGGGACAACTATCCAAACTCCAGCACGAGAACTTCTCACTTTTTTCTACAAGCCAAAAAGGAAATTAAAAAAAAGAAAAGAAAATTGAGATGACTTGGTGCATTAAATGCATCACATGGCTCTCTCTCTCTCTCAACTCTCTGGAATCCTCTCTCTCTCTCTCTCTCTCATGAAGAGGGCAGCCACTCCCTTTCTCCTCTTCCTTTTTCTTTCCCTCTCATAGTTTAATCTCTCTATCTCACACACAAATTCTTCAAAACCTTCACAAAATCAAATCTAAACACCAAACATCAAACCTTTCATGGTTCTTGAGGCAAGTTTTCAAATTTGGAGGCAAGATTATCAAGTTTGAATCATTCTTATATCAACTTGAGGTATAAAGCAAAACTTAATTACTTATTTGCTAAACTTTTAGTTTATTAAGCTTAATTTAGTGTTTAAGTGGAATTAGTGCTAATTTTGATATTTAAGAGAGGATTATGATAAGTTAGGGTTTTTATGGCTTGAATAGGGTAATTAATAGTAATTAGTGTCTAATAATCCAAGTCATTCTACAAGTTTGCAAAAAAATACCTTAATGTCGCTAATGAGTGTTTTAAAACAGTTTTAAATCAAGTTTTAGGATATTAAGAATCTGCTATTACTGTGGTTATTTTTAAAACAAACAAACACATACGGTAGACTATATATTGTGTTAGGAGTGTAGTGTAAAAACCCGGACCTATTTCATGAAATTTGACCCGGCGAAAATCCCAAAATCCATGATGTGGCCGGCCCCATTTTTGAGTTAGATGTTGAGATTTTTCAGGTAATTGTCTATAGGTATTTTATGATATATGTTCTTGCTTGTTTTTCTTGTTTCTGCTCCAGATAAAATCTGGGACCAATTATCTATATTTTTAGTGTTGTATCTTACGCGATACGTACGATTCGAGTCGTGGTTTGGTGTGTCTGTGAGAACAGACAGATCGTGTTAGTTTGGTGATGTTATTCATATTTTGTGCACCAAGCGCACACGTAATCTTACTCGTGAAGTTAATTCCTTCCTATCGTTTCGATTTCGCATTATATCAGTTTAGCTTTCTATATATTGATATTTGTGCGATTCTAGGATCGGTTGCGGAGACGTCAGACGCGGCGCGGAAAGGAAAGGCTGTGATTGGATCAGATTAGCCGAGACGTCCCGGTGAGTAGATGTACACATCTATGGGAGGGATCGTCTGGATGGCGCGAGGCGCCCGATAGTTAAGATTACTGGTAGTGCTTGTATTTATATGCATAGTCTCCTAGTCATTCATCTCATTGCATTGCATCATCTTATATACATATGATATTATCTCATAGGACACCTGCACCATTACCATTGGTCCATGCCGCACATGCACTATTTTATGTGAACACACATGTCATTGGTAATTGCTATGTCACGAACACTATAGAACTTGTTTAGAATCGGTATCAGTGCATTTGCATCGTATATGATATGTAGACTTGTAGTTGTATATTCATTTCATCAGAATGGATACGTAGGATTGCTAGTCATATATACACACCTCATTGCATCATGATTCATACATAGCTTCTGGCCATACATCGCATGGTATATACTATCGTATCATAGACATCCATCATCACCAACATGTTTACATATTGTGATTCTTCTTGAGGATTTCAGTACTTATGAGATTTCTGGATTTTGGGAAAACCGCAAGGATTTTATGAGCTTATTATCGTTTTAAAAATGCAAGTTGCGGTTTTCTCGTGATATGATGTATGGTTTTCGTTACCGAGATATCATTTCTTTTTTCCCAGGGATTTCTTGGGTAATCAGCTCCCATGCTGCAAACAGTCAAATCTGAACCTTGTCGCTCTTCTTTCTTTCCTCGTGGGCAGGAAGCACACCAGCAGCGTGCGTTGCGTGATTCCACTGTGTTTTTTGCACTTGACATCGTCCACCATGAGTTTTCCTAATTTCTGTTGGTTTTCAAGACCCGATTCGAGAAGTAGGATGAACCGTCTTGGGTACATAGTGGGCACGGTAAGATACCCCGGGGCAAGAAGCTCGAGTTGAAGACGATGAGCCTGGCAGAGGCAGACTACCTATCGGTGATGTTGATCGCGGTGGATATCCGGAGGATACCGACCATAGTCATGAGATTTGATGATATGGGCCGATCCGGACTGACGGAGCCCGAGATATTGAGAATATTGTGTCAATACTTGACACAGACTTTTCTGTCGATTTCACTGATGATATTCCAGTTTTATTATACAAAATATTTTACTAAGATAAAGATACAGATCTTCTCATACCAGATATATCATAATTTCCTGTTGATTATCCATTCATGTTGCATTCATACTAGTGTATCGCGTCATATTTGTATATATAGGTTGTGACGCATTTGCATGCATGCTTACGATCGCCTTATTAGATATTACTTACTACTCACGATTTGGCAACTCACCTCCGTTGTATCACAGTATCTTGCAGGTCTGACCCGTCAGCACAGCAGCGGCGGGCGTACTTCCTCATTTGCTCCATTTACTTGACTTGCGGTTTGCTTGTAGGTGGGTTGTAAGGATATTTTTGTTCCCACTTTGTGTATTATTATTGTATCTAGTACACTCCATCTAGCTTATCTACCGCTTTTTCCCTAGTTGTATATTGGACTTAGATAGTGAGCTTGTGAGATTTGTATGTATTCTATTTCTGGTGTCGATGCTCACTTGAGCCGACGTGGTGTTTTCATATTTTTGTTTTTTAGATGCTTATCTCATATTATGATGATATACATTGCATGTAGTTATGATTCCGCCATTGGCGAAGAGCTAGCTCCCGCTTGGGGATGCCTTATTCATTACTTATGTATATTCTTGTTTTGTATTCGTTTGGAGCCAGTATTTACAAAGGAAACTTTGCCGAAATTTTTGGGAAAACTTGACGTTTTTTTAAAATAATTAATGCGGCCTTATTTTGTTAAAATCACTTTCTTTAAAACAAGTTTTCCTTCACTCTATTTATATAACGGTTTAGATTTCTGGGTTTTGGCTTACCTAAATTACGTTACGCCTCTAGACGTTGCGTAATTTAAGTGCCAGTCACGTTCCGTACATTCGAATCGTGACACGACCATTGGGAAAGGTTTCGATGTTGAACAAAAAGCCCAATTTTGACTTTCCATGGCTTGTTTTGGCAAAAAAACGAAGTTTCTTTATGAAACTTCATCAAATATGGAAATTCACGTATTGAATTTCATGCAGAATATAAAAATAATGTATTTTCATCATTTTTACAATTTGGTGTGCAATATGAGCACATATTTTTGTGTTCAAGGCAGAACATGAAGAAAAACATGTTTCAAGAAATAATACAATGTGTTTATGCATATTGGATTCTATTAAAGAGAGATGAATTTCATATCTCCATCCATGAAGAGAAATAAAATGTTTCTATTCATTTATATATTTTCATTAGAAATTCATGGAGATTTCAATCCATGATTTCTGTTTTCGTGAACAGAAATGAGTTTATTCTCATTTCTCATAAATATACGGGAGAAATAGGATGATCTATTTCTCATTATGCAGAACACGAGATGGCTCATGTCCAAAGTTCTGTCCAAATTTGTCAAGAACATATGACCACATGTTCTGATAGTTTTCATCCTCATCTTCATTGAATATGATGAAAAACAACAAAGGAAGGAAGGAAGATTCCACTCCTCTGCTGAAGAGATAATTTTCCTTCATTGAAGATGATGAAAAAGCCATGGCCATGGCTACTTTTCATGATAGAAACTTAAGTTTCCACGGATCATTTCTAGATCCATACTTAAAACAATAAAAGAAGGAAGATAGGGAAAAGGAACATTGAATGAGGAGAGGAATGGAGTCTTATTCCTCTAGTTCTTACCTTCTTCTTCTTTATCTTCTTTTCCTTAAAAACCGAAAGCACTTCAAAAATTCTTTCAGAAATTTCCTTAGAATGAATCCCTTCTTCGATTCTGTTGAATAAGAAGTATATATATTTCTTTAAAAGTAGGAGTGATTAAACACCACTCCACCCACGTTCTTAAGACGAGTGGGGATGAAATTACCTCCGACTTCTCCTTAAAAATGGTTTTCAACGTCTATTTTGAAGGGGTCCCGACACCATTTATTTAAAAATGGGTCGGGACCCTTAAAAATGGGTGCCTCCCGATAGCGGGAGGGGGTCCCGATGTCTGGAACCCCCCAAAAACAGTTCTTTCGAATTGTTTAAGGGGTTTTGCTCCATATATAGGGTCACACGCGCGCGCGCGCGCGCACACACACACACCCACACACCGATTTTAGGTCTGTATTGTTCAAGTTATTGATCATTGACCTGTTTATTGGGTTTAAATACCGTGTAAGTATTTATCATTAAATACTATATAAGTATTTATCTTTTGGAAGTTAATTTTTTTAACTCCAACACCGGTTACAATACACGATCCAAGGGCCTATATAAATCCGTACATCTTATTAAAATATATTTAAAGTGCAATTAACACTTTCTGAGCCGATTCATGGGTCCCTGAGTGCTTGTGTGTTGGGTTCACGGGGCAGCTAAAAAAAATGGAAAGTTCACTAAAGTTGAACTCTTTTATTAATTTATATTGATATTTAAAATAGATATGAATTGACAGGGTGGGGGGAGGGGGGGGCACTTTTTGAATAATCAAATTGTGTATATTTCTATAATCTAAATGTATCTTTCTTTTGCAATAAGAACCAAGCTTCCAAGTGAATGGATGTGAGAGGTTGAGGGGCACGACTAGATAAGGCACAAAGTTGAAACCATAGAGACTAAACCAAGAAAGCTAAGACCTCCATTATTTCCAAGTCCAAAAGGAAAAACATTTAAGTTTTTGGGTGCTACTGTTCTATAAAGGGAGGCAAATTGAGGCCTACTAATAAAAAGAAGATAGCATCATGATCACAAATCAATTATTTCTCCACTTGAATTAATGCTTTAGGTATGCAAGCTCACAATCATGGTGCCTGCCATCACCCTCCAAATGCTTTTTGTTTTATTGAGATGCCCCTTAATTAGACCTTAGCCTTTCAATTATTCCACCATTAATTGCTTTAGCATATTGCTTGTATAGATTAACTATGTACTAAAAATAAATAAATAAATAAATCGTCTATCTATATATTGACTAGAATCAATCTAAAATTGTATTTTCTAAGTCTTCTAAATTTCATGATTTCAAAGAGATGTTTACTTAGCCGCAATCAATTTTGTGGAAGGATCAGAACGGTAGCATATGTGATGCATGCAGTAGACATCATTAAAAATCGAAAGGATTTTAAGGATACCATGTAAGAATATTAGAGTTTCTCATAGAGAATTTTGTAGAAAATTACAAACATACGAGAAGATGTTACAAGATTAATCCAATTTTGTAGCAAAATTAAGTATGGTAGACAACTTATATAATTCTTACAAAGTTGATAACATGTAAATAATTGGTATATACACAAAAACTAGAGTATGAAATTTGATCAAATCCTTTTCCTGGTATAAACCTCAAGTTTATGTTCTATTAAAGAAGACTCCGGTCTTCATTGTGACTTGACACCAAATCGATTAATAGAGCCAATTTTTTCTATAATGTCTAGTTCACATCACATATTTCACTTTCATACCCTTTCTTGCAAACATCACAAGAAAGATGCTTTTCAATAATTGATAGAAGTCTAAACATAATCTACCACATAAATAAAAGCCATCAACTAATAATCATATTATATGTAGTGGATTTAGTAAGGTAAAAGTAATATAAAAAATGTTTCTTTTGTACAGCTAACTTATCCGGAAAAGCTAGAACATGTTACCACTCTTTCTAATTCCAGCAATCTTTTTCAATGTTTTATATACCGGATAAAATCAAATATTACTATTTTTGATATCCGGTATGAATACAGTACGATTATGTGTCACTATATCCGTATACGGTGGCCACTTACGCATAAGCACGAATAGACAACCATATTAAAATTGGTATTCTTAGAAAATCGGATACAGATAATGTGCCTCTAGATGAGAGCAAAAGGAACTACCAGCCAGGGATAACCGAGCATGGAGCCGCTCAGCTGCCTCTTGGTGAGGGCTTCGATCCCTGACATTGTGGGATAGGGAACTACCAGGCAGGGATAACCGAGCGAGGGCGAGCCCAGTTGCCTCTTGGTGAGGGCTTCGATCCCTGGCGTTTCGGGGTAGTGAACTAGCAGCCCGGGATAGCCGAGCAGGGTATCCGCTTGGTCGATTCATGAGGTTCTGTCCGACCTTCCCGGTGTGGGTATGGGGAATAGGGACAGTCGCGGGCGACACGTGTAATGAACGCGTGGGGGAGGTAAAGCGCCGGTGCCGCATCGTTTCGATTTCGCTGAGAAAGGTTTGATGTTTGCCGCGTGGCGGTACAGTTGTGGATGAAATGAGCGACTGTTGGACTCGTGGGGAGTTGTGGGCTATAAACGGAGGGAGCGTTGATCACTCCTTCCTTCACATCCAAAACGTAAGAATGGAGAACTTCCCTTTTACCATCCCCGACATCGTAAACTTCGAGAACGTGTACATCTACGATCAGTACTGCACCGAGGACACGGTGCAGTTAGTCACGGGCCGCATTAAGGATCATTTCGGTCGACTGCTTCCCCGGCGCTCCTCTCTGCTCCAGCTGTTGATGTACTCCATCTGGAGGGCGTCGCCAGGGCTCTACAACCCCTTGTCCGAACAGCTGAAGGACGAGGTGGTTAGTAAGCTAAGGTCTTTACGGCGCTTCGGCCTGATCTCCGTGGGTCGGCGGGATCGCTAGGTGGCGATCATCCTTGAGTGCTGCCAATTGAGGCACGACGCCGACGTTCGCAGGCAGCATCAGAGGCAGAGGTCTGAGGCCGCGAGGGCTCGGCTGGCGGAAATATTCTCAGAGTACCACGAGCAATGTTCTATGCACCCCCTTCCCCCGCTATTGTAATTTTTCTTTTTCGATGTCCGACTGAGGAGCCTATAGTACCCTTTGAATAAACAAAACTCTTCTTTTCGCAATGTTTCAATGATCCCTTCTTATTATATAAACAGAAAGATTTGGAGAAAAGTTTACATTGCTTTAGTAAAAGAAATACACGCTAGTAGATGTTCTTTTTATTCGTACAGTTTGAGCTTCTTGACAGTGTAAGGTCGTTAAAAACGATCGGCTCGGTTTCCCTGGCCTTCATCCTCATATGGCTGTTGGCCTCCACGACCGGCGTGGAGTATCGAGCCTCGTAGGTACCCGACGTACGCCCCGCCGATATGACCATAATTTGACCGATTGTCAGCTCGCCGGGAGGGGACGCTGCTCCTGCTCGCGGTCAGCTTGCCGCTTGTCCCGCAAGTACGCTGCCAGGTGTCCCGAACGGATGAGCTCCTCGATGTAGTCTCGAAACTGTTTACAGCTCTCTGTGGAGTGGCCTTGCGACCTGTGGAAACCGTAGTAGGGCCCCGGGTGCACTTTGCCACCATGCGCGAGATCGGGGGGAGCTTAAAGAACCCCTCGCCCTTAGCCTCCTCAAGCAGTACCGTCTGGGAGACGATGAGCGGGGTGCACTCCTGAAACTTCGGGAAGTAGGGCTTTGGCCGCGCAAGTCTCTTTCTCTCTTCCCTCACCCTTTTCTTTTGGTCAGTTAACTCTGCCCCGAAGAGATTTGCATTCACCTCGGACTCGAGCTGGATCTCACGTTCGGTCCAGGCCTTTACCTCGGCCATGGTCTTAGGTTGCACTAATGCAATGGAGCATAACCACTTCTTGTGCCTAAGGCCAGACCTAAGTGCTGTAATGACCGTCTCGTCCCGATGTTCTGGGACCTCGAGAAGGGCGTTGTAGAAGCGGGTGACGTACCCTTTGAATGTTTCTTTGTCCCCGCTCTTGACTGTGAAGAGATGGTCGACGGTCCGTTTCTGCCGTCTGTTCCCGACGAAGTGGCCAAGGAATTGGGTGGCTAGCTCGTTGAAGGTTGAGATCGAGCGTGGCGCGAGCCCTCGGAACCAGTCTCGTCCGGAGCGGATGAGAGTGGACGGGAAAGCTCGGCATTGGGCAACGTCAGAGTTGTCTTGGAAGCTCATTCCTGCGATGAATGTGTCCAAATGGTCTTTCGGGTCAGACTTACCATCGAAGAGAGAGACCTTTAGGGTCTTGTTCCGGGAGGAGACATGGACGGCGAGCAGCTCCTCGGTGAAGAGTTTTGTGAGCGAGTCAGCGGCATACTTAGCCCCGTCGCTCGAATGATGACCTTCTCGATGCATACCTTCGATCTTCTCTTCGAGGGCGTCGATTCGGTCATGGTATCCCGACGATTCAGCACATTCTGATCTTTGGCCTCTGCTGTTGGAGATCTGTGTCTGACCGCGGCCCCGGTTCCTTTCGATGAGGTTCCTTAAGTCCCCTGGCGAGGTAGTCTTCGAGCTGCCGTGACGAGTCCCGTCCGTGCGACCCCGTCGATGGAGGGGGTGTCAGTCATGCCTGAGCGCAAGCGAGCGGATCGACACCTCCTCGGGAGGGACAGGGGCACGATGAGGCTCGGGGCGAGGCGCTCTGACGATGGACCTCGGTGTTGAACTGTATGACGCCCAGCGAGTCATGGAATATATTGGCCCGAGAGATCTGCGGCCGTGGGAGGCAACGAGGCGGTGGTCGGTAGTGCCGACGCGAGCAGAGTCTTCTCTCCCTCTGTAGGGGTCCTGGTCCCGAGGTGGAGGAGCGGCGACCTGGGGTGCTTGGCCCGCCGTTTGGACACGGACGAGCGCATCCACGACGGACGCGAGTCGATCTATCCGGACGGCTAGGGCGTTGATGGCGTTCGGGGGAGGAGATTCGTTCGCGCCTCCGTTATGGGGGAGGCAGCGGCTAGCGCTTGGATCGTCACGGTGATCGCTCGTCATTAAGTTGAGATCGGAAGGTGAACTTTGTTCAGTGGAATTAAGATGTTCCCACAGACGGCGTCAGCTGACGGATGTCGGATCACGTCAAGATGTTACCTTCCGTAGATCTGCTGTTGGCGACGATGGACGGCTGAGATTGGATTGGAGGTTAACTCCTGAAGCATGTGGATCTCAATGGGTTTGAGGTGGTTGAGACCGAGCTACCTGCAAGGAAGTCCCGGGATGGTCGTACCACCGATGACCCTCCGACGATCAATTTAGACCAGATATTTGAGCAGAGTAACGGCCTAATGAGGAAAAAATGACTCACTTGAGTCGCCTGAAAGAAGGGTTTATATACCCAGCAGCGAATGGCAGGCGGACGCGAGAATCACGCCGGCCGTTACGCCCCCGGCGTCACGTCCGCGTGATAGGCGGGATCCCGCATTAATGACGAGACAGGCTCGTTAATAGGGGATCGTGATGGCGTGTAACGCGGGACGTGGCCGGCGGATATCTCGCGCATGGCGAGATTCGCGGAGGCGTGGCGGAGGTGCCTGCGACTAGTGTCGCTGGTCGGTCGATGGGACTGAGGAAGATGAGCTCGGCGGATGGCTCGGGAACGAGCGGAAGGCCGAGACATTTTGGTTTTGCGGTAGCCCGGAGACGAGCTGAGTGGGCCGAGGAGGTCAATTATGCAGGAGGCTCGGAAGCGGGCCAACGGTTGTTTGTAAGGCGGGTATAGGAGTGGTGTGGACGGGCACAGGAGGTCGGCCATGTCCATGGGCCGCAGACCCGGGGTATTCCACCGACGTACCGTTTCTGGTCCTTTCTTGCTAGTTTCGGGACACGCCATCTGCCACGTGTCACGATCTGAAAAATGACGATATCGAGCATCATGAGATACCAAGTAAGAATATTAGAGTTTCTTATAGAGAATTTTGTAGAAAAATACGAGAAGATGTTACCAGATTAATCCAATTTTGTAGCAAAATTAAGTATGGTAGACAACTTATATAATTCTTACAAAGTTGATAACATGTAAATAATTGGTATATTCACAAAAACTAGAGTATGAAATTTGATCAAATCCTTTTCCTGGTATAAACCTCAAGTTTATGTTTTATTAAAGAAGACTCTGGTCTTCATTGTGACTTGACACCAAATCGATTAATAGAGCCAATTTTTTCTATAATGTCTAGTTCACATCACATATTTCACTTTCATACCCTTTCTTGCAAACTTCACAAGAAAGATGCTTTTCAATAATTGATAGAAGTCTAAACATAATCTACCACATAAATAAAAGCCATCAACTAATAATCATATTATATGTAGTTGATTTAGTAAGGTAAAAGTAATATAAAAACTGTTTCTTTTGTCCAGCTAACTTACCCGGAAAAGCTAGAACATGTTACCACTTTTTCTAATTCCAGCAATCTTTTTCAATGTTTTATATACCGGATAAAATCAAATATTACTATTTTTGATATCGGATATAGATACAGTACGATTATGTGTCACTATATCCGTATACGGTGGCCACCGACGCATAACCACAAACAGACAACCATATTAAAATTGGTATTCTTAGAAAATCAGATAGAGATAATGTGCCTCTAGATGAGAGCAAAAGGCCAGGGGCAAATTGGTAAATCACACCGAACGCAGATATTCAACGGGGTGAGCTTACCGATGCCGATAGTTACGTGGAAGAAATGGAAAACCGTGCCGATATTTCTCTGCTTTCCAACCAATGCGATCCTGACACGCGTACGGCTGATATCAGCTCCTCCCCTGCACTTCTTCTTCTATAAATTGGAGCCTAAGCTCTCGACCCAAAAGCACAAAAATTTTAGTGATCTCCTTCAAATTTGTGTTTCATTTCTCTCAAATCTTGCAAAAGAAAATGTCTTGCTGTGGTGGCAACTGTGGGTGTGGATCTGGCTGCAAATGCGGCAGTGGATGTGGAGGGTATAAATTCATAGTTATTTATTCTCATTAATGTTGTTTTTCAGTAAATTTTAATGGGCTTTCTTCATTTTATGTATCTTTCTTGTCTTTAATTTATAACTCCATATATGATGTTTTAATTTGTCAAAAAGTGATTTTCTTCATGCATATAGAGGCTAAGCGTTGCTGAATAGCCAATCCCATTTTGATGGATAAAATTATAGGTGACGACGGCCTTGAGAAAATTTTTTGGTGTAGTAGGCCTAAATTATTTTTGCTATTATGGCTAGTAGACAAAGGGGGCATCTGACATTTCTCGTGTTTTTACATAAAAAATTTATTAAAAATATATCTTTCACCTTTAATCCCATTTAGATCATGAAATTAATTTCTTCTATGTTTTTTTAAAATAATTATCATCTGTGCAGATGCAAGATGTATGCTGATTTGGGTGAGGAAAGAAGCACCGCCACCACAACCATGGTCCTAGGAGTTGCACCTCAGAAGGGGTCTGTTACTTAATTTCATCGAATTTTACTTTGTTTCACGCAATTTTCATAAAATAGTTTATAAATAAAAATTCGATTTAAATATAACTAATTGTTTTGTTTTTGTAGGGGATTTGAGGGATTTGAGATGGCAGAGGAGGCTGAGAATGGATGCAAGTGTGGATCCAACTGCACCTGTGACCCCTGCAACTGCAAATGAAATATGACAAGAATGATCATAAATAACTCCTATGCATGATGTTTATTGTGGTGTGATCAATCTATGATGTTATAATTAATGTTATTAGAAATAAGACCTTGTTGGCTTCAAATTATTGTTTCTTCATGGTTAATCTATCTTGAAGTTGTGTTGGATTTAGTAAGCGTTGCTGCACTTGAATGTCAAAATATGGCTAATTACTTGATTATTGGTATTTGGTCTGAAATTTGAAAGAAATTTTTTTAATTCGTTTCTTTTCACACACAATATGCAAATTCTCACAGATATTTGAGCAGTTCTCACTTAATTTATACACGTCGAAAGAGAAGTTATATTCAAATTGAGAATAATATCAATTCTTTTAGGAATAAACATCATCGATGTTGTTGTGCAAGGTTGAGAATGATCTATATAAAGATTTAAAAAAAAATTGAAAAAGAAAAATTGAAAAAGAAAAACGCGATAAAGAGATTGTGAGCAAACTGAACTAAAGAAATATCAGCATTAACAAGAGCTTACAATCAACATTCTACTCGTGCTAAAGCAAAAGTTACACTAAAATGATACAACACGGATGTTGCTTGCACAATTCAATTACAATTCAACATTTTAAAGTTAAATCGCAAAGGAAGATTCGATTGAAGAGGTCCCATCTACGCGAAGAATCCTCTTGCAGCTCTCCTAAACATGTCTTGAACCTGCAGGGGGGAAAAATTCCGCCTTTTATCAATAAACAAAAGGGAAAGGAAAATATAGCTTACGGTAAAAAAGTAAACTTCTAAAAAGAATCTGATTATATTTTACCTGTTTTGACGAAAGGCCTATCTCTTCCAAATCAGACAACTGCAAGCATCACAAAATTATTACTCTTTTTTTTCCCTTCAGAATTCAATGATGAACGACGGCAATTAAATAGCATTCAACCAAAATGTAGGATTTACTGACCGATTTCAATGGTTCAGGATTGTGTTCTCGCAGCTCGAGTATGTATTCTGCTCGTTTTTGACCGATTCCCTGATGATAATATGTAACATACAAAATTTATAGTTCAGAACTACAAACGATAAAAAAAGTTTTTGAAGGCGATGTGTAGTATGAATGCCGTAATACCTTTAGCTGCACAAGCTCCTCTCTGTTTCGGAAGAAAAGAAAAAAGGGGAAAACGAAGCAGTTAATTTTTTTTAAGCTCTTCACTACTATCTGCATTTTTATGCTACACTTCTTAAGATTGTATTTTAGATTTTTAAATTTACATATTACCTATCTGCATTTAGCTTGTAAAATTTCCAATGACAAGAAATGAATACATAATTTTTTGCTTTCTTATAAGAAATATTAAAAAATTAAGAAAACAATTCTGCAAGATTAAGAAGATTATCATGAACTATATTATGTTGTAACTACGGCACGGTTTCTTAGAAAACAAGTGCCTCATATAAGCTATATGATATGTTATTAGCCAAAAAAAAAAAAAAAATATATATATATAGGAGGTTAATGGAGGGAAGGTGCCATAGAAGGGAATTTCCTCCTATGGCGTCGGAAAAATGCACTTTCCATGTTTTTTTTCGACGAACGGCATACATCACCTCCATCTTTATCATCTAAAATGTATATACATCAAATTTCATGTAATTATACCATTTTTTCACCGTTGATTTAGTTGGTGCAAAATTAATGGTTCACCGACAATAGAACTTTTTACATTGCTAATTCAACGGTGAAAAAGTGGTGGAATCACATGAAATTTGGTGAATGCACATCTTAGATGATGATGATGATGGATGCCGATCATCCGAAAAAATGGTGGAGGTTGTATTTTTTCAACGCTATAGGAAGAAATCCCCTTCTATAAGCTCTTTCCTCCATTATTTTCTATATAGAGAGAGAGAATAATGGAGGAAAGAACCCATAGGAGCCATCTATGGCGTCGAAAAATTACACCCTCTTTCGTTTTTTCCGACGATCGGCATCCATCATCTTCATCGTTATCATCTAAGATGTTGATACACCAAATTTTATGTGATTCTACAACTTTTTCACCGTTGATTTAGCAAAACAAAAAGTTATGTTGTCGGTAAACCATTAATCTTGAACCCACTAAATGAATAGTGAAAAAATTATAGAATCACATAAAATTTAGTGTACCCACATCTTAGATGATAACGATGAAGATGATGGGTGCCGATCGTTGGAAAAAACGATGGTGGGTGTTTTTTTTCGACGCCATATATATATATATATATATATATATATATATATATATATATATATATAAACAACTAGATCTTTGAAATTATAAATCCATAACTGATAGCTTTAGTTATCAGATTCATTAAATTAAAGATATAATGCAACGAATCGAAAACACTCACTTGCCGGCAACATTTAAAAATCCTAGATACTTCTGCACAAGAGAATCCTGCATATAAACAATGCATAAATATTCGCAAAAATATATGCACGCTCCGTTTCAAGAAGTCGGTCTTTTTTTTTTGGCTTTTTCATTTGTTTCAAAAAGAAAGTACTTTTAAGTTTTCGGGGTCAATAAAGTACTCCATGCATTTTGAAAATATGCAATGCATAAATAGATTTCCAAATTTAACCCTGACAAATTTCTTGTTGATTGTTTGTTAAGGTTTTAAATAAAGCATCAACAGTAATTATTAGGGTTAAACTGGTAAATTAGCAATTAGCATGAGTAGATTTTTAGAATAGTTTAAGTACCTCTAAATAGGTGTGCATAATCAAAAAAGGACTTTCTTTTTGAAATGGAGGAAGTAAAATCTAACTCAATATTTGAAACAAGATTATTTTCACAAACCTTCAAGTTAGAGCTCAATGCATTAAACTTATCAAACGGGGTATCGAGGACTTGAACTACATCCTTGTCACAAGTTGTTTTAGGGGTTTTCGGTTCCTGCGAGACAACACAGGTTCGATCTTCCGAGGATATTTGTTTGTTTGCTTCCACGTTAGACGAAATTGGAGATAGAGCTTTCCTAAGAGAGTGACGTAATTCTTGCATCTTTTCACTCATTAGAGGCGACCCCGTAATTTTCGAAGGAGATTGTAAATTTTCCTTGCTACACGGTGCATCTACACAAATATTGCAATCCGTAAAGTTCACTTCTTTTTTCAAAATTAAAAAACCATCAAAAGGATGAGTCCAGATTCTGTAATAGCCAAGACCCTCCTTGCCGTTAATTTATGCATTATCAAATACTATTTCTTCTAAGCCAAACCATAATTTCTCCCATTCTGCCCGCACCTGCAACCCTCGTTATAGAGCACCCAAATTCGATCTAGGGCATCCACAATCCTCCCTTGTAACCCAAAATTTTGAGCAAACTGAAGTTTGTTTAAGTTGTTTAGAGTTTTCTCACAGAGGTTAGAAAGTTTCATTATGACAGATTTAAACCCACCGTTGCCAGTCCCAAGTCAGAATGAGAAAGGGTCAGGGTTGTGGTAGGCTTATGACAGCCAACGTAAAACTTTGTCACATTCTATGACATGAACCATTAAAACTGCTAAACAAGTAACAAAAATTTAACATACAGTCGAACTATTTTGAGGTATTTCACTGATTTGGAACCCTACTGTGCCGCTTTACCCATAACTTACCCCCCAACTCCCCATAAGTACCCCTATTTTATGCCTAATTAGACCCAATATAATTATGGAAGAAAAAAATGTCAAATAATGGTCATTCTATGTTGTTTCTGTTTTAAAAAATTCTAACAGCAAGGGATAGTCTAACATTATTAGTAGAGGATAGTAACTGGAGAACGGCCTAACAGAAATGCGGTTTCAGAGAAATAGCCCAATAAATCACACCTGGACACTTGACAAAAAAATTGAGTTTGAAGATCATTTACCAGGCAAATCCAATCGCTTTGGGACCTGAACAATGGCGTCGTCAACATCAAAAGGATTATCCAATCTTTGAGTATCATCTTGGTCTTTAGCATACACGGTTTGGCAAGGGTCTATAACCTGCCAAAAGAAATTTTGAACTGAACTCAAAGGTGCTACATAATGATACACATCGACAAACTTTCACATTTGCAGATATTGAACAAAAAAGTTATGTTTCATTAAAGAAGAAAAGAACATCCAATGCCTTGAATCCTTTGAATTTTCTACTTTGTCATGCTTTGAAAAATATTGTCATGCTTTGAATTTTCTACTTCCTGTGAGCTAGTTTCCTATAGAAATCAATTGAAGAAAGGGAATTATACAACTTGTAGATTCTTATGATACATAAACATGAAAAGTTTGTATCAATACTTACTTTGCTCAATAGTAATGAATCCTTGGCAGTGGTCACACCTGGTAATGTATTGTCCTGAATCAGAATTGTGAAATGCTATTATTATTAACATTTCTAGTGTTTTTCATATACATGTTTAATGCTAAATTATACTAAAATACCTTTAACTATGAGCAGTAAAGGGTATTTTAGTGTAAATTTATAATGAGCACTTACCTCCATCGTAATCGAGCTTAGAACACCAACATCAAACAATTTTCTGTAAACAAAATCCAACTAAAACATAAATTAAGAAGAAAAAAAACTTATTATAATCTACAGTGGAGAAAAAATTATGCGAGAAACAGACCTCCCCTTAGGCTTTGCTTTTGTAGATGATCTTACAGAAGAAGACGGAGAGAAAATTCCAGTTCTCTGCAAACTTTTAGTTTTTCCTTTAGATTCAAGCCAAGCTTTAAGCTTTTCTTCCATATCAATTTTCTCTTTAGGGGTCTCTTTCTTGCTAGCAGAACCAACATAATTCACAATGTGTCGAGAGCGTGCAGCCAAGCTAACTGTATGAACGGCCTCTTGGTATGATATCGGATTCTTTAAATAAATAAATTTAAAAAAGCACGAAAGTTAGTACTCTTCATGTGAAATCCAATGCAATCCCCAAAGAAGGTTAATCTCAACCCAAAAATAAATTTGCAGTTTACCCAATATAGCACTTATAACCCCCTCAGATTTTTCATTAACTTAAGCACCCCTTCTGCCCATCGACTGAATCCTTTAAAATCACTTAAATTCAACTCTAAACAGCTCCAAAGATTTGTCTAATTTAACTCTGGATCTTGTTTGTGTTTCCCAGAGTTCACTTTAAGTGTTCTTTAGGGGTTTTTTATCGATGAACAGAGGGGGTGTTTGCACTAATAAATAAGTTGAGGGGAGGGGGGGGGGGTATAAGTTCTATACAGGATAAACTACACGGGGTGTTGTGTAATTGTAAAGCTCTTACAAGACAAGCAACCATCAAAGCTCGACTAGTCCCTCCTAAAGAATCCTGCAATATCCTCGTCAATTTGCTCTCTCGATATGGAATCCTTTGCTCATTGTTGTTAAGAGCGTAAATTACGTTTGATAAAGCAAATAGAGATTGGTTAATCTTTGCACTCTCTTGGAGTCGGATTCCATTGTTACCGGTTCTTCTGTTATCCTCATTACCTGCATAATAAATTAAGAGGTATAACTACAAAAGCATACAAATACAGTTGTCATTAACTCGAGTAGAATTGATATACCTGCTAAATCTATGAGATTTAGCTTTCCTTTGGTGGTGCCATTTCTGAGAGAAATTGAAAGCACGGCGTGACTCCTACTTGAGACATCGTTGAGCCCCGTGTGCGCTACTTTTCTCCTTTGAACTCCAGTCGAAAAGATATCACGGAATTCGTCCATGGTTTGCACCTCTAACTTTAAGTATGCAAATAACAAGAAAAAGGAAATTATTTGATTACAATGAGTTCATATTCAATGAGCTGCGCTTGAAGGATTTAGTCAATAAGCTTGGTTAGTTTTTTTATTGAGGAATATTTAGTAAAATTGCAATTCATCACTTGTCGCGAGGGGGGGATTTATTGTTGGGAGCGCGCGTAGCTGATGAACGACAACCAACCCTTATGGATATAAACTAAGATCCCTTTAAAAAACGAATAATATAAACTAGAACATGTAGGGATTCTTTAGCACCATGCCTAGGGTAAGGGTTGCATCATACATGCTATATTATAAATTTAGGGGGTGCTAAACAATTCCAATCATGAATCGAACTAGAATCTAGGGTAACAACTTAAAGTATCACATACTAACTAGTGTCTAACACTAAGTGGAGAGAAATACAATCTTTGTAGACCTCCTTGAGTGACTCCTTAAATCTCCTAGAGTTTGAACCGGCTTGCTTGAATCCTTCCAAGTCCACGACGATCCATCCGGAATCCCTTTGCTCAAGCTCCTAGCTTCACTTGATGTATGATGAAGTGGATCAAACAACCTACACTAATGGGCTAGAGTAGTATAGATTGGTGATGTGGTTAATGTTCTCACTTAAAAACCCTTTCTTTTTGTGTTCCTCACTCTATAGAAAAATCAAGAGAGCATGAAGGAGGAAGAAGGAGATGGCTAGCTTGAGCTCTTTTGTGATAATGATAATTCTCAAGATAAATGAGAAAAGAAAATATATGTATATGAGTCACACTCACATACAACCATGGTTAATAAATATCTAGATATTTTCATTTGTGAGTTAAAGAACAAAGGAAATTAAACCATGGTCAAAACTTAGGTCAAGTAAAGAATAGTGATGAAGAAAATTCAACCATGATTTAATCATTTCTTTTTCTCAATAATGAAAATATATATACATATATATATCTACCATGTGAGTCTTGCATTGCCATTTTCTTTGTATCAACAACCATGACACATGTATGCATGTATGTGTGCATTCACATCAACATGTATATACATACATACATTCATGCATACATTCAAATAGAAAATGTTTAAATAAATGAGCTAAAAGTCAATATTAAATCAACACTTGATTTAATAAACCGGTCATATCTCATACGACCCGACCAATAGAAAACGCCCAATTAAAACACGGTATCATATACTCGCATTTAATCGAGCTCCCGCGCATATCTCATATGCACACCATATCATTTCGCCTGAGCTAGGAAACTCCTGTGTGGGGCTCTAAAACTCGTCAATACGCCAGCAGTAGGTGATGATCATATCAAACACCCACAAGCCTCAAGCGGTCAGCTAAACGTAACGGCCACCCGGATATTGAGCGATCAGAAGAAAAACAAGCGAACCTGTCAAAACTCCCGTCGAGCCAACTGGCAACACTTACCGTACAGTCCGGTCTCTTCGTCAGATATATTGCATATCGAGTCTAGGGATGGTATCGTCAACCCCAATAACTCAATAAGTCATGCCGGTATATGGCTCATAACAGATCGAGAAACTACTGATAACTTTTATCAGCAAATCTCAGCAGCCCTGGCCAGGGACTTCCTGTTATAGCCAATCGAGCATAGCGCAACATCAACCCCCAATACCGGGAGAGACGAAACCCCTCATATCGCTCATTACCTCCATGTGCCTCGGGACTGTACCCAAAATCCACCTGTTTGCACACTCAGTAGAGCCGTGGTAAGGTGGAGATCAAAGTACAGTAGGAGGACACACAAGACTCTATGACGATCTCGGGTCTACAGACTAACCTGTACCAGTGTCACCTGAGAACTGCTATTCGACGATAGATATAATACCACATAGGAGTTCTCGGCGAGTCCGTTCGGTGTACATAGTCTCCACTGAGCACCCGTATACAATCTTTAGTGTCACCACACCAAATGGATATGGGATCATCCATCGCCCATCATATGGGACAAGAATTGTACACGCTACTCTACTCTGGAATATCGATACACCGTCTCGAAACACCCATGGCTAGGAACGGTTCAAGGATATGCTTATAAACTACACGTGTCCCACTAGTATGATCTGCATAATAATCCCAGTAGTCAAGCAAATATCCTAAGGGTTTTATCAATATGTACCAAATGAATAAGAAGCATGATCAAATGAACATGTCAAGATAAAGTATACCAGATAGCATACTATCATGTCGAGCAAGAATGTCCTCTGAATATATATATACACATATTGATACATCCACTATCATATAATGACCTCTAGAGCATACATAGATCCAACAATCTCCCACTTGCACTAAGGCCAATTATTGGCGTATCTCATACCCAACATCTCAAAAAATCGCTCATGCTGCGGCTAAGGGAGGGCCTTGGTGAGTGGATCCGCGGTGTTATCCTTTGTGTCTACTCTTCTAATCTCGATCTCGTGGCAATCAACTGATATCGCCTCAGGATGTGTCTGAACTTCTGATGGGAGCTGGGCTCTTTGGTCAACGCCACAGCCCCATTATTATCACAATACAATGGTATTGGATTAATAATGGTTGGAACTACTCCTAACTCCGAGATGAACTTCCACATCCAGACGGCTTTCTTGGCAGCATCATTTGTAGCAATGTGCCCAGCTTCCATCGTAGAGTCTGCAACGGTATCCTGTTTGGAACTCTTCCAACTCACCGTCCCTCCGTTGAGGGTAAATGCAAACCCCGAGATAGACTTGCTGTCATCCTTATCATACTGGAAGCTCGAATCGGTAAAGGCCTCCATTTGGAGATCTCCGTTACCATACATCAAGAACAATTCTTTAGTCATTCGCAAGTACTTAAGAATGTTCTTCACGGCAGTCCAGTGTGTCTCCCCTGTGTTTGACTGATACCTGCTTACTGCACCCAGTGCATAAGCTACATCGGGGCGTGTACATAACATCGCATACATTATTGATCCTGCGGCTGAAACGTAGGGAATAATGCTCATGCGAGCTCTCTCTTCATCATACTTTGAGTAAAAGTCCTTGGAGATAGTGACTCCATGGCAAACGGGTAAGGTACCCCGTTTGGAATCTTCCATACTAAATCTCTTTAGGATGGTATTGATGTACCTAGTTTGGGACATCGCAATAACTGTTTGGATCTATCCCTATAGATCTTGATGCCCAATACGTACGTGGCATCACCCAGGTCCTTCATGGAGAACATTTGTGATAAGAATGATTTGACCGACTATAGCATAGGAATATCATTTCCTATCAGAAGAATGTCATCCACGTACAATACGAGGAATGCGACAGTTCTCCCTACAGTCTTCTTATAAACACAAGGTTCATCTGGATTTTTGACGAAATCAAACTCTTTGATAACATCATCAAAACAGATGTTTCAACTCCGTGATGCCTGCTGTTTTAATCCATAAATGGATTTAAGCAATCTACATGCTTTCCCGCTGCTCCCACGGTTAATGAAGCCCTCTGACTAATCCATATAAACGCATTCTTCTAAATCACCATTTAGAAATACAGTTTTAACGTCCATCTGCCAGATTTCATAGTCGTAGTGAGCAGCAAGCATGGCTGCCGGAGAGGAAGTCTCGTCATAGTCCAGTCCTGGTCTTTGACGAAAACCTTTCGCTACCAATCTCTCCTTATAGGTTTCCACCTGCCCATCTACACCGATCTTTCTTTTGGCGGCTGTTCCGCAGTGCCATTAGGATCCCAATCCCACTGTGAGCAAGAGTTGCTCCCAGGAGATTTTTGCACTTTACAATTAGCTAGCCCATTAGGTGTCTAGAAAGGTGTCAACGGGGCTACGCCTATGAGAAAACGAGGTTTATTTTAATTAGGTCCGTGCGAAAATACGGAGAACCTCTCTCAAAGTACCGGCACTGGCCTGGCTGAACGGTTAGCAAAGTTGTAGAATATAATTAATCCTGACTAGTTTTCTTTTTAAGATTTGAAAGAAAATTTGATAAAAACAGTGAGAGACATCGATTAAATAAGATAATAACCAATCTGATCTTTGCAAAAGCTTTCGCTGAGTGTATTCTCTCTTTCTTAATGGCAGATACCAATGACAGACCTTAAGCTTTTACTAGATAAAAACAAGCTGACCGGACCGAACTATAAAAACTGGTTGAGGAACATTAACATTGCTCTCATATATGATAAAGTATCATATGTCCTCACTTCCTCAGCCCCACCTACCTCAGGCCTGAATCTTTTGTTGCGGATAAGGAGATCCGCAAAACATGGGATATTGACTGTGCTACTGCCAAATGCATCACGCTTGTATCGATGGACAATACACATATAAAGCAACACGAGCAGATGGATGTTCAATCCATCTTTCTCCATACAAAAGACGGAGGGCTGTGAATAGTTTTTAAGAAAATCTTTAACGCTTTGAACTTGATATCGTTGTAAGAGGTAGGTGGGGCTGAGGAAGTGAGGACATATGATACTTTATCATATGTGAGAGCAATGTTAATATTCCTCAACCAGTCTTTATAGTTCGGTCCGGTCAGCTTGTTTTTATTTAGTAAAATCTTAAGGCTTGTCATTGGTATCTGTCATTAAGAGAGAGAAAAGAATACACTCAACGAAAGCTCTTGTAAAGATCAGATTGGTTATTATCTTATTTAATCGATATCTCCCACTGCTTTTATCAAATTTTCCTTCAAATCTTAAAAAGAAAACTAGTCAGGATTAATTACATTCTACAACTTCGCTAACCGTTCAGCCAGGCCAGTATCGGTACTTTGAGAGCGGTTCCCCGTGCTTTCACACGGACTTATTAAAATAAATTTCGTTTTCCTAGAGGCGTAACCCCGTTGACACCTTTCTAGACATCTAATGGGTTAGCTAATTGTAAAGTGCAAAACTCTCTTGCGAGCAACTTTTGTTCATAGGAGGGTTTTGCATTTTATAATTAGCTAACCCATTAGATGTCTAGAAAGGTGTCAACGGGGCTACGCCTCTAGGAAAACTAGCTAGGATTAATTACATTCCACAACTTCGCTAACCGTTCAGCCAGGACATTCTTGCTCGACATGATAGTATACTATCTGAACAAACGCAATTAAATAACACAAGAGATTTGGGTGAGGGATGGGAGAACTTTATTAGAACTTCGAGAAAAAGAACACCTTACAAAAGATTACAATAACCCTATTCTTATGATCTCCAACGAGATCTCCTTCTACAAGTTCTTCTTATGATCGTCTTAATCCCTTATGGAGCCATCTCTCACCTCCCTTAAACTTTATGATCAAAACAATATTTTAAAACTTTAACCCGAAGATTCTATTTATAGCCCATACAAATCTGAGTTACAATAAGATCCCAATAATTACGAAACTGCCACCAGAAATTGAATTTTCGAGATAAATTTCGAATCTGGAATTTGCGCTTATCTCTAAGGCAGACGTCTGACCCATGATGGTGATGGTCAGATGTCTTTGTTTTCTCTGCTTGAGAAGCAGAGAGTTGCCAGAGATTTAATGTTGTGAATTCAGACGTCTGTGCTTCCTATGTGTGTCTGGCCAGAGAGATGGCAGACGTCTGAAGCTCACTGCTCAGACGTCTGTGAGGTCTCTAGATTTCTGGACTTTATTGCCAGACGTTTGAAGGTTATTGTTCCAGACGTCTGGCCCTTCTCTGGATTCGTGAACAATCTTGTTATACAAGACACCTTCACAACATTTATAAAAACTTTCGAAATGAGTGCTACCACCGTATCAAAATTCCAAAGTCATGGCGGTATGATAGAAGTATTTTGATGTTCCAAAGAGCCCCGCTGATGTTTCAACATAAAATTATATTCCACACCCTCCATCGTAATTTTGGAGTTTAGTTACAGTACGCATTAAGAGCCAAGTGCCCTATTGTGTGATAAAATATGTGTTTCGCGGTGGTTATTTATCTTTTTCTTTTTCAATGTGCTCCCTGTTAAATTTGAACCTAAATTGCGTTCATATCATCTTTCTGTGCTATACCAAAACTCCAAATTTATAGTGATGATGTGATAACTGAAGTGGGTAATAAGGCCCAATTTGGCATCAGAGTTCCTACTGCGGCATCAAAATTTCAAAGTTTGTGGTGGCATATGATGATGTTCCAATGAGTTCTCCTACACAAAAAATATAATTCTCAACCGTCATCGTAATTTTGGAGTTTAGTAACACTGTTAGGCATTAAGAGCCAAGTACCCAGGGCGAAAATATGCCTTGCACTGTATTTTTTGAATGTGATCCCAGTTAAATTTAAGCCTATGTTGCTTTGAAACCATCTTAAACTCTATCGCCACACCAAAAACTCCAAATTTATAGTGATGACATAATAACCGGATATGGTAACATGGCCCTATTTGGCATCAGAGTTGTGTAGTTATCTCGACTTTAGATTGAGATTCTAAAACTATAGCAAACATGATATAGTCCATCTTTTAGAGTTCAGTTAAGATAACCTCATCAAACACCATCGTCCTAAATATATTTTTAATACTAATGGTGACAATCTCAACAGGTCCTAAGCAAAATAATACAATTCTGCCTACAAAAAAGACGCAGAAAGTCCATGAATTTCAAATATCATAAATTAAAATTGCAATATAATGAATCTTAATTCCAAAAATTAAATAAAATCACAACACAATTACAGTTCATTAAGCTTACCCAAGAAAGTCCTTTGAGCTGCACCTGACCGTCTTTATCATCCAAAGCCATAATCTCCTTCGCCTTAGGCTCCAACAAATCATAACACCGGTCCATATAAACTTCAAAATAAGAAATCTCCACTTTTATCTCCGTATTCACACATGAGCTCAAAATGGTCGACATCGACAACGGGATCAACCCGGGTTCCTCCTCCGTGCCCTAATTCATCCAACATACTAATTAGAACAAGAAAAGCTTAATTGCACACACAAAAAGAAAACTTTAGTTTACCTGGCATAGCACTTATACCCTCTCAAGGGATTTACCGCACATCCCCTATTCTTCTCAACCAAAACCATAAGAACACTCAAATTCTACTCAAAACAACACGAAGAACTTCTAGAGCTGAATTAAACAACCATTGAGTTGTACAGAGTAGAATTTGAGTATTTAAATGTTCTTTTCGCTATACCAAAACTTCAAAGTTATGATGACGGTTGAGGGAATATATACTTTATATTTTAACATGTCCCCGCATATCGAGGGCCTTTTTGGCCGAAAACAGGCTTTTGCGCAGCTGTATTTTTAATCGGCATTAAGTAAGCGACATGTGGCAATCGATCATGGGTTATGATGACAGTTGAGGGAAGTCAAAGTTCTATATTTACACACATTTTATTTGTATAGAGTAGAATTTGAGTGTTCATTAGGGTTTTAGTCGAGAAGTGATGATGCTCGATATCGGTGATCTCCCGGATCAGGACACGTGGCGGATGACGTGTCCCAGAGTATGCAAGAAAGGACCCACGGTGGCCGACCAGACCACACCTACACTCATCGTACCGAGCAAACGCTGGTTCACCTCCGAGCCCCCTGCATAACCGGCCTCCTCGGCCCTCTCAGCTCGCCTCCGGGCTCGAGCAGAACCAAGATACCTCGGCTCTCCCGCTCGTCCGCGAGCTCTCCCGCCGAGGTCATCTTCCTCGGTCTCATTGACCGACCAATGGCACCACTCACAGGCGCAACCGCCATCCCGCGAATCTCGCCATGCGCGAGATTTCCGCCGGCCACATCCCACGTTCCACGCCATAACGATCCCCCATTAACGAGCATGTCTCGCCATTAATGGGAGATCCCGCTCATCACGCGGGCGTGGCGTCGGGAGCGTAACGGCCGGCGTGATTCTCGTGCCTGCCCTGCCTGCTGCCACCTCTATATAAACCCCTTCTTCAGACGGTCCAAGTAAGTCATTTTTACTCCACTAAGTCGTTACTCTGCTCCGATCTATAGTCTAACTTGACCGTCGGAGGGTCCTCGGTAGTACAACCACCCCGGGACTTCCTTGCAGGTAACTCGGCAACCACAACCTTAAATCCATTGAGATCCACACGCTTCAGGAGCGACAGCCTCCAGATCCAATCTCAGCCACACATCGCCGCCATCGGCAGATCAACGGAAGGCAACATCTGAAGGAGATTCATCGCCTCCATCAGCTGGCGCCGTTTGTGGGAAATTCTTGATTCCACAAAAACAAAAGTTCGCATCCCGATCTCAACCCAATGGAGAGCGATCATCACAACGATCGAAGCACCAGCCGCCGCCTCCCCCTCAACGGAGGCGCGGACGAACCTCCTCCGCCGAATGCCATCAACACCCTCGCCGGCAGGATAGACCAACTCGCGTCTGTTATGGAGGCGCTGATCCGCGTCCAAGCGGCGGGGCAAGATCACCAAGTCGCCGCTCCCCCGCCTCGGGACCAGGACCCCTACAGGGGGAGAGAAGACTTCGTCCGTGTCAGCACCGTCGACCACCGCCTTGCTAACTCCCATGGCCGTAGATCTCCCGGACCTATACGTTCTGAGACCCCCTGGGCACCCCATAGTTCGACACCAAGGTCCGTCGCTAGAGCACCTCGCCCCGAGATCCTCCGCGCACCTGTCCCTCCCGAGGAGATGTCTGTCAGCTCGCATGTTACCAGGCATGACCGACACCTCCTCCCTCGATGGGGTCGTGCGGACGGGACTCGCCGCGGCGGCTCTAAGGCCACCTCGCCGGGGGATCTAAGGAACCTCATTGAGAGCAACCGGAGCCGCGGCCAGACGCAGGCCTCCAACAGCAGAGACCTGGGATCAGAATGCACCGAGTCTTCGGGGTACCACGGCCGACTCGACGCCCTCGAAAAGATGATCGAGGGTATGCATCGAGAAGGTCACCGTTTGAGCGACAGGGCTAAGTATGCCTCCGACTCGCTCACCAAACTATTCACCGAGAAGCTGCTCGCCGCCCACGTCTCCTTCCGCAACAAGCCCCCAAAGGTCTTCCTCTTCGACGGCAAATCTGACCCGAAGGACCACTTGGATGCATTCACCGTGAAAATGAGCTTCCAAGACAACTCCGCCGCCGCCCAGTGCTGAGCTTTCCCGACCACTCTCATCCGCTCTAGCCGAGACTGGTTCCGGGGACTCGAACCGCGTTCGATCTCAACCTTCGACGAGCTGGCCACGCAATTCCTCGGCCACTTCGTCGGGAACAGGCGACAGAAACGCACAGTCGACCATCTCTTCACGATCAAGAGCGGGGACAAGGAGACGTTCAAACCATACGTCGTCCGCTTCTACAACGCCCTTCTCGAGGTCCCAGAGCATCGGGACGAGACGGTCATCACGGCTCTGTGGTCTGGTCTTAAGCACAAGAAGTGGTTACGCTCTTTTGCATTAGCGCAACCAAAGACTAAGGCCGAGGTAAAGGCCTGGACCGAGCGCGAGGTCCGGCTCGAAGCCAAGGTGAACGCAAATCTCCTCCGGGCAGAGCAAACCGACCAAAAGAAGAAGGCGAAAGAAGGGGACCTGAGCGGCAAAAACCCTATCTCCCAAAATTCCAGAAGTACACCCCGCTCAACGTCTCCCAGGCGGTGCTACTAGAGGAGGCCAAAGGCGAGGGGTTCTTCAAGCTTCCCCCGGTCTCGCGAATGGCCTCAAAGCAAACCCGGGGCCCCACTGCAGTTTTCATAGATCGCCGGGCCACTCCACGGAGAGTTGCAAACAACTCCGAGACTATATTGAAGAGCTCATCCGTTCGGGGCACCTCGCAGCGTATCTAAGGGACAAGCGGCAGGCTGACCGCGAGCAGGAGCAGCGTCCCCCTCCCGCCGAGCTGACCATCGGCCAGATCATAGTAGTGTCAGCGGAGGATACGCCTGGTACCCACGAGGCTCGGTACCCTATGCCGGGCATAGATGCCAACAGACATCCGGGGGGCTCAAGCTGCACGAATAAGAACATCTACTAGCATGTATTTTCTTTTCAGAGCAATGTACATCTTTCTTGAGATCTTTTGTTTATATAATAAAGGAACCAATAAAGCATTACAGAAAAGAAAATGAATCTTATTCATTCAAGAGGTACTATAGGCTCCTCAGCCGTACATAAAAATATATACTACAGCAACGGGAAAATAGGGTACAGAGAGCATTGTTCGTGGTACTCTGAAGATATTTCCTCCAGCCGAGCCCTCGCGGCGTCTAACATCTCGCTTTGATGACCCCCGCTAGCGTCGGCATCGAGCCTCAAGTGGTAGCACTCAAGGACGAGCGCCTCCGAGCGATTTAGCCGGCTCGCAGACATCAGGCCGAAGCACCTCAGAGATCTCAGCTTGCCAATGGCCTCGTCTTTCAGCTGCTCGGATAAGGGGTTGTAGAGCCCCGGCGACGCCCTCCGAAGGGAATACATCAATGCCTGAAGTAGGGAGGAGCGCCGGGGGAGCAATCGGCCGAAATGATCCTCGATCCTGCCTATCACCAACTGCACCGTGTCATCAGTGCAGTACTGATCGTAGAGATACACGTCCTCGAAGCTTATGATATTGGGGATGGTGAAAGGGAAGTCCTCCATTCTTGCGTTTTGGGTGTGAGGAAAGGAGTCATCAACAATCTTTCCATTTTATAGCCCACAATGCTCCCGGAGTTCAACGGTCGCCCGCAACTGTGCCGCTACGCGGCAGACATCGCGTCGCTCGATGCGAAATCGAAACGACACGGCTCTGGCGCTTCGCCTCCTCTACGCGTTCGTGGCACGCGTCACTCGCGGCTGTCCATCTTCCCAAAGCCCTTACGAAGAGGCAGCCCAGCAGCTACCCTGCTCGGCTATCCCTGGCCGGTAGCTCGCCTACCCTACAACGACAGAGATCTAAGCCCTCACCAAGAGGCAACCGAGTAGCTTCACTGCTTGTTCATCCTTGGCAGGCCTCCCACAGCCCCTCCAGCGCCAATGATCGAAGCCCTCACGAAGAGGCAGCCCTGTAGCTCCCTGCTCAGCTATCCCTGGCCGGTAGCTTCCCTACCCCACAGCGCCAGGGATCGAAGCCCTCATCAAGAGGCAGCCCTGCAGCTACCCTGCTCGGTTATCCCTGGCTGATAGCTTCCCTATCCCACAACGCCAGGGATCAAAGCCCTCACCAAGAGGCACCGGACAGCAACCCTGCTCGGCCATCCTTAAGGACAAAAAGCTCTCGCCAAAAGGCACCGGGCAGCAACCCTGCTCGGCCATCCTTAGTAGTCCACTTACGGCCCCTCCCGTGCTAAGGATGAAAAGCCCTCGAAAGAGGCAACCGGACCCGCCCTTGCTCGGTTATCCCTGGCTGGTAGCTCCCTACCCCAACAAACCAAGGATCAAAGCCCTCGCCAAGAGGCAACTGGGCCCGCCCTTGCTCGGTTATCCCTGGCCGGTAGCTCCCTACCAAACCAAGGATCAAAGCCCTCGCCAAGAGGCACCGGACAGTAACCCTGCTCGTCCCGTCCTTAAGGATCAAAGCCCTCGCCAAGAGGCACCGAGCAGCTGCCCTGCTCGGCCATCCTTAGTAAGCCACTCACGGCCTCTCCCGCGCTAAGGATCAAAGCCCTCGCCAAGAGGCACCGAGCAGCTACCCTGCTCGGTCCCATCCTTAGTAGGCCACTCACGGCCCCTCCCGCGCTAAGGATCAAAGCCCTCGCCAAGAGGCACCGAGCAGCTACCCTGCTCGGCCCCATCCTTAGTAGGCCACTCACGGCCCCTCCCACGCTAAAGATCAAAGCCCTCGCCAAGAGGCACCGAGCAGCTACCCTGCTCGGCCCCGTCCTTAGTAGGCCACTCACGGCCCCTCTCGCGCTAAGGATCAAAAGCCCTCGAAAAAAGCAACCGGGCCTACCCTTGCTCGGTTATCCCTGGCTGGTGGCTCCCTACCCCAACAAACCAGGGATCAAAGCCCTCGCCAAGAGACACCGAGCAGCTACCCTGCTCGGTCGATCACCAGCATGCCTCTCCAAGCTCCCCACGCTAAGGAACATGACCCCGCCAAGAGGCATCCGGTTCTACGTTTAAGCAATCTACATCTCGACTTCGGGGCTATGGAGATACCGTCTTCACACCGGTCTTGGCACACTCGGCAAACGAACATATTCAACTCGATGTGTGATCGCTAGACAAAGAACCGACATAAAACGAAGGCAGTGCTGCGCAAATACGAGTGCTTACCAACAAAAGAAAATACGAGCACAAACACTACTGCAAAAACAAAAAAAATTATTCACAAAGCCAAGAGTCTTTACAATGGTATTATGGGCTTCCCAGCTTTATCAAATTACCCGAAGGTTTACAAAAGGGAAGTTCTGGCCGCAAGCACGGCCTAGACCTCGCTTCCCTCATCACTGTCGACCGGGGGCATGACCACTGAAAGTGGGACCCGAGCTCGAAGCTTACCGTCAGCAAACTCCGGAAGCTGGTCCTTGACGGCATCCAGAGCTTTGTTCCATGCAACGGCGGAGGCCTCACCGAGGTCGACGTAAAACTGGTCCGACCCCTTGTAACCAGCCACCGCCTTTCTAGCTTGGATCTCGGCAAGCTCCGCCGCCTGAAGCGCCGCCTCGGCATCCCGCCTGCTTGCATCCCTCTCCCTCTTCATGGCCGCAAAGCGATCGGCCAGTTCTACCAACTTCGCCTCGACGACCTGGTGTGACTCGCTCAGGCGGCGATAGCACTCTCGGCACTTTGAAACGGCGAGCTCCGCGGCTTCTGACCGGGCTCCAAGAACGGCCGTCTTCTCCCTCTCCAAACGCAGCTCGAGTCGCAGACCCTCGCCCTCTGAAGAAGACTCTTCTACTGACCTCGCAGCATGAGTAGCCCCCTCGGCCTCCATACGAGTAACAAGGGCGCGGTGCCGAAGGATCTGGCGAAAAACGGCAGAGAGACTTAGAGACACCCGAACTAAAGAGAGGGCGTTCGAAATAACACATGAGGGGGTACATACCTGAACCGCCTCCTGTGCGATAGCCGCCATTTGGGCCCTCAGGGTCCCCCGCAGCATCTGGCCCCCGGCCGGCTTCTCCATACCAGCAAGAAGGCTGGCAGCAACGGAAAGCCCCGACGGGACCACGAAGTGGGCGTCCCCCTCCTGCACGGGAATCCTTTCCGGAATTCCCGACGGCGGCGCGCGAGAGACCGTCCTCTTCCGCTTAAGAGGAACCCTGTCTTCATCCTCTCCCGCATCCCTCGTCTGGAGCTCGGGAACCCGTGTACGCCTTTGGCCGCCGCCGGAACAATTGTCAGAAGCTCATGACGAGGCAGATGGCCCCGCCATCGGAGGCACATCCGGTGCGGGGCTCGAGTCAACTGGAGGCACGGCCGCACCGCCAGCCCCCCTCCGGGACTGTGCGCCGAAGGCACCAAGAGTTCTGGACTGATCCATCTGTCCTGCCAAAGTGAGAAGAGGCTCGACTCAGAAGGAGAAGAAGCGGAAGGAAGGAAAAGGGTGACATTTAACCTGATGGAGAAGTCCTCGGGATCGCGCAAAATCCGACCTAAAAGAGGAGAGCGTCGAGCTAACAAGACTCAAAATGAGAAAAATGTGAAGAGGGAGAAATCCCGAATCAGGCCTCCCCTCGATTTATATTATCGGCGACCTCATCCAACGGCGACGGTCAACTCCCGTCAAAACGGTTCACTGCACTCGACGACCACGATCGCTCCACTTGTCGCAAGCGCAGCATCCCATCGGACGCCAGAAGCATGCAGCACGTCACATCAGCCAACCGACACCCGACACGTGGTTTGTCGCTTCAGCAAAAGTGCACATGATCCGGCGCACCCTCTTTAATGCGGGGATCTCGTCCTGATCCGCTGGCATCACCCAGAAAAAACAACCGATTGCCCAGAGACATGCTCGACGATATCTTCAAAACTAAGCTCACCACGGATGACCCGGCAAACCACTCTCGACCCGACCCATCAGCTGGTCGGGACGAGAGTGGGGGGCTAATGATGATGCTCGATATCGGTGATCTCCCAGAAGGACACGTGGCGGATGACGTGTCCTAGAGTATGCAAGAAATGACCTACAGTGGCCGACCAGACCACACCTACGCTCGTCCTACCGAGCAAATCCTGGCTCACCTCCGAGCTCCCTGCATAACCAGCCTCCTCGGCCCTCTCAGCTCGCCTCCGGGCTCGAGCAGAACCAAGATATCTCGGCTCTCCCGCTCGTCCGCGAGCTCTCCCGCCGATGTCATTTTCCTCGGTCTCATCGACCGACCGACGGCACCGCTCACAGGCGCAACCGCCATCCCGCGAATCTCGTCATGCGCGAGATTTTCGCCGGACACATCCCACGTTCCACGCCATCACGATCCCCCATTAACGAGCATGTCTCGCCATTAATGGGAGATTCCGCTCATCACGCGGGCGTGACGTCGGGAGCGTAACAGCCGGCGTGATTCTCGCGCCTGCCCTGCCTGCTGCCACCGCTATATAAACCCCTTCTTCAGACGGTCCAAGTAAGTTATTTCTACTCCACTAAGCCGTTACTCTGCTCGGATCTCTAGTCTAATTTGACCGTCGGAGGGTCCTCGGTGGTACAACCACTCCGGGACTTCCTTGCAGGTAGCTCGGCAATCACAACCTTAAACCCATTAAGATCCACACGCTTCAGGAGCGACAGCCTCCAGATCCAATCTCAGCCACCCATCGCCGCCATCAGCAGATCAACGGAAGGCAACATTTGAAGGAGATTCATCGCCACCGTCAAGAAGCAAACTTAAATCACTTGATGGGTATAACACAAATGCTATATCAGGTAAACTAAGGGGGGGTTCTGAAATCAGCTCAGAAGAAAATATACAGCTTAGTAACTTACTTGCATTGTGTAACTTTTACCACTCCCAGTTGCCCCATAAGCAAAGATAGTCGCATTCATCCCCCGAAAAATCCTTGGGATCACTTTGCTGACCTCTTTGTAAAAGATCCGATCCACGTGATCATCTTGCGCAAAGAAAGCATCAAGCTTGTAGCATTCGTTTCGGCTGCACAAAGATAAAGATCAAGGATCAAAACCCAATTAAAGAAAAGACCCAATTTTTAAATTTTTGTACCTTGTATATTGATCTTTGAGAAGAACAGTGACTTCATCGTTGAACTGATGCTGAGGCTCGACAAGAGAGATGCAAGCTTGTGGGTTATTGCCATTGGTGTCGATCTCTGAAGGAAGGAAAGGGCGAACTCTCAAGACTACTTTCACTTGAGACGAGGATGAGTTTGAAGGAAGATGATGATGTTTGAGAGAAGTTTGAGATCTGGGAGTTTCCATTAAATCACAAAAAAAAATAAGCGCAGAGAGCTGCCGAGATTCGAGAGTAGTGTTTTTAACCGTTGGAGCAGAGAAATTCAAATTTTAAATCGGTAGCGGTTCACTACGCCGCGGACCAAGAAACGATTTAAGGAGTGGCGCTTTAGGGTGGACACGTGTTAAGTGAACATGGGGTCACGCAGAGGATTTTAGAATCCCGCGGTTTATTCAATTAGCTTTAGATTTTAAGCTGACGGTGAGGCAGGGCATGTTTGGTGAGCAACAAAAAAAAAAATTGCATCTTGTTTTCATTCACCAATCGTGGCATGCATCAAAACATCTTCAAGTTTGTAATTGGATTTCCAAATCCAAACCATTTTTTGTATTTGGTTGAACAAAAAACTAAGGTAAATACAAGATTTATAGCAAATTTGCATAAGTGACATGTATAAAACTTAGATGACATCCATAATAATTATCATACTCATCATTCTCAAAGTTACAACTCTTGTTACCATCAAAATGAGTGCAACGAGAGGCTGTTTGGTATATAAGATTTGGAGAGCATGCAACTTTTGCTGCAAAAATTCTCCATATCCTATGTTTGTTTTGCAACAAACTTGAGTTGGAAATAAAAATGGAGATGCAAAAAGTACAAAATTCTTGCAACATTTGTTACGCTCAGTTTTTTTGTAACAAGAGTTGCAGCTTTGGGAATGATGAGCTTAGTGATTATCATGGGTGCCACATAAGCTTTGTATATGCCACATATGCTAATTTGCAACAAACGTTGCATTTTCTCAGGATTTTTGCTTAACCACACAAAAAATAGTTTGGATTAGGAAATCCGATTGCAAAACTTAAGGGCATGTTTGGTTGCAGGATTATGGATTTGGATTTTAGATTGTGGAATCCTATGATTCCATAATTTTGTGTTTGATTGATGAATTTGGATTTCTAGGATTCCCTTGTGTTTTATGGGGTGTCCACCACAAAATAAGGATTCTTGAATCCCAAAAAATTTCAAGGATTTTCAAGGATTTGGAACTATTCATTGTACTTTTAGATGAGACCGGTGTACTTTATTTATTTAATAATCCTCTCTCTATCTATCTATTTCTAAAATCCTCAAATCCAAATCCCACTTTTTTCACCAACCAAACAAAGATTACAAGGATCTGTTGGAGATAGTGCCCTCAGAGTCAATTATTGGATCACAGGCACGTGATTGCAATGATTGAGGGGAGGACCTATCCCAGTAGGACAGTCTTACTCGAGATGATAGTATGCTACCTGGTTTATCTTTATCATCGTGTACTGCTTTAGGTGACCTTACGAGTCGCTATTACACGTTGATAGAGACCCTAGGATTCTTGCTTGACTACCAGCAGTATGAGGGCGATCATATACGTGGGAGCTGGGGTCTATAAGCACATCCTTAAAAGGTCCCTAGTCGTGGGAGTTTCGAGACAGGGCATCGATACTCCAGAGTAGACTAGTGTATACAGTCGAGACCCCGACGAGTGGCGGTGGCCGGTCTCACAAGCCACTGGTGTCAGTTGGTTCACCTAAGATGTATACAGGTGCTCATTGGGTTATGAGTACACCGGACAGGACTCGCCGGGAACCTGCTAGTTGGGATTATACCTGATGTCAGATAGCAGTTCCCTGGTGACATGTGTACAGGTTAGTTCATCGACCTGAGATCGTCATTTGATTCGTGTGAGTTCCCACTGTGCTTTGATTACTACCCTACCACGGCTCAAAGGAGTCGTGCAAACAGGTTTTAGTTGGGTACAGTCCCGAGCCACATGGAGGCAGTGAGCGGATCTGCAGGGGTTCGTCTCTCCCGGTATTGGGGGTGAGGTCGCGCTGTGTCTAGGAGAGCCAGAACATGAAAAGTCCTTGGCCAAGGCAGGAGATTTGCTGGCAGGTATTCCAATAGTATCTCAGGGTGTTCTGGGCTACACTCCGACACGACTTGTACCGCTATTGGGGGTCTGAATTTTACCAACCCCCTAGGCCCGCCATGCGATGCTCATAAACGAACGGACCGGACTGTACGGATATTGTCACTGTCAGGCTCAGTAGGGTGTCAAGATGAGTTCGCTCATCGACGTCCCTTTTGGTCAATAGCTGGTGGCCCGTCACGTATGGCTAATATCTCTGACGTGCTAGTGGTTAAATCCACAGCCATAATATTGACGAGTCTTTAGAGTCCACCACACACAGTTACTCAGGTTTCGGGCGAAACGCTGTAGAGGCCGTATGGAGATATGGCAGGGTTCGATCAAATACGTGCGGTATTGCACGGATCGTGATCGGACGGTCTTTACTAGCCGGCTTTGGCTTAAGCCGGATCCTAGTATTAGATAGTGTAGATATTGTCTCTTTGCATTTGTGTTCAGTGGGAAAACAAGTGCGGGCATGTATATGCAGTAGTGGGGTTTTCCTGTAATTTATTACGGGATCAGTTTTCTGAAGTTGCCAGTTTGCATTCCGTTCCGGCCGGTTTTCCTTTAATCCTTCACGGCCGGACTTTCGATAGAGGGGGTAATTTGCAATTGTGCAAATTACTTATTGTGGAGGGGTTTCTTGCATATGTGTGGCTTCATGATTATTTATTCATCATGAGATTCTTTTCTTGTCCATTCTTTGCTTTCATGTGATGGTTTTGTGATTTGATGAGATGAGAAGTCGGTGTGACTTTATTCCTTGCATTATCTTTTCTTTTCTCCATGATAATTTGATTCCATGATCTCCACCATGGAGAAGAGGGGCCGACCACACTAGTGAGAAGGGAGAGGTTTCATTTTAGTGAGGGAAAATGTTTCATCTCATTTTTCATGCTACCAAATTCCTAAGCTCATTTCCATAGTTGCTTTCTTCACCTCCACCACATCATGGCAACCTCATAACCCCAAAAGAGATAAGCTTCTGCACTATTCTACAGCAAATCTTGGACGCGTCGGCTAGCCAACTTCGCGCCCGAGTTGCCTCGGTCTAGAGGTGGGAGCCCGTAAAAGAACTCGGCTACGTGGTGCCCTTTCCGACGAGGAGGAGATGAACGGAGTTTCCGTGGGAGATCGGAGTGGAGACGAAGACCGAAGGACACGGATCGCTTGGTATAGCTTCTCTACTCTTTTCTTGTTTGCTAATAGCTAGGTTAATGGTCCGATCCGGGTAAAAAGTGCGCGGTGGTGCCGGTTTGCTAGTTTGCAAAGTTTTTGTTTTCGCGTTTCCGGCGTCGAATCGACTGCCGGGGCACCGCCGCGGACTTACATTGGTATCAGAGCCACGCCATTAACCTAGCCTAGCTTGCTCTAGTATGTTTAAAGACTCGATCGAACAAAATCCCAAAAACCGTATTTTCCATGCATCTGTTCTCTGTCGAATTTTTTTTGGCTCCAAAAATTTTTCAGGTTCTTTCAGAATACTGTGTATGGAAATATAAGTAATCTGTGAAAATTTGGTCACGAGATCTCTCCATACCGCCGCGGAACTGTGGCCAAACCCATGCTTGGGCCGCAGTTTCGCCGCTCTTTTAACTGATCAGAGTGCCAAATTTTTCCAGAGAGCTTTAGACTTGGAAATAGGGGTTTTGGGATATTATTTTTGGGCCCAGATTTTCTGTAAGTGCTACAGTACTGCTTGGGGCCCACTTGATAAAATTTGATCGATCGGATATTTTAAACATGCTAGTTCACAGTATTTACATTATATCTACGACCGTGAATGTCATTTGATCGGTAAATCCAGTCTAACTGATATAGCCCTTTTAGACGGATTTGCGAACGTGACATTCACGTTGATGTTCTGTGTTTTGCTGTGTTGTTGCGGATCGGTCGTGGGGGATAGCCTGGATGCAATGGTAGTATAGTTTTTGTTGTATTATGTACATTTGATATTACGGGGCGAGCGTCCGACATGTGGACTGCCGTCACTGCCTGTTTGTATTATTCTTTTGGGGCACGACCAGGTTGCGGTCGATGTACCCGTTGTATGTAAATTTTACTTTCTGTACTAGCATTACCCCGCGGAGGGGTGCACGGATAGCCGAGTTCTAGAGAGCAACAAGCCCGCGTCTCATAGCGTTGAGACGGAGGGGGCTTTACTCTAGAATTGGCGGGCTATTCGCCGCACTCGTAGGGGGTATAGGTTGACCCAGGAGGGGTGCCCAAGTTACCGGATTCCGTGAAGTGTTGGGTGGTCCATTCACGTTGCTGAAGGGGGCTGCCTCACTTCAGGTTTTGGCGGGTAACTTGCCGCGCCCGTAGGGGTCTAGGATTTTCATTGCACAGGCTATCCACACGACCAGGGGAACGTCGGGTTTCAGTAGCGGCTCTGTGAAACCCGGGGATCCCAGATATCTGTATTGTTCTGTGATGCTGTACATTTCTGTGATGTTGCATTTTATCACGCCTTGAGCGAAAATTATATATTATATATATACTAGTAGATGTTGTATATGTTTTGCATCCGCGCTAGTCCAGTCCCCGCTCTGTCGTTAGTTAAGTAACTTAACGGGTGATGACGGGACCCAGTGGCGAATGCGGATGGCATATACGTACATCATTATTTTCGTTCTTTCTGGTGTGATCAATTGATGGGACTGCGTTGATTCGGATCAATGCAAGATAAACAAACCTATTCTGATGTTGTTGGAACACTTTTTCAAAAAGCTGTTATTGCAAGGGCGTTCTCTTTTGTTTTGCACAGTGGTATTCAGTTGGAATATCCTGCTCCTCAGTCGACGAGGCAAGGGCCGAGATCCCTTCACCGGGAGTGACCCCTTGGACAAAAGTTTGCGTCAGGGCAGTAACTTCACTATAGCCGTTTACTTTTGCTTTGCATCGTGGTATTCAGTTGGAATATCCTGCACCTCATTCTACGGGGAAAGAGCCGAGATCCCTTCACCGGGAGTGACCTCTTTAGCAAAGGTTTTCGTCACTATATTTTTTAAAAAGCTATCAGTTCCTTCAACGATATCAAGTTCATTACGTTAAAGGTTTTCGCCAGAAACCATTCGTAGCCCTCCGTCGTTTCATATGGATAGTCAATAGTATTCAAGCTGTGTATGTTGGCCAAAGTCAAGGCACAGTGTTTGGTAGCTGTTGGGTATTCATATGCAGCATAGATAAGATGCGTTGGTTTGGGACAGTCGTATAGCCTTGTTGGCCAAAGTCAAGGGCTTGTACGGATGGGTTCAAATTAACCTGGATAATGACGGGTAGAACTTGACATGTGACTTATGATATGTTAGCCAAAGTCAAGGTCATAAGAGCATGGGGTAAAAATCCACATCGAGAGTTTCTAAAGATACTGAAACTTGCCAGATATGCGCATACCTTCTGGAGTGTGATAGCGTGAGCGGATTCCGTCACGTTATCATGCGATGATAGTTGGATCCCGATTCCCACTGATGAGTTGGTTTACTCCTCGGGTGATCCCGACTAATTCTTCTTTCAGGTTTGGGGAAGAATTTGACGTTACAGTGGGAGGTTTCCAGATTAGATAAAGTGATAACCATTCTGATCTAGGTTAGAGTGCACGCTGAGTGTTTCTTTTCTCTCTCTCTTTGGCAGCGACCATTGACCCGACCCTAGACTATGACTCAGTGACCAAGTTGACCGAACTTTCTTAACACTGGCTTTTGGATTGTTAGAGTTGCAGACCTCATTGCCACTCCTACTTTTACCCTTTTCTCCAGGACACCCCGTATCACTACGAACGTCCACTTCCATTGGACAAAACCATCGTATGGTTATATACGAACTCGAAGGAATTCGAGGATGGTTTCCGGTTCTGGAGAAAACGAATAGGACTGTTCAGTTGTCTTTTCTTTTTACCTTCTCTCGGGTTGCGAGTACTCCTTGGTTTATGAGATAGTACACCTGTTACGTAAATTGGATAGTCTTCTTCCAAACCTTAGGCTGGTGCCGAACGGTGGGGAATGAAGAAAACCAATTAGCCTAACGGTGGTGTACAGAAGGTATTAAGTAAAGACAAAGAAATGGATTAGTAAGAGGGCAAAGTAAATTGCGGCTGCTATTCACGACCAAACCAAGTATTTCTTCGCCAATCCTAAATCACCTTTGTATTTCTCCAGGACACTCCGTATCATTACGAAGATCCCAAGTTTATTGGATAATCCATCGTATGGTTATATACGAACTCGAAAGGAACTTGTTCCAGTTCGGGGATGGATCCTGGTTCAGGAGAAATATGAATAAAGTTTATTCGGTTGTCTTTTATCTTCACCTTCTCTCGCGTTGAGAGTGCTCCTAGGATTAGGGCAGTACACCCATTATGCTTATTGGATAGTCTTCTTCCAAACCATAGGCTGGTGCCGAACGGTAGGGAAGGAAGAAAACCATTTGGCCTAAAGGGGTGTACAGAAGGTAATGACTAAAGACATAAAAAAGGATTTGGAGAAGTGGCAAAGAATTATACGGTTGCAGTTGTGAATCTGGATAATGGAAGAGGCATTACTAGGAATACCAGGATACCCCATCGAAACATTTCAATGTTTCAGTTTCACTGTGTACTGTTAAAAGAAAACTGATTTCCCAATTAGACACTTACTCCAGGGTATGTATTTACCAGGTTTGATCCTCACATCTGTATGGTTTTACAGATGATGAGTGGGAGTAAGTTATTGGGAATTAGGTGATCATCCTCATTATATCGGGATTCGTTGTAATTGGTGATATTTGAGGAAGTCACCTGGGTTGTTTGCCGGTCGGCAAATATTTGGTTTTGAATATCCGTTGTTGTGCACCAATTTCAAATTGATATATCTGTACGTCTATTTTCATAGAGTGAGATATATCTTTTTGAGATTATGTCCATGACATTTACCTATATCAGTGGATGGTTAGTGTTGGGGTAAAAATTTACACCCCGGTTGACCAAGTCAAAATCAAAGTCAACCCCAAGCCAAGTGGGCCCAAGCCCAGATCCAGTGGGCCCATGCCCGGGTCGAGCCAGAACATGAAGTGGCCGGCCTCCCCCCATGCCAAGATAAAGATTTTTGTAATAAATAATTTTGTTGCATTTCTTTTATTTTATTTTTGGATAAATGTAAGAAAAATAGGCACAAAGCCAAATTTTTGTAAAGCCCATGGCTTATGTGCAAAAAGAAGTGGCACATGAGCCATGGGATAGGCAAAATGCCATTTTGTGAAGCCCAAGGGGCTATATGTAAAATATATGGCCTATAAAGGCAAGGATAATGAAATATCCCAACAACTTTTTCTCTCCAAAAAAAAAGTTTCAGATCTGAGATCTTTCTTCTTTCTTCAAGGTTCCAAAATCTTCTTCTTTCTTTTGAATTAAATCAAGAGTTCTACTCTCCTTTTTATAAAACAAATTAGTTTTTCACCACAAAACCCATCAAGGGGAACTCAGATCTTCCATTAGATCTCAAAAAGGAGTGATTTTTAAAATCCCATATCTCTTGATCTTCAAGATCCAGCTAACAGAGGAGGAGGAAGAAGAACCCCTTTCACTAAACCCAACAAAAAAAAACACTCAGGAGTCCAACTCCTCTTTGATTTCTCTTCAGAGAAATCTTTTTAGGCTAAAAGCCCTCTTTTCCTCTCCAGCGCACTGCGCCCGAGCGCAAAGCGCACACGTGCCGACACGTGGCGCGCGCGCTTGCGCTCCAGCGCGCAGCGCTCATGCACAAAGCGCCCACGTGCCGACACGTGGCGCGCGCGCTTGCGCTCCAGTGCGCTTGCGCTCCAGCGCGCAGCGTTCATGCGCAAAGCGCCCACGTGCCGACACGTGGCGTGCGCGCTTGCGCTCCGGCGTGCGCGCTTGCGTTCCGGCGCGCAGCGCTCATGCGCAAAGCGCCCCCGTGCCGACACGTGGCGCGCGCGCTTGCGCTCCTGCGCGCAGCGATCATGCGCAAAGCGCCCACGTGCCGACACGTGGCGCGCTTGCGCCTGAGCGCACAGCGCCCAAGGTGCTGCCCCACGCATCCTTTGGATGTCTTTTCCCCTGTTTTTTTTATATATATACATATGTATACCAATGTACACATACACATACTCCACGACACTGTCCCTGTTAGAAAAAAATTTCTAACGGGGCGCTGCCCCGCACCTCGCAAGGGGGCTGCTAGCTCCCTTGACCCCCAGCCCGCTATCCGGGTAGTGGGACCCCCGTAAAAACTCTGCGTGGCTCCCGATATATTCAAACCCCCCTCCAAAACAATAACACACGTACACTGCACATTGAGTTCACATGACCAGTTTGACCCGTCAATCGGAGGTTCCCTCGCCCCAAAGGCGGGGGGTAATTAACGGCAGTTTAGTCCGCGGCTGCCGGAGATTCGGATCCCCACAATCATTAAACCCCGACCTACCTTAGGCAGGGGGAATCTGTAGTACGCCTGACAAGCACGCGCGTATTCCCATCTCAATGGGGTGACGAAAAACACCCTACAGATTCTGGCACGCCCGGTGGGACCAATCTCTCCTCCCATATTTCGGGTTAAACGTTCATGTGAACTCAATCCATATACATATCGATTGCCACTGAAATGATGTTCTTTTTTTCCATGCAGCAATCAACCTTCGACGACAATATCTCCCCAGACGAATTCAGCTTCCAACGTGATCCCGATTCCGTACGTGGTCAAGATCAACGCTCGTGTGGTTCTCCCCGCGAGCCTCAGTCGACAGTGGGAGGAACCGCCCCGCCAGTTTGGCTCCGTCATCATCTTCCCTGCCGAAAGCGCTCATCTGGCGGAGATCCCAGTGGAACAGGTGGCCAAGCCGGTCTCACGGGGCAAGAGGCCGAATGTCGTGATCGCCAAGGCACCACAACCGAAACTTAAGACTGTATCTGAACGATTCTCTGGTGCTCCAGCGGGGTGCAAGAACTTCGGTACAAAGGGCAAAATCAAATGTTGCGGACGAGCTCAGGCGATGACTCCAACATATGCACAATCGAGCGTATCTCCAAGGCCCTCCATCGCCCGGTCTGCGGCGTCTTCCCAAAGAGCTGAAGTCTGCCAGGTGCTTAGAACAGAAAAGTTAAGGCAGAAGCGGCTCAGGTATCGAGCCAACAAGAGGGCCAAGGCTTCGGCCAAATGGAATCATGTGAAGTTCCAAGTGCAGGGTTTCCCCGCGACGACGGCTGAGTCGGACGTAAGAATCAGCAATTCCTTCGAGCCTCTGAAGTGGGTTCAGAAAAACGCCATGACCGCCAGAATCAAGAAGACAGCGGTCCGAACAGTGCCACAAAGAGACGTGTCCCGGCCCCAACGGAAAAAGTATGATACTGTCTCATCAAGAGTCTATCAAGCACTCTGTGCCGCACGAAAGCAGCGGGGAAAACCCAGAAAAGATGCGCCAGCACCATTTAAGAACCTGGTTAGGCCAGCCGCCTTCAATCGACTACCAGCTACCGAAACAAGGGGGTCAAGACAGCGATCCATGAAATCAGCTGCCAATGATAGAAAGACGTACGGATATACCATCCATACGGTCTATATGGCGGGCGGGCGCCCTAGCGACAACCTTTGCAGCAAAAGCAAGGACGGGGCCACCACATCCCAAGCCCAATCTAGCCTGAATGTGGTTGCCGCCGCCCAAGAACAGCCGCCCCCGCTAGATGAAGAAAACCCTCTCGATGAGGATGATAGGCAGAAAGACCCCTCGGTCCATGCAGAGTCAAGCTCGGACAGCGAAGAAGAGCCGACTTTCCGCCCCAGGACTGCGGAGCAAGAGCTACTTCAAGAGCTTCGAAAACAGCTCAGGAGCAAAGATAAAGAGATGGCCAAGCTCTATTCGAAGATTGACGACTTAACGAACGTGGTGATGCAGCTTACGGCTCAAATTGCTCGAGCGCCTCCCAATCAGGCACAAGCCGCTACTAATCAGCCGGGTGATGACAATCCGAGGCAACCAATGCCGGTTCCTTTGGGACCGAGACTGGTCGAGCCACATGAAAGCCGGCCACACTCCGCTTCTGGGGACGCCTTGGCCCCAGATAGCACTATCCCGCTAACACAGGACCGGATAATGGATTTGGTCACCAGCAAGGTTAAAACATTGGTGGCCGAAGCTGAAGCTTAGAAAGAAATCGGCAGTAGTGGGCGGCCATATCCCGCGCAGTACGATCTGATTGAGTTCCCGAGCGGCTACATCATTCCTAAGTTCGGAAGATTTGATGGAACGGGGAATGCAAATCAGCACGTTGCCCACTTCAAAGTATCGTGCGGAAATACAGGGGGCAATGACGCGCTCCTTCTTCGTCAATTTGTCAACAGCCTGACCGGTGTCGCTTTCGACTAGTACGCGAGCATACTAGACGGGTCCGTCGTTACCTTTGCCCAAATGGAGTCTCTGTTCCGGCAAAGATTCATGAGCGTCAGTGATAAAATCTCCATTGCCGACCTTGTGAGGACCAAGCCGGGGAAGAATGAAAGCAATACTGACTTTATCGCCCGATGGCGTAATCTCACGGTCAAGTGCGAACCGCCGCTGGAGCAGGACCAGTCCGTCAGCCTTCTTATTGGGAACATCAGCAATTGGATGGTCCCATTCTTGTGTACAGCGGGCCTCAAGACATTTCAGGAGCTAACCAAGAAAGTCCAGATGCTGGAACGCTCGAAGCAAGAGTCCCCGCCGGACTCTCAGAGAGACAAAACCTGGAAAAGCAAGCGGGACGACAACCGTAGAAGTGGGAGTTCCAGCAGTACCAATGTCTTCAATGCGTCTGAAAATGAAGAAAAGCGAAGGGCGGGCGAATCCAAAACCAACCGGTCTCGAAAGCCATTGCTGGGAGGAGATGGGCCTTCCCTACAGGAGAAGATGAACAAGGTTTACTCTTTCAGAAGGGACAAGGTCCGTAAGATATTTAAAGATGCCTTGAACAACGGCCTACAATTGCCGGAGTCAAAAAGACCCCAAGAAGCAAAAATGACCGACAATCCTCTGTATTGCCCGTACCACCGAGTAGTGAGCCATGCGATCGAGGATTGCTATATCTTCAAAGACTGGGTCGAGAAGCAGTACAGGGCTGGAGAGATCGAGCTGTCCAAAAGCGTGCTGGTGAACAATCAAGTTGCAACCGCCAACTTTATACAAACAAAAATTGAAGCCTTCTGGGAGCAAACAGCCGAACCCGCTACCCTGAGAAATGAGGCCGACTCGCCGCAGCCTCCATGGAGTACACACATATCTAATAAGACGAAGAAGATGATAAAGCTACTTCGGAAAGAACCGAGGATGGAATGGGAAGAACAAAAGAAGCCTACCAGTCCAGCTGCCAATGCGGCTCCATCAGGCTCAAAATCCAAGAAGCTCAAGAAGAAGAAAAGTGCAGCTCGGCGCGAAAAAGAGTCTGCAGGGAGATCGACCATTCAAAAATATATCGATTCCCTTGAAGAATATGAACAAAAGGAAAGAACATTGATTCAATTGAATGAGTTCTTCCCTGTACAAGCGGCTGAAATTCTGGAGGAGTTAGAAGAAGACTCCAATGAAGAGATCCCAGTAGTGACCTGCTACGCCATCCATCTTGGAAGCGACTCGGAAGAGGAGCTTTGTTTTCCCAAAGAGGATGAGGAGCTCGCCACAACGACCAATCAAATCCAGCTCAGAAGCGGCAGGGCTCTACCGCCAAATCAGGGCAACGCCCCAAAAGGGAAGGAAAAACAAGTCGCTAATGAAGAAGAGGGCAGAGAACCGGCTGATGAAAACATAAGTCCTTCCTCGGTGGACTATAATGTCTTGGCACATCTCCGGAAGCTTCCGTCTCTCCTGAGCATTTACGACGCCTTGGTCCTATCTAAAGAGCTTAGAGATGTTCTCATCCATGCTCTACAAAACCCCGAGCGGTACCAGGCTCACTTTGCGGAAATTAATATGAAAGAAGCCCAGCACGCTTTGTATGCCGCCGCAGTCACATTTAAGGATGAAGACTTGCTACTGGGAACGGCTGAGCATAATCGGCCGCTTTACGTGACCGGGTACAGCGACGGAGATAGAATTAATCGCATATTGATTGATCCGGGGTCCTCAGTGAACATCATGAACTTGCGAACTCTGAAGAGTTTGTCAATGGACGTCCGACACCTGTCAAGGGAAAGGATTGTCATTCAAGGCTTCAACCAAAATTGTCAGCAAGTTCTGGGGTCCATAGCTCTGCCAATCAAATTCGGGGATCTGCAAACTGAAGCTAAGATATACGTGATCGACGCCGACACGTCTTATAAGATTCTCTTAGGGCGGCCGTGGCTCCACGATTACGGCATCATTCCGTCAACTCTCTATCAATGCATGAAGTATACTAAAAATGGCGAAGAAAGACGCATTGACGAAGACATCCAGCCGTTCGGTGTGCATGAAGTCCGGTATGAAGATTCTCGGTACTTTATGAACGACCAAAATGCTAAGCCACAACTGACTGAGGATAGACCGGCCCCAAGACTCAAAAGCAAATCTGCGCCGGCTGTCACTTTCAAAAGCAAAAATACCCAAGTGCGCCCGCATTTCGGCAGCGACACCGATGAGTCCGATGCTGGAAGCCCGTCCTCCCGTAAAACTCGCCCTCGTTTCGGCAGCGATACGGACGAATATGTTACTGAAGGCCCATCTAGCAGCAAAGTTCGCCCTCATCTTGGCAGTGACACTGAAGAGTCAGAAGAAGAGGACCTGCCGTGCAACAGCTGTGCAGATCGGGCCCCCGTGCAGCAAGCGAAACTACGAGAGACCTTCGAAGTCGCAGAAGGGTCCCTGGCCATCACAAGGGTGCCGGAACGGATGTGCAAAGAGCTCGACGCATTGTCAGTCTCTACCGTGGACTAGCTGGAAACTTTCTACGTGCCCGGGAGGAAAAATGGACAGAAGGGCATCCTGTTTTACAGGTCAAACCCCATTGTGCACCCGGACGACCTTTCTGTCGTGTGCCTTCCCTATGAGAGAGGCATAAGAGCCGTCCTCAATCCCAGATACTATGCGCCCGAGATGCGGGAATACTTTAAGAAGTGCGGATGCCGGTTATATCAAACGGAGTCCGAAGCAAAGTTTTACGAAGGGCTATGGTATCCGCCCCAGGTCCGAGCACTCATCGATGGACGAATTCCAGATAGACGGGGCATAGGCTATATTCAACCTGATTCCAAAGCGTGCTACATGATCCATGTTGGTGAGGCCAGCGAAAGATCAAATGATGATGACAAGATAGCCGAGCCAGAAGAAGCTCCTCAAGAACTCGAAGATGGCGGACAAGCAACCTTTGATGAGCTAACCGAGATTGACTTAGGAACGTCCGATAATCCAAGGCCGACCTACATCAACTCACTCTTGTCGGAGGAAATGAAAGAGCAGATAATTGCCTTGCTGCGTGAGTTCGTCGACTGCTTCGCGTGGACGTACAAAGAAATGCCTGGCCTTTCCCCTGAGGTAGCCGTGCATAAGCTGGCTATATCTCCTGATGCTAAGCCAGTCAAACAAGCTTCTCGAAGAATGAGAAGGGAGTTGGAAGAAAAGGTCACCGAGGAAACTAAGAAACTCATCGATGCCGGCTTCATCAGGGAAGAGAAATATGCAGACTGGATCGCATGCATAGTCCCAGTGAAGAAGAAAAATGGGCAGATCCGAGTTTGTGTCGATTTCAGGGACCTCAACAAGGCATGTCCTAAAGACGACTTCCCGCTACCGGTCATGGAAATGATGGTCGATGACACCTCAAATTATGAACTGTTCACCTTTATGGACGGCTCGTCTGGATATAATCAGATCAAGATGTCGCCTGAGGATGAGAAGCACACAGCATTTCGAACCCCGATCGGAATATATTGCTACAAGGTAATGCCATTCGGACTGAAGAACGCAGGTGCTACATATCAAAGGGCAATGACTAATATCTTTGATGACCTAATCCATAAAGTCGTCGAATGCTATGTTGATGATCTGGTCATCAAGACTAAAGCCAAGGCCGATCATATCCAAGATCTCAGGACCGTTCTCACCAGACTGAGGCAATACGATCTGAGGATGAATCCTTTAAAGTGCGCTTTTGGCGTGTCATCGGGAAAATTCCTGGGCTTCATAGTTCGACATCGAGGGATCGAAATTGACCCATCAAAGATAAAGGCCATCATGGAGATGCCCCCTCCGAAGAGTTTGACGCAGCTAAGATCTTTTCAAGGCAAGCTTGCTTAAATACGGAGGTTTATCTCAAATTTATCGGGGAGATGTAGGCCCTTCTCAAAGCTTATGAAGAAAGGAGCTCCTTTTATCTGGGATGCCGAATGTCAAGCAGCGTTCGAAAGCATCAAACAATACTTGTTGCACCCTCCAGTGCTGGCCGCTCCCATTCCAAATAAACCGCTGATTCTCTACACTGCCGCGCTGGACGAGTCACTCGGTGTGCTCCTTGCGCAGAATAACGAGGAGGGAAAAGAAAATGCCCTCTACTACCTCAGTCGAACTCTAGTCGGGGCGGAACACAACTACTCCCCAATCGAAAAGCAATGCCTAGCTCTGATATTTGCTGTGAAGAAGCTGAGGCACTATCTGCTCGCTCATCGGGTTATGCTGATCTCCAAGGTCGACCCGCTCAAACACTTGATGACCAGAGCGAGCCTAGCCGGCAGAATGGCAAGATGGGCTGTTATGCTACTTGAGTTTGACATAGTTTACACTCCTCAGAAAGCAGTAAAAGGGCAAGCTCTTGCAGACTTTCTCGCTGCTCATCCCATACCAGAAGGGTCGCCGCTAAATTGTGAGTTACCCGATGAACAAGTGCTGCACCTCGAGGAAGATGAGCCATGTTGGGAGCTCTACTTCGATGGAGCCTCGTCAATAAGGACCTCCAGTAAATCAAGCGTCCCGGAGATAAAAGCAGGGATAGGATTGGTGTTCATCACACCATCAATGGGAACCCTACGGCGTTCTTTTGCTCTCACCGAGCCTCGGACAAACAATGAAGCTGAGTATGAAGCTCTGATAGCTGGTTTGGAGCTTGCCGTAGAAATGGAAATCCGTCAGCTACGAGTCTACGGTGACTCCCAGCTTGTCGTCAACCAAGTAAGCGGCGACTATAAGATATACAAACCCGAGTTAGCTCGGTACAGAGGTCGAGTGGTGGAGCTCATGAAAAGGTTCACTCATATTGAACTAACGAGAGTCCCTAGAGTGTTGAACGGAAAGGCTGATGTACTCGCTCGCTTGGCCAAGGAGCTGGCTGATCCTGACATGGACGAAATTCTGATCACAGTCAGGAGCCGGCAAATTCTACCCCCAGTCTCTCTACGAGAAGAGGAAAGCGCGGAACAGAAGAGCAGTCCTGCTGAAGAAGCTTCGATCATCCAAGACGAGCCCGATTGGAGAGAACCCTTCATAAAGTACCTCCGATACGACAAGCTGCCCGAAGAAAAATCTGCGAGGATTCAGCTGAAGAAAAGAGCTCTCCGATACGTGTTTGTAAATGACACGTTATACCGCAGGTCATACGACCAACTCTGGCTCAGGTGTCTGTCATTGGCCGAAGCCCAAAAGGTCATGAAAGATGTCCACTCGGGCGTTTGCGATGCTCACCAATCTGGCCCCAAGATGCGGCTTCAAATCAAACGGCTTGGGTATTACTGGCCCACCATGATACGGGATTGCGGAGAGCATGCAAAGAAATGTTATATCTGCCAAATTCACGGTGATTTTATTCACAAGCATCCCAATCCATTGCATCCTACGGTGGCGTCGTGGCCCTTCGAAGTCTGGGGCACCGACATTGTTGGCCCAATTGATCCTCCGTCATCTAAAGGCCACCGGTTCATACTGGCCGCGACAGACTACTTCTCCAGATGGGCTGAAGTTGTCCCGCTAAAAGAAGTCAAGACAAAAGATATTCTGACATTCTTCCAGCATAATATCCTATACCGCTTCGGTACACCAAGAAGAATCATTTCTGACAACGGGCCTTCTTTCAAGAGCTTCAATGTCTCGAGGTTCGCTACTCAGCACAAGATAGACTGGAGATATTCCTCCATCTATAATCCAAGAGCCAATGGGCTAGCCGAAGCCTTCAATAAGACTCTGTGCAAGCTCCTGAGGAAAAATGCTTCAGCCAACAAGAGAGATTGGAATTTCAAGCTTCACGAGGCATTGTGGGCATATCGTACCACGCACCGTACTCCAACTCAGTCCACTCCATACTCATTGCTCTTCGGAGTGGAGGCGGTCCTCCCCCTCGAAGTCGAAGTTTCAAGCTTAAGAATGGCCATTCAGCATGAGTTGACGGAGGAGGAAAACGTGCTCCTTCGACTTGAAGAACTCGATGCCCTCGAAGAAAAGAGGCTCGCGGTGCAGCAAAATCTGGAGCTATACCGAGCCCAAATGTCACGGGCCTATGACAAGATAACCCGTCTCCGCGCTTTCAAGAAAGGTGAATTGGTGTTGGTCCTCAAAAGACCGATCATCCCCAATCGATATGCCAAGGGAAAATTCGAGCCGAACTGGGAAGGACCATATGTCATCGAGAAAGTGTTTGACGGAGGATCCTACCAACTAATAAGCGCTGAGGGAGAAAGGCCCATGCCACCCATCAATGGCCGATATCTCAAAAGATACTACACGTGAACGCTCCAAGTCGCAGGCGAATTGAGCACATCAGCCCTACGGTCTGGATCAGACATCCTGCAAAACCGTATACAATCCACGGGCGTAAATGACCCCTATTTCTCCCAAATCCTGCCGGTGAGACTACTTTTAAAGTCCCACTAGCGGCAAAAAAAAAAGGAAAAAAAAAGAGAAGAAAAAAAAGAGAGAGAAGAAGAAATAAACGGTATGTCCACAAGCAAAACGGGCACGGATGAAAACCCGAAAGGGCTCCGTGAGTAAAAACAGCAGGACTACCGGCGAGTCTGTGAAAACTCGAAAGGGCGCAAACTCGTGAAAAGAGATGAAATACACTCGCAAAGCCCTCTCGACCTTGCGAGGAGGAAACCCCTGCGTGAGATCCTTACGACTCACAAAGAAGCAACACACTTAGGAATCCTCACGATTCCTAAGGAGAAAATACACCTGCGGGATCCTTACGACTCGTAGGGAGAAAATGCTTTTATGGGACCCTCACGGCCCATAAAATTGAAAAGCCTTAGGTGATAGGGACCCAAACCTGTCTCCTAAGCCATCGTTCCCCAACGGGCAACGGTAAATGATGAGTCGCTCCTGGCATTTCGCTTCAGTGTTAGCGGTGCTGATGCCGACCAAAACCCAAATCCCAAGTCCTCCCATGGCAAATAATGAGTTGCTCCTGGCATTATTCCAGTGCAGCAATGCTGATGCCAAACAAGATCCAAATTCCAAGTCCCCAAACGGCGAATGATGAGTCGCTCCTGGTACCATATTCCAGTGCAGCGATGCAGACGCCAACCAAAATCCAATTTCTCAAAATTCTCCCAGTCCTACGGTTGGTCCCCAAGTTGACTACCGTATACAATCCACGGGCTCAAATAATTCTCGGCATACCCATGCCCCACCACAATTACCAGTTACGCGGCTGGTCTCCGCCTTTGGAATTATGCTCCATTAAGAAGACCCACTCATGTGTCCTCACGATACATGAGTAGAACAAACCTTTGTGGGATCCTTACGACTCATAAAGGAAAAACACACTTAGGAGTCCTCACGACTCTTAAGGAGAAAATACACCTGCGGGATCCTTACGACTCGTAGGGAGGAAATGCTTTTATGGGACCCTCACGGCCCATAAAATTGAAAAGCCCTAGGCGATAGGGATCTAAACCTGTCTCCTAAGCCATCGCTCCCCAATCCCCAAATGGCGAATGATGAGTCGCTCCTGGTACCATATTCCAGTGCAGCGATGCAGACGCCAACCAAATTCTAAATCCCATACCCCAACGGCGAATGATGAGTTGCTCCTGGTACCATATTCCAGTGCAGCGATGCAGACGCCGACAAAGTCCCGAAATTTTTTCGGCCCTACGGTCTGGATCATACATCCTGCAAAACCGTATACAATCCACGGGCGTAAAACAATCCCAATTTCTCCCAAATCCTCTCGGGGCAAATGATGAGTTGCTCCTGGCATTATTCCAGTGCAGCAATGCAGATGCCAAACAAAAACCAAAATTCCAAAATCCTCTCCATGACAGATGATGATTCGCTCCTGGTACCATATTCCAGTATAGCGATGCTGATGTCAACCCAAATAAAAATCAACAAGTCAACTTCCACTCCGACACCGCAAGAAGCGGAGCAAGTCGAGTCTACCCCTGACGTTGCAAGAAGCAGAGCAAGTCAAATCAAGTACCGACCGTCCAAGTCGCTAAAATGGCAGCAACGACCGTCCACGTCGCTAAAATGGCAGCATCGACCGTCCACGTCGCTAAAAGGGCAGCACCGACCGTCCAAGTCGCTAAAATGGCAGCAACGACCGTCCACGTCGCTAAAATGGCAGCATCGACCGTCCACGTCGCTAAAATGGCAGCATCGACCGTCCACGTCGCTAAAAGGGCAGCACCGATCGTCCACATCGCTAAAAGGGAAGCATCGACCGTCCACGTCGCTAAAAGGGCAGCACCGACCGTCCAAGTCGCAAAAAGGGCAGCATCGACCGTCCACGTCGCTAAAAGGGCAGCATCGACCATCCACGTCGCTAAAAGGGCAGCACCGACCGTCCAAGTCGCAAAAAGGGCAGCATCGACCGGCCACGTCGCAAAAAGGGCGGCGCCGACCGTCCAAGTCGCTAAAATGGCAGCACCGACCGTCCAAGTCGCAAAAAGGGCAGCGCATGATTCCTACAAAGCGAGAACCAGATCACTCCGGACCAGGGAAAACGTCTATCACGGACACTCCGTCTCGGAGACAAGTCAAGCAACGACCGTCCATGTCGTAAAAAGGGCAGTGCCAGCTTACCAAAAAGCGGGAACCAAATCAAGTCGCCTCCACGTGGAAGAAGATCCATCAATTTCATGCACACGACCCACATATGTGGTGTGCATGTATTGATGGGGGGCAATTTGTTGGGGTAAAAATTTACACCCCGGTTGACCAAGTCAAAATCAAAGTCAACCCCAAGCCAAGTGGGCCCAAGCCCAGATCCAGTGGGCCCATGCCCGGGTCGAGCCAGAACATGAAGCGGCCGGCCTCCCCCATGCCAAGATAAAGATTTTTGTAATAAATAATTTTGTTGCATTTCTTTTATTTTATTTTTGGATAAATGTAAGAAAAATATGCACAAAGCCAAATTTTTGTAAAGCCCATGGCTTATGTGCAAAAAGAAGTGGCACATGAGCCATGGGATAGGCAAAATGCCATTTTGTGAAGCCCAAGGGGCTATGTGTAAAATGTATGGCTTATAAAGGCAAGGATAATGAAATATCCCAACAACTTTTTCTCTCCAAAAAAAAAGTTTCAGATCTGAGATCTTTCTTCTTTCTTCAAGGTTCCAAAACCTTCTTCTTTCTTTTGAATTAAATCAAGAGTTCTACTCTCCTTTTTATAAAACAAATTAGTTTTTCACCACAAAACCCATCAAGGGGAACTCAGATCTTCCATTAGATCTCAAAAAGGAATGATTTTTAAAATCCCATATCTCTTGATCTTCAAGATCCAGCTAACAGAGGAAGAAGAAGAAGAACCCCTTTCACTAAACCCAACAAAAAAAAAACACTCAGGAGTCCAACTCCTCTTTGATTTCTCTTCAGAATGAAAGAAAGGGAGAGAAAAAGGAGGGGAAAAGAATGTGATTTTTTTTATTTTTTTGTTATTTTAGTTAGTAAAAGAATGAAATATACACAAAAAAGAATATGGACAAAAATTAATCACGACACAAAAATACCACACACCTAATCGTTCTAGGGTTCACCTAGGTCAACTAGACTTGCTCGAGAACTTGATTGTCGAAGTAAAACTGTGTCGAGAAACAGGCTTAAAAATACACTGATCACGAGGCCAGGTAAGTGCAGAGATAAGGGGAGGTTTTCCAACGCTTTCACGAAGTTCCTTAATTAAATAACCCTTTCTCTTTTGGCGGTTTCGCCGTTAACACTTTCCTAGACACCCCGTAAACAATATACCGTTAAGCAAGCTTCTAAATACAGTTAACTTCTCCTAGTGAGCGCGAAGTCCTTAAGGCTTAAAGTCTAGTTTCTTTTAAAATTTGTGCGGGTTATCGTTATGCTCAGGTTCGTGATTTGTGGGCCACGGAAAAGGTGATGAAATCCTTTACCGTATGTTGTGGGGTTCGCTTGCCCTTAAGTCCGTATTAATGTATGCAATGCGCAATTCAAAAATTCTATAAAGAATCAAACAATTGTTTTTTAGTTTAAGCGCGGCGCTGCAACAAATACGGGTTAGTCAATTTTGGCGTTTGCTAGCGAACTTGCAAAGAATCCTGCAAAGAAGAGTATATTGGAAGCGTCGGATTTGAGAAGAAGGTGTTAGTAAAGTACGTACCGTTAAGTTTTGGGTTAGGAAACCCCCGTTGAATCAAATCCGGTAAGCTTGAAAGGTTCGCTTGCGCGGGTCAAACTACCCGGATCTTTGGCACTGTACTTTGTAAACACCTTAGCCTTGAATGTACACTTTGCTCCCCACAATTGCAGTTTGCAAATACGCAAAATTCTGCACACTTGCCCACAAAAATATTGTCCAAAAAACAAAAAAGAATATATATATTTTTTTTTATATACAAAAAAGAATATTAACCCGAATAACAAGAAAGAAAATACGCTACCGTCTCCCCGGCAACGGCGCCATTTGATCGCACGCCGATGGCGTGTCGGATGTTCAAAGAATTTAAGTGTAACCGCGATCAGGACGGTGTCGCTATGCAGCTAGCCGGTGAGCACGGGTCGGTCCACAGGGAGATGGTGCCATTTTACCTTCTTGTCTCAGACGAGTCAATAAAGAATCTGTATGTTTGTTCAGTCTAACCTAAGTGTTTTATCTGCAAGTATAAAGTTGTTAAGAAAATACGAGATTGTAAGCTAAGAAATCCGTACTCAAAAACCTTTGAGCCGAGTCTTGACCAATTGAAGCTAAGCAATTGGCAACAACGGGGATTAGGGGATTTAAGCGCGGTATTCGTGGAATCCGGCTTATTTACCCTTGTCCTTCCGTTCTTGTCTCTTGCTTTCGCCTCCGGCCAAACCGAACGCAACCGGTCGTGGTTAGGAATCACCGTTACCTTGTCAGGGTACGGTGCCTAACGGAGCGCTTGCGTATGGTTTGGGCGAAGTTCAAATGGAAAATAACGGGAAAAGGAATTGGCAAGGAAACGTTAACTTACAATACCGTATTAATTCTTAACAACAACAATAATTACAACATTCACAAAATGAACAAAAGAGAACAAAAAGAAAAGAACAAAGAAAAGAAAAGATACAAGTATTAAAGTGCATGAATAAAATTGCAAGTAATAAAAAGACAAGTAATAAAAAGCGAGTAATAAAAAGAACAAGAAAAGAACACGGAAGTAGAACCCAAGCCAAGCATGTGCTCAATAGCCAACCCTTAAACTTGCAAGCTCAATGAAGAGGTTGCAAGATCAAGGGAAGGGTAGAGAACGCATGTGAAGTGAAGAACTAGTCCCGGGAGAAATTACGACCTTTGAGATCAATAACTAACCCTTAACCATTCAAGCTCAATGAAGAGGTTGAATGAGCAAGAGAAAGCAAAAATCTCAAAGGGGAAGAAGAAGCACAAGAGAATGATACAAAACCCTCATCTTTATTCACATCCATAAAAAGCTCTCACTACAATTCATGGAAGAGGAATGAAGAAGAAGAAGAAAAAGAACTAAAACTACAAAAGAAAGAGGAACAAAAGAATGCAAAGAATGACCCCCTTGGCTTTGGCAAGTTCTGCTGTATTTATAGGCAGGGAAATGGGGTTCTAGGGCAACCAGCAGACCACACATGAAGTACCAAAAATAACCCTGAAGTTCGTCAGAGAGTGGGCCCCACCTTGCCGCGCAAGCGCGGCCAATACCCCATATTGGCCGCGCATGCGCGGCCGTACAGTGGACTTGGGCAGAGGGTTTTGGTTGGGGTCCCTGGTTGGATTTTTCCAACTGTTTGGTACATACATTTTCTGAAAATACATTCACAATTCTTCCAGAATTTCTGTTGAGGAAGGGTGGACTTTTTGTGGATGTTTTTGTCATGATTGCCTCGAGCTCCGCGTAGATCTCTTGGATCTTGTGCTACCATTGAGCCTTGTGCCTGATAACGACAATGATTTGACATTTTGTCTCTTAACTGATATCTGGTAACATACGGATGAAGAGCGGAGACCGTGTTTTATCAGTGGTTGGCAGGAACCCGGATATTGTCGTGTTTTCCATGAATTTCACCGTTTTAGAACCGAGAACCTGTATTCTGCAAATATGTGATAAACACGGATAAAAAGCACTTACCTATAAACACACGAGCGTAAGAATGGGCGGTATAAAATGCAGTATTCTGATATGAACAAATACCCCCAAACTTAACTTTTGCTCGTCCCGAGCAAAACCAATTATTCGCAAAAATGATAACCGCACTTTCGCAGGGAACGCGATTGCACTGAGCGCGTGCAACAAGCCGTTAAACCTCTAGGTGTCCCTAGTAGGAGGAGTGTTGTCTCCTGAGGGTTTTCAGCGGATACTACCCACAAAATCCGGTCAAGCTAGTTTTGTAAAATAACTAAGATTCAAACCCCTAAAGTTTTGTTTTAGAAAATAACAATTCTATTATCCTAAGTCTAGACTATCGAACCTTTATTTTTCACACCTCGCTTCTTATTTAACTACAGATTTTATATGTCTTTACGTGCAGTGCAAATAGTGTCGTTAAGTTCCCGAAAGGTCGAATAAAGTCATTATGTCACACAATAAAGCCCAGATAACTATTTTAAAAGGATCACATAAGTTTTATAGAGAGTTAAGCATTTTTCAAGTTTCGTTTTCCAGTAAGGTTTCAACTTCAGAATTTCTATCTTCCTTAATAGGAAACTAAGTCGTATTTTTCACTCCACCTTATTCTTGTTTTCATTTCATACACACCTCTGTGACTGTGCAATAGTCTTTATCATAGAATAAAACCTTCATATCTCCGTTAAAATTTTTATAAAAGCCTGTCTTTTATCAAGATTATTCTCACACAAAGAACCGTTAGGAATTTTAACTCGGAGAGAACACTTGCTTGACTTTGTTTTAAAACTGGACTTTCTAGGCTTCTTAGCGAGCTTTGGGCCAATGCACCCAAACCAGTTGGTTTTGGGGCATTAGGTGTAGAAACACCCCAGCGGACTTAATTACTCAAGTTACCTAGGTCCAGAAAACAAAAGACAGTTTTGTCGTGAAAATCAGATGATTTAATACGAACGGAGGTATAACCGGTAGTTCAAATATTTTTTTGGATAAAAGACGTGTTTAGTGGGTTTGGTGTGTAATCATTCCAATCAAGTTTCAGATGGGTTATTTTTCAGACTTAGTTCCAATTACGGCATCAATAATATTCCTTCATATTCGCTTTACTTCATAAACTATTCTTGATATATTACTTATTTCAGAACAAACCTATTTGATCCTCAGAAAATTATTTATCTGTTTAAAAGTTTTTTTTTAAACATAAAAGACTTGTCATCTAATTTCCAAGACTCACAACACGTGTAGTGTGATGTAAAGACGTATATCAACTATAGTTAACTTCAAAGGAGAGTTATCTTTCAGGTTTTCAAAATCCAAACATAGGATTTAGTTATTCCTATCTTTTCAAACAAAAACCGTCGAAATGTTGAATCAGAGTTTTTCCACAAGCTACTTGACAAAAAAGTTTTTATATTTTTAGAAATTTTTCGATTTTTATGGGTTTTTAAATAAGGTATGCAAATGCAAAATATACATATGAATGCGAAGGAAGAAAGCTTACCGAGCACACCCCCAAACTTAAACTTGACAGTGCCCTCACTGTCAGGCTATACCAAGAGGGTCAAAATTGCCGGCGCTTCCTAAAAACAAATTATATACAAAACAAAAAAAAGGAAAACCAAAAATATATACAAAAAATGTGTCCCCCCCAAACTTAAGTAAAACAGTGTTTCCACTGTTAAGCGTTGAAATTCAGGATTAGGGGGGAAAGAACAGTATCCATCTATACAAGGCCTTACACAGGCCAAAAGTTAGCACCAACCATTCAAAGATTTTATCATGGTACAGCAGTGGTTGGTGAAAGAAGGTGAAGAGGTAAGAAATGGAGATTACGCGAGACCGCTTGTGGAAAGAAGTGGAATGCGGTCTCGGTAGATGAGAGGAAGAAGAATGGCGGAAGGGAAAAAGAAGTGGAATACGAACTTGAGGGTGCAAATGGAGTAAATAGATTAGCACAATTTGTGATGAGCGATGTGTAAAAAGCGATTGTGCTAATATATTTACCCGTCGAGAGATTGGGTCAAATCCCTCAAGGTTCGTGAGAAACCATGGGTACGCCGAACTTGGTAAACCAGACATATGAAATGAAAATGATACGGGTTCTTGCAAGGTCGGAACGATGGAAAGGGTTGAGGGAAGGGGTTGAGGAAGGGTATCGGTTAAGGTTTCGGGAGGGTGTACACAGTCAGTGAAAGGAACAGGATGAACTGGAAAATCCGACTCATCATCTAGAATTGTTTCATCCTCAAAAATCTCCTCAAAATTCTCCTCAAAATTTAGCACATCCATGCTCTTTTCTTCAAAGTCCAGACGCATATGGGGTTCGGGAAAAACAGTTAAAGACTCGGGATGATGATTTGAAGAGACGAACTCAACCAAATCTACGGGTTCATCATCCAAAATGTTCCCTGCGTCAACATCCTCGATCAAGTGAAAGTCTATTTTCTCAGACACCTCATCTAAAGCATGGATATTAATCGATTCTGGTTCTAAGATGGAGGTGTAGAGGTCAAAAGGATTGGGTATGGTTTCACTCAAAAGGGACCCTTCACAATCAGGTAAATCAAGCACTACAAAGTCGCACAACTCATTAATCATTCTATCTTCAATAGATGAATCGTTGGGAACACTAGATAGGGATTCAGAACCGGAGTTGTGGGATTCAAGTTGGACGGGGTAGGCTTGATTCGGAAGGGGGTATAGCTCACTCTCTCCACTCAAATTCACAGCCTGTCCTGCCGCCTCATCATACATTAAAAAAGTTGGAGCTAGTTGAAAACTAGCTACCGGGTCACTAGGTTGCATGAGGGCGGCCATGGACGCATTCAAATCTATCATCTGTTGGCTTGACGCTACCCTAAAGTCTTCCAACGATTGTTCCAGACTAGACATAGGTTGTGAAGGGGTTTCAGTAAAAGATTCACAGTTGTATGGATACTGAAAACTCCCAAATGGCTGTGTAGAAGCAATGTCTAGGGAAGGTGTAAAAGTAGGGTAGGATTGGTAGGAACTGAATGGCTGGACAGGAGTGGGATCAACATTGGAATAAGAAGGTGAATGGAATTGTTGATCCCAAGAATTTGTAGTGGTGAGAGGAGTGAAAGATCGGCTACGGGATTGTTCAATTCGTTCAGCAATAGACATAGGTCTTGGAGTAGCAACGTGACTCGAGGAAGGGGTATCAACGTAAGAAGGGGTGAATGTATGAAATGGTTGATACGAAATGGATTGCGGAGTCAAATTGTTTGTCCTAGACGCGTCTATCCGATCTCTTAATGAAATTTTTGGCATGGATGGATCGTTTGAAGTTCGACCAAAACAAGAACCGTATGATGTAATGTCTGGTTGTGGGTACCAAAGTTCGGCAAGAGTTTTGCGAGGTGGAGTACCCATGATAGAATGAAAGAAAGGGAGAGAAAAAGGAGGGGAAAAGAATGTGATTTTTTTTATTTTTTTGTTATTTTAGTTAGTAAAAGAATGAAATATACACAAAAAAGAATATGGACAAAAATTAATCACGACACAAAAATACCACACACCTAATCGTTCTAGGGTTCACCTAGGTCAACTAGACTTGCTCGAGAACTTGATTGTCGAAGTAAAACTGTGTCGAGAAACAGGCTTAAAAATACACTGATCACGAGGCCAGGTAAGTGCAGAGATAAGGGGAGGTTTTCCAACGCTTTCACGAAGTTCCTTAATTAAATAACCCTTTCTCTTTTGGCGGTTTCGCCGTTAACACTTTCCTAGACACCCCGTAAACAATATACCGTTAAGCAAGCTTCTAAATACAGTTAACTTCTCCTAGTGAGCGCGAAGTCCTTAAGGCTTAAAGTCTAGTTTCTTTTAAAATTTGTGCGGGTTATCGTTATGCTCAGGTTCGTGATTTGTGGGCCACGGAAAAGGTGATGAAATCCTTTACCGTATGTTGTGGGGTTCGCTTGCCCTTAAGTCCGTATTAATGTATGCAATGCGCAATTCAAAAATTCTATAAAGAATCAAACAATTGTTTTTTAGTTTAAGCGCGGCGCTGCAACAAATACGGGTTAGTCAATTTTGGCGTTTGCTAGCGAACTTGCAAAGAATCCTGCAAAGAAGAGTATATTGGAAGCGTCGGATTTGAGAAGAAGGTGTTAGTAAAGTACGTACCGTTAAGTTTTGGGTTAGGAAACCCCCGTTGAATCAAATCCGGTAAGCTTGAAAGGTTCGCTTGCGCGGGTCAAACTACCCGGATCTTTGGCACTGTACTTTGTAAACACCTTAGCCTTGAATGTACACTTTGCTCCCCACAATTGCAGTTTGCAAATACGCAAAATTCTGCACACTTGCCCACAAAAATATTGTCCAAAAAACAAAAAAGAATATATATATATTTTTTTATATACAAAAAAGAATATTAACCCGAATAACAAGAAAGAAAATACGCTACCGTCTCCCCGGCAACGGCGCCATTTGATCGCACGCCGATGGCGTGTCGGATGTTCAAAGAATTTAAGTGTAACCGCGATCAGGACGGTGTCGCTATGCAGCTAGCCGGTGAGCACGGGTCGGTCCACAGGGAGATGGTGCCATTTTACCTTCTTGTCTCAGACGAGTCAATAAAGAATCTGTATGTTTGTTCAGTCTAACCTAAGTGTTTTATCTGCAAGTATAAAGTTGTTAAGAAAATACGAGATTGTAAGCTAAGAAATCCGTACTCAAAAACCTTTGAGCCGAGTCTTGACCAATTGAAGCTAAGCAATTGGCAACAACGGGGATTAGGGGATTTAAGCGCGGTATTCGTGGAATCCGGCTTATTTACCCTTGTCCTTCCGTTCTTGTCTCTTGCTTTCGCCTCCGGCCAAACCGAACGCAACCGGTCGTGGTTAGGAATCACCGTTACCTTGTCAGGGTACGGTGCCTAACGGAGCGCTTGCGTATGGTTTGGGCGAAGTTCAAATGGAAAATAACGGGAAAAGGAATTGGCAAGGAAACGTTAACTTACAATACCGTATTAATTCTTAACAACAACAATAATTACAACATTCACAAAATGAACAAAAGAGAACAAAAAGAAAAGAACAAAGAAAAGAAAAGATACAAGTATTAAAGTGCATGAATAAAATTGCAAGTAATAAAAAGACAAGTAATAAAAAGCGAGTAATAAAAAGAACAAGAAAAGAACACGGAAGTAGAACCCAAGCCAAGCATGTGCTCAATAGCCAACCCTTAAACTTGCAAGCTCAATGAAGAGGTTGCAAGATCAAGGGAAGGGTAGAGAACGCATGTGAAGTGAAGAACTAGTCCCGGGAGAAATTACGACCTTTGAGATCAATAACTAACCCTTAACCATTCAAGCTCAATGAAGAGGTTGAATGAGCAAGAGAAAGCAAAAATCTCAAAGGGGAAGAAGAAGCACAAGAGAATGATACAAAACCCTCATCTTTATTCACATCCATAAAAAGCTCTCACTACAATTCATGGAAGAGGAATGAAGAAGAAGAAGAAAAAGAACTAAAACTACAAAAGAAAGAGGAACAAAAGAATGCAAAGAATGACCCCCTTGGCTTTGGCAAGTTCTGCTGTATTTATAGGCAGGGAAATGGGGTTCTAGGGCAACCAGCAGACCACACATGAAGTACCAAAAATAACCCTGAAGTTCGTCAGAGAGTGGGCCCCACCTTGCCGCGCAAGCGCGGCCAATACCCCATATTGGCCGCGCATGCGCGGCCGTACAGTGGACTTGGGCAGAGGGTTTTGGTTGGGGTCCCTGGTTGGATTTTTCCAACTGTTTGGTACATACATTTTCTGAAAATACATTCACAATTCTTCCAGAATTTCTGTTGAGGAAGGGTGGACTTTTTGTGGATGTTTTTGTCATGATTGCCTCGAGCTCCGCGTAGATCTCTTGGATCTTGTGCTACCATTGAGCCTTGTGCCTGATAACGACAATGATTTGACATTTTGTCTCTTAACTGATATCTGGTAACATACGGATGAAGAGCGGAGACCGTGTTTTATCAGTGGTTGGCAGGAACCCGGATATTGTCGTGTTTTCCATGAATTTCACCGTTTTAGAACCGAGAACCTGTATTCTGCAAATATGTGATAAACACGGATAAAAAGCACTTACCTATAAACACACGAGCGTAAGAATGGGCGGTATAAAATGCAGTATTCTGATATGAACAGCGCCCAAGGTGCTGCTCCACGCATCCTTTGGATGTCTTTTCCCCTGTTTTTTTTATATATATACATATGTATACCAATGTACACATACACATACTCCACGACACTGTCCCTGTTAGAAAAAAATTTCTAACGGGGCGCTGCCCCGCACCCCGCAAGGGGGCTGCTAGCCCCCTTGACCCCCAGCCCGCTATCCGGGTAGCGGGACCCCCGTAAAAACTCTGCATGGCTCCCGATATATTCAAACCCCCCTCCAAAACAATAACACACGTACACTGCACATTGAGTTCACATGACCAGTTTGACCCGTCAATCGGAGGTTCCCTCGCCCCAAAGGCGGGGGGTAATTAACGGCAGCTTAGTCCGCGGCTGCCGGAGATTCGGATCCCCACAATCATTAAACCCCGACCTACCTTAGGCAGGGGGGATCTGTAATATGCCTGACAAGCACGCGCGTATTCCCATCTCAATGGGGTGACGAAAAACACCCTACAGTTAGATAAGGAGCATTGAACAGCGGTGTAATTCTTCTTAACCATAAGTACAGTTTTCAACCTACGACATACAGTGAATGAGTTATTAGACTCAGGGGACTTATACAGTGTATTGTATATTGTCCAGTGTCCATTAGGACAGGGGGGTTGGTCCTCGTACTATATTCTGTTTACTTATGACTTCTCTAGTTCTTAGACATGTGTTTCGTAGAAACACAGGGTCTAAGTTTTGAGGAGTTATAGGTATAAGAATAAAGTAGAGAACCAGATATTGCAAGTATTGGGATTCTTCAAGGTGATCGAAGATGTAGATACTTGTATATGGTATTCAGTTGATAGTAATGATTAAGAGAACTTGCTTCTCTTTCAGGTTACTCATAATTGGAAGTATTCCTAACTTGAGTAACGCTGATCGGCCTCCTTCCATTAAGTTGACATGCACTGGTGACAGCTGCATGATTTGAATCTGGTTCAATTAAATCAGTGCCTCTGTTTCTATATTGGATATAGAACAGTTCATATCTTGATATTGTTAAGATACGGGGAGTTGTCAGGCTTATGCTTAAAACCAGACTCCTGATAACTCAAGGCACGTTTCTGTAATGGCTGTTTGTGGGTTGACCCGGGCTATGACGAGGGTTGATATTCTACCATCTGGAAGATCAATAGTGATATTGTTCTTAACTCGCCACAGTTTTATTAAAAATGGATTTTTTCAGAAAACAGTAGTGGGAGTATGGTAGAACTGGAAGTGATTCCAGAACCGCAAACGATTACTGAAGATTTGATAAGAACCTAAATATTCAATCTGGTTTGACATTCCATTTGGCCACTCCGCAGATATGGTGGGTAACCTCAGGCACCCGAGAGGTACTTCGGTATGCTCAAGGACGGTGACAGGGAGGTTCTTGTTTACCCAGACTTACCATTGCTGTTGTTCCAGACTGTGAGATCCGGGAGGAGGATGAGTATAGCGTCGTTCTAAACTGGCTTTAGAAGTGTACGTCTATATGACTCTGCCAGAGGGTTGTCGTGGTCAGTGGGAGCAGCAGAAGCATGATGGACAAGTGGCTTATGTCTATTTATAGACTAAAGCAGATATAGCGGAGATAGATCATCTATTTCTGATGTGACAGTCATAGGTTTGACTTCATCAGAATAGGGGATGGATCTGTTAAGAAGGTAGTAGGGTGTGATGTCCTGGTATTTGATGACATACACAGAGTAGGAAGTGATATTCCTATACTACGATTGGTTATACTTTGGTAGTCACACAGTAGTTTCTCCATATAGGAATTGGATCTTATATCGTACATTCTGGTTACTAGATCTATGGTTTTAGATCAAGATTTGGGTAGTTTCCCAATCTGGGTACTTAGACAGCATTCTAAGAGTATTTAGAATGGACGACTCCTGGCATGGTGGTGTACCTGCAGGTAATGGAGTCACCCTCTCTAAAGGTGTCTTACAGACTGAAGGGGAGAGGGATGCGCATGATTGGCAGATCACTTGCTTAGGCAATTGAGTCAATCATGAGATGTCAAGTACCACACCAGATGTTGTTCTTGCAGTAGATGCAATAAGTTGATATTGATCCAATCCTGGGGAAACAGTCGGAAGCAGTTTTAGAACATAAGTGGATGTTCTAGGGATTTGATAACGGCAGCCTCCTTTAGGAGACGGTTATCATTCCAGGCTTCCAAGGTGACCTGGATGGCAGAGTGGCTGTCAGAGTTATAGTTTTCCCTCTGACGAGGGGCAGTATTATGGACAGGTGGTCCAGGTAGATACTGAGGGAAGGCATAGCGCAAGATACTGATTAAGTTCAGTTGACGATACAGTCTAAGAAGTTTGGATTTGGAGTTCACATATGAGCTAGGTCCCATCAGATATCCAGACACATTCTAAGACAGGTATTGCTCATTTCGGGAGATGGCTTTCTCCGCGAACTTGAGAAAGAGAGAGACATAGAAAGAAACATCAGAGCGGATCCACTCACTGAGGCTATTCCTCGAACGCAATAGTTTCACAAACGAGCTTTGTGAGACTGACTAGTAGAGGAGTTGGGTGTTCGGTATCGCACGGGCTGTGAGTATGCGACATCGCAATAATTAGCCTTGAGTGCAAGTGGGAGATTGTTGGAGATAGTGCCCCAGAGTCAATTATTGAATCACAGGCACGTGATTGCAATGATTGAGGGGAGGACCTATCCCAGTAGGACAGTCTTACTCGAGATGATAGTATGCTATCTGGTTTATCTTTATCATCGTGTACTGCTTTAGGTGACCTTACGAGTCGCTATTACACGTTGATAGAGCCCCTAGGATTCTTGCTTGACTACCAGCAGTATGAGGGCAATCATATACGTGGGAGCTGGGGTCTATAAGCACATCCTTAAAAGGTCCCTAGTCGTGGGAGTTTCGAGACAGGGCATCGATACTCCAGAGTAGACTAGTGTATACAGTCGAGACCCCGACGAGGGGCGGTGGCCGGTCTCACAAGCCACTGGTGTCAGTTGGTTCACCTAAGATGTATACAGGTGCTCATTGGGTTATGAGTACACCGGAAAGGACTCGCCGGGAATCTGCTAGTTGGGATTATACCTGATGTCAGATAGCAGTTCCCTGGTGACATGTGTACAGGTTAGTTCATCGACCTGAGATCGTCATTTGTCTCGTGTGAGTTCCCACTGTGCTTTGATTACTACCCTACCACGGCTCAAAGGAGTCGTGCAAACAGGTTTTAGTTGGGTACAGTCCCGAGCCACATGGAGGCAGTGAGCGGATCTGCAGGGGTTCGTCTCTCCCGGTATTGGGGGTGAGGTCGCGCTGTGTCTAGGAGAGCCAGAACATGAAAAGTCCTTGGCCAAGACAGGAGATTTGCTGGTAGGTATTCCAGTAGTATCTCAGGGTGTTCTGGGCTACACTCCGACACGACTTGTACCGCTATTGGGGGTCTGACTTTTACCAACCCCCTAGGCCCGCCATGCGATGCTTATAGACGAACGAACCGGACTGTACGGATATTGTCACTGTCAGGCTCAGTAGGATGTCAGGATGAGTTCGCTCATCGACGTCCCTTTTGGTCAATAACTGGTGGCCTGTCACGTATGGCTAATACCTCTGACGTGCTAGTGGTTAAATCCACAGCCATAGTATTGACGAGTTTTTAGAGTCCACCACACACAGTTACTCAGGTTTCGGACGAAACGCTGTAGAGGCCGTATGGAGATATGGCAGGGTTCGATCAAATACGTGCGGTATTGCACGGATCGTGATCGGACGGTCTTTACTAGCCGGCTTTGGCTTAAGCCGGATCCTAGTATTAGATAGTGTAGATATTGTCTCTTTGCATTTGTGTTCAGTGGAAATACAAGTGCGGGCATGTATATGCAGTAGTGGGGTTTTCCTGTAATTTATTACGGGATTTGTTTTCTGAAGTTGCCAGTTTGCATTCCGTTCTGGCCGGTTTTCCTTTAATCCTTCACGGCCGGACTTTCGATAGAGGGGGTAATTTGCAATTGTGCAAATTACTTATTGTGGAGGGGTTTCTTGCATATGTGTGGCTTCATGATTGTTTATTCATCATGAGATTCTTTTCTTGTCCATTCTTTGCTTTCATGTGATGGTTTTGTGATTTGATGAGATGAGAAGTGGGCGTGACTTTATTCCTTGCATTATCTTTTCTTTTCTCCATGATAATTTGATTCCATGATCTCCACCATGGAGAAGAGGGGCCGACCACACTAGTGAGAAGGGAGAGGTTTCATTTTAGTGAGGGAAAATGTTTCATCTCATTTTTCATGCTACCAAATTCCTAAGCTCATTTCCATAGTTGCTTTCTTCACCTCCACCACATCATGGCAACCTCATAACCCCAAAAGAGACAAGCTTCTGCACTATTCTACAGCAAATCTTGGACGCGTCGGCTAGCCAACTTCGCGTCCGGGTTGCCTCGGTCTAGAGGTGGGAGCCCGTAAAAGAACTCGGCTACGTGGTGCCCTTTCCGACGAGGAGGAGATGAACGGAGTTTCTGCGGAAGATCGGAGTGGAGACGAAGACCGAAGGACACGGATCGCTTGGTATAACTTCTCTACTCTTTTCTTGTTTGCTAATAGCTAGGTTAATGGCCCGATCCGGGTAAAAAATACGCGGTGGTGCCGGTTTGCTAGTTTGCAAAGTTTTTGTTTCCGCGTTTCCGGCGTCCGATCGACTGCCGGGGCACCGCCGCGGACTTACATGATCTACAAATCCAATACCAGGAATCCAAAACCAACCAAACAACAAATTACCAAATCCAGAAATTTCAAACGTACTATTTTGGAATCCAAATTCCATAATACTGCAACCAAACAGGCCCTAAAGATAACCAAACGATGGATTTGGACTATTTTTCTTTTCGCAACAAATGCTGTATGCAATATTTGTTGCATGAAAACATGATGCAGTTTTATTTTGTTGCTGACCAAACTTGTCCCAAATGTTGCAAGAATTTGTTATTTTTTGTATCTCCATTTTTATTTCAAACTCAAGTTTGTTGCTTCCCGAAGTTGGGAAATGAAGAGTGTTTGCAACAAATGTTATATGAATCTCTATTTCCTGGCAAACAACCGCTTTATCTAATAGGAATAATCTGACTAATTTATCATATTTTTATCAAATACGGATTCGCCAACACCGATCGAATACAAATATGGTACCACTACTATCTGTATCCATTCTGTATCAGCATCGACAAAAAACATAGTAATGTTTGACTTAATTATGAATATACATCTCATATCCGATATCCGTATCCCGTATCCGATTTTTAACAAAATATCCATAGCAATTTTCGTTTATAATAACCATCCGATTCGTACTTAAATCTGTCTGCTGACTTCCGGATAAGAATATGGAAAGCCCTTGTATATTCCAGATTTAGGCCCACGTAAATTTCCTTTGACTTATTACAAAGCCCATTTTGACAAATGAAAAGCCCATTACAATCGTCATTCGCAGACATTGTCCCCTTCGCCAAGCTGCTAGGGTTTCAAAAGTCTCTGCTTGCTCTCTTCTCCTCATCGCTCTAAAACCCTAGAAACAGCAGAGATCGAAGAGAGAGAGAGAGAGAGAGAGAGAGAGAGAGAGATGGACAAGAGCATGCTTGGAGATGTGGACAATTTGCCAGAGGAAGACAAGATTCGAATGTCGACCATGATCGATCAGCTCCAGATCCGCGACAGGTACCTTTTTTTTCCCTTCGTTTATTTTTGTTGATGCTTCGATTAATTGTTTGTTGATAAAATTCAGTGTTAATATCTTTTATTTGCTGATTCGATGAATATAATCAGAAAATAGCTATTCAATGATCGCAGATTGGGGGTAAGTTAAAAGTTTGTGCTTTGAGATAACATAATTAGAAAAAGATTGCTTTCCCCCCTCTTTTGCTGTAAAATAAGTTACGTGCTACATTAGGATTAGCATTTAGTGACAATATGTGAATTTGTATATTTTAACTACCATATCAATGCTAACTTGTGAACCATAGGTATCTGACCACAACTAACAAATTCAGAGAGAATTTGTGACTGTTTACAACTCATCTGTGTTATAACTTGTGGACCTTAGTTAGTAATTTTAGTTCATGTCAATTTGTGTGGATTGCTGGTTGCGGATGCTTTCTAGACTCGGTCACTTGATGCAAATGATCGTGTGATCTATTTGATCAATACCACTGGATTTATTTTGTTGATTACGATAGGTTAAGAAGAAAAATTATGTGCTTAGTGACGGGAGAATATGGGCTTATGAGAATTATCGGTTACAGAATAATCGAGATTCAATCGGTCAGGAGCCTTCATTAGGGTTCAACAGTTTGTCCTTTCCTTATAATACCTGTGACCTGTCATATTATGATGCGAACACTTTTGAGATACGGTGGTGTTGAATGTTGTATACAAGCGTTGGAGGCATGGGGATAACTTATCATATAAAGTTTAGTTAATCCTAGTTTGGGAATTTGGAATCGCAAAAACAAATTATTGGCGACCGTTTCAAGTTAGCATGAGCATGATCACCGTCCAATCCTTTTTCCCCCCATAAAAAAATGTATATAAAGAGCAGTCTTCGTATTTTTTTAAGATCAGCTGTTAACTGCATCAAGTTCTATGACTTGTCGAAGATGGAAAACATGAAAGGGATTGGCAAGGCAATAAAACTTTATTGTCTAGGTGGAAGATTTAACACCTACATTCTGTACAAATGCTGAATTTAAGGCAATCAAGAAAATCTATTATTATTTCCTAGACTCTGAACTAGTCAGATAACATGACTAACTATATGATGCCTATTGTCTCTTACACATGCAATATTTTGCCCACCTGAGATATTGTCAGTTGTAACATGGTATGTGGACGCATGTATATATTAAAATAAAGATCGAATAAAATTATGATGCAGTAATAGACGCTTCCGGTCGAAAGGCATTAGAGCGATAGGCATGCATGGATGTCCCTGTCACGGAAAGAGAGCAGTGAAAGCAACATTCCCAGTAATGGAAAAACATTTCAAACAAACTTGATGAACGGCGCATCTATTTGCACAAAACTTCATTGTCGGTCAAATAAGCAGGTGCAGAGATTTGTTCAAATTAATTTTCCCTCTAGATGTCATATTTTTTCATTTGCTTTGGTGATGGCACGAAACTTTAATGGTGCCAGAACTATCAAGTTTAGTTTCTGGCTAGGATGTTGTCAAATGGTTTATAAATTGATCCTTTGCATGTTGGCTATGCTTGTCCTTATTCTGCATTAGTTTCGTTGAGGTCCCTACCGATGGACTTTACGTTGAAAGATCAACCTCTTTCCATTAATAGGCTTTGTGGTAATCACTGTTGAGTCGTAATTATTGGTGTGCTTCTTTGTTTGACATTTACAGTCTTACCTAACGAGTGAATTTGTTCAAGCGCACACGGTAGGTTTCTAATGGCTAGAAATTCTTAAAGCGGAATTAATGCTTTCTGCCCGTTTGGACATTACCTTGACATATGAGGGAACTGTTATAAACTGGAATTTTGTCATAGTAACTACACTGCTATATATGCATCTCAAAAAAATAATAATAAAGTATAAAATGATATATACTGATTTTTTCGCATTGATTGTAGTTTGAGGATGTACAATTCACTGGTTGAGAGATGCTTCACTGACTGTGTAGACTCATTCAAACGCAAATCGCTCGACAAACAAGAAGAGACGTGTGTTCGCCGATGCGCTGAGAAATTCTTGAAGCACTCTATGAGAGTCGGCATGAGATTTGCAGAACTCAACCAGGGTGCCGCCACTTCCGACTAGTTTCTGTTTGATTGAGGTTTTCTAAGGATCTTAGTTGTTACTTTGAGGAATGGATTCACAGCGGTTGGTTTTGTAACAGACCTATTTATCTGCTCACCTTAAGTGGCCTTGGCTTTAGGGGGGATAAAGGATATATTTTTTGTTGAATTATCTTGTTGCAGATCAAGAACTCTATGTAGAGTTTCCAATAAGTTTAATGAATTTGGTAATGCTGTAGTTGCTTCAGAAATACCAAATATGCAAGTGCTTTGTCTGTCTTGTATATGTCGGAGGTGGTGTTGCTTTTAATTGGAGACGAGTAGTTTAAGCAGTGAAAACTAATTCTAAGGGCAACAGAATACAGAATATGAACCTGCAATTCGATTGGTTTGAACTGAGTCTTTATGTGTTTTAGTTACCGCAATCAATAACAGTGTCGTAATAGCTAACCGATAGTGAGTACGGGTCGTCCATAGAGAAATGGGGAGTTACTTATCTTGTTTTAGACGAGTTATTAAAGAGAGAGAAATGGTGAATTACTTATCTTATTTTAGACGAGTTAATAAAGAGAGGTGAGATTTTTATCGTTTTATGAAGATTTGAAAAGAGAAGGGCTTGTAGGGTTTATAGGATTTAGTATTTAATGGATGGAGTTTTAAATTTTTTTTTATCTTTTAATTATTTAATACTAGAGAAATGCGGGTTAGAGTTCTTGAAGGGATTAAGGATTCTCTGACGCTTGTTCTTCCATTGATCCTTATTTATCTTAAACCCTCAACAAAGCGAGTGTAAACTTCTTTTTAAGTTTCAATTTTTATGAACTTTCGCAAAATGAATCTTAACCCTCTTAGACGTGCTATCAATTCATGATAGTGTATGCTTTGATTCACACTCATGAAATTGTATGCGATTTTTCTTTTTTGATTGGATAGAAAATTTTATTTGGTATTGGGTAGTTAAGATAAATAGTTTCAATATCATCTGATTCCTTTCTATGGATTCTATACTAAACTTTTCTACTAAAAAATTATAAGATCTCCAATTTGCAGCACAAGGTTACAGGTCGAGGATTTATGCATCAGACAGTAACAAAGATGATATTCATATATTTCGAAAATAAAGCAAGTAACATCTTAAATTTATGTAACAATCATCAGGGAAACACAGGCAATTAATCAAAAATTGGGGGCGAACAGTCAACTTCAATTCAATCATCATCAAATGCATCCAAGGTTCGATTCTGTCAGAAAAAAGATTAATCATCCAAAAATAATGCTTCACAACAAAATATAAGAACTACACGATGCTCATATTTCTCGCTCTCAACGAATACATATATAATGCCATTGAAAGTAAATCTACAGCTAAGTTTAGAAAAATATATCACAACAGTCTGCTTAGAGATTTGATGAGCAACTTCAAATTCTGCCTTGCCGCTTCATCTCCAGTGAAACCTGACATGTCTGAGCTTATACTCTGCAAAATGGATGAATAAATTAAATGAGGTTTAGAAATTATAGGTTAGCACGAGGTAGGAAAAGCTCAGGAAAAAGCATTACCTCAATGTTCTTCAATGTGAATATAAGGGTAAAAATGGACTGCCGGATAAGTTCAGTGTTCTCAGGGGCTAGAATCGAAGAGTTCACCTTTCTGCAAGATACAAAACAATTAAAAAGTAAGTGAGAATTTATGGTTCTGTCAACTACTCGTGCCGGCTCCTCTCTGTTCAAGAAATTCAACTTTTCCATCACATAAAATTACACACTAAAGGATTTATCTGTATGGACCATTATCTGCTATATTATATTTAACATAAACGAGGGAAATGCCAGAATGAAATTTAACAGAAACTGAAGTTGAAAATATCCTGGAACATACAATTAAGGTAACAACGGTTTTCAGTTGCAAGGTTAAGGGTTATACTAATGTAGACGGTTTTGCTATATAGGACCCCCAAAACTTGCACATTTTGAAAAACAACCCCTAAAACTTAATATTCTTGAAAACCACCTTTGAAACTGTTCTGATAACTAAATTCCACCCTTCTGTCCATTTAACTCAACCTAGAGCTTGGGTTAAGGTCTACTATGGTTAGATTATGAGAACTACATTCTCAACTACCCTCCTTTGCTCACCATTCAACATAAAACCTATTCATAACATTCCATCCAAACATTACAAATTACTTTTCTCAAAACTTTCATCGCCTTCTCTCAAACTTCCATCATGTACTCAAGCATGGCTGTGTAACTGGGTACATTTGAGCATAAACGATCAAACATGGTGAGGATAATGAAAACACGTGTTATTGGAGACCAGAGCATGGATGACCCCTACACCTTCCCAAACAAAATACACCGTGAGCACAAGTTTGGGTAGAGTATGAACGATGCTACTTAAAATGTCATGAGGTTGACCAGCCATGGTAGTACTAGAAGTTATGGCTTGCAGAAGTCCACCAGTGAGTTGGACTCCCCTTGAAGAAGCTTTCCACTTAATTTTTTTGGTTGCAATTTAAGCAAAATCGGTCCATTGAAGTGAGAAAGATGTGATCTACTTAACTACAAGCACAAATTTATCACGGTAAAAATTGCCATTTTACCCTCTTAACAGCACTTTTAACGGTGAGATGGAGGGGATTTTACCGTAGGGTATATAATTTTTTGTTTAGGAGTTTTGGAAGTTGTTTCTAAAACAATGAAATTTTAAGGGCTGCTTTTCAAAACACGCAAGTTTTGGAGGTGTCATATATCAAAAAAGGGTACGGTTCTAGTGAAAGATATCTTTGAAGCTTTTTTGTCAAAAATGGATATCCATCGTTCATCACCTATGGCAAATTAAGGGAGCCAATGGCTAATATTATTTATTTCCATTTGTAAATTCTTCCTTGATTTTGCATGTCCCTAAGAAATAGAAAGTGAATAATGTCAGCCTTTATGGTGATGAACGGTGGACATCCTTCGACAAAAAAGCTTCAAAGACACCTTTCACAGGAATCGCGCCCATCAAAAAACTCCTATTTAAAATATTAAAAAATCACATCAGTACCGCCTTCCTGATTTTATAAGCAATTCCTATGGAAAATTTGTTGAAGGAAGCAAAAGCTTCCTTAAAACCCCTCCAGTTTTAGGGAAAAGACTACATATATGCGAAATAGCATCTGATATTAAGCATCAAAGAAAGTTTGAAGTCATGAAAGTGTTCAGCTATACACGTTCATGGAAACTAAAATAGATATACATGAAATTTCCAATAAACGATTCAGTTATCAGTTGATCTGATATGTGGCCAACAAATCACTTTCTGCATACTTTTCTTCGCCTCAGGAAGATTCTCTCTTCTGATACCTGAATTAATCCTAGTCTAAAAGGGTTTGTTTAATCTCTAGTTTTCTAGAACTGGCTAGAGAAATTGAAACTGAGGATGCAAAAAAGAAAAGAAAAAGAAAAAGAAAAGAAATCTCATGGACAACTCTGGGTAGTTAGCCACTTGAGCTTAATATGTAAACAATGTCCTGCAGATTTAATATGAAACAGGCCGAAATACACCCAGCTAACTTATTCCCAACCAAAAGGAAAAAAAGGAAAAGGAAAAAGAAAGACGACCTTCAAATTCTAATATTCCATTAACTACGAACTATGAATTGTGGATGGTTTCATGATTTAGCATTCATCACTGAAGAATATTTACTCGAATTAAGGCACTCTTCCATGGTAACAAATACGAAGATATCTACTACTTAATATCCAAGCTGGTAGTTGAAAGTTAAAATTGAATTCCACAGATGTTACTCCCAAGGAAAACTGCAAGGGCCAAGACATAACCGTATAAGCCTTTTTTATGTCAGACAAAAGAAGCATTCAAAAAGAAGTTATGTAGAAATGAATGAGCCATATGAGAGTTCCCCATATTACTCTGCTCCCCAATATGAAAGATCAGAAGTTTCTATACAATTTGTTTGCAGAATGATCTTTCTCGCGCCTTTGGCTTTCAAGATAAATATGTGTGTTTTCCGGTGATGCCAATACTCAAAGGTATTGTGCGATCGTAACTTTCCGTTAAGGTTAAAAGAAAAGTTTTATCGAAACGTTATTCGACCCGCCTTATTATATGGTACAAAATGCTGGGCTCCGAAAAAACATGCACAGAAGATGCATGCAGCGTAGATGCGCATGTTTCGTTGGATGTGTGGTAACACTAGAAAAGATAACGTGCGAAATGAGCATATTCGTGCAAAGGTTTGTGTAGCACCTGTGGAGGAAAAGATGTAGAAAAACCGCCTAAGATGGTTTGGTCATATGTGACGCAGAGCTACAAAAGCATCGGTTCGACGAATGGATATTATTGATTTAGGCCAAGTCAAAAGAGCAAACGGGAGACCGAAGAAAACGTGGATGGAGGTGATACGAAAAGATATGGATGCCAAAGGCCTTAATGAAAGAATATTGTTCGATAGGAGTGAATGGATGCAGAGGATTCATGTGCTCGATCCGGAGCGATTCTCATGTTGGTTCATGTAGCCTAACTCATATGCTTGGGATAAAAGGCTCAGTTTTTGTTGCCAATACTCATAGGATTAGGCAGAATGATGATATCATATGACAATTATAAAAGAGGACCTATGACACATTTAGTCTGTAAGATGACTCATCAACCTTGAATTGATAGGATACTAGTGAGAGTTTTCATAATAAATGATTATTTCATCTACTATCAAATCATATATCTCAACTGAGTCGGATTATGTAAAGTTAGCTGACTATGCTCCCAGGCTCAGGACCTAAGTAACATGAATACTGGAAAGATTTTAATTACAGTAACTTACTTCTTATACAATATCAAAATTACCTTAAATCTTCAGTTGCAGCAGCCAAGCTTTTGGTCAAGCTCTCAACATCTTTCAAAAGCGCACTATCATGAACCTCCACAAGCAATGGTTGAATGTCTTCAGCCATGCGCTTGATCTGTAGCATGAGTAATGGTACCAGTCTTAGCATGATGGTGCACTGATTGAATGCAACTTTTGCTACTATTCTATCAAGAAAATAGACGTATATATAAGCCCAGCATAAACATAATTTACTTTTTGCAGGACAAGGACTGCTTTGATTAATTAATACAGCCACATATAATGAGCATCACAAATGGCGTTGATGGACTGTAAAGTAAGCATGCTGTAAGTGAATTTAACCTTTATAATTAATGTTGAAGTTTAGCATATGTTTGCTTGATTAATGATGTCAATGTGCTAATCAATCTTCAATAAATAATTGATTCTGCTCATAAGATTTCGTTAATTTAGAATATAGTTATGACTTCCAGGTTTATGTAATTAAAGATAACATATGAAACTATAAACATAGCCATTAGGCTAAATTGTACTAAAATAACCTTAACTATCATTAATTTTCACTAAACTACGTTAAAGTTTATTTATTACAGGAAACCCCCTTATATCTTGGTTTTAAGGGAGTTTTTCACCGCAATACCCTTAAATGCAGCACTTAAAAGGATTGTTGTCGTGTAAGCCTTTTCCCATCAAATTGGGGTTGGCTATGAAGCAAAGCTCCATTAAAGATCCGACCAAGTTTTATGACCAGTTGTGTCGCCCTCTCGCCCTGAAGTCAACCCTCTCCAAATAAGTGCCAAACTCCTAGTTCAAAAATCTATGACGAGAGAAGGGCTTGTTATAGTCCTAGACCAGTCGGCGTCCTCCAAATTTTAATAGACTATGGAGAAGTCTAAAAGAAGGGGAAAAGATGATATGTTCTTTATATATTTGCTATATGGAATTATGTTCAACTTTGAAGCACAAACATAGCCAAAGGTGAAAATGGAACATATTCCAAATTTAAGGTAGTTTAGTGTAAAAAACGACAGTTAATGGCATTCTTGCAATTTGTTAATGCATAAGAAATAATGGTTAAATTGCAGGAAACATGGCTTGCTTGTACTCAATTAGCGGGAACTAACCCTAAGTTTAAAATACATGCACTTGGCCCCCTTTCGAACGACCATTCACCTATTCTGTTTTATTCCTAAAATACCCTCAGTAGATAGTACACACATTCAATACAAAAATGAAACAACGAAAGAAAATGATGGAAGTTCAGGGTTATGTTGCGAATAATAATGAAAATAATAGCACTGTTAGGATTAGAGGATAAAGTGCATGTTTTCAAAACTAAGATCAGTTCCGCTATCCAGCTAAAAGTGAAGGGGTCTACCTACAACTCAGAGAGACTGAAGTTTAGCAAATCATTAAAGCTAACAAGACATGACAGTTATTGAAACAAAATTTCTCACCTTTGAAGTCAAAGGCTGAGCTTCTTGAACAATAGATGCGACCTTTTCAGCCAATGCATAACTCCTTTTAACGCCGATTTCTTCCATTTCTCGTCCAAGATGAGTGAATATCCCTACAAGAGCATCCAAACTGACTCCTTGTTGTCCTTTAATCCTCTCTCTGTCACAGAGAATGAGACCTTCTTTACTACAATCTGGATCGAGTGGGCCCAAAGAAGGTATTGGAAGAGGATCTTTTGGAGTTATATCGATCAAAGTCTCCATAAGAAGGCCGGATTGATTCACTTCAACCAATGAATTTCGAGGGATATTAGTTTTATCGTCTTCAACCTGTCAAAAAATGAAGGGGAAAAGGAAGAAAAGATAAGTGGAACTTTTTTCTTTTAGAATTATACCTGTTTATTAACTTGCTTCTTGAGAAAACAATTTACTAACAAAAGGTGTTGATGCCATGATTTCTTGTGTTTGGTTGCATTTCAATATATCATTTGTAGAGATAATGGAAGCGTTCAATATGCCTCCTTGATAAGCCCAAGTTAAACAAATATTGCTCATATAAACCATAGATTTTTGCTTCGACATTAGACAAGTTTCCTACCAACCAATTGTTCATTAGGTCTTATTGCAAGCCCCTCACTCGTCTATAATTCCCTTGGCCAAAATACAACTCATAGTTGGCATTAGCTTGACAACTCATGATGATTGTTTGCCCTTTTTTCCGAGCCCTCTCAATATTACTTATTTTCCCTATACTCATTGGAATGGTTAAAAGGTCTAAGAATAGAGATTTTGATGTATTTTAGCCCTCTAAAGAAAGTATTGCTTGCTTGTGCAACAAATGATGAGGACATACAATCTAAATCGGCAAGGAAGAGATTGAAGTTCCAAAGCGTCAAATACATATGTGGTCAAAGCTAAGTAGTTAACAAAGAAAGAATGGTCATGACCATTCTTTCTTTTTTGATTAAAAGTTAATGTTAGTTATATACCTCAATGAGAAATTTTTATTTAAAGAATTACTGTAAAAAAATCCACATGTAATGGACCAAAAACCTTAATCACGAACATTATTAAGTCCCAACCCGATTACTAATTTGAAAAGGATCATACATGCAAGGAACCATGGTAAGTTTAACATATGAAACAACATATTTGAATGGCAAAAGAAGCTCCAACATTCCAAGTATACATCAACAGTACTATATCTCACATATACAGGGAATTCTGGTAAGTTCCAAATATAAAACATATTCACGAAAGAAAAAACATAAAAGAATCCTCCCCCCACCCCCAACCTCCCCCCCCACCCCCCCGGGCAAAAAGTAAGATGTGAACCCAGACACGACTAAAGTTTTACCATCACACTAATGGCAACATAAAAGAAGTTACGACACTCTAACAAAACATCAATACGTCTACACACATGTTCATCATAAATATGTCAACCATCAACACTATCAGAAATCAGAAGCACGCACCTCAACAACCGCATCGATACTTTTCAAAGACGAATCAACATGAACAACACTCCCAACGGTCACGCCCCGTATCCTCACTGGCGTCCCCACACAAATCCCGCAAGCTTGAGTGAACTCGAACATGACCTGATATTTCTTGAACCGGGACCTCATATGAAACCCCCTCAACCATACTAAGCTAAGCGCGAGTATCGCTGCCCCCGAAACAACAAACAGCCCAACGCCCCCTTCCCAAATGCTCCTCCGACCGAACCCGAAATTGCTCAACGGCTGCAGCGTCTGCTTCCATAGAGTCCAAGGGACATCAAGAACCGCCGAGATCGAGTTTTTCCCTTTCGGGGTTGGGGGTGAGTCGTTGCCGCTGTTTCCGGAACTCGCATTTACGTTAAATGGTTTCATTAATGGCTTTGTGGGCAGATAAGGGCTGGCATTTGGGTATTTATTCATGGGGGCATGCAATGGCTGCCCCAATATAGTAGTGGACATCATCATCTCAAAATTTATCTCAGAAAATTTTAGGGATTGAGAACGAGGGTTTCTCAATTTGATAGAAATTCAAGTGTGGGTTCTAAATTTACAAATGGAGACATACCCAAGTCTAGTAATCAACTATAAACAGCATCTCTAATCAAATTATAAATTCTTTGTAAAAAAATCTGTAAGAAAATTAGAGGGAGAGGGGTTTCTGAGATTTGAGCTTACAATTTGGGAGTGACATGAAATTTTCGAGGGAGAAGGAGGAGAGATTTTGAGTCGAGGGTCTCCTTGTAATTTTGCCTGCTCTTCTTCTACCTCTTGAAAATGGAGGCGCTGCTTGCTTCAAGTGTAGAGATCGACCCTTTGGTTGTTATGTGTTAACGAGGTTATATTTGTCATTTAGGATTTGGGCCAGCATGGGTTGGGCTTGATGGATAGGCCCTCTAACATGGGAGGGTTCGTTCTGTGCTTTTTTTTAAGGCTTAAATCTTCTGGCCCATTTGCAGTAATTGCCTTCCTATTTTAAAAACCTGTACATTGCATCCTTTACTTAACCATCTTTAATTTTTCCGTTAAAAAAAATTGAATGGACCCTTATTGAAAAAATAAAGAAGAAAATTGATCCTCTCAAAAAAATTCTACAAGGGTGTTTTTGTAAACTCTACAGAGCTTTTAACAAAAAATTTAGCGGCCGGTAAGATAGGGGTAGTTTGTAGGTTTTAAAATATGAGGACAGGGGTAGTTTGTAGGTTTTAAAATATGAGGACAGTTACCTACAAATGGACCATAAATGAGGATGGCTTCCTGCATTTTAGCCTATTTTATGAGTAATGGATTTTTGTGTCTTTCTATATGCACCCCCTGATCTAAATGTTTTTACATGGGTCTTAACTCGTGAAATCTTGTCTATAATGCAGGAGACCCTTCTTGCTTTTGCCCAAAAAGCAGGTGAAAGCCGAATTGGATTTGATCCGTAACCGATCCGATCCAATTTTTTGGGTTTTTAAATATCCTATACTCAACCGAATCCGGTACAAGATCAGGTGCAAAATTTAGGGTTGGCTATGGGTTTAGTACGAAGCTTGCCGAAACCCCAAACCTGATCTAAACCAATCTCTCTTCTTATATCCGATATGAATCCGATATATACCATGGATATTTAATTCCAAATATTGTAAGATATATATTGTAATTTTTTATAAGATATTTAGCTCACACGGTTTTAAGTGCAACCTACAATTCTACTGTATATAATTTATATAGATTTGTTTTAGTATAAATTTTGCACGTGTTTATTTGATAGAACTCACATAGAGTGTTATGATTTTAATTTTTTAATCGTTATAATGGGCCAAGCCCAAATACCCCAATACTGAATGGTCCACCTAAACTCAATACTCATGCAACAACCTGATTTTACGGTTTGGGTTTAAGGCATTGTAAACACGTCCAAGGATGTTGGTTTGGATTTTAAATTTCGGATGGATATAAATGTTGCCAAAAACTACTCAACTCATCTTGATTTCATCCTTACCTAAAAGCAAAAGATCACGTTTTGATGGAGGTCAAAATCTTCCTCAGTTGTTGTCCTCCATTGATCTTAAGGCCAGCGATGTCGAACGGTTGAGATTTGAGATGAGGACTGAGCGTGTGGATCTCAATGAGTTGTTGGTTATTGTTGACGCATGGCTACCTGCAAGGGAAGTCCCGAGATAGGAAGCCACCGTAGGACCTTCCGACGATCAAATTAGTACCGAGAAATAATGGCAGGAAGTGGCCACCACTACAATAATCGTTTGCCCCTACGGATTTATCTGTAGGGGCAAACCACTGCCCTTACGGATATATCCATAAGGACATAAAATTCCTCCGTAGGTCCAAAGGTCGTAGGTACAGGTTTTCGTTCTGAAAATGCCCCTACGGAGTAATAATTGTCCTTACGACTTAATCCGTAGGGACATTTATCCCTACGGATTATTCTGTAGGGACATAATCTTTATTTAATTTAACTGTTTATAAAATAAAATACTTGTCTTTTATAAATGCACCTACGGATTAATCCGTAGGGGGAAGTTTTGCCCCTATTACTGAGTCTATAGGGACAAAATATTAGATATTCTTATATTTTGTCCCTTCGGGGAAATGTGTATGGAAAAACCTGCCCCTACGGATTAATCCGTAGGTGCAACAGTTGCACCTATGGAGTAATCATAGGGACATTATATCGGTTTTTTAAAAAGGGGCTTCCCGTTTTTCCCCCGCCCTGTAAACAATAATATATATATCATATAGCCAAATATAAAAATATTCATAATCAATATATCACGCATAATATATAAAAGAAATAAACAAACAGAATACAAAATCAATCTAAAATCATCGTGAACATACAAACAACCACCAATATCGTCTAAAATACATACAATATGTATCAGATAAGTACATACATTCTCAAAAATATAAATAAAACTACCCTAACTTAGTCTAGCTCCTCCACTTTTGATAATCGCCATAATCTGGCGCATCTGCTCCTCGGTAAAACCCTGAGTCGTCAAACTAATGAAGGAGCGGACTATGCGGGAGTCTGAGCGAGTTATGGAGCTGTAGGAGTGGTCTGTGCAACCGCGGCCGGGGTAGTGGCTTGCGGAGCCGCAGCCGAAAGAGATGCATGTGGAGCCGCAGCGGAAGCAACCTTCCGAATCTGTAATTTTTTTTGTGTAATAAACGAGTAAGAACGGTGTATTAGATTTTAGTCGAATTCGTATCATTGTCAGATTATTGCGAAACTGCGAATATATATATGTTTTTTTGAGATTCCACACATTAAGTTTTGAATTTGGATAATCATAACTTTTTAAACTCCAAAATGAAGAAAGATGTGGCGTGGTTATAACTATAGAGTTCCGTTTAATTAGATAGTTTTATGTAAGTATGACTAATCAAAGTTAAGTCTACAACCAAATAAGCCGGGCTACTAATATTGCATATGTTACTATCTATAATATGATATAATATTTTACTATTAAGTAATATATGTACTAACATCTCCATCAACTCCTCGACGATGGTCTTCAAGGCGGCAACATCATGCTTCAGACGTCGCTCATGGGGGATAGAGGAAGTAACCGCCGGAGTGGAGACCAATTTCATATGGACCCTGCTAGGACCCAGTCCCCGGTCACTCTCCCAACCTCCGTGGTGCCCTCCGTGTGCAGCGTGTAGGGCTGGGGTCAGTAGCATCGGATCGGTCTGTCCACTAAAATCAATCCCCGATGCCTCCGCCTACTCTACTACTCGCTCCTACACTGTCGGGACTCGGTTCTTGCTCACGGAGCAAAGTGCCACACGAAACAAAGTGCCACACCAAGTGTCATGTTAAGTGGGCGGGGGCCACCTCTTGAATCCGTGGGGGCCATCTCTCGAGTCCGTGGGACCCAATGTAGAACAATGGGGACTCTTCGGAATACATTCCAAAAGAGGGCAGATCTGTACTATAAATGGAATGATACAACTCTTCAATACAGAGGCGCCTTTTAAGCGAACCGGCACTATAGGAGCTTGAGAACTCCGTAGTTAAGCGTGCTCGAGCCAGGGAAGTTTTGGGATGGGTTACCTCCTGGGAAGTGGCCCCTGGCCAGGTCCGGTTCGCCCCGAAGGAAAAAACCGTGCGGTTTCAGCCAGAGCGGACAATACTCTCTGTATTAGGGGTGGGGCGTGACATACACCCACATTAACCATTAAAATATAAGCATATCATTTAACTTTGAACTTATCAAAACAAAAATTGCATTCGAATTAGAATAAATATTAACACTTACGTAATACTCCTGGGTAGCGGTGTCGGGAAATCGAAGATCGCCCGTGACGGGATCTGTCGAGGTGCTGTAGATGGCAAGATATGCGGTCAACACGCTCGATATACCACCCTGCGTCTGGGTCTGAGCTCTCTACAATTCGCCAAAAATTTACATATATTATAAAATAACTCTTAATATTGCATTATATCAAAATAGATCTATTGTAGTTTACTGATGCCTCCATGACACGAAGGAAAAAACCGTGCGGCTTCGGTCAGAGCGGGCAATACTCTCTGTATTGGGGGTGGGGCGTGACATACACCCACATTAACCATTAAAATATAAGCATATCATTTAACTTTGAACTTATCAAAACAAAAATTGCATTCGAATTAGAATAAATATTAACACTTACGCAATACTTCTGGGTAGTGGTGTCGGGAAATCGAAGATCGCCCGTGGCGGGATCTGTCGAGGTGCTGTAGATGGCAAGATACGCGGTCAACACGCTCGATATACCACCCTGCGCCAGGGTCTGAGCTCTCTACAATTCGCCAAAAATTTACATATATTATAAAATAACTCTTAATATTGCATTATATCAAAATAGATCTATTGTAGTTTACTGATGCCTCCATGATGTAAGGTTAGTATAGCACCCTATGAAGTGTTTTGAAGCATCACATGACCCAAAGTTATAATTTTTAAGGTGCTAAACTAACATGCAAGTGGATCGATCCTAGAAAATTAGGGTTATTAAACTTTAAGCTAGTAAAGTTAAGGGTTTGAAGGCTACAACCTTTGTAGCTCCCCTTCGCTAGACTCCTTGGTCTCTAAGGTGTTGAACGAAGGTCCTTTTGATGTCCCCTTGTATCCACGACGATCCACCACGGAGCACTCCGTCCAAGCTCGCAATTTCGACAAACCGAAAAGAACACTCTAAACAAAGCGGCTAAGCTTGTGTAGAATGATGTTGTGGTTGGGTTTCTCACTTCAAAAACCTTTCTTTTGTTGTATTTCACTCACTAGAAAAACTAGAGAAGAAAATATGAAGGAAGATGAAGATGGTGGCTAATATTAACAAGAGATAAAAGATAACCCTTGAGTTAACAAAGAGAAAGAAATATATATCACTATATATATTTAATTCCTTCTTGACTTCAACCATGATTAAATGATAGATAGTTAATTTAACTTGGGTTTAGAATGATAAAGAGAAGGATAACCATAGTTTAGTGGTAGTTGAGCTAGGTTAGGTTAGAAGAAGAATGTAGAAGCAAGAATGTTTATCCTTTCCTCTTTCATTTTACTTTAAACCAAAATTAAATAATTATCCATTGTTTAATCTATGGTGTGAAGCTTATATTGCCACCATTTCCATATATAATCAACCATGATGGTTTGATGTATGTATGTGTACATGTATGCACATTTACATGTGCATGAAACTAGAAAAGAAGAAAGAAACACATGTATGCATGCATACATCCATCAAACCCTAGAAAGGTTTTAAGTGAGAAAACTAATGGTTAAATGATAAATCAACACTTGATTTATCAATCCGGTCATATCTCATATGACCCCACCAAAAGCAGTTCACCCGATCAATGTTCGGTATCATATACGCACATTTCAATCGGGTGCATGCGCATATCGCATATGCGCACCACAACGTTTCGCCTGGACTGGGTAACTCCTCTGTGGGACTCTAAGACTCGTCAATACGCCGGCAGAGGGTAATGATCATATCAAGTGCCCTCAAGCCGCAAGCGGTCAGCTAAACGTAACGGCCACCCGGGTATTGAGCGATCAGAAGACAACAAGCGAACCTGCTACAACTCCCGTCGAGCCATCCGGCAACACTACCGTACAGTCCGGTCTCTTCGTCAGATATACTGCATATCGAGCCTAGGGATGGTCACGTCGACCCCAATAACTCAATAAGTCGTGTCGGTGAATGGTCTATAACAGATCGAGAAACTACTGATAACACTTATCAGCAAATCTCAGCAGCCCTGGCCAGGGACTTGCTGTTATAACCAGTCGGGCACTGCACAGCATCAACTCCCAATACCGGGAGAGACGAAACCCCTCCTATCGCTCATTGTCTTCGTGTGTCTCGGGACTGTACCCAACAACCACCTGTTTGCACGACTCAGTAGAGCCGTGGTAGGGTGGCAATCAAAGTGCAGTGGGAGAACACACAAGACTCCATGACGATCTCGGGTCTACAGACTAACCTGTACCAGTGTCACCTGAGAACTGCTATCCGACGATAGATATAATTCCATATAGGAGTTCTCGGTGAGTCCGTCCAGTGTACCCAGTCACCACTGAGCACCCGTATATGATCTTGATGTCAAACATCGATGAATGTGGGAACATCCATCGCCCATCGTATGGGTCTAGTATCATATACGCTAGTCTACTCTGGTATATCGATGCCCCGTCTCGATATACCTACGACTAGGGACGTTCCAGGATATGCTTATAGACTACAGATGTCCCACTAGTATGATCTCCATCATAATCAGAGTAGTCAAGCCGATATCCTCAGGGCTTTATCAGCATGTATGAATGAATAAAAGCATGATCAATAAACATGTCAGATAAAGAAGAACCAGATAGCATACTATCATGTCAAGCAAGAATGCAAACTGAATATATATACATGTATAGATACATCCACTATCACATAATGGCCTCTAGGGCATACATATATCCAACACATGACACGAGTAATGTTCCTCGAGCCACCTATGTAAGTGGGGCGACCTCTTTTAACCGACTTCCTAATCTTCTTATTTTGATCGGCCTGTTTCTGCACAACACAATCAGATTTAGTTTTCTAATTAAGCAACACAAAAAAATAAATTATATACTAAAGAATGAACTGCATTTAAATTACAAATTTGTTTACGCTCAGATTCATAATATTGGCACAAGAGAGGCCATGTATCTACGTCGACTCTGGCAAAGGCCGGAGAATGTAGGAGAGCCGCTCTTTCCGCCTCGGGGGTCGCTAGCCATACCAAATAGCAATCGATCTTCAGCTCGTTCTTATTATATCGGACCTTAGATTGCATGTTCTTCATGAGGCCTGGGTAAAGAGCCTGAAGATCGAGCGCTCTGTCAGGGTGATCAGGGTTGGGTACAGACTGAAAGTCGTAATCCAACTGCAAATACAAGAAAATAATGTATTTAAATTATAAGTGTTAAATAATAATAAATTTATTTGATAAGTCAAATGAAAATATATATTAATACTCGAACCTGATTCCAGAAGAGGGCAAATAAGCGTCGGTGCTGATCGTCCCACTCAACGTGAAGTGGATATTTCTTTTGGATGCGGCTCTCATCCCCATATACTGGCTGAACCTATCGGCATAATCGCTAGTATAGCGATAACCGAGGGAAAAGAAGAGGGGGAGTGGTGCCCCCTAGCTCTATCGAGCCTCAGCCTGTGGGACTGATTCGGCCCTCAAGCCTCCTCTCGGGATAGGGTTGCCCTGCATCTGCAAGAAATATTAAAATAAGCAATATTAAGACAAAACGGTATTTAGAAATCAACGATTAACGAAAATTGAAGTGCGATATATACTTCCGGCGACAGCAGCATGAGCATGGGCCCGAGCAGCAGCACGAGCGGGACGATAGTTCCTCCGGTAAGGAATAGCCGGTGACCCGGACGTTGATGCATCCCCTCCAACTAGAAAATAAATATTGACGATTAAATTTCATGAAGTTCATGGTTATTCTTAGAGGATATGTAAAATGAATAAATATTTTATATTTAAGAATACTAACCTGCAGACTGAGCGGAGGGTATAAAAGTGGCGGGAGTGGTCTCTGCGCCAGATGTGGATGCACCACATATAATTAGACAATTAAAAATAGATTATATAAGTAATTGCAAAAAGAATGTGTATATCTATAATATAACATTCTAAATCAATATGCATGCAATATAGGATATATAAAGATATCCGCAGGTGCGGTGGTGGCCTCCGTCCGGGATGTGGAGGCACTACCTACAGCCAGATAATCAAAAATTGATTATCTAAGTAAGAGAAAAACGAATGTGTGTATATTTATGATATAACATTCTAAATCAATATGCATGCAATATAGGATATATAAATATACCCGCATGTGCGGTGGTGGCCTCTGCCCGGGATGTAGAGGCACCACCTACAACTAGACAATCAAAAAGTGATTATCCAAGTAAGATAAAAAAGAATGTGTGTGTATTTATGATATAATATTCTAAATCAATATGCATGCACTATAGGATATATAAATATACTTGCAGGTGCGGTAGTGGCGTCTGCCTCTGATGTGGACGCACCACCTACAGCTAGACAATTAAACATTGACTATATAAGTAATTTAAAAATAAATATGTGTGTATATCTATAATATTACATTCAAAATGAATATGCGCGTAATATACCTGGAGAAGTAGCAAAGTCCACACAGAAGGAGTCATCCGAAGGGGATACGGATCAGGATGCAAGACCAACCCTCTGGAGCTCCTTACGCAGTTCTCCGGGCGGCAGAACTGCTCTGCCTCTGCCGTGGCTGGTCCTCCTGCCTCCCCTCGCTGCTCCGGGCGTTGTCATTAGACCTAGATAAGAGTACAATCATTACATATGCATGCAATATATGTATAGATTGTAGTAATGTAAAGTAATAATATAACATTACTGATAACCTTTTTCGTTTCGTAGACACATTAGATATATCCACTTAGATTTCATCATCGATATCATTTATAACCCACACAACTTCACGATCAGCCGAAGATAACCCGTCTTTTGAAACAGACGGTCAGAGCACTCTAAGTCCTCCATACGATTCTCGAATTCTGGGACATCGTAAATATCCCTGGGTTTCCAACGGCATACGACACTCCATCCCGGATGCTTCAAGCACTGTGAGTAGTACACTAGAAACGCTTATTACGGAAAGATAAATGGATCGTCCTGACCTTAAAATCGAAGTGTGTTCACACCAGTCAATCCATATTCATCTTTTCAAGTCCCGAGATTGTTTCTCCACCTATCTGTATCGATTCGTGTATCGTACCAAATACACTGAAATATATAAAACGGTTCTGATCGTCCGGGATATTGGATGCCAAGTATGCAATTTAAGTATCCATAATAAATCACACCATCCGATCCTATGGTCGCAATCCCACTATTCCGAGTGGTTCGAGATGTTTCTATGTCCTTAACTTTAAATTTGTATCCAAGGACACCGAATCCTTTATAATATGTAACCTCCATGCTAGGAAACCGAGCTAAACATCTTGAATCTCTCTCTAATGATGCAAACAAGTTCGGATCGTGGACCTGACAAAACAAATTTTACAGCAAATACATAACGATATAAGTTTAGATTAAGACTGGTAGCAATAACATGTTATTCGAACAACTTACATGATCTGCAACTCAATCGCAAAAATTATCCTGATGATATTTTTCCAATCGTTCATCATTCCGATCAGGATGCCCCTCACGTACCACATTAATATGAATTATGTTCTCAACAATAAATTATGTATTAATATTATATCATTCATATACACACAAACACAAATATAATAATTAATCCAAAAAAACTTACTCTCTAATTTCTTCAAGACATACGCTATTGAAGAGAATAAACCGATATATCTTGTTGATAAATATAGTGTCTACTCTCTTATAATCCGCTTTATCATATGGCCCGTTCTGAATTCTCTGAGGCCGGTTAAGTTTCGTCTCAATGTTCTTGTCCAGATACCGGGGACAAAATGTGGTTACATCATCTAGAAGATAACCTTGCATGATAGAACCTTCTGGTCGATTTCTATTGCGTATATACTTTTTTAGAGTGTAGAGGTAGCTAAAGAAAAATATGTTAAATAAATAAATAAGGGCATATAGGACTACAATAATTTTACAAAATGCATGAAACGAAAAATTCAACGTACCTTTCAACGGGATACATCCATCGATATTGTACCGGTACGGCAAACTTAGTTTCGGTTGCAAGATGAACCGTCAGGTATAATATGATATCGAAGAACGACGGCGGGAAAATACGCTCAAGCTTGTAAAGTATCAATGAAATAGAATTTTCTAGATTCTCCAGCATCACAATATCTAAGGTGTAGGATATTTTTCGTCACCCCATTGAGATGGGAATGCGCGCGCGCTTGTCAGGCGCATTACAGATTCCCCTTTCCTAGGGTAGGCTGGGGTTTATTGATTGTGGGGATCTGAATCTCTGGCAGCCGCGGACTAATCTACCGTTAATTACCCCTCGCCTTTGGAGCGAGGGAACCTCCGATTGACGGGTTAAACTGGTCATGTGAACTCAATGTGCATTGTTGTGTTTTAAAGGGGGGCTTTGGATACATCGGGGGCCTCGCAGAGTTTTTACGGGGGTCCCGCTACTCGGATAGAGGGCTGGGGGTCAAGGGGGCTAGCAGCCGCCTTGCAGGGTGCGGGGCAGCGCCCCGTTAGAATTTTTTTCTAACGGGAGACGTATATTTAGTGTGGAGTATGTGTGTGTATGCGTGTGTGTGTGTAAGAGGGAAAGGGCATCCAAAGGATGCGTGGGAGAAAGCACCAGAGCGCTAGCGCTTTGGGCGCTAGCACCTTACGTGCCAAGCACGTGGGCGCTCGGACGCTAGCGCTTTGGGCGCTAGGGTGCTAGCGCTTTGAGCGCAAGGGCACTAGCATGTATCTGTGCGCTAGTGCCTCACGTGCCAGGCACGTGGACGCTAGCGCTTTGAGCGCAAGCGCCTTATGTGCCAGATACGTGGGCGCTCGGGCGCTAGCACTTTGGGCGCTAGCGCTTTGAGCGCAAGGGCGCTAGCGCCTCACGTGTCAGGCACGCGGGCGCACGCAAGACAAAAGGGACTTGGTCCCTGCAATGGGAGTTATACTCTCAGAAAGGAACACTTATTATTGTGTATGTATGTGTGTGTGTGTGTGTGTCTCTCTCTCTCTCTCTCTATATATATATATATATATATATATATATATATATATATATATATATATATATATATGAGGAGTTAAACTCCTAAGATTTTTTTTAAGCTGATGAAGGGGCTTCTCCTCTTGAGCCCAGGATCTTCCCCAAAGTGGGGTTTTTGGAGGTGGGTCTCCTTCTTCCTCCTCCGTTGGCAGGATCTTGAAGAACAAAAAGTATGAGATTTTAAAAATCTCTACTTTTGGAGATCTGGTGGGAGATCTGAGTTCCCCTTTGTGAGTTTCGTGGTGAAAAACTATTTAGTTTTAGAAAAAGAAGAGTAAAACTCTTGATTTAATTCAAAAAGAGAAGAAGGTTTTTAGAACCTTGAGGAAGGAGAAGATCACAGATCTTGATTCTTTTTGGAGAGAGAGAAAAAAGTTGTTGGGATATTTTTATTATCCTTGCTTTTATAGGCTATACACTTTACATGTAGCCCCTCAAGCTCTACAAAAATGGCATTTTGCCCATCCCATGGTTCATGTGCCATTTCTTTTTGCACATAAGCCATGGGCTTTACAAAAATTTGGCTTTATGCCCATTTTTCTTACATTCATTCATAAAATAGAATAAAAGTAATACACCAAAATTATTTATTACAAAATTTTTATCTTGGCATGGAGGGAGGCCGGCCGCTCCATGTTCGGGCTCGACCCGGGCATTGGCCCACTTGACCTGGGCTTGGGCCCGCTTGGCTTGGGTTGACTTTGATTTTGACTTGGTCAACCGGGGTGTAAATTTCAACCCCAACAAATTTCCCCCATCAATAAATGCACACCACATATGTGGGTTGTGTGTACGAAATTGATGGATCTTCTTTCACGTGGAGGTCGACTTGATCTGGTTCCCGTTTTAACGACATGGAGGTCGATGCTACCATTTTAGCGACTTGGACGGTCGGTGCTGCCCTTTTTGCGACTTGGACGGTCCGTGCTGCCCTTTTAGCGACGCGGACGGTCGGTTCTGCCCTTTTTGCGACTTGGACGGTCGGTGCTGCCTTTTTTGCGACTTGGACGGTCGGTTCTGCCTTTTTGCGACTTGGACGGTCTGTGCTGCCCTTTTAGCAACGTGGACGGTCGGTTTTGCCCTTTTTGCGACTTGGACGGTCGGTGCTGCCCTTTTAGCGACGTGGACGGTCGGTGCTGCCCTTTTAGCGACGTGGACGATCGGTTCTACCCTTTTTGCGACTTGGACAGTCGGTGCTGCCCTTTTAGCGACATGGACGGTCGGTTCTGCCCTTTTTGCGACTTGGACGGTCGGTGCCGCCTTTTTAGTGACTTGGACGGTCGATGCCGCCCTTTTTGCGACATGGACGGTCGGTGCCGCCCTTTTTGCGACTTGGACGGTCGGTGCTGCCCTTTTAGGGACGTGGACGGTCGGTTCTGCCCTTTTTGCGACTTGGACGGTCAGTGCTGCCTTTTTTGCGACGTGGACGGTCAGTTCTGCGCTTTTTGTGACTTGGAAGGTCGGTGCTGCCCTTTTAGGGACGTGGACGGTCGATGCTTGATTTGACTTGCTCCGCTTCTTGCGGTGTCAGGGTTGAAGTTGACTTGCTGATTCGATGTGATTTGGGTTGACATCAGCACCGTTGCACTGGAATATGGTTCCAGGAGCGAATCATCATTTGTCAGGAGGCGATTTCCCTCATTCCCAGTTTAACGACTTAGGGGTCATCTGTTCCCGGTTTAACGACTTAGAGGTCATTTGTTCCCACTTTAAAGACTTAGGGGTCTATTGGATTGGAGTTTTGGGATTTTAGGGTTAGGGTAGGTATCAGCGTTGCTAACACTGAAGCATACGTGCCAGAAGCAATTCATCATTTGCCTTTTCCTGTTGGGGAGCGATGGCTTAGAAGGGAGGTTTAGATCCCTATCACTTAAGGCTTTTCAATTTTATGAGCCGTAAGGGTCTCATAAAAGCATTTTCTCCCTACGAGTCGAAAGGATCTCGTAGGTGCACTTTCTCCTTAGGAGTCGTGGGGACTCCCAAGTGTGTTTTTCCTTTATGAGTCGTAAGGATCCAACGAAGGTTTGTTCTCCTCATGTATCGTGAGGACACATAAGTGGGTCTTCCCAAATGGAGCATAATTCCGAGGGCGGAGACCAGCCGCGTAACTAGTGATTGTATTGGGGCATGGGTTTGCTGAGAATTATTTGAGCCCGTGGATTGTATACGGCAGTCAATTTGTGGACTAACCGTAGGGCCGGGAGAATTTTGAGAAATTGGATTTTGGTTGGCGTCTGCATCGCTACACTGGAATATGGTACCAGGAGCGACTCATCATTCGCCGTTTGGGGACTTGGAATTTGGATCTTGTTTGGCATCAGCATTGCTGCATTGGAACAATGCCAGGAGCAACTCATCATTTGCCTCATAAGGACTTGGGATTTGGGTTTTGGTCGGCATCAGCACCGCTAACACTAAAGCGAAATGCCAGGAGCGACTCATCATTTTCCATTGCCCGTTGGGGAGCGATGGTTTAGGAGACAGGTTTAGGTCCCTATCATCTAAGACTTTACAATTTTATGAGCCGTAAGGGTCCCATAAAAGTATTTTCTCCCTACGAGTCGAGAGGATCTCGCAGGTGTATGTTCTCCTTAGGAATCGTAGGGATTCCTAAGTGTGTTGCTCTTTTGTGAGTCGTAAGGATCTCACGTAGGGGATTTCTCCTCACAAGGTCGAGAGGACTTTGCGAGTGTATTTTATCTCTTTTCACGAGTTTGCGCCCTTTCGGGTTTTCACAAACTCGCCGGCAGTCCTGCTGTTTTTACTCACGGAGCCCTTTCGGGTTTTTATCCATGCCCGTTTTGCTCATGGACATACCGTTTTTTTTCCACTGGTGGGACTTTGAAAGTAGTCCCACCGGCAGGACTTGGGAGAGATAGGGGTTGTTTACGCCCGTGGATTGTATACGGTTTTACAGGATGTATGATCTAGACCGTAGGGCTGGTGTGCTCAATTCGCCTGTGACTTGGAGCATTCACGCGTAGTATTTTTTGAGATATCGACGATTGATGGGTGGCATTTATCAGTTGGTAGGATCTTCCGTCAAACACTTTCTCGATGACGTATGGTCCTTCCTAGTTTGGCTCGAATTTTCCCTTGGCATGTCGATTGGGGATGATCGGTCTTTTGAGGACTAACACTAATTCACCTTTCTTGAAAGCACAGGGACAGGTTATCTTGTCATAGGCCCATGACATTTGGGCTCGGTATAGCTCCAGATTTTGCTGCACCGCGAGCCTCTTTTCTTTGAGGGCGTCAAGCTCTTCAAGCCGAAGGAGCACGTTTTCCTCCTCCGTCAACTCGTGCTGAACGGCCATTCTTAAGCTTGGAACTTCGAGTTCGAGGGGGAGGACCGCCTCCACTCCGAAGAGCAATGAGTATGGAGTGGACTGGGTTGGAGTACGGTGTGTGGTACGATATGCCCACAACGCCTCGTGAAGCTTGAGATTCCAGTCTCTCTTGTTGGCTGAAGTATTTTTCCTCAGGAGCTTGCATAGAGTCTTATTGAAGGTTTCGGCTAGCCTATTGGCTCTTGGATTATAGATGGAGGAATATCTCTACTCTATCTTGTGTTGAATAGCGAATCTTGAGATTTTAAAGCTTTTGAAAGAAGACCCGTTGTCAGAAATGATTCTTCTTGGTGTACCGAAGCGGTATAAAATATTATGCTAGAAGAACGTAAGAATATTTTCTGTCTTGACTTCTTTTAGCGGGACAGCTGCAGCCCATCTGGAGAAATAGTCAGTTGCGGCCAATATGAACCGGTGGCCTCTGGATGACGGAGGATCAATTGGGCCAACTATGTCGGTCCCCCAGATTTCGAAGGGCCACGACGCCACCGTAGGATGCAACGGATTGGGATGCTTATGAATGAAATCATCTTGAATTTGGCAGATATGACATTTCTTTGCATACTCTCCGCAATCCCGTATCATGGTGGGCCAGTAATACCCAAGCCGTTTAATTTGAAGTCGCATCTTGGGGCCAGATTGGTGAGCACCGCAAACACCCGAGTGAACTTCTTTCATGACTTTCTGGGCTTCGGCCGATGACAGACATCTGAGCCAGAGTTGGTCATATGACCTGCGGTATAGCGTGTCATTTACAAACACGTATCGGAGAGCTCTCTTCTTTAGCTGAATTCTTGCAGATTTTCCATCGGGCAACTTGTCGTATCGGAGGTATGCTATGAAGGGTTCTCTCTAATCGGGCTCGTCTTGGATGATCGAAGCTTCTTCGGCAGGACTGCTCTTCTGTTCCGCGCTTTTCTCTTCTCGTAGAGAGATTGGGGGTAGAATTGCCGGCTCCTAACTGTGATCAGAATTTCGTTCAAGTTAGGATTAGCCATCCCCTTGGCTAGGCGAGCGAGTATGTCAGCCTTTCCATTCAACGCTCTAGGGACTCTCATTAGTTCAATGTGAGTGAACCGTTTCATGAGTTCCACCACTCGGCCTCTGTACCAAGCTAACTCGGGTTTGTATATCTTATAGTCGCCGCTTACTTGGTTGACGACAAGCTGGGAGTCACTGTAAACCCGCAGCTGAAGGATTTCCATTTCTATGGCGAGCTCCAGACCAGCTATCAGAGCTTCATACTTAGCCTCGTTGTTTCTGAGAGGCTCGGTGAGAGCAAAAGAACGCCGTAGGGTTCTCATCGATGGCGTGATGAACATTAATTCTATCCCTGCTTTTATCTCCGGAGCACTTGATTTACTGGAGGTCCTTATCGATGAGGCCCCATCGAAGTAGAGCTCCCAACATGGCTCGTCATTCTCGAGGTGCAGCACTTGTTCGTCGGGTAACTCGCAATTGAGCGGTGACCCCTCTGGTATGAGCAGCGAGAAAGTCCGCAAGAGCTTGCCCTTTTACTGCTTTCTGAGGAGTATAAACTATGTCAAACTCAAGTATCATGGCATCCCGTCTTGCCATTCTACCGGCTAGGCTTGCTTTGGTCATCAAGTTTTTGAGCGGGTCGACCTTGGAGATCAGCATAACCCGATGAGTGAGCAGATAGTGTCTCAGCTTCTTCACAGCAAATATCAGAGCCAGGCATTGCTTTTCGATTGGGGAATAGTTGTATTCCGCCCTGACTAGAGTTCGACTAAGGTAGTAGAGGGCATTTTCTTTTCTCTCCTCGTTGTTCTGGGCAAGGAGCGCACCGAGTGACTCATCTAGCGCGGCAGTGTAGAGAATCAGCGGTTTATTTGAAACTGGAGCGGCCAACACTGGAGGGTGCAACAAGTACTGGTTGATGCTTTCGAACGTTTCTTGACATTCGGTATCCCAGACAAAAGGAGCTCCTTTCTTCATGAGCTTTGAGAAGGGCCTACATCTCCCCGATAAATTTGAGATAAACCTCCGTATATAAGCAAGCTTGCCTTGAAAAGATCTTAGCTGCGTCAGACTATTGGAGGGGGCATCTCTATGCTGGCCTTTATCTTGGATGGGTCAACTTCAATCCCTCGATGTCAGACTATGAAGCCCAGGAATTTTCCCGATGACACGCCAAAAGCGCACTTCAGAGGATTCCTTTTCAGATCGTACTCCCTCAGTCTGGTGAGAACGGTCCTAAGATCTTGGATGTGATCGGCCTTGGCTTTAGTCTTGACGACCAGATCATCAACATAATATTCGACGACTTTATGAATTAGGTCATCAAAGATATTGGTCATTGCCCTTTGATATGTAGCACCCGCGTTCTTCAGTCCGAACGACATCACTTTGTGGCAATATATTCCGATCGGGGTTCGAAATGCTGTGTGCTTCTCATCCTCAGGCGACATCTTGATCTGATTATACCCAAAAGAGCCATCCATAAAGGTGAACAACTAGTAATTTGAGGTGTCATCGACCATCATTTCCATGACCGGTAGCGGGAAGTCGTCTTTAGGACAAGCCTTGTTGAAGTCCCTGAAATCGACACAAACTCGGATCTGCCCATTTTGCTTCTTCACTGGGACTATGCATGCGATCCAGTCCACATATTTCTCTTCCCTGATGAAGCCGGCATCGATGAGCTTATTGGTTTCCACAATGACCTTTTCTTCTAGTTCCCTTCTCATTCTTCGAGGAGCTTGTTTGACTGGCTTAGCATCAGGAGATATAGCCAGTTTATGCACGACCACTTCAGGGGAAAGTCCAGGAATTTCTTTATACGTCCACGCGAAGCAGTCTACGAACTCGTGCAGCAGGACGATTATCTGCGCTTTCATTTCCTCTGACAAGAGTGAGCTGATGTAGGTCGGCCTTGGATTATCGGGTGTTCCTAAGTCAATCTCATCTATCTCATCGAAGGTTGCTTGTCCGCCATCTTCGAGCTCTTGAGGAGCTTCTTCTGGCTCGGCTATCTCGTCATCATCATTTGATCTTTCGCTGGCTTCACCAATAAGGATCATGTAGCACGCTTTGGAATCAGGTTGAATGAAGCCTATGCCCCGTCTGTCTGGAATTCGTCCATCGATGAGTGCTCGGACCTGGGGCGGATGCCATAGCCCTTCATAAAACTTTGCTTTGGACTCCGTTTGATATAACCGGCATCCGCACTTTTTAAAATATTCCCGCATCTCGGGTGCATAGTATCTGGGATTGAGGACAACTCTTATGCCTCTCTCATAGGGAAGGTACGCGATAGACAAATCGTCCAGATGCACAACAGGATTTGACCCATAAAACAGGATGCCCTTCTGTCCACTTTTCCTCCCGGGAACGTAGAAAGTTTTCAGCTGGTCCACGGTAGAGACTGACAATGTATCGAGCTCTTTGCACATCTATTCCGGCACCCTTGTGATGGCCAGGGACCCTTCTGCAATTTCGAAGGTCTCCCATAGTTTCGCTTGCATGGGGGTCCAATCTGCACAGCTGTTGAATGGCAGGTCCTTTTCCTCCGACTCTTCAGTGTCACTGCCAAGATGAGGGCAGACTTTGCTTCTAGATGGGCTTTCAGTATCGGATTCGTCCGTATCGCTACCGAAACGAGGGTGAGTTTTATAGAAGGACGGACTTCCAGCGTCGGACTCATCAGTGTCGCTACCGAAACGCGGGCGCACTTGGGCATTTTTGCTTTTGAAAGTGACAGCCGGTTCAGATTTACTTTTGAGTCTTGGGGTCGCTCTATCCCCAGTCAGTTGTGGCTTAGCATTTTAATGGTTCATGAAGTACCGAGAATCTTCATATCGGACTTCATGCACACCGAACGGCTGGATGTCTCCGTCAATGCGTCTTTCTTCGCCATTTTTAGTATACTTCTTGCATTGATGGAGAGTTGATGGAATGATGCCGTAATCGTGGAGCTACGGCCGCCTCAAAAGAATTTTATAAAACGTGTCAGCGTCGATCACGTATATCTTAGCTTCGGTTTGCAGATCCCCAAATTTGATTGGCAAAGCTATAGCCCCCAGAACTTGCTGACAGTTTTGATTGAAGTCTTGAATGACAATCCTTTCCCTTGACAGGTGTCGGACGTCCATTGACAAACACTTCAGAGTCCGCAAGTTCATGATGTTTACTGAGGACCCCGGATCAATCAATATGCGATTAATCCGATCTCCGTCGCTGTACCCGGTCACGTAAAGCAGCCGATTATGCTCAGCTGTTCCCGGTAGCAAGTCTTCGTCCTTAAACGTGACTGCGGCGGCTGTTTCCTGATTTAAAATCAGGAAAGGTTACGAAGGAGGCATCACGTGCTAGCACGTGACCCGCAGTCACGTGTTGGCACGTGACATTTAAAAGCATCGGCAAGGCAGATTCAGCTTCCCGTGTACATCAAAGAAAATGGCTTCAGAAAGGGTCACGTGCTCCCACGTGACCTGGGTCACGTGTTGGCACATGACATTTAAAAGCGGCTTCAAAGGCAAACCGGTTCCCTAATCAAATTAAGGAAAAGTGCTTCAGAAAGGGCCACGTGCTCCCACGTGACCAGCAGTCACGTGTTGGCACGTGACATTTAAAAGCATCGGCAAGGCAGATTCAGCTTCCCGTGTACATCAAAGAAAAGGGCTTCAGAAAGGGTCACGTGCTCCCACGTGACCTGGATCACGTGTTGGCACGTGACATTTAAAAGCGGCTTCAAAGGCAAACCGGTTCCCTGATCAAATCAAGGAAAATGGCTTCAGAAAGGGTCACGTGCTCCCACATGACCAGGGTCACGTGTTGGCACGTGACACTCAAAAGCAGCAGACTCAACTCCCTGATTAAATCAAGAAAAAGACGCCAGACGAGGGTCACGTGCTCACACATGACCAGGGGTCACGTGGTGGCACATGACGGCTAGGGGGCAGCCAGAAGGCAGAGCGCAAAAAGGAAGAAGAGGTCTCGTTCCAAGGGGGGTCACGTGCCCACACGTGACCAAGGGTCACGTAGCCACACGTGACCGGCTTTCAAAGCCTATCTGTCAACAGAATTAAATTCTGAGAAAAGGCCTCTCAAATCTTTCCAAAGGAACCGATTGAATTAAAAATTTAAGGATTCTTAAATATCACCTATCTATGGAAAAAGCCTGAATTTGGAAAGATTTCCCCTTTAAAATCTAACTGAAATAACAAAGGAGAATCTCTGGATTTAAAATCCAATGGTGAATAAAATTCACCTAATAATCCAATGGTCCAAAACGAATGGTGAATACAAATTAAATCTCTCAATAAAAGATTCACCAAAACTAATTGATTCGGCTGCTTCTCCTATAAATAGAAGCCAAGAGACACACAGAGGGAGATACATGCAGAAAGGAATCGATACATAAAAAAAAAGGAGAGCCTTGATACTTTGGAGGAATTTGGATCTTCTGCAAAAGAAAACCCTAGGTAAGAAAGGGAAGGCTTTTTGAATGGAAAAGAGAATTTAATTCTCAACAGAGTTTAACTCTGATATAAAACAAAAGAACATAGTTCTCTCTTTAGTGGAGGATCTGTAAAGTGCACATCTCCCCTCGAATTGAGAATTTAATTCTCAATGGGTTGAGATCCTGCCATGCAGATCCAAAGCATAGAGAGAGAATGGAAGCTCGAGAATTTAATTCTCACAGAACTATAGGAATTTAATTCCTTCAAAATAGAATTAGGGTTTGACCCTATGTTATGGGAATTTAATTCCTTCAGAATAAACAGAATCAGGGTTTAACCCTAGTTAAGAACTTAGTTCTGTTAAAATAACATGAATTTAATGTAGGGTTCCTAGGCACACTAATGAGGTCTCACAAGGCATCAACCATACCAATTTCTAATTTTACGGGTGCCGAGAAACCCTAATACGGATCGTTAACTAGATATCTAGGCGACAAATGAAACTAGTTAACAACTTAACTAAAAGAACGGAAATACAACCTTTGTAGATCCGGTTCTCCACCTCCATATCTCCGCAATGAAGTCTCCTCGCCGTCCAAATCGAATCCCGAGCTCTAGCGTCGGCTTCATCGGAAAAATGGGCGGGCAAGGTCGTCGGCTTCGTGCCGAAGATGATCTACGTCGAGGCATCACTAGATCAAGCTCCCACTTCACCAAGTCATGAAACTTGTGAAGAAAACACCCTATACTACTTGGCAAGAGGTAGAGAATGAAGAAATAGGAGGTGGGTTCACTTTAGAATTTGATTTCTCACTCATTTTCTCAAGTTGCCATTGATGGAGGCAGGCTTCTTCTTGAAGAAGAAGAAGAAGAAGATGAAAAATATTATGATAAGTTTTTTCAAAAAGAAAATAAAATGTATACTTGTCATAATCCAACCATGGTCAAGTGTAGAGAATAAACTAGGGTTAGGTCAATGGTTAGGGTTAAGCATGAAGACAAAAATAGTGACTTAGTCAAAGCTTCATGAAGCTTCAACTAACAAACAAAACAAGCCACCATTCTTTTCTCTTTATCTTTTCCAAAAGAATGATAAATAAATAAATAGATAATAAGTGAATAAACAAAACCCTAACCACTCTCACAACCATGGTTTAATCTTTACACAAACCCAAGTGAGCATGTATCATCAAACATGATACAAACAAGTGCACAAAAGTATATCACATATACAACTTGTGTACATCAAGTGAGAAAATCCATTTAAAGTGAACCAATACTAGTTAATGCAAAGTAATATATCAAATATATATAATTATGCATTAAATCATTAAATCAACACTTGATTCAATGATCCGGTCATGTTGCACACAACCGACTAGTATACAATGTATCGTTTTATCGAATCAATCCTTGATTCGATAACTAGGTTATATCGCATATAACCATTCGGCACATTCATCACGAGAATGAAATACGGTATCACATACACGCATTATTCTCGGTCCCGCACATATCTCATATGCGCTCCTATTTCGTTTCGCTTGAGCCAGGAAACCTCTGTGTAGGACTCTAAAGACTCGTCAATACGCCGGCAGCAGGTGATGATCATATCAAACACCCACAAGCCGCAAGCGGTCTGCTAAACGTAACGGCCACCCGGGTATTGAGCGATCAGAAGATCGACGAGCAAGCCCGCTCACACTCCTGTGAATCCAACCAGTAACACTTACCGTACAGTCCGGTCTCGTCGTCTGATATGTCGCATATCTCGCCTAGGGGTGGTAAACGTCAGACCCCAATAGCTCGATAAGTCGTGTCGATATGAGGTCTATAACAATTCGAGAAACTACTGGTAACACTTACCAGTAAATCTCAGCAACCCTGGCCAGGGATTTCCGGTTATAGCCAATCGAACACAGCGCAACATCAACTCCCTATACCGGGAGAGACGAATCCCCTCCTATCGCTCATTGCCTCCATGTGATTCGGGACTGTACCCAAAAACCACCGTTTTGCACGCCCTCTTGGACGTGGTAAGGTGGAAATCAAAGCACAGTGGGAACCACACAAGACTCTATGACGATCTCGGGTCAACAGACTACTCTGTACCAGTGTCACCAGAGAACTGCCATCTGACGTAAGGTATAATACCATCTGGGAGTTCTCGGCGAGTCCGTCCAGTGTACCCAGTCTCCACTGAGCACCCGTATATCATCTCTGATGTCAAACACCAATGGATATGGGATCATCCATCGCCCATCTGTATGGGTCGAGAAGGTATACGCTAGTCTACTCTGGTATATCGATGCCCCGTCTCGATATACCCACGACTAGAGACTTTGAAGGATGTACTTATGGACTACCATGTCCCCACTAGTATGATCTGCATCATAGTCTAGGTAGTCAAGTAAACATCCTAAGGGCTTTACCAACATGTAACAGAGAGACAATCAGTATACACGTTAAGGTAAAGAGTAACCAGATAGCATACTATCATGTCGAGCAAGAAAGTCCTCCCTATATATGTCCCAGCATCCACTGCAATATACATCCTATGTATAGCAATGGCCTCTAGGGCATACATATAACTAACAATCTCCCACTTTCACTAGGGCCATCTGATAGCAGTGGTTGTAGTATCTCATACTCAACCATCCCATAAAAGTCTCTCTCTGGGAAAAGGCCTTTGTGAGTGGATCCGCCGTGTTGTCCTCTGAGTCTTCTCTCCTAACCTCGATCACCCTGGAGATCAACTATCTCCATGATCAGGTGACACTGCCTTAGAATATGTCTGGATCACTGATGGGACGGGTGTTCCTTGGCATAAGCCACAACTCCATTGTCACACAATGGGAGGAACTAAGTTCATCTCATGAACAAATATACATCCAGACTGCCTCTTTGGTAGCATCTTAAGTAGTGATGTATCGAGTTTTTATCGTCTAGTATGCCACGGTATCTAGCTTGGAACTCTTCCAACATACCGTCCCTTTACTGAGGGTAAAGACAATGCCTGCGACTGACTTTCAGTCGTCCTTATCACCTTGGAACCCTTCTAGTGATTCTCCCCAGGATCGGTTGATACCATCTCACTACAACTAGTGAGAATCCTGTCATCCAATTAGATCTATCTCATAGATCCAAAACCCAGGATTTAGGAGGTATCACTTTGATCCTATATAGAGAATCATTATGATAAGCGGAGATTGACCGAGCGTAGCATAGGAAACTCCTTCCCTATCAAGAGTATGTCATCCACGTACTCTACGAGGATCATCACCATACTCCCTACTACCTTATTGTATATACAAGGTTCATCTACCATTTTGATGATGTCAAACTGTTTGACTAACACATCAAAACAGATGTTCCAACTCCGCGATACCTGCTTTATCCTATAAAGCATTTTGTACACGTTTCCGCTGCTCCCACTGTCTACGAAGCCCTCTGGCTGTGTTCTTATAGACGTTCTCTTCTAAATCATTATTTAGAAAAGTAGTCAGGCACCCAACCGCCAGATATCGTAGTCATGGTATGTAGCCGTGGCAAGTAGGATCTGGATGGACTTAAGCATAGCCACTTGAAAAGGTTTCATCATTATCCACGCCTGGTCGATGACGAAAAGCTTTAACAAGTCTAGCTTTGAAAGTCTCAACTTTTCCATCTACACCAAGTAATCTTCTCAAGATATACTTGCTCCTGATGGGGATTTAACCCTTCAGATATAGCAACCAAAGTCCATACTTTGTTGGTGTACATGGATTCCATCTCAGATCGCTTAGCATCCAGCCATTCTTACAGAGTCCCTACTCTCGATGGCCTGCTCGAAACTAGTTGGGTCATCATCTCATAATGCAATCTTCGCTCCCACTGTCATAGAGAAACAGAAGTATCTCTCAGGTGGGTGAGAAACCCTACTAGATCGGCGGAGAGGCTGAGGTTCGTTGGTAACTATTGAATCCATTGGTTTTATCAAATCATCTGCTGTAGTTTGTATAGCTGGAACCTTTCCAGTTCTACATTACAGACCTTGCCTCGAGCTTGTCCGGATTTTGCTTTTTGACATAGGCCGGTCAACCCTAAATCTTAACCAACTTAAGATATGGGCTCTTCCCTATCCATATCACATATGAAGCGGTAGGCAACTGATTTGATTTGAACCCTATTCAATAGGTATGCTGCTTCTCAAGCGCATAACTCCCAAAACAGGAAACAGGTAACTCAGTATTACTCATCATAGAGCACACCTTATCACATAGGGTGTGATTGCTCCGCCCCGATACACCATCGTGCTATGGTGTATACGGATGAGTAATGCTGAGAGAGAATCTCATTCTCCTTTAGAATAATCCAGGATTTCCGTGCTCAAGTATTCTCCTTCTTGATCACATCAAAGGACATAATACTTATACCCGTTTTGGTTCTCTACTTCTAACTTATATTCTGTGAATATCTCAAAAGGTTCGGACTTGTGTTTCAACAAGAACATATGTCTGAATCTAAAGAGATTATCAGAGAATGTAATGAAGTACAAGGAACCGGTCTTGGCATGTGTAGACAGGGGACCTTACATACATCAACATGTATCATCCCAAGAGTTCACTAACTCTTTCTCTGTTTCCAGTAAACGGAGCTATGGTCATCTTATCTCTGTGACATGACTGGCAAGTTTCACAAGATGTAAATTCAAACTGATTTAAATATGCATCTAAAATGTAACTTTAGCCAGTCGGATCGCATTGATATGACCTAGTCTACAATGCCTTAAGAAGAATTCGTTCATTTCTGAACTCTTCCTCTTGTGTGTGTTCCGTATACTAAGAACTGTAGTTTGATTTAGAACATCAATGCTTTTAGATAACGTGCCTGATCCGATCAACTTTTGATATAGGAAATGTTCAAAACATTATCCAACTATACAAAATTTTATCATTTCTTTACTAATAAAGAGATTGATATGATTTTGTATATCAGGTTCGGTATCTAATAACATTCGTTCAGAATCAATGTATTTGGAATACAGGGTGACAGTGACCAACAGACTTGGCTGCAACACTTGCCCCGTTTTTTTTTGCCTCATGGAACTTATCACCCGTTCTCAGTTCTCTACCTTTCTGTAGCCCTATGTAACAGATTACATATCTGGGATCCTGATCTGGTATCACATACCCAGGACATAGAGGATACAGAGAAACAGTTCTTTGTAACGAACACACCCGAAGATGATGCATCAGCATGCACTCTCTTCGTTTGGGCGGCACGGGAAATCTGGTATTCCCCAATTTCCTGCTCTGTCTTATAACAATTGTAAGTTGGAGCGGGACCAACGTTCCCCAGCTCAGTATAACAAGCGGGTTCGGTCAATATTCCGTATTATTATCTTGATTAAGGCGTGATATGGTCGCTACCTGGAGAGAGAGAGAAGAAAACACTCAGCGTGCGCTCTAGCAAGAATAGATTGGTTATTATTTTATCTAATCAGGATGGCTCCCACTGTTTTTATCAAATCTTCCTTCAAACCCTAAAAGGAAAGACTAGCCGGGATTAATTACATACTACAAGTTCGCCAATCTTTCAGCCAGGCCAGTGTCGGTACTTTGAGGGAGGTCCCCCGTGCTATCGCACGAACTTAATTAATGTAAATCTCGTTTTCCCAGAGGCGTAACCTCGTTAACACCTTTCTAGACACCTACTTGATCGGCTAATTGTAATGTGTAAAACTCTCCCAGGAGTAACAATTACTCGCAGCGGGTATCGGGATCCAACTATCTCATAGAAGGTATGCAATCTCATTGCAAATTTCAACACTTGAAATTCCCGATAATATTTTGCCCCTAACCTCCTATGACCTTGACAAAGGCCAACAAACCATAGGATGCTAGTCAAGTTCAACCCGTCATTTCCTGATTGAATTAAACCCACCCGCACGACCCTTGACAAAGGCCAACAAGGTCGCACGACTACCCTAACCCAATCTGCATCATATGCATAAGCAGATAAGCACCAGTTAGCTACCGCACACTGCGCCTTGACAAAGGCCAACAAACGCAGCACGAATACTAACTATTACTTATCTGAAATGACGGAGGGCTACGCCAGGTTTTTCTGAAAACCTATTGCGTAATGAACTTGATATCGTTGTAGAATCAAATGATTTTAAAATGGAGTGTTTTTTAGGCTTTTCTAGTTTTGCTAAAGGAGTCACTCCCGGTGAAGGGATCGTCGGTCCTTTCCTCGTCGAATGAGGTGCGGGATATATCATATATATCACTGTGCAAAGCAAGAACTGTAGCTACCTGTTTTATTTTGAAATTCAACTCTACAACATCTTAGGTTTCTTTTACTTTCATTAATCACATCAATGAAGTCCCATCATTTAAGTACCTAAACATCACAGATAAATACGATGTACACTTATGCCATCCGCATTCGCCTCGATGTCCCCTCATGCACCGTTAGGTTAGGTAACTAACGGCAGAGCAGGGCAGGGCTAGCGTGGGTGTAAAACATAAGTAACATTTATATAATATATCATATATACTATATACAGTATCTATCACAGAACATATCGCAGCAGAAGAAACATATGAAATATTGGATATACTAGGACGTCCGTGTTTTTAATACGAGCCAGTATAAAACACGGATTCCACGGTCGTGATGAATAGCCAAACCCATAACCCTAGACCCCTACGAGAGCGGCAAGCAACCCTACCAATTCTAGAGTTAGGATACCCGGACTCGACTCCTCGAGTTGGTCTCCCACTGGACTCCAGAACCCGGTTACTTGTGCTCCCCTCCTTGGGTCTATCCTAGTGCGGAAAAGAAAATAATATACAAAAGGTGACGTCTTCCGCAACCTGGAAGTGCCCCAATAAAAGAATATTACATACAAGTTTTTACATGAATGAAAATGAAAAACACTCATCTCACATAAAAACCCCCGGCTATTCAAACACGACGATCCAAAATAACATATCCAGCAACACATAACATCACATGTCATCAACGTAAGTAAATATGCGCATCCCAATTGTCGTTGACATATAGCAACGAAACCGGCGATATCACATATTACACTTACGGTCACAGAAAAGAAAGTGTAAAACTACAACAGTTGGAATCCGCAACCTCTTTAGACATCACATGCCTAATCAAATGAAATACTTAGACATCACATGCCTAACAATTATAAACCCCGCATTTTAGTCCCATTATCGAAAACTCTTTTCAAGGGCAATTCAACAGGATTCCCGACATTCTGATCGAATACTCGTCGCAAACTTTAGTAGACGGCCGCACCCCCGATACCGTCGACGAAGTGCACCAAGGCGGAACACCGCTACCGCGAGCACCCAAACGGATGCTTTCGGCGACGGGGTTCTTCTACAGTCACTTGGTCGGGGCTATGGAGTGAGGTTGTCTATTAAGTTTACCCGGCGAGTATCCGCGTACACTACGTGATTGTGACGGACTTTTGATCACATCAAAATTCCGTGGCAACCGATCAAGTGAGACTAAACTGCTATGTTTATAACATTCATTCAGTTATCTCATAATTTCTTGTGAATTCCAATTATTGTATCACATTCCAGATAAATAGAAAATGTTAAACTTTCCGATCGAACAATCGAACACCCAAGTTTTCCCGAAACAGCTCAACACATGAAACAAGTTTAAAAACATCCAGTTCATGCCTCAGTACCGACGGTCCAGCCGTAGAAGGGTCAAGCCAACGCCTCACATGTGGCAAGCCGTATTGTCCCAAACCCGAAGGTTCAAAGGGCAGTTCAAGACGGTCACATAATCGAGTTAAGGTTTGTTGTCTTCTAGAGGGACCATCGCGTTACTTGCACTACTTAGAACGTTATTAAACCACGGAAAGATCCAACACTTGGAGATTTCCCGACAGGGGAAAAGGTGGGTATTTATATCCGATTGAACTTTTTAATATATTCAAAAATATCCGGAAAGCCACAAAGACAAAATCTGATAATCCGATCGAATCTACGAACCCCCAATACAACCCAGAATATTCAACTCTTGAATAAATATTAAAAATTCCTAGAAAATCCAACACCATAAAAGAGGAATTACTGTGCAAAAATTGTTGGCTGATGTCATAAATTGGCCGCGGAACCGCCGCAGAAGGCATGCTTCTGCCGCGGTTCCGCCGCGCTTTAGACACATCTTTAGGTAATTTTTGCACCGTAATTCTTAGAATTTCCTGCTAAATTTTTTAAGCATTTTTAATCTGGAAAAAACCCAGTTTTTGAAAAAAGTCCAGAGAGCATATTGTATTAGGGTTTCGATGTTCGTTCGGATTTCAAACGTCGTCTACACTTCGCCTAAGGCTCTAGCTAGTCTCTGATACCACTGTAGGGTTCCTAGGCACACTAATGAGGTCTCACAAGGCATCAACCATGCCAATTTCTAATTTTACGGGTGCCGAGAAACCCTAATACGGATCGTTAACTAGATATCTAGGCGACAAATGAAACTAGTTAACAACTTAACTAAAAGAACGGAAATACAACCTTTGTAGATCCGGTTCTCCACCTCCATATCTCCGCAATAAAGTCTCTTCACTGTCCAAATCGAATCCCGAGCTCTAGCGTCGGCTTCATCGAAAAAATGGGCGGGCAAGGTCGTCGGCTTCGTGCCGAAGATGATCTACGTCGATGCATCACTAGATCAAGCTCCCACTTCACCAAGTCATGAAACTTGTGAAGAAAACACCCTATACTACTTGGCAAGAGGTAGAGGATGAAGAAATAGGAGGTGGGTTCACTTTAGAATTGGATTTCTCACTCATTTTCTCAAGTTGCCATTGATGGAGGCAAGCTTCTTCTTGAAGAAGAAGAAGAAGAAGATGAAAAATATTATGATAAGTTTTTTCAAAAAGAAAATAAAATGTATACTTATCATAATCCAACCATGGTCAAGTGTAGAGAATAAACTAGGGTTAGGTCAATGGTTAGGGTTAAGCATGAAGACAAAAATGATGACTTAGTCAAAGCTTCATGAAGATTCAACTAACAAACAAAACAAGCCACCATTCTTTTCTCTTTATCTTTTCCAAAAGAATGATAAATAAATAAATAGATAATAAGTGAATAAACAAAACCCTAACCACTCTCACAACCATGGTTTAATCTTTACACAAACCCAAGTGAGCATGTATCATCAAACATGATACAAACAAGTGCACAAAAGTATATCACATATACAACTTGTGTACATCAAGTGAGAAAATCCATTTAAAGTGAACCAATACTAGTTAATGCAAAGTAATATATCAAATATATATAATTATGCATTAAATCATTAAATCAACACTTGATTCAATGATCCGGTCATGTCGCACACAACCGACTAGTATACAATGTATCGTTTTATCGAATCAATCCTTGATTCGATAACTAGGTTATATCGCATATAACTATTCGACACATTCATCACGAGAATGAAATACGGTATCACATACACGCATTATTCTCGGTCCCGCACATATCTCATATGCGCTCCTATTTCGTTTCGCTTGAGCCAGGAAACCTCTGTGTAGGACTCTAAAGACTCGTCAATACGCCGGCAGCAGGTGATGATCATATCAAACACCCACAAGCCGCAAGCGGTCTGCTAAACGTAACGGCCACCCGGGTATTGAGCGATCAGAAGATCGACGAGCAAGCCCGCTCACACTCCTGTGAATCCAACCAGTAACACTTACCGTACAGTCCGGTCTCGTCGTCTGATATGTCGCATATCTCGCCTAGGGGTGGTAAACGTCAGACCCCAATAGCTCGATAAGTCGTGTCGATATGAGGTCTATAACAATTCGAGAAACTACTGGTAACACTTACCAGTAAATCTCAGCAACCCTGGCCAGGGATTTCCGGTTATAGCCAATCGAACACAGCGCAATATCAACTCCCTATACCGGGAGAGACGAATCCCCTCCTATCGCTCATTGCCTTCATGTGATTCGGGACTGTACCCAAAAACCACCGTTTTGCACGCCCTCTTGGACGTGGTAAGGTAGAAATCAAAGCACAGTGGGAACCACACAAGACTCTATGACGATCTCGGGTCAACAGACTACTCTGTACCAGTGTCACCAGAGAACTGCCATCTGACGTAAGGTATAATACCATCTGGGAGTTCTCGGCGAGTCCGTCCAGAGTACCCAGTCTCTACTGAGCACCCATATATCATCTCTGATGTCAAACACCAATGGATATGGGATCATCCATCGCCCATCTGTATGGGTCGAGAAGGTATACGCTAGTCTACTCTGGTATATCGATGCCCCGTCTCGATATACACATGACTAGGGACTTTGAAGGATGTACTTATGGACTACCATGTCCCCACTAGTATGATCTGCATCATAGTCCAGGTAGTCAAGTAAACATCCTAAGGGTTTTACCAACATGTAACAGAGAGACAATCAGTATACACGTTAAGGTAAAGAGTAACCAGATAGCATACTATCATGTCGAGCAAGAAAGTCCTCCCTATATATGTCCCAGCATCCACTGCAATATACATCCTATATATAGCAATGGCCTCTAGGGCATACATATAACTAACATTTAATTCCCTCAAGAAATAAGAAATGAGGGTTTAACCCTATTTAAGAATATAATTCTTCAAAAGAAAGTAGGAATTTAATTCCTCTAAAGTTATTGCTAGGGTTTAACCATATGAAGAATTCAATTCTTAAAAAGATAAACACATCTTCAAACAGGCAAAGGAATAGGGTCACGTGCTACCACGTGACCCCTGAAAAGAAACAGAAAAGAGCTTTAGGGCGCCTTCACGTGTCGACACGTGACCCCTAATGAACATTCTAACAGATCAAAGCGCAGGCCCCCATCACGTGCCCACACGTGATGGCTTTCAGAATTAAAAGTGTTAAACACTTATCTGTAGAACAACATAAAGGGAAACAGGGCGCTATCACGTGCTACCACGTGACCCCTTGGCTGAAGCTTTAATGGACAAACACAAGAATTCCCATCACATGACAGAACGTGATGCTCCAAAGTATTCAATACTTTTGGCAGAATAAAATGAATTGAGGGCGCTCTTACGTGCTACCACGTGACCCCTCTTGCCTTAGTGTTTAACACTAAAATTGAAACCTCTGTGTCCAGTGTTCGACACTGATTTTCTTAGTGTTTAAACACTAATTTGGAAAACGTCTATTTACAGTGTTTAACACTGACTTTCTTAGCGTTGAACACCAACCTGGAAAACCCTGTTTTCAGTATTTAACATTGATCTGCCTTAGTGTTAAACACTAATTTGAAATCTTCATTGCCAGTGTTTAACACTGATTTGTTGTAGTGTATAAACACTAATTTGAAAGCCCTGTTGCTGGTGTTTCACACTAACTATCTTTTAGTGTTAAACACTAACTTGTCAATCTTATTCTCAGTGTTCAACACTGATTGATCTTTAGTGTTTAACACTAACTTTAGCCCCATTGGCTAAGTGTCTAGAGGCAAAGCCTCTCCTCTAATGGACCAACAGAGGACCAATATCATAAACATAATTGGACTTAGCCCAAGCTGGCCATAAGTCCTCAATTCAAATTCAACTGAGCCAATGGGCTCATAATATAATTAATTGGTCTTGGTTCCAAATTGGGCCAAAGATTATTTAATCTACCTCGGTTTAAGGGTACATCTCTTCACTCCTTTGATACTTGGCGTTGTAATTCCTCAACGTCTTCAAAGAGGTGACGGGTCCCGATGACCACATATTAATACGGACTGTGGGGTCCTTAAACTCATGGACTATGAGGTCCTTAACCTTGACCGGGATGTCTTAAAACTAACGACGGACTGTGGGGTCCTTAAACTCATGGACTATGAGGTCCTTAACCTTGACCGGGATGTCTTAAAACTAACGACGGACTGTGGGGTCCTTAAACTCATGGACTATGAGGTCCTTAACCTTGACCGTGATGTCTTAAAACTAACATCGGACTGTGGAGTCCTTAAATCCAGGGACTACGACGTCCTTAACATTGGACCGCAATGTCCCTAAACTACCCATGGACCGCAATGTACTTAAACTACTTATTGACCGCAATGTCACTAAACTAAACAACTGGGCTCCCTTAATTGCTCTATTGTTGGATCTAAACGATCCCGTTAAGTTGATCTTAGTCTGAAAACTAGACTAATGTATCCTTAACAAACGTTTAAGTCGATCTTAGTCTCGAATGAGGCTAACGTATCCTTAAACCCAAAACCCCCAAACCCAAATCTAAGATAATACGGATTTGGACTAGTCCACGCCCTACGGGCGACGACATAACTCAGTCTCCGTATACAATCCACGGGCAACTAAACACAAAATAAACACATGCGATACGAAGTGACCATCTGGAGAAGGAGAAAGTGGTTACCGCGATGCGGTAGCGTAATTAACTGCAGGGGCTTGCGCCTGCAGGGAAGAGCGTCACCACAATAAAAAACCCCTCAAGCGAGGGGGAATCTGACGAAGTCTGCTACATCGGATGCATCCGTTTAAACCTTCGATATACGGTGCCATAAATCAACTTGGCATCTTCGGAGAGGTGGACGGATAGCACCTATTAGCATCTGCCCCGAAGCTCAGGCAAGACGTCCCGCGTCTCGGCCGCCATTCGGAGTGGAACAGATTCTGGCACGCCCGGTGGGACCTTTTCCTCTTTCCACTCCACACTTCGTGTGTCGTGATTCGCGAACCAATCGCGGTTCGCTAATGGTTGCCCTTGGGTTGCAAGGTACTAAGACTTGGCGTCTTGCTTATTGCAGAAAGCAAAGAATCGATGGCTTCTACTTGTGTGAAATGCTCCAACTGCTCGGACTGCAATTGCAACCAACGCTCTACCTCGCCAGGAGGTATAGCCTACGGACCCCAAGCCGCTTCGCTATTCGTAATGCCCGTGGAACAAGTTGTCACGCCCCGCTTCCCAAAATACGGAATACGAGGGGTAGACAAGGCCAGCCATGCTCCTACGGTCAAGGAAAAGTCCTGTCGTAGTCACACTTCGGCTTCTAGTTTATCATGGTAAACAGTAAACGATGCGCAGGTAAAGAGAAATGCAGTAACCGAAAGATACAATAATATAAACTGACCTGAAGTGGAAATAAACGAAAGTAACTCGGAGTAGCGAGTCAGAAAGTCTGTGATGCACGTCTAGTACTGATCCAAGCTAGATCTTCTCCTCACACTGAGCATGCATACTCAGGTCGTCAGAACGACACAATAGCAATATACTATGTATAAAATCAAGTGACAGTTCTAACAGTGATAATAGGTATGTGAAGCAGTAAATAAATAACATCATGAATATGCATGTGCAGTAATCAACGCAGCGGAACAGTAAAGCAGTGTAACGATATGTCACGTATGTCAACACGGTATAAAAGTAATATAAATGCCAGCATCCCTATCAGTCTCTAAGTCTCACTGTACAGGTCACTAAGCCTATCGTCAGTCCAAGTGTGAGAGTCAACCACTCGCGAGTGTCCTCCACCCAAGGGTAGGACCCAAGGGCAAGGGACCACGGGCCCAACATGTAACAAGAATATCACGGTGTATATATCACGTATCCTGTAAATCTCCATATAACTCCCTAAATATATAAGCCGGCATGGGACTCCCGAGATTCTGTTGAACTCACACTTAAACTACCCCACACCCCGTGGTCTACATCAAACGCTAACCATCACCCTAAATACTAATCGATCCGTGACAAGTCTGCGCGAGAACTGGAGGCAGGACCTCCATCAAGCACGTCCCGACCAATACCTAAGATAAATGGCAGTGTCGGATGCCTTATCTGTGACACCCGTGCAAGCGCTTCCATAAGTGTCCCATACCACTTATAGTCACACATACACGCATCCCACAGACGTCGACAATGCAATAGAACAATAAGGTCACTGATTGTGTACAAGTACGTATCACTTTCACTTAATCACGGATACACGAACACTGACGTACTTGCCACAATCACCACTAAAATCTAACACTGGGTAAATGCACGATGTCACTAGGTTATCACTACAATGATATAGTTATGATATGATGCATGAACAGTATAAGAAGCACAACTAAGGTATCATAAAACGACAATCTATCACTTGCACGATTTATCATGAAACATATGTATATAATTTAGCGAAATGATAAACAGGTAGTAAGTGATATGTTCAGTTAGCTATCCATCTAATTTGGTTTCGAGCCAATCGGGTTTCAGGATCATTAGTTATAACTGTTTCATTTTAAGCGCACGCGGCTGGAAATCCGGTTTCAGAATCAGGAATCCATTTCGCAACGCATTTTAACCCCAGTTGGGATCATAATTTAGCGACGCTACAGTTGAATGAATTCTAGGGTTTTCAGTAAGGTTTTCAACGCAACAAACGGATATTCAATCGCATCTGTACGTTAGGAGTTATAATCTGTTTAATATTAACATGTCAATTCTGATTCTGCTGGGACTGTCATGTGTCCCGATCTTCTAAATTAAAAATTAAATATCAGACGGTAACGAAACAGGATGAGACCAAAAGTGTTGTCTAGCTAACAGAGTTACCTACAATACGCAGCGGAGTTCCGCAACCTAAGAGTTAAGGAATTTCTGTGGTATCCAATACGGAACAGCAAGCAACAACTGGAGTCGCTCTGGACTGCAGTCCAGAGTCGCACTCCGATCCGAATATAATCACAGTTAAAATACAGAATGTCTGAAAACTGGCCTAGGGTCAAAGTTCGTCGAGTTAGCTTCGATTTGAGCCCTCGAACGCACCATTCTAATATGTATATGATTTATGGTGAATTTAACGGTTTTCAGGTGCAACAGAATTACAGTTTTACGGTTAAACTTAGGGGTAGTCGTTTTAACTTTTAACAGTCGTATTTTATAATAAAATTCACACACTAGAATCACAGGCTTACGGGCCAAACTGTACAAGTGAGTACCGTCAAATTGGATAAAGATTTCCTAAGAGAACAAGTATCGAACAGTTGTATTGCGATATTTTAACATAAGGTAAACATGGGATATATATACGATGTTGATTTGTAACATGTACAGAATAGCATGAAAGCAAGTAAGAACTTGCCTGGAGATGTCCCGGGGATGTACGGCAGTGGTAACGGCGTGAACGCGCGATGAGTGACGCGCATAGGGTTCGCGGCCTCGGCTCGTGCTCGGACTCGGCTATGGGGTTCTGCCTCGGTGACGCCTAGAGCTCGCGAGACTGGAAAGATAAAGGTGCTGCGAAGTCGATGGTGAGGGGTTTGCAGTGGGAGGGGTATATTGAGAGAGAGGGATAGAGCATTAAGAGAGAGAGAGAGAGAGAGCTAGAGAAATAGAGAGAGAGAGAGGTTTAGAGAGAGGGAAAGAAACAGAGAGAGAGAGAGCTAGAGGGAACTGGAGAGAGAGAGAGGGAAATTGCAGAGAGAACACAGAGAGAACGAGTGAGAAAGAGGGAAACTCAGGGAGAGAGAAGAGAGAGAAACGAGAGAGAGAGAGGGTTGAGACAGAGAGAGAGAGGGAGTGATCGGGAGAGAGAGAGATCTCAGGGAGAGTGAGAGGGAGACAGAGTGAGAGACGAGAGGGAGAGGGCACAGAGGGAGAGGGTTGACGTGGTAACGAGTGCGCGGAGGCGGCGGGGTTGAAGCTCCGGTGAGGCGAGGGTATGCAGTCGGGGTTTGTGCAGGGTCGAGGATGGGGAGATGATGGTGGTGGTACGGAAGAGGGTGAGGAGGTGAAGGCGACGTCGAGGTCGAGGTCGACGAGTGTGCCGGCGAACCTGGCGACGGCGACGAGGCGAGCAGGGGGTGAGTCGGGAAGCAGGTGAAGGAGACGACAAGGAAGTGGGGGTGCTCGGTGGTCTGAGAGAGAGAGAAAGGGGAATGAGGGGAGACGAGGAGAACATTGAGGGGATCGCGAGTGGTAACATCGCACGACGTGGGGGTAACGGCTCGCGACGAGGGCGTGGGCGACGGCGGAGGAGGCGGGTCGCGCGCGCACGCTAGGGAGGTAGCCGTTGGGAAATTAAATGGAAGAGGAACAGTAACGTGGTCGGGAGAGAGGGAAATTGGGCGCGGGCTGATGGGCTTTGTGGGCTGGGCTAGAGATTAAAAAAAGGGAAAATAAAAATATAAAAGGATTATAGGAAATGAACACAGGGCCGGGCCAAGAGATTCTGGGCCAGGGGGAAAAGGGAAAAGAATTATTAAGGATATAATAAAACTGTGGGCTGGGTGAGGAAAACGGGCCGGGATTTAAAGGGAAATTAAATGAAAAAGAAATTAAAGAAAAAGAGGGCCGGGATTGGGCTGAGTTTTAAAATAATTAAATTAAAGTTAGGGAATTAATAGTAAAGGAAAAATGTTTTGGGTTTCAAAAAATGAATAATAGGATTTAGAAGGGGTAAAAATTATATATATAATAAATAAAATTTATAGGTAAAATAAATAAAATCATAAAATAATAAAATACGGATTTAGACGTATAAGAAAAACTGGATATTACATCATACCACCCTTACAAAAATTTCGTCCTCGAAATTTAAAATAAACGATAGGTTATACCAACATAAGCGAAAGCTATTATATTGCACACTAACATAAAAGATTTATTATCAGTACGAGGACGAAGTAGTTTTAAAAATAGGTGTATGTAAGAACAACGTACGGAAAGCTAGATCTAAAAAGCTATAATGCAGGAATAACTATAAGGGTAACTTCATATACGGAAATATAAATAACAACAATAACGAACAATATTATTCGAGGCGTACTCGATAAAAATCGAAATTTAATTATGTGCACGTATAATCATAATCAAGTAGCATAGCAGAAATAATAAGTATCAAGTATAACCATTTATAATAGTAACAACACAACACTCGAAGATAAAGTAACCATAATGAGGTTGTGAAAGTTTATTCGGTAGGTTAAAATACTTTTAGGACGAAGTATCGATCAAATAGCGTAGAAAACTCATATAGTGAAAATAAGGAGCATGGAATAAAATATGTGCGGTGTAAGGTTGTGCTACTGAAATGAAAATAACAATAATGTACTTCAAACCTAAAAACGGAGTAATCAATGACACGTACTCTTTGATAAATACAAAATACTGAAAACTAAATTTTTGAATAAGAGAGTCCCTATATATATTTAGGGTAATAAGGAGAACACAAGGAGGTATAGGGCTAGCTAGGGTAATGATTACAAGAAAATGTGGATCATTCAATGGTCGGAGTATGGCGGCTTTAGACTGAAGATCAAGGAGATTGGGATAGGGTCAGCACAGGAAGTAAGGATGAGTAACAAAGGAATACAAAAGGGAAAGTGTGGGGGAAACGACAGTCGGTACAACTCACGAATCAAGATTGGAAGAGTTAGTGAACTCGGAAGTTTCACAGGAACTGTTCTCTTCCCAGAAGGGTCTCAAACGGGGCACAGACGAGATATGAAGGGTGGCTCATTCCAAGGATCAGGGTGCGGTACTTTCTAATCGAAACTGGGTGAAAAACTATATAATGAGTAGGGGGACAGTCAGGGATCTCGGCAGGAAATAAATGGATGTGGGTAATAAACAAGTATCAGGCGAAACAAAAATCAAAAGGTTTACGAATCCAGAAGGTTTATTTCATTCAAGAAAATTTGAAACAAGGCATTCTAAAAGAAGGAAAGTGGCCCTAAACTATACACATTTTATTTGGCCAAAAGACGACATCAAAAGATATTCCATCAGTCGCGGTTGTGGAGATTCAGCAGGTTGCGGTAGGCTCGCGCACTCAGGTAGGGGCGTCCATTTCCATAGCGCCTTGTAGGTACCTCTCTTGGAAGTCCTTCCACCACAGGATCTTGATCTTCTGGTCCTTCTTCCTCGGATAGAGCTTCTTCATCGAGATCCGATTCCATGTGATTTTCTTCTTCTGGATTTTCTTCCACGGGGTTTTCCTCCTCTGGATTTTCTTCTATCGGTTCTTCCTCGAGGTTTTCCTCCATCGGGTCTTCCTCTATAGGGTTCTCTTCAGGATTTCCTTCTTCTTCGTCGGAACCGTCTATCATATCAAACTCTGGGGCGGCTACTCCTTCGTCCTCTGGATCGTGGTTTCCGAAATTGACTTGGGGACCATTTATCTCGTCGTCAGAACTCATCAGCGTGCGGTCTAAGGAAACGCAAGATTGCGCACCTTCATCCAAATGCGGCGCTGCTCCCGGGTGGGCCATGTTATGGAAAGGAAAGTCATGATTAAACAACGGAATACATCGAGAAGAATAGTCAAGTGTACGAAGTATAGAAAAATATGCGGTTGCAGGAACTGAAAATCAGGATAGAAACGCTGTGATCACGAAAATATAAATAAGGAGAAAACAAGAGAATGATACATATATTATATTTCAAATTTTATTGCATTCAATTAAAGTTCAGCGGATACAAGATTTCAAATGGAAAGAAATATTCATAAAAAGATGACAATTTAATACTGAAATTGGAAAACATAACATCCTTCTTTGATTGCCAGAATGCTGCATCATCGTCATGCGAGTTGAATCTTGTGTTAGGTCCGCTATATCCTCGAAATTCAAACTACGCAGTAATCCTCACTTGGCAGCAGTGGAGAGTGTGGATGAGTCTCCTCCTTTTAGTTCTTTCCTTTCTGGGCAACCGTTGATGAAATGTTTGTCGGAACCGCATAACAGACATTTCCCTTGGGCGCGGCGACAATCCCTCTGAAGGTGTCCTGGCCTCTTACAATATCCACAGCAAAGATTCTTCTGATGCTTCTGTTGACGCTTCATCTTCTTCTCCTTCCTTCGTCCAATAGGGATCCCTTTATGATAGGAGACTCCCGCTGGTGCTTGATTCACCTGTCTTCTCAATCCTTCAGCTAATAAGTCGTTTGTCCGCTCCTGGGCTTCCCTTAAACCTTGCAGTACACTCAGAATCTCAACAGTCTGATTCTGGGGAGCGGATAAAGACGAAGAGTCGTTGGAAGACATGATCCTGAAACAACAATTTCGAGAATGATATGAGTCACACGCTAAATGAATCAAAATATGATATGGATAGGACAAGGATTCAAGAATATCGGAGATGATGAATATCATTACAAGTGGAGAATCAACTGTATCACTTTAAGTCACTTGATTAGAGTACGGTAGTGCAATGGCAACCACATATCCTCGTCAAGTCACCCGAAACCATAGCGAGTGGATAGCTGAACACACGATGTGAATATGGATCAAGAATGACAAGTTTACAACCTAGACCAAGGAGTGTCTTAGATTGCCAAACTATGCACGGAAAACTGCAATCCCAATTGATGCAAAACCTGGCTCTGATACCAACTAAACCATGTCACGCCCCGCTTCCCAAAATACGGAATACGAGGGGTAGACAAGGCCAGCCATGCTCCTACGGTCAAGGAAAAGTCCTGTCGTAGTCACACTTCGGCTTCTAGTTTATCATGGTAAACAGTAAACGATGCGCAGGTAAAGAGAAATGCAGTAACCGAAAGATACAATAATATAAACTGACCTGAAGTGGAAATAAACGAAAGTAACTCGGAGTAGCGAGTCAGAAAGTCTGTGATGCACGTCTAGTACTGATCCAAGCTAGATCTTCTCCTCACACTGAGCATGCATACTCAGGTCGTCAGAGCGACACAATAGCAATATACTATGTATAAAATCAAGTGACAGTTCTAACAGTGATAATAGGTATGTGAAGCAGTAAATAAATAACATCATGAATATGCATGTGCAGTAATCAACGCAGCGGAACAGTAAAGCAGTGTAACGATATGTCACGTATGTCAACACGGTATAAAAGTAATATAAATGCCAGCATCCCTATCAGTCTCTAAGTCTCACTGCACAGGTCACTAAGCCTATCGTCAGTCCAAGTGTGAGAGTCAACCACTCGCGAGTGTACTCCACCCAAGGGTAGGACCCAAGGGCAAGGGACCACGGGCCCAACATGTAACAAGAACATCACGGTGTATATATCACGTACCCTGTAAATCTCCATATAACTCCCTAAATATATAAGCCGGCATGGGACTCCCGAGATTCTGTTGAACTCACACTTAAACTACCCCACACCCCGTGGTCTACATCAAACGCTAACCATCACCCTAAATACTAATCGATCCGTGACAAGTCTGCGCGAGAACTGGAGGCAGGACCTCCATCAAGCACGTCCCGACCAATACCTAAGATAAATGGCAGTGTCGGATGCCTTATCTGTGACACCCGTGCAAGCGCTTCCATAAGTGTCCCATACCACTTATAGTCACACATACACGCATCCCACAGACGTCGACAATGCAATAGAACAATAAGGTCACTGATTGTGTACAAGTACGTATCACTTTCACTTAATCACGGATACACGAACACTGACGTACTTGCCACAATCACCACTAAAATCTAACACTGGGTAAATGCACGATGTCACTAGGTTATCACTACAATGATATAGTTATGATATGATGCATGAACAGTATAAGAAGCACAACTAAGGTATCATAAAACGACAATCTATCACTTGCACGATTTATCATGAAACATATGTATATAATTTAGCGAAATGATAAACAGGTAGTAAGTGATATGTTCAGTTAGCTATCCATCTAATTTGGTTTCGAGCCAATCGGGTTTCAGGATCATTAGTTATAACTGTTTCATTTTAAGCGCACGCGGCTGGAAATCCGGTTTCAGAATCAGGAATCCATTTCGCAACGCATTTTAACCCCAGTTGGGATCATAATTTAGCGACGCTACAGTTGAATGAATTCTAGGGTTTTCAGTAAGGTTTTCAACGCAACAAACGGATATTCAATCGCGTCTGTACGTTAGGAGTTATAATCTGTTTAATATTAACATGTCAATTCTGATTCTGCTGGGACTGTCATGTGTCCCGATCTTCTAAATTACGAATTAAATATCAGACGGTAACGAAACAGGATGAGACCAAAAGTGTTGTCTAGCTAACAGAGTTACCTACAATACGCAGCAGAGTTCCGCAACCTAAGAGTTAAGGAATTTCTGTGGTATCCAATATGGAACAGCAAGCAACAACTGGAGTCGCTCTGGACTGCAGTCCAGAGTCGCACTCCGATCCGAATATCATCACAGTTAAAATACAGAATGTCTGAAAACTGGCCTAGGGTCAAAGTTCGTCGAGTTAGCTTCGATTTGAGCCCTCGAACGCACCATTCTAATATGTATATGATTTATGGTGAATTTAACGGTTTTCAGGTGCAACAGAATTACAGTTTTACGGTTAAACTTAGGGGTAGTCGTTTTAACTTTTAACAGTCGTATTTTATAATAAAATTCACACACTAGAATCACAGGCTTACGGGCCAAACTGTACAAGTGAGTACCGTCAAATTGGATAAAGATTTCCTAAGAGAACAAGTATCGAACAGTTGTATTGCGATATTTTAACATAAGGTAAACATGGGATATATATACGATGTTGATTTGTAACATGTACAGAATAGCATGAAAGCAAGTAAGAACTTGCCTGGAGATGTCCCGGGGATGTACGGCAGTGGTAACGGCGTGAACGCGCGATGAGTGACGCGCATAGGGTTCGCGGCCTCGGCTCGTGCTCGGACTCGGCTATGGGGTTCTGCCTCGGTGACGCCTAGAGCTCGCGAGACTGGAAAGATAAAGGTGCTGCGAAGTCGATGGTGAGGGGTTTGCAGTGGGAGGGGTATATTGAGAGAGAGGGATAGAGCATTAAGAGAGAGAGAGAGAGAGAGCTAGAGAAATAGAGAGAGAGAGAGGTTTAGAGAGAGGGAAAGAAACAGAGAGAGAGAGAGCTAGAGGGAACTGGAGAGAGAGAGAGGGAAATTGCAGAGAGAACACAGAGAGAACGAGTGAGAAAGAGGGAAACTCAGGGAGAGAGAAGAGAGAGAAACGAGAGAGAGAGAGGGTTGAGACAGAGAGAGAGAGGGAGTGATCGGGAGAGAGAGAGATCTCAGGGAGAGTGAGAGGGAGACAGAGTGAGAGACGAGAGGGAGAGGGCACAGAGGGAGAGGGTTGACGTGGTAACGAGTGCGCGGAGGCGGCGGGGTTGAAGCTCCGGTGAGGCGAGGGTATGCAGTCGGGGTTCGTGCAGGGTCGAGGATGGGGAGATGGTGGTGGTGGTACGGAAGAGGGTGAGGAGGTGAAGGCGACGTCGAGGTCGAGGTCGACGAGTGTGCCGGCGAACCTGGCGACGGCGACGAGGCGAGCAGGGGGTGAGTCGGGAAGCAGGTGAAGGAGACGACAAGGAAGTGGGGGTGCTCGGTGGTCTGAGAGAGAGAGAAAGGGGAATGAGGGGAGACGAGGAGAACATTGAGGGGATCGCGAGTGGTAACATCGCACGACGTGGGGGTAACGGCTCGCGACGAGGGCGTGGGCGAAGGCGGAGGAGGCGGGTCGCGCGCGCACGCTAGGGAGGTAGCCGTTGGGAAATTAAATGGAAGAGGAACAGTAACGTGGTCGGGAGAGAGGGAAATTGGGCGCGGGCTGATGGGCTTGGTGGGCTGGGCTAGAGATTAAAAAAAAGGAAAATAAAAATATAAAAGGATTATAGGAAATGAACACAAGGCCGGGCCAAGAGATTCTGGGCCAGGGGGAAAAGGGAAAAGAATTATTAAGGATATAATAAAACTGTGGGCTGGGTGAGGAAAACGGGCCGGGATTTAAAGGGAAATTAAATGAAAAAGAAATTAAAGAAAAAGAGGGCCGGGATTGGGCTGAGTTTTAAAATAATTAAATTAAAGTTAGGGAATTAATAGTAAAGGAAAAATGTTTTGGGTTTCAAAAAATGAATAATAGGATTTAGAAGGGGTAAAAATTATATATATAATAAATAAAATTTATAGGTAAAATAAATAAAATCATAAAATAATAAAATATGGATTTAGACGTATAAGAAAAACTGGGTATTACACAAGTCACTCGAGCCACCACAGGATTATTTTTTGGGACCATGCTCCCGCCGACAAACTTCACCGCTCCGGTGCTGACAAAGGAAGCTCCCAAGAAGTCGGTCTTTGATCGTCTTACCCCTGCCGCGGCCCCTCTCAACGGGTCGCCCAACACCAGCACCTCGGTCTTCTCTAGATTGGGCCAAGACTCCTGTGGACCCACAATGGGGCCTACAATCCCAGAGAAGGCTGCTTCTAAGAAAGTGACCGGTCCTGCTCCTGAAGTCGCCAAGGCGGCTTCCCCGGCCAAAAAGTCGGTCTTTACAAGATTGACGTCTTCAGCTCCCGCTCCTGCTACCCAAAGGACATCGGTCTTTAACAGGCTAACACCAGCAACGACCCCCCACTTACACAGGGGGCAAGACGAAGCCATCATCACCGCTGAACCAACGCCGTCCGCTCGACACGCTCGACGTCGCCACTGGCGCCGAGTAAGGAAGGCTGGGGGCAACTCTCCCTCTGGGCTAACTCCACCAGCCCCGATGGCAGAAGTTAATGCTGCTGTTCCGACTGGGAACAGCTTTGAGATGCTAAATAAGGTGCGTAGGAATTCTCCTACCGCGGTGCTAAAAAGGTCTCCCCCTCCTCTGAAAAAGGCTGTGGAAGTAAAAACAGAATAGCCCCAATCTCCTCAACGGCTGTCCTCCCGAATCTATAAAGTCTGGCGGCAGGCCCGAGACTCGATGATCGATCCAAACTTCGCCCGCCAGCACAAGAAGCTGAAAATCCAACAGGAAGCCAATCACCATGCTAAACCACGAAAGGCTGTTTGGGTGCCCACTTCAACGGCCCCCTCAACTTCCACTGCTCATAAAAGGAGGAAGCCAGAGAAGATCCCCCAGCCTGCAACGACAGCTAAAGGCACTAAGCCCAGACGCCCTAAGTCTGGGGGCATGATGGTCCATACCGTATACATGGCGTCGGGGAAGGAAGACAACCGTGCGTCTACAGGCCATAGACCGCTTACACGGTCGGTGACCAAAGCTCAGGAGCAACAGCAAAAGCTCCAGGAAATGATGAATGCTATGGCCGCACTTACCGGGCCAAAAGAAAACCCAGAAACGTCTTCGGACGAACGCCAGGAGGAAGAAACAGACGCCGAATTCCTTCGCCGAATATTGGAGAAGAAGGACAAAGAGGCTGCTGAACAAGCAGCCAACATACAGCGTATGGGCCTCCTCTTCCAAGATATGATAGAAATGATGATCCAACAGGATCCACGCGCTGAGGATCCCCCAATCGTTCTTGAAGACGACCGGGGAGAAACGTCAAATCCACCGCCGGCCCTCTCAACGGCCAAGGAGGAGACAATCTCTAAGGCTGATTTGGTCGACTATATAGCCCAGCAAATCCGGGTTCATCATGCGACTGAGGCAGCTGGTCAAGTCGTAAAAATGGGGCGGCCGTATCCAAGCTGGTACGACCAAATCAAATATCCGTCGGGTTATACAATACCAAAATTTCACGTGTATAAGGGGACCGGCAATCCCCACCAATATGTCGCCCAGTTCAGGGCCCTTTGCGGTAACACCGGCGGTGATGATAAACTGTTGTTCCGCCAATTCGTGGGTAGCTTATCAGAAACAGCGTTCGAATGGTATTCAGAGCTCCCGAACGATTCTATCAAGACGTTCGCTGAAATGGAGTTGCTATTCACTCAACGATTCGCGAGCGCCAGCGAACGCACCCCAATAACGGCATTGATTAACGCCAGGGTAAAACCAGGCGAAACTTGGGTCCAGTATGCTATACGCTGGCGAAATTTGTGGTCGAAATGCGAGCAACGCATTGAGGAAGCACCCGCGGTGGGCATGTTCGTGGGAACCCTAGACCCTCACGCAACTATCTCCCAGTTCATGATGTTCTTTAAGCCAACCACATTCCAGGCTCTAATCGACAAGCTGGCCCAGATGGACCAAATGGGTCATAGACCGTCTCCCCCGAAGCCCGAGCCTCGGAGTGACAAGGGTAAAGGAAAAGCAACCTTCGTCGCGAATGCCCAGCAGCAACCCAATGCCCCAAAGCTGACGGATCAACTGGAAGAAAGACGCCGGTATTATAATGAGAAAATGAAGCGTCCCTACTCGTTCCCGCGGGAAAAGACGAAACGGTTATTCGAGTTGGCAGTATGTAATAGACTAATAAACCTGCCAAATCCAAGACGACCGCCACAACCCACTGAGGTGAATAACCCTAACTATTGCCCCTACCATCAAACGGTAAGCCATCCGATTGAGGATTGCTTCGTTTTTAAAGGATGGATTGAAGATCAATACCTCCAGGGGAAGTTTGCGCTGTCCGAAAAGTGGAAGGTGGACCCACCACAGCGGCATATTTCTAAGAAAGCAGATACACCGGGGGCAACCTGTTCCTTTATTGAAGAAGCTCCATGGGAGGTCGTGCTGTCAACTAAAACCAAAAGAATGCTGAAAGACCTTCATGCGTGTCCGGCGGTCGAATGGAAGGACCTGCTCGAACCTCAAATTATCGAAGGGATGCTGAGGCCGCGCCCAACTACAAAGAGCAGTGGTGATGGCCCAAGTACTCATGCCCTACCGTCAAAATCTTTGAAGAAAAAGAAGAAGAAATCTAAGAAGCCCGTGAAGACTGGAGACAAGCGCACGAACTTGCAGAAGCAAATCGACGCGCTGGAAGAGTACAATCAAAAGGCGCGAACTCCTGTCACGCTGCAAGAGTTCCTCAACCACATCTTTCAAGAGGAAGATGATGGAGAGAGTTCGTCGGATGAATCCGAGGAATATGTGGCGAGTTGTCCTGTGATTTCCCACTCGGAAGATGAAAGAACTCCTGGTACTGAGAAACTGGGGGCACGACCTGAACCAGAGCTTGTGTGGCCAACAGATGAAATGATCGACGCCTTTCTAGATGAGATTCGTCTAAAGAGTAAAGCGGATCAGGAGCGTGAGATGGCCGCATCGGAAGGAGCCAAATGCAGGCGACTGAACGAAAGAGTTGAAGTACTCCGGCCAGATCGAAAGGCACCCGAGGCAGACAAGAAGATATTCAAGACGAGGAAAAGGTTTGCCAAAGCCATGTCAATGGGAATGAAGCTACCACCCTCAGAAGAAAACACGCTCAATGGGGCGGAGAAGCACCCTGATTATTGCGCATATCATCGGAAAATTTCACACCCCACGGAGGAGTGCGACGCCTTTAGGATATGGTGGCAGGGATATGTTGCTCATCGACAACATTTTAAGCGCATGAAATACAAGACCCGTCGGGAACGAAGAAGTACTGCCGACGGGCACAACAGAACCACTGGCAACTGTTACATGGTTAACACCGGAGGGTCACAAGTTCTCACCTTTGGGAGCGACTCTGATGAAGAAATGACTCTGGGCCCTCTCTTTAAAGAATCCGTTTTAGGGAAAGAGGAGGAACCGGAGGCCTGCGAAAACATTCAGCTGCGCAATCGCACGCTCCCGGAAAAGAATCTCGGGCCCGCAAATAGAAAAGATAAGGGAAAGGAAAAGGTCACTGAGGATATCACTTTAGATAACCAAGTCATGAAAGAGCTGACTACCAAGGACCCTCCCAGGAAGGGTAAGGTGGACTACAACATCCTAGCGCACCTAAGGAAGCTACCTTCTCAACTTAGCATTCTCGATGCCCTCCTGTTATCAAAAGAAGCGCGAGATTCACTAATTAAGGTGTTACAAGAACCCGAACAATTCCAAGCCTTCCTCGCCACGGAAAGGATGAAGGATGAACTGGAGGAAGTGCATACGGCCGACATCACTTTCGGGGACGAAGACCTCCTTCTCGGGACGTGCGACCACAACCGTCCCCTGTATGTCTCTGGATACTGCCATGATATCAAGATAGGAAAGATCCTGGTAGATAATGGATCCTCCGTCAATCTCCTTAACGTTCGGGTGTTAAAGGAAATCTGCATGAATGTGCAACACCTCGCTCGTGACAAAATTACCATCTCCGGTTTCGATTCACAATCGTCACGGACTCTCGGATCTGTAATACTAACATTACGCTTCGGACTACTCGTCACAGACATCAAATTCTATGTCATTGACGCCAAGACCTGCTACAACGCCTTGCTCGGTCGCCCTTGGTTACACGAGTACAACATCATCCCTTCTACACAACATCAGTGTATGAAGTACTTTAAGGATGGTTTCGAGTATACCGTAACAGGTGAGCTGAACCCATTTTCCGTGAACGAAGACCGCAAATACGAAGATGCGAAGTACTTTTTGCCAGATTTCGAGGATACAGAAAGGTGTCGCAAGCCGGAGAACAAAGCCGCCGCCACCATCCCTGTTTTCGGGAGCGATACCGAAGAAGAAGAAGAGATAGTTTATGCTGGGCCATCTTAACGCAACAACCCGGGGACGCCCGCCCCCATGTTGGTCTTCGGAAGTGACTCGGAAGATGAGGTTAATGCCGTGTTCTCCAATCGGCCGTCAATACAAGCACCCCCTAGCGATGATCAGAGTTTGCAAATCACCATGGTGCCGCGAGAACACTACAAGGATCTCGACACACTTCAAGCTTACAATGTGCAGGACCTGCGAACGTTTTACGTCCCTCCCAGGCAAAGGGGTGAGAAGGCAATCCTATTCTACCGATCCTCAGAGACGAAAGTAGAGAAGGAGATCTGGCATGGCGCGGATGCTACACCCGACAGGCTCCAACCCATCCGTTTGCCCAGATACTATACAAATGGACTAAAGAGGCTATTGAAGCGCCAAGGAGTACCCTTAAAACAGACTGTTCGACAAGCTCGGTTCTACAACAGGATTTGGGATGTCCCTGGGACTCAACGCAAATTGCCCAACGGGAAAATGGAAACACTTGGGCTTGGATACGTGAGAGCCGGAAAACGGGAACGGGCCCACAGTAGCTACGCCATATATACCTTTGATGAAGAAGAGGACGCCCTGTCAGGAAATGCCAACCCCTCATCAAAACTAGAGCCCGCGATTGAAGGGCCGAGTCCGTCATTTGAAGAACGAATGGACAAGCTTATCAGGAAAGCGGGTCAAAAAGCTCGGGAAGACCACAACCGCGAGATGGCCATCTACGAGAAATCCAGGACGCAATGTCTGTTTCAACAGGCTGCAAAAGACGAAGATGCTCATCCCTGTCAACCCGTTGTACGAAAGGCCCAACGCAGAGGCAGAAATAAATCAAGAAGTGGAAAGAGGAGCCGACAACAACGACGCAGGATTAGAGAGTCATGTGATCGGGCGTTGCGTGGTCCGGATTTGTCCCTCATGAAGAAGATGAGTCGAGCGTATTCCTTCCCTCAAGACAAGACGGAGAAGTTACTCGAGCTCGCTATAAAACATCAAATGATCGCGCTTCCAGAGTCTAAGCACCCTGAGCGAGCTAATAAGGCTTCTCATCTGAGCTATTGCTCTTATCACCGAGCCATAGGACATTCTACCGAAGACTGCTTCACCTTCAAGAACTGGGTCGAGGACCAGTACCAACAGGGCAGATTCACTTTATCCAACGGCTGGAGGGTAACGCTGCCACAAAAGCACGAACCCAAAGCCGCAAAAGCGGGACCAGATCCACCTCAGCCCTGGAAGCGGATTCGCACCTGTTACACGATTACGATACTAAAAGAAGAGCCCGAGAACATTGATGACCTTCCCTGGTGCTTTGAGAACAGCAATGATGAGGTGATCTCAGAATTTCCGCCAGCTCCGAAAGAACTGGAAGATGGCATACATACTACTGCAGATAACCTCAAGAAGATTGAGTTGGGATCGGCAGATGATCCGCGACCGACATTTGTCAGCGAGCTGCTATCTGAAGAAAGGGTGGCTGCATTAAAGGACATGCTTCTACAGCATAAAGATTGCTTCGCGTGGAACTATTCCGAGATGCCAGGATTAGATCCGGAGATTGCTGTGCATAAATTAGCGATATCCCCGGACATCAAGCCAGTCAAGCAGGCGCCGAGAAGGATGCGACTCGAGCTTGAGATGAGCATCAACGCTGAAGTCAAGAAGCTGATCGATTCTGGATATATCCAAGAAGTCCAATATCCCGACTGGATCGCCAATATCGTCCCGGTAATGAAGAAAAATGGGACGGTACGCATATGTGTGGATTTCAGGGATCTCAATAAAGCCTGTCCGAAGGACGATTTCCCAGTACCGGTAATCGAGCTAATGATAGATAACACGTCCACTCACGAGGTTTTCTCCTTTATGGACGGTTCATCAGGGTACAATGCATCCAGAAGACCAGAAGCACACCGCTTTCCGGACCCCTTTGGGTATATTCTGCTACAGGGTTATGCCCTTTGGTCTAAAGAACGCCGGCGCTACCTATCAAAGGGCCATGACAAAGATCTTCGACGATCTCATACATGACATCGTCGAGTGCTATATTGATGACCTCGTGGTGAAGAGCATGTCATACGAAGAGCACTTAGCGTATTTCAACGCCTTCGGCAATATAATTTGAAGATGAATCCCCTCAAATGTGCGTTTGGAGTCTCCTCGGGTAAATTCCTGGGATTCATCATCCGACACCGAGGTATCGAATTAGATCCATCTAAGATCAAGGCAATCATGGAAATGCCTCCGCCAAGAACCCTCAAACAGTTGCGGTCTCTCCAAGGGAAGCTCGCATACATCCGGCGATTTATTGCCAATCTTTCAGGCAAGTGCCGCCCTTACAGCCACCTAATGAAGAAGGGAACTCCATTCGTTTGGGATCACAAATGCCAAGGTGCACCAGACGAGATCAAGCAGTACCTGCAAAACCCTCCGGTGTTGGCTGCGCCGGTCAAGGGAAAACCCCTCATTCTTTATACAACCGCCCTCGAAGGTTCCTTAGGCGCATTATGGGCACAAGAGAACGATCAAGGAAAAGAGAGAGCACTCTACTACTTAAGTCGAGTTCTGCTGGGGGCAGAAAGCAACTACTCTCCCATTGAAAAACACTGCTTGGCGTTGATCTTCGCGATAACAAAGCTCAGGCACTATGCATTGGCGCACGAAGTCCGCCTCATCTCGAAGGTGGACCCTCTTAAATATTTGATGTCAAAGGCTATATTGACGGGTCGACTCGCTAAATGGGCTCTACTCCTGATGGAGTTCTCAATAACGTATCGACCTCTCAAGGCAGTGAAAGGCCAGGCCATTGCCGACTTCCTTGCTGAGCATCCAGTACCTGCCGGTTCTCCTCTGAACTGCGAGCTGCCGGACGAGCATGCATTCGATGTGATCGGCGGCGGTAGTACCCGATGGGAACTCTATTTCGATGGAGCGTCTTCCGTAAAGAAGCGCAAACAGGGTATCCCAATGATCAAATCAGAGGTAGGCCTCATCTTCGTAACTCCACAAGGAGGGATAATGCGGTTTGCTTTCTCCTTAACGGAATCGAGGACGAACAATGAAGCCGAATACGAAGCTTTAATAGCGGGCCTCGAGATCGCCATCGACATGGGAATTGAAGACCTCCTTATATACGGGGATTCTCAACTGGTCGTTAGTCAAGTAAATGGCGACTACCAAACGTGCAAACCGGAGTTGGTGAAGTACGGCGAAAAGGTGCAACAACTATTGACCCAAATTCCCTCCTACACTTTGGAAAGCATACCACGGGCGGAAAATAGCAAAGCAGACGCGCTAGCCAAGCTCGCTAAAGAACTGGCTGACGAGAACTTCGATGACGTCAAAATCATGGTACAAAGCCGTCGAGTGCTCGCCCCAGCAAAAATATCTCCCGAGTCATACGAAGAAAAAGGCACGACTGAGCAAACAACCCTACAAATAAAAGACCGTGAGAAGGCAGAGGACTGGAGGGTGGTCTTCATAGACTACTTTAAGTCCCACCGAATCCCTGAAGAAGCATCCTCAAGACATCAGCTCATGAAACGAGTTCTATCTTTCGCTTTCATCAATGATACTCTGTATAAGAGGTCGTTTGATTCTCTGTGGCTGAGATGCTTAGGACCGGACGAAGCAGAAAGAGTCGTTCAAGAGGTTCATGACGGAATCTGTGGTTCTCATTAAGCAGGCCCAAAGATGAAGTTAAAAATTAAACGGATGGGTTACTACTGGCCCATGATGATCCAGGACTGGCTCGAATATGCGAAGCAGTGCCACTCGTGCCAAATCCATGGGGATTTCATCCACCAGCATCCGAATCCACTACATCCGACGGCGGCTAGCTGGCCATTCGAAATGTGGGGGACTGACATAGTCGGCCCCATCGAACCAGCATCGTCCCGGGGACATCGTTTCATCCTGGCGACAACTGATTACTTCTCCAAATGGGCAGAAGCAGTACCGCTGAGGGAAGTGAAGACGGAGAATATCCTCCACTTCTTCAAGACGCACGTCATCTATCGGTTTGGAACTCCACGGCGGATTATCTCCGATAACGGGCCGGCCTACAGAAGCCATAAAATTAGCCGCTTCGCGCAGCATCATAATATAGACTGGAGATATTCCTCAGTTTACAATCCGCGAGCTAATGGTCTAGCCGAGGCCTTCAATAAGACCTTAACAAAAATCATGAAAAAGACGGTGTCCCGAAATAAGAAAGACTGGCACGAGAGGCTGCAAGAGGCCCTTTGGGCCTATCGAACTACGTTCAAGACGGCCACGAACACAACGCCGTACGCACTGGTATTCGGTACGGAAGCGGTACTCTCCCTCGAAATAGAGCTACCCTCTCTACGGATGGCAGTCCACTACGAACTGACGAACGAAGAAAATGCTAGCCTCCGGCTCGAGGAGCATGATGCTCTTGAAGAAACACGGCTCATAGCGCAACAAAATCTAGAAGCTTATAAAGCAAAGATGACGCGCTCATACGAAAGATTGACCCGACCGAGGACATTCCGCCAAGGCGAACTCGTACTAGTGGTCAAAAGACCTATGATCCCCAATCGCGTCAAGCGGGGAAAATTCGAGCCAAACTATGAAGGCCCGTACATCATAGATAAGGTCTACCAGGGTGGGGCCTATTTACTCATGGACATGCATGGTGAAAGGCCTTTCAGGCCAATAAACGGCCGCTTCCTAAAGAAATACTACGCTTAATGAGCCACAGCCCAGGTCAATGATAGATGACGACGACTATGTCCGCTCGCTATCTTCCTAAAGCTCAAAGCTCTATAAGTAGTAGCCGGCTCTCTCCACGACGGACCGAAACGTCCTTAAACTAACGACGGACCGAAATGTCCTTAAATTAACCACAGACCGAAATGTCTTTAAACTAACGACGGACCGAAACGTCCTTAAACTAACGACGGACCGAAATGTCCTTAAACTAATAGCGGACCGAAAACGTCCTTAAACTAATACCGCAGCATCCTTAGGCTGACGAGATAAAAAAAATATAATAATTAAAAACGGTATGTCCATAAGCAAAAAGGGCACGGATGAAAACCCGAAAGGGCTCCGTGAGTAAAAACAGCAGGGCTACCGGCGAGTGTTCGTGAAAACCCGAAAGGGCGCGGCCTCGTAAAAAAAGGGAGAAAAAGAAAATGAAAAGAATAAAAAAAAACGGTATGTCCATAAGCAAAATGGGCACGGATGAAAACCTGAAAGGGCTCCGTGAGTAAAAACAGCAGGATTACCGGCGAGTGTTTGTGAAAACGCGAAAGGGCGCAACCTCGTTAAAAGACACTTATAAGGTCCTCTCGACCTTGTAAGGAGAAACCACCCGCGTAAGATCCTTACGACTCACAAAGGAGCAACACACTTAGGAATCCTCACGATTCCTAAGGAGAAAATACACTTGCGAGATCCTCACGACTCGTAAGGAGAATTCTCTTATGGGACCCTCACGGCTCATGAGATTTGAAAGTCTTAAGTTACAGAAACCTAAACCTGTTCTTAAGCAGATCCCCCACAACCTTCGATATTGCCCTACAAGCGGCTCAATACTGACCCTTGTATACAATCCACGGGCGCGAATAAACATTTCCCTAGCAAAGTCACACCCGTGACTAGGGACATGTCCATATGATGAACAACCCTTATAATTCCTCTCGACTTATAAGGAGAAAACCCTCTTGTAGGATCCTTACGACTTACAGAGGAACATACACTTAGGAATCCTCACGATCCCTAAGGAGAAAATACACCTGCAAGATCCCCACGACTTGTAGGGAGAAATACCTTTGTGAGACCCTTACGGCTCACGAAGTGAAAAGCTTTGGTCGACAGGACCCTTAACCCTGTTTACTAAGCCACCTTTGTTCGACATCGACAGAGGCAAATGATGATTCGCTCCTGGCAACATCCCAGTTACAGCGGTGCTGATGCCGAAATCGGTGTCTAAAATCCAAGCTTGCGGCGAAAAAGCTAGCAAGCCACACATGCATACGAAATAGCCGAAATGATGGGGCAACTTGCAATAAAAAGCAGCAAGTAAAAATGTATGCATGAAAAATAGCCGAAATGATGGGGCAACTCGCAATAAAAAAACAGCGAGTGAAAATAAAAAAAATAGCCGAAATGATTGGGCACCTCGAAAAATCGCCGAAATGATAAGGCAATCGCGACCTCTGCAATATAAAAGCTGAAATGATAGAGCATCGCAGAAAAAGAAATAAAATATAAAAAAAGGGGGTTTCAATTTATGCCCTACAGGTGATGTTCCATCACTCCCTGTATACAATCCAAGGGCGTAAACAAAGAAGTGATCACATGTCCCCCAGGTTTCATCAAAGAAAGGAGTCAAATCTCGACGGGCCGCAAGCGACCTAGAGATCATCCCAACACTCGTCGCGTAACAACGGACACAACTTCAAGCAAAGCGAAACAGCGGCAACCCCCCCAGTTCCATGGCTCGGCGATACACATATCACCAACAGTCAAACCTCCATTCCGTGAAATGCGGATACAATCGGCAAAATTCCTGGTTACGTGGAACGCGGATAACGTCACTCTTTGACCCCGTGGAAAGCGTCCAGAGCGGATCCTGGTCCTCGCAGAGCACGGCAGTGAACCCGTGTGAAGCATCTAGAGCGGAGCCTAGTCCTCGCCGAACACGGCAGTGAACCCGTGTGAAGCATCTAGTGCAAAATTCTTGGTTACGTGGAACGCGAATAACGTCACTCTTTGACCCCGTGGAAAGCGTCCAGAGCGGATCCTGGTCCTCGCAGAGCATGGCAGTGAACCCGTGTGAAGCATCCAGAGCGGAGCCTAGTCCTCGCCGAACACGGCAGTGAACCCGTGGGAATCATCTAGTGCAAAATTCCTGGTTACGTGAAACGTGGATAACGTCACTCTTTGACCCCGTGGAAAATGTCCAGAGCGGATCCTGGTCCTCGCAGAGCACGGCAGTGAACCCGTGTGAAGCATCCAGAGCGGAGCCTAGTCCTCGCTGAGCACGGCAGTGAACCCGTGTGAAGTATCTAGTGCAAAATTCCTGGTTACGTGGAACGCGGATAACGTCACTCTTTGACCCCGTGGAAAACGTCCAGAGCGGATCCTGGTCCTCGCAGAGCACGGCAGTGAACCCACGTGAAGCATCCAGAGCGGAGCCTAGTCCTCGCTGAGCACGGCAGTGAACCCGTGTGAAGCATCTAGTGCAAAATTCCTGGTTACGTGGAACGCGGATAACGTCACTCTTTGACCCCGTGGAAAACGTCCAGAGCGGATCCTGGTCCTCGCAGAGCACGGCAGTGAACCCGTGTGAAGCATCCAGAGCGGAGCCTAGTCCTCGCCGAGCACGGCAGTGAACCCGTGTGAAGCATCTAGGGCAAAATTCCTGGTTACGTGGAACGCGGATAACGTCACTCTTTGACCCCGTGGAAAACGTCCAGAGCAGATCCTGGTCCTCGCAGAGCACGGCAGTGAACCCGCGTGAAGCATCCAGAGCGGAGCCTAGTCCTCGCCGAGCACGGCAGTGAACCCGTGTGAAGCATCTAGTGCAAAATTCCTGGTCACGTGGAACGCGGATAATGTCACTCTTTGACCTCGCGGAAAACGCCCAGAGCGGAGCCTGGTCCTCGCCAAGCACGGCAGTGAACCCGTGTGAAGCATCCAGAGTAAATACCGGACTGTGGAGTCCTTAAAATCCACGGACTATGATGTCCTTAACCTTGACCGTAATGTCTTAAAACTAACGATCAACCACCCCGATTCCCTACGGAATCTGCCTCGGTTGAAGGGTACATCTCTTCACTCCTTTGATACCTGGCGTTGTAATTCCTCAACGTCTTCAAAGAGGTGACGGGTCCCTGCAACCAAACATCGGACTGTGGAGTCCCTAAATCCACGGACTATGAGGTCCTTAACCTTGACCGTGATGTCTTAAAACTAACATCGGACTGTGGAGTCCCTAAATCCATGGACTATGAGGTCCTTAACCTTGACCGTGATGTCTTAAAACTAATATCGGACTGTGGAGTCCCTAAATCCACGGACTATGAGGTCCTTAACCTTGACCGTGATGTCTTAAAACTAACATCGGACTGTGCAGTTCTTAAATCCACGGACTATGAGGTCCTTAACCTTGACCGTGATGTCTTTAAACTACGATACCTTGAGCGACCCCTGACCCCGTGAAACACGGATAAGGGCGACCACATCTAGCACTTGCAGGTCCTCACGACCTGTAAGGAAGAAAAACTCTCTTGTGAGATCCTTACGACTCTCAAGGGACAACTCGGTTAAGAATCCTCACGATTCTTAAGAGGAACTTACACCTATAGGGTCCTCTCGACCCATGGGGAGAAAAAAACTCTTTATGAGACCCTCGTGACTCGTAAAGTGCAAAAGTCTTAGGAAGCAGATCTTAACCCTGAATCCTGAGCTATCGCTGCCCTACAAGGAGATCAAGATAAATTGTTCGCAAACGCATTCAATGAAAAGAGACACGTCATTTAGAAGAAAAATGTATCTTTTATTCATAAACTAAAATGGATACAAAGAAACAAAAAGAAGATACTCTCATTCATGAGTATACACAAAAAAGGGGAAAAGATACAAGTCCTCAAGCCGGCGGACGGTGTAGTAATTTTACCAGCTCATCGTTTTGTTGCTGAGCCACGGCTTCATGACGCAAGATCTCCAGAAGACGGGCCTGCGCCTGCGCCTGCTGGGCCTGATACGAAGCAAGCCGAGCTTCGAGCTCTTTCTCGGTGGCTTTATGAGCCTCGACCCTTTCACAAGTGAACGCGGCAGTTTTGTCGAGAGCCACCACCTCTTTGATGGACTCCTGAAGCACCCGCCAGAGTTCATACGCTTTGTTGGCCTTGGCAGTAAGACTCGCCTGAAGCTCGCTCAGCGCTTTAGAAGCCAGCTCTCTCTCCGAGAATTTACGGCCAAACCCTTTTTCTCGCACAACAATATGTTCGCCACGTGTCGCCCTATCAGGCCATGTAAGCTCACTTTCGTGACCACAACCTTGGAAATGGGACATACACGCTCAAGATCACATAAATGGGCTTCCGGTCGACAGCAATAATCGATCTAAAACGCGCTCACATCACCTGGTATGAAAAGCAACGAGAAAATTTCCGATGTTTATCCTATCGAGCATGTGTTCGCAATCATATGAACATCCGAAAAAGAAATAAAATTCGAGGCTTTAATGTGCATGCGAAATGATGACAATGTTGATAATTAGAGGAAGTTTTCGTAAAAAGAACACAAAGTTTATTCATGCAAGCGAAAACATACATATGAGTACCAAGCCTACATGGAGGTTCAGCATAAAGCATACAAAAAAAGGACTAATTTAAATATTCTACGCTAGCGGAAAAGGTCACCAAACACAGGATCAGTAGCACAAGGGTTAACAAAGCAAAGAACAAAATTCTCCATCTCTCTCTCCGCTTTCTCCAGCACATCAAAGCGACGATTCTCGCGAGGAGTCTCTCCCCATCGATTGGTGCCATGTTCGTCCGTGAAAGCAAACATAATAGCTCGCTGGGCCCTTATTTGGCTCAGCAGGTGAATTGAACAGTCCTTCAAAGCCTGAGTAATCAGGCACGCTTCGTGAAAACCCTCGAGCTTCTCTTCAGCCGCATCAAGCATTGCCAGGGTCATCTCTGCCGGGTGAGGAGGAATGCCGGCAAGCACGGCCGTGAGGATCATCCGGAGCCAGAGGGAACCCATTGGGAGGGGAGACCCCCTACGGATCGAGAGTTCATACATCGCCGAGTCGCATTCATCATCGGTAAGGAGTGGATCCACCAACCGGGCGGCAAAGCGGGGGAGCATCTCCTCGATAGGAACTTCCCATGGCTGTCGACGAGCGTGCGGACGGTTGCAGGCCATGGCACTTAGTTGTTCTCGAATTAAATCGCGTTAAAATAGGAATAAAAGTTCTATGTGAAGAGAAAAGGAAAGCCACTGCCTCAGATATAAAGGGGTGCATTAAGTGCTGTGCGCGGAAAATCTTGCATGATGAAGCTATTTTCAAGGCCCAAAAAAGGAAAGGCATCGAAAATCAGGGAGATGGAACTATTTCCAAGGCCCCTTTTCTGCATCTGATATTGTGCACTGAAAATATGGCATGGGAAAATTTTGTGAACAGCCCCATCAAGGGACCCCACGTGCAGAACACATGGGGCCCAAACTTGATGTGCACTAAAAAAAATGGAGTAGCACCCTGTATATTAAAAGCCTCAACAACAACAGTAGCAAAATGATAAAATCCCAGAGAAAGGCATGCAAACATGGAAAAACATAATAAAACTTATCATTCATACTTTGAGAAGTTCATACAAAATAAAGAGGACACAATTACAACGGTAGAACCTCAGACGCGGGGCATGGATTGAGAAACTCGAACGTAGCTTTGTCCAAGATCTTCCATGCATTTCGAACCGCCCCAGTATGTTTTCTCTCACGATCACAAGCGTCGGGGTCCTCGCGGATGTCCTCTACCCTCCGGTAGGCGGCAAATATGGCTGATTGCTGAAAAATCTGATGCAGCAGATCAATAAGATTGTCTTGCCTTCTCTTTGAGATCAAGTGCATCAGATACACCGAATGGACTTTATCCTCGGCGGCGTCCAATGCCCTAAGTGGTACACCAGTACAAAATAAAGGGAGTGCCTCCCTGATCGCCAGCACGATTAGCCTCAAAAGAGAAGAGCGACGGGGGAGTAGTTGGCCATTATACTCGTAGAAGCGGCCCATGATCTCGGCACACTGAGCGTCAGTGAATTCCTGGTTCTGGCTGCGGCCCAACGCGCGAATGTTTCCGTAAGAAATGATCTCGTCAAGATCATACCAATGGTCAGCCATAGTATCTGAAATAAAAAAAAATTATGAGGATATAGTGGACAAGCCAATCAAAAAGAACGCTTATCTAGATGGATAGTGGACTATGGACATTCCCTAGGGGAAAATATCATAACAAGCTTCTTCTCCACTGATTGATTACAGAATGACAACCTAGGGGTAAAGAGACCCTAAGGAGCCTCCATGCGAAGAAACTGAGTTCTTCATAGGAATTAAATTCCTTATTAAGAGAAGGGAATTAAATTCCCAAAAGCATTTTTTCTGTAAACGGAGTTAAACTCCATGGATCATCGTCTAAGCCCTAAGAGATCTACTTTTGAAGGCTAAAATGGTTTCATACTTTGGTTAAAAAGCTTGAAGAAAAATGGGTTCTTTGTTAAAAAAGGGGTAAAACCCCTTGTTTTGGATTTAAAATCCAGAAGAACGTGAAAGTTCACTGTTTGTCCAAGAACATTACCTGAGGAAAAGGGTCACTTGAACAGAGTTAAACTCTGAAGATGGTTTCAAGACAGAGAACTAAGCTCTGGAAGAAGAGAATTAAATTCTCAGAAAAAGTTTGCAAGGAAGAAGATGAGCAAAGTGGAGGCGTCTCTGAAATGACCCCAATATTTATAGGAGGTGATGGAAACGTTTCATCTCCCCAAATCCCTAGAGGAATCCAACGGTCACAAAAAGTGACAGCGTTGCACTCACGTGCAAACACGTGAGAACAACGCTGTGGGGGGCATTTGTTTCCTGATTTAAAATCAGGAAAGGTTACGAAGGAGGCATCACGTGCTAGCACGTGACCAGCAGTCACGTGTTGGCACGTGACATTTAAAAGCATCGGCAAGGCAGATTCAGCTTCCCGTGTACATCAAAAAAAGGGCTTCAGAAAGGGTCACGTGCTCCCACGTGACCTGGGTCACGTGTTGGCACGTGACATTTAAAAGCGGCTTCAAAGGCAAACCGGTTCCCTAATCAAATCAAGGAAAAGGGCTTCAGAAAGGGCCACGTGCTCCACGTGACCAGCAGTCACGTGTTGGCACGTGACATTTAAAAGCATCGGCAAGGCAGATTCAGCTTCCCATGTACATAAAAAAAAAGGGCTTCAGAAAGGGTCACGTGCTCCCACGTGACCTGGGTCACGTGTTGGCACGTGACATTTAAAAGCGGCTTCAAAGGCAAACCGGTTCCCTGATCAAATCAAGGAAAAGGGCTTCAAAAAGGGTCACGTGCTCCCACGTGACCAGGGTCACGTGTTGGCACGTGACACTCAAAAGCAGCAGACTCAACTCCCTGATTAAATCAAGAAAAAGGCGCCAGACGAGGGTCACGTGCTCACACGTGACCAGGGGTCACGTGGTAGCACGTGACGGCTAGGCGGCAGCCAGAAGGCAGAGCACAAAAAGCAAGAAGAGGTCTCGTTCCAAGGGGGGTCACGTGGCCACACGTGACCGGCTTTCAAAGCCTATCTGTCAACAGAATTAAATTCTGAGAAAAGGCCTCTCAAATCTTTCCAAAGGAACCGATTGAATTAAAAATTTAAAGATTCTTAAATATCACCTATGCTATGGAAAAAGCCTGAATTTGGAAAGATTTTTCCTTTAAAATCTAACCGAAATAACAAAGGAGAATCTCTGGATTTAAAATCCAATGGTGAATAAAATTCACCTAATAATCCAAAGGTCCAAAACGAACGGTGAATACAAATTAAATCTCTCAATAAAAGATTCACCAAAACTAATTGATTCGACTGCTTCTCCTATAAATAGAAGCCATGAGACACACAGAGGGAGATACATGCAGAAAGGAATCGATACATAAAAAAAAGAGGAGAGCCTTGATACTTTGGAGGAATTTGGATCTTCTGCAAAAGAAAACCCTAGGTAAGAAAGGGAAGGCTTTTTGAAAGGAAAAGAGAATTTAATTCTCAACAGAGTTTAACTCTGATATAAAACAAAAGAACATAGTTCTCTCTTTAGTGGAGGATCTGTAAAGTGCACATCTCCCCTCGAATTGAGAATTTAATTCTCAATGGGTTGAGATCCTGCCATGCAGATCTAAAGCATAGAGAGGGAATGGAAGCTCGAGAATTTAATTCTCACAGAACTATAGGAATTTAATTCCTTCAAAATAGAATTAGGGTTTGACCCTATGTTATGGGAATTTAATTCCTTCAGAATAAACAGAATCAGGGTTTAACCCTAGTTAAGAACTTAGTTCTGTTAAAATAACAGGAATTTAATTCCCTCAAGAAAGAAGAAATGAGAGTTTAACCCTATTTAAGAATATAATTCTTCAAAAGAAAGTAGGAATTTAATTCCTCTAAAGTTATTGCTAGGGTTTAACCCTATGAAGAATTCAATTCTTAAAAGATAAACACATCTTCAAACAGGCAAAGGAATAGGGTCACGTGCTACCACGTGACCCCTGAAAAGAAACAGAAAAGAGCTTTAGGGCGCCCTCACGTGTCGACACGTGACCCTTAATGAACATTCTAGAAGATCAAAGCGCAGGCCCCCATCACGTGCCCACACGTGATGGCTTTCAGAATTAAAAGTGTTAAACAACTTATCTGTAGAACAAAATAAAGGGAAACATGGCGCTATTACGTGCTACCACGTGACCCCTTGGCTGAAGCTTTAACGGACAAACACCAGAATTCCCATCACATAACAGAACGTGATGCTCCAAAGTATTCAATACTTTTGGCAGAATAAAATGAATTGAGGGCGCTCTCATGTGCTACCATGTGACCCCTCTTGCCTTAGTGTTTAACACTAAAATTGAAACCTCTGTGTCCAGTGTTCGACACTGATTTTCTTAGTGTTTAAACACTAATTGGAAAACATCTATTTACAGTGTTTAACACTGACTTTCTTAGCGTTGAACACCAACCTGGAAAACCCTGTTTCCAGTATTTAACATTGATCTGCCTTAGTGTTAAACACTAATTTGAAATCTTCATTGCCAGTGTTTAACACTGATTTGTTGTAGTGTATAAATACTAATTTGAAAGCCCTGTTGCTGGTGTTTAACACTAACTATCTTTTAGTGTTAAACACTAACTTGTCAATCTTATTCTCAGTGTTCAATACTGATTGATCTTTAGTGTTTAACACTAACTTTAGCCCCATTGGCTAAGTGTCTATAGGCAAAGCCTCTCCTCTAATGGACCAACAGAGGGTCAATATCATAAACATAATTGGACTTAGCCCAAGCTGGCCATAAGTCCTCAATTCAAATTCAACTGAGCCAATGGGCTCATAATATAATTAATTAGTCTTGGTTCCAAATTGGGCCAAAGATTATTTAATCTACCTCGGTTTAAGGGTACATCTCTTCACTCCTTTGATACTTGGCATTGTAATTCCTCAACGTCTTCAAAGAGGTGACGGGTCCCGATGACTACATATTAATACGGACTGTGGGGTCCTTAAACTCATGGACTATGAGGTCTTTAACCTTGACCGGGATGTCTTAAAACTAACGACGGACTGTGGGGTCCTTAAACTCATGGACTATGAGGTCCTTAACCTTGACCGGGATGTCTTAAAACTAACGACGGACTGTGGGGTCCTTAAACTCATGGACTATGAGGTCCTTAACCTTGGCCGTGATGTCTTAAAACTAACATCGGACTGTGGAGTCCTTAAATCCACCGACTACGACGTCCTTAACATTGGACCGCAATGTCCCTAAACTACCCATGGACCGCAATGTACTTAAACTACTTATTGACCGCAATGTCACTAAACTAAACAACAGGGCTCTCTTAATTGCTCTATTGTTGGATCTAAACGATCCTGTTAAGTTGATCTTAGTCTGAAAACTAGACTAATGTATCCTTAACAAACGTTTAAGTCGATCTTAGTCTCGAATGAGGTTAACGTATCCTTAAACCCAAAACCCCCAAACCCAAATCTAAGATAATACGGATTTGGACTAGTCCACGCCCTACGGACGACGACATAACTCAGTCTCCGTATACAATCCACGGGCAACTAAACACAAAATAAACACATGGGACATGAAGTGACCATCTGGAGAAGGAGAAAGTGGTTACCGCGATGCGGTAGCGTAATTAACTGCAGGGGCTTGCGCCTGCAGGGAAGAGCGTCCCCACAATCAAAAACCCCTCAAGCGAGGGGGAATCTGACGAAGTCTACTACATCGGACGCATCCGTTTAAACCTTCGATATACGGTGCCATAAATCAACTTGGCATCTTCGGAGAGGTGGACGGATAGCACCTATTAGTATCTGCCTCGAACCTCAGGCAAGACGTCCCGCGTCTCGGCCGCCATTCGGAGGGGAACAGCGGCATGCAGAGCGTACTGGGCTTCTTTCATATTAATTTTCGCAAAGCTAGCTTGATACCGCTCAGGGTTTTGTAGAGCATGAATGAGAATATCTCTAAGCTCTTTAGATAGAACCAAGGTATCGTAGATGCTAAGGAGAGACGGAAGCTTTCGGAGATGAGCCAAGACATTGTAGTCCACTGAGGAAGGACTTGAGTTTTCATTAGCCGGCTCTCTGCCATCTTCCTCATTAGCCACCTGTTTTTTCTTTCCTTTTGGGGTGTTTCCCTGATTTGGCGGTAGAGCCCTGCCGCTTCTGGGCTGGATTTGATTGGCCTTAGTGGCGAGCTCTTCGTCCTCTTCGGGAAAACAGAGCTCCTCCTCAGAGTCGCTGCCCAGGTGGATGGCGTAGCAGGTTACTATAGGGATCTCTTCATTGGAGTCTTCTTCTAACTCCTCCAGAATCTCAGCCGCTTCTACGGGGAAGAACTCTATCAATTGAATTAGAGTTCTTTCCTTCTGTTCATAGTCTTCGAGGGAATCAATATATTTTTGAATGGTCGATCTCTCTGCAGACTCTTTTTTGCGTCGAGCTGCACTTCTCTTCTTCTTGAGCTTTTTGGATTTTGAGCCTGATGGAGCCGAATTGGCAGCTGGTACGGTAGGCTTCTTCTGCCCTTCCCATTCCGTTCTGGGCTCTTTCCGAAGTAGCTTTAGCATCTTCTTCATCTTGTTAGAAATGCGCTTACTCGAAAGAGGCTGCAGTGAGTCGGTTTCATTTCTCAGGGCAGCGGGTTCGGCTGTCTGCTCCCAGAAGGCTTCAACTTCTGTCTGTATAAAGTTGGTGGTTGTAACTTGATTGTTCACCAACACACTTTTGGACAGCTCAATCTCTCCAGCCTTGTACTGCTTCTCGACCCAATATTTGAAGATATAGCAATCCTCGATCGCATGGCTCACTACTCGGTGGTACGAGCAATACAGGGGATTGTCGGTCATTTTTACTTCTTGAGGACTTTTCGACTCTGACAATTGTAGACCGTTGTTTAAGGCATCTTTTAATATCTTTCAGACTTTGTCCCTCCTGAGAGAGTAAACCTTGTTCTTTTTCTCCTTTAGGGAAGGCCCTTCTCCTCCTAGCACCGGCTTTCGAGACCGGTTGGTTTTGGATTTGCCCGCCCTTCGCTTTTCTTCATTGTCGGACGCATTGAAGACATTGGTACTGCTGGAACTCCCGCTTCTACGGTTGTCGTCCCGCTTGCTTTTCCAAGTCTTGTCTCTCTGAGAGTCCGGGGTAGACTCTTGCTTCGAGTGTTCCAGCATTTGGACTTTCTTGGTTAGCTCTTGAAACGTCTTGAGGCCTGCTGGGCACAAGAATGGGACCATCCAATTGCTGAGGTTCCCAATGAGAAGGCTGACAGACTGGTCCTGCTCCAGCGGCGGTTCGCACTTGACCGTGAGATTACGCCATCGGGCGATAAAGTCGGTGTTGCTTTCATTCTTCCCCGGCTTGGTCCTCACAAGGTCAGCAATGGAGATTTTATCACTGACACCCATGAACCATTACCGAAACAGAGACTCCATTGGGCAAAGGTAATGACGGACCCGTCTGGTATACTCGCGTACCAATCGAAAGCGACACCGGTCAGGCTGTTGATAAACTGACGAAGAAGGAGCGCATCATTGCCCCCTGTATTTCCGCACGATACTTTAAAGTGGGCGACGTGCTGATTTGCATTTCTTGTCTCGTCAAATCTTCCGAACTTAGGAATGACGTAGCCGCTCGGGAACTCGATCAGATCGTACTGTGCGGGATATGGCGGCCCACTACTGCCAATTTCTTTATGAGCTTTAGCTTCGGCCACCAATGTTTTAACCTTGCTTGTGACCAAATCCATTATCCGATCTTGTGTTAGCGGGATAGTGTTATCTGGGGCCAAGGCGTCCCCAGAAGCGGAATGTGGCCGGCTTTCGTGCGGATCGACGAATCTTGGACCTAAAGGGACAGGCACCGGCCGCTTCGGATTGTCATCATCCGGCTTATGAGTAGCGACTTGTGCTTGATTGGGAGGCGCTCGAGCAATTTGAGCTGTAAGCTGCATCACAATATTCGTTAAGTCGTCAATCTTCGAATAGAGCTTGGCCATCTCTTTATCTTTGCTCCTGAGCTGTTTTCGAAGCTCTTGAAGCGGCTCTTCTTCCGCGGTCCTGGGGTGGAAAGTCGGCTCTTCCTCGCTGTCCGAGCTTGACTCTGCATGGACTGAGGGGTCTTTCTGTCTATCATCCTCATCGAGAGGGTTTTCATCGTCCAGCGAAGTCGGCTGTTCTTGGGAAGCGGCAACCACATTCAAGCCAGATTGGGCTTGGGATGTGGTGGCCCCATCCTTGCTTTTGCTGTGAAGGTTGTCGCTGGGGCGCTCGCCCGCTATATAGACCGTATGGATAATATATCCAGCCGTCTTTTTATTATCGGCGTCTGATTTCACAGATCACTGTCTTGACCCCCCCTGTTTCGGTAGCGGGCAGTCGATTGAAGGCGGCTGGCATGACCAGGTTCTTGAATGGTGCCGGCGCTTCTTTTCTGGGTTTGCCCCACTGCTTTCATGCGGCACAGAGCGCCTGATAGACTCTTGAAGAGACAGTGTCATACTTTTTCTGTTGGGGCCGGGACACGTCTCTTTGTAGCGACGTTCGGACCGTTGTCTTCTTGATTCTGGCGGTCATAACATTTTTCTGAACCCACTTCAGAGGCTCGAAGGAATTTCTAATTTTTACGGCCGACTCAGCCGTCGTCGCGGAGTAACCCTGCTTTTAGAACCTCATAAGATTCCACTTGGCCGAAGTCCTGGCCCTCTTGTTGGCTCGATACCTGAGTCGCTTCTGCCTTAACTTTTTTGTTTTAAGCATTTGACAGACTTTGGCTCTTCGGGAAGACGCCGTAGGCCGGGCGATGGAGGATTTTGGAGATACGCTCGATTGTGCATTTGCTGGAGTTATCGCCTGAGCTCGTTCGCAACATTTGATGTTGCCCTTTGTACCGGAAGTCTTGCCCCCAGCTGGAGCACCAGATAGTCGTTCAGACACCGTCTTAAGTTTCGGTTGTGGTGCCTTGGCGATCACGACATTCGGCCTCTTGCCCCTTAAGACCGGCTTGGCCGCCTGTTTTGCCGGGATTTCTGCCAGATGAGCGCTTCCGGCAGGGTAGATGATGACGGAGCCAAACTGGTGGGACAGTTCCTCCCACTGTCGACTGAGACTTGCGGGGAGAACCACACGAGCATTGACCTTGACCACGTACGGGATCGGGGTCGCGTTGGAAGCTGAATTCGTCTTGGGAGATATTGTCGTTGAAAGTTGATTGCTTAAAGACCTGTATGAAAGAGTGTTATTTTAGTATAAATAGATATGTATATTGATTGAGTTCGCATGTACGTTTAACCCGATATATGGGAGGAGAGAAAGGTCCCACAGGGCGTGCCAGAATCTGTAGGGTGTTTTTCATCACCCCATTGAGATGGGAATGCGCGCGCGCTTGTCAGGCGCATTGCAGATTCCTCCTGCTTAGGGTAGGGTGGGGTTTTTTGATTTTGGGAATCTGAATCTCCGGCAGCCGCGATCTAAGTTGTCGTTAATTACCCCTCGCCTTTGGAGCGAGAGAACCTCCGATCGACGGGTTAAACTGGTCATGCGAACTCAATATGCAGTGTTGTGTTTTAAAGGAGGGCTTTGGATACATCGGGGGCCCCGCAGAGTTTTTACGGGGGTCCCACTATCCGGATAGCAGGCTGGGGGTCTAGGGGGCTAGCAGCCCCCTTGTGGGATGCGGGGCAATGCCCCGTTAGAAATTTTTTCTAACGGGGGAAGTATATTTAGTGTGGAGTATGTGTGTGTATGTGTGTATATGTATATATACATGTGTGTGTGTGTCTATATATATATATGTTGTAACACCCTAGTTCATTTATACCAGTTCTAGTTCATGTATTTCTTTAATTATGGTATTTTCCTGATTTACTATATTTTGGGTGTAAATAGTTTATCTGACATCTGTATTAGTATCCGACCCGACCCGCTTGCTTGAACCTGTCTTGATGCATATTTATGATTTATCCTGACTTGTTACATAGACTTGTGCACATTCATGTAAACTGCATACTGGCATATTATCTGGCATGCACATTTTTACAATATAACTTTTTAAGTCACGTAAAATATTTTAAAAATACATTGCATGGCCTGCATGATACCCCTAACCCCATGGTAGCATCCGCGTATCTTGTTCTCGTCCCGTTCAGTGAAACGGACTTGGTTGGATGGCTACGCGCACGTACGTGCATCCGTTCTTGGGGGTATGCATTTTCGTTACCCGAGCATTCATTTTTAAATTTGGTCGTCGCATATATTTTTCATATTTTTAAAACTGAATTTTAGACCCGACCCGGACGTATTTTGGACTAGATTTGTATTTACTAGAAAATCCAAATTTTTATTTAATATATTATTTATTTAATCGTTTACATTTAAAATTCATTTTAACTTACAAATCTTTTTTTATTTAAAAATCTTAACTTATTTAACAACCCAGCTCTCTCTCTATCTCTCGTAGACCCCACCATTCACTCTCTCTTTCTTTTCCTTTCTCTCTTTCTCTTTCTCTCTCTTCCCGCAGCTCTCTCTCTTTTCTTTCTCTCTCCCCACGCACTTCCTCTCTCCTCTCGGAGTTCCTGTAGCTTCTCGAGTGTGGTCACCTCCCCGCGCCTATCGTCACCTCCCTTCTTTCCCTCCTCCTTCTCTTATTTAAACTCCGCGAGCCCCTCTTCTTTAACCCATCACAACTACGAAACCCTAACCCTAAAACTTCATTGCCTCATCAACCCCTAACTTCAACCGAGCCTCTACCATCTCCTTTTCCTCCTCCTCGTCTTCTTCTTCTCCTTCTTCCTCCTTCCCGAGTCCTCACCTGCACACCCACAGAAACCCAGCATCGCCTAACCCTGCACATCTCGTTGCTTCCGATCACCTCCTCCCCATCACCAACCAAACTCGAGAACCCATTGCACCCTAACCCAACACCATCACCTTCATCCTCGTCGACATCTTCAAACTGAAACCCATCGCTTCAGCCATCAACCCAGCAACACCGATCCTATCACCCCATCATCACTAATCTCCCTCTAACCCGAGCACTCACCCTCCAGAATCACCACAAGCCTCTCTCCTAGGGAACCTATCTCCATCTCATTCAAATGACCGAACACTAACCTGAACCCTAGTCGACAACACAGCACCAAGATCTCCACCAATCAGAACCTTACTGCCGTCGTCACCTGCACCCAAACGCAGCGAGTTGATCTTAACCGAGACCCCATACACAATCACAGTCGAGCCCGAGTTCAAGCCAACACCGTTGCTACCCAAGTAAAGTTCAAGTCGAGCTGTATTCTTTAGATGAGGATTGCCGATCACCTTCGCCGGAGCTGTGACGTCGCTGCCGTTCCAGACGACCCAGAGGACGTGCCTTACCTGCGTGATCATTCTCTCGCATTGCTTGGACCCGTCCCGTGTGCCGTGCGTGCGTTGCGACATTTTGCCGACGTCGGACGTATCGTACATATCCGTTTCGTGATCCATCTAGGCAAGTTTATCTTGCTACATGCTACATTACTTTATATACATCTATTTTAATAAATATAATACTGGTATTTCAAATTATGCACCCCATGTTTACTTTTACAGTTTTTCGAGATCCGTCTGCATCCGTACGTGTTACTTTATATCTAGCTCATGCAAACCTATTTTGTTACATACTATACTACCATATACTGCATCCAATGGAATATTTACATCTCATATTGCTTAGTTGTACATCCCACATTACCATTGTACAGTTCTACTATTTTTGGATACCCGTTTGCATCCACCTCATTTAAAATATATATAACTGCATCTATAAATCACATTAATACAAAATACTGTTATATTAACACCCCATGTTTAATAAAGTGCATCCTAATTAGTATTGGAACTATAAATGTAACCCTAATAGATAATTGTGCATTCATATCATTGATTTTATATCTATTTGCATACCGTGTCACATTATTTCATTTTATTGTTATATTAGTACTCCATACTTGATTTTGTGCAACCTATACTTACTACAGTTGATTGTGAATATCCACTTGATATCTGTGCACTACCTGACATGACCTGATGTACTACTGCTTGACTTGATACCTGATCTTGTTACTAACGCCGACAATCTTGACCTGTTGTCCCTACGGACATATCCTGTTGTTTATACAGACAAACCTGTACCTGCTTGATCCTGTGTTGGCATTAGCTCTAGATTATTCAATACCTGACTTGAACACATAACCATGGGGGTATGGGGAAATAAAAAATGTAGCTGAACGTAACTCAAAGGGCTATTACATCATGTTTGTTGGATATAGTGTAGGACCACGGTAGCGCCTCGGCCGTCTGTCCGAGGCCAAAATGCGGAAACAAGAACTTTTCTTTACTTAGAAACCGGCACTACCGCGGACTATAAACTCGGATCGGACCATTAACCTACTACTAGCTAACAAGAGAAAGGGTAGAGAGCTATACCGAGCGATCCGTGTCCTTCGGTCTTTGGCCACCATCCCGATCTCCTCGCGGCATCTCCGGTCTTGATCTCCTCGTCGGAAGGGCACCACATCGAGAAGTCTTTTTACGGGCTCCCACCTCTGGACCGAGGCAACTCGGACACGAAGTTGGCAAGCCGACGTGTCCAAGATTGTTGTAGACCGAGTGTAGAAAAATTTTGTCTCAAGGAGTTAATGAAGTTGCCATTTGGATGTGGAGGTGGAGTAATAAGCTTGGGAGAAAAACAAAAGGATTTTGTGCAAGCAAATGAGAACCATTTCCCCTCTCCCAAATTTTTGGACAGCCCCCCCTTAGAAGTGGCCGGCCAAGCTCATGAGAAGAGGAGGGAGTAAGTAATAATGCAAGAAAGAGAAAATGGTGATCGTGAGGAATAATGATCACAACCATGTCAAATCCAAAACCCATCTCCTCTTAAAAAGCAAGAAATGATGCAAATGGAGTCAACCACAATCTAGAACCATCATGAACCAACCACTTACAAAAAATCACCCTCCACTTTGCTAATTTGCACATTTGCAAATAAGCCCCTCCCATCAAAGGAATTTCAGCCAAGAAGGAATAAGGGAAAAATGGCCGAAACGGAATGCAAACTAGCAACTTCAAAAAACGATCCCGTAATAAATTACAGGAAAACCCCGCGACTGTATATACATACCCGTATTTGTATTCCGACCGAATAAAAATGCAATGAGACAAAATCTACACTGTACAATACTAGGATCTGGCTTAAACTAAAGCCCGCTAGTATTATCCGTCCGATCATGATCCGTGCAATACCGCACGTATATGATCGAACCCTGCCATATATCCATACGGTGTCTACAGCGTTTCGCCCGAAACTTGAGAAACTGTCTGTGGGGGACTCTAAAGACTCGTCAATACTTTGGCTGTGGATTTAACCACTAGCACGTCAGAGGCATTAGCCGTACGTAACGGGCTACCAAGTATTGACCAAAAAGGACGTCGATGAGCGAACTCATCCTGACACCCTACTGAGCCTGTCAATGACAATATCCGTACAGTCCGGTCCGTTCGTCTATGAGTATCGCATGGCGGGCCTAGGGGGTTGGTAAAAGTCAGACCCCCAAAAGCGGTACAAGTCGTGTCGGAGTGTAGCCCAGAACACCCTGAGATGCTACTGAAATACCTACCAGTAAATCTCCTGGCTCGGCCAAGGGCTTTGTCACGCCCCGCTTCCCAGTGTACGGCGAAGGGGACGCGATGAGGTCCGCTACGTATGTACTCAGAAGTACATACACTAAGCGTAGATAAGCAATATAAAATAAATACACAAGAGACAAGAGTATAAAAAGAACAGCAACTTTATTAATAACATTCTTTTGTTCAATGCATGAAAATAAAATACAACTGAAATGAAAAGCGATGCCTAAACAGTGGCATAACAGGAAATGAAAAATACTGAAAAGAACAAGGTACAATATTTAGAGCTCAGGGTCTTCGTTAAACTGCTCCAAGTCTTCACCGGTGGGCTCGATCTCTGCTGAGTCCAACGCACCTGACGACATTCAAAGAAGAAAGAAATAGAATGTCGTCAGCGAACAGGTCGCTCGGTAAGTCCCAAAGATAAGAGGGAGGTAGAGAAGACAGAATAAGAAGGTACATTTTTAAAGTGTAAGCTATTGTTGCAATGTTATGTTAACGCTGTTGTTTGTAGTTTGGTACAGAAGGATGCCAGTGTATACGAGGGGGGTCTCTATATGCTAGAGACCAGGGCAAAAGGAAAGTACAAGGAACCGTTATGCCACGGTACAACAGCAATGGGATTCAGGTTAGGTGTCTTAATCTGACCACCTCGTGCCACCTTTAACACCTTCCGTACCAATCTACCCCTTAAACCCCGTAGTGTTTTAACAGTATTATCGTATTGTATTGTGTAAGTTAGGTGACTGACCAAAACCATGATATCAGTAAACATGTTGTAACTGCATAATCAGGTAAATGGAGTAACAGGATAATAGATGTATATCCATGGTTTGATTCAGTCAAATTGAATAGATTGTTAACTGGAATCAGGAATTCATGTATTCATATTGAGTTGGAATATTAAAGAATATATAGATTGACTTGAATCATATTCAAATCAGAAATAGTCAGACTCTAACCCGAGTCAGACTAAAAGAATGGTAATTTGAAGTTCTATGATTGTTAGGGTCCTTATTGTAATTTATAAAACTTGAGGGGGTTTTATGTAAAAATACTTTTATATAGTTTTCAAGATACACCTCAAGTATTTATTATTCGTCTTTATGGTTATAATGAGTGTGAATTTTATTTGTGTTATTCTAGTGAATATATCCTAATAAAAGTATTAATTGTATTATTTGAAATTCATGGTATTTTAACGTAACTTTTAATCTTGTAATTTTTAGAAAAAGTGGAAACTTTATCTTATAATAAAATGAGTGTTTAAATGATAAATATACATTTGTTAATACCAGAATAATTTTATATAAATATTTTATTTTTCCAAAAATTTCATTTTTCTTAAATGTCGTATTTCAAACCTTTCGAGACCGAATGCTCCTTGCGGAGGTCTGAATCTCGCACTAGTAGCCCGCGGGTGTACGATAAACCGTACTATCCCTAACGGGTTCCCCAAAGATGGGTTGTAGTGGCGCTTTGCAAACATTTAATAAATACTATTCATTTAGAAAAACGGTTTTATAAATATAAGATATTTATTTGAAAAGTGTAATTTCCGTATTTTAGTTTCTAGGGTTTCCTAAGCCAACTAGCCTATTTCTAAGGGTCTAAACGACAAGTCATTAGAAGCCTCAAATCACCTCTTCACCGCCAATTGTGGCCAGGTAAGTACAAGTGAGGAGGGAGGGATCCGCTCACGAATCGTGAGACGGGCCTTTTAAAGTTACCCAAGCTCACTTGCCTAGCCTAGACACCACAAAGTCAGTTTAGATAAACGATCGATGTCCATGACATATCGTATTTTCCTATTAAAACATATTGTTTTAACATTGTAAACAACTTAGAACTTTTAGAAAAGGTTTATAAAAAAAGGGTATTTTAGTGAAAAGTCTTGTATTTTCGTATTCTAAGTTTTAACGATATCAATTAAGGTTATATTTGTGTGTGTGTAGAGGTAGATCATTACCTCGTGACTTATTTTAAGGTTTAGTGAAGTTTAGAGGTTAAATATGATATATTAAACATGAAGGTATTTAAGTGTAAGAATACGGTATTTGTAAACGTTATCATTTCATGTGTGAAAACTCATTCAAATTGATTTCTACAAGTTTAGTGATCAAGATGAACATATTTAGGAATGAGGGAATTGATTAGAAGAAGAAAAATAAACTTCATGGTATTATTGTGAAAAGAATACGATATTACAAGAAAGCTATCATTTCATGTGAGAAATTTTGTCTAAATTGATTTTTATGTGATTAATAGTCATCATGAATATGTTTAAGTGTTATGGATTAGGTGACAAGTGGGATTTTGTAGAAAAACCGAATCGGAAATCGGTTTGTTCCGATTTCCGTCGGGTTTCATAAAGTCGTATTTTCTTTCAAAGAAAAGGAAGATAGAAGGAATGGGACTTACAAGTTTGGACAAGCTAGGGAGGCTAAGAAAGTAGTGGGTTGTCGGTGCGTCGAAACGTTGTGAAAGATCCTAGTACGGTCGCTGGAATTCGTTGTCGGTTTTCGGCAGCGCTTCGCCTTTAGCTCTTTTTCTAACTTACCGAGTTCTCTTGAGAATTTTAGAGAGTGGACTTAAAATTGTAGGGTGAAATGATAGAGGGTAGGGGTGTTTATATAGAGCTAGGCTAGGGTTAGGGTTTTGATAAAAAAAATATAAAAATAATTAAGAAAAACATTAAAAATCATTAAATTTTGAAATAAAAGAGGTTTAATGGGAAATTGATAACTGTTCTGGAAAAATAAAGTATACAGGGGGGTTGACCAAGTCAACACGGAAAAATTCCGTGTTGACGACTCGGCCGGCCGGCGGCGCCGGCCGATTCGGCCGGTCCGCCGGCCGACTCGGCCGAGTCGGGCCGAGTTGGGGCACCGTTGGGTGGGGATTTTCATGGGGGGATTTTTGGTGTACTTAACTTTTTATGTGCAGTATTAATTTTGGGAGTTATGGCTGTTTGACTGTTGACCCTCCCAAAAAAATTAAAACAAAATGATATAAAAAAATATGTGGGGCATGGGATTCGAACTCTGGTGGCTTGGTTCAGCAGTGCAAGGTATTACCAATGAGCTACAAGCTCCTTCTTGTAATTATTGTAGGGAAATAGATACTTAAAGTGTTATCAGCAACATTAATACTCCAAGTATACTTCAAATTTAAATCAAATTTAGGTATACAAAAATTGGAGTTGTTACAGCTTTGTGTAATGGCTCTCCTAGATACAGCACGATCTCACCCCCAATACCGGGAGAGACGAAACCCCTGCCGATCCGCTCACTGCCTCCATGTGGCTCGGGACTGTACCCAACTAAAACCTGTTTGCACGACTCCTTTGAGCCGTGGTAGGGTAGTAATCAAAGTACAGTGGGAACTCACACGAGGCAAATGACGATCTCAGGTCGATGAACTAACCTGTACACATGTCACCAGGGAACTGCTATCTGACGTCTGGTATAATCCCAACTAGCATGTTCCCGGCGAGTCCTTTCCGGTGTACTCATAACCTAATGAGCACATGTATACATCTTAGGTGAACCAACTGACACCAGTGGCTTGTGAGACCGGCCACCGCCCCTCATCGGGGTCTCGACTGTATACACCAGTCTACTCTGGAGTATCGATGCTCTGTCTCGAAAACTCCCACGACTAGGGACCTTTTAAAGATGTGCTTATAGACCCCAGCTCCCACGTATATGATCGCCATCATACTGCTGGCAGTCAAGCAAGAATCCTAAGGGCTCTATCAATGTGTAATAGTGACCTGTAAGGTCACCTGAAGTAGTACATGATGATAAAGACAAACCAGATAGCACACTATCATCTTGAGTAAGACTGTCCTATCGGTATAGGTCCTCCCTCAATCATTGCAATCACGTGCCTGTGATCCAATAATTGACTCTGAGGGCACTATATCCAACAATCTCCCACTTGCACTCAAGGCTAATTATTGCGATGTCGCATACTCACAGCCCGTGTGATACCGAACACCCAACTCCTCTACTAATCAGTCTCACAAAACCCGTTTGCGAAACTATTGTGTTCGAGAAATAGCCTCAGCTAGTGGATCCGCCCTGATGTTTCTTTCTATGTCTCTCTTAATCTCAAGTTCGCGGAGAAACCTATCTCCCAAAATGAGCAATACCTGTCTTAGAATATGTCTGGATATCTGATGGGACCTAGTTCATAAATGAACTCCAAATCCAAACTTCTTAGACTGTATTGACAACTGAAACCAATCAGTATCCTGTGCCATGCCTCCCTCAGTATCCGCTTGGACCGCCTGTCCAAAATACTGCCCCTCGTCAGAGGGAAAAACTATAACTCTGACAGCCACTCTGTCATCTAAGTCACCTTGGAAGCCTGGAATGATAACTGTCTCCTAAAAGAGGCTGTTGTTATCATATCCCTAGAACATCCACTTATGTTCTAAAACCGCCTCCGAATGTTTCTCCAGGATTGGATCAATATCAACTTATTGCATCTACTGCAAAAGCAACATCTGGTGTGGTACTTGACATCTCATGATTGACTCAATTGCCTAAGCAAGTGATCTGCCAATCATGCACATCCCTCTCCCTTTTAGTTTGTAAGACACCTTTAGAGAGGGTGACTCCATCACCTGCAGGTACACCACCGTGCCAGGAGTCGTCCATTCTAAAACACCTTTAGAATGCTGTCTAAGTACCCAGATTGGGAAACTACCCAAATCTAGATCTAAAACTATAGATCTAGTAACCAGAATGTCTGATATTATTTCTATATCCTATGCGGAGAAACCACTGTGTGACAACTAAACTATATCCGATCGTAGTGCAGGAATATCACTTCCTACTATGTGTATGCCATCCATATACCAGGACATCACACCCTACTACCTTCTTAACAGATCCATCCCATATTCTGATGAAGTCAAGCCTATGACCGTCACATCAGAAATAGATGATCTATCTCCGCTATATCTGCTTTAGTCCATGAATATACATAAGCTACTTGTCCACTATGCTTCTGCTTTTCCCACTGACTACGACAACCCTCTGGCAGAATAATATACACGTGCACTTCTGAAGCCAGTTCAGAACGACGCTATACTTATCCTCCTGCCGGGTCTCATAGTCTGGAACAACAGCAATGGCAAGTCTGGGTAAACAAGAACCTCCCTGTCACCGTCTTTGAGCATACCGGGGTACCTCTCGGGTGCCTGAGGTTACCCATCATATCTTCGGAGTGGCCAATGGAATGTCAAACCAGATTGAATCTTTAGGTTCATATCAAATTTTCAGTAACCGTTTGCGGTTCTGGAATCACTTCCAGTTCTACCATACTCCCACTACTGTTTTCTGAAAAAATCCATTTTTATTAAAACTGTGGCGAGTCTAGAACAATATCACTATTGATCTTCCTGGTAGAAAGTCAACCCTCGTCATAGCCCGGGTCAACCTACAAACTGCCATTACAGAAATGTGCCTTGAGTTATCCAGAGTCTGGTTTTAAGCATAAGCCGGAAAACTCCCCGTACCTTAACATCGTTAAGATATGAACCGTTCTATATCCAATATAGAAACAGAGGCACTGATTTAATTGGAACCAGATTCAAATCATGCAGTGCATGTCAACTAAATGGAAGGAGGCCGATCAGCGTTACTCAACTTAGGAATGCATCCAGATATGAGTGACCTGAAAGAGAAACAAGTCTCTCAAAACCATTACTATCAACTGAATACTATACACAAGTATCTACATCTTCGATCACCTTGAAGAATACTGATACTTGCAACATCTGGTTCTCTACTTTATTCTTATACCTATAACTTCTCAAAACTTGGACCTTGCATTTCTACGAAACACATGTCTGAGAACTAGAGAAGTCACAAGTAAACAGAATACAGCACGAGTACCAACCCCTCTGTCCTAATGGACACTGGACAACATACAATACTCTGTATAAGTCCCCTGAGTCTAGTAACTCAATCCATGTGTGTCGTAGGTTGAAAACTGTACTTATGGTTAAGAACAATTACACCGCTGTTTAATGCTCCTTAGCTAACCATCCACTGATATAGGTAAATATCATAGACATAATTTCAAAAAGTTATATCTCACTCTATGAAAATAGACGTACAGATATATCAATTTGAAATTGGTGCATTACAACGGATATTCAAAACCAAATATTTGCCGTCCGGCAAACAACCCAGGTGATTTCCTCAAATATCACCAATTACAATGAATCCCGATATAATGAAGATGATCACCCAATTCCCAATGACTTACTCCCACTCATCATCTGTAAAACCATATAGATGTGAGAATCAAACCTGGTAAATACATACCCTGGAGCAAGGACTAATTGGGAAATCAGTTTTCTTTTAACAATACAGTGAAACTGAAACATGTAAATGTTTTAAAAGGGTATCCGGGTATTCCTAGTAATGCCTCTTCCATTATCCAGATTCATGACCGTAACCGTATATTTCTTTGTCATCTCTCCAAATCCCTTTATATGTCTTTAGTCATTACCTTCTGTACACCCTCTTAGGCTAAATGGTTTTCTTCCTTCCCTACCTTTCGGCACCAGCCTATGGTTTGGAAGAAGACTATCGAATAAGCGTAACAGGTGTACTGTCCTAATCCTAGGAGCACTCGCAATGCGAGAGAAGGTAAAGATAAAAGACACCTGAATAAACCTTATTCCTATTTCTCCTGAACCAGAATCCATCCCCGAACTGGAACAAGTTCCTTTCGAGTTCGTATATAACCATACGATGGAGTATCCAAATAACTGTGGATCTTCGTAGTGATACGGAGTGTCCTTGAGAAATACAAAGGTGAAGCAGGAGTGGCGATGAAATACTTGGTTCGGTTGTGAATAGCAGTCGCAATTTACTTTGCCCTCTTTCTAATCCCTTTATTTGTCTTAACTTAATACCTTCTGTACACCACACTTAGGCTAATCGGCTTTCTTCATTCCCTACCGTTCGACACCAGCCTAAGGTTTGGAAGAAGACTATCCAATAGGCGTAACGGGTGTACTATCCCCTAATCCAAGGAGCACTCACAATCTGAGAGAAGGTAAAAGGAAAAGACAACTGAATAGTCCTATTCGTTTTCTCCAGAACCGGAAACCATCCTCGAATCTGGAACAAGTTCCTTCGAGTTCGTATATAACCATACGATGGTTTTATCCAATGGAAGTGGACGTTCGTAGTAATACGGGTATTCTGTAGAAAAGGGTAAAAGTAGGAGTGGCAATGAGGTATGCAACTCTGACAATCCAAAAGCCAGTGTTTTATGAAGGTTCGGTGAACTTGGTCACTGAGTCATAGTCTAGGGTCGGGTCATGGTCACTACCAAAGAGAGAGAGAAAAGAAACACTCAGCGTGCACTTTAACCTAGATCAGAATGGTTATCAATTTATCTAATCAGGAAACCTCCTACTGTATCCTCAAATTCTCCTCCAAACCTAAAAGAAGAATTAGTCGGGATCACCCGAGGAGTAAACCAACTCATCAGCGGGAATCGGGATCCAACTATCATCGCATGATAACATGACAGAATCCACTCACGTTATCACACTCCAGAAGGTATGCGCATGCCTGGCAAGTTTCAGTTTCTTTAGAAACTCCCGATATATGTTTTTACCCCTAAGACCCAAGTGACCTTGACACAGTCAACAAATCAAAGAGTCCTAATCAAGTTCAACCCTTCATTATCCTGGATTGCATTAAACCCACCCATACGAGCCCTTGACACAGTCAACAAGGCCGCACGACTGTCCTAACCAATCCCATTAATATGCCACAAACGAACACTACTTAGCTACCGTACACTACGCCTTGACACAGTCAACAAACGCAGCACGAATACTAAGTAATACTTGTAAGAAATGACGGAGGGCTACGTCTAGTTTTTGGCGAAAAACTTTTAACGTAATGAACTTGATATCGTTGAAGGAACTGCATAGCCCTTTTTTATAAAAATATAGTGGCGAAAACCTTTGCTAAAGAGGTCACTCCCGGTGAATGGATCTCGGCTCTTTCCCCGTAGAATGAGGTGCAGGATATTCCAACTGAATACCACGATGCAAAGCAAAAAGTAATCAGCTATAGTGAAGTTATTACCCTGACGCAAACTTCTGTCCAAGGGGTCACTCCCGGTGAAGGGATCTCGGCCCTTGCCTTGTCGACTGAGGTGCTGGATATTCATAACCAAATGCCACTGTGCAAAACAAAAGAGAACGTCCTTGCAATAACAGCTTTTTGAAAAATGTTCCAACAACATCAGAATAGGTTTGTTTAGCTTGCATTGATCCGAATCAATGCAGTCCCATCAATTGATCACACCGATAAAGAACAAAAATACGATGTACGTATATGCCACCCGCATTCGCCACTGGGTCCCGTCATCACCAGTTAGGTTACTTAACTAACGACAGAGCGGGGACTGGACTAGCGCGGGTGCAAAACATATACAACATCTACTAGTATATATATTAATATATAATATTCGCTCAAGGCGTGATAAAATGCAACATCACAGAAAATGTAATAAGCACACAGAACAATACAGATAATCTGGGATCCCCGGGTTTCATAGAGCCGCTACTGAAACCCGACGTTCCCCTGGTCGTGTAGATAGCCTGTGCAATGAAATCCTAGACCCCTACGGGCACGGCAAGTTACCCGCCAAAACCTGAAGCGAGGCAGTCCCCTTCAACAATGTGAATGGACCACCCAGCACTTCACGGAATCCGGTAACTTGAGCACCCCTTCTTGGGTCAACCTGTACCCCCTACGAGTGCGGCGAATAGCCCATCAATTATAGAGTGAAGCCCCCTCCGTCTCAAAGCCATGAGATGCGGGCCCGTTGCCCTCTAGAACCCGGCTACCCATGCACCCCTCCATGGGGTAATCCTAGTACAGAAAGTAAAATATACAGCGGGTACATCGACCTCAGCCCGGTCGTGCCTCAAAAGAATAATATACAAACAGGCAGTGAAGGCAGTCCACATGTCGGACGCTCGCCCCGCAATATCAAATGTACGTAATAACCAAACCGTACTAATATTGCATCCAGGCTATCCACTACGACAAATCCGCAACATCACAGCACAAACACAGAACATCAACGTGAATGTCACGTTCGCAAATCCGTCTAAAAGGGCTATAGCAGTTAGACAGGATTTACCGATCAAGTGACATTCACGGTCGCAGATATAATGTAAATACTGTGAACTAACATATTTAAATTTTCGATCGACAAAAATTCCCGAAGTGGGCCCCAAGCACAACTGTAGCACTCAAAATAAATCTGGGCCCAAACAGAATATACCATAAACCCTAATTCCAAGTCAGAGACCTACTGAAGAAATTTGGTGCACTGTGGCTATAGTACGGCGGCGGATCCGCGGCCAAAACGTGGTTTTGGCTGCGGATCCGCCGCGCTACAGTAAAATCAGCCAACCAAATTTCTTCAGTTCTCTTGAAAAAGCCTGCATATATTTCTGCAATATACCAAATAATTTTTTGAGCACAAAACAGAATCGACAGAAACTGTGTTTTTTAAATTGTGGTTTTGGAATTTTTGTTCGATCGAAGTTCTAAACACGTTAGAGCAAGCTAGAAAAGTTTAATAGCGTGGCACTGATACCATGTAGGACCACGGTAGCGCTCCGGCTGTCTGTCCGGGACCAAAATGCGGAAACAAGAACTTTTCTTTACTTAGAAACCGGCGCTACCGCGGACTATAAACCCGGATCGGACCATTAACCTACTATTAGCTAACAAGAGAAAGGGTAGAGAGCTATACCGAGCGATCCGTGTCCTTCGGTCTTCGGCCACCATCCCGATCTCCTCGCGGCATCTCCGGTCATGATCTCATCGTCGGAAGGGCACCATATCGAGAAGTCTTTTTACGGGCTCCCACCTCTGGACCGAGGCAACTCGGACATGAAGTTGGCAAGCCGACGTGTCCAAGATTGCTGTAGACTGAGTGTAGAAAACTTTTTTCTCAAGGGGTTAGTGAAGTTGCCATTTGGATGTGGAGGTGGAGTAATAAGCTTGGGAGATGAACAAAAGGATTTTGTGCGAGCAAATGAGAACCATTTCCCTCTCCTAAATTTTTGGACAACCCCCCTTAGAAGTGGCCGGCCAAGCTCATGAGAAAAGGAGGGAGTGAGTAATAATGCAAGAAAGAGAAAAGGGTGATCATGAGGAATAATGATCACAACCATGTCAAATCCAAAACCCATCTCCTCTCAAAAAGCAAGCAATGATGCAAATGGAGTCAACCACAATCTAGAACTATCATGAACCAACCACTTACAAAAAAACACGCTCCACTTTGCTAATTTGCACATTCGCAAATAAGCCCCTCCCATCAAAGGAATTTCAGCCAAGAAGGAACAAGGGAAAAATGGCCGAAACGGAATGCAAACTGGCAACTTCAAAAAACGATCCCGTAATAAATTACAGGAAAACCCCGCGACTGTATATACATACCCGCATTTGTATTCCGACCGAATAAAAATGCAATGAGACAAAATCTACACTGTACAATACTAGGATCCGGCTTAAACCAAAGCCCGCTAGTATTATCCGTCCGATCATGATCCGTGCAATACCGCACGTATATGATCGAACCCTACCATATATCCATACGGCCTCTACAGCGTTTCGCCCGAAACTTGAGAAACTGTCTGTGGGGGACTCTAAAGACTCGTCAATACTTTGGCTGTGGATTTAACCACTAGCACGTCAGAGGTATTAGCCGTACGTAACGGGCTACCAAGTATTGACCAAAAGGGACGTCGATGAGCGAACTCATCCTGACACCCTACTGAGCCTGTCAGTGACAATATCCGTACAGTCCGGTCCGTTCGTCTATGAGTATCGCATGGCGGGCCTAGGGGGTTGGTAAAAGTCAGACCCCCAAAAGCGGTACAAGTCGTGTCGGAGTGTAGCCCAGAACACCCTGAGATACTACTGGAATACCTACCAGTAAATCTCCTGCCTCGGCCGAGGGCTTTGTGTAATGGCTCTCCTAGACACAGCGCGATCTCACCCCCAATACCGGGAAAGACGAAACCCCTGCCGATCTGCTCACTGCCTCTATGTGGCTTGGGACTGTATCCAACTAAAACCTGTTTGCACGACTCCTTTGAGCCATGGTAGGGTAGTAATCAAAGTACAGTGGGAACTCACACGAGACAAATGACGATCTCAGGTCGATGAACTAACCTGTACACATGTCACCAGGGAACTGCTATCTGACGTCTGGTATAATCCCAACTAGCATATTCCCGGCGAGTCCTGTCCGGTGTACTCATAACCCAATGAGCACCTGTATACATCTTAGGTGAACCAACTGACACCAGTGGCTTGTGAGACCGGCCACCGCCCCTCGTCGGGGTCTCGACTGTATACACTTGTCTACTCTGGAATATCGATGCCCTGTCTCGAAAACTCCTACGACTAGGGACCTTTTAAGGATGTGCTTATAGACCCCAGATCCCACGTATATGATCGCCATCATACTGCTGGCAGTCAAGCAAGAATCCTAAGGGCTCTATCAATGTGTAATATTGACCTGTAAGTTCACCTGAAGCAGTACACGATGATAAAAATAAACCAGATAGCATACTATCATCTTGAGTAAGACTGTCCTACCGGTATAGGTCCTCCCTCAATCATTGCAATCACGTGCCTGTGATCCAATAATTGACTCTGAGGGCACTATATCCAACATATAGTGCCCTCAAGGCAATTATCATAGTCGCGGACAGATGATTGTGATGATTGAGGTAGGACCTATACCGATAAAACATTCTTACTCAAGATGATAGTATGCTATCTGGTTCATCTTTATCATCATGTACGTGTTGATAGAGCCCTTAGGATTCTTGCTTGACTGCCAGCAGTATGATGGCGATCATATTTATGGGAGCTGGGGTCTATAAGCGCATCCTTAAATGTCCCTAGTCGTAGGAGCATCGAGACCGGGCATCGATACTCCAGTGTAGACTAGTGTATACTGATCGAGACCCCGACGAGGGGCGGTGGCCAGGTCTCACAAGCCATTGGTGTTAGTTTGTTCACCTAAGATAGTATGCAGGTGCTTATTGGGTTATGAGTACACTGGACGGACTCGCCGGGAACCTGCTAGTTGGTATTATACCTATTGTCAGATAGCAGTTCCCAGGTGACATGTGTACAGGTTAGTCTGTCGACCTGAGATCGTTATTTGTCTCGTGTGAGTTCCCACTGTACTTTGATTACTACCCTACCACGGCTCAAAGGAGTCGTGCATACAGGTTTTAGTTGGGTACAGTCCCGAGCCACATGGAGGCAGTGATTGGATCGTCGGAGATTCGTCTCTCCCGGTATTGGGGGTTGATGTCGCGTTGTGTGCGGGTGTCCATCACCAGAAATCCATGGCCATGGTGAACGAGAATTACCGATCCAGGATCGATAGTTTCTCAGATGGTGATAGGTTACATGCCGACACTAAATATCGTGTTGTTAGGGGTCTGGCTTCATCCACCCCCTAGACTCGATATGCGATGCTCTTAGACGAACAGACCGGACTGTACGGATATTGTCACTGACAAGCTCAGTAGGGGTTCAGGATGAGTTTGCTCGTCGGCCTCCCTTTCGCTCAATACCTGGGCAGCCGTTACGTACAGCTAGTGCCGCTGATGTGCTTGTGGTTAAACCCACTGCCAGCGTATTGACGAGTCTTTAGAGTCCCACACAGAGGGTTTTCACGGTTCAGGCGATATGGTGTACATGGGGTATGTTGATACATACAGGTGTCTGATTAAATATGTGCATGTGCTGCGCAGACTTTAATCGGACGGTTGATAATACTAGCGGTTTAGGATTAAGCCTGTTTATTAAATCAGGTTTTGATTTAATAGTTTATATATGTATTTGTATATACGTATTCTAGTATTATTGTTCACTATTCGTTTTCTCTCTCGGCTATTCGTATTTTGGTATGAATACGCGTATATGTATTTCGGTACATGTACCGGGAAGTATTCCGTATTTTATACGGAATAGCTTCTAGAAGGTTTGCCACCTCATTATTGATTTTCCTTTTTAGGAAATTCATTTGCTTTATAATGAGGTGGAGGGTGTGAGGTGGCATGAACAATGACATGGTATGGTGCATGGTATGGGTGCATTTGTTTATTGCTTTTTGACTTTGGAAATGATGTTTTTCTTTTGAAAAATGAGAGAGGGGGAGAGGGGCCGACCAATCAATCATGGGGTGGGGTTCATTTCATGTTATTTGGATGATTAATTTACATATTAGCTCACTCTCTCACTCTCTCAAGTTTTATCCAAAAATACTTAGCCATTTTGTTCATGCCAAAGTTCATTCCCTCACCTTCATTTATCTTCTATGGATGCTCTCTTGAGCTCAAGGGATGAGAGAAAACATAGTGACACACTACTACACCCCCACTCTCCATCGCTAGCGACTTTGGAGCGTCGGTTACCTCGTTCGACGAGGTTGGAGCTTGCGCCGTTTCCCTCGGGTGGATCATCGGAGATGGAGGAAGACCGGCAACCAAACATCATCAAAGGACCGCTAGGAGCTTGGAATCAAGACCGGAGGACATGGATTAACTCGGTTTAATGATTCTAACTCTTAGTTAGTTTGCTAGTTTAGGGTTTAAGGTCGATCCGTAAATCGGGTAGCGGTAGCGCCAGTTTAGAAAATTTTGTTCCGCATTTTGGCCGCGTTTCGACGGCCGGGGCACTGCCGGGACCCTTCATGGTATCAGAGCCACCCTTTAAACCCTACTAGCTTATTTAAACATGCTTAATAGATCGATCGACGGAATTTACGAAATCACGATTCCATTTTTCCACAGTTTCTGTCGATTTTTAAATGTGGTCAAAAAATTATTTCAGACATCTTAAAAATCTGTGCAGGCAAGTTGAAGGGTACTGAAAAAATTTGGGCTCGTGATTCCACAAAAGCGCAGAAGATCCACCGCACTAAGACCCTATTGGCGGCGGTTCCGCGGCGGTTTAGTGGCAATGGGCGACCAAATTTTTTCTGTAGCCCATTTACTTGGAAATGTGATTTTTGTGATATTCTGTTTTGGCCCAGGTTTCAGTGAAGTGTTGTTTTGCTATTGGGGCCAATTTGGAACTTAGTCGATCGATATTTTAAGCGTGCGTTTGACAGTACATACATTATTTTCTGCGACCGTGAATGTCACTTGATCGGTAAACTCGTCTAATTGCTATATGTCTTTTAGACGGGTTTGCGAACGTGACATTCACGTTGATGTTCTGTGGTGTGCTGTGCTGTTGGTTGGATTGTTGTGGTGGATAGATGTGGTGCAATGTTAGTACAGTTTTATTTTATTTGTACATTTGATATTGTGGGGCGAGCGTCCGACATGTGGACTGCCGTCACTGCCAGTTTGTATATTATTCTTTTGGGGTATGACCGGGCTGAGGTCGATGTCACCCTTGTATATTATTTTATTTTTCTGTACTAGGATTACCCCGCGGTGGGGGTGCATGAATAGCCGGATTCTAGAAGGCAATGGGTCCGCATCTCATGGAGTTAGGATGGAGGGGACCTTACTCTACGATTGGCGGGCTATTCGCCGCACTCGTAGGGGGCATAGGTTGACCCAGGAGGGGTGCTCCAGTTACCGGATTCCGTGAAGTGCCGGGTGGTCCATTCACGTTGCTGAAGGGGGCTGCCTCGCTTCTGGTTTTGCGGGTAACTTGCCGCGCTCATAGGGGTCTAGGTTTTCATTGCACAGGTTATCCACACGACAGAGAACGTCGGGTCTCACTTGCGGCTCAAGTGAAACTCGGTGCTCCAGATTATCCACCATTCTGTGATGTTTCTGTGATGTTGTTTTATATCATGCCTGGGATGAATGTTATATATATATTTATATATACTAGTAGATGTTGTATATGTTTTGCACCCGCGCTAGCCCAGTCCCCGCTCTGTCGTTAGTTAAGTAACCTAATGGGTGATGACGGGACCCAGTGGCGAATGCAGATGGCATATACGTACATTTTATTTTCGTTCTTTTCTGGTGTGATTAATTGATGGGACCGCATAGATTCTTATCAATGCAAGGATAAAACAAACCTATATATGATGTTGTTGGAACCAAGTTTTAAAAAAAAAACTGACATTACAGACGTACACTTTTGCTTTGCATCGTGGTATTCATTTTGGAATATCCTGCACCTCATTCGACGAGATCAAGTTTGCGTCAACGTAATAACTTTACTATAGTCGATTACTTTTGCTTTGCATCGTGGTATTCAGTTTGGGATATCCTACACCCCATTCGACGGGGAAAGAGCCGAGATCCCTTCACCGGGAGTGACCTCTTTAGCAAAAGTTTTTGCCACTATATATTTATAAAACCACTTGGATTCCTTCAACGAGATCAAGTTCATTACGTTAAAGGTTTTTCGCCAAAAACCAGCCGTAGCCCTCCGTCATTTCAGATCAGTATTGCTTAGTATTCGTACTACGTATGCCGTGCATTGCCGAGGCGTAGTGTTCGGTAGCTCTGTAATGCTTTTCTGTCGCATGGATATGTGGATTGGTTAGGACAGTCGTACGGTTATGTTGGCATTGTCAAGGACTCGTACGGGTGGGTTTAACGCAATCAAGATAATGACGGGTTGAACTTGACTAGGACTCTTTGATATGTTGGTATTGTCAATGTCACTTGGGTCCCAGGGGTAAAAACACACATCGAGAGTTTCAAACATACAAGAAACTTGCCAGGCTTGCGCATACCTTCTGGAGTGTGGTGACTTGAGTGGCTTCCATCAGGTTATCATGCGATGATAGTTAGATCCCGATTCCCACTGATGAGTAGGATTACTCCTCGGATGATTCTGACTAATTCTCCTTTTAGGTTTGGAGGAGAATTCGAGGAAACAGTGGGAGCCATCCAGATTAGATAAAATGATTAACCATTCTGATCTAGGTTAGAGTGTACGCTGAGTGTTTCTTCTCTCTCTCTCTGGCTGCGACTATGACCCGATCTTTGACTAAACCTCATGAACCAAGTTAACCGAACCTTCTTAAAACACTTTGTCTTTTGGAATGTCATGGTGTCGCATACATCATTGCCACTTCTATATCACCTTTGTATTTCTACAGAACACCCCGTATTATTACGAACATCCACTTCCATTGAATAAATCCATCGTATGGTTAGATACGAACTCGAATGAATTTTTTTGAGGATGGATTCCGGTTCTGGAGAGATTGAATAGGATTATTCGGTTGTCTTTTCTCTTTACCTTCTCTCAGGTTGTCAGGGCTCCTAGGATTAGGAGAGGGTACACCTATTGAGCTTATTGGATAGTCTTCTTCCAAACCATAGGCAGGTGCCGAACGGTAGGGAAGGAAGAAAACCAACAAGCTTAACTATGGTGTACAGAAGGTAATAAGTAAAGACATATAAAGGGATTAGAATAATGGCAAAGGAAATTGCGATCACCATCATTCACGACAAAGACCATGTATACCCCTGCCACTCCTACATCCACTTTGCTTTTCTCTAGAACACTTCGTATCACTACGGATATCCACTTCCATTGGATAAATCCATCGTATAGTTACATACGAACTCGAAGGAACTTTTTCGAGGATGGGTTCTGGTTCAGGAGAAAAAGAATAGGATTATTAAGATGTCTTTTCTTTTTACCTTCTCTCAGGTTGCGAGGGCTCCTAGGATTAGGAGGGTACACCTATTACGCTTATTGGATAGTCTTCTTCCAAACCTTAGGCTGGTACCGAAAGGTAGGGAAAGAAGAAAACCAATTAGCCTAAAGAAGGTGTACAAAAGGTAATAAGTAAAGGCATAATAAAGGGATTAGAGTGAGGGGAGGTAAAGTAAATGGTTACTGTCGTGAATCAGGATAGTAGAAGAGGCGTTACTACGAATACCCGGTTACCCCTTAGAAACATTTTCATGTTTCAGTTTCACTGTGCGATGTTAATTGATAACTGTTTTCCCAGTTAGAATCTAACTCCAGGGTATGTATTTACCAGATCAGTTTCTCACATCTGCATGTTATTACAGATGGTGAGTGGGAGTAAGATATTGGGAATTGGGTGATTAGATCCTCATTATATCAGAATTCGTTGTAATTGGTAATATTTGAGGAAATCATCTGGATTTTGCCGGATGACAAATATTTGGTTTTGAATATCCGTTGTTATGCACCAATTTCAAACTGATATATCTGTACGTTTATTTTTATAAAGTGAGATATATCTTTTTGATATTATGTCTGTGACATTTATCTATATCAGTTGGTGATTAGGTAAGGTGCATTCAACAGCGGTGTAATTCTTCTTAACCATACTACAGTTTTTCAACCTACGACGCACAGGGTTTGAGTTATTGAACTCAAGGGACTTATACAAAGTATTGTATGTTGTCCAGTGTCCATTAGGATAAAGGGGTTGGTACCCGTACTATATTATGTTTACTTATGACTTCTCCAGTTCTGGACATGTATTTCGTTGAAATGCAGGGTCCAGATATTCAGAAGTTATAGGTATAAGAATAAAGTAGAGAACCATTTGTTGTAAGTATCAGGATTCTTCGAGGAAGTCGAAGATGTAGATACTTGTGTTTGGTATTCCGTTAATAGTAATGGTTTTGAGAACTTGTTTCTCTTTCAGGTCACTCATATATGGATGCACTCCTAGATGAGTAATGATGATTGTCCTCTTTCCATTTGGTTGATATGCACTGGAGACAGATGCATGCTTTTGAATCTGGTTCAAATTAGATTAGTGCTTTTGTTTCTATATTAGATTTATATAGAATCAATTTATATCTTAACGATGTTAAGGTATAGGGAGTTGTCCGGCTGATGCTTAAAACCAGAATCCGGATAAACTCAAGGCACGTTTCAGTGATGGCTGTTTGTGGGTTATCCCGGGCTTTGAAGAGGGTTAACTTTCTACCATCAGGAAGATCAATATTTATATTGTTCTTGACTCGCCACAGTTTTAGTAAAATGGACTTTTTCAGAAAAACAAAAGTGGGAGTATGGTAGAACTGGAAGTGATTCCAGAACCACAAACGATTACTGAAGATTTTATAGAACCTGAGGATTCAATTAGTTTTGACGTTCCATTAGCCACTCTACAGATTTAGTGGGTAACCTCAGGCACCCAAGAGGTACTTCGGTCTTCTCAGAGACGGTGACAGGGAGGTTCTTATTCACCCAGACTTGCCATTGCTGCTGTTCTAGACTATAAGAGCTGGTAGGAGGATGAGTATAGCGTCATTCTAAACTAGCTTTAGAAGTGCATGTGTATATGACTCTGCTAGAGGGTTGTTGTAGTCAGTGGGAGCAGCGGAAGCTTAGTAGGCAAGTAGTTTATGTCTATTTATAGACTAAAGCAGATATAGCGGAAATAGATCATATATTTTTGATGTGACAGTTATAGGCTTTGACTTCATCAGAATAGGAGATGGATCTGCTAAGAAGGTAGTAGAGAGTGATGTCCAGGTATTTTGGATAACATGCACTTGATAGAAAAAGATATTCCTATACTACGATCGGTTATACTGTGGTTGTCACAGAGTTGTTTCTCCACAGAGGATGTGGATATAATATCAGGTTTTCTGGTTACTAGATCTATGGTTTTAGATCTAGATTTGGGAAGTATCCTAATCTGGGTATTTTGACATTAACTGGACGACTCCTGGCATGGTGGTCTACTTGCAGGTGATGGGATCAACCTCTCTAAAGGTGTCTTACAGACTAAAGGGGAGAGAGATTTACATGATTAGCATATCACTTGCTGTGGCAATTGATTTAATCATGAAATGTCAAGTACCACACCAGATATTGTTTTTTGCACTAGCTGCAATAAACATATACTAATCCAATTCTGGAGAAACATTGGGAAGCAGTTTATGAACATAAGTAAATGTTCTTGGGATACGGTAACGACAGCCTCCTTCAGGAGACGGTTATCATTTCAGGCTTCCAAGGTGACCTGGATGACAGAGTAACTGTCAGAGTTACAGTTTTTCCCTCCTTTGAGGAACAGTATGTTGGACAGGTGGTCCAAGCGGATACCGAGGAAAGGCATAGCGCAGGATACTGATTAAATTCAGTGGACGATACAGTCTGAGTAGTTTGCTGGATTTGGAGTTCATTTATGAACTGGGTCCCATCAGATATCCAGACAAATTCTAAGACTGGTATTGCTCATTTCGGGAGATAGTTTTCTCCGCGAAATTGAGATATAGAGAGATACAGAAAGAAACATTGGAGCGGATCCACTCACTAAGGCTATTTCTCGAACGCAATCATTTTTCGCAAACGGGCTTTGCGAAGCTGATTAGTAGAGAAGTTGGGTGTTCGGTATCATACGGGCTGTGAGTATGCGACATCGCAATAATTGGCCTTAAGTGCAAGTAGGAGATTGTTGGATATAGTGCCCTCAAGGCAATTATCATAGTCGCGGACAGATAATTGTGATGATTGAGGTAGGACCTATACCGATAAAACAGTCTTACTCAAGATGATAGTATGCTATCTGGTTCGTCTTTATCATCATGTACGTGTTGATAGAGCCCTTAAGATTCTTGCTTGACTGCCAGCAGTATGATGGCTATCATATTTGTGGGAGCTGGGGTCTATAAGCGCATCCTTAAATGTCCCTAGTCGTAGGAGCATCGAGACCGGGCATCGATACTCCAGTGTAGACTAGTGTATACTGATCGAGACCCCGACGAGGGGCGGTGGCCAGGTCTCACAAGCCATTGGTGTTAGTTTGTTCACCTAAGATAGTATGCAGGTGCTTATTGGGTTATGAGTACACTGGACGGACTCGCCGGGAACCTGCTAGTTGGTATTATACCTATTGTCAAATAGCAGTTCCCAGGTGACATGTGTACAGGTTAGTCTGTCGACCTGAGATCGTCATTTGTCTCGTGTGAGTTCCCACTGTACTTTGATTACTACCCTACCATGGCTCAAAGGAGTCGTGCAAACTGGTTTTAGTTGGGTACAGTCCCGAGCCACATGGAGGCAGTGATCGGATCGTCGGGGATTCTTCTCTCCCGGTATTGGGGGTTGATGTCGCGTTGTGTGCGGGTGTCCATCACCAGAAATCCATGGCCATGGTGAACGAGAATTACCGATCCAGGATCGATAGTTTCTCAGATGGTGATGGGTTACATGCCGACACTAAATATCGTGTTGTTAGGGGTCTGGCTTCATCCACCCCCTAGACTCGATATGCGATGCTCTTAGACGAACAGACCGGACTGTACGGATATTGTCACTGACAGGCTCAGTAGGGGTTCAGGATGAGTTTGCTCGTCGGCCTCCCTTTCGCTCAATACCTGGGCAGCCGTTACGTACAGCTAGTGCCGCTGACGTGCTTGTGGTTAAACCCACTGCCAGCGTATTGACTAGTCTTTAGAGTCCCACACAGAGGGTTTTCACGGTTCAGGCGATATGGTGTACATGGGGTATGCTGATACATACAGGTGTCTGATTAAATATGTGCATGTGCTGCGCAGACTTTAATCGGACGGTTGATAATACTAGCGGCTTAGGATTAAGCTTGTTTATTAAATCAGGTTTTGATTTAATAGTTTATATATTTATTTGTATATACGTATTCTAGTATTATTGTTCACTATTCGTTTTCTTTCTCGGCTATTCGTATTTTGGTACGAATACGCGTATATGTATTTCGGTACATATACCGGGAAGTATTCCGTATTTTATACGGAATAGCTTCTAGAAGATTTGCCACCTCATTATTGATTTTCCTTTTTAGGAAATTAATTTGCTTTATAATGAGGTGGAGGGTGTGAGGTGGCATGAACAATGACATGGCATGGTGCATGGTATGGATGCATTTGTTTATTGCTTTTTGACTTTGGAAATGAGGTTTTTCTTTTGAAAAATGAGAGAGGGGGAGAGGGGCCGGCCACTCAATCATGGGATGGGGTTCATTTCATGTTATTTGGATGATTAATTTACATATTAGCTCACTCTCTCACTCTCTCAAGTTTCATCCAAAAATACTTAGCCATTTTGTTCATGCCAAAGTTCATTCCCTCACCTTCATTTATCTTCTATGAATGCTCTCTAGAGCTCAAGGGATGAGAGAAAACATAGTGACACACTACTACACCCCTACTCTCCATCGCTAGCGACTTTGGAGCGTCGGTTATCTCGTTCGACGAGGTTGGAGCTTGCGCCGTTTCCCTCGGGTGGATCATCGGAGATGGAGGAAGACCGGCAACCAAAAATCATCAAAGGACCGCTAGGAGCTTGGAATGAAGACCGAAGGACATGGATCAACTCGGTATAACGATTCTAACTATTAGTTAGTTTTCTAGTTTATGGTTTAAGGTCGATCTGTAAATTGGGTAGCGGTAGCGCCAGTTTAGAAAATTTTTGTTCCGCATTTTGGCCGCATTTCGACGGCCGGGGCGCTGTCGGGACCCTTCAATGTTACCGTGGTCCCGTGGGGTATGAACGGGACATAGACTCACAGTCTATCATATCTTGTTACCGTGGTCCCGTGAGGAATGAACGGGGCATTGACCGATGGGTTACGATGAGGATTACATTAATCGATTTCGAATAACTTAGAGTAGATAACCCTATAGCACAGTTTAGACTACTCACAGCACTTCACCTGTTTATATCCTGTTCACTGATCTATATTCATGTTACTGTTTACTTTCTACTGATGACTTGTTACTGTTCATACTTCATGCCTGCATATTTCATCACATCTTGCTTGCTTAGAATTATTGATATTATGACGCACTGACGTCTGGGTTTTGCATGGCCCAGATCCCTTATCCTTATCGCAGGCCGTCCAAGAGTATTTTGATCAACAGGCCGAGCAGTGAAGACCTGCTATTAGTTTAGTTTAGTTTTCCTTTCAGTATTTTTCATTCCTGATGTGAGCCCGTACTATGGGACGTACATTCCAGGTTATATTATTTGAATCTTTTGCTTCCGTATTGTATTATTTCATAACTCTTTATTCTGGCTCATGGACATGTATTAGATAGTTGTTTATTATTTCTACTATTCTTGATATCTCTACAGCCGTAATGTGACTGTGGAGGGATATTTCTTATCCACATGTAGCATGGTTGGCTCTGTCACGTGCCGATCTTAGCGCACTCTAGGAAGCGGGGTGTGACACACACACACGCACATATAGGGAAAGGGCATCTAAAGGATGCGTAGGAGAAAACGCCAGAGCGCTAGCGCCTCATGTGCCAAGCACATGGGCACTCGGGCGCTAGCGCACTAGCGCTTTGTGCGCTAGCGCCTCACGTGCCAGGCACGTGGGCGTTTGGGCGCTAGCGCTTTGAGTGCAAGGGTGCTAGCACTTTATGCGCTAGCGCCTCACGTGCCAGGCATGTGGACACTCGGGCGCTAGCGCCTTACGTGCCAGGCACATGGGCGCTCGCAAGAAAAAAGGGACTTGGTCCCTGCAATGGGAGTTATACTCTCAGAAAAGAACACTTATTATTTTGTGTGTGTGTGTGTGTATAAGGAGTTAAACTCCTAAGATATATATTTTTTTGAAGCTGATGAAGGGGCTTCACCCCTTGAGCCCAGGATCTTCCCCAAAGTGGGGTTCTTGGAGGTGGGTCTCCTTCTTCCTCCTCCGTTGGCAGGATCTTGAAGAACAAGAAGTATGAGATTTTAAAAATCTCTACTTTTGGAGATCTGGTGGGAGATCTGAGTTCCCCTTTGTGGGTTTCGTGGTGAAAAACTATTTAGTTTTGGAAAAAGAAGAGTAAAACTCTTGATTTAATTCAAAAAGAGAAGAACGTTTCTAGAACCTTGAGGAAGGAGAAGATCACAGATCTTGATTCTTTTTGGAGAGAGAAAAAATGTTTTTGGGATATTTTCATTATCCTTACCTTTATAGGCTATACACTTTACATATAGCCCCTTGGGCTCTACAAAAATAGCATTTTGCCCATTCTATGGCTCATGTGCCATTTCTTTTTGCACATAAGCCATGGGCTTTACAAAAATTTGGCTTTATGCCCATTTTTCTTACATTCATTCATAAAATAGAATAAAAGTAATACACCAAAATTATTTATTACAAAATTTTTATCTTGGCATGGGGGGAGGCCGGCCGCTCCATGTTCGGGCTCGACCCGGGCATTGGCCCACTTGACCTGGGCTTGGGGTTGACTTTGATTTTGACTTGGTCAACTGGGGTGTAAATTTCGACCCTAACATAAGATTTTAGCGCACAATTCTCTAAAAAGAACAAAGGTCATTGATTACTAGACCAACCGATTCGGGAAGGGAAGTCCTGAAGGCTAATAGGAAAAAGTGCTCCATAATAACATGGTGATCATAACTTTTCAGCCCATCGATCTTACCTTTCACAATTTTTATCTTCTTACTAAATGTTCTTAAGAAACCTGTGGGGACTTTCAAATCATGCAACACCTGCAGAAACCTTTTCTTCTCCGGTTGTGACATATGATATGCGGCATTGGGAAGTACAAACTTGCCTGGTTTACCCGCTATCGGTTTAGGATGCAATTCACTTCTAATTTCCTGGTCCCGAAGATCCATCCGAGCACGGAGGTTGTCTTTCGACTTTCCGTCTTTACAAAGAAACAAGTTAAGTACGTGCTCGGATACTCCCTTCTCTATGTGCATGACGTTCAGAAAATGACGCACTAAATTTGTTGACCAGTACGGAACTCGTAGAAAATGCTTAACGTGTTCCACTATGGTGGTTTGACCTGTTTTGCAGGATCTATCTCGAAAGTTACATTATTGTAAACATCCCACTGAGCAATCACGCTCTCTCCGTATAATGAGGCTGGAGGCCCAAGACGCTCCCGATGACCATTAAAGCGAGCAACGTCTAATCTGTAGGAATGGTCTAGTAGCAGGAAACGCCGATGACCGCAATAACAAACCTTCCTGTTAAAATTCAACCATTTTCGATGTTGTATCTTGATGGTAATAAGTGCATGCTTTATGACCATGTACGGATGTTGGGACTTTACCCGCGCGCGTCTTTACGGTTTTGAAAGGAAATGGTTTTAGAAATAGTGCGCACGCGAGCTCGGTCTCGTTTTAAAATTTATAAACCGCAAGTGCACGGCGCGTTGTAGCGAGCCGGCAAGTACGGGTCGATCCACAGGGAATTGGTGATTAGAGATTGTTGCTTATGGTTTGAGAAATAAAAGAATTGGGTTTGGTTGTCACTAATTATAAAATACGGAATTATAGAACTAAGTTAAGGAATAAAGGTGGCCGTGGTTTTGGTTCGGATGGTTGAATCGCGATGATTTCTTCGACGCTCCCTTGATCATGAGTTGTCCATCCTTGTGTTGATCCTGAAGTGAAGCATGACTTATCAAGGCGGTTGCGAAGCACAAATCATCAAGTTATCGGATTTTGACACAAAACACGAAACGAATCCGTTTGTTCATTTACCGTTTGTATGTCCAAACTTGAGGTATCAACTCTAAGCACAAGGGTTAGCAAGCAAACCACAACATCAAAAACACAAATTAGTGAGTGAGAGCAAGTTGTTTAGTGTTAACTTTACTAAGTGTTTATGATAGTATAGGGTATATGAAACCAAGAGGTTTGTCAAGCACTTATATCTAACTTAGCAAACTTAACACTAAATTGATTTTAATTTAAACATTGTAAAATGGGGAAGGGTGTGAAAGTGGTATATGAAGGGGTTACCAAGTAACCATGGTTTCAAAATACCATATCACATCAATACATAAAGCAATCTTTAAGTTAGAATCACAAATATAAGCACATTAAACATGAACAAGAGGAGGAGAAAGGCAAGCCATTCATCTTACATCCTTACCATTACCACAACCAAAGAATAGTTAAACATTACAAAATAGAAACATGAAACACAAAAGAAAAACATAAAACACAAGAACAAGAATAAGAGTTTAAACAAAGGGAAGTGCAAGTTCTTTATTAACAAAATGGTGGGCTTGAGCTACAAGGCAGATAGTAATTTCAACCTCCTTAATAGAGCACTCAAGTGAGAGATCAAAGAAGGAAGAAGAAGAAGAAGCTATCAAGAGTTACAAACTGTTTTCTCACTCCAAAAGCCTCCTTGAACTATATCTGTAATCTGCTATTTATAGGCAATCCAAAATCAAAAGTTGCATATGACACTGGACTGACATGATAACAAGGGACCCACAAAAAGAGCACAAGCCAAATTGGCCATAACTTGGCCGCAAATTGCGGCCAAGATGATTAAATCTGCGGCCTCAGTTTGGAGAGTGGGGCCCATCTTTGGTCAATGTTCTTCTATTCCTCTGAGCTTCTCTCTGTGTTTGCAATTTCTTTTAGTTTATACCTGAGTGTAATCTGGAGTAATGTACAGAAAGGGAAGTGATCAAGTGGGTGTGTGTTCACACTTCACATCTATTCTTTTTCACATTCATTGAACCATACCCACTTGTCCAAGCCACTTGTGTATCCACTTGTAAGACACCATGATGGTGCTTGCAAGTTGACGTCTCATGATGGTTCATGCCTACTTGATCCATGATGGCTCATGCCCACTTGGTCTATGATGGTTCACACTTGGTTATGCTGGACCAAAAATCATATTTACTTGTACACAACATTATTTTGTTTGCAAAATTTAATGTCATGATCTGTTATCTGTCCCGTTTGCAGTTCCGGTTAAAAACCGTCGTTTCTGTTCATGTTGTGTAACGTTTCCAGTGTTTTTTCCTGTGTACCTGTATTCTGTACTAATGAGCAGACAGAGATAAAATAGCACTGCTTATTAACAAAATGATAGGAAATGAGCGGTATTAAAATGTAATAAATCGTGCCGATCAACGGACCAACCTGATAGCATTCCATACACAGGAAAGTCATTAATTATCCACATTAAAGTCGTACGCATTGTGAAGGTTGTATCTGTGTTTGCATTGTAAGTCTCTACACCATCAATGAATAAAGATTTTAACTCATCGATCAAAGGTCGGAGATAGACGTCGATATTGTTTCTCGATGAGTTTGGTCCGTCAATAAGAAGAGGCATCATAAAGTAGGATTGATCCATATCTAACCAAGGCGATATATTATAAACTATCATTACAATGGGCCATGTGCTGTGACTTCCAGCCATATAGTTGAATGGGCAGAAACCATCACTAGCCAGTCCGAGCCTGATATTGTGAGGATCACTACTGAATATTTGGTGCCTTTATCGAAATCCTTCCATGCTGGTGAATCTCTTGGATGGCTCATTTTTCCATCTTCGCTTGGAGTAGCACGGCGATGCCAAATCATTGCCTCGGCTGTTTTCTTGCATCTGAATAGCCTCTGCAGCCTCTGTATTATGGGAAAGTATCGTGCTATCTTGAAAAGTATATCGGGCTTCTTATCAGATTCTTTCGGTTTATACCTGGCCTCTCCGCATGTTAGACACTTTTTCAAATCTGAATTCTCTTTCCGGTACAACACGCAATCTTTGGGATATGCATGAATCTTCTCACGGTTCAGACCTAAATCAGACATCATCTTCTGGGCTTCGTACCGGCTGCCGGGCACGTTATTTTCTGGGGGTATAGAATCTTTCAAGAACTTTAGAAGCATTGCGAATGACTTGTTGCTCCATCCATTTAGACACTTAATCTGGAAAAGTTGGACGAACCATGATAGGGTGGAATGCGTTGCATTTTTATAAATTGGCCTTCTAGCATCATTCATAAACTTTTCATACATATCTGCAGGCGGTCTTTGACCGGAAGGAATGTCATATTTGGTAGGAATACTGTTACCGAGGGCAACCTCTATCATATCCTCCATTTCTTCTCCTGGAAAGAAGTTATCGTCTTCTTCTTCTGCCGTATTACCGTCTTCTCCTTCTTCTTCTGCCGCATTATCGTCTTCTTCTTGTCCTTCCTCGTGATATAGCCAAATTATATAAAGTCTAGTAAAACCATGTTTAACGATGTGAAACTCTACGATTTCTACCTTCTGTCAGAACTTATTCCCATATCTATCGCACGGACAGAGAATCTTCTCTAACACGATCTTATTATGTGCGCGTGCAAATTCAATGAAAGCAACAACTCCTGCCATAAACTTAGATTGCATGCGCTGTTGCCAATTCACGTACATCAGTCCTTAACTCTGATGTACTCATGTGCCATGTTAGACTATATAACATATAAATGTAAGTTATGATGAATATATTGAGAAATCTAAGAACGAGATGGTTATTGACAAAGAAGAAAATCCGTAGAGACAAGTTTGTCGTTGAAAAAAATAAATTATCGATTAACAGTTAGATTTGAAGATACCTGTTCAGTCGAAATATTGCACTTTTAACATAACAATTTCCTTACTTTTCTTAATCATCTAAAAGTGTTTGTTATAAATATAACACATATTAGAAGTTTATCTGCAAAATACCATTTACCATGTGTTTATATATTATAATCAACATTATGAAGGAAAATATGCTTAATATTTTGATATGCTTATCATATCAAATTGTATCTCAAATATAACTAATATTGTTCATTAAAGATATTCTGCAAGATTAGCTCAGGTCAGTTATCAGGAATCAAGAATCTGCCGATAAAGTAAAGAAAGTCGAAGAATCATATACTGGCAGAGACTCAGAAGAGATAAGAAGGTTCCAGACATCAAATAAATACCCAAATACCAACAGGAGGAGACTCCAGAAGTTTGAAGCTAAGAACTCACCATGAAGCGGCGTAACCGCGGCCGAGTCGCCGTGGATCCGCGGCCGATTCAGAGAGTTAGGGGGTGAGACTTTTCTGTTAGGATCTTTGTAACAAACTAAGTTTGTTGGGGGCTTCGGTTACTGGTTTTGGGGCTATAAAAAGGACCAAGGGTTACATCTCACAAATATCTAATGATCTATAAAAATCAATCCTAAAGATCAAAAACCAATCTCAAAAAGGATCTAAGATCAAGAATCTACGATCTTGAGATCCAAGATCAAGAAATCATCAAGAAATCCATCAAGCGATCAATCAATAAAGTCTCCTTTACACGAAGCCAATCACCGTCACCGAACAAGCGATCCAAGACAGGTCCACAATTCGAGGTGATCAAGCGACGTAATCGACGGAACATCTATTTCTTCAAGATAGAGATCGAGAGCAAATTCTTCTTTCTCTTGTAATCTAAACTCGAAGAATTGTATTGTGAAGTTGAGTAATAAAGGTAGAACATTAGTTTTATCATTTCGCTTTCTTTTAATTTCCGCATTATGAATTCTTTCTCTGTTCTTTCTTTTATTTTCATGATGTGCGAGTAATTCTCCGCTTGATAGGATTCGTATGATTAGAGTAGATCAATGGATGAGAAAATACCATACTCCTTTTAAGTCTTATGAAGTTTATAAAATTTAGCAAAAGAATCGTCAATATCCTTATTGGGCGCGATATCAAATTCTTGATAATCTTGACCATGATTTAAGATAAGATTGATGATCCTTTTTGTTACGGGCTAGACATGAATGAAGATCAATTAAAGGACAAGGGTCAATAGAGGAGAAACCCTAGTTTCTTCCAAAAGAACCCTAATCCTCATTCATGGTCATCAATCTAGTTTTAAATCTATCAATAGATAAGAGGAGTTATCTTTATTAGTCATCCATGACTACTAAATCCCAACGAATCCTACAAGCCTTCTTCATATAAAATTTTCTTGATAATTCAATTAGATCTTGAAACTATTTCTTGATAATTCAATTAGATCTTGAAACTATTTTCTTGATTTTCTTCAATTAGATCTTGAAACTATCTTCTTGATTTTCTTGATTTTCTCTTTTCTATTTCTTTCGACCCATTGTTTATCACAGAATATTGTATTTTAATACCGCTCATTCATTATCTATTTTTTGTATTTATCGGTACTATTAACCAGTATCTGCTCAGTAATACAGATTACAGGTATCCGTGACAAAATACTGGAAATACATTCAAAATCACGGATATATCATTTGTGAGCTGACACTGCAACCGGAACTGGAAACTGACCGATATTCCAAGAGTTTCTTTGTGCAACATGCTTGTGTACACACTTTTTATCTAAATGGACCAACACAATACAAGTGTGTACACAAGACTTTTTGGCATAGACTAGTGAGGGGGCTGCCTAAGGCTAGACACAAGTGGGCATGAGTGTGATGTGCATTCAATGCATAAAGTGTGATGTGATGCATAGCTACATGTTTCCCTCCAATCCCTGAGTGCAACACAAATTCAAATAGACAAATCTAGCAGCACCAGAGCGATATTGGGGACAACACAAGACCACACACCAAGAACGAGACCAGGGACTTGGAATTTGGCCGAGCACATTGGATCTTTGGCCGAGCCGGCCGACCTTGCAGTGCCCAATGGGCCCCAATCTTCTGTGGTCCCTCCTTTGCTTCCTTGTCATCATATTTTTATTGTTTGTTTATTCATTTTTTGAGCCTATAAAAGCAGGCCAGTGAGCAAGGGGTCAACGGTCCAATTTTGTCTTTCATTTTACACTTCTGCTCTTTTGCTTTTCATTTTGTTCTCTTGTACATAGCTAACCCCTTGATTTCTTTGTTTTAACTTGATCTTTCAACCTCTTCATTGAGCTTGCAAGGTTAAGCTATGGTTATTGCACTCAAGGGTTGTATCATTCTTTGAAGTTTAATAAAGCTCTCTTTTGTGCCTTCATTTGCCTTGGGTTCTTAGCTTTCTCTTGATCTTACAACCTTTTCATTGAGCTTGCAAGCTTAAGATTGGGCTATTGAACCCATGGTTTATCATGTGACCTTTGGTTCCCATTCTTGCTCTTTTATATTTCCTGTATTATTCTTACTTGCTTTTACATTCATGCAATTTATTACCATACTTTACTTACTTGCTCTTTAATTCCATGTCATTTATTTACTTTCTTGTAATGCGCTTTTCTTTTCTTTGTTTGTCTTTTATTTGCTCTTTTTGGTTTTTGAGATGGTTGTAAATATGTGTTGTTAATAAAAGAATACGATATTGTAAGTTAAGGATTTCGTTTCTCATTCCTTTTCCCGTTATTTTCCATTGAACTCCGCCCAAACCTTACGCAAGCGCTCCGTTAGGTACCCTACCCTACCAAGGTATCGGTGATCCCTAACGGCGACCGGTTACGTTCGGTTTCGCCGGAGGCGAAAGCAAGAGACGAGAACGGAAGGACAAGGGTCAATAAGCCGGATTCCACGAATACCGTGCATAAATACCCTAATCCACGTTGTTGCCGATTGCTCTAGCTTCAATTGGTCAAGACACGGCTCAAAGGTTTGAGTACGAATTCACTAGCTTACACTATTGTATCTTTTCCTAACAAGCTTATACGTTGCATATGACACATAGGGTAGATACTAACATTCCGCCACGCGCATTAACTCGTCAAAACAAGAACATAAAACGCTCCGTCTCCCTGTGGATCGACCCGTACTCATCGCTGCTAGCTGCAAAGTGACACCGTCCTGATTGCGGTTAACTTTAGAACTTCAAATACACGACACGTCAAAAGCGTGCAATCACCCATCTAAAGCAAGAATTATAAAATTCCACGAATCCTAGAGGACGACCCGTATTCACCACAGCTAGCTACACGCGACGCCGTGCTGATTGCGGTTACTTTACTAAAACTTCTTCTTTCTCCAAAATTACACAACAAATCAAATGGCACCGTTGCCGGGGATCCGTGCGTAATATTTTCTTTCTTGCTATTTGGGTTGAAATATTATCAAATCCATCAAAATATAAATCAAGAACACATCTTGTGTTTAACTATTAGTATGTGAATTTTGCAAGGGGATCTGGAATATCTGTAGCGAGGAGATAAAGATTCAGAAACATTCATCAAGACCATAGGAGCAAGGGAAGCGCCCATAGAAAAAAGGATTTCAAGAACACTCAACATGGCGGATGAACCGCGTCAATAAGCATATATGGCGGCGGAACCGCGGCGGCTTGGGTGAATTAGGGGTTCAAGTTTCTCTGGTATATTTTCTATCTTCTTCTCTCTCCTCTGAAAAATCCAATAACAATTTTTCTGCAGAATTCTTTGCAAAAATTCGACGCTTAAAAAATTCTTTTTTGCGTGTTTTGTTTTCGGGTTGTTTTTGCATATTGTAATACAGACAATTAAGGGGCAAAGACCAAATTCAGATTAGGTGGGGATTTCATTACCCTTCCTTAGCCCCGCAAATCACAAAACGAGCATCTGCATCATCCTTCATTAATTAAAAAATATTTAGACCAAAACTCTAAGGACCGCCACACTCAATTAGGACAGAGGAAGGTCGTAGGTAATCTATTACTTATACGCATTTCTTTTGTAGTGTCTAGGCAAGTGTTTAAGGCAAGTAGTTACTTAATTAAGCCCGCTATTTACGGTAATTCGTATAGCGGATACCTCCCACTTACCTGGCACTTACCTGGCCACAAGAGGGATAAAGAGGTGGTAGAGGATTGATCCTGCAATTTATCTTCTGGAACTCTAGGAGTGGTCTAGTGACTTGACCTAGGTGACCTTAGATCTAGGGTTGATTATGCATTTTTGTGATTTGTCAAAGTCTGACCTTTTTCAAAACACACCTTTGTTTTTACATAATTCTCACAAACTCTGTCACTTGCGCTAAACCCGCTTAGTGCATGCTCGGCTGGACACGAGATTCTAGTGCCCGTCTTGTCTGCATTTTTTCTATCGACTCCGAAGTCGGTAATTCTTCGTCTTCTTTTTTCTCACCATCCACAACATCGACTGAGATGGACGGTTCTCCATCAAATTTTAATAACATCACTCTGCCACCACCTGCAGGTGCGCAGAATTCACCGCGCATCTCTCTCCAAGAGAGATGCTACCCTATATGTGGTCTCCTTTCTACTTGTCTATCTATCCCGCCAGCCAATGTGGATTTTTGAAATCAAACCCCACTTTATCAATGTTTTGCCTAAATTTCACGGGCTTGAGTCTGAAGACGCAAACGTTTTTATCACCAAATTCGAAAACGTAGGTCCTATGATGGGCACTTCACAATTTTCTGTGGATGCTATGCGTTTACGTCTTCTCCCGTTTACTTTGTGCGATTTAGCCGAAAAATGGCTTTATAACACAACCGCACACTCTATTTCCAATTGGGATGAATTCGTTATAGCATTCCTTAAGAAATTTTATCCCAATCATAAGACCGCCCGTATTCAGAGCGAAATCAACTAGTTTACCCAGCTTCCCAATGAACCATTTTGGAAATACTTTGAACAGTTTAAGGATCTGCTTGTCCAATGTCCTCATCACGGATCTATAAATGGGATCTGTGCCGAATTATATATGAGGGCATCACTCCAGCGACAAAACATATGCTTGAAACTATGTGTCAATGCAATTTCATGTCCAAAGACGATGGTGAAGCCTGGAAATTTCTAGAAGATCTTGCTGAACACACTTTGCAGTGGGAAAGCGTTAAGCGTTAGACCACCATCATCTAAGGGAGGTATCCATCAGGTTGATATTTCCATCGCAGTAAAAGCCGAAATAGCAGCGATGCAAAAGAAACTCGAAGTTATGGAAAACAAATTTTTATTAGCCTCACTAAACCAGGTGACACTCCCTAAAACCATGTGTGGATGTTGTTCCGATTTATCAATGACGGAAGGATGTCCTTTGAATTCTCCGTTTCAAGGTCAAGAACACACTAATGCTGGTTTTCAGCAGCGACCTAGAAACGATCCTTATCCTTCCACATATAATCAGGGTTGGAGGAATCACCCCAATTTTGCTTGGAACCAACACTAAACTCAAACTCAAAATACAGTTCCAAACCAAAATAACTATCAAAGGGTTCCTCCACAGCAACAGCAGCCACCACAGATTCAGCACCCCTTTCAACCACAAACTTTTCAAAATCCGGCTAACAATTTTGCACCTTATAATAATTCCTTCCAAACGGCCGGTACCGAAAACTCCTCTGCACTCGAACAAACCTTGGAAATGTTTATAAAACATTCCATGCAAACGTCGGCTGATATAAAGTCTTCTATTAAAATCTTAACGAAGGACTTCGCCTCCCACGGTGAGAGTATAAAATCGATAGAAACACAAATTGCACAATTAAATACCGCGATGAGTGCTAGAGAGAAAGGAAAACTTCCATCTCAACCCCTACCGAATCCTGGCCACTCACAACATCATAATGCGAGTGCCATTACCACGTTGAGATCGGGAAGAGTGCTGAACAACCAAGTCGGTGAATAGGTTGATAATGAGGAATCAATCAATGATACTCCGCCTTCCACTTCAAACCCTATTTCGTCCAATCTACCATCTTCTTCCGAGTCTATTCTCCATTTTTCCCTAGGCTCGAACCCTCCACCCACCTCTTTGAGTCAACCTAACATGATCCAAACTCTAATTCTGGGATCCGTACTACCCTCTTTTCCAATGTTGGACCCAACTCTTATTGATAAAGCTCCTTATCCAAATAGGTTAAGGGGAAACAAACCAAGTCCACAAATGGAGAAGATTGTGGAAATTTTTAAGCAGGTTAACATAAATATCCCTCTCCTAGATGCTATTCAACAAGTTTCGTCTTATGTGAGAATACTTAAGGACTTGTGCACTAGGAAGAGAAAAACTCAAGTGCCGAAAAAGGTATTCGTGACAAGTAACGTAAGCACAGCTTTTACCCAGCAATTACCTAAGAAACGTAAGGACCACGGTTGTCATACAATATCTATTTCTATTGGGGGTAAAAATATCAGTCATGCTCTACTAGACCTTGGCGCTAGTGTGAACTTACTTCCTTATTCTGTCTATGAGCAGTTAGGTATAGGAGAGTTGAAACCTGCCCACTGCACTCTCCAAATGGCAGATCGATCTATCACCCAACCTAGGAGTGAGCTAGAGGATGTGTTAATAAAAGTTGGGGAATTTATATTCCCTGTGGACTTTATTGTTCTAGATACACAACCTGTAGCGAACCCACGAAACCAAATTCTGGTGATTCTCGGTCGACCCTTCTTAGCCACTTCCAATGCTATCATTAATCGTCGTAACGGTTCTATGAACTTATCCTTCGGGAAGATGACAATTGAGCTTAATATTTACAAGTTAGGAAGTCAACCATCTGAACCTTCCGCTCATCTAATTGATGTCTGTTCTGTCAACGAGATAGCTTCCGACAGCTGTAAGGTTGAGGAACTTTGCTATAATGATCTCGACGACACTAGTATGTCACTGTTTGATCTAGCAAATTATTATAGTGAGGACACCTTTGACGAGTCCACCCTTGAGTTCGAACCTTTTGGCTCATCACAAAAGTCAGTGGTACTTTCCGAGTCAATATCATACGCAAGTTATGAACTTCTTACGGAGTCCGAGTATCATTCCCTTACCCCACCTTCTATCGTCTCTCCGCCGACATTAGATCTTAAACTACTACCTTCTCATCTTAAATATGCATACTTAGGTGAGAATGAGTCTTTGCCCGTGATTATATCCGCTTCTCTAGCGTTAGAGCAAGAGAATGCTCTTTTGATGGTCTTGAAATCAAATCGGCAAGCATTGGCTGGACAATGGCAGATATCAAATGGATTAGTCCCTTGATTGTTGAACATTATATACATTTGATGGATGAAGCCAAACCAAGCCAAGATCCACAAAGACGGTTAAATCCCGTCATGAAGGAGGCGGTAAAAAAAGAAATCGTCAAGTGCCTAAATAGTGGTATAATTTACCCAATCTCTGATAGCCAATGGGTAAGTCCTATTCATGCCTATCTATTCTATTATGTATGGCCAGCTTAAATCTGGCATCACGGTCATAACTAATGAGGCTAATGAGTTGATCCAAACACGCACCCAAACTGGGTGGCGTGTATGTATTGATTATAGGAAACTCAATGCCGCAACAAGGAAAGATCACTTCCCTCTACCTTTCATTGACCAGATGTTGGAACGATTAGCTGGACATGAATATTATTGTTTCTTGGACGGATACTCTGGCTATAACCAAGTCCCCATCGCCGAAAAGGATCAAGATAAAACAACATTTACTTGTCCTTTCGGTACCTTTGCTTATAGACGCATGCCCTTTGGGTTGTGCAACGCTCCCGCGACATTTCAGCGGTGTATGATGGGGATATTCTCAGACATGGTCGAGAATTTTCTGGAGATATTTATGGACGATTTCTCTATATTTGGGGACTCCTTTGAGGAATACATACGTCATTTTGACGCGGTTCTTACCCGCTGTAAGGATAAGAACATAACTTTGAATTGGAAAAAATGTCATTTCATGGTCCAAGAAGGTATCGTGGTTAGACATGTCATTTCACGAAAAGGCATTGAGGTAGACAGAGCTAAAATAGATGCCATCCATAACCTTCCTCATCCTAAATGCGTCAAACATATACGATCCTTCCTTGGTCATGCAGGATTTTATAGGAGATTCATTAAGGATTTTAGAAAAATTGCTAGACCCTTAACTCTTCTCTTGGCCAAGAATACAACATTTCACTTCGATTCGGATTGCGAGGCTGCTTTTGAATCGCTTAAAAGATCTCTCACTACAGCCCCCATTCTATCATCTCCTGATTGGAACCACCCGTTCGAGCTTATGTGTGATGCATCAGATTTTGCTATTGGTGCAGTCTTAGGACAACACATTGATAAGATGTTGTTCCCCTCCGAAAGACGCGACAAAGACGCGGCGAACGTCTAGCCTGAATTTCGGGGCAGATGCTAATTGGTGCTATCCGTCCACCTCTCCGAAGATGCAAAGTTGATTTATGGCACCATATATCGAAGGATTAAACGGATGCGGCCGATGTAGCAGACTTCGTCAGATTCCCCCTCGTTTGAGGGGTTTTTGATTGTGGGGACGCTCTTCCCTGTAGGCGCAAGCCCCTGCAGTTAATTACGTTACCGCATCGCGGTAACAACTTTCTCCTTCTCCATATGGTCACTTCTTGTCGTGGGTGTTTGTTTTGTGTTTGGTTGCCCGTGGATTGTATACGGAGACTAATTTATGTTATCGTCCGCAGGGCGTGGACTAGTCCAAATCCGTATCTTTCTTAGATTTGGGTTTGGGGGGTTGGGTTTAAGGATACGTTAGCCTCATTTGAGACTAAGATCAACTTAAACGTTTATTAAGGATACGTTAGTCTCATTTTAGACTAAGATCAACTTAACGGGATCGTTTAGATCCAACAAGAGAATAATTGGGCTCTATTGTTTAGTTTAGTGATATTGCGGTCGATTAGTTTAAAGACATTACGGTCCATTGTTAGTTTAAGGACATCTCGGTCCATTGTTAGTTTAAGGACATTACGGTCCATTGTTAATTTAAAGACATCGCGGTCGAGATTAAGGACATCATAGTCCATGAGTTTAAGGACCCCACAGTCCAATGTTAGTTTAAAGACATCACGGTCGAGATTAAGGACATCATAGTCCATGAGTTTAAGGACCCCACAGTCTAATGTTAGTTTAAAGACATCACGGTCGAGGTTAAGGACATCACGGTCCATGAGTTTAAGGACCCCACAGTCCATGAAATGGGTGGTTGTCGAGACCCGTCACCTCTCTGAAGACGTTGAAGGATTACAACGACAAATATCAGAGGAGTTAAGAAATGTACCCTCGAACCAAAGTGGATTAAGTGATCTGTAGTCCAATTTGGAACTAAGATCAATTAATTATATTATGAGCACATTGGCTCAGTTAAGTCTGAATTGAGGACTTATGGCCAACTTGGGCTAAATCCAATTAAGTTTGAAATATTGGCCCTTTGTTGGACCATTAGACATTTGTCTGAGTTTAGCCCCTCATCATTCAGCAATGCTTAAACAAGAGTTTGATGGCTTTGGTAACATTTTTATTTTTGACTGGGTATTAAACATTATAGCTCTGAGTTTTACTCAATTTTGAGATTCAGTTGAAGGGGAGGCTTTTGCCTCTAGAGTATTAGCCAATTTGACTAAAAATAGTGTTAAACACTAGAGAACAATAGTGTTAAACACTGGAAATAAAATTCTCAAATTAGTGTTAAACACTAGAAATAGAATTCTCGAATTAGTATTAAACACTAGAAGACAACAGTGTTAAACACTGGGAATAAAACTCTCAAATTAGTGTTAGACACTAGAGGACAACAGTGTTAAACACTGGAAATATAACCCTCAAATTAGTGTTAAACACTAAATAGGAATGGGTCATGTAGGGACACGTGAGGGCACCCAAAAGTGGGGCCAGATCCCTTTTGCTTTGTTCTGCAAATAAGTGTTAAACACTTTTGATTTTCTGGCCATCACGTGTTGGCACGTGATGGAGATTTGTGCGCTGATTATTGAAGCATTTATCAAGGGGTCACGTGGTAACACGTGAGAGCGCCCAAATTAGAATCTGCCTTTGCTTTTATTCTTGTTGTTTTTGGAGGTCACGTGGGAGCACGTGAGGCACTGCCTCAAAGCTTTTTCCTTCTTATTTTTAGGGAATCTTTTCAGGGGTCATGTGGGGCCACGTGACCTTAGTTCTTTGTATGCATGGAGATCTTTCAAGTCTCTTTATTTTTAAGAATTAAATTCTCTTGTAGGGTTAAACCCTAATTATGTTTTAGAGGAATTAAATTCCTATGTATGTAAAAGAATTAAATTCTTACATAGGGTCAAACCCTAGTTCTGTCTTGGAGGAATTAAATTTCTATAATTTTAAGAGAATTAACTTCTCATATAAGGTTAAACCCTAATTTTATCTTGAAGGAATTAAATTCCTGTGAATTGGAAGAATTAAATTCTCATATAGGGTTAAACCCTAGTTTTGTCTTGAAGGAATTAAATTCCTGTAAATTTGAGAGAATTAAATTCTCTAAACTCAATTCTTCCTCTAAGTTTTGGATCTGCATGGCAGAATCTCAACCCGATGAGAATTAAATTCTCAACCTATGGGGAGATTTGCTTCTGCAGATCTTCAACCAGAGAAAAAACTAAGTTCTTTTTGCAGAAGAGTTAAACTCTTAGATTGAGAATTAAATTCTCTTTTTGAAGTTTTGATCATTTTCCCTTTTCTCATCTAGGGTTTTCTTTCTTGAGAATTAAATTCTCCTTTCTTTTCTCTCTGCTATTTGCCTTTTGAAAATTTCAAGATCCCAAAATTCTATATCTTTCTTCTCTTCCTGGCTCCTATTTATAGGTGAAGGAAAAGAATCAATTTGTTTAGTAAATCTTTCATTGAAAGATTTTGTTTGTTTTTTGTAACTAATGTGATCTTTTAGATCACTCAGTGAATTTTATTCACCATTGGATTTTAAATCCAAAAGATATTCTGTTTGTTATTTTTGGTAAAATTTAGGGAAATCTTTCCTTGTCTAAAATCTTTCCATAAATTGGTGATTTTTAATCACCCTTGGATTTTTAATCCAACGGTCCCCCATAATCCTTTTTTGTTTGGAAAGATTTGGAGAAATACTTTCCCAGTTAGAGTCTTTGATTTCCCTTAGTTAGAATTTAATTTTTTTAATTCAGAAGGCTTTTAAAGCCTATCACGTGTTGGCACGTGACTCCTCTTCATTCAGAATTTAATTCTGTATTTTAACTGGGCTAAAGACCATCACGTGTCAACACGTGATCCTTGGTCACGTGTGAGCACGTGGCCCTTGGTCACGTGTGAGCCCGTGACGGCCCATTGGAGTCTTTCCTTAGCCATTTGTTTACACTTCTGCTTGCTTAGAATTTAATTCTGTAAAAGAGATCACGTGTCAACACGTGACCCTTGGTCACGTCTGAACACGTGATACCTCATTGAGGTAATTCCTGATTTTTAATCAGGGAATAAATGCCCCCACAGCGTTGCTCTCACGTTTCTGCACGTGAGTGCAACGCTGTCACCTTTATGACCGTTGGATCTGTCTAGGAAATAGGGAAGATGAAACGTTTCCCATCACATCCTATAAATGCAGGGGTCTCTTCAGAAGCGCCTCCACTCTTTCATCTCCTTCCTTGTTAACTTTTTCGCTTTGAGAATTTAATTCTCTTTTCCAGAGCTTAGTTCTCTGCTTTGAAAATTTCCAGAGTTTAACTCTGTCAAAACATTCCTTTTTCTCAGGCAATGGACTTGAACGGTTGAAGAACTTTGCAGAAATCTTCATTGGATTTTAAACCCACATCAAGGGTTTTTCCCTTTAACAAGAACCCATTTTTTTTCAAGTTCTTTAAAAAGAAAACCATCTAATCCTTAAACAATAGACTTCGTTAGGGTTTCTCTGGTCTTCAGGGGTCAATGGTGGTGTTTGTCTTTTCCATGGAATTTAATTCCGTCTCAAAGAGCTTTGTCTCTGAAGAAATGTTTCTCGGAATTTAATTCCCTTTTTTCAAAAGGAATTTAATTCCTATGAAGAACTTAGTTCTTCCCAGGGGACTTCTTGGGGTTTTCTTGCCCTGAGTTGTCTCTTCGCAACCAAGAAGAAGAGGTTTGCATTGGTGCTTTCTGGGAATTTAATTCCCTAGCTTCTGCTTGATTTGTTGCAGAGTCCAAGATGGATTTCATTTTGAGGAATGTGTAGGGTCATTTAAAATCCACTATTCATTTATTGAGAATCTTCTTTTTGTCTTATTGTAATTGCTTTGCCTCATTATTAGCAAGCCGCCATCTTGATTTTGTGGGACCCATGTGTTTTGTAACTAATGGTCCCATAAAATGAGTCCCCTGTCGTTTTCTTCCACTGTCTTTTTATATATATATATATACATTTATAAACATATATATATACACTGTTGGCTTTGCTTTAACAGTTTCTCCTTCTTTTATTTCAGTCCCAATGACTTCTGTTCCATACTTCCCATTCACTCGCTCGGAAGCTGCTTTTCCTCAGTCGCCATCTGACGAGTAAGTGATGGCGATGATCAGGGCTCATGACCCGAATCGCACCAATTTGCTTTTATGGGGGACTTGGTATGGTCACATCATCCGCGGTCACCGAAGTTTTCTTTGTGAGATACCGACGGAGCCTACCTATCCATTCCTGCCGATGGATCCTCTAAGGACTGTCTTTGCTGCGGAGATGCCGAATTGGACCCCTATGGGTCGGCTTGAGCCTTCAATGACTGGTATTCCGAACCATCCAGTGTCGGCTATAGATATTTTGGGGCGCCGCATTTGTCAGGGGGAAGCCCAGCCATGGGGGCAGATTTACAAGATAGGGCTTACCCCTCGACACCCCCACAGGCTATCTTCTCTGGGCTCGTTATATCTTATCTGCTCATCGCGCGTGACTGCAGAAGGTTGGGCTTTATCAGGCGATATATGCATCCCTCTTCCACTACCAATCTCCTCATGTCTGGTGGGTCAAGTCCTTCTTGAACCAATGGAATCTCCCCACCAACACTTTCCTTCTAGGGGACCGCGAGGTTTCGATTTCTTTGGAAGAATTTCGCGAGATCTCGGGGCTGCCGATCAGGGGGACACTTTATGAAGAATTGCTGCCTCCCGATGAGTATGTCTTTGAAACCGAGCCTGCAATGCTTGACGGCCTGTCTACCGAGAACGTCGTCCGCCACAAGCGCACGAGTTTGGTCAAGACCCTGGGCATTTTTGACAAACTGTTCACAGAGTCAGAGGAGCAGGGCGTCACTTTTAAAAGTTTTATTGCTTGCTTCCTTCGCGAGGGTGTCCTATCAAAGACGGCTCCGAAATTTGCGAACATTAATGATCCCTTTGGGTTTGGTTTGAACAGGTGGTCGACTAAGGAAGAGGACCTGCCGCAGTATTACATTCCTATCATGTCGGCGGTATCTTTTGAATCGATTGCAGCTCCGGGCATGGATGAGGAGACTTTCTTTGTGTGCTTCATCAGCGTTTGGCTTAGCTGGTTCGTCATTCCCATGCATCGCCGTTTCATGAGAGACTCAGTTATCTACCCTGCTCATCGTATTGCTGAGGGAACACGGCTAGCTATGGGCATGCCAGCGCTAGCGCATCTTTATCATGGGTTAGGTGCCGCAGCTAATACCTCAACTCCAGGTGTAGATGTGGTAAATTTCTCACTTCATTACTTCATGTCTTGGATTGAGATGTGTAGGGTTGCTAGGCACGCGCACAAGGGTCTACGAGGCATCAACCATGCCCGATTAAAATTTTAGCCGTGCCGAACAACCCAAAGCTGGATCTTTAAACTAAGGTTTAGGCGAAAACAAGCATGTTAAACACTTTAACACTAAGTAAGAGGGATTACAACCTTTGTAGATCCGGTCCTTTACTTCAATAGCTCCGTGTAGATGTCCCCTTCGCTGCGATCGTGAACTCCGGACTCTAGAGAAGCTCCCAAGAAGAACGAACGTGCTTGCTTCGATGACTTCGAGGCCGAAGATGATCTACGTCGGGGAGACACTAACTCAAGCTATTCCTTCACTAGGTCATGAACTTTGTGAAGAGAACACACTCTACTACATGGTAAGTGGTAGAGGATGAAGAAGTAAGAGGTGGGCTCACTTTAGAATTGATTTTCTCACATTTTTCCTCATAGCACCATTAGAGCTTGAAAGCTTTTTCAAGGAGCTTGATGAAGAAGAAGAAGTGAATAATTCATCCAAATGAAAACTTATCCTTTGAATTATTGCACCATAGTTGAGTTAAGCCCTCATGCTTAACTCATGTAGAGAATTAACCATAGTATGAGGTTAAGGGTTGGGTTAACTAATATCCTAAGGAATGACAAAAGAGTTGACTTTGTCAATGTTGCATACAAGCTTGTACAAGCTTGATAACATTGACTAAAGTCTCCTCTCTTTTGTTATTCTTAAGGAAATAAGTAAACCCTAATTTAACCTAAACTTGATATAAGTCTCATACACCCATCTTGTATGTATCATCAAGCATGATACAAACATGTACACTTGCATATATCACATATAAACAATGTGCATAATCTAGTGAGAAAATAAATCATAAGTGAGCTAATACTAGTTAATGTAATGTAATATATCAAATATATAATTATACATTAAATTATTAAATCAACTCTTGATTTAATAACCCGGCTAAAACTAACTAATATCTTGTGTAATAACTTATCGAATCAACACTTGATCCTATAACCCGGCTATATCGCATACAACCGATCAATGTCACGAATCGCGAGAATAGAATACGGTATCTCATATCGTATTAATCTCGGTCCCGCACATATCACATATGTGCTCCTACTCCGTTTCGCTTGAGCCAGGAAACCCCTGTGTAGGACTCTAAAGACTCGTCAATACGCCGGCAGTGGGTGATGATCATATCAAACACCCACAAGCCGCAAGCGGTCTGCTAAACGTAACGGCCACCCGGGTATTGAGCGCTCAGAAGATCAACAAGCAAGCCTGTACATTCTCCTGTAAATCCAATCAGTAACACTCCCGTACAGTCCGGTCTCGTCGTCTGATATGTCGCATATCTCGCCTAGGGGTGGTAAACGTCAGACCCCAGTAGCTTGATAAGTCGTGTCGATATGAGGTCTATAACAGTTCGAGAAACTACTGGTAACACTTACCAGTAAATCTCAGCAACCCTGGCCAGGGATTTCCGGTTATAGCCAATCGAACACAGCGCAACATCAACTCCCTATACCGGGAGAGACGAATCCCCTCCTATCGCTCATTGCCTCCATGTGATTCGGGACTGTACCCAAAAGCCACCTTTTTGCACGCCCTCTTGGACGTGGTATGATGGAAATCAAAGCACAGTGGGAATCACACAAGACTCTATGACGATCTCGGGTCAACAGACTACTCTGTACCAGTGTCACCGGAGAACTGCCATCTGACGTGAGGTATAATACCATCTGGGAGTTCTCGGCGAGTCCGTCCAGTGTACCCAGTCTCTACTGAGCACCCGTACACCATCCTTGATGTCAAACACTGATGGATATGGGATCATCCATCGCCCATCATATGGGTCAAGATGCGTATACGCTAGTCTACTCTGGTGTATCGATGCCCTGTCTCGATACACCCTCGACTAGGAACTGTTATAGGATGTACTCGTCGACTACCGTGGCCCCACTACTATGATTTCATCATAGTCCCAGTAGTCGAGTACATACCCTAAGGGCTTTATCAACATGTATCATAGAGACAATCAGAGTACATGTTAAGATAAAGTACAACCAGATAGCATACTATCATGTCGAGCAAGAAAGTCCTCCCTATATATGTCCAAGCATCTATTACAATATACATCATATGTGCAGTAATGGCTTCTAGGGCATACATATAACTAACAAGATGCACGTGTTGGGGGCCTTTGCTGCGCACCAGAGACCAAAATTTTATGATGCCTACACTTTTCCACGACTCATGCTGTTGGTGGACGCTTCTGCTCCTGACCTGACTCAGTCTGGGGCTATTCGTGTGTTGATCGCTCCCTATGCTAGTACGGGCGGAATGGTATTCGTTGATCGGGCTCTATCTGGTCCTTCAGGTCCGATTCAACAACTCTGCGACTTGTCGAAAGAGGAGGTACCTTCTCTGAAGCCCAGGGAAGCTATGCACCTATACGCGATCAGACCAGGTTACTTGGTATTTCGTCAAAACAGTGCAGCCCTTTTTATGCGGTATAACCCACACCGCTTTGCCCGGCAACTTGGATATGATCAGGACGTCCCTTTCGAGGCATTTACAGTTGCGCCCAGTCCATCACCTGAAGCTGTTCGTGACGCTGCTCATCATTTTGTGAGGCTGAACACTGGTTCTCACTTCATGATTCTTGAGGCTGACCATATTCCCCGATGTGTGGGGTCTTTCACGGGCTGGTACCTTCATTAGGTCAATCCAATTATTGCTGAGGAGAAAAGGGTGCTTCTTGGATACAGCGCTCCCATTCCGGTTCAAGCCACGGGAGTTCCGCCGCGACCGCGTGCAACGGTTCGCTTTCCCCTGAGGGACACCAGTGTTGCGCTTATTTCGGAGGCGGCGGAAGTGGACTTCACTCCCACAGCTGGTATGCCACTGGGTACTCGGGCTCAATCGAGGCTAATAGGGCACCGGTAGCAGTATCATCGTCCACAGCGTTGACAATTGCCGTGTCGTCCTCGGTAGCACCGCCAAGCGAGGGCGTCGAAGGTGAAGTGGGTCAGCGTCGTGCCAAAGCTCCATGGGGGAGGAAACGGTCGTCTTCGGCGGTTGGTTCTGGATCCAAGCGGCGGAGGAAGACGGCTACCAATCTGCTCGACTCTTTAATAGAGTCTGAGCCTATTCTTCAGGATGAACCGTTGGCTATGCAAGAGTCGGATGCTGGCCTACTTTTCCCGGGTTCATCTGCCGAAGAGCCGCACAATTGGCCGAGGCTATAAGACGCTCGCAAGATGAATCGGAGAACGTAAGGATTCCGAAGAAGCCCTACCCTGCTGTCATCTTTTACGAGGACCCTCCGTGGATACGGTGACGATTTATAGGCCCTTTGGAAGAATGGGGTGAAAGGGCCCTTAAACAGGCTGTTTCGGCCGACGCCGAGGACGCGCTTTCACTGTGGACCGGTGGCCACGAGTCCACCCTCGGACCTCGGAGAGCACACCTCCTTAGGAAGGAGCGTCGGCTTGAACAAGCCACACTGGAAGCTCCCTTGCGCATCGGTATGTTCATGTATTTCTTTGTAATATTTCATGTTGCTTGCATACATATATATGTATCCTTATCCTTGTACAAACTTTGCAGGGACTTCGGCGGCGGAAGCTCTGAGTCACGCTTTGACCGTGGATTCTGCTAATGTCCCCAGTGAAACACAAATCAGTGTGGAGGGGTTCGATGCAACTATTGCTCTTGCGATAGAGTCTCCCTCGGTGGTTCCCGCTCCCAAAGCACTTGCTCCCTCGGGGGAGGCATCTTCGTCGGTCGCCGTTCCAATGGATCTTTCTGGGGGCGGCTCGGAGACTAGGGGGCAGGTAGTCGAGGCTACCGTCCTTCCGCTGGAACCTGCGGTGGCAGCTATTTCTCTTCACTCAGAAGTAGCTACATTGGTCGACGTCCCCGATGATGTGCCCGTGGTCACGGAGGAGGCTGCTGAAGCTATCCTTCCAGCTCAGAATGGGAGGAGCGTCAAAGGTAGCCTTCTATATTTTTTCATTAATAACTTCTCCATTATCCGAACCTTTCTGTCTTTTCAGAATTGCGCGGATTGGCGGCATCTATTGCCGATCTATCTCCCAGGCAGTCCTTTCAGCGCTTGTTAGAGATGGCTGCTCCGCAGGCGATATCTCCTCAGCGTATCGTCCTCTCTTCCGGCCAGGGTTAGTGTTGTTTACACTCTTTTCACAGCATTGTTACTATTCCATAAAATGATATTGATGTCTTTTACAGTTCTGGAGGCCGACGACAAGGTTGAGATTCTTGAAGGGCCTGGGGAGCCTTCAGATCCCTCTTGCATGACTGTGGGTAAGTAAAGTCTCAATGTCGTTCCATTTGTTCTCTGCTTACAAGTTTCGCTGACTGTTTATAAATCTGAACAGTTCTGCCAGTTCTCACCGCGCTGGAGTCTCGCATCGCCATACCACCCGGCCCTTATGCTCTGCGTGCCTCGGAACGGATGGCAAAGCTAAGCCTCGCCTCTCTGTCATCCCTAATCGAGGACCTTTGCGCTGGCATTCTAATCACAGCCGAAGCGTTTGCTGCTGAAGCTAACGGCTCTCTTCCCTTTCTTGACATCTATCATAGTGAAGTAGTGGTGCAAGTCTGGGTTGAGTTTTGTCGGCAGGTGGAGGCTTGCTTGCATGTGCTAGAATGTACATGCCTTTCTTCGGAGGTTGTGGCGGCGAAGGCGAGCTTACGGGGTCTAATTGAGCGGTGTGCGGCGAATATGATATCATGTGAGAAGAGGCTCAGCCGCAAGTTTTCAGAGAGGGAGCTGGCTTCTAAAGCGCTGAGGGAGCTTCAAGCCAACCTCACGGCCAAGGCCAATAAAGCGTATGAACTTTGGCGAGTGCTTCAAGAGACCATCAAGGAGGTGGTAGCCATTGATAAGGCCGCCGTATTCACTCATGAAATGGTTGAGGCTCATAAGGCTACTGAGAAAGAGCTTGAAGGCCGGCTTGCCTCATACTAGGCCCAGCAGGCTCAGGCGGAGGCCCGTCTTTTGGCGATACTGAATCATGAAGGCGAGGCCCAGCGAAAGAGGGATGAACTGGCGAATCTGCTAAATCGCCCGCCGACTTGAAGAATTGTATACATATATTTTTTTATTCTTCCTTTGTACATACTCCTGAATAAGAGCATATTTTTTTTGTTCTTTCACGAATTGTACTTTGTATTCATTTTGATTCATGAATAAAAGACATATTTTTCTTCACGATGGTGTGTCCCTTTTATTAAATGTATTCTGTGGATAGTCTATCTCAATTTCTTTGTAGGACAATGATGGCTTAGGATTCAGGGTTAAGATCTGCCTCCTAAGACTTTTCAACTTCATGAGTCGTGAGGGTCTCATAAAGAATTTTCTCCCTACCGGTCAAGAGAATCCCGTAGGTGTAATTTCTCCTTAAGAATCGTAAGTATTCATAAGTGTGTTTTCTCTTGAAAGTCATAAGTATCTCATAAGAGAGTTTGCTCCTTTACGAGTCGTGAGGACCCGTAAGTGATGGGTGAGGTTATCATTATCCGCATTTCATGGAATCAGGAATTGCTCTGGATGCTTTCCACAGGTTCACTGCCGTGTTCTGCGAGGACCAGGCTCCGCTCTGGACGTTTCTCATGGGGTCAGAATTGACATTATCCACGTTCCACGTAACCAGGAATTTTGCTCTGGATGCTTCCCACGGGTTCACTGCTGTGTTCTGCAAGGACCAGGCTCCAATCTGGATGCTTCACACGGGGTCATTGCCGTGCTCTGCGAGGACCAGGATCCGCTCTAGACGTTTCCCACGGGGTCAGGTTGACATAAGCCGCGTTCCACGTAACCAGGAATTTTGCTCTGGATGCTTCCCATGGGTTCACTGTTGTGTTCTGCGAGGTCCAGGATCCGCTCTGAATGCTTCACACGGGGTCATTTCCGTGCTCTATGAGGACCAGGATCCGCTCTAGACGTTTCCCACGGGGTCAGGATTGACATAAGCCGCGTTCCACGTAACCAGGAATTTTGCTCTGGATGCTTCCCACGGGTTCACTGCCGTATTCTACGAGGACCAGGCTCCACCCTGGATGCTTCACACGGGGTCATTGCCGTGCTCTGCGAGGACCAGGATCCGCTCTGGACGTTTCCCGCGGGGTCAGGATTGACATAAGCCGCGTTCCACGTAACCAGGAATTTTGCTCTGGATGCTTCCCACGGGGTCACTGCCGTGTTCTGCGAAGACCAGGCTCCACTCTGGATGCTTCACACGGGGTCATCGCCGTGCTCTGCGAGGACCAGGATCTGCTCTGGACGTTTCCCACGGGGTCAGGATTGACATAAGCCGCGTTCCACGTAACCAGGAATTTTGCTCTGGATGCTTCCCACGGGTTCACTGCCGTGTTCTGCAAGGACCAGGCTCTGCTCTGGAAGCTTCACACGGGGTCATTGCCATACTCTGCGAGGACCAGGATCTGCTCTGGACGTTTCCCACTGGGTCAGGATTGACATAAGCCACGTTCTACGTAACCAGGAATTTTGCTCTGGATGCTTCCCATGGGTTCACTGCCGTGTTCTGCGAGGACCAGGCTCCGCTCTGGATGCTTCACACGGGGTCATTACCGTGCTCTGCGAGGACCAGGATCCGCTCTAGACGTTTCCCACGGGGTCAGGATTGACATAAGCCGCGTTACACGTAACCAGGAATTTTGCTCTGGATGCTTCCCACGGGGTCACCGCCGTGTTCTGTGAGGATCAGGCTCCACTCTGGATGCTTCACACGGGGTCATTGCCGTGCTCTGCGAGGACCAGGATCCGCTCTGGACGTTTCCTATGGAGTCAGGATTGACATAAGCCGCGTTCCACGTAACCGGGAATTTTGCTCTGGATGCTTCCCACGGGTTCATTGCCGTGTTCTGCGAGGACCAGGCTCCGCTCTGGATGCTTCACACGGGGTCATTGCCGTACTCTGCGAGGACCAGGATCTGCTCTGGACGTTTTCCACGGGGTCAGGATTGACATAAGCCGCGTTCCACGTAACCAGGAAGGGTTGACTTTATCCGCATTACACGGAGTAGGGGTTTGACTTTCGGTCATCTGTGCATCGCCGAGTCATGGAGCTGGGAGTTGCCGCTGTTCCGCTTTGCTTGATTTTGTGTCTGTCATAATGAGACGAATGTTGAGATGACCTCCAGGTTATCTGTGAACCGTTGAGATTTGGCTTCTTCTTCTGATGAAACCTGGGGAGGAAAGGTGTGATTCCCTTTTTGTTTGCGCCCCTGGATTGTATACAGGGATTGATGTGATATCACCTGTAGGGTGAAAATTTCATTCGTATTATTTTTTTATTTTATTCCGCGATGCTCTATCATTTCAGCTTTTATATCGCGAAGGTCGTGATTGCCCAATAATTTCGGCTATTTTCGCGGTGCCCAATCATTTCGACTATATTTTTTATTTTTACTCGCTGCTTTTTATTGCGAGCTGCCCAATCATTTCGGCTATTTTGCATGCATATATTTTTACTTGCTGATTTTTTTTGCAAGTTGCCCCATCATTTCGGCTGTTTCGTATGCATGTGTGGTTCGCTAGCTTTTTTCGCTGCAAGCTTGGAATTAGACACCGATTTCGGTATCAGCATCGCTACAACTGGGATATCGCCAGGAGCGAATCATCATTTGCCTTAGTCGATGTCGAACAAAGGTGGCTTAGTAGATAGGGTTAGGATTCTGTCGACTAAGGCTTTTGACTTCATGAGCCGTAAGGGTCTCATAAAGGCATTTCTCCCTACAAGTCGTGAGGATGTTGTAGGTGCATTTTTTCCTTAGGGATTGAGAGGATTCCTAAGTGCATGGTCCCTTATAAGTCGTAAGGATCTTACAAGAGTGCTTTCTCCTTATAAGTCGAGAGGGCTTACAAGGGGGTTCACTATGCAAACATATCCCTAGTCACGGATGGGACTTTGTTAGGGAAATGTTTATTCGCGCCCGTGGATTGTATACAAGGGTCAGCATTGAGCCACTTGTAGGGCAGTATTGGAGGTTGTGGTGGTTGCTTAAGAACAGGTTCAGATCCCTGTAGCTTAAGACTTTTGAATCTTATGAGCCGTGAGGGTCCCATAAGAGGGTTCTCCTTACGAGTCGTGAGGATCTCGTAAGTGTGTTTTCTCCTTAGGGATCGTGAGGATTCCTAAGTGTGTTACTCCCTTGTGAGTCGTAAGGATCTCATGCAGGTAGTTTCTCCTTACAAAGTCGAGAGGACCTTGCAAGTGTCTGTTGCGCCCTTTCGGGTTTTCACAAAACTCGCCGGTAGCTCTGCTGTTTTTACTCACGGAGCCTTTTTGGGTTTTCATCCGTGCCCATTTTGCTTATGGACATACCATTTTCTTTTTTTTTTTGCTTTTTTTTTATTCTAACGAGATTGCGCCTTTTTGGGTTTTCACAAGACTCGCCGGTAGCCCTGCTGTTTTTACTCACGGAGCCCTTTCGGGTTTTCATCCGTGCCCATTTTGCTTATGGACATACCGTTTTCTTTTTTCTCTCTCTTTTTTTTATTCTTTCCTTTTTTTTATCAGTTTGGGATGCTGTAATCCACCGTAATTTATCGACATCTCGGTCAACGGCTAGTTTTAGGACATAGTAGTCCGTTGTTAGTTTAAGGACGTTTTGGTCCGTCATTAGTTTAAGGACGTTTTGGTCTATTGTTAGTTTAAGAACGTTTTGGTCCGTTATTAGTTTAAGGACGTTGCGGTCCACTGTTAGTTTAAGGACGTTTTGGTCCGTTGTTAGTTTAAGGACGTTTTGGTCCGTTGTTAGTTTAAGGACGTTTCGATCCGTTGTAAAGGAAGCCGGTTACTACTTATAGAGTTTGGGCTTAGGAAGATAGCGAGTGGACATAGTCGTCGTCATCTATCATTGACCTAGGCCGTGACTCGTCAAGCGTAGTATTTCTTCAGGAAGCGACCGTTTATTGGCCTGAAAGGTCTTTCACCATGCATGTCCATGAGTAGATAGGCCCCACCCTGGTAGACCTTGTTTATGATATACGGGCCTTCATAGTTTGGCTCGAATTTTTCCCGTTTGGCATGATTGGGGATCATAAGTCTTTTGACCACTAGCACGAGTTCGCCTTGGCGGAATGTCCTCGGCCTAGTCAATCTTTCGTATGAGCGCGTCATCTTCACTTTATAAGCCTCCAGATTTTGTAGCGCTACAAGCCGGGTTTCATCAAGGGCATCGAGCTCCTCGAGCCGAAGGTGAGCATTCTCTTCGTCCGTTAGCTCGTAATGAACTGCCACTCGTAAAGAGGGTAGCTCTATCTCGAGAGGAAGTACTACTTCTGTACCGAATACCAATGCGTACGGTGTTGTGTTCGTGGCCGTTTTGAACGTAGTCCGATACGCCCAGAGAGCTTCATGCAGTCTCTCGTGCCAGTCCTTCTTATTTCGGGACACCGTCTTTTTCACGATCTTCGTCAATGTCTTGTTGAAAGCCTCAGCTAGACCGTTAGCTCGGGGATTATAAACTGAGGAGTATCTCCAGTCTATGTTGTGCTGTTGTGCGAAGCGATTGATCTTATGGCTTCTGTAGGCCGGCCCGTTATCGGAGATAATCCGTCGCGGAGTGCCAAACCGATAAATGACGTGTGTCTTGAAGAAATGGAGGATATTCTCCGTCTTCACTTCCCTCAGTGGTACTGCTTCTGCCCATTTGGAGAAGTAATCAGTTGTCGCCAAAATGAATCGATGTCCTCTGGACGATGCTGGCTCAATGGGGCCGATTATGTCAGTTCCCCACATTTCGAACGGCCAGCTAGTCACTGTCGGATGTAGTGGATTCGGATGATGATGGATAAAATCCCCGTGGATCTGGCACGCGTGGCACTGCTTCGCGTATTTGAGGCAGTCCTGGATCATCGTGGGCCAATAATAACCCATCCGTTTGATCTTCAGCTTCATCTTCGGCCCGGCTTGGTGAGAACCGCAGAGTCCGTCGTGAGTTTCTTGGATGACTCTCTTTGCCTCTTCAGGTCCCAGGCATCTTAACCATAGAGAATCAAATGACCTCTTGTACAGAGTATCATTGACGAAGGCAAAAGATAGGGCTCGTTTCATGAGCTGATGTTTTGAGGACGCATCTTCAGGTGTTCAACGGGATTTGAAGTAGTCTATAAAGACTTCTCTCCAATTCTCAACCTTTTCTTGATCTTTTACTTGTAGCGCCATTTGCTCGGTTGTTCCCTTTTCTTCGGACGGCTCCGGAGATATTTCTACCGGTGCAAGAACCCGACGACTTTGTATCACGATTCTTACGTCATCGAGGTTCTCATCGGCCAATTCTTTAGCAAGCATGGCTAATGCATCCGCTTTGCTATTTTCCGCACGCGGTATGCTTTCCAAGGCGTAGGAAGGAATTTGAGTCAGCAGTTGTTTTACTTTCTCGCCGTATTTCACCAACTCAGGCTTGCACGTTTGATAGTCGCCGTTTACTTGACTAACGACCAGTTGGGAGTCTCCATATATGAGGAGGTTTTCAATTCCCATGTCGATGGCGATCTCGAGACCTGCTATCAAAGCTTCATACCCAGCTTCATTGTTTGTCCTCGGCTCCGTTAAGGAGAAGGCAAAGTGCATTATCCCTCCTTGTGGAGTCACGAAGATGAGGCCTACCCCTGCTTTGATTATAGGGGTTCTTTGTTTACGCTTCTTCATGGAAGACGCTCCATCAAAATAAAGTTCCCACAGGGTATCACCCCCGTCGATAGTGTCAAACGCATGTTCGTCTGGCAGTTCGCAATTCAAAGGAGGATCGGCAGGTATCGGATGCTAAGTGAGGAAGTCGGCGATGGCCTGGCCTTTCACTGCTTTGAGAGGACGATAGGTTATCGAGAATTCCATCAAGAGGAGGGCCCATTTAGCGAGATGCCCCGTCAATATGGCCTTTGACATCAAGTATTTGAGAGGATCCACCTTTGATATGAGATGGACCTCATGTGCCAATTCATAGTGTCTGAGCTTCGTTATTGTGAAGATCAACGCCAGGCAGTGTTTTTCAATGGGAGAGTAATTGCTTTCTGCCCCAAGGAGAACTCGACTCAAATAGTAGAGGGCTCTCTCCTTCCCTTGGTCGTTCTCTTGTGCCCATAATGCGCCTAAGGAACCTTCAAGGGCGGTTGTATACAGAATAAGAGGCTTTCCTTTGACCAGAGCGGCCAGCACTGGCGGATTCTGCAGATATTTCTTGATTTCGTCCAGTGCGCTTTGGCATTTGCGATCCCAGACGAAAAGGGTTCCCATCTTCATCACGTGACTGTAAGGACGACACTTGCCTGAGAGATTGGCTATAAATCGCCGGATATACGTGAGCTTCCCTTGGAGAGACCACAATTGCTTGAGAGTCCTTGGCGGAGGCATTTCCATAATTACCTTGATCTTTGACGGATCTATCTCGATGCCTCTGTGTCGAACGATGAATCCTAGGAATTTGCCTGAGGAAACTCCGAACGCGCATTTGAGAGGGTTCATCTTCGAGTTGTATTGCCGAAGGCGCTGAAACACGATCTTCAGATGCTCTAAATGTTCCTCGTATGATTTTCTTTTAACTACGAGGTCATCGATATAGTATTCGACGATTTCATGTATGAGGTCGTCGAAAATCTTCGTCATGGCCTTCTGATAGGTGGCGCCGGCGTTCTTTAGACCGAAAGGCAACACCTTATAGCAGAATATGCCCAAAGGGGTCCGGAAAGCGATGCGCTTCTGGTCCTCGGGATGCATCTTTATCTGATTATATCCTGATGAGCCGTCCATGAAGGAGAAAACTTCATGAGTGGACGTATTGTCTATCATTAGCTCGGTGACTGGTACTGGGAAGTCGTCCTTCGGGCAGGCTTTATTGAGATCCCGAAAGTCCACACATATGCGCACCGTCCTATCCTTCTTCATCATCGGGACGATATTAGCGATCCAGTCAGAGTACTGAACCTCTTGGATGAAGCCAGAGTCGATTAGCTTTTTGTCCTCGGCGTTGACGCTCATCTTAAGCTCGAGCCGCATTCTTCTCGGTGCTTGTTTGATTGGCTTGGCATCCGGAGATACTGCCAATTTGTGGACAGCTATTTCTGGATCTAATCCTGGCATCTCGGAATAGTTCTATGTGAAGCAATTTTTATGTTGCATGAGCACGTCTTTTAGCATAGCCACCCTTTCTTCAGACAACAGCTCACTGACGAACGTCGGCCGCGGGTCACTTGCCGTTCCCAAATAAATTTTCTTGAGGTTATCTGTAGTAGTATGTATCCCATCTTCCAGCTCTTTTGGTGCCGGTGGAAATTCTGAGATCAACTCATCTTCATCGTTTTCAAAGCACCAAGAGAGGTCAGCCATACCTTTGGGCACTTGAGCTTTATTGGGCCTTTTGTTGTGAAAAGCCGCTTTGGTTTTGGGAGGAACCGATATATCAGGATCCGTCTTGGGGTAAGTCCCCTTCACCTGCTTCCAGACCTTATATATATATATGAGGAAAGTCGTCTCAGGGAGTGAACTGGTTTCTGCTCTTGTGGGATCTCCATGGGCTGCGGAGACTTCTTCAATATTATGGTAGGAGAACTTTGTCCGACCATTCACAACAATTTAAAGCTGTTGGAACAACAACATTCATCACTGGGGTTGAAACAGGACCATACGGAGAACTGCCCCCAGCTCATTCGCATGACGCTGATATCGACGTTGACCGTTTCTTACGGCCGGGATTAGCTTCAGGATTGTTTCGAGCCTGCCCCCTGTTTCCTTTGAGAGCTTGAATATTCTGCCCCCTGCGTCGACCTTGGTCTTTGGCAGGTGCTAGTTGTTTGAGAATTGATTTCGTCGGCAAAGTTGCAGCTTGGGGAACCAGCCTGTGGAAGACAGACTTCCCCTGGGCTTCCTCCATCGGCGTTGAGGCACCGAGGGTGGGAGGTGGGAGCACCGATCCAAAGAGAAGCCTGTTGATTTCTTTAAGAGCCGGATTGCAGGGATTTGAGGCTGCAAGTGGCCCATACTTGACTCCACCAGATGTGACAGAGCCTAAGTTGGGGTGAGTAAAAGCAAACGCCATTCTCAGAAAAGACGAAATGCCGGCTTCAGTATCCACTCCCCTAAGGGCAATCATATCAAACCGCGATTCGTTCGCGAATACGACACACGAAGTGTGGAGTGGAAAGAGGAAAAGGTCCCACCGGGCGTGCCAGAATCTGTTCCCCGCCAAAAGACGCGACAAAGACGCGGCGAACGTCTAGCCTGAATTTCGGGGAAGATGCTAATTGGTGCTATCCGTCCACTTCTCCGAAGATGCCAAGTTGATTTATGGCACCATGTATCGAAGGTTTAAACGGATGCGGCCGATATAGCAGACTTCGTCAGATTCCCCCTCATTTGAGGGGTTTTTGATTGTGGGGACGCTCTTCCCTGCAGGCGCAAGCCCCTGCAGTTGATTACGCTACCGCATCGCGGTAACAACTTTCTCCTTCTTCATATGGTCACTTCGTGTCCTGGGTGTTTGTTTTGTGTTTGGTTGTCCGTGGATTGTACACGGAGACTAATTTATGTTGTCGCCCGTAGGGCGTGGACTAGTCCAAATCCGTATCTTTCTTAGATTTGGGTTTGGGGGGTTGGGTTTAAGGATATGTTAGCCTCATTTGAGACTAAGATCAACATAAACGTTTGTTAAGGATACGTTAGTCTCATTTTAGACTAAGATCAACTTAATGGGATCGTTTAGATCCAACAAGAGAACAATTGGGCTCTATTGTTTAGTTTAGTGACATTGCGGTCGATTAGTTTAAAGACATTACGGTCCATTGTTAGTTTAAGGACATCTCAGTCCATTGTTAGTTTAAAGACATCGCGGTCGAGGTTAAGGACATCATAGTCCATGAGTTTAAGGACCCCACAGTCCAATGTTAGTTTAAAGACATCACGGTCGAGATTAAGGACATCATAGTCCATAAGTTTAAGGACCCCACAGTCCAATATTAGTTTAAAGACATCACGGTCGAGGTTAAGGACATCATAGTCTATGAGTTTAAGGACCCCACAGTCCATGAAATGGGTGGTTGTCAGGACCCGTCACCTCTCTAAAGACGTTGAAGGATTACAACGACAAATATGAGAGGAGTTAAGAAATGCACCCTCGAACCAAAGTGGATTAAGTGATCTGTAGTCCAATTTGGAACTAAGATCAATTAATTATATTATGAGCACATTGGCTCAGTTAAGTCTGAATTGAGAACTTATAGCCAACTTGGGCTAAATCCAATTAAGTTTGAAATATTGGCCCTTTGTTGGACCATTAAACATTTGTCTGAGTTCAGCCCCTCATCATTCAGCAATGCTTAAACAAGAGTTTGATGGATTTGGTAATATTTTTATCTTTGACTGGGTATTAAACATTATAGCTCTGAGTTTTACTCAATTTTGAGATTCAATTGAAGGGGAGGCTTTTGCCTCTAGAGAAGTAGCCAATTTGGCTAAAAATAGTGTTAAACACTAGAGAACAACAGTGTTAAACACTGAAAATAAAATTCTCAAATTAGTGTTAAACACTAGAAATAGAATTCTCGAATTAGTGTTAAACACTAGAAGACAACAGTGTTAAACACTGGGAATAAAACTCTCAAATTAGTGTTAGACACTAGAGGACAACAGTGTTAAACGCTGGAAATAAAACCCTCAAATTAGTGTTAAACACTAAATAGGAATGGGTCACGTGGGGACACGTGAGGGCACCCAAAGATGGGGCCAGATCCCTTTTATTTTGTTCTGCAAATAAGTGTTAAACACTTTTGATTTTCTGGCCATCACGTGTTGGCACGTGATGGAGATTTGTGCGCTGATTATTGAAGCATTTATCAAGGGGTCACGTGGTAACACGTGAGAGCGCCCAAATTAGAATCTGCCTTTGCTTTTATTCTCGTTGTTTTTGGAGGTCAGCAGGAGCACGTGAGGCATTGCCTCAAAGCTTTTTCCTTCTTATTTTTGGGGAATCTTTTTAGGGGTCACGTGACCTTAGTTCTTTGCATGCATAGAGATCTTTCAAGTCTCTTTATTTTTAAGAATTAAATTCTCTTGTAGGGTTTAACCCTAATTATGTTTTAGAAGAATTAAATTCCCATGTATGTAAAAGAATTAAATTCATATATAGGGTTAAACCCTAGTTCTGTCTTGGAGGAATTAAATTCCTATAATTTTAAGAGAATTAACTTCTCATATAGGGTTAAACCCTAATTTTATCTTGAAGGAATTAAATTCCTGTGAATTGGGAGAATTAAATTCTTATATAGGGTTAAACCCTAGTTTTGTCTTGAAGGAATTAAATTCCTGTAAATTTGAGAGAATTAAATTCTCTAAACTCAATTCTCCCTCTAAGTTTTGGATCTGCATGGCAGAATCTCAACCCGATGAGAATTAAATTCTCAACCTATGGGGAGATTTGCTTCTGCAGATCTTCAACCAGAGGAAGAACTAAGTTCTTTTTGCAGAAGAGTTAAACTCTTAGATTGAGAATTAAATTCTCTTTTTGAAGTTTTGATCCTTTTCCCCTTTCTCACCTAGGGTTTTCTTTCTTGAGAATTAAATTCTCCTTTCTTTTCTCTCTGCTATTTGCCTTTTGAAAATTTCAAGATCCCAAAATTCTATATCTTTCTTCTCTTCCTGGCTCCTATTTATAGGAGAAGGAAAAGAATCAATTTGTTTAGTAAATCTTTCATTGAAAGATTTTGTTTGTTTTTCGTAACTAATGTGATCTTTTAGATCACTCAGTGAATTTTATTCACTATTGGATTTTGAATCAAAAAGATATTTGTTCCCGCCAAAAATTTCTACGCAAAGGAGTCCAAGGTATCAAATGGCAGTGATACGCTTAAAGAAATGCGAACCAGTATCTTTCGGCCTATATTTTGATAAACTCCCGAGGGAGAAACTATTAAATTCTAATGGTATCGGAAGCATCTCGAAAAACCCTTCGATTTGATATATTATGGGCCTCATAATTCGTCCGGGATCAAAAGTTATGAGGTATCACGTGTCCACACGTGATGGACCTTTAAGAACCCGCTGGAGAAGTTAAAAGATATAATAAAAACTCAGAAAAGACCCCAATGGGGCATCACGTGCTCACACGTGACCATGGGTCACGTGCAGACACGTGATGGGCTCTTAAGGCCTCTAAAATAATGAATAGAATTAAATTCTAAAATCTGTTCCCTGATTAAAAATCAGAAGTTACCTCAATGAGGTATCACGTGCTCACACGTGACCAATGGTCACGTGTTGACACGTGATGGTTAAAACAACAACATAAACAAATGGCTGTTAAAAGAACCAATTTGGGGGTCACGTGCTCACACGCGACCAAGGGTCACGTGCCAGCACGTGACAGGCTTTGAAAGCCTTACAGTTTAATAGAATTAAAATTCTAAATTTCTCTAAAATCTTTCGAAATAGAATTAAAATTCTAAAAGTTTCTAAATCTTTACAAATGGAAAAGGATTATGGGGATCGTTGGATTAAAGATCCAAGAGTGATTAAAAATCACCAATTTATGGAAAAATCTTGGATAAGGAAAGATTTCCCCTAAATCTCACCGAAAATAACAAACATAATATCTTTGGATTTAAAATCCAACGGTGAATAAAATTCACTGAATGATCTAAAAGCTCATATTAAATATGAAAACAAATCAAATCTTTCAATGAAAGATTTGCTAAACAAATTGATTCTTTTCCTTCTCCTATAAATAGGAGCCAAGAAAAGAAGAGGAGGACCCTTTTTGGAGAAAAAAACAGAGAGAGGAGAATTTAATTCTCAAGAGCGAAGAAAAGAGAGGAGAATTTAATTCTCAACAAAGAAAACCCTAGGTGAGAAAAGAAAGGGAATCAAAACTTCAAAAAGAGAATTTAATTCTCAAAAGAGTTTAACTCTTCTATAAATAAAAGAACTTAGTTCTTTCTCTGGTTGAAGATCTGCAAAGTGCACATCTCTCCATAAATTTAGAATTTAATTCTTATTGGGTTGAGATCCTGCCATGCAGATCTAAAACATAGAAGAGGAATTGAGTTTTGAGAATTTAATTCTCACAAGAGTTATAGGAATTTAATTCCTTTGAGATAAAATTAGGGTTTAACCCTATATTATAGGAATTTAATTCCTTCAAAATGGACAGAACTAGGGTTTAACCCTAATTGAGAACTTAAGTATCTCAAACTCACAGGAATTTATTTCCCTTAAAAAAGAAATTAGGGTTTCACCCTATGCCAGAATTTAATTCTTTACATATATGGGGAATTTAATTCCTACAGAAAAGAAATTAGGATTTAACCCTATCTAAGAATATAATTCTTCAAAAGAAAAGTGGGAATTTAATTCCTTTAAAGTTATTGCTAGGGTTTAACCCTATAAGGGATTTGACTCTTAAAAAGATAAAGAGATCTTCAAACATGCAAAGAACCAGAGTCACGTGCTACTACGTGACCCCTGTAAAGATCCACAGAAAAGAACTTTGAGGCAATGCCTCACGTGCTCCCACGTGACTCCCAAAACGCAGAAAGAAAAAGCAAAGGAAATGAAGGCTTTGGGCGCTCTCACGTGTTACCACGTGACCCCTTGGCAAACGCTTTAACAGTCAGCGCATAAATCCCCATCACGTGTCAACACGTAACGCTCAAAATATAAGACAAAAAGTGTTTAACACTTAATTGCAAAACGAAGAAAAGGGATCTGGTCCCCCTTTTAGGCGCTCTCACGTGTCCACACGTGACGCCTCTGTCTTTAGTGTTTAACACTAATTTGGGGATTATATTTCCAGTGTTTAACACTGATTGTTTCTAGTGTTTAACACTAAATTGAAGATTATATCTCCAGTGTTTAACACTGATTGTCTTTTAGTGTTTAACACTAATTTGAGAGTTCTACCTCCAGTGTTTAACACTGTTGTTCTCTAGTGTTTAACACTACTTTTAGCCAAATTGGCTAATTTTCCAGAGGCAAAAGGCCCTCCTCCAAATGAATCTCAAAATTGAGGAAATCAAAGACAAAATGTTGTCAGAGCCCCCAAACCTCTGTTTAGCACTGCTGAATGACGAGGGGCCGAACCCAGACAAATGTCTAATGGCCCAAAGGGCCAATATTTCAAACATAATTGGACTTAGCCCAAAGTGGCCATAAGTCCTCAAATCATCTTGAACTGAGCACATCTGCTCTTTCAACCAACTCATTGGTTCAAGGGTATATCTCTGAACTCCTCTGATATTTGTCGTTATAATCCTTCAACGTCTTCAGAAAAGTGACGCGTCCCGACAACCACACATTAATACGGAGTGTGGGGTCCTTAAACTCATGGACCAATGCGTCCTTAAACTAACATTTGTCCCCAAAACGGGAATGATGGACCACCACGTCCCTAAACTGGAACTTGGACCACCACGTCCCTAAACTGGAACTTGGACCACCACGTCCCTAAACTGGAACTTGGACCACCATGTCCCTAAAATGGAACAATAGAGCTGCCAAATGCTCTTTTGTCGGATCTAAACAATCCCGTTTAGGTTGATCTTAGCCTTAAATATGGCTAACGTATCCTTAAACCTTCAAACAGACTTTAGTCCCAAATTGGACTCTAGATCCCCCAATCAACTTTGGCTCAAAGGTACATCTCTGAACTCCTCTGACATCTGTCGTTGTAATTCTTCAACGTCGTCAGAGAGGTGATGGGTCCCAACGGCCATACATGTAATGGACCCCTATGTCCCTAAACTGGAACAATAGAGCTAATTGCTCTTTTGTCGGATCTAAACGATCCCGTTAAGTTGATCTTAGTCTCAAATTGGACTAACGAATCCTTAACAAACGTTTGAGTTGATCTTAGCCTCAAATATGGCTAACGTATCCTCAAACCAAAACCCCAAACCCAAATCTAAGAAAATACGGATTTGGACTAATCCACGTCCTACGGGCGACGACATAACTCAGTCTCCGTATACAATCCACGGGCAACAGAACACAAAACAAACACCCACGACACGAAGTGATCATCTGGAGAAGGAGAAAGTTGTTACCGCAATGCGGTAGCGTAATTAACTGTAGGGGCTTGCGCCTGCAGGGAAGAGCGTCCCCACAATCAAAAAACCCCTCAAGCGAAGGGGAATCTGACGAAGTCTGCTACATCGGACGCATCCGTTTAAACCTTCGATACATGGTGCCATAAATCAACTTGGTATCTTCGGAGAGGTAGACGGATAGCACCAATTAGCATCTGCCCCGAATCTCAGGCAAGACGTCATGTCGCGCCGTCTTTCGGAGGGGAACAATATTCTGTTTGTTATTTTTGGTAAAATTTAGGGAAATCTTTCCTTGTCTAAAATCTTTCCATAAATTGGTGATTTTTAATCACGCTTGGATTTTTAATCCAACGGTCCCCCATAATCCTTTTTTGTTTGGAAAGATTTGGAGAAATACTTTCCCAGTTAGGGTCTTTGATTTCCCTTAGTTAGAATTTAATTTTATTAATTCAGAAGGTTTTTAAAGCCTATCACGTGTTGGCACGTGACTCCTCTTCATTCAGAATTTAATTCTGTATTTTAACTGGGCTAAAGACCATCACGTGTCAGCACGTGACCCTTGGTCACGTGTGAGCACGTGACGGCCCATTGGAGTCTTTCTTTAGCCATTTGTTTACACTTCTGCTTGCTTAGAATTTAATTCTGTAAAAGAGATCATGTGTCAACATGTGACCCTTGGTCACGTGTGAACACGTGATACCTCATTGAGGTAATTCCTGATTTTTAATTAGGGAACAGATGCCACATGCAATTTATTATGCAAGTAAGACATTGAATGATGCCCAAATTAATTATACAACTACCGAGAAAGAACACTTGGCGGTTGTATTTGTATTAGAAAAATTCAGGCCTTACTTGATTGGCTCACCGATAGTGGTTTACACCGATCACTCCGCCCTAAAACATCCTTTATCGAAGAAGGATGCTAAGGCCAGGTTAATACGTTGGATCCTGTTATTACAAGTATTTGATCTTGTCATACGAGATAAGAGTGGATGTGAAAACGTAGTAGCCGACCATATTTCACGCATCTCTTCTTCACCTACAGTGACCTTGCCAATAAACGACTCTTTCCCTAACGAACAGCTCTTGACCGTATCCTGCGAACCTTGGTTCATGGATATTATGAATTATCTAGCAACGAGACTTATTCCTAGCAATTGGTCTAAACAAGACAATCATCGATTTCTATCCCAAGTAAAGCACTTTTACTTGGATGAACCTTATTTGTTTAAGTATTTTCCCGACCAAATTATTCGCAGATGTGTCCCTAATGATGAATTCAAGAGTGTATTGTCTTTCTGTCATGATCAGGCATATGGCGGTCACTTTGGTCCACGTAAAACGGCAGAGAAAGTTTTGCAATATGGTTTTTACTGGAGTACATTATTTAAAGATGCATATGATCATTGCAAAACTTGTCTACGGTGTCAACACACGAGTCGGATTTCTCGAAAAAATGATATGCCACTTCAACCTATCTTGGTTGTGGAAATTTTTGACGTTTGGGGTATTGATTTTATGGGCCCTTTTCCCAACTCTTTTGGGAATTTATATATCTTGTTAGCGGTTGATTACGTCTCGAAATAGGTGGAAGCGATACAATGTCGCACTAATGACAACAAGGTTGTTATTAAGTTACTTAAAGAAAATATCTTTTCGCGATTCGGACACCCTCGCGCTATAATTAGCAACAACGGGACGCGTTTCTATAATCGGTCTTTCGAGACTTTGATGCGGAAATATTCAACCAGCCATAAACTTTCTACGCCCTATCATCCCCAAATAAGCGGGCAAGCTGAGATTTCCAATAGGCAGATCGAACAAATTTTGGAGAAGACAATTTCTAAAAATCGTAAAGATTGGTCAACGAAATTGACGGATGCTCTTTGGGCATTTCGTACCGCTTATAAGACTGATCTTGGTATGTCTCCTTACCGCCTAGTGTTTGGAAAGGCTTGCCACCTTCCTGTCGAGATCGAACATAAAGCAATGTGGGCCATTAAAGAACTTAACTTCGATTTCAATCAAGCCTGCACCTTTCGGAAGCTGCAACTAAATGAGCTAAGCAAACTCCGTGATGAAACTTATGATAATGTGGTTATAATAAAGAGCCGGACTAAAGTATTCCACGATAAAAATATTTTTAGAAAAACTTTTACCCCGGGACAACAAGTCCTTCTTTACGATTCCCGTCTCCATCTTCATGCGGGTAAGCTAAGATCTCATTGGAAAGGACCATTTGTGGTGCGGTATATATATCCGCACGGGGCAGTTGAAGTTCAAAATATTAAAAACAGTTATATTTTTAAAGTGAATGGGCAGAGATTAAAACCGTATTTTTCCACTGACCCCACGGAGGAGCTCCTGTTTTTATAGGAGCCGCTTTATCATAACTAAATTTCCTCCGCCTTACCTCCATACCTCCATAATATTGTCTCATCCTAAGAATGGAGGTGAGTGAAAAAGGACTTAACTGAATATCCATATGATCAAAAATAAGCTTGGGCAAGATTTTCACTTTCATTTATTCTTCTCCTCATTAATAACCTTTCCTCCCAAATCTACAGGTTTTGAGATTTAAAAGATAACAACTGTGAGGACACTGCTGCAAACAGGTTTGGGGAAGGTTTGTGCTTATTTACGCATTACTTTGCATTACACTTTGCATAAGCACAATTTTTTTCTTTTATAATGGAAGGTTAGAAAGTGAAAAATTACATTTAAAAGGTTGGAAGAGTTTGAGAAAAATAAGAAAATTAGATGTTTTCTTAAACGAAACTAGTAATAACTAGTTATGAGACGACGTCCCAAGGGTTAGTAAGATGAAGGAAGTCACTGGTCTGAGAATAAAAATAAGTATGAAAAATAGTTCTTGTTCTTGAGGCCAAACATCTGAACGTTGATACCCTACCATACGCACTTACACACGTCTTGAAACTCGGGATAGTAAAGGATACCTTGAAATGCTCTTGTCTAAAAGCCAAAGTACGAAGAATATATAAGTGAAGCATAAAAGTATAAAATGGTGAAGAAAAATGAACACCGGTTTTGTAATCACCAAGGCAGCATAAAAAAATATAGCGAGGGTGCTTTATCTCCTAGTGCCTTAGACCAACTGGTTTGGGAGCCACTGCTAAGCCTTAGGTGTTGCAAGATGAGGAAATTGCTAATTACGCCTACTAAGTGAGCACATTTAGTAATCGGTCGGTTAGTATCTCAAGAAGTATTAACGTTCGCATGAAGAATGTGTGAGCAATTCCATCTAAAATATTCACCAACTAAAAAGTACTGAGGTAGATGAACAAGAGTATTATAGCTTGAATTGAATTCTCCGAGTGTAGGGATGTCTTTTACACACACGTAGGGGTATATGATCGGCGTTTGGAAGAAATGTAGGGAGGAAGACTAAAGGCGATGTTTTTATTGAGAGATGATGTAATTTCTGACATTTTTTCATGACCATTTGTAGGGTGTTTTTCGTCACCCCATTGAGATGGGAACGTGCACGCGCTTGTCAGGCGCATTATAGATTCCCTCTGTCTAGGGAAGGATGGGATTTATTGATTGTGGGGATCCGAATCTCCGGCAGCCGCGGACTAAGCTGCCGTTAATTACCCCCCGCCTTTGGAGCGAGAGAATCTCCGATTGACGGGTCAAACATGTCATGCGAACTCAATGTGCAGTATTGTGTTTTGAAGAGGTTTTGGATATATCGGGGGCCCCGCAGAGTTTTTACGGGGGCCCCGCTACCCGGATAGTGGGCTGGGGCTCAAGGGGGCTAGCAGCCCCCTTGCGGAGTGCGGGACAGCGCCCCGTTAGAAATATTTTCTAATAGGGGAGGTATTTTAGTGCGGAGTGCATGTAAAATGAGAGGAAAATGGCGTCCAAAGGACGCGTGAGGGCCAGCGCCTCACGTGCCTAGCACGCGGGCGCTGGTGCTTGGGTTAGCGCCAGGCGCTGGCGCTTCACGTGCCCCGCATATGGGCGCTGGGAGCTCGCGCTAGGGCGCTTGCGCTCGCGCGCTTGGGTTAACGCTAGGCACTTGGGCGCTAGCGCCTCATGTGCCCGGCACGTGGGCGCTGGCTGCTTAGGCATTAGCGCCTCACGTGCCCGGCACGTGAGGCACTGGGCGCTAGCGCCTCACGTGCCCGGCAAGTGGGCGATGGGCGCCGGCGGAAAGAAAGGGGTTTTTTACCCCCGGAAAAAGGAGTTAAACTCTAGAAGAGGACTTATTATTTATGGAGTTAAACTCTGAAAGGTGCTGAATAGAGTTAAACTCCTAAAAAAAGTTTGATTCATGGAGTTAAACTCCAATAGGACTTGAATGGAGTTAAACTCCTAGAAATCTTTGGAAATGATCAACAGGGACCCCTTTCTTCTCCCCTTTTCGTCCTGGATCTTCTTCTAGACATTAGATCTTCCCAAGGTGGGATTTTTGGAGATGGGTCTCCTTCTTCCTCCTCTTCTGTCGGCCGGATCTTGGAGAAAAAGGGGGGTGAGATTTAAAAAAAATCTCCCCTTTTTGAGATCTGATGATAGATCCGAGTTCCCCTTTGTGGGTTTTGCGGTGAAAAAACTATTTATTTTTGGGAAAGAAAGAGTTAAACTCTTGATTTAATTTAAAAGTGGAAGAAGGTTTTAGAACCTTGAGAAAGGAGAAGGAGGCACAAACCCTAATTTTTTTTAGAGAGAAAAAAAGTCCTTTAGATATTTTCATTATATTTGCCTTTATAGGCTACACACTTTACATATAGCCCCTTGGGCTTTACAAAATAGCACTTTGCCCATCCCATACCTCATGTGCTCATTTCTTTTGCACATGAGCCATGTGTTTTACAAAAAATTGGTTTTATGCCCATTTTTCTTACATTTATTCATAAAATAAAAAAGAGATACATCAAAATTATTTATTACAAAATTTTTATTTTGGCATGGGGGAGGCTGGCCGCTTCATGTTCGGGCTTGACCCGGGCATTGGCCCACTTGACTTGGGCTTAGGCCCATTTGGCTTGGGGTTGACTTTGATTTTGACTTGGTCAACTGGGTGTAAATTTTGACCCCAACAAATTGCCCCCATCAATAAATGCACACCACATATGTGGGTTGTGTGCATCAAATTGATGGATCTTCTTTCGCGTGGAGGTTGATTTAATTTGGTTCCCGTTTTGACGACGTGGATGTCGTTTCTGCCATTTTAGCGACGTGGATGGTCGGTTCTGCCCTTTTTGCGATTTGGACGGTCGGTTCTGCCATTTTAGCGACGTGGACGGTCGGTTCTGCCATTTTTGCGACTTGGACAGTCGGTTCTGCCATTTTTGCGACGTGGACGGTCGGTGCTGCCCTTTTTGCGACTTGGATGGCCGGTGCTGCTCTTTTTACTACTTGGACGATCGGTGCTGCCTTTTTTGCGACTTGGATGGTCGGTTGGGCCCTTTTTGCGACGTGGACGGTCAATACTGCCCTTTTTATGACTTGGACGGTCGGTGCTGCCCTTTTAGCGATTTGGACGGTCGGTGCTGCCTTTTTTGCAACTTGGACGGTCGGTGCTGCCCTTTTTGCGACTTGGACGGTCGGTGCTGCCCTTTTAGCCACTTGGACGGTCGGTGCTGCCCTTTTTGCGACTTGGACGGTCGGTGCTGCCCTTTTTGCGACATGGACGGTCGGTGCTGCCCTTTTAGCGATTTGGACGGTCGGTGCTGCCCTTTTTGTGACTTGGATGGTCGGTGCTGCCCTTTTAGCGACTTGGACGGTCGGTGCTACCCTTTTTGCGACTTGGACGGTCGGTGCTGCCCTTTTAGCGACGTGGACGGTCGGTGCTGCCCTTTTAGCGACGTGGACGGTCAATGCTTGATTTGGCTTGCTCCGCTTCTTGCGATGTCAGAACTCGATTTGACTTGCTCCGCTTTCCACGGTGTCGGGATTGTCTTGTTTTCGAGGTGGAGCTTGATTCCGCCAGGGAGGTCGTTGGTCGTCTTGCTGACTTGATATGATTTGGGTTAACATCAGCATCGCTATACTGGAATATGGTACCAGGAGCGAATCATCATCTTCCATGACAGGATTTGGGGATTTTGGTTTTGGTTTGGCATCAGCATCGCTGCACAGGAATATAGTACCAGGAGTGAATCATCATTTGTTGTGAGGGGATTTCCCTCGTTCCCAGTTTAACGACTTAGGGGTCATCTGTTCCCAGTTTAAAGACTTAGGGGTCTATTGGATTGGAGTTTGGAATTTTGCGGTTAGGGTAGGCATCAGCGTTGCTAACACTGAAGCACATGTGCCAGGAGCAATTCATCATTTGCCTTTTCCTGTTGGGGAGCGATGTCAGGATCAGCTAGCTCCTTAGCTAGGCGAGCGAGTATGTCGGCTTTTCCATTCAATGCTCTAGGGACTCTCATTAGTTCAATGTAATTGAACCGTTTCATGAGTTCCACCGCTCGGCTTCTAGATCGAGCTAACTCTGGTTTGTATATCTTATAGTCGCCGCTTACTTGGTTGACGACAAGATGGGAATCACCGTAGACTCGTAGCCGAAGGATTTCCATTTCTATGGCGAGCTCCAAACCAGCTATCAGAGCTTCATACTCGGCCTCATTGTTTGTGCGAGGCTTGGTGAGAGCAAAAGAACGTCGTAGGATTCCCATCGATGGCGTGATGAACACTAATCCTATCCCTGCTTTTATCTACAGGATGCTTGATTTGCCGGAGCTCCTCATTGATGAGGCTCCATCGAAGTAGAGCTCCCAACATGGCTCATCTTTCTCGAGGTGCAGCACTTGTTCGTCGGGTAACTTCCAATTGAGCGGTGACCCCTCTGATACGGGATGATCAGCAAGAAAGTTTGCAAGAGCTTGCCCTTTTACTGCTTTCTGAGGAGTATAAACTATGTCAAACTCAAGTAGCATGACAGCCCATCTTGACATTCTACCGGCTAGGCTTGCTTTGGTCATTAAGTGTTTGAGTGGGTCGACCTTAGAGATCAGCATAACCCGATGAGCGAGCAGATAGTGCCCCAGCTTCTTCACAGCGAACGTCAGAGCCAGATATTGCTTTTCGATCGGGGTATAGTTGTGTTCCGCCCCGACTAAAGTTCGACTGAGGTGGTGGAGGGCATTCTCTTTTCCCTCCTTGTTGTTCTGGCCAAGGAATGCACCGAGTGAATCATCTAGCGCGGCAGTATAGAGAATCAATGGTTTATTTAGAATAGGGGTAGCAAGCACTGGAGGGTGCAACAGGTACCTTTTGATGCTTTCGAACGCTTCTTGACATTCAGCATCCCAGACAAAAAGAGCTCCTTTCTTCATGAGTTTTGAGAAGGGCCTACATCTCCCCAATAAATTTGAGATAAACCTTCGTATATAAGTAAGCTTGCCTTGAAAAGATCTTAGCCGCGTCAGATTCTTCGGAGGGGGCATCTCCATGATGGCCTTTATCTTTGATGGATCATCGAACTCTTGATGTCGGACTATGAAGCTCAGGAATTTTCCCGATGACACGCCAAAAGCGCACTTCAGAGGATTCATCTTCAGATCGTATTCCCTCAGTCTAATGAGAACGGTCCTAAGATCTTGAATGTGATCGGCCTTGGCTTTAGTCTTGACGACCAGATCATCAACATAGCATTCAACGATTTTATGGATTAGGTCATTAAAGATATTGGTCATTGCCCTTTGATATGTAGCACCTGCGTTCTTCAGTCTGAACGACATCACTTTGTAACAGTATATGCCGATCGGGGTTCGAAATGATGTATGCTTCTCATCCTCAGGCGACATTTTTATCTGATTGTATCCAGACGAACCGTCCATGAAGGTGAACAGCTCGTAATTTGAGGTGTCATCGACCATCATTTCTATGACCGGAAGCGGGAAATCGTCTTTAGGGCATGCCTTGTTAAGGTCCCTGAAATCGACACAAACCTTGATCTGCCCATTTTTCTTATTTACTGGGACAATGCATGCAATCCGGTCTGCTTATTTCTCTTCCCTGATGAAACCAGCATCGATAAGTTTTTTAGTTTGCTCAATGACCTTTTCTTCCAGCTCCCTTCTCATTCTTCGAGGAGCTTGTTTGACAGGCTTGGCATCAGGAGATAAAGCCAGCTTATGCACGGCCACTTTAGGGGAGAGGCCAAGCATTTCTTTGTACGTCCACGCGAAGCAGTCGACGAACTCATGCAGCAGGGCAATTATCCACTCTTTCATTTTCTCTGACAAGAGTGAGCTGATGTAGGTCGGTCTTGGATTATCGGGCGTTCCTAAGTCAATCTCGGTTAGCTCGTCCAAGGTTGCTTGTCCGCCATCTTCGAGCTCTTGAGGAGCTTCTTCTGGCTCGGCTAATTCGTCACCATCATTTGACCTTTCGCTGGCTTCACCAACATAGATCATATAGAATGCCTTGGAATCAGGTTGAATGAAACCTATGCCCCGTCTATCTGGAACTCATCCATCGATGAGTGCTCCGACCTGAGGCGGATGCCATAGCCCTTCGTAAAACTTCGCTTCGGAGTCCGTTTGATATAGCAGACACCCGCACTATTTAAAGTATTCCCGCATCTCGGGCGCATAGTATCTGGGATTGAGGACGGCTCTTATGCCTCTCTCATAGGGAAGGCACGCGACAGACAAATCGTCCGGGTGCACAACGGGATTTGACCCATAAAACAGGATGCCCTTCTGTCCACTTTTCCTTCCAGGGACGTAGAAAGTTTTCAGCTGGTCCACGGTGGAGACTGACAGTGCATCAAGCTCTTTGCACATCTCTTTCGGCACCCTTGTGACGATTAGGGACCTTTCTGTAACTTCGAAGGTCTCTAGTAGCTTTATTGTTTGCACGATAGCCCGATTTGCATAGCTGTTGCAAGACGGATCCTCTTCTTCTGATTCTTCAGTGTCACTGCCTAAACGAGGGCGGATTTTGCTGTCGGATGGGCCTTCAGTATCAGATTCGTCCGTATCGCTACCGAAATGAGGGCGAGTTTTACGGAAGGACGGACTTCTAGCGTCGGACTCATCAGTGTCACTGCCGAAACGCGGACGCACATGGGGGTTTCTGCTTTTGAAAGTGGCAGCCGGCTCAGACTTGCTTTTGAGTTTCGGGGCTGTTCTGTCTTTGGTCAGCTATGGCTCAGCACTTTGGAGGTTCACAAAGTACTGAGAATCTTCATATCGGACTTCATACACACCGAACGGCTGGATGTCTCCGTCAATACGTCTTTCTTTGCCATTTTTAGTATACTTCATGCATTGATAGAGAGTTGATGGAACGATGCCTTAATCGTGGAGCCAGGGCCGTCCCAAGAGAATTTTATAAGACGTGTCAACGTCGATCACGTATATCTTAGCTTCAGTTTGCAGATCCCCAAATTTAATTGGCAAAGCTATAGACCCCAGAACTTGCTGGCAGTTTTGATTGAAGCCTTGAATGACAATCCTTTCCCGTGACAGGCGTCGGGCGTCTATTGACAAACTCTTCAGAGTCCGCAAGTTCATGATGTTCACTGAGGATCCCGGATCAATCAATATGCAATTAATCCGATCTTCGTCGCTGTACCCGGTCACGTAAAACAGCCGATTATGCTCAGCCGTTCCCAGTAGTAAGTCTTCGTCCTTAAACGTGACTGCGGCGGCATGCAGAGCGTACTGGGCTTCTTTCATATTAATTTCCGCAAAGCGAGCCTGATACCGCTTAGGGTTTTGTAGAGCGTGAATAAGAAAATCTCTAAGCTCTTTAGATAGGACCAAGGCATTGTAGATGCTCAGGAGAGACGGAAGCTTTTGGAGATGAGCCAAGACATTATAGTCCACCGAGGAAGGACTTGAGTTTTCATTAGCCGGTTCTCTGCCAACTTCCTCATTAGCCACATGTTTTTCCTTTCCTTTTGGGGAGTTGCCCTGATTTGGCGGCAGAGCCCTGCCGCTTCTGAGCTGGATTTGGTTGGCCTTTGTGGCGAGCTCCTCGTCCTCTTCGGGAAAACATGGCTCCTCCTCAGAGTCACTGCCAAGATGGATGGCGTAGCAGGTCACTATAGGGATCTCTTCATTGGAGTCTTCTTCTAACTCCTCCAGAATTTCTGCCGCTTCTATAGGGAGGAACTCCTTCAATTGAATCAGAATTCTTTCCTTTTGTTCATAGTCTTCGAGGGAATCGATATATTTTTGAATGGTCCCTGCAGACTCTTTCTCGCACCGAGCTGCACTTTTCTTCTTCTTGAGCTTTTTGGATTTTGAGCCTGATGCAGCCGCATTGGCGGCTGGAATGGTAGGCTTCTTCTGCCCTTCCCATTCCGTCCTGGGCTCTTTCTGAAGTAGATTTAGCATCTTCTTCGTCTTATTAGATATGTGCTTACTCCACGGAGAATGCGGTGAGTCAGTTTCATTTCTCAGGGCAGCGGGTTCAGCTGTCTGCTCCCAGAAGGCTTCAGCTTCTATCTGTATAAAGTTGGTGGTTGCAACTTGATTGTTCACCAACACATTCCTGGACAGCTCGATCTCTCCAGTCTTGTACTGCTTCTCGACCCGGTCTTTGAAGATATAGCAATTCTCGATCGCATGGCTCACTACTCTGTGGTATGGACAATACAGGGGATTGTCTGTCATTTTTGCTTCGTGGGGTCTCTTCGACTCCGGCAATTGTAGACCATTGTTTAAGGCATCTTTGAATATCTTGCGGACCTTGTCCCTTCTGAAAGAGTAAACCTTGTTCTTTTTCTCCTCTAGAGAAGGCCCTTCTCCTCCCAGCAATGGCTTTCGAGGCCGGTTGGTTTTGGAATCGCCTGACTTTCGCTTGTCTTCATTGTCGGATGTATTGAAGACATTGGTATTGCTGGAATTCCCACTTCTACGGTTGTCACCCCTCTTGCTTTTCCAAGTCTTGTCTCTCGGAGAGTCTGGGGTGGACTCTTGTTTCGAGCGTTCCAGCATCTGGATTTTCTTGGTTAGCTCCTGAAGCGTCTTGAGGCTAGCTGTACACAAGAATGGGACAATCCAATTGCTAAGGTTCCCAATGAGAAGGCCGACGGACTGGTCCTGCTCCAGCGGCGGTTCGCACTTGACCGTGAGATTACGCCATCGGGCAATAAAGTTCGTGTTGCTTTCATTTTTCCCCGGCTTGGTTCTCTCGAGATCGGCGATGGAGATTTTGTCCCTGACGCTCATGAATCTTTGCCGAAACAGAGACTCCATTTGGGCAAAAGTAATGACGGACCCATCTGATATACTTGCATACCAGTCGAAAGCAACACCGGTCAGGCTATTGACAAATTGACGAAGAAGAAGTGCGTCATTGCCCCCTGTATTTCCGCATGACGCTTTAAAGTGGGCGACGTGCTGATTCGCGTTTCCCGTCCCGTCAAATCTTCCGAACTTAGGAATGACGTAGCCGTTGGGGAATTCAATCAGATCGTACTGTGCGGGATATGGACACCCACTACTGCTAATTTCTTTCTAAACTTCGGCTTTGGCCACCAATGTTTTAACCTTGCTGGTGACCAAATCCATTATCCGATCATGTGTTAGCGGGATGGTGCTATCTGGGGCCAAGGCGTCCCCAGAAGCAGAATGTAGCTGGCTTTCGTTCGGCTCGCCCAATCTTTGACCCAAGGGGATAGGGATCGGTTGCTTCGGGTCGTCATCACCCGGCTCATGAGTAGAGAATTGTGCTTGATTGGGAGGTGTTCGGGTGATTTGAGCCGTATGCTGCATCACGACATTCATCAAGTCATCGATTTTGGAGTAAAGCTTGGCCATCTCTTTATCTTTACTCCTGAGCTGTTTTCGGAGTTCTTGAAGCAGCTCTTGCTCTGCGGTCCTGGGGCGAAACGTCGGCTCTTCCTCGCTGTCCGAGCTTGACTCTACATGGTTTGAGGGGTCAATCTGCCTATCGGCTTCATCGAGAGGGTTTTCCTCATCCAGTGAAGGCAGCTGATCTTGGGAAGCGGCAACCACATTCAAGCCAGATTGGGCTTGGGATGTGGTGGCCCCATCCTTGCTTTTGCTGCACAAGTTGTTGCTGGGACACGCGCCCGCCATATAGACCGTATGGATAATATATCCCCCTGTCTTTTTATTATCGGCAGCTGATTTCATGGATCGCTGTCGTGGCCCTCCTGTTTCGGTAATGGGCAATCGACTGAAAGCGGCTGGCCTGACCAGGTTCTTGAATGGTGCTGGCGCTTATTTTCTGGATTTTCCCCGTTGCTTTCGCGCGGCACAGAGCGCCAGATAGACACTTGAAGAGATGGTGTCATGCTTTCTCTGTCGGGGCTGGGACACGTCTTTTTGCAACATCGTTTGCACTGCCGTCTTCTTGATTCTGGCGGTCATAGCGTTTTTCTGCACCCACTTCAGAGGTTCGAAAGAATTGCTGACTTTTATGGTCAACTCAGCCGTCGTCGCAGGATGACTCTGCTCTTTGAATCTCACAAGATTCCACTTGGTCGGAGTCTTGGCCCTCTTGTTGGCTCGATACCTGAGCCGCTTCTGTCTCAGCCTTTCTGTTTTGAGCACTTGGATAGTTACGGCTCTTCGGGAAGCCGCCGTAGACCGGGCGATGGAGGACTTTGGAGATACGCCTGGTTGTGCATTTGTTGGAGTCATCGCCTGAGCTCGTCCGTAACGTTTGATGGTGACCTTTGTACCGAAAGTCTTGCCCCCAGCTGGAGCACTAGAGAGTCATTCAGACACCATCTCAAGTTTCGGTCATGGTGCCTTAGCGATCACAACATTCGGTCACTTGCTCCTTGAGACCGGCTTGGCCACCTATTTTGCCGGGATTTCTGCCAGATGAGCGCTTCCGGCAGGGTAGATGGTGACGGAACCAAACTGGCGGGGCAGTTTCTCCTACTGTCGACTGAGGCTTGCGGGGAGAACCACACGAGCATTGATCTTGACCACGTACGGAATCGGGGTCGCATAAGAAGATGGATCCATCTTAGGAGACATTATCGTTGAAAGTTGATTGCTGCACGGAAAAACATTATTTCAGTACAAACATCGGCATATATGTTGAATGAGTTCGCATGAACACTTGACCCGAGATATGGGAGGAGAGAAAGGTCCCACCGGGCGTGCCAGAATCTGTAAGGTGTTTTTCATCACCCCATTGAGATGGGAACGTGCGCGCGCTTGTCAGGCGCATTACAGATTCCCCCTGCCTAGGGCAGGCTGGGGTTTATTGATTGTGGGGATCCGAATCTCCGGCAGTCACGGACTAAGCTTCCGTTAATTACCCCTCGCCTTTGGAGCAAGAGAACCTCTGATTGACGGGTCAAAAAGGTCATGCAAACTCAATATGCAGTGTTGTGTTTTGAAGGGGTTTTGGATATATCGGGGGCCCCGTAGAGTTTTTACGGGGGTCCCGCTACCCGGATAGCGGGCTGGGGTCAAGGGGGCTAGCAGCCCCCTTGCTGGGTGCGGGACAGCACCCCGTTAGAAACAAATTTCTAATGGGGAAGGTATTTTTAGTGCGGAGTGCATGTAAAATGAAAGGAAAATGGCGTCTAAATGACGCGTGAGTGCCAGCGCCTCACGTGCTTAGCACGCAGGCGCTGGGCGCTGGTGCTTCGGTTAGCGCTAGGCGCGTGGGCGCTAGCGTTTGGGTGCGAGCGCTTCACATGCCCCGCACATGGGCACTGGGCGCTTGGGCACTTGGGTTAACGCTAGGCGCTTGGGCGCTAGCGCCTCACGTGCCCGGCACGTGGGCGCTGGGCACTTGGGTGCCAGCGGAAAGAAAGGGGTTTTTAGCCTCGGAAAAAGTAGTTAAACTCCAGAAGAGGACTTATTATTTATGGAGTTAAACTCCGAAAGGTGCTGAATAGAGTTAAACTCCTAAAAAAAGTTTGATTCATGGAGTTAAACTCCAATAGGTCTTGAATGGAGTTAATCTCCTAGAAACCTTTAGAAATGATCAACAGGGATCCCTTTCTTCTCCCCTTTTCGTCCTGGATCTTCTTCTAGACCTTAGATCTTCCTAAGATGGGATTTTTGGAGATGGGTCTCCTACTTCCTCCTCTTCTGTCGGCCGGATCTTGGAGAAAAAGGGGGGTGAGATTTAAAAAAAATCTCCCATTTTTGAGATCTGATGATAGATCTGAGTTCCCCTTCGTGGGTTTTGCGGTGAAAAAACTATTTATTTTTGGGAAAGAAATAGTTAAACTCTTGATTTAATTTAAAAGGGGAAGAAGGTTTTAGAACCTTGAGGAAGGAGAAGGAGGCACAAACCCTAATTTTTTTTTAGAGAGAAAAAAAAAGTCCTTTAGATATTTTCATCATCTTTGCCTTTATAGGCTACACACTTTACATATAGCCCCTTGGGCTTTACAAAATGGCATTTTGCCCATCTCATGGCTTATGTGCTCATTTCTTTTGCACATGAGCCATGGGTTTTACAAAAATTTTGTTTTATACCCATTTTTCTTACATTTATTCATAAAATAAAAAAAGAAATACATCAAATTTATTTATTACAAAATTTTTATTTTGGCATGGAGGAGGCCGGCCGCTTCATGTTCGGGCTCGACCCGGGCATTGGCCAATTTGACCTGGGCTTGGACCCACTTGGCTTGGGGTTGACTTCTATTTTGACTTGGTCAATCGGGGTGTAAATTTTGACCCCAACACCATTAAGATATGGCTCATGACAACCGAAAAGCTAGTATAGTTGGAAACTCTTATTTTCGAGATATTTCTTTTATAGTTCTTATCTTTATATGTAACTTTCACCATTTTTCTTTTATTATGGGATTTTGTGGGTGTAATCCACTGAAAACCCTCAGGAGACAACACTCCTCCTACTAGGAACACTTAGAGGTTTAACGGCTTATTGCACATGCTTAGTGCAATCGTGTTGCCTACGAAAGTGTGCTAGTTAGTTTTTCTTTTTTCTTTCTATTTTTCTTTTCTTTTCTACTTCTCTTGAATAAATAGTTTGCTCAGGACGATCAAAGTCAAGTTTGGGGGTATTTGTTCGGTCGAAAATATTGCACTTTTAACATGACAATTTCCTTACTTTTCTTAATCATCTAAAAGTGTTTGTTATAAATATAACACATATTAGAAGTTTATCTGCAAAATATCATTTACCATGTGTTTATATATTATAATCAACATTATGAAGGGAAATGTGCTTGATATTTTGATACGCTTATCATATCAAATTGTATTGTTCATTAAGATATTTTGCAAGATTAGCTCAGGTCAGATATCAGGAATCAAGAATCTGCTGATAAAGTAAAGAAAATCGAAGAATCAAATACTGACAGAGACTCAGAAGAGATAAGAAGGTTCCAGACATCAAATAAATACCCAAATACCAACAGGAGAAGACTCCAGAAGTTTGAAGCCAAGAACTCACCATGAAGCGGCGGAACCGCGGCCGAGTCAGGACGAGTCGCCGCGGATCCGCGGCCGATTCAGAGAGTTAAGGGGTGAGACTTTTCTGTTAGGATCTTTGCAACAAACTAAGTTTGTTGGGGGCTTCGGTTACTGGTTTTGGGTATATAAAAAGGACCGAGGGATACATCTCACAAACATCTAATGATCTAAAAAAATCAATCCCAAAGATAAAAAACCAATCTAAAAAAGGATCTAAGATCAAGAATCTACGATCTTGAGATCCAAGATCAAGAAATCATCGAGAAATCCATCAAGCGGTCAATCAATCAAGTCTCTTTTACACGAAGCCAATCACCATCACCGAACAAGCGATCCAAGACAGGTCCACGATTCGAGGTGATCAAGCAACGTAATCGACGGAACATCTACTTCTTCGAGGCAGAGATCGAGAGCAAATTCTTCTTCCTCTTATAATCTAAACTCTAAGAATTGTATTGTGAAGTTGAGTAATATAGGTAGAACATTAGTTTTATAATTTTGCTTTCTTTAATTTCCGCATAATGAATTCTTTCTCTATTCTTTCTTTTATTTTCATGATGTGCGTGTAATTCTCCGCTTGATAGAATTCGTAGGATTATGGTAGATCAATAGATGAGAAAATACCATACTCCTTTTAAGTCTTATGAAGTTTATAAATTTTAGTAAAAGAATCGTCAACATCCTTATCGGGCGTGATATCAAATTTTTTTCGATAATCTTGACCACGATTTGAGATAAGATTGATGATCATTTTTGTTAAGGGCTAGACATGAATGGAGATCAATGAAAGGACAAGGGTCAATAGAGGAGAAACCCTAGTTTCTTCCAAAAGAACCCTAATCCTCATTCATGGCCATCAATCTAGTTTTAAATCTATCAATAGATAAGAGGAGTCATCTTTATTAGTCATCCATAGCTACTAAATCCCAACAAATCCTACAAGCCTTCTTCACATAAAATTTTCTTGATAATTCAATTAGATCTTGAAACTATTTCTTGATAATTCAATTAGATTTTGAAACTATTTTCTTGATTTTCTTCAATTAGATCTTGAAACTATCTACTTGATTTTCTTTATTTTCTCTTTTCTTTTTCTTTCGACCCATCTAAAACAAGAATTATAAAATTCTACGAATCCCAGAGGACGACCCGTATTCACCACAGCTAGCTACACACGACGCCGTGCTGATTGCGGTTACTTTACTAAAACTTCTTCTTTCTCCAAAATTACACAACAAATCAATACCCAAGTATGATTTGTATTCTGTATATGTGTGTTTCAATTTATGATTTCTTTTTGGTGTAGGGTTGTTAGTGTGTATGTGCTTTGTATGTGCATTTGTTGTGTATTCGTGTTGTATATATGTGTTTCGGCTGTCGGGGGTAAGGCTTCTATCCCATTAAGAATGTATAGAGCAGACACCCATTCGCTTGTGCTTTCATCCGTTTCGAGTAAATTTTGGCAGCACCTCCCCACTGTTCTCCGAGTACACTGTAATAGAATAGATAATTATTTCAATGTTGTGAAACAACGTTAAAATGAACATCTAATCTATCTTTGTACATAGAGAACCAGCGGAAAAGTACCGAAGAAATAATTCGAAACGAATGAAAACATAAGTGAATGCAGGTGTTTGCTTTATACATTCCTAACTTGTCCAAACTGGATAAATCTATCGGTTATCATACAATTGAATCTTCTCGTCACATAGACTACACGGCGGTTGTTAGCACTGAACGATATCGTCCGATATTTAACAACCTTCGTATAGTTCTATGTCACGAGGAATATCGAACGTATGTTAACCGATAGACGGGGACTAAGTCGCGCTTTGATTTTCACATATGACTATCGATGAGAATATGAAAGTTTCATATTATCATCGAGTATCATATATTGGTTTTATCTTGAACATTTAATTTGAATAGGTCTTACGTTTACGTTTCAATTTTAAGGGTTTGAAGTTATTAGTTTAGGCTAGAGTTTTCTTACGTTTACGGTAAAATTTTACGTTTATGTTATCATCGAGTATCCTACTGAAGGAACTAGTGTACCCTAAACCCTAACCCTAATTAACCCAAATTAACCTAATTAACCCTAATCATTACCCTAACTCAAATTATCCCTAATTAACCCAAAATTAACCCTGATTATCACCCAAATCCTAACTCTAATTAACCCAAATTAACCCTAATCATAACCTTAACTCAAATTATCCCTAATTAACCCAAAATTAACCCTAATTATCACCCAAACCCTAACCCAAATTAATCTAATTAAACCAAATTAACCTTAATCAACACCCTAATCCAAATTAACCATATTTTATCTAATTAACCCAAATTAACCCTAACCCTAATCATCATCCAAACCCTAACCCAAATTAACCCTAACTCAAACCAAAATTAACCCTAATTAATCTAATTAACCATAACCCTAACCCTAATCATCACCAACCCTATTTTACCTAATTAACCCAAATTAACCCTACCCCTAACCCTAATCATCACCCAAACCCTATGTCAAGCCCCGCTTCCCAGTGTATGGGATAGGAGACGTGGCGGGCCGCGACGTATTTATTCAGAACTAAACACGTTAAGCGTAAATAAACAATATAAATGAAAAACACAAGAATAACAAGAGATGTAAACAAACAACAACTTTTTATTAATATCCATTCTTTACATACAACTGAAAAGGAAAAGTATAATGATAGAAATCGATGCCTAAACAGTGGCATATGAACTGAAAAGAAAATAAGTACAAGTAAACTAGTAGTCGTGCTGCTCGGTGATCTAATCCAAGTCCTCCTGGCTGGGCTCGGTCTCCTAAGAGTCGGGTTCTACTGGCGAACATTCGAAAGAAAGAAGAGACATGAATGTCGTCAGCGAACTAGCGCTCGGTAAGTCCCAAAAGATAGAATGGAATAGACAAGTAAAGAGAATAGTATATGTTTGTTATGCTAACATAGTTGTTTGTAGCTTGGCACAGAATGTATCGGTGTATACGAGAGGAGTCCAACTATCCCGTGGACTATGGGAAACGGAAAGTACAAGGCCCCGTCAAAATCCACCGGACAACAGTAATGGATGTTTAATCTACATCTTTTAGTGTCCATCATTATGCCACAATTAACACATTCCGTACAAGTCTACCCCGTTTAAACCCCGTAATGTATATTGTATTGATTGTAGTTATCAGACTTGCCGAGACCATGGGTACAAGTTGTTCAGGTAAACAGTTTTCAGGATGTATCAAGTAGTCATGTAGTCAAGTCAAGATATAACCATGGTTCGGTCAAGTTATGTTTGCATATTGATATTGTTCTGGTATTCACATTTAGGTTCAAGTATACATGTTTGGTATATCGGATTCATGTTGAATTGGATTCATGTTTGTATTGGATTAAGATTTAGACCTGGACTCAGACTTGAGCCAGACAACTTAAAACAACAGATTTGGATCCTGAATTGGGTTTGAGAATTATCGGTAACTGCTGTACATAGACAGCAGGATTTGTGTCTTTTTCCAAGACAATTACCATTAATAACCCCGTTATGTTTTCTACCTTAAATAGGCAAGCACTCACTTTCTCCGGCTCCCTGAAGCTCAAGAGAATTGATCCCGCTTAAACCTATATTTACTAAGATCCTTAATGTAATTTTATATAACTCGAGGGGGTTTTATGAAAAATATTTCTAATACTTTCAAAATAAATCTCGAGTATTTATTTATGCTATTTAGGGCTTTCATAGGTGTGAATTTTAAAAAATGAGATATATTAGTGAAAATATACATAGCTTGAATAGTTCAAGATATTTTAATGTAAACTTTGTCTTATATTGATACTTGGTGGTATTTTGGTGAAACTTGTCATTCTTTTATTTTTAGAAAAATATGGAATTTTATATATATTAAAAGTATGTGGTTTGATAATATTTATATAATTATAAAAAATAAATTTTATTATTAAATAGAAAATCTCTTTTTTCTTAAAAATCGTATTAAAATTCTTTCGAGACCGAATGCTCCGTGAGGAGATCTGCATCTCGCTCTACTAGCCTGTGGATGTGCGATAATTCACACCATCCAATAACGAGTTCCCAAAATAGGCTATAGAGGCATAATTGCAAAGAATTAAATAATACTATTTAAAGAAAATCGGTATTTTTTTTATGGTTCATGGTATTATAGTGAAATATCATATTTGCCACAAAAGTATATTTCAAGAGAATCATGCTATGTCAATATGTGTGTATGTGAGGGGTAGGTCATTACCCCGTGATGTTTTCTAAAGGTATGCTAAGCAAAATATTTAAAAGATGACGTATATAAAATTTATGGTATTTAAACGAAAATTTCAATTTAAAATTATTGAACATAATGATTTAGGATGAAAATTGTTTCTACTTAAAAGTTTCATGATTAACAAGTATGGTGTTGGAATATGAGTGAGAAAAGGTTAAGAAAGTTGTAGTTTCAAGGTTTTTAAAAATCAAGTGTCGGTATAACTCCACTTACCGACATGTTTTGGAAAAAAAGAACTTTTTTATATAGAAAGAGAGAAAGGGATGGGACTTACTGGTTAGAAGGAGAGATGAGGGGTAGAGGAAGATGTCGTATCTTTCGTGATGTCGTGGGGTTGCCGGAACTTGTGTAGATCCTCGCCAGAAGTCGTTCTTGGGCTAACTCCACTTCTACTCCACTTGCACTTGAGAATTTTTGATAATTTTGACTAGAGATTTCAGAATGAAGAGGGGCTAGAGTATGGGGTTGTATTTATAGTATGGAATTAGGGCTTTGGAATTGAAAGAATGAATTAAAAAACATTAAAAATTGGATTAATTAGAAAATTGAATTCTTTGTTAAATTGTAGAGAAAACAAACAGAACATGGGTAATAGGGTAGGCCAAAGGGTTTTGTGTGCAAGACACGGGGCTTTTCCCTTACGGACACCCGCCGTCGCCAGCCCTAGACCCGATCTCGCTAATCCACTGTTGGAGGCGGGGCTCTGAATTTGTGCCACGTGTCCTATCTGGTTCATATAGTATTTTGCACATGTTTGATTTATCTGACTTTTCATTTTTATGTGTATTGCACGTGTAAAATTTTGGGCGTCCAAAAAGCTGAAAAGAAAAATTCAGAAAAAATGTATATGGCTGATGGGATTCGAACCCAGGAGCTACGTCACAGTAGTGCAAGGGCTTTACCAATGAGCTACAAGTGCTTTCTTGCTGTTCTTAAGCAAGAGTGACTTTTAAGTTGTAGTCAGACTTGCAAACTCCATTCTGTACATTGGAAAAGAAAAAATTTATACAGAAAATTTTGGGTCGTTACACCCTAACCCTAATTAACCCAAATTAACCCTAACCCAAACCAAAATTAATCTAATTAACCCTAAGTCTAACCCTAATCATCACCATATAACCCAAATTACCCCAAATTAACCCAGACCTATAACCCTGACCTTAAAATCAACAACAATAACAATAAAAACAACAAAATTATAGATTAAATTCCTAATTAATTTAAAGAAATCAAAAACATAATCAAGGAAAATTCAATTTCAAATTAAAGAAACTAACCTCACTGGCAAAGACTGGCGGTGAAGAGCTCGAGGAGGCTAAGAGCTCGACGAGGTGGAGGAGGCTGGGAAGATGGAGCTCGAAGAGGTGGAGACGGTGAGTAAGACCTCGATGTCGATCGACGGCGACAAAGAACTCCACGACGAGCTCGATCGACGGCGATGGAGGAGGAACTCGACGACGAGCTTGATCGACGACGAGGAAGTCGACGACGAAATTGGCGACGAGGGCGCGGGAGAGATAAGGTTGGTGGGAAATTTTTGGGGGCGCGGGTTTTACTTAGTTTTTTTATAAAAATAATCCTTTGTTGCCCCTACGATTCAATCCGTAGGGCTTTTTTATGTGGCACCGTAGGGCCAAGTAAAGATATTACATTTTAATATTTTTAAATTTATTTATGGCCCTACGGTGGGCACCGTAGGGGCATTGTTTGTCCCTACGAGTTCCTCTATCCGTAGGAGCAACCCCTAATTGTAGTAGTAGGCGTATTAAAATGAGTTCGAGATACCCGAATTGTCTGGAAGAGAGGTTTATATAGCGGTCGCATGGAGCGAGCCGATGCGAGATTCACCGTCCGTTACGCCCCTGCGTCACGTTCACATTGATGGCAGGATACGCCCATTAATGGCTAGATATGCTAGCATGGGATGCGGGACGTGGAGCGGCGGAGATTGTTGGGATCCGGCGCCCGAGCCGTGGAGGCCGCGGGCATGGCGGAAGCGGAAACAAAAACGTTTCGCGGGCACCGGACTCCCGTCAACTCGAGGATTCGACCCAAACACCATAAACTAGTAAACTGAAACATGTAAGGTTGAGATATATAACCTTTGTTGCGTGTCCACCCAATTGTGGAAGACCCCTTCAAGCTCGTAGCCGCCGGGAATGCACTTGAGCATCGACCACCCTTACCGAAGACGATCCACCTGAGGGAACACGGTGGAGGCCCTAACCGACGGTCCAAAGTTACTAGATTTGGATGGACGATGATGTAGGAATACTTCTCTATATTTTCTCTCTAGAATATTGCTTGAAAATGAGAGCAAGAAGAAGAAGGAGATGAGCTAGAGAAAGCATGAACCTGGGTGGAGGTGGTGAAGAAAATCTCATCAAGTCCACAAGTGTAGAAAAGAAAAATGGCTATATAATCCAACCACGATGCAATAGTGCATCCAAATGGATTTAACAATATAAAAAGCCAAGCCATGCCTCTTGACCATGCTCATACCACCTCATTTCCCATTTAATTTTCCAAAAAGAAAAATCAAATATGAGGTGTCCTTTTTCTAGAAGCATTCCCGTATAAATACGGAATACTTCGCCTAATATATGTATCGCTACATATACGCGTATTCGTATAAAAATACGGATAGCACCAAAGAGAAAAAATAAACAGTGAACAATAATACTAAAATATATGTATCAAAATACATATATAAATTATTAAATCAAAACCTGATTTAATAATCCGGCTTAATTCTAAGCCGGCTAGTATTATCAACCGTCCGATTAAAGTCCGTGTACTGCGTACACGTATTTAATCGGACCCCTGCACGTACCACCGTACGGCTCTTACATCTGTCGCCTGAACCGGGAAAACCCTCTGTGTGGGACTCTAAAGACTCGACAATACGCTGGTAATGAGTTTAACCACAAGCACGTCAGCGGCATTAGCTGTACGTAATGGCTACCCAGGTACTTATCAAAAAGGGGTCGACAATCAAGTATGTCCTTACCCTACCGAGCCTGAATGTGACAATCTCCGTACAATCCGGTCTCTTCGTCAAAGAATATCGCATATCGGATCTAGGGGGAGGATAACGTCAGACCCCTACTAACCCGATAAATCGTGTCTGAGTCTAGCTCATCACCAACTGAGATACTACCGATCAACTATCAGTAAATCTCACCCACCGTGGCCACGGATTTCTGGTGACAACCAATTGAATACAGGACGACATCGACTCCTAATACCATGAGAGACAAATCCCTGACAGTCGACCACCCCCTACATGTGGCTCGGGACTGTACCCAACTAAAACCTGTTTGCACAACTCCTTTGGGTCGTGGTAGGATAGTAATCAAAATACAGTGGGAACTCACACGAGACAAATGACGACTTCAGGTCAAATGACTAACCTGCACTCATGCCATCTGAGAACTTCCATCTGACGATAGGTATAATACTATTTAGAAGTTCTCGGTGGGTCCGTCCAGTGTACTCACATTCAGTGAGCACCTTTATACTATCTTAGGTGACACAACACGAATGGCTTGTGAGACCGGCCACCGTCTCTCGTCGGGGTCTCGAAACGTATACACTAGCCTACTCCGGAATATCGATGCTCAGTCTCAATACCCCACAACTAGGGATATTTAAGGATGTGCTTATAGACCACCCAGCTCTCACGTATATGATCGCCATCATAATACTGGTAGTCAAGAAAGAATCCTACGGGCTTCATCATTATGTATTAGCGATACGTAATAACAAGTAAACGTGTACACACCAATGATGAAGACAAACCAGATAGCATACTATCATTCCGAGTAAGATTGTTCTACCTGTATTGGTCCTCCCTCAATTATCATAATCGCATGTTTGTAATTACAATAATTGCCTTGAGGGCACTATATCCAACAATTTCGTCGTGGCGAGATACACGGAGCCGTTACGGGAGGCGTCTAGGCTCCGTGCTCCCGGCCAAACAGGGACGCTGAAGAATCTCAGATATAGGCTGGTTCGGAGATGAGCAGGTGGGCTAAGGAGTCTCGACTATAGGATAGCTCGAAGACGAGCTATTAGTTGACGGTCAGCCGAAGGGGGAAGATATTCCGGAGAGGTCTTCTCAGAAGGTCTGGTGCAACCTCGGAGGCGAGCCCTTGAGGAATGTCCCCGATGCATCATATTTATTCCAGCTCTGTAATCCTCAAGAATCTGGCAGGCTTACGTGGATGACACGTCACTGGCCACGTATCGTGATCTGGGGAATTCCTTCTTATGAGCATCATCATGTTCGCTTTTACACCTACAGTATACCCTCTTCACTTAGGAGGTTGACTCTTTGCCCAAAACCCAACCACATGCCTTACACGTTAAATACTTTGAACTAGTTTATTCCCGAAATAAAGGAAAGAAAAAAGTTCTCTTCTTTCTTTCCATAATCTCTAGCGGCGTTTGACCCCCATCATCTCCAACGACTTCAAACACACTCTACTCGGCAAATTGAGATGACCTTATCCTGTAGTTTGTAACAACCCGACTTGGTAACAATCCAAACCCCACGATAGCGGGATCATGTGACGTCTTTGAAAAAAACCCTAACCTTGACCAAAGTACAAACTTCATGTCAAAATTCAAGTTTTGATTGAAATCTAGATTCAAGCCCAATATTAAAACCCTAACCCAAACTTTAGTAGAAACCTTAAATTGAATCAGAAGCCAATTTTTTTTAAGAGGAAAAAAAAGAGTTTTAGTGTTTAGAGTGAGGTTGAGTTTATACCCATTAGAGCGGGCTTACGGTGCTGACGCGATGAGGCTGAGGTCGAGGTGTTAAAGTCGTCCTATGGGGAAGAGGAGATGATTTTCCTATTCTTATTCATTTCTGTATAGACATTTTCATCAAGTGACATAAGGCATATATGGACTTTCAGATGTAAAGCAATAATAATTTATAAATGCAGTCAATATTATATGCAGGCACTCAAAAGTGAGGATGGTTTCTTTAATTTTGGGGGAAAGCGAGGGATGCTTTATGGGTTTCGGCCTAAATGCTTTGTTATTTTACGCTATTAAAAGATGATGTAAAGATTAGTATGGCAAGATATTTCTTAAGGAAAATGGGATTGTGAAGTGACATCTAATTTATTTACGAACATATGACGCCGCTTTGGGGATGGTTCCCATCTGAACAAACACCGAGAGACTCGCCCATATGTTTTATCGCTTTGCAGCAACTTTCACAATTTTATCGGTCTCCGTAAAAATATGGTTTTATTCATAGTCACATAATTCGCAAATTATTCGGCGAATTCGTGAATAATTCGTGAATTCGCCGACTGCCGATTAAATCTGTGAATTATTCGCCGACTACCGATTAAATCTGCGAATTATTCGCCATCACCGCCGCATTATTCGCGAATAATTCCCGAATTATTCATGAATTATTCAAAAAAAGCGAATTATTCAAAAAACAGTAAATAATTCACGGAATCAAAATTTAATGTCTCATATATGAATTTTATATTAATTTTTTGCTCGAAATTCTTCCTGAACATTTCCCGAACACTTACCGAATCTTTTACGAATACTTGCCGATTTTTTCCGAATAATTCTCCGAATCCGAATTTTCAACCTCGCCGAATTATTGCCGAATCATTATGACTATCGTTTTATTAATCACACTGCTTTTTGTGCGAGAACCTAAGCCTGACTTCTTTATGCCTTAGGGGTTTAGATGCAATTTTCCCAACCATTTTATATACAGCCTTACAAAACAGAATCCTTCTTTTCACTTGCCGTATTCTCTCCCCCTCACCAGTTCATCTTCCTCGAAAGGAAAATCCCCAAATCGTGAAACCCTAATTTCAATCGAAGATGCCGGCGACAGCGGGTCGGGTGCGCATGCCCGCAAACAACCGGGTCCACAGCAGCGCCGCCCTCCAAACCCACGGTATCTGGCAGTCCGCAATCGGCTACGACCCCTACGCCCCCTCCGCCGCCAAAGCCGACCCTAACGCCTCCTCCTCCTCCTCCAAACCCGACCCTCTAGCGGCCGAGCCGGGATCCGACAACGCCTACGCCAGCTTCCAGGGCCTCCTCGCCCTCGCGCGCATCACCGGCTCCAACGCCGACGAGACACGCGGCGCCTGCAAGAAGTGCGGCCGCGTCGGCCACCTCACCTTCCAGTGCCGCAACTTCCTCAGCGTGAAAGAGGACGACTTGGACGACGGTGCCGCCATCGAGAAGGCGAGCTCGATCTTCGCTAAGATCAAGAAGGGGAAGGGCGAGGCGATCGAGAGCGAGGAGGAGGATGAGAGCGAGAGCTCGGATTCGGATGCCGATCCGGAGATGGAGCGGATCATAGCGGAGAGGTACGGGAAGAAGAGGGGGAGATCAAAGAAGCGGAGCAGCACGAAGAGATCGAGGAGCGATGATGAGGATGATGAGAAGAGGAAGGAAAGGAGGAAGAGGAGGGTTAGGGTTTCGGATGAGGATGAGGATGAGGGCTTCCGAAGGAAGAGTAGGAGAGAGAAGAAGAGGAGGAGTAGCCATCGGAGAAGGAGAGATGGTACTGATTCTGATGAGGAGTCGGAGGATGAAGGGAAGAGAAGTGGTAGGCATAGGCATAGGAAGAGGAGTGATTCGGAGAGTAGCGAATCCGAGGAGGAGAGGGCGAGGAGGACGAGGAAGAGGAAGGAGGAGAAGAGCAAGAACCGGAAGCGGGAAGAGAGGAAGTGGGGAGGTGATTGATGAAATTGGCGTCGTGTTTAGGTATGGTTAATATGCTACTATATGTTTTGGCTTTCATTTTAGTTTGTGATGTAGTTATTTGATATGTAATGCTCTTTGCTATGGTATTGTACTAGACAATGTCACTAAAAGCTTAAAAACCTCGTGCCAATTCAAAGTTAGAAACTCATATTGTAAAGTTATTAAACACTTTATTCTTCTTATGACATATTGTGGTGCTGGCTTGCAAATGTATCACATGCTCTAGTAAATGCGTGGAATATAGTGGAAATATTATTGATCAATAGAGGTTATTACCAAATATATATTAGTAGAGGCAATGTTATGATGTATGTTAAAGATTCTCTAGTGTTTGCTAAATGTTTAGTTTGTAATTCTATCTTGAATTATCCTTCCATAGTTTGATTATGCTTTCAACAAATGTTTCTGATATGGCTTTTTGTCGTCTAGTCTATATGCATCGTGTGTTTGATCTTTCTTCTTTGAATGCCAATTTTCAAGACTAAATAGAAGAGAGTTACAATAGCGGATAGCGAGAACAATATCAGTAGCGAATATCCATGAATTACATGGATTTCCAATCAAGGTAAGGGTTTTGGGAGCTTTTTTTAATTGCTTATACCAAAATATTGTGGCAATTTTCATCCTTTAATTATGTTTATAAGAATTCATAATGATTATTAGCTTGTAATTGGTCTATATTGATTGATTTATGTTTCCTGTGAAGACATTTAAAATATTTCTCTCGTATATTTTATTCCTTAGAATGTATTAGTCACTTAAAGAATTTACTGTTGCAACTAAACATTTCTAAGAGCTTTAATTACCTTAATATCTTATACCCATTATACTTATTATCGCATTTAAATCGGTGGTGCCAACTTGGGTTTTCTATTTGGATCATTTTTATGTCAAATCACAAACCATCTTCAAAGTTTAATTTCTATAATGCATGCTTTGAAACTTCTTGGAGGTAATCTATTTGAAGTCTCGTAGAGTGACTTCTAGTGTGTCGATCTAATATCAAAATTCTTGTTTGTAGCCCTTCTTATCAGGATCAATATTGTATTAACTATATGCGTTTCTTGTTTTCTATTTTGGAATTCGTTTGACTCTATGATGAATATATTGAATATATAGTGTTATTTGATATGGTATTTTGTATTAACTAAAGCTTTTTTGCTTGATACTATGAGAGTTATGTCCGGTAGAAAATGAATAGCTTGCTTTGTTAAATGCATAAAATGGTGGCGGAATGCCACTAATCACGCATTTTGCATGACCAAACATGTAGATGGTAACACTGAATGTTAATGATCTCATATTGCTTGCTGACTGTTAGTTTGTGATTCTCCCATGATACGTACCTTTGATATGGTGTTGTATCTGACTAATACCTAAATTGCTTGACTCTTCTTATGATGGTATTGGTTAGAAAATGACATCTTATGATCTATTAAATGCCTAATACTGGGTGGAACGTGGGTTAAATGTAAGGTTATGACCCATCAAGTACAAGTAGAAGGAATGTTATGATGTAGTTTTTTTTTGACATAAAAAGTTATTATCCGTGCTACCATAAATCGCCAAACCATTAGTGATTTTTGATTTGAAATGGTCGTTTGACTCGTTCGCGATCGGGGAACACCAGCTTGCGTAAGAATCAATATTCCGATCTATCCTATTAAGTACTTAACTTAAATGGGCATAAGTCGGATTTGTGTTAAATAATAAGTAAAAATATTTAATTCTTTTCAAGAACTTAAATAGATGGCAAAAAAGTTAAATTATATATGTATATTATACATCCATACATAACACATATACACATGCATATACCAACAACCCAAAAAAAACACTCCATGTTCTAAAACTACTATGTTCCGCTTAAGTGTATCGAAGAAAACTACCCTTATCTTATCATGTTCCATGACAAGTGGCGTTCCGTGTTCCCCTTTTTCGTTCCGCTAACGTTCCACATTCCCGTTTTCGTTCCGTGTATGATACATTCCGCGTTTCGGGTAACATTGGTTATGATGAAAGGTAGTGATTGCATAACTTGGAGTATTAGTTTGTGATTTTGTATTGACTTGTCCTTCCACTGTGAGTGTCTCTCTCTCTCTCTCTGTGTGTGTGTGTGTGTGTGTGTGTGTGTGTGTGTTATATTGGTTTTCCATTAACTACACCCACAATATGCTTAATGCCTCTATTTTCAATGTCGATGTCTAGCCAAGATTGCTAGATATCTATGAAATGACGTACATTTCCAATCAAGGTAAGTTTTTTTTGAATCGTTATTTTAATGTCTACCCCTTGGGTTTCTTTTTTTAAATAATTATGTTACAATGATAATCAGTTTCTAATTAACGTATATATAGATTATTTTATGATTTTGATTCCTTAAATTATGTGTTCCTCAAAGGACTTGCAATACTTGAAAATACTAATAAACTTCTAAAAAACTTAAATTACCTTAATAGTTAAATTCTAAAACCATTATGTATAACTTAAATTTGCAGGTCTCATTTGATTTTTTACGTGGATCATGCTTCTGCATGAAATCACAAATCAGCTTTTAAAGTTTGATATCTATATATCATGCTCTGAAGCTTCTTGGAGGTAATCTACTAGAAGTAAAATTCAGGGTTTCTGTTAAGGTAACGAAAAAGATCTTGTTTTTGCTCCTTTTGGTGTACACCAATGTTCAAAAAAAGGCATTCTAAATTGTTGTGAAGCACGACATATGTGGCCTTAGGCATAATAATATGCATGGTCATGGATGCATATTTTTATGTAACCATTCTCAACTTGAGCAACACTTGTTGGATCTACTCTTACACCTTGCATTGGGATCTGCTTATTCCGATAACCTTGACTACTGCTCTGCCTTCAACAAACACCACTGATTACAAAAATTGAGTTAAAATTGATGTCGTCGTTTGAAGATTGTTGATTGTTGGGATTAGCTCTTTATGGTGGCTTCAATTTTGACTTGTTAGAAGGTTGAAACCAAATAAAATGGTGTATGCTGGAAATATTACAACTAATGTGATTTTAAATACTTATTGTGTAGACATCAAAATAGAGATCGTGTTCACATTGAGTTGAATTAGGATTTATCTTTTTGTCAGAAATCTTTGTAAGCTGCGGCATTCATGTTTGTCGATAACTATATATAATTTCCGAGTCGTCGAGTGTAAAGGTAGTTTAAATTACTTTGTTTTGCAATCCAGTTTTGAAAATAATTTTTGCTGTAGATCTACGTGAGATATATTTTTAGCTAAACCATCAGTTATAAGCAACTTGGCTCACTCACTACTGAGTATTCGTATGCCGATATGTTTGTAACTCCCTAGACCGTTCTATTCTATCATCTACAGTGGTACCAACGAAGACTGGAATTTGGATATATATCTTAGTGCATGTATATGAGCATACAAATATGTAATTCTAGACCTATTTTAGAATCTATACACATAGCTTAGCATATAGTAAGATTACACACACTCGTAAAAAGAGTGCAAAATGTATCCCAACTTCTCAAGCAGTCAATTTTGTTGGTCTCAATAGAAATGTTGGGACAATGGAGAAAATTATGAACATACCGCGGTATCTAGAGAAAGATTTACAGTTGAATGTTAAATGGAGGGACGGATAAAGTTGGTGTAATTGTCCTTGCTAACAATATGATAATACCAATTTCTAGAGGAAAAGAAAAAGAAAACAGAGGCAATTGTGGATAGAAAAAGGAGAAATCCAATCACTCGTCATCTTTATCCTCACCCTTTTGATAATTCATAAAAGATCTGAAGTTACTGACAAACAGTATGAATGCCACAAAATTCATTACTACCAAACAGATCCATTCGGAGATCTGATTCGACTAAAACATATAACCATCTTTATAACTTCACATTTACAATAACAAGGTATGTAAAATCAGAATTTCCAAGCAAAATATTTCCAGCGCGTATCCCATCTTTCTTTAATCTTATCCTCGCTTAGAATTCAAAAGTGAATCCGCCTGAAGAGGCTTCCGATGACACTCAGTATATTGAGTAGTAGCTTGGAGGGTCTGCCTAAAACTCGTGCAGGTGTTGGGTTCAGCAAAGTGCAATAACCTTGACTTACAATATTCCATAAATTTTCATTCAAGGGCTTTTCGTAGAATGGAATTTGACACTGCATAGAATATTGGCCAAGGCCCCAAGCCCACGCCACTCCGCCCAAAGGCCCAATAACAGATCTCCAAGCGAAGAATGTGGCCCACATGGGTGTGAAACCCTAGATAACTAAGTGATTCTTCTCGGATTACATCACAACCGTACAAGGTATCTATATAAGTCCTTCTCACTTGAGGACCAAGCATGCAATCTCTTCACTACAACCCTAATTTCCCTCAAAGTAGCCGACTTTATCATCGGAGGAGGATCCCGAAGCAAGCCTCTAGAGTCCTTTCCCTTCCAGGTTGCGGATCTGACGATGGAGCCTTTGCCAAAATAGTCCATACTCATAAATTCATTGACCAGGTCCAAGCCTTAAGAGACATGGTTCTATCAATTAGCACCGTCTGTGGGATCAGGCTCCGCTCCGACGTCATCAAGATCTACAACCTCGATGGACAAAATCGTTGCCTTTATGGTAGATCCGAAGACGCCTTTTTCAACGCTCAAAACGCCATCGGACAACAACCCAGGGGCCCTCGCCATCAAGGCACCCCAAGAAGTTCAACCTCCGCTTCCTTTGCCGGGGAGGGAAGGATGGCCCCCGCTGCCGGAGGCTACCATAGCTCAGCTGATGGAGTTGAGCCGGTACCTCAATGAGGCTTTCACGAAACAGATAATCGCGGGACCCTCCTCCGTCCCTCAAGAAAATCCCGCCCCAGCTTGGAAAGCAGAGCGTGCCAACCCCGAACCACCTCATCCGGCTGCGTTCGAACCAAGGGGCTCAGCAGGCACTCAAGGAGCAACGATGCGCGGAAACGGCTTGCCTCCATCTCTTCAAGGGCTCAGCCTGGAAACGAGCCTCGACAACGACTTGATACGGGCAAAAAGAGGTCGAAGGAAGCCAACCTCTCAAACGAAGACGAGCCCTGACAACAACTTTTCTAGTGGCGACTTGATGCGGGTAAAAGGAGGTTTAAGGAGACCGACTTTTCTAGTGGCGGCGAATCCGGTAGCGATTACCATCCCAGCCAAAGTTTGATCGGTCCGAGGACGTAACGATCATTCCGCCTCCCAAACCTCCGGGAACAACGTCCGACTAGACGACCTGTTCCGAAAGACCCAGTCCTTAGAAAAAGACAACGATTACGACGACCAAGAGGTGGGAGGAGAGCCGTTTGCCCAACACATAATGGACGAGCCGATCCCGCCTAAGCTCAAGGTGCCTACGTACGACAAGTTTGATGGGACGGGAAATCCGACCGACCATTTTCGAACCTTCAAAGCAGCAATGACCCCTGTCAAATCCTCTGACAACCGTTTGCAAGGTCTTCTCCCCCACTCTGAATAAGGGGCCATTTTATGGCTCCAAAAACGTCATCGCCTCAAGCTTTCATGACCTGGCCACGGCCTTCCGAAGCTTGTTCTTAGGGAACAAGCGCAGTAAAAAGAAATCTCTAACACACCTTGATCATCCGATAAGGGTGGGGGAACCGTTGAAAACCCGTGTCCCGCGTTTCTTCAGGGAGATCAACGTTATAGAGGATCTCGACCAACCATCCTTATAGTGCCCATGGCCTTCCAAATGGCACTGGTAAAATGCTCCCTGCTCTCGTCATTAGCCAAAAAGTCGGCTACCACTTTAGCCGAGCTAAAGAACCGCACTGAGAAATACATAAGCGAAGAAGAGGTCATAGGAGTCTCGCGGGAAGGAGACAAGAGACATGGCGGATCAGACCAACCTATATGGGAAACTGGCACCAAACTGGGAAGGACCGTACAAAATCACTAAGTTAATTCTTTAAGAAACATACGTGCTTGAGATGTTGGAGGGCGAGCAACTGCTATGAACATGGCTCGCCCTCAACATCAAACGGTATTACCAGTAGCCGAATATCCCCAGATGAGGTTTTTATTCTAGTGCTTTATTTTCAGTTTTAATATGTATGAGTGAAATTCTGTAAAAGCCGAATGGAGCGAATTGCCCATTATAACAAATCGACTCATAGGCAATACTTTTCAAAATGAAGATGAATTATATATTCGGATGCAGAGGCCCTAGTCTAAATATTTCTCTTGTTTAAGCAAGTTAATTGCAAATATAAAACAGAGCGATTGTTCACAAGGGCATACCCCTTGATGAGAAACATGGGTAAAACGTATTGGAGGGCAAAACATCCCAAACAGGCATTAAAGCCAACAAACAAAAGAAGACTTGAGGTAAACCCCAAGAGGTACTAGATGCCTGACGAAAAGGTGTCTGGTGCCTGGGCAAGACTCAGACAAAGAACTTGCGATCCTATTCAAGGTTGCAAGACGAAGAACTTGCCAACTTATCCGAGGCAATAAGACGAAGAACTTGCGAGTAGCAGGACAAAGAGCTTGTGAGCTTATCCGAGATAGCAGGACGAAGAGCTCGTGAGCCTATCCCGGACGGCAAGGAAAAAAATTGCTAAGTCCGAGCTACACTCGGTCAGAGGACAGACCTCGACAAAACCTAAGAACTTGCCAGCCTAACCCAGGCAGCAAGGAAAAAAGTCGCTAAGTCCAAGCCACACTCGGCTCTAGGATAGACCTCAGTGAAACTATACTTATAAATAGCCTCGTGACGCGAATAACAAGTCAACCAAACCGACATGCCCCTTAAGGAGGCCCAAGATGGAAAGTTTAGGGTCGGTTTGGCAAAACCTTAGACGATTGAAGAAGGCGACGCTTCCTCTCCAAGTTCTCTTTTTATGAGAAGAGGCGGGATTGATTAGTGACCGCGTGATAGGACAAGACCGTAGGCAATGGATGGGCAACGCGTGTAATGAGGACCTGGGAGCACGATCACCATATTCCAACTGCTGCCACGAGGTTCTATCCCGAGCACTCGAGATCGACAACTCGGAGTAGGGGGTACTGATACTGCATGAAATATTAGCTACGGCCCCAGGCCTATGCCACTCCGCCCAAAGGTCCAATATCAGACCTCCAAGCGAAGAATGCGGCCTACAGGGGCGTGAAACCCTAGATAACTAATTGATTCTCCTATGATTATATCATAACCGTATAAAGCATATATATATATATATATATATATATATATATATATAAGTGCCTCTCACTTGACGCCCAAGTATGCAATCTTTTCACCGTTACAACAACCCTAATCTCCCTCAAAGTACCTGACTTTATCATCGGAGGAGGATCCTGGAGCAAGCCTCCGGAGTCCTTTCCAGGTTGCGGATTTGACGACGGAGCCTTTGCCAAAGTAGTCTACGCGCATAAATTCATTGACCAGGCCCAAGCCCCGAGAGACTTTGGTTCTATTAGAATTCATACAATTTTCCAGAAGTATTTTAAAGTTAAATTAACCTTGAAATGAATTTCTGGTTTTTCCTAACCTTTCTGTTAGGGATTCAAAGGATCTTTAACGGGTTAAAAATCTAGATGGAGAGGCTATGCAAGTAGAAATACGCCTTCATAACTTCTGGTTCTTAGACACGGTATACGTAGGATGGTGGCAGAGAAAAGAAAACAGTTGTCTTTTAGGGTCACTAATAGGCATATACATTCGCCCCCCCCTTTCTCTCTCTCTCTCTCTCTCACACACACACACGCACACTCATACTCTCTCTCTCTCACACACACACGCACCAAAAAAAACAATATATAGGAAGATTCATATCGGGTCTAATTCATCTCATGTTAATTTCATATGCATTACTGATGGTCTCATGCTATTATCGCTGCATATGAACTTTAATTACATGTGAGAGAGGTTAACCTTAATTACATGGTCTCATGTTATTCTTTTGTTTCATGTAAGATACCTTTTAAGCTACCTCTAAAAATTATAGTTAATCTTCTGGTGATAGCCTCCAATTTGGGAACATATGGTTGATCATGAATGGCTTGGCTTTTGAATATACACTAGGATACGATTGTTTATTGATTAGGTTCTTGTGAACTTTAACTAACCAGTATGTTGTTTGAGTTTGGTTATTTTTCCCAATGGTGCATTTTTTTTAATCCGCTTGAATTGTTTGAATGGTTGTAGGCGTCTTTGCATGTTTGAGTTTGTTAATCCTTGTGTTCGTGAGTGCTTTGGTCAAACACTTGTGAATTCTGTGTGTTTTTGGCTTATGATTGCATTGTGAAGCTTTATTTTAGTTTTTGTGAGTAATGAAGGAACTGTTGGGAGTTGAGGGCTGGACGATATATTCGGTTGAAAGAAAATGAAATCACTAATACATGTCAAGAAAGAAATGAATGACAATAAATGTGATGCATCATAAGTTTCGAAATAAGGGCAAGCGAAGCTTAATAGGGACAAGATCGGTCGATGTTTAATCTCACTATCTGAACTTTAGATTATCAGAGTATTGAAGCATATGTGCTTTTAGCAAGGAAGGTTAAAGATAGAAAATGCAAAGAATCCAGCAAATGTGCTGTAGTTCTGCCTCTTGTAGAATATTGAAAAATAACTTGAGTTTTTACATTCCAATCATATATATATATATATATATATATATATATATATATATATAGATAGAGAGAGAGAGAGAGAGAGAGAGAGAGAGAGGTTAATGGAGGAAAGGTGCCATAGGAGGGAATTTCCTCCTATGGCGTTGGAAATATACATGCTCCATGATTTTTTTCGACGATCGACATACACCACTTCCATCTTTATCATCTAAGATGTAGATACACCAAATTTCATGTGATTATACCATTTTTTCACCGTTGATTTAGTTGGTGCAAAATTAACGGTTTACCGACTAGAACTTTTTACATTGCTAATTCAACGGTGAAAAAGTGGTGGAATCACATGAAATTTGGTGTATGTACATCTTAGATGATGACGATGATGATTGATGCCGTTCGTCGGAAAAAATGGTGGAGGTTGTATTTTTTCGACGCCATAGGAGGAAAGGAAAATCCCCTCCTATGGCCTCTTTCCTCCATTATTCTCATATATATATATATATATATATATATATATATATATATATAGTTCTGCATTTTTATTGCATCAATAGCATCAACTAGATGTCCTATTCCTTCTATCGCTTATAAATGATAGGAACTTTAATTGTGATAGATCAGTCCGTTTTAGATCTGGTTGCATATGTGGTCTTCATTTTCTTTTCTGTTACAGAAGAATTATAGTGTTTCAGAAGATTTATATTAGGTTTGTTGCTTTTGCTTCTTTTCTTATCACAGGCGGATGCGATGTTTTGAAACTTCCTGATCCCTGATTACTGAAAGCTTCAGATGATGTTTAGGATCTTGTTTAGTTGGTAATTATCTGTAGGTGATGCTACTGCTATTGAAAGTTTTTTTTCCTTTTTTTTTAAATGAAAAAAGTCTCCGTTGTTTGCATCAGAAGCAGCCATGATTCATGTAAATTTCTGGTTGAACTTTTTAGGTTATAAGCTGTAGCATCACGCCTGGGTTATGGCGCAAGTGGAATTTGACCAGCGGCGTTTTGCTTGATAGAGAGAAGCTTTACCATATTTCTAATATACTAAAGTTGTATTTGCTTCCGATTACCTCACAAGCTTGGATTGAAGCCAGTGTTCTTTCTGTGCTTCGTCATGATCATAAATATAATTTTGCTGAAATTTCCTATGTATTCATGTTGGTATTCAGTAGATTGTTTTCCTGTGTTAGCTTTCAGTATAGTATCAGAAAAATTGAACTAAACGGGAGTCATGGTGTTGGATAATTAAGAAAGATGTTATTGCAATGTGCAATTTTAATGGTTGTGTCTACCATGTTATATTTTAGGGTATTTCCATTTCAGCTATATGCTTATTTGCTGTCATAGGGGACGATACTTGATTTAAATTTTATTCTATCTTTTTAGATGCTCTTGGTTAGACCAAATTGGGAGGTTATGTTATGATCTTGTGAGTGTTGCAGAAAGGAAAAAGTTGAGACGATGAGAGGGATTAGTGAGAGTACTCTTAAAACATGGCAACGGTTGCATATTTGGAGATGGATAAAAATATTTTGGTAGTACTTTCAAAATTCTGGGAGGTATATGCAACATATGCACGAGTGCTTTGCCACAACTATCAAATAAATGGAATTACAAGAGCTAGAGATAGACAGAAATGAAAATATACGGTGTCAGTGAGGAAAATATGCGTCGAGGAGACTGATTCATTGTAGACGTCAAAGAGTGAAAACTTAATATTGTGTTGTAAGTATCAAACCAATGAACTTTCACAGTTTTATGCAAGAGCTATGCTTTTAAGATATTTTACTGATGCTAACGTTTAGGAGTCGTATGGTTTTTCCTTCCCCCCCACCTTTCATGGTGGTGTTCCACAAACATAATTTTCATTAATTTCTACCTCCGATGAAGTGGAAAAGGGGGCAATTGGGGGTGGCACCCATCCCTAGCAAGTTCCCTGTGAACGCAGTTATCGACACACCTCTCAGCATTTGATGTTCCTGCAACTTATTGCCAACCCGGTCCAACCTCCCCCATGATTCTTGTTGTACATCAGTGATCAGTCCTAGGCTCATGCTCATCCATTTTATATAAACTCAATCTAAACTTTAGACAATATAAAGCTGCGTTTTAGCCAAGTTTATATTTGGTTTTAATGGGGTCACGATCAACCGCAACAAATTTGCTGAGGCCACATGATCCGGCCTATAGATGGGACCCATCCCTTCCATTTTCTCCTTTTTGTGCAACGGCGACCGCAGTGCCTCAGAACTCTTTAAAATTTATATAGTAGATGGTATGATATAAAAAATGTTCACAGGTAATTATGCTGGAAGAGTAAGCTGGTCTAAATATGATTATCTATTTTGAAGCAATTTGCATTATCGCTAATATTATCAGGGTTTGGCATGCATGTGGTGAAAATAGCATCATATGATATTGGAGGAGTTTTGATCTAAATGTCATAGAATTATTTTAAAATCTTATAAATGTACTTGTAATGAAATCCTAAGGATTTTTTTAGAAATTTATATGTAGAATTATAAAGTAACAGAACATCAATAGCCAAGAAAAGATTATATCAAAGGTCTTGCTTAGTATCTATTAGTTATATTTGATGCCATCCGATAAGTTTGAATAATTGATCCAAATTTGATAATTAGTTCAAATTTCGCTTCGTATTCGTGTATGCTTCAAAAAAAATACACAAATAATAAATATATAAATGAACACAAATATAGATTTTCCAACTTCTATATGATTGAAAAAATGTTGCATTCATGGGTCCAATTTGGGTTGACATGCTACCCTAAATTCTTGTATGTGAGCTCAGTGCTGTAATGATCCCACCGCCTGCTTGAAAGAGGACTGCATAATGAAACTGGGTCCTGCTCATGATAAAAGCAAAGGATGAAAATCAAAGAGAAGCACTAGTGCTGTCTCGAGCTTTGGTGTGCCATAATGAAAACCGAGGAAGGGTTAATCACACCAAACCCCTTTTAGTTTTCCCAAGTTAGCACTTCAACTCTGGCAAGAGATTTATCAGCACAAACACACTATCCGTTCATCAACTGAACTCTAATATCTAGAGTTAAACAAGTTTTTCATCTGAGTTGTTTATAAAGAAATTTTAAATGAAGGATTTTCCTCACGCCTTTTGTTTGCGTAGAATGTTCTCATTTATATAGAAAAAGATTACAATGTAATTATTACAAATATGGTAGTGAAAACCAAAATAAAGAATCGAAGAGAATTAAAGAGCTATTATGTTTATAATTTGAATTTGATTTTGCTAACTTGGCTCCAATATTTTTGGCTTAATTTCTTTATCACATGGCATATTTATTTCTCCATAATCTTTGAATTCATTGCCATAACTTTCATGATTTATGTCTTCATCACATCCAGAACTTTCTGTTTTAGAGTTTTTGACTGATTTTGATATATTTCCACATATCTTCATAGTAACATATCTTTGATTTTCTTCTCTATAATCTTTAATTGAATTAGTTGATTGAAATTCGTTGCCATCTATATCGGTGCTTTCTATATTCCTCCTCAAACTGGGCATTGGATAGAGCCAAAGCCCAAGCTTGTTGCATAAAACACGGAACATGTTTCGTGGCAGCGGTTTTGTAAAAATATCGGCCACTTGATTTGTTGATGAAACAAATTGAGTAACAATAGAACCAAGCACAACTTTCTCCCTCACAAAATGGTAGTCAATCTTTTTCTACTTTGTGCGTGCATGGAAGACGAGATTTATTGTCATGGAAACTCCAGCGCATTTGTCGAAGAAGAGAATTGAAGGGCATGGATGAGAAATTCCCACATCACGTAGTAAGAATTAGAGTCATGTGAGTTCTACGGCTGTAGAGACCAAAGCAGGATATTCCGCTTCAACACTGGATTGTGCAACTGCACTTTGTTTCTTGGCACTCCATGAAATGCAGTTACAGTCGAGAAATATACAAAACCCTGTTGTGGACCTTCTTGTATCTTTACAATCTGCCCAATCAGCATCACAAAAAGCAAAGAGATGTAGAGTGCTTTTTGCAAGTATACGGATACCATAATTACTAGTACCATGAATATAGCGAAGAATTCGTTTGACTAAGTTAAAATGGAACACCGAAGGTTGTTGCATATGTTGGCATACGGTGTTGACAACATAGGAGATATCTGGCCGAGTGATAGTCAAGTACTAAAGTACGTCTATAATGCTTCTGTAGTGTGATGGATCGAAATATAAAATAAGATATGAAGCTTTCGGAGTGAGCTTCGTTGCCATAGGAGTTGCATTAGACTTACATGTTGTCATCATAGCACGATCCAGAAGATCTAATGCATCTTTAGCCAGAGAAAAGTGGATCCTTCGGTAGTACGATGAACTTGAATGCCCAAAAAATAATGGAGAGGACCTAAGTTTTCATGGAAAAGACCTTGCGAAGCTAAAGAAGTAGATTCTCAATATGAGAAAGTGAATTCCCCGTAAGAATAATATCATCCACATATAATAACGAAAGAATCGTTATGCCACCACGATGATGAATAAAAAGAGATGGATTGGCTACACTACAAAAGAAACCAAAGTTTAGTAAAAACTCACTAAACCTATCAAACCATGCTCGAGACGCTTGTTTGAGCTCATATAATGCTTGTTGAAGAAGACAAACATTAGTGGGACGAGACTTATTGAGAAAACCCGGTGGCTGCCCCATATGGACAGGAATACTGAGCTTGCCATGAAGAAATGTATTTTTAACGTCCAACTAACGAATGGACCATCCTCTCACTACAGCTATACTAAGAATGAGACGAATGGTAGCAGGTTTAATAACTGGAGTGAAGGTTTCTGTAAAATCAATACCATATTTGTATATAAAATACATTTCCTCTTGGCTGTTATCTTTATTTAATTTGATTTTCACTACCATATTTGTAATAATCGCATTATAATCTTTTTCTATATAAATGAGAACATCTCACACAAACAAAAATATCTTCATTTAAAATTTCTTTATAGTATTAGATAACCGTGCAAATTAATCGATCCTTCCCTCATCCTTTACCATGGCCTTAATCCCTTTACCAAAACTTCCCTGCTTTGTCATCTTGAATGTGGCAAATTTAGTGTAACTAAAATTGGACAATGAATTATTTGCTTTGGAAAACACAAGTAGAATTATTGATAGAGAGTCAAGATCTACTTGGTTTCCTCACCAGTGAAATCAAAGCCCCTTCTCAATTTCTCACTGGCACAAGTGGAGAAGAAACTCCAAATCTGGATTACTCAGCGTGGATCCGCACAGATCGTTTGATGAAATCTTGGATCGTCGGAACTCTTTTCAAAAAAACTCTTGGAATCTCCATTGGACTTAAAACAACCATAGAGGTATGGATCGCTCTGATACCATAAAGAAATTTTAAATGAAGGATTTTCCTCACTTTTGTTTGTGTGAGATGTTCTCATTTATATAGAAAAAGATTACAATGTAATTACTGCGTAGTGAAAGCCAAATTAAAGAAAGATTAAAAAAGATCACAATTGGAGAGAATTAGGGAGCTATTATGTATATAATTTGAATTTGATATTGCTAACTTGGCTCCAACATCTTCGGCTTAACATCTTTATCATATGGAATATTTCTTTCTCCATAATCTTTGAATTCATTTCCATAAATTTCATGATTTGCATCTTCATCACGATTTGTATCCTCATCGCATCCTTGACTTTCTTCTTTAGAGTCCATGACTGATTTTGATATATTTCCACATATCTTCAGATTAACATATGTTTGATTTTCTTCTCCATAATCTTTAATTGAATTGGATGATTGAAATTCGTTGCCATTTATATCGGTGCTTTCTACAGTTTATTATATTTTTGCGTTTTTAAGAGGAATTTTAATCCATGATTTTTTTTGTGGAATTAACCCAAATAAAAAAGATGTGAAAAGAAAGAAAGAAAAGTGGAGTTATGGCCCCCACTTTCACCTTTCTCCTCGTCTCCTAGTTTCAATTGCAAGCCTAACTTTTCCACCTCATTAGTCATCAATAGCCTCTTCCTTGTTTTTCTTCTTCATTACAAAGTCTAAAGTTTACAATCAATCCCTTTCTCAAGCCTTGGAACAATTTTATTCTTCCCACTTTGATTCAATGTATCAACAGTGAAGATCCTTTGTTCTAGGAATTTTGTCTCCTTAGGTTTTGGCTTTATACATCGGTCAAATATTGATTTGAGTTATCCATAACATAAGTTTCATTTTCTATACTTATTATGGTATCTAAGAAGTTCAATTTTCCATAGTTCCATCATGAAAAAAATGATGTAATTTGAAAGGGTTGGACATTATATACAAGTCATGAAAACTTATCAAAATTCAACCATGTTCAAACTTTTTTTCATGGTTAGTAGGTAAGAAACGATATTTAAGATAGTTGAATTCAATTCATAAATAAAATATTTTAATTCAAGAACAAAGAAATTTATCAAAAAAGTTAAAAGAAAAAACCCATGTCCGTTTGAAAGAAGACAATGATGGAAGAATAATCCTTTTGTTGCTTTCATCTAGGATTCTCTTCTCAACAAAGCAACCTAAAAACACAATAATGCTTTACTTTTCTTTAACCTTGATTTCGACCCTTCTCCTAAAACATAAAGAGGTTAATGGGGCTGAGAACATTCGCGGCTCCATTAGCTGCAAACGTGCTCACAGCCCCCTTATGGCCTCCCTACAGCTTAGACATGGAGACTCATGAGTTAATAGGGCCGTGAACATTCACAACCTCATTTTTCCCAAACACAAATCTATTTCATAGGTTAGTCTCTTCAAATTGATTTGTATCCTCTTTTATCAATGATTTCATCAGAGAACTTCATTGAATAAAATCCATCAATTTAGCTTCATCTTGCACCATTAAACTAATTAAACAACTTCTCTTTATTTATCGAATTGAAAAAATGTTTCTATTTTCTTGTCGTTTAGATGTAGACGGAATGGTCCGATTTCATTCATTAGACTCTCTAGTAAAACTATAATTCTGAATCTGTTTTCTCCAACAACGATATCCATGACTTGTATATTTTCTAAATATAAACAATCATATAATCAAAATCAACAATGAATTCCCAAAATACAATAGAGAAGAGGTCCTATGCAATCTATAACAACCACCATTCTGCAATTCTTCATATAAACAAAAACAAAATATAAAAACAAAAAGCAATTACCCTGTAGACGATTTAAATTCATGGGAAAAAAACATCATAAATTCAAGCAGAAGCGGCCATACAGTCACGATCCGCTGCGATCCAGCCCCTCATCCTGCAGAAACTGGAACGTGATGCTTTTCTGAGTCGGCAGCGCGAGCATCGCGGTATGATCCAAGAAATCCCTCAGGCTCACAACTGCCTCCAAAACTCTTTTCAAATCATCTGCGCACATAAATTTAACACCCCCAAGTTTTCGAACCGCATACACGTAAAAAGTCAGGCAGCCTTTCCGAAACTTGAACCGCGCCATCTCGTATCCGCTTAGCCCCCTTATCAACTTCTTGTTTACATCCCCTAAAGTAACTATCGCAGGCCAAATCCTTTCGATCGCTTGCTTCATCGATTCCGACTCGAAAACGAAGATGACTACTTTCGACTTTTTCGTTCCGAGGCCTAGTGTGAGCGTGTGCCATGCATCGTGGGCTAGAACGGTGAATTTTGTGGGTATGAAGGTTGTGATTGAAGGGAATGGCGAAGAGTTGGGGGTCGAGAGGAGGTTGAGGAGTTCGAGGGGAGACGCGCGGCGGATAGTGAAGGATTTTACGACGAATTGCGCACCGAACCGGAGGCCTTTGGTCTCGGAGCCCGGCTTGAAGAGGGGAGAGTCTTGGGTTGTTGGTTTCTTCATCTTCTTGGTGCTGTTTTTCTTCTCTTTGGTTGCCATGGAGCAATGGGTTGTGTTTTGGTGGTCTGAAGCTCGCAAGGTATGATGTGAGTTGGTCACTTGGTTGGGGGTAATGGTCTTTTTGGTAACATATCAACTCCATTGGCAGGTCCATTTGTTTTTTGACTTTATTTGTGTATGATGGTATACACATTTGTAGGGTAAACTACATTTAAAAAAATACCCTTGACTGTCCTGTTTTGTCGCTAAACTGTCTTAGAATATTTTTATTAAAGCAAAATACGGGCTGCTTGCTTTTGAGGATATTTCAGTGAAAATTAATCTGCTGAAGATCATGGTAGAAAGTATTTTAATGTAATGAAGAGCTTTAGTTATTTTGGTGAAATTTGTTAGCCGACAACATATAATAAGTAATTTCGACTCTGTATGATCCTAAACACCGGTTTCACTGTAAACCACTTATATCTGTGAATATAAAACATTTATGATATCAACATGATGATGTGAAATTGTGTAACATCATGTCCCTCAGAATGTTGCTTCTTTTTTGTTCAAATATACAGTGCATGGTTATCATATAGCTTCTCCATTATTACCGCAAAACTAAGGTGATTATAGACATACCCCGTTGCATTTTCTAAAAAATTCTGGTGTCTTGCTAGAAGATCTTTGAATCATTAACCCTTTTTTTTCTGGTGCATGATAGTTTCATTAAGGGTTTGTTGTTGAGTATGGAAATTTATTTTTAAGAAAACAGTTTCCACAGCATATGATTATTCGAGCACCATGCCCTGCATGCCACTAAACAAAATGTACCTCATCTTACCTAATATGTTGCTTAAGATGATACCTCATAAGTAAGATGCCTATGTGATGAGGCTCGGTATCGTGACCCTCCAGATACAGACATGTTGCAGATGACGTGCCCCAGAACTATAAGAAGAGGTCAAGAACTTCAGTTGGGATCACACCTCGGGCCTTCGGTGTCGAGGAATTTCCCGACCTTTGATGACCTTCCAGACCACCCCCGGCTCGCCTCCGAACTATCACAAAACCAAGACGCCTCGGCCTCCCGCTCGTGCCCCAGCCTCCCTCTCGTGTGATCTTCCTCGGTCTCACCCTGACCGACCAGCAGGTGCCTCAGCCACGGCTCTACGAATCTCGCCATGTGCGAGATATCCGCCGCCCATGATCCTACGTTCCACGCCATCACGATCCCCCATTAACGAGCCTGTCCCGCCATTAATGCTGATCCCGCCTATCACGTGGGCGTGACGTCAGGGGCGTAACGGCCGGCGTGATTCTCATGCCTGCCTGCCTATTGTTGCCGCTATATAAACCCCCTTCTCAGACGATCGAGGTACGCAATTCCTTCCACTAAGCCGCTACTCTGCCCGATTTGCACCACTAACTTGATCGTCGGAGGGTCCTCGGTGGTACAACCATCCCGGGACTTCCTTGCAGGTAGCTCGGCTTAACCTCAAATCCAAGCCCATTGAGATCCACACGATAAAGGAATCAATCCCCAGATCAATTCTCAGTCGTCCGCCATTACGCGAAGAGATCAACAGAAGATAACATCTGAAGGAGATCCAGGTTTCCATCAGTTGGCGCCGTCTGTGGGAAAATTCTTGTTCCACTCAACGAAAGTTCATCTTCCGATCCCAACTCCATAGCGAGCGATCACCGTGATGATCCAAGCGCTAGCCGCCGCCTTCCCCACAACGGAGGCGCGGACGAATCTCCTCCCCCGAACGCCATCAACGCCCCAGCCGCTTGGATAGATCGACTCGTGTCCGTCGTGGATGCGCTCGTCCGTGTCCAAACGGCAGGGCAAGCTCCCCAGGTCGCCACTACCCCACCTCAGGACTGGGACCCCTACAGAGAGAGAGAAGACTCTGCTCGCGTTGGCACTACCGACCACCGTCTCGCTACCTCCTGCGGCCGTAGATCCCATGGGCCAACATATTCTATGACCCGCTGGGCGCCCCACAGTTCAACACCGAGGTCCGTCGTTAGAGCGCTTCGCCCCGAGCCCCATCGCACCCCTGTCCCTCCCGAGGAGGTGTCGGTCAGCTCGCCTGCTCCCAGGCATGACCAACACCCCTTCCCTCGACGGGATTGTGCGGACGGGACTCGTCACGACAGCTCAAAGTCTACCTCGCCGGGGGACCTAAGGAACCTCATCGAAAGGAACCGGGGCCGCGGCTCGACACAGGTCTTCGACAGCAGAGGCAAAAAATCAGAAAGTGTCGAGTCATCGGGATACCACGGCCGACTCGACGCCCTCGAAAAGAAAATCAAGAGCATGCATCGGGAAGGTCATCATTCGAGCGGCGGGGCTAAATACGCCGCCGACTCGCTCACGAAGCCCTTCACCGAGGAGCTTCTTGCCGTTCACGTCTCTTCCCGAAACAAACTCCTGAAGGTCTCGCTCTTCGACGGTAAGTTTGACCCAAAGGACCATTTGGATGCATTCACGGCCGGGATGAGTTTCCAAGACTGTTCTGACGCCGCCCAATGCCGCGCTTTCCCGGCCACTCTCATCCGCTCTGGGCGATACTGGTTCCGAGGACTCATGCCACGCTCGATCTCAACCTTCGATGAGCTGGCCACCCAATTCCTCAGTCACTTTGTCGGGAACGGGCGGCAGAAGCGGACCGTTGACCACCTCTTCACAATAAAAAGTGGGGACAAGGAAACCTTCAAAGGGTATGTAACCCACTTCTACAACGCCCTCCTCGAGGTTCCACAACTCCGGGACAAGACAGCCATTACGGCCCTCAGGTCAGGTCTTAGGCACAAGGAGTGGTTACGCTCCTTTGCATTAGCGCAACCTAAGACCATGGCCGAAGTAAAGGCCTGGACCGAGCGAGAGATCCAGCTCGAGTCCGAGGTAAACGTAAATCTTCCCCGGGCAGAGCAAACTGATCAGAGGAAAAGGGCGAGGGAAGAGAAAAAGAGGCTTGAGCGGCCAAAGCCCTACTCCCCGAAGTTTCAGGAGTACACCCCGCTCAACGTCTCCCAGACGGTGCTGCTAGAGGAGGCTAAGGGCGAGAGGTTCTTCAAACTTCTCCCGGTCTTGCACATGGCGGCAAAGTGCACCCGGGGACCCTACTGCGGCTTCCACAGGTCGCAAGGCCACTCTACGGAGAACTGTAAGCAGCTCCGAGACTACATCGAGGAGCTCATCCATTCGGGACACCTGGCGACATACTTGTGAGACAAGCAGCAGACGGACCGTGAGCGAGAGTAACGTCCCCCTCCCGGTGAGTTGACAATCGGCCAAATCATGGTCATGTCAGCGGGGGATACGTTGGGTACCTACGAGGCTTAGCACCCCACGCCGGTCGTGGAGGCTAACGGCCGTCCGAGGAAGAAGGCCAGAGAGTCCGAGCCGATCGTTTTCAACGACGAAGACCTCCACGGTATATCCCTGCCCCATAACGAACCTCTGGTGATTACGGCTCATGTCCACCAATACGAAGTGCAGAGGATACTGGTTGACTCAGGAAGCTCGGCAGATATACTCTTTTACGACTGCTTTCTGCACATGGGGCTCACCCCGGTAGACCTAACGCCGACCTCCCACGTCCTGTCAGGATTCACTAACCACTCCATCCCGGCAGAAGGGGTAATCACTCTGCAGTTTAACATCGGGAAAGCTGGCCGTACGCGAACAGTGCTTGTGGAATTCATCGTAGCGAGAATCCCATCGGCCTACAACATCCTCCTCGGCTGTCCAACGCAACTCCCTCAGGGCCCAGATATTGACCTTCCACTTGGCTATGAAATTCTCGCTCGAACAAGGCGGGATAGGTAGGGCCTATGGAAACCAGCAGACTGCGAAGGTTTTCTTCATCGCAGTATCTTCGTTTGAACGGGCAAACAACGATGTTGAGGCCGAGAGTGAAATCAGGGGTTCTCTGGACACTCGGGACGAGCAAAAGGAGGTCCGAGGGACCCCGGTGGAGCCATTGACCGAGGTCCCCCTCATAGAAGGGGACGTCGAACGTATCGTCCAGATCGGGTCACTTCTGACAAGGACTCAGCGAGACGACCTAGTTGGCTTCCTCAAAAACAACGCCGACGTCTTCGCCTGGGCTTCTACTGACATACCTAGGATCGACCCCAAAATCATATCTCATAAGCTCGGGATAGATCTTACGGCCCGACCCGTCAGGCAGAAGAAGCGAAGGTTCGCCCCGGTCAAGCAGAAGGCAATCGAGGACGAGGTAGACAGGCTCCTCACCGCCAACTTCATTCGGAATATACCATACTCCGAATGGTTGGCAAACGTGGTCATGGTGAAAAAGTAAAGCGGGAAGTGGCGCATGTGCGTCGACTTCACCGACCTCAACAAGGCCTGCCCGAAAGACAACTATCCTCTCTCTCGGATAGATTGGCTCGTCGACGGTTCGGCAGGCCACGAGCTGCTTAGCTTCATGGACGCCTTCTCCGGCTACAATCAGACCTGTATGAATCCGGCAGACGAAGATCTCACTGCATTCACAACGGACCGGGGGGGTATACTGCTACAAGGTAATGCCTTTCGGTCTCAAAAACGCCGGAGCTACGTACCAACGCTTGGTCAATCGCATGTTCAAGCCGCAGATCAGCAGGAACATGGAAGTTTACGTCGATGATATGCTCGTCAAATCGGTCTTGTTGGCAGACCACACCAAGGACCTGGGCGAGGCCTTCGAAGGACTCCACAAGTTCAAGATGAAACTGAACCCCGCCAAGTGCACATTCGGGATCACCGGGGGAAAGTTCATCGGTTTCATGGTCACTCACCGCGGGATCGAAGCTAACCCGGAGAAAATCAACGCCGTGGTAAACATGGCCGCGCCCAAGACTAACGTTGAGATCATGCGGCTGACAGGACGAGTAGCCGCTCTTTCATGTTTCATGTTGAGGTCTGGCGAGAAGTGCCTCCCTTTCTTCAATGCCCTAAGGAAAATTCCGAGGTTCGAGTGGTCGGTGGAGTACCAGACCGCCTTTGACCAATTGAAGAGGCACCTCGCAACTCCACCCCTGCTCACCCGACCAGTGGAAGGGGACGAGCTATCGCTGTACCCGGCAGTATCCGACCAAGCAGCGGGCGCAATGCTCGTCCGTGAGGTCGATGGAGTCCAGTTGCCGGTATACTATGTGAGCCACGTCTTTAAAGACGCAGAAACGAGGTACCCAGCAATAGAGAGAATCGTCTTGGCACTCATCGTGGCCTCAAGGAAACTGCGGCACTATTTCCAGACGCACACCATCCTTGTTCTTACCGAGCGCCCCTTAGGGGCTATCCTCGCCTCACCCGAGTCTTCTTGACGCTTGGAGAAGTGGAGGTGGGAGCTGTCCCAGTTCGACATAAAATACCGCCCGAGGCAATCCATCAAAGTACAAGCCCTGGTCGATTTTGTCGTCGAGTGCACTATCCCTAGCAAGGAGCCGGAGGCAACGCTGGCCCCAGCAGCTCGGCCCTCTGTCGATGGAAAACCCGACTCAGTCCCTGATTAGATCCTTTATGTCGACGGGTCCTTGACCGAGGAAGGTTATGGTGCCGGCCTCATCATTCGGGGCCCGAACGAGGCCAAAATGGAGTATTCTCTGAAGCTCGGGTTCAAGGCTTCAAATAACACGGCGGAATACGAGGCTCTGCTGGCCGGACTGCGCATAGCCTCCGGGATGGGGCTGAAAACAATTCGGATCCGCAGCGACTCAGCCCTAGTCATTGGACAAGTGACCGGCCGAGGTAAGAAGACTTCGAAAGAACTTCGATGAAGTCCAGATAGAACAGATCCCCAGATAGCTCAACGCCCAAGCCGACGCCCTGAGTAAACTGGCTTCATCCTAGTCGGCCAACACAAGTGGTCCATCCTCTTTGAGATTTTACCACGGCCTAGCGTAGAAGATGGGGCAACAACACTCCATGTATACACAGCCCAAGAAGAAGGCCAGGACTGGAGGAAGCCCCTCGTTGAATTCCTAAGGGAGGGTACGCTCGCAGAAGATCGGGGAGAAGCCCGCCGTCTCCGAGCCAAAGCCCGTCACTTCGTCTGGAGCAATGGGAACCTCTACAAGAAGTCCTTCATGCAGCCCTTACTCCGGTACGTCGACTCCCACAAAGCCGACCACGTCTTCCGTAAGATCCACAAAGGGGTCGGCGGCGCACACCAAGGGGCCCGCACCTTAATCCAGAAGGCATTGCTCCAGGGGTACTACTGGCCAATTATTCACCAAGACGCCCAGAAGCTCGTCAGGAGATGCAAAAGTTGCTAACTCCACGGAAGCGTACCTCGCCTTCCGGCTACCGAGCTGACCGCCCTAACCTCACCGTGGCCGTTCTCCCAGTGGGGAATGGACATGATAGGTCAGTTCCCTACTGGCACGGGCGGGCACAAGTACGTCCTCGTCGCAGTGGATTACTTCACGAAGTGGATCGAGGCCATCCCCATCGGGAAACCGGATGCTACTACAACAATCAAGTTTATGCAAAACAACGTGATACTTCGGTTCGGCATCCCGAGGTGTATCATCACCGACCACGGGAAGAACTTCGAAAACGAAAATGTGAAGGAATTCTGCAATGAATATCATATCCTCATGAAGTTTGCCGCTGTCGTGCTTCCCCAATGCAACGGGAAAGCCGAAGTCGCTAATCGGGACGTCCTCCGAAGTCTTCGGACACGCCTAGAAGGATGCCAAGGCAGTTGGGTCGAGAAATTACCCTGGGTCTTATGGGTCCTGCGCACGTCAAAGAAGACCCCCACCATCTTTCAGTCTCTGCTACGGGACCGAGGCAATGATCCCAGCGGAAATCGGGCTACCCAGTCACCGGGTTGAACACTTCGACGATGAAGCGAACACCTCGGCACTACGAACCAACCGGGACATCTTGTTAGAGAAACGAGACCGGGCTTAGATCAGAGCTGCCGCCTATCAACAACAGACCGTCCGCTACTACAATGCGCGAGTAAAGTGTCGTCTCTTCAAGGCCGGAGATTTAGTCTTAAGGCGGAACGAGTTCGTCGACCAAGGCAGGCTGCATAAGTTTTCCCCAAAATGGGACGATCCTTTTCTCGTCTCCGAGGTACTGCCCGACGGAGCTTACCGTTTACAAGACGCGGAAGGACGCAAGTTTCCATGACCCTACAATGCCGAGAAACTCAAGATATACCAATAAAAAGAGCATTTACTAGCGTGCACTTCTTTTACTAAAGCAATGTAAACTTTTTTCAAGTTCTTTCTGTTCATATAATAAGAAGGGAACAATAAGACATTACAAAAAAGAAGAGTTTTATTTATTCCAAAGGGTACTATGGTGTAACATTTCAAAAAAAATAAAAATAATAATAAATAAATAAAAATAAAAATAAAAATAATATTTTTCGGGAAATTAAATAATTAAAGTAATAAATTTCATGAATATTATTAAAGTGTGGAAATCAGTTTTAATGAAATGGTATAATTATAATTATAGTTGGAAAAATTAGTGTGGATATTGTATTTGAAAGAATTTATATGATTTGGGCATTTTGCAATTTATTACACAATTAATTTTATGTAAGTTTATCGCTAAATGTGATTAATATTCACTAATCTTGTATTAATCTTGATTATGCGTTATGACATGCAACAAAATATGTTACAAACCTTATTACATTTTTATGTGACCATGGTTTCATTTGCAATTAAATGGTTTTTAGTTTTCTTTAAAAAAAAGGAAAAAAAAATATTTTATTATGTGACATGGATTACATGGAGGCATGGGTTTACCATTCCTTGCACATTAATTTCGTGACCATTCCTTGCACATTAATTTCGTTTGGAGAGAGAGAAAGATTGGGATGAGCACACATTTCTTTTCCCTGCACTTGAAAACAGAGGAATAGAAATGGAGGGTTTCAATCTTCACTTCTTCTTCTCTTTTTCATTAATCCTCCACCCTTCATCCTTCTTGCAACACCCCAAGTCCACACTAAAATGCCACAATCTCTTCACAAGAACTAATCCCAAGCTCACCACTAACATGTTGGATAGATCAAGTGAAGATTTTGAAGACTTTGTGCAACTTAAGAAATTTCTTGATTTGCCAAATGAGATATAATTCTACACTTTTAGTCAAGCTTATTGTGTTTCCTAGTGAGTTGATAATTGAAGTTTAGTGATCTTAGAAATTTCCATATGAGGTTTTATAGGATTTGTGGAGTTGTTAAGGTGTAATTGAGTGTAATTGGTGACTACAACCCCTCTAATGTAAATTCTGGACCAACACTTAGTGTAGAAAACCTAAAACATGAGTTTAGATATTTCAAATGTTGGTTTTGTGAATTATTTGTGACTACAGGGAAACTGATGCAATTTGGGAACTTTATAGGAAAATCAAACAAGTAACCTGAGTTAGTTAGAACCCCAGGAGACCACCACTAAAAAACGAGACTGAAGTTCCAACCTATGGCCAGCGATACCGGGGATTTTGGGGATCTTGCCGAACCTATGGCGGGCAATGATGTTAGGATTTGTTGTGTAGCTCATCCAATTTGTAAACTATCCACTGCATTATTTGTTTGGTTCCAAATTACCTGAGTCAAAATCTGGAGCTAGTTTTTTGAGTTGTTGTTTTAAGTTTTGGTTTTTTTAATTACTTGAGTTCTGATATTTTATTTTATCTCGGTCGTTGGACGTTTGTACGCCAACGACGAAGGTTAATTGGTTGTTTTGCGTGAGTAGACCATAGGTTTTAACTTATGTCTGATTCGCGTATCAATTTGGTTTTGAATTGGACGTTTTGATGCGATATGATATATGTGATATGTAGGTACCCTCATGTAGACTTCGGATGATGAAGAAGAGGATGATGATATCGACTTTGGTAAGTAAGGATCAAGATGAGTAGATATATATCTACGGGGGAAGTCGGGTGGATGGCGTATAGCACTCCCGCAGTTTCGTAGTGTAATATACGAATACGTTATATTATATATAAATATGTGTATTGTGATACGTGGATGATTATCAAGATGGGCTTTAGGTGTTCGCGGGTTAAATTTAGTGTAATTGTAAGATAGTGCTTAGTGTAATTTCTTAGTCGCGAAACCCTAGAATAAGGTATACACACACACATGCACACACGGGTTATGTTTTGGTGTATATCATATATGAATTTATATATGTGTGTGTGTGTGTGTGTGTGTAGATATGTTGCTACACATACACACACATAGGTATACACGTATGATGAGGATAGTAAATGATTCTTGGACATGAGTCGATGCGGTTGGGCATGATGCCGTGAGATCGGTGATGTGATTTGGGTCGTGTTCTGAGATATGACATATTATATTAGCGGATTGATGGGCGATGTGTTTTCATACACACGCGGATATATGTTGATGGTATCGGTATGTACTAGATTTAGATCAGTACCCTAGTTCATGATATTATGATAATGATACCATATTAATAATGTGTTATACGTGATATTCGACCCGTACCCCGATTTTAGGATGCCGTACGAGGGATTTACCATATGAGATACAAAAATTATGATAGATCCGCACTCATGATTCGAGAATGTCGTATTATATGTTTTATCATAGGTGACGCTATTGAGACGGGATCACCGACTACTAGATATATATATCGACTCAGACTTAGGTGGATTTCCTTACCCTTTCGATTAGTCTGTTAGTTTAGTCTTATATTTTATCAGTTAGATATTAGACTGGGCTCGAGTCATACTTATTTTCAAACTAACGAATTGTGAGTATTTTAAAGACAGGCCAAGGGATACTACAGATATTTCAAAGGACGTACCTTTTCTTAAAAACACCGTAGCTCCTATTTTCTAAACACCATAATTCGTGCTATTTTAAATGCCAAAACTGTATGACTCGTGTATATAATGTATATTTTCATATGTTGCGTTTACTATTCATTTTCCGTATGTTCTTGCTGTTCGCATCGCATTACATACTTAATTGTGTTTTCCTTAATTATTATAAACCCATGTTGTCAGGACACCAGCACCATTACCGATGATGCGTATGTCTACGAACACTTGTTTGCCGGCTCACACACATCATCATCGGTAATTGCCATGACATGTACACTTTAGAAGTATTACTTCATTGACATAACTTGCTAGCTGATAGTTCCAATATGTTATTACTTTTATATGCTAGTTTAATCATTGTATTCCTTACTTGATATCAAATGCATTCATATATTCATTTGTCATGCAATATTATGGAGTTTTATGCCAGTAATTCACTGTTATTTACTCTTGAGATTGGGATTTCGGATTTCCATGAGATTTCTGGATTTGGAGAAACCGCAAAGATTTTATAAACTGATTATCATTTTAAAGATGGAAAATTGTGGTTTTCTCAAGATATGATGTGAGATATGTCCACCATGAGTTTTCTTGGCTCTTGAGCAGTATCATACACCCGATTCGAGGAGGAGGATGAACCGTCTGCGGGTGCATGGTGGACCCGGTGCGGTACCCCGGGGCAAGATGGTCGCAGATGATGGTGTTGAGCCTGGCAGGGGAGCATTACCGACCAGTTATTTATGACGCGGCGGATATCTGGAGGATACCGACGTAGTCGTGAGATTTGATGATTTGGGCCTGTCCGAATTGCCGGAGCCTGGTGAGACATTGAGATTTTATGATGTGGGCCAGTCCGGATTGCCGGAGTCCGAGATATTGAGATATTGGAATATATATTTTGTGTCGATACTTGACACGGATTTCTTGTTGATTTCATTGATGATACTTTGATTTTTATGCAGATATCTCACTGAGATAAGTGTTTACCCCAATCAGAGCAAAGCTCTGTTCAAATTCCAAGATGGGAAACGAAGCAACGCTTCTGTTTCCCCCAATCAGAGCAAAGCTCTATTTTGAAAATTAAAGTGAGAATTAAAATAAATGAAGCAACGCTTCAGATCTCCTGCGCTGCGCGTAGAGCGCCACGTGTCAAAATCAGACACGCCGGCGCAGAGAGTGCAGCGCTCAAGGCAGCGCACTCAATCAGAGCAAGACTCTATTTAAAACAAAATTAAAAGAAGCAATGCTTCAGATGTGCTGCGCTCTGCGCTGCGCGACACGTGTCAGCGCAGTTGCGCCGCGCTCTGCGCTGCGTGACACGTGTCAAGCGCTGGTGCGTTTGCGCCAAACAGAATTAAAATTCTGAAAGATCTTTCTCAATCTTGTTAAAAACAAGAAGATTGCCTTCTGTAAAACAGAAGCCCTTGGATCAAAAATCCAACGGTGGGGAAAAATCCCCAAATCACTCAGAGAAAGATCTCTCTAACCAATTCAATAAATCATTGGCACTATATAAAGGCCCCTAAACCCCAACTCCAAAACACAACACAGAGAGACAAAAACGCATGAACAGAGAGAGAACTCCTCTAAAGAAAATTTTAAGAAGAACTCAAAAAGAGAAAAAGGTAAACCCTTTGAATAAAAAAGAAGAATTTCTTCTGAAAAGATCATTGATCTAAGAACAAGATCAATGATCTTCAATAAAAAAATAATAATAACAAAGGCATTGCTTTTTTTTTTATGAACCATTGGTTCTGGAATCTTAAAGATTCTTTTCTTGAATCCAAAATTGGATCAAGATATTAAAACAGTGCCCTGCACTTGTAAATCTGCACTGTTGTGCTCTTAGGTTGGTGCAAGTCACCAGAGAGCGCCACGTGTCAGCTCCAGAACAGCTCGCGCTATGCGCTTTTTAAACAGAGCACCGCTCTCATGAATTGGCGCAACTCACCAGAGCATGCCACGTGTCAGCAGCGCAACAGCGCAGCGCATTGGCACAGCACACCGCGCTTGCGCTCACCAGAGCGCACCACGTGTCAGCAGCGCAACAGCGCAGCGCACTGCGCTTGCGCTCACCGGAGCGTGGCACGTGTCACCTCCACATGGACTTGCGCCTTGCGCTCCTCAATTGGCGCAAAGCGCCTGAAAAGCCACGTGGCGCTCTGTCAGACTAATTAATGCAGCGCATTATTAAAGGGCAAAGCCCAATTAAGAGACCCAATGAACCAAAATAAATGCTCTGCATTATAAAAAGGGGACAGAGCCTAACTTAAAAGGCCTAACAGGCCAGAATAAAATGCAGTGCATTATTAATAGGGGTAGAGCCCTAATAAAGGCCTACTAGGCTAAATATAAATAAAAATGTTGAACATTATCAATTGGACTTAGCCCAATCATGGCCGTAAGTCCTCAAATTAAATTGACTGAGCATGGCTGCTTTCTTAAATCAATTTACACTTGGTTCAAGGGTACATCTCTGAACTCCTCTGACACCTGTCGTTGTAATCCTTCAACGTCGTCAGAGAGGTGATGGGTCCCGACAACCACACATTGGAACAATGGACCACTATGTCCCTAAACTGGAAATGGACCACCATGTCCCTAAACTGGCAATGGATCGCAATGTCCTTAAACTACCTATGGACCACTATGTCCCTAAACTGGAACAACAGAGCCCCAAATGCTCTTTTGTCGGATCTAAACGATCCCGTTTAAGTTGATCTTAGTCTCAAAAATAGCTAACGTATCCTTAAACTTTCAAACAGACTTTAGTCCCAAATCGGACTATCGATCCCCTAATCAACTTTGGTTCAAGGGTACATCTCTGAACTCCTCTGACACCTATCGTTGTAATCCTTCAATGACGTCAGAGAGGTGACGGGTCCCGATGGCCATACATTAAATGGACCACTATGTCCCTAAACTGGAACAATAGAGCCCAAATGCTCTTTTGTCGGATCTAAACGATCCAGTTAAGTTGATCTTAGTCTCAAATCAGACTAACGTATCCTTAACAAACGTTTGAGTTGATCTTAGCCTCAAATACGGCTAACGTATTTTTAAACCAAAACCCCAAATCCAAATCTAAGTAAACATGGATTTGGACTAATCCACGTCCTACGGGCGACGACATAAATTAGTCTCCGTATACAATCCACGGGCAACCACAAACAAAACAAACACACACGATATGAAGTGAAATTCTGGAGAAGGAGAAAGTTGTTACCGCGACGCGGTAGCGTAATTAACTGCAGGGGCTTGCGCCTGCAGGGAAGAGCGTCTCCACAATCAAACACCCCTCAAGTGAGGGGGAATCTGACGAAGTCTGCTATATCGGCCGCATCCGTCTATACCTCCGATATACGGTTCCATAAATCAACTTAGCATCTTCGGAGAGGTGGACGGATAAAACCAAATAGCATCTGCCCTGAACCTCAGGCGAGACGCCCACGTCCTGGCCGTCGTTCGGAGGGGAACAGATTCTGGAACGCCCGGTGGGACCTCTTCCTCTTTCCACTCCACACTTCATGTGTCGTGTTCGCGAACGAATCGCGGTTTGCTGTGGTTGCCTATGGATTCGAGGTACTAAGATTTGGTGTCTTGCTCCGTGCAGAAAACAGAAGATCAATGGCTTCAAACTGTACTACCTGCAAGTGCAACTCTCGCTCCGTCCTTACTGGAGGAGTGACTTATGGGCCCCAAGCGGCCTCCATCTTCGCTATGCCGGTGGAACAGGTAACTCAGGCCACCACTGGGCTATTCTTCGGGACCATGATCCCACCAATGAGCTTCAATGCCTCATTACCATCGCAAGAATCTCTGAAGAAGTCGGTCTTCGATCGGCTTACAACTATCGCGGCCCCTCTCAACAGGTCGCCCAAGCCCAATACCTCAGCTTTCAGCAAACTGGGCCAAAACTCATGTGGGCCCATGAAGAAGCCTGCAATACCATAAAAGGTTGTTCCGAAGAGGATAGCCATCCCTGCTCCTGAAGTCGTCAAGGCGGCTTCTCCTGCCAAAGGGTCGGTCTTTACAAGACTGACTATTCCGGCTCCTGTTCCTGCTCGCATAGTCACATAATTCACGAATTATTCGCCGAATTCGCGAATAATTCGCGAATTTTTGATCAAACGAATTAATCTGCGAATTAATCGCCATTGCAGAACTGGCCGAATTATTCCCGAATTATGTGAAAAAACAACGAATAATTCAAAAAACAGCAAATAATTCACAAAATCAAAACCTAGCGTCTCATATATTAATTTATTGCTCGAAATCCTTCCCGAACATTTCCCGAATACTTACCGAATCTTTCCCGAATACCTGCCGATTTTTTCCGAATAGTTCTCCGAATCCGAATTTTCGTCCTCGCCGAATTATTCCCGAATGGCGAATTTGTGACTATGCCTGCTCGAAGGTTTGTCTTTGACAGATTGGATACCGCTACTCAAAAGACGCCAGTCTTCAAGAGACTGGCACCAGCATCGCTTCATCTGGACAGGGGGCAAGACAAAGCCATCCCCATCGCTGAACCAACGCCGTCCGCTCGACATACTCGCCGTCGTCACTGGCGCCGGGTAAGGAAGGCTGGGGGCAACTCCCCCTCTGGGATAACTGCACCAGCTCCGACAGTGGAAGTTGATGCTGCTGTTCCAACCGGGAATAGCTTTGAACTACTTAACAAGGTGCGCAGGAACTCGCCAACTGCTGTGCTGAAAAGATCTACTCCACCTATGGAGAAGTCCCCAAAAGCGAAGCTGGAGCAGCCCCCTCAGCGGCTGTCCTCTAAGATGTACAAGGTCTGGCGTCAAGTCCAAGACTCCGTGATGGATCAAGACTATCTCCGCCGACAGAAAAAGATGAAGGTTCGGCGGGAGAAGGACTGCTCTGTCAAGCCAGAAAAAGCAACAACTGGCTGGATGCCCACGACAACGGCTCCCTTAATGTCAATCACTCAAAAGAAAAGGAGGCCGCAAAAAGCCCCTGTGAACATGGCGAACCGTAAAAGCGCTAAACATAAATGCCCCAAGTCTGGGAGCATGGTAGTGCACACCGTTTATATGGCTTCCGGAAAGGAGGAAAGCCGTGCTTCGACGGGTCACCGACCGCTCACCCGATCCATGACGAAAGCCCAAGAACAGCAGCAGAAGCTTCAGGAAATGATGACTGTTATAGCCACACTTACCAGGCCAAAAGAAAGCTCGGAGGCATCGTCAGAACAGCGTCACGAACAAGAAACTGACGCTGACTACCTACGCAGAGTCCTCGAAAAGAAGGACAAAGAAGCCGCAGAGCAAGCGGCTAACATAAAACAAATGGCGCTCCTCTTCCAAGATATGATAGGGATGATGTTACAGCCGGACCCTCCAGCTGATGACCCCCCAATCATTGTTGAAAACGATAAAGGGGAGACATCTAATTCTCCTCCGGCTCTTTCAGCAGCCAAGGAAGAAACCATTTCCAAGGCCGCACTGGATGACTATATAGCTCAGCAAATACGAGCTCATCAGGCGAATGAGGCGGCTGGGCAAATTGCTAGAACCGGACGACCCTACCCGGGCTGGTATGACCAAATCAGTTACCCACCGAGATATACGATCCCTAAATTCCATGTGTACAAGGGGACAGGGAATCCACATCAGCATATCGCTCAATTCAAAGGCTGTTTCTGCTAAGATGCCGACGAATTGTCGACGCATATTGTTTTGACGAGCCCGGGGGATCACGAGTTCTCACCTTTGGGAACGACCCCGACAAAGAAATAGCCTTCAACCCACTCTTCAAGGAATCCATCTCTGAAGAATTGAAGAATTATGAGAACATTCATCCGTGCAAAGGCATACTACCCGGAAAGAATCTCGGACCCGCAAACGACGGAGCAAACGAAATAAGAAAGGAAAAGGGAAAAACGGCCTTTGTTGCCAACACTCAACAACAATCGAGTGGCCCTAGACCGGTCGTTCGTCAAAACAATATGCGTCCATGCATATCCCTCGAGGAGAGGCTAGGACGTCCTTACTCGTTTCCTCATGATGAAACAAGGAGACTGTTCGAGCTGGCAGTGCGCGACAGACTCATCAATTTGCCGAGTCCAAAACGTCCGTTGCAGCCAGGCGATATCAACGATCCCAATTATTGCCCTTACCACCAAACGGCAAGTCACCCGATCGAGAATTGCTACGTCTTCAAAAACTGGGTTGAAGACCAATACCACCAGGGCAAGTTCACGTTGTCCGAAAACTGGAAGGTGAGCCCGCCACAACCACATGCTCCGAGAAAGGTGGACACGCCGGGGGCATCATGCTCAGTCATAGAGAAAGCCCCATAGACCGAAAAGTCAGTAAACTAGAGATTTGCCTTGAATACGGCGACGGTGGACCGAAACGTCCTTAAACTAATGACGGACCACTACGTCTTAAAACTAGTTGCGGACCGAAACGTCCTTAAACTAATGACGGACCACTACGTCCTAAAACTGGATATAGACCGAAACATCGTTAAACTAACAATGGACCGCAATGTCCTAAAACTTGCAAATGACCGAAACGTCTTTAAACTACTACCGCGACATCCCCAGGCTGACGTGATAAAAAAAATATATAAAAAAAATATTAAAAAAAATAAAAATAAAAACGGTATGTCCATAAGAAAAATGGGCACGGATGAAAACCCGAAAGGGCTCCGTGAGTAAAAACAGCAGGGCTACCGGCGAGTGTTCGTGAAAACCCGAAAGGGCACGACCTCGTTAGAAAAAAAAGAACAAGAAAAAAAAATAAAAATAAATAAAAACGGTATGTCCATAAGCAAAATGGGCACGGATAAAAACCCGAAAGGGCTCCGTGAGTAAAAACAGCAGGGCTACCGGCGAGTGTTTGTGAAAACCCGAAAGGACGCAATCTCGTTAAAAGACACTTACAGGGTCCTCTTGACCTTGTAAGGAGAAACCACCCGCGTGAGATCCTTACGACTCACAAGGGAGCAACATACTTAGGGATCCTCACGATTCCTAAGGAGAAATTACACTTGCGAGATCCTCACGACTCGTAAGGAGAACTCTCTTATGGGACCCTCATGGCTCATAAGATTTGAAAGTCTTAAGTTACAGAGACCTGAGGCTGTTCTTAAGCAACTCCTACAACCTTTGATATTGCCCTACAAGCGGCTCAACGCTGACCCTTGTATACAATCCACGGGCGTGAATAAACATTTTCCTAACCAAGTCCGACCCGTGACTGGAGATATGTTCATATGGTGAACAACCCTTGTAAGTCCTCTCGACTTATAAGGAGAAAACCCTTTTGTAAGATCCTTACGACTTACAGGGGAACATACACTTAGGAATCCTCACGTTCCCTAAGGAGAAAACATACCTACGAGATCCTCACGACTTGTAGGGAGAAATACCTTTGTGAGACCCTTACGGCTCATGAAGTCAAAAGCCTTAGTCGACGGGATCCTAACCCTGTTTGCTAAGCCACCTTTGTTCAACATCGACAGAGGCAAATGATGATTCGCTCCTGGCAATGTCCTAGTTGTAGCGATGCTGATGCCTAAACTGGTATCAAATTCCAAGCCCTTTCATGGCAAATGATGATTCGCTCCTGGCAATATTCCAGTTGTAGCGATGTTGATGCTGAGATTGGCGTCAGATTCCAAATTCCACACTCGCTATAAAAAAATCAGCGAGCCATACATGCATACGAAATGGCCGAAATGATTGGGCGACTCGCAATAAAAAACAGCGAGTAAAAATAAAATAAACAGCCGAAATGATTGGGCAGCTCGCAATAAAAAAACAGCGAGTAAAAATAAAATAAACAGCCGAAATGATTGGGCAACTCGCAATAAAAAACAGCGAGTAAAAATAAAATAAACAGCTGAAATGATTGGGCAGCTCGCAATAAAAAAACAGCGAGTAAAAATAAAATAAACAGCCGAAATGATTGGGCAGCTCGCAATAAAAAAACAGCGAGTAAAAATAAAATAAACAGCCAAAATGATTGGGCAACTCGCAATAAAAAAAGCAGCGAGTAAAAATAAAATAAATAACCGAAATGATTGGGCACCGCGAAAAATAGCCGAAATAATTGGGCAATCGCGACCTTCGCGATATAAAAGCCGAAATGATAGAGCATCGCGGAAAGAAAATAATAATAAAAAAAATGAAAATGAATGAAACTTCTGCCCTACAGGTGAGATCACATCGATCCCTGTATACAATCCAGGGGCATAAACAAAGAAGAAAACACATCTTTCCCCCCAGACTCCATCAGAAAGCGAAGCCAAATCTCGACGGTTCATAGACAACCTAGAGGCAACCTTGACATTTGTCGCAATATTGCAGACGCAATATCAACAAGTGAAGCAAAGGAAGATCCCTAGCTTCAGGGTCACGACGTCAACATCGACAATTTAGAGATCACCAACGGCGTTTCTCCTCAGTCCAGCAAGATGCAGATACAACGCCAACAAAAGACCTCGCGGTTGGAACAAAGCGGAGCGACGGCAAAATCCCAGCTCCACCTCAGCATTCGTCTCATTACAGCAGACGCAATGTCAACAACGGCGTTCCTTCGCAGTCTACCAGGATGTAAATGCAACGTCAGCAAAAAGACCCCATGGTCAGTAAAGCGGAGTGATGGCAAAATCCCAGCTCCACCTCGACGTTCGTCTCGATACAGCAGACGAGATGTCACCCCAGCGTTCTTCCTCCAGCAGGGTTCAAACGCGACAATCAAACAAACGGAGCCACGACAATGTCCCTATTTCCAAACCTCTACGGTTCATCAACAACCTATAGACAACCGCGACATTCGTCTCGATACAGCAGACGCGATGCCAGCAAATGAAACAAAGACCAAATTCCTAGCTTCAAGGTCCTAACGGCAAGTCATATAAGCCTGAAAGACAACCGGAGATCATCTCACACCAGTGCGGAATGGTCACCACCTCAATATTCGTCTCGACACAACAGACGCAATATCATCAAACAAACGGAGCCACGACAAAGTCTCTAGTTCCAAACCTCTACGGTTCACCAACAACCTAGAGACAACAGTGACATTCGTTTCGATACAGCAGACGCGATGTCAGCAAACGAAGCGAAGGCCAAATTCCTAGCTTCAAAGTCTTGACGGCAACTCATATAAAGCCTGAAAGACAACCGGAGATCATCTCACACCAGTGCGGAATGGTCCCCATCTCGACGTTCGTCTCGACACAGCAGACGCAACATCATCAAACAGCGGAGCCATGGCAAAGTCCCTAGTTCCAAATCTCGACGGTTCACCAGCAACCTAGAGACAACCGTGACATTCGTCTCGATATAGAGGACGCAATGTCAGCAAACGAAGCAAAGGCCAAATTCCTAGCTTCAGGGTCTTGACGGCAAGTCATATAAAGCCTGAAGGACTATCGGAGATCATCCTACACCAGCGCGGAGTGGTTATGACTCATCGGGGCTCTCCAAAATGAGCCTAACCTCAAGTAAGAAGTGACATGGAATATCCCTACGCTTGCTCTTTTGACGATAATACTACCTGGAAGATTACTTGAAGACGTCTTGTCCAGCCCCCGAAGGGATCAGAGACACGACAATCGCAAGGCTACTCGAACAGCAAGATTGCATATCGAGGAATATATCAGCCAACGCGACGGTATGACGGCCAAAACCCTAAGTACCACAGACCCTAACGGACCTCTGTCGTAAAGAGCAGAGGTTAACTGTAACGTTAGGACATCCTTGCGAGAAATGCTCGATTCATTTCGACTCATGAGGCAAAGCCTTAGGCGGCGGGGATTAAAAAAAAACCCTGCTTCCTAAGCACTGGGATCCTGCAAGTCGGCCCAAAACGGCCTCTTGCATACTATCCACGGGTCTCACTCTCCGAATTCGAATCTCGACAAGGAGGGAAACAATCGCTTACGGGTCCTCTCGACTCATAAGAGGGAAAATTCTCTTATAAGATCCTTACGATTTATAAGAGGAAACACACTTAGGAATCCTCACGATTCCTAAGGAGAAAATACACCTACGAGATCCTCTCGACTCGTAGGGAGAAAAGTCTTTATGAGACCCTCACGGCTCATGAAGTTAAAAAGCCTTAGGTAGCAGACCTGAACCTGCTTCCTAAGCCATCACTACTCCCCAAGATGTTCAAGACAGAATGTTCTATATCGCTTACAGGCTATGCTTATTTAAAGAATGTGCTAGTAATAAAGCAGAAAATAAAAGGAAGGAGGCAAAAGATTTGTCATTCATACTTGGAAATCTTTTACATCAATAAAGACAATAACAAAGACATTATCCAAATGATTACAATGGCAAAACCTCAAATCCAGGACATGGATTGAGGAACTCAAAAGTAACATTGTCCAAGACTTTTCAAGCTTGGCGAACCATCCTAGTGTTCTTCCTTTCGCGAGCACGAGCGTCGGGATCCCCACTGATGTCCTCCTCCTTCCGATATACAGCAAGTATTGCAGACTGTTGAAAAGGTTGGTGCAGAAGATCGATTAGGTTATCTCGCCTCCTCTTTGAGATTAGGCTCATCAGATACACCGAGTGCACCTTATCCTCGGCGGTATCCAATGCCCCAAGTGGCACACCAGTACAGAGTAGAGGAAGCGCTTCCCAAATTGCTCCCATAATAAGCTTCAGGAGAAGGGAGCGCCGAGGAAGCAATTGACCGTTGTATGCGTCGAAGCGACTCATGATCTCGGCACACTCGGCATTAGTAAATTCTCGATTTTGGGAACGGCCGAGTCGGCGGATGTCCCCGTAGGAAATAATCTCATCGAGGTCGTACATGTGGGCGTCCATTACTCCTATAAAAGAAGATCGACAAAAATCAGCAACTCTTAAGAGTTCTGCTATATGATTTAAAAGGAGAAAAGCTCCATTAATGAATCAAGAAATTATAAATGAAATCTTTCAGAGAGCAGAGCTCTATTGATGGAATCCTAACAGGGTTCTCTTTAGTTCTCTTTAGATCCTTTTAGAGCAAAGCTCTGCTAAGTGAAACCCTAAACGGGTTTTCTTTAGATCAGGGATCTATTGAGAGTAAGGCTCTATCAATGAAAATTAATTTAATTTAATTAAAATTTTACCTAAAAAGTGTTTTCTAAAGAAATTCTAACTCTTAAAATTCTTGAAGGCAAGAGCAAGGCTCTGAAGTTTTGAAAGTAAAAATTTTAAAAGATGATGATCATCTGTGGAGGACCAAAGGTCCTATTTATAGGCATCAAATGCCCTTTCAACTTTCAAGAGCTGTCGCGACGGTTGGAATTCTGCCACCGATGCGCTCACGTTTGAAAGGCCACGTAAGCGCAGCGGTGGGGGGGCATTTGTTTACCCCAATCAGAGCAAAACTCTGTTCAAATTCCAAGGTGGGAAACGAAGCAACGCTTCTGTTTCCCCCAATCAGAGCAAAGCACTATTTTGAAAATTAAAGTGAGAATTAAAATAAATGAAGCAACGCTTCAGATCCCCTGCGCTGCGTGCAGAGCGCCACGTATCAAAATCAGACACGCCGGCGCAGGGAGCGCAGCGCTCAAGGCAGCGCACTCAATCAGAGCAAGGCTCTATTTAAAACAAAACTAAAAGAAGCAACGCTTCAGATGCGCTGCGCTCTGCACTGCACGACACGTGTCAGCGCAGTTGCGCTGCGCGACTCGTGTCAAGCGTTGGTGCGTTTGCGCCAAACAGAATTAAAATTCTGAAAGATCTTTCTTAATCTTGTTAAAAAAAAGAAGATTGATTTCTGTAAAAGAGAAGCCCTTGGATCAAAGATCCAATGGTGGGGAAAAATCCCCAAATCACTCAGAGAAAGATCTCTCTAACCAATTCAACAAATCATTGGCACTATATAAAGGCCCCTAGACTTCAACTCCAAAACACAACACAGAGAGACAAAAACACATGAACAGAGAGAGAACTCCTCTAAAGAAAATTTTGAGAAGAACTCAAAAAGAGAAAAAGGTAAACCTTTTAAATAAAAAAGAAGAATTTCTTCTGAAAAGATCATTGATCTAAGAACAAGATCAAGGATCTTTAATAAAAAAAATAATAAATACAAAGGCATTGCTTTTTTTTATGAACCATTGGTTCTGGAATCTTAAAGATTCTTTTCTTGAATCCAAAATTAGATCAAGATATTAAAACAGTACCCTGCACTTGTAAATCTGCACTGTTGCGCTCTTGGGTTGGCGCAAGTCACCAGAGAGCACCACGTGTCAGCTCCAGAACAGCTTGCACTATGCGCTTTTTAAACAGAGCACCGCTCTCATGAATTGGCACAACTCACCAGAGCGCGCCACGTGTCAGCAGCGCAACAGCGCAGCGCAACAGCGCAGCGCACTGCGCTTGCGCTCACCAGAGCGCGCCACGTGTCAGCAGCGCAACAGCGCAGCGCACTGCGCTTGCGCTCACCGGAGCGTGACACGTGTCATCTCCACATGGACTTGCGCCTTGCGCTCCTCAATTGGCGCAAAGCGCCTGACAAGCCGCGTGGCGCTCTGTCAGACTAATTAATGCAGCGCATTATTAAAGGGCAGAGCTCAATTAAGAGACCCAATGAACCAAAATAAATGCTCTGCATTATAAAAAGGGGACAGAGCCCAACTTAAAAAGCCTAACAGGCCAGAATAAAATGCAGTGCATTATTAACAGGGGTAGAGCCCTAATAAAGGCCTACTAGGCTAAATATAAATAAAAATGTTGAACATTATCAATTGGACTTAGCCCAATCATGGCCGTAAGTCCTCAAATTAAATTGACTGAGCATGGCTGCTTTCTTAAATCAATTTACACTTGGTTCAAGGGTACATCTCTGAACTCTTCTGACACCTGTCGTTGTAATCCTTCAACGTCGTCAGAGAGGTGATGGGTCCCGACAACCACACATTGGAACAATGGACCACTATGTCCCTAAACTGGAACAATGGACCCTTATGTCCCTAAACTGGAAATGGACCACCATGTCCCTAAACTGGCAATGGATCGCAATATCCTTAAACTACCTATGGACCACTATGTCCCTAAACTGGAACAACAGAGCCCCAAATGCTCTTTTGTCGGATCTAAACGATCCCGTTTAAGTTGATCTTAGTCTCAAAAATAGCTAACGTATCCTTAAACTTTCAAACAGACTTTAGTCCCAAATCGGACTATAGATCCCCTAATCAACTTTGGTTCAAGGGTACATCTCTGAACTCCTCTGACACCTATCGTTGTAATCCTTCAATGACGTCAGAGAGGTGACGGGTCCTGATGGCCATACATTAAATGGACCACTATGTCCCTAAACTGGAACAATAGAGCCCAAATGCTCTTTTGTCGGATCTAAACGATCCAGTTAAGTTGATCTTAGTCTCAAATCAGACTAACGTATCCTTAACAAACGTTTGAGTTGATCTTAGCCTCAAATATGGCTAACGTATTTTTAAACCAAAACCCCAAACCCAAATCTAAGTAAACACGGATATGGACTAATCCACGTCCTACGGACGACGACATAAATTAGTCTCCGTATACAATCCACGGGCAACCACAAAAAAAACAAACACATACGACACGAAGTGAAATTCTGGAGAAGGAGAAAGTTGTTACCGCGACGCGGTAGCGTAATTAACTGCAGGGGCTTGCGCCTGCAGGGAAGAGCGTCCCCACAATCAAAAACCCCTCAAGCGAGGGGAAATCTGACGAAGTCCGCTATATTGGCCGCATCCGTCTAAACCTCCGATATACGGTGCTATAAATCAACTTGGCATCTTCGGAGAGGTGGACGGATAAAACCAAATAGCATCTGCCCCGAACCTCAGGCGAGACGCCCACGTCTTGGCCGCCGTTCGGAGGGGAACAATAAGAAAACAGTTTTCTCATTTAGATGTATTCTATTTTCATGCATTCATACATCATATATATGATATGTTGTTACCTGAGGCACTGACACGAGCACTTGGTATTACACTTATGTATAGATGTTTACCCTTTCCATTATTATATGCTTCAGGCTTTATTATTTTGAGGATATTAATATCGTATGACCTAGGATAGAGTCATACATGCGATTTCTTCTCGGTGATGTTTTCTACTCACGAGTTTGCAATTCACCCCCATTGTGCCACAGTTCTTGCAGGTTTTGCCGTACATGTTTCGTTGCGGCTTGCTGGCACACTGCTTTCTTCCGGGTGAATGCTTTGGTAGGTGGAGTCACTTGCATCGTGACCACCGTTATACTTTTATTTATTTAGTTGTACCTAATAAACTCCATCAACCAGACTTGTATATTTTATAGACTTAGAAGACCAGCGTATATTCTATCGACCTTAGAGTCGCGCGCTTGTATTATTATGGTTTTTCTATGGTTTTCTTGAGGATATTGCTTTTCTTGATGAGTTTTGATCCCCGCCCTTCGGCGTTGTATATTATATTGCGTTGCGTGGTTGTGTCCACCAATTGACGAAAAGCTAGCTCCCGTTTGGGGATGCCTTTATTCATTTATATATATTTCATGTGTTGTACCTGTTTGGGGCCAGTATTTATAAAGAAAACTCTGCCGAAATTTTCGGGAAAATATGACATTGCTTTTAAATATTTAATGCCACTTATTTTATTAAAACACTTGCTTAAAAACTAATTTTTCCTTCACTTCTTCTTTTAAATGGTTTAGATTTCTGGGCTTTTGGCTTACTTGAATTAGATGGGGTCCTATAGACTTCATATGATTCAAGTGCCAGTCGCGTGCCATTTCGGGTCGTGATAAAGTTGGTATCAGAGCGTTAGGTTTAACCTTAGTTCGAGTCTATGTTTGACTATGCGGAGTCTAGCGCGTTTATATATATTTGGAACCTAGGCTTGACCTTACGGAACTTAGACTTGGTCGAGAGGGTATTAGACCCGAACTTTCGTCGCATAGGTTGATCTTGGTTGATGGAGTAGGTGACTTAAGTAGAGTGACGTACCGTGTGTATGTTCCGCGGCATACTTACGATACACTACTCCGCTTAAGAAGTCTTAGGATGTACATTTCTTTGCACAGTATTCTATTCGTTCATTGATCTATCCTCATCGATGTCGGATGGTAGTTTCTGTTACCACGGTTGCACGGGTAGAGAGAGCTGCGGCTAGAGTTGCGGTCAGTATGAGCTCGTCAGGGACGAGGACTGACCAGGATGTATTCCGGTGACACACTGTTGCATAGATATATCGTTTTATTGTGTTTTCATGACATGAGCATTTTGATAGATTGTTTTTACTAAGATTTCTCGAACGTTCAGATCAGCATTAGAGGATTGGGCCACTGTTAGAGGCCGAATAGAATGTGATGACCGTCAATGCACCATTTATTCTTGATGATTGAGGCATTGTTTAGCGTGCGGACGAAGGGTATTCACATGTTGTCTAGGCGAAGTTAAAAAGTTTGAACGAATGTCAGAAGCTTATTTTTCCAAGTTTAAGGTATTCGGAAAAACATGCAAGTAATTTTGTGAACCTTCTAGAAGAATAAAATCCTAACTCGACATAATGACCATGTAACCACTTTTGAACCTTAGGGTTTGCGATAGTTCCGCGGTGCCATTTATGAGGCTTGGGTTTGCCCTTCTACGGCTGGTCCATAAGTATTGTGGTATGTACTGAATATTATTAAACTGTACTCAAGTGTTAAGCTCTCGGGAAATTATGGGACTTTGATGAATCGATCGAAAATTTCGACATCGTCCGGATATCATATGATGGGATACTTCACGAGAAGACTTAGACCCAGGATCGGTTATAGTACGCACACCCAGTAGGCCAGAGTTCGGCATCATTGACGAGATATGTTATGAGAGACCATGAGAGTTGGCCAGAGATCTTTAGAGGATGTGCCAGAGCGGAACTGTTTCCGTCATTATTCTATATTGGGCCGTTGAGCCGAGGAGCTATGTAACTGACAATCTGCAGTGAGAGACGAGAGTCTAAGGGCATAAGGCGCCAGACCATGAAAAGGAGGCAAGTAGATATCTTGCTCTGCTAGCTTTGGATGCACCGACACCTTCTCGATTTTGAAGGAAGGGCATATCGACGACAGTATTTATAATTTGCGACTTGGTGATTTGAATATCACGTGTCCGTTATTTTGGATTTCGGTATTATGGACGATTTATTTGCATGATTGAGATTTGTGCACCATAGTTGTACTCGACTTCGATTTGATGTTATTCAAGATGTTTGATTTTGATTTCATGCTTATGGTATGTATGTGATTTGACTTGTGCCTTCGGTGTAGTTTTCATATACTTCAGTATTTTGATTCGATTTTGTGCACGCCGATGCACGAGGTAGTGAGATTATATACCACGGTATACCAGATTTGCATTAAGGTTTATTGTATACCGTCGATTTCGATTGTGATATTCAATATTATTTTCGTGCACCTTGTGTACTTGATTTGGATTCTTGCGCATACTTGACGTGCTTGATGTGATTTTGGTGTACACCAGATACACTAAATCGGGATTCTTCGTGTATATCAGATACACCTGATATTGCTGTCAGGAACACTCGTTGCCCTTGACAGGTGTTTTCGTGCACACCCGTTGCACTTAGATTTTGTCTCTGTGCATATGTATGGCACATTCATTGATTTCGATTTCCATGCGCACCATACGCACGTGGCATTCTTATATACATTTTGGGATTAATTTTCTTTGAGCAGTATGTTTTTATGATATTTACTATTTGGTATAGTAGCTGAGCAGGTATAGTCAGAGAACAGTACCTGAATATATTTTTGCATGCATTGATAGTTATCGAAGGGATTTCCAAAAAGGAGCTATAGTCTCAGTATTTTTCCTGTGTGTCCGAGATGACACGAACATTTTATAAAGGAAACCCTTCTAAAATTAATTTCAAAAACGGCGGGACGTGTATGTTAAACAAAGGATATATATATATATATATATATATATATATATATATATATATATATATATATATATATAGTTATTTTCTTACAAGGAACGTCCGCTACTTGTGCCGTGATACGCGCATTGCACAGTGATTTGAAAAAGGGTTGGCATGCATTTCTTTCAGATATTTTAACGAATCTACAACGATGCGCACATGTATAGTTTTGATATATATCATGTTGGTTTTCGTATTGGACTTTGACATTGGTGTCTTCATCATGACTCCGATGATTGCAGGATGCTTGACGGAGTTTTGATTTTGAGTTATATACTCGTTTTTCATGCGCATGCGTTGCACTATGATATGTTTTATGTATTCATGATACTCGGGCTCCGACGACGTGATTGTTTTGATGAAATGTTTTAAGTTTTTGGAGGAGTTTAAATTTAAATTCGGGGACCGAATTTATTTAAGGGGGGAAGATTGTAACATTTAAAAAAATATAAAAAATAAAAATAAAAATAATGTTTTTCGGGAAATTAAATAATTAAAGTAATAAATTTCATGAATATTATTAAAGTGTGGAAATCAGTGTTAATGAAATAGTATAATTATATACTTATAATTGGAAAAATTAGTGTGGATATTGTATTTGAAAGAATTTATGTGATTTGGGCATTTTGCAATTTATTACACAATTAATTTTATGTAAGTTTATCGCTAAACGTGATTAATTTTCACTAATCTTTCATTAATCTTGATTATGCATTATGACATGCAAAAAAGCACGTTACAAACTTTATTACACTTTTATGTGACCATAGTTTTATTTGCAATTAAATGGTTTTTGGTTTTTGGTTTTGTTTCAAAAAAAAAGGAAAAAAAAATTATTTTATTATGTGACATGGATGACATGGTGGTATGGGCTGACCATTTCTTACACATTAATTTCGTTTGGAGAGAGAGAAAGATTGGGATGGGCACACATTTCTTTTCCCTGCACTTGAAAACAGAGGAATGGAAATGGAGGGTTTCAATCTTCACTTCTTCTCTTCTTCATTAATCCTCCACCCTTCATCCATCTTGCAACACCCCAAGTCCACACTAAAATGCCACAATCTCTTCACAAGAACTAATCTCAAGCTCACCACTAACATGTTGGATAGATCAAGTGAGGATTTTGAAGACTTTGTGCAACTCAAGAGATTTTGAAGACTTTGTGCAACTCAAGAAATTTCTTGAGTTGCCAAATGAGGTATAATTCTACACTTTTAGTCAAGCTTATTATTTTTCCTAGTATTCTATGGTAGTTTTGAGTTGATAATTGAAGTTTAGTGATCTTAGAAATTTCCATATGAGGTTTTAGAGGATTTGTGGAGTTTTTAAGGTATAATTGAGTGTAATTGGTGACTACAACCCCTCTAGTGTAAATTCTGGACCAACACTTAGTATAGAAAACCCAAAACATGAGTTTAGATATTTCAAATGTCGGTTTTGTGAATTATATGGGACTACAGGGAAACTGATGCAATTTGGGAACTTTATAGGAAAATCAAACAAGTAACCTGAGTTAGTTAGAACCCCAGGAGACCACCACTCAAAAATGAGACTGAAGTTCCCACCTATGGCCGGCGAAACCGAGGATTTTGGGGATCTCGCCAGACCTATGGCGGGCAATGATGTTAGGATTTGTTGTGTAGCTCATCCAATTTGTAAACTATCCACTGCATTGTTTGTTTGGTTCCAAATTACCTAAGTCAAAATCTGGAGCTAGTTTTCTGAGTTGCTGTTTTGAGTTTTAGGGTTTTTAATAACTTGTGTTCTGATATTTTGTTTTATCTCGGTCATTGGACGTTTGTACGCCAACGACGAAGGTTAATTGGTTGTTTTGCGTGAGTAGACCATAAGTTTTAACCTATGTGTGATTCGCGTGTCGATTTGGTTTTGAATTAGATATTTTGATGCGATATGATATATGTGATATGTAGGTACCCTCACGTGGACTTCGGACGATGAAGAAGAGGATGTTGATATCGACTTCGGCAAGTAAGGATCAAGGTGAGTAGATATATATCTACGGGGGAAGTCGGGTGGATGGCGTATAGCACCCCCGCAGTTTCGTAGTGTAATATACGAATACGTTATATTATATATAAATATGTGTATTGTGAAACGTAGATGATTATCAAGATGGGCTTTAGGTGTTCGCGAGTTAAATTTAGTGTAATTATAAGATAGTGCTTAATGTAATTTCTTAGTCGCGAAACCCTAGAATAAGGTATACACACACACATGCACACATGGGTTATGTTTTGGTGTATATGATATATGAATTTATATATATGTGTGTGTGTGTGTGTGTGTGTGTGTGTGTGTGTGTGTGGATGTGTTGCTATCTATATACATATACGTATACACGTATGATGAGGATAGTATATGATTCTTGGAGATGAGTCGATGTGGTTGGGCATGATGCCGTGAGATCGGTGATGTGATTTGGGTCGTGTTATGAGATATGACATATTATATTAGCGGATTGATGGGCGATGTGTTTTCATATACACGCGGATATATGTTGATGGTATCGGTATGTATTAGACTTAGATCAGTACCCTAGTTCATGATATTATGATGATGACACCATATGAATAATGTGTTATACGTAATATTCGACCCGTACCCCAATTTTAGGATGCCGTACAAGGGATTTACCATACGAGATACAAAAATTATGATTGATCCGCACTCATGATTCGAGAATGTCGTATTATATGTTTTATCGTACACCGACTACTAGATATATGTATAGACTCAGACTTAGGTGGATTTTCTTACCCTTTCGATTAGTCTGTTAGTTTAGTCCTGTAGTTTATCAGTTAGATGTTAGACTGGGTTTGAGTCATACTTATTTTCAAACTAACGAATCATGAGTATTTTAAAGACATGCCAAGGGATACTACGGATAATTCAAAAGACGTATCTTTTTCTTAAAAACACCGTAACCCCTATTTTCTAAACACCACGATTCGTGCTATTTCAAATGCCAAAACTGTATGACTCGTATATATAATGTATATTTTCATATGTTGCGTTTACTATTCATTTTCCGTATGTTCTTGCTGTTCGCATCGCATTGCATGCTTAATTGTGTTTTCATTAATTATTATAAACCCATGTTGTCAGGACACCAGCACCATTACTGATGATGCGTATGTCTACGAACACTTGTTTGCCGGCTCACACACATCATCATCGGTAATTGCCATGACACGTACACTTTAGAAATATTACTTCATTGACATAACTTGCTAGCTGATAGTTCCAATATGTTATTGCTTTTATATGCTAGTTTAATTATTGCATTCCTTGCTTGATATCAAATGCATTCATATATTCATTTGTCATGAAATATTATGGAGTTTTATGCCGGTAATTCACTGTTATTTACTCTTGAGGTTGGGATTTCGGATTTCCATGAGATTTCTGGATTTGGAGAAACCGCAAAGATTTTATAAACTGATTATCATTTTAAAGTTGGAAAATTATAGTTTTCTCGTGATATGATGTCAGATATGTCCACCATGAGTTTTCTTGGCTCTTGAGCAGTATCATACAACCGATTCGAGGATGAGGATGAACCGTCTGCGGGTGCATGATGGACCCGGTGCGGTACCCCGGGGCAAGATGGTCGCAGATGATGGCGTTGAGCCTGGCAGGGGAGCACTACTGACCGGTTATTTGTGACGCGGCGGATATCCGGAGGATACCGACGTACTCATGAGATTTGATAATTTGGGCCAGTCTGGATTGCCAGAGCCCGGGGCCAGTCCGGATTGCCGGAGCCCGAGATACCGAGATATTAAGATTTTATGATATGGGCCAGTCCGGATTGCCGGAGCCCGAGATATTGAGATATTGGGATATATATTTTGTGTCGATAGTTGACACGGATTTCTTGTTGATTTTATTGATGATACTTCGATTTTTATGTAGATTTCTCACTGAGATAAGAAAACAGATTTCTCATTTAGATGTATTCTGTTTTCATGCATTCATACGTCATATATATGATATGTTGTTATCTGAGGCACTGACACGAGCATTTGGTATTACACTTATGTATAGATATTTACCCTTGCCATTATTATATGCTTCAGGCTTTATTATTTTGAGAATATTATTATCGTATGACCTAGGATAGAGTCATACATGCGATTTCTTCTCAGTTGTGTTTTCTACTCACGAGCTGGCAACTCACCCCCGTTGTGCCACAGTTCTTGCAGGTTTTGCCGTACAGGTTTCGTTGCGGCTTGCTGGCACATTGCTTCCTTCCGGGTGAATGTTTTGGTAGGTGGAGTCACTTTCATCGTGACCACCGTTGCACTTTTATTTATTCAGTTGTACCTAGTAAACTCCATCAACCAGACTTGTATATTTTATACACTTAGAAGACCAGTGTATATTCTTTCGACCTTAGAGTCGCGCGCTTTTATTATTATGGTTTTTCTCTGGTTTTCTTGAGGATATTGCTTTTCTTGATGAGTTTTGATCCTCACCCTTCGGCGTTGTATATTATATTGCATTGCGTGGTTGTGTCCGCCAATTGGCGAAGAGCTAACTCCCGCTTGGGGATGTCTTTATTCATTTATATATATTTCATGTGTTGTATCCGTTTGGGGCCAGTATTTACAAAGAAAACTCTGTCAAAATTTTCGGGAAAATATGGCGTTGCTTTTATATGTTTAATACCACTTATTTTATTAAAACACTTGCTTAAAAACTAAGTTTTTTTCACTTCTTCTTTTAAATGGTTTAGATTTCTGGGCTTTTGGCTTACTTGAATTAGATGGAGTCCTATAGACTTTATATGATTCAAGTACCAGTCGCGTGCCATTTCGGGTCGTGACATATGGGCTCCTCAGCCATACATTGAAATAAAAGAAAGTTACAATAGCGGGGGAAGGGGGTGTAGGAAACATTGCTTGTGGTACTCCGAGCATATTTCTGCCAGCCGAGCCCTCGCCGCATCGGACCTTTGCCTCTGATGCCGCCCGCGAACGTCTGCGTGTTGCTTCAGTTGGTAGTACTCGAGGACGAGTGCCACCGAGCGATCCCGCCGACTTGTCGAGATCAGGCCGAAGCGGCACAAAGACCTCAGCTTACCGACCGCCTTGTCCTTCAGCTGCTCGGACAGGGGGTTGTGCAACCCTGGCGACGCCCTCCAGATTGAGTACATCAACAACTGGAGGAGGGGTGAGCGCCGGGGAAGCCGTCGGCCAGAGTGATCCTCGATTCGGCCTATAACTAGCTGTACCGTATCCTCGGTACAGTTCTGGTCATACAAGTACACGTCCAGGAAAGTTATGATATCGGGGATGGTGAAAGGGAAAGTGTCCATTCTTACGTTTTGGAGATGGAGAAATGAGTGTTCAATAAGCCCTCCGCTTTATAGCCTCACTGTGCCCTCAAGAGTACAACGGTCGCTTGTGCCTTCCACAATTGTACCGCTACGCGGCGGGTGTCCCGTCTTTCTTGGTGAAATCTGAACGATGCGGCTCTTACGCTCCGCCTCCCCCCACGCGTTAATGACACGTGTCGACCATGACGGTCACCCTTCCCGATGTTCGAACGCCTTGGAAGCTCGGACAAAACCTCACGACTCAACAGAGCAGCTTCACTGCTCGGTCCATCCTTAGCAGGCCACTTCCGGCCCTTTCCATGCTAAGGATCGAAGCCTTCGTCAAGAGGCAACCGGGTAGCTACCCTGCTCGGTTATCCCTGGCTGGTAGTCCCCTACATCCATGACGCTAGGGATCTAATCCCTCGCCAAGAGGCACCGGGCAGTAACCCTGCTCGGCCCGTCCTTAGCAGGCCTCTTACGGCCCCTCCCGCGCTAAGGATCAAGGCCCTCGCCAAGAGGCACCGGGCAGCAACCCTGCTCGACCCGTCCTTAAGGATCTAAGCCCTCACCAAGAGGCAACCGGGCTCGCCCTTGCTCGGTTATCCTGACTGGTAGTTCCCTACCCTACGACGCCAGGGATCTAAGCCCTCGCCAAGAGGCAACCATGCTCGCCCCTGCTCGGTTATCCCTGACTGGTAGTTCCATATCCTATGACGCCAGGGATCTAAGCCCTCTCCATGAGGAAACCGTGCTCGCCCCTGCTCGGTTATCCCTGGCTGGTAGTTCCCTACCCCACGACGCCAGGGATCTAAGCCCTCGCCAAGAGGCAACCGGGCAGCTACCCTACTCCGTTATCCCTGGCTGGTAGTCCCCTACCTCCACGATGTTAGGGATCTAAGCCCTCTCCAAGAGGCACCAGGAAGTAACCCTGCTCGGCCCGTCCTTAAGGATCTAAGCCCTCGCTAAGAGGCACCGGGCAGTAACCCTGCTCGGCCCGTCCTTAGTAGGCCTCTTACGGCCCCTCCCATGCTAAGGATCAAAGCCCTCGCCAAGAGGCACCGGGCAGCAATCCTGCTCGGCCCGTCCTTAAGGATCTAAGCCATCGCCAAGAGGCAATCAGGCTCGCCCTTGCTCGGTTATCCTGGCTGGTAGTTCCCTACCCCACGATGCCAGGGATCTAAGCCCTCGCCAAGAATCAACCGTGTTCGCCCCTGCTCGGTTATCCCTGGCTGGTAGTTTCCTACCCTACGACGCCAGGGATCTAAGCCCTCGCCAAGAGGCAACCGTGCTTGCCCCTGCTCGGTTATCCCTGGCTGGTAGTTCCCTACCCCACGACGCCAAGGATCTAATCCCATGCCAAGAGGCAACCATGCTCGCCCCTGCTCGGTTATCCCTGGCTGGTAGTTCCCTACCCCACGACGCCAGGGATCAAAGCCATCTCCAAGAGGCAACTGAGCAGCTTCATTGCTCGGTCTGTCCTTACCAGGCCCCTAACAGTCCCTACCATGCTAGGGAATAAATCCCTCCCAAAGAGGCGGCCGAGCAGCTACCCTGCTCAGTCATCCTTGGCTTGTAGTTCCCTACCCCACGACGCCAGGGATCAAAGCCCTCGCTAAGAGGCATCGGGCATCGACCCTGCTCGGTCCGTCCACATCTATGTGATCTCCACCTCGACTTCGGGGCCATAGATACACCGTCCTTTCACCGGTCTTTGCACACTTGGCAAATGATTGAATTCAACTCGACGTGCAATCGTAAGACGAAATACCGACCTAAAGATGAAAGCAGTACTGTGCAAGTATAATTGTTTACCACAAACAAAAGGAAAACAAGCACGCAAAGAAACTGCAAAATGGATTTTCTATTCACAAAAATCAAAAGTATTTACAAAGGTATTATGGGCTCCCCAGCCTTGCAAAAATGCCCGGAGGCCTACAAAGTATTTTGGCGCAAGGAAAATGAAGAGGCGGGGAAGTTCAGGCCTCAGGGATTGGACGAACCCCGATGAGCCGAGCGTCCACTTCGACCACCGGGACGGCGCCTTAAGGGTCGGCACCCACCGCAGGAGCCTCGGCATCGGGGGCCGGGGCAACCGACTTGTCCCCCACGCTCCCACCGAGGGCCTCTTCCCCCGCGACGTTTCTAGGGACTTTCCCCCGCGCATCTTCTGCACGAGGGTACTCCGCCCAGAGCTTGATTTCGGGGAACTCTGGCATCTGGGCCTTAACAGCGTCAAGGGCATCGTGCCAAATAACTCCAGCGGCTTGAGCAAGGTCATTGTAGAACTGGTCTGACCCCTTGTAGCTCTCCACCGCCTCCGACGCCAGAAGCTCAGCCTTCGACGCCCGAAGTTCGGCACGCTTCGCCCCCTCCTTCGCCGCCTCGTTCTCCTTCCGGAGGGAGCTCACCGTTTTCTTCATGGTGGCGACGAGCATCTTGAAATCCTCCAACTGAGACTCGGTGGCTCGGGCGGCCTCTCGGCACCTGGCGGTCTCCCGATTCACGACCGCCGCCCAGTCTTCGAGGGCGGCAATCCTCTCCCTCTCCGCCTCCAGCTCCTGCCTTGAGCTCTCCTCGCGGCCTGTGGCCTGCATCGCTGGGGATATCTCCTCATCCTCCATATTGACGATGAGGGCAACGTGCTGGAAGACTTGAAGAAAAGAAAGAGGGTTAAAGAGGAAAGGGAGACACCCGATCACGCGAACGAAAATTCTGAATAAAGAACCAGGTGGAGTGCAAACACTAATCTGCACGGCCTCTTGAGCTATGGCCGCCATTTGGGCCCGGAGGGTCCCTCGAGGGATTCTGCCCCCGGCCGATCTTTCCATCTCAGAGAGCAGGCTATCGACGACGGAAAGCCCCGAGGGCACCTCGAAGCGAAGCTCCCCATCGTCCACGAGGATGGGGGAAGCCGGGGAGTGGGGCTCCGTCCTGTGGAACCTCTTGAGAAGCGACGCGGGGGGACCAGTCTCGACTCCCACCTCGGGAGCCTGGGGCTCCTGCTCCCGAGCACGCTTACGGACCGGCGCTCGGCTGGACTCGGGGGCCCGAGGAGCGCTTGGGCGCCTGGATGGAGCTGCCGCCAGCGGGAATGAAACTCGCGGGGCCGGAGCCGACGTCGGGCGAGAAGAGCCGGCGCCTCCGGCCTTCTTCCCCTTCTTCACATCAACCACTGCCGTCCGGAACTTGTTTAGGTCCATGGGTGCTGCGAAAGACAAAATACAGGGATCAGCAACGTCAGGAAAGTAAAAGAGTGCTCAAGTCTACAACAAGCCGGCCGAAAATTCCTAACTTACCCGCGTACTGGGCGGGGTTGAGCCCGGCCCAACTAAGGGCCCGCTCAGACAGCAACACATCAGTCTGAGGAAGGGGCTCCCACTCTGACACCGCCACCGCGTCGGGATCTTTCAACCGACTCACCCGCGGACAGATGGCCCTTTGCCTCTGGGTGGGCACAGGCCAATACTCACCATTGGGTGGGGCGATAAAGAAAAACTTCTTCTTCCATTCATGAATGGAAGAAGGTACTATGACGACCCCCGACCCGGGGGCGTCCCCTCGTTGCCTTCTAAAGGAGAGGTATACCCAGCTCAGCTCGTCCCTACGAGCGCCTGGGTGGTTTTTGTAGGAAAGAGAAGAGAAGGTTCAGGATGAAAGGGATCTGACACAATTTCAACCGGACCAGGAAGCCGAGGAGGATCCTCCAAGAGTTTGGCACTTGCTGGCCTGGAGCTAACCCAAAACAACTCAACGCCTCACTCACCTCAGGGGAGAGGGGAAGACGCACCCCGGCCCAAAAGGCCTCTAGGTACAAGGCAATCTCCTTGCCCCGTACATGGTTTGCCCTTTCCCCTCCTCGGCCAGACGAAACGAATAGCCGGGACGAATGAAGAAATGAGTCTTGATGTTAGCGAGCTCCTCCGCACGTTTCAACGAGGATCGCACGCCAAGAACACCCGCGGCCTGAACTCTGGGGACCACCCTATCTTCTCGGGTGAACTCCAGCTCAGAGGGGGAAGAGGAAGAAGTAGAAAAGGAAGAAGTAGAAGAGGAAGCTTCAGAAGACCCCTTAGACTCTATCCGCACTACATCTACAGACTCCTCTGAAGAAGACAACTAACCTGATCAAAGAAAGGTATCCTCGGGAGATTGATAGCATGGAATCCGAACTAAGGAGAAGAGCTCCGAGCTGACACGACTAAGGATGATGAAATTATGAAGAGGTATGAGCCCTGATGGGGATCCCACCTCTATTTATAGCTGCCGGCGCACGCATCCTACGGCTCCGATCGACTCCTGCCAAAACAACATTTCGCAACCAACGGCCAACAACGTTCCACCTGTCGCACTCTCATTGGACGCGTCCCTTCGAGCACAAGGACGCCTGCGACGCGTCTCGCCAGTCAACCAACGCCAGATACGTGGGCCGTCACTTCGACGGGCGTACACACAATCCGGCGCTTGCTCTTTAATGCGAGATCTCTCCCCTGATCCACTGACGCCATCAAGAAAATACCACTCTCTGCCTGAGAATGCACAACCAACGATATCTTCGAACGGGAACTCACCTCGGGTGATCGGTCAGACCACTCTCGACCCAACCCAAGAGCGGGTCGAGACGAGAGTGGGGGCTAATGATGAGGCCCGGTATCGTGACCCTCCAGATACACACGTGGCAGATGACATGCCCCAGAACTACAAGAAGGGATCAAGAACTTCAGTTGGGATCACACCTCGGGCCCCCGGTGCCGAGGAGTTTCCCGACCTTTGGTGACCTTCCAGACCACCCCCGGCTCGCCTCCGGGCTATCACAGAACCAGGACGCCTTGGCCTCCCGCTCGTGCCCGAGCTTCTCGCTGAGATGATCTTCCTCGGTCTCACCCTGACCGACCCGTAGGCGCCTCAGCCACGGCTCCGCAAATCTCGCCATGCGCGAGATATCTGCTACCCATGATCCCACGTTCCACGCCATCATGATCCCCCATTAACGAGCCTGTCTCGCCATTAATGCGGGATCCCGCCTATCACGCGGACGTGACGTCAGGAGCGTAACGGCCGGCGTGATTCTTGCGCCTGCCTGCTCTTTGCTGCCGCTATATAAACTCCTCTCTCAGACGATCGAGATACGCAATTCCTTCTACTAAGCCGCCACTCTGCCCGATTTGCACCACTAACTTGATCGTCGGAGGGTCCTCGGTGGTACAACCATCCCGGGACTTCCTTGCAGGTAGCTCGACTCAACCTCAAATCTAAGCCTATTGAGATCCACCCCGGCTCGCCTCCGATCTATTACAGAACCAAGACGCCTCGGCCTCCCGCCGAGATGATCTTCCTCGGTCTCACCCTGACCGACCCGCAGGCACCTCAACCACGGCTCCGCGAATCTCGCCATGCACGAGATATCTGCCACCCATGATCCCACATTCCACACCATCACAATCCCCTATTAATGAGCCTGTCTCGCCATTAATGCGGGATCTCGCCTATCACGCGGGCGTGACGTCAGGGGCATAACGGCCGGCGTGATTCTCGCGCCTGCCTGCCTATTGCTGCCGCTATATAAACTCCTCTCTCAGACGATCGAGGTACGCAATTCCTTCCACTAAGCCGCTACTCTGCCCGATTTGCACCACTAACTTGATCGTCGGAGGGTCCTCGGTGGTACAACCTTCCCGGGACTTCCTTGCAGGTAGCTCGGCTCAATCTCAAATCCAAGCCCATTGAGATCCACCCGATAAAGAAATCAATCCCTAGATCAATTCTCAGCCGTCCGTCATTACGTGAAGAGGTCAACGGAAGATAACATCTGAAGGAGATCCAGGCCTCCATCACTATGTCTAAGATCACATGTAAACATAGGCCGTATAGGGATTCAAGTTGGGTCTATGATTTAAGATTGGAGGCCAAAGCCAATTATTACTGTTACATGACGGGAAATTCCGCATCAAAATTCTGAAATTTTGGAGACTCCCAGAATTTAAATTCAATGCTCTTAGCACATTTCCACAAACTGAACGGTAATTCTTATGCACCGAAAACAGATATTCTGCAACACAAGATCATTTTTATGATACAATTTAAAGGATACATAGGTGGCTCTGATAACACCTATGTGCCGGGTGCATGCCCCCAAAAAATTTTAATAAATTGTTTATGTCAGAGGTATATGAATCTTTTTATATCGGCTATTGTTTTCTAATTTTTAAATCAAGCAATCTGAAAATTATGTAATTTAAAAGAATACCCCAAAATCGAAGAGAGGCCCATGCTTTCTTGATGCAGCAAAATTTAGTTTTTTGATGCGGGAAAACGACGGCCATAAAGCAAAATTTTACCGTATGAGCTATGCTCAGTATAGATAGCAAACTTAAGTTCCTAGATTCAGCGTATTGGTAGCATTAAGGGTTGAGTATGGATCAAGCCCATTTTGGTGAACTCGGCCATTTCCAAATCCATAAGTGGCCCAAGTTACTATCTCTTCCCTTCAACAACAACCACTTGTGCATAATCATGTCCACTATCAGGGCCCTTGGACTAACAACTAGGGGTGCTTAAAATAACTTATCCATGGACATTGCTTGCCCTAAGCTTAATCATGTCAAAGACATGTCTATGGAATTAAATCTTATGGTCATAGGGACTGGAGACTTGTATAACCGTTATTCTCAGAACTATAATCATGATGAATAATTCTATTATAATACTTTTCCTTAACAAGCAACAGGGGTTAGACAAAAAGTTAAACGCACAGTTGGACCTACTTGCTACTTCGGTTTATAGCATATACAAACACATCGATGATGACAGTGCCAAAAAAAACCGCACCGTTGATTAGATGTCTAATTTGGATGGCTGTTTTGATTATTATGTTTTTTTTAATTATCGTAGAGCTAAGTTGACAAAATGGAACTTAAATGAGAAGTTAGAATTTACGGATTAGGCCAGAACAAAAGCTTGAAAGTCTAAACAAAAACCTATGGCAAGAAATAATAAATAATTTGCTGAAAAAATACTGCTATGCTCTTAGCAAGCCTACTTTTAAGAGGATATTAAAGGGGTCAAAGTTGCCACAGATTATCTTTGCTATAACTATGTCATTAATTAACAAAATAAAAAATAGAAAAATTTGAAAATCTCGTTAACATTTTCCAGATGCCTGATAGATTAGCTAATTTTTAAGTGAAAATCTCCCGAGAAATAATACCTACTCATCAGTGCGAATCGGAACCCAACTATCATTGTGTGATAATATTGACAGAAGCCAACCAAAATTACCACACTTCAGAAGGTATGCGTAAACTTGGCAAGTTTCCTTATATTTGAAACTCCTGATATGATTTTTTCCCCAAACGTCTTATGCCTTGACGAAATCCAACAAATCATAAGTCGCAAGTCAAGTTCTACTCGTCATTGTCCTGATTAATCTAAACCCACCCGTACTTATCCTTGACGAAGACGAACAAGGCTGTACGACTGTCCTAAATTAATGCATCTATATATTACAGAAAAGTAACACATAGCTACCATACATCATGCCTCGACGAAGGCCAACAAAAATAGCATGAATACTAGGCGCTATCCGTCTGAAATGATGGAGGGTTACGACTGGTTTATAGCGAAAAACCGTTAACGTAATGAACTTGATATCATTGAAGGAACTCTAAGGACTTTAAAATGGAGTGGTTTAGACTCCGCTTTTAAAACTAGTAATATAAACTTTTGCTTAAGAGCGAACTCGCCGTAAAGGGATCAAAGCTCTTTCCTCATAGAATGAGATGCAAGATATTCCTAATCGAATACCTTTATGCAAAGCAAAAAGTATAATTATGGTTTTGAAGAAAATCTAGTAGTTTTAAAATTGGTTCTGACAACATCATTTAGATTTGTTTTCCTTACATTAATTAGAATTAATACAGTCTCATCAATTAGCAATATCATGGCAGAAAAGAAACAAAAATAGGTATGCATATATATACCATCCGCATTCGCCACAGGGTCTCGGGGTTTCACCGTAAAGTTACTTAACTTACGGCAGGGCGGGAACATGACTAATGCGGAAGCAAAATATATATAGCATCTACTAAATATATATATAATATATATAAACATTTTTCTCACACATGATATCAAGTAACACCACAAAAGCATCACAGCAGAATCAAACACAGTATGAAAATGCGGATAATCTTGGAAAAGTACGAGCCAAATATGAAATGCAATTTTCCCGATCGTGTGGATAGCTCGTAGTATCGGATCATAGACCCCCTACGAGTGCGGCAAATAGTCTGCCAATTCTAGAGTAAGGCACCCCGGTCTCAACACCATGAGATGGAGGCCCATCGCACTCTAGAACCCGGCTACTCGAGTACTCCACCGCGGGGTAATCCTAGTGCATGTAATGAAAACCTGAATATACAACGGTGACGACGTCCGCAACTTGGACGCGTCCCAAAGAATAATATACAAACCGCAATGACGGCAGTCCACATGTCGGACGCTCGCCATGCAATATGAATATAAATTACATCACAGAGAATTACATCTAATACTACATACACCGGGCTATCCATCGCGACAAATCCAACACAATCATAATCAACAAGTAATATCTATCACAGAACATGCAAACTTGCGAGCATCAATTCCGTAACCCCGTCTAATTAATACGTATAGAAATTAGACGACGTTTTATCAAAGGTTATGATACACGTAACCAACACTAATATTATGATAATTGAATACCGCACACTAAAAGCCAACACTTCAATTTTCCAAAACACCGAAAATAAGTATGCTAAAAACTGGCAAAAATTCCATGCTAAAACCCACTATAGGAGTTCAAAATGAGCTCGGGTTGAGCCGAAACTTCACGGAGGACCCCGGCATAAAATTAGAGTTGACCTGGAGGCACCTAAGGGGTATCCCACCCCCTAGGCTACCCAAATATGGCTATAGGGGCAAGGCAGGCCAGAGCCTGCCTAATTGGGCAGGGCTCGGGCCTCTACCCCCTAGGGCTACCTTTGGGTGGTCTCAGGGGTGTAGGCCCCTTAGGTCCTCCGGGATGTCCCCGCACACCTCCCTACGGCTTCTCGGTCCAAATCGAGAGCCCGCAAGGAGTCAAAACATCAAATTGGCAAGATATTAGTCATTGGTTTTATGGCAGTTTTTGCGGAGCAAAAACTGGTGAGATCCGGAAGTTGTAACTATCTAGTTTAAGGTGTTTGGGTGGTTTCGATACCATTGAAAGTTTCTAGTGCCCTTGCCGCTAAATCGCGGCCAATGCGGAATACAAAAACGAAAATTTTGATGGCACTAAAAACTTATACTCAAGAATCTAAACCAAACATCTAAACTAGTAAGCACAAAAGGTTAGAAATTACAAACTTTGTAGCATCTTTATTTTCTCCAATTGGATTGGACCCTAGCATGCTCTCAAGTGCTCCAGATCGTGCTTGTAAGTCGGTCTTCCTTCGCCGAAGATGATCCACCCAAGGGAACCAAGTTTAAGCTTCAACTTCATCAAATAAGCAACTAAAGATCCTAAGTTGCTAATCTATGATGCTTAGTAATACGTGTGAGTGTTATGGTATTTTTCTTTCTCTTTATTTTCATGATTCTCAACTCATGAGAGGATTGAAGATGAAGAAGATGAAGAAGGAGTCATGGAAGAGAGAGAAGCTAAAATGGTAGAATGGAAAAAAAATCATTTAAATTCAAGCATGCAACTTTCTTTTGTTAAAAGAATTTTACCAATTTAAAATTACAACCATGCTTGAAAAATGTGAGCAAATGAATATATAATTCATTTTCCCATACCCTCTACCATTTCTCTTTTCCACCTCACTTCATAATTTCTATAAAAAGAAATTCCTAGAAATGAGGTGTTCTCTTTCTAAAAATATTCTTATATAAATACAAGAATACGTCACTGTAAATACATTCCCGTATTCGTATTAAAATATGAATACCTAAGAAATGGAAAAATATAATGAACATAATACTAGAATATACATATCAAAATATATATATGTAAATTATTAAATCAAAACTTGATTTAATAATTTGACTTAATTCTAAGCTGGCTGGTATTATCATCCACCCGATTAAAGTCCATGCGGTTAGCACACTTACCTAATCGGAACCCTGCACGTATCAATATACGGCCATTACATCATTTTGCCTGAACCGGGAAAACTCTCTGTGTGGGACTCTAAAGACTCGTCAATACGCTGGCAGTGGGTTTAACCACAAGCACGTCAGCGGCACTAGCTATACATAACGGCTACCCAGGTATTGAGCGAAAGGAAAGTCGATGAGCAAACTCATCCATACCCTTACTGAGTCTGCCTACGGCAATCCTCGTACAGTCCGGTCTCTTTGTCTAAGAGTATTGCATACCTAGTCTAGGAGATGGATAACGTCAGATCCCTACTAACCCGATAAGTCCTGCTGGTCTGAAGCTCATCACCTACTGAGAAACTACTGATATCACATCAGTAAATCTCATCCACTTTGGCTAAGGATTTTATGGTGACAGCTGACCCAATACAGCGCGACATCGACTCCCAATACCGGGAGAGTCGAATCCCTGACAACTGTTCACTGCCTCCATGTGGCTCGGGATTATACCCAACTAAAACCTGTTTGCACGACTCCTTTGAGCCGTGGCAGGGTAGTAATCTAAGTATAGTGGAAATTCACACGAGACAAATGAAAATTTCAAGTCAAATAACTAACTTGTACTCATACCACAAGAGAACTTCCATCTGACGATAGGTATAATACCATTTAGAAGTTCTCGGCAAGTCCGTCCGGTGTACTCACCTCCACTGAGCACCTACATACTATCTCAGGTGACTCAACACCATTGGCTTGTGAGACCGGTCACCGCCCCTCGTCGGGGTTTCGAAAAGTATACACTAGTCCACTCTGGAGTATCGATGCCCAGTCTCGATACTCTCTCAACTAGGGACATTTAAGAATGTGCTTATGGACCACCCAGCTCCCACGTATATGATCACCATCATAATGATGGTAGTCAAGCAATAATCCTATGGGTTTTATCAAAATGTATATATAAATGACGAAGACAAACCAGACAGCATACTATCATCTTGAGTAAGACCGTTCTACCTATATAGGTCATCGTTCAATTATCATAATCGCTTACCTGCAATTACAATAATTATCTTGAGGGCACAATATCCAACACTGAGAACCCAGCCAGGCCGAATGTCTTTAATCGCCTGTCCTTTCCTAGAAAGGAAGGGCCACGACGACAGTCCGAAAGACCAGCCACCAATAATAAAGGTATGGCCTGATGCATGGTCTATACGGTTTATATCGTAGGTACACGCCCCAGTGATAACCTTCACAGAAAGAGCAAAAATGGGGCTGCCACTTTCCAGGCCCAATCTGGTATGAATGTGGCGCTACTTCCTAGGCCTAGTCTCATCCGGAAGACAATGAACACCCTTTTGGTGAGGTTGCTAAACAGAAAGACCCCTTAATTTAAGAGGAGTCAAGCTCGAAAAGTGATGAGGAGCCGATTTTCATCCCCAAGACCGCAGAACAACAGCTGCTCTAAGAAATTCCAAAACAGCTCAAAAGCAAAAACAAGGAGATGATGAAGCTCTACTCTAAGATTGTTGACTTGATAAATATCATGTTGCAACTCACAGCCAAATTCTCTCAAGGGCGGTCCAATCAAACACAAGGCTCTACTCATAAGCCGGATGACAACGACTCGAAACAACCAACGCCTGTCCCCCTGAGTCCAAAAGTAGGCGAGCCGCAGGGATGTCGACCACATTCAACACTGGGAAATGTTCTGACTCTCGACGACCGCAGCATGTTAACTCAAGATAAAAGAATGGACTTGGTCACATATAAAGTTAAGACATTGGTGGCCGAAGTCGAAGCATAGAAAGATGTCAGTAGTAGTAGAAGACCGTACCCTACACAATACGATCTTGTGAAGTTTCCCAGCGGCTACGTTATTCCCAAATTTGGAAGGTTCGATGGGACATGAAATGCAAACCAATACATTGCCCAATTTAAAGCATCGTGCGGGAATACTAGGGGTAATGATGCTCTCCTTCTCCGCCAGTTCATGAATAGCTTGATCGACGTTGCCTTCGACTGGTACGCAAGCATACCGGACAGCTCGGTCGCGGCATTCGCTCAAATGGAATCTTTGTTTAAGCAAAAATTTATGAGTGTCAGCGATAAGATCACTATTGCTGACCTTGTAAGGACTAAGCCAAAGAACAATGAAAACAACACGAATTTTATAGCGCGATGGCGCAATCTCTCCATCAAGTGTGAACTGCCGATAGAGCAAGATCAATCCGTCAGTTTCCTTATAGGAAATCTCAGCAATTGGATGACTCCTTTCTTATGCACAGCGGGTCTCAAGATATTCCAAGAGCTGACTAAGAAGGTTCAAATGTTAGAACGTTCAAGACACAAGTCCACTTCGGACCCCTTTAATAACAATAACCCTTGGAGGAATCGGAAAGATGATAACCGTAAAGATGGAAATTCCGACGACACCGAATCTTTTAACACGTCGGTTGGCCGAAGTAAGCGAGGTACAGATGAGCTTAATGCTGATCAGCCTTCGAAGCCAGTGTTGGAATAGGAAGGAGAATCGAACCTGAAAGAGAGGATGGATAAGGTTTGTTCCTTTAGGAGGGACAAAGTCCATAAAATATTCAAAGACGCCCTTATAAATGGTCTGCAATTGCCATAATCGAAAGACCGTAAGAAGCAAATATGACCTATGACCCCAAATATTGCCCATATCACAGAGTGATGAGTCATACCATTGAAGATTGCTTTGTTTTCAAAGATTGGGTCGAGAAACAATACAAGGCAGGAGAAATAGAATTGTCCAAAGGAGTGTTAGCGAACAATCAAGCTGTGACCGCTAATTTCATATAAACGGAGACCGAAGCAATTTAGGAACCGACCGCCCTCAGTTGTTTGTCATTCCCTAAAAGGAGCAGACCAAGGCAACAATCTAAAAGCCCAGAAAGCAACATTACCAATGAGGAGACAATGGATGGGTACACAATCTATACGGTCTACATGGTCGGACTTGAGGGAATAAATCCTCCTACACTTTATAGTCATGATAGTGATATGGTTGCCTCTACCCAACAGCGGCTCGGTTCAGATGACGAAAACCATGCTCAGGCTGTTAAGCTAAAGGAGCCCATTATTCTTGGAGAATCGAACTCAGGTGCTGAGGATAGCCTGGTCGTCATCCCCAAGACCACAAAACAAGCATTATTGCAATTGCTTCAGAAGCAGCTTCAAGACAGAAATGAGGAGTTGGCCAAGGTCTGTTCCAAAGTCGACGATCGGGTGAATGTCGTGGCAAATCTTATGACCCAAGTCGTGCGAATGTAATTGAAATAAAATCAAAGATTGGTCCATGAACCAAGGATTGACATACCAAAGCAGCCAATAGCTATTCCCTCAAGTCCAAAAGTAGAGCATCTTCAAGAGAGATGGCTGCGGCCAGCCTCCAGGGAAGTCCTGATGCATGACCGAGGCAAGTTGACACCGAACAAAATTAAAGGCAAGTTATCGATAGCCAAAGCTGAAGTACAGAAAGGCCGTGCCAAAAACTGGATGCCATACCCAGCTAAATAGGATCTCAGGGTATACCCTAGTGGCTATGTCGTACCTAATTTCAAAAAGTTCAACAGGATAGGGGACTGTTTACCGCCGAAAACTGTAGACGACCGATGTCAGAACGTCTTGCCTGAATTTGGGGGCTGATGCATTGGTATGATCTATCCGCCTCTCCGAAGACACTAAGTTAATTTATAGCACTATATATCGGAGGTTTGGATAGATGCGACCGATGCAGCCGACTTCATACTCCCTCTCAGGGTGAGAGGTTTATTGATTATGGGGACGCATTTTCCTACAGACGCAAGCCCCTGTAGTTAATTTTGTTGTCATGAACGACAACAAATTTTTACACTCCACGTTTTTTCCTTCATGTGTCGTTTTTTTTGGTTTATTTGGTTTGCCATTGAATTGTATACGGAGACTAATCTTGTTGTCACCCGTAGGACGCGGATTGGTCCAAATCCTTACATATATCATATTTGGGTCAAGAATTGCTTGACAAGGTCTACGTTGGTGTCTGGGTTTGCCAACGGGAATGAACTTAGGTACATTCCCACATTTGTGAAGTCCATGTGTTCACAGGAAAGCTTAAGCTTTATCTAAAGATACGTTAATCTCATTTGAGAACTAAGATCTACTTAAAAGGTTTGAGCATATAGGTTTTGCCTAAGGACACGCAGTCTCATTTGAGAACTAGGTCAACCTAGATGGCATGAGAATACTATTCTCAGTTGATTTTAAGATCAAAGAAGCTTAAACTTCAAAATTTAGCTAATTTGGGCTAAGTATAGGGCCTATTTGGCGCTCATATGCCTTTGGTGCTGGTGCGGCTCGACGAGCTTGGCGCAACCCAATCTTAAGAACTTAAGTTCTTATGCATCCTAAAGATGGTGTAACTTTGATGCTAGCGCCATGTTTGGCGTAGCATCAGGGTCTTAGAGCTTAAGCCATGTCTTCTTTACTTTGGCGCTGATGCACTTGATGAAATTTGGCATTGCATTAGGATTTTGGAGATTAATCTCCATAGATAGGTTAGTCTTTACGAAACTTATGTTTCCCATCACAAAATGATCTTTTGATCATTAATGTTCACAAAGATCATGATTTTATGATCTTGGGTTCTTGTTAATGTTTCTTGGTGAGAACTTGGGTCTTATGAAGCTTAAGCTTCAGTTTTCATGGTGATCTTGATGATCGTTTTTTTTATCTTCTTTTGATGGAGGAAATGTTAAAGTTTTCCTTTAAAACCTTAGATCTTATAATCAAAATCCCCATGAGACCTTAAGTTCTCGGTTAGGCCAAAGAGAGTTTTATTATCATGGATTTTTGATCCAAAGGAAGAACTTTAATGTTCCAAAGAAGCTTAAGCTTGGGTGATGGGAAAGAAAAGAAGGCCAAGGGAGGATTTTTATTTATCCCTTAACTACGGTTTGGAGGAAGAAGAAGAGGTTTTCTTCGTAGAGACTTAAAGTCTCGTTTTCTTCACCTTATGGGGGGGGGGTCTTCTGTCTCTCTATATTAATCTCCCAGGCTTTTATTTATATAAGAATAGAGAACTAACCAAGTTGAATCTCTCATTTGAGAGATCACAATTGATCTTAAAATCAATCGGTGATACTTAAGTATCGTTGGATCTTTGATCTAAGAGCTCTCTATTAACAGAGGAAATATCTTTCTTGTTTTAGAAAGATATATGGAAAATTTCTTATTAACAAGAGATATCTTTCTATTTTAGAAAGATAAAGGGGAAATTATTTTTCCAAAATAAAGCAAACGCTTCAACCAAACTTGGCGTTGGCTCCACGTGCCTTGCACATGTGGCGCAGCCTAAAGAATTAACACTGGCGTCACATGCTTTGTATGTCTGGCACAGACACAAGGAAATGGCACTAGCGCAATATGCATTGCATGAGTGGCATCTGCGCCAGGGTTGGCATTGGCACAACCTACGCCAAGGATGTCATTGGCTCAGCTTGCTCCTGGCTTGGTATTGGCATAGCATGTGCCAAGGATGGCATCGGCTAAGCTTGCGCCAGGGTTGGCATTGGCATAGCCTGCGCCAAGGTGCGGAGCTGAAGCTCCATAGCGCCAAATTTTTGGCAGGAACAAATGCCCCCACCACTTCGCCCATGTTCCTTTCACGTGGATGGAGTGGTGTCAGCCATTGCACTTCTCCTTTTGCTTGTGCTCTAATGGTCTGGCTTAGTTTATGCACCCGTCTCAGAGCATTCAGTTTATCTTTATTTTAGGTATGAATAAACTATCATGAAATTTTAACTTAGGGGGCTGTCGGGTTTGCGATACTGGGTGTAGTCCGTCGCACCATTGTGTTAGTTTATTTCTTCACGATTTGCATCCCTTCAAAACGTTGTTCGAGTAGCACACATTTGCTGTATCTCCAATACGTTCTGAGGCGAGATGCAACGTCCCAAGTAATCTTCCTATGTGAATATGTAGATGGCTATCAGAGATTCAGTGTTAGGCGCCACCATGACACTTTACCTTGGTGTAACGACTCTGAAATCCCTGTACAAAATTTACTGGTTTAATGTATAGAAAGTGTATTTTAGCCTGATTAGGAGTTATAAATTATTTTTATTCAATAAAAGCAAGAACCAACTTGTAGCTCACTGGTAAAACCTCTACATTGCTGTAACATAGCCTGTGTGTTCGATTCCCATCAGTCCAATTTATTTTTTTATATTTTTCTTTTTAACTTTTCGGAAGCCTAAGAGGTGCACATGCAATACAGGGAGAATCGAAAAATTTCAGAAAAATCAAACAGGATAAATGAGGAGTAAACATAGAGTAAAACACGTGGCACAAATCTTGAGGCAAACCACCAAGATCCGACCGCCCGTTTTCTCCTTTTGCCCACCACCGACGGTCGTGATTGCCCCAATCGTCTCTGTGCTTTGCACACATGCCTCTTCAGCTCCCCTCTACTCCCCTGCACTGTTTGATTTTCTTGCATTCAAACATAGACCTTTCAATTCTTACATTAACACCATTTAATCTATTTTTATTCATTTTATTTCACACTCTCTCTTATTTTTACCCTATAAATACTACTCACCCTCTAGATCTCCCCCATTCTGAAAATTCTATCAAAATTCCCAAAATTCTCTAAGTGCCAAGCGGAGTTAAGCAATCAAGTGGAGTAGCAAACCAATCTCGAAGATCGGAGCTTTCCCGACGATACAACGATCCCCGAAGATTTCCCCTCACTCTTTTTTTCTCTTGTTAACGCTACGCAACTTGTAAGTCCCTTTTTCTGTCTTTCTTTTTATTTCAAAAACCAATCTATAAAACAATATCGGCAAGTGGAATTATCTCGTTTAATTCTATTCTAAACAACTTTTGTCACATTCACTAAGGTTAATTGTTAATTTTAAACCTCTAAATATCATCTTAACATGCTTTTCACATTTTTACCTTTTTATGAAATTAGAAATCCAAGTGAAAAACGCCCATAACGAACTTTTACAGAAAAATATCATGAACTTTAGTATAACCGTTATTTCGATAATTAGCATATATACGTTTAGGAAACTTCACTGGGTAACGACCTACCCCACACGCACACTTTTGGTTCATAACACGAGGTTTAGATGTACGGCTAATTTAAGAGAATAAGTTTTTCATTGAAATACCACAGTTTTACAAAAGGGTTTCTTTTAATCGATATTTTTGAATTTTTGGCAATTGCGTCTCTACAACTCTCGTTAGGGGACCCGTTAATGGATGGTATAGATTATCACACATTCTTAGGATAGTAGAGTAAGATGCAGAACTCATCACGGAGTATTCGGTTTTGAAAGGAAATAAAAATACGGTTTTTAAGAAATACGAATTTTCTAAACAAAATTAAACTTTGGAAAATTATATAAGACTATGAATCCATATTTTCAATAAAAATAAATTATGAAACTATATTTTTAAAATGAAAGATTAAAATTTTAATAAAATACCACCAAGTTTTCAGAAGTGGTAGTTTTCATAAAAGTACCACAAACTTTTAAAAGCTAGATTTCATCGCTAAAATACCACACAAATTGAAATACATATTCATAAAAACTCTAAATATCATAAAGCACCCTCGAGGTTATTTTTAAACAATATTAAAGTATTTTTCACAAAATCCCCTCGAGAAATGCAAATAATATAAATACAATATAAACAGCAAAATATAAATATTTAAGGACTCTAGATTAATATAGGTTTAAGCGGAATCAATTCTCTTGAGCCTCAGGGAGCCGAAGAAAAGTGAGTCCTTGCCTATTAAGGTTAAACAAATTTTAACGGAGTTATCAATAACAACTGTCTTGGAAAAAGACACAAATTCTGCCGTCCATGTGCAACAGTTGTCCGATTTCTCTCAAACATAAGATTTCAACAGTTAAATCCATTCACAAGAAATATCTATAACTCGAATCCAAACTTGAATTTAAATTCGAACTCGAACCCAAACTTGAACTCTAATCCAACTCGAACCTAAATTTGAACGTGAACTCGAACTTAATCTACTCGACTAACTTGAGTCGATCCAAGGTTGCTATTGATATGACTCGCACCTTACTTGACTCACTCGACTTCATTATTCACCTTTTGCAATCTATGGTTTCGATCAAGTCTTGTTATAATCAACCAATTAAATCAACTAAGTCAATTTAACAGTTATAATCTATTATACTCGGGGTGTTTGGGATAGTTTCTTGTGTGAATCCAACAGAGCTTCAGGAGTCCCGTATTAACCTATCTTTTTTCTTTTACTCGAATCTCAGTCGGGTCGACTCCTCCGCAGCTTGGAGTCCCGATGTTAACACAAGAAATGGGCCTGTATTTCCTTACTCTTGGGGCCCCACTCTTGAGCTCGTAAATACTTCTACAGCTGCATTGACATTCACACTTGGAACTTTTCGAATTTTCAGTGGATTTACCCACTTTCTCTCCGTTCATAAAGACAAGGTTTTCGGGTTATTTGCCAATTCATTACAATAAGAAGGTAAAATCTCCTTACTAACGATCCGTTAACATAATGACCATATAGAGACTTATAGACACATATACCCATATTTAGATCTATAAACTTTTTACTGGTCATTTACATTATTTCTTTTATTATATACTTGTCACTTTTCACTCTTATTCTACCTTTGGGACTTACCGAGCGCTAATTTGCTGACGGGCATTCCACCCACCTTTGTTTTCTTAGAATATTCGTCAGATACGGTCGAGACGGAGGAAGTGGAGGCTGCCGAGGAGAATTACGACCAGATCGCTACTCAGGATTAGCGTATCTTTCTTTTACTTTCAGTTTATCAACAGACTGGTGAAGAACTCAAGTGGGCCCGTAAAGAAGCCTATGATACCAGAGGGAGCTACTCCAAAACGGCTAGTTCTCCCTACTCCTGCTACGGGTGAAGCCGGTAAAAGTGCTTCCCCTCCAAGACAGTCGGTCTTCGAAAGATTGGTCAACTCTTCTCTAACTCTAACAAGAACGTCGGTCTTCAACAGGCTGACGCCGAGTAAAGCTCCTGAGCAACATCGGGGGCATGATGAAGGTGCCTCTAATACGGAGGTCATTCCTACCGCAAGACATGCTCGATGTCGCAACTAACGCCGAGTGAGACGAGCTAGGGGCAAATCCCCCTCTGGGCTCACCCCACCGGCTCCTATGGTGGATATCAACGCTGCTGTTCCAACTGGGAACAATTTTGACCCGCTCATGAGGGTACATAAGAACTCCCCGACGGCGGTACTGAAAAAATCACCTCCGCCGGTAGAAGCCCCAGTACATAAGCAGACGAAGTAGCCACACCGACGTCTCTCCTCGTAGATACATAGAGTTTAGCGAAAATTGCAAGACTCCGTGCTTAACAAAAGCTACTCTTGTCGACCTAAGAAATCTAAGGGCCGACAAGAAAAAGACTGCTCCTCCGTCATACAACAGGGGAGTTCTCCTAATCAGGCCCTTGTTATAATGGCTCCTTCAGCTCTAACCTCTAATAAAATAATGAGGCCGGATAAAACTCTACCGCCAGCATCAAAATCCAAAGGCGATGGATCTAAACGCCACAAGTTTGGGGGAATAATCGTTCATACGGTCTACATAGCCAACGGGAAAGAAGAGAGCCATACTTCGGCCAGTCATAGGCCGCATACTCGGTCGCTCACAAAAGCTCAGAAGCAACAACAAAAGCTCTAAGAGATGCTGACCAAAACAGCAGCACTCACCGGACTAAAAGAAAGTCCAGACAAAGAAGCTGAACAGTGCAAAGAGCAAGAAACCGATACAGAGTTCTTGTGACGAGTGCCAGAGAAAAAATAAAGAAGCTGCAGAGCAGACACCAACATAAAGCAGATGGCTCTATTATTCCAAGATATAGTTGGGATGATGATCCAACCAGAATCGCCGGCTGAAGATCCTCCGGTGATTATCAAAGATGACAGTGAAGAAACATCAAATCTTCCCTAGGCCCAGGCCTTATCAGCAGCCAAGGAGGAAACAATCTCCAAGGCTACATTGGATGGCTACATTGGTCAGCAAATTAGAGCTCACCAGGCCAATGACCCCGCCAACCAACCTGTTAAAACCGCGCGAACATATCCGGCCTGGTATGACCAAATAAAGTACCCACTGGGATATACGATCCTGATGTTCCACATTTACAAAGGAACGGGTAATCCCTACTAGCACGTCGCATAATTCAGAGCTCTATAAAGCAATACTGGAGTCGAAGACAAATTGTTGCTTCATCAATTCGTCGGAAGATTGTCAGAGACAGCTTTCAAATGGTACTCGGAGCTCTCGAACAACTCTGTGAAAACATTCTCAGAAATGGAGTTATTATTCACGCAACAGTTCGCCAGCACGAGTGAATGCACTCCGATCACGGCCCTGATCAATGCTAGGGTAAAGATGGGAGAAAATTGGGTCCAATATGCGATCCGATGGTGAAACTTGTGGTCTAAATGAGAACAACGCATTGAAGAGCCTCCAACCATGGGCATGTTCATTGGGACCTTCGATCCTCAGTCGGCTGTGTCGCAGTTCATGACCTTCTTCAAACCCACAACCTTCCAGGCGCTGATAGACAAGTTGGCCCAAATGGATCAGATGGGTCATGGCCCTTCCTCCTCAAATAAGGATCCTCAAAATAATAAGGGAAAAGGAAGGGCAGCCTTCGTTGCCAATACGCAACAACAACGGAGCAGTCCAAAACCAGCTGCTTACCAAAACAACCCTCGTATGTGCTCATCCTTGGAAGAAAGGCTAGGATGTGCATCCTCATTTACTCGCGATAAAACGAGGAGATTATTCGAGCTAGCGATGAGAAATAATCTCATCACATTGCCAGACCCACGGCTACCCGCACAAGCCTGCGATATCAACAACCCTAACTATTGCTCCTATCACAAGATGGTGAGTCACCCAATTGAAGATTGCTACATCTTCAAAAATTGAATCGAGAATCAGTACCAATAGGGGAAGTTCACACTATTCGATAGCTGGAGGGTAGATCCTCCCCAAAAGCATGCTCCAAAAAAGGAGGACGCGTACGGGGCATCATGCTCACTCATAGAAGAAGCTCCATGAGAAGTAGTTCTTTCAGCAAATACTACAAAAATGCTGAAAGATCTATATGCATGTCTGGCGATCAAGTGGAAGAGCCCATTTGAACCCGAAATTATCGATGGGATGATGAAATCACGTCTTGCACCGAAAGCCGTTGACAAGGGGAAAAGCCTCCAAGTCAAACCTTCAAAGTCTTCTAAGAAAAAGAAAAAGATTAAAAAACATGTGCAGCCTGCCAAGTATGACGACAAGCGCACAGATCTCCAAAAATATATAGATGCGCTGGAAGAATTTAACCAGAAGGCACGGACACCAGTCACGCTCGAAGAATTCCTTAAGCATTTTCTTGAGGACGGAGAAAGTGACGATGATGAGGAAAATGACTCCTCAGAAGGAACAGAAGACCGTGTAGCAAGTTGCCACATGATCTCTCATTCATCATTATATGATGAAGAAGCTCTGCCAGCGTTAGAAAGTGACATGGAGGAACTAGCGGCAGAATCGACACTAACATCCCCGAAATTGCCAGAAGAAGACCCGATTGAAAGGCTGATAAACGAAGCCTTTCAAAAGAGTAAAAATGACCAAGAACGCGAGATGACTATGTATGAAAAGGCTAAGCTTCAGTGTTAGAGATTCACGATATCGTGCTTTTAAAAAGGATATGGTTCAATATCGGATATGTCGGTTTTTGATTAAAATTTTTTCACGAAGTGATTCTCGAGTTATAAAATATCGCAAGTGCATGGTGCGTTGACACAATCTGGCAAGTACGAGTCGATCCACGGGGAATGGATATCACGGCGTTCTTTTGAGTTGGAAATAAAGGTTTTGAAATTGAGTTTGTCATGGTTTTATGAAAAGAAAGAGATGTAACAAATAAATTGATATATCCGAAAATTTAGGCTAAGGTTTGGTTAATTGACTTATGGCGTTACCCTAACTCTCAATCTTGATTCAATATCCATTTTTAGTTTCTATTTGACTTAAAAAGTATGCCGCATCTAAACCGATTACAAAGTATCGTTTAGGATAAGATATCAAAATTGGAACAAAAGAAACTATAAATTTCAAGGGTTTTTAGATGAAATGAGCTGAGTGAAGTTAGCATGTATATGACATATGCTTGTGTGGCTACATGTCCTATCTATCGAGTTCATTACACGGAGCTAAATTTAACCCACATTTCTACTACAATACTTAATGTAACAAAAATGATATGTTAAGAAAGAATAGGATATGTGTTAAAGGTTGATTTGCAACCATTCAAAAATAACATATCCTATCAAGCAATAACACAATAACATTGTACACATTAAGAAAAGAAGTTAATAAGTGCTAAGAATCAAGAATGAGGGGTTGGAAGGCAAGCCGTTCATCAACCTACCTCACCATTACCTAAATGAAAACTACTAACACATCATGGTAAAGGAAACACAAATGAGCAAATAAAAGAGAATGAAAGAAAAATGTAAGAAGAGATACAAGAACCACAATTGAACTCAATGAAGCTTTTATTGATATGAAATCCAAGTACAAGAAAATGAGTTTAATTACCAAAATCCGATCTTGCAAGTTCAATGATAGAAGTTGCAAGACCGGAGGAAGGCAAAGGACTCAATCAAATCACAAGAACTACAAAATTTTATCAAGAGTGTTTACAAGTAGTGAAAATGTACATCCCTTTCTCACAAACTGATTTTCTATTTATAGAACTTTTAAAAGCAGAAGTTTCATATAACAATGAGTTGATGTGACTAAGATTAATACTTTGAAGAAAAATAGAGCCAACAGAGCAAGAAGGGGCCGCAAATTGCGGCTACGTTGAATAAACTGGTGTCCAAAGGGAAGAGTGTGGGGCCCATCTTAGTTCTGTAGTCTTCAATCATCAACATCATCTCCTTGTATTTGCAATTTTGTCTAAATGTTAAGGAGATAAAATCTGGAGTCTTGGAGGGAAAAATATATCTTAAACATCCATCACATCAAAACTTTTCAAAATCACTCATTATTCAAGCCCACTTGCTAAAATGTGTTCACACCATATCACTTCTGGCCACCAATGTGCATACATCTTGAAAACTCTTGTGTTCACACTTGTAGACATGTTGGACCATTTTCATGAAAAATGTTTGTGCACTTTTGATTTGTTTCAAAAAATCTTCTTGAATTCTAATCAGTTTTCCGTTCTGGTTGCAGTGTCGGCTCACAATGTTGTATCCGTGCATTTTGAGTGTATTTCTCATGTTTTGTCATGAATACCCGTACCCTATACTTATTAAGTAGACACGGGTTAATAGTACCGATATATCACAAAATTGATAGCGAATGAGCGGTATTGAAATGCGGTTTTACATGATGAACAATCAGCATCTGAATAAAGAAACAGTGGTGAGAACGAGTCATAAACTGTTCCGACCAAACCAAAGCACGCCTGCAACAAATAAGAGTACGATCAAACCGAGAAGCGGTTCGCCAAAGCCCTATCAATGGGGATGAAGCTACCACCTCTCATGATGTACACTCTTGGAGTCCCATATTTCAACGGAGGAGAATCACATCCAAAATACTGCCTATATCATCGAAGGGTCGCCACCCCATCGAGGAATGCAGTGCCTTTAAAAATTGGTGGCAAGGATATATTCCCCATCGAAAATACTTCAAGAAGGAGAAGCGCGAAGCTCGCGCTCGCCGATGTGAGAGTAGCGAGACGAAAATGCATAAAGAAATAACTAGCAATTGTCATACGGTTGGTACCAGTTTGGAAGGGGGAAATCTCAAGTTCTCACCTTCGGGAGCGATTCTGAGGATGAAATACCTTTTGACTCTCATTTTGAAAACTCCTCCTTGGAGAAACAAAAAGAGGGGCAGGATTGCGAGAACATTCAGCTGCGTAACCATACGCAATCTGATAAGAATCTCGGACCTGCAAACAAAGGTTCGAACAAAAAAGACAAAGGATAAGGGAAGATGCCCGAGAAAATCGCCCTTGATAAAGAAGCAGTCAAAGAACTCGCCGCAAAGGACCCGCCTAAGAAAAATAAGATAGATTACAATGTCCTTGCACATTTGAGTAAAATACCTTCACAACTGAGTATACTGGACGCTCTCCTTCTGTCCAAAGAGGCACGAGATTCCTTGATCAAGGCCTTACAAGAGCAAGATCAGTTTCAAGCTTTCCTCGCAGAAGAGTAGATGAAAGATGAACTGGCAGAGGTCCATACGGCTGATATTACATTCAGCGATGAAGATCTACTCCTCGGTATGTGCGAACATATTCGACTGCAATACGTCACCGGGTACTGCCACGACGTCAAGATAGGGAAAATGCTTGTCGACAACGGATCCTTCGTCAATCTGCTCAACGTGAGAGTGCTGAAGGAAATATGCATGAATGTTTAGCGTCTTTCCTGAGATAAAATAACCATCTCTGGGTTTGACTCATAGTCATCATGGACACTTGGGTTCGTAATACTTACTCTGCGCTTTGGGTTGCTCGTCACTGACATCAAATTCTATGTTATTGATGCCAAAACCTGCTACAACGCTCTGCTCGGCAAGCCTTGGCTACATGAGTACAACGTCATCCCTTCTACACAACATCAGTGTATGAAGTATTTCAAGAATGGCTTGGAGTACACCGTCACAAGAGAACTCAATCCCTTCTCGGCGAATGATGTGCGAAAGTATGAAGATGCGAAATACTTTCTGCCGGACTTCAAAGATACTGTAAAGTGCCACAAGACGGAGAATAAACAAAAATCCGTGGCCACCATCCCAATCTTTGGAAGCGACACCAAGGAAGACGCACAAATAGTCTATTCGGGGCAACCCCAAAGGGAAAACAATAAGCGTGGACCATCTACTCCTATCCTGGTCTTTGGCAGCAATTCCGAGGATGAGACAAATACAGTATTCTCCATCCGCCCGTCGATGCAGGCTCTTACCGAAGCGGATTAGAGTCTACAAATTATGATGGCTCTCCTCGACATTATAAGGAACTTGATGCGCTCGATACATATAGAATACAAGAACTACAAACTTTCTACATACCTCCCTGACGAAAGGGTGAAATGGCGATCCTTTTCTACAAATCTACGGAGACCAAGATGGAAAAAGTAGTCTGGCATGGTGCCAACCCCACCCTTGACAGGTTCCAACCTATCTGTATGCCAAGATATTATGCAGAGAGATTAAAAGAACTGTTAAAACGCCAAGGCGTACCTCTCGAACAAACGGTTCGGCAGACCCAATTCTTCAAAATGATTTGGGATATTCCCGGGACTCAACAAAAGAAGCCCAATGAAAAGATGGAGACAATTGGGCTGGGATATGTTCGGTCCAAGAAACAGGAGCAAATCTATAGCCGCCACATCATAAACAACTTGAGTGAAGAAGAAAACGCTTTTCCAAGTAGCCATGACATCGAATCGAGGCGAGATCCCGCTCTAAAAATGTTAAGTTCGTCGCTTGAAAAGCAAATTGACAAACAAATAAAAGAAGCTTGCCAGGTGAGCCGAGACAACTACTATAGGGAAATGGCCATATATGAAAAGGCCAAGACGCGGCGGCTCAATCAACAATCAGTGGGAGAAGTGGACCGTAATACTCTTCATTCACAGCTCGTTAAGTACTTTCACGAAGAGAGAAAATACCGAAGCAGAGGTAAAAATAAGGTGAAGAATGCAAACAACATTTAAGGACGACAAAGCAGGTCCAAGATGCCGATTAATAGAGAAAAGCTTGGTTGGAGCCCGTCCTTTATAAAGTGGATGGGTCGAAAATATTCATTCCCTCGAGATAAGACAAGGAAAATATTTAACATTGTCGTGAAGCACCAAATGATGACGCTTCCGGAGTCTCGGCACCCTGAACAAGTAAATGAAGTCTATCACCCGGATTATTGCTCTTATCACAGAACAATAGGACATCCCCTTGAGGACTCACATTCAACGACTAGGTCGAGGTCCAGTATTAACAAGGCAGGTTTATCCTATCCGACAGCTGGAGGATAAGCCTATACTGTCAGGTTCGGACCAACACGACCGAAAAAATGGAAGAGTACTCATACCTTTCATATGGTAACTCTCTCAAAAGAGAGAGAAAATGAGAATATGATTGACCTCTTCGGATGCTTCGCAAATGAAGGCAACGACGAGGAGATCTCAGAATTTCCACCAGCACCAAAAAAGCTGGAAGTTAGAATATATACTACGACAGACAACCTAAGGAAAATTTACTTAGGAATGGAGAATGATCCGAGGTCGACGTTTGTCAGTGAGCTACTATCTGAAAAACAGGTAGCCACGTTAAAAGACAAGCTCATGCAGTACAAAGACTGCTTCGCATGGAACTATTCCAAAATGCCGGGTCTAGATCCAGAAGTAGCGGTACATAAACTGGCCATATCGTCAGTCATAAAGCCAGTCAAATAGGCACCAAGAAGAATACGGTTTGAACTTGAGATGAGTATCAACACTGAAGTTAAGAAACTAATCGACTCCGGCTTCATTTAAGAGGTTCAATATCCCGACCGGATTGCTAATATTGTCCCGGTGATGAAGAAAAATAGGACGGTTTGCATCTGTGTGGACTTTCGGGACCTTAATAAAGCATGCCCAAAAGATGACTTTTCAGTACCCGATACTAAGCTGATGATCGATGACACATCCACCCATGAAGTCTTCTCCTTCATGGATGGATCTTCAGGATACAACCAAATAAAAATAGATCCTGATGACCAGAAGTATACCGCCTTCCAGACTCCGTTGGGTGTATTCTGCTACAAGGTAATGCCCTTCGATTTGAAAAACGTCAGAGCCACTTACCAGAGAGCCATGACAAAGATCGTCGATGACTTCATACACAAGATCGTCGAGTGCTATATCGACGATCTCGTCGTTAAAAGTAAATCTCATGAGGAGCACTAGGAACATCTAAAAATAGTGTTCTAATGTCTTTGGAAGTATAATATGAAGACGAACCCTCTAAAATGCGCATTTGGAGTCTCCTCAGGAAAATTCCTGGGATTCATCATTCGTCATCGAGGCATCAAAATCAATCCTTAAAAAATCAAGGCGATTATGGAAATGCCTTCGCCAAGAACCCTCAAACAACTGCGGTCTCTCCAAGAAAAACTCACGTATATCCAGTGGTTCATAACCAACCTCTCTGGAAAATGTCGTCCCAATACCCATCTGATAAAGAAAGGGACCCCATTCGTCTGGGATCAAATGTGACAAAACGCACCAGATGAAATCAAACAATACCTGCAAAATCCACCGGTATTAGCTGCCCTAGTTAAGGGAAAATCACTTATCTTGTACACGACAGCCCTCGAAGGTGCTCTAGGAGCGTTATGGGCACAAGAGAATGATCAAGAAAATGAGAGATCTCTTTACTATCTAAGTTGAGTTCTTCTGGGGGCAGAAAGCAACTACTCCCCCATCGAAAAGCACTGCTTAGCGCTGATCTTCGCAATAACGAAGCTCAAACACTACGCCTTGGCGCATGAGGTCCATCTCATATCAAAGGTGGATCCTCTCAAATATCTAATGTCCAATGCCATACTGATAGGAACGCTTGCCAAATGGGCCTTCCTGCTGATGGAATTCTCGATAACGTATCGACCCCTCAAAGCGGTGAAAGGACAAGCCATCGTCGACTTTCTCGCAGAACATCTAATACTAGCAGACTTTCCCCAAAATTGCTAGTCACCGGATGATACGCGTTCGACACAATCGAAGAAGAGAAAGAAGAAAATGAGTCTCAATGGGAGCTCTACTTCGATAGAGCGTCTTCCATGAAGCGGCGAAAGAAGAACACTCCCATAATTAAAGCCGGGATGGGTCTTATCTTCATAACCTCGCAAGGAGGAATATTGCATTACGCTCTCTCCTTGACGGAACCCAGGACCAATAAAGAAGCGAAATATGAAGCTTTGATAGCCGGTCTTGAAATTATTTTCGATATAGGAATAAGAAACCTCCTCATGTATGGAGACTCTCGGCTGATCGTTAGTCAAGTAAACGGCGACTATCAGACATTCAAGCCAGAACTAATAAGGTTTGGCAAAAGCGTGCAACAACTGCTGACCCAAATTCCTTCATATACCTTAGAAAGCGTACCGCGAGTGGTGATTGTTAGCGATTCTGCGTGTTCAAGTTTTAGTTAAATACCGCAATCAAGACTGTTTCGCTGGTAGTTAGCCGGTTGAGTACGGGTCGTCCGCAGGGAGATGGGAATCTTTTTCTATGTGCTTTAACGAGTTAAGTCCAGTTTTTTAGATTTTGTTGTGATTAGTTAAGCGGTAAAATGATATGTAAAGAGAGCTTGTTAGGGTTAGGATTATGTTAGTTTGAGTTAGGAGTCTCCACATCTTTCGTTGCCCCTCTTAATATCGGTGTTACGGTAATCGGCAACAACGGGGATTAGCACGACTAGGAAGGAACTTGCGAGTATAAGCTAGGCTTTCCAACGCATAAGTTCTTCCTTTTGGTGCTTGTCCGTCCGTTCTTGGCTCTTAGCCATAACCTCCGGTTAATTCAACCACAACCGGTCTCACTACGGAATCACCGCTATCATGTAGGATAGGGTGCCGTAAGGAGCGGATTGTGGTTCAATTAACGGGAGTTGAATTAAGCTGTTGGGCAAGGAAAGAGTGAGAGAGATTTCCTTCTCTCAAACTTCCCTTATCCTACCCTAACAAGTATTAAACTACTCACACATCATGATACGGAAAAATAAAACAAAACAAAAGAGGAAGATAGAAAGAAAGAGATTAGAAGATAACGACTAGCTATTTGCGACCTCACCTTGGCGAGGATCGAGCGTAAGCATCATGGTCGTATTAAGGATAAAGAAAAAGAGAGAAGAAAGAAACAACAAGAAATAACAACAACTAGTTAACAAATTAAAATTACAACAATTATAGAGAAAGCAAGACAAGCATTATAATAAAATGATCTTCTTTATTCACCATTCTTCACTCACCAAGCTCGTTACAAGTTTTAATGGAGAAGAGATGAGAAGAGAAAGAAGAAACACAACTAAACCTTACAAAAGAGAATACAAGATTATGGGCCCTCTCCTTCTCAAAGTTCTGGGCTATTTATAGGCTGGAGAATGGAAATCTAGGGCAACCACCAGAACACATATGCAAAGACCAAAATACCCCTGGAAAAGTTTTGTCTGCCGCCACTATACGGCCGCGGATCCGCGGCCTAAGCATGCTTAGGCCGCGTTTCCGCGGCCATATAGATGAATTGGATGCTCAGTTTTTTTGTGCTTCCCTGGTCTTCACTGTACTTAATTCTGGTATATGTATTTTCTCAATTTGTCTTCACGATTTTTCCAGAATTTCTGTTGAGGGAAAGGTGGACTTTTGTCAAGATTTTCTTGAGCTCCGCGTAGATTTCTTGGAACTTGTTGTTGCCATTGAGCCTTGTGCATGAAGGTGACAATCGATTTGCCATTTTGTCTTCCTAAACTGGTATCTGGCAACATACGGATGAAGAGCGGAGACCGTGTTTTATCTGTGGTTGGCAGGAACCCGGATTTTGTCGTGTTTTCCATGAATTTCACCGTTTTAGAACCGAGAACCTGTATCCTGCAATGGACTAGCAAACACGGCTCAAGAGTATCTACCGATATGCAATGTGATAAAAATTGGGCGGTATGAAAATGCAAAAATCTGATATGAACAAATACCCCCAAACTTATCATTTGCTCGTCCCGAGCAAAACCAATTTATTCACAAAAAATTTCCTAACCTCACTTTCGCAGGGAACGCGATTGCACTGAGTATGTGCAACAAGCCGTTAAATCTCTAGGTGTCCCTAGTAGGAGGAGTGTTGTCTCCTGAGGGTTTTCAGCGGATACTTCCCACAAAATCCGGTCAAGTTGGTTTTGTAAAATAACTAAGATTCAAACCCTAAAGTTTTGTTTCAGAAAATAACAATTCTATAATCCTAAGTCTAGACTATCGAACCTTTATTTTTCACACCTCGCTTCTTATTTAACTACAGATTTTATATGTCTTTACGTGCAGTGCAAATAGTGTCGTTAAGTTCCAGAAGGATCGATTAAAGTCATCATGTCGCACAATAAAGCCCAGATAACAATTTTAAAAGGATCACATAAGTTTTATAGAGAGTTAAGCATTTTTCAAGTTTCGTTTTCCAGTAAGGTTTCAACTTCAGAATTTTATCTTCCTTAACAGGAAACTAAGTCGTATTTTTCACTCCACCTTTTTCTTGTTTTCATTTCATACACACCTCTGTGAACGTGCAATAGTCTTTATCATAGAATAAAACCTTCATATCTCCGTTAAATTTTTTATAAAAGCCTGTCTTTTTATCAAGATTATTCTCACACAAAGAACCGTTAGGAATTTTAACTCGGAAAGAACACTTGCTTAACTTTATTTTAATCTGGACTTTCTAGGCTTCTTAGCGAGCTTTGGGCCAATGCACCCAAACCAGTTGGTTTTAGGGCATTAGGTGTAGAAACACCCCAGCGGACTTAATTACTCAAGTTACCTAGGTCCAAAAACAAAAGACAGTTTGGCGTGAAAATCAGATGATTTAATACGAACGGAGATATAACCGGCAGTTCAATTATTTTTTTTTGGATAAAAGACGTGTTTAGTAGGTTTTGGTGTGTAATCATTCCAATCAAATTTCGGATGGGTTATTTTTCAGACTTAGTTCCAATTATGGCATCAATAACATTCCTTCATATTTGCTTTACTTCATAAACTATTCTTGACATTACTTATTTTAGAACAAACCTATTTGATCCTCAGAAAATCATTTATCTGTTTAAAAGTTTTTAAACATAAAAGACTTGTCATCTAATTTCCAAAAACTCATGACACGTGTAGTGTGATGTAAAGACGTATATCAGCTATAGTTAACTTCAAAGGAGAGTTATCTTTCAGGTTTTCAAAATCTAAACATAAGATTTAGTTATTCCTATTTTTTCAAACAAAAACCGTCGAAATGTTGAATCAGAGTTCTTCCACAAGCTAACTTGACAGAAAAGTTTTTATATTTTTTAGAAAATTTTCAGATTTTTATGGATTTTATGGATTTTAATATGCAGATGCAAAATATACATATGAATGCGAAGGTAAGAAATGCGTACCGAGCGTATCCCCAAACTTAAACTGGACAGTGTCCTCACTGTTATTGCATGAAGAGATCATTTGAAGGGTCAAAATTGTCGGTTAGCGAAACACATTTTTTTTTGTATTTGTTTTTAAAGAAAAGAAAAAGAAAAAGAATATACACAAATATATACAAAATGGTTTATACAGACCCCCAAACTTATTTGGAACAGTGTCCACTGTTCTTGGCTGGATAACCGAAGTTTGGAGGTAGGCAGATTAAGATTAGGCAGGGTAAACCGGCTCCTGTAAGAACAGGAGCTCCTCTGTTGGTTCGGCGCTAAGGTACGGTTTGCATCGGTGTCCGTTTACTTTGAAAAGTGAACCGTCCTTTGGATTTTCCAAATCCACAGCGCCCTGCGGATACACATTCCGCACAAAATACGGCCCTTTCCAGCGAGATCTGAGCTTTCCTGAATAGAAGTGAAGTCGGGTGTCGTAAAGCAGTACCTGCTGACCAGGTACGAAGGTTTTGCGCAAAAGGTGTTTATCGTGAAACACCTTCGTTCGGTTCTTAACGACAACCGCATTATCGTAAGCCTCATCCCTAAGCTCGCTTAGTTCGTTCAACTGCAGCTTCCGATGGCTGCCCGCATCATCAAGAGACAGATTCAGCTCCTTTATCGCCCAAAATGCGCGATGCTCTATTTCGACAGGTAGGTGGCAGGCTTTTCCGTACACAAGCCGATAGGGAGACATGCCAAGGTCGGTCTTATAAGCGGTTCGAAATGCCCAAAGGGCATCAGTGAGTTTCAGCGACCAATCCTTACGGTTCTTTGAAACCGTCTTCTCCAGTATCTGCTTGATTTGCCGATTTGAAACTTCGGCCTGCCCGCACGTTTGGGGGTGGTAGGGAGTAGAGAGCTTATGATTAATGGAGTATTTCCGCATCAAGGCCTCGAAAGTCTTGTTGCAGAAATGACTCCCATTGTCGCTAATGATCGCTCGGGGGTGCCCAAAACGAGAGAAAATGTTTTCTTTAAGGAACCTAACGACAACCTTGTTGTCGTTAGTTCGGCTGGGCACAGCCTCGACCCATTTAGAGACGTAATCAACAGCGAGAAGGATGTACAAGTTCCCGAAAGAGCTGGGAAACGGCCCCATGAAATCTATCCCCCAAACATCGAAAATCTCCACAACCAAGATCGGTTGGAGCGGCATCTCGTTCCTCCGGGATATCCGGCCCATGTGTTGGCACCGGGAGCAAGTCTTGCAATAGTCGTGAGCGTCTTTGAAAAGTTGTGGCCAGTAGAAACCACATTGCAAGATCTTCTCAGCTGTCTTTCTGGGCCCAAAATGCCTGCCACACGCTTGATCGTGGAAAAATGACAGCACACTCTTGAATTCCTCGTCAGGGACACACCGACGAATAATCTGGTCGGGACAGTACTTGAACAAGTAAGGTTCGTCCCAGTAAAAGTGCTTTACTTGGGATAAGAAGCGAAGTCTGTCCTGACTTGACAATTCGGTCGGTAGTAATCCCGTGGCCAAATAGTTCACAATATCTGCGAACCAGGGTTCGCACGATACTGTCAAGAGCTGTTCATCCAGGAAAACGTCGTTGATTGGAATTGGAAGCGAAGGCGAAGAAGGAAGTCGTGAGAGATGGTCGGCAACTACGTTTTCACATCCTCGTTTGTCCTTAATGACAAGGTCAAACTCTTGAAGCAAGAGGATCCAACGTATTAACCGAGATTTTGCATCTTTCTTCGCAAAAAGATGGCGCAGAGCAGAATGGTCAGTGTAGACAATGACTGGAGAGCCGATGAGGTAGGGCCTGAACTTTTCTAAAGCAAATACAACAGCTAAGAATTCCTTCTCAGTTGTTGTATAGTTGAGTTGGGCATCGTTCAGGGTTCGGCTCGCGTAATAGATTACGTGCGGCATCTTGTTGATGTGTTGTCCAAGGACAGCACCAATGGCAAAGTCGGATGCATCGCACATAATCTCGAATGGGTGCGTCCAGTCAGGTGAAGAAAGAACGGGAGCAGAAGTGAGTGAGCTTTTCAATGACTCGAATGCAGTCACACAGCTCGAGTTGAAGTCAAATGGCGTGTCCTTGGCCAGCAAAAGAGTCAAGGGTCTAGCAATCTTGCTAAAGTCCTTGATGAACTGTCTATAGAAACCGGCATGGCCAAGGAAGGCTCGGATATCTCTGACGCATCGGGGAGGAGGCAGATTGGAAATGACCTCAATCTTTGCTTTGTCAACCTCTATGCCATTTTGCGAGATGATATGTCCTAAGATAATACCTTCGCGCACCATGAAGTGGCATTTCTTCCAGTTTAAAGTGAGATTCTTGTCCTTACATCGGGTAAGGACAGCGTCAAGATGCAGCAAACACTCGTTGAAGGAGTCGCCGAAGATGGAGAAGTCATCCATAAAAATCTCCAGAAATTTTTCCACCATGTCTGAGAAGATACCCATCATACACCGCTGGAAGGTAGCGGGCGCATTGCATAACCCAAAGGGCATGCGACGATATGCAAACGTGCCGAAAGGACAAGTGAAAGTGGTCTTGTCCTGGTGTTCATAGCAGAATATTGCATTTTATACCGCCCATTCTTACGCTCGTGTGTTTATTGTAAGTGCACGGCGGCGCCCCGGCCGTCAATCCGACGGCCAAATGCGGAAGCGGTGATAAACTTAAATTTTCTTGAACTGGCAAACCGCCGCGCACTAATACCCGGATCGAACCATTAATTAGTCCTAGCTAACTACAAGAAAGGGAATAGAGATATACCGAGTGATCCGAGTCCTCCGGTCTTCTCGTCGTCGTCCCAATCTCTCGCGGAATGTCCGGTCTCCATCTCCTCGCCGGAAGGGCACCACGTCGCCTGCATCTTTTACGGGCTCCCACCTCAATACCGAGGCAATTCGGGCACGAAGCTGGCTAGTCGACGTGCCCAAGATTTGCTGCAGGATGTGTAGTGAAGTCGTCTCTTTGGGGTTTAGGATGGTTGCCATGATGGAGGAATTTTGCACAAGGATTTTCATGAACACTTGATGAAAAATGGAACTTGCCATGGAATAAAATGAGCTCGGCCAAGTCAAGAGAAAAGGCTCTCTCCAGGAAAAAGAAATGAAGCCTGCACACTTATGAATCAATCTAGTGCTCACTGTGAATGACAATAAAAAATGGTTGAAGGGAATTAATTAAAACCAAAAGGAAAATAATTCCTTCACACAATCATTCCAGCACACACTAAATGGGATGGCCCACCAAAAATTATCATGAAGGAATATTATCACACAATTAAACCTCTCTCTCACTCCCTGGAAAACATGGCCGGCCCCACACAAAATGTGGGTTAAAAAAGATCAATTCTTTTTCAAGCAAGAGGTGAAAAAGGAAATGATAAACAACAAAGCCATACTCCACCAACCTCATCATCACAACAAAGGTCAAGGTATGGTGAGCCATCATGATACAAGGAAATATGCAAAGACCCCTTCCACAATTGCCTATTTGCAACAATGCAAATAAGCCATCCTCCACCAATCTTCGGCCATTGAAAGATACAAATGAAAATGGCCGAAACGAAAAGCAAACTGGCAACTCCATAAAACTGGTCCCGTAATAAATTACAGGAAAACCCCGATACTGTGCATACACACCCGCATTTGTATTCCGACCGAAATTCAAATGCAAAGAGACAAAAACTACACTGTCTAAAACTAGAATCCGGCTTAAGCCAAAGCCGGCCAGTAAAAACCGTCCGATCACGATCCGTGCAATACCGCACGTATCTGATCGAACCCTGCCATATCTCCATACGGCCTCTAGTACAGACTGTCCGATCCTGATCCGTGCAATACCGCACGTATCTGATCGGACCTTGCCATATCTCCATACGGCCTCTACAATATTTCGCCCGAAAGCTGAGTAACTGAATGTGGGGGACTCTAAAGACTCGTCAACACCTTGGTTATGGATTTAACCACTAGCACGTCAGAGGTATAAGCCAATACGTAACGGGCTACCAGGTACTGACTAAAAGGGATGTCTGTGAGCGAACTCAGCCTGACAACCCTACTGAGCCTGTCAGTGACAATATCCGTACAGTCCGGTCCGTTCGTCTATGAGCATCGCATGGCGGGCCTAGGGGGTTGGTAAAAGTCAGACCCCCAAAAGCGGTACAAGTCGTGTCGGAGTGTAGCCCAGAACACCCTGAGATACTACTGGAATACCTACCAGTAAATCTCCTTGCCTCGGCCGAGGGCTTCGTGTAATGGCTCTCCTAGACACAGCACGACCTCACCCCCAATACCGGGAGAGACGAACCCCTGAAGATACGCTCACTGCCTCCATGTGGCTTGGGACTGTACCCAACTAAAACCTGTTTGCACGACTCCTTTGAGCCGTGGTAGGGTAGTAATCAAAGTACAGTGGGAACTCACACGAGACAAATGACGATCCCCAGGTCGATGAACTAACCTGCACACATGTCACCAGGGAACTGCCATCTGACGTCTGGTATATGACCAACTAGCATGTTCCCGGCGAGTCCTGTCCGGTGTACTCATAACCCAATGAGCACCTGTATACATCTTAGGTGATCCAACTGACACCAGTGGCTTGTGAGACCGGCCACCGCCCCTCGTCGGGGTCTCGACTGTATACACTAGTCTACTATGGAGAATCGATGCCCTGTCTCGAAACTCTCACGACTAGGGACCTTTTAAGGATATGCTTATAGACCCCCAGCTCCCACTTATATGATCGCCCTCATACTGCTGGTGGTCAAGCAAGAATCCTAGGGGCTCTATCAACATGTAATAGCGACGTGTCAGGTCACTTAAAACAGTACACGATGATAAAGGTAAACCAGATAGCATACTATCATCTCGAGTAAGACTGTCCTACCGGGATAGGTCCTCCATCAATCATTACAATCACGTACCTGTGACCTAATAATTGGCTCTGAGGGCACTATCTCCAACAATCTCCCACTTGCACTCAAGGCTAATTATTGCGATGTCGCATACTCACAGCCCGTGTGATACCGAACACCCAACTCCTCTACTAGTTAGTCTCACAAAGCTCGTTTGCGAAACCATTGCGTTCGAGGAATAGCCTCAGTGAGTGGATCCGCTTTGTTGTCTCTTTCCATGTCTCTCTATATCTCAAGTTCGCGGAGAAAGCCATCTCCCGAAAAGAGCAATACCTGTCTCAGAATATGTCTGGATGTCTGATGGGACCTAGCTCATAAATGAACTCCAAATCCAAACTTCTTAGACTGTATCGTCAACTGAACTTAATCAGTATCCTGCGTGCCATGCCTCCCTCAGTATTGCCTTGGACCACCTGTCCAAAATACTGCCCCTCATCAGAAGGAAAACTATAACTCTGACAACCTCCTTGTCGTCCATGTCACCTTGGAAGCCTGGAATGATAACTGTCTCCTAAATGAGGCTGTCGTTATCATCTCCCTAGAACATCCACTTATGTTCTAAAACTGCTTCCGACTGTTTCTCCAGGATTGGATTAATGTCAACTTATTGCATCTAGTGCAAGAACAACATCTGGTGTGGTACTTGACATCTCACGATTGACTCAATTGCCTGAGCAAGTGATCTGCCAATCATGCCCGTCCCTCTCCCCTTTAGTTTGTAAGACACCTTTGGAGAGGGTGACTCCATTACCTGCAGGTACACTACCGTGCCAGGAGTCGTCCATCCCAAATACTCTTAGAATGCTGTCAAGTACCCTGATTGGGAAACCACCCAAATCTAGATCTAAAACCATAGATCTAGTAACCAGTATGTCTGATGTAAAATCCAAGTCCCATGTGGAGAAACCACTGTGTGACGACCAAAGTATAACCGATTGTAGTATAGGAGTTTCTTTTCCTATTCTGTGTATGTCATCCATATACCAGGATATCACACCCTACTACCTTCTCAACAGATCCATCCCCTATTCTGATGAAGTCAAACCTATGACTGTCACGTCAGAAATAGATGATCTATCTCCGCTACATCTGCTTTAGTCTATAAATAGACATAAGCTACCTGTCCACCAATGCTTCCGCTGCTCCCACTGACTACGACAACCCTCTGGCAGAGTCATATACACGTACACTTCTAAAACTAGTTTAGAACGACGCTATACTCATCCTCCCGCCGGGTCTCGCACCCTGGAACAACAGCAATGGTAATTGTGGGTAAACAAGAACTTCCCTGTCACCGTCCTTGAGGCTACCGTAGTACCTCTCGGGTGCCTGAAGTTACCCACCTTATCTGCGGAGTGGCCAATGGAATGTCAATCCAGATTGAATCTTTAGGTTCCTTATCAAATCTTCAGTAATCGTTTGTGGTTCTGGAATCACTTCCAGTTCTACCATACTCCCACTACTGTTTTCTGAAAAAAAAATCCATTTTTAATAAAACAGTGGCGAGTCTAGAACAATATCGCTATTGTTCATCCAGATGGTAGAAAGTCAACCCTCGTCATAGCCTGGGTCAACCCACAAACAGCCATTACAGAAACGTGCCTTGAGTTGTCCAGTGTCTGGTTTTAATCATAAACCGGACAACTCCCCGTACCTTAAACATCGTTAAGATATGAACTGTTCTATATCCAATATAGAATCAGAGGCACTGATTTAATTGAACCAGATTCAAATCATGCAGCTGTCTCCAGTGCATGTCAACTAAATGGAAGGAGGCCGATCAGCGTTACTCAACTTAGGAATGCTTCCAATTATGAGTAACCTGAAAGAGAAGCAATTTCTCTTAATCACTACTATCAATTGAATACCGCATACAAGTATCTACATCTTCGATCACTTTGAAGAATCCTGATACTTGCTACACCTGGTTCTCTACTCTATTCAAATACCTATAACTTCTCAAAATTCGGACCCTGTGTTTCCTACGAAACACCTGTCTAAAAACTAGAGAAGTCATAAGTAAACCGAATATAGTACGAGGACCAACCCCTCTGTCCTGATGGACCCTGGACAACATACAATACTCTGTATAAGTCCCTTGAGTCTGTTAACTTATTCACTGTGTGTCGTAGGTTGAAAACTGTACTTATGGTTAAGAAGAATTACACCGCTGTTTAATGCTCCTTACCTAACCATCCACTGATATAGGTAAATGTCGTAGACATAATTTCAGAAAGGTATATCTCACTCTATGAAAATAGACGTACAGATATATCAATTTGAAATTGGTGCATAACAGCGGATATTCAAAACCAAATATTTGCCGACCGGCAAACATCCCAGGTGATTTCCTCAAATATCACTGATTACAACGAATCCCGATATAATGAGGATAATCACCCAATTCCCAATAACTTACTCCCACTCATCATCTGTAAAACCATACAGATGTGAGAATCGTACCTGGTAAATACATACCCTGGAGTAAGTATCTAATCGGGAAATCAGTTTTCCTTTAACATTACACAGTGAAACTGAAACATTGAAATGTTCCGATGGGGTATTCTGGTATTCCTAGTAATGCCTCTTCCAGATTCACAACTGTAACCGTATAGTTCTTTGCCACCTCTCCAAATCCCTTCAAATGTCTTTAGTCTTTACCTTCTGCACACCCCTTTAGGCCAAATGGTTTTCTTCCTTCCCTACCGTTCGGCACCAGCCTATGGTTTGGAAGAAGACTATCCAATAAGCATAATGGGTGTACTGTCCCAATCCTAGGAACACTCGCAATGCGAGAGAAGGTGAAGATAAAAGACAACCGAATAAACTTTATTCCTATTTCTCCTGAACCAGAATCCATCCCCGAACTGGAACCAGTTCCATTCGAGTTCGTATATAACCATACGATGGAGTATCCAAATAAACTGTGGATCTTCGTAGTGATACGGAGTGTCCTGGAGAAATACAAAGGTGATGTGGGAGTGGTAACGAAATATTTGGTTTGGTCGTGAATATCTGTTGCAATTTACTTTGCCCTCTTACTAATCCCTTGCTTTGTCTGAACTTAATACCTTCTGCACACCATCGTTATGCTAATTGGTTTTCTTCATTCCCTACCGGTCGGCACCAGCCTAAGGTTTGGAAGAAGACAATCCAATTTGCGTAATAGGTGTACTACCCCTAAACCAAGGAGTACTCGTAACCTGAGAGAGGGTAAAAGGAAAAGACAACTGAATAATCCTATCCGTTTTCTCCAGAACCGGAAACCATCCTCGAATAAATTCTTTCGAGTTCGTATCTAACCATACGATGGTTTTGTCCAATGGAAGTGGACGTTCATAGTAAAACGGGGTGTCCTGGAGAAAAGGGTAAAAGTAGGAGTGGCAATGAGGTTTGCAACTCTGACAATCCAAAAGCCGGTGTTTAAGAAGGTTCGGTCAACTTGGTCACCGAGTCATAGTCTTAGGGTCGGGTCAATGGTCGCTGCTAAAGAGAGAGAGAAAAGAAACACTCAGCGTGCACTCTAACCTAGATCAGAATGGTTACCAATTTATCTAATCTGGAATCCTCCCACTGTACCTCAAATTCTCCTCCAAACCTGAAAGAAGAATTAGTCGGGAACACCCGAGGAGTAAACTAACTCATCAGTGGGAATCGGGATCCAACTCTCATCGCATGACAACGTGACGGAATCCGCTCACGGTATCACACTCCAGAAGGTATGCGCATATCTGGCAAGTTTCAGTTCTTTTGAAACTCCCGATGTGATTTCTGCCCCATGCTCTTATGACCTTGACGAAGGCCAACAAATCATAAGTCACATGTCAAGTTCTACCCGTCATTCTCCAGGTTGATTTGAACCCACCCGCACAAGCCCTTGACGAAGGCCAACAAGGCTATACGACTGTCCCAAACCAACGCATCTATCTATGCTGCAGAAAGGCAACAAGCAGCTACCATACACTATGCCTTGACGAAGGCCAACAAACATAGCATGAATACTACGTGCTACCCGTCTGAAACGACGGAGGGCTATGAATGGTTTCTGGCGAAAACCTTTAACGTAAAGAACTTGATATCGTTGAAGGAACAGATAGCTTTTTGAAAATATAGTGACGAAAACCGTTGCTAAAGAGGTCACTCCCGGTGAAGGGATCTCGGCTCTTTCCCCGTAGAATGGGGTGCAGGATATTCCAAATGAATACCACGGTGCAAAGCAAAAGTAATCGGCTATAGTGAAGTTAATGCCCTGACGCAAACTTTTTGTCCAAGGGGTCACTCCCGGTGAAGGGATCTCGGCCCTTGCCTCGTCGACTGAGGAGCAGGATATTCCAACTGAATACCACGATGCAAAACAAAAGTGAACGTCCTTGCAATAACAGCTTTTTGAAAAAGTGTTCCAACAACATCAGATTAGGTTTGTTTTTAACTTGCATTGATCCGAATCAATGCAGTCCCATCAATTGATAACACCACAAAGAACGAAAATATACTGATGTACGTATATGCCATCCGCATTCGCCACTGGGTCCCGTCATTACCCGTTAGGTTAGCTAACTAACGACAGAGCGGGGACTGGACTAGCGCGGATGCAAAACATATACAACATCTACTAATATATATACCAATATATTATATTCGCTCAAAGCGTGAATAAAATGCAACATCACAGAGAATGAACAGCATCACAGAAACAATAAAGATATCTGGGATCCCCGGGTTTCACAGAGCCGCTGAAACCCGACGTTCCCCTGGTCGTGTGGATAGCCTGTGCAATGAAATCCTTGACCCCTACGGGCGCGGCAAGTCACCCGCCAAAACCTGAAGCGAGGCAGCCCCCTTCAGCACCGTGAATGGACCACCCAGCACTTCACGGAATCCGGTAACTTGGGCACCCCTCCTGGGTCAACCTGTACCCCCTACGAGTGTGGCGAATAGCCCGCCAATCCTAGAGTGAAGCCCCCTCCGTCTCAATGCCATGAGATGCGGGCCCGTTGCCCTCTAGAACTCGGCTATCCGTGCACCCCTCCGCGGGGTAATCCTAGTACAGAAAGTAAAATATACATACACCGGGTACATCGACCGCAACCAGGTCGTGCCCCAAAATAATAATACAAACAGGCAGTGACGGCAGTCCACATGTCGGACGCTCGCCCCGCAATATCAAATGTACATAATACAACCACAACTGTACTAGCATTGCATCCAGGCTATCCCCCACGACCGATCCGCAACATCACAGCAAAAACAAAACATCAACGTGAAAGTCACGTTCGCAAATCCGTCTAACCGGGCTATAGCAGTTAGACCGGATTTACCGATCAAGTGACATTCACGGTCGCAGATATAATGTAAATACTGTGAAATAATGTGTTTAAAATATCCGATCAATCAAATTTTAACAAGTGGGCCCCCAAGCAATACTGTAGCAGTTAAAGAAATTCTGGGCCCAATGTTAATATTCCAAAACCCCAATTTTAAGCCCACAAAGACACTGTAGAAATTTGGTGCAGTGATCTCCACAGTGTGCGGCGGAACAGCGGCGGGAAGGGGGTTTTCGCGGCGGTTCCGCGCTCCCATAGTGGAGTCACTTCATCGAATTTTTACAGTGCTCATATATTTTCCAGTACATCAATATTTTACAACCTGAAAAAATTTTCGAGACCAAAAATTTTCAACAGAAAACTGTCGATAGGAAAAACACGGTTTTGGAACTTTTTGATCGATCGGAAATGCAAACACATTAAACCAAGCTAGACTAAGTTAATGGCGTGGCTCTGATACCACTGTAAGTGCACGGCGGCGCCCCGGCCGTCAATCCGACGGCCAAATGCGGAAGCGGTGATAAACTTAAATTTTCTTGAACTGGCAAACCGCCGCGCACTAATACCCAGATCGAACCATTAATTAGTCCTAGCTAACTACAAGAAAGGGAATAGAGATATACCGAGTGATCCGAGTCCTCCGGTCTTCTCGTCGTCGTCCCAATCTCTCGCGGAATGTCCGGTCTCCATCTCCTCGCCGGAAGGGCACCACGTCGCCTGCATCTTTTACGGGCTCCCACCTCAATACCGAGGCAACTCGGGCACGAAGCTGGCTAGTCGACGTGCCCAAGATTTGCTGCAGGATGTGTAGTGAAGTCGTCTCTTTGGGGTTTAGGATGGTTGCCATGATGGAGGAATTTTGCACAAGGATTTTCATGAACACTTGATGAAAAATGGAACTTGCCATGGAATAAAATGAGCTCGGCCAAGTCAAGAGAAAAGGCTCTCTCCAGGAAAAAGAAATGAAGCCTGCACACTTATGAATCAATCTAGTGCTCACTGTGAATGACAATAAAAAATGGTTGAAGGGAATTAATTAAAACCAAAAGGAAAATAATTCCTTCACACAATCATTCCAGCACACACTAAATGGGATGGCCCACCAAAAATTATCATGAAGGAATATTATCACACAATTAAACCTCTCTCTCACTCCCTGGAAAACATGGCCGGCCCCACACAAAATGTGGGTTAAAAAAGATCAATTCTTTTTCAAGCAAGAGGTGAAAAAGGAAATGATAAACAACAAAGCCATACTCCACCAACCTCATCATCACAATAAAGGTCAAGGTATGGTGAGCCATCATGATACAAGGAAATATGCAAAGACCCCTTCCACAATTGCCTATTTGCAACAATGCAAATAAGCCCTCCTCCACCAATCTTCGGCCATTGAAAGATACAAATGAAAATGGCCGAAACGAAAAGCAAACTGGCAACTCCATAAAACTGGTCCCGTAATAAATTACAGGAAAACCCCGATACTGTGCATACACACCCGCATTTGTATTCCGACCGAAATACAAATGCAAAGAGACAAAAACTACACTGTCTAAAACTAGAATCCGGCTTAAGCCAAAGCCGGCCAGTAAAAACCGTCCGATCACGATCCGTGCAATACCGCACGTATCTGATCGAACCCTGCCATATCTCCATACGGCCTCTAGTACAGACTGTCCGATCCTGATCCGTGCAATACCGCACGTATCTGATCGGACCTTGCCATATCTCCATACGGCCTCTACAATCTTTCGCCCGAAAGCTGAGTAACTGAATGTGGGGGACTCTAAGACTCGTCAACACCTTGGTTGTGGATTTAACCACTAGCACGTCAGAGGTATAAGCCAATACGTAACGGGCTACCAGGTACTGACTAAAAGGGATGTCTGTGAGCGAACTCAGCCTGACAACCCTACTGAGCCTGTCAGTGACAATATCCGTACAGTCCGGTCCGTTCGTCTATGAGCATCGCATGGCGGGCCTAGGGGGTTGGTAAAAGTCAGACCCCCAAAAGCGGTACAAGTCGTGTCGGAGTGTAGCCCAGAACACCCTGAGATACTACTGGAATACCTACCAGTAAATCTCCTTGCCTCGGCCGAGGGCTTCGTGTAATGGCTCTCCTAGACACAGCACGACCTCACCCCCAATACCGGGAGAGACGAACCCCTGAAGATACGCTCACTGCCTCCATGTGGCTCGGGACTGTACCCAACTAAAACCTGTTTGCACGACTCCTTTGAGCCGTGGTAGGGTAGTAATCAAAGTACAGTGGGAACTCACACGAGACAAATGACGATCCCCAGGTCGATGAACTAACCTGCACACATGTCACCAGGGAACTGCCATCTGACGTCTGGTATATGACCAACTAGCATGTTCCCGGCGAGTCCTGTCCGGTGTACTCATAACCCAATGAGCACCTGTATACATCTTAGGTGATCCAACTGACACCAGTGGCTTGTGAGACCGGCCACCGCCCCTCGTCGGGGTCTCGACTGTATACACTAGTCTACTATGGAGAATCGATGCCCTGTCTCGAAACTCTCACGACTAGGGACCTTTTAAGGATATGCTTATAGACCCCCAGCTCCTACTTATATGATCGCCCTCATACTGCTGGTGGTCAAGCAAGAATCCTAGGGGCTCTATCAACGTGTAATAGCGACGTGTCAGGTCACTTAAAACAGTACACGATGATAAAGGTAAACCAGATAGCATACTATCATCTCGAGTAAGACTGTCCTACCGGGATAGGTCCTCCATCAATCATTACAATCACGTACCTGTGACCTAATAATTGGCTCTGAGGGCACTATCTCCAACATTTATAGGTAGGTACTTTTAATCCGTGTTTGTTACATGTTTACAGATTACAGGTTTCCAGTCTAAATATTGCAAATCAAGACAAAATCTCAAAAGTTACGCCAAAAGCAGAACATCTGTTGACAACAGATAAAAGCCGGGTTCCGGTCATCCATATCCGTCCGGTGCTGCGTACCGGTTCCAGGGACAAGACATATGACAGCGGTCATTCGTGTCTCGGACAAGCACAGAGCACGAGAGGGGCTGCACAAGAATCAATGGGTGCACGGAGCTCGAGGGAGATAGAAGTCAAAAGTGAAAAAGATAATGCAATCTTGGACTAAGAATTTGAAGATATTCTGGAAGAAATTATCAGAAAATACATGTACCAGACAACAGGGGACAGCAGATCAGGGCCGTACAATAAACACCACACCCTAACCCTACTGTAGGGGCGCGGATCCGCGGCCAATAGGGTGTATTGGCGGCGGATCCGCGGCCGTACAGGCGCCGCAGGCAGAGAACTTTGGGGGGTATTTTGGGTGTTTCATTTTATATCTGATGGTTGCCCTAGATCTTCATTTCCCTGCCTATAAATACAGCAGAACTGAGCTTAACCAAGGGAGCTTTTCTTTGTTCTCTTTTTTGTAGAATTTTGTTCTTCTTCTTCCTCTTCTTCATTCTTTCTCCATTAAATTGTAGTGAGAGCTTTTGAGTGGAAGATTAATGAAGATGAGGGTTCTTTATCTTTCTTGTTAGTTTGCTCCCCCTTGAGATTTCTGCTTTCTCTTGCTCATTCAATCTCTTCATTGAGGTTGAATGGTTAAGAGTTAGTTATTGATCTCAAGGGTCGTATTTTCTTCCGGGACTAGCACTTCATTTCACATGCGTTTTCTACCCTTCCCTTGATCTTGCAACCTCTTCATTGAGCTTGCAAGTTTAAGGGTTGGCTATTGAGCACATGCTTGGCTTGGGTCCTAGTTCCGTATTCTTTTATTACTCGCTTTTTATTACTTGTCTTTTTATTACTTGCATTCTATTTCATGCAATTTTATTCATGCTCTTTATTACTTGTATCTTTTCTTTTCTTTGTTCTTTTCTTTTTGTTCTCTTTTGTTCATTTTGTAAATGTTGTAATTATTGTTGTTGATAAGAATTAATACGGTTTTATAAGTTAACATTTCTTTGCTAATTCCTTTTCCCGTTATTTTCCATTTGAACTTCGCCCAAACCATACGCAAGCGCTCCGTTAGGCACCGTACCCTGACAAGGTAACGGTGATTCCTAACCACGACCGGTTGCGTTCGGTTTGGCCGAAGGCGAAGGCAAGAGACAAGAACGGAAAGACAAGGGTAAATAAGCCGGATTCCACGAATACCGTGCTTAAATCCCCTAATCCACGTTGTTGCCGATTGCTTAGCTTCAATTGGTCAAGACTCGGCTCAAAGGTTTTTGAGTACGGATTTCTTAGCTTACAATCTCGTATTTTCTTAACAACTTTATACTTGCAGATAAACACATAGGTTAGTCCAAACAATCATACACAGATTCTTTATTAACTCGTCTAAGACAAGAAGGTAAGATACCACCATCTCCCTGTGGACCGACCCGTGCTCACCGGCTAGCTGCAAAGCGACACCGTCCTGATCGCGGTTACACTTAAATTCTTTGAACATCCGACACGCCAAAAGCGTGCGATCAAATGGCGCCGTTGCCGGGGTGACGGTAGCGTATTTTCTTTCTTGTTATTCGGGTTAATATTCTTTTTGTATATAAAAAAAAATATATTCTTTTTTGTTTTTTGGACAATATTTTTGTGGGCAAGTGTGCAGAATTTTGCGTATTTGCAAACTGCGATAGTGGGGAAGCAAAGTGTACATTCAACGTTAAGGTGATTACGAAGTACAGTGCCAAAGATCCGGGTAGTTTGACCCGCGCAAGCGAACCTTTCAAGCTTACCGGATTTGATTCAACGGGGGTTTCCTAACCCAAAACTTAAACGGTACGTACTTTACTAACACCTTCTTCTCAAATCCGACGCTTCCAATATACTATTCTTTGCAGGATTCTTTGCAAGTTCGCTAGCAAACGCTAAAACTTGACTAACCCGTATTTGTTGCAGCGCCGCGCTTAAACTAAAAAAAAAACGATTGTTTTGATTCTTTATAAGAATTTTTTGAATTGCGCATTGCATCAATTAATACGGACTTAAGGGCAAGCGAACCCCACAACATACGGTAAAGGATTTCATCACCTTTTCCGTGGCCCACAAATCACGAACTTGCGCATAACGATAACCCGCACAAAGTTTAAAAGAAACTAGACTTTCAGCCTTAAGGACTTCGCGCTCACTAGGAGAAGTTAACTGTATTTAGAAGCTTGCTTAACGGTATATTGTTTACGGGGTGTCTAGGAAAGTGTTAACGGCGAAACCGCCAAAAGAGAAAGGGTTATTTAATTAAGGAACTTCGCGAAAGCGTTGGAAAACCTCCCCTTATCTCTGCACTTACCTGGCCTCGTGATCAGTGTATTTTTGAGCCTGTTTCTCGACACAGTTTTACTTCGACAATCAAGTTCTGGAGCAGGTCTAGTTGACCTAGGTTAACCCTAGAACGATTAGGTGTGTGGTATTTTTTGTGTCGTGATTATTTTTTGTCCATATTCTTTTTTTTGTATATTTCATTCTTTTGCTAACAACCAACAAAAAAAAAAAAAAAATCAAATTCTTTCCCCCTCCTTTTTCTCTACCTTTCTTCTTCTCTCTTCATATCATGGGTACCCCACCTCGCAAAACTCTTGCCGAACTTTGGTACCCACGGCCAGACATTACTTCCTACGGTTCTTGTTTTGGTCGAACTTCGAACGATCCATCCATGCCAAAAATTTCTTTGAAAGATCGGATAGACGCGTCTAGGACAAACAACTGGACCCCGCATTCTACTTCGTATCAACCGTTTCAAACATTCACACCTTCTTGCGTTGATACCCCTTTTGAAAACCCAGTTGTAACCCCGAGACCTATGTCTATTGCTGAACGTATTGAACAATCTCGTAGCCGATCTTTCACTCCTTTCACCACTACAAATTCTTGGGATCAACAATTCCATTCACCTTCTTATCCCAATGTTGATCCCACTCCTGTCCAGCCATTCAATTCCTACCAATCCTACCCTACTTTTGCACCTTCCCTAGACATTGCATCAGAACCGCCATTTGGGAGTTTTCAGTATCCAAATAACTTTGAATCTTTTACTGAAACCCCATCACAACCCATGTCTAGTCTGGAACAGTCGTTGGAAGACTTTAGGGTAGCGTCAAGCCAACAGATGATGGATTTGAATGCGTCCATGGCCGCTCTCATACAACCTAGTGACCCGGTAGCTAGTTTTCAACTAGCTCCAAATTTTTCAATGTATGATGAGGCGGCAGGACAGGCTGTGAATTTGAGTGGAGAGAGTGAGATGTACCCCCTTCCAAATCAAACCTACCCGTCCCAAATTGAATCCCACAACTCCTGTTTTGAAAGTCTATCGAGTATCCCACACGATTTATCAATTGAAGATAGAATGATGAATGAGTTGTGCGACTTCGTAGTGTTTGATTTGCCCGATTGTGAAGGGTCTCTTCCAAGTGAAACCGATCTTAAACCTTTTGACCTCTACACCTCCATCTTAGAACCAGAATCGATTAATATCCATGCTTTTGATGAGGTGTCTGAGAATATAGATTTTCACTTGATCGAGGATATTGACGCTGGGAATATTTTGGATGATGAACCCGTAGATTTGGCTGAGTTTGTCTCTTCAAATCATCATCCCGAGTCTTTAACTGTTTTTCCCGAACTTCATATGCGTCTTGATATTGATGATAAGTGCATGGATGTGCTAAATTTTGAGGAGAATATTGAGGATAGTTTTGAGGATGAACCAGTTTTGCTTGATGAGTCGGATTTTCCAATTCATCCTATTCCTTCCACTAACTGTGTACACCCTCCTGAACCTTTAACCGATACCCTTCCTCAACCACTTCCCTCCATCCTTTCCATCGTTCCGACCTTGCAAGAACCCGTCTCACTTTCATTTACTGTGTCTGGTTTACCAAGTTCGGCGTACCCATGGTTTCTCACGAATCTTGAGGGATTTGACCCAATCTCTCGACGAGTTAATAGATTAGCACAATCGATTTTTACACATCACTCATCACAAATTGTGCTAATCTATTCACTCCATTTGCACCCTCAAGTTCGTACTCCACTTCTTTCTCCCATCCGCCATTCTTCTCTTCCACCGAGACCGGACGCCACTTCTATCCCCACACGGTCTCGCGTGTTTCTTATTTCTTTTCTCTACACTCCATTCTTTCACCAACCGTCACTTTATAACGATAAAATTTTTGAATGGTTGGTGTTAACTTTTGGCCTGTGTAAGGCCTTGTATAGATGGATACTTCTCTTTCCCCCCCTAATCCTGAATTTCAACGCTTAACAGTGGAAACACTGTTTTACTTAAGTTTGGGGGGGGGCTCCTTTTTTGTATATATTTTTTGTTTTTCCTTTTTGTTTTGTATATAATTTGTTTTTAGGGAAGCGCCAGCAATTTTGACCCTCTTGGTGTAGCCTGACAGTGAGGGCACTGTCAAGTTTAAGTTTGGGGGTGTGCTCGGTAAGCTTTCTTCCTTCGCATTCATTTGTATATTTTGCATCTGCATATTAAAATCCATAAAATCCATAAAAATCTGAAAATTTTCTAAAAACATAAAAACTTTTCTGTCAAGTTAGCTAGTGGGAGGACTCTGATTCAACATTTCGACGGTTTTGTTTGAAAAGATAGGAATAACTAAATCTTATGTTTGGATTTTGAAAACCTGAAAGATAACTCTCCTTTGAAGTTAACTATAGCTGATATACGTCTTTACATTACACTACACGTGTCGTGAATTTTGGGAATTAGATGACAAGTCTTTTATGTTAAAAAAAAAATACTTTTAAATAGATAAATGATTTTCTGAGGATCAAATAGGTTTGTTCTGAAATAAGTAATATATCAAGAATAGTTTATGAAGTGAGTGAATATGAAGGAATGTTATTGATGCCTTAATTGGAACTAAGTCTGAAAAATAACCCATCTGAAACTTGATTGGAATGATTACACACCAAACCCACTAAACACGTCTTTTATCCAAAAAAATAATGGAACTGCCGGTTATATCTCCGTTCGTATTAAATCATCTGATTTTCACGCCAACTGTCTTTTGTTTTTGGACCTAGGTAACTTGAGTAATTAAGTCCGCTGGGGTGTTTCTACACCTAATGCCCTAAAACCAACTGGTTTGGGTGCATTGGCCCAAAGCTCGCTAAGAAGCCTAGAAAGTCCAGATAAAAACAAAGTCAAGCAAGTGTTCTCTCCGAGTTAAAATTCCTAACGGTTCTTTGTATGAGAATAATCTTGATAAAAGACAGGCTTTTATAAAAAAATTTAACGGAGATATGAAGGTTTTATTCTATGATAAAGACTATTGCACGTTCACAGAGGTGTGTATGAAATGAAAACAAGAAAAAGGTGGAGTGAAGAATAAGACCTAGTTTCCTGTTAGGGAAGATAGAAATTCTGAAGTTGAAACTTTACTGGAAAACGAAACTTGAAAAATGCTTAACTCTTTATAAAACTTATGTGATCCTTTTAAAATTGTTATCTGGGCTTTATTGTGTGACATAATGACTTTATTCGACCTTTCGGGAACTTAACGACACTATTTGCACTGCACGTAAAGACATATAAAATCTGTAGTTAAATAAGAAGCGAGGTGTGAAAAATAAAGGTTCGATAGTCTAGACTTAGGATAATAGAATTGTTATTTTCTGAAACAAAACTTTAAGGGCTTGAATCTTAGTTATTTTACAAAACTAGCTTGACCGGATTTTGTGGGTAGTATCCGCTGAAAACCCTCAGGAGACAACACTCCTCCTACTAGGGACACCTAGAGGTTTAACGGCTTGTTGCACATGTTCAGTGCAATCGCGTTCCCTGCGAAAGTGCGGTTATCATTTTATTTTTATGAATAATTGGTTTTGCTCGGGACGAGCAAAAGTTAAGTTTGGGGGTATTTGTTCATAGCAGAATATTGCATTTTATACCGTCCATTCTTACGCTCGTGTGTTTATAGGTAGGTACTTTTAATCCGTGTTTGTTACATGTTTACAGATTACAGGTTTCCAGTCCAAATATTGCAAATCAAGACAAAATCTCCACAGTTACGCCAAAAGCAGAACATCTGTTGACAACAGATAAAAGCCGGGTTCCGGTCATCCATATCCGTCCGGTGCTGCGTACCGGTTCCAGGGACAAGACATATGACAGCGGTCATTCGTGTCTCGGACAAGCACAGAGCACGAGAGGGGCTGCACAAGAATCAATGGGTGCACGGAGCTCGAGGGAGATAGAAGTCAAAAGTGAAAAAGATAATGCAATCTTGGACTAAGAATCTGAAGATATTCTGGAAGAAATTATCAGAAAATACATGTACCAGACAACAGGGGATAGCAGATCAGGGCCGTACAATAAACACCACACCCTAACCCTACTGTAGGGGCGCGGATCCGCGGCCAATAGGGTGTATTGGCGGCGGATCCGCGGCCGTACAGGCGCCGCAGGCAGAGAACTTTGGGGGGTATTTTGGGTGTTTCATTTTATATCTGATGGTTGCCCTAGATCTTCATTTCCCTGCCTATAAATACAGCAGAACTGAGCTTAACCAAGGGAGCTTTTCTTTGTTCTCTTTTTTGTAGAATTTTGTTCTTCTTCTTCCTCTTCTTCATTCTTTCTCCATTAAATTGTAGTGAGAGCTTTTGAGTGGAAGATTAATGAAGATGAGGGTTCTTTATCTTTCTTGTTAGTTTGCTCCCCCTTGAGATTTCTGCTTTCTCTTGCTCATTCAATCTCTTCATTGAGGTTGAATGGTTAAGAGTTAGTTATTGATCTCAAGGGTCGTATTTTCTTCCGGGACTAGCACTTCATTTCACATGCGTTTTCTACCCTTCCCTTGATCTTGCAACCTCTTCATTGAGCTTGCAAGTTTAAGGGTTGGCTATTGAGCACATGCTTGGCTTGGGTCCTAGTTCCGTATTCTTTTATTACTCGCTTTTTATTACTTGTCTTTTTATTACTTGCATTTATTTCATGCAATTTTATTCATGCTCTTTATTACTTGTATCTTTTCTTTTCTTTGTTCTTTTCTTTTTGTTCTCTTTTGTTCATTTTGTAAATGTTGTAATTATTGTTGTTGATAAGAATTAATACGGTTTTATAAGTTAACATTTCTTTGCCAATTCCTTTTCCCGTTATTTTCCATTTGAACTTCGCCCAAACCATACGCAAGCGCTCCGTTAGGCACCGTACCCTGACAAGGTAACGGTGATTCCTAACCACGACCGGTTGCGTTCGGTTTGGCCGAAGGCGAAGGCAAGAGACAAGAACGGAAGGACAAGGGTAAATAAGCCGGATTCCACGAATACCGTGCTTAAATCCCCTAATCCACGTTGTTGCCGATTGCTTAGCTTCAATTGGTCAAGACTCGGCTCAAAGGTTTTTGAGTACGGATTTCTTAGCTTACAATCTCGTATTTTCTTAACAACTTTATACTTGCAGATAAACACATAGGTTAGTCCAAACAATCATACACAGATTCTTTATTAACTCGTCTAAGACAAGAAGGTAAGATACCACCATCTCCCTGTGGACCGACCCGTGCTCACCGGCTAGCTGCAAAGCGACACCGTCCTGATCGCGGTTACACTTAAATTCTTTGAACATCCGACACGCCAAAAGCGTGCGATCAAATGGCGCCGTTGCCGGGGTGACGGTAGCGTATTTTCTTTCTTGTTATTCGGGTTAATATTCTTTTTGTATATAAAAAAAAATATATTCTTTTTTGTTTTTTGGACAATATTTTTGTGGGCAAGTGTGCAGAATTTTGCGTATTTGCAAACTGCGATAGTGGGGAAGCAAAGTGTACATTCAACGTTAAGGTGATTACGAAGTACAGTGCCAAAGATCCGGGTAGTTTGACCCGCGCAAGCGAACCATTCAAGCTTACCGGATTTGATTCAACGGGGGTTTCCTAACCCAAAACTTAAACGGTACGTACTTTACTAACACCTTCTTCTCAAATCCGACGCTTCCAATATACTATTCTTTGCAGGATTCTTTGCAAGTTCGCTAGCAAACGCTAAAACTTGACTAACCCGTATTTGTTGCAGCGCCGCGCTTAAACTAAAAAAAAACGATTGTTTTGATTCTTTATAAGAATTTTTTGAATTGCGCATTGCATCAATTAATACGGACTTAAGGGCAAGCGAACCCCACAACATACGGTAAAGGATTTCATCACCTTTTCCGTGGCCCACAAATCACGAACTTGCGCATAACGATAACCCGCACAAAGTTTAAAAGAAACTAGACTTTCAGCCTTAAGGACTTCGCGCTCACTAGGAGAAGTTAACTGTATTTAGAAGCTTGCTTAACGGTATATTGTTTACGGGGTGTCTAGGAAAGTGTTAACGGCGAAACCGCCAAAAGAGAAAGGGTTATTTAATTAAGGAACTTCGCGAAAGCGTTGGAAAACCTCCCCTTATCTCTGCACTTACCTGGCCTCGTGATCAGTGTATTTTTGAGCCTGTTTCTCGACACAGTTTTACTTCGACAATCAAGTTCTGGAGCAGGTCTAGTTGACCTAGGTTAACCCTAGAACGATTAGGTGTGTGGTATTTTTTGTGTCGTGATTATTTTTTGTCCATATTCTTTTTTGTGTATATTTCATTCTTTTGCTAACAACCAACAAAAAAAAAAAAAAAAATCAAATTCTTTCCCCCTCCTTTTTCTCTACCTTTCTTCTTCTCTCTTCATATCATGGGTACCCCACCTCGCAAAACTCTTGCCGAACTTTGGTACCCACGGCCAGACATTACTTCCTACGGTTCTTGTTTTGGTCGAACTTCGAACGATCCATCCATGCCAAAAATTTCTTTGAAAGATCGGATAGACGCGTCTAGGACAAACAACTGGACCCCGCATTCTACTTCGTATCAACCGTTTCAAACATTCACACCTTCTTGCGTTGATACCCCTTTTGAAAATCCAGTTGTAACCCCGAGACCTATGTCTATTGCTGAACGTATTGAACAATCTCGTAGCCGATCTTTCACTCCTTTCACCACTACAAATTCTTGGGATCAACAATTCCATTCACCTTCTTATCCCAATGTTGATCCCACTCCTGTCCAGCCATTCAATTCCTACCAATCCTACCCTACTTTTGCACCTTCCCTAGACATTGCATCAGAACCGCCATTTGGGAGTTTTCAGTATCCAAATAACTTTGAATCTTTTACTGAAACCCCATCACAACCCATGTCTAGTCTGGAACAGTCGTTGGAAGACTTTAGGGTAGCGTCAAGCCAACAGATGATGGATTTGAATGCGTCCATGGCCGCTCTCATACAACCTAGTGACCCGGTAGCTAGTTTTCAACTAGCTCCAAATTTTTCAATGTATGATGAGGCGGCAGGACAGGCTGTGAATTTGAGTGGAGAGAGTGAGATGTACCCCCTTCCAAATCAAACCTACCCGTCCCAAATTGAATCCCACAACTCCTGTTTTGAAAGTCTATCGAGTATCCCACACGATTTATCAATTGAAGATAGAATGATGAATGAGTTGTGCGACTTCGTAGTGTTTGATTTGCCCGATTGTGAAGGGTCTCTTCCAAGTGAAACCGATCTTAAACCTTTTGACCTCTACACCTCCATCTTAGAACCAGAATCGATTAATATCCATGCTTTTGATGAGGTGTCTGAGAATATAGATTTTCACTTGATTGAGGATATTGACGCTGGGAATATTTTGGATGATGAACCCGTAGATTTGGCTGAGTTTGTCTCTTCAAATCATCATCCCGAGTCTTTAACTGTTTTTCCCGAACTTCATATGCGTCTTGATATTGATGATAAGTGCATGGATGTGCTAAATTTTGAGGAGAATATTGAGGATAGTTTTGAGGATGAACCAGTTTTGCTTGATGAGTCGGATTTTCCAATTCATCCTATTCCTTCCACTAACTGTGTACACCCTCCTGAACCTTTAACCGATACCCTTCCTCAACCACTTCCCTCCATCCTTTCCATCGTTCCGACCTTGCAAGAACCCGTCTCACTTTCATTTACTGTGTTTGGTTTACCAAGTTCGGCGTACCCATGGTTTCTCACGAATCTTGAGGGATTTGACCCAATCTCTCGACGAGTTAATAGATTAGCACAATCGATTTTTACACATCACTCATCACAAATTGTGCTAATCTATTCACTCCATTTGCACCCTCAAGTTCGTACTCCACTTCTTTCTCCCATCCGCCATTCTTCTCTTCCACCGAGACCGGACGCCACTTCTATCCCCACACGGTCTCGCGTGTTTCTTATTTCTTTTCTCTACACTCCATTCTTTCACCAACCGTCACTTTATAACGATAAAATTTTTGAATGGTTGGTGTTAACTTTTGGCCTGTGTAAGGCCTTGTATAGATGGATACTTCTCTTTCCCCCCCTAATCCTGAATTTCAACGCTTAACAGTGGAAACACTGTTTTACTTAAGTTTGGGGGGGGGGGCTCCTTTTTTGTATATATTTTTTGTTTTTCCTTTTTGTTTTGTATATAATTTGTTTTTAGGGAAGCGCCAGCAATTTTGACCCTCTTGGTGTAGCCTGACAGTGAGGGCACTGTCAAGTTTAAGTTTGGGGGTGTGCTCGGTAAGCTTTCTTCCTTCGCATTCATTTGTATATTTTGCATCTGCATATTAAAATCCATAAAATCCATAAAAATCTGAAAATTTTCTAAAAACATAAAAACTTTTCTGTCAAGTTAGCTAGTGGGAGGACTCTGATTCAACATTTCGACGGTTTTGTTTGAAAAGATAGGAATAACTAAATCTTATGTTTGGATTTTGAAAACCTGAAAGATAACTCTCCTTTGAAGTTAACTATAGCTGATATACGTCTTTACATTACACTACACGTGTCGTGAATTTTGGGAATTAGATGACAAGTCTTTTATGTTAAAAAAAAAATACTTTTAAATAGATAAATGATTTTCTGAGGATCAAATAGGTTTGTTCTGAAATAAGTAATATATCAAGAATAGTTTATGAAGTGAGTGAATATGAAGGAATGTTATTGATGCCTTAATTGGAACTAAGTCTGAAAAATAACCCATCTGAAACTTGATTGGAATGATTACACACCAAACCCACTAAACACGTCTTTTATCCAAAAAAATAATGGAACTGCCGGTTATATCTCCGTTCGTATTAAATCATCTGATTTTCACGCCAACTGTCTTTTGTTTTTGGACCTAGGTAACTTGAGTAATTAAGTCCGCTGGGGTGTTTCTACACCTAATGCCCTAAAACCAACTGGTTTGGGTGCATTGGCCCAAAGCTCGCTAAGAAGCCTAGAAAGTCCAGATAAAAACAAAGTCAAGCAAGTGTTCTCTCCGAGTTAAAATTCCTAACGGTTCTTTGTGTGAGAATAATCTTGATAAAAGACAGGCTTTTATAAAAAAATTTAACGGAGATATGAAGGTTTTATTCTATGATAAAGACTATTGCACGTTCACAGAGGTGTGTATGAAATGAAAACAAGAAAAAGGTGGAGTGAAGAATAAGACCTAGTTTCCTGTTAGGGAAGATAGAAATTCTGAAGTTGAAACTTTACTGGAAAACGAAACTTGAAAAATGCTTAACTCTTTATAAAACTTATGTGATCCTTTTAAAATTGTTATCTGGGCTTTATTGTGTGACATAATGACTTTATTCGACCTTTCGGGAACTTAACGACACTATTTGCACTGCACGTAAAGACATATAAAATCTGTAGTTAAATAAGAAGCGAGGTGTGAAAAATAAAGGTTCGATAGTCTAGACTTAGGATAATAGAATTGTTATTTTCTGAAACAAAACTTTAAGGGCTTGAATCTTAGTTATTTTACAAAACTAGCTTGACCGGATTTTGTGGGTAGTATCCGCTGAAAACCCTCAGGAGACAACACTCCTCCTACTAGGGACACCTAGAGGTTTAACGGCTTGTTGCACATGCTCAGTGCAATCGCGTTCCCTGCGAAAGTACGGTTATCATTTTATTTTTATGAATAATTGGTTTTGCTCGGGACGAGCAAAAGTTAAGTTTGGGGGTATTTGTTCATAGCAGAATATTGCTTTTTATACCGCCCATTCTTACGCTCGTGTGTTTATAGGTAGGTACTTTTAATCCTTGTTTGTTACATGTTTACAGATTACAGGTTTCCAGTCCAAATATTGCAAATCAAGACAAAATCTCCACAGTTACGCCAAAAGCAGAACATCTGTTGACAACAGATAAAAGCCGGGTTCCGGTCATCCATATCCGTCCGGTGCTGCGTACCGGTTCCAGGGACAAGACATATGACAGCGGTCATTCGTGTCTCGGACAAGCACAGAGCACGAGAGGGTTAAGAGTTAGTTATTGATCTCAAGGGTCGTATTTTCTTCCGGGACTAGCACTTCATTTCACATGCGTTTTCTACCCTTCCCTTGATCTTGCAACCTCTTCATTGAGCTTGCAAGTTTAAGGGTTGGCTATTGAGCACATGCTTGGCTTGGGTCCTAGTTCCGTATTCTTTTATTACTCGCTTTTTATTACTTGTCTTTTTATTACTTGCATTCTATTTCATGCAATTTTATTCATGCTCTTTATTACTTGTATCTTTTCTTTTCTTTGTTCTTTTCTTTTTGTTCTCTTTTGTTCATTTTGTAAATGTTGTAATTATTGTTGTTGATAAGAATTAATACGGTTTTATAAGTTAACATTTCTTTGCCAATTCCTTTTCCCGTTATTTTCCATTTGAACTTCGCCCAAACCATACGCAAGCGCTCCGTTAGGCACCGTACCCTGACAAGGTAACGGTGATTCCTAACCACGACCGGTTGCGTTCGGTTTGGCCGGAGGCGAAGGCAAGAGACAAGAATGGAAGGACAAGGGTAAATAAGCCGGATTCCACGAATACCGTGCTTAAATCCCCTAATCCACGTTGTTGCCGATTGCTTAGCTTCAATTGGTCAAGACTCGGCTCAAAGGTTTTTGAGTACGGATTTCTTAGCTTACAATCTCGTATTTTCTTAACAACTTTATACTTGCAGATAAACACATAGGTTAGTCCAAACAATCATACACAGATTCTTTATTAACTCGTCTAAGACAAGAAGGTAAGATACCACCATCTCCCTATGGACCGATCCGTGCTCACCGGCTAGCTGCAAAGCGACACCGTCCTGATCGCGGTTACACTTAAATTCTTTGAACATCCGACACGCCAAAAGCGTGCGATCACCTGGTCTTTTTCGGCGATGGGAATTTGATTATAGCCGGAGTAGCCATCAAGAAAGCAGTAGTACTCGTGTCCGGCCAATCGTTCAAGCATCTGGTCAATGAAAGGTAGCGGAAAGTGGTCTTTCCGCGTTGCGGCGCTGAGTTTTCTGTAATCAATGCAAACTCGCCACCCAGTTTGGGTGCGAGTAGGGATTAACTCGTTCGCCTCGTTGGTTATGACCGTGATGCCCGACTTCTTGGGGACAACATGAATGGGGCTAACCCACTGGCTATCAGAGATAGGGTAAATGATACCACTATCTAGACATTTTACGATCTCCTTCTTCACAGCCTCTTTCATGATTGGATTGAGACGTCTTTGTGGATCCCGGGCTGGTTTGGCATCATCCATCAGATGAATGTGATGCTCAACGATCAGGGGACTAATCCCCTTGATGTCCGCCATGGACCAGCCAAAAGCTTGCCTGTTGCTGTGCAAGGCCGCGAGAAGGGCTTTCTCTTGCTCTGGAGCTAGAGAAGCCGAGATGATGACAGGGAGGGTCTCGTTCTCACCTAAGTAAGCGTACTTAAGGTGAGACGGCAAAGGCTTGAGTTCGAGCGTTGGAGGTGAAACGATGGAAGGCAAGATTGGTGCAAAGGTCTCGAACTCAAAGGACTCCAGCAAAGGTTCAAAACGAGTGTAGGCAACCGAGTTGGATGGTTCAGGTAACTCATCCGGAAAGTCGAAGGATTCAAACTCGGGTTGTGCGTGGCTAAGATCGTTCGAGAACGTGAAACACTCGTAGTCGTTGTCGGGCGCAGAAACAGCAGCAGGTTCGAAGAAGAAACGCACTAGTGGTGTCAAGATTATCGTGATCAAACAGAAACTCCTCGAATTCACACTTTTCTGGGGTGATCTCCTGGATCGAGCAGACGTCCAGTATATGAGCATTAGGTTCGGCGGGCTGATTCCCCAACCTAAAAATGTTGAGTTCAATCGTCATGTTTCCAAAAGAGAGGTTCATCGAACCATTGCGACAATTGATCACAGCATTTGAGGTTGCAAGGAATGGGCGACCGAGTATCACCGGAATTTGATTCCGGGGGTTAGCTACAGGCTGTGTGTCTAATACAATGAAGTCAACGGGGAATATGAAGTCCCCGACTTTGATTAACACATCCTCTAGCTCACCCCTAGGATGGGTGATCGATCGGTCGGCCATTTGGAGAGTGCAGTGTGTGGGTTTCAGCTCTCCGACGCCTAATTGCTCGTATACTGAATACGGAAGCAGGTTAACACTGGCACCAAGATCTAATAGTGCGCGGTTGATGTTCTTATCCCCAATAGTAATTGAAATCGTAGGACAGCCAGGGTCCTTCCGTTTTTGTGGTAAAGATTGGGTAAGGGCATCACTCACAGCACTAGCCAAGAAAACTTTCTTGGGTACCTGAGACTTCCTCTTTTTCGTGCACAAGTCCTTTAAGATTTTCGCGTAGGACGGGACTTGTTGGACAGCATCTAAAAGAGGAATGTTAATGTTAACCTGCTTAAATAACTCCAGAATTTTCTCCATTTGAGGATTTTGTTTATTAGACCTCAACCGGTTTGGAAATGGAACATTTTAAAAATTGGTTGAGTCTAATGCTGGAGGAGGAGATTATGGAGTTGGAATGGATCCCAGAACAGGTGTTTTCGTGGAGTGAGAAGTGGGTCCATTCAAAGCAGAAGAAGAGGAAGGGGAGCCTTGTGAAGAACGGAGAATAGGCTCAGAAGACGAAGAAGAAGAAGAAGAAGAAGAAGAAGAAGAAGAAGCAGCGGCCGGGGTGTCATCGTTGATCCGTTTGCCAATGTTGTTTTGCAGCATCCTTCCCGATCTCAGTGTGGTCACGGCACTCACATTATGGTTCTGTTGTTCAAGAGCAACATGTGCATTATGTGGGTGACCGGGATTTGGGAGTGGCTGAGACGGGAGCTTCCCCTTCTCTCGCTCGCTTAAGGCCGCGTTCAGCTGTGCAATCTGGGCCTCGATGGTCTTGATGCTTTGCCCGTGTGCGGCAGTGTGTTGCACTAAGGACTGAATGGAAGACTGGATGTTTGCGGTGGATTGTGTCGATTGTTTAACGAACGCCTCCAGACTTCGTTCGAGCGAGGAAACCTTATCGTTGTTTGACGGAACAAAGTTATTTGGTGGAAAAGAATTGTTGGGTGCAAAGTTGTTCGTCTGATTCTGAAAAGGTTGGGGTTGGAAAGGCTGCTGATATTGATGTTGAGTTTGTTGTTGCGCTTGTTGTTGCGGTGGAGGGGCCCTTTGGAAATTGTTGCCTTGGAATTGATTCTGATTCTGATTCCAGGCGAAATTGGGGTGGTTCCTCCAACCGGGATTGTAGGTGGAAGAGTATGGATCATTCCTCGGTCTTTGCTGGAAGGCAGCATTAACCTGATCCTGTCCTTGCGAGGGTGGATTGTAAGGACACTCTTCGGTCAAGTGGGAAGGATCGGAACAACAAGCGCAAATGGTACGATGGGGGAGAACAGGGGCAGGAGCAGGAGCAGAAAATTTGCTCTCTATCGCTTCAAGCTTTCTTGTTATCGCAGCCATTTCAGCTTTCATCGCAATAGAGACATCAAGTTGGTGAATTCCTACCCTAGACTGACCGGTAGAAGTGGAGGTAGAAGAAGAAGACGTCGGTCTGGTGCTCTCCCATTGTAGCGTTTGCTCCGCAAGGTCGTCAAAGAACTGCCACGCTTCCTCGTCAGATTTCGATAGGAAGTGGCCCTGACAGATGGTTTCCAACAACTGCTTCGTTGCTGGGTTCAGTCCCTCGTATAAGGTTTGGCAGAGTTGCCATTTCTCTATACCGTGGTGGGGACACTGAACAAGAAGGTCTTTGTACCGGTCAAAGCACTTCCAGAAGGGTTCAGAAGGAAGCTGGGAGAATTGGTTGATTTCATTTCGAATCCTTGCGGTCTTATGATTCGGATAGAATTTTTTTAGGTACGCTTTAACAAACTCGTCCCAGCTGGTGATTGAGTGGGAAGCGGTGCTATACAGCCATTTTTCAGCAAGATCGCATAGAGTGAACGGAATGACCCGTAGACGTATAGCATCGTCCGACAGCTGGGTGGTTTTCATCATGGCACAGACGTTTTGAAATTTGTTGATGAAGATATAGGCATCTTCAGATTCAAGCCCATGAAAACGTGGAAGCATGTTGATGAAGTGGGGCTTAATTTCAAAGTTGTCCCCATTGGCCGGAGGAAGAGAAATGCAGGTGGGAAGTGCAGAACGGGTGGGATAGAAACGATCCTGGAGCGCGATTCGCTGCGGCGCTACAACAGGCGGTGGTGGTGGGATATTGGTCTCCATAGGAGGTGGAGCCAATCCAGGGGTGGTCAAAGAGATGTTCGGATTAAATCCTGACATCGCGGAAGAAGAGGTTGGTGAAGGTGAAGGTGAAGATGTATGAACAGAATTCCGGTCAACGTCGGAGTTGGCCGGCAAAGGAAGGGGTGAAAGAGGAGTGGACGGAGTATCGACTTCGGAGTCGATCGCGTAGTCGGTTGCGACTAACGTAACGCGGACTAGACGGACGCTAGTGTCCCGAGTCCAAGCGGACATACACTAAACGAGTTTAGTATAGTCAAAGCGGAGAAGGTGAGGGTAAGAAAACGTCAATGGAGAAAGGTGATGGGTGGTGGGTGAAAAATGGATTTGGCGACAAAGGGCAAGTTTTTATAAAAGTTTTTGGTTTTTTTCTTTTTTTCTTTTTTTTGTTTTTAGAAAGAGATTTACAGAAATATGTACGGAAATACGGCTTAAGTAATCACAAACAAGATATGCACAATCACACCTAGATCTAGGGTAACCTAGGTCTACTAGACCTGCTCCTGAACTTGATTGTCGAAGTTAAACAGTGTCGAGAAACGGGCTTAAAAATACACTGATCACGAGGCCAGGTAAGTGCAGAGATAAGGGGAGGTTATCCAACGCTTTCGCGAAGTTCCTTAATTAAATAACCCTTTCTCTTTTGGCGGTTGCGCCGTTAACACTTTCCTAGACACCCCGTAAACAATATACCGTTAAGCGAGGTTCTAAACACGGTTTATCTTCTCCTAATGAGCGCGAAGTCCTTAGGGCTGAAGTCTAGTATTTTTTAATTTACAATGGACAATGCATATGCTTTTTTGATTTTTGGGGTCCTGGGAAGGGTGATGAAATCCCCACCCAATCTGGATTGGTTTCAAGCCCCTTAAATCCGTATTAAAGAATGCAAAGCGGTAACAAATCAACTGCAAACAATTTTTATTTGCGGCGCAAAGAATCCTGCACAAGAACAGTTTATTGGAAGGGGGAGAAGAGTTTGCGCAAAGAAATCTGCAGAAAACACAGTTTATTGGAGTTCAGAGAAGTGGAGAGGAGAACAGGGACTTACAGAGAGATTTTGGGGCTCTGAAGCCACCAAGTGGCCGCGGATCCGCGGCCAAACACCACCTTATGCCGCGGTTCCGCGGCTATGTGGTGGAATTGGAGCTTCAAAATTTTTGTGTGGGCTGCTGTGCTTGTTCTCTGCTTGTCTGGATTTGCTGAATCTTTAGTTGCTCACTGGAACTGCTCCAGAATCTTACAGTAGACCGTTTGCTTCATTTTGATTCGTCGCGGTGGAGCCGTGAAGTGTGGGTCTATCTTCCCACGTCTTTGGCACTGTACTTGAACTCCGTATTTTCAACGTCTTGGCCACTGAACTCGAACTTTGTATTTTCCTGCACACTTGCACAAAAACTAATCAAAAACAACAAGATGGTTTTTTTTTTACAATGTATAATTTTTTTTTGTTTTTCGGTTATATTCACAAGTTAACCCGAAATTACACAAGGAAATAAACTACCGTCTCCCTGGCAACGGCGCCATTTGATTGTTAGCGATTCTGTGTGTTCAAGTTTTAGTTAAATACCGCAATCAAGACGGTTTCGCTTGTAGCTAGCCGGTTGAGTACGGGTCGTCCGCAGGGAGATGGGAATCTTTTTCTATGTGCTTTAACGAGTTAAGTCCAGTTTTTTAGATTTTGTTGTGATTAGTTAAGCGGTAAAATGATATGTAAAGAGAGCTTGTTAGGGTTAGGATTAGGTTAGTTTGAGTTAGGAGTCTCCACATCTTTCGTTGCCCCTCTTAATATCGGTGTTACGGTAATCGGCAACAACGGGGATTAGCACGACTAGGAAGGAACTTGCGAGTATAAGCTAGGCTTTCCAACGCATAAGTTCTTCCTTTTGGTGCTTGTCCGTCCGTTCTTGGCTCTTAGCCATAACCTCCGGTTAATTCAACCACAAGCGGTCTCACTACGGAATCACCGCTATCATGTAGGATAGGGTGCCGTAAGGAGCGGATTGTGGTTCAATTAACGGGAGTTGAATTAAGCTGTTGGGCAAGGAAAGAGTGAGAGAGATTTCCTTCTCTCAAACTTCCCTTATCCTACCCTAACAAGTATTAAACTACTCACACATCATGATACGGAAAAATAAAACAAAACAAAAGAGGAAGATAGAAAGAAAGAGATTAGAAGATAACGACTAGCTATTTGCGACCTCACCTTGGCGAGGATCGAACGTAAGCATTATGGTCGTATTAAGGATAAAGAAAAAGAGAGAAGAAAGAAACAACAAGAAATAACAACAACTAATTAACAAATTAAAATTACAACAATTATAGAGAAAGCAAGACAAGCATGATAATAAAATGATCTTCTTTATTCACCATTCTTCACTCACCAAGCTCATTACAAGTTTTAATGGAGAAGAGATGAGAAGAGAAAGAAGAAACACAACTAAACCTTACAAAAGAGAATACAAAATTATGGGCCCTCTCCTTCTCAAAGTTCTGGGCTATTTATAGGCTGGAGAATGGAAATCTAGGGCAACCACCAGAATACATATGCAAAGACCAAAATACCCCTGGAAAAGTTTTGTCTGCCGCCACTATACGGCCGCGGATCCGCGGCCTAAGCATGCTTAGGCCGCGTTTCCGCGGCCATATAGATGAATTGGATGCTCAGTTTTTTTGTGCTTCCTTGTCTTCACTGTACTTAATTCTGGTATATGTATTTTCTCAATTTGTCTTCACGATTTTTCCAGAATTTCTGTTGAGGGAAAGGTGGACTTTTGTCAAGATTTTCTTGAGCTCCGCGTAGATTTCTTGGAACTTGTTGTTGCCATTGAGCCTTGTGCATGAAGGTGACAATCGATTTGCCATTTTGTCTTCCTAAACTGGTATCTGGCAACATACGGATGAAGAGCGGAGACCGTGTTTTATCTGTGGTTGGCAGGAACCCGGATTTTGTCGTGTTTTCCATGAATTTCACCGTTTTAGAACCGAGAACCTGTATCCTGCAATGGACTAGCAAACACGGCTCAAGAGTATCTACCGATATGCAATGTGATAAAAATTGGGCGGTATGAAAATGCAAAAATCTGATATGAACAAGTGGAAAACAACAAAGCGGACACATTAGCCAAACTAACTAAAGAATTGTCCGACGACGACCTCGATGATGTGAAGATCTTTGGACAAAACTGCAGGATCCTCGCGCCGGCAGATACATCTTCGGAAGACCTGATAGAGGCACCCGAATGAAAAGAAATAACTGAATAAGAAGTCCTCCGAATAAAAGAAAAAGTAGAGGTCAAGGAATGGAGGAAAGTCTTTATAGACTACTTTAAGTCGCAACGAACGCCCGAAAATACGTTGTCTAGATATCGGCTCATGAAACGAGCTTTGTCATTTGCCTTCGTCAATGATACTTTATATAAGAAATCATTCGACTTCCTATGGTTAAGATGCCTAGGGCCGAAGGAAGCAAAGAAAATCGTCCAAGAAATACACGACAGACTTTGCGGTTCCCATCAAGCTGCTAGGAATATGTATGCCCTAGAGGCCATTATTGTATATTATAGTGGATACTTGGAGACACACACACACATATAGAGAGAGAGGACTTTCTTTCTCAACATGATAGTATACTATCTTGTTGCTCTTTATCTTAACATGTGCACTTGTTTTAGTTTACTATCTCATTGATACATGTTGATAAAGCCCTTAGGATGTTGGATTGACTACCAAGACTATGATGCGGATCATATTAGTGGGGCTTGTATAGTCCACAAGCACATCCTTAACAGTTCCTAATCGAGGGAGTATCGAGACAGGGTATCGATATTCCAGAGTACACTAGTGTATATGTTTCTTGACCCTGTATGAGGCGATAGTTGATCCCATAACCATTGGTGTTTGACATCAAAGATTTTACACAGGTGCTCATTGGAGAATGGGTACACCGAACAGGACTCGCCGAGAACTCCTAGATGGTACCATACCTATCGTCATATAGCAGTTCTATGGTGACACTTGTACATGTTAGTATGTAGACCCAAGATCGTCATAGTGTTCTGTGTGGTTCCCACTGTGCTTTGATTTCCTCCTTACCATGGATCAAATGAGTCGTGCAAACAGGTGGTTTTTGGGTACAGTCCTGAGTCACATGGAGGCAGTGAGCGATAGGAAGGGTTTCATCTCTCTCGGTATTAGGAGTTGATATTATGCTATACTCGATTGGCTATAACAACAAGTCCCTGGCTAGGGCTGATGAGATTTACCGATAAGTGTTATCAGTAGTTTCTGGAAAGATTATAGGCCAAACATCGGCATGACTTATTGAGTTATTGGGGTCTGACGATTCTACCCCCAGACTCGATATGCGACATATCAGACGAAAAGACTGGACTATACGGTAAGTGTTTCTTATAGACTCCACGGGAGTTTGGACAAGTTTGCTTGTTGATCTTCTATTCGTTCAATACCTAGGTAGCCTTTACGTCCAGCTAGTACCGCTGACGGCTTGTGGGTATATGATATGATCATTACCTACTGCTGGTATATTGACGAGTCTTTAGAGTCTCACATAGAGGTTTCCTTGCTCAAGTGAAACGAAGTAGGGCACGTATGGAGATATGTGCGGGAGCTTGATTAAAAACAAGTATATGATACCGTATTCTAATCTGGCGTTTTTTAAAATAACCAGATTATTGAATCAAGTGTTGATTCAATAATCCGGTTATATATATATATATATATATATATATATATATATATATATATATGATATTAGCCGGGTTATATATGATATAACCGGATTACTGAATCAAGTGTTGATTTAATAATTTGATATATGTATGTATGTATGTATGTATGTATATGTATTAACTAATATTAAGCTCACTTAAGATTCTCTTCTATATATATATATATATTGTATCATGGTTGATGGTACATTGAACATGGATGTATAAAAATCACACTAGAGGTAAAGATAAGAAGATAATGATTTGTATATATGAATTAAAGAAAAGAAGAATGAGTCATTGTTCTATGGGTGCTTGGAGAAGCATTGAGAAGCCATGACTTATCTTCCATTCTTTGTTTTATTCATACATTATTAATCATTTTCTTGTGATCATCTTATCCTCAAGGTTCACTTCACTTCCAAGTTCATCTTCTTTATCTCCTCTCTAGTTATTCTAGGTTGAGAAAAAGAAAAAGAAAGAATGCCTTTTAGTAAGCAAAATCCCTATTTCATCAACCTACACTACTCTAGCAAATTAGTATAGGTTATTCTCTTCGCTAATACCTTGATTAGTGAAGTGTGAGCTTGAGTGAGGGTTGCCTCAAGATGAATCATTTTCAACGACGAAGACTTCGAGCAAGCTCGTTCCATACTTCAAGTGGAGTCAAAGAAGAGTTTTAGGACTACTATTTGGAGCATTTGAAGTGAAAGGCTATACTACAAAGGTTGTAACTTCTCTTCACTTAGTTTAGAACTTGTCTTGCCATGCTTTGAAACCCTAATTTTCTAGTTCGATTTTTGTTTAGTATACTTAGCCATCTAATTTTTTTTAAAATTGTATACTTGATACTCATTGAAACCTAGTAGAGATGCTAAGACATACTTTCATGGTATCAGAGGCAAGCTAGAGGCTTAAAAGAAGTTTAGACGAAGTTAAAGTGTTCGATCGACATTTTAAAAATGAATTTTGCAAGTTTCTGTCCAATTTTTCGAAATTCGCTATTTTCCAGATTAAAAATTCTAAGAAAATCGTGCAGGTAATTTTATGGAGGCACAAGAAATATGAGCACATAACTCCACAAATTGGCCGTGGAACCGCCGCCTATACTATGTATTGGTCGCGGTTCCGCCGCACAATTGTGGAGTTAGGAGCCCACTTTTCTTGTGCTGCTTCATTTTCACATTTTGAATTTTCTGGATATTTTTTAATGAGGCTCAAGTGGTTGAGATCTCTGTGAATTATTGTTGTTTAAAATATTGATCGAAATGTTAACATCGTCTATATTGCTTTGGTTATGTGATACAATTTTTGAAATCTACATTAATTAGTTTTGCGAAAACTAGTTGTCGATTTGTAAATCTAGCATTTTAGTCTCAAATGATGGGTTACCATGGAGTTTGGATTTAGATCGAAACTCCGTCATATTCTCGTATCGTACGCGAGTGCTCGCTGGGAGACACTAGTAGGGAGCTATATCCCTTTGCCATAACCAAGTGACTATAGGAGAACCCTATGGCTAACAGCATCCACTCAGGTGCTCGCGACCATGGTGTTCCGTCCAAGTCTACTTCGTTGACGGCCTCAGGGGTGTGGCCATCCACTAAAGTTCCCGACGAGCCTTAGAATCATTCATCAGGAATCTTGTTGAATTGCCTGGCTTAATCTTTGAAAAGGGTTTTCAATTCGAGTCTTAAATGTGAGGTTTATAGGGTTATGCATGAAATTCGGAATATGTTATAATCCGGGTTTATGATGCCTATTAATGTGGATTCTAATTATTGTAGTTTTCATTTCTTTTCTGCGACCGTAAGTGTAATATGTGGTAGTATCTCCGATCTCGTTGCTATACGATAACGACATTAGGGATACGCATATTTATTTACGTTAATGACATGTGATGTTATTGTGTTGCTATTGATATGCTATATTGGATTGTCGTGACAGAATAGCCGGTTTTTGTGAGATGAGAGTTTTACATTTTCATTCATGTAAATAATTGTATGTAATATTCTTTTATCGGGATTCTTTCGGGTTGAGCTTATTGTCTCCATTCGATATATATTATTTACTTTACCGTATTAGGATAGACCTAAGGTGGAGAGCATAAGTAACCGGGTTCTAGAGTCTAGTGGGAGGCCATCTCGAGGAGTCGAGACCGGTCACTTAACTCTAGAATTGGTAGGGTTGCTTGCCGCTCTCGTAGGGATCTAGGGGTGTGGGCTTGGCTATTCATCATGACCGTGAAATCCGTATTTTTCTTTACTGGCTTAATCTAAAACATGGACCTCCTAGTATATCCTATATTTCTTATATCTGCTTCTGATGTTATGTGATGTGATCATAAAACTGTATGAGACAAATGCTACTTATATATATAATATAATAGTAGATACTATATATGTTTTGCATCCGCGCTAGTCCTGACCCCGCCCTGCCGTAAGTTAAGTAACCTTACGGTGAAGACTCGGGTCCTTGTGGCGAATACGGATGGCATATATATGTGTTTTATTTTCGTTTCTTTTGTGATGTTTAGGAAACATAGTTTATGGGGCATCATTAATAAGATTAATGAAAAGAAAAGAAACCTAAAAGATGTTGTAGAATCGATTTTTTCAAAAAGGTAGCTCTCGTTCTTACTTTGTATAGTGGTATTCCATTATGAATATTCAGCATCTCATTCGATGAGGAAAGAGCCTAGATCCCTTCACCGGGAATGACCTCTTTCGCAAAAACTAGCATATTCTATAACCCACTCGGTTTGTTTTGAAAACTACTCGATTTTTAAAGCGGAGCTTAAACTATTCCTTTTCAAATCACTAGGTTCTACAACGATATCAAGTTCATTACATTAAAGGTTTTTCTTCAAAAAAACCAGTCGTAACCCTCCTTCATTTCAGATAGGTACTGTTTAGTATTCGTGCTGCGTTTCTCGACCTTGCCGAGACGTAGTATTCGGTTGCTAATTAGTACTTTTCTGCCGCATGATGATGCGAATGGTTATGGCAGTCATACTGTTAGTCGATGTCGTGCACCCCACGTGTTCGCGGGAAGGCGGAAATTGCAAAAAATAATTTTTACGGGCTTCGCAACACCGACTAGAACCAAAGATCGAACATAAACCACAGCTAGCAAACTACTTGAGGTTTAACTACTCGGAAAGAAGTTATACCTTACGATACCAAGTCCTTCGGGTCTTCATCGCTGTCCTCTACCTCGTCGTCAGCTCCATGGATCGGAACGGATTAGGCAACCTCGACAGCCTCCTCGAGTCAAAGATGATCCACCTGAGAGTCTATAGTCCGAGCACCTATCTCAAATCCGAGGTAACTACGGCTTCTAGTTCGTTAAACTAGAAATCCTATAGGGTGTAGAGTAAGAAGATGAATTAATTTGTCTCTGGGAATCATAGGATTCTCAACACATAAGAGCATTTAGGGTTTAGAGGAAGAAGAAGAAGACTTGAAGAAAATAAGAGTGGAGTGTGAACATGGGAAAAGAATGGCTGCCCTCTTTTTAGAAATATGAAGCATACTTATATTTTAGATGATAAATATCTAACCAAATATAAATATCTAACTAAATATCTAGTATGCTTCAAAATATCTAAAGAGTGAGTCATAACAATGAGTCGCCAAGTAGCCATGCTAGATCTTTTGTCCACCTCCACCTCATTTCCTTAAATTTAAATCCATAAAGAAAAACAAACCCTAAATGAGGTGTCCCTTCTAGAAGTTTTCCCGCAAGAATTACGAGAACGCCCCTCATCCGTATATACATACCCGCATCCGTATTCTGAAGAATACGAATAAAAAGAGACGAAAATAATCCATCAATATAATACTAGGATCCGGCTTAAACTAAATCCCACCAGTATTATCCGCCCAATCATCATACGTGCACAAGTACACGTAAGTGATCGAAGCCCTGCCGTAAAACTATACGGCCACTACACCTTTTGCCCGGTGCAGGGAAACCCTCTGTGTGGGACTCTAAAGACTCGATACTACGCTGGCAGTGGGTTTAACCACAAGCCGCAAGTGGTACTAGCTGCACGTAACGACTACCCAGGTATGTATCGATAAGAAGGCTAATGAGCTAACTCATCCGAACTCCTACTGAGCTTGTATGTGACAATCTCTGTACAGTCTGGTCTGTTCGTCTAAGAGTATCGCATATCGGGCCTAGGGGGCGGTAATCGTCAGACCCCTAACAGCGCAATAAGTCGTGTCGGAGAGTAGCCCAATACACCCTAAGAAACTGCTGGAATACCTACCAGTAAATCTCGCTTGCTTGGCCAAGGACTTTGTGTAATGGCCTTCCGAACACAGCGCGATATCAACTCCAAATACCGGGAGAGACGAATCCTTTCTAACCGCTACTGCCTCCAAGTGCTTCGGGACTGCACCCAACTACTACCTGTTTACATGACTCCTTTGAGCCATGGTAGGGTAGTAATCAAAGTACAGTGGGAACACACTTGAGACGAAGTAGCAGTGTCAAGTCGACGGACTAAGCTGTACTTATGTCAACTGGGAACTGTTACCTGATCAGTCGAAAATATTGCATTTTTAACACGTCAATTTCCCTACTATTTGCAATCATCTAAAGGTATTTGGTATGAATATAGCACATATTAGCAATTTGTCTGTAAAATACCAAATAACTTGTGTTATACATTATAACCGGTATTTTGAGGGAAATTGAGTGTTTATTATTGCACGCATGATCTTTTGTGAATCAACATTTGTCTCGAGATTGTGTGCAGGAAATTCCAGGAAAAAGAACCGGAACTGCGAAAAGTGCTGATAAAATACGTCAAGTCTTTGATATGAGATCTGGCAGAAATAAAGAAAGAAACATAGGATTCCAGACATCAGATAAAGACCCAAAAAGCCAACACAGAACATCCCTAAAGATTCCATGCACCAAGTCTTCCACGTGGCCGCGGATCCGCGGCCGAATGGGCCGATCCGCCGCGGATCCGCGGCCTGTTGGACTCATCATTGCGTCAAATTTCCTCCACGTGTCTCTCTGTAACGGCCTAGCTTCCAGAAGACTCCTAAAAGAGCACGTGGCTTTATCCAGAAGGCTCGGCCTAACAACCTTTTCCTAGAATATTCCTCATTCTAGAATATTCTCTCCAACAAACTTCTTCTAGAAGACTCTCTCTAACAACCTAGTTTTAGAGGGAAGATTCAATGAGTGGTTATAAAAATGGATCTAGATCTAGAATTTGGAGGTTGTTGAAATTGGAGGAAAAAAATTGTAGATCCAAATCAAATCTAAATCAAATTGAGTGACACAATTTGATCCAAATCAAGATCTATCGAGTGCCGAGCCAAAGAAAGCATCCGACAAGCCTTTTTGAAGCAACGCCGATTTTCATCCGAGCAAGTGATCCACGACGATTCGCGACTCACGAAGACAATGCGAAGCTAGTTCGACGATCGAGTTCTTTCTTCAATTCTTGTAGTCTTTGAGTGAATTGTAACGAAACGTTGAATAATAAAAAGTGAAAATTCTTGATCTTGCTTTTCTTTACATTTGAGCATTATGAAGAGTTATCGATTCTTGATTGTTATCTTTTTCATGACGTTTGAGTGAAAAATCCGCTTGTGGAGGAATCGAGAAAATAGGTAGATGATGATGACTAAATTCTTGAACGATTCTTAAGTCTTATGAGTTTTGTAAACTTTAGATAATTGAATCATCGACAACCTAGTTTCGAGTGAGATGCTTTCTTGAATGTTTTCGCTCTAAATTAGAGATCAACACTTAATGATTGAATTTCATAGAGGCTAGAATTTAAATGCTAATCAATGAAAGGACAAGGGATAGAAGGAGAAACCCTAGTTTCTTCAATAGATCCCTAATCCTTGTTGATCGTCATCGATCTAGCAACAAATCATCGATAGATAAGAATTTGTAATCATAAGTCTTCATCATCACTATCAATTAGATCGATTTCTACAAGTCTCTTTACAAATCTTGATAATTCATTCGATTTGGACATCTTCTTGAACTTTGTTGATTCTTGATTTTAGATCTAGTTCTTTACGATTCTTGAAACTAAATTTCATAATTCTTGAATCAATTTTCTTGCAATTTTCTTTTATCTTTTCATTTCGATTCATCTAAAACAAAATCGATTAAAACACATATCTCAGTGGACGATCCGTATTCATTAACGCGCTACATCGACACCGTTAATTGATTGCGGTATAAATTTCTTTGGTTGTGAAACATTTCTAAACACGACACGGAAACGATTAATCAAATGGTGCCGTTGCCGGGGATCGTGTGCTAATTCGTTCGTTTTTGTAATTTGAGTTGAAAGATTTATTAGTCCATCAGTTTTTTTAGATCAAAATTCGTAACAAGCGCTTAACGATTTGTTGCGATTTGTTGCGAGGAAACCTGGAATCTGTGGAGCAAGAGGAAAAAATTTCAGGACATTCCAGAGAGTTCAGTGAGTGAATAGGAACAATCCCTGAAATTTTTATGCAGGGATCCCTCTGAACTGCCGCGGAAACGCGGTCTTTGGTCCTAATCGCGGTGGTTCCGCGGCGAGACTAAAGCTTCACTGTTCCAACTTTTTTAGGTATATTTCTGACTTTCTTATCTCCTCCCTGCTCTCCTCCACTAACCAATTTCTGCAGGTTTCTTTGCAAAAATTCGCAGCACCGCAAAAAGAAAAATTGTTGCGTGTTTGATCTTGGTTGTTTGCATTTTTAATACGGAAATTATGGGGCAAAGACCAAATTCAGATTAGGTGGGGAGTTCATTACCCTTCCTAAGCCCCAAAAATCATAAAACTGCATCCGCATCACCCTCATTAATTAAATAATATCTAGACATGACTCTAACGACTGTCGCGCTCACTTAGGACAGAAGGAGGTCGTGTGGTAATCTATTGCTTATCCGCGTTTCTTTTGTGGTGTCTAAGGCAAGTGGTTACTTAATTAGGCCCACTACTTACGTAGTGGAGAACCTTCCACTTACCTGGCCACAGAAGAGACAAAGAGGCAGTAGAGGATCTATCTTGCGACTTGTCTTCTGGAAGTTTAGGAGCGGTCTAGAGACTTGACCTAGGTGACCATTAGATTTAGGGTTGCTTGTGCATTGTTTGTGATTTGCATTTTTCAAAAATCCGTATTTTTCAAAACAAACACTAAACTCATCTTTTCCTTAATTATCACTTAACGCTGCCACTTGTGTTAAACCATTTAGTGCATGCTCGGCTGGACACGGGATTCTAGTGCCCTTCTTGTCCGTGTTCCTCCTATCGACTCCGAAGTCGGTAATTCTACGTCTAGTTTTTCTTTACCCACCACCACACACACTTCGATGGACGGTTCTCCATCGAACTTCTTTAACACTACTCTGCCACCGTCCGCAGGTGCGCAGAATCCACCCCGCATCTCTCTCCAAGAGAGATGTTATCTTATACGAGGTCCTCTTTCGACCTGTCTCACCATTCCACCAGCCAATGGGGACAACCTTGAAATCAAACCCCAATACATCAATCTTCTACCCAAATATCACGGTCTCGAGTCTGAAGACGCATATGTCTTTATTACCAAATTTGAAAATGTATGCGCTATGATGGGTACTTCACAGCTTTCTGTAGATGCTATACGTCTACGTCTTCTCCCATTTACTTTGTGCGATATAGCCGAGAAGTGGCTTTATAACACAATCGCACATTCTATTTCAAACTGGGAAGAATTCGTCCCAGCTTTCTGTTCAAATCAGATTTTTGCATTTTTATACCGCCCAATTTTTATCATATTGCTTATCGGTAGGTACTCTTGAGCCGTGTTTGCTAGTTAATTGCAGGATACAGGTTCTCAGCTCTAAATAGTGAAATTCATGGAAAAACACGACAAATTCCGGATTACTACCAACCACAGATAAAATACGGGTCTCCGCTCTCTATCCGTATGTTGCCGCACACCAGTTTAAGGGACAAAATGGCAAATCAATGTCATTTTCATGCACAAAGCTCAATGTCAACACAAGATCCAACATATCTACGCGGAGCTCAAGAAAAATCATGACAAAAGATCCACATCAAATCACCTTTTGATCTACTGGAATTCTGGAAAAATTTTGAAGAGTTTCTGAGAAAAAACATATACCACACTGCAGACAACATCAAACCAGGGAACCCCACAAAAACCGAGGAGCCAATCCCTCTATATGGCCGTGGATCCGCGGCCAACATGGGGTCTAGGCCGCGGATCCGCGGCCATGGTGGCTCATCAGACGATAATATTTCAGGGGCGGTTTGGTCTTTTCATGAAGGGTCAGAATGTGGCCCTAGGGTTTCAGTTTCCTGCCTATAAATTGCCCAGAACTTGCCAAGCCAAAGGGTGCTTATTCTTGTGTAAAATTCTAGGATATATTTTGTAGTTCTTCTTTCTCTTTTCATCTTTTCTCCATTAAAACTTTGTAGTGAGCTTTTCATGAGTGAAGGATGAATAAAAGAGTTCTTTTTGTTACCATGCTTGTCTTGTTATGTTGTTAATGATAATTGCTTGGATTTTTCATTTGCTAATCTAGTTGTTGTTATTTGTTGTTTGTTTCTTTCTTGTTCTCTTTTTCTTTATCCTTAACAACAATGATGCTTAAGCTTGATCCTTGCCAAGGTGAGGTCTCAAATAGCTAGTTGTAATCTTCTAACCTCCTTCTTTCTATCTTCCTCCTTTTGTTGTATTTTCTTTTTCTTATAATGGGTAAGTAGTTTTCTTACTTGTTAGGGTAGGATAAGAAAAGTTTGAGAGAAGGAAATCTCTCTCACTCTTTTCTTGCCCAACATCTTAATTCGGACTCCCGTTAATTGAACCACAATCCGCTCCCTACGGCACCCTATCCTACATGATAGTGGTGATTCCTTAGTGAGACCAGTTGTGGTTGAATTAACCGGAGGTTAAGGCTAAGAGCCAAGAACGGACGGACAAGCACCAAAAGGAAGAATTTAAGCGTTGGAAAGCCTAGCTTATACTCGCAAGTTCCTTCCTAGTCGTGCTAATCTCCGTTGTTGCCGATTACCGTAACACCGATATTAAGAGTGGCAACGAAAGAAGTGAGCGACTCCTAACTCAAACTAACCTAATCCTAATCCTAACAAACTCTCTTTATATATCATTTTAGCACATAGTTAATCTCAAAACAAACCTGGACATTTGGACTTAACTCGTTAAAGCACATAGAAAAAGATTCCCATCTCCCTGCGGACGACCCGTACTCAACCAGCTAGCTACAAGCGAAACCGTCTTGATTGCGGTAATTAACTAAGCACGCAAAAACTCTATCAATCACTTTCCTAAAGAAATTCTACCCCAATCATAAAACAGCTCGAGTCCATAGCGAAATAAATCAATTTACCCAGCTTCCAAATGAACCATTCTCGAAGTGTTTTGAACGCTTCAAAGATCTGTTAGTTCAATGTCCACATCACGGAATCCCTAGATGGGATCTGTGCAGAATCATATATAAGGGCATTAATCCTACAACAAAACAGAAGCTTGAATCCATCTGTCAAGGCACTTTCATGACTAAAGATGATGGTGAAGCCTGAAGATTCTTAGAAGATTTCGCTGAAAAATCTTCATAGTGGGAGAGTGTAAACCGGTCATCGTCTAGGGGTGGCATTCACCAAATTGATGTTTCCATAGGAGTTAGAGCTGAAATGGCAACAATGCAAAAGAAACTCGAAGCTATGGAACATAAATTGTTAGCAGCCTCCCTAAATCAGATGTCACTCCCCAAAACTGTCTGTGGATGCTGTTCTGATCCATCTCATCTTACGGAAGAATGTCCATTGAATTCTCCGTTTCAAGGTCAAGAGTATACCAATCCTGCTTTCCAACAAAGACCTAGAAACGACCCATATTCTTCCACTTATAATCAGGGTTGGAGGAATCACCCTAATTTTGCTTGGAACCAACAACAAAATCAAAACACGGTTTCAAATCAAAACAATTTCCAAAGGGCTCCTCCACCACAACAGCAGCCACTTCAACTGAGTCAGCACCACTACCAATCACTAAACTTTCAAAACCTGGTCAACACACCTGCACCGTATAATTCTTTGCAGTTGACCGGTTCTGATGAATCCTCTTCACTCGCACAAACCATGAATTTGATTCTGAAAAATTTCATGCAAGTGTCGGCTGAGATTCAGTCTTCTGTCGATAATATAAAGAAAAACTCCACCTCCCAAGCTGAGAGTATAAAATCGATGGAGTAGAAATTGCACAATTAAAAGCCGAGAGGAGTGCTAGAGAGAAAGGGAAACTTCCGTCTCAACCTTTACCGAATCCTGGGCATTATAATGTGAATGCCATCACAACGTTGAGATCATGAAGAGTGCTGAATAATCATGTTGGGGAAGAAATTGATGATCATGAACGATTTATCAATAATACCCCGGCTGAGACCTTTCCTTCCACACACACTTCTACTTCTGATCCTTGTTCTTCTACACCACCACCTTCTTGCTAGCCTATTCTTCGTTTCCCTCAAGGCTCGACACCTCAGCAAACCTCTTCTAGTCCACCAAAGACGATCCCCACTCCTATTCTGGGATCAGTTCCACACACACCATCTTCTCCAATGATGGACCCAGCTCTTATCGCTAAAGCTCCTTATCTGAATCGGTTAAGGGGAAACAAATCAAGTCCACATATGGAGAAGATTATAGAAATGTTCAAACAGGTTAACATCAACACCCCTCTCCTAGATGCTATTCAACAAGTCCCTGCTTATGCGAAAATTCTCAAAGACTTGTGCACTAGGAAGAGGAAGACTCAAGTGCCAAAGAAGGTTTTCATGACTAATAATGTTAGCACTGCTTTTACCCCACAATTACCAAAGAAACGTAAGGACCCAGGATATCCTATGATGTCGATTTCTATTGGGGGTAAAAACATCAACCGTGCTTTACTTGACCTAGACGCAAGTATTAACCTGCTTCCATATTCTGTCTATGAGCAGTTAGTGATTGGAGAGTTGAAACCAGCTCATTGCACCCTCCAAATGGCAGACCGTTCAATCACTAAATCTAGGGGTGAACTGGAGGATGTGTTGATAAAAGTCGGGGAATTCGTATTCCCTGTGGACTTTATTGTTCTCGATACACAACCTATAGCAAACCCACGGAACCAAATTCCGGTGATTTTGGGTCGACCATTCCTTGCCACTTCCAATGCTATCATTAACTGTCGAAACGGTTCAATGAACCTATCTTTTGGAAAAATGACAATTGAACCGAACATCAACAAAATTGGAAGTCAGCCATCTGAACCCTCTGCTCACATACTTGATGTTTGTTCTGTCCATGAGATTGCTCCCGAAAGTTGCGAAGTTGATAAACTTTGCTTTGAAGATCTCGACGACACTAGCAAATCAATGTTTGATCTTTCACATCTTAGTGAGGACACTCTTTCCACACCTGAGTCTCAAACTCTTGACTCATCACCTTCCGAGTCTGTATCCTATGCAGGCTACAAGCTTCTTTGTGACTCTGAATATCATTCGATGATCCCACCTTCTATAGTTTCTCCGCCAGCATTAGATCTCAAACTTTTACCTTCTCATCTTAAATATGCATATTTAGGTGAGAATGAGTCTTTACCGGTGATCATATCCGCTTCTCTAGCATCAGAGCAAGAGAATGCGCTTTTGACGGTATTGAGATCTAATAGGCAGGCATTTGGTTGGACTATGGCTGACATCAAAGGGATTAGTCCCTTGATTGTAGAACATCATATACATTTGATGGATGAAGCCAAGCCAACCCGAGAATCACAGAGACGGTTGAACCCCGTCATGAAGGATGCGGTGAAGAAAGAAATCGTCAAATGCCTTGACAATGGTATCATTTACTCAATCCCGATAGCCAATGGGTAAGTCCAATTCATGTTGTCCCTAAGAAATCTGGCATCACAGTCATTACAAATGAGGCAAATGAGTTAATCCAGACACGCGCTCAAACTCGGTGGCGTTTATGTATTGATTACAGAAAACTCAATGCCGCAACGAGGAAAGACCAATTTCCTCTACCTTTCATTGACCAGATGCTAGAACGCTTAGCTGGACGTGAATACTACTGCTTCATGGACGGATTCTCTGGCTATAACCAGGTCCCTATTGCCAAAAAGGATCAAGACAAAACCACATTTACTTGTCCTTTTGGTACCTTTGCTTATAGACGCATGCCCTTTAGGTTATGCAATGCCCCCGCTACATTTCAGCGGTGTATGATGGGGATATTCTCGGACATGGTCGAGAATTTTCTGGAGATTTTCATGGACGATTTCTCGATATTCGGAGATTCTTTTGCTGACTGCCTATCTCATCTTGACGAGTTCTTACTCGTTGTAAAGAGAAGAACTTAACCTTGAATTGGGAAAAATGCCATTTCATGGTCCAAGAGGGAATTGTGCTTGGACATGTTATTTCACGGAAAGGCATTGAGGTTGACAAAGCTAAAATGGATGTCATTCAAAACCTTCCTCGTCCCAAATGCGTCAAGGATATCCGATCTTTTCTTGGGCATGCAGACTTTTACAGGAGATTTATTAAGGATTTTAGCAAAATTGCTAGACCTTTAACTCTTCTCTTGGCCAAGAACACGACATTCCATTTTGACTCGGATTGTGAGGCAGCATTTGACCCACTCAAACACTTTCTCACTACAGCCCCCATTTTATCATCTCCAGACTGGAACCACCATTTTGAGCTTATGTGTGATGCATCAGATTTTGCAGTCGGTGCAGTCTTAGGACAACACATTGAAAAGATGCCACATGTGATCTATTATGCAAGTAAGACCCTGAATGATGCTCAAATTAACTATACAACTATCGAAAAAGAACTTTTGGCGGTTGTATTCGCATTAGAAAAATTCAGGCCTTACTTGATTGGCTCACCTATTGTTGTGTACACTGACCACTCCGTCTTGAAACATCTTTTGGCGAAGAAGGATGCTAAAGCTAGGCTAATACGTTGGATCTTTCTATTACAAGAATTTGATCTTGTTATTAAAGATAAGAAAGAATGTGAAAAAGTTGTAGCCGACCATCTTTCGCGTATCTCTTCTTCTCCTGTGACCCTGCCGATCAATGATTCTTTTTCGGACGGACAACTCTTGAATATATCCGATGAACCTTGGTTCAGGGATATTGTGAATTATCTTGTTACGGGACTTATCCCCCGCGAATGGTCAAAACATGACAAACATTGATTTCTATCCCAAGTAAAACATTTTTACTGGGATGAACCTTATCTGTTTAAGTATTGTCCTGACCAGATCATTCGTCGGTGTGTTCCTAATGATGAATTCAAGAGTGTTCTATCTTTTTGTCATGATCAGGCATGTGGGGTCACTTTGGTCCTCGAAAGACGGCGGAGAAGGTTTTGCAATGCGGTTTTTATTGGCCTACTTTGTTCAAAGATGCATTTGATCATTGCAAAACCTGTACACAGTGTCAACATACGGGTAGGATTTCCCGGAGAAATGAGATGCCACAGCAACCTATCTTAGTGGTTGAAATTTTCGACGTTTGGAGTATTGACTTTATGGGTCCTTTTCCCAACTCCTTTGGGAATCTGTATATATTGCTTGCGGTTGATTACATCTCAAAGTGGGTTGAACTTATTCCTTGTCGCACTAATGATAAAAAGGTTGTCATTGAGTTCTTAAAAGAAAACATATTTTCACGATTTGGACACCCACGCGCTATCATCAGCGATAACGGGACGTATTTCTGCAATCGGTCTTTCGAGACTTTGATGCGGAAATATGCAATCAACCACAAGCTTTCTACACCCTATCATCCCCAAACGAGTGGGCAGGCTGAGGTTTCTAACAGACAAATCAAACAAATTCTGGAGAAGACTGTTTCTAAAAATCGAAAATATTGGTCAACCAAATTGACGGATGCTCTTTGGGCATTCCGAACTGCATATAAAACCGATCTAGGGATGTCTCCTTATAGACTAGTGTTTGGTAAGGCCTGTTACCTGCCGGTCGAGATTGAGTACAAAGCAATGTGGGCCATTAGAGAAATCAACTTTGACTTAAATCAAGCCTGTAACTTTCGGAAGTTTCAATTAAACGAGCTAAGCGAACTCCGCGATGAAGCTTATGATAATGCTGTAATTATAAAGAACCGGACTAAGGTATTTCACGATAAAAATATTTTGAGAAAAACTTTTACACTTGGTCAACAAGTCCTTCTTTATGATTCACGACTCCATCTTCATGCGGGTAAGCTAAAATCTCTGTGGAAATGACTTTTTATTGTGCGGTATGTATACCCGCACGGGACAGTTGAACTTGAAAATATTGAAAACTGTACAATTTTCAAAGTAAATGGATATAGATTAAAACCGTATTTTTCCACTGACCCTACGGAGGAGCTCCTGTTCTTACAGAATCTACTTTATCTTGATTAAAATTCCTCCGTCTCACCTCCATGTCTTGTAAATTACCGTATCATCTTTAGAATGGAGGTGAGTGAAAAGAATAAGTTTGGGGGGGGGGATTTTCACGATCATATTTATTGCCCCCATTAATAAATTTCCTCCCAGGCTTACAGGTTTTTGTGATCGAACAGATGGCAACAGTGAGGACACTGTTGAAAACAAGTTTGGGGGAGGTTTGTGCTTATTTTCGCATCATTTGCATATCACTTTGCATAAGCACAAAACATTTAAAACATATAAAATTTTTTAAAAAAATTCAAAAGATATAAAAATATTTAATATTTTATTTTATAATAAAAGATTAGATAGTGAAAAATTACATCCAAAAGATTAGAAAAATTTAAGAAAACCAAGAAAATTAGAAGTTTTCTTAAACAAAACTAGTAATAAGTAGTTATGAGCTGTTGTCCCAAGGGTTAGTAAGATGAAGGATGTCATTAATCTGAGAATAAAAATAAGTCTGAAAAATAGTTCCTATTCTGGAAGCCAAACATTTGAATGTTGATACCCCACTATACGTACTTACACACGTCTTGAAACTCGGAATAGTAGAGAATACCTTGAAATGCTCTTGTCTAAAAGCCAAAGTATGAAGGAAATAAAAAATGAAGAAAATATAAAATGGTGAAGAAAAAAATGAACACTGATTTTGTTATCGCCAAGGCAGCAATAAAAAAATATAGCGAGGGTGCTTCATCACCTAGTGCCTTAGACCAACTGGTCTGGGAGTCACTGCTAACCCTTAGGTGGTGCAAGACGAGAAAAATACTAATACACCTAATAATCAAGCACAGGAGTAATCGGTCGGTTAGTACCTCAAGAAGTATTAACGGTCGCATGAAAAATGTGTGAGCAAATCCATCTAAATATTCATCGATTAAAAAGTACTGAGGTAGATGGACAAGAGTATGATAGCTTGAATTGAATTCTCCGAGTGTAGGGATGTTCTTTTATACACACATAGGAGTATATGATCGATATTTGGAAGAAAAGTAGGAATGCAGAATAAAGACGATGTTTTATTGAGGGATGATGTGATTTCTAACATCTTTTCATGACTATTAAGATAGGGCTTATGACAACCGAAAAGATAGTATAGTTGGAAACTCTGATTTTTAAAGTCTTTCTTTTATAATTCTTATCTTTATATGTAACTTTCACGGTCTTCCTTTTATTATGGGATTTTATGGGTGCAATCCGCTGAAAACCCTCAGGAGACAACACTCCACCTATTAGGGACACTTAGAGGTTTAAAGGCTTGTTGCACTTGCTCAGTGCAATAGCGTTGCCTACGAAAGTGTGCTAGTTAGTTTTTTCTTTTTCTTATATTTTCTCCTTCTCTTTTTAATAAAACAAGTTTGCTCGAGACGACCAAAATTAAGTTTGGGGGAATTTGATCAGTCGAAAATATTGCATTTTTAACATGTCAATTTCCCTACTATTTGCAATCATCTAAAGGTGTTTGGTATGAATATAGCACATATTAGCAATTTGTCGGTAAAATACCAAATAACTTGTGTTATATATTATAACCGGCATTTTGAGGGAAATTTAGTGTTTATTATTGCACGAATGATCTTTTGTGAATCAACACTTGTCTCGAGATTGTGTGCAGGAAATTCCAGGAAAAAGAACCGGAACTGCGAAAAGTGCTGATAAAATACGTCAAGTCTTTGATTTGAGATCTGGCAGAAATCAAGAAAGAAATATAGGATTCCAAACATCAAATAAAGACCCAAAAGGCCAACATAGAACATCCCTGAAGATTCCTTGCACCAAGTCTTCCACATGGCCGCGGGTCCGCGGCCGAATGGGCCGATCCGCCGCGGATCCGCGGCCTGTTGGACTCATCATTGCGTCAAATTTCCTCCACGTGTCTCTCTGTAACGGCCTAGCTTCCAGAAGACTCCTAAAAGAGCACGTGGCTTTATCCAGAAGGCTCGGCCTAACAACCTTATCCAAGAATATTCTTCATTCTAGAATATTCCCTCCAACAAACTTCTTCTAGAAGACTCTCTCTAACAACCTAGTTTTGGAGGGAAGATTCAAATGAGTGGTTATAAAAATGGATCTAGATCTAGAATTTGGAGGTTGTTGAAATTGGAGGAAAAAAATTGTAGATCCAAATCAAATCTAAATCAAATTGAGTGACACAATTTGATCCAAATCAAGATCTATCGAGTGCCGAGCCAAAGCAAGCATCCGACAAGCCTTTTTGAAGCAACGTCGATCTTCATCCGAGCAAGTGATCCACGACGATCCGCGACTCACGAAGACGATGCGAAGCTAGTTCGACGATCGAGTTCTTTCCTCAATTCTTGTAGTTTTTGAGTGAATTGTAACGAAACGTTGAATAATAAAAAGTGAAAATTCTTGATCTTGCTTCTTTTTTTTTACATTTGAGTATTATGAAGAGTTATCGATTCTTGATTGTTATCTTTTTCATGATATTTGAGTGAAAACTCCGCTTGTGGAGGAATCGAGAAAATAGGTAGATGATGATGACTAAATTCTTGAACGATTCTTACGTCTTATGAGTTTTGTAAACTTTAGGAAATTGAATCATCGACAACCTAGTTTCGAGCGAGATGCTTTCTTGAATGTTTTTGCTCTAAATTAGAGATCAACGCTTGATGATTGAATTTCCTAGAGGCTGGAATTTGAATGCTAATCAACGAAAGGATAAGAGATAGAAGGAGAAACCCTAGTTTCTTCAATAGATCCCTAATCCTTGTTGATCGGCATCGATCTATCAACAAATCATCGATAGATAAGAATTTGTAATCATAAGTCTTCATCATCACTATCGATTGGATCGATTCCTACAAGCCTCTTTACAAATCTTGATAATTCATTCGATTTGGACATCTTCTTGAACTTTATTGATTCTTGATTTTAGATCTAGTTCTTTACGATTCTTGAAACTAAATTTCACAATTCTTGAATCAATTTTCTTGCAATTTTCTTTTATCTTTTCATTTCGATTCATCTAAAACAAAATCGATCAAAACACACATCTCAGTGGACGATCCGTATTCATTAACACGCTACATCGACACCGTTAATTGATTGCGGTATAGATTTCTTTGGTTGTGAAACATTTCTAAACACGACACGGAAACGATCAATCACTGCCCGACGATAGGTATAATACCCACCAACAGTTCCTGACGAGTCCTGTACAGTGTACTCATAACCTAATGAGCACCTGCATACTATCTCCTGTATAACGTACTAATGGCTGTAGGACAGAACATCTCCCATGCTGGGATGAGAAGCGTATACACTAGTCTACTGTGAAGTATCGATGCCCCGTCTTGATAATCCTTCGACTAGGGACCTGTATAGGATGTGTTTATAGACTACCCAGCCCCCATAAATGTGACTGCCATCACAACGCTGGTAATCAAGCAAAAATCTTAAGGGCTCTACCAATATGTATAAGAGATATACTAAGATAACACATGCACATATTGAGGTAGAAACAAACCAGGTAGCATATTACCATTTCGAGCAAGATTGTTACTATATCCGTGTATATCCCAAGCTCACATTAAGTAATATACAATCCATTATGATACAATAATGGCCTCTAGGGCATATATCACTAACACATGCGGCTTTGTTAACCTTGTCAAGGGTCTTGCGGGCGGGTCTAAATCAATCATGAAATGATGGGTTGAACTTGACTTGCGGTTTATAATTTGTTGACCTTGTCAAGGTCATAAGCCACATGGGGTAAAAACAATTATCGGGAATTTCAAGTGTTGAAATTTGCAATGAGATTGCATACCTTCTATGGGATAGTTGGATCCCGATACCTACTGCGACTAAGCGTCACTCGTGGGTGAGTTTTTCACTTTACAATTAGCTAATCCAGTAGGTATCTACGAAAAGTGTTAATGGGGTTATGCCCCTACGAAAATAAGGTTATTTAATTAGTTCCATGCGAAAGCACAGGGAGACTCGCTCGGAGTACCAACACCAACCTGGCTGACCGATTAGCGAACATGTAGGGTATAATTAATCCCGGCTAATCTTACTTTTTAGGGTTTGAAGGAAGATTTGATAAAAACAGTGAGAGCCATCTTGATTAGATAAGATACTAACTAATCTAATCTTGCAAGAACGCACGCTAAAGTGTTTTCTTCTCTCTCTCTCTAGGTAGTGACCATGTCACGCCTTAATCAAGATAATAACTTGGATGTATTGACTGAGCCCGCTTATTATACCGTGCTGGGGAACATTGATTCCGCTCTATCTTATGACACCTGTCATAAGTCTGGGAAAGGGATAAGGGAATGCAAGGATTTTCATGCAACCCTAATGAAGAAAGAGCATTATGATGCATCTTCTTCAGGTGTGTTAGTTATTGAGAACCGTTTCTCAGTCTGCTCTACTTCTTGGGTATTAGATACCGGATCAGGATCCCATATTTGTAATCTGTTATAAGGGTTAAAGAAAAGTAAAGAACTGGGAAAGGGTGATATGTCTCTCAGAGTAGGGAATGGAGCAATTTTTGCTGCCGAAGCTGTCGGCGAATATCGCCCAGTATTGCCAAAAGGTAATACATTGGTTTTGAACGACTGCTATTTCATACCGTCGATGATGTGCAATATAATATCCGTTTATTTATTAAATAAAGAAAGTTAAACTTTGTATTAGAGAAAAATGTTATGAATATTTTCCTAAATCAAGTGTTGATTGAGTTTGGTACGTTATGTAATGGTTTATATGTTCTAAATCAAAATACAGTTCTAAATATACAAAACTCTTATAAGAGGAAAAGTTCAGAAATGAAAAAAGCCTTCTTGTGGCACTGTAGACTTGGTCATATCAATTTGACCAGACTAGCTAAGTTATATAAAAATGCATATTTGGAACCGTTCGAATTTACATCTTATGAAACTTGTCAGCCCTGTCTCAAAGGAAAGATGACCAAAAATCCGTTTACGGGACATGAAGCAAGAGCTACGGAACTTTTAGGACTGATACATAGTGATGTATGCAGTCCAATGACTACACATGCCAGAAATAGTTTCTTGTACTTCATTACATTTACCGATGATCTTTCAAGCTTCGGACATGTGTTTGTATTGAAACACAAATCTGAAACTTTTGAGAAATTCAAGGAATATAAGAGTGAAGTAGAGAACCAGACGGGTAAAAGTATTAAAATCCTTCGACCTGATCGAGGAGGCGAATACTTGGGCATGGAATTCCGAGATTATCTAAAAGAGAATGTGATTCTCTCTCAGCTTACTCCTCCATATACACCACAACATAATGGTGTATCGGAGCGGAGGAATCGCACCCTATTAGATATGGTGGGCTCTATGATGAGTAATACTGAGTTACCTATTTTCTTTTGGAGTTATGCACTTGAGACAGTTGCATACCTATTGAATCAAGTTCCATCAAAATCCGTGCCTAAAACACCATATGAGATATGGAGTGGAAAGATGCCATATCTTAAACGAGTTAAGATATGGGGTTGCCCGACCTATGTTAATAAATAGAATCTGGACAAACTCAAAGCACGATCAGTTCTTTGCAAGTTTGTGGGATATCCAAAAAATTCACTTGGATATCTATTCTACCACATTGAGGAACAAAAGGTGTTTGTTTCTTAATACTCCACCATTTTATAAAAAAGAATTTCTTGTAAAAGAAATTATAGGTAATGAAGTAGAACTGGATGAAATTCCAGAAACACAAACTACAACTGAAGATTTGGTAGAACCAGAGGATTCAATAGTCCCCGACGAATCTCAGCCACTCCGCAGATCTAGTACGGTTTCTCACCCACCTGAGAGATACTACGATTTCTTCATAGATGGTGGGAGCGAGTATTGTATCATGGAAGATGATGACCTAACTAGTTTCAAGCAGGCCATCATAAGTGGGGACTCTGTGAAATGGCTGAATGCTATGCGATCTGAGATGGAATCCATGTACACAAATAAAATATAGACTTTGGAGGTTGCTCCTGAAGAGGTAAAACCCATTGGGAGCAAGTGAATCTTTAAGAAGAAGATTGGTGTAAATGGAAAGGTTCATACCTTCAAAGCTAGACCTGTAGCAAAAGGTTTTCTTCAACGACCAGGTGTCAACTATGATGAGATCTTTTCTCCAGTGGCTATGCTTAAGTCCATCAGTATCCTACTTGCCATTGCTGCAAACCATGACTATGTTATCTGGAAGATGGACGTCACGACCGCTTTTCTAAATGGTGATTTAGAAAAGTGCATGTATATAATACAGCCAGAGGGCTTCGTAGACAGTGGGAGCAGCGAAAAGGTATGCAAGTTGCTTAAATCAATTTACGGATTAACGCAGGTATCGTGGAGTTGGAACATCTGTTTTGATGTAGCAGTCAAAGAGTTTGACTTCATCAAAAACGTAGATGAACCATGTATATATAAAAAGGTGGTAGAGAGTAAGGTCATATTCCTCGTATTGTACGTGGATGACATACTCTTGATAGGAAATGATGTTCCTATGCTGCACTCGGTCAAACTCTACCTATCACAAAAGTTCTCCATGAAAGATCTGGGTGATACCTCCTACATCTTGAGGATAAAGATCTATAGGGATAGATATAAAAGGATGTTAGGATTGTCCCAATCCAGGTATGTAGATACCATACTAAAGAGGTTTAGTATGGAAGATTCAAAACATGGTATTTTACCCGCTTGTTCAAGAATCACTCTCTCCAAAGAGATGTCTCCCAAGACTGATTTGGAGAGGGATCGCATGAACGTGATACCCTAGACTTCTGCAGTTGGGTCTATCATGTACTCGATGTTATGCGCCAGACCAGATGTAGTTTACACACTTAGTGTGGTAAGTAGGTATCAATCGGACCCAGGGGAGAAGCACTGGATAGCTGTGAAGAACATTCTTAAATACTTGAGAAGGACTAAAGAAATGTTTTTGGTGTATAGTAACGGAGAACTCCAAGTGGAGTTCTTTACCTATTCGAGCATCCAGAGTGATAAGGATGACAACAAGTCTGTCTTGGGTTTTGTCTTCACCCTCAACGGAGGGACGGTATGTTAGAAGAGTTCCAAGCAAGATACCATTGCAGACTCTGTTAGTAATATGTATGCTCTAGAAGCCATTATTGGTGATATAGTGGATGCTTGGACATATATATATAGAGGACTTTCTTGCTCGACACGATAGTATGTTATCAGGTTACCTTTATCTTAACATGTAGACTGGTACTTATACTGTCTTACTCTCACATGTTGATAAAGCTCTTAGGATATGTACTTGACTACCAGGATTATGATAAGATCATACTAGTGGGGCCAGGGTGGTCCACAAGTACATCCTTTAATTAGTTCCTAGTCGTGAGAATATCGAGACCAGGACATTGATATTCCAGTGTAGACTAGTGTGTACATTTCTTGTCCCTTAGAGGGCGATGGTTGATCCCACAACTATTGGTGTACGACATCAAAGATTGTACAAAAGTGCTCATTAATGAATGGGTACACCGAACAGGACTTGCCGAGGACTCCTATGTGATAGTATACCTATCGTCAGATGCAGTCCTCTAGGGACACTGGTACAGGTTAGTTTGTAGACCCGAGATCGTCATAAAGTCTTGTGTGGCTCCCACCGTGCTTTGATTTCCTCCCTACCACGGCTCAAAGGAGTCGTGCAAACAGATGGATTTTGTGTACAGTCCCTAGTCACATGGAGGCAATGAGCGATAGGAGGGGTTTCGTCTCTCCCGGTATTAGGGGTTGATGTTGCGCCATGCTCGATTAGCTATAACTGGAAGTCCCTGGTCAGGGATGCTGCCGAGATTTACTGATAAGTGTTATCAGTAGTTTCTCAAACCGTTATATGCCAGACATCGGCATGACTTATCACGTTACTGGGGCTTGATGTTTACCACCCCTAGACATGATGTGCGACATATCAGACGAAGAGACCGGACTGTACGAAAGTGTTACTGATAGGCTTCATGGAGATTATAGACGAGCTTACTTGTTGATCTTCATATCGCTCAATACCCGGGTAGCCATTACGTCCAGCTAGTACCGCTGACGGTTTGTAGGTAATTGATGTGATCATCACCTACTGCTGGCGTTTTGATGAGTCTTTAGAGTCCCACACAGAAATTTCCTGGTTTGAGCAAAACGAAGTAGGGCACATATGCTGATATTTGCGTAGGCCTGATTAAATATGAGTATGTGATACCGTATTGTAATCTGGCAGTTATCTGTTATCGGTTCGGTTATATGTGATATAACCAGATTGTCGAATCAAGTGTTAATTTGATAATGTGATATACAGATGAATGATATTATTCGGTCATATGTGATATAACCGGATTATTAAATCAAGTGTTGATTTAATAATGTGATATATATTATATGTGATATTATTATTTCTTAACTAATATTATTAGCTCACTAATTATTCTTCATTATATATATATATATGATATATATATATATATATGATATATATATGATATATATATATATATATATATATAATAATAATGAAGCATGGCATGATTTCTATTTTTGATAAAAATAGAAAAGAGGTGGAAAATGAGTGCATGATTGCAAGCATGGGCTTTATTCATAGTTTATTCATCTCGACTCACTATTCAAGCATGGTTGCAATTTTATATTGCAAAATTCCATGCTTGAATGAGTGGGGGTCAAGAGTTGCAATTCATTCTAGTCTCATTCTCAACACTTAGCCATTTTGCTTGCTTTGCTCCCATGGTTGCTCTCTAGCTTCATTTTCTTTCACAATTGCCATGGTTCAAGCTTCAACCCTCACATGAGATGTGAATCATGAAGGTTGAACACAAAATTGTGAGCTTTTAACATCCCCTACTTCACCATCACACATTAGATTAGCAATTTTATGTGGAGTGTTTCCTTCACTAATGAGATTAGTGAACGGTTAGCTTGAGCTTGTGGACTTCGGGTGGATCTTCTTTAGCGCGAAGATCACGAAGGAGGTACGTTCAACTCGAAGAGGAGCCTGGTAGAGTCGTATCGACCTGGAGCTATTGAAGAGGAGGACTCGAACTATAAAGGTTGTATGCTCATTTCTTCTATTGAGTTAATCACATCACAAAGACTAACCCTAATAATATAATAATGATCTTGTTAGTCTAACTTAGCACCTAATAAAAATTAAAATGTGGTATGCTTGACGCCTATAGAACCTCATGGTGGTGTTAAGGTAGACTTTCATGGTATCAGAACAAAGCTAGAACATTAGGGTAACTTGTAGCGACGTTAGAAATCCGACGTTTTTGTCGCGCAAAAACTACCGATAAAAACAGTTTCGAAATTGATGTTTTGAGTTGTTTCACACCCCGCGGGCTCACGGTTTGAACCGAGAAGCCGCGGGGTGGAGCGTGCGCACCCTAAGGATACCCCGCGGGGACCAAACGGCTGGGCCCACTCCCCAAGACCACCACAAGGCGGTCTTGGCGGTGGGGACCCGAAACTGCCCCACCTTAGGCAATTTCATGTCTGCCTCACCCCCTGGCCAACTCCTGGTGGCCTCGGGGGTAGGGTACCCCTTCTAGGCCCTCCATTCGATACTTAATCTTGGGTATTCGCCCCAGCGAAGATTCGGGCGGGTTTTGAGTTCATTTCGACTCTCGGATTAGCTTCAAACGATCGGTTTTGGAATTTTAGCTCACTGGATTTTTCAAGTGTTGGAAAAATTGGTTTAGTTTGCTAATTGCGTGCGAAATTCTAATGTCGCGGTTACTTTACAAGCTTTGTGATGTGTGTGATACAATTATTAGAATTTGGATTAATTAGTTTTGTGAAAACTAGTTAGTACATTGTAAAGCTAGCCGTTTAGTCTCAATTGATCGCTTGCCACGAAGTTTTGATTCGGATCAAAACTCCGTCTCAATTGCGTATTGTACGCGATCACTAAGCCGGGAATCTTGTTGAATTATCTGACAACCAATTGAAAAGAGTTTTCAATTTGAGACTAAAATGCAAGTTTTATATGTTTGGCATGAAATCCTGAATATGAGATATTCTAGGTTTATGATGTCTAAGGATATTGCGGATTCTAATTATTGTAGTTTTCTGTTTTATTTTTTGCAACCGTAAGTGTAATATGTGGAGTATCCCAATCTCGTTGCTATATGTCAATAAGTTTTAGGGATACGCATATTTGCTTACGTTGATGATATATGATATCATGTGTTGCTGTTGATATGATTTATTGGATCGTCGTAAAAGAATAGCCGGGGTTTTGTGTGAGATGAGAGTTTTTATTTTCATTCATGTAAAATCTGTATGTAATATTCTTTTATTGGGGCACTTCCTGGTTGAGGATGATGTCATCACTGTTCTATATTATTTACTTTTCCGCATTAGGATAGACCCAAGGTGGGGAGCACAAGTAACCGGGTTCTAGAGTCCAGTGGGAGACCATCTCAAGGAGTTGAGACCGGGTCTCCTAACTCTAGAATTGGCAAGGTTACTTTCCGCTCTCGTAGGGGTCTAGGGATGTGGGTTTGGCTATTCATCACAACTGTGGAATCCGTATTTTACTTTATTGGATAAATTTAAAACACGGACATTCTAGTATATCCAATATTTCATATGTTGCTTCTGCTGTTTGATTCTGTGATGTTGATCATATAACCACGTGAGACGAATGTACTATTATATATTTGATATATAATAAACGTTGCTTATGTTTTGCACCCGCGTTAGTCCAGCCCCCGCTTTGCCGGTAGTTAAGTAACCTAACGGTGCATGACAGGGCCCCGTGGCGAATGCGGATGGCATAAGCACACGTTCTATTTTCGTTTCATTTTTCTGTAAACATTAATTGATGGGACTTCATTAATGAGATTAATGAAAAGAAAGAAACCAAAAGATGTTGTAGAATCAAATTTTCAAAAAGGGTAGCTCTAGTTTTTTCTTTGCATAGTGGATTCCTTGATGAATATCCAGCACCTTATTCGATGAGGAAAGAGCCGAGATATCTTCACCGGGAGTGATCTCTTTAGCAAAACTAGCAAATGCTACAACTCACTCGGTTTTGTTTTTGATAGCTTCTCTAGTTCTTACTTTGCATAGTGGTATTCCTTGATGAATATCCAGCACCTCATTCGATTAGGAAAGAGCTGAGTTCTCTTCACCGGGATTGACCTCTTTAGTGAAACTAGCAAAAGCCTAAAAAACACTCCTTTTCAAAATCATTCGATTCTGCAACGATATCAAGTTCATTACGCAAAAGGTTTTCTTAAAAATCTGTCGTAGCCCTCTGTCATTTCAGATTAGTAGTATTTAGTATTCGTGTTACGTTTGTTGGCTTTCGTCAAGGCGTAGTATGCGGTAGCTACTTACTGCTTATCTGCTGCATATGATGCGATTGGATTAGGGTAGTCGTACAACTTTGTTGGCTTTCGTCAAGGGTCGTGCGGGGGGGTTTAATTCAATCATGAAATGTACGGGTTGAACTTGACTAGCAGACTATGATTTGTTGGCTTTCGTCAAGGTCATAGGACGCTAGTGGTAAAATATTATCGGGAATTTCAAGTGTTGAAATTTGCAATGAGATTGCATACCTTGTATGAGATAGTTGGATCCCGATACCCACCGCGAGTAAGAGTTACTCCTGGGAAAGTTTTACACATCACAATTAGCCGATCAAGTAGGTGTATAGAAAGGTGTTAACGCGGTTACGCCCATGGGAAAACGTGGTTTATTTTAATTACGTCCGTGCGAAAATACGGGGAACCTCCCTCAAAGTACCGACACTAGCCTGGCTGAAAGATTGGCGAACTTGTAAGGTGTAATTAATCCCGTCTAGTCTTACTTTTTAGGGTTTGAAGGAAGATTTGATAAAAACAGTGGGAGCCATCCTGATTAGATAAAATAACCAATCTAATCTTGCCAAGAGCGCACGCAAAGTGATTATCCTTCTCTCTCTCCTGGCAGCGACGAATGAAATGCCTTAATTAAGATAATAATATGGATGTTTTGACCGAACCTACTTATCATACTGTGCCAAGTTCCGCTCTATTTTATGATTGTCATAATTCTGAGTAAGGAATAGGGGAATATTTGGATTCCCATGCCACCCAAACAAAGAATAAGTATATTGATGCATTGTCTTCGGGTGTGTTCATAACCAAGAACTGTTTCTCAGTTACCTCTACGTCTTGGGTATTGGATACCGGATCAGTATCTCATACATGTAATTTGTTACATAGGCTATAGACAGGTAGAGAACTGGGAAAATGTGATATGTCTCTAGTAGTAGAGAATGGTGCAATTGTTGCAGCCAAAGCAGTTAGCAAATATCACCTAATGTTACCAACTGGTAATACATTGATTCTTAGCGACTGTTATTTCGTACCAATAAATATTGTGAATATTTTCCTAAATCAAGTGTTGATTGGGTAAGGTATGTTGTATATCAGTATACACGTTCTGAATCAAACTACAGTTCTAAACGTACAGAACACACACACAAAATTAACAGGTCAGAAATGAACAAAGTCTTCTTATGGCATTGTAGACTGGGTCATTTCGATGAAACAAGTCTAGCTGAAGTTCCATAAGGATGCATTTTTTAATCCGTTTTAACTTGTATCTTATGAAACTTGCCAGTCATGTCTCAAAGACTAGGTGACCAAATGTCCGTTTATTAGAAACGGAGAAAGAGCTACTGAACTCTTGGACAGATACATGGTGATGTATGCGGTCCTATGTGTACAAATGCTAGGGATAGTTCCGCGTACTTTATTATATTCACTGATGTTCTCTCAAGATACGGACGTGTGTCCTTGTTGAAACACAAAACTGAATGTTTTGAGAATTTCAAAGGAATATAAGTACGAAGAAGAGAACCAGATGGGTAAAGGTATTCAAATCCATCGATATGATCGGAGAGAAGAATACTGAAGCACGGAATTCCGAGACTATTCAAAAGAGAATGAGATTCTCTCTCAGTTTACTCCTTCGTATACACCACAACACAATGGTATATCAGGGTGGAGCAATCGCACTCTATGAGATATGGTGCGCTCTATGATGAATACTGCTGAGTTGCCTGTTTCCTTTCAGGGACATGCACTTGAGAAGCTGCATACCTATTGAATAAAGTTTCGATCAAATCTGTTGCCTACCACTCCATATGAGATATGGAATGGGAAGATACCATCTCTTAAACGAGTTATGATATGGGGTTGTCCGGCCTATGTTGAAAAGCAAAATCCGGACAAGCTCAAGGTAATGTCAGTTCTGTGCAAGTTTGTAGGATATCTCAACCATTCGCGAGGGTTTGTTTTCTACCACACCGAGGAACAAAAGATGTTTTGTTTCTTGACATGCTACAAATTTCTTGTCAAAGAAATTAGTGGTAATGAGGTAGAACTGGAAGTAGTTCCAGCAAACACAAACTATAACTGACGATTTGTTGGAACCGGAGGATTCAAAAGTCCCCGATGAACCGCTGCCACTTCGCAGATCTAGTAGGGTTCCTCATCCACCTGAGCGATACTATGGTTTTCTCTTAAATGGTGGGAGTGAGGGTTGCATCATGGAGATGATGATCCAACTAGTTTCGAGTAGGCCATCACAAGTGGAGACTTTGTGAAATGGCTGGATGCTATGCGATCTGAGATGGAATCCATGTACACCAGCAAAGTGTTGACTTTGCATGTTGCTCCTGAAGGGGTAAAACCCATCAGGAGAAAGGGGAACTTTGAGAAAGATAATTTGGTGTAGATGGAAAAGTTGAGACTTTCAAAGCTAGACTTATCACTAAGCTTAGGTCCATCAGGATCCTACTTAACATTACTGCATACCATGACTACGATATCTGGCAGACTTCACGTCAAAACCGCTTTTCTAAATGATGATTTAGAAGAGAGCGTGTATATGACACTGCTAGAAGGCTTCATAGACAGTGGGAGCAGCAGAAGCATATGCAAGCTGCTTAAATCTATCTATGGGTTAAAGCAGGCATCGCGGATATAGAACATCTGTTTTAATGAAGCTGTCAAAAAGTTTAACTTCATAAAAAAGGTAGATGAACCATGCATAAATAAGAAGGTTGTAGAGAGTATGGTTGTCTTCCTCGTATTGTACGTGGATGACATTCTCTTGATAGGAAAAGGTGTTCCTATACTACACTCGGTCAAGCACCTCTTATCACAAAGGTTCTTCATGAAGGATCTAACTGATACCTCCTATATCCTGGGGTTATAGATCTAGAGATAGATATAAATGGATATGGGATTGTTCCAATCTAGGTATATAGACACCTTGCTAAAGGGGTTTAGTATGAATGATTCTAAGTGTTGGAGATAGTGCCCTCAGAGTCAATTATTGGATCACAGGCACGTGATTGCAATGATTGAGGGAGGACCTGTCCCAGTAGGACAGTCTTACTCAAGATGATAGTATGCTATCTGGTTTATCTTTATCATCATGTACTGCTTTAGGTGACCTTACAGGTCACTATTGCACATTGATAGAGCCCCTAGGATTCTTGCTTGACTACCAGCAGTATGAGGGCGATCATATACGTGGGAGCTGGGGTCTATAAGCAAATCCTTAAAAGGTCCCTAGTCGTGGGAGTTTCGAGACAGGGCATAGATTCTCTAGAGTAGACTAGTGTATACAGTCGAGACCCCGACAAGGGGCGGTGGCCGGTCTCACAAGCCACTGGTGTCAGTTGGTTCACCTAAGATGTATACAGGTGCTCATTAGGTTATGAGTACACCGGACAGGACTCGCCAGGAACCTGCTAGTTGGTATTATACCTGACGTCAGATAGCAGTTCCCTGGTGACATGTGTACAGGTTAGTTCATCGACCTGAGATCGTCATTTGTCTCGTGTGAGTTCCCACTGTGCTTTGATTACTACCCTACCACGCTCAAAGGAGACGTGCAAACAGGTTTTAGTTGGGTAGAGTCCCAAGCCATATGGAGGTAGTGAGCGGATCTGCAGGGGTTCGTCTCTCCCGGTATTGGGGGTGAGGTCGCGCTGTGTCTAGGAGAGCCAGTACATGAAAAGTTCTTGGCCAAGGCAGGAGATTTACTGGTAGGTATTCCAGTAGTATCTCAGGGTGTTCTGGGCTACACTCCGACACGACTTGTACCGCTTTTGGGGGTCTGACTTTTACCAACCCCCTAGGCCCGCCACGCGATGCTCATAGACGAATGGACCGGATTGTACGGATATTGTCACTGACAGGCTCAGTAGGGTGTCAGTATGAGTTCGCTCACAGACGTCCCTTTTGGTCAATAGCTGGTGGCCCGTCACGTATGGCTAATACCTCTGACGTGTTAGTGGTTAAATCCACAGCCATAGTATTGACGAGTCTTTAGAGTCCCCCACACAGACAGTTACTCAAGTTTCGGGCGAAACGCTGTAGAGGCCGTATGGAGATATGGCAGGGTTCGATCAGATACGTGCGGTATTGCACGGATCGTGATCGGACGGATTTTAGTAGCGGGCTTTGGTTTAAGCCGGATCCTAGTATTGTACAGTGTAGATTTTGTCTCTTTGCATTTGTATTCAGTGGGAATACAAATACGGGTATGTATATACAGTCGCGGGGTTTTCCTGTAATTTATTACGGGATCAGTTTTCTGAAGTTGCCAGTTTGCATTCCGTTTCGGCCAGTTTTCTTTTGTTCCCTCGCGGCCGGACTTCCCGTTGGAGGGGCTAATTTGCAAGTTCGCAAATTAGCATGTTATTGAGGGTTTATTTGCATTTGTGGCTTCATAATCATGAGATTCTTTTTTAGTCTCTTCCATTGCATTTAATGTGATGGTGTGTGAAAGGATTTGATGAGAAATGGTGTGACCATTTTAATTGAGGTTTATCATTCATTTTCTTTCCATGCATTATTGGATTTTTCCCTCCACCATCTCTTTAGGGGCCGGCCACAATTTGAGAGAGAGAGGGTTTTCATTTTTGATGTGTGGCATTTTCCTCATCTCATTTCCTTGCTAGAATGAGAGCACCATTATTTCTCCAAAGTTCTTCTCTCATTCCTCCATCATGGCAACTTCATAAACCCCAAATGAGACAATGGATTCTACACTATTCTACAGCAAATCTTGGGCACGTCGACTCGCCAACTTCATGCCCGAGTTGCCTCGGTCCAGAGGTGGGAGCCCGTAAAAGAACCCGGCGATGTGGTGCTCGTTCTGACGAAGAGATGAAGACCGGAGGTTCCGCGAGGAGATCGGAGTGGAGGCGAAGACCGAAGGACATGGATCGCTTGGTATAGCTTCTCTACACCTTTTCTAGTTTGCTAGAGTTAGGTTAATGGCCCGATCCGGGATTTTTGTGCGCGGTGGTGCCGGTTTTCTAGTTTTTAGAAAAGTTTCGTTTCCGCATTCCGGCGTCGGATTGACGGCCGGGCCGCCGCCGTGCACTTACATTGGTATCAGAGCCATGCCATTAAGCTAGTCTAGCTTGCTCTAACGTGTTTACAAGTTTGATCGAACGGATTTTCCAAAATCCATATTTTCATCTCGTACTTTCTGTCGAATTTTTCTGTGCTCTAATAATTATTTGGTACATTGGAAAATTACGTGCAGGGTTTTTTATGAATTCTGTAAAAATTTGGTACGCTGATATTACTGTAGCACGGCGGTTTAGCGGCCAAAACCATGTTTTGGCCGCGGAACAGCCGCCGTTTTGTGGCCAAACCGTACCAAATTTCTACAGTGGTTTAATGACAAGGAAATAGGGTTTCTGGTATATTCTTTTTGGGCCCAGATGTTTTTGAGTGCTACAGTTGTGCTTGGGGCCCACTTCGGAAAATTCAGTCGATCGAAAATTTTAAACATGTTTGTTCACAGTATTTACATTATATCTGCGACCGTGAATGTCATTTGATCGGTAAATCCTGTCTATCTGCTATAAGCCCTTTTAGACAGATTTGCGAACGTGACATTCACGTTGATGTTCTGTGTTGTGCTGTGATGTTGCGGATCGGTCGTGGGGGATAGCCTGGATGCAATGTTAGTACAGTTTTGTTTTATATGTACATTTGATATTGCGGGGCGAGCGTCCGACATGTGGACTGCCGTCCCTGCCTGTTTGTATATTATTCTTTTGGGGCACGACCGGGGTGAGGTCGATGTACCCGTTGTATGTATATTTTACTTTCTGTACTAGGATTGCCCCGCGGAGGGGTGCACGGATAGCCGAGTTCTAGAGGGCAACGAGCCCGCATCTCATGGCGTTGAGACGGAGGGGGCTTCACTCTAGAATTGGTGGGCTATTCGCCGCACTCGTAGGGGGTACAGGTTGGCCCAAGGAGGGGTGTCCAAGTTACCGGATTCCGTGAAGTGCTGGGTGGTCCATTCATGTTGTTGAAGGGGCTGCCTCACTTCAAGTTTTGGCGGGTGACTTGCTGCGCCCGTAGGGGTCTAGGATTTTCATTGCACAGGCTATCCACATGACCAGGGGAACGTCGGGTTTCAGTAGCGGCTCTATGAAACCCGGGGATCCCAGATATCTGTATTGTTCTGTGATGCTGATTACATTTCTGTGATGTTGCTTTTTATCACGCCTTGAGCGAATATTATATATTGATATATATACTAGTAAATGTTGTATATGTTTTGCATCCGCGCTAGTCCAGTCCCCGCTCTGTCGTTAGTTAAGTAACCTAACGGGTGATGACGGGATCCAGTGGCGAATGCGGATGGCATATACGTACATCATTATTTTCGTTCTTTATTGGTGTGATCAATTGATGGGACTGCATTGATTCGGATCAATGCAAGCTAAACAAACGTATTCTGATGTTGTTGGAACAATTTTTTAAAAAGCTGTTATTGCAAGGGCATTCTCTTTTGTTTTGCACAGTGGTATTCAGTTATGAATATCCAGCTCCTCAGTCGACGAGGCAAGGGCCGAGATCCCTTCACCGGGAGTGACTCCTTAGACAAAAGTTTGCGTCAGGGCAATAACTTCACTATAGTCGTTTAGTTTTGCTTTGCATCGTGGTATTCAGTTGGAATATCCTGCACCTCATTCCACGGGGAAAGAGCCGAGATCCCTTCACTGGGAGTGACCTCTTTAGCAAATGTTTTCGCCACTATATTTTTATAAAGCTATCATGTTCCTTCAACGATATCAAGTTCATTACGTTAAAGGTTTTCGCCAGAAACCATTCGTAGCCCTCCATTATTTCAATTAAATATTCGGTAGTATTCAAGCTACGTATTTTGACCTCACGCCAAGGCATAGTGATTGGTAGCTGCCGGATATTTATCTGTTGCATAGATAGAATGCGTTGGTTTGGGACAGTCGTACTACTATTTTGGCCTACGTCAAGGGTATGTACGGGTGGGTTCAAATTAACCTGGATAATGATGGGTAGAACTTGACATGTGACTTATGACATTTTGACCTCACGCCAAGGTCATAAGAGCATGGGGCAAAAATCACATCGGAAGTTTCTACAGAAACTGAAACTTGCCAGATATGCGCATACCTTCTGGAGTGTGATAACGTGAGCGGATTCCGTCACGTTATCATACGATGATAGTTGGATCCCGATTCCCACTGATGAGTTGGTTTACTCCTCGGGTGATCCCGGCTAATTCTTCTTTCAGGTTTGGAGAAGAATTTGACGTTACAGTAGGAGGTTTTCTGATTAGATAAAGTGATAACCATTCTGATCTAGGTTAGAGTGCACGCTGAGTGTTTCTTTTCTCTCTCTCTTTGGCAGCGATCATGACCCGACCCTAGACTATGACTCAGTGACCAAAATTGACCGAACCTTCTTAAACACTGGCTTTTGGATTGTCAGAGTTGCAAACCTCTTTACCACTCCTACTTTTACCCTTTTCTCCAGGACACCCCGTATTACTATGAACGTCCACTTCCATTGGACAAAACCATCATATGGTTATATACGAACTCGAAGGAATTCAAGGATGGTTTCCGGTTCTGGAGAAAACGAATAGGACTATTCAGTTGTCTTTTCCTTTTACCTTCTCTCAGGTTGCGAGTACTCCTTGGTTTAGGAGATAGTACACCTATTACGCAAATGGGATAGTCTTCTTCCAAACCTTAGGCTGTTGCCGACCTGTAGGGAATGAAGAAAACCAATTAGCCTTACGACGGTGTACAGAAGGTATTAAGTTAAGACAAAGAAAGGGATTAGGAGGAGGGCAAAGTAAAATGCGACTGCTATTCACGACCAAACCAAGTATTTCATTACCACTCCCACTTCAACTTTGTATTTCTCCAGAACACTCCGTATCACTACGAAGATTTACAGTTATTTGGATACTCCATCGTATGGTTATATACGAACTCGAAAGGAACTTGTTCCAGTTCGGGGATGGATTCTGGTTCGGGAGAAATAGGAATAAGGTTTATTCGGTTGTCTTTTATCTTCACCTTCTCTCGCATTGCGAGTGCTCCTAGGATTAGGACAGTACACCCATTATGCTTATTGGATAGTCTTCTTCCAAACCATAGGCTGGTGCCGAACGGTAGGGAAGGAAGAAAACCATTTGGCCTAAAGGGGTGTGCAGAAAGTAACGACTAAAGACATATAAAGGGATTTGGAGAAATGGCAAAGAATTATACGGTTACAGTTGTGAATCTGGATAATGGAAGAGGCATTACTAAGAATACCCGGATACCCCATCGAAATATTTCAATGTTTCAGTTTCACTGTGTACTGTTAAAAGAAAACTGATTTCCCAATTAGACACTTGCTCCAGGGTATGTATTTACCAGGTTTGGTTCTTGCATCTGTATGGTTTTACAGATGATGAGTGGGAGTAAGTTATTGAGAATTAGTTGATCATCCTCATTATATCGGGATTCGTTGTAATTTGTGATATTTGAGGAAATCGCCTGGGTTGTTTGCCGGACGGCAAATATTTGGTTTTGAATATCCGTTGTTATGCACCAATTTTAAATTGATATATCTGTACGTCTATTGTTATAGAGTGAGATATACCTTTTTGAAATTATGTCTATGACATTTACCTATATCAGTGGATGGTTAGGTAAGGGGCATTAAACAGCGGTGTAATTCTTCTTAACCATAAGTACAGTTTTCGACCTACGACACACATGGAATGAGTTATTAGACTCAGGGGACTTATACTGTCACGACCCGAAGTACGGAACATGACCGGCACTTAAACTACGAACGTCTCGAAGCGTACGTAATCTAAGTAAACCGAAAACCCAGAAATCCAAACCAAGAAAAGATGTAGAGTGCAGGAAAAACCAACTTAAAGCAAGTAGTTTCAATAGCATAAGCCGAAATTATGCGGTTTTAAAAAAAAACATCAAAAATTTCCTGAAAATTTCGGCAGAGTCTCCTTGGTAAAAACTGGCTCCCAAACGGGATACAACATGAATAGTATACGAAATCAATAAAAAGACATCCCCAAGCGGGAGCTAGCTCTTCGTCAAACGACAGTCACAACCACACAAGCAATATAATATACAACGTCAACGGCGAGGATCAAAAACTCAAAAGGAAACTCAAAACCACAAGAAATCCGCAGAAATATAACGCGCGACTCTAAGGTCGAAGGAATAACATTACTGGTCTCTATCTCAAAATAAATACATGTTTGGTTGATGGAACATCTAGATACAACAGAATAATGATATACAAGATATAATGATGGGTGCGATACAAATAAACCCACCTACTAGCAAGTCACCCGGAAATGGAAAGAGTGCCAGCAAGCCGTAATGAAACCTGTACGGCGAAACCTGCAAGAACTGTGGCACAACGGGGGTGAGTTGCCAACTCGTGAGTAGAAAAACATCTACGCACAGAAATCGCATAAATAACGCAACCTAGGTCAATGATCATAATATATCCTCAATTATATATATATGACATGCAGCCTATAACAATGGCTAGGGTAATATCTAACCCGAGTGTGATCTCATGTGCCCGTGTCAGTGCCTCAGGTAGCAATATATCATATGAATGAGGTATGAATGCATGGAACAGAATGCATGTACTGACGAAAACTGCTTTCATAAATCAGTGAGATTTCTGTATTTTAAAAGTGAGGTACCATAAATGAAATCAGCATAAAACAGTGCCCAGCATCGAGACAAAACAAGTGTCCAAATATCTCGATATCTCTGTATCACAATCGCTGTATCTCAATATCTCAAATCATAATATCTAGGGCGCCGTCAATCCAGACCGGCCCCTACCATCCATCTCAAGACCACGACGGTATCCTCCGGATATCCGACGCGTCGGGTAATATCACCGGTCGGTAGTGCTCCCCTGCCGGGCTCAACGTCAACAACACATTCCTCTTGCCCCGGGGTACCGCACTGGGCCCACCATGTACCCAAAACGGTTCCTCCACTCCTCGAATCGGGTCTCGAAATCCATCAGCAAACTCATGGTGGACGACTCATACATCATGGGAAAACCGCACTTTTTATTTTAAAAGAGAGAAAAGGTTTATTTATGTTTTTGCGGTTTTCCTCCAAATCCAAGAAATCTCATGAAATCCGAATCCAAGTCATCAATAGCATGTAAACAGTGAATATAGGCATGAGAATCCATGAATGCGACACAACAGTGAATAATAACATGCATGAAGTAGTAGGCAATAACTACAATGTCTAACTAGCATATAAGGCAAGTACACTAATATCATGTCTAAACTATTAGCTAACAACCTATGTCAAATGAAATAGTATTTTCTAAAGTGTTCGTGACATGGCAATTACCGATGAAGATGTGTGTGAGCCGGCAAGTAAGTGTACGTGGTACATACGCGTCATCGGTAATGGTGCTGGTGTCCTAACAGCATGATATCAATGATGAAATATGAATTACAATAAGTATGCGATGCGGAGCAACAACAATAATATGCAGGAGCTGAATATTAGACACAACGGTAACTAAACTGCATTACCCTAATATAAGTCCTACAATAGCGCCTTTTGAAATAACACGAATCGCGGTGTTTTGAAAATAAGGGCTACGGTGTTTTTAAGAAAAGACACGTCTTTTGAAATATCCGTAGAATCCCTTGACCTGTCTTTTAAAATACCCACGATTCGTTAGTTTTGAAAAAGGTAGGAGTCTAATCTAGTCTAACAACTACACTAAACTATACGGCTGAACTAACAGGTAAGGAAACCGCCTAACATCTGAGTCGATATATATATATATATATATTAGTCGGTGATCCCGCCTCGATAATATCACATCCGATACCATATCTATAATCAGATATTCCCAAGTCAAGAGTGCGGATCTATCATCAATATATAGCTCGTACGTAAATCCGTCGTACGGCATCCCCACATCTGGGTACGGGTCAATATCATATTCATCACACTATTCATCTGGTATCCCCTTTATCAAAGATCATAATCCGGGTACGGATCTATGTCTAGTACAATACTGATACCACCTACGTATGCATGCACGTGTGTGAAACACTACGTCAAAGGACCCGCTACAACGTCATGTCGTATCTCAAATACGAATCCTGCCATATCACCGAATTCACAACCTCAATACAATTCTCATCGACTCATCTCAAACCCAAGTATCATCCTCAAATCCGTATGTGAACACATAGTCCCATACCCATGTGAACACATAACTATGTATTCCTGAATAAGCATAAATGAAAGAAGAAAGTATGCAAGTATGGGTGGGTGTGTGCATACGTGGTGCGACCACTACTCTAGGGGTTCGCGACACTAAATATCCAAGAACACCAAATATCCATATTATCATCAATGCACTCAAACAATATATAAACAATATATATATGTGTGTATACGTATTCGTATACATCACCACGAACTGCGGGGGTGCTATACGCCATCCACCCGACTTCTCCCCGTAGATATAAATCTACTCACCTGGTCCTCGCTCGCCGGTGCCGACGTCGCCTCGCGCTTGCTTGTCGTCTCGAAGTCCACATGGGGTACCTACATATCATAACGCACCATATCGCATTAAAATCCGACTCATGACCAAAACTACTCACGAATCCCACATAGGTCAAAACCTATGGTTTGCTTTTTCAAATCAATCCCAAAACCCTCGACATCGGTGTACACACGCCGATTGATCGAGAAAAACACCAAACGTACCAATCGTTGTTTTATAAGTCACTAAAAATATATGAAATAGGATGCAAATCATCAAAACCAATAAATTGATCAAATCGGTTTATTTCCAAAAAGCCTAGTAAAGGGGTCGTTAACCGTTTTACTACAAGTCTTGATGTTTTAGCAAACTAGTGGTCACAATACTCACTAATTATCTTAATTAGGCCACATAAACATTTACTAGATTTGTAATCTTGCTAAATTATGTTAAACCAAAATCTAGTTAGCAAAAGTTACCTTTTTAGTTCAAAACTTGGTGCTTTAACCAATCTAAATATTTTAACAATTCTAGTGGCTATAATGTTCATTAAACATCTTAATTATGTCATACCAATGTTAATTAGATTTTAAAAACACTCATTTCCATCAATTCTAAAAAACCTAGTTTGCAATATTTGTACAATTATTACAATTTTAAACTAACAATTTGCAAACTAGCAATTAGATTAGTTTTAACAAGTTTTAAGATGCTAGCCCATATCACACAACCATGCACAATTGATCACAACCCAACTCCAAAACAAAAACCTAACTTGAATTTCAAACCCTTCTCTTGAAAGTTAAATTTTAATTAATTCCATAATAAAACATCTAATTACAACTAGATTCAAACATACAATTAACAATTAACAAATTCAAATGAAACTTTATACCTCATGATCAAGAGATCAAACATGAAGCTTAGCCTCCCAAACTTGCTTCCATCCCCCAAGATCCATACTAATTTGGCTAAAGAATAATGGGTAAAGCTTGGATTTGGAGTTTGCTTTGAATTTGTGAGTAAATTTGTGGATTTTTGATGGAATTTTGTGATGAAAAGAGAGGGGGAAAAATGGGGGGCTGCACAAAAGGGGGGCTCAGCCAGATTTGGTGAAGGGGAGAGAGAGATGGGGGGTCTCAAAGTCAACACAAAACCATACTCTAATTATCTAGTTCCATACTTTATTTCTTTAATGTTTTCATTTTCCATTTCATCATTTTTCTTTCATTTGATTTGTTTAATTGGAGGGGAGAGTGGGGAGGGGCTGCTGAATTTCAGCACTAGAGGGGAGGAAAAATGGGGGGTGTGAGTGTGGGTGTGTGTGTAGCAAGTTCCAAGTGAAGAAAATACCCCCATACCTCAAATACCTAATTTATTTTCACAAAACAAGCAATTTTTCTTCAATATTTTCTAACACCGTTTGACAGTTTCATTTTATTTCAAAAACAACATGTTAAAATTTTGTTTAATGTGTTATGATACACAAAATTCGTTTCAACCCATTCCAGTTTGTAATTTTTCCTAATTAAATGTATTAGTGACGGCTTAAAATAATAATAAAATAATTTTTTTCAGAAAATTTGAAATTTCACCAGTGGCTCAATAAACACCAAATACTAGCAATTACATAGCTAGAATATGTATATTTAATTTTTTATAATAAGATATTTGTATTTTGACTTTTTACAGAAAACCCCCTTATTTTACCGTTTTTTCGAAATTTCACCGAAACGATTTTCAAAACGTTACAATCTTCCCCCCTTAAACAAATTCGGTCCTCGAATTTAAATTAAAACTCCCCCCAAATACTAAAACATCTAAGCAAAACCATCAAGTCGTCGGGGCTCCGAAATCATAAATATATAAAACAAATCGTAGCGCAGCGCATGCGCATGAAAAATAAGCATATAACTCGAATCAAAACTCCATCCAGCATCCCGCAATCATCGGAGTCATGGTGAAGACACAATGTCCAAATCCAAAATGAAAATCAATATGATATAACTCGAAACTATACATGTAAAATATATTCAGGTACTGTCCTCCGACTAGTCCTGCTCAGTACGAAAACACATAGCAATATCATAAAAACGTACTGCTCTATAAGAAAAATCAATCCCAAAATACGCGTATGCATACTACTGCGTCTTGTGCGCACGAAAATCAAAATCCAAATATGTGCTATACATATGCACAGAAACAACATCTAAGTGTATCGGGTGTGCACGAAACATCTGTCGTAGGCAACCTGTGTGCCTGACAGCAAAATCAGGTGCATCTGACATGCACGAAAAATCTCGATTTAGTGAATCTGGTGTGCACCAAAATCACACTTCAAAACATACGCCCAACATGCGCGAAAATCCAAATCAGGTGCATCCATCGTGCACGAAATCATGAAATCCAATATCGAGTGCCGAACATGCGCAAAATCAAATCAGGGGCACAAGCTGCACAAAATAAATATCGAACAACACGATCGAAATCAAAGTCCAATGCATCTAAGTGCATAAAAGGCGTATCACTGCACTGCAAGCATATATAAACTATACAGAGTGCAGGAACCAAATCGTGTGCGTGCATACGCACAAAATCAACTCAAATGTCTAAAACCGTAAAATCACAAACATGTGAAACCCAAGCACGAAAACGATATCAAGTGCAACACTGTGCAAAGATCATAAATCCTCAATCATCAAAATCAAATCATTCGAATAAATCACCCAAAACATCGAAATCAATAATGGCGGCATAGTACCGCTCAAGCGCATCCTCTAAGAATCTCGGGCCAACTGGCGCGGTCACTAATGGGACGTCTCGTCGATGATCATGAACTCTGGCCTGCTGGTGTGCGTAACAATGACTACTCCTGGGTCAAGGTCTTCATTGGGAATTACCAATCTCTCGGTCCATCGGCTCATCGGCCTTGTCAGGTGTGCTAACGGGGATGATCCCGTTCTGGCACGCCTCTTGTCATCTCCCGGTCAATCATCGCGACCACTCGTAAGACAGCATATCACTGGCGTCGGCCTCTGGCTCTCTGAATGTACGTGACACATCTGATCCTGGGTGCAAGTATCATTGCAGCAGTGTCCTGGAAGGAATCCTGCTCACGGTCTCTTCCATGTCTCGTCTCTGCCAACTGTCCGGAAGTCATCGTCCTTTCCTATATCTGCATCTTGCTCCGGAACGGCTGCATACCTATCGCGACTCCTTCTGGAAGGTATATCCAGTACTCTGCCTCGGCATGCGTATCGCATCTCTGATGTCGGCGGAGTGGAACGTCGTCTTATCCAGATCTTGTACGGACTCGCCACAGTTTTAATAAAAATGGATTTTTTCAGAAAACAGTAGTGGGAGTATGGTAGAACAGGAAGTGATTCCAGAACCGCAAATGATTACTGAAGATTTGATAAGAACCTAAAGATTCAATCTGGTTTGACATTCCATTGGCCACTCCGCAGATAAAGTGGGTAACCTCAGGCACCCGAGAGGTACTTCGGTATGCTCAAGGACGGTGACAGGGAGGTTTTTGTTTACCCAGACCTGCCATTGCTGTTGTTCCAAACTGTGAGACCCGGCAGGAGGATGAGTATAGCGTCGTTCTAAACTAGCTTTAGAAGTGTACGTCTATATGACTCTGCCAGAGGGTTGTCGTAGTCAGTAGGAGCAGCGGAAGCATAGTGGACAAGTGGCTTATGTTTATTTATAGACTAAAGCGGATATAGCGGAGATAGATCATCTATTTCTGATGTGACAGTCATAGGTTTGACTTCATCAGAATAGGGGATAGATCTGTTAAGAAGGTAGTAGGGTGTGATGTCCTGGTATTTGGATGACATACACAGAGTAGGAAGTTAGATTCCTATACTACGATCGGTTATACTTTAGTCGTCACACAGTGGTTTCTCCACACAGGACTTGGATATTATATCAGACATTTTGGTTACTAGATCTATGGTTTGAGATCTAAATTTGGGTAGTTTCCCAATTTAGGTACTTAGACAGCATTCTATGTGTATTTAGAATGGACGACTCCTGGCACGGTAGTATACCGCAGGTGATGGAGTCACCCTCTCTAAAGGTGTCTTAAAGACTAAAGGGGAGAGGGATGTGCATGATTGGCAGATCACTTGCCTAGGCAATTGAGTCAATCATGAGATGTCAAGTACCACACCAGATGTTGTTTTTGCAGTAGGTGCAATAAGTTGATATTAATCCAATTCGGGAGAAACGATCGGAAGTAGTTTTAGAACATAAGTGGATGTTCTAGGGATATGATAGCAGCATTCTCCTTCGGGAGACAGTTATCATTCCAGGCTTTCAAGGTGACCTGGATGACAGAGAGGTTGTCAGAGTTATAGTTTTCCCTCTGACAAGGGGCAGTATTTTGGACAGATGGTCCAGGTGGATACTGAGAGAAGGCATGGCGCGGGATACTGATTAAGTTCAGTTGACGATACTGTCTAAGAAGTTTGGATTTGGAGTTCATTTATGAGCTAGGTCCCATCAGACATCCAGACACATTCTAAGACAGGTATTGCACATTTCGGGAGATGGGTTTCACCGCGAACTTAAGATAAAGAGAGACATAGAAAGAAACACCACAGCGGATCCACTCACTGAGGTTGTTCCTCGAACGCAATAGTTTCGCAAACGAGCTTTATGAGACTGACTAGTAGAGGAGTTGGGTGTTCGGTATCATACGAGCTGTGAGTATGCGACATCGCAATAATTAGCCTTGAGTGCAAGTGGGAGATTGTTGGAGATAGTGCCCTCAGAGTCAATTATTGGATCACAGGCACGTGATTGCAATGATTGAGGGAGGACCTGTCCCAGTAGGACAGTCTTACTCAAGATGATAGTATGCTATCTGGTTTATCTTTATCATCATGTACTGCTTTAGGTGACCTTACAGGTCACTATTGCACATTGATAGAGCCCCTAGGATTCTTGCTTGACTACCAGCAGTATGAGGGCGATCATATACGTGGGAGCTGGGGTCTATAAGCAAATCCTTAAAAGGTCCCTAGTCGTGGGAGTTTCGAGACAGGGCATAGATTCTCTAGAGTAGACTAGTGTATACAGTCGAGACCCCGACAAGGGGCGGTGGCCGGTCTCACAAGCCAATGGTGTCAGTTAGTTCACCTAAGATGTATACAGGTGCTTATTAGGTTATGAGTACACCGGACAGGACTCGCCGGGAACCTGCTAGTTGGTATTATACCTGACGTCAGATAGCAGTTCCCTGGTGACATGTGTACAGGTTAGTTCATCGACCTGAGATCGTCATTTTTCTCGTGTGAGTTCCCACTGTGCTTTGATTACTACCCTACCACGCTCAAAGGAGACGTGCAAACAGGTTTTAGTTGGGTAGAGTCCCGAGCCACATGGAGGCAGTGAGCGGATCTGCAGGGGTTCGTCTCTCCCGGTATTGGGGGTGAGGTCGCGCTGTGTCTAGGAGAGCCAGTACATGAAAAGTCCTTGGCCAAAGCAGGAGATTTACTGGTATGTATTCCAGTAGTATCTCAGGGTGTTCTGGGCTACACTCCGACACGACTTGTACCGCTTTTGGGGGTCTGACTTTTACCAACCCTCTAGGCCCGCCACGCGATGCTCATAGACGAACGGACCGGACTGTACGGATATTGTCACTGACAGGCTCAGTAGGGTGTCAGTATGAGTTCGCTCACAGACGTCCCTTTTGGTCAATAGCTGGTGGCCCGTCACGTATGGCTAATAGCTCTGACGTGCTAGTGGTTAAATCCACAGCCATAGTATTGACGAGTCTTTAGAGTCCCCCACACAGACAGTTACTCAAGTTTTGGGCGAAACGCTGTAGAGGCCGTATGGAGATATGGCAGGGTTCGATCAGATACGTGCGGTATTGCACGGATCGTGATCGGACGGATTTTACTAGCGGGCTTTGGTTTAAGCCGGATCCTAGTATTATACAGTGTAGATTTTGTCTCTTTGTATTTGTATTCAGTGGGAATACAAATGCGGGTATGTATATACAGTCGCGGGGTTTTCCTGTAATTTATTACGGGATCAGTTTTCTGAAGTTGCCAGTTTGCATTCCGTTTCGGCCAGTTTTCTTTTGTTCCCTCGCGGCCGGACTTCCCGTTGGAGGGGCTAATTTGCAAGTTCGCAAATTAGCATGTTATTGAGGGTTCATTTGCATTTGTGGCTTCATAATCATGAGATTCTTTTTTAGTCTCTTCCATTGCATTTAATGTGATGGTGTGTGAAAGGATTTGATGAGAAATGGTGTGACCATTTTAATTGAGGTTTATCATTCATTTTCTTTCCATGCATTATTGGATTTTTCCCTCCACCATCTCTTTAAGGGCCAGCCACAATTTGAGAGAGAGAGGGTTTTCATTTTTGATGTGTGGCATTTTCCTCATCTCATTTCCTTGCTAGAATGAGAGCACCATTATTTCTCCAAAGTTCTTCTCTCATTCCTCCATCATGGCAACTTCATAAACCCCAAATGAGACAATGGATTCTACACTATTCTACAGCAAATCTTGGGCACGTCGACTCGCCAACTTCGTGCCCGAGTTGCCTCGGTCCAGAGGTGGGAGCCTGTAAAAGAACCCGGCGATGTGGTGCTCGTTCTGACGAAGAGTTGAAGACCGGAGGTTCCGCGAGGAGATCGGAGTGGAGGCGAAGACCGAAGGACATAGATCGCTTGGTATAGCTTCTCCACTCCTTTTCTAGTTTGCTAGAGTTAGGTTAATGGCCCGATCCGGGATTTTTGTGCGCGGTGGTGCCGGTTTTCTAGTTTTTAGAAAAGTTTCGTTTCCGCATTCCGGCGTCGGATTGACGGCGGGGGCGCCGCCGTGCACTTACACTAAGCGTGGTAATGTACCCGCTTGTTCAGGAATCACTCTCTCCAAAGAGATGTCTCTCGAGATTGAATTGGAGAGGGCTCGCATACAGGGGATACCCTATGCTTTGGCAGAAGGGTCAATCATGTATGCGATATTATGTACCGTACTAGATGTTGCTTACTCACTAGGTGTAGTGAATAAGTATCAAAATGATCTTTGGGAAAACCACTGGACAACTGGAGAACATTCTGAAGTGCTTGAGAAAGACTAAAGAGATGTTCTTGGTGTATGGTAACGGTGAACTCCAGATAGAGTTCTATACCGATTCGAGCTTCCAGAGTTATAAGGATGACTGAAAGTCAGTCTCGAGTTTTGTTTTCACCCTCAATAGAGGGACGGTATGTTGGAAGGGTTACAAACTATATACCGTAGCAAACTCGTTGATATAGGTTAATTACATCGCTACCAACGATACTGCCAAGGAGGTTTTCTGGATGAATAGAGTTCATGAGATGAACTAGGTTCCTACCATTGGGCATCCAGTACCTGTGTATTGTGATGACAATGGAGTTGTGGTTTTGGCCTAGGAACCCCGGTCCCGTCAGTGATCCAGACATACTCTTAGACAATATCATATGATCAGGGAGATAGTTGATCTCCAGGAGATCGAGCTCAGGAGAGTTGACACAGAGGATAACACAGCGGATCCATTCACCGAGGCCATCCCCCAGATGCTATATTGAAAGACTTTTGAGACGTTGGGTATGAGATACTACAACAACTGGCTTTAGTGCAAGTGGGAGATTGTTAGTAATATATATGTCCTAGAGGCCATTATTGGTGATACAGCGGATGCTTAGACATATATATAGTGGACTTTCTTGCTCGACATGATAGAATGCTATCAGGTCTTTATCTTAACATGTAGACGGGTATTTATACTGTCTTGCTCTTACATGTTGGTAAAGCCCTTAGGATATGTACTTAACTACCGGGATTATAAAGAGATCATACTAGCGGGGCTAGGGTGGTCCACAAATATATCCTTTAATTAGTTCCTAGTCATGGGGATATCGAGACCAGGGCATCGATATTCCGGTGTAGACTAGTGTGTACGTTTCTTGTCCCTTCGAGGGCGATGGTTGATCCCACAACCATTGGCGTGTGACATCAAAGATTGTACACAGGTGCTCATTAGAGAATGGGTACACCGAATAGAACTCGCCGAGGACTCCTATGTGGCAGTATACCTATCGTCAGATGCAGTCCTTTGGTGACACTGGTACAGGTTAGTCTGTAGACCCGATATCGTTATAGAGTCTTGTGTGGCTCCTACTGTGCTTTGATTTCCTCCCTACCACGGCTCAAAGGAGTCGTGCAAATAGGTGGATTTTGGGTACATTCCTGAGTCACATGGAGGCAATGAGCGATAGGAGGGGTTTCGTCTCTCCCGGTATTGGGGGTTGATGTTGCGCTATACTCGATTGGCTATAACCGGAAGTCCTTGGCCAGGGCTACTGCCGAGATTTACTGATAATTATTATCAGTAGTTTCTCAAACCTTTATAGGCCAGACATCGGCATGACTTATCACGTTACTGAGGCCTGACGTTTACCACCCCTAAACATGATATGCGACATATCAGACGAAGAGACCAGACTGTACGGTAGTGTTACCGATAGGCTTCATGGAGAGTATGGACGAGATTGCTTGTTGATCTTCATATCGCTCAATACCCGGGTAGCCGTTACGTCCAGCTAGTACCGCTGACGGCTTGTAGATGATTGATGTGATCATCACCTACTGCTGGCGTATTGACGAGTCTTTAGAGTCCCACAAAGAAGTTTCCTGGTTTGAGCGAAACGAAATAGGGCACATATGCTGATATTTGCGTGGGCCTGATTAAATATGAGTATGTGATACCGTATTGTAATCTGGCAGTTATCTGTTATCGGTTCGGTTATATGTGATATAACCAGATTGTCGAATCAAGTGTTGATTTGATAATGTGATATACAGATAAATGATATTAGTCGGTCATATGTGATATAACCGGATTATTAAATCAAGTGTTGATTTAATAATGTGATATATATTATATGTGATATAATTATATCTTAACTAATATCATTAGCTCACTAATTATTCTTCATTATATATATATATATATTAATATATATAATAATAATAATAATAATAATAATAATAATAATAATAATAATGAAGTATGACATGATTTCTATTTTTGAGAAAAATAGAAAAGAGGTGGAAAATGAGTGCATGGTTGCAAGCATGGGTTTTATTCATAGTTTATTCATCTTGACTCACTATTCAAGCATGGTTGCAATTTTATATTGCAAAATTCCATGCTTGAATGAGTGGGGGTCAAGAGTTGCCATTCATTCTAGTCTCATTCTCAACACATAGCCATTTTGCTTCCTTTGCTCCCATGGTTGCTCTCTAGCTTCATCTTCTTCCTCAATTGCCATGGTTCAAGCTTCAACCCTCACATGAGATGTGAATCTTGAAGCTTGAACACAAACTTGAGCTTTTAACATCCCCTACTTCACCATCACACATTAGATTAGCAATTTGATGTGAAGTGTTGCCTTCACTAATGAGATTAGTGAAGGGTTAGCTTGAGCTTGTGGACTTCGGGTGGATCATCTTTGGCGCGAAGATCACGAAGGAGGTTCGTTCAACTCGAAGATGAACCTAGTAGAGTCGCGTGGACTTCAACCCGGAGCTATTGAAGAGAAGGACTCGAACTACAAAGGTTTTATGCTCATTTCTTCTCTTGAGTTAATCACATCACAAAGACTAACCCTAATAATCTAGTGACAATCTTGTTAGTCTAACTTAGCACCTAATAAAAATTAAAATGTGGCATTCTTGATGCCTCTAGAACCTCATAGTGGTGTTAAGGTAGACTTTCAAGCTCGACGATGGAGGCTGAATACATCGCTGCTAACGATGCTGCTAAAGAGGTTGTCTGGATGAAGAAGTTCATTATTGAACTTGGTGTGTTTCCATCCATTGAAGATCCAATACCCTTATATTTTGATAACAATAGATCTGTGGTTTTGGCCAAGGAACCCCGGTCCCATCAACGATCCAGACATATTCTGAGACGGTATCACCTGATCCGAGAGATAGTTGATCGCCGTGAGATCAAGGTCGGGAGAGTAGACACGAAGGACAACACGGCGGATCTACTCACGAAGGCCCTTCCCTAGTCACCGTTTGAGAGACTTTTTGGGATGTTGGGTATGCGATACTACAACAACTGGCCTTAGTGTAAGCGGGAGATTATTAGGAATATGTATGCCCTAGAGGCCATTATTGTATATTATAGTGGATGCTTGGAGATATACATATATATATATATATATATATATGACTTTCTTGCTCAACATGATAGTATGCTATATGGTTGATCTTTATCTTAACATGTGCACTTGTTTTAGTTTACTATCTCATTGATACATGTTGATAAAGCCCTTAGGATGTTGGCTTGACTACCAGGACTGTGATGCAGATCATATTAGTGGGGCTTGTGTAGTCCACAAGCACATCCTTAACAGTTCTTAGTCGATGGAGTATCGAGAGAGGGCATCAATATTCAAGAGTAGACTAGTGTGTGCATTTCTTGACCCTGTATGGGACGATGGTTGATCCCATAACCATTGGTGTTTGACACCAAAGATTGAACACATGTGCTCATTGGAGAATGAGTATACCAAACAAGACTCGCCGAGAACTCCTAGATGGTGCCATACCTATCGTCAGATAGCAGTTCTCTGGTGACACTTATACAGGTTAGTCTGTAGACCCATGATCGTCATGGTGTCTTGTGTGGTTCCTACCGTGCTTTGATTTCCTCCCTACCACGGATCAAATGAGTTGTGCAAACATGTGGTTTTTGGGTACAGTCTCGAGTCACATGGAGGCAGTGAGCGATATGAAGGGTTTCGTCTCTCCCGGTAGTAGGAGTGCTATGCTCGATTGGCTATAACAACAAGTCCCTGGTCAGGGCTGATGAGATTGACTGATAAGTGTTATCAGTAGTTTCTCAAAAGGTTATAGGCCACACATCGGCATGACTTATCGAGTTTGTGGGGTCTGACGATTCCACCCCCCAGACTCAATATGCGGATATCAGACGAAGAGACCGGACTGTACGGTAAGTGTTGCTTATAAACTCTACGGGAGTTTGGACAAGTTTGCTTGTTGATCTTCTATTCATTCAATACCTGAGTAGCCGTTACGTCCAGCTAATATTGCTGACGGTTTGTGGGTATCTGATGTGATCATTACCTACTACTGGCGTATTGATGATTCTTTAGAGTCCCACATAGAGATTTCCCATCTCGAACGAAACGAAGTAGGGCACGTAAGAAGAAATGTGCGGGAGCTTGATTAAATACGAGTATATGATACCGTATTCTAATCTAACGATTTTTGAAATAACCGGATTATTGAATCAAGTGTTGATTCAATAATTATATATATATATATAATTATTGAATCAATTGTTGATTCAATATATATATATATATATGATATTAGCCGGGTTATATATGATATAACCAGATTATTGAATCAAATATTGATTTAATAATTTGATATATATATATATATATAAAGAGAAGAAAATCTTAAGTGAGGTTATGTATGTATGTATTAACTAATATTGACCTCACTTAAGATTTTCTTCTCTTTATATATATATATATATATATATATATATATATATATATAGTATCATGGTTGATGATACATTGAATATGGATGTATGAGAATCACATTAGAGGTAAAGATGAGAAGATAATGATTTATATATATGAATTAAAGAAAAGAAGAATGAGTCATTGTTTTATGGATGCTTGGAGAAGCATTGAGAAGCCATGACTTATTTTCCATTCTTTGTTTTATTCATACATTATTAATCATTTTCTTGTGATCATCTTATCCTCAAGGTTCACTTCACTATCAAGTTCATCTTCTTCATCTCCTCTCTAGTCATTCTAGGTTGAGAAAAAGAAAAAGAAAAAGAAAGAAAGTTTTTTAGTGAGCAAAATCCCTACTTCATCAACCTACACTACTCTAGCAAATTAGTATAAGTTGTTCTCTTTACTAATACCTTGATGAATGAAGTGTGAGCTTGAATGATAGTTGCCTCAAGGTGGATCATTTTCGACGACGAAAACTTTGAGCAAACTCGTTCCATCTTTTAAGTGGAGTCAAAGAAGTGTTCTAGGAATACTACTCGAAGCATTTAAAGTGAAGGACTAGACTACAAAGGTTGTAGGGTATCTTCACATAGTTTAGAACTTGCCTTGTCATGCTTTGAAACCCTAATTCTTTAGTTCGATTCTTGTTTAGTATACTTAGACCTCTAATTTTTTTTTTAAATTGCATACTTGATGCTCATTGAAAGTTAGTAGAGGTGCTAAGACATACTTTCATAAGCTGGGCCAAAGATGAAGATAAAAAGTGTAACAATTCCTATACACTTTTCTATACAAATTTTTAAAAAATTTTAAAAATCCATAAAGGAGTATTTTAACCTGAGCACAATATATATATATATATATAAGTAATTATTTTGTTTTTAAATAACTCCATTTTTAGTGTACATAAAATTGTTTTAAAATTAAAGTGTACTTGGGATATTTAATGTTGCTGTTACCATTTTAAGTAGTTATTTTCCCACAATAATTACAAGAAGGAGCTTGTAGCTCATTGATAATACCTTGCACTGCTGAACCAAGCCACTAGAGTTCAAATCCCATGCCCCACATTATTTTTGTATTTATTTTGTTTTAATTTCTTTAGAAAGTCAACAGTCAAAACGTCATAACTCTCAAAATTTGTACTGAACGTAAAAAGTTAAATATACCATAAATCCTCCCAGGAGACCCTCCACCCAACGACACCCCGACTCGGGCCGGCGCCGCCGGCCTGGTCTTCTCACCTGCACACTTTAAATATTTGGATCGGTTATCAATTGCCCAATAAATTCCTTTTACTCCAAAAATTTAATGATTTTAATGTTTTTATTATATATTTTTATATTTTTTAATTAAAACCCTAACCTTAGCCTAACCCTATATAAACCCCCCATACCCTCTACCTTCTCATCACTCTTTTTCTAAGTCCACTCTCCCAAAATCTCAAGAGAACTTGGTACGTCTGAAAACGAGCGAAAGGCGAAGCGCTGACGAAATCGACGGCGACTTTCCGGTGATCGTGCTAGGAGCTCTCGACAACGTTTCGACGCGCCGGCAAACCCTCTACCTCCCTCTCACTCTCTAGCGTTGTCCAAACCCGTAATTCCCCCTTTTCTATCCTTCTTTTCTTTCATTAAAATACGAACTTAAAAACCCGACGGAAATCGGAACAAACAGATTTCCGATTCGGTTTTCTATCAAATCTCACTTATCACCAATTCCATAATTCTTAAATACATTCATGTTGACTACTAATCACATAACAACTAATTTGGATAAATTTTCTCACATGAAATGATAACTTTTGCAATATATCGTATTCTTTCACTTAAATACCACCATGTTTAGTTTATCACATTTAACCTCTTAACCTTGCTAAACCTTAAAGTAGTTCACGAGGTAATGACCTACCTCCTCACACACTCACATGTAATCATAATACGCTACCTTGAAAATTTAGAATACGACAAAACAAGATTTTACATTAAAATACCATTTTCTTTATAAGACCTTTTCTAAAAGTTTTAGGTTAATATATTCTTAAACCAATATCTTTAATAGGAAAAATACGATAAGTTATGGATATCGATCGTTTATCTAAACCTGACTTTGTGGTGTCTAGGTTAGGTAAGTGAGAAAAGATAATTTTAAAAGGCCCGTCTCACGATTCGTGAGCGGATCCCTCATTTTCTCATTTGTACTTACCTGGCCACAATTGGCGATGAAGAGGTGATTTGAGGCTTCTAATGACTTGTCATTTAGACCATTTAGAAATAGGCTAGTTGGCTTAGGAAACCCTAGAATCTAAAATACGGAAATTTACACCTTTTACAAATAAATACCTTATCTTTATTAAACCGTTTTCTAAATGATTAGTATTTATTAAATCTTTGCAAAGCGCCACCACAACCCACCTTTGGAGAACTCGTTAGGGATAGTAAGGTTTATCGTGCACCCTCGGGCTTAGTAGTGCGAGATTCAGACCTCCGCAAGGAGCATTCGGTTTCGAAAGGTTTAAAATACGACATTTAAGAAAAATGAGATTTTTGGAAAATAAAATATTTATTAAAAATTATTCTTGTATAAACATATGTATATTTATCATTTAAACACCTATTTTATTATAAGATAAAGTTTCCAGCTTTTCCTAAAAATTACAAGATTAAAAGTTACATTAAGATACCATGAATTTCAAATAAATCAATATTACAATTAATACCTTTATTTATGTAATTAGGATATTTTCACTAGAAATAAGACAAAATAAAATCACACTAATTATAACTATAAAGACGAATAATAAATACTTGAGGTGTATCTTAAAAACTATATAAAGGTATTTTTACATAAACCCCCCTCAAGTTTTATAAATTACAATAAGGACCATAACAAATTTAGAAATTCGATTTACATTTCTTTTAGTCTGACTCGGATTTGAGTCTGATTATTCCTGACTTGAATATGATTTAAGTCAATCTATATTCTTTAATATTCCAACTCAATATGAACACATGAATTCCAGAATCCAGTTATCAATCTATACAACTTGATTGAACCAAACCATGGATATACATCCATTATTCCGTTATTCCATTTACCTGATTATGCAGTTACAATCTGTTTACTGATATCATGGTTTTGGTCAGTCATCCAACTTATACAATACAATACAACAATACAATTAAAACACTACGGGGTTTAAGGGGTAGATTGGTACGGAAGATGTTAACAGTGGCACGAGACGGTCAGATTTAAGACACCTAACATGAATCCAATTGCCGTTGTTCCGGGCCTTCTAACGGAGCCTTGTACTGTATATTCTGTTTGCCCTGGTCTCTAGCATATAGAGACCCCTCTCGTATACACTGGCATTCTTCTGTACCAAGCTACAAACAACAGCGTTAATACAACATTACTACAATACAATACAATATTAAAAGCTACTCTCTCTCTCCTACTCTTTGCCTATTTCTCCCCTATCTTTGGGACTTACCGAGCGACTTGTTCGCTGACGACATTTTATTTCTTTCTTCTTTGAATGTCGTCAGGTGCTTTGGACCCAGCAGAGATCGAGCCCACCGGTGAAGACTTGGAGCAGTTTCACGAAGACCCCGAGCTCTAGATTTTGTACCTTGTTCTATTCAGTATTTTCATTTCCTGTTATGCCACTGTTTAGGCATCGCTTTTCATTTCAGTTGTATTTACTTTTCATGCATTGTACAAAAGAATGTTATTAATAAAGTTGCTGTTATTTCTATTTCTCTTGTCTCTTGTGATTTACTTTTATATTGCTTAGATATACTTAGCGTATGTACTTCTAAATATATACGTAGCGGACCTCGTCGCTTCTACTTCGCCGTACACCGGGAAGCGGGGAGTGACAAAAAGATTGGACTACTATTGGCCTACGATGATTCAGTACTGCCTCGAATATACGAAGCAGTGTCACCCGTGCCAAATTCACGGGGACTCCATACATCAGCACCCAAATCTGCTACACCCGACGGTGGCCAGCAAGCCATTTGAAATATGGGGAACCGATATAATTGGCCCTATCGAACCGGCATCATCCAAAGGACACCGGTTTATACTGGCAACAACCGACTACTTCTCTAAATGGGCAGAAGCAACGCTGTTACGGGAAGTGAAGACAGAGAATATTCTCCACTTCTTTAGAACCCATGTCATTTACCGAGACTCTGCGATCGATAACCTCGGATAACGAACTTTCTTATAGAAGCCACAAAATAATTCGCTTCGCACAGCAGCATAAGATAGACTGGAGATACTCCTCGCTCTATAACCTCGAGCCAACGGTCTAACTGAAGCATTTAACAAGATCTTGACCAAGATTATAAAAAAGATGGTGTCCAGAAACAAAAGGGACTGGTACGAAAGGCTGCATGAAACTTTTTGGGCGTACCGAACAACGTTCAAGTCGGCCACAAATACAATACCATATGTATTGGTGTTTGGCACTGAAGTGGTGCTCCCGCTGGAGATAAAACTCCCCTCATTATGAGTAGCGGTTCAATACAAGATAATGGATGAAGAAAATGCTCATCTCAGGCTTGAGGAGATCGACGCTCTCGATGAAACCCGCCTTATAGCACAACAAAACCTGAAGGCTTATAAAGCAAGGATGACAATGTCATATGAAAGACTGACCAGGCCGAAAACATTCTGCCAAGTCGAACTCGTGCTAGTTGTCAAAAGACTGATGATTCCCAATCATGCAGAACGGGTTAGTTTGAGTCGAACTATGAAGGCCCGTATATTATAGATAAGGTCTACCAAGGTGGAGCTTATCTGCTTATGGACATGCATGGCGAAAGGCCATTCCGGCCGATAAATGGTCGATTTCTGAAATACTACACTTAAAGAGTTGTGACTTAGGTCAATGGTAGATGGCGACGCTTGTGTCCGCTCGCTATCTTCCTAAGTCAAAACTCTAAAAGTGGTCCTTAAACTAATACTTTCCCCAAAACACGGCGGTATTGGACCGAAATATCCTTAAACTAAAACTTTGTCTCAAACATGGGAACATTGGACCAAAACGTCTCTAAACTAAAAATGGACCGAAACGTCCTTAAACTAAAACTTTGTCCCAAACATGGGAACATTGGACCAAAACGTCCCTAAATTAAAAATGGAGCGAAATGTCCTTAAACTAAAACTTTGTCCCAAATATAGGAACATTGGACCTAAACGTCCCTAAACTAAAAAAAAATGGACCGAGAAATCTTCAAACTAATATTGGACCACTACGTATTTAAACTGGACATGGACCGAAATGTCCTTAAACTAAAAACGGACCGAAAAATCCCTAAACTAACATGTTTAGCCCTACGGTGGACCCCTATATTGATCACCGTATACAATCCACGGAAATAAAAAATTCATATCACTCCTAAGTCTACATGGTGCAGTCCTTCGAAAAAGACCGGAGCCTACAGCTAATGGTACGTTATCTTACAGAGAGCCTAAAAAAACGCTACATCCACAAGAAAAATAGGCACGGATGGAAACCCGAAATGTCATCTTGAGTAAAAACAGCAGGGCTACCGGCGAGTTTGTGAAAACCTGAAAGGGCGCGAGCTCGTTAAAAAAATGCACTTGCAAAGTCCTCACGACTTTTTAAGGAGAAAACACCTGTGTGAGATCCTTACGACTCACAAAGGAGCAACACACATAGGAATCCATACGACTCCTAAGGAGAAAACGCACTTACGAGATCCTCACAATCTGTAAGGAGAATATACTCTCTATAAGACCTTCACGGCTTATAGAATTCAAAATCCTTAAGTTATAGGGATCTAAACCTGTGCTTATGCCATCAAAACCCCACAAATTTATGCCCTACAGGCAGTCCAATATTAACCCTTGTATACAATCCACGGGTGTAAATAAATATATTCTCGACCAAGTCCTACTGAGAATGAGAAAAATCGTTCAACATGGTGAACAGCACTTGCGAATCCTTACAACCTGCAAGCGAAAATACCACTTAGGAGTCCTCACGACTTCTAAGGAGAAAATACACCTATGAGATCCTCACGACTTGTAGGGAGAAATACCTTTTTGAGACCCTTACGGCTCGTAAAGTCGAAATTCTTGGTCGACAAGATCCTAACCCTATTTGCTAATCCTCCTTTGTTCAAATCAACAAAGGCAAATGATGATTCGCTCCTGACAATATTCTAGTTGTAGCGATACTGATGCCAAAATTGGTATCAGATTTTAAATTCTCAACTCGCAATAAAAATTAGTGAGTAAAAAAACAAAAAAATGACATAGCCGAAACGATTGGGCACCGCGAAAATAGCCGAATAATTGGGCAATCGCGACTTTTGCTATATGAAAAGTTGAAAAGATAAAGCATCGTGGAAATAAAAAAAATAAATAATAAAATAAAAAGTAGATCCATACCGACTCTTATATACAATCCATGGGCACAAATGAAAGAAAGAGAACCATATTTTCCCACCATGTTTCGTCAAAAGAAGTTCCAGATCTCGATGGGAACATCTACAGCCTAGAGATCACCTTGACGTTCTTTTTCATTCCAGCAGGGTGCGGACGCAACGGCCAAATAAAAGTGGAGTAACAGCAAAATCCTAGCTCCAGACCTCGATTGCGATACATACATAATAGAGATCTCACAGATGTCTGCCTTACTTCAGCAAAGAGTCGATACGACACCAAAACAAAAAAAACGAAGTGACGACACATTCGTAATTTCAGGTCTTGATGGCAAGCCAGAGACTATTGGAGATCATCCTAACCCAGAAGAGTACGGTTATGACTCATCGGGGCTTCAAATTAAGTCTAACCTCAAGTAAAAAGCGCCACTGCAAATACCTAATGCTTGATCTTCCGACTGTAATACATATATTTCAACCTAAGAAGATTACTTGAAGACGTCTTGTACAGCCTCGGAAGGAATCAGAGATATGACAGTTGCGGGGCTACTCGAGCAGCAACCTAAGAGACTGCATATTGAGAAATACATTAGCTAACGTGGCGGTATGATGGACTTAAAGCTAATACCACAAATCTAACAGACCCCTGTCATAAAAGAGTGGGGGTTATCTATATCCAACGTTAGGGTGAGTTGCCTGTAAACCTAAGGGAGGTAAACTAAAAACATTCCGAAATAAGTGAATAAACTAGAAACTCTAAAATGAGTGAATAAACTAGAAGCTCTGAAATGAGTGAATAAACTAGAAACTCCGAAATGAGCGAATAAACTAATCCTTACCAGAACAAGACAATCAAGAAATAAAGGCGCAAATTTGAAAATAAAATATCTTTTATTCACAAATCAAATATTTAATAGATACAATCTATAAAAAAAAGGGATACAATGACAACTGTTAAGAATGTGTGGTTTTCAGCAAAACGGCGACCCGCTCATTCTCTTGTCGGAGTTCATTTTCGCGCTCCGCTAGTACAGCCAGTAGCGTTTTGGTTTGAGCTTGTTGTTGCAGGCACGCATTAAGCTTCTAAGAAAGCTCCTGTTTAGCAACCTCGTGGCCCCGCGTTCCTTTCTCTGTAAAATCAAGGTCCCTCTTCATCTCCAATCCTCTGAAAATACAGCGTTGAAAATTTTGGAAGATGACATGGACCCGTGCAGCATTAGCATCCATTTAGGCTCGTAATTGTCCTGACTCTCTGGAAGCCGCCTCTTGCTCTCTTTCTAGCTTCCGCCTGTAACGTTAAACGAGGGCAGTATACTGTTCGACTCGCGCACTCAATTGGGCCCTTGAAGATAAAGCCTCAGACGAGAGACACTTGCGCTCGATCTCGTGGAGGCAAGTCTCAATTTGCTTGCAATAGTCAACCTAATTACGGACGAAATGTTTGTTATGGAAAGTCATAAAAGTCGCCAACATAGGGTTGAGTTCATCCGCAAAATCCCTAGCAGAAGTGAGGGCTTCGATATCAAGGTCTTCAATAATTTCGCTCGGCATGCGCCTGCTATTTTCCGCATCTCTAGAAGATTGGCGTTTAGCGAAGGGTATTGCAGGCATAGCTATGCAAGATTTAAAGGGAATCGAAACCAGCGGAGCTGCTACAGATAAAGATGGGTCAGATCTCTGTTTAAATAAAAAAATGAATAAGATCTAGCCTTAACCTACCAATAGTTGGAAACGGAAAATCTGGGAGCATAGAGGGCTCGGCCATTTCTTCATCTTCTTTTTCGAGCCGTAAAACTGTAGTCAATATAGGAAAATTCATTTTAGGAAAGGATTACTTTTAGAAATTTGAAATAAGAAATGAAAGATATACTAACCAACACCAAAAGGAGGGGCATGTCCTAATTGTAGGGCAAAGTGTGAGGTTAACGCTTTGCACAGATGGTTGAAAAGCACTCCTGCAAGATTGCAACAGTATACGCTAAGCAATTAATAGAAGGAGCAATATCAATACTAAAATGAAGAAATGAAAAAATCGAAGGGAAAAATTACCTTTTGTCGCTAAGCCTGAGAAGACTCAAGGAAGTGCAAAGGAGATATGTGGAGCGACAATGGTCATGGAGCCAGCTGATGGGGGTTCTTCAATCAGTAGGTCACTAGGGTTTGTCGTACCTATATCAGAAATAAAAAAAAAACGTTAGCAAATATATCTAGCAGAAATAAGAATTTGAAAGTAATAACACGTAAGGTACCTGCGGATCCCATGAGAGTCGACAATGCAGGAACCATGATTGTGTACGGAGCATCACTAGTCACGGCAGCTTCTTCGATTTCCATCACCACAGAGGAGACGGATTCAAGATCTACGCCCTCGTCTCCCGAATCAATAAATGTTGTCGCTATGCTAGCGTTACCTGTAGATACTGGAGACCCACTGGGGGAAGGAGTGGTAGTTGGAGCAATATTGAACTTGGGGTTGTGATCCTTTGTCCCAGAATCTCCCAATGCCGCTCCTTCATTCGCTGCTCCCATCAGCTAAACTTGTCCTTACTGTATCAGGTGTCATCATAAAAAAATGGGAATGTTATAATTCGAATAAGTTGCTACGGGAAGAAACCTGGAAAATAAATAAATCTTACCAGGTTTTGTCGAGGTACCATGCGTTTTTTCCCCCTGAAGTAAACACTCTGCCTCTTCATGAGCTGCACGCGCAATCTGCCAGTGAGCGGTTGACAAGGCAAGAGGGATATCCTCCGTAGGAGCATTAAGGGTTCGTATTTCGCTCGAGCTTGCACCTGTGGCCAGGTTGGCATGATGCTCCCTTTCTGCATGCCTACAGTGTTTCTCATCCGCTTTAGCATACACAGAGACATCTCCAGGACTACTGATAGAGGAAGATCCTCATCCGAGTCGGATTTGGCCTCAAGATTTGCTGTAATATCCATCATCGGCTACTCTAAAGGTGCTTCCCGAAATGGTGCAGAAGGGGCCTGAACAACAGTTGGCGGCTCTAAAGATTCCGTAGCAGTCATTGAAGGAAGAATATCTTCTATATTAACACCTGAGGATTGCGCCCCGCTCGGGACAACGCTAGCGGCAAAGGTTTCTATAAAAGAGTAAAGGAAAGGAGTTAAGCTATGAGAAAAATGATTTAGATGCTCTAAGGAGTATAAAACAAATCATACCAAGGACCATAGAAGCACGAAACTTTTTCTCTTCCTCATATGTCTTAATCAATACCTGGAGAACCTCTTCAGCAGAGATGCCTATTAAAAAAATATAGATATAAAGAGTTAAATAAATCACAATATCATTTTACTTTAAGATATACGAAGAGTGTAAATGAGATATACCTGACGTCGCTTGCTCACGAGCTATCGCTCGGAGGCTTCAAGAGCTGCTTGAAGATCAGTTGCTGCATTCTCGTCGGTAGAAGCCTCAGGAAGAAAAAGATTGTCGTTGGTGCCATATTCGGATAAGACTTCATTATAGAGAGTATGGGGTTCTTGACCAAATACGACGTCAGCTGATGTCACGCTCCGCTTCCCAGTGTACGGGTAAGGAGACGCGACGAGAACCACTACGTATTTACTCAGAAGTAAACACGCTAAGCGTAACTAAGCAATATAATATAAATATACATAAGAAAACATGAAATGTTAATGAACAACAACTTTTATGTATTAAACATTTCTTTACAATACAACTGAAAGTAAATACAATGATGAAAGCAATGCCTAAACAATGGCATGAGCTGAAAGAGAAGTAAGTACATGTAAAACCTAAAGGTCGTGCTGCTTAGTGGTCTGCTCCAAGTGCTCCTGGCTGATCTCGAACTCCTCAGAGTAAGGTCCTCCTGACAACATTCCAAAGAAAGAAGAGAAATAGGAATGTCGTCAGCGAATAATCGCTCGGTAAGTCCTAAAGAAAAGTAGGAATAGAATAGACAGATATAAGAATATATACAAAGAATGAAGAGAAATAGGAATGTCGTCAGCGAATAATCACTCGGTAAGTCCCAAAGATAGGTAAGAATAGACAGATGAGAATATAACTGGTATATTGCAATTTTGTTTTTGTTCTGTTAACGCAGTTGTTTGTGTAACGACTCTAAAATTCCTATATCTTCGTATTAATAAAATACTGTATATGTATATTTTTATTTCCATGTTATTAGTTATATTTAATCCCTTCATCTATTTTTCGCATCTAAGTATTTTCTAAAACTCATTTCTTTTTACCCAAACTTATTCTTTAAGCCCAATTCCATTCTTTTCATTCCCAATCTTTTAAGCCCAAAAAGCCCACTTTCTTTTCAAGCAACCACATATATTTAATTATAATTAAATATGTGCATGGACAATCTTGTAGCTCATTGGCAAGACCTTGCACTGCTGAACCAAGCCACCAGAGTTCAAATCCCATACCCCACATTATTTTTAATATTGATTTTTTTAAATCTTTAGAATACCAAGGGTTTACACGTGCATATCTCACAAAAACCCCATTACACCCAAAAATGTAGTATTACCAGAGGATAGATGAACCGTCGGAGGGGATTCCGGCCGCCTGACTCGGCCGGATATCGGCCAACTCAGCCTCGACTCGGCCAACTCAGGCCTCCGACCGAGTCACGGCCGAGTCGGCCGATTCCGGCGACAACCCCAACATGAAAATTGTGTCTTTTCACATTCCCTACACACCTGTATAATTTATTTCCTCAGACCATTTCCAGAGACCTCTTAATACCTCAATTACTCCACTTTTATTACATTTTAATATATTTTTAATACATTTTTTCAATTAAAATCTTCATCTACCCTAACTCTAGCCTAACCTTATAAATACCACCCATAAACACTATCCTTTCATCCCAAAATTCTGAGCCAACTCTCAAGAAATTCCTAGAAACCCTAGTGTAATTTGGAAGAAGCGAAAGGCGAAGCTCCGGCGAATTTTCCGTCCATCTTCCGACGACGATCCTAGGAACTCTCGACGATGAAACGACGCACCGGAAGCTACGTAAACTCCCACTCCCTCTCCTCTGTTAACTAAACCCGTAAGTCCCCATCCCTCTTCTCTATTCTTTTTCTAAAAATACGGAATTACAAAATCAGACGGAATCGGAATAAATCCGATGTCCGATTCGGTTTCTTCCTAAAATCTCACTTTTCTATAATACAATTATGCTAGAACCAATTCATGTTGACTATTAAACACTAACTAATCATATTGAACAAGTTCTATATAAAAAATAATTGCTATTTCCATTTTACCGTATTTTTTTCATTAAAATACCACATAGTTTCATTTCTACATTTAAACCATCAAAACTTTGCTATACCTTTAAGTCGATCACGAGGTAATGACCTACCTCCTCACACACTCATATGCAACATAGCACAATACCCTCGGGAAGATAGAATATGGGAAAATGACATCTTGTCAAATAAATACCATTACTTATAAAACCATTTTTCTTAATGATTTAGTATTTAAACAAATCTTTGCAAAGAGCCGCTACAACCCATTTGGGGAACCCGTTCGGGATGGTGAGGATTATCGCACATTCTCGGGCTTAGTAGTGCGAGATGCAGACCTCCGCAAGGAGCATTCGGTCTCGAAAGATTTAAAATACGATATCTTAAGAAAAACGAAATTTCTAGAATATAATATATATATTAAATTTATTTTCATATAAATATATGTATATATAATATTAAAATATCTATTTTGTAATAATATAAATATTCTAACTCTTTTCAAAAATCACAAGAATCATTTTACACTAAAATACCATGAATTCCATACAAGTCAATATTATAAATAAATACCCTTTATTATGAATTTAGGATATTTTCACTAAAAATATCACAATCATAAAATCTATATTCATGATAACTCTAAAGACGATAAATAAATACTTGGGGAGTATTTTAAAAAGTATATAAAAGTATTTTTACTTAAAACCCCCTCAAGTTCTATAAATTACCCTAAGGACCCTAGTAAACATAGGTTTAAGCGGGACCAATCTCTTGAGCCTCAGGGAGCCGGAGAAGTGGGTGCTTGCCTATCTAAGGTAGACAACTTAACAACGGTGTTATCAACACGGTAACCGTTTTTGAAAAAGACATAAATCCTGCAGCCCATGTGCAGCGGTTACCGATAATATCAAAACAATCAGGACTTCAATTTACTTTTCTAATTGTCTGACTCAGATGAGTCTCTTTATAATCTGACTTGAATATGATTCAAGTACAATCTACAATCTATAATCTACAATCTACAATATTACAATTCAACATGAATCCATGAATCCATTATTCCATATATTCAATCTATCAATCTATACAACTTGACTGAACCGAACCGAACCATAGATATACATTCCATTTACATGATTTTCCAGTTACATCCATTTACATGATTATACAGTTACATCCGTTTACTGATATCATGGTTTTGGCAAGTCATCCAATTATACAATCTATATTACAAGACAATATAAGTTGTAATACAATACAAACAATACAATCAAGATAACACGGGGTTTAAGGGGTAGGCTGGTACGGAAGGTGTTAAAAGTGGCACGAGACTGCAAGATTTAAGACACCTAACCGTATCCAATTGTCGTTGTTCCGGGCTTTCTAATGGAGCCTTGTACTCTATATTCCGTTCACCGTAGTCTCTGGTCTAACGAGACCCCTCTCGTATACACTGGCATCCTTCTGTACCAAGCTACAAACAACAACATTATCACAATATTATAACAATATACTACAACTTTAAAAGCTACCTTCTTATTCTGTCTATTCTATTTCTCTCTTATTTTTAGGACTTACCGAGTGACCTGTTCGCTGACGGCATTCTTTTTCTTTCTTCTTTGAATGTCGTCAGGTGATCTGGACATTCCTGAGATCGTGCCCACTGCTGAAGACTTGGACCACTTCGTTAAAGACCCAGAGCTTTAGTTCACTGTACACTTTCATTTTCAGTACTTTTCCTTTTCTGTTATGCCATTGTTTAGGTATTTCTTTATTTCAGTTGTATTTACTTTCCATGCATTGTACAGAAAGAATGTGAATAAATAAAGTTGTTGTTTTATTATATCTTGTCTCTTGTATATTTACTTTTATATTGCTTAGATACACTTAGCGTATTTACTTCACAGTAAATACGTAGCGGCCTCGTCACGTCCACCGCCCGTATACCGGGAAGCAGGGCGTGACAGGTTTTGTTGGCGGCCCATGCAGGTCAGAGTTGTATGGAACACGACCATGCAATTCTGTTCTATATGAACAACCTAAGCAATATAACACAAGAACCAGCAATTAAAACATTCTTTACAATCATATTCCTTGAATCTTACAATTTCATATATTTTGAATCTGTTCTAACCCAAAATTCCTTCATCTCTTTTACAATCTTACCAAAATCTTTGCATTCTTTCATTTCTTCACATATTTTCATAAACAATCAAGTACTTCTATCGCCAAACTTCTCTTGAATCCGTTACACATTCCTTTTACAAATTTTGAGGACGGAATTTTTATAAGGAGGGTAGAATGTAACGACTCTAAAATTCCTATATTTTCGTATTAATAAAATACTTTATTTGTATATTTTTATTTCCATATTATTAGTTATATTTAATCCCTTCATCTATTTTTCGCATCTAAGTATTTTCTAAAACTCATTTCTTTTTACCAAAACTTATTCTTTAAGCCCAATTCCATTCTTTTCATTCCCAATCTCTTAAGCTCAAAATGCCTACTTTCTTTTCAAGCAACCGCATATATTTAATTATAATTAAATATGTGCATGGACAATCTTGTAGCTCATTGGTAAGACCTTGCACTGCTGAACCAAGCCACCAGAGTTCAAATCCCATACCCCACATTATTTTTAATATTGATTTTTTTAAACCTTTAGAATACCTAGAGTTTACACGTGCATATCTCACAAAAACCCCATTACACCAAAAAATGTAACATTGCCAGAGGATAGATGAACCATCGGGGGGGATTCCGGCCGCCTAACTCGGCCGGATATCGGCCAACTCGACCTCGACTCGACCAACTCAGGCCTCCGACCGAGTCACGGCCGAGTCGGCCGATTCCGGCGACGACCCCAACATGAAAATTGTGTTTTTCACATTCCCTACACACTTGTATAATTTATTTCCTCAGATCATTTCCAGAGACCTTTTAATACCTCAATCACTCCACTTTTATTACATTTTAATATATTTTTAATACATTTTTTTCAATTAAAATCTTCATCTACTCTAACCCTAACCTAACCCTAAAAATACCACCCCTAAACATTACCCCCTCATCCTAAAATTCTGAGCCAACTTTCAAGAAATTTTAGAAACCCTAGTGTACTTTGGAAGAAGCGAAAGGCGAAACTCCGGCGAATTTTCCGGCCATCTTCCGACGACGATCCTAGGAACTCCCGACAACGAAACGACGCACCGGAAGCTGCGTCCACTCCCACTTCCTCTCCTCTGTTAACTCAACCAGTAAGTCCCCATCCCTCTTCTCTATTCTTTTTCTAAAAATACGGAATTACAAAACCAGACGGAATCGGAACAAATCCGATGTCCGATTCGGTTTCTTCCTAAAACCTCACTTTTCTTTAATAAATTTATGCTAGAACCAATTCATGTTGACTATTAAACACTAACTAATCATATTGAACAAGTTCTATATCAAAAATAATTGCTATTTCCATTTTACCATATTTTTTTCATTAAAATACCACATAGTTTCATTTCTACATTTAAAACATCAAAACTTTGCTATACCTTTAAGTAGATCACGAGATAATGACCTACCTCCTCACACACTCATATGCAATATAGCACAATACCCTCGGGAATATAGAATACGGGAAAACGACATCTTGTCAAATAAATACCATTACTTATAAAACCATTTTTCTTAATGATTTAGCATTTATACAAATCTTTGCAAAGCGCCGCTACAACCCGTTTGGGGAACCCGTTCGGGATGGTGAGGATTATCGCACATCCTCAGGCTTAGTAGTACGAGATGCAGACCTCCGCAAGGAGCATTCGGTCTCGAAAGATTTAAAATACAACATCTTAAGAAAAACGAGATTTCTAGAATATAATATATATATATTAAATTTATTTTCATATAAATATATGTATATATAACATTAAAATATCTATTTTGTAATAATATAAATATTCCAACTCTTTTCAAAAATCACAAGAATCATTTTACACTAAAATATCATGAATTGCATACAAGTCAATATTACAAATAAATACCCTTTATTATGAATTTAGGATATTTTCACTAGAAATATCACAATTATAAAATCTACATTCATGATAACTCTAAAGACGATAAATAAATACTTGAGGAGTATTTTGAAAAGTATATAAAAGTATTTTACATAAAAAAAACCCTCAAGTTCTATAAATTACCCTAAGGACCCTACTAAACATAGGTTTAAGCGGGACCAATCTCTTGAGCCTCAGGGAGCCAGAGAAGTGGGTGCTTGCCTATCTAAGGTAGACAACTTAACAACGGTGTTATCAACACGGTAATCGTTTTTAAAAAAGACACAAATCATGCCGCCCATGTGCAGCGGTTACCGATAACATCAAAACAATCAGGACTTCAATTTACTTTTCTAATTGTCTGACTCAGATGAGTCTCTTTATAATCTGACTTGAATATGATTCAAGTACAATCTATAATATTACGATTCAACATGAATTCATGATCCATTATTCCATATATTCAATCTATACAACTTGACTGAACCGAACCATGGATATACATTCCATTTACATGATTCTCCAGTTACATCCATTTACATGATTATACAGTTACATCCGTTTACTGATATCATGGTTTCGGTAAGTCATCCAATTATACAATCTATATTACAAGACAATACAAGTTGTAATACAATACAATCAAGATAACATGGGGTTTAAGGGGTAAACTGGTACGGAAGGTGTTAAAAGTGGCATGAGACCGCAAAATTTAAGACACCTAACCATATCCAATTGCTGTTGTTCTGGGCTTTCTAACGGAGCCTTGTACTCTATATTCCGTTCACCGTAGTCTCTGGTCTAATGAGACCCCTCTCATATACACTGGCATCCTTCTGTACCAAGTTACAAATAACAGCATTAACACAATATTATAACAATATACTACAACTTTAAAAGCTACCCTCTTATTCTGTCTATTCTATTTCTCCCTTATCTTTGGGACTTACCGAGCGACCTGTTCGCTAATGATATTCTCTTTCTTTCTTCTTTGAATGTCGTCAGGTGATCTGGACATTCCTGAGATCGAGCCCACTGCTGAAGACTTGGACCATTTCGTTGAAGACCCAGAGCTTTAGTTCACTGTACACTTTCATTTTCAGTACTTTTCCTTTTCTGTTATGCCATTGTTTAGACATTGCATTATTTCAGTTGTATTTACTTTCCATGCATTGTACAGAAAGAATGTGAATAAATAAAGTTGTTGTTTTATTATATCTTGTCTTTTGTGCATTTACTTTTATATTGCGTAGATACGCTTAGCATATTTACTTCATAATAAATACGTAGCGGCCTCATCACGTCCACCGCCCGTACACCAGGAAGCGGGGCATGATAGTTTGTAGCTTGGTACAGAATATACCAGTGTATACGAGAAGAGTCCCACTATTCCGGAGACTAAGGTTTACGGAGCATAAGGAACCGTTAAGCCACGGTACAACAGCAATAGATATTCAGGTTAGGTGTATTAAAGTGACCGTCCCGTGCCACTTCTAACACATTCCGTACCAGTCTACCCCCTTAAAACCCCGTAATGTCTTTTGTATTGATTGTATTATTTTGTTTTATAAATGGAAGACTTGCCGAAACCATGATATCATGTAAACGGAATGGATATAAATGGATAGTCATGTAATCAGAGTATATCCATAGTTCGGTCCGGTCGAGTCAAGTTGATATAGATTGTATCTGGTATAAATGGATTCATTTTTAATTGGAGTTATACTTGAATTATATTCAAGGATAGATTGATTGATTTTAGATTAGACTGAGATTATGCCTGAGTCAGACACATAAACAGAATTGAAGTGCTGAATTAGTTTTGGAGTTATCGGTAACTGCTGCACATGGACGACAGGATTTGTGTCTTTTTCCAAGATAATTACCGTATTGATAACACCGTTTTTAGGTTGTCTACCTTAGATAGGGAAGCACCTATATTCTCCGGCTCCCTGAGGCTCAAGAGAACTGGTCCCGCTTAAACATATATTTACTAGGGTCCTTATTGTAAATTAATATAACTTGAGGGGGTTTTATTAAAAATAGTTTTGATATATTTTCAAAATACATCTCAAGTATTTAATTATCATCTTTAGGGTTTTCATAGTTGTAATTTTTATAAAATGAAATATTCTAATGGATATAAACCTAACTTGAATAGTATATGGTATTATAATGTAATATTGGAATTGTATTGATTTGTAATAGTAGTTTCATGAAATTTGTGATTCCTTTGATTTAGAAAAATATGGAATATATAGGTATTTTGATAATATTCATATATATATATATATATATATTTAGTAAAAATAAATTTTATCTATTAAGTAGAAATCTCATTTTTATTAAAAATTGCATTAAAAATTTCATCGAGATCGGATGCTCCGTGAGGAGGTCTGCATCTCGCTCTACTAGGTCCGAGAATGTGCGATAACCCGCACCATCCCGTTCGGGGTTCCCCAAAATGGGTTGTAGAGGCGTATTTGCAAGGAATTAAATAATACACTTTTAAAGAAAACGGTTTTTGAATGTTTATGGTATTTAAATGTAAACTCGTATTTATCCCACAAACTAATGTTCCAAAATTCATCGTTTTGTGTCAAGAATGAGCGTTGTGATGAGATAGGTCATTACCTCATGAGTTTTCTAAAGGTAATATGATCAAAATGAATAAGCAATGTCGTATGTAAACATAATGGTATTTTACCGTAAAACTGAAATAGAAATTGCAATACATATTATTTTGAGATGAAACTTATTCTAATGTGTTTGTTTATGATTGCTAAACAATATACAAAAAGATTGTAATTTTTTTATTAATATAAATGGTGTTTTTAGTTAAATTAGAAATGAAAGTCGGATTAACTCTGCTTCCGACTAGTTTTGAAAATGGAATTCGCTTTAATAGAAAGAGAAGAGGGAAAGTGGGACTTACAAATTAGAAAGAAAGAGGAGAGTTAGAGAAAGCTTATGGAATCATCGGAGAGTCGTTTTGCCGTCGAATTTGTCCCGAAATATCGCTGGAACTTGGCCTTAAGCTAACTCCACTTGTACAACTTCTTGGACTTGAAATTTTTAGAGAGTTTTAATACTAAATTTCAGAATGAAGAAGGCCAAAGTGTTGGGTTATATTTATAGGAGAAATTAGGGTTTAGGATGAAGAATTGAGAATTAAAAATGCATTAAAATTTGGTTTAATGGTGATTTTTAATTCTCTGGATAATTGCAGAGTAAACAAACATAATGAGAGTTAAGGGGGGAAGGGCAAGAGACTAGGGTAAAGAAATTGGAGCATTAGGCATGGGGGGCACGGGGGTGCCCGGCGGCGCCGGTCCCAAGCTTAATCTCGACGGTCCAAACCGATGGGTTAGGCTCTGGATCTTGGCCACGTGTCCTAATCGTATCATATACCTCAGTGCACATGTTTAATTTTGTTGTGACTTTTCATTTTACGTGTTTTGCACGTGCAAACTTTTGAGATTCTAAAAGTTTAAAAGAAAAAATCAATAAAAATAATATGTGGCTGGGGGGATTTGAACACAGGGGCTATGTCACAGCAGTGCAAGGCTTTACCAATGAGCTACAAGTGTTTTCTTGCTGTTCTAAAGCAATTTAAATTTATAATTTGTGCTCAATCTTAGGTGCTCTTTTCTATATTTTTGAAAAAAATTTGTACAGAAAGTTTAGGATTGTTATATTCTACCCTCCTTATAAACAATTCGTCCTCGAAATTTATAGAAGGAAAGTGTAACAGATTCAAGAAAAGTTTGGTGATAGAACTATTGACAGTGTATGAAAAATATTTGGAAGAACGAAAGAATGCAAAGTTTTGGAAAGATTGAAAAAGATGTAAGGAAATTACCAGGGTTACCTTAGTCTACAGTCTCAGCTTCTACGGCCGCTAATGTGAAAGCCTGACGCCGGGGTACATTCCTCCTAGCTGGAGGTATGTTTCTCTGCCCTCGAGATATGTTTCTCTGCCCTCGAGGCAGGTTCCTCAGTGCCTGATGGAATTGACGATTAGGGTGTGCAAGAGGTCCATGTGTGTACCGTTTTGAAAATCGTTTAAGTGAAATTTCGGATAATCGGTAAAATAACTGGTGTTTCCGTAAAAACCAAGATATAATTATTTTTCAACATAAAATTAAATATACCTATTCTAGCTATGTAATTCCTAGTATTTGGTATTTAATTGGTCACTTGTAAATTTCTAGTTTACTCAAATATTTTCCTTAATTAATTATTTTAAGCCTTTTGGGAACAAGTTGTAATAAGCTCTTTATTTTAGAACGTGTCTCCAAAATTCTTGAGAATTCTAGGATAAAACACATTAGGAAATGAAATAAAACAAAATAATTATGAAAAGGCTTAATAGATGTATTAATTAAATATGTTTTTACACACACTCTCACCTCACACTCTCTCTCTCCCCTCACTCCATTCATGGCCGAGCCTAGGCTGCCCCTCCCCTAAATTTCCCCACTTCATTTCCCCCCACAAAGTCAAAGAAAAAGAAAACAAAACAAAAGAATGAACAAAGAAACATGATTCATTAAAGAGGTATGGGTTTTGGTTGACTTGGAAAATTTTCACACACCACACCACATCTCACCCTCTCCTCTCCTGGGCCGAAACTGCAACAGCAGTAGTCCCCCTTTGATCTTCTTCATTTCCATTGCTAAAATCCTCACAAATTCACTCAAAAATCAACACAAAATTCCACAAACTCCAATCCAATACTTACACATTATTCTTTGGCCTATCTAGCATGGATCTTGGAGCAAAGAAGCTAATTTGGGAGGCTAGTTTGCAAGTGGGATCTACAAATTGTTAGGTATAAAATCTTAACCCTATGCTCAAGTGTTGATTAATTCCTCCAAATTAAGTTTTTTTGATGTTTAAATAGGGTTTTAAGTTCAATTTGAAATCTCAAGTGAGGGTTTTATGAATTCAAGATTAGGGTTTGATCACTTGGTGCTAGTTATGATGCTTAGTTTAACATTTTGGGTTTTGCAAAACCTAACCTAATTACTAGTTTGCTAATTTTTAATTTAAAATTGTACTAATTAAGCTAATTTTGCAAACTAGGGTTTTGGGATTAATGAAAATAAGTGAGATTAAAATCTAATTAATGGTTGTGTTACCTAATTAAGATATTTAGTGAGCATTGTAGCCACTAAAATTGTTAAAACATTTAGATTTGTGCTAAAATGGGAAATTGTGGCTTATTAGGTTTTTGGAAGTAAAACGATTTGATTTATTTTGAGCTTTTGGTGATTTACAACATTTTCCATATAATATTTAGAGTTTTGTGAATGTGCAATTGGTACGAGTGGGTACTGGAATTAGTGATTTTCATGTATTGCGACCCTAGTGGTGATTTGTGACGTTGTCGCGGCGCATTTAGTGTACCAAGTGCGCGTGCGTTTAGTTAATGCGCGTGGTTGACTTGTATTGTTTGTGTCCATGACTATTTATATATATTCTCTTATTCCTTGTTTATGTTGCTAGGATTGGGTGCAGAGGTGTCGGACGTGGCGCGGAAATGACAGAGCTGAAATCAGATCAGATTAGCCGAGGCGTCCAGGTGAGTAGATATATATCTACGGGGGAAGTCGAGTGGACGTCGTATAGCACCCCTGCACTTCGTAGGTTAGAATGCGAATATGATTTATATATTTATATATGTGTTAATGTAAGACGGGAATGCTTAAAGAGAAAATAACTTAGTTTAGTTCTTAGTTGTGAAACCCTAGACTAAGGATTGGCACACGCGCGCGCGCACACGCATACATTTGATTTTTTTGTGCGTATATGGGGATACAAACATACACACATACATACATACATATATATATATGTGAGTATGTATGTGTTGGAGATAGTGCCCTCAGAGTCAATTATTGGATCACAGGCACGTGATTGCAATGATTGAGGGGGGACCTATCCCGGTAGGACAGTCTTACTCAAGATGATAGTATGCTATCTGGTTTATCTTTATCATCGTGTACTGCTTTAGGTGACCTTACGAGTCGCTATTGCACGTTGATAGAGCCCCTAGGATTCCTGCTTGACTGCCAGCAGTATGAGGGCGATCATATACGTGGGAGCTGGGGTCTATAAGCACATCCTTAAAAGGTCCCTAGTCGTGGGAGTTTCGAGACAGGGCATCGATACTCCAGAGTAGACTAGTGTATACAGTCGAGACCCCGACGAGGGGTGATGGCCGGTCTCACAAGCTACTGGTGTCAGTTGGTTCACCTAAGATGTATACAGGTGCTCATTGGGTCATGAGTACACCGGACAGGACTCGCCGGGAACCTGCTAGTTGGTATTATACCTGACGTCAGATAGCAGTTCCTTGGTGACATGTGTACATGTTAGTTCATCGACCTGAGATTGTCATTTGTCTCGTGTGAGTTCCTACTATGCTTTGATTACTACCCTACCACGCTCAAAGGAGACGTGCAAACAGGTTTTAGTTGGGTACAGTCCCGAGCCATATGGAGGCAGTGAGCGGATCTGCAGGGGTTCGTCTCTCCTGGTATTAGGGGTGAGGTCGCGCTGTGTCTAGAAGAGCCAGTACATGAAAAGTCCTTGGCCAAGACAGGAGATTTACTGGTAGGTATTCCAGTAGTATCTCAGGGTGTTCTGGGCTACACTCCGACACGACTTGTACCGCTTTTGGGGGTCTGACTTTTACGAACCCCCTAGGCCCGCCATGCGATGCTCATAGACGAACGGACCAGACTGTATGAATATTGTCACTGACATGCTCAGTAGGGTGTCAGGATGAGTTCGCTCATCGACGTCCCTTTTTGTCAATACCTGGTAGCCCGTTATGTATTGGCTAATACCTCTGACGTGCTAGTGGTTAAATCCACAACCAAAGTGTTGACGAGTCTTTAGAGTCCCCTACAGACCAGTTTCTCAAGTTTCGGGCGAAACGCTGTAGAGGCCGTATGGAGATATGGCAGGGTTCGATCAGATACGTGCGGTATTGCACGGATCGTGATCGGACGGATAATACTAGCGGGCTTTGGTTTAAGCCGGATCCTAGTATTGTACCGTGTAGATTTTGTCTCTTTGCATTTGTATTCAGTGGGAATACAAATTAGGGCATGTATATGCAGTCGCGGGGTTTTCCTGTAATTTATTACGGGATCAGTTTTCTGAAGTTGCCAGTTTGCATTCCATTCCGGCCAGTATTCCTTTGTTCCTTTCCGGCCGGACTTTTGTGATGGAGGGGCTAATTTGCAAGTTCACAAATTAGCATTTGTGGAGGGGTTATTTGTGATTTGAAAGATTATGAAAGCATCTTTGCTTTCCTTGCATTAATGAGATTAGATTAGATTTGAAATGGAAATGACTTTGTTATCATCACATTTGGTTATGGTCACCCTTTTGCTTTTACTACTCTCACATCCCTTCATGGTTTGTTTTTTCTTTTTCCCTCCACCATTTTGATGAGAAGGGGGCCGGCCACTACTAGAGAGAGAGTGAGAGGGGTTCATTTCTAGGATGAGGAATTTTCATTTCATCTCATTCTTCTTGCTACAAAATTCTACACATCACTCCAAAGTTCATTCATTCCTCCATCAAAGGCAACTTAAACCCCAAATGAGACAATGGTTTCTACACTTGCCTACAGCATTCCTTGGACGCGTCGGCTAGCCAACTTCGCGCCCGAGTTGCCTCGGTCCAGAGGTGGGAGCCCGTAAAAGAACCCGGCGATGTGGTGCCCGTTCCGACGAGGAGGCGACGACCGGAGATTCCGTGAGGAGATCGGAGTGGAGACGAAGACCGAAGGATACGGATCGCTTGGTAAAGCTTCTCTACTCCTTTTCTTGTTTGCTAGAGTTAGGTTAATGGCCCGATCCGGGATTTTAGTGCGCGGTGGTGCCGATTTTCTAGTTTGAAAAGTTTTTCGTTTCCGCATTCCGGCCTCGGATTGACGGCCGGGGCGCCGCCGTGCACTTACAGTCTGTATGCACATGCGCGCGCACGCACATGATGAGTATAGTATATGGTACTTAGAGATGGGTCGATGTGATTGGGCCTGATGTCGTGAGATCGGTGATGTGATTTGGGTCGTGTTATGAGATACAACATGATATTATAGCGGACCGATGGGCGATGTGTTTTCATACACACGCGGATATATGTTGATGGTATCGGTATATACTAGATTTAGATCGGTAACCTAGTTCATGATATTATGATGATGATACCATATGAATAATGTGTTATATGTGATGTTCGACCCGTACCCCGATTTTAGGATGCCGTACGATATACAAAAATTATGATAGATCCGCACTCTTGATTTGAGGATGTCGTATAATATAGTTTATCGTACGTGACGCTATTGAGGCGGGACCACCGACTACTAGATATATCGACTCGGATTTAGATGGTTTTCCTTACCCTTTTGATTAGTCTCTTAGCCTTGTCTTTTAGTTTACTTAGTAGATGTTAAATCTGGGCTCGAGTCATACTTATTTCCAAAACTAACGAATCGTGAGTATTTTACAGACAGGCCAAGGGATACTACGGATATTTCAAAGGACGTACCTTTTCTTAAAAACACCATAGTCCCTATTTTCTAAACACCACGATTCGTGCTATTTCAAATGCTAAAACTGTATGACTCGTATATATAAATGTTCATTTTTTATATGTTGCGTTTACTATTCATTTTCCGTATATTCTTGTTGTTCGCATCGCATTGCATGCTTAATTGTGTTTTCATTAGTTATTATGAACCCATGCTGTCAGGACACCAGCACTATTACCGATGATACGTATGCTCAACGTACACTTGCTTGCCGGCTCACACACATCATCATCGGTAATTGCCATATCACGTACACTTTAGAGAATTTATTCATTGACATAACTTGTTAGCTGATAGTTCCAATATGTTATTACTTTCATATGTTAGTTTAATTATTGCATTCCTTACTTGATATCTGATGCATTCATATATTCATTTGTCATGCAATATTATGGAACTTTATGCCGGTAATTCACTGTTATTTACTCTTAAGATTGGGATTTCGGTTTTCTATGAGATTTCTGGATTTGGAGAAACCGCAAGGATTTTATAAACTAATTATCATTTCTAAAAATAGAAAATGCGGTTTTCTCGTGATATGATATGAGATATGTCCACCATGAGTTTTCTCGGCTCTTGAGTGATATCATACATCCGATTCGAGGAGGAGGATGAACCGTCTGCGGGTGCATGGTGGACCCGGTGCGGTACCTCGGGGCAAGATGGTCGCAGATGATAGCGTTGAGCCTGGCAGGGGAGCACTACCGACCGGTTATTTGTGACGCAGCGGATATCCGGAAGATACCGACGTAGTCATGAGATTTGATGATTTGGGCCAGTCCGGATTGCCGGAGCCCAGGGGCCAGTCCGGATTGCCGGAGCCCGAGATATTGAGACATTGAGATATTGAGGTTACATGACAGGGGTCAGTCCGGATTGCCGTAGCCTGAGATATTGGATATTGAGATATATGTTTTGTGTCGATGCTTGACACGGATTTTATGTTGATTTCATTGATAATACCTCGATTTTTATATACAGAAATCTCACTAATTTAAGAAAACAGTTTTCTCATTCATGATGTATTCTGTTCTCATTTGTAATGCATTCATACATGATATATATGATATGTTGTTACCTGAGGCACTGACACGAGCACTTGGTATTACACTTATGTATAAATGTTTACCCTGGCCATTATCAGATGTTTCAGGTTATATATTATTTTGAGGATATTATATTGGTATGACCTAGGATAGAGTCATACATGCGATTTCTTCTCGGTGATATTTTCTACTCACGAGTTGGCAACTCACCCTCATTGTGCCACAGTTTCTTACAGGTTTTACCGTACAGGTTTCCTTGGCGGCTTTGCTGGCACATTGCTCCATTCCGGGTGATTAGTTTGGTAAGTGGGTTCACTTGCATCGTGACCATCATTGTACTTTATTTATATTCAGTTGTATCTAGTAACTCCATCAACCAAACTTGTATTATTGATAGACTTAGAAGACCAGTGTATATTCTTTCGACCTTAGAGTCGCGCGCCGTATTATTATGGTTTTTCTCTGATTTTTTTGAGGATATTTCTTTTCTTGATGAGTTTTGATTCTTGCCCTTCGGCCTTGTATATTATATTGCATTGCGTGGTTGTGTCCACCAGTTGGCGAAGAGCTAGCTCCCGCTTGGGGATGCCTTTATTCATTATGTATATTATTCATATTTGTACCCGATTGGGGTCAGTATTTACAAAGGAAACTCTGCCGAAATTTTTGGAAAAGACTTGATATTTAAAAATGATTACTACGACTTTCAAAATTGATTTATATGCAAACTTTTAAATAAGTTTTCCTTCTCCTTCTTTACAAATGGTTTAGATTTCTGGGCTTTTGGCTTACTTGAATTAGATGGGGTCCTATAGACTTCATATGATTCAAGTGCCAGTTGCGTGTCATTTCGGGTCGTGACAATGTGGAGGTGGAGCTGGGAGAGAAAAACGAGGTGCAGGAGCCTGGATAGCTGGCCGCTGCGAATAAGTGTTGTGAGTTGGAACTGGGTTGCATCTATATGAACATGTTCCAATTCCATGAGTGGATGCGCCACAAACTAAGCACAGGGCTTTTGCGCATGTACAATCCTTCCACAGGTGTCCATCTCTCTTGCAGTAGAAGAAAAAATATGGATTTGGCTGGTTATTTGTTACTTCCGGTTTCCTGGGTTCAAATGATGGCCTTGAAGAGGCTCCTCCTGCCATCTGGATGGCAGGGCGCTTCATCCCGGCAGATTGGGGCATGCCCTTCATCTTCACCACTGCCTCATATTGATGGATAGCTTTCAGAGGTAGATCGTGGGTTGGGAAATCCCCTGTAGCTAAGGCATCTTGGATCTCCGAATCTAACCCTTGCTGAAATCTTCTGGACCTGATCTCAGCAGTCGGTATCAAGTGTGCTGCGAACCAACTGAGCATGGTAAACTCAGCATCATACTCATCCACAGATTTGGTCTACATCGAACCCTATTGTAGGTGGATGAATTGCTGCTCCATGTCAAATCGGGCAGTCTCTGGAAAGTACTTCGTGTCGAACATGTCGTTGAAAGTTTTCCATTCGATAGGCTGGGCAAAATGAGTTTCATCCGCCTTCCACCATACTCGGGCGTTGTCGGTGAGTTGCAGCTTTGCAACTCGTACCCAACCGATCTCTGGCACTTGTACTGCTGCCAGATCATCCTCAATACTCTGAGCCCATTCTTTAAGTTCTAAAGGGCTCTCTTTCCCAGAAAATTACTTCGGGTGCAATGCCCGGAATTGCTTTACTCCGGGCGCTTCCGCTTCTGGACGGTTCAGTAATATAGCAGTCTGCTGTTGTTGTATTTCCACGAGGCTTCAGATTGCCTCAAGAAGTACCGTCTGCTCATTGATCGGAACAGCAACGGTAGGCGTAAGCGGTAGAGGTGGTGGTGTGTTGTTAAAGTTTGTGCTGATATTATTTGGAGAATCCATAATCTTGAAAGAAAAAATAGTGTTAGGATAGATTCAAAGAATATGAAATTGTAAGATTCAAGAAATATGAAATGTAAGGAATGTTTTTAGTTGCTGATTCTTGTGTTATATTGCTTAGGACTTATGCAGAACTGACCTGCATGGTAGAGTTCCATGCAGCACTGACCTGCATGGGTCGCCAACAAAAACCTGTCACGCCCCGCTTCCTAGTGTATGGGTAAGGAGACGCGACGATGCCCGCTACGTATTTACTCAGAAGTAAACACGTTAAGCGTAACTAAGCAATATAATGTAAATATATACAAGAAGACATGAAATGTAAATGGACAACAACTTTTATTTATTAAACATTTCTTTACAATACAACTGAAAAGTAAATACAATGATGAAAGCAATGCCTAAACAGTGGCATGAACTGAAAGAGAAGTAAGTACAAGTAAAGCCTAAAGGTCGTGCTGCTCAGTGGTCTCCTCTAAGAGCTCCTGACTGGTCTCGAACTCCTTAGAGTCGGATCATCCTAACAACATTCTAAAGAAAGAAGAGAAATAGGAATGTCGTCAGCGAACAATCGCTCGGTTAGTCCCAAAGAAAAGTAGGAATAGAAAAGACAGTAATGAGAATATTTACAAAGAAAGAAGAGAAATAGGAATGTTGTCAGTGAACAATCGCTCGGTAAGTCCCAAAGATAAGTAAGAATAGGCAGATGAGAATATAACTGGTATATTGTAATTTTGTTTTTGTTCTGTTAACGCAGTTGTTTGTAGCTTGGTACAGAATATGCCAGTGAATACGAGAGGAGTCCCACTATTCCGAAAACTAAGGTATACGGAGCACAAGGAACCGTTAAGCCACGACACAACAGCAATGGATATTCAAGTTAAGTGTATTAAAGTGACCGTCTCGTGCCACTTCTAACGTATTCCGTACCAGTCTACCCCTTTAAAACCCCGTAATGTTTTTTGTATTGATTGTATTGTTTTGTTTTATAAATGGAAGACTTGATGAAACCATGATATCATATAAACGGAATGGATATAAATGGATAGTCATGTAATCAGAGTATATCCATGGTTCAGTTCGGTCGAGTCAAGTTGATATAGATTGTATCTGGTATAAATGGATTCATGTTGAATTGAAGTTATACTTGAATCATATTCAAGGATAGATTGATTGATTTCAGATTAGACTGAGACTCTGCCTAAGTCAGACACTTAAACAGAATTGAAGTCCTGAATTAGTTTTGGAGTTATCGGTAACTGCTGCACATGGACGGCAGGATTTGTGTCTTTTTCCAAGACAATTACCGGATTGACAACACCGTTTTTAGGTTGTCTACCTTAGATAGGCAAGCACCCATATTCTCCGGCTCCCTAAGACTCAAGAGAACTGGTTTCGCTTAAATCTATATTTACTAGGGTCCTTATTGTAAATTAATATAACTCGAGGTGGTTTATGAAAAATAGTTTTGATATATTTTTAAAACACCTCAAGTATTTAATTATCATCTTTAGGGTTTTCATAGTTGTAATTTTTATAAAATGAAATATTCTAGTGGATATAAACCTAACTTGAATAGTATATGGTATTATAGTGTAATATTGGAATTGTATTGATTTGTAATAGTAGTTTCATGAAATTTGTGATTCCTTTGATTTAGAAAAATATGGAATATATATAATATATTTAAAGTATGTATTTTGATAATATTCATATATATATATATATATATAGTAAAAATAAATTTTATTTATTAAGTAGAAATCTCATTTTTCTTAAAAATTGCATTAAAAATTCCATCGAGATCGGATGCTCCGTGAGGAGGTCTGCATCTCGCTTTACTAGGTCCGAGAATGTGCGATAACCCGCACCATCCCGATCGAGGTTCCCCAAAATGGGTTGTAGAGGCGCATTTGTAAGGAATTATATAATACACTTTTAAAGAAAATGGTTTTTGAATGTTTATGATATTTAAATGTAAACTCGTATTTAACCACAAACTAATGTTCCAAAAATCATCGTTCTGTATCAAGAATGAGTGTTGTGATGAGGTAGGTCATTACCTCTTGAGTTTTCTAAAGGTAATATGATCAAAATGAATAAGCAATGTCGTATGTAAACATGATGGTATTTTACCGTAAAACTGAAATAGAAGTTGCAATACATATTATTTTGAGATGAAACTTTTTCTAATGCGTTTGTTTATGATTGCTAAACAATATACAAAAAGATTGTAAATTTGTTATTAAGATAAATGGTGTTTTTAGTTAAATTAGAAACGGAAGTCGGATTAACTCCGCTTCCGACTAGTTTTGAAAATGGAATTCATTTTAATAGAAGGAGAAGAGGGAAAGTGGGACTTACAGATTAGAAAGAAAGAGGATAGTTAGAGAAAGCTTATGGAATCATCGGGGAGTCATTTTGTCGCCGGATTTGTCCTGAAACGTCGTCGAAACTTGGCCTTAAGCTAACTCCGCTTGTACAACTTCTTGGACTTGAAATTTTTAGAGAGTTTTGATACTAAATTTCAGAATGAAGAGGGCCAAAGTGTAGGGTTGTATTTATAGGTGAAATTAGGGTTTAGGATGAAGAATTGAGAATTAAAAATGCATTAATATTTGGTTTAATGGTGATTTTTAATTCTTTGGATAATTGCAGAGTAAACAAATATAATGGGAGTTAAGTGGGGAAGGCCAAGACACTAAGGCAAAGAAATTGGAGCATTAAGCATGGAGGGGCTTGGCGGCACCAGTCCCAAGCTTAATCTCGCCGTTCCAAACCGGTGGGTTGGGCTCTGGATCTTGGCCACGTGTCCTGGTCATATCATGTACCTCAGTGCACATGTTTGATTTTGTTGTGACTTTTCATTTTACGTATTTTGCACATGCAAACTTTTGAGATTCTAAAAGTTTAAAATAAAAAATCAATAAAAATAATATGTGGCTGGGGGATTTGAACACAGAGGCTATGTCACAGCAGTGTAAGGCTTTACCGATGAGCTACAAGTGATTTCTTACTGTTTTAAAGCAATTTAAATTTATAACTTATGCTCAGGCTTAGGTGCTCCTTTCTGTATTTTTGAAAAAATTCTGTACAGAAATTTTAGGGTTGTTACAGTTGAAAACATGGATATCTTCTTCTTCTGAGAGCTAAGAACAACACCTGACGATAATTGCTTTTGCTTCACAGGCATCTTAGGACGGCGTGTCCCGATTTCTGAGCCAATATCTGACTCAAGAAACGCTGCAACCGTCATGCCACCAGGGCTGCTCACATCAAGTCTTGGTTTAGCCATTGACACCATTAGAAAAGCACGCGGAGGCACCACTGCATTGCTCTCCCTTAGGGAAGGGCAGTTGACTGTCCGTCGTTTTAATGGGACTGGAAGGTTGCTAGCTGGGACAGAATCCTTATGGTCAAGAAGCATTCGCCTTTCTTCCTTGATGACAGCCCCCATCACGTGCTTATACCGGGCAATATAGGCAGAAGAAGCCCTCGGAATATGATTCGGTTCAGCCATCAAAAAATACGATCTTGTGTTCATCCGCATGAAATGATAGACCGCATTGTGAACAGCTTCCTATGAAGTAGCGGGATTGATAAGAAAAGCCTCGAGGGGAACAATCTGGTCATAGCCCAATTGCTATGCAAAGCGATGCGGGTTATACCACATAAATAGCATAGAGGCATTTCGCTTGTACACTAAAAATCCAGGCCGAATGGAGTACAAATGCGCAATTTCCTTGGCCTTTAAAACAGAAACCCCATCCTTAAAAACGTCGTGTAGTGGCTGGGCTACTCTCAAGGTTTCCTGGCTAGTCGTCAAAACCCTTTCAACGAAGGTCATACTATCACCCACAAGGCGCGAACGCAAGAGCAATCGTCGAGCTGCCCATTGAGTTGGATCGGGAGAAGAAGCGTCGACCAGTTTTATAACCTGTGGAAAGGTATACCCCTCATAAAACCTGGGTCTTTTATGCACACCAAAAGCACCAAGCACATGCATCTCTATCCATGAGGTAAAATAATGGAGAGGAAAATTCACGGGTTCTACACCCGGCTGGGCGGTGTCGGATGCCATACTTAAGCCATTATACAAATGGGCTAATCTCGCGACTAAGACGGCCATACGTGTTCCCGTCGCTATACGATGAGCTGGATAAAAAAAGATAGTCTCATATACTGTTGATGTGTCGGAAGAGCGAAGCAGCAGAGCCATAAGCCGATGAAACCCATGAGAAACGTCTCCTCATCAACATCTGGAACTGCAATTTCTGCAAATGAAGTGACGGGGATGTCTGGAATGAAAAATGACTTCAAATCCGCATCTGTGGTCGGTAGCTTATCTAAACCAAACCCGAAGAGGTCATTAAGTTTAGCAAACTTCGCGGCCTTCTTCGACAAAACATCTGAACGAAGGAAACGAGCGATGAAATCCGCAAAGCTGACCCCACGTCCTCCTGACTCTAAGGAAAGGGTTTCATAAATATTCAGCACCTTGATCAAGCTCGGGAATTTATGTCGAATAGCGTTCTCGGGCTTAAGACCAATGACAACTGATTCGGGGGCAAAAACATATTCGTCGGGAGGAAGTATCTCCTCATAGTGCTCCCCCTTGATGGGGAATCTAGAGATCTCTAAGAATTCCTCCAAAGAAATCGACACCTCCCGGTCTGATAGCAAAAACGTATGGATTATGATATTCCATTATTCCAAAAAGGACTTAACCCACCATACGTGAGGGTTATGATAATAGAATAGTGACGCGTAAATCGCTGGATACAGCCCAGTCTTCAACAGCAACGACTTCTTTGCAGATAAGACGTAACGGGCTCAAGTGAGATAACATGCCGGATGTCGAAACTAATCAACAGTTTGCCTTACTTATATAAAGGACCCAAGACTTCAAGTCTCATAGAGAGACCCCCCATAATCTTTGGTAGCTACAACTAAGAATTTAATTCTCTTGCTGAAGAAAAGTCCCTTCTCCTTTAAAACCCTAAGGAAAGAAAAAATCCGAGATAAAAAATATCTTCTTTGCCTAACACATATAAAGTACAAGGGTTTAACCCTTTAAAAGAACTTAGTTTTTTCTCGGGATCTGAGATCCACAAGATAAATCTCTCATAAGTTGAGAATTTAATTCTCATCAGGAAGATTCTATTCTTCAAAACTCAACATTTAGAGGAAAAACTAGGTATGAGAAAGAAAAATAAAAATAAGAAGAAGAATAAAAATGGAAGTTACATTCCAGGAATTTAATTCCTCTAAAAACAGGGTTTAACCCTATAAAGAACTTAGTTCTTATAATAAAAAATATAAGAACTTAGTTCTCAAAAACTTGATCCCGGATCTTCAAAATAGAGATCTTAATGATCATTAATGGTCAAAATGCCATTAACAGAATTTTAACTTCTTTCAAAAGATAAAAAGAGAGTAAATCTCTAAAGGGATCAGTGCCTCACGTATTTTACACGTGAGCACCCAAAAGAGAAAATTTAGCGCCTCACGTGATAACACGTGAGCGCTAATGTAACAACCCTAAACTTTCTGTACAATTTTTTTCAAAAATACAGAAAGGGGTACTTGGGTCTGAGCACAAGTTATAAATTTGTTTTTCTTTTTAATAGTAAGAAGGAGCTTGTAGCTCATTGGTAAGACCTTGCACTGCTGAACCAAAGCACCAGAGTTCAAATCCCATCAGCCACATTATTTTTTTAATAGTTTTATTTTAATTTTTTTAGAAGCCCAAGAGTCTACACGTGCATAACTCGTAAAAACCAAAAGTCACATATAAAACAAACTGGCTCAGGAGATAAACCAATCGATGGTGGACACGTGGCGACGAGCCCCGGCCCGAATCGGCCGATTCGGGCCGGCGACTCGGCCGAATCGGCCGGCGGCGCCGGTTCGGGTGAGTCGGATCGCCGATTTCCCTTTTTGACTCCTGTTCCTTTTTGCCTCCCCATAGCCCCTATACAGTTTATTTTACCTGCACATTTACAGAGCCAATAAAAACATCTATTTACTCTATTTTAAATACAGATTTTTAATGCATCTTTTCACACCCTTTCATCTACCCTAACCTTAACTTTTCCTATAAATACCACTCCATTCCACACTCCCTCACTCACAAACTCTGTCCAAACTCTCAAGAAAATTCTCTAGAACTTTTGTGTACAAGTGAAGTTAGCGAAGGGCGAAGCTCCGGCGAACTTCCGACGACGATCCGAGGAGTTTCCGGAGACGAAACGACGCACCGGCACCTTCCACTTCTTCCTTTTCCTCTTATCTATACTACAATCCAGTAAGTCCCTTCTCCCCCTTCTCTTTACTATTCTAAAAACTTGTATTTCTAAAACCCGACGGAAACGGAGTTAATCCGACTTCCGATTCGGTTTTCTTTAAAAAGTTTCAATTTTCTTAAATACAGCAATACCAAACTTTCACATCATGACCATTAAATATTAACAAAACATATTGAATAAGTTTCATATAAAAAAATGTATATTGTAATTTTTATCGCATTTTTCAGAAAAATACCATATAGTTTAGCTTTGACATAAAAACATCATTACCCTTACTATACCTTTAGATAGTTCACGAGATAATAACATATCTCTTCACAACACTCATATGTAATATAGCACGATGATATTGGGAAACATAAATTTGGGAAAATACGGTTTTACACAAAACTACCTCAAACTTATAAAAACATTTTTCTACAAGATATGTATTTTTAACAAATCTTTGCAAAGCCCCGCTACAACACATTTCGGGGAACCCGTTCGGAATGGTGCAGATTATCGCACATCCTCGGGCTTAGTAGTGTGAGATGCAGACCTCCGCAAGGAGCATACGGTCTCGAAAGATTTTAAAAATACAAATATCTTAAGAAAATGATATTTCTAGAAAATAATAAATTTAAATTATTTTATATAAATATATATATATATATATATATATCATCAAAATATCTAATTTTTGATATAATATAAATATTCCAACTTTTCTAAATCAAAAGAATCATTTTACATGAAAACACCATGTAATTCCATATAAGGTCAATACTTTACAATTAAATACTATACATTATGAAATTAGGTTTTATTCACTAGAAATGTCATATACATAAAATCTACTTCTATGAAAACTCTAAGGACGATAATTAAATACTTGAGGTGTGTTTTAAAAATTATACAAAATTATTTTTACTTAAAACCTCCTCAAGTTATACTAAATTACAATAAGGACCCTAGTAAATATAGGTTTAAACGGAACCAGTTTTTTGAGCCTCGGTGAGCCGGAGATATGGGTGCTTGCCTATTTAAGGTAGACAACTTAACAAACGGTGTTATCAACATGGTAATCGTCTTTGAAAAAGACACAAATCCCGCCGTCCATATGCAGCGGTTACCGATAACACCAAAACCTAATTCAGGATTCAATTTCTTTTCTAATTGTCTGACTCAGACCGAGTCTCAATATAAATAATCTGACTTGAATGAGATCCAAGTATATATAGCAATTCAATATGAATCCATATATTCAATCTGTTCAATCTATCAATCTATACAACTCGACTGAACCGAACCATGGATATATACCCATCTACATGATTCTCCAGTTATATCCATTTACTGATATCATAGTTTCGGCAAGTCACCCATCTATACAATTCAAATTATAAGACAATACAATACAAACAATACAATCAAGATATCGCGGGGTTTAAGGGGTAGATTGGTACTGAAGGTATTAAAAATGGCACGAGACTGCAATTATTAAGACACCTAACCTGAATTCAATTGCCGTTGTTCCGGGTTTTATCACGGAGCCTTGTACTTTCCGTCCACCTTAGTCTCTGGTCTATTGAGACTCCTCTCGTATACACTGGCCTCTTCTGTACCAAGCTACAAACAAAAGCGTTAACACTAAATACAACATTATAACAATATAATACCACTTTAAAAGTTACACACTCTCTCCCTCTGTCTATTATATTTCTCCCTCATCTTTGAGACTTACCGAGCGATTGTTCGCTGACGACATTCCTTGTCTTTCTTCTTTGGAATGTTGTTAGGTAGATCGGACCTTCAGGAGATCGAGCCCACAGCGAGGACTTGGGCCAGCTAGCCTTCGACCCTGAGTTCTAGATACTTGTACATTTCATTTCAGTACTTTTCATTTCTGTTATGCTACTGTTTAGGCATTGCTTTTCATTCCATGTATTTAATTTTCAGATGTATTGTAAAAAGAATATTAATAAATATAGTTGGTGTTTCTTTTACATCCTGTCTCTTGTGTACATTTACCTTTATATTGCTTAGATACGCTTAGCGTGTTTACTTCTAAGTAAATACATAGCGGTCTCGTCGTGTCCCCTTCTCCATACACCAGGAAGCAGGGCATGACAGCTAAAAAGCACAACAGATTAGTGATTAGCACTATTGTAGTGCCTCACGTGAAATGTATGTGAAGTGCTCAAAACTCGACGCCTCACGTAAAACGCACGTGAACATCCAAATTTCAGCACCTCACATGAAACACACGTGAGCGCCCAAAAAAGAAAACTCAGCGCCTCATGTGCTTCACACATGAGTGCCCCTGATTAAAGATCTAGCGCCTCACATGTTCCACACGTGAGCGCTGTAAAAAAAAGAAAGTGCTTAGCACTCTATAGTCAAAATGATTAAGTGCTTAGCACTGATAGGGCAATGCCCAATTCTGAGTGCCTCACATGATAAGTGAACGCCAGAGCAGTAATTGGATATCATATCCATAGTCAAAAGACTAAGTGCTTAGCACTTCTGATGAGGGAAAAAGCCCAAAACTCAGCCCAAATTGGCTAAGTTTCTGAAATTTTCTCACAACCGAACCCATTGCTAAGTTGATCTTAGTCCCGTACAAGTCTAATGTATCCTTAGTTAAAATAAATTGAGCCCAAATGCTTACATTTATATATTTAAGTTGATCTTAATCTCAAACCAGATTAATGGTCCTTAAATAAAATAAAATATTCTTTGAACTGATGGAACATACAACATAAGTTCAAAACCCAAATTCATAAATATACGAATTTAGACTAATCCGCGCCCTACGGGCGACGACATAAAATAGTCTCCGTATACAATCCACGAGCAACCAAAATAAACAAAGTATAACACGACACGAAGTGATCTACCGAAGCAGGAGAAAGTTGTTATCGTAACGCGATGACGTAATTAACTGCAGGGGCTTGCGCCTGTAGGGAAGAGCGTCCCCATAATCAAAAACCCCTCATAAATGAGAGGGAATCTGATAAAATCCGCTACATCAATCGCATCTATCCAAACCTCCAATATATGTTTCCATAAATCAACTTGGTATTTTCAGAGAGGTGGATGGATATTTCCAAATAGTATTTGCCCCTAAATTCAGATTAGACGTCTCAACGTCTCAGTCCAGTCTTCGGCGGTAAACAGATATGAGTACAGGTTAGTCTGTTGACTGGAGATTGTACCCATAGGTTAGAACCTATAGTTTACTTACTCCAGAAACGACCAAATACCCCTGAAATTAATGAACGAACATCAACATTTCAGCCGCGGTACAGAAATACGAAAAGCCGTATCAAAATGTCGGAAACATAGATAAAACAATACTAGAACACTCCCGGATTCCTCTATGTGAAATATGGAACAAAACAAACAATACAGTAGCTTAAATTATCACTGACCTAAGCTACTGAACAAAACCCAAAACACTTGCCTACAGAAAAACCGACGGCGCCGGCCAAAATAGGTAAACCGTCGGGTGAACTAAAGAGGTTGGGGCTCAGGCATTAGGGTCCATCTCCTATTGGTCTCAGCATATCCTAGTATTATTAGTTTTTCTAGTGGGTTTACCTAATAGTTCCAGATTCAATTTTAGCATCACAAATACCACAAAATTTCCATTTTCCTGATATTTGCACACTAAAACAGATATTAAACAGAATAGAATTTGCAAAGAAAGTGAGATATACCTATAGGGATGGTGCACAAGGGAAAACCAGTTCATGAATTGCATGGGGGAAGCTCCTAGGGGTTGTAGAGGCTCTAGCTTGATGGTATGAGCAATATTGATGAAGGAACCCTCTCATTTCTCTCTTGTTTTGATGAACACTTGGAATTTTAGTGTCGGGGGCTTGAAGAAACCTATGGTTTCAGTTTGAAGAGCTCAAGGAAATTCTAAGGGTTGAATAAGGATAAGGTGGGAGGTGTCATGGTCTTATGCAAAGTAAGCATGAGGTGCCATGGGAGAAGGAGGAGGTGGAGTGAGGAGGGTGAGTGTGAGGGTGTGTTGTATGTGAGGGTTTACTCTTAGCATAACATATAACCAACCATTTTAACAAAAACAAAAACAAAACCCTTTTTCCTTTAAATAAATCACTTCATGTTACTAAATCTAATTTATTGATTTTAAAAGAAATAAAACACTTAGTACAATACTAAAATATCATTATCTTTTTATAATATCTGATGTTAAAACAATTAAAATATCATTTTTTATGATATCACACTTTTTCTCCATTTTTACCAAAATAATTACATTTTTGCGGATATAAATCCAATACCAAAATTCTATGTGATATCATTTTTGTAAACTCATTATATTCATATTTTAAATTATAAATTAATATTTATAATTTTCCAAAATGTTACACTCTACGGGAGTTTGGACAAGTTTTCTTATTGATCTTCTATTCGTTCAATACCTGGGTAGTCGTTACGTCCAGCTAGTACCGCTGATGGCTTATGGGTATCTGATGTGATCATTACCTACTGCCGGCGTATTGACGAGTCTTTAAAGTCCCACATAGAGGTTTCCTAGCTCAAGAGAAACGAACTAGGGCACGTATGGAGATATGTGCAGTAGTTTGATTAAATACGAGTATATGATACCATATTCTAATTTAGCGATATTTGATATCAGCCGGGTTATATGTGATATAACCGAATTATTGAATTAAGTGTTGATTCAATGATTTGATTTATATATATGTTTATATATTTGATATTAGCCAGGTTATATATGATATAACCGGATTATTGAATCAAGTGTTGATTTAATAATTTGATATATATATATATATATATATATTAACTAATATTAAATATTAGCCGGCTATATGTGATATAACCGGATTATTGAATTAAATGTTGATTTAATGTTTTGATATACATATATATTTGATATTAGCCGGGTTATATATGATATAACCAGATTATTGAATCAAGTGTTGATTTAATAATTTGATATACATACATACATACATACATACATACATACATATATATATATATATATATATATATATATATATATATTAATATTAAGCTTACTTAAGATTTTCTTCACTTTATGTTTGTGTGTGTATTTATATTGTATCATGGTTGATGATACATAGAATTAGGATATATGAGAATCACACATGAGGAAAAGATGAGTGAATAAAGATTTATATTTATGAATTAAAGATAAAGAAGAATGAGTTATGGTTTGGGTGCTTGTAGAAGCTTGGAGAAGCCATGACTCACCTTCGAATCTTGTTTTATTTATAGATATCTTTGTTTCTCCCAAGCTCATTTTTATCCTAATGGTTCCTCCTACATCCAAGTTCGTCTCCTTCTTCATCTCGTCACTAAATTTCTAGGGTGAGAAAAAGAAAAGGAGAAAGAAATATTTTTAGTGGGCAAAATTCCTACTTCATCAACCTACACTTCTCTAGCCCATTAGTATAGGTTGTTAATTTCACTAATATATTGATTAGTGAAGCGTAAGCTTGAGTGAGTGTTGCCTCAAGGTGGATCATCTTCGACGATGAAGACAACAAGCAAGCTCGATCTTTTTTTCAAGTGGAGTCAAAGAAGAGTTCTAGGGATTATAACTTGGAGCTTTAGAAGTGAAGGACCAAATTACAAAGGTTGTAGACACTCTTTACTTAGATTAGAACTTGTTTACTTAACTTTGAAACCCTAATTCTCTAGTTCGATTCTTATTTAGTATACTTAGTATACTTAGACACTCTTTACTTAGACCGAACACCGCCTCACTGTCTCCGGCAGCCGCAGATCCCCCGGGCCGACATATTCTGTCACGCCCCGCTTCCCAGAGTGCGTTAAGATCGGCACTTGACAGAGCCAACCATGCTACCTGTGGCTAAGAAATATCCATCCACAGTCACATTACGGCTGTCTAGAAGATATCAAGAACAGGAAAATAAAAATAAACTATCTAGTACATGTCCATATGCCAGAATAAACGAGTCAAGAAATAATATGTGGAGCAATAAATCTAAATAACAATAACAATCTGGAAAGTATGTCCCAAATACAGGCTCACATCAGGAAATGAAAGTACAGAAATAAAACTAAACTAAACTAGATACTAACAGGATCCTCACTGCTCGGCCTGTCGGCTGACGTACTCCTGGTCAGCCTGCGACAAAGGTAAAGGATCTGGGCCATGCAAAACCCAGACGTCGGTGTGTCATAATATCAAACAATAATAAATGAACAGGATACACGAGATATGCAGGCATGAGTATGAACAGTAATGAGTGTATAACAGTAACATGAATATGGAACAGTGAAGTGTATCAGTGTATGTGACGTGCGGTGAATAATCTATACTATTGGGTTAGTTACTTTCAAGTCTTTGAAATCAATTTAATGAATCGTCGATGTAACTCAATAGTATCCAGTGCGTGACCGGGACCACGGTCCAGATTCTCGGGCTGAAATCCGAGACATGCTGCGAGGCATTAAACAGGAAACATGTACAGATGAATGATGTCAGCAGCAGCATCCCGGGGCTGGCCTGACCCGTATAACTGATCAGTATAAGCGTCGAACTATTGAGTTACAAGTCAGGTTTCATCATTGATTTCCTCTTACCCCCAAGTTATGTGTTCAAGTCAGGTATTGATAAATATGGAGCTAATGGCAACACAGGATCAAGCAGGTATAGGTTTGTCTATGCAGACAACAGGATACGTCCGTCAGGACAACATGTCAGGATTGTCGGTATTAGAAACAAGATCAGGTAATATGTCAAGTACTGGTATATCAGGTCATGACAGGTAGTGCACAGGTATCAAACGGATGCTCATAATAAAACTGTAGCAAGTACGGGTGCACGATAAAAGTACGGATGCACAGTAAAACACGGATGCACAAATATCTATCAGGGATTACATCTATAACTCCATGACTACGTATGATGCACATTATCAAGCATGGGGTGTTAATATAACAGTAACATGAAATAATGTGATCTGACATGCAACTAGATATATAATAAATGATACGGATGCGAACGGATATCGGAAAATGGTAAAACTGTAACATGGATGCACAATACCATAAACATGCAATATTCTTATTAATATAGATGCGAGTATAATAATATAGCATGTATCAAGCTACTTGCATGCAACCAGATATGTAATTAATGATATGGATGCGTACGGATATCCGAAAACAGTAAAACAATAATATGGATGTACAATGTAGTCAACATGTGATATTTTTATTCATATGGATGCAAAATATGTATCATAGCATGTAGTAAGATAAACTTGCCTGATCGGATCTCACGATGGGTGCGTACTGCACGTCCGACGTCGGGTAAACGTCGCAATAACCACACGCGCGCACGGGACAGGACCAGGCAAAACAAGAACACGACCATGCTGGCTGGGGATGTCTACTGGATTATTCAGTGGCACGGCTCCGGCGATCACCGGAAAATCAAGAAACTAGAACGAGAAAGAGAAGAAGAAGAAGAGTGAGAGAGGCTGTTAATAAATAAGGAAAAAATATATACTATAAAAATATATATGCGGAGGAGAGAGAGAGAGAGTCACGAGAGAGAGAGAGATCAGTGAGTGTTAGGAAATATATATATTTTTTTAGTTTTTAAAAAATATATATATATAACGTAAATATATAATATTAAGCAGTTAAAATACTATTAGAATATAATATTAGTTAGATTTGAGATTTTGGATAATACAAAACTACTCTAAAATACGTCCGGGTCGGGTCTAAATTTACGGTTTGAAAATACGGATAACTTGCGTGTCAACCAAAACCAAAATACGATATGCGGGTAACAAAAATGCATACCCCAAGAACAGATGCACGTAGCGTGCACGTAGCGATCCAAACAGGTCCATTTCACTTAACGGGATGAGAACACGATGTACGGATGCTACCACAGGGTCAGAGTTATGATGTAGGCCATGCTAGATATTTTTAAAATATTTTATTTGACTTTACTTGTTTTATTAAAAAATGCAGATGCTACATAAAATGCAGGTATGCTGGATATAGAACATGAAAGTGCACGGATTCTCATAACTAGCCGTGATAAATCATGAACAGAAATCAAGACGGGTTTCCAACAAGCGGGTCGGGTCGGATGCAAATACAGATACCAATTATACTATTCGCACCCAAAACACAATAAATAAAGAAATAGCCATAAATAAAGAAATACCCAAAATAGAACTGGTATAAATGAACTAGGGTGTTATATTATACCCAACTACAAAAAGAATTTCGTCCTCGAAATTCCCGGAACAAGAAAAACAACAAACATGAAACTACGAGAAGAGGTGTGGAAACTTCTGTCGAATCTCGTCTTCTCATTCCCAAGTCGATTCTCCGTGCGAGCGATTCCCCCCAAGAAATAAGTACGAGAGGGATAACCTTGTTCTTGAGGACCTTTTCTCTTCGATCAACAATCGACATCGGTCGTTCTTCGTAGGTCAAATCCTCCCTTACAGTCAGCTCCGAATGATCTAGCATGTGTGTTTCATCTCGAACATACTTACGGGGTTGAGATACATGAAACACATCATTAACATTCGCCAAAGATGGTGGTAAAGCCAATCGATAAGTCACTTCTCCAACACGCTCAATAATCTCGAAAGGACCCACGAATCGAGAACTAAGCTTGCCTCGACTCCCAAAACGAATCACTTCTCAAGTCGGTGATATCTTCAAGAATACAAGATCACCAATAGCGAACTCCAGAGGTCTTCTCGATATATCGACCCAACTCTTCTGCCGATCTTGTGCTGCCTTCATGTGATTCCGGATAGTATTAACTTTCTCTATTGTTTGCACGACAAGATCCGGTCCCACCAATCTTCGTTCTCCAATATCGTCCCAACAAACGGGTGAGCGACACTTGCGACCATACAATGTTTCAAATGGAGCCATCTGAATAGTCGCCTGAAAGCTGTTATTATACGAAAACTCCACCAAGTGTAGATGATCCTCCCAAGAACCCTTGAAATCCAACATACAAGCTCTCAACATATCTTTAAGAGTTTGGATCATTCTCTCCGACTGGACATCTGTCTGAGGATGATAAGCGGTACTAAACTTCAATCGTGTCCCCAAACTTTCCTGTAAACTCCTCCAGAAGTGCGATAAGAATCGGGTATCACGGTCGGAAACGATGCTTACAGGTACACCATGCAATCTCACAATCTCCTGCATATACCATTCTGCTAACACTTCCGTCGACTGACCAACTCGAAACGGTATGAAATGGGTTGCCTTGGTCAATCGATCAACAATCACCCAAACTGCATTATTGCCCTTTGGAATCCGCGGTAAAGCTGTCATGAAATCCATGGTTATATGTTTCCACTTCCATTGAGGAATCGGAATTGGTTGCAATAAACCAGCTACTCTTTGATGTTCAGCCTTAACTTGCTGACACACCAAGCACTTCGCTACAAAGCGAGCAATCTCCCTTTTCATGCCTTCCCACCAGAAATGTTGTCGTAGATCATGATACATCTTCGGGCCTCCTGGATGTATGGAATAAGCGGAACTGTGCGCCTCCTTCATAATTTCTTCACGAATGTCTGATTTTGGTACACACAAACGGCTACCATATTGCAACGAACCATCTTCATGAATCAACAAGTCTGTTCGAAGTCCCGCTTCTACCTGGTCTCGAAACTTCTGCAATCTTGGATCGTGCGACTGGGCTTCTTTAATATTATCGATCAATGATGACTGTACTTGCAGTTGCATCAACTGTCCTGAAGAATGCGGTAACATAATCTCCAACTCGAATCTCCGAAAATCTTCGATAAGCTCCTTCTGTGCAGTCAAGATCCGAATTGCTGGCAACCGACTAAGCGCATCCGGCACTACATTAACTTTCCCCTGATGATACTTGAGATCAAGATCATAGTCAGCCATCAGCTCCAACCATCTACGTTGTCTCATATTAAGCTCTTTCTGCGTGAACACGTACTTTAGGCTTTTGTGATCGGTGAACACTTCGACCCTTTCGCCTAATAAGTAGTGTCTCCAAATCTTTAAAGCGAAAATCATAGCTGCAGACTCCAAATCATGAGTTGGGTAATTCTTCTCATGGGTCTTTAATTGTCTTGATGCGTAAGCTATAACTTTCCCATGCTACATCAAAACACATCCCAAACCTTTCCCAGATGCATCGCTGTGAATCATCAATCCTCCGGGACCGTCTGGTACGGTCAAAATAGAAGCGGTTATCAACCTTAGCTTCAATGCCTCAAAAGCTAACTCACAATTATCCGTCCATGCGAATGGTACTTCCTTTCACGTAAGCTTGGTCAAAGGCTCAGCCAATCGAGCAAAATTCTCCACGAATCTTCGGTAATATCCGGCAAGTCCAAGAAAACTTCTGATCGCCGCTACATTCCTTGGAATCGGCCAATCTTGAACTGCTGCAATCTTCTCAGGGTCAACGGCGATTCCATCTCCGGATACGACATGCCCCAAAAACTTCACTTCTTCAAGCCAAAACTCGCACTTGCTCATCTTTGCATACAATCTTTCATGCCTCAATGTCTGCAGTGCGATCTTCAAGTGTTCTGCATGCTCTTCTAGGCTTCTCGAGTAGACCATAATATCATCGATGAACACCACTTAAACTGGTCCAAGAACGGTGAAAAGATTCGGTTCATCAAGTCCATAAATATTACCGGTGCATTCATGACTCCGAATGGCATCACTAAATACTCATAATGTCCATATCGAGTTCGGAACGCAGTCTTGCAAATATCCTCTGATTTAACTCGAACTTGATGATATCCGGATCGCAAATCCAGCTTCGAGAATACCCTCGCGCCACTGAGTTGCTCGAATAATTCGCCAATGCAAGGGATCGGGCACTTGTTCTTAATAGTCACCCAGTTTAATTCTCGATAATCAATGCACATCCTCCGCATGCCATCTTTCTTCTTAACTAGAAGAACCGGAGCTCCCCAAGGTGAATTGTTGCTGTGAATCCAACCCTTCTCTAGCAATTCGGTAACCTGCTTCTTGACTTCTTCCAACTCCACTAGTGTAATCGGATAATACGCCTTTGAGATTGGCGCTGCCCCAGGAACAAGATTGATCGCGAACTCCACACCTCGTTTTGGCGGTAAACCCGAGATGTCCTCAAACACGTCTATGAACTCTCGAACTACAGCTGGCGCTTCCTCCTTATCAACTTCCATCGTCGAAAGAACACTGTTTGTCGGCCTAGCCCTAAACTTGACTGGCCCAAACTGCTACATCTAGCAAAAACAAACTCTGAATGTCCGGGAATTTGGAAAATCACTTTCTTCGCTTTACAATCAATGTGAACGTGGAAAGTGCCGAGAAAGTCCATTCCCAAGACAACATCATAACTGCCAGTATCGATCACTAAGAATTTCGCGAATAACTCATGTCCGCAAATAACAACAGAACAAACTTTGCACTCATTACTAGATATGATCTTTCCATTCCCAGTATGTATGTCCCAACAACTAGACAGGGTCGCGCAAGAAATCGAATCTGCAGCGATAAACTTGGACGACATAAAACAATGGGATGCACCAGAATCGAATAATGATAATGCGGAAAAACCATGAACAAGTAGGATACCTGAAACAACTTCCCATAAAGACTTAGCCTTTTCAGCTGTCAAAGTAAAGGCTCGAGCTTGATTGGGCCACTGAGTTATCTGCTTCTGCCCCTGAATCTGCTTCTGCGGTGGTTTCTGAGCATCATCCTTCAAACGAAGCTTCGACGGACAAGCATTGATAGTATGATCCGCTGATCCACAAACCAAAAGAGTCCAAGCATCTTTCAGCAATCTCTTTTTAGATGTCCAGGTAGAAGGCAAAAGTCACAAATCACGCTCCTTCTCTGATCAGCTATGACGAGCTTCTTCATAGGTACATCACCACGTCGATTCACCGGAATACCTCTGTGTATAGGCGCTCGGTTCGGCGTAAACACTGGCTTCCGAACCATAACTGCCTGCTGCTGCGTACCCCTTGTCTTCATTGATAAGCTCTGCTGCTCTCTGGCTGCTTTAAGAACTTGCGAGAAAGTGGTCAATCCCAGAGATATAATGTGTCTATGGATTTCCACGTACAAACTGCACATAAACCTTCATGCCCTATCAGCTTCTTTGGCCACCAAAGGTCCCGTGAATCGGCTGAGCCGTGTCCACTCAGCCGCATGCGCATCCACGGATCCTCCATTCTGCTTCAGACTGATAAATATTTCTTCCATTTCCTCCCGTGCAGTCTGCGGAAAGAACTTCTCCAAGAAACTCTGCGAGAAAGTTGCCCAACTGATCAGCTTAGACAAACGGGTCTCTTCCACAAGCCACCACTCGCGGGCATAGTCCACCAATTGGATGTGTACAACATCCACTCTCTGGTCCTCCGGAATCTGTGCTGCAATGAGCAGATTCTCCATATCGACTAGCCACTGCTCCGCTGGCAACGGCTCCTCCAAACCAGTGAAAGTGGACGGACCAAGTCTCCTGAAATCCGCCACGGTACCCACACGCTGTACTGGTTTGGCTGCAACAGTATTTACGGACTGCTGGACTGTCCGCAAACCTTCCTGAAAAGTTTCGGCTTGCCGCTGATTTATCTCGGCTTACCGCTTCTGGTTCTCCAGCATCCCACGGATTACTTCAAGCAATGCGGCGTCATCAACAAAGCTCTGGTACGATCGTAGTTCTCTATCTGCCATGATCCTGAAACCAAGACACTGAAAAGGATCAGCATGATAAACAAGATCTAAACTTGCAATAAAATATAAACTGGTAACCGAGAGAAGCAAGGTAATACAATGGTCTTAAAACAAGAAAGTGAATCAAGACTAGGACTCCAAGTTACTTAAATAGAGTACCGCATTCTAACCTTGCTGCAGTTCATAGTTACAATCACATAACTCCATTCAAGTCGCCCAAATCCTTGTATCAGAATAGAGAGAAACAGTATTGGGTCCTCGTCGAGGTGGCACCACATCTACGGATAATAATATGGCAGGACATGTTCCTAATTACGGGTTTTCTAACCAGAAGGTTTCAAGTCGAGTTGCAAAGTTGTTTGCACATCGTCAAGACAAGAGTCACGAGAAGATATGATTCAAGAATCACGATAATAATATGGCAGGACATGTTCCTAATTACGGGTTTTCTAATTCATGTATTGGGTCCAATACCCAACTACAAAAGAATCAAACCCGATTAACCTAAATCCTATGGCTCTGATACCAAACAAACCCTGTCACGCCCCGCTTCCCAGAGTGCGCTAAGATCGGCACGTGACAGAGCCAACCATGCTACCTGTGGCTAGGAAACATCACTCCACAGTCACATTACGGCTGTCTAGAAAATATCAAGAACAGGAAAATAAAAATAAACTATCTAGTACATGTCCATATGCCAGAATAAACGAGTCAAGAAATAATATGCGGAAGCAATAAATCTAAATAACAATAACAATCTGGAAAGTCCGTCCTAAATACAGGCTCACATCAGGAAATGAAAGTACGGAAATAAAACTAAACTAAACTAGATACTAACAGGATCCTCACTGCTCGGCCTGTCAGCTGAAGTACTCCTGGTCAGACTGCGACAAAGGTAGAGGATCTGGGCCATGCAAAACCCAGACGTCAGTGCGTCATAATATCAAACAATAATAAATGAATATGATACACGAGATATATAGGCATGAGTATAAACAGTAATGAGTGTATAACAGTAACATGAATATGGAACAGTGAAGTATATCAGTGTATGTGACGTGCGGTGAATAATCTATATTACTGGGTTAGTTACTCTCAAGTCTTTGAAATCAATATAATGAATCATCAATGTAACTCAATAGTATCCCGTGCGTGCCTGGGACCACGGTCCAGATTCTCGGGCTGAAATCCTAGACATACCGCTAGGCATTAAACAGGAAACATGTACAGATGAATGATGTCAGCAGCAGCATCCCGGGGCTGGCCTAGCCTGTATAGCTGATCAGTATAAGCGTCGAACTGTTGAATTACAAGTCAGTTTTCATCATTGATTTCCCCTTACCCCTAAGTTATGTGCTCAAGTCAGGTATTGATAAATTTGGAGCTAATACCAACACAGGATCAAGCAGGTGTAAGTCTACGGTAGCGTCCGGCCGACTTTCAGATGCCAAATGCGGAACAAAACCTTTTATAACTGGCTCTATCGTATACTATAACCCGGATCTGCCATTAACGCTAAACTAACAAACTACAAAGTGGGTAGAAAGGTTATACCGAACGATCCGAGTCCTTCGGTCTTTAACCATCATCCCATGCTCCATTGCGGCTGCTCCGATCTCCTGGCTCCTCGTCGAGGTGGCACCACATCTACGGATCTTTAAACGGGCTCCCACCTCTGAACCGAGGCAACTCGGTCATCAAGTCTGCTAAAAGAGATGACCAAGATTGATGTAGAGAATGAGTCTTTAAACGGGCTCCCACACTTTGTCTTGCTTCATCAAAAACCATGGATGAACGGTTAATGAAGTTGCCTTTTGAATGGAATGAAATGAGAAATGAGCTATCAAATTTTCATGAATCAAATCAATAATCTTTTTTCCTTTGCAAATCAATCCTCATCTTCAAGGGGGGCACATATATGTGAGAGGAGGGGTGAGTGTAGGAGCAAAAAAGGGTGACCATAAGTAAAAGATCTTAAGCAAAAACAAAGAAGTGTTAATGCAAAACCATGAGTTGCCTAAACACATCATCATCAATTTAATGCAACCAATGAATCATAAACACCTCACTAACCTAGTCACCAATTCTAGAAACTTCTAAATGACTTACCCTCATGACTCACCCAAGTGAAGAAAAGATAAATCCGCATTAAACCGAATGTTTAAGATGGGTGATAGAAAACTGGCAACTTCGAAAAGCGATCCCGAAACGAATTTCAGGATAACCCCGTAACTGTATAAACATACCAGCATTTGTATTACGACCGAATACAAATGCAACTTGAGACAAAGATATTATATCTACAAAGTATAATACATGGATCCGGCTTAAACCAAAGCCCACCAGTATTATCTGCCCGAAATATGACACGTGCGTAAACGCACGTGCATTTTCCGAACCCTGCCATAAAACCATACGGCCTCTACAACGTTTCGCCCGAACTTGGGAAACTATCTATGGGGGACTCTAATGACTCATCAGTACCCTGGCAGTGGGTTTAACCATAAGCACGTCAGCGGCACTAGCAGTGCGTAACGGCTGCCCATGTACTGACCTCAAGAGAAGCCGATAAGAGAACTCATCCTGGAACCCTACTGAGCCTAACAATGACAATATACATACAGTCCGGTCCGTTCGTCTATGAGTATCGCATATCCGGCCTAGGGGCTGGTAACGTCAGACCCCCAATAGCGGTATAAGTCGTGTCGGAGACAAGTCCTGAACACCCTGAGAAACTACTGGAATACTTACCAGTAATTCTCACCTGCCTTGGCCAAGGACTTGGTGTAATGGCTTTTCTTGACACAGCGCGATCTCACCCCCAATACCAGGAGAGACGAATCCCCTGCCGATCCGCTCACTTGCCTCCATGTGGCTCGAGACTGTACCCAAAAAATACCTGTTTGCACGACTCCTTTGAGCCGTGGTAGGATAGAAATCAAAGCACAGTGGGAACTCACACGAGACAAATGACGACCTCAGGTCGATGAACTAACCTGTACACATGTAACCAGGAAACTGCTATCTGACGCTAGGTATAATACGAACTAGCAGGTTCCCGGAGAGTCCTGTCCGGTGTACTCATAACCCAATGAGCACCTGTATACATCTTAGGTGATCCAACTGACACCAGTGGCTTGTGAGACCGGCCACCGCCCCTCGTCGGGGTCTCGACTGTATGCACTAGTCTGCTCCAGAGTATCGATGCCCTGTCTCGAAAGTCCCACGACTAGGGACCACTATTAAGGATATGCTTATAGACTACCTAACTCTCACGTATATGATCGCACCCAACTCTCACGTATATAATCGTCATCATACTGTTGGTAGTCAAGTAAGATCCTAAGGGCTCTATCAACGTGTAATAGCGATCAGTCACCTGAACCTGTACACGACTGATAAAGGCAAACCAGATAGCATACTATCATCTCGAGTAAGACTGTGCTACCGGTATAGGTCCTCCTCAATCATTGCAATCACGTACCTACGATCCAATAATTGACTTTGAGGGCACTATATCCAACAATCTCCCACTTTCACTTAAGGCTAATTATTGCGATGTCGCATACTCACAGCCCGTGTGATACCGAACACCCAACTCCTCTACTAATCAGTTTCACAAAGCCCGTTTGTAAAACTCTTGTGTTCGAGAAATAGCCTCAATGAGTGGATCCGCCCTGATGTTCCTTTCTATGTCTCTCTTAATCTCAAGTTCGCGGAGAAAGCCATCTCCTGAATTGAGTAATACCTGTTTTAGAATATGTTTGGATATCTGATGGGACCTAGTTCATAAATAAACTCCAAATCCAAACTTCTTAGACTGTATCGTCAGCTGAACCTAATCAGTATCCTGCACCATGCCTCCTACAGTATCCTCTTGGACCACCTGTCCATAATACTGCCCCCTTCGTCAGAGGGAAAACTATAACTCTTACAATCGCTATGTCATCCATGTCACCTTTGAAGCCTGGAATGATAACCGTCTCCCGAAGGAGGCTGCCGTTATCAAATCCGTAGAACATCCACTTATGTTCTAAAACTGCTTCCTTATGTTTCTCCAGGATTAGATTAATACAAACTTATCGCATCTAGCGCAAAATCAATATCTGGTGTGGTACTTGACATCTCACGATTGACTCAATTGCCTAAGCAAGTGATCTGCCAATCATGCACATCCCTCCCCCCTTTAGTCTGTAAGACACCTTTAGAGAGGGTGACTCCATCACCTGCAGGTACACCACCATGCCAGGAGTCATCTGTTCTAAAATACTATTAGAATACTGTCAAAGTGCCCACATTGGGAAACTACCCAAATCTAGATCTAAAACCATAGATCTAGTAACCAGAATGTCTGATATTATATCCATATCCTGTCGGGAGAAACAACTATGTGACGACCACGGTACAACCGATCGTAGTATAGGAATTTTACTTCCTACTCTGTGTATGTCATCCAAATACCAGGACATCACACCCTACTACCTTCTTAACAGATCTATCCCCTATTCTGATGAAATCAAAGCCATGACTGTCATATCAAAAATAGATGATCTATCTCCGATATATCTGCTCAAGTCTATAAATAGACATAAGCTTCTTGTCCACCATGCTTCCGCTACTCCCACTGACCACAACAACCCTCTGGCAGAATAATATATACGTGCACTTCTAAAACTAGTTTAGAACGACTCTATACTTAACCTTCTGCCGGGTCTCATAGTCTGGAACAACAGTAGTGTCAAGTCTGGGTAAACAAGAATCTCCCTGTCACCGTCCTTGAGGCTACCGGAGTACCTCTCGGGTGTCTGAGGTTACCCACCATATCTGCGGAGTGGCTAATAGAATGTCAAACCTGATTGAATCTACAGGTCCTATTAAATTTTCCGTAATCGTTTACGGTTCTGGAATCACTTCCAGTTCTACCATACTCCCACTACTGTTTTCTGAAAAAATCTATTTTACTAAAACTGTGGCGAGTCAAGAACAATATCACTATTGATCTTCCAGATGGTAGAAAATCAACCCTCGTCATAGCCTGGGCCAACCCACAAACTGCCATTACAGAAACGTGCCCTGAGTTATCCAGAGTCTGGTTTTAAGCATAAGCCGGACAACTCCCCATACCTTAACATCGTTAAGATATAATCATTCTATATCCAATATAGAAATTTTGGCACTTATTTAATTGGAACCAGATTCTAATCATGCATCTGTCTCCAGTGCATATCAACTTAATGGAGAGAGGCTAATCAGCATTACTCAACTTAGGAGTCCATCCAATTATGAGTAACCTGAAAGAGAAACAAGTTTCTCAAAACTTTTGCTATCATCTGAATACCAATCACAAGTATCTACATCTTCGATCTCTTTGAAGAATCCCGATACTTGCGACATCTGGTTCTCTACTTTTTTCTTATACCCACAACTTCTCAAAACTTAGACCTTGTATTTCTACGAAACACTTGTCTAAAAACTAGAGAAGTCATAAGTAAACAGAACATAGTACGAGGACCAACCCCTTTGTCCTGATGGACACTGGACAGCATACAATACTCTGTATAAGTCCGCTGAGTTGAATAACTCAAAACATGTGTATCGCAGGTTGAAAACTGTACTTATGGTTAAGAACTTCTCCGTTGTTCAATGCTCCTTACCTAATCGTCAACTGAAATGGGTAAATGTCACGGACATAATTTCAAAAATTTATATCTCATTTTATAAAAATAAACGTACAGATATATCATTTTGAGATTGGTGCACAACAACGGATACTCAAAACCAAATACTTGCCGTCCGGCAAAAACCCAGGTGACTTCCTCAAATATCACCAATTACAACGAATTCCGATATAATGAGGATGATCACCTAATTCCCAATAACCTACTCCCACTCATCATCTGTAAAACCATACAGATGTAAGAATCATACCTGATAAATACATACCCTGGAGTAAGTATCTAATCGGGAAATCGGTTTTCCTTTAACAATGCATAGTGAAACTGAAACATGAAAATGTTTCATAGGGATATCCTGGTATTCTTAGTAATGCCTCTTCCATAATCCAATTCATTACTATAACCGTATATTTCTTTGCCATCTCTCCAAATCCCTTTATTTGTCTTTAGTCGTTACCTTCTGCACACCTTCGTTTCCCTATCGTTCGGCATCAGCCTATGGTTTGGAAGAAAACTATCCAATAAGCGTAATAGGTGTACCCTCCTAAACCAAGGAGTACTCGTAACCTGAGAGAAGGTGGTGATAAAAGACAACTGAATAATATCTTATTCTATTTCTCCCGAACTTGGGAAAAAAGCAAAGGTGAAATAGGAGTGGCGATGAAGTACGCGGTTTGGTCGTGAATGATAGCAGTCGCAATTTACTTTGCCCTCTTTCTAATCGCTTTATTTTGTCTTTACATATTACCTTCTGCGCACCCTACTTAGGCTAATTGGTTTTCTTCATTCCCTACCTTTCGGCACCTGCCTATGGTTTGGAAGAAGACTATCCAATAAGCGTAATAGGTGTACTCTCCTAAACCAAGGAGCCCTCGCAACCTGAGAGAAGGTGATAATAAAAGACAACTGAATAAACCAATTCAATTTCTCCTGAACCTGGATCCATCCTCGAAGAAGTCCCTTCGAGTTCGTATATAACCATACGATGGATCTATCCAATGAAAGTGGATGTTCGTAGTGATACGAGGTGTTCTGAGAAATTCAAAGGGTAGAAGAAGGAGCGGCAATGACTTATGCAACTCGGACAATCCAAAAGCCAGTATTTTAAGAAGGTTCGGTCAACTTGGTCACTGAGTCATAGTCTAGGGTCGGTCAAAGGTCGCTGCCAAAGAGAGAGAGAAAAGAAACACTCTGCGTGCACTCTAACATAGATCAGAATGGTTATCACTTTATCTAATCAAGAAACCTCCTACTGTACTGTCAAATTCTCCTCCAAACCTAAAAGAAGAATCAATCGGGATCACTCGAAGAGTAAACCAACTCATCAATGGGAATCGGGATCCAACTCTCATCGCATGATAACGTGAAGGAATTCACGCATGTTATCACACTCCAGAAGGTATGTACAAACTTGGCAAGTTTCAGTTTCTTTAGAAACTCCCGATATGATTTTTTGCCCCATGCTCTTATGACCTTGACGTTGGCCAAATGCCATAAGTCGCATGCCAAGTTCTACCCATTATTATCTTGTCAATTTGAACCCATCCACACATGCCCCTGACGTTGGCCAAATGGCAGAACGACTGCCCCAAACTGACTCATCCATCTATGCAATAGATGAATACCCAGTAGCTACCAAACACTATGCCTTGGCGTTAGTCAAAATACATAGCTTGAATGCTACTGAATACCCAAATGAAATGACGGAGGGCTATGGCTGGTTTTTGGCGAAAAAACCTTTAACGTAACGAACTTGATATCGCTGAAGGAACCTGATAGCTTTTTAGAAAATATAGTGGCGAAAACCTTTGCTAAAGAGGTCACTCCCGGTGAAGGGATCTCGGATCTTTCCTCGTGGAATGAAGTGCAGGATATTCCAACTGAATACCGCGATGCAAAGCAATATGTAATTGACTATAGTGAAGTTATTACTCTGACGCAAACTTCTGCCCAAGGGGTCACTCCCGGTGAAGGGATCTCAGCCCTTGCCTCGTCGAATGAGGTGCAGGATATTCCAACTGAATACCACTATGCAAAACAAAAGAAAACGTCCTTGTAATAACACTTTTTAAAACTGTTCCAACAACGTCCAAACAGGTTTGTTTTCCTTTTGCATTGATCAGAATCAACGCAGTCCCATCAATTAATCACACCAAAAAAGAACGAAAATAAAATGTACGTATATGCCATCCGCATTCGTCACTGGGTCCCGTCATCACCCGTTAGGTTACTTAACTAACGACAGAGCGGGGACTGGACTAGCGCGGGTGTAAAACATATACAACATCTACTAGTATATATACCAATATACAATAATCGCTCCAGGCGTGATAATATGCAACATAACAGAAAAGTAATAAGCATCACAGAACAATACAGATAATCTGGGATCCCCGGGTTTCACAGAACCGCTACTGAAACCCAACGTTCCCCTGGTCATGTGGATAGCCTGTGCAATGAAACCTAGACCCCTACAGGTGCGGCAAGTTACCCGCCAAAACCTGAAGTGAGGCAGCCCCCTACAGCAAAGTGAATGGACCACCCTGCACTTCACGGAATCCGGTAACTTGGGCACCCCTCCTTGGGTCAACCTGTACCCCCTACGAGTGCGGCGAATATTCTGCCAATTCTAGAGTGAGGCCCTCTGCCACTCAAAGCCATGAGATGCGGACCCGATGCCCTCCAGAACCCGGCTATCCGTGCACTCCGTCGTGGGGTAAACCTAGTACAGAAATGAAAAATATATACAACGGGTACATCGACCTCAGCCCGGTCGTGCCCTAAAAGAATATTATACAAACAGGCAGAGACGGCAGTCAACATGTTGGACGCTCGCCTCGCAATATCAAATGTACAAATAAATCCAAACTGCACTACCATTTCACACTGCTATCCACCACGACAAATCCGCAACATCACAGCACAACACAGAACATCAACGCGAATGTCACGTTCATAAACCCGTCTAAAAGAACTATAGCAATTAGACGCGGTTTACCACTCGAATGACATTCACGGTCGGAGATATAATGTAAGTACTGTAAACTAACAAGTTTAAAATTTCGATTGACAAAACTTCCCGAAGTGGGCCCCACGTACATCTGCATTACAGTAACAAAATCTGGGCCCAAAAGCAATATTCCAGAAACCACAATTTTATATGTAGAACCCCCAGAAGAAAACTGACCCACTGAAGCACCAAGACGGCCGTGGTACCGCGGTCAAAGCTTGGCTTTGGCGGCGGTTCCGCGGCCGTACGGTCGAATCTGGGGATCATTTTTCTTCTGTGTTCTTAAAAAAGCCTGCATGATTTTCTGAGATGCTCAAAATAATTTTTAGACCAGTATTTAAAATCGACAGAAACTTTAACATAGAATTTGCAGTTTTCGAAAATCCATTCGATTGATATTTTAAACGTGTTAGAACAAGTTAGTAAAACTTAATGGCGTGGCTCTGATACCATGTAAGTCTACGGTAGCACCCCGGCCGTCTTTCAGACGCCAAATGCGGAACAAAAACTTTTATAACTGGCGCTATCATATACTATAACCCGGATCTGCCATTAACGCAAAACTAACAAACTACAAAGTGGGTAGAAAGGTTATACCGAACGATCCGAGTCCTTCGGTCTTTAACCATCATCCCACGCTCCGTTGCGGCTGCTCCGATCTCCTGGCTCCTCGTCGAGGTGGCACCACATCTACGGATCTTTAAACGGGCTCCCGCCTTTGAACCGAGGCAACTCGGTCATCAAGTCTGCTAAAAGAGATGACCAAGATTGATGTAGAGAATGAGTAGAACACTTTGTCTCGCTTCATCCAAAACCATGGATGAACGGTTAATGAAGTTGCCTTTTGAATGGAATGAAATGAGAAATGAGCTATCAAATTTTCATAAACCAAATCAATAATCTTTTTTCCTTTGCAAATCAATCCTCATCTTCAAGGGGGGGCACATATATGTGAGAGCAGGGGTGAGTGTACGAGCAAAAAAGGGTAACCATAAGTAAAAGATCTTAAGCAAAAACAAAGAAGTGTTAATGCAAAACCATGAGTCACCTAAACACATCATCATCCATTTAATGCAACCAATGAATCATAAACACCTCACTAACCTAGTCACCAATTCTAGAAACTTCTACATGACTCACCCTCATGACTCACCCAAGTGAAGAAAAGATAAATCCGCATTAAACCGAATGTTTAAGACGGGTGATAGAAAACTGGCAACTTCGAAAAGCGATCCCGAAACGAATTTTAGGATAACCCCGTAACTGTATAAATATACCCGCATTTGTATTACGACCGAATACAAATGCAACTTGAGACAAAGATATTATATCTACAAAGTATAATAAATGGATCCGGCTTAAACCAAACCCCACCAGTATTATCTGCCCGAAATATGACACGTGCGTAAATGCACGTGCAATTTCCGAACCCTGCCATAAAACCATACGGCCTCTACAACGTTTCGCCCGAACTTGGAAAACTATCCGTGGGGGACTCTAATGACTCATCAGTACCCTGGCAGTGGGTTTAACCACAAGCATGTCAGCGGCACTAGCAGTGCGTAACGGCTGCCCATGTACTGACCTCAAGGGAAGCCGATGAGCGAACTCATCCTGGAACCCTACTGAGCTTAACAGTGACAATATACATACAGTCCGGTCCGTTCGTCTATGAGTATCGCATATCGGGCCTAGGGGCTGGTAACGTCAGACCCCCAATAGCGGTATAAGTCGTGTCGGAGACAAGCCCTGAACACCCTGAGAAACTACTGGAATACTTACCAGTAATTCTCACCTGCCTTGGCCAAGGACTTGGTGTAATGGCTTTCCTAGACACAGCGCGATCTCACCCCCAATACCGGGAGAGACGAATCCCCTGCCGATCCGCTCACTTGCATCCATGTGGCTCGGGACTGTACCCAAAAAATACCTGTTTGCACGACTCCTTTGAGCCGTGGTAGGGTAGAAATCAAAGCACAGTGGGAACTCACACGAGATAAATGACGACCTCAGGTCGATGAACAAACATGTACACATGTCACCAGGGAATTGCTATCTGACGCTAGGTATAATACCAACTAGCAGGTTCCCGGCGAGTCCTGTCCGGTGTACTCATAACCCAATGAGCACCTGTATACATCTTAGGTGATCCAACTGACACCAATGGCTTGTGAGACCGGCCACCGCCCCTCGTCGGGGTCTCGACTGTATACACTAGTCTACTCCGGAGTATCGATGCGCTGTCTCGAAACTCCCACGACTAGGGACCACTATTAAGAATGTGCTTATAGACTACCCAACTCTCATGTATATGATCGCCATCATACTGTTGGTAGTCAAGCAAGATCCTAAGGGCTCTATCAACGTGTAATAGCGATCAGTCACCTGAACCTGTACACGACCGATAAAGGCAAACCAGATAGCATACTATCATCTCGAGTAAGACTGTGCTACCGGTATAGGTCATCCTCAATCATTGCAATCACGTACCTGCGATCCAATAATTGACTTTGAGGGCACTATATCCAATAGCAGGTACAGGTTTGTCTATGCAGACAACAGGATACGTCCGTCAGGACAACATGTCAGGATTTTCGGCATTAGAAACAGGATCAAGTAATATGTCAAGTAGTGCTATATCAGGTCATGATAGGTAGTGCACAGGTATCAAACGGATGCTCATAACAAAACTGTAGCAAGTACGGGAGCACGATAAAAGTACGGATATACAGTAAAATACGGATGCATAAATATCTATCAGGGATTACATCTATAATTCCATGACTACGCTTGATGCACATTATCAAGCATAGGGTGTTAATATAACAGTAACATAAAATAATGTGATCTGACATGCAACTAGATATATAATAAATGATACGGATGCGAACGGATATCGGAAAATGGTAAAACTGTAACATGGATGCACAATACCATAAACATGCAATATTCTTATTAATATAGATGCGAGTATAATAATATAGCCTGTATCAAGTTACTTGCATGCAATCAGATATGTAATTAATGATATGGATGCGTACTGATATCCGAAAACAGTAAAACAATAATATGGATGTACAATGCAGTTAACATGTGATATTTTTATTCATATGGATGCAAAATATGTATCATAGCATGTAGCAAGATAAATTTGCCGGATCGGATCTCACGATGGATGCATATGATACGTACGACGTCGGATAAATGTCGCAATAACTACACGCGCACATGGGACAGGACCAGGCAAAACAAGAACACGACCACGTTGGCTGGGGATGTTCACTGGGTTACTCGAATCATCGACAGTGGCACGGCTCTGGCGATCACCAGAAAATCAAGAAACTAGAACGAGAAAGAGAAGATGAAGAAGAAGAAGAAGAGTGAGAGAGAGAGGCTGTTAATAAATAAGGAAAAAATATACTATATAAATATATGTGCAGAGGAGAGAGAGTCACGAGGAGAGATCAGTGCGTGTTAGGAAATATCTATTTTTTTTAGTTTTTAAAATATATATATATATATATATATAAAGTAAATATATAATATAAAGCAGTTAAAATACTATTAGAATATAATATTGGTTAGATTTGATATTTTGGTTAATACAAAACTACTCCAAAATACGTCCGAGTCGGGTCTAAATTTACGGTTTGAAAATACGGATAACATGCGTGTCAACCAAAACCAAAATACGATATCCGGGTAATGAAAATGCATACCCCTAAGAACGGATGCACGTAGCGTGCACGTAGCGATCCAAACAGGTTCGTTTTACTGAACGGGACGAGAACACGATGTACAGATGTTACCCCAGGGCCAGAGGTATGATGCAGGCCATGCTAGATATTTTTAAAATATTTTATTTGACTTTACTTATTTTATTAAAAAATGCAGATGCTAGATAAAATGCAGGTACGCAGGATATAGAAAATAAAAGTGCACGGATTCTCATAACTAGCCGGGATAAATTATAAACAGGAATCAAGACGGGTTTCCAGCAAGCGGGTCGGGTCGGATGCAAATACAGAAGCCAATTATACTATTTGCACCCAAAACATAATAAATCAAGAAATAGCCATAAATAAAGAAATATCCAAAATAGAACTGGTATAATAAACTCGGGTGTTACATATTTAATGACCCGGTGGGCACCGCACAGCTCAACACCGAGGTCTTTCGCAAGAGCGTCTCGCCCCGAGCCTCTTCGCACCCCTGTCCCTTCTGAGGAGGTGTCGGTCAGCTCATCTGTGCCCAGGCATGACTGGCACCCCCTCCCTTGATGGGGTCACATACACAGGACTCGCCACGGCAGCTCGAAGACGACCTCGCCAGGAGATCTGAGGAACCTCATCGAACGGAACCGGGGCCGTGGCCAGGAAGAGGTCTCCGGCAGTAGAGGCCAAAAATCAGAATGTGCCGAATCATCGGGATACCATGGCCAACTTGACGCCCTCGAAAAGAAGATCGAAGGCATGCATCGGGAAAGTCGTCATTCAAGCGACAGGGCTAAATATGTCGACGACTCGCTCATGAAGCCCTTCACCAAAGAACTACTCGCCGTCCACGTCTCCTTCCGGAACAAGCCAACCCCTCTTCGGCGGGAAGTCCGATCCGAAGGACCATTTGGACGCGTTCACGGCCGGGATGAGTTTCCAAGACTGTTCTGATGCCGCACAATGCCGCGCTTTCCCCGCCACTCTAATCTGCTCCGGACGAGACTGGTTCCGAGGACTCGCGCCATGCTCAATCTCTACCGACTAGAGGAGTGATTCGTTTTGGGAGTCGAGGAAAGCTTAGTCCTCGATTCGTTGGGCCTTTCGAGATTTTGGAGCGTGTTGGAGAAGTGGCTTATCGATTGGCGTTACCATAATCTTTGGCGAATATTCGTGATGTGTTTCATGTATCTCAACTCCGTAAATATGTTTGAGATGAAACACACGTGCTGGATCATTCGGAGCTGACTGTACGAGAAGATTTAACTTTTGAGGAACGACCGATGTCGATTGTGGGTCGAAGAGAAAAGGTTCCTAATAACAAGGTTATCCCTCTCGTACTTGGTTCTTGGGCAAATCGCTCACATAGAGAATCAACTTGGGAACGAGAAGAAAAAATTCGACAGAAGTTTCCCTATCTATTCTTGTACTTTGTTGTTTATTTATCCTTTCTTATTCTTGGAATTTCGAGGACGAAATTCTTTTTGTAGTTGGGTATAATGTAACAACCGAGTTCATTTATACCAATTCCAGTTCCCGTATTTATATATCTGTGGCATTTTATTTATTTATCGTGTTTGGGTGCGAATAGTAATTTTGCATTTGACATTGCATTCGACCCGACCCAGGCGCATTTTGGAATATTTTTGTATCCCGCCTAAATTCAAATTTATTTAATATTTTATTTTTTCACTTTACCTTTAAAATCTCAATAACTATTAAATCTTTAAAACAAATCCTTTTAAAATTTTAAAATCTAAAATCCTAACTCAGTCTAACAGATAAATCCTTCTACAAATTTTTCAAATCTAAATCCTATTAAACTCCTAATCTCACACAGCTCTCTCTTTTTCTCCTGGGCTCCACACCGCAAGCCAATCAAATTATTCCTTTTCATTGCGCCGGGCCCCACTCAAATCTCTGTCTTTCCTTTCCTCTTCTCTTTCTCTCTCCCCAGCACGGCAGTCTCTCTCTCTCTCCTCTTTCTCTCTCCTCTCGCACTCTCTTTCACATCTCGCGAACACTGTGCATTCCTCGGATCTGGTCACCGCCCCTTGGATCTCGTCACCTCCCTCTTATATTTTCTTTCCTTCTTCTTTTTTAAACCGAGCTCATCTTTTACCTCATGAACCACCGCCGCAAAACCCATCGCCTTTCCTCAAACCCTAACCTTAAGCAATCGCCTTCTCTCTCAACCTAACCTCCTCCTCCTTGTCTCCTTCTTCCTCTTCTTCTTTTCCCTCCAAGCCTTCACCTGCACACCCACGACAACCACAGCACCCATCACCAATACATCTCCCTCACCGCCGATTATCTCTCGCCACCACCATCATTCTCCTCTCTTCTCCTTCCTCTCTCCTCTGTCTTCTTTCTTCACAAAACACTGCACATACATACACCAAGAAAACCCAGTAACCCAAACCCTAACCAAAACCCTAACCTCCATCTCGACCACCACTCATCGCCGGTGAACCCTACACCATTCCCTCATCTCCTCAATCCCCTGGAACCCCAGTGCACCAATCCACAGTGAGCTCTTTCTCTCATTCTTCCCTTCTTCTCTTCTTCTTCTTTTCTATTCTTTCTTTCTTTTATTTTTTCTTTTCTGTATTTATTTAATCTCTGTAGATCGTCGGAGCCGTGACGACGTCGACGATCCCGACAACCCAGCGAACAAACTTGACTTGTGTGATCACCTTGTGCATTGTTTAGATCCGTTCCGTGTATCGTGCGCGCGTCGCGACTTCTTCCGCCGACAAGAGACGTTCCGTATACCTGTTTCTTAATCCGTATAGGCAAGTAAAATTTGCTACATGCTATTTAATTTATTACATACTTATTTAAATGCATATTAAACCTGTAGTTTAAATCTAATACCACATATTCCATTTTAACATTTCGATGTTCCATTTATATCATTTTAGATTTTGAACTTGAAAACATATCTTGTTGCATATTAGATTACGATACACGGTACCCATATCCATATTTGAATCACATAATGCTTATCTGCACAGCCCATAGTACCAGTTTTAATAGTTTATAACTTTCGGATACCTATTTGCATCCATCTCGTCTAATATACATATTATTGCATCCATAAATCACTTGAATATATAACATTGTAATATTAACATTCCATATTTGATAAAGTGTATTTTAATTAATGTTGGAACTTTAACTTTAACCCTAATCGATAACTATGCATCCATATGTTTTAATCTATACCTATTTGCATACCACATCACACTATTCCATTTTATTGTTGCATTGGTACCCCATACTTGTTTTTGTGTACCCATACTGACTAGGGTTTGATTACGAGCACCCACATGACATTTGTGCACCCTTGACATGACTTGATATACCATTACTTGACACGACGTGATACCGTGCACTTCTTGACATGACATGATGCATATATACTACCTGACTTGACCTGATGTACTATGGCTTTACTTGTTACCTGATCTTGTTACTAATGCCAACAAACTTGACCTGTTGTCCCTACGGACATTTTCTGTTGTCTATCCAAACAAACCTGTATCTGCTTGATCCTGTGTTGGCATTAGCTCCAGATTTATTAATACCTGACTTGAACATATATAACTTGGGGGTATGGGGAAATCAATGATGAAACCTGACTTGTAACTCGACCGTTCGATACCTTTACTGATCAGTCTTACGGGCTAGGCCAGCCCCGGGGTGATGCTACTGATATCACTCGTCATTACATACTACCCTTTTACCGCCTTGCGGCACATCTCGGATTCAGCCCGAGAGTCTTAGACAGTGATCCCAGGCACGCACGGGATACTATTGAGTTACATCGATGATTCATCAAATTGATTTCAAAGACTTGAGAGTAGTTAACACGGTAGACCAGTATAGATTACTCACTGCACACTGCTCTTCACTGTCCTTATTGATATTGTTGTTTACCTGTTTTACCGTTCATGCTCATACCTGCATGTCTTGCTACCCCTGTTTATATTATTACTTGATATTATGACGCACTGACGTCTGAGTTTTGCATGGCCCAGATCCTTTACCTTTGCTGCAGGCTGAGCTGGAGTATTTCAGTCAGCAGGCTAAGCAGTGAGGACTTATTAGAAGTTAGTTTATTTTACTTTCGGTATTTTCATTCCTGATGTGAGCCCGCATTATGGGACGTATATTCCAGTTTATTCTTGTATTGGATCTTTTGCTTCCGCATTATTTTATTCTTGACTCATTTTATTCTGGCTTATGGACATGTGTTAGATAGTTTATTATTGTTCTTGATATCTCTACAGCCGTAATGTGACTGTGGAAAGATATTTCCTATCCACAGGTAGCATGGTTGGCTATGTCACGTGCCTATCTTAGCGTACTCTGGGAAGCGGGGCGTGACATGGTTTGTTTGGTATCAGAGACATAGGATTTAAGTTAATCGGGTTTGATTCCTTTGTAGTTGGGTATTGGACCCAATACACGAATCAGAATACTCGTGATTAGGAAACATGTCCTGCCACCTTACCCTCTTGCCATTTTTGAATCTTAACTTCCTCCTGATTCTACTTTTACGATATGCAAACCTCCTTTGCATATCGACTCGAAACCTAGTTTCCTTTTGGTTATCTCTAGAACTTAGGCGACTTGGGTGGAGTTATGTGATTGTAGCTATGATACCGCGACATGGTTACAATGCGGTACTCTATTTAAGTAACTTGGAGTTCTAGCCTTGATTCATATCCTTGATCTATATTTTGAATCTGTTATCATGCTAATCCTTTTGGTGCTTTGATTTCTGGAACATGGCAGACAAGAATATGAAAACGTACCAAAGGCCTATTGACGAAGCCGCTATGCTTGGAGTAATCCGTGGGATGCTGGAGAACCAAAAGCGACAGACCGAGTTGAACCAGCAGCAAGCTGAAGCTTTTCAGGAAGGTTTACGGACCGTCCAGCAGTCCATAAACAATGTCGTAGCCAAACCAGTTGATCGTGTGGGTACTGTGGCGGATTTCAGGAGACTGGGTCCGTCCGTCTTTACTGGCCTGGAAGAGCCGTTGCCAGCGGAGCAGTGGCTGGTCGACACGGAGAATTTACTCGTTGCGGCACAGATCCCAGAGGATAAGAGGGTGGATATGGTACACATCCAGTTGGTGGACTACGCCCGTAAATGGTGGCTTGTGGAAGATACCCGCTTGCCCAAGCCGATCAGTTGGGCAGATTTTTCGATGAGTTTCTTAGAGAAGTTCTTCCCGCAGACTGCACGGGTGGAAATGGAAGAAAGTTCATCAGTTTGAAGCAAAACGGCGCACCTGTGGATGTACATGCAGCTGAGTGGACACGGCTCAGTAGATTCGCTGGACCTTTGGTTTCCAAACATGCTGATAGGGCAAGGAGGTTCATCCGCAGTTTAGATGTGGACATCCAGAGGCAGATTGTCTCCCTGGGTTTGACCACTTTCTCACAAGTACTTACAGCGGCCCGAGAGCAGCAGAGCCTATCTATGAAGACCGGGAGTACACAGCAGCCATCAGTTACAGTACGGAAGCCGGCATTTGCACCGAACCGAGCATATGGACGCAGAGGTATTCCAGTGGACCGTCGTGGCGTAACACCGATGAAGAAGCCTGTTGTTGTTGATCAGAGGAAGACCGTGATTTGTGACTACTGCCATTTACCTGGGCACGTGCAAAGGGAATGTCGAAGGATGCGGGGACTCTGTTTGGTTTGTGGATCGGCGGATCATACTATCAACGCTTGTCCGTCGAAGCTTCATACGAAGGAAGTTGTTCAGAAGCCACCGCAGAAACCGTTTCAGGGACAGAAGCAGCTGACTCATGGACCCAATCAAGCTCGAGCATTTACCCTGATGGCTGAGGAAGCCAAGGCTTCAGGAGAAGTTGTTTCAGGTATTCTACTTGTTCATGGTTTTCCCACATTAGCGTTATTCGATTCTGGTGCATCCCATTGTTTTATATCGTCCAAGTTTATTGCTACACACTCGATTGCTTGCACGACCCTGTCTAGTTTTTAGGACATACACACTGGGAATGGGAAGATCATATCTAGTAGAGAATGTAAGGATTATGCAGTTGTTGTTTGCGGACGGGAGCTGTTTGCAGATTTCTTGGTGATTGATACAGGCAGCTATGAAGTCGTCTTGGGAATGGATTTTCTCGGCACTTTCCACGCTCACATTGATTGTAGGGCAAAGAAAGCAATTTTCCAAATTCCCGGACATCCAGAGTTTATTTTTACTGGAGGAAGCAGTTCTGTCGAGCCAGTCGAGTTTAGGTCTAGGCCGACAACTAATGTTCTTTCGTCGATGGAGGTTGATAAAGATGAAGCGCCAGCTGTTGTTCGAGATTTCATGGACGTGTTCGAAGACATATCAGGTTTACCGCCGAAGCTAGATGTGGAGTTCGCGATTGACCTTATTCCTAGTGCAGAGCCAGTCTCTAAAGCGTACTATCCAGTGGCACCAGTGGAGTTGGAAGAAGTTAAGAAGCAGGTTACTGAATTACTTGAGAAGGGTTGGATTCGCAGCAGTAACTCACCTTGGGGAGCTCCAGTTCTTCTAGTCAAGAAGAAAGATGGCATAAGGAGAATGTGGTGTTAGTTATATGTATGCCCTAGAGGCCATTACTGTACATACGATGTATATTGTAGTGGATGCTTGGACATATATAGGGAGGACTTTCTTGCTCGACATGATAGTACGCTATCTGGTTACACTTTATCTTAACATGTATTCTGATTATCTCTATGTTACATATTGATAAAGCCCTTGGGATGAGTACTTGACTACCAGGACTATGATGCGGATCATACAAGTGGGGACAGTGTAGGCGCCAAGTACATCCTTCAAATGTTCCTAATCGTGGGAGTACCGAGACAGGGCATCGATACTCCAGGGTAGATTAGTGTATGCGCTTCTTGACCCATATGATGGGCGATGGATGATCTCATATCCATTAGTGTTTGACATCAGAGAACGTATACGAGTGCTCAGTGGAGACTGGGAACACTGGACGGACTCGCCGAGAACTCCCAGATGGTATTATACCTCACGTCAGATGGCAGTGACACTGGTACATGTTAGTCTGTAGACCCGAAATCATCATAGAGTCTTGTGTGATTCCCACCGTGCTTTGATTTCCATCATACCACGTCCAAGAGGGCGTGCAAAAAGGTGGCTTTTGGGTACAGTCCCGAATCACATGGAGGCAATGAGCGATAGGAGGGGATTCGTCTCTCCCGGTATAGGGAGTTGATGTTGCGCTGTGTTCGATTGGCTATAACTGGAAATCCCTGGCCAGGCTTGCTGAGATTTACTGGTAAGTGTTATCAGTAGTTTCTCGAACTGTTATAGACCTCATATCGACATGACTTATCAAGCTACTGGGGTCTGACGTTTACCACCCCTAGGCGAGATATGCGACATATCAGACGAAGAGACCGGACTGTACGGGAGTGTTACTGATTGGATTCGCGGGAGAAAGTACAAGCTTGCTTGTTGATCTTCTGATCGGTCAATACCTGGGTGACTGTTACGTTTAGCTGACCGCTTGCAGCTTGTGGGTGTTTGATATGATCATCACCTACTGCCGGCGTATTGACGATTCTTTAGAGTCCTACACAGAGGTTTCTTGACTCAGGCAAAACGGAGTAGGAGCACATATATGATATGTGCGGGACCGAGAACAATACGAGTATGGGATACCGTATTAGATTCTCACGATATGAGATATTGGCCGGGTATATGTGATATAGCCGGGTCATCGGATCAAGTGCTGATTCGATGAACTGATACAGATTATATTATTCGGTTATTTGTGAAATAGCCGGATTATCGGATCAAGTGTTGATTCGATAATTTAATGTATAATTATATATTTGATATATTAAATTACATTAACTAATATAAGCTCACTAAAAGATTCTTTTTCTCACTCGGGTAATACATTGATATATATGCGATATATGTTAATTGTATTATTTTATTTTATTACAATAAATATTGTATATGTGATATATAATATTGTAACATGTTATGGTTATAAATGCAACATGATTTGTGGAGTTTAATTGTGGTTAGGGTTTGGATTAGGGTTAAGCAAGCATGAAGCTTTCAAGAAGCTTCTTGAAGCTTTGACTTTGACTTTGGATATTTTGTGTAGATATTTGCTTAACTCAACCCAACCCTTCACCATAATTAACTCCCTATATGGGTTAAGACTTCATTCTTAACCCATGGTTGCATTTCTAACCTCACTTGAGTTTTCATTATTCATCACAAAAGAAATAGATCATCTTCTTCATTCTTCTTCTTTCATGAAAAGCTTTCTAGCCTTTTATGAAGTGATGAAAATGAGTGAGTTAAAAAAAATAAATGAGAGCATAAATCCTACTTCATCATCCTAATCTATCCTAGCCATTTAGATTAGGGTGTTCACTTCATTTAGTGAGTGAGGGCTTGCATCTTTCTCTTCGTGGAGCCTCTCTAGAGTCCGGGAACTCGATGATCGCAGTGAAGGGACCACAACACGGAGCTTTAGAAGTGAAGGAATAGACTACAAAGGTTGTAATCCCTATCTCTTAGATGTAAAGTTGTTTACATGTTTTATTTCGCCTAATCTCTAGTTTAAAGATCTTGGTTAGGGTTGTTCGGCACGGCTAAATTTTAAATCGGGCATGGTTGATGCCTTGTAGAACCTTGTTAGAGTACCAAGTAACCCTACATGTGCATCGATTATCGAGAATTAAACCGGGTGACTATTAAGAACAAGTACCTGATCCCTCGCATTGGCGAATTATTTGACCAGCTTAGTGGCGCGAGGGTATTCTCGAAGCTGGATTTGCGATCCGGATATCATCAGGTCCGAGTTAAGACAGAAGATATTTGCAAGACGACGTTCCGAACTCGGTATGGACATTACGTGTATTTAGTGATGCCCTTCGGAGTAACGAATGCACCGGCGATATTTATGGACTTGATGAACCGAATATTTTCTCCATTCTTGGACCAGTTTATAGTGGTGTTCATTGATGATATTCTGGTCTACTCCAAGAGTATTGAAGAACATGCAGAGCACTTGAAGATCGCATTGCAGACTTTGAGGCAAGAAAAATTGTATGCAAAGATGAGCAAGTGCGAGTTTTGGCTTGAAGAAGTGAAGTTTTTGGGATATGTCGTGTCTGGAGATGGAATCAGCGTTGATCCCAAAAAGATTACAGCAGTTCGAGATTAGCCGATTCCGAAGAACGTTACAGAGATCAGAAGCTTTCTTGGACTTGCCGGGTATTACAGAAGGTTCGTGGAGAACTTTGCTCATCTGGCGGAGCCTTTGACCAAGCTTACGCGCAAAGAAGTACCATTTGTGTGGACGGATAAGTGTGCGTCAGCTTTTGAGGCGTTGAAACAAAGGTTGATAACCGCTCCTATTCTGACCGTGCCAGACAATTCCGGAGGATTGGTGATTCACAACGACGCATCTGGGAAGGGATTGAGATGTATTTTGATACAGCATGGGAAAGTTATAGCTTACGCATCGAGATAGTTGAAGACCCATGAGAAGAATTACCCAACTCATGACTTGGAGCTAGCAGCTGTGATTTTCGCTTTGAAGTTTTGGAGACACTACTTATTGGGCGAAAGGGTCGAAGTTTTCACTGATCACAAAATCCTGAAGTATGTGTTCACACAGAAGGAGCTTAATATGAGGCAGCGTAGATGGTTGGAGCTGATGGCTGACTACGATCTTGATCTTAAATACCATCCGGGGAAAGTTAATGTTGTGCCGGATGCGCTTAGTCGGTTGCCAGCAATTCAGATGTTGACTGCACAGAAGGAACTTATTGAAGACTTTCGAAGATTCGATTTGGAGGTTGTGCTACCGCATTCTTCGGGACAGTTGATGCAGCTGCAAGTACAATCGTCATTGATCGAGAATATTAAAGCAGCGCAGTTACTGGACCCTAGATTGCAGAAGTTTCGAGAACAGGTTGAAGCTGGACTTCGAACAGACTTGTTAATTCATGAAGATGGTTCGATGCGATATAGTAGTCGTTTGTGTGTGTCAAAGGGAGATATTCGCGAAGAACTTATGAAGGAGGCGCACAGTTCAGCATATTCCGTACATGCAGGAGGCAAGAAGATGTACCGAGATATACGACAGCATTTCTGGTGGGAAGGCATGAAACGGAAGATTGCCCGCTTTGTAGCGAAGTGCTTGGTGTGTCAGCAAGTTAAGGCTGAACATCAAAGGGTTGCTGGTTTATTGCAACCACTTATGATTCCTCAGTGGAAGTGAGAACATATAACTATGGATTTCGTGATGGCTCTACCGCAGAGTCCAAAAGGCAACAATGCAGTTTGGGTGATTGTTGATCGATTGACCAAGGCAGCTCATTTCATCCCATTTCGAGTTGGTCAATCAACGGAAGCTTTGGCAGAATGGTACATGCAGGAGATTATAAGACTGCATGGAGTACCGTGAGCATTGTGTCCGACCGTGACACTCGTTTCTTATCACACTTCTGGAGGAGCTTACAGGAAAGTTTGGGGACTCGATTGAAGTTTAGCACAGCTTATCATCCTCAGACAGATGGCCAATCGGAGAGAACGATCCAAACTCTTGAAGACATGTTGAGAGCTTGCATGTTAGACTTCAAGGGTTCATGGGAGGATCATCTACACTTGGTGGAGTTTTCTTACAATAACAGTTTCCAGGCGACTATTCAGATGGCTCCATTCGAAGCATTATATGGTCGCAAGTGTCGTTCACCTGTTTGTTGGGACGATATTGGAGAACGAAGATTGTTGGGACTGGATTTGATCGTGCAAACCGTAGAGAAAGTTAATACTATCCGGAATTATATGAGGGTAGCACAAGATCGGCAGAAGAGTTGGGCCGATACATCGAGAAGACCTCTAGGGTTCGTTGTTGGTGATCTAGTATTTTTGAAGATATCACCGACTAGAGGAGTGATTCGTTTTGGGAGTCGAGAAAAGCTTAGTTCTCGATTCGTTGGGCCTTTCGAGATTTTGGAGCGTGTTGGAGAAGTGGCTTATCGATTGGCGTTACCACAATCTTTGGCGAATTTTCGTGACGTGTTTCATGTATCTCAACTCTGTAAACATGTTCGAGATGAATCACACGTGCTGGATCATTCAGAGCTGACTGTACGAGAAGATTTAACCTTTGAGGAACGACCGATGTCGATTGTGGTTCGAAGAGAAAAGGTTCCTAAGAACAAGGTTATCCCTCTCGTACTTGTTTCTTGGGGAAATCGCTCATATAGAGAATCAACTTGGGAACGAGAAGTTGAAATCCGACAGAAGTTTCCCCATCTATTCTTGTAGTTTGTTGTTTGTTTATCCTTTCTTGTTCTTGGAATTTTGAGAACGAAATTCTTTTTGTAGTTGGGTATAATATAACAAACGAGTTCATTTATACCAATTCCAGTTCCCGTATTTATATATCTGTGGCATTTTATTTATTTATCGTGTTTGGGTGCGAATAATAATTTTGCATTTGACATTGCATTCGACCCGACCCAGGCGCATTTTGGAATATTTTTGTATCCCGCCTAAATTCAAATTTATTTAATATTTTATTTTTTCACTTTACCTTTAAAATCTCGATAACTATTAAATCTTTAAAACAAATCCTTTTAAATTTTTAAAATCTAAAATCCTAACTCAGTCTAACAGATAAATCCTTCTACAAATTTTTCAAATCTAAATCCTATTAAACTCCTAATCTCACAAAGCTCTCTTTTTTTCCCCTGGGCTCCACACCGCGAGCCAATCAAATTATTCCTTTTCATTGTGCCGGGCCCCACTCAAATCTCTCTCTCTTTCCTTTCCTCTTCTCTTTCTCTCTCCCCAGCACGGCAGTCTCTCTCTCTCTCCTCTTTCTCTCTCCTCTCGCACTCTCTCTCACATCTCGTGAACACTGTGCATTCCTCGAATCTGGTCACCGCCCCTTGGATCTCGTCACCTCCCTCTTATATTTTTCTTTCCTTCTTCTTTTTTAAACCGAGCTCATCTCTTACCTCGTGAACCACCGCCGCGAAACCCATCGCCTTTCCTCAAACCTTAACCTTAAGCAATCGCCTTCTCCCTCAACCGAACCTCCTCCTCCTCGTCTCCATCTTCCTCTTCTTCTTTTCCCTCCAAGCCTTCACCTGCACACCCACGAAAACCACAGCACCCATCACCACCACATCTCCCTCGCCGCCACCATCATTCTCCTCTCTTCTCCTTCCTCTCTCCTCTGTCTTCTCCCTTCACAAAACCCTGCACATCCATAACCAAGAAAACCCAGTAACCCAAACCCTAACCGAAACCCTAACCTCTATCTCGACCGCCACTCATCGCCGGTGAACCCTACACCACTCCCCTATCTCCTCAATCCCCTGGAACCCCAGTGCACCAATCCATAATGAGCTCTCTCTCTCATTCTTCCCTTCTTCTCTTCTTCTTCTTTTCTATTCTTTCTTTCTTTTATTTTTTTCTTTTCTGTATTTATTTAATTTCTATAGATCGCCGGAGCCGTGACGACGTCGACGATCCCGACAACCCAGCGTTGACTTGTGTGATCACCTTGTGCGTTGTTTAGATCCGTTCCGTGTATCGTGCGCGCGTCGCGACTTCTTCCGCCGACGTGAGACGTTTTGTATACCCGTTTCTTGATCCGTATAGGCAAGTAAAACTTGCTACATGCTATTTAATTTATTACATACTTATTTAAATGCATATTAAACCTGTAGTTTAAATCTAATACCACATGTTCCATTTTAACATTTCGATATTCCATTTAAATCATTTTAGATTTCGAACTTGAAAACATATCTTGTTGCATATTAGATTACGATACACGGTACCCATATCCATATTTGAATCATATAATGCTTATCTGCACAGCCCATAGTACCAGTTTTAATAGTTTATAACTTTCGGATACCTATTTGCATCCATCTCGTCTAATATACATATTATTGCATCCATAGATCACTTGAATATATAACATTGTAATATTAACATTCCATATTTGATAAAGTGTATTTTAATTAATGTTGGAACTTTAACTTTAACCTTAATCAATAACTGTGCATCCATATGTTTTAATCTATACCTATTTGCATACCACATCACACTATTCCATTTTATTGTTGCATTGGTACCCCATACTTGTTTTTGTGTACCCATACTTATTAGGGTTTGATTACGATCACCCACGTGACATTTGTGCACCCCTGACAGGATTTGATATACCATTACTTGACACGACGTGATACCGTGCACTTCTTGACATGACATGATGCATATATACTACCTGACTTAACCTGATATACCATGGCTTTCCCTGTTACCTGATCTTGTTACTAATGCCAACAAACTTGACCTGTTGTCCCTACAGACATTTCCTGTTGTCTACCCAGACAAACCTGTAACTGCTTGATCCTGTGTTGGCATTAGCTCCAGATTTATTAATACCTGACTTGAACATATATAACTTGGGGGTATGGGGAAATCAATGATGAAACCTGACTTGTAACTCGATAGTTCGATACCTTTACTGATCAGTCTTACGGGCTAGGCCAGCCCCAGGGTGATGCTGCTGACATCACTCGTCATTACATACTACCCTTTTACTGCCTTGCGGCACGTCTCGGATTCAGCCCGAGAGTCTTAGACCGTGATCCCGGGCACACACGGGATACTATTGAGTTACATCAATGATTCATCAAATTGATTTCAAAGACTTGAGAGTAGTTAACACGGTACACCAGTTTAGATTACTCATTGCACACTGCCCTTCACTGTCCTTATTGATATTGTTGTTTACCTGTTTTACCGTTCATGCTCATACATGCATGTTGATTGATAGAGTTAGTGCTTATGCACTTTCGAAAGATGAATCAAAAATATTTGTTAACCGCAATCAAGAACGGCGTCGCTTGGTAGCTAGCCGGTGAGTACGGGTCGGTCCATAGGGATGTTGTGTATTTCCTAATTTGGTCTAACGAGTTAATTCCAAACGGTGTGGATGGATTATCACTATAAACTAAACTGATTTAAACTAGGATTAGAATCTTGCTAGGGTTAGGTTTAGGTCAAGTTTGGAAATTGAAGATTTCCTCACCGCTTTCAATACCTTAATTTAGATCTTTTTAGGTGTTATGGTAACAATTAATAAAGGGGATTAATACCATTGGGGAGAAATGATGTTTCTTCCTCTAGGTTCTAGTCCTTCCTTTCTTAATTCTCACCCTAACCTCCATGGAAAACATACGCACCCGGTCGTTTATACTACGGTATCACCGTTACCTCATGGGGTAGGGTGCCGTAGGGAACGGTGTGTGTATGTATGCATGGAGTCCTATAAAAACGTGTGATGGGCAAGAAAGGGGTGAGAGATTTTCATCTCTCAAGCCTTCCCCAAATCTAACCCTAACAAGCGAGGAGACTACTCACTCATTAGGGAATTGATAAACATTTCTAACTATCTAACTAGGGCAAATAATAAAATTTAAACTAAGGCAATGAAATAAAATTACTTACTTTATTGACGGCTCTCTCCAAACATTTACACAGGAATTTACAGATCTGAATAGATGAAATAAAAAAAGGCATAACCTAAAACAGGTTTTAGGGTTTCTATTTATAGAACATAGAAACCCCAGCATTACAATCGCTTCATATCTGCAATTATAAGTATACCCCTAAGAAGACTAGTCAACGCGCCGACGCACCGACACAAATTTCCACCGACACGGGCTCTTTATGGTCGCGGAACCGCGGCCAAAACCCCTGTTTGGCCGCGGATCCGTGGCCATCTAGTGGTCTTGTTGGCTCAATCTTTCCTGGTTTCTTCTGGTTACAATCTGCTTCTTGTTTCTTTACTTGGTTTCTCAGTTTGTCTTCTAGATTTCTTTCAGATTTCCACAGTGAATAAAGTCGTAGACTTTTACCGCTTACTTCGTGTCGAAGTCTTGAACCTTGCGCTGCCTTTGTACTCTGTGAACTTGTTTATTGATCTTCGTTTATTCTCCAAACTGTAGGCTTGATCAAGATTCTTCCATTTATCGGTTGTAGTCTCACTTTTGTATCGTCTTTTCATCGTTTTCACTGTTTTTGTTCCGAGAACCTGTAACCTGCAACTATGTAGCAGACATGGGTCAAAAGCACCTGTTTATTTGTAAAATGAATAAGAATGGGGAATATAATAATGCAGAATTATGGTATGAACAAATGCCCCCAAACTTATCTTTTGCTCGTCCTCGAGCAAACCTAATTTTACTCTCGAAAAAAGTCCTAGTCTCACTTTCGCAGGGAAACGCGATTGCACTGAGCTCATGCAATAAGTCGTTAAACCTCTAGGTGTCCCTAGTAGGAGGAGTGTTGTCTCCTGAGGGTTTTCAGTGGATACTACCCACAAAATCCTATCAATTCGGCCTATTAACTTTTATTCTCCAATTAGGTTTTCTAACAAGAAACTCTATTATCTTCGACTCATAAATTATCCATCCGTATTTTTCACACTTGTTTATCATTTAACTTAAGATTATATATATTCTTGTGAATTTACTTAGCTTTTGGCATCTTTTAAGTTTTCCTTCTAGGATTTTATCTCAACTTAGGAATTTTTATCATCTTTATTAAAGATATAAATCATATTCTTCATTCTTATCTCTTATCTAAACCCCAATCACATACCCCTACGTGTGTGTTTATATTACCCCTACACTTGGAAATTCAAATCAAGGTATCATACTCTTGTCCATCGTCCAAAGTACTTTTCAATTGGTGAATTTTTTAGATGAAATTTGCTCTCACATTCTTCATGCGACCGTTAATATTTCTTGAGGTACCAACAACCGATTACAAAATGTGTTTGCACATTAAAGCGTAATTCCTAGTCTTGTAACACCTAAGGCTTTAGCAGTGACTCCCAAACCAATTGATCTAAGGCACTAGGTGATGAAGCACCCTCGTTAATTATTTTTTTTTATTTTGCAGCCTTAAGTAATCATAAAAACCAGTGTTCATTTTTTTCTTTATTCACACTTGTATTTTATTGTATTTTTCTTCGTACTAAGGACTTTAGACAAGAGCATTTCAAGGTCTCTCCTACTATTCTAAGTTTCAAGATTCGTGTTTGTGCAATTTTGTAGGGTATATATTTTCAGAATCTAGACTTAAGCTTAAGAATTATTTTTCAAACTTACACTTTAATAAAAATTTCAATACTTTTCCCTTGTTTTAACTTAGCCTAAGAAGTCAACTAGAAATATGCCTATTTCTAAATAAACTGCAAAGACATATACTTTCTACCGTTAAATTTTAAGAAAGGTTATTTTTAGGGTTTTTAATTTCCTAAATCTAAGATCTAGTTGTTCCTAACTAGTTAACCGTCATGTTAAACTTAAGTCAAATATGGCCAAAATTGAACTTTTCAATTTTTATAATTTTTTGAAATTTTTCAATTTTTATGGGTTTTAAAATAAGTATGCAAATGCAAAAATATACACATGAATGCGAAGGAAGAAGGCTTACCAAGCATACCCCCAAACTTAAACTTGACAGTGTCCTCACTGTCGTGCCACACCAAGAGAGTCAAAATGTCGGCAATCCCCTGTTTATTTTTTATAAAATTTTTATTTATTTTTATTATTTTTTTTAAAACAAAATATATATACAGAAAGGTCCCCCCAAACTTAAGTCAAACGATGTTACACGTCATTGCCAAACTTTGCAAAGACCAAACGTCAACACCAACCAGTTGAAAAATTTATCTGTATAAAGCATCGGTCGGTGGAAGAACATGTCGTACCGAGCCAAGAAGAATTGGGGAAGAGATAAGTGGTGGTATGGAAAGTGTCTGTATGTACGTGGAAGTGAAGAGATAGGAGGTGATGATGAATCAAAACGAGAATGTGAATGATCAGAAATCAGTGGAATATTGGCATTCTCGTAGCTTATTAAAAGAAAATGGGGTGGTTCAACTTCTAAGGAGGAGGTTGATTATCCACACAATCCCCGAGATTTTTCAGTGGATCCTTTATTGACTTGGCATCATCCATCATATGCATATGATATTTAATTATGAGGGAACTAATCTCCTCGATGTCCGCCATAGTCCAGCAAAAAACTTGCCGGTTATTTTGCAAGACCATTAAAAGAGCATTCTCTTGCTCGAGGGCTAGAGAGGCCGATATGATAACGGGAAAGGTCTCATTCTCACCTAGGTAAGCGTATTTAAGGTGAGACGGTAAGGGTTTGAGTTCGAGTTTTGGAGGCGAAACAATCAAAGGTAAAATTGGGGAATCTACCTCGAACTCAAAGGATTCCAACAATGGTTCGAAATCACTGCAAACAACCGAATCGGATGGTTCAACTAACTCATCCAAAAATTCAATGGACTCATATTCGGGCGGTGAGTCGTCAAAATCGTCCGAAAAAGTGAAACATTTATAATCAATATTGGTTGTGCAAACTATGTTAGATTCAAGGAGGGACGCACTAGTGGCGTCAAAACTGTTGTCATCAAATAGAAATTTTTCAAGCTCGCAGTCCTCCTGCGTGATTTCATGAATAGAGCAAACTTCTCGTGTACTAGTTTTACGCACGGGGGGCAGACTTCCTATCTTGTAAATATTAAACTCACTAGACATCTTCCCGAAGGATAGAGTCATAGATCCATTGCGACAATTTATTACAGCATTGGAAGTGGCCAAAAATGGTCGACCGAGGATCACCGGAATTTGGTTCCGTGGGTTAGCAACAGGTTGTGTGTCCATAACAATAAAATCAATGGGGAATATGAAATCTCCTACTTTGATCAACACATCCTCTAACTCACCCCTAGAATGGGTGATTAATCGATCAGCCATTTGGAGAGTACAACGAGTGGGTTTCAACTCTCCAACACCTAATTGCTCGTACACGGAGTAGGGAAGCAGGTTAACACTAGACCCAAGATCTAAAAGTGCTCGATTGATGTTCTTATCCCCAATTGTTATTGAAATTGTAAGACAGCCAGGGTCCTTTTGTTTTTGGGGTAAGGGTTGACGTTGGTTAATAGCATTGCTCACGGCACTAGTTACTAGCACTTTCTTGGGTATCTGAGACTTTCTCTTCGAGGTGTATAAGCCCTTTAAGATTTTCGCATAAGAAGGGACTTGTTGGATTGCATCCAAGAGAGGTATATTTATGCTAATCTGCTTAAATAACTCCACAATCTTCTCCATTTGTGGAGTTGGTTTATTGGATCTCAACCTGTTTGGAAATGGAACATTTTGAAAATCTGTTGTGTCCAATTTTTGTGGATTAGATTGCGGAGTTGGAACGGATCCCAGTGGTGGTGTGTTCGTGAAGTGAGAAGTGGGTCTGTGCAAACTAGAAGAAGTAAAGCCTTGTGAAGAATGAAAAATAGGCTCTAACGAAGAAGATGAAGAAGAAGAAGAAGAAGATGATGAAGAAGAACCACCGGCAGGGGTGTCATTACTAATACCCACGTTATTTTGCAACACTCTTCTAGATCTCAACGTGGTCACCGCATTTACATTATGATTTTGATGTTCATATGTGACATGTGCGTTGTGTGTGTGACCGGGATTTGGCAATGGTTGAGATGGAAGCTTTTCCTTTTCTCGCTCGCTCAACGCAGCAGTTAGTTGTGCAATTTGCACCTTAATTGATTTGATACTTTGGTCATGTGAAGCATTGTTGTGCACCAAAGACTGAATGGAAGTCTCCAACCTTGTTGTGGATTGTGTAGATTGTTTTAGAAACGCATCTAGACTTCTTTCTAGCGAGGTAAGCTTATCATCATTTGGTTGAACAAAATTGTTTTGAGGGAAAAAATTGTTAGGCACAAAATTGTTCGTTTGATTTTGGTAAGGTTATGGTTGGAAAGGTTGCTGGTATTGAGTTTGTTGGGGTGCTTGTTGTTGTGGAGGAGGAGGCCTTTGAAAGTTGTTGTTTCCTTGGAATTGTTGATTTTGATTCCAAGCAAAATTTGGGTGACTCCTCCAACCCGGATTATAAGTCGAAGAGTATGGATCATTTCTTTGTCTTTGCTGAAAGGCAGCATTGACTTGATCTTGTCCTTGAACAGGTAGATTGTAAGGACACTCTTCGGTAAGGTGTGATGGATCCGAACAACAAGCACAAACAGTTCGTGGGGGTAAAGCAGTGGCAGGAGAAGGCGATGAGATTTTGGTCTCAATTGCTTCTAGCTTTTTCGTAAGTGCGGCCATCTCGGCCTTCATTGCTACCGACATATCTAATTGATGTATGCCTGCCCTAGATTGACCAATAGAAGAAGATGAGGTGGTCTTAGTGCTTTCCCACTGAAGTGTTTGTTCAGCAAGATCCTCGAGAAACTGCCAAGCTTCCTCACTAGATTTGGTTAGAAAGTGACCTTGACAAATGGTTTCCAGCAACTGCTTCGTTGCTGGGTTCAATCTCTCGTATAAAGTTTGGAAAAGTTGCCAATTTTCGATACCATGGTGAGGGCATTGAACAAGTAGGTCTTTGAATCTTTCAAAACACTTCCAAAATGGTTCGGAAGGAAGCTGGGAAAATTGTATAATCTCATTGCGAATTCTCGCGGTCTTGTGATGTGAATAAAACTTTTTAAGAAAAGTTTTAACAAACTCTTCCCAATTTTTAATTGAATGTGATGCTGTGCTGTATAACCACTTCTCGGCTAAGTCACATAAGGTGAAAGAAATGACCCTTAGCCTTATAGCATCATCTGATAATTGGGTTGTTTTCATCATTACGCAAACGTTTTGGAATTTGTTTATGAAGATATAGGCATCTTCGGATTCCAGTCCATGAAATTTTGGCAACATATTGATGAAGTGGGGTTTGATTTCAAAATTGTCCCCATTTGCCGGTGGGAGTGAAAGACAAGTAGGTAAGGCGGTGCGGACAGGGTAGAAAAGATCCTGGAGCGCGATTCGTTGGGGCGCTTCAACAGGCGGGTGTTGCGGGTTATTCGCACCTAACGGAGGTGGAATCAGTCCCGTGGATAAGGTGTTGTTAGGATTATATCCTGACATTCCTTCGGAGGAAGAATGTGAAGGTGAAGGTAAGGAAGTGGAAGGAATTTCGACTTCGGAGTCGAAAGTGTCGTCGGTCGGTACCAACAAGACACGGACTAATCGAGCACTAGTGTCCCTAGTCCAACCGGACATACACTAAAGAGGTAGTGCAGTCAAAAAGGTGAAGAACAGAATGTGGGGGTAAGAAAACGTCAATGAGAAGAAAGTGGTGTAAGTGGTGTGCACTGATTTCTTAGCGACAAGTTGCAAGTTTTTGTAAAAAAAAATTCCCCTTTTTTTTATGTTGTGCTTTTTGCAAAAAAGATTTTCGATAAAAGGCTTAGACACACGTTCAATCAACCACAAATGCACAATCAGGCCTAGATCTAGGGTTACCTAGGTCAGCTAGACAGCTCCTAACTGTTCCAAAGAGCAAGAAGTAGGACCTCAAACCGCCTCTTCACCGTCAATTGTGGCCAGGTAAGTGCCAGGTAAGTGGGAGGTTCTCCACTACGTAAGTAGTGGGCCTAATTAAGTAACCACTTGCCTTAGACACACTTGCCTAGACACCACAAAGTCAAGTTAGGATCAACGGTCGATGCCTACAACTATTCCTCTGTCCTATTGAGCGCGAAGTCCTTAGGGTGAGTCTAATCTTTTTTTATTAAATGATGGTCAATGCAATATGCCTTATGTGATTTCTGGGGTCCTGGGAAGGGTGATGAAATCCCCACCCAATCTGGATTGGTTTCAAGCCCCTTAAAGTCAGTTTAGATATGCAAAGCAGTAAACAATCACTTGCAAACAATTTTTTTATGCGTGGCGCAAAGAATCCTGCACAAGATCAATTATTGAAAGGGGGAGATATTTTTTAGCGCAAAGAATCCTGCAGGCAAATTTACAGAGGAGATATCAGGGGTTCAGAGGAAAGAGAAAGGGAGCTTACAGTGCAGATTCCTCGCGCTGACGTCACCAGAGGACCGCGGAACCGCGGCATAAACCCCCCTTCGACGGCAGAATCGCGGTGGGTTGAGCGGTTCAAGTCTCGAGATTTTTTCTACTTCTCTGTTGTTGTAATCCTCTGTTGTTTAGATCTTCAGTTTTCTGTTTCGCTCTCTGTATTTTTCCAGATCCGAACTCGTTCGTCGATCCAGCAAAATTCTCACGAAACACCCTTCAAACAATAAAAAGATGATAAAATTTTTATATTTTTTAATTTTTCAGTTTTTACGATTTTTCAATTTATATTAACCCGAAATTGCAAAAAGAAAATACTACGCCATCCCCGGCAACTGCGCCATTTGATTGATAGTTTTAGTGCTTATGCGCTTTCGAAAGATGAATCAAAAATATTTGTTAACCGCAATCAAGAACGGCGTCGCTTGGTAGCTAGCCGGCGAGTACGGGTCGGTCCACAGGGATGTTGTGTATTTCCTAATTTAGTCTAACGAGTTAATTCCAAACGGTGTGGATGGATTATCACTAAAAACTAAACTAATTTAAACTAGGATTAGAATCTTGCTAGGGTTAGGTTTAGGTTAAGTTTGGAAATTGAAGATTTTCTCACCGCTTTCAATGCCTTAATTTAGATCTCTTTAGGTGTTATGGTAACAATTAATAAAGGGGATTAATACCATTGGGGAGAAATGATGTTTCTTCCTCTAGGTTCTAGTCCTTCCTTTCTTAATTCTCATCCTAACCTCCATGGAAAACATACGCACCCGGTCGTTTATACTACGGTATCACCGTTACCTCGTGGGGTAGGGTGCCGTAGGGAACGGTATGTGTATGTATGCATGGAGTCCTATAAAAACGTGTGATGGGCAAGAAAGAGGTGAGAGATTTTCATCTCTCAAGCCTTCCCCAAATCTAACCCTAACAAGCGAGGAGACTACTCACTCATTAGGGAATTGATAAACATTTCTAACTAGGGCAAATAATAAAATTTAAACTAAGGCAATGAAATAAAATTACTTACTTTATTGATGGCTCTCTCCAAACATTTACACAGGAATTTACAGATCTGAATAGATGAAATAAAAAGAGGCATAACCTAAAACAGGTTTTAGGATTTCTATTTATAGAACATAGAAACCCTAGGATTACAATCGCGTCATATCTGCAATTACAGGTATACCCATAAGAAAACTAGTCAACGCGCCGACGCACCAACACAAATTTCTACTGACACGAGCTCTTTATGGCCGTGGATCCGCGGCCAAAACCCCTGTTTGGCCGCGGATCCGCGGCCATCTAGTGGTCTTGTTGGCTCAATCTTTCCTGGTTACTTCTGGTTACAATCTGCTTCTTGTTTGTTTACTTGGTTTCTCAGTTTGTCTTCTAGATTTCTTCCAGATTTCCACAGTGAATAAAGTCGTGGACTTTTACCGCTTACTTCGTGTCAAAGTCTTGAACCTTGTGCTGCCTTTGTACTCTGTGAACTTATTTATTGATCTTCATTTATTCTCCAAACTGTAGGCTTGATCAAGATTCTTCCATTTATCGGTCGTAGTCTCACTTTTGTATCGTCTTTTCATCGTTTTCACTGTTTTTGTTCCGAGAACCTGTAACCTGCAACTATGTAGCAGACATGGGTCAAAAGCACCTGTTTATTTGTAAAATGAATAAGAATGGGGAATATAATAATGCAAAATTATGGTATGAACACATGTCTTGCTACCCCTGTTTATATTATTACTTGATGTTATGACGCACTGACGTCTGGGTTTTGCATGGCCCAGATCCTTTATCTTTGCTGCAGGCTGAGCAGGAGTATTTCAGTCAGCAGGCTGAGCAGTGAGGACTTATTAGTAGTTAGTTTATTTTACTTTTGGTATTTTCATTCCTAATGTGAGCCCGCATTATGGGATGTACATTCCAGTTTATTCTTGTATTGGATCTTTTGCTTCTGCATTATTTTATTCTTGACTCGTTTTATTCTGGCTTATGAACATGTATTAGATAGTTTATTATTGTTCTTGATATCTCTACTGCCGTAATGTGACTGTAGAAGGATATTTCCTATCCACGGGTAGCATGGTTGGCTATATCACGTGCCTATCTTAGCGTACTCTGGGAAACGGAGCGTGACAACAACTATCCCCTTCCTCGGATAGATCAGCTCGTCGACAGCTCGGCAGGCCACGAGCTACTTAGCTTCATGGATGCTTTCTCCTCTACAACCAGATCGGTATGAATCCGGCAGTCGAGGATCTCACCGCATTCACAACGGGCCGGGGGGTATACTGCTACAAGGTGATGCCTTTCGGTCTCAAAACGCCGGAGCTACGTACCAACGCTTGGTCAATCGCATGTTCAAGCCGCAGATCGGCAGGAACATCCTTGGCTGGAAATTTCTTACCCCACGACGCCAAGGATCAAAGCCCTTGCCAAGAGGCAACCGAGCAGCTATCCTGCTCGGTCCATCCTTGGCTGTTAATTTCTTACCCCAGGACGCCAAGGATCAAAAGCCCTCACCAAGAGGCAACCGGGCAGTAACCCTGCTCGGTCTATCCTTAGCTGGTAATTTCTTACCCACCGACGCCAAGGATCTAAGCCCTCAGTAAGAGGCAACCGAGCAGCTACCCTGCTCGGTCCATCCTTGGCTGGTAATTTCTTACCCCACGACGCCAAGGATCAAAATCCCTCACCAAGAGGCAACCAGGAAGCAACCCTGCTCAGTCCATCCTTGGTTGGTAATTTCTTACCCACCGACGCCAAGAATCAAAGCCCTCACCAAGAGGCAACCAGGCAGCAACCCTGTTCGGTCCGTCCTTAGCAGGCCTCTCCATGCCCTCCTGCGCTAAGGATCAAAGCCCTCGCCAAGTGGCAACCGAGCAGCTACCCTGCTCGGTCCATCCATGGCTGGTAATTTCTTATCCCACGACGCCAAGGATCAAAAGCCCTCACCAAGAGGCAACCGGGCAGTAACCCTGCTCGGTCCATCCTTAGCTGGTAATTTCTTACCCACCGACGCCAAGGATCTAAGCCCTCACCAAGAGACAAACGAGCAGCTACCTTGCTCGGTCCATCCTTGGCTGGTAATTTCTTACCCCACAACGCCAAGGATCAAAAGCCCTCACCAAGAGGCAATCAGGCAGCAACCCTGCTCGGTCCATCCTTGGCTGGTAATTTCTTACCCACCGACGCCAAGGATCAAAGCCCTCACCAAGAGACAACCAGGAAGCAACCCTGCTCGGTCTGTCCTTAGCAGGACTCTCCATGCCCTCCCGTGCTAAGGATCAAAGCCCTCGCCAAGTGGCAACCGAGCAACTACCCTCCTCGGTCCATCCATGGCCGGTAATTTATTACCCACCGACGCCAAGGATCAAAGCCCTCACCAAGAGGCAACCGGGCAGCAACCCTGCTCGGTCCATCCTTAGCAGGCCTCTCCATGCCCTCCTGCGCTAAGGATCAAAGCACTCGCCAAGAGGCAACCGAGCAGCTACCGTGCTCGGTCCATCCTTGGCTGCTAATTTCTTACCCCACGACGCCAAGGATCAAAAGCCCTCACTAAGAGGCAACCGGGTAGCAACCCTACTCGGTCCATCCTTGGCTGGTAATTTCTTACCCACCGACACCAAGGATCTAAGCCCTCACCAAGAGGCAACCGGGTAGCAACCCTGCTCGGTCCATCCTTAGCAGGCCCCTCTATGCCCTCCCGCGCTAAGGATCAAAGCCCTCGCCAAGAGGCAACCGAGCAGCTACCCTGCTCGGCCCATCTTTGGCTGGTAATTTCTTACCCCACGACGCCAAGGATCAAAAGCCCTCATCAAGAGGCCACCGAGCAGCTACCCTGCTCGGTCCATCCTTAGCAGGTAACTCCTTGCCCAACGACGCCAAAGATCAAAGCCCTCATCAAGAGGCCACCGAGCAGCTTCACTGCTCAACTTTCTCCACGTCTTTACTAAGCGATCTCCACATTGACTTCGGGGCCGTGGAGATACCGATTTTTGCACACTTGTGAAATGGTCGAATTCAACTCGACGTGCGATTGCGAGACGAAAAACCGACCTAAACATGAAAGCAGTACAGCGCAAATAAAATTTTTTCTCACAAACAAAGGGAAAATGTGCACGCAAAGACCACTGCAAAAAAAAATTTATTCATAAAAAACCGGAAGTCTTTACAGAGGTATTATGGGTTCCCCAGCCTTACAAAAACGCCCGGAGGCTTACAAAATTTTAGCGCAAAGAAAATAAGGAGGCGAGGAAGCTCAGGCCTCGGGGCCGGGGAGAACATCGATGAGTTGCGCTTCCACTGTGACAACCGGGGTGGTATCTTGGAGGTCGGCACCCACAGCGGGAACCTCGGTGCCGATTGCCTGGGCTACCGACTTATCCCCAATGCTCCTACCAGGGGCCTCTCTCCCTGCAGCGTTTCCGGGGGCATTCCCCTGCGTCCCATCCCCGAGGGGGTACTCATCCCGGAGCTCGTCGTCAGGGAACTCCGGCATCAGGGCCTTGATGGCGTCGAGGGCGTCATGCCAAACGACGGCAGCGGCTCCAGCGAGGTCGGTGTAATACTGGCCCGACTTCTTATAGCTCTCCACCGCCTTCGACGCTCGGAGCTCGGCACGCCTCGTCCCCTCCTTCGCCGCCTCGTTCTCCCTCTGGAGGGTGTTCCCCGCCTTCTTCAGGGTGGCGACGAGCACCTTGGAATCTTCTAACTTGGCCTCGGCAGCTCGGGCGGCCTTTCGGCACTTGGCGATCTCCCGATCCTCGGCCGCCACCTGGTCTTCGAGGGCAACGACCCTCTCCATCGCCACCTCTAACTCCAGCCTTGAGCTCTTCTCCCGCGAGGAGAACTCTCCCGCGGCCCACATCGCCGGGACAATTTCCTTGTCCTCCATGTTGACGACGAAGGCGACATGCTGGAGGACCTGAAGAAAACAGAGGAGAGTTAAAAAGGAAAGGGGGCACCCAATCTTGCGAGCAAAAATACTGAATGAAGAACCGAGTGGGGTGCGAACACTAACCTACACGGTCTCTTGAGCTATGGCCGCCATTTGGGCCCGGAGGGTCCCCCGAGGAATTCTGCCCCCGGCCGATCTTTCTATCTCCGAGAGCAGGCTATCGGCAGCGGAAAGCCCTGAGGGTACCTCGAAGCGAAGCTCCCAATCGTCCACAAGGATCGGAGAAGCCGGGGAACGGGGCGCCGTCCTATGAAACCTCTTGAGGTGTGACGCAGGGGAACCAGTCTCGCCCCCCACCTCTGGAGCCTGGGGCTCTTGCTCCCGAACACGTTTGCGGCTCGGCGCTCGGATGGACTCCGGGGCTCGGGGCATGCTTGAGTGCCTGGATGGAGCGGCTGCTGATGGAACCGGAGCTGACGACGGGCAAGAAGGGCCGGCGCCTCCGGCCTTCTTCCCCTTCTTCTGTTCGACCAGGGCTGCCCGAAATTTGCCTAGGACCATGGGTTCTGCATAAGACAAAATACAGAAGAGTCAGCAATGCCAGAAAAGTAAAAAATGCACAAGTCTAAACAGGTCACCTGAAAACTCCTAATTTACCCGCGAACTGGGCGGGGCTGAGCCCAGCCTAACTGAGGTCCCGGTCAGACAATAGCACATCAGCCTGGGGAAGGGGCTCCCACTCAGACACCGCCACCGTGTCGGGATCATTCGACCGACTCACCCGCGGGCAGCTAGCCCTGTGCCACTGGATGGGCACGGGCCAATCCTCACCCTCGGACGGCCCAACAAAGAAAAACTTCTTCTTCCATTCGTGAATGGAAGAAGGTACTACGAAAACCCCCGACCCGGCAGCACCTCCCCGGTGTTTTCTAAAAGAGATGTATACCCAGCTCAGCTTGCCCCTGCGAGTGTCGGGGTGGTTTTTGTAACAAAAAGAAGAAACGAGAAGACTTCGGCGGAAAAGGATCAGACGTAATTTCAACCGGACCAGAAACCTAAGGAGAATCCTCCAAGAGTTCGGCACTAACTGGCCCGGGGCTAACTCAAAACAATTCAATGTCACAATCACCTCAGGGGAGAAAGCCAGGCGCATCCCGGCCCAAAAGGCTTCCAGGTATAAGGCAATCTCCTTGCCCCATACCTGGTCTGCCCTCTTCCCCTTCTCGGCCAGACGAAGCGAATAGCCGGGAGGAATGTGGAAATGAGTCCGGATGGTGGCAAGCTCATCTGCATGCCTCAGCATGGATGACGCGCCAAGAACACCCATGACCTGCGCTCTGGGGACCACCCCCATCGCACGACCCCGGGAAGCATGACTACCCCTAACTTCCCGAGGGGACTCCGACTCTGACGAGAAAGAGGAAGAAGCAGAAGATGAAGCTGCAGAGGACTCCCTAGACTCTACCTGGACTATTTCTACAGACTCCTCGGTAGAAGACATCTAACTTGATCAAAGGGTCGAGTCCACGGAAGAGAAGACGCAAGGAATCCGACCTGAGGAGAAGAGCTCCGAGCTAATATGACTAGGGACGAGGAAATTATGGCGAGGTATGGGCCCTGATGGGGATCCCACCTCTATTTATAGTTGCTGGCATACACATCCTACGACTCTGATCGCCTCCCGCCAAAACAACGCTTCACAAGCAACGGTCGACAACATTCCACCTGTCGCACTCTTATTGGGCGCATCCCATCGGACGCGGGAACACTTGCGGTCCGTCTCGTCAACCAACCAGCGCCAGACACGTGGGCTGTCGCTTCGACGAACGTACATGCAAACCGGCGCTTCCTCTTTAATGCGAGATCTCTTCCCTGATCCGCTGACGTCATCAAGAAAATAGGACTAATTGCCTGGGAATACGCACCGACGATATCTTCAAGTAAGAGCTCATCCCGGGTGACCGGTCAGACTACTCTCGACCCGACCTAGAAACGGGTCGAGACGAGAGTGGGGGGCTAATGATGATGCTCGATATCGGTGACTTCCCGGATTATGACACGTGGCAGATGACGTGTCCCAGAGCTTACAAGAAAGGATCGAGAACGTTACGTTGGGAGCACACCCCGGGCCTCCGGCCCGAGGATGTTCCCGACCTTCGGTGGCGTTCCACACCACCCCTCGGCTTGCCTCCGAGCTATCACAGAACCAAGATGCCTCGGCCTCCCGCTCATTCCCGAGCCTCCCGCCGAGCTCATCTTCCTCGGTCTCGCCGACCGACCCACAGCACCGATCACAGACGCCTCCGCCACGGCTCCGCGAATCTTGCCGGGCGCGAGATATCTGCCGCCCATGATCCCGCGTTCCATGCCATCACGATCTCCCATTAACGAGTATGTCTCGTCATTAATGAGGGATCCCGCCTATCATGTGGGCGTGACGCCAGAGGCGTAACGATCGGCGTGAATCTCGCGCCCGCCTGCCCATGGCTGCCATTATATAAACCCCTCTCTTAGACGATTCAGATAAGAAAATCTGACCTCAATAGGTCGTTACTCTGCCAAAATACCCCGTCTAACTTGATCGTCGGAGGGTCTTCGGTGGCACAACCACCCCGGGACTTTTTTACAGGTAGCTTGGCCTCAACCACACAAAACCCATTGAGATACGCACGATCCAAGAGTCAACCCTCCAACTCAACCCCAGCCGTCCATCAGCGCTCGCATCAGATCAACGGAAGATAACATCTGAAGGAGATCCAGAGATCCATCACTATTACTTTTCTTTTTCCATCTTGACTCTCCCCACAATAAGTGTTTAATTTTGTCGCTTTATTCTTTTTATTTCTTCTCTCATTTAATGCAGTTATTATTTGAATGCAGTTATTATTTGAGCCATAACAAAGAAAATTGAAGTGAATAAGAGCCAAACAATGTATAAATGTGCGTGATCTCATTAAGGGCAAAAGAGGGAAATAATCTTACGAAGATTGGCTTACTAATAAATTTAGACACCTGACAATTGTATGATCAATTCATATAATATCTTCGGACAGAAAATACGAAGAATGGTATTTACATATAACCAACAAGTAAAAGATCATGGTGTTAATCTTCAATAAACGAAGTATATGGTATATTATATCTGAAAATGGATGAAAGTTTGCGATATTTTAGTGTAATTCACCCTAACTCTTATTTATAACTAAAAGCTCTATATATGTAATGTAAGGTGCTTAATATGTAAACCATTTATAGATATATACTATCTAGCATATATGTACACAGGCAGTTGTAAATTCGTAGACAATTAAAAGGGACAACTTTAGTTTTTAACACTTCTAGTTAAGTATGGCAACGTTTTCTAAGCTAATATATATGAGGTTAATGGAGGAAAGATGCCATAGGAGGGAATTTCCTCCTATGGCGTCGGAAAAATGTACCCTCCATTATTTTTTTCGAGAATCGGCATACATCACGGTCATTTTTATCATCTAAGATGTGGATATATCAAATTTCATGTGATTATACCATTTTTTCACCGTTGATATAGTTGGTACAAAATTAATGGTTTACCGACAATAGAACTTCTACATTAGTAATTCAACGGTGAAAAAGTGGTGGAATCACAAGAAATTTGGTGTATGCACATGTTAGATGATAACGATGATGATGTTGGATACCGATCATCGGAAAAAATGATGGAGATTGTATTTTTTCGACGCCATAGAAGGAAATCCCCTCCTATGACTTCTTTTCTCCATTATTCTCAATATATAATTTCTGTTCGTGTTGAGTTTAAGCATTTTATACTTGCTAGATATAAATATTTTTATATTATATACACTTAACACAAAATAAATAAATAAATAAATTTGCAAATAATAAATTTTTCTACATCAATAACGGAAAAGAATACCTATAAAATAAATGGAATTTCATCGTATGGTAAGTATATACAATAAAATAATTTTCATAAAGCAACGTATTTATTTTATGCTTTAAATTGACCTTTAAACATTTCAGGAACTTATCATTATAATCATGCTCAACTCACATGAGACCCATTCTTTCCATGTGAGTTTTCCTAATCAAACTTCATACATATTTAACCAACATAAACCACTAGGGTCATGGAACATCAGGGTAACCAATATGAACTAATAGCGGTGTATGGATATGTGAAAATAAGCTCGATTGATATATTGTCTTATTTAAACGCGTCAATATCAAATTTTAAGAATATAAAATTTGATATCATTCAAATAAATTTAAAAAAATTATTATCTGGCAAAAGAAAATACGTGCTAATCATATTTGACTAACAGGCCAGAACCCAACATGGTGGTGAGATGGAGTTCGACATCGACAGAGAATGAATCAATGGCTGATTTCAAAATCAGAATGTTGAGGTTGTTTTTCACGTGTCAAACAAACTCTGTGCAATTGCTTCTTTTGTCTGTGTTGTGGGATGTAGTTATTTTTTAGCGATTTCTCTTAAATATTGTGTGGTTATCTAGTTTGTATGTTAAAAATATAATGTTTTCATAGAATTTTCTTTCATTTTGGGTTTTTTGATGTAACTAGGTGAAAAATATAACTGTTGGAATGTCTGAACATTAAAATTTTAATAAAACTAATGAGCAATAGCTCAATTGGCATGGCACTTCCGTCCAAGAGGGAAAGTGGCCATAATTTAACGCTTTCAGAGCAAATTCATGAGTCCTCTTGATGCATCTGTGTGTTGTCTGCGTCTGTTAGAATACAAAACAAATCCCTCAACTTTCATCATAACTTTGAAGTTTTGATGCAATGGAAAAGACATTTCACATGGTATCAGAGCAATTCAGGTTCGGTTATCACCGGACGTGTATTAAATGTGGATTTATAAAATTAAAAATACCACTATTTCAAAGAATCTTGCATTGCCATGTTTTCAATAATTTGATAATTCATATGAGTATAATATACATTATGACTATAAAAACAGAAACATCCATGGGATTTGTTTTTGAGAGTTGTTGAGTGTGGATCTCAATTGGTTGGTGTTGGATGCCGAGCTACCCGCAAAGAAGTCCCGGGATGGGTGACCACCGTAAGACCCTCCGACGATCAAATTAGAGATGAGGTATAGATATAGGGTAGCGGCGTATTGAAATAAATTCGAGTTACTTGAGTCGGCTGAGAGAGGGATTTATATAGGGGTCGCATGGAGCGAGCAAGTGCGAGACCACCGCCGTCAGTTACGCCCCAACGTTATTCTCGTCTTGAATGGCGGGATACGCCCATTAATAGGGGGACACGCCCATTAATGGGGGGATGTGCTAGCGTGGGACACGGATCGTGGGGAGGCGGATATCTCGCCCTGACGATATATGCGGAGCCGTTGCGGGGCGCATGGGATCCACGCTCTTGGTTGATCAGGGGAGGCCGAAGAAGTTCGGCACGTCAGGAGCTCGGAGACAAGCCGGTAGGCCGAGAAAGCTCGGCATGTCAGAAGGCTCGGAGACGAGCCGGGAGGCCGAGGAAGCTCGGCACGTCAGAAGGCTCGGAGACGAGCCGGGAGGCCGAGGAAGCTCGGCATGTCAGGAGCTCGGAGATGAGCCGGGAGGCTGAGGAAGCTCGGCAGGTCAGGAGCTCGGAGATGAGCCAGGAGGCCGAGGAAGCTCGGCACGTCAGACGGCTCGGAGACGAGCAAGAAGACTAAGAAAGCTCGAAGACGAGCTGTTGGTAATTTCCTAGGTGAAGGTGGAATGTATTCAGGGAGGTCTCCCGAAAGGTCGGATACGTTCCTCGAGAAGGGGCCCCCGAGGAATATCCCCGATACAACTCATTTATTCCACCCTCGTAGCATTCGGGACACGTCATCCGCTACGTGCCGTAATCTGAGGAGACACCACTTGTGAGTATCATCATTATCCCCCACTCTCGTTCCGACCTATTCATTGATCGGGTCGAGAGTGGCCTGCTCAGTTTTTCTTTTGCTCATTTTGGCGCCAAGGAATCATAATGCGGATCATCCGGGAATGGCATGGCGTTTGGTAGTTACGTCTGTTAGGGTCAAAAATTACACCCCGGTTGACCAAGTCAAAGTCAAAATCAATCCCAAGCCAGGTGGGCCCAAGCCCTGGCCAAGTAGGCCCATGCCCAAGTCCAGCCCCGCGGCCAGCCTCCCCCATGCCAAAAAAGAAAATTATGTAATAAATAATTTTGATGTAATTTTCTATGAATAAATATAAGGAAAATGGGCATAAAACCAAATTTTGTAAAGCTCATGGCTTATTTGCAAAAAGAAATAGCACATGAGGTATGGGATGGGCAAAATGCCATTTTGTAAAGCCCAAGGGGCTATGTGTAAATTTGTAAGCATATATTAGGCAACATGATGTTGAAATAAAAAAGGACAATTCATTCTCGCAAATTCTAGAGTTTGTGCCTCCTTCTCCTTTCTCAAGGTTCTAAAACCTTCCCCCCGTTTTAAATTAAATCAAGAGTTTAACTCTTCCCTTTTCCAAAAAGAAATAGTTTTTCACCACAAAACCCTTGAAGGGGAGCTCAGATTTTCAATCAGATCTCGAAAAGGGGAGACTTTTAAGTCTCACCCCCTTTACTCCAAGATCCAGCAGATCAAGAGGAGGAGGAAGGAGACCCATCTCCAAAAATCCAACTTTGGACAGATCCAAGGCTCAAAAGAAGCTCCAGGGCTAAAGAGAGAAGAGAGGGGTCCCCTTTGATCACCTCTGAAGATCTTTGGGGAGTTCAACTCCAAGACCCAAATTCTCAAAGGAGTTTAACTCCTATTCCAGATCATTTAGGAGTTTAACTCCAAATCTAAATCTTTTGGAGTTTAACTCCACTCAAAATCCATTGGGAGTTTAACTCCTAACCCAGGGGCTAAGCCTCTTTTCCGCTGGTGTTCCTAGCAATCGCGTGTCGTGCACATGACCCGCGGGCGTCCAGCGGTCATGTGCCATGCACGTGACCCGCGGGCCTCCAGCGGTCGCGTGTACGGTATGTGACCCACGGGTGATAAAGCGCCCACGTGCACCTCACGCGACTCGGGGCGCTCAGCGGGCGCGTTCAGCGCACGTGACCCCCAGGCGCCCCGCGGGCGCGTGCAAGGCACGTGGTCCGCGGGCGCTAAGCGCCCACGTGCGCCTCACGCAACCCGCGGGCGCTTAGCACCCAGCGGTCACGTGCAGCGCACGTGACCCGCTGGTGCCCAGCGCCCACATGCCAGGCACGTGACCCGCGGGCGCTAGGGCCCACGCGCCAGGCACGTGACCTGTGGGCGCCCAGCACCCACGTGCCATGCACGCGTCTTTAAGATGCTCCCCCCATTTTTATATGCACTCCACACTAAATATACTTCTCCCGTTAGAAAAAATTTCTAGCCCCCTTGACTCCCAACCCGCTATCCGGGTAGCGGGACCCCCGTAAAATCTCTGCGGGGCCCCCGATATATCCAAAACCCCTTCAAAACACAACACTGCACATTGAGTTCGCATAGCCTGTTTGACCCGTCAATCGGAGGTTCTCTTGCTCCAAAGGCGAGGGGTAATTAACGGCAGCTTAATCCGTGGCTGCCGGAGATTCGGATCCCCACAATCAATAAACCCCAGTCTACCCTAGGCAGGGGGAATCTGTAATGCGCCTGACAAGCGCGTGCATATTCCCATCTCAATGGTGTGACGAAAAACACCCTACAGTCTCTGGTACGCCCTGTGGGACCTATCTCTCCTCCCATATTTCGGGTTAAACGTTCATGCGAACCCAATCAATGTACATATCGATTGCCTGTACTGAAATCATGCTTCTTTGTGCAGGTTAACAAATTTCAAATTGCTATCTCCGGATGCAACAAAATGTCTCTAGGGATCAGCTCAGCTCTCGACACAACTCTCATCCCATACACGATGAAGATGGACTCCCGGACGGTCCTCCCGGCCAGTCTTGGGCGACAGTGGGAGGAGCCGCTGCTACAATTCGGCTCTATTATTTTCGTGCCAGCTAATGCCATCCCTGCTCCTCAAGCCCCAATGACTGATAAACCGGCCTAAAAAAGGAAAAGGCCGATTGTCATGGTTGCAAAGGCACCTCAGCCCAAGCACAAATCCATTTCCGCACGACTCTCCATGGCCCCAGCTGGGTGCAAAGCCGTCAGAACAAAAAAAGTTACTAGACGTCGCGGGCAAGCCCAGGCGATACCTTCAACTGACACGTGATCGGATATCTTCTCAAGACTCCCTATCACTCGGCCTATAGCAGCTTCCCGAAGAGCAGAAGCCTGCCAAGCGCTCAAAACAAAGAAGATGAGGCAGAAGTGGTTCAGATACAGAGCCAACAAAAGGGCTAGGGCTCTGACCATATTAAAATTTGTGAATTTCCAAAGCCCAGACCGCTCTTCAAAATCAGCCGCCCAATCAAGCGCAGGGTTCTGCTCATGAACCGGGAAATAGTGTCCTGAAACAAACGACCGCCACATCGTTAAACTGGGAATAGTCGACCTCTAAGTCGTTAAACTGGAGATGTAAAAATGTGTAAATAAAACAAAAATAGAAAATAGAAAAATAAAAAGCCGAAATGATGGGGAAACTCACAATAAAAATCAGCGAGTAAAAATAATGATGAAAATAAAGCCGAAATGATGGGGCAACCGCGAATAAATAGCCGAAATAATAGGGCAATTGCGACCTTCGCGATAAGAAAAGCTGAAATAATAGAGCAATCGCGGTAAAAAAAACGGCGAATGATGAGTCAATACTGGTACCATATTCCAGTGCAGCGATGCAGACGCCGTCCAAAACATAAATCCTTAACGACGAATGATGAGTCGCTCCAGGTACCATATTCTAATGCAGCGATGCGGACGCCAACCAAAATCCAAATCCCCAAATGGTGAATGATGAGTCGCTCCTGGTACCATATTCCATTACAGCGATGCAGACGCCAACCAAAATTCCAAATCTCATATCCCAACGGCGAATGATGAGTCGCTCCTGGTACCATATTCCAGTACAGTGATGCAGACGCCAACAAAGTCCCAAAATTCTCCCGGCCCTACGGTCTGGATCATACATCCTGCAAAATCGTATATAATCCACGGGCGTAAAACGATCCCAATCTCTCCCAAGTCCTACCGGCGAGACTATGTTTAAAGTCCCACCAGCGATGAAGATTCCCCCAAAAAAAGGGTATGTCCACAAGCAAAACGGGCACGGATGAAAACCCGAAATGGCTCCATGAGTAAAAACAGCAGGATTGCCGGCGAGTTTGTGAAAACCCGAAAGAGCGCAAACTCGTGAAAAATAAATGAAATACGGTCGCAAAGTCCTCTCGACTTTGTGAGGAGAAAATTTCTGCGTGAGATCCTTACAACTCACAAAGGAGCAACACACTTAGGAGTCCCCGCGACTCCTAAGGAGAAAGTACACCTACAAGATCCTTTCGACTCGTAGGGAGAAAATGCTTTTATGATACCCTTATGTTTCATAAAATTGAAAAGTTTTAGGTGACAGGGACCTAAACCTGTCTCCTAAGCCATCTCTTCCCAACAGGAAACGGCGAATAATGAGTCGCTCCTGGTACCATATTCCAGTGCAGCGATGCAGACGCCAACCAAATTCCAAATCCCAAAACGGCGAATGATGAGTCACTCCTGGTACCATATTCCAGTGCAACGACGCAGACGCCAACCAAAAACCAATTTCCCAAAATTCTCCCAGCCCTACGGGGGGTCCCCGAACTGACTACCGTATACAATTCACGGGCTCAAATAATTTTCATCACACCCATGCCCTACCGCAACCACCAGTCCAGCGGCTGGTCTCCGCCCTTAGAATTATGCTCCATTTGGAAAGACCCACTCATGTGTCCTCACGATGCATGAGGAGAACAAAACTTGCGAGATCTTTACGACTCGTAAGAAAACGCCTTCGTGGGATCCTTACGTCTCACAGAGGAGAAACACACTTGGGGGTTCTCACGACTCCTAAGGAGAAAATGTACCAACGGGATCCTTACGACTCGTAGGGAGAAAATGCTTTTATGGGACCCTTACGGCCCATAAAATTGAAAAGCCTTATGTGGTAGGGATCTAAACCTATCTCCTAAGCCATCGCTTCTCAATAGGTAAGGGCAAATGATGAGTTGCTCCTGGAATTATTCCAGTGCAGCAATGCATATGCCGACCAAAAAACCAATTCCTAAATCCTCCCGGGGCAAATGATGAGTTGCTCCTGGCATTATTCTAGTGCAGCAATGCAGATGCCGACCAAAACCAAAATCCCCTAATCCTCTCATGGCAAATGATGATTCGCTTCCGGTACCATATTCCAGTGTAGCGATACTGATGTCAACCCAAATCATCTCAAATCAGCAAGTCAAATCCAGCGCCGACCGTCCAAGTCGCAAAAAGGGCAGCAACGACCTTCCTTGTCGGAATTATGTTTCGGCTCGGAATCAACCTGTAACCTCCCCATCGGAATTATGCTCCATCGCGGAATCAAGTCAACCAACCAGCTCTATGTCGGAATCATGCTTCGTCTTGGAGTGTACCCCGTTTCGAAATCATGCTTCGCCTCGGTGTATCTGCGTTCTCGGTCGGAATTATGCTTCGGCTCGGAATCAACCAGTGACCTCCCAGTCGGAATTATGCTCCATCGCGGAATTAAGTCAACCAACCAGCTCTGCGCCGGAATCAGGCTTCGTCTCAGAGTGTACCCCATGTCGAAATCATGCTTCGCCTCGATGTATCTCCCTTACCTGTCAGAATTATGCTTCGGCTCGGAATCAGCCAGTGACCTCCCCGTTGGAATTATACTTTGTCTCGGAATCAAGTCACCTAACAAGCTCTGCGTCGGAATCATGCTTCGTCTCAGAGTGTACCCCATGTCGAAACTCATGCTTCGCCTCGGTGTATATGCCTTCCCTGTCGGAATTATGATTTGACTCGGAATCGCATCAAGCGTCGACCGTCCATGTCATAAAAAGGGCAGTGCCAGATTCCCACAAAGAGGGAACCAAATCACTCCGTGCCGGGGAAGCGTCTACCACGGACACTCCGTCTCGGAGACACGTCAAGTGTCGATCGTTCATGTAGTAACAAGGGCAGTGTCGGCTTCCCACAAAGCGGGAACCAAATCACTCCGTGCAAGGGTCAAGTCAACCAGTGACACTCCATACCGGGGACAAGTCTACCAGCGACACTCCATGCCGGGAAAACGTCAAGCAGACACTCCACGTCAGGGATACGTCATACACCGATACTCCGTCTCGGTGACACGTTAAGCATCGACCGTCTATGTCGTAAAAAGGGCAGTACCAGCTTCCCAAAAAGGGGGAACCAAATCAAGTCGCCTCCATGTGAAAGAAAATCCATCAATTTCATGCACACGACCCACATGTGCGGTGTGTAGGACTACGGTAGCGCCCCGGCCGTCTATCCGAGGCCAAAATGCGGAAACGAAAATTTTCTTGACTTTAAACCGGCACTACCGCATCCTAAAAACCCGGATCGTAACCATTTACCTACAACTAGCTAATTAGAGAGAGGGTAGAGGGCTATACCGAGCGATCCATGTCCTTCGGTTTTCGGCCACCATCCCAAGCTCCACGCGGCATCTCCGGTCTTTATCTCCTCGTCGGAAAGGGCACCACATCGAGAAGTCTTTTTACGGGCTCCCGCTTCGTCCGAAGCAACTCGGGCGCGAAGTGTGCTGGTCGACGTGCTCAAGGTTGAAGTAGAGTATGTTGTGGTCATTTTGTCTCTTTTATCCATGGATTTGGATGGAGGTAGAAGGTGTTGCCATTGGAGGAGACAATGAGCTAGAGGAAGAAGAAGAAGAAGAGAAGCTTTCTCATCCTTTCTTTTTCTTTTGTTGTGATGTTATGATAGAATGAGAGAGAGTGAGGAAAATAATATGAAAGCTAACCATAACCCCAAGGCAGCCCCTCTCTCTCTTCCTCTCATATCATCACAAATCAATCCATTAATGTGACACTTTTGCTAAAAAAGAGACCATGAGTCGTGATATAAGTCAATGTCACATTAATGCATTGTTATGATGATTTCTAGTTCATTATTTCCTTAAGAAAATATTAATCCAAATGTTTGCCACCACAAAAAGATCCGGCAACATCTAAAGTAACTCGTGACGGATCACAAGTATACCCCTCACCTGTATATACATACCTGCACCCGCATTCCGACTGAATGCGAATGTGATGAAACTAAAGTAATCCAACAAATCTAATACTAGGATCCGGCTTAAACCAAAGCCCACTAGTATGATCCGTCCGATCATGATCCATGCAATACCGCACGTATAAGATCGAACCCTGCCATATATCATACGGCCTCTACAACGTTTCGCCCGAAACTTGAGAAACTGTCTGTGGGGGACTCTAAAGACTCATCAATACTTTGGCTGTGGATTTAACCACTAGCACGTCAGAGGTATTAGCCATACGTAACGGGCTACCAAGTATTGACTAAAAGGGAGGTCGATGAGCGAACTCATCCTGACACCCTACTGAGCCTGTCAGTGATAATATCCGTACAATCCGGTCTGTTCGTCTATGAGCATCGCATGGAGGGCCTAGAGGGTTGGTAAAAGTCAGATCCCCAAAAGCGGTACAAGTCGTGTCGGAGTGTAGCCCAGAACACCCTGAGATACTACTGGAATACCTACCAGTAAATCTCCTGCCTCGGCCGAGGGCTTTGGGTAATGGCTCTCCTAGACACAGCGCGACCTCACCCCCAATACCGGGAGAGACGAACCCCTGCAGATCCGCTCACTGCCTCCATGTGGCTCGGGACTGTACCCAACTGAAACCTGTTTGCATGACTCCTTTGAGCTGTGGTAGGGTAGTAATCAAAGCACAGTGGGAACTCACACGAGACAAATGACAATCTCAGGTCGATGAACTAACCTGTACACATGTCACCGGGGAACTGCTATCTGACGTCTGGTATAATCCCAACTAGCAGGTTCCCGGCGAGTCCTGTCCGGTGTACTCATAACCCAATGAGCACCTGTATACATCTTAGGTGAACCAACTGACACCAGTGACTTGTGAGACCGGCTACCGCCCCTCGTCGGGGTCTCGACTGTATACACTAGTCTACTCTGGAGTATCGATGCCCTGTCTCGAAACTCCCACGACTAGGGACCTTTTAAGGATGTGCTTATAGACCCCAGCTCCCACGTATATGATTGCCATCATACTGCTGGCAGTCAAGCAAGAATCCTAGGGGCTCTATCAACGTGTAATACCTGTAAGGTCACCTAAAGCAGTACACGATGATAAAGATAGACCAGATAGTATACTATCATCTTGAGTAAGACTGTCCTACCGGTATAGGTCCTCCCTCAATCATTGCAATCACATGCCTGTGATCCAATAATTGACTCTGAGAGCGCTATATCCAACAATCTCCCACTTGCACTCAAGGCTAATTATTGTTATGTCGCATACTCACAGCCCGTGTGATACCGAACACGCAACTCCTCTACTAATCAGTCTCATAAAGCCCGTTTGCGAAACTATTGCGTTCAAAGAATAGCCTCAGTGAGTGGATCCGCTCAGATGTTTCTTTCTATGTTTCTCTTTATCTCAAGTTCGCGGAGAAACCCATCTCCCAAAATGAGCAATACCTGTCTTAGAATATGTTTGGATGTTTGATGGGACCTAGTTCATAAGTGAACTCCAAATCCAAACTTCTTAGACTGTATCGTCAACTGAACTTAATCAGTATCCAGCGCCATGTCTCCCTCAGTATCCGCCTGGACCACCTGTCCAAAATACTGCCCCTCTTCAGAGGGAGAACTATAACTCTGACAGACACTCTGTCATCCAGGTCACCTTGGAAGCCTGGAGTGATAACTGTCTCCCGAAGGAGGATGCCGTTATCATATCCCTAGAACATCCACTTATGTTCTAAAACTGCTTCCGATCGTTTCTCTAGGACTGGATTAACATCCTATGTGGAGAAACCACTGTGTGACAACCAAAGTATAACCGACCGTAGTATAGGAATATCACTTCCTACTCTGTGTATGTCATCCAAATACCAGGACATCACACCCTACTACCTTCTTAACAGATCCATCCCCTATTCTGATGAAGTCAAACCTATGACTGTCACATCAGAAATAGATGATCTATCTTCGCTATATCTGCTTTAGTCTATAAATAGACATAAGCCACTTGTCCACCATGCTTCCGCTGCTCCCACTGACTACGACAACCCTTTGGCAGAGTCATATACACGTACACTTCTGAAGCCAGTTCAGAACGACGCTATACTCATCCTCCTGCCGGGTCTCACAGCCTGGAACAACAGCAATGGCAAGTCTGGGTAAACAAGAACCTCCCTGTCACCGTCCTTGAGCATACCGAAGTACCTCTCGAGTGCATGAGGTTACCCATCATGTCTGCGGAGTGGCCAATGGAATGTCAAATCAGATTGAATCTTTAGGTTCTTATCAAATCTTCAGTAATCGTTTGCGGTTCTGGAATCACTTCCAGTTCTACCGTACTCCCACTACTGTTTTCTGAAAAAATCCATTTTTATTAAAACTGTGGCGAGTCAAGAACAATATCACTATTGATCTTCCAGATGGTAGAAAGTCGACCCTCGTCATAGCCCGGGTCAACCCACAAACAGCCATTACAGAAACGTGCTTTGAGTTGTCCAGTGTCTGGTTTTAAGCATAAGCTGGACAACTCCCCGTACCTTAACAATGTCAAGATATGAACTGTTCTATATCCAAGACAGAAACAGAGACACTGATTTAATTGAACCAGATTCAAATCATGCAGCTGTCTCCAGTGCATGTCAACTAAATGGAAAGAGGCCGATCAGCGTTACCCAGCTTAGGAGTGCTTCCAATTATGAGTAACCTGAAAGAGAAACAAGTTTCTCAAAACTATTAACTGAATACCATACACAAGTATCTATATCTTCGATCACCTTGAAGAATCCCGATACTTGCAATACCCGGTTCTCTACTTTACACTTATACCTATAACTTCTCAAAACTCAGACGTTGTGTTTCTACGAAACACTTATCTAAGAACTGGAGAAGTCATAAGTAAACCGAATATAGTACGAGGACCAACCCCTCTGTCCTAATGGACACTGGACAACATACAATACTCTGTATAAGTCCCCTGAGTCTAATAACTCAAACCCTGTGTGTCGTAGGTTGAAAACTGTACTTATGGTTAAGAAGAATTACACCGCTGTTTAATGCTCCTTACCTAATCATCCACTGATATAGGTAAATGTCATGGACATAATTTCAAAAAGGTATATCCCACTCTATAAAAATAGACGTACAGATATATCAATTTGAAATTGGTGCATAACAGCAAAACCAAATATTTGCCGTCCGGCAAACAACCCAGGCGATTTCCTCAAATATCACCAATTACAACGAATTCCGATATAATGAGGATGATCACCTAATTCCCAATAACTTACTCCCACTCATCATCTGTAAAACCATACAGATGTGAGATTCATACCTGGTAAATACATACCCTGGAGCAAGTGTCTAATTGGGAAATCAGTTTTCCATTAACAGTAAACAGTGAAACTGAAATATTGAAATGTTTCGATGGGGTATCCGGGTATTCCTAGTAATGCCTCTTCCATTATCCCGATTCACAACTGTAACCATATATTTCTATGTCATCTCTCCACATCCCTTCATATGTCTTTAATCATTACCTTCTGCATACCCCTTTAGGCCAAATTTTTCTTCCTTCCCTACCGTTCGGCACCAGCCTATGGTTTGGAAGAAGACTATCCAATAAGCGTAACAGGTGTACTGTCCTAATCCTAGGAGCACTCGCAATGCGAGAGAAGGTGAAGATAAAAGACAACCGAATAAACCTTATTCCTATTTCTCCTGAACCAGAATCCATCCCCGAACTGGAACAAGTTCCTTTCGAGTTCGTATATAACCATACGATGGAGTATCCAAATAACTTTGGATCTTCGTAGTGATACGGAGTGTCCTAGAGAAATACAAAGGTGAAGTGGGAGTGGTAATAAAATACTTGGTTTGGTCATGAATAGCAGTCGCAGTTTACTTTGCCCTCTTACTAATCCCTTTATTTGTCTTTACATAATACCTTCTGTGCACCATCGTTAGGCTAATTGGTTTTCTTCATTCCCTACCATTCGGCACCTGCCTATGGTTTGGAAGAAGACTATCCAGTAAGCGTAACAGGTGTACTATCCCCTAATCCAAGGAGCACTCGCAACCTGAGAGAAGGTAAAAGGGAGAAGACAGCTGAATAGTCCTATTCGTTTTCTCCAGAACCGGAAACCATCCTCGAATAAATTCCTTCGAGTTCGTATATAACCATACGATGGTTTTATCCAATGGAAGTGGATGAGGTGTTCTGGAGAAAAGGGTAAAAGAAGGAGTGGCAATGAGGTATGCAACTCTGACAATCCAAAATCCAGTGTTTAAGAAGGTTCGGTTAACTTGGTCACTGAGTCATAGTCAAGGGTCGGGTCATGGTCGCTGCCAAAGAGAGAGAGAAAAGAAACACTCAGCGTGCACTCTAACTTAGATCAGAATGGTTATCACTTTATCCAATCAGGAAACCTCCCACCGTATCGTTAAACTCTTCTCCAAACCTGAAAGAAGAATTAGCCGGGATCACCCGAGGAGTAAACCAACTCATCAGTGGGAATCGGGATCCAACTATCATTGCCTGATAACATGACGGAATCCATTCACGTTATCACACTCCAGAAGGTATGCGCATGCCTGGCAAGTTTCAGTTTCTTTATAAACTCCCGATGTGTGTTTTTACCCCAAGCGGCTTATGACCTTGACAGAGGTCAACATATCATAAGTCGCAAGTCAAGTTCAACCCGTCATTGTCCTTGATTAACTTAGACCCACCCGCACGTGCCCTTGACAGAGGTCAAAATGACCGTGCGACCATCCTAAATAATCCTATTTATGCAACAAACAAGTATTACCCAGCTACCAAGCACTGTGCCTTGACAGAGGTCAACATACACAGCATGAATACTAAGTAATACCTGTAAGAAACGACGGAGGGCTATGACTGATTTTTGGCGAAAAATCTTTAATGTAATGAACTTGATATCGTTGAAGGAACTGCATAGCCTTTTTATAAAAATATAGTGGCGAAAACCTTTGCTAAAGAGGTCACTCCCGGTGAAGGGATCTCGGCTCTTTCCCCATAGAATGAGGTGCAGGATATTCCAACTGAATACCATGATGCAAAGCAAAAAGTAATCGGCTAAGTGAAGTTATTACCCTGACGCAAACTTCTGTCCAAGGGGTCACTCCCGGTGAAGGGATCTCGGCCCTTGCCTCGTCGACTGAGGTGCAGGATATTCCAACTGAATACCACTGTGCAAAACAAAAGAGAACGTCCTTGCAATAACAGCTTTTTGAAAAATTGTTCCAACAACATCAGAATAGGTTTGTTTAGCTTGCATTGATCCGAATCAATGCAGTCCCATCAATTGATCACACCACAAAAGAACGAAAATACGATGTACGTATATGCCATCCGCATTCGCCACTGGGTCCCGTCATCACCCGTTAGGTTACTTAACTAACGACAGAGCGGGGACTGGACTAGAGCGGGTGTAAAATATATACAACATCTACTAGTATATATATCAATATATAATATTCGCTCAAGGCGTGATAAAATGCAACATCACAGAAATGTAATAAGCATCACAGAACAATACAGATATCTGGGATCCCCAGGTTTCATAGAGCCGCTACTGAAACCCGACGTTCCCCTGGTCGTGTGGATAGCCTGTTCAATGAAATCCTAGACCCCTACGGGCGTGGCAAGTTACCCGCCAAAACCTGAAGCGAGGCAGCCCCCTTCAGCAACGTGAATGGACCACCCAGCACTTCACGGAATCCGGTAACTTGAGCACCCCTCCTTGGGTCAACCTGTACCCCCTACGAGTGCGGCGAATAGCCCGCCAATTCTAGAGTGAAGCCCCCTCCGTCTTAACGCCATGAGATGCGGGCCCGTTGCCCTCTAGAACCCGGCTATCCGTGCACCCCTCCGTGGGGTAATCCTAGTACAGAAAGTAAAATATACATACAACGGGTACATCGACCTCAGTCCGGTCGTGCCCCAAAAGAATAATATACAAACAAGCAGTGACGGCGGTCCACATGTCGAACGCTCGCCCCGCAATATCAAATGTACATAATAAACCAAACTGTACTAACATTGCATCTAGGCTATCCACCACGACAAATCCGCAACAACACAGCACAACACAGAACATCAACGTGAATGTCACGTTCGTAAATCCGTCTAAAAGGGCTATAGCAGTTAGAAAGGATTTACCGATCAAATGACATTTACGGTCGCAGATATAATGTAAATACTGTGAACTAACATGTTTAAAATTTTCGATCAACTAAATTTCCCGAAGTGGGCCCCAAGCACTACTGTAGCACTCAAAGAAAATCTGGGCCCAAAGAGAATATTCCAAAAACCTCATTTCTCAGTCTAAGACCCACTGAAAAAAATTGGTGCAATAAGGACTCATTATGGCCGCGGAACCGTGGCCAATGCATGGGTTTGGCCGCGGTTCCACGGTGGAACAGTGAAGTCATGCCACCAAATTTCTGCAGAAGTCTTAGAAAACCCTGAACGTATTTCTGCAATGTACCAAATATTTTTCCGAGCCAAAAACAAATCGACAGAAAACTGATGCACTTGAAATCGAGTTTTCGAAAAATCCGTTCGATCGAACTTGTAAACACGTTAGAGCAAGCTAGACTAGGTTAATGGCGTGGCTCTGATACCATGTAGGACTACGGTAGCGCCCCGGCCGTCTATCCGAGGCCAAAATGTGGAAACGAAAATTTTCTTGACTTTAAACCGGCACTACCGTATCCTAAAAACCCGGATCGTAACCATTTACCTACAACTAGCTAATTAGAGAGAGGGTAGAGGGCTATACCGAGCGATCCGTGTCCTTCAGTCTTCGGCCACCATCCCAAGCTCCACGCAGCATCTCCGGTCTTCATCTCCTCGTCGGAAAGGGCACCACATCGAGAAGTCTTTTTAGGGGCTCCCGCTTCGTCCGAAACAACTCGGGCACGAAGTGTGCTGGTCGACGTGCTCAAGGTTGAAGTAGAGTATGTTGTGGTCACTTTGTCTCTTTCATCCATGGATTTGGATGGAGATAGAAGGTGTTGCCATTGGAGGAGACAATGAGCTAGAGGAAGAAGAAGAAGAAGAGAAGCTTTCTCATCCTTTCTTTTTCTTTTGTTGTGATGTTATGATAGAATGAGAGAGAGTGAGGAAAATAATATGAGAGCTAACCATAACCCCAAGGCAGCCCCTCTCTCTCTCTTCCTCTCATATCATCACAAATCAATCCATTAATGTGACACTTTTGCTAAAAAAGAGACCATGACTCATGATATAAGTCAATGTCACATTAATGCATTGTTATGATGATTTCTAGCTCATTATTTCCTTAAGCAAACATTAATCCAAATGTTTGCCACAACAAAAAGATCCGACAACATCTAAAGTAAACTCGTGACGGATCACAAGGATACCCCTCACCTCTATATACATACATGCACCCGCATTCCGACTGAATGCGAATGCGATGAGACTAAAGTAATCCAACAAATCTAATACTAGGATCCGGCTTAAACCAAAGCCCACTAGTATGATCCGTCCGATCATAATCCATGCAATACCGCACGTATAAGATCGAACCCTGCCATATATCATACGGCCTCTACAACGTTTCGCCCGAAACTTGAGAAACTGTCTGTGGGGACTCTAAAGACTCATCAATACTTTGGCTGTGGATTTAACCACTAGCACGTCAGAGGTATTAGCCGTACGTAACGGGCTACCAAGTATTGACTAAAAGGGAGGTCGATGAGCGAACTTATCCTGACACCCTACTGAGCCTGTCAGTGACAATATCCGTACAGTCCGGTCCGTTCGTCTATGAGTATCGCATGGCTGGCCTAGGGGGTTGGTAAAAGTCAGACCCCCAAAAGGGGTACAAGTCGTGTCGGAGTGTAGCCCAGAACACCCTGAGGTACTACTAGAATACCTACCAGTAAATCTCCTGTCTCGGCCGAGGGCTTTGTGTAATGGCTCTCCTAGACACAGTGCGACCTCACCCTCAATACCGGTAGAGACAAACCCCTGCAAATCCGCTCACTGCCTCCATGTGGCTCGGGACTGTACCCAACTAAAACCTGTTTGCACGACTCCTTTGCGCCGTGGTAGGGTAGTAATCAAAGCACAGTGGGAACTCACACGAGACAAATGACGATCTCAGGTCGATGAACTAACCTGTACACATGTCACCAGGGAACTGCTATCTGACGTCTGGTATAATCCCAACTAGCAGGTTCCCGGCGAGTCCTGTCCGGTATACTCATAACCCAATGAGCACCTGTATACATCTTAGGTGAACCAACTGACACCAGTGGCTTGTGAGACCGGCTACCGCCCCTCGTCGGGGTCTCGACTGTATACACTAGTCTACTCTGGAGTATCGATGCCCTGTCTCGAAACTCCCACGACTAGAGACCTTTTAAGGATGTGTTTATAGACCCCAGCTCCCACGTAAATGATCGCCATCATACTGCTGGCAGTCAAGAAAAAATCCTAGGGGCTCTATCAACGTGTAATAGCGACCTGTAAGGTCACCTAAAGCAGTACATGATGATAAAGATAAATCAGATAGCATACTATCATCTTGAGTAAGACTGTCCTACCGGTATAGGTCCTCCCTCAATCATTGCTATCACATGCCTGTGATCTAATAATTGACTCTGAGGGCACTATATCCAACACGGTGTGCATTTATCGATGGGGGCACTTTGTTGGGGTCAAAAATTATACCCTGGTTGACCAAGTCAAAGTCAAAGTCAACCCCAAGCCAGGTGGGCCTAAGCCCAGACCAAGTGGGCCCATGCCCAAGTCGAGCCCCGCGGCCAGCCTCCCCCATGCCAAAAAAGAAAATTATGTAATAAATAATTTTGATGTAATTTTCTATGAATAAATGTAAGGAAAATTGGCATAAAGCCAATTTTTGTAAAACCCATGGCTTATTTGCAAAAAAATAGCACATGAGTCATGGGATGGGCAAAATGCTATTTTGTAAAGCCCAAGCGGCTATGTGTAAATTTGTAAGCATATATAAGGCAACATGATGTTGAAATAAAAAAGGACAATTCATTCTCTCAAATTCTAGGGTTTGTGCATCCTTCTCCTTTCTCAAGATTCTAAAATCTCTCCCCCCCCTTTTAAATTAAATCAAGAGTTTAACTCTTCACTTTTTCAGAAAGAAATAGTTTTTCACTACAAAACCCTTGAAGGGGAGGTCGGATCTTCAATCAGATTTCGAAAAGGAGAGACTTTTAAGTCTCACCCCCTTTACTCCAAGATCCAGCCGATCAAGAGAAGGAAGAAGGAGACCCATCTCCAAAAATCCAACTTTGGACAAATCTAAGGCTCAAAAGAAGCTCCAGGGCTAAAGAGAGAAGAGAGGGGTCCCCTTTAATCATCTCTGAAGATCTTTGGAGAGTTCAACTCTAATACCCAAATTCTTAAAAAAATTTAACTCCTATTCCAGATCATCTAGGAGTTTTAACTCCAAATATAAATCTTTTAGAGTTTAACTCCACTCAAAATCCTTTGGGAGTTTAACTCCTAACCCAGCAGCTAAGCCCCTTTTCCACTGGTGTTCCCAGCGGTCGCATGCCGCGCACGTGACCAACGGGCGCCCAGCGATCGCGTGTCGCGCACGTGACCCGCGGGCGCCCAGCGGTCGCGTGCATGGCATGTGACCCGCGGGTGATAAAGCGCCCATGTGCGTCTCACGCGACTCAGAGCGCTCAGCGCCTAGCGGTCACGTGCAGCGTACGTGACCCGCGGGCGTCCCGCGGTCGTGTGCAAGACACGTAGATCACGGGCGCTAAGCGCCCACGTGTGCCTCACGCGACCCATGGGCACTCAACGCCCAGCGATCGCGTGCAGCGCACGTGACCCGCTGGCGCCCAGCGGTGGCGTGCTGCACACGTGATCCGCTGGCGCCCAGCACCCACGCGCCAGGCACGTGACCCGCGGGCGCCCAGCGCCCACGTTCCATGCACGCGTCTTTAAGACGCTCCACCATTTTTATCCAAAACCCCTTCAAAACACAACACTGCACATTGAGTTCGCATGACCTGTTTGACCCGTCAATCAGAGGTTCTCTATATCCGAAGGCGAACGGTAATTAACGGCAGTTTAGTCCGCGGCTGTTAGTTATATGTTTGCCCTAGAGGCCATTATTGTACATGTGATATATATTATAGTGGATGCTTGGATATATATAGAGATGACTTTCTTGCTCGACATGATAGTATGCTATCTGGTTGCTCTTTATTTTAATATGTTGACTTGTATATGTGATACTGTCTTGCCCTCACATGTTGATAAAGTCCTTATGTTGTGTACTTGACTACCAGGACTATGATGGAGATCATACTAGTGGGGCCAAGGGTAGTCCGCAAGTACACCATAAAATTGTTCCTAGTCGAGGGTGTATCGAGACAGGGCATCGATATTCCGAAGTAGACTAGCGTATACGCATCTTGACTCATATGATGGGCGATGGATGATCCCACATCCATTGGTGTTTGACATCAAAGATGGTGTACAGGTGCTCAGTGGAGACTGGGTACACTAAACGGACTCGCCGAGAACTCCTAGTTGGTATTATACCTATTGTTAGATAGCAGTTCTCCGGTGACACTGGTACATGTTAGTCTGTAGACCCGAGATCATCATAAAGTCTTGTGTGATTCCCACTGTGCTTTGATTTCCACCTTACCACGTTCAATAGAACATGCAAAACGGTGGCTTTTGGGTACAGTCCCGAATCACATGGAGGTAATGAGCGATAGGAGGGGATTCGTCTCTCCCGGTATTGGGGGTTGATATTGCGCTGTGCTCGATTGGCCATAACGATAAGTCCCTGGCCAGGGCTGCTATGGAGATTTACTGATATCAGTAGTTTCTCGACCCGTTATGAGCCTCACATCGACACGACTTATCGGTTATTGGGGTCTGACGTTTACTACCCCTAGACTAGATATGCGACATATCAGACGAAGAGACCGGACTGTACGGTAGTGTTACCGACAGGCTTTTGCAGGAGTTAGAGCGGGCTGGCTTGCTGATCTTTTGATTGTTCAATACCCGGGTAGCCGTTACATCCAGCTAGTACCGCTGACGGCTTGTGGGTGCTTAATGTGATCATCACCTACTGCCGGCGTATTGATGAGTCTTTAGAGTCCTACACAGAGGTTTCACTGGTTCAGGCAAAACGAAGTAGGAGCACATATGTGATATGTGCGGGACCGAGATTAATACGAGTATATGATACCGTATTCTATTCTCGCGATATAAAGTATCGGTCGGTTATATGAGAGATAGCCGGGTTATCGAATCAAGTGTTGGTTCGATAAGTTGATACAAATTATATTAGTCGGTCATATGAGATATAACCGGATTATTAAATCATGTGTTGATTTAATGTATAATTATATATAGGATATATTAATTTACATTAAATAATATTAGCTCACTTAAGCATTTCTTTTTCTCACATGTGCACACTTGATATATATGTGATATATATTAATTGTGTTTTATTTATGTGTTATGATTGATGATCCATGCAACATGGGTGTATGAGACCTACACCATGATAATGATAATGAAGGGTTTATTTATTTAGAATAAAACAATTATTAGTTGGAAATTTGTCACATGGCATGAAACTTCATGAAGCTTGGAGACCCATTAACTTAGTCCACTAGTTTTGTCTTATACTAGATATTTGTTAACCCACCATTGTTTAAACTCATGGTTAAGTCTCTACATGAGATATATTAGATATTTTCTCACCCATGGTTGCCATTCTCTCTCACATCTATTATTTGCTTCTTCTTCCTCAAAGCTCAAGAGAGCTCTCTAGGTTTTGAGAGAAACTTAAAAATAAGTGAGAAAAGTAATTCTAAAGTGAGCAAAAATGCTACTTCATCATTCTCTACTAGATTAGCACTTTAGTATAGGGTGTTAGCTTCACTAATCCCACATTAGTGAAGAGGGAAGCTTGGGTTTGTGACTTCTCGACTTAGATCATCTTCGGCTTGGAAGACTTCAAGCAAACATGCATCTTTTTTCTTATGGAGTCGTTCGAGAGTCCGCAAAATCACAACTTGGTGCGAAGGGACTACTACAAGGAGCTAAAAAAGTGAAGGACCGGACTACAAATGTTGTAATCCCTAATCACTTAGTTGTAAAGTAGTTTACACATTATTTTGTCTAAATCTTTAGTTAAGATTCTAGCGTTAGGATTGTTTTGTACGGCAAATTTTTGAAAATGGAATGGATGATGCCTCCCGAAACCTTGCTGTCGTGCCGAACAATCCTACAGTGGTATCAGAGCCAAGCTAGAGATTTAGACAATGTTTGCAGAATAACGAAACCGAAACAACTCCGAAACACTGCAAACTAAAAACCCAGTTTCTGTCCTTTTTTAAAAGTCGTCGAAAAATTTTTTAAACAACTGCAGAATGTTATATGAGATGTGACATGAACACTGAACAAATACGAGCTCATTTTGCCGGTTTTGACCCGAGCACACACCCATAAAAACCGATCTGGCCGGCCTAAAGAAGAGTTATGGAGTTTGTATTTTTTTGGTGTTCTGGTCTCTGGGTTTTGGAGTTTCTGGTGTTGTTGTTTTTGCTAAATTTGCATGTGTTGTTAACTTTCTGCAAAGGCAACTCGGAGTGTTTTGTAGTCGTAATTCTAAAAGTTTTTCGGGTTATTTTAGACGGTGTTAAAAAGTTTGAACGGATGTCAAATACCCACTTTAACCCCTGCCAGAAAATTTTCCAAGAGTTGGATTTTTTCCGTGTTTAAAACTTTAAGAAAATCATGCAAGCGATTCTGTGGACTCTCTAGAAGAAAGAAATCCTAACTTGATTCTGTGACCGTCAGAACTGCCACCAAACCCTAGGGTTTGTGGTAATTCAGCGGTACCACAGGTGAGGCATTGGTTGACCCTTCTACGGCTGGTTCATAGGAGCTGTGGTATGTTCTAGGGACTTTTTAAACTCCGCTCAAGTGTTGAGCTTTTTGGGAAATTTTGGGTGATTGTTGATTCGATCGGAATGTTTAACGCCGTCTAACTATTTCTGGAATGTGATACAATATGTGGAATTCATATAGTTAGGCATGAAATCCAAAGTATGTGATATTTTGGGTTTATGATGTCTAAGGTAATTGTGGATTCCAAATGCTGTAGTTTGACATTTTTTTTTCTGCAACCGTAATGTAATATGTGGTGTATCACCGTTTTCATTGCTATATATCAACGACAATTGTGATATGCATATTTACTTACGTTGATGACATGTGATGTTATGCGTTGCTGTGATATATTATATTCAATCGTCCTGTTTTGAATAGCCGGGGGTTTTATGTGAGATGAGAGTTTTTATTTTCATTCATGTAAATTTTATTGTATGTAATATTATTTTATTGGGGCACTTCCGGGTTGAGGTTGATGTCGCCATTGTTGTATATTATTTAGTTTTCCGTATTAGGATATACCCAAGGAGGGGAGCACAAGTAACCGGGTTCTAGAGTCCAGTGGGAGACCAACTCGAGGAGTCGAGTCCGAGTCTCCTAACTCTAGAATCGGTAGGGTTGTTTGCCGCTCTCGTAGGGGTCTAGGGATGTGGGTTTGGCTATTCATCGTGACTGTGGAATCCGTATTTTATACAGGCTCAAAATAAAACACGGATTTCCTAATATATCCAATATTTCATATGTTATCTTCTGCTGCTGATATTCTGTGATGTGATCACTGTGAATTCTGAGATGAATGGCTATATATTATATATGAGATATATAATAGAAATTGTTTATGTTTTGCACCCGCGCTAGTCCCGTCCCGGTATGCCGTTATTAAGTAACCCAACGGTGCATAATGGGACATTATGGCGAATGCGGATGGCATAAGCGTACGTTATATTTTCGTTTCATTTTATGTGGTGCTTAGGAAGCTTTAAATGATGGGATTTCATTAATGAGATTAATGAAAAGAAAGAAACCTAAAAGATATTATAGAATCATATTTTCAAAAATGGTAGCTCTAGTTTTTGCTTTGCATAGCGGTATTCCTTGTAGAATATCCAGCACCTCATTCGATGAGTGAAGAGCCGAGATCCCTTCACCGGGAATGATCTCTTTAGAAAAAGCTAGCAGATGCTACAACCCACTCGGTTTTGTCTTTTGATTGCTTCTTTTAGTTCTTGCTTTGCATAGCGGTATTTATGAAATATCCTGCACCTTATTCGTTAAGGAAAGAGCCGAGATCCCTTCACCGGGAGTGACCTCTTTAGCAAGACTAGTAAAAAGCCTAAAAAACACTCCTTTTCAAAAATCATTTGTTTCTACAACTATATCAAGTTCATTATGCAAAAGGTTTTCTTAAAAATCTATCGTAACCCTCCGTCATTTCAGATAAGTACTACTTAGTATTCGTGCTACGTTTGTTGACCTTAGCCAAGATATAGTGTGCGGTAGCTAATTAGTGCTTATCTGCTGCATGTGATGCGATTGAGTTAGGGTAGTCGTACGACTTTGTTGACCTTAGCCAAGGGTCGTACGGGTGGGTTTAATTCAATCAAGAAATGACGGGTTGAACTTGGCTAGCGCTTATGATTTGTTGACCGTAGCCAAGGTCATAAGTCGCTAAGGGTAAAAGCATTATCGGGAATTTCAAGTATTGAAATTTGCAATGAGATTGCATACCTTCTATGAGGCAGTTGGATCCCGATACCTACTGTGAGCAAAAGTTGCTCCCGGGAGAGTTTTGCACTTTACAATTAGCTAACTCATTAGGTGTCTAGAAAGGTGTCAACGGGGCTACGTCTCTGAGAAAATGAGGTTTATTTTAATTAGGTCCGTGCGAAAGCACGGAGAACCTCCCTCAGAAGTACCGGCACTAGCCTGGCTGAACGGTTAGCGATGTTGAAGAATGCAATTAATCCTGGTTGAATTTTCTTTTTAAGGTTTGAAGGAAAATTTGAGAATAGCAGTGGGAGGCATCGATTAGATAAGAACAATAACCAATCTAATTTTTGCAAGAGCATACGCTAAGTGTTTTCTTCTCTCTCTCTCCAGGTAGCGACCATGTCAGGCCTTAATCAAGATAATAATATGGATGTATTGACCGAACCCGCTTGTTATGCTGAGCAGGGGAACGTTGGTTCCGTTCTTTCTTATAATTGTTATAAGACTGAACAGGGAATAGGGACATATCTGGATTTCCAAGCCACCCAAACGAAGAATGAGCATATTGATGCATCTTCTTCGGGTGTGTTAGTTATCGAGAACTGTTTCTCGGTTCACTCTACGTCATGGGTATTAGATACCGGATTGGGATCCCACATATGTAATATGTTACATGGGATAAACAAAGGTAGAGAACTGGGAATAGGTGATCATTCCGTAAGAGTAGGGAATGGTGCAAATATTGCAGCCAAACCAGTTGGCGAATATCACCTTGTATTACCAAATGATAATACATTGATTCTGAACGAATGCTATTACATACCGACCCTGATATGCAATCTTATAGCAGTTTCTTTATTAAATAAAGAAGGATATAATTTTGTAATACATGATAATGTTATGAACATCTTCCTGAATCAAAAGTTGATTGGATCGGGCTCGTTAAATAATGGTATATACGTTCTAGATCAAACCACAGTTCTTAATGTACAAAACACACACAAGAGGAAGAGTTCAGAAATGAACGAATCCTTCTTATAGTATTATAGACTAGGTCATATCAATGCGACACGACTAGCTAAGTTACATAAGGATGGATATTTGAATTCATTCGAATTTTCATCTTGTGATACTTGCCAGTCGTGTCTCAAAGGCAAAATGACCAAAACTCCGTTTATTGGACACAGAGAAAGAGTTACGGAACTCTTGGGACTAATACATAGTGATGTATGCGGTCCTATGTCTTCACATGCCAGGAATGGTTCCTCATACTTCATTTCATTCACTGATGATCTCTCTAAATACGGATATATGTTCCTGATGAAATACAAGTCTGAAGCTTTTGAGAAATTCAAAGAATATAAGCACGAAGTCGAGAACCAAACGGGTAAAAGTATTAAAATCCTATGATCTGATTGGGGAGGAGAATACTTGAGCAATGAGTTCCTGGACTATCTAAAAGAGAATGGGATTCTCTCTCATCTTATTCCTCCGTATACACCACAGTACAACGGTGTATCGGAGCGGAGGAGTCGCACCCTATTGATATGGTGCGCTCTATGATGAGCACTGCTGAGTTACCTATTTCCTTTTGGGGTTTTGCGCTGGAGACAGCCGCATACCTATTGAATAGAGTTCCAACCAAATCTGTGCCTACTACTCCATATGAGATATGGAATAGGAAGAGACCATCTCTTAAGCAAGTTAAGATATGGGGTTGTCCGGCCTATGTCAAAAGGCAAAATCCAGACAAACTCGAGGCACGATCAGTTCTTTGCAAGTTTGTGGGATATCCAAGCAATTCATATGGATATCTATTCTACCACAGTGAACAACAAAAGGTGTTTGTTGCTCAACATGCTACCTTTTTAGAAAAGGAATTTCTTGCAAAAGAAATTAGTGGCGAAGAGGTAGAGCTGGAAGAAGTTCCAGCGGCACAAACTACAACTGATGATTTATTGGAACCAGAGGATTCGATAGTTTCCAATGAACCACAGCCTCTCCGCCGATCTAATAGGGTTTCTCATCCACCTGAGAGATACTACAATTTTCTCATAGACGGTGGAAGCGAGGATTGCACCATGGTAAATGATGACCTAACTAGCTTCGAGCAGGTTATCACGAGTGGGGACTCTGTAAAATGGCTGGATGCAATGCGATCTGAGATGGAATCCATGTACACCAACAAAGTATGGACTTTGGAAGTTGCTCCTGAAGGGGTAAAACCCATCGGGAGCAAATGGATCTTTAAGAAGAAACTTGGTGTAGATGGAAAAGTTGAGACTTTCAAAGCTAGACTTGTTGCAAAAGGTTTTCGTCAATGACCAAGTGTGGACTATAATGAAACCTTTTCTCCAGTGGCTTTGCTTAAGTCCATCTAGATCCTGCTTGCCATCGCTGCATACCATGACTACGAAATCTGGAAAATGGATGTTAAGACCGCCTTTCTAAATGGTGATTTAGAAGAGTGCGTGTACATGACTCAGCCAAAGGGCTTTGTGGACAGTGGGAGCAGCGGGAAGGTGTACAAGTTACTTAAATCCATCTACGGGTTAAAGCAGGCATCGCGGAGTTGGAACATTTATTTTGATGTGGTAGTCAAAGAGTTTGACTTCATCAAAAATGTAGATGAACCTTATATATACAAGAAGGTGGCAGAGAGTAAGGTTGTCTTCCTCGTATTGTACGTGGATGACATACTCTTGATAGGAAATGATGTTTCTATGCTACAATCGGTCAAGCTCTTCTTATCACAAAGATTCTCAATAAAAGATCTAGGGGATGCCTCCTACATCTTGGGGATTAAGATCTATAGAGATAGATCTAAACGGATACTGGGATTGTCCCAGTACAGGTACATTGACACCATACTAAAGAGGTTTAGTATGGAAGAATCCAATCGTGGGTTTTTACCCACGATCTCGGGACTCACTCTCTCCAAAAAGATGTCTCCCAAGACTGATTTGGAGAGAACTCGCATGCAAGAGATACCCTATGCTTCGGTAGTAGGCTCTATCATATACGCGATGCTATGTACCAGACCCGATGTAGCATACTCACTAAGTGTAGTGAGTAGGTATCAAGCAGATCCAGAAAAGAGTCACTGGACAGCTGTGAAGAGCATTCTCAAGTACTTGAGAAGGACTAAAGAGATGCTCTTGGTGTATGGTAATGGAGAACTCCAAGTGGAGTCCTTTACCGATTCGAGCTTCCAGAGTGATAAGGATAACTCTAAGTCGATCTCGGGATTTGTCGTTACCCTCAATGGAGGGGCGGTTTGTTGGAAGAGTTCCAAACAGAAAACCGTGGCAGACTCGACGATGGAGGCTGAATACATCGCTGCCAACGATGCTGCCAAAGAGGTTGTCTGGATGAAGAAGTTCATAACTAAACTTGGTGTGGTTCCATCCATTGAGCGTCCAATACCTTTGTATTATGATAACAATGGAGCAGTGGCCTTGGCCAAGGAACCCAGGTCCCATCAGTGATCCAGGCATATTCTGAGGCGGTATCATCTGATCCGGGAGATAGTTGTGTAAGGTTAGTCTAGCACCCTATGAAGAGTTTTGAAGCATCACATGTCCAAAAGTTTAAATTTTTATGGTGCTAAACAAACACGCAAAGGAATCGATCCTAGAAAATTAGGGTTATGAAACTTTAAGCTAGTAAAGATTAGGGTTTGAAGGCTACAACCTTTGTAGCTCCCCTTTGCTAGACTCCTTGGTGTCTTGGGTTGTTGAATCAAGGTCCTCTTGAATTCCCCTTGCGTCCACGACGATCCACCACGGAGTTCTCCGTCCAAGCTCGCTACTTTGGAAAACCGAAGGAAACACTCTAATCAAGTTGACTAGACTTGAGTAGAATGAGGTTGTGGATTAGGATCTCTCTTCAAAAACCTTTCTTTAATGGTGTTTAACTCACTAGAAGAAACTAGAGAGGAAAAGATGAAGGAGGATGAAGATGGTGGCTAATTTTAGCAAGAGGTGTAAAAAGATAACCTTGAGTTAAGAAGAAAATGAAATATATATCACTATATATATTTATTTCCTTCTTAACCTCAACCATGATTAAATGATGGATAGTTAGTTTAACTTGGGTTTTAAATGATAAAGAGAAGGATAACCATAGGTTAGTGGTAGTTGAGATAGGTTAGGTTAGAAGAAGAGTGTAGAATCAAGAATGATTATCCTTTTCTTTTTCATTTTGTTTTAAAACCAAAATTAAATAATAATCCATTATTTAATCTATGGTGTGAGTCTTATATTGCGACCATTTCCATATGCTAACAACCATGATGGATGGGTGTATGTATGTATGCATGTATGCACATCCACATGTGCATGAAACTAGAATGGAAGAAAGAAACACATGCATGCATGCATACATCCATCAAACCCTAGAAAGGTTTCAAGTGAGAAAACTAATGGTTAGATGATAAATCAACACTTAATTTATCAATCCGGTCATATCTCATACGACCCCACCAAAAGCAGGCCACCCAATCAATGTTCGGTATCATATACGCACATTTTAATCGGGTGCATGCGCATATCGCATATGCGCACCACAACGTTTCGCCTGGACTGGGTAACTCCTTTGTGGGACTCTAAGACTCGTCAATACGCCGGCAGAGGGTAATGATCATATCAAGTCCCCCAAGCCGCAAGCGGTCAGCTAAACGTAACGGCTACCCGGGTATTGAGCGATCAGAAGAAAACAAGCGAACCTGCTACAACTCCCGTCGAGCCATCCGGCAACACTACCGTACAGTCCGGTCTCTTCGTCAGATATGCTGCATATCGAGCCTAGGGATGGTCACGTCGACCCCAATAACTCAATAAGTCGTGCCGGTGAATGGTCTATAACAGATCGAGAAACTACTGATAACACTTATCAGCAAATCTCAGCAGCCCTGGCCAGGGACTTGCTGTTATAACCAGTCGGGCACAGCACATCATCAACTCCCAATACCGGGAGAGACGAAACCCTTCCTATCGCTCATTGCCTTCGTGTGTCTCGGGACTGTACCCAACGGCCACCTGTTTGCACGACTCAGTAGAGCCGTGGTAGGGTGGCAATCAAAGTACAGTGGGAGAACACATAAGACTCCATGACGATCTCGGGTCTACAGACTAACCTATACCAGTGTCACCTGAGAACTGCTATCCGACGATAGATATAATTCCATGTAGGAGTTCTCGGTGAGTCCGTCCAGTGTACCCAGTCAGCACTGAGCACCCGTATATGATCTTGATGTCAAACATCGATGAATGTGGGAACATCCATCGCCCATCACATGGGTCTAGTATCATATACGCTAGTCTACTCTGGTATATCGATGCCCCGTCTCGATACACCTCCGACTAGGGACATTTCAGGATATGCTTATAGACTACAAATGTCCCACTAGTATGATCTCTATCATAATCAGAGTAGTCAAGCAGATATCCTCAGGGCTTTATCAGCATGTATGAATGAATAAAAGCATGATCAAATCAACATGTCAGATAAAGAATAACCAGATAGCATACTATCATGTCGAGCAAGAATGCATACTGAATATATATACATGTATAAATACATCCACTATCATATAATGGCCTCTAGGGCATACATATATCCAACAATCTCCCACTTGCACTAAGGCCAGTTATTGGCGTATCTCATACCCAACATCTCAAAAAGTCGCTCATGCTGCGGCTGAGGGAGGGCCTTGGTGAATGGATCCGCGGCGTTGTTCTTTGTGTCTACTCTCTTAATCTCGATCTCGCGGCGATCTACAATCTCCCGGATCAAATGAAAGCGCCTCAGGATGTGTCTGGACCGCTGATGGGATCTGGGCTCCTTGGCTAACGCCATCGCCCCATTATTGTCACAATACAAAGGTATTGGATCAATAATGGTTGGAACTACTCCTAGCTCCGAGACGAACTTCTTCATCCAGACGGCTTCCTTGGCGGCATCATTTGCAGCAATGTACTCAGCCTCCATCGTAGAGTCTGCAACGGTATCCTGTTTGGAACTCTTCCAACTTACCGCCCCTCCATTGAGGGTAAATACAAACCCTGAGATAGATTTGCTGTCATCCTTATCGCTCTGGAAGCTCGAATCGGTAAATGCCTCCATTTGGAGATCTGTATTACCATACACCAAGAACAATTCTTTAGTCCTTCGTAAGTACTTAAGAATGTTCTTCACAGCTGTCCAGTGGTTCTTCCCTAGGTTGGATTGATACCTGCTTACAACACTGAGTGCATAAGCTACATCTGGGCGTGTACATAATATTGCATACATTATAGATCCTACTGCCGAGGCATAGGGTATAATGCTCATGCGAGCTCTCTCTTCATCGGTCTTTGGACAAGAATCCTTGGAGAGAGTGACTCCATGGCAAGCGGGTAAGGCTCCCCGCTTGGAGTCTTCCATACTAAACCTTTTTAGGATGGTGTTGATGTACCTGGTTTGGGACAATCCCAATAACTTTTTGGATCTATCCCTATAGATCCTTATGCCCAGGATGTATGTGGCATCACCCAGGTCCTTCATGGAGAACCTCAGTGATAAGAATGATTTGACCGACTGTAGCATAGGAATATCATTTCCTATCAGAAGAATGTCATCCATGTATAATACGAGGAATGTGACAGCTCTTCCTACAGCCTTCTTATAAACACAAGGTTCATCTGGATTTTTGATGAAATCAAACTCTTTGATAATATCATCGAAACAGATGTTCCAACTCCGAGATGCCTGCTTTAACCCATATATGGATTTAAGCAGTCTACATGCTTTTTCGCTGCTCCCACTGTCAATGAAGCCCTCTGGCTGATCCATATAAACGCATTCCTCTAAATCTCCATTTAGAAATGCTGTTTTAACGTCCATCTGCCAGATTTCATAGTCGTAGTGAGCAGCAATAGCAAGTAGGATCCGAATGGATTTAAGCATGGCTACGGGTGAAAAAGTTTCGTCATAGTCCAAACCTGGTCTTTGACGAAAACCTTTCGCCACAAGTCTTGCCTTATAGGTCTCTACCTGTCCATCCACACCAATCTTTCTTTTAAAGATCCATTTGCACCCTACAGGTTTTACCCCAGGGGGTACAACGTCCAAAGTCCATACTTTGTTGGTGTACATAGACTCCATTTCGGATCTCATGGCATCCAGCCACTTCACAAAGTCACCACTCGTGATAGCTTGCTGAAAACTGGTAGGATCATCATCATCCATGATGCAATCTTCTCTGTCACCATCAATGAGGAAACCGTAGTACCTCTCCGGTGGGCGAGAAGTCCTACCAGACCTACGGAGTGGCCGAGGTTCTTCAGTTTCTGCTGCAACAGCCGGTTCAACCAAATCGTCATTTATAGTTTGTGTCTCTAGAACCTCTTCTAGATCTACCACCTTGCCATCATCTTTGTCTGTGAAAAACTCTTTTTCTAAGAATGTGGCATGTTGAGAAACGAACACTTTTTGTTCCTCTTTGTGGTAGAATAGATATCCATAAGAATTCTTTGGATATCCCACAAAGTTACACATGACCGACCGTGTCTCGAGTTTGTCCGGATTCTGCTTTTTAACATAGGCCGGGCAACCCCAAATCTTAATTCTCTTAAGAGATGGTCTCTTCCCATGCCATATCTCATATGGTGTGGTGGACACGGTTTTGGTTGGAACCCTGTTTAGTAGAAACGCTGCAGTCTCTAATGCATGCCCCCAAAACGAGACGGGTAACTCAGCGTCACTCATCATGGACCGGACCATATCTAATAGGGTCCTATTCCTTCATTCTGACACACCGTTGTGCTGTGGTGTGTAAGAAGGAGTGAGCTGAGAGAGGATCCCATTCTCTTTCAAGAAGTTTGCAAATTCTGCACTGAAATACTCACCACCTCGATCTGATCGAAGCATCTTGATACTCAAGCCGGTTTGTTTTTCTACTTCTTGTTTATATTCAATGAATTTCTCGAAAGCGTCGGACTTGTGCTTTAATAAAAATACATGACCGAATCTTGAGAAGTCGTCAGTGAATGTAATGAAGTATGAAAAACCGCCTCTAGCCTGTGTAGACATTGGCCCACATACATCACTATGTATGAGGCCAAGGAGCTGAGTAGCTCTTTCTCCGTGTCCGGTAAACGGAGTTTTGGTCATTTTACCCTTGATACAAGACTGGCAAGTCGTATAAGATTTATATTCAAAAGAGTTTAAATATCCATCTTTATGTAACTTGTTTAGTCTTGTTTCGTTAATATGACCAAGTCTACAATGCCAAAGAAAAGCTTCATTTAATTCTGAAAGTTTTCTTTTATTAGTGTGTTGTATACTGAAAACTGTGTGTTGATTTAGGACATATATTCCATTATTAAGCGTACCATACCCAACCAACATTTGATTCAGGTGAATGTTCATAACATTGTTCTGCAACACAAAATTATATCCTTCATTGTCCAACAAAGAAACGGATATTATATTACATAGCATACTTAGTACAAAATAACATGGATTCAAAATCAAAATACATCCAAATGGCAACCCCAAGTGATACTCTCCCACTGCGACTGTATGTACATTGGAACCATTTCCAACGCGGAGAGTATGGTCACCTGTCTTCAAAACCTTGCTATTTCTCAGCCCCTGCATAGAATTGCAAATGTGAGAACCTGAACCGGTATCCAATACCCAGGAAGCAGAGTTTATAGAAAAACAGTTTTCAGTCACAAACGCACCTGAAGCAGAAGCATCACCATGCTTCTTCTTGAGACTTAAGTACTCCGTGCAATTGCGCTTCCAATGTCCTGTCTTGTGGCAATGAAAACATTCGCCTTTCCCCGAGTCTCCAGCCTTGGACTTTCCCTTTCCCTTCACCTTTTTAACTCCGCCCTTAGGATTAGTGGGTTTCTTCTTTTTCTTTCCCTTGGCCTTGGCTTTCGGGCGAGAAGAGGAAGACTGTCCAATAGTCATAACGGGAGTTTTTGCTAACTTCATAGTGCTCTCTGCACTCCTTAACATATTAAGGAGTTCAGGGAGGTCCTTCTCCATGCCATGCATGTTGAAGTTCACTATGAACTGAGCAAAGGTGGAGGGGAGGGACTGCAGAATAATATCTATATATTGTTCATTGTCCATTGTCCATCCAAGGTCCTCAAGCTCTTCTATAAGAGCTATCATCTTCAGAACATGGTCTCCTACTGGTGTGCCAGGGGCCATTCGCATCTGAAATAATTTCTTTGATGCTTCGTATCGTAATACGCGGGATTGCTCCCCATACAACTCCTTTGTATGGAGCAATATACCGTGAATGTCCATGTCCTCGTGCTGCTTTTGATGTGTGTTATCCATCGATGCAAGCGCGAGGCATGTGGCCGTGGCACAGTCAGCGTCCCATGTCTTGCGGACTTCAATGTCCGCAACTGAGGATTTTGGACCAGGGACGGGCGGGGCTGAAGCCGTGAGGACATATGATACTTTATCATAAGTCAAGGCGATTTTCAGATTCCTCAGCCAGTCTTTATAGTTGGTCCCATTCAGTTTGTTTTTATCTAGTAGAAGCTTAAGTCCAGTCATTGGTATCTGCCATTAAGAGAGAGAAAAGAATACACTCAGCGAAAGCTCTTGCATAGATTAGATTGGTTTATTATCTTTTCTAATCGATGTTTCCCACTGCTTTTATCGAGTTTTTCTTTCAAACCTTAAAAAGAAAAACTAGCCAGGATTAATTACAGTCTACAACTTCGCTAACCGTTCAGCCAGACCAGTGTCGGTACTTGAGGGAGGTTCCCCGTTCTTTCGCACGGACCTAATTAGAGTAAACCTCGTTTTCCCAGAGGCGGAGCCCCGTTAACACCTTTCTAGACACCTAATGAGTTAACTAATTGTAAACTGTAAAACTCTCCTAGGAGCAACTATTGCCCACAGTGGGATCGGGATCCAACCATCATATGGAAGGTATGCAATCTCATTGCAAATTTTAACTATTGAAATTCCCGATGTGGTTTTTACCCCTAATACCCGTGACCTTGGCTAAGGTCAACAAATCACGAGCACTAGTCAAGCTCAACCCGTCATTTCTTGATTAATTTAGACCCGTTCACATGACCCTTGGCTAAGGTCAACAAAGTCATATGCCCGTCCTAATTAATCTGCATCATATGCGTTTGTAGGAAGACATCACTTAGCTACCGTACACTACGCCTTGGCTAAGGTCAACAAACGTAGCACGAATACTAAGTACTCTACTTCCTAAAATGACGGAGGGTTGCGAATGATTTTTAAGAAAATCTTTAACGCTTTGAACTTGATATCGTTGTAGAATCAAATGGTTTTCAAAAGGAGTGGCTTAAGCTCCGCAGTTTTGAAATATAGCTTTTTCATAAATAGCCGAGTGGTTTTCAAATCCGATTCTACAACATCTTTTTAGGTTTATTTTCTTTACATTAATCATATTAATGTAATCCCATCATTTAAGTCCTTAAGCCAGTCACAGAAAAGAAACGAAAATAACACGTACGCTTATGCCATCCGCATTCGCCGCAATGTTCCGTTATGCACCGTTAGGTTACTTAACTAACGGCATACCGGGACGGGACTAGCACGGGTGTAAAACATAAGCAACGTCTACTATATATCATATATATAATATGTCATTCGTCTCAGATATCACAGAACACAGGCAGCAGAAACATAGATATAACGTGGGATATCCTAGGACGTCCGTATTTAGTATTTAGCCAGAATAGAAAATACGGATTCCACAGTCGCGATGAATAGCCAAGCCCACACCCTGGACCCCTACGAGAGTAGCAAGTGACCCTACCAATCCTGGAGTTTAGGAGACCCGGTCTCGACTCCTCGAGATGGCCTCCTACTGAACCCCAGAACCCGGTCACCTGTGCTCCCCTCCTTGGGTCCATCCTAATGCGGAAAAGTAAATAATATACAACACTGGCGACACAACCTCAACCCGGAAGTGCCCCAAATAAAAGAATATTACATTACATTTGAATTTAAATGAATGAAAATATAAAACTCTCATCTCACAAAAACCCCCGGCTATTCGATCGCGACAATCCTGCACATCATATCTCAGCAACACATAATATCTCATATCATCAACGTAAGTAAGTATGCATACCCCAATTGTCGTTGATGTATAGCAACGAAACCGGCGATATCGTACATACTACATTTACGGTCACAGAAAAGAAAGTGTAAAACTGCAATATCTGGAATCCACATTCTCTTTAGACATCATAAATGCAAAATATCACATATTCCGTATTTTATGTCTAGTAATATGAATTCCACACATTGCATCACATTCCGGACAAACAGACAGTATCAAAGTTTTTGAACGAACGATCAAATACCCAGGATTCACTAAAGCCCAACACTTGAGCAGAGTTCAAACACCTGGAGTGTGACACAGTAGTAGCGGTCCAGCCGTAGAAGGGTCAAGCCAACGCCTCACATGTGGCACGCCGTACTCCCCCAAACCCTAAGGTTCAAAGGGCAGTTCAAGACGGTCACATAATCGAGTTAAGGTTTGTTGTCTTCTAGAGGGACCACCACAAAAAGACTTGCACGTATCTCCAAAGTATTTAAACCCCGTGAATAATGAGCAAATGATACTCGTTCAAACACTTCAATACTTTCTAATTTACCCGGAAAAGTAACGAAATGAAAATACCGATCGAATCTATACGTCCAAAACCATCTCCAGAAGATACAGAACTATATTCAGATTAAACATACCTAAAACAATATACTAGCAGACCTAGGAATTATGGTGCAAATTTCATAGCATGACGTCACTGTATGGCCGCGGATCCGCGGCCTAAGCAAGGAATTGCCGCGGTTCCACGGTCATATGAACAGTACACTTCATCGTGTTTCACCATTATTCTTAGTTTTCCCTGCTGTATTTTTTAAGTATTTTTAATTCTGAAAAAAGTCAGGTTTTAAAAAATGTCCAGAGAGGGTCTAAAAAATCGTATTTTTTTGTCCGATCGGGATTTTTACTCCATAAAAGCGTCGCCTAATGTTCTAGGTCGGCTCTGATACCAATGTAAGGTTAGTCTAGCACCCTATGAAGAGTTTTTAAGCATCACATGTCCAAAAGTTTAAATTTTTATGGTGCTAAACAAACACGCAAAGGAATCGATCCTAGAAAATTAGGGTTATGAAACTTTAAGCTAGTAAAGATTAGGGTTTGAAGGCTACAACCTTTGTAGCTCCCCTTTGCTAGACTCCTTGGTGTCTTGGGTTGTTGAATCAAGGTCCTCTTGAAGTCCCCTTGCGTCCACGACGATCCACCACGGAGTTCTCCGTCCAAGCTCGCTACTTTGGAAAACCGAAGGAAACACTCTAATCAAGTTGGCTATACTTGAGTAGAATGAGGTTGTGGCTTAGGATCTCTCTTCAAAAACCTTTCTTTAATGGTGTTTAACTCACTAGAAGAAACTAGAGAGGAAAAGATGAAGGAGGATGAAGATGGTGGCTAATTTTAGCAAGAGGTGTAAAAAGATAACCTTGAGTTAAGAAGAAAATGAAATATATATCACTATATATATTTATTTCCTTCTTAACTTCAACCATGATTAAATGATGGATAATTAGTTTAACTTGGGTTTTAAATGATAAAGAGAAGGATAACCATAGGTTAGTGGTAGTTGAGATAGGTTAGGTTAGAAGAAGAGTGTAGAATCAAGAATGATTATCCTTTTCTTTTTCATTTTGTTTTAAAACCAAAATTAAATAATAATCCATTATTTAATCTATGGTGTGAGTCTTATATTGCCACCATTTCTATATGCTAACAACCATGATGGATGGGTGTATGTATGTATGCATGTATGCACATCCACATGTGCATGAAACTAGAATGGAAGAAAGAAACACATGCATGCATGCATACATCCATCAAACCCTAGAAAGGTTTCAAGTGAGAAAACTAATGGTTAGATGATAAATCAACACTTAATTTATCAATCCGGTCATATCTCATACGACCCCACCAAAAGCAGGCCACCCGATCAATGTTCGGTATCATATACGCACATTTTAATCGGGTGCATGCGCATATCGCATATGCGCACCACAACGTTTCGCCTGGACTGGGTAACTCCTTTGTGGGACTCTAAGACTCGTCAATACGCCGGCAGAGGGTAATGATCATATCAAGTCCCCCAAGCGGCAAGCGGTCAGCTAAACGTAACGGCTACCCGGGTATTGAACGATCAGAAGAAAACAAGCGAACCTGCTACAACTCCCGTCGAGCCATCCGGCAACACTACCGTACAGTCCGGTCTCTTCATCAGATATGCTGCATATCGAGCCTAAGGATGGTCACGTCGACCCCAATAACTCAATAAGTTGTGCCGGTGAATGGTCTATAACAGATCGAGAAACTACTGATAACACTTATCAGCAAATCTCAACAGCCCTGGCCAGGGACTTGCTGTTATAACCAGTCGGGCACAGCACAGCATCAACTCCCAATACCGGGAGAGACGAAACCCCTCCTATCACTCATTGCCTTCGTGTGTCTCGGGACTGTACCCAACGGCCACCTGTTTGCACGACTCAGTAGAGCCGTGGTAGGGTGGCAATCAAAGTACAGTGGGAGAACACACAAGACTCCATGACGATCTCGGGTCTACAGACTTACCTGTACCAGTGTCACCTGAGAACTGCTATCCGACGATAGATATAATTCCATGTAGGAGTTCTCGGTGAGTCCGTCCAGTGTACCCAGTCAGCACTGAGCACCCGTATATGATCTTGATGTCAAACATCGATGAATGTGGGAACATCCATCGCCCATCACATGGGTCTAGTATCATATACGCTAGTCTACTCTGGTATATCGATGCCCCGTCTCGATACACCTCCGACTAGGGACATTTCAGGATATGCTTATAGACTACAAATGTCCCACTAGTATGATCTCTATCATAATCAGAGTAGTCAAGCAGATATCCTCAGGGCTTTATCAGCATGTATGAATGAATAAAAGCATGATCAAATCAACATGTCAGATAAAGAATAACCAGATAGCATACTATCATGTCGAGCAAGAATGCATACTGAATATATATACATGTATAAATACATCCACTATCATATAATGGCCTCTAGGGCATACATATATCCAACAAGTTGATCGTCAGGAGATCGAAGTCAGGAGAGTTGACACGAAGGAAAACACGGCGGATCCACTCACCAAGGCCATTCCCCAGATACAATTTGAGAGACTCTTCGGGATGTTGGGTATGAGATACCGCAACAACTGGCCTTAGTGCAAGTGGGAAATTGTAAGTTATATGTATGCCCTAGAGGCCATTATTGTACATGTGATGTATATTATAGTGGATGGTTGGATATATATATAGAGAGGACTTTCTTGCTCGACATGATAGTATGCTATCTGGTTGCTCTTTATTTTAACATGTTGACTTGTATATGTGATGCTGTCTTGCTCTCACATGTTGATAAAGCGCTTAGATTGTGTACTTGAATATCAGGACTATGATGGAGATCATACTAGTGGGGCCAAGGGTAGTCTGCGAGTACACCATAAAATTGTTCCAAGTCGAGGGTGTATCGAGACAGGGATCGATATTCCGGAGTAGACTAGCGTATACGCATTTTGACCCATATGATGGACGATGGATGATCCCACATCCATTAGTGTTTGACATCAAAGATGGTGTACGGGTGCTCAGTGGAGACTGGGTACACTGAACGGACTCGCCGAGAACTCCTAGTTGGTATTATACCTATCGTCAGATAGCAGTTCTCCGGTGACACTGGTACATGTTAGTCTGTAGACCCGAGATCGTCATAGAGTCTTGTGTGATTCCCACTTTGCTTTGATTTCTACCTTACCACGTTCAATAGAACGTGCAAAACGGTGGCTTTTGGGTACAGTCCCGAATCACATAGAGGCAATGAGCGATAGGAAGGGATTCGTCTCTCCCGGTATTGGGGGTTGATGTTGCGCTGTGCTCGATTGGCCATAACGATAAGTCCCTGGCCAGGGGTGCTACGGAGATTTACTGATAAGTGTTATCAGTAGTTTCTCGACCCGTTATGAGCCTCACATCGGCACGACTTATTGGTTATTGGGGTCTGACGTTTACCACCCCTAGACTAGATATGCGACATATCAGACGAAGAGACTGGACTGTACGGTAGTGTTACTGACAGGCTTTTGCAGGAGTTAGAGCGGGCTGGCTTGCTGATCTTCTGATTGTTCAATACCCAGGTAGCCGTTACATCCAGCTAGTACCGCTGACGGCTTGTGGGTGCTTGATGTGATCATCACCTACTGCCGGCGTATTGACGAGTCTTTAGAGTCCTACACAGAGGTTTCACTGGCTCAGGCAAAACGAAGTAGGAGCACATATGTGATATGTGCGGAACCGAGATTAATATGAGTATATGATACCATATTCTATTCTCGCGATATAAAGTATCGGTCGGTTATATGAGAGATAGCCGGGTTATCGAATCAAGTGTTGGTTCGATAAGTTGATACAAATTATATTAGTCGGTCATATGAGATATAACCGGATTATTAAATCAAGTGTTGATTTAATGATTTAATGTATAATTATATATAGGATATATTAATTTACATTAACTAATATTAGCCCACTTAAGTATTTCTTTTTCTCATATATGCACACTTGATATATATATGATATATATTAATTGTGTTTTATTTATGTGTCATGGTTGATGATACATGCAATATGGGTGTATGAGACCTACACCATGATAATGATAATGAAGGGTTTATTTATTTAGAATAAAACAATTATTAGTTGGAAATTTGTCACATGGCATGAAACTTCATGAAGCTTGGAGACCCATTGACTTAGTCCACTAGTTTTGTCTTATACTAGATATTTGTTAACCCAACCATTATCTAAACTCATGGTTAAGTCTCTACATGAGATTGTTCCCCTCCGAACGGCGGCCGAGACATGGTCGTCTTGCCTGAGATTCGGGACAGATGCTAATAGGTGCTATCCGTCCACCTCTCCGAAGATGCCAAGTTGATTTATGGCACCATGTATCGAAGGTTTAAACGGATGCGTCCGATATAGCAGACTTCGTCAGATTCCCCCTCGCTTGAGGGGTTTTTGATTGTGGGGACGCTCTTCCCTGCAGGCGCAAGCCCCTGCAGTTAATTACGCTACCGCATCGCGGTAACAACTTTCTCCTTCTCCAGCTGGTCACTTCGTGTCGTGGGTGTTTGTTTTGTTTGTGGTTGCCCGTGGATTGTATACGGAGACTGATTTATGTCGTCGCCCGTAGGACGTGGATTAGTCCAAATCCGTATTTTCTTAGATTTGGGTTTGGGGTTTTGGTTTGAGGATACGTTAGCCATATTTGAGGCTAAGATCAACTCAAACGTTTGTTAAGGATTCGTTAGTCCAATTTGAGACTAAGATCAACTTAACGAGATCATTTAGATCCGACAAAAGAGCAATTGGCTCTATTGTTCCAGTTTAGGGACATAGGGGTCCATTGCATGTATGGCCGTCGGGACCCGTCACCTCTCTGACGACGTTGAAGGATTACAACGACAGATGTCAGAGGAGTTCAGAGATGCACCCTTGAACCATAGTTGATTTGGGGATTTATAGTCCAATTTGGGACTAAAGTCTGTTTGAAGGTTTAAGGATATGTTAGCCATATTTGAGGCTAAGATCAACTTAAATGGTTGTTAAGGATACGTTAGTCCAGTTTGGGACTAAGATCGACTTAACGGGATCATTTAGATCCGACAAAAGAGCATTTGGGCTCTATTGTTCCAGTTTAGGGACATGGTGGTCCATTGCCAGTTTAGGGACATGATGGTCCATCTCCAGTTTAGGGACATGGTGGTCCATCTTGACTTCTTTGCAGGGCGGTGATGGCTTAGGAGACAGGGTTAGGATCTGCCACCTAAGACTTTTCAACTTTATGAGCCGTGAGGGTCTCATAAAGACTTTTCTCCCTACGAGTCGAAAGGATCCCGCAGGTGTATTTTCTCCTTAGGGGTCGTGAAGACTCCTAAGTGTGTTTTCTCTTGAAAGTCGTAAGGATCTCACAAGAGAATTTTCCCGCTTATAAGTCGAGAGGACTCGTAAGTGGTTGTTTCCCTCCTAGTCGAGATTCGACTTTGGAGAGTGTGACCCGTGGATAGTATGCAAGAGATCGTTTTGGGCCTACTTGCAGGGTCCCAGTGCTTAGGAAACAGGTTTTTTAATCCCTATTGCCTAAGGTTTTATCTCACGAGTCAAGACGAATCGAGAAGTTCTCGCAAAGACATCAATTTCCTCACGAGTCGAAACGAATCGAGCAGATCTCGCAAGAATATCCTAACGTCACAGTTAACCTCTGCTCTTTACGACAGAAGTCCGTTAGGGTTTGTGGTACTTAGGGTTTTGGCCGTCGTACCGTCGCATGAGCTGATATATTCCTCGATAGGCAATCATGTTTTTCGAGTAGCCCTGCGACTGCCGTGTCTCTGATCCCTTCGGGGGCTGGACAAGACGTCTTCAAGCAATCCTCCTTGGCAGTTTGACCGTCGGAAGAGCAAGCGTTAGGAATTTGCCATGCCGCTTTTTACTTGAGGTTAGGCTCATTTTGGAGAGCCCCGATGAGTCATAACCACTCCGCGCTGGTGTGGGATGATCTCCGATAGTCTTTCAGGCTTTATATGACTTGCCGTTAAGACCCTTAAGCTAGGAATTTGGCCTTTGCTTCGTTTTGCTGGCATTGCGTCCTCTGTATCGAGACGAATGTCGCGGTTGTCTCTAGGTTGCTGGTGAACCGTCGAGGTTTGGAACTAGGGATTTTGCCGTGGCTCCTTTTGGTGATGTTGCGTCTGCTGTATCGAGACGAACGTCGAGGTGGTGACTACTCCGCATTGGTTCGAGATGATCTCCGATTGTCTCTCAGGCTTTATATGACTTGCCATTAAGACGTTGAAGCTAGGAATTTGGCCTTCGCTTCGTTTGCTTTGTCATGTGCGAATCCTGTTGGAGGAAGAACGCTGTCGTGACATCTTGTCTGCTGTATCGAGACGAACGTCGAGGTGGTGACCACTCCATGTTGGTGTGAGATGATCTCTGATTGTCTTTCCGGTTTTATATGACTTACCGTTAAGACCCTGAAGCTAGGAATTTGGCCTTTGCTTCGTTTGCTGGCATCGCGTCCTCTGTATCGAGACGAATGTCATGGTTGTCTCTAGGTTGCTGGTGAACCGTCGAGCTCTGGAACCAGGGATTTTGCCGTGACTCCTTTCGGTGATGTTGCGTCAGCTGTGTCGAGACGAACGTCGAGGTGGTGATCACTCCATGTTGGTATGAGATGATCTCTGATTGTCTTTCCGGTTTTATATGACTTACCGTTAAGACCCTGGAGCTAGGAATTTGGCCTTCGCTTCGTTTTCTTTGGTGTGTCCGGATCCTGTTGGAGGAAGGACGCTGTAGTGACATTTTGTCTGCTGTATCGAGACGAATGTCGTGGTGGTGACCACTCCATGTGGGATGATCTCTGTTTGTCTTTCCGGTTTTATATGACTTACCGTCAAGACGTTGAAGCTAGGAATTTGGCCTTCGCTTCATTTGCTTTGTCGCTTCCGAATCCTGCTGGGGGAAGAACGCTGGGGTGACATTTCGTCTGCTGTATCGAGACGAACGTCGAGGTGGTGACCACTCCGCGCTGGTGTGGGATGATCTCCGATTGTCTTTCAGGCTTTATATGACTTGCCGTCAAGACCCTGAAGCTAGGAATTTGGCCTTCGCTTCGTTTGCTGGTATCGCGTCTGCTGTATCGAGACGAATGTCGCGGTGGTGATCACTCCATGTTGGTGTGAGGACCAGGATCCGCTCTGGACGTTTCCCATGGGGTCGAAGAGTGACGTTATCCGCGTTCCACGTGACCAGGAATTTTGCTCTAGATGCTTCACACGGGTTCACTGCCGTGTTAGGCGAGGACTAGGCTCCGCTCTGGATGCTTCGCACGGGTTCACTGCCGTGCTCTGCGAGGACCAGGATCCGCTCTGGACATTTTCCACGGGGTCAAAGAGTGGCGTTATCCGCGTTCCACGTAACCAGGAATTTTGCTCTAGATGCTTCACACGGGTTCACTGCCGCGTTAGGCGAGGACTAGGCTCTGCTCTGGATGCTTCACACGGGTTCACTGCCGTGCTCTGCGAGGACCAGGATCCGCTCTGGATGTTTTCTATGGGGTCAAAGAGTGACGTTATCCGCGTTCCACATGACCAGGAATTTTGTTGATTATATCCGCATTTCACGGAGTTGGGATTTGACTCTCTGTGGGAGTACATCGTCGAGTCATGGAACTGGGAGTTGCTGCTGTTCCGCTTTGTTTGATGATGTGTCCGCTGTGACGAGACGAGTGCTGAGGTGGAGCTAGGATTTTGCCATCACTCCGGTTTGCTGACCATGGGGTCTTTTATTAACTTTGCATGTACATCCTGCTGGATTGCGAAGGAACGCCGTTGTTAACATTGCGTCTGCTGTAACGAGACGAATGCTAAGGTAGAGTTGGGATTTTGCCATCGCTCCGCTTGAAGGTGTAACATCTTTGTGCTGCTGGAATGAGGAGGCACACCGTTGTTGGTCTCCAGGCTGCAGATGTGGCCGTTGAGATTTGGGACTAGGAACTTTGCCATGGTTCCGTTTCGTTGCGATTCTGAAGTCGGTTGTTGACGTCATGTCTGCATCTAGTTGGAGTGAGGAGAAACACAGTTGGTGATCTCTAAGTTGTCGATGTTGACGTCGAGACCCTAAAGCTAGGGATTTTCCTTTACTTCATTTGTTGGCATTGTGTCTGCAATATTGCGACAGATGTCGAGATTGTCTCTAGGTTATCTATGAACCGTCGAGATTTGGCTTCGCTTTCTGGTGGAGCCTGTTGGGAAGGTAAGGTTCCCTCTTTGTTTGTGCCCCTGGATTGTATACAGGGATCGATGTGATCTCATCTGTAGGGCAAAAAGTTTCATTCTTTCATCATTTTTTTATTCTTTCCGCGATGCTCTATCATTTCAGCTTTTATATCGCGAAGGTCGCGATTGCCCAATCATTTCGGCTATTTTTCGCTGTGCCCAATCATTTTGGCTATTTATTTTATTTTTACTCGCTGTTTTTTATTGCGAGTTGCCCAATCATTTCGGCTATTTTGCTTGCATACATTTTTACTTGCTGATTTTGTTTGCAAGTTGCCCCATCATTTCGGCTATTTCGTATGCATTCTTTTTGCTCACTGATTTTTTTCGCGAGTCGGAGATTTGGGATCTGATACCAATCTTGGCATCAGCATCGCTGCGAATGGAATATTGCCAGGAGCGAATCATCATTTGCCGTAAAAGGACTTGGAATTTGATACCGGTTTAGGCATCAGCATCGCTGCAACTGGGATATTGCCAGGAGCGAATCATCATTTGCCTCTGTCGATATTGAACAAAGGTGGCTTAGTAAACAGGGTTAAGGGTCCTGTCGGCTAAGGCTTTTGACTTCATGAGCCGTAAGGGTCTCACAAAGGTATTTCTCCCTATGAGTCGTGAGGATCTCGTAGGTGTGTTTTCTCCTTAGAAATCGTGAGGATTCCTAAGTGTATGTTCCCCTGTAAGTCGTAAGGATCTTACAAAAGGGTTTTCTCCTTACAAGTCGAGAGGACTTATAAGGGTTGTTCACCGTACGGACATATCCCCAGTCACGGGTGGGACTTGGTTAGGGAAATGTTTATTCGCGCCCGTGGATTGTATACAAGGGTCAGTTGTGGGGGTTGCTTAAGAACAGGTTCAAGTCTCTGTAACTTAAGACTTTCAAATCTTATGAGCCGTGAGGGTCCCATAAGAGAGTTCTCCTTACGAGTCGTGAGAATCTCGCAAGTGTAATTTCTCCTTAGGAATTGTGAGGATCCCTAGGTGTGTTGCTCCCTTGTGAGTCGTAAGGATCTCACGCGGGTGATTTCTCCTTACAAGGTCGAGAGGACCCTATAAGTGTCTTTCAACGAGGTTACGCCCTTTCGGGTTTTCACAAACACTCGCCGGTAGCCCTGCTGTTTTTACTCACGGAGCCCTTTCGGGTTTTCATCCGTGCCCATTTTGCTTGTGGACATACCGTTTTTTTTCTCTTTTTTTTTTTTTTTGAAACGAGGTCGCGCCCTTTCGGGTTTTCATGAACACTCGCCGGTAGCCCTGCTGTTTTTACTCACGGAGCCCTTTCGGGTTTTCATCCGTGCCCATTTTGCTTGTGAACATACCGTTTTTTTTTCTCTTTTTTTTTCTTTTTTTTTCTTTTTTTTTCTTTTTTTTTTTATAACGAGGTCGCGCCCTTTCGGGTTTTCACGAACACTCGCCGGTAGCCCTGCTGTTTTTACTCACGGATCCCTTTCGGGTTTTCATCCGTGCCCATTTTGCTTGTGGACATACCGTTTTTTTTTTGTTGTTGGTACGTCAGCCTGAAGATGCTGTGGGTTGGGAGTAGTTTAACGACGTTTCGGTCATTTGCAAGTTTTAGGACATTGTGGTCCGCCATTAGTTTAAGGACGTTTCGGTCCACCGTCGCCGTATTTGAGGCGAATCTCTAGTTTACTGACTTTTCGGTCTATGGGGCTTTCCCTATGAATGAGCATGATGCCCCCGGCATATCCACCTTTTTCGGAGCATGTTGTTGTGGCGGGTTTACTTTCCACTTTTCGGCCAGCGCGAACTTGCCTTGTTGGTATTGGTCTTCAACCCGGTTTTTGAAGACGTAGCAATTTTCGAGTGGGTGACCCATTACTCTGTGGTAGGGACAATAGTTAGGATTGTTAACGTCACCTGGTTGCAATGGACGTTTTGTATCTGGCAGAGTGATGAGCCCGCTGCGCACTGCTAGTTCGAACAATTTCTTTGTTTTATCTTTGGGAAACGAGTAAGGACGTTTCAACTTCTCATTGAGGTATCACGGCTTGTTGTTTTGACGACAAAACGGTCTCGGGTTACTCGGCTGTTATTGAGTGTTGGCAACAAAGGCCGTTTTTTCCTTCTCCTTTCTCATTTCGTTTGCTCCGTCGTTTGCGGGTCCGAGATTCTTTCCGGGTAGCGTAAGATTGTACGACTGAACGTTCTCGCAACTCTCCAATTCTTTTGTTTTAGAAATGAATTCCTTGAAGAGAGGGTTGAGGGCGGCTTCTTCGTCAGAATCGCTTCCAAAGGTAAGAACTCGTGATCCCCCGGGCTCGTCTCTATGACAATTGCCGGCAACTCTTTTATGCTCATCTGTCGTATTTTTTCGCAGTCTACGAGCTTCCCGCTTTATTCTATTGACGTGTTGTCTATGAGCGACATATCCTTGCCACCAACACTTAAAGGAGTTGCAGTCTTCAGTAGGATGTGCGATCCTCTGATGATATAAGCAGAAGTTAGGGTGTACGTCCGTTTCATCAAAATGTATACCACCAGGAGAATTTTCTCTGAAAGAGGGCGGCCTCATCCCTATTGATATGGCTTTGGCGAATCGTTTCCTTGTCTTGATCCTGCTTTCATTTGCGGCGGATGTACCTTGATATAGTGGGAGTGTTTCGACCCTTTCGTCCAGTCGCCGGCGTTTGGCCTTTTCAAATATGGCCATCTCGCGCTCCCGATTAGCTTTACTTTTTAGACGAATCTCATCTAGAAAAACGTCGATCATTTCGTCTGACGGCCACACGAATTCCGGCTCAGGCTCTGCCCCCAGTTTCTCAGTGCAAGGAGTCTTTTCATCGTCCGTAAATGAGTGGGAGATCACGTGACAAGTTGCCCCCGGTGCGTCCGTCTTCTTTGGAGTGTGCGGCTGTGGTGGGTTTACTTTCCACTTTTCAGACAGCGCGAACTTACCTTGTAGGTACTGATCTTCGATCCATCCCTTAAAGACGAAGCAATCTTCGATTGGATGGCTTACCGCTTGGTGGTAAGGGCAATAATTGGGATCGTTGACATCGCCTGGTTGCAACGGACGTTTTGGACTCGGCAGATTGATGAGTCTGTTGTGTACTGCCAGCTCGAACAGTTTTCTCGTTTTATCCTGAGGAAATGAGTAAGGACGTCCCAGTCTCTCCTCGAGGGATGGGTGTGGACGCATATTGTTTTGACGGACAACCGGCTTTAAGTTGCTCGACTGTTGTTGAGTCTTAGCGACGAAAGTTGCTTTCCCTTTGCCCTTTTCATTCCAAGGCTCTGTCTTTGAAGAGGAAGGCCTATGGCCCATCTGGTCCATTTGGGCCAGCTTGTCAATCAAGGCCTGGAAGGTGGTCGGCTTGAAGAACATCATGAATTGGGAGATAGTTGCTTGAGGGTCGAGAGTACCCACGAACATGCCCACGGCAGGAGCTTCTTCTATGCGTTGTTCGCATCTCGACCATAGGTTCCGCCACCGGATTGGATATTGCACCCACGTCTCTCCCGGCTTCACTCTGGCGTTGATCAATGCCGTGATCGGGGTGCGCTCGCTAGCGCTTGCAAATCTCTGTGTAAACAGCAGCTCCATCTCTGCAAATGTTTTGACAGAGTCGTTGGGAAGCTCCGAGTACCATTCAAAGGCCGTTTCTGCTAAGCTGCCGACGAATTGGCTAAGCAACAGTTTGTCGTCGCCTCCAGTGTTGCCGCATAAGGCTGTGAATTGAGCGACGTGCTGATGCGGATTTCCCGTCCCCTTGTATACATGGAACTTAGGGATCGTATATCCCGGCGGGTAACTGATCTGGTCATACCAGCTCGGATAGGGCCGTCCGGTTCTGACGACTTGGCTGGCCGCTTCATTCGCCTGGTGAGCTCGTATTTGCTGAGCTATATAGTCGTCCAGTGCGGCCTTGGAAATTGTCTCCTCCTTGGCTGCTGAAAGAGCCGGCGGAGGATTAGATGTCTCTTCTTTATCGTCTTCAATAATGATCGGAGGTTCTTCAGCTGGAGGGTCCGGCTGTAACATCATCCCTACCATATCTTGGAAGAGGAGTGCCATTTGTTTTATGTTAGCCGCTTGCTCCGCGGCTTCTTTGTTCTTCTTTTCGAGGACTCTGCGTAAGAAGTCAGCGTCGGTTTCTTGTTCGTGACGCTGTTCTGATGATGCCTCCGGGCTTTCTTTTGGCCCGTTGAGTGCGGCCATTGTAGTCATCATCTCCTGAAGCTTCTGTTGCTGCTTCTGGACTTTCGTCACTGATCGGGTGAGCGGTCGGTGACCCGTCGAAGCACGGCTTTCCTCCTTTCCAGAAGCCATATAAACAGTGTGCACCACCATTCCCCCAGACTTGGGGTGTTTATGCTCAGCGCGTTTACGGCTCGCCATGTTCACAGGGGCTTTCTGCGGCCTCCCTTTCTTTTGAGTGGTTGAAGTTGAGGGGGCCGTTGTAGTGGGCAACCAAGTAGCCATTGCTTTTTGCGGCTTGACGGAGTAATCCTTCTCCCGCCAAACCTTCATCTTTTTCTGTCGGCGGAGATAGTTTTCATCAATCACCGACTCTTGGACCCATCGCCAGACCTTATAAATCTTGGAGGATAGCCGTTGAGAGGGCTGCTCCGGCTTTGCATCTGTAATACTCCCCGCAGGTGGAGGAGATCTTTTTAGCGTGGCAGTCGGAGAGTTCTTGTGTACCCCCTTAGCAGTTCAAAGCTGTTCCCGGTTGGAACAGCAGCATCGATCCCCACCGTTGGAGCGGGCGGAGTTATCCCAGAGGGGAGTTGCCCCCAGCCTTCCTCACTCGGCGCCAGTGGCGACGTCGAGCGTGTCGTGCGGATGGAGTTGTTTCAGCTATAAGGGTGACTTCGTCGTGCCCCCTCTGGGCAGGGGAAGCAGCTTTGAGGACCTCGCCTGGAGCAGCAACCGGAATAGCCAGCCTTGTAAAAACTGACTTCTTGAAAAGAGGAGCCTTTCCAATAATTTTGTCCGCTTGAGCCGGGATGGCTGTCCACTTTGGGATGGCAGCTTCGGGTATTGCGGGCTTGTAGACGTTCTGGCCCAGTTTGTTGAAAACTGTGGTGTTGAAGTTGGGCGACCCGTTGAGAGGAGCCATGGCAATGGTAAGCCGATCAAAGACCGACTCCTTTGGGGCTTCTTTTAATGTCATTGGGGCATTGAAGCTCATCGATGGGAGCATGGTCCCGAAGAATAATCCAGCGGTGGCCTGAGTTACCTGTTCCACCGGCATCTTGAAAAGGGAGGCCGCTTGGGGCCCGTAAGTCACTCCTCCAGCAAGGACGGAGCGAGAGTTGCGGTTGCAGGTGGTGCAGTTTGAAGCCATTGATCTTCTGTTTTCTGCACGGAGCAAGACACCAAATCTTAGTACCTCGAATCCACAGGCAACCACATCAAACCGCGATTCGTTCGCGAAGACGACACACGAAGTATGGAGTGGAAAGAGGAAAAGGTCCCACCGGGCGTGCCAGAATCTGTTCCCCTCCGAACGGCGGTGCACAAGACTGCGATGTCTTGGCACTGAGATTCGGGGCAGATGCTAATTGGTGCTATCCGTTCACCTCTCCGAAGATGCCAAGTTGATTTATGGCACCATATATCGAAGGTTTAAACGGATGCGGCCGATGTAGCAGACTTCGTCAGATTCCCCCTCGTTTGAGGGGTTTTTGATTGTGGGGACGCTCTTCCCTGCAGGCGCAAGCCCCTGCAGTTAATTACGCTACCGCATCGCGGTAACAACTTTCTCCTTCTCCAGATGGTCACTTCGTGTCGTGGGTGTTTGTTATGTTTTTGGTTGCCCGTGGATTGTATACGGAGACTGAGTTATGTCGTCGTCCGTAGGGCGTGGACTAGTCCAAATCCGTATTTTCTTAGATTTGGTTTTGGGGTTTTGGTTTGAGGATACTTTAGCCATATTTGAGGCTAAGATCAACTCAAACGTTTGTTAAGGATACGTTAGTCTAATTTGAGACTAAGATCAACTTAACGGGATCGTTTAGATCCGACAAAAGAGCATTTGGGGGCTCTATTGTTCCAGTTTAGGGACATAGTGGTCCATTGAATGTATGGCCGTCGGGACCCGTCACCTCTTTGACGACGTTGAAGGATTACAACGACAGGTGTCAGAGGAGTTCAGAGATGTACCCTTGGACCAAAGTTGGTTGGGTGATCCATAGTCCAATTTGGGACTAAAGTCTGTTTGAAGGTTTAAGGATACGTTAGCCATATTTGAAGCTACGATCAACTTAAACGGTTGTTAAGGATACGTTAGTCCAGTTTGGGACTAAGATCGACTTAACGGGATCGTTTAGATCCGACAAAAGAGCGTTTGGGCTCTATTGTTCCAGTTTAGGGACATGGTGGTCCATCTCCAGTTTAGGGACATAGTGGTCCATCTCCAGTTTAAGGACATGGGGGTCCATTGGTAGTTTAAGGACGCATAAGTCCATGGGTTTAAGGACCCCACGGTCCATATGGGTGTGTTTAAGGACGCATTAGTCCGTTAGTTTAAGGACGCATAAGTCCGCGGGTTTGAGGACCCCACAGTCCGTATTAATGTGTGGTTGTCGGGACCCGTCACCTCTCTGAAGACGTTGAAGGATTACAACGACAAATATCAGAGGAGTTCAGAGATGTACCCTTGAACCAATGAGTTGGTTGAAAGAGCAGATGTGCTCAGTTCAAGATGATTTGAGGACTTATGGCCAGTTTGGGCTAAGTCCATTTATGTTTGAAATATTGGCCCTCTGTTGGTCCATTGAAGGAGAGGCTTTGCCTCTAGAAACTTAGCCAATTGGGCTAAAGCTAGTGTTAAACACTAAAGACCAACAGTGTTGAACACTGGAAATAAGATTAGCAAGTTAGTGTTAAACACTAAAAGATAATCAGTGTTAAACACTGGGAACAGAGTTTTCAAATTAGTGTTAAACACTAAGCAAATCAGTGTTAAACACTGCAAATAGAGTTTTCCAAACTAGTGTTAAACACTAAGAAAATCAGTGTTAAACACTAAGGACAAAGTCTTCAGATTAGTGTTAAACACTAAGGAGAGAGGGGTCACGTGTGGACACGTGAGAGCGCCCTGATTCCCCTTATTTTATTCTGCAGGTAAGTGTTTAACACTTTAGTTCTGACGGCCATCACGTGCGAGCACGTGATGAAAGCCCATGCTCTGTGCGTTATACTGCTCATTAGGGGTCACGTGGTGACACGTGAGGGCGCCCCAGAGCTCTTTTCTATTCTTTATGCTTCAGAGGTCACGTGGGGCACGTGAGGTGCCTGAGATTGGGCCGAAACTCCTTTCTTCGTTCTGCTATTAAGTGTTAAACACTTTCATTTTTATTTTAGAGCATCACGTGTTGGCACGTGATGGGGATCTATGAGCCAATTGTTAAAGCATTTGCTGAGGGGTCACGTGATAACACGTGAGAGCGCCCAAAGCTTTCATTTCCTTTGCTTTTTCTTTCTACTTTTTGGGAGTTACATGGGAGCACGTGAGGCATTGCCTCAAAGTTAATTCCTTCTTATTTCCCGGGATCTCTTCAGGGGTCACGTGGGGACACGTGACCTTGGTCTTTTGCATGCATGGAGATCTTTTAAGTCACTTCAATTTATTTTAAGAATTTAATTCTCTGTAAGATTAAGAATTAAATTCTTATTTAGGGTAAAACCCTAATTTCTTTTCAAAGGAATTAAATTCCCAGATATATGAAAGAATTAAATTCTTGATTAGGGTTAAACCCTAGTTTCATTTTAGGAGGAATTAAATTCCTGTGAGTTTAGGAGAATTAAATTCTCAAAACTCAATTCCTCCTCTGTGTTTTAGATCTGCATGGCAGGATCTCAACCCAATGAGAATTAAATTCTCAATTCATGGGGAGATGTGCACTTTGCAGATTCTCAACCAGAGAAAGAACTAAGTTCTTTTCTTTAAGTAAGAGTTAAACTCTTTTGAGAATTAAATTCTCTTTTGAAGCCTCTCTTTTCTTACCTAGGGTTTTTCTTTTGCAGAGAATTAAATTCTCCTCTCTTTGCTTTTTCTTCTCTTGAGAATTAAATTCTCCTCCCTCTGTTTTTCTCTCAAAAAAGTAGATCCCCTCTCTTCTCTTCTTGGCTCCTATTTATAGGAGAAGGAAGAGAATCAATTTGTTTAGCAAATCTCTCATTAAGAGATTTGATTTGTATGTTGAGAGATTTGATTTGCATTCATCATTAATCTGGGCCTTTAGATTGTCAAGTGAATTTTATTCACCATTGGATTTTAAATCCAAAGATATCCATTTGTTATCTCGGTCAGATTTAAGGGGGAAATCTTTCCAAGTCCAAGATTTTTCCATAAACTGGTGATTTTTAATCACCCTTGGATTTTTAATCCAACGGTCCCCATAATCCTTTTCCATTTGGAAAGATTTAGAAGCTTTTAGAATTTTAATTCTATTTCGAAAGATTTAAATGATCTTTTTTTTTAATTTAATTCTGTTGAGCAGCAAGGCTTTTACAGCCAGTCACGTGTTGCCACGTGACCCCCAATTGAGTCCTTTTCTCAGTGTTTGCTTATGCTTCAGTTGTAACCATCACATGTCAACACGTGACCATTGGTCACGTGTGAGCACGTGACACCTCATTGAGGTATTTCCTTCAGCTGTTTGTTTACGCTTCAGTTTTAACCATCACGTGTCAACACGTGACCATTGGTCACGTGTGAGCACGTGACACCTCATTGAGGTATTTCCTTCAGCTATTTGTTTACGCTTCAGTTTTAACCATCACGTGTCAACACGTGACCATTGGTCACGTGTGAGCACGTGATTCCTGATTTTTAATCAGGGAACAGATTTTAGAATTTAATTCTATTCATTATTTTAGAGGCCTTAAAAGCCCATCACGTGTCTGCACGTGACCCATGGTCACGTGTGAGCACGTTATGCCCCATTGGGGTCTTTTCTGAGTTTTTATTATATTTTTTAACTCCTTCAGCGGGTTCTTAAAAGTCCATCACGTGTGGACACGTAATTCCTAATAACTTTTGATCCCGGATGAATTACGAGGCCCATAATATATCAAATCGAAGGGTTTTTCGAGCCTCTTTCGATACCATCAGAATTTATGTGTTTCTCATTCAGGAGTTTGCCAAAAAACAGCCCGGAAGATACTGGTTAGCATTTCCTTAAGCATATCGCTGCCATTTGATACCTTGGACTCTTTTGCGCAGAAATTTTTGGTGGGAACAGAGATATATTAGATATTTTCTCACCCATGGTTGCCATTCTCTCTCACATCTATTATTTGCTTCTTCTTCCTCAAAGCTCCAGAGAGCTCTCTAGGTTTTGAGAGAAGCTTAAAAACAAGTGAGAAAAGTAATTCTAAAGTGAGCAAAAATCCTACTTCATCATCCTCTACTAGATTAGCACTTTAGTATAGGGTGTTAGCTTCACTAATCCCACATTAGTGAAGAGCGTAGCTTGGGTTTGTGACTTCTCGACGTAGATCATCTTCGGCTTGGAAGACTTCAAGCAAACATGCATCTTTCTTCTTGTGGAGCCGTTCGAGAGTCCACAAGATCACAACTTGGAGCGAAGAGACTACTACAAGGAGCTAAAGAAGTGAAGGGCCGGACTACAAAGGTTGTAATCCCTAATCATTTAGTTGTAAAGTAGTTTACACATTGTATTGTCTAAATCTTTAGTTAAGATTCTAGCATTAGGATTGTTTTGTACGACAAATTTTTGAAAATGGCATGGACGATGCCTCCCGAAACCTTGCTGTCGTGCCGAACAATCCTACAGCTGTCGGAGATTCGGATCCCCACAATCAATAAACCCCAGTCTACCCTAGACAGGGGGAATCTGTAATGCGCCTGACAAGCACGCGCGTATTCCCATCTCAATGGGGTGACGAAAAACACCCTACAACGTCGTTTCGATCTTTAGGCCCATCTATCGCCTCGTCATTCGCCTGAATCTTCGCGCGTATCCCCGATGGCGTTAGCGGATCAATGAAATGATCACGCTTTAAAGAGGGGGCGTCGTTCCAGCCGATCGCCAGTTAGGATACGGGCCATATGTCGGACATCGGTTGGCGGAAGTGATAGACTGTCTCTAACTCCTGCAGTAGAAAAGACGTCCTCAATGGCCGATCGCTACGTGGAGCCCCGCCGGTCGCTGGGCGCAACGTTTCGTTTTGGCGGGAATCAATCGGGGTCGTAGGATGTTCCCCTTTGGGGTGTATAAATAGGAGGGGACCATCCTAGAGCTGATACTTTGCTCAAATTCTCTTTCATTACTGAAGATTGCCTGGCGCTCCTCTTTTAGATCAGACCCCTTGTTGATTTTACCTTGGTGAGTCCCTTCATTTGAATCAGGTTTGATGTCTTCATCCGAGGAGTCCGCAGAGGTAGTAAGGGTAGAGTCGGATGATGAGGCTCCCGTTGTTGGGGCCGAGTCCAGTAGGTCTTCCTTCTTTTCGGTTTCAGATAGCCAAGAGGGTTCTTCTTCTTCATCCTCTGTGTCAGGTTCACTCCTAGAGTCAGGTTCATCCCTGTCGCTCGCGGTCGGGCGGCGACAAGGGCCCCCAAGGTGCGCATCGGGAACACCCACGATGCGCCCTCTGTTTTGAAGAGTCTGGACGATCTTTCCAAAATTCGGGCTCGATTCCACATCCCCTCTAACTATTCCATCCGTTTAGCTAAAGAGGGCGAGCGGGCGGACCAGGTGCAGGGTAAGGAGATTGCACTGTATTTGGAAGTGTTTCGGGAAGAAATGTGTCTGCCCTTCCGAACTGGGATCTACGGGGTGCTTCATTGCTTTCATCTCGCCCCGGGCCAGCTAGCTCTGAACTCATGGAGAATTCTCCTCGGGTTTCTAGTCCGGTTAAAACTTGAAAATATCCCCTTCAGCTTGACTCTCCTTATCTCTTTCCTTTGTTTTAAGAATCACCCCGGCACCAGTAAGGATGAGCCGAGCTGGGTGTATTTCTCATTCAAAAAATGTAAGGGCGGAGTGGCCGGGCCAGGGGTAGTAGCCATCTCTTCTTCCATCCATGAATGGAAGGAGAAGTTTATATTTGTCGGGCCGCCTGAGGGCGAGGATTAGCCTGTGCCTATACAGCGGCACAGGGCCGACTGCCCGAGGGCAAAGCAGTCGACTTCTCCCGAAGCGAGGGTGGTGTCCCAGTGGGAGCCGATCCAACGTGCGGATGTCTTACTATCCGAGTAGGCACTGAGCTAGGCTGGGCTCAGTCCTGCGTGTTTCTTGGGTAAGTTAGGGCCTTCGATGATCTGTTTAAACTTTGTCAAATTTCCTTTGTTGTTTTTGTGTTGCTAACCCCTTTTATTTTTTGTTCCTTCTTTTTGCAGAGCCCATGGACCGAGAAAAATTCCTAGCCGCCCTGACCGCCAAGACCCAGGGAATGAAGGCTGAGGGCGCAAGCTCGTCCCGACCTGGTCAGAGCTCAGCCCTGAGGCCAACTCCCCCGTCAATGCCTTACGCTGCTCCCCGAGTTCCAGAAGAACACCGTGAGGGAGCCATAAGCACTCGTGAGACCCGGCGCCCCGGGTGCGAGGGGAGGAGGAGGAAGAGGCCGAGCCCGTCGAAGCCCCCCACAAAAGGAAGAAGCGGACAGTTTCCCGGCCGCCTCCTTCCAGGACCCCAGTGCAGGAGGGCGACTTCTGCATTGAGGTGCCCTCGGGGCTCTCGGTTGCCGACAGCCTGCTTTCTGACATGGAGTAGGCGGCCAGGGTTAAAATACCCTGGGGGACCATGAAGGCCCAGATGGACACCATAGCCCAGGAGGCGGTTCAGGTTGGTTCTTGACTTTTCTCGGAAATTATTTTAAGTCTTTTTTTCTCGGTTTGAGCTTTCTAACCTGTTTGTTGCTTTCTTCAGGTCCTCCACCACTGCACACTCCTCGTCTCCATGGAGTCCGAGGAGGTAACCCGGCCATGAAAAGGGCGGGCGAGTCCTCCAAGCTAGAGGAGGAACTCCGCCTCCAACTACAGCAAGCGGAGGAGAAGGCGGCTCTCCTCGACACTCGTCTGGTCGTTGAGGGGCTGACGAACTCTAAGCTGAAGGCGTCTCATTGGCTTCTGAATGAGTCCAACCGGGCTATTCAAGCCAAGTTGGAGGAGGTGAACGGCTTCTATCACTCGATGAAGAAGTCGAGGGACGCCCTCAAGAGGGATGTCCGGGTAGGTTCGGACGCGGTCAAGCTCGCCGAGTGCCGGGCGGAGAAGGCCGTGGAGGTGTACAAGGCGTCAGATCAATTATACGCCGATCTCGCCGAATCCTCGGCCGTCGTATGGCACAGCGCCCTCGACGCCATCAAGGAGTCTGTGCCGGGGGTTCATATCAGCGAGCTCCATGCTAAATATCCTATGGCCGAGGAGGAGCCGCAAGGGTAAGTTGCCGGGGCGGCCGTTGGGGGTGAGGCTGCTGGTGGAAGCGCCAACTCAAAGGCCGCAGTTTTGGTCCCCGAGGCTGGCGTTGAGGAGGGAGAGAACCTCCCCGAGCGGACGGCCTGAGCTTTCCTTCCAGGGGGATTTTTTCTTTTTCCGAATTTTTGTAAGCCTCCAGGTATTTTTTGTAAGGCTGAGGAGCCCAGAATACCTTATATTTTTTTTGGTTATAAATAAAGACTCCTTTTTCCTTTGCCCAATTGTTTGCTTGCCGTGCAAGTACTTTTAGCTCGTATACTTTTGTTCGAATTTTCATTCTGCAAGTATTTTTAGCTCGTAGGTCGTTTTATCTTGTAAGTGTCAGGCCGGCATCCACCCCCCGCACTTGCTGACCGTTCGTCGAGTAGCGACGAACTATGGCGCCAAGTGTAGGAAGGTCGGTACCCTCCTTTTCCCCAGAGTTGAGGTGGCTATCGCGCGTTGACAGCCTAGTGTAGGAAAGTCGGTATCTTCCTTTCTACTCAGCTGCCTTGTGGTGAGAGCTTTTGATCCGCAGCGTTGTTGGGGAAGCTACCCGCTGCGGATGGACCGAGCAGGAAGCTGCTCGGTGGCCTCGAGAGAAGAGTTTTGGATCCTTAGCATAGATGGACAGGAAGTTACCCACTAGGGATGGACCGAGCAGGAAGCTGCTCGGTGGCCTCGAAAGAAGGGCTTTATATCCTTAGCGTTGATAGGCAGGAAGCTACCCGCTAGGGATGGACCAAGCAGGAAACTACTCGATGGCCTCGCGAAGAAGGCTTTCGACCCACAGCATAAGTTGGGCAGGAAGCTACCCGCCGCAGTTGGACCGAGCAGGAAGCTGCTCGGTGTCCTTGAGAGGAGGGCTTTAAATCCTTAGCGTTGATGGACAGGAAGCTACCCGCAAGGGATAGACTGAGCAGGAAACTACTCGGTGGCCTCGCGAAGAGAGCTTTTGACCCACAGAGTAAGTTGGGAAGGAAGCTACCCGCTGCAGATGGACCGAGCAGGAAGCTGCTCAATGGCCTCGAGAGGAGGGCTTTAGATTCTTAGCGTTGTTGGATAGGAAGTTACCCGCTAGGGACGGACCTAGCAGGAAGCTACTCGGTGGCCTCGCGAGGAGGGCTTTGATCCATAGTGTTGATGGGCAGGAAGCTACCCACTGCAGATGGACCGAGCAGGAAGCTGCTCAGTAGCCTCGAGAGGAAGGCTTTAGATCCTTAGCATTGTTGAGCAGGAAACTACCGGTTAGGGATGGACTGAGCAGGAAGCTACTCGGTGGCCTCTCGAGGAGGGCTTTGATCCATAGCGTTGGGAGGAAGGAAGCTATCCACTGTGGATGGATCGAGCAGGAAGCTACTCGGTGGCCTCGTTAGGAGGGCTTTAGATCCTTAGCGTTGTTGGGCATGAAGCTACCCGCTAGGGATGGACCAAGCAGGAAGCTGCTCAGTGGCCTCGAGAGAAGGGCTTTCGATCCACAGAGTACTTGGGCAGCAGGCTACCTGCTGGGGATGGACCGAGCAGGAAGCTGCTCGGCCGCCTCGTGAGGAGGGCTTTCAATCCACAGCTTAGTTGGGTAAGAAAGCTACCCGCTAAGGACGAACCGAGCAGGAAGCTACTCGCTGGCCTCGTGAGGAGGGCTTTGATCCACATCATTGGTAGGCAGAAAGCTACCCAATGCGGATGGACCGAGCAGGAAGCTGCCCGGTAGTCTCGTGAGGAGGGCTTTCGATCCACAGCTTAGTTGGGCAGGAAGCTACCCGCTGCAGATGGACCGAGCAGGAAGCTGCTCGGTTGCCTCGTGAGGAGGGCTTTGATCCACAGCATTGATGGGCAGGAAGCTACCCGCTGTGGATGGACCGAGCAGGAAGCTACTCGGTGGCCTTGTGAGGAGGGCTTTTGATCCACAGCGTAGGTGGGCAGGAAGCTATCTACTGTGGATGGACCGAGCAGGAAGCTGCTTGGTGGCCTCGAGAGGAGGGCTTTAGATCCTTAGCGTTGATGGGCAGGAAGCTACCCGCTAGGGATGGACCGAGCAGGAAGCTGCTCGGTGATCTCGAGAGGAAGGCTTTCGATCCACAATGTAAGTTGGGCAGGAGGCTACCCGCAGGGGATGGACCAAGCAGGAAGCTGCTCGGCCGCCTCGTGAGGAGGGCTTTCGATCCACAGCTTAGTTGGGCAAGAAGCTACCCACTGTAGATAGACCGAGCAGGAATCTGCCCGGCCGCCTCGTGAGGAGAGCTTTAGAGACTCCCTTGTGCCTTAGTGGGACGTCGTTCAACTTTCCGCGGTCTGCATAGGCGGGAGTGTTGGCGTCATTCAACCTTCAGCGGCCCGTATAGGCAGGAGTGAGGGCTTCGTTCAACCTTCAGTGGCCCGTAGCCACTCGTGAAGACTGGCATGGCCGACACGTAGCAGTTCCATATCAGGAAATTGAGACATCCCGTGATTCGCGTCGCTGCGCGAGTAAATTTCGGTCGTTGGAAGATTTTTGTTAAGGCAATAAATAGCGAAGGCATATTGGTTTCCTTCTAGCATTGCTTTTCTGAATATGGCCGGGCACATTTTTACCATCGAGGAGATCATCTCTCGTGACGACTTGTACCTTTACTGTCTCGATCGCTCTAAGCAGACGTACGAGGCGATGATAGATCGTGTGGAGGGCCACTTTGGTCGCCTACTTCCCCGGCGGTCTGCTCTCCTCCAAATGCTCCTTTATGCGATCTGGAGGATGTTCCCGGGTTTGCACAATGCCCTGTCTCCGCAGCTGAGGGACGAGGCACTTGACAAGGTGCACACGCTCTAGCATATCGGTCTAATCTCGCAGAGCAGGTGGGACCGATCAGTGGGTCTTCTTCTGGAGTGTTTCTAGAAAAGGTTGATCGTTGCCTCCTGTCCAGTGGATGGGGTCCCCAGCGCTTCTGTGGAATCTAGGGTCCGCGGGCACCGTCAGAGGAAGCGGGCTGAGGAAGCTCAGGCTCGGCTGCAGGAGATTTTCTCGGAGTGCCATCAACAGTGCTTCCTCGATCTTCGTCCCCCTCTGTTGTAAGTTTTGTAAGTCTGGGAGCCCATAATACCCTTTAATCAATAAATAAATCATGTTTTTGGCGGTAGTGTGTTTTCTCCTTTTTTCTTTTCTCTTCGTACATTCTATGAACTTTAACTAAACACCAACAGGAATTATATTATTTCAAAAGAGGATACATTTTTTATTTATACAACTTGAGCTTTTTAGCGTTGTAAGGCCAGGGGCGACGGTCTCCCCCGCCTTCCCGAACTTGATCCGAGGTAACGACCATGATATGGCCGATCGTTAATTCCCCGGGAAGGGTTTGGTCCTAGTTTTCCTGTTCCGCCTGTCGTTTATCCCGCAGGTATTTCTCCAGGTAGCCTGAACGGATCAACTCCTCGATGTAGTCACGAAGTTGTTTGCAGTTCTCATTCGAGTGGTCCTGCGTCCTGTGGAAGGCGCAGTATGGGCCGTGGAGGCGTTTGCCTGCCCTTTGGGTGACTAACGGGAGCTTAAAGAACCTCTCATCCTTGGCTTCCTCCAGCAGCTCGGTCTGGGAGATGTTTAGGGGAGTGTACTCCTGAAACCTCGGGGAGTAAGACTTCGAACGATCGTCTTTCTTTTTCTCCTCCTTTTTCTTTCTGTCTGGCTGGTCGGCCCGAGGCTGGTTTGAGTTCACTTCGGACTCGAGTTGGATTTCTTGCTCGGTCCAAGCTTTCACCTCGGCCATGGTCTTAGGTTGCGCCAATGCAAAAGAACGGAGCCACTCTTTATGCCTAAGACCCGACCTTAGTGCAGTGATGACCGTTTCATCGCGATGCTCGGGGACCTCGAGGAGTGCGTTGTAGAAGCAGGTGACATATCTTTTGAAGGATTCTTTGTCTACGCTCTTGATGGTGAATAGGTAGTCAACCGTCCTCTTCTTCCGTTGATTCCCGACGAAGTGACCGAGGAATTGGGTAGCCAGCCCGTCGAAGATCGAGATGGAGTATGGCATGAGTCCTCGGAACCAGTCCCGGCCAGCCCAGATAAGGGTGGTAGGGAAAGCTCGGCATTGAGCTGCGTCGGAGTTATCCTGAAAGCTCATGCCCATAGTAAATGCATCTAGGTGGTCTTTCGGGTCGGATTTCCCATCGAAGAGGACCATCTTGGGTGGTTTGTTCCTGGACGAGACGTGCTCGGCCAACAGCTCTTCTATAAAGGGCTTCGTCAGTGAATCGGCGGAGTATCTGGTCCCTTCGCCGGACGCATGGTCGTCCCGTCGTATGCCTTCGATTTTCTTCTCGAGGGCTTCGAGTCGGTGGTGGTATCCTGAGGATTCTGCATAGTCGGAGTGGTGGCTACCCCCGCTCCGGGTTTGTGCGAGGGTGCGGCTTCAATTTCACTCTATCAAGTGTCTCAAATCCTCGGGCGAGGCCCTCCTTGAGTAGTCCCTGCGCTCGTAAATCGCGCGATCCCGGTGAGAGTGGAGGTGTCAGACATGCCTGGAAGCAGGCGAGCTGACCGACACCTCCTTAGGGGAAGAGAACGCATGATGAGCATTGGAGCGATAGCCCAGTCTTCCCTGGGACCGTGGCGTAGAGCTGTCTAGCGCCCAGCGGGTCATGGAATCAATCACCATGTGCGGGTTAAGGTGGCCGGAGTCGGCCCGCCGGCGCTCGGTGGCACTGTGATGAAGCTGAGGGAGATCGAAGGCTTAAGTGTGCCCATCCGTCTTTCGGCGGACGTCGTTATCCCGGGAAGGGGGAGCTGCGGCCTGGTGGGTAGGGCCCGTCGCTTGAACACGGACGAGGGCATCCACCAGTGATGTGAACTTGTCGATCCGGACGGACAAGGCGTGGATGGAATTGGGAGGAGGAGACAAGCCGCTCCCGCCTCTGTTGTGGCAGCTCGTATTTGAATCGTTGCGGTCGTCGCTCGCTATTGGGTCGAGGGCAGAAGATCAACTTTTATGGTGGAACAAAAAAAGTCTTTCGTTCCCACAGACAGCGCCAACTGATGGAGCTTCGGATCTCCTTCAGATGTTGTCCTCCGTCGATCCTGTGATGGCGGTCTTTGACGGCTGAGATTTATTTTTAAAAGATGTTGAGTGTGGATCTTAATGTGTTGGTGTTGGACGCCGAGCTACCTGCAAAGAAGTCCCGGGATGGGTGACCACCGTAGGGCTCTCTGACGATCAAGTTAGAGCCGAGGTATAGGTGCAGAGTAGCGGCGTATTGAAATAAATTTGAGTTATCTGAGTCGTCTGAGAAAGGGGTTTATATAGGGGTCGCGTAGAGCGAGCAGGCGCGAGATCACCGCCATCAGTTACGTCCCAGCGTTATCCTCGCCTTGAATGGTGAGATGCGCTCATTAATGGGGGATACGTCTATTAATGAGGGGATGCGCTAGCGTGGGACGCGGATCGTGGGGAGGCGGATATCTCGCCCTGGCGATATACTCGGAGCCGTTGCGGGGCGTATGGGATCCACGCTCTTGGTTGATCGGGGGAGGCCGAGGAAGCTCGACACGTCAGGAGCTTGTAGACAAGACAGGAGGCCGAGGAAGCTCGGCACGTCAGAAGGCTCGGAGACGAGCTGAGAGGCCGAGGAAGCTCGACACATCAGGAGCTCGGAGACGAGCCGGGAGGCCGAGGAAGCTCGGCACGTTAGACGGCGTGGAGACAAGCAAGAAGACCGAGAAAGCTCGGAGACGAGCTGTTGGTAGTTTCCTAGGTGAAGGTGGAATGTATTCAGAGAGGTCTCCCGAAAGGTCAGATACGTTCCTCGAAAAAGGGCTCCCGAGGAATGTCCCCGACGCAACTCATTTATTCCACTCCCGTAGCTTTCGGGACACGCCATCCGCCACATGTCGTAATCTGATGAGACATCACTTATGAGCATCATCAACAACCGTAGCAATTATGAAGGTAGTGGGAAGACTTAGAGGACATGCGATTTCTAAGAGAATCATACTTTTTTGGGAAATCCTAGTTATATAAAATCAATACTCTTAATTCTCCTTCATTTTCTAAATATAAGCATATTTTTGAAACTTTAGATGCCACAAATTAATAAATAAAAATAAAGATAAAAATGTTAAGTATACTATATCCAATAAAGGCAAAAAGAACTAGAAAATCTACTAATTTGCTCTAACTAATCACACAAAGTGACAATTCCAATAATCATAATTAGCTATCGAAGTAACCGACAGTCCATAACATCATTCTGAATATGTTTGACGTCTTTTTGAAGCCAATGATTAGCATGACTTAAAATAGGAAAATAAAAAAATCAATCCATTAAATTTTTTTATACCAAATGACGCGACCTGGATCACACCAAGATGTTACCTTCCATTGATCTGCTGATGGCGGCGATGGATGGCTGATATTGGATCTGGAGGCAGGCTCCTGAAGCGTGTGGATCTCAATGGGTATGAGGTTGGTTGGGCCGAGCTACCTGCAAGGAAGTCCCGGGGTGGTTGTACCACCGAGGACCCTCCGACGGTGAAGTTAGAGAGGAAATCCGAGCAGAGTAACGGCTTAATGGAGTCAAAATGGCTTACTTGAACCGTCTGAAGAAGGGGTTTATATAGTTGTGGCAGCAGGCAGGGCAGGCGCGAGAATCACGCCGGCCGTTACGCTCCCGACGTCACGTCCGCGTGATGAGAGGGATATCCCATTAATGGAGAGATAGGCTCGTTAATGGGGATTATGATGGTGTGGAACGTGGGATGTGGCCGACGGATATCTCGCGCATGGCGAGATTCGCGGGATGGCGGTTGCGCCTATGAGCGGTGCTGTTGGTCGGTCGATGAGACCGGGGAAGATGACCTCAGCAGGAGAGATCGTGGACGAGCGGGAGAGCCGAGCTATCTTGGTTCTACGGTAGCACGGAGACGAGCTGTGAGGCCGAGGAGGCCAACTGTGCAGGGGGCTCGGAGGTGAGCCAGCGTTTGTTTGTAGGACGGGCACAGGAGTGGTTTGGTCGGCCGCTGTAGGTCCTTTCTTGCATGCTTTGGGATACGTCATCTGCCACGTGTCATGACCTGGGATATCACCGATATCGAGCATCATCATTAGCTCCACACTCTCGTCCCGACCAGCTAACGAGTCGGGTCGAGAGTGGTCTGCCGGGTCACCCGAGGTGAGCTCCTTTTCGAAAATATAGTCGGGTGTGTCCTCGGGTAATCTGTTGTATTTTCTGGATGATGCCAGCGAATCAGAGCGAGATCTTTGCATTAAAGAGGGTGCGCCGGATCGTGCGTACTTTCACTGAAGCGACAGACCACGTGTCGGGCGCTGGTTTGCTGACGCGACGGGCCGCAGACTGCTGGTGTCTGATGGGATACGGCCAATGCGTGTGCGACAGGTGAAGCGATCGTTGTAACAACCCTAATTTTTCCTATACACTTTTCTATACAATTTTTTTTTAAAAGGAGTATTTTAACCTGAGCACAATATATAAGTAATTATTTTGTTTTTAAATAACTCCATTTTTAGTGTACATAAAATTGTTTTAAAATTAAAGTGTACTTGGGGTATTTAATGTTGCTGTTACCACTTTAAGTAGTTATTTTCTCATAATAATTACAAGAAGGAGCTTGTAGCTCATTGGTAATACCTTGCACTGCTGAACCAAGCCACCAGAGTTCAAATCCCATGCCCCACATTATTTTTGTATTTATTTTGTTTTAATTTCTTTTGGAAGTCAACGGTCAAAAGGCCATAACTCCCAAAATATGTACTGGACAATAAAAAGTAAATATACCAAATTGTACCCCCGAAGAATCCCCGGCCATTGGAGCCCTGACTCGGCGCCGCCGGCCGGCGACTCGGCCGACTCGGTCCGGCGCCACCGGCCGGCGACTCGGCCGACTCGGTCCGGCGCCGCCGGCCGGACTTGGCCGGACGGCCGAGTCACCAACAAAGAAAAGATGCTCCTTGACTTGGTCAACCCTCATGCACACTTATTATACCTGGATCGGTTTTAAATTGCCCAGTAAATCCCTTTTACTCCTATGTTTAATGAATTTTTAATGATTTTGTATATTTTTTATATTTTTTATTAAAAACCCTAACCCTAGCCTAACCCTATATAAACCCTCATACCCTCTACACTCTCACCCTACATTCCTAAGTCCGCTCTCTAAAAATTTCAAAAGAACTTGGTACGTCGGAAAACGAGCGAAAGGCGAAGCGCTGACGAAATCGACGGCGAAATTCCGACGATCGTGCTAGGACCTCTCAACGACGATTCGACACACCGGCAAACCCTCCACCTCTCTCTTACTCTCTAACGTTGTCCAAACCCGTAAGTCCCTCTTTTCTACCTTTCTATTCTTTCATAAAAATACGACTTTTTAAACCCGACGGAAATCGGAACAACCCGATTTCCGATTCGGTTTTCTATCAAATCTCACTTATCACCAATTCCATAATACTTAAACATATTCATGTTGACTACTAATCACATAACAACTAATTTGAACAAGTTTTCTCACATGAAATGATAACGTTTTCATTTATCGTATTTCTTTCGCTTAAATACCACCATGTTTAGTTTATCACATTTAACCCTTTAACATTGATATACCTTAAAATAGATCACGAGATAATGACCTACCTCCACACACACTCATATGTAATCATAACACGCTACCTTGAAAATTTAGAATACGACAAAACAAGATTTTACATTAAAATACCATTTTTCTTAATAAAACCTTTTCTAAAAGTTCTAACTTATATACAATTTTAAAACAATATCTTTTAAAAGGAAAATACGATATGTCGTGGACATCGATCGTTTATCTAAACATGATTTTGTGGTGTCTAGACAAGTGTGTCTAAGACGAGTGGTTACTTAATTAGGACCACTACTTATAGTGGAGAGCCTCCCACTCACCTGGCACTTACCTGGCCGCAATTGGCGATGAAGAGGCGATTTGAGGCTTCTAATGACTTATCGTTTAGACCATTTAGAAATAAGTTAGTTGGTTTAGGAAACCCTAGAATCTAAAATACGGAAATTTACACCCTTTTTCAAATAAATACCTTATCTTTATAAAACCGTTTTCTAAATGATTAGTATTTATTAAATCTTTGCAAAGCGCCACTACAACCCATCTTTGGGGAACTCGTTAGGGATAGTACGGTTTATCGTGCACCCTCGGGCTTAGTAGTGCGAGATTCAGACCTCCGCAAGGAGCATTCGGTCTCGAAAGGTTTAAAATACGACATTTAAGAAAAATGAGATTTTTGGAAAATAAAATATTTATTAAAAATTATTCTTGTATAAACATATGTATAATTATCATTTAAACACCTATTTTATTATAAGATAAAGTTTCCATCTTTTCCTAAAAATTACAAGATTAAAAGTTACATTAAAATACCATGAATTTCAAATAAATCAATATTACAAATTAATACCTTTATTTATGTAATTAGGATATTATCCCTAGAAATAACACAAATAAAATCACACTCATTATAACAATAAAGATGAATAATAAATACTTGAGGTGTATCTTGAAAACTATACAAAAGTATTTTTACATAAAACCTCCTCAAGTTTTATAAATTACAATAAGGACCCTAACAATTATAGAACTTCGACTTACATTTCTTTTAGTCTGACTCGGGTTTGAGTCTGATTATTTCTGACTTGAATATGATTCAAGTCAATCTACATTCTGTAATGACCCCAAAATCTTTATACATTTGTATTATCCCTCTTCAATAATATACCGTATTTATTTGTACTTGGTATTTTCCTTTTTCTATTAAATTTATTATTATTTTATTCCTTAATCTATTATGTATTTTTTTTCTAGGTACAATTTCATTTTCTTATATTTAAGTTTTTAACTTCTCATTCTTATTTTTCCTTTCATAAATATTTAACCCAAATCCATTATTCTAATTCTCTACAGCCCATCTAAAAAGCCCATTTTCTTTTTAAGCAACATCATATATTTAATTCTAGTTAAATATATGCATGAACAACCTTATAGCTCATTGGTTAAGTCCTCGCATTGTTATTCCATAAGTCACATGTTCAAATCCCCATTCTTGCAATTATTTTTTATCATTTTTTATTCTTTCCATAACCTACAAATGAGACCTTTCATTTCCAAAATGAATGGTGACCTTTCATTTCTCTTTTAATTCTCATGTTAAATGCATATATTATTATTCACCATTACAACATCTTTATTTGTCCTCATCTATCTTTTCCTTCCTCATATTTTTCTATCTCTCACTTCTTCCTCTTCACCAAGATGACAAGAAGAAGAACATGAAGAACTCTTCAAGAAGGTCTCGCTACTAACGCGAGGCTATCGGCGGATAGACAAGCCCGGTGACAATACCGGCTTGTGCATGTAAGTCCCTTCTCTCTCCTTTCCCCCCCACCTCTTTTTCCTCTTGTCATGCATCGTGAACCCCCTATTCTTTTCATATCATAATCCATAAGAGAAGATACACATAAACATATACATATACATATACATAAGTTTAGATATATATGATTCTATATGGTTTAATAATATCTTATTATCTCTTGTTCAAATTAAAGTATTTTTAATTCTTTCATCATGATTATGAATGTTTATTACAAGTTGTGAGAACATAGATTTCAATCCATAATATATCTACGATATCTTATGGAATCGGTTTGGTTATTAAAAGAAAGGATAAAGCTTGCATAAAAATACTAGTTAATCTTTTTGCCGATTTTAGTACACACATCAATACCTTTAGGTTTAAAATAATTTTTAGACATTAATTTTTACTTCTGAAAATTTCATGGAATTTACATATGATAGATTATATTATTTTATACATGCTGTAAAAATTTTAGATCGATCCGCATAACGGTTTGTGAATTACATCGTATTTATTCACTGATCGTAAAACAGAAAACTGCAGCTATCGGTCAATTTCTAGGACACATAACTTGGTATACCGGTATCCAAATTGAGCAAACTCAGATGTTTTTAATATCTACATCGAATGATATAGATTTTATTAGTTTTATAGTTTTACTGAAAACCTACCTAAGATAAAGAAAACTGCATTACAATATTAAGTGACGGATCTGGACAGAATCTGTCCTGATTCGTACATTGTTTTTAAATTGGACATAACTCGAACACCCGATATCCGTTTGTGACAAAATTTAGATGTGTAGATGCACCATTGATAGACATATAATTTTCTGTATATTATATTACTTAGGAATGCATGAAACAACCTGATATAGGCTTTACAATACAATATATAGTTGCTGTCCAGAAATCTGAATTTCTGTTTTAAATGCTGATATTAAAATGATCATAACTAGAGCTTCAGAAATCCAAACCATGTGAATCTTGGTGTTTTCGATAAGTACATCGAAATACCTACAATTTTCTAATAATTTTCGTAACCTGAAACCCGATATAAATTAACTAAAACTGCATTTTAAAAATATGTGACGGTGCCGAATAGATTCTGATCTGTTTTACGCGACGATACGAAAACATATATATCTCTCAAACCGGTAGTCATATTTAGGTAAAACTGGAACTCACGCATGCAAAACATTTAGAGCCATATTTCTTTTTATATTTCGCATTCGTTCAACTTGATTAATTAGTCGTACATAATATTTCTTTACAGCATTGTTTATGGTAGTTACTCGAATAATATACTTGACTCATTTCATGCTATTCGAACATGTATACATATTTATCTTGATCATTAAATTGTTGTATGTACTTAAAGACGATAATTAAATACTTGAGTTATATTTTGAAAACTATACAAAAATATTTTTACATAAAACCCCCTCAAGTTTATAAATTACCCTAAGGACCCTAACAATTATAAGACCACGATTCATAATTCTGATTGTCTGACTCGGGTTTGAGTCTGATTAATTTGACTTGAATCTGATTCAAGTCAACCTATAATCTACAAGATTCCAATTCAAAATGAACACATGAATCCATGAATACAATTATCAATTTATACAATTTGGCTGAACCGAACCATGGATATTCCTTTTACATGATTTCCAGTATTCCATTTACATGACTCTACGGTTATAACTGTTTCCTGATATCATGGTTTCGGTCAGTCAATCAGTAAATCAGTCAATCAGTCAATCAGTCAATCAAGTCAATCAAAGTCAATCAAGCAATCATTACAAGTTTACAAGATAACAATACAAATATGACATCGCGGGGTTTAAAGGGGTAGATTGGTACGGAAGATGTTAAAAGTGGAATGAGGTGGTCAGATTAAGACACCTAACCTATATTTCGTTGCTGTTGTACCGTGGCATAAACGGTTCCTTGTACTATACGTGCCCTTAGTCTCTGGCATATAGAGACTCCCCTCGTATACACTGGCATCCTCCTGTACCAAGCTACAAACAATTACGTTAAACAATATTTCATAATATTCTACAATACAATACTTTAGAAAATACTATACTCTGTCACTCTCATTCTTCATTCTTCTTTGGGACTTACCGAGCGACCTGTTCGCTGACGACATTCTATTTCTCTCTTCTTTGAATGTCGTCAGGTGCGTTGGACCAAGTTGAGACCGAGCCCACAAGTGAAGATTTGGAGCAGTTCCAGGAAGACCCAGAGCTCTAGACATTGTATCTTGTTCTTTCCAGTATTTCCTTTTATTGTTATGCCACTGTTTAGGCATTGCTTTTTCATTTCAGATGTATCTTCATTTCATGCATTGTATAAAGAATGTTATTAATAAAAGTTGCTGTTATTTCTATTATTCGTCTCTTGTGATTCATTTTATATTGCTTAGTTACGCTTAGCGTATGTACTTCTGAGTACATACGTAGCGGGCCTTGTCACGTCCACTTCGCCGTACACTGGGAAGCGGGGCGTGACACATTCTTTAATATTCCAACTCAATATGAACACATGAATCCAAGAATCCAGTTAGCATTCTATACAACTTGACTGAACCAAACCATGGATATACATCCATTATTCCGTTATTCCATTTACCTGATTATGCAGTTACAATCTGTTTGCTGATATCATGGTTTTGGTCGGTCATCCAACTTATACAATACAATACAACAATACAATCAAAACACTACGGGGTTTAAGGGGTAGATTGGTATGGAAGATGTTAAAAGTGGCACGAAACGGTCAGATTTAAGATACCTAACATGAATCCAATTGACGTTGTTCCGGGCCTTCTAACGGAGCCTTGTACTCTACATTCCGTTTGCCCTGGTCTCTAGCATATAGAGACCCCTCTCGTATACACTGGTATTCTTCTGTACCAAACTGCAAACAACAGCGTTAATACAACATTACAACAAATAGTATACAATTTTAGAAGATACCTCTTATTCTGTCTTTTCTAATTTTTCCTTATCTTTGGGGACTTACCGAGCGACCTGTTCGCTGATGACATTCTATTTCTTTCTTCTTTGAATGTCGTCAGGTGCTTTGGACACAGCAGAGATCGAGCCCACCGGTGAAGACTTGGAGCAGTTTCACGAAGACCCCGAGCTCTAGACATTGTACCTTGTTCTATTCAGTACTTTCATTTTCTGTTATGTCATTGTTTAAGCATCGCTTTTCATTCCAGTTGTATTTACTTTTCATGCATTGTACAAAAGAATGTTATTAATAAAGTTGTTGTTATTTCTATATTTCTTGTCTCTTGTGATTTATTTTATATTGCTTAGATACGCTTAGCGTATGTACTTCTAAGTATATACGTAGCGGACCTCATCGCGTCCCCTTCGCCGTACACCGGGAAGCGGGGCGTGACAGGTTTTGTTGGTGGCCCATGCAGGTCAGAGCTGTATGAATCCCTATCATGCAGTTTTGGTCTGCGTGAACAACCTAAGCAATATAACACAAGAACCGGCAACTAAAACATTCTTTACAATCATGTTCCTTGAATCATTTCTTTCATATTCCTTGAATCATATACTTTGAATCTGTCCTAACCCAAAATTATCTCACCTCTTTTACAATTTTATCAAAACCTTCGCATTCTTTCATTCCTTCACACATTCTTCACATTTTTTTAAAAACCCTTGCACCACCTTGTTATTTTTCACATATTGTTAGTACATCAGCACCAAACTTTCCTTGGATCTGTTACACTCTCCTTTTTTTCAAATTTCGAGGACGAAATTTTTTTTAAGGAGGGTAGAATGTAACAACCCTAATTTTTCCTATACACTTTTCTATACAAATTTTTTTTTAAAAGGAGTATTTTAACCTGAGCACAATATATAAGTAATTATTTTGTTTTTAAATAACTCCATTTTTAGTGTACATAAAATTGTTTTAAAATTAAAGTGATTTGGGGTATTTAATGTTGCTGTTACCACTTTAAGTAGTTATTTTCCCACAATAATTACAAGAAGGAGCTTGTAGCTCATTGGTAATACCTTGCACTGCTGAACCAAGCCACCAGAGTTCAAATCCCATGCCCCACATTATTTTTGTATTTATTTTGTTTTAATTTCTTTTGGAAGTCAACGGTCAAAAGGCCATAACTCCCAAAATATGTACTGGACAATAAAAAGTAAATATACCAAATTGTACCCCTGAAGAATCCCCGGCCATTGGAGCCCTGACTCGGCCCGATTCGGCGCCGCCGGCCGGCGACTCGGCCGACTCGGTCAGGCGCCGCCGGCCGGACTTGGCCGGACGGCCGAGTCACTAACAGAGAAAAGATGCTCCTTGACTTGGTCAACCCTCCTGCACATTTATTATACCTGGATCGGTTTTAAATTGCCCAATAAATCCTTTTTACTCCTATGTTTAATGAATTTTTAATGATTTTGTATATTTTTTATATTTTTTATTAAAAACCCTAACCCTAGCCTAACCCTATATAAACCCCCATACCCTCTCCCCTCTCACCCTACATTCCTAAGTCCGCTCTCGAAAAATTTCAAGAGAACTTGGTACGTCGGAAAACGAGCGAAAGGCGAAGCGCTGACGAAATCGACGGCGAAATTCCGACGATCGTGCTAGGACCTCTCAACGACGATTCGACACACCGGCAAACCCTCTACCTCTCTCTTACTCTCTAACGTTGTCCAAACCCGTAAGTCCCTCTTTTCTACCTTTCTATTCTTTCATAAAAATACGACTTTTTAAACCCGACGGAAATCGGAACAACCCGATTTCCGATTCGGTTTTCTATCAAATCTCACTTATCACCAATTCCATAATGCTTAAACATATTCATGTTGACTACTAATCACATAACAACTAATTTGAACAAGTTTTCTCACATGAAATGATAACGTTTTCATTTATCGTATTTCTTTCACTTAAATACCACCATGTTTAATTTATCACATTTAACCCTTTAACATTGCTATACCTTAAAATAGATCACGAGGTAATGACCTACCTCCACACACACTCATATGTGATCATAACACGCTACCTTGAAAATTTAGAATACGACAAAACAAGATTTTACATTAAAATACCATTTTTCTTAATAAAACCTTTTCTAAAAGTTCTAACTTATATACAATTTTAAAACAATATCTTTTAAAAGGAAAATACGATATGTCGTGGACATCGATCGTTTATCTAAACATGACTTTGTGGTGTCTAGGCAAGTGTGTCTAAGACGAGTGGTTACTTAATTAGGACCACTACTTATAGTGGAGAGCCTCCCACTCACCTGGCACTTACCTGGCCGCAATTGGCGATGAAGAGGCGATTTGAGGCTTCTAATGACTTATCGTTTAGACCATTTAGAAATAAGTTAGTTGGTTTAGGAAACCCTAGAATCTAAAATACGGAAATTTACACCCTTTTTCAAATAAATACCTTATCTTTATAAAACCGTTTTCTAAATGATTAGTATTTATTAAATCTTTGCAAAGCGCCACTACAACCCATCTTTGGGGAACTCGTTAGGGATAGTATGGTTTATCGTGCACCCTCGGGCTTAGTAGTGCGAGATTCAGACCTCCGCAAGGAGCATTCGGTCTCGAAAGGTTTAAAATACGACATTTAAGAAAAATGAGATTTTTGGAAAATAAAATATTTATTAAAAATTATTCTTGTATAAACATATGTATAATTATCATTTAAACACCTATTTTATTATAAGATAAAGTTTCCATATTTTCCTAAAAATTACAAGATTAAAAGTTACATTAAAATACCATGAATTTCAAATAAATCAATATTACAAATTAATACCTTTATTTATTTAATTAGGATATTATCCCTAGAAATAACACAAATAAAATCACACTCATTATAACAATAAAGATGAATAATAAATACTTGAGGTGTATCTTGAAAACTATACAAAAGTATTTTTACATAAAACCTCCTCAAGTTTTATAAATTACAATAAGGACCCTAACAATTATAGAACTTCGACTTACATTTCTTTTAGTCTGACTCGGGTTTGAGTCCGATTATTTCTGACTTGAATATGATTCAAGTCAATCTACATTCTTTAATATTCCAACTCAATATGAACACATGAATCCCAGAATCCAGTTAGCATTCTATACAACTTGACTGAACCAAACCATGGATATACATCCATTATTCCGTTATTCCATTTACCTGATTATGCAGTTACAATCTGTTTGCTGATATCATGGTTTTGGTCGGTCATCCAACTTATACAATACAATACAATAATACAATCAAAACACTACAGGGTTTAAGGGGTAGATTGGTACGGAAGATGTTAAAAGTGGCACGAGACGGTCAAATTTAAGATACCTAACATGAATCCAATTGCCGTTGTTCCGGGCCTTCTAACGGAGCCTTGTACTCTATATTCCGTTTGCCCTGGTCTCTAGCATATAGAGACCCCTCTCGTATACACTGGCATTCTTCCGTACCAAGCTGCAAACAACAGCGTTAATACAACATTACAACAAATAGTATACAACTTTAGAAGATACCTCTTATTCTGTCTTTTCTAATTTTTCCTTATCTTTGGGGACTTACCGAGCGACCTGTTCGCTGACGACATTCTATTTCTTTCTTCTTTGAATGTCGTCAGGTGCTTTGGACACAGCAGAGATCGAGCCCACCGGTGAAGACTTGGAGCAGTTTCACGAAGACCCCGAGCTCTAGACATTATACCTTGTTCTATTCAGTACTTTCATTTCCTGTTATACCATTATTTAGGCATCGCTTTTCATTCCAGTTGTATTTACTTTTCATGCATTGTACAAAAGAATGTTATTAATAAAGTTGCTGTTATTTCTATATTTCTTGTCTCTTGTGATTTATTTTATATTGCTTAGATACGCTTAGCATATGTACTTCTGAGTATATACGTAGCGGACCTCGTCGCGTCCCCTTCGCCGAACACCGGGAAGCGGGGCATGACAATTGTGGTCGTCAAATATGAAGAGTTGTTTTTGTGGGAGTCGATTGTCGCCGTTGTATGAGAACGCCGGTGGCTATAAATAGAGGTAGGGTCCACTTCAAGGCCCATCTCCCTTCATATTTTCCTCGTTCTGATCTTGTAAACTCGGTGCTCTCCTTTTTAGGTCGGATTTCTGCGTTCCCGAGGACTTCTCTCCATCAGGTTAGATGTCTTCTTTTTCTTTCTTCTGCTTCTTCTCCTTCCGAGTTGAGTCTGCTTCTCCCTTTGGCAGGACCAATGGATCGATCCAGGACTCTTGGTGCCCTTGGTGCTCAGTCCCCGAAGGGGGCCGGCGGTGCGGCTGTGCCTCCGGCTGAATCGAACCCCGCGCCAAATGTGCCGCCGACGGCGGGGCCATCTGCCTCGTCACGAGCTCCCGATGATTGTCCCGGCGGTGGCCAAAGGCTTCCACGGGTTCCTGAGCCCTAGACGAGGGATGCAGGAGAGGGCGAAGACGGGGTTCCTCTTAAGAGGAAGGGGACGGTCTCTCGCGCGCCACCAATGGAGATTCCAAAGGGGACTCCTGTGTAGGAGAGGGACGTCCATTTCGTGGTCCCGTTGGGGCTTTCCGTCGCTGCCGGCCTGCTAGCCGGTATGGAGGAGTCAACCGGGGGCAAGATTCCATGGGGGACCCTGAAGGCCCAAATGGCGGCTATCGCTTAAGAGGCAATTCAGGTATGCACTCCCTCATGTGTTATTTCGAGCGCCCTTTCTCTAGTTCGGGTGTCTCTAAATCTCTCTGCTGTTTTTCGTCAGGTCCTTCAGCACTGCGCCCTCGTTACTCGTATGGAGGCCGAGGGGGCTATCCTTGCTACGAGGTCAGTAGGAGAGACTTCTTTGGAGGCCGAGGATCTGCGACTTGAGCTACGTCTGGAGAGGGAGAGGATGGCCATCCTTGAAGCCCGGTCGGCCGTCGCGGAGCTCGCCGTATCAAAGTGCCAGGAGTCTTATCTCTGCCTGAGTGAGTCCCACCGAGTCATCGAGGAAAAATTGGTGGAACTGGCCGATCGCTTTGCAGCCATGAAAAGGGCGAGGGATGCCAGCAGGCGGGATGCCGAGGCGGCGCTTTAGGCGGCAGAGGTTGCCGAGATCCGGGCTAGAAAGGCGATGGCTGATTACAAGGGGTCGGACCAGTTTTACGTCGACCTCGGCGAGGCCTCCGCCATTGCATGGAACAAAACTCTTGATACCGTCAAGGAGCAGTTTCCAGAGTTTGCCGACGGTGAGCTTCGTGCTCGGGTCCCACTTTCAGTGGTCATGCCTCCGGCCGATGGTGATGAGGGAGGCGAGGTCTAGGCTGGGCTTGCGGCCTGAACTTTTTGGCTTTTCCTCCTCTCACTCTTGTAAGCCTTCGGGTAATTTGATAAGGATGAGGAGCCCACAATACCCTTGTAAAGACTTTTGGCTTTGTGAATAAAAACTTTTTGCAGTTGTGTTTGCACGCGTATTTTTCTTTGTTGGTAAACACTTGTATTTGCACAGTACTGCCTTCGTGTTGCACCGGTTCTTCGTCTAGCGATTACGCGTCGAGTTGAATCTGTTCATTTTCCAAGTGTGCAAAGACCGGCTGGAAGACGGTACCTTCGTGGCCCCGAAGTCGAGGTGGAGATCGCTCAGACGTAGATAGACCAGGTGCCTCTTGGTGAGGGCTTTTGTTCCTTAGTTGTTGGAGGGGCCGCAAGGGGGCCTACTAAGGACGGGTCGAGCAGGATAGCTGCTTGGTCGCCTCATGGCGAGGGCTTAGATCCCTGGCGTTTTGGGGTAGGGAGCTACCAGCCAGAAATAACCGAGCAAGGACGGGCCCGGCTGCATCTTGCGAGGGCTTTTGATCCTTAGCACAGGAAGGGCCGTAAGTGACCTGCTAAGGATGGGCCTAGCAGGGTTGCTGTCCGGTGCCTCTTGGTAAGGGCTTTGATCCCTAGTGTGTTGGGGTAGGGAGCTACCAACCAGGGATAACCGAGCAAGTGCAAGCTCGGTTACCTCTTGAGAGGGCTTTTGATCCTTAGCGCGGTAGGGGCCGTAAGTGGCCTACTAAGGATGGGGCCGAGCAGGGTTGTTGTCCGGTGCCTCTTGGCGAGGGATTTGATCCCTGGTGTGTTGGGGTAGGTAGCTACCAGCTAGGGATAATCGAGAAAGGGCGGGCCCTGTTGCCTCTTGCGAAGGCTTTTGATCCTTAAGGACGGGCCGGGCAGGGTTGCTGCCCCGTGCCTCTTGGCGAGGGCTTTGATCCCTGGTGTGTTGGGGTAGGGAGCTACCAGTCAGGGATAACCGAGCAAGGACGGGCCCGGTTGCCTCTTGCGAGGGCTTTTGATCCTTAGCGCGGGAGGGGCCGTAAGTGGCCTACTAAGGATAGGCCGAGCAGGGTTACTGCCTGGTGCCTCTTGGCGAGAGCTTTTGATCCTTAAGGATAACCGAGCAGGGTTGCTGCCCGGTGCCTCTTGGTGAGGGCTTCGATCCCTGGCGTTGTGGGTAGAGGATCTACCAGCCAGGGATAACCGAGCAGGGTAGCCGCTCGGCTGCCTCTTAGTAAGGGCTTTGATCCTTGGCGTTGTGGGGCAGGGGAGCTACCAGCCAGGGATAGCCGAGCAGGGTAGCCGCTCAGCTGCTTCTTGGTGAGGGCTTCGATCCCTGGTGTTGTGGGGTAGGGGAGCTACCAACCAGGGATAGCCGAGCAGCGTAGCTGCTGGGCTGCCTCTTAGTGAGGGCTTAGATCCTTAGGAGGGGTCGTGGGAGGCCATCTAAGGATGGAGCGAGAGTGAAGCTGCTCAGTTGCCTCTTGGCGAGGGCTTAGATCCTTGGCATTGTGGGGTAGGGCGCTACCGGCCAGGGATAGCCGAGCAGGGTAGCCGCTCAGCCGCCTCTTGGTGAGGGCTTCGATCCTTAGCACTGGAGGGACCGTTGGAGGCCTGCTAAAAATGGGCCGAGCAGTGAAACTGCTCAGTTGCCTCTTGGCGAGGGCTTCGATCCCTGGTATGTTAGGGTAGAGAGCTACCGGCCAGGGATAGCTGAGCAGGGTAGCCGCTCGGCTGCCTCGTGGTGAGGGCTTCGATCCTTAGCGCTAGAGGGGCTGTTAGAGGCCTGCTAAGGATGGGCCGAGCAGTGAAGCCGCTCAGTTGCCTCTTGGCGAGGGCTTTGATCCCTGATATTGTTGGGGTAAGGAAGCTACCAGCCAGGGATAGTCGAGCGGGGTAGCCGCTCGGCTGCCTCTTGGAGAGGGCTTTTGATCCTTAGCACGGGAGGGGCCATAAGGGGCCTGCTAAGGACAGACCGAATAGGGTGGACGCCCGGTTGCGCAGGAACTTTCCGACCCTCCAGATGTATGGACATCGGGAAGGGCAACAGTCACGGATGAAATGTGTCAGGGACGTACGGGGGGAAGGTGGAAAGTTTCATGAAGCCTCGTCAGTATCGCCACGTTGCGGCGTGGCATTGGGTTAGCTGCCGCGATTCCCAAGATTCACGCCGGCATGCGCGAGAATCCGGGTCATTGAAGATTTGCTTGGGGTTATAAGTAGAGAGGGAGATGGCAGTTCCTCCGGCATCGCTTTCTTTGAGATGGATGAGCGCGTGTATTTGATCGAAGAGATCATCTCCCTTGATGATGTGTTTTTGTATGACCAATCTCCGACCGAGGATGGGTACCGAAGAGTGATTCAGCGCCTAGAGGATCACTTTGGCCGGCTTCTCCCTCGGTGGTCGTCCCTGCTTCAGATGCTGATGTACGCAATCTGGAGGAGGTCCTCGGGTCTGGATAACCCCTTCACCAAGGACCTTCTAGACAAAGCGCTCGAAGTTCTTCCGAAGCTTTCTTACCTCGGCCAGGTACTTCACCATTAGAGGTTCCCGAGCCTCGAAGTGGCCGGTCACTTGACCAACGACTAGGGCTGAGTCACTGCGGATTCGAATTGTTTTCAGCCCCAGCCCGGAGGCCATGTGCAATCCAGCCAGCAGGGCCTCGTACTCTGCCGCGTTGTTTGAGGCCTTGAATCCGAGCTTTAGAGAATACTCCATTTCTGCCTCGTTCGGGCCCCGAATGATGAGGCCGGCGCCACAGCCTTCTTCGATTGAGGACCCGTCGACATAAATGACCCATTCAAGGATCGAGTCGGGTCTCCCCACGATCGGGTGTTAAGCCACGAGGGTCGGCGTGGACTCCGGTTCTTTGCTGGGGATAGTGCACTCGACGATAAAATCGGCCAGGGCTTGTGCTTTGATGGCCTGCCTCGGGCGGTATTTTATGTCAAATTGGGACAGCTCCCATCTCCACTTCTCTAAGCGGCATGAGGATTCGGGTGAGGCGAGGATAGCCTCCAGCGGGCGCTCGGTGAGAACGAGGATGGTGTGCGCCTGGAAGTAGTAACGTAGCTTCCTTGAGGCCACAACGAGTGCCAAGACAATCTTCTCTATGGCTGGGTACCTCGTTTCTGTGTCTTTGAAGACGTGGCTCACATAGTACACCGGCTTCTGCGTTCCATCGACCTCTCGTACGAGCACTGAGTTTGCTGCTTGATCGGCTACCGCCAGCTATAATGAGAGCTCGTCCCCTTCAACTGGTCGAGTTAGCAGCGGTGGCGTCGATGTTGGATGTAGTGCCCTCAAAGTCAATTATTGGATCGCAGGTACATGATTGCAATGATTGAAGGAGGACCTATACCGGTATGACAGTCTTACTCGAGATGATAGTATGCTATCTGGTTTGCCTTTATCATCGCGTACAGCTTTAGGTGACTGTTCACTATTACACGTTGATAGAGGCCTTAGGATCCTGCTTGACTACCAACAGTATGATGGCGATCATATACGTGAGAGTTAGGTAGTTCATAAGCACATCCTTAAAAGTGGTCCCTAGTCGTAGGAGTTTCGAGACAGGGCATCGATACTCCGGAGTAAACTAGTGTATACAGTCGAGACCCCGACGAGGGGCGGTGTCTGGTCTCACAAGCCACTGGTGTCAGTTGGATCACCTAAGATGTATACAGGTGCTCATTGGGTTATGAGTACACCGGACAGGACTCGCCGGGAACCTGCTAGTTGGTATTATACCTAGCGTCAGATAGCAGTTCCCTGGTGACATGTGTAAAGGTTAGTTCATCGACCTGAGGTCGTCATTTGTCTCGTGTGAGTTCCCACTGTGCTTTGATTTCTACCCTACCACGGCTCAAAGGAGTCGTGCAAACAGGTTTTTTTGGGTACAGTCCCGAGCCACATGGAGGCAAGTGAGCGGATCGGCAGGGGATTCGTCTCTCCCGGTATTAGGGGTGAGATCGTGCTGTGTCTAGGAGAGCCATTACACAAAGCCCTCGGCCGAGGCAGGAGATTTACTGGCAGGTACTCCAGTAGTATCTCAAGGTGTTCTGGGCTACACTCTGACACGACTTATACCGCTTTTGGGGGTCTGACGTTACCAGCCCCCTAGGCCCGATATGCGATACTCATAGATGAACGGACCGGACTGTATGTATATTGTCACTGATAGGCTCAGTAGGGTTCCAGGATGAGTTCGCTCATCGGCTTCCCTTGAGGTCAGTACATGGGCAGCCGTTACGCACAGCTAGTGCCGCTGACGTGCTTGTGGTAAACCCACTGCCAGGGTACTGACGAGTCTTTAGAGTTCCCCACAGATAGTTACCCAAGTTCGGGCGAAACGTTGTAGAGGCCGTATGGTTTTATGGCAGGGTTTGGAAAATGCACATGCATTTATGCACGTGTCATATTTCGGGCAGATAATATTGGTGGGCTTTGGTTTAAGCCAGATCCATGTATTATATTGAGTCGGAATATTTTAGTCTCTCGTATTCGTATTCGGTCGGAATACGGATACAGGTATGTATATACAGGTGAGGGGTATTTTCGTAATTCGTTACGAGAATATTTTAGAAGATGCATTTCTTTTGGTTAATCATTTTGGTTTAAATGGTTAAAAGGATTTTGGAAAGGGTGACTCATTTTGGATGACACATTAACTCTAGAATGTTCACTAATAACTCATGTAGTGAGTCATCTAGTGATTCATTAAGGAGTTAATGTGTTTTGTTTTGTGAAGAGATATTTGAGGAGATATTTTCATTAGATATTTCTCTTTGGTTTTTTGATATTAGATGAGAACCTCACATATCTATTCACAAAGAGAAGAAAATAAGAAAGAAGTGATTATGCTTGAGTTCTTTTTGCTCTCTTGATTTTCTTGAGTTCACCATTTCTAAACCCTAGCATCTTCTTCAACCTCCACCCTAACCCTCTCATGTGATGAGAACCTTAGAGTGTTTAAGACAAAGTATTCTACTCATTCTCTACTTCATCTTGGTCATCTCTTTTAGCAGACTTGATGACCGAGTTGCCTCGGTATAGAGGCGGGAGCCCGTTTAAAGATCCGTAGATGTGGTGCCACCTCGACGAGGAGCAAAGAGATCGGAGTTGCCGCAAAGGAGCGTAGGATGATGGCTAAAGACCGAAGGACTCGGATCGATCGGTATAGCCTTTCTACCTCTTTGCAGTTTGTTAGTTTAGCGTTAATGGCAAGATTCGGGTTATAGTATGCGATAGCGCCAGTTATAAAAGTTTTTTTTTCCGCGTTTGGCGTCAGAATGACGGCCGGGGCGCTACCGTAGAATTATATGGTATCCGAGCCACGCCATTAATCTTTACTAACTTGTTCTAACGCGTTTAAAATATCGATCGAACGAAATTTCCAAAACCGCGATTTTCAGGCTAAAGTTTCTGTCGATTTTTAAAACTGGTCTAAAAATTATTTTGAGCATCTCAGAAAATCGTGCAGGCTTTTTTTAAGAACACAGTAGAAATTTAGGCCACTGATTCGACCGTACGGCCGCGGAACCGCCGCACATGCCAAGGTTTGGCTGCGGTTCCGCCGCAGTCTTGGTGCTTCAGTGTACCAAATTTCTTCTGGGACTCTTGCATAGGGAATTATGGTTTCTGGTATATTTTGTATGGGCCCAGATTTTGTTTGTGTACTGCAGATGTACGTGGAGCCCACTTCGGGAAGTTTTATCGATTGGAATTTTAAACTTGTTAGTGTACAGTACTTATATTATATCTCCGACCGTGAATGTCATTCGAGCGGTAAATTGCGTCTAATTTCTATAGTCCTTTTAGATGGGTTTGCGAACGTGACATTCGCGTTGATATTCTGTGTTGTGCTGTGATGTTGCGGATTTGTCGTGGTGGATAGCAGTAGTGCAGTTTGGAATTATTTGTATATTTGATATTGCGAGGCGAGCGTCCAACATGTGGACTGTCGTCACTGCCTGTTTGTATAATATTCTTTTGGGGCACGACCGGGCTGAGGTCGATGTACCCGTTGTACATATTTTTCATTTCTGTACTAGGTTTACCCCGCGACGGAGTGCACGGATAGCCGGGTTCTGGAGGGCAACGGGTCCGTATCTCATGGCTTTGAGAGGCAAAAGGGCCTCACTCTAGAATTGGCAGACTATTCGCCGCATTCGTAGGGGGTACAGGTTGACCCAAGGAGGGGTGCCCAAGTTACCGGATTCCGTGAAGTGCAGGGTGGTCCATTCACTTTGCTGTAGGGGGCTGCCTCGCTTCAGGTTTTGGCGGGTAACTTGCCGCACCCGTAGGGGTCTAGGTTTCATTGCACAGGCTATCCACACGACCAGGGGAATATCGGGTTTCAGCAGCGGCTCTGTGAAACCCGGGGATCCCAGATTATCTGTATTGTTCTGTGATACTTATTACTTTTCTGTAATGTTGCATATTATCATGCCTGGAGCGATTATTGTATATTGGTATATATACTAGTAGATGTTATATATGTTTTGCACCCGCGCTAGTCCAGTCCCCGCTCTGTCGTTAGTTAAGTAACCTAACGGGTAATGACGGGACCCAGTGACGAATGCGGATGGCATATACGTATATTTTATTTTCGTTCTTTTCTAGTGTGATTAATTGATGGGACTGCGTTGATTCTGATCAATGCAAAGGAAAACAAACCTGTTAGGATGTTGTTGGAACAGTTTTAAAAAGTGTTATTACAAAGTCGTTTTCTTTTGTTTTGCACATTGGTATTCAATTGGAATATCCTGCACCTCATTCGACGAGGCAAGGGCCGAGATCCCTTCACCGGGAGTGACCCCTTGGGCAGAAGTTTGCGTCAGGGTAATAACTTCACTATAGTCGATTACATGTTGCTTTGTATCGTGGTATTCAGTTGGAATATCCTGCACCTCATTTCACGAGAAAAGAGCCGAGATCCCTTCACCGGGAATGCCCTCTTTAGCAAAGGTTTTCGCCACTATATTTTTATAAAAAGCTATCAGGTTCCTTCAACGAGATCAAGTTCATTACGTTAAAGGTTTTTCGCCAAAAACCAGCTGTAGCCCTCCGTTGTTTCAGACGGTAGCACGTAGTATTCATGCTATGTTTGTTGGCCTTCGTCAAGGCATAGTGGATGGTAGCTGCTTGTTACTTTTCTGTTGTATAGATAGATGAGTTGGTTTGGGACAGTCGTATTACCTTGTTGGCCTTCGTCAAGGGTATGTACGGGTGGGTTCGAATTGACAAGATAATGACGGGTAGAACTTGACATGTGACTTATGATTTGTTGGCCTTCGTCAAGGTCATAAGAATATGGGGTAAAAATCACATCGGGAGTTTCTAAAAAAACTGAAACTTGCCAGGCATGTGCATACCTTCTGGAGTGTGATAACGTGAGTGGATACCTTCACGTTATCATGCGATGAGAGTTGGATCCCGATTCCCACTGATGAGTTGGTTTACTCTTCGGGTGATCCCGATTAATTCTTCTTTGAGGTTTGGAGGAGAATTTGACAGTACAGTGGGAGGTTTCCTGATTAGATAAAGTGATAACCATTCTGATCTAGGTTAGAGTGCACGCAGAGTGTTTCTTTTCTCTCTCTCTTTGGCAGCGATCTTTGACCGACCCTTGACTATGACTCAGTGACCAAGTTGACCGAACCTTCTTAAAATATTGGCTTTTGGATTGTCTAAGTTGCATAAGTCATTGCCGCTCCTTCTTTTACCCTTTGAATTTCTCAGAACACCTCGTATCACTACGAACATCCACTTCCATTGGATAGATCCATCGTATGGTTATATACGAACTCGAAGGGACTTTTTCGAGGATGGATCCAGGTTCAGGAGAAATTGAATTGGTTTATTCAGATGTCTTTTATCATCACCTTCTCTCAGGTTGCGAGGGCTCCTTAGTTTAGGAGAGTACACCTATTACGCTTATTGGATAGTCTTCTTCCAAACCATAGGCAGGTGTCGAAAGGTAGGTAATGAAGAAAACCAATTAGCCTAAGTAGGGTGTACAGAAGGTAATATGTAAAGACAAAATAAAGAGATTAGAAAGAGAGCAAAGTAAATTGCGACTGCTATCATTCACGACCAAACCGCGTACTTCATCGCCACTCCTACTTCACCTTTGCTTTTTTCCCCAGTTCGGGAGAAATAGAATAAGGTATTATTCAGTTGTCTTTTATCATCACCTTCTCTCAAGTTGCGAGTACTCCTTGGTTTAGGAGAGTACACTTATTATGCTTACTGGATAGTCTTCTTCCAAAGCATAGGCTGGTGCCGAACGGTAGGGAAGGAAGAAAACCATTTAGCCTAACGATGGTGTACAGAAGGTAATGAATAAAGACAAATAAAGGGATTTGGAGAGATGGCAAAAAAATATACGGTTACAGTCATGAATTGGATTATGGAAGAGGCATTACTAGGAATACCAGAATACCCCTTCGAAACATATTCATGTTTCAGTTTCACTGTGCGTTGTTAAAGGAAAACTGATTTCCCGATTAGATACTTACTCCAGGGTATGTATTTACCAGGTATGATTCTCACATCTGTATGGTTTTACAGATGATGAGTGGGAGTAAGTTATTGGGAATAAGGTGATCATCCTCATTATATCGGAATTCGTTGTAATTGGTGATATTTGAGGAAGTCGCCTGGGTTTTTGCCGGACGGCAAGTATTTGGTTTTGAGTATTCGTTGTTGTGCACCAATTTCAAATTGATATATCTGTACGTTTATTTTTATAAAGTGAGATATAACTTTTTGAAATTATGTCCGTGACATTTACCTATATCAGTTGACGATTGGGTAAGGAGCATTGAACAGCGGAGTAGTTCTTAACCATAAGTACAGTTTTCAACCTACGATGCACAGGTTCTGAGTTATTCAACTCAGGGGACTCATACAGAGTATTGTATGTTGTCCAGTGTCCATTGGGACAAAGGGGTTGGTCCTCGTACTATGTTCTGTTTACTTATGACTTCTCTAGTTTTTAGACAAGTGTTTCGTAGAAATACAAGGTCTAAGTTTTGAGAAGTTATGGGTATAGGAATAAAGTAAAGAACCAGATATCGCAAGTATCAGGATTCTTCAAAGAGATCGAAGATGTAGATACTTATGATTGGTATTCAGTTGATAGTAATGGTTTTGAGAAACTTGTTTCTCTTTCAGGTTACTCATAATTGGATGCATTCCTAAGTTGAGTAATGCTGATTAACCTCTCTCCATTAAGTTGATATGCACTGGAGACAGCTGCATGATTTGAATATGGTTCCAATTAAATAAGTGCCAAAGTTTCTATATTGGATATAGAATGGTTCATATCTTAACGATGTTAAGGTACGGGGAGTTGTCCGGCTTATGCTTAAAACCAGACTCTGGATAACTCAAGGCACGTTTCTGTAATGGCAGTTTATGGGTTGACCCAGACTATGACGAGAGTTGACTTTCTACCATCTGGAAGATCAATAGTGATATTGTTCTTGACTCGCCACAGTTTTAGTAAAATGGATTTTTTCAGAAAACAGTAGTGGGAGTATGGTAGAACTGGAAGTGATTCCAGAACCGCAAACGATTACGGAAAATTTAATAGGACCTAAAGATTCAATCAGGTTTGACATTCCAATAGTCACTCCGCAGATATGGTGGGTAAGCTCAGACACCCGAGAGGTACTCCGGTAGCCTCAAGGACGGTGACAGGGAGATTATTGTTTACCCAGACTTAACACTACTGTTGTTCCAGGCTATGAGACCCGGCAGGAGGTTAAGTATAGCGTCGTTCTAAACTAGCTTTAGAAGTGCACGTATATATTATTCTGCCAGAGGGTTGTTGTGGTCAGTGGGAGCAGCAGAAGCATAGTGGGCAGGTAGCTTATGTCTATTTATAGACTTGAGCAGATATAGCGGAGATAGATCATCTATTTTTGATGTGACAGTCATGGCTTTGACTTCATTAGAATAAGAGATGGATCTGTTGAGAAGGTAGTAGGGTGCGATGTCCTGATATTTGGATGACATACACAGAGTAGGAAGTAAAATTCCTATACTACGATCGGTTATACTGTGGTCGTCACACAGTTGTTTCTCCACAAAGGGTATGGATATAATATCTGACATTCCGGTTACTAGATCTATGGTTTTAGATCTAGATTTGGGTAGTTTCCCAATGAGGGTACTTTGACAGTATTTGGAATAGATGACTCCTGGCATGGTGGTGTATCTGCAGGTGATGGAGTCACCCTCTCTAAAGGTGTCTTACAGACTAAAGGGGAGAGGGATGTGCATGATTAACATATCACTTGCTTAAGCAATTGAGTTGATCATCAGATGTCAAGTACCACACCAGATGTTGTTTTTGCACTAGATGCAATAAGTTGAGATATTAATCCAATCCTGGAGAAACATTCGGAGGCAGTTTTAGAACATGAATGGATGTTCTACGGATTTGATAACGGCAGCCTCCTTCGGGAGACGGTTATCATTCCAGGCTTCCAAAGGTGACAAGAATGACAGAGTGATTATCAGAGTTATAGTTTTCCCTCTGACGAAGGGGGCAGTATCATGGACAGGTGGTCCAAGAGGATACTGTGGGGGCATGGTGCTGGACACTGATTAGTTTCAGTTGTCGATACAGTCTAAGAAGTTAGGATTTGGAGTTCATTTATGAACCAGGTTCCATCAGATATCCAGACATATTCTAAGACAGGTATTAATCGATTCGGGAGATGGTTTTCTCCGCGAACTTGAGATTAAGAGAGACATAGAAAAAAACATCATGGCGGATCCACTCATTGAGGCTATTTCTCGAACACAAGAGTTTTACAAACGAGCTTTGTGAAACTGATTAGTAGAGGAGTTGGGTGTTCGGTATCACACGGGCTGTGAGTATGCGACATCGCAATAATTAGCCTTAAGTGCAAGTGGGAGATTGTTTGATGTAGTGCCCTCAAAGTCAATTATTGGATCGCAGGTACGTGATTGCAATGATTGAGGGAGGACCTATACCGGTATGACAGTCTTACTCGAGATGATAGTATGCTATTTGGTTTGCCTTTATCATCGCGTACAGCTTTAGGTGACTGTTCACTATTACACGTTGATAGAGCCCTTAGGATCTTGCTTGACTACCAACAGTATGATGGCGATCATATACGTGAGAGTTGGGTAGTCCATAAGCACATCCTTAAAAGTGGTCCCTAGTAGTGGGAGTTTCGAGACAGGGCATCGATACTCCGGAGTAGACTAGTGTATACAGTCGAGACCCCGACGAGGGGCGGTGGCCGGTCTCACAAGCCACTGGTGTCAGTTGGATCACCTAAGATGTATACAGATGCTCATTGGGTTATGAGTACACCGGACAGGAATTGCCGGGAACCTGCTAGTTGGTATTATACCTAGCGTCAGATAGCAGTTCCCTGGTGACATGTGTAAAGGTTAGTTCATCGACCTGAGGTCGTCATTTGTCTCGTATGAGTTCCCACTGTGCTTTGATTTCTACCCTACCACGGCTCAAAGGAGTCGTGCAAACAGGTTTTTTTTGGGTACAATCCCGAGCCACATGGAGGCAAGTGAGCGGATCGGCAGGGGATTCGTCTCTCCCGGTATTGGGGGTGAGATCGCGCTGTGTCTAGGAGAGCCATTACACAAAGCCCTCGGCCGAGGCAGGAGATTTACTGGCAGGTACTCCAGTAGTATCTCAAGGTGTTCTGGGCTACACTCTGACACGACTTATACCGCTTTTGGGGGTCTGACGTTACCAGCCCCCTAGGCCCGATATGCGATACTCATAGACGAACGGACCGGACTGTATGTATATTGTCACTGATAGGCTCAGTAGGGTTCCAGGATGAGTTCGCTCATCGGCTTCCCTTGAGGTCAGTACATGTGCAGCCGTTACGCACAGCTAGTGCCGCTGACGTGCTTGTAGTAAACCCACTGCCAGGGTACTGACGAGTCTTTAGAGTCCCCCACAGATAGTTTTCCAAGTTCGGGCGAAACGTTGTAGAGGCCGTATGGTTTTATGGAAGGGTTTGGAAAATGCACGTGCATTTATGCACGTGTCATATTTCGGGCAGATAATACTGGTGGGCTTTGGTTTAAGCCAGATCCATGTATTATATTGAGTCGGAATATTTTAGTCTCTCGTATTCGTATTCGGTCGGAATACGGATACAGGTATGTATATACAGGTGAGGGGTATTTTCGTAATCCGTTACGAGAATATTTTAGAAGATGCATTTTTTTTAGTTAATCATTTTGGTTTAAATGGTTAAAAGGATTTTGGAAAGGGTGACTCATTTTGGATGACACATTAACTCTAGAATGTTCACTAATAACTCATGTAGTGAGTCATCTAGTGATTCATTAAGGAGTTAATGTGTTTTGTTTTGTGAAAAGATATTTGAGGAGATATTTTCATTAGATATTTCTCTTTGGTTTTTTGATATAAGATGAGAACCTCACATATCTATTCACAAAGAGAAGAAAATAAGAGAGAAGTGATTATGCTTGAGTTCTTTTTGCTCTCTTGATTTTCTTGAGTTCACCATTTCCAAACCCTAACTTCTTCTTCAACCTCCATCCTAACCCTCTCATGTGATGAGAACCCTAGGGTGTTTAAGACAAAGTATTCTACTCGTTCTCTATTTCATCTTGGTCATCTCTTTTAGCAGACTTGATGACCGAGTTGCCTCGGTATAGAGGCGGGAGCCCGTTTAAAGATCCGTAGATGTGGTGCCACCTCAACGAGGAGCAAAGAGATCGGAGTTGCCGCAAAGGAGCGTGGGATGATGGCTAAAGACCGAAGGACTCGGATCGATCGGTATAGCCTTTTTACCTCTTTACAGTTTGTTAGTTTAGCGTTAATGGCAAGATCCGGGTTATAGTATGCGATAGCGCTAGTTATAAAAGTTTTTGTTCCGCGTTTGGTATCAGAATGACGGCCAGGGTGCTACCGTAGACTTACAGTCGCAAGGTGCCTCTTTAATTGGTTGAAGACGGTCTGGCACTCTTCTGACCACTCAAACCTCGGGATTTTCCTTAGAGCTTTGAAGAATGGGAAGCACTTTTACCCAGACCTCGACATGAAACGGCTCAGAGCGGCTACCTGCCCTGTCAGTCGCATGATCTCGACGTTGGTCTTGGGCGCGGTCATGTTGAGGATAGTGTCGATTTTTTCCGGGTTAACTTCGATCCCACGGTGGGTGACCATGAAACCGAGGAACTTTCCCCCGGTGACCCCGAATGCGCACTTGGCGGGGTTCAGTTTCATCTTGAACTTGCGGAGTACCTCGAAGGCCTCGCCCAGGTCCTTGGCGTAATCGGTCGACGAGACTGATTTGACGAGCATATCGTCGACGTAAACTTCCATGTGCCTGCCGATCTGTGGCTTGAACATGCGGTTGACCAACCGTTGGTACGTATCCCCGGCGTTCTTGAGACCGAAGGGCATCGCCTTGTAGCAGTATACCCTCCGGTCCATTGTGAATGCGGTGAGATCTTCGTCTGCAGGATTCATACATATCTGATTATAGCCGGAGAAGGCATCCATGAAGCTCAATAGCTCGTGGCTTGCCGAGCTGTCGACAAGCTGATCTATCCGAGATAGGGGATAGTTGTCTTTGGGGCGGGCCTTGTTGAGGTCGGTGAAGTCGACGCACATACGCCACTTCCCGCTTGACTTCTTGACCAGGACTACATTCGCTAGCCACTCCAAATAGGGCACATTCCGAATGAAGTTGGCGGCGAGGAGCCGATTTACCTTGTCCTCGATAGCCTTCTGTTTGACCTGGACGAAGCTTCGCTTCTTCTGTCTGACGGGTTGGGCCGTAGGATCTACCCCGAGTTTGTGAGATATAACTTTGGGGTCGATCCCAGGCATGTCAGCAGGCGCCCAGGCAAACACGTCGGAGTTATTTCTGAGGAAATGAACCAGGTCATCTCGCTGAGTTCCTGTCAGAAGCGACCCGATCTAATCGAGTTTTTCGTCGTCCCCTTCTGTGAGGGGGACCTCTGTCAGAGGCTCCACCGGGGTCCCTCGAACCTCTTTTTGCTCGTCTCGAGTGTCCAGAGAACCCCTGATGTCACCCTCACCTTTGACATCGTCGACTGGCTTCTCCGACGAAGATGTTGCGGTGAAGCAAACCTTTGCAATTCGCTGGTCCCCATAGACCCGACCTATCCCGTCCTGGTCCAGAGGGACTTCATCGCCAGGTGATATGTTGATATCTTGGCCCAAAGGGAGTTCAGCGTTGGGCGGCCGAGAATGTTGTAGGCCGATGGAATTCTCACTACGATGAATTCCACCGGCATCGTCCACGTACAGCCGGTCTCCCCGACGTTGAACTGTAGAGTGATTACCCCTTCCGCCGGGATGGAGTGGTTGGTGAATCTTGAAAGGACGTGGGAGGTCGGCCTCAGGTCTGCTGCGGTGAGCCCCATGCGCAGGAAGCAGTTGTAGAAGAGAATGTCTGCCGAGCTTCCTGAGTCGATCAGGATCCTGTGCACCTCGTATTGATGCACCCGAGCCGTAATCACCAGGGGGTCGTTGTGGGGCAGGGATATGCCGTGAAAGTCCCCGTCGTCAAAAGTGATCGACTCGGTCTCCCTGGCCTTCTTCCTCAGACCTGCCGTTTGGACGCGGATGAGCGCATCCACGACGGACGCGAGTCGGTCTATCCGGCCGGCAAGGGTGTTGATGGCATTCGGCAGAGGAGGTTCGTCCGCGCCTCTGTTCAGGGGGAGGCGGCGGCTAGTGCTTGGATCGTCGTGATGATCGCTCGCCATTGAATTAGGATCGGAAGATGAACTTTTGTTTTTGTGGAATCAAGGTGTTTCCCACAGACGGCGCCAGCTAACGCGACCTGGATCACGCCAAGATGTTACCTTCCGTTGATCTGCTGATGGCGGCGATGGATGGATGATATTGGATCTGGAGGCAGGCTTCCGAAGCGTGTGGATCTCAATGGGTTTGAGGTTGGTTGGGCCGAGCTACCTGCAAGGAAGTCCCGGGATGGTTGTACCACCGAGGACCCTCCGATGGTCAAGTTAGAGAGGAAATCCGAGCAGAGTAACGGCTTAATGGAGTCAAAATGGCTTACTTGAACCATCTGAAGAAGGGGTTTATATAGCGGTGGCAGCAGGCAGGGCAGGCGCGAGAATCACGCCGACCGTTACGCTCCCGACGTCACGTCCGCGTGATGAGTGGGATCTCCCATTAATGGCAAGACATGCTCGTTAATGGGGATCGTGATGACGTGGAACGTAGGATGTGGCCGGCGGATATCTCGCGCATGGCGAGATTCGCGGGATGGCGGTTGCGCCTGTGAGCGGTGCTGTCGGTCGGTCGATGAGACCGATGAAGATGACCTCGGCGGAAGAGCTCGCGGACGAGCAGGAGAGCCGAGGTATCTTGGTTCTGCGGTAGTCCGGAGGCAAGCTGTGAGGCCGAGGAGGCCAACTGTGCAGGGGGCTCGGAGGTGAGCCAGCGTTTGTTTGTAGGACGGGCGCAGGAGTGGTTTGGTCGACCGCTGTAGGTCCCTTCTTGCATGCTTTGGGACACGTCATCTGCCACGTGTCATGACCTGGGAGATCGCCGATATCGAGCATCATCACCAAAGAACATAATCACAAACCCAAGAACATAATTAAATCCTACCCATTAAACTTGATCAGTTAAAATGTCTCCTTCAACTCCTCTCCTTAAAACCCTTTTCATTAAAAAAAAACCTCCATCAAATCCAACGGTCATCAACAAACAATCAAAGAGTGCCGTTTGAGGTTCAAACGCTAACGACGCCGTTAGCGACCGTTACTAACCCTCGCGGCTACTCCACGAGCAGAAATCGACGGCACCGTTAGTGGGGCCGCCTCTTGCCTTCTAAGAATCGTCTCTTTCTTCTCGCTCACAAAGATAATAAAATAATAATAAAAAGTTTGCCCCTTTTTACTTCAACGGTTCTCTTGAAGTCCTAGGGTTTCGAATGATCTCGCGCTTGATTCTCGCGGTCCCTTAACGGCTCACAGGTAAACTCGAATTCTCGGTCTTTTCTCGATTCTTTAGCTTCCTGCATCACGATCGCAGCTATTGAGTTTGCGCCGACAAGTAACGGATTTTTTTTTTGTATTGAATTGATCCAAAACCCTAGTAATTGAGAGATTTTTCGGAATTGAAGCTTAAAGTTGGGTTTTTATTTGGTATTATGGGGTTCTTGATGAGTTCTTGATTGTGATTTAGGCTTTATGTGTGGGTTTGAGATCGAGGAAGTGATGGCGGCGGGAAAAATGGAGGAGAGCTGCGTGGAGAACAAGCAATCGGTGGCGGCGAAGAGCTCTTCGATGTCGGAAGGGAGTTATGGGTTTGTGAAGATGTCTCCGGCTAATTCGAGCCCTGTGGAGTCGTCTTCGCCCTCTCATAGGTAACAATTGAGCTTATGGGAAGTTGAATTGTGTTATTTCTTGTGTATAAAGATTTAGTCTTGTTAAGCCTATGATCAAATTCAGCTTGAATCAGGATTTCTTGATCATGCTTTGTTGAGAAACTGTATGTCTAGGCGAGTGAGATACTTTAAGGGAGAGGTTTTTGAGTTTGTTACTAAGCTAATTGGCCATTTCACCTGCTAATTTTATAGATAGATCCTCATCGAAAGTTTAACTAACTTTAACGGGGTTTCCTTTTTGCTATTGCCTTAATAAGTGAGGTTTTCATGAATCGTGGTTGATTTTTCACTCGAGTAGCTTCGGCATGCTTTGACTCAATTGATTGTTTGATTCTATGTAGTGTTAATTTATTTGTTTTGCTTTAATTTGAGTGTTAGTCCCAGACTCCCAACCGTAAATTCAGACCCTCCGACATCTGCTTGGACAGGGGTCTCACTTCAAGGCGGCAAGGCCTGTTGACTTTTGGTACACACAAGCGTTTGTTAGACGCAAGCCTATCTTGATTGCAATCTAATTATACTCCTATTTTAGACATGTTCCTCTATTTAATTGTTTACCTTTTTTAATGTATGCATTTGTTAAAGAAAAGGTATCTAGTCTAAGAAGCAGGCATTTATACTCTTGTTAGTAGGCCCAACGTGATTAGAACTGCTATATGATAAATTATTCTCTTAGTTCCTTCATAGATGAGTTGAGTTGGTTTGTGAGTTGGACACCTACTAATGTTGCGCTAAATTCTCACTTGTCACAATGCAATTATCTGTGACGGAGTTCCGTACATAGCAATGGAATGGGAACAAATCCAGCATATTAGAGGACACGCAAACGATTTTGAGTCCATGAGAGTTTGTATTAGCGTAAACCCTCTCTAATTTGAGTGTCTTGAATTAGATTAGAGTTCTTTTATGTGTTATTTTAGTAATGTCGATTCTGTTGAAAGATTGAAAATTTGAAATTCTAGTTGTATTAGAATTACTCTTATATTAGTTAAGATTTTAGATTGCCGTTGAGTATTGGATGATCAGGGGTAATTAGATATTACATTGTATCTGTCATGATTTATATTATCCTTGGACTTATCATCTCAAGTGCATTCGCGTATATAAATTCGGGTGATTATCCTCACAGTGGACATTAAATTTTAACATCTATCTTGATATCAAACCATTTGGTGACTTTACTAGTCATTTTGTTGCTACTTTGACAAAAACCTAAACTGGACGCTGAAAACCTAGAGACATCCTCTTCATCCTACTTACAACCTATGGTTCGTAATATAGAGATCCACTAAAAGAAGTCTCCATGTACATAACTATCCCACCAATCATTATTCTTCATCCTACTTACAACCTATGGTTCGTAATATAGAGATCCACTAAAAGAAGTCTCCATGTACATAACTATCCCACCAATCATTATTCTCCATCTCCTCACCTGCAAGACCCTCAACAGTTGTGCAACTCTTCTTGCATTCTTTTGTATCTTTGTGGCAATTAGAACATGACCAGTTCTTTGACCATGCGATTCTTCCTTTGTTTTATTTTAATCTGATGCTAGCTTAGCCGATGATCCATAATTCCTGATACTCACAATTCTACCGCTGGATTATGTAGTTTCTCCTCTCATCTTTCCTCATATCTTGGCATAGTAAGAGACTGAATACAGTATCTCACTCCAGCACAGAAGCTAATCATTTTGCAGCGAGGGATGAAATCAAATGCAAATCTCCCTATCCTTCTCCGTTGTGGCAATCAGAGCGTTGAAGTTGATTGCAAGCATCTAGAATTTGACAAGCACATAAACTATGTTGAAGTTCATTGTCATTTGGTTGGTATGGACTTTGTGACTCATGTAATTGCAGTTTCATATATTTTCTTCCAAGGATCAAGCAGGAAACATCATTTTATCTCAAATTCATACAAATTCCCAGAGCAGCTCAATTTTTTACCATGTGTTTGACAGTTTGAGGTGAAGTGAACATTTTGGATTTGGCAAAGAACTTAAGATCTAATTTCTTTTTATGTAACTAAATTGGATAATTAAAAGTTGTTACACAGAACCTGTTGAAGTTTTATATTATCCTTGGACTTAACATTTCAAGCCCATTCTTGTATGAGGTGATAAGCCTATTAATGAACATAAGAATTTTCATCTATCAATTAGAATAAAGAGGAACAAGCTTGTTAAGAAATGAGAATCTGACATGTTACTTTAAATTGGGGTCATTACCATAAATTATTTCGAAGTTAAAGTATTATAGCCAGTTAAGAGGAATATGGACCCTAAGCTAAATGTTTTCAAACCAAAGTTTTCGGTTCCTATTTATAAATCAAGCTCTGACCTTCTGTATGGAAGTTGTTGCATTAAAGAAGAGCTTGTGCAGTGCATTCTCGTGTCGACATTTTTGTCGAGAGAATTTATTATACCGACTTACAGATGGAAATATTCTATATAAGTTTTTTTTCCTTTTCTTTGTAATCGAGTCCACAAAATACTACCTAGAAATTGCTCAATAAAGAAACACCAGCAAATTTAAAATTCCATTCTGCAGCAGCTATAATTCTTTTCCCATGCTACTATTGGTCGATGTGTCCGTTTCATGCTTCAGTACTCCATCTTCGAGTTTTATGTTATGATGCTCATGGAATATATTAATGTAGCTCCGCATGACAACTATCCAACACATCTGTAAACAACCTATGCAACGAGCAACATGTTATTTCTTAACTTGCTTGCCCTGCATCATTTTTCGTTGTGCTTACACACCCATCCAATACACAAGTTCTATTTTACTTTGCATTGATCCTGCCGGTGTTGTGCTTAATTGTTGTATGTCTCGGGCCAGGATAAAGGAGGATAGGTGTGTAGGAAACCGACAATGTAAAACCTAATCGGATCTCTATGAAATATGTCCTATAGAAATTCTGTCGGGGCATCCCCATTAACTAAGGAGACAGCCCTTAACAGATCAAAATGGAAGAAACGGATTCCTTTAGCGGACCCTAAAATTTGGGATAAAGGCTTGTTGGTGGTGGTGCTTACTCTGCAACATTTTTCTTGTGCGAATTACGTACTAGGGCCGTATGCTGTCCCTTGAAAATTTCCCAATCATCATGCAGTTGAGATTGCTAATATGCTATCATTATGCAACACTACACTACAAATGAATTACACGTATTGTAAAGCTACTTAACCAATTGACTTGCTTTATTATGTTTAGATTTGTGAATTGGCCTACGACAAATGTAGTTTGGCTTCTTACTCATTGTTGATCCATTTGAAAATATAGGAGACCAACTGGGCCCCTAAGGCGAACTAAGGGTGGTTGGACACCTCAGGAGGTGAGAAAAATTAAACCCTCATGTTTGTTTTTCTCATTAGCTTTCTTTCAAAATGAGAATATACACTATTTCTAACATGTCATTAAGGGCTTGTTTGGTTGCTGGATTATTATGGATTTGGATTGTGGAATCCAAGAATTCCATAATTTTGTGTTTGGTTGGGAGATTTGGATTTCTAGGATTCCTTTGTTTTTATGGGGGTCAACCACAAAACAAGGATTCTTGAATCCTAAATTTTTTTAAGGATTTGCAAGGATTTGGCACTATTCATTGTACTTTTAGATGGGACCCATGTACTTTATTTATTTAATAATCATCTCTCTATCTCTCTCTCTAAAATCCTCAAATCCAAATCCCACTTTTTTTCAACCGTACTAGGAATCCAAAACCAACCAACCAACAAATTACCAAATCCAGAAATTTTCAACCGTACTATTTTGGAATCCAAATTTCTAAATCCTGCGACCAAACAGGCCCTAAATTGACTTTCGTGGAGTCAGCTGTCAGTCAAGCTGGCATATGTTGGATAAGTTTTAAATCTGATATTTCTTTGTTTCCTAAACTATTTTAGATGCAAGGGTGCTGTAAAGCACTATTTTCCTCAACGTAGTGCTTTTTTCTGTTGTCTCCACTAGGTTGGAATTTGCATATCATTAGAAATATGCCCGTTAGGTTTTAACTTGCCCCCCCCCCTCCCCCCCCGAAAAAAAAGGAAAACGAAAAAACACAAACAAAAAAAAACAGAACTACTTTTGACTTTTTGGATTTCAAACTTTTCTTGACTACAAGAAGCTCGGTCCTAAATATCTCTCTATCATAATCAAGTATCAAACATGCAAATCTATTCTTAACTTTTCTGATCAATGCCACAGGATGAGACATTAATGCATGCCGTGAAAGCTTACAACAAAAAAAATTGGAAGAACATAGGTTTTTATCTATCCTATTTATTGTTTGTTGCACTTCTTAAAAACAATTTATAATGTAATGCTTCATCTGGCTCAAGTATCTACTGGATTATGAACTTCTTCTCTGCATGCATGCAGCTGACTTTTTCCCAGATAGATCGGAAGTGCAATGTTTGCATCGATGGCAGAAAGTTCTTGATCCAGAACTTGTCAAAGGGCCATGGACTAAAGAGGTTTGGTGCTAATTTACCAATTGTTTCAGGTTTATAGCATTACTATACTGTATAATAAAATTTCAATAGTGACTTTTTATTGAATTGCAGGAGGATCAAACAATAATTGCTCTTGTGGAACAGTATGGACCGACAAAGTGGTCTGTTATAGCAAAATCCCTACCTGGTCGCATTGGAAAGCAATGTCGGGAGAGGTAGCTTATGAGTTCTGAAATTATACCTAGTTAGAAGAAAACACCAACCATACGCGCACACACTTATATATAGTTTCTTCTACATCTTTTTTAGTCTTTATAAGAGACGATACATTCTTTTAGTCTTCTACAATATGCTTTTCATTTACACATCATTTCTTCTGGTTGCATACAGACTAAAAAAAGAATCATTGTAAAATTCCTCAGCTAATTGTAAGCAACAAGGCTATAAAGAATTCTTGGAATAGTTATTTACCTTAGGATAATAATACAAAATGATGAACTTAATTATTTTTTGCATAACCTCTACTTAGATTGGAAACCAGATGTCGTACTGGAAAACAATGTTAGACTTATTGTCATTTTTTTCTGAAGATAAAAAGAAATCAGAAACATTGTTTATTATTATAACCTTTCTTTAGAGTTTATTTACATTATATAGTTTATTTCATTTTGCATGTGTTAATTGGAAAACCAATAGGTTTTTCAGCATAACTATGCAAAAAATTTAAGTGAAAGTTTCCTGTTTCCCTAAGTACCAAAATGAAAATCTTCGATTATTTCAGTTTTAGTATGGTGTAGCAATTCTTTTCCTTGGCTTTCGTCACCATCACTTTTTAATTTTCAGAATGTTTAATATGACTCAAGGTAATTTAATATTTTGCCAGGTGGCATAATCATTTGAACCCAACGATTAAGAAAGATGCTTGGACACCAGAGGAGGAACTTGCTCTTATGGAAGCACACCTTGTGCATGGAAATAAATGGGCAGAAATTGCAAAGGTCTTACCCGGAAGGTATTGGAATTTATGGAAACTTTTCTTTTAATTTTGAGAAATTAATGAACCTTTTCTGGACCCTATATGATTCTTATTTGTTGCTTTTGAGAAACAATTAAACTATCCTTTTAAGGATAGTATATAATTACGCAAATCGATGCATGCTGTCAAGGTGGCAACACAAAGCAGGTTCTAAAAGGAAAAATAAATAAATACATCAACAGCTATAAGTTACAAAGAAATGCAGAACACTCTCAATGAACCGGTATACACTATGCATTGTTTCTGGACTTGACTTGACCTTCGGTTACAATGCACATCTGCACCATATCTCATGTGGTTCCATACTCCATCTTGTATATTTTCTCTGTTATCATACATAGCATTGTCAAGTATCCTTAGCTATAGTAAGAACGCTTGTAATGCTGGCAATGGTCATGGGAGAACCAGTTTGATTAGATGAAACGTTTCAGGGAGACAAAACGATATTGAAGGGTTATTCAGTCACTTATTCTTTCCTAAGTTCAAATTACACGGTGTATGCATTAACCTTTTGTTTTCATCGATAAGTTTGTCAAGATTCTCTCTCATGTGAGCACAACAATTAGCTACCCAAGTTCAATAGGTATCGGTAGGTATTTAAGGGTGAAGTGTAAACTCTCAAAAGTTTAATGGATGTATTATTTCATTAAGAGAATGCAGAATTTACAGTGTCGCTGTAGGAATTTCCTACAATTGCGAGACATTTGGCAACACATTTTTCATTGATGCATGTCTTTTTACTTTTTGGCATACTAATTTTAAAGGTTCTTGTATTTGCAAAATAAACCTACACATGGACCAATAAATATTGTGTTGCCTTGTGTCCCACAATTCCTATAGTAGCACTGTATACTCTGTTTTCTCATTCATAAACCTTCACATTATTTTCAAAAGGTCTCTCCCCTGGAAACTCTTTAACCTACATTTAATTTCTATTATATGTGCAATATGCAATTCGCAGTATGCAATATTATATTTGCAAATTTTGGAAAATAAGCTATATAACACTAATAAATGTGGTTGAACATTCATGTGAATGCATATTGATGAAGTCCCTGCGATGCTCAAGGAGAATGTTTGTATCCATGTTTCATACCAAAGTAATATAGGTGGTAGAACATATCTAATTTCTTTTAACATTAATCTTAAATGCAGGCTTTTACTAAATAAAAGCAAGAGAAGTTCCATTACAATCGGTATTTCTATAGAACATGAACTCTCTATGGTCTGTATTCCTTAGCTGCTTTACTTATGCATGTATTTCTTTATTAGTTCTTAGGCGTGCATATGATTCCTTAAACAATATGAAACATAAATTTGCTAGCAGGTGGATCGGTTAAAGCGGGTAGCATTAATTAAGATGTGGGAAAATAGGATGAAATATGATCTGCATAAAAGTTAAGAGTTAGGCGCTGCTAGGATGTTGAGTGGATTGAACAAACATGAATAAAGTCGGTAAACAGAGGTATGAGTTTGGTATCCAAGGATTGCCCTTGATAGATATCTGCATGAAGGGAAAAACAAGGATTATAAATTGTTGTGTGGTTTCGTTATCATGTACCTTTTCAAAGATGTTTGTGTAACATTCTGCAACAACAAATTCTTTATCCTATATTTTAGGGGTTGGCTTCTTAAAACCTGTTTCTCCATCGAGCTTTGTAAGGACCATCTCCTCCAACCTTGCAGTCACCTAAAGTTCAAATATAAAATAAGGGAGCAGATATTTTCAAACAAAGCTTTTCAGGATATTTTGCAGTATAAGTTACAGATTATTTTTTAAAAAAAAAATTGGGGTCACTGCAGTGCAAAAGGTAAAACCTGTTTCTCCATTGAGCTTTTTCTGTGCAATAGCTATTTCGTGCAACGGTTGTTTAATGATCTACCACCCACTCTTTTCCCAAACACTCAATTCTGTATCTAATTGCCCTATCACTTTATTATGTACCTCACTTAACTATGTAACTCATCATCAACATCATAATCATAATCATCTAAGCCTTCGCCCCATCCAAATGAGGTTTAGCTATGAAGCAAAGCTCTAGCAAAAATCTGACAAGTTTTACAACCGGATGTCGACCTAACGTTAATCCTCTCCAAATAAATGCCAAATTCTAAGGTCAGAAAACTATGAAAAAGAGGGGCTTGTCATAATCCTAGATGACCGGTTGGCATCCTCTGGACTAAAAGAAGGGTAAAGGATGATATATTTGCTATATAAAATTTTATTCGTCTCTAAGTCACAAATATAGCTAAGAGGGAAATGGAACATATTCCACTTGAACAAGTAATTTTTCTTCAAAAAGACGTGCCACTTGAACAAGTCATAAGCTTAGCATTTGACCATTCTCTATCACATAAAATATTTTTATGATGCGTTCGGTATGCATGAATCGCTCTAGAAATCCGAGCGATTTAATTGTGAATATCTCCAACCCATTATTGTGATAAAGATTTTACTTTTATCGTTAATACGTATGGAGAATCAGAGATGTTCCCTGTGAAGTACCTTGTCATAGTAGATCACATATATGCCTAACTGTTCTCTTGTAGCAACTGTTTAATTAGTTGCTGTCTACTTTCTTTTATTTACACTTATTATGCATCTCATTCCCTTCTGCGAAAATTTAAAAAAAATCCGGTAACTATATTCTTGATTGTGCATTCGATAGTCATCGTTCTTTATTATTGCTGACTTGTGTGGAAACTTTAAATTCATTTCTTAAGGCTGCATAAACTGGTGTTCATTGTGCAGCTTGATCGGTGATCTTGATGTTACACTATTTACTGATTAAGTTGTTACTTTATTTAGCCACTTCTTTTTTTTCCTTTTTTATGTCTAACTTATCTTTTTATATGTAGGACTGATAACGCGATAAAAAATCACTGGAACAGTTCATTAAAGAAAAAGTTAGATTTCTATTTGACGACCGGCCACCTTCCAAAAATTCCGAAGCCTGGCGTTCATAATGGCTCCAAAGACACAATAGTAAACCGCACTAATGGACGATTAATTCCTTGGTCAGATAAAGAGTTTGATACAAGGACCACAACAATATCTGAAACTGCTGCTTCGTTAGATTCCAGCTTGCCTACTGGATCTTTGGAGCCCTTGACCTTAAGAGTATCTGACCTGGATGCCTTACAGATTGAATCCATCTCGAGGCATGATCCAGCTAGTGAAGTTGATAAGGAAATCAAGAAATTGGGAACTTTGCAGCCTGAAACCTCTTTGACCTTGGGTTCTCTTTATTATGAACCACCTCGGATTGAAGATCTTGGTATTTCCATCGCGTCTCCTTTATCAACTACGTATGAGTTAATGCAAAATGAATATACATCACCCAGTAGTGTGCAAAGCATCAAGTCCATTTTGAGGATTCGAGCTAAGAGCTTCTCGAATACTCCCAATATAATAATAAGAAAGAGGAAATCCGAGGAGATGAATAGAGTTGATACCAGCAATGTTTCTTGCACTCCAGATGAAGGGAAAATCTCGAATTCTTCAAATTCTGGTGATGAAATTGTAACATCCAACAGAATTGACTATAACAATTCTCCGGAATATCAGTTACAGTCCAAAAGAACTGCTAAGTTCTTCAAAACTACCGAAAGAAAGCAGCTTGACTTTGCTTCGGTTGTGGTGTACATAAACGGTGAGGAAAAATCTTCGGGCCAGTATGCTAATGAGAGTTCATGTGCAAACCAACCAAGTTAGCATCGGGTTGATTTGGAAAGCCTAGCCAAAAGCTTTGCACGTGGATCTCATGCATCAGCTCTAACATGTAAGTTTGACTCGGAACCTCAACTTTACAAAATTTTATTTCTTTTATGCCAGTAACAAGCATATGTTTATTTAGTTAAAAGAAAATTATATGCAAATGCTGATTTGAAGTTTGGCGAATGTTTGCATGTTTTTATTCAATTGTGTAATTTTATGCTTTCATTCATTGCAATTTAACTTGTTCTCCCACTATTTTCCTTTCCTTCTTGATTTGATTTCCGTACTAATGAGCTCATTTTATACATTCGTAATGCAGCACCCTTTATAAACATTAAATTTATGTGTAAACGGACACTTTCAACGGGTTCCGACACGTATCGGACACCAACACTTGCAAACACTTGCACGACGCGTATCGGACATGTTGTTTATATGTTGTATACGTACAGTATGTGTTCTATGCATGTCATATGCATATAAACATATGTTTAGTATGCTATTAGTGTATATGATGTTGGACTTTGTTAATTTCCCTTGGTTAATGTTGTCATAATAGGTTGAGATTTTGAGATTTTGTTGTGTCGTCGTATCACATCGTGTCATATCCTATATTTTGAGATTTTGTTGTGTCGTCGTATCACATCGTGTCATATCCGTGTCCCCGTATCCGTGTTCATGCAACCTTATGCAACCTTGACCAATAAGTTATCACATCGTATTTTCATTATGATAATGGGATGCATGTTTCTTTTCTCCCTTCTTTGACTCTTTCTTTCTCATATCAACTTTTTTCAATTTCCTATCTTTTTTCCTTCTTTTCGTAAAATATAGCAAAACCCATGTCGGACTCCTAGCCTGAATTGTTTACTTGTATGGCTTGGTTGCTTACATGTTCTAAAAAGAAATAAAATAAACTTTATAGCAATGATGATTTTGACAAGTCTACAGTAAGAACATAATATTGAACTATCACCATGTCTTCTTCTGATTAAGTTACAAAAGGATAGTAATTAATAAAAGTAGTTCCAAGGGATTATTCATTTATAATACAGAGTGCCTTCTGATAGATGATGAGTACGAGGAATCAAGCTTTCATAGGTACTCTACTAACTTAGTTGTATTTCTATTCAGCAATTCCTCTGTTTCATTATAGCAATCTGAGATCGCTATTATTAAGCACATTGTTTAATATTCTGTTTTGTATTGCCTGTAATTTCATGCATTAGAGTAATATAATGGCTGCAGTTTTTGGCAAATCAGCATCTCTTTCATAACAGCGAAATAGCTTTTTCTTCTAATGTTTGTTTAGTTATGGTAGCTCTGAAAACTTAGGCCATTATATTGATTTAGCTGAAGTGTGTAATTTCATGTTAAAAATATGAAATCGTGGCTTTAATCATTTTCTTTGTTTCCTCATATGGTTCTTCAACAGGTACATTTACTGCTGTATGGGTGAGGTTCGACATATTTCCATTCTTTGAGTGACGGATCACTGTCACCTCGTTTTCGAAATTTAAGCAGACACTTGAAGATAAAAGCAATATATTGTCAAGACATAATAATCTCTGAGTTGAGCTTGTGGTGATATATTTTTTCCTGAGGAAACATGTCTCGTGTTAACCTGGAAAGTGTCGAAACAGGTACCACATCCGCGTTATTACAAAATAAACAGAAAATAAGATGTCAGAGTGTACATGCGCCATTTATCTTTACCTTTAAAACTCGAGAGCTAGGATTGATTTTATGACCAAAGTTTCGGATTAAATGTGACTTTCCATGGTCAAGCAGCAAGAGGCCTTAGATATTGATATGCACGGGGATGAACTTTGAGTGATGTAGAAGAAAAAAATCCTTCTGACTCTGAAATGAGATTTGGATCGAATAATTCTTTTTTTTTACTTTTTACCAAGGGCAGTCATCGTAAAGAGTCCAACATTTATCTTTAGCTACTAAATACTTTTGCAACTCATCGTCAATGCTTAGTCATATGGGAAAAGTGGCGCTGCTCAGCGCTAAGCTGCGCAGCGCTATGCAACTACACTGTTCCCGGGGGTGTTGGGGTTGGACCCCTGCTTCTCCCTGTTTGACACCTAGGTTGCATATACACTTTCAATGGGTTTCCGTATCTATGTTCAACACGTATCGGACACCGACACTTGCAAGACACTTAAAAGACGCGTATCAGACGCGGTATGTGTTCTATGCATGTCATATGTGCATAAATATATTTTTAGTATGTTATTGGCATATAATATGTTAGATTTGTTAATTTTTCCTTATTTAATATTATCATAATAGTTTGATATCTTATTTATCTTTATACGATTATATATATAGTCGTGTCTCCATATCTTATATTTTAGGATTTTGCTGTGTCATCGCATTGCATCGTGTCGTGTCGTATCGGTGTCCCCGTATCCGTGTCCATACAACCTTGTTTGACACTATTTGCATGGCGCCGCATGGCTTAGAGTTGCATGGCGGCGCATGGCTTAGAGTTGCATGTTCCGCTTACCTCTAGTTATATATTCTATGTTCTATGGTGCCCTATGGTGTTTCTATGGAAAGTGGATAGAATTGAATGAAACTTGAGCGACCAAATATTTTATCAATTTTAAGCTTTGCTCTTGGTAGACTTTTGTAAGACATCGGATTATATTTGTATTTCTTGAAAAGATGCAAAATTTTAAATCAATGCATGAATTCAACAGTCCACATATTCATTGCATGGATAATAATGGCTTGGCAAGGATTTGTGATGGACTAATGACGGGTGGGAATTCATACGTTGCATCTTTGTACTGATTTCCATTAGTGCAGAAAAATCCATTGAAATTGAAATTAGGTCTCGTGTACTGCATCATATTAAAATATAACTAGGTTTTTTTCACATTTGATGCATGAGCAGAAAATAAATATTTGAATACAATATTGTTTGTGGTTTTTTATTAAAAAAAATTTAAAATTTAAATTTTTTTAAGGGGAAAATTTAAAATTCTAAATAAAAACAATGATATGGATGGGGAAAATGAGTACAAGAGGATGGAACAGAGAGTTCAAATTTTGAAAAGTTGATGCTTTGGATATGTAGCAAAGATAGTAGTTAGTGTCCTAGAGCTTGCATTATAATAGCATAGAAAAGATTTCAACTTTTCATTATTTACTTTTCGGACCCAGATAAATATTACTTAAATTAGCATGTAGTTTCTAAGTTTGATGCAACTAAATCTTTTATTTGAGCAGGTGTAGATCCCCTGTACAGTTGTGCTCCATCCAGCTGGAATAAACAGTAGTTAGTTATATCCAACTACTATCACTTAATATACAAATATCTGTCAATATAAATATAGGGTTCTTGCTCTTGTTAAAAAACCCATGTACCTGTTGTCTGTAACATCTAGGCAACGGTTGTACGGTTGTCTGTAATATTTAGGCAGGCGTATGTAATATCCAAGCAGTTGCACTTGCATGTAATATCTAAGCAACGGTTGTCTGTAATATCTAGGCAGGTGTATGTAATATCCAAACGATTAAGGGAATACAATGCCTAAATGAAATACTGTTTAGTGTTTTTTCACAAAGATTTTGAATGTTAGGAGCTTTTCAATAATTTCGAAAATTATGGGGGGTGGTTAGACAACTACCGAGAGGCTTGAGAATTTACCCATAAATAAAAGTGGATCACTGAGAGAGAGAGAGAGAGAGAGAGAGTCAGGTAAAAAAAACCCAATGAACAATCAAAGGAGAACAAAACTTTTCGCACATAAAAGGCGGAGGATTCATGATAATAAATGGTGGTAAGGTGGGGATGGGGCCCACAACCTCCTCCTCTTTTCACCGAAAGCGACGGTACCAGTCGCTGACACCTCTGCTGCTACCGTACCTGTGATCATCAAAACCAACCAAAAATAGTAAAGCCATTATTCACTACGAACCCCCGTCCCAAAAACAGTAGCCCCATTACCACCAGCAGCAGCGTCGGAGTGGTGGTATGTGGAGTCAACATCGGGGACGTCCTTTTGTGCCGACAAACACGGACTCCAGTCCCACTACCCACGTACCTCACTCCTCCTCCGGGCATACTACCCAATCCAAGATTACTCGGATTAAAATTTTTTTTAACCTGTCCCTAGACATAACTCCTGCACACAACACGTCCATGCATACACAAGCACACGACATACACACACATCAAGGGTAACCATGAATTTGCCCCGAGAGTGTTGAAACTATGGCCGCTTCCCCTTCTGGTGATCGAACCACATTCTCCAGAAGAGAAAGTACCATACCAACTAAACTATTACGGATAATAGGTTTTAATCCGATGACTGTCTGTATCAATGTTCGCATCCGCAAACACCTATATCCGTTTCCTCTCCATATCACTTTCTGTATCAGATATTAAAAACCGTAGTATTTGACTTCATTTTATGCTTTATTTTTGTGGTGTAGGTTCCAAAGTGTTTTTATATTATAAAAAAATTGCATTGCTTGCTAAATTATGTTTTATTTTTGTAGTTTTATGGTGTGGGTTATAAAGTGCATTTATAATATCAAGAATTTGCAATGTATTTTAAAATTTGTTTACATTTAAAATCATACATGATTTTTAATAAAATATTATCTTTATTTTGTACCTACAAACCAAAATTTTTGCATCCGCCACTGAACATCTATATAGCCGCCGTATCTGATCCATTTATATATTGAACTCCCCGTTACTATCATCATGGTCCTACTATGGGACCAGATCGTAGGGGGAGCTCTCAGCTAAGACCTGCTGTGTAATTAGATGGCTTCGTTGCTTTGGAACCCAAATTAAGAAGGGAAGGGAAAAAAAAGAGCAGGCACTGACCCAATCATATATCATTGATTAGAGTCTACAAGTCGATACGTGAAACGTTTATGGAAAGAATCTCTCTAGCTTTTCATATTTTGCAGTAATGCTTTGCTTTTCTACGTATTAGATATGTAGACCAAATCATTTGGTATTTGGTTGGGATCTCTCTCTATATATATATCAGGGTATGACTTGGGTTTTTAGGCTATACCAGAGTTGTTGGGTTTTATAGTAGGGTTTTTACTTGTAGCTCCCTCAAAATATAGCAAAATTTTTTTTAATCCTCCAAAACTTGGTATTTACTTTTTAAACCCCATAACTAATAAGTTATATCATTTTATAACTTTACGATTTCTGTCAGAAAAAAACCCCGTTATTTTTAATTTTAATTTTTTTCCCATAGATTTTAAGTTTACCATTTACCCGAATACAACAAGTAAAACCGTAGAAATATTCAACTTCTTCATCAGCTAGATAAGGATGTTGAAAATACTCCAGATTTTATGGTTGATTTTGAAAAATGTGCAGCAGAATTCTAAACCTTAATTTCAATTTAAGAAAGAAATTGAGTATTTCCAAAGAAAAAGAGTGGCGTGGATTTTTTAGAGAAAAACCTGATATTATGCCGTTAAAAATTGACGGAAATCGTAAAAGAGATAAAATAATGTATAATTTTAATTTTGGAAGGGGTAAAATGTAAACACCAATTTTTTTTTAGGTATAAAGGAATTTGGTATGATTTGTGGAGGGACTTCAAGTAAAAAACCATTTATAGTAGGCTAGCCAGTCATCATGCAGTAAGGTTACTTGGAATGATGGAATCTAGTCCATATCTTTGACGATAGGACGTTTCCTCATTGCTCATCTTCCCCCATTTTTTAATTACAAGACAACCGCATCGGTTGATTACTTGTTTGTTGTAGTAATTCATTTTTTGTGAATGACATAGAAATCATGGATACCGGTATGTGTGTGTGAGGAGCTCTCAAGTTTGAATCCTTAACTAGTCATGATGTAGAGTAATTTTCGATCAAATATATTGAGCAATTTTCAACAAGGGACCTCCAAATTGCTTACGGCCTGTTGCATAAAAAAAAAGAAGAGAAGCAGCAGCAGCAGCCAGAAATCATGGATCACTCTAATTGATGATGTTCAATATTGGCGATCTCCAAGATCAGGACTGTTTCGCCCAATCAGAGCAAAGCTCTGTTCAATTTCAAAATTCAAAATTTTGAAGCAACGCTTCAAGTCTCGGGCGCAACGCGCCACGCGTCAGGCGCTAATACGTCAGCGCAACGCCCAAGAAGGCGCGCCCAATCAGAGCAGAGCTCTATTTGTCTGAAGCAACGCTTCAGTTGCGCTGCGCTCTGCGCTGCGCGACACGTGTCAGCGCAGATGCGCTGCACTCTGCGCTGCGCGACACGTGTCAGCGCAGATGCGCTGGCGCAGTTGTGCTGCGCTGTGCGCTGCGCGACACGTGTCACGCGCTGGAGCATCTGCGCCAAACTAAATTAAGATTTTAAAAAATCTTTTCTGTTCTTGTTAAAACAAGAAGATTTTCTTCTGCAAAGCAGAAGCCCTTGGATTAAAGATCCAACGGTGGGGAAAATTCCCCAGATCACTCAGAGAATGATCTCTTTAACAAATTTAACTAATTTGTGAGCACTATAAAAAGGACCCTAAGCCTCAATTCAAAGGCATAAACATTTTTCTTGAAAACTCAAGAACTTTAAACAGAGAGAATTCTGAGAAGATTTCAAGAAAAAGGTAAAGAACCTTCGTGAATTAGAAGAAATTCCTTCTAATAGATCATTGATCTAAAAACAAGATCAATGATCTCTACATAATAAACAGTGCTTTGCACTTCTTGTGAACCTCCGGTTCTTTAAAAAATAAAAATAAAAATAATAATAGTGCTTTGCACTTTTATGAACCTCTGATTCTTCAAACAAAGAAAAAACTTTTTTTCTTTGATCTAGTTTAGATCAAGAAATTAAACAGTGCTTTACACTTCCCTTCTTGAATCTAAAAAAATTCTTAGTGCTTTGCCACTTCCAAACTGCGCCGTTGCGCTCTTAAGAGAGCGCCACGTGTCGGCTATAGAACCACTTGCGCTAAGCGCCCTTAAGATAGAGCTTTGCTCTTTAGAATTGGCGCAACTCGCTGAGAGCGCGCCACGTGTCGCCAGCGCAACAGCGCAGCGCACTGCGCTAGTGCGCTTGCGCTCGCCAGAGCATGACACGTGTCTTCACCACAAGCGCTTGCGCTCAGTAATAGACGCAAAGCGACTGACAAATGCAAGGCATTTCACTTCCTGAAGGGCCAGGCCCAATTAAAAGGCTTAACAGGCCTAACAAATAAAATGCTGTGCATTGTTTGAAAGGGCAGTGCCCAACTGAAAGGTCCAATGGACCAAAACAAATGATCTGCATCATAATAAAAAGGGCAGAGCCCAGTCAAAATAGGCATAAATGACCTGAAGTAATGCAATGCATTATTTAAGTGGGGACAAAGTCCTAGCACAGGTCTAATAGACCAAAAATAAATAATGGTGTTGAACATTTTCAACTGGACTTAGCCCAATTTTGGCCGTAAGTCCTTAAATTAAATCGGTTGAGCAAAGATTGCTCTCTTAAATCAATCTATATCCGGTTCGAGGGTACATCTCCGAGCTCCTCTGACACCTATCGTTGTAATCCTTCAACGATATCAGAGAGGTGACGGGTCCCAACAACCACATACATTAATAATGGACCGAGACGTCCTTAAACTAATATCGGACCGAGACGTCCTTAAACTAATATCGGACCGAGACGTCCCTAAACTAATATTGGACCACCACGTCCCTAAACTGGAATGTGGACCACCACGTCCCTAAACTGGCACAATAGAGCCCAAATGCTCTTTTGTCGGACCTAAACGGTCCCGTTAAGTTGATCTTAGTCTCAAACTGGACTAACGTATCCTTAACAAACGTTTGAGTCGATCTTAGCCTCAAAAATGGCTAACGTATCCTTAAACATTCAAATGGATTATAAAACTCCCAATTAACTCTGGTTCGAGGGTACATCTCCGAACTCCTCTGATACATGTCGTTGTAATCCTTCAACGACGTCAGAGAGGTGACGAGCCCCGATGGCCATACATTAAGTTAATCACTACGTTAAGTGGATCTTAGTCTAAAACAGGACTAACGTATCCTTAACGAACGTTTAAGTTGATCTTAGCCGCAACGCGACTAATGCATTCTTAAACTAAAAACACCAAACCCAAATCTAAGTAAATACGGATTTGGACTAATCCACGTCCTACGGGCGACGGCATTACTCAGTCTCCGTATACAATCCACGGGCAACCACAAATAAAACAAACACACACGACACGAAGTGAAATTCTGGAGAAAGAGAAAGTTGTTACCACGACGCGGTAGCGTAATTAACTGCAGGGGCTTGCGCCTGCAGGGAAGAGCGTCCCCACAATCAAAAACCCCTCACCCTGAGGGGAAATCTGACGAAGTCTGCTACATCGGCCGCATCCGTCTAAACCTCCGATACACGGTGCCATAAATCAACTTGGCATCTTCGGAGAGATAGACGGATAAAACCAAATAGCATCTGTCCCGAACCTCAGGCACAGACGCAAAGTCCAGGCCGCCGTTCGGAGGGGAACAGATTCTGGCACGCCCGGTGGGACCTTTTCCTCTTTCCACTCCACACTTCGTGTGTCGTCTTCGCGAACCAATCGCGGTTTGTTAAATGGTTGCCTTTGGATTTCAAATTGCTAAGATTTGGTCTTTTGTCTGGCGCAGAACTCAAGCATCCATGGATTCTAACTGCACCAAATGCGCGAAGCACCACTGCAACGGACGCTCCACCTCACCGAGAGGTGTAACATATGGGCCCCAAGCGGCCTCTTTTCTCGCTCTGCCGGTAGAACAGGTGACCCAGGCCACCACCGGCCTGTTTTTCGGGACCATGGTCCCACCTACAAGCTTCTCTATGCCGATATCCGCACCGGAAGCGAACAAGAAGTCGGTGTTCGACCGGCTCACTGCTACCACGACCCCTGTCAACGGGTCGCCCGCTACTAAACCAACAGCCTCCGTTTTCACCAGGCTAGGTCAGAACTATAAAGTGGCCGTCCCAAAGAGGGCAACGGCCGCTGCTCTGGAAGTCGTTAAAGCGGCTTCTCCCATCAGAGAGTCGGTCTTCGCAAGATTGACGGTTCCCACTCCTCCCCCAGCTGGTCAAAAGGCATCAGTCTTCGATAGGCTGACATCGGCAGTTACCCCACACTCAAACAGGGGGCAACGAGAAACCATCTCGATTTCCGAGCCAGTCCCAACGGCTCGTCGTGCGCGACGTCGCCATTGGCAACGAGTAAGGAAAACATGGGGCAACTCCCCCTCAGGGCTAACCCCACCTGCTCCAGTGGTGGAGGTCAACGCTGCTGTTCCAACTGGGAACAGTTTTGAATTGCTGAGGAAGGTGAGAAAGAACTCTCCAATTGCCACATTGAAAAGATCTCCTCCGCCTATGGAAAAAGCTCCGGAGACAAAGCAGGAACAGCCCCCTCAACGGCTGTCGTCAAAAATTTATAAAGTTTGGCGGAGGGTTCAAGACTCCGTGATTGACCCAGACCACTTTCATCGCCAGAAAAAGGCAAAGGTGGAAAAGGACAAAAAACGTCCCATTAAACAGCAGGGGGCAACAAATGCTAGGATGCCCACTTCAACGGCTCCTTCAACCTCAATGGTCCACAAAAGAAAAAGGCCAGAGAAAGCTCCCGTGACGCTGACAAAGTTTAAAAGCGGTGAACCTAAACGCCCCAAGTCAGGGGGCATAACAGTTCATACGGTTTATATGGCTTCTGGAAAGGAAGAAAGTCGTACTTCTACGGGTCACCGACCGCTTACCCGATCAGTGACCAAGGCCCAGGAGCAGCAACAAAAGCTCCAGGAGATGATGACTACAATGGCTGCACTCACGGAGCCAAAAGAGAACCCTGAGACGTCCTTAGATGAACGCCAAGAGGAAGAGACCGATGCCGAGTTCCTCCGCCGAGTACTGGAAAAGAGAGACAAAGAGGCTGCTGAACAAGCAGCCAATATACAGCATATGGGCCTCCTCTTCCAGGACATGATAGGGATGATGATACAACAAGATCCCCCGACTGAAGAACCCCCGATTGTCCTTGGGGATGATAGGGGAGAGACATCAAACCCTCAGCCCGTTCCATCAACGGCTAAAGAGGATACAATCTCTAAGACTGATCTGGACGAATATATAACCCAGCAGATAAAGGTTCATCACGCGGCCGAAGCAGCCAGCCACGTCGTAAAAACGGGGCGACCGTATCCAGGCTGGTATGACCAAATCAAATACCCGCCGGGTTACACAATTCCCAAGTTTCATGTCTACAAAGGGACCGACAATCCCCATCAACATGTTGCCCAGTTCAGGGCGCTTTGCGGTAACACCGGCGGCGACGACAAGCTTTTGCTTCGCCAGTTTGTTGGAAGCCTATCAGATACGGCGTTCGAATGGTATTCTGAGCTCCTCAACGACTCTATTAAAACCTTTGCGGAGATGGAGCTGCTCTTCACCCAACGTTTTGCAAGTGCCAGTGAGCGTACCCCGATGACGGCACTGATTAATGCCAGGGTAAAACCCGGCGAAACATGGGTTCAGTACGCTATACGGTGGCGTAATCTATGGTCGAAGTGCGAACAACGCATAGAAGAAGCTCCAGCGGTGGGAATGTTTGTTGGAACCCTTGATCCACAAGCAACCATCTCGCAGTTCATGATGTTCTTCAAGCCGACTACTTTCCAGGCTTTGATCGACAAACTAGCGCAGATGGACCAGATGGGCCATAAACCCCCTCTCCCAAAGCCAGATTCCCGAAATGACAAAGGAAAGGGAAAAGCGATCGTTGTCGCTAACGCTCAACAACAACCGAGCGACTCGAAGCCGGTTGCTCGTCCAAACAATACGCGCCCGTACATACCCCTTGAGGATAGGATGGGACGTTCTTATTCCTTCCCCCGCGATAAAACGAGGAGGCTATTCGAGCTGGCGTTGCGCAATAGACTCATAAATCTGCCAGATCCAAAACGCCCGTTGCAACCAAGTGACATCAACGAGCCTAATTACTGCCCTTATCATCGAGTGCTAGGACATCCGATCGAAGACTGTTACGTTTTCAAAAATTGGCTTGAAAACCAGTACCGACAGGGCAAGTTCGCGTTATCTGACAAATGGAAGGTGAATCCTCCATAGCCCCACACCGCTAAGGAGACAAATACGCCAGGGGAAACATGCTCCGTCATTGAAGAAGCTCCTTGGGAGGTTGTATTATCAGCCAAGACGAAGAGGATGCTAAACGATCTTCAGACCTGTCCAGCGGTCGAGTGGAAGAACCCCTTGGAACCGCAGGTTATTGAGGGGATGTTGAAGTCACGTCCGACTCCGAAGACCGATGGTGGTAGTTCAAGCGTTCATAGTCAGCCGTCAAAATCTTCGAAAAAGAAGAAGGAGAGATCTAAGAAGCCCGTGAAGCCTGGCGACAAGCGCACGGACTTACAAAAGCAAATCGACGCACTGGATGAATACAACCAAAAGGCGCGGACTCCCATTACGCTCCAAGATTTCCTTGATCACGTCTTTCAAAAAGAAGATGAGGGGGAAAGTTCATCGGATGAATCCGAGGAATATGTGGCGAGCTGTCATATGATCTCCCATTCGACCACGAACGATGAAGGGACTCCTGGCACTAAAATGCTGGGGGCAAATACTGAGTCAAGGGTTCCAGAGTTATCAATCGAAATGATTGACGCGTTTCTTAGTAAAGCTCGATTGAAAAGTAAAGCTGATCGAGAACGCAAGACGGCTATATTCGAAAGGGCCAAGCGCCAGCGACTTGAGGAAAGAGCTGAGATGATCCCGCTGGAGCAAAATGCCTCCACCGCTGACAAAAGCCAATTCAAGATAAAAGAGAGGTTTGCTAAGGCCATATCAATGGGTATGAAGCTACCATCCTCTGAAGGAAAAATGACTGGTGTGGTAGAAATGCACCCCTCTTATTGCTTATATCATCAGAAGGTCTCGCATCCCACTCAAGAGTGCAAGGCTTTCGATAGATGGTGGCAAGGATACGTCGCTAATCAACAACGCTTTAAACGGGAAAAGCGTAAAATTCGTCGGAAGCAAAGAAACACGACCAAAGAGCTTGAAAGAACTGCCAGTAATTGTCACATGGTTAACACTGCCGGGTCACAAGTGCCTACATTCGGGAGCGATTCCGATGAGGAGCTAGAGCTTGGCCCCCTCTTCAAAGAACCCACTCCGGGAAAAGAAGAAGAACCGAAGGCTTGCGAAAATATACAGCTACGCAATCGAACATTACCCGAAAAGAATCTCGGACCCTTAAACAAGAAAGACAAAGGGAAAGAGAAGGTCTCTGAAGACATCGCTTTGGATGACCAAGTTGCGGAAGAATTAACCGCCAAGAACCCGCCGAAGAGGAGTAAAGTGGATTACAATGTCTTGGCGCATCTGAGAAAGCTACCCTCACAACTCAGCATTCTCGATGCCCTATTACTATCAAAAGAGGCGAGGGATTCTTTGATTAAGGCCCTACAAGATCCGGACCAATTCCAAGCTTTCCTGGCTGAACAAAAGATGAAGGATGAATTGGAAGAGATGCACACGGCCGACGTTGCTTTCGGCGATGAAGACCTTCTCCTTGGGACGTGCGAACACAATCGTCCCCTTTATGTCTCAGGATACTGCCATGACATAAAGATAGGCAAAATCCTGGTCGATAATGGATCATCTATCAATCTACTTAATGTGCGGGTGTTAAAAGAAATTTGCATGAGCGTCCAACACCTCGCCCGGGACAAGATCACTATCTCCGGTTTCGACTCCCAATCCTCAAAGACTCTTGGATCTGTGATATTGACGCTACGCTTCGGGTTGCTCGTCACAGACATCAAATTCCATGTTATAGACGCCAAGACGTGCTACAATGCTCTGCTCGGCCGACCATGGCTACACGAGTACAATATCATCCCTTCTACACAGCATCAGTGCATGAAATATTCTAGGGATGGCCTCGAGTACACAGTGGCGGGAGAGTTGAATCCGTTTTCCGTAAATGAAGTTCGCAAGTATGAAGATGCCAAATACTTTTTACCGAGTTTCGAAGACACGGAAAGGTGTCACAAACCGGAGAACAAAACTAACGCCACCATCCCTGTCTTCGGCAGTGACACCGAGGAGGAGGATATAATTTATTCAGGTCCATCCCAATCCACCAGGCCAGGACCATCTGTTCCTTCATTGATCTTCGGCAGTGATTCAGAGGATGAAGTTCATGCTGTATTCCCTGCTCGGCCTTCAATACGGGTTTCCGCTGATGAAGAGCGAAGTCTGCAGATAACCATGGTGCCGCTTGAACATTACAAAGAACTGGATTCACTCGACACCAACAGCGTAGAAGAATTGCAGACATTCTATATCCCTCCCGGACGAAAAGGCGAGAAGGCAATCCTATTCTACCGTTCTGAAGAAAACAAGGTGGAAAAAGAAATTTGGCATGGCGCGGATCCCACGCTCGACAGGCTTCAGCCTATCCGTCTTCCCAGATATTATACCGAAGGTTTGAAGAAACTGCTGAAACGCCAGGGGATATCCTTCACACAGACCGTTAGAAAGGCCAAATTCTATGACAAGGTCTGGAACGTTCCCGGAACTCAATGCAAACTGCCTAACGGGAGAATAGAAACAAAAGGGCTAGGGTACATCCGGTCAAAGAAACGGGAGCTAGTAAACAGCTGTTATGTCATGTATGACTTCGGTGAAGAGGCGGACGCTCAATGGGAGGACGCTAATCCTGAACCAGCAAAAGTTCCTGATACAAAGCCGCCTAGTCCATCGTTTGAAGACCAGATGAGCAAACTTATAAGGGATGCGAGTCAAAAAGCCCGAGATGATCACAATCGTGAAATGGCAATCTATGAGAAAGCCAAGACACAGCGCCTCCTTCAACAGGCAGTAAAGAACGAAGATGCTGCCCCATGTCAACCTGATACAAAAAAAGTTCGACGCGAAAACAAAAACAAGTCGAAAGGCAAGAAAAGCGCTCAACAACCGCAAAGCAGAGCTAAGAAGCCACGCATCCGAGGGTCGAGCGTTATTGACCTAGCCCTCATGAAGAAAATGGGTCAAGCATACTCATTTCCTCGGAGCAAAACAAGGAAAATACTTGATCTTGCTCTAAAACATCAAATGCTTACACTGCCAGAGTCTAAACACCCTGAGCAAGCAGGCGAAGCCTCCAACCCAAATTATTGCTCTTACCATCGAGTAGTAGGGCATCCGCTTGAAGATTGCTTCACCTTTAAGAATTGGGTTGAGGACCAATATCAGCTTGGCAAATTCTCGTTGTCTGACAACTGGAGGGTAGCGCCGCCGCAAAAGCACGAACCCGAAAACACAAGGATAGAACCAACTCCGCATTGGGATTGGCAGAAAATTCTCACCTGCCACGTGATAACAATATTAAAAGAAGAGTCCGAGGACATCAACAGCCTTCCTTGGTGCTTTGAAAACGGCAGCGATGAGGTAATCTCAGAATTTCCACCAGCGCCAAAAGAGCTGGAAGATGGAATCCATACTACTGCAGATAACCTCAAGAAAATCGAGTTGGGGACAATAAATGATCCGCGACCGACATTCGTCAGCGAGCTGCTGTCTGAAGAGAGGGTGGCTGCGTTAAAAGACGTCCTTGTGCAGCATAAAGATTGCTTCGCAGGGAACTATTCCGAGATGCCGGGACTAGATCCAGAAGTTGCTGTACATAGACTAGCAATATCCCCGAACATCAAGCCAGTCAAACAGGCGCCGAGAAGAATGCGACTCGAGCTCGAGATGAGCATAAATACCGAAGTCAAAAAGTTAATCGACTCTGGCTTCATTCAAGAAGTTCAGTACCCTGAATGGATCGCCAACATCGTCCCAGTGATGAAGAAAAATGGGACAGTGCGCGTATGCGTAGACTTCCGGGATCTTAATAAAGCTTGCCCGAAGGATGATTTCCCAGTGCCAGTCACTGAATTGATGATAGACAATACATCCACTCATGAGGTTTTCTCCTTCATGGACGGCTCATCAGGGTATAATCAAATAAAAATACATCCTGAAGATCAGAAACATACGGCTTTCCGGACTCCTTTAGGGATATTTTGTTACAAAGTAATGCCCTTCGGTTTGAAGAACGCCGGTGCTACTTATCAGAGGGCCATGACAAAGATCTTCGACGACCTTATACACGAAATCGTCGAATGCTATATCGACGATCTCGTGGTTAAAAGCAAGTCATACGAAGAGCATCTCGAGCATTTGAAGACCGTATTTCAACGCCTTCGGCGATACAATTTGAAGATGAATCCTTTAAAATGTGCGTTCGGGGTTTCCTCGGGCAAATTCCTAGGATTTATCGTTCGACACCGAGGTATTGAAATAGATCCGTCTAAGATTAAGGCGATCATGGAAATGCCTCCGCCAAGAACTCTTAAACAATTGCGATCTCTCCAAGGAAAGCTCGCATACATACGGCGATTTATAGCTAATCTTTCAGGAAAGTGCCGTCCTTACAGTCACCTGATGAAGAAGGGAACCCCATTCGTTTGGGATCATAAATGCCAAGGCACACTGGACGAGATCAAGCAATACCTGCAGAACCCGCCGGTGTTGGCTGCTCCGGTTAAGGGGAAGCCTCTCATTCTTTATACGACCGCCCTCGAAGGTTCCTTAGGCGCATTATGGGCACAAGAGAATGACCAGGGGAAAGAAAGAGCACTCTACTACTTAAGTCGGGTTCTGTTGGGGGCAGAAAACAATTACTCCCCCATTGAAAAACACTGCCTAGCGTTGATCTTCGCAATAACAAAGCTTAGACATTACGCATTAGCGCATGAAGTGTTGGAGATAGTGCCCTCAGAGTCAATTATTAGGTCACAGGTACGTGATTGTAATGATTGAGGGAGGACCTATCCCGGTAGGACAGTCTTACTCGAGATGATAGTATGCTATCTGGTTTACCTTTATCATCGTGTACTGTTTTAAGTGACATGACACGTCGCTATTACACGTTGATAGAGCCCCTAGGATTCTTGCTTGACCACCAGCAGTATGAGGGCGATCATATAAGTGGGAGCTGGGGGTCTACAAGCTTATCCTTAAAAGGTCTCTAGTCGTGGGAGTTTCGAGACTGGGCATCGATACTCCATTAGTAGACTAGTGTATACAGTCGAGACCCCGACGAGGGGCGGTGGCCGGTCTCACAAGCCACTGGTGTCAGTTGGATCACCTAAGATGTATACAGGTGCTCATTGGGTTATGAGTACACCGGACAGGACTCGCCGGGAACCTGCTAGTTGGTCATATACCAGACGTCAGATGGCAGTTCCCTGGTGACATGTGTGCAGGTTAGTTCATCGACCTGGGGATCGTCATTTGTCTCGTGTGAGTTCCCACTGTACTTTGATTACTACCCTACCACGGCTCAAAGGAGTCGTGCAAACAGGTTTTAGTTGGGTACAGTCCCGAGCCACATGGAGGCAGTGAGCGTATCTTTAGGGGTTCGTCTCTCCCGGTATTGGGGGTGAGGTCGTGCTGTGTCTAGGAGAGCCATTACACAAAGTCCTTGGCCAAGGCAAGGAGATTTACTGGTAGGTATTCCAGTAGTATCTCAGGGTGTTCTGGGCTACACTCCGACACGACTTGTACCGCTTTTGGGGGTCTGACTTTTACCAACCCCCTAGGCCCGCCATGCGATGCTCATAGACGAACGGACCGGACTGCACGGATATTGTCACTGACAGGCTCAGTAGGGTGTCAGGATGAGTTTACTCATCGACGTCCCTTTTGGTCAATAGCTGGTGGCCCGTCACGTATTGGCTTATACCTCTGACGTGCTAGTGGTTAAATCCACAGCCATAGTATTGACGAGTCTTTAGAGTCCACCACACTTTCAGTTACTCAAGCTTTCGGGCGAAACGCTGTAGAGGCCGTATGGAGATATGGCAGGGTTCGATCAGATACGTGCGGTATTGCACGGATGGTGATCGGACGGTTTTTACTAGCCGGTTTTGGCTTAAGCCGGATCTTAGTATTTGATAGTGTAGTTTTGTCTCTTTGCATTTGTATCCGGACGGAATACAGATGCGGGTGTGTATGCACAGTATCGGGGTTTTCCTGTAATTTATTATGGGACCAGTTTTCTGGGGTTGCCAGTTTGCATTCCGTTCCGGCCGGTTTTTCTTTGTTCTTTGCCGGCCGGACTTTTCCGTTGGAGGGGGTATTATTTGCAGTTTGCAAATAACATCTTGTGGAGGGGTTCTTTGCATTTTGCCTTGCTCCATCCCTTGCATTAAATAAGGTAAGGTTGAGAAGGTATGGGTTTTTGTTTTGTTTTTGTGTTGGGAATTGTTTTAGTGGTGGGGCCGGCCACTGTTTGGCTTAGTGATGGGCCGGCCACTGTTGGGAATAGGAGTGAGGATTTTTGAGTGGTTTAATTTCCTTTGTTTAATGGAATATATTATGATAAGGGAATGATTGAATATGAGTGTGCTGGAGATATAATATAATGAGATGAGATGAGGATTAATTGAGGTGTGCTTGCTTCATTTCTTATTTTTTTTTTCCAGAGAGCTCATTTCTGTTTTGGGTTTGGCCGAGCTCATTTGCTAGCATGCTCCATTCCTTTTCTAGCAAGCTTCCATGAAAACTCTTGTGCAAAAAAAAAAAATTCCTCCAAAATGGCAACCTCATAAACCTCTAAAGAGACAAGCTTCTACACTATATCTATAGCAAGTCTTGGACGCGTCGGCTAGCCAACTTCGCGCCCGAGTTGCCTCGGTATTGAGGCGGGAGCCCGTAAAAGATGCAGGCGACGTGGTGCCCTTCCGGCGAGGAGATGGAGACCGGACATTCCGCGAGAGATCGGGACGACGACGAGAAGACCGGAGGACCCGGATCACTCGGTATATCTCTAACCCGTCTTGTTAGTAGCTTAGACTAGTTTAATGGTTACGATCCGGAGTTTAGTGCGCGGTGGTGCCGGTTTGCAAAGTCCGCAAAATTTAAGTTTATCACCGCTTCCGCATTCCGGCGTCGGATTGACGGCCGGGGCGCCGCCGTGCACTTACAGTGGTATCAGAGCCTCCCCATTAACTTAGTCTAGCTTTGTGTAATGTGTTTGCACATCCGATCGATCAAAAAGTTCCAAAACTGCATTTTACCCACGACAGTTTCTGTTGAAATTTTTCAGTCTCCAAAAATTTTTCAGGTTGCATAAAAGTACTGTGCTAGATGAACTAAGACCATTGGAAAAATTCGAGAGTGATTCTCCCATTGAAGCGCGGAAGCGCGGCAGATACCCTCTTATTGCCGCGCTTCCGCCGCCGTATAAAAAGATCAATGGGCCGGATTTTTTCAGTGGGCTTCTGGGGATAAATTTGGTTTTCTGGAATATTTAAATTGGGCCCATATTTTCTGTAACTGCTACAGTATTGTTTTGGGGCCCACTTGATATAATTTGATCGGTCGGATATTTTAAACACATTTTTCACAGTACTTACATTATATCTGCGACCGTGAATGTCACTCGATCGGTAAATCCGGTCTAACTGCTATAGCCCGGTTAGACGGATTTGCGAACGTGACTTTCACGTTGATGTTCTGTTTTTGCTGTGATGTTGCGGATCGGTCGTGGGGGATAGCCTGGGTGCAATGCTAGTACAGTTGTGGTTGTATTATGTACATTTGATATTGCGGGGCGAGCGTCCGACATGTGGACTGCCGTCACTGCCAGTTTGTATTATTATTTTGGGGCACGACCTGGTTGCGGTCGATATACCCGGTGTATGTATATTTTACTTTCTGTACTAGGATTACCCCGCGGTGGGGTGCACGGATAGCCGAGTTCTGGAGGGCAACAAGCCCGCATCTCATGGCATTGAGACGGAGGGGGCTTCACTCTAGGATTGGCGGGCTATTCGCCGCACTCGTAGGGGGTACAGGTTGACCCAGGAGGGGTGCCCAAGTTGCCGGATTCCGTGAAGTGCTGGGTGGTCCATTCACGGCGCTGAAGGGGGCTGCCTCGCTTCAGGTTTTGGCGGGTGACTTGCCGCGCCCGTAGGGGTCTAGGATTCTCATTGCACAGGCTATCCACACGACCAGGGGAACGTCGGGTTTCAGCAGCTCTGTGAAACCCGGGGATCCCAGATATCTGTATTGTTTCTGTGATGCTGTACATTTTCTGTGATGTTGCATTTTCTATTCACGCCTTGAGCGAAATACTATATATATTAGTAGATGTTGTATATGCTTTTCATCCGCGCTAGTCCAGTCCCCGCTCTGCCGTTAGTTAGCTAACCTAACGGGTAATGACGGGACCCAGTGGCGAATGCGGATGGCATATACGTACATCAGTATATTTTCGTTCTTTTTGGTGTGATCAATTGATGGGACTGCATTGATTCGGATCAATGCAAGTTAAAAACAAACCTAATCTGATGTTGTTGGAACACTTTTTCAAAAAGCTGTTATTGCAAGGACGTTCACTTTTGTTTTGCATCGTGGTATTCATTTGGAATATCCTGCTCCTCAGTCGACGAGGCAAGGGCCGAGATCCCTTCACCGGGAGTGACCCCTTGGACAAAAAGTTTGCGTCAGGGCATTAACTTCACTATAGCCGTTTACTTTTGCTTTGCATCGTGGTATTCAGTTGGAATATCCTGCACCCCATCCTACGGGGAAAGAGCCGAGATCCCTTCACCGGGAGTGACCTCTTTAGCGAAAGTTTTCGTTACTATATTTTCTAAAAAGCTATCCGTTCCTTCAACGATATCAAGTTCATTACGTTAAAGGTTTTCGCCAGAAACCATTCGTAGCCCTCCGTCGTTTCATATGGATAGTCAGTAGTATTCAAGCTGTGTATGTTGGCCAAAGTCAAGGCACAGTGTTTGGTAGCTATTGGTTATTCATATGCAGCATAGATAGATGCGTTGGTTTGGAACAGTCGTACTGCCATGTTGGCCAAAGTCAAGGGTATGTACGGGTGGATTCAAATTAACCTGGAGAATGACGGGTAGAACTTGACATGTGACTTATGATATGTTGGCCAAAGTCAAGGTCATAAGAGCATGGGGCAGAAATCACATCGGGAGTTTCAAAAGTACTGAAACTTGCCAGATATGCGCATACCATCTGGAGTATGATGATGTGAGCGGATTCCGTCACGTTATCATGCGATGATAGTTGGATCCCGATTCCCACTGATGAGTTAGTATACTCCTCGGGTGACCCCGACTAATTCTTCTTTTAGGTTTGGAGAAGAATTTGAGGTACAGTGGGAGGTTTCCAGATTAGATAAATTGGTGACCATTCTGATCTAGGTTAGAGTGCACGCTGAGTGTTTCTTTTCTCTCTCTCTTTGGCAGTGACCATTGACCCGACCCTAAGACTTTGACTCAGTGACCAAGTTGACCGAACCTTCTTAAACACCAGCTTTTGGATTGTCAGAGTTGCAGACCTCATTGCCACTCCTACTTTTACCCTTTTCTCCGGGACACCCCGTATTGCTACGAACGTCCACTTCCATTGGACAAAACCATCGTATGGTTAGATACGAACTCGAAGGAATTCGAGGATGGTTTCCGGTTCTGGAGAAAACGAATAGGATTATTCAGTTGTCTTTTCTTTTCACCTTCTCTCAGGTTGCGAGTACTCCTTGGTTTAGGGGTAGTACACCTATTACGCAAATTGGATTGTCTTCTTCCAAACCTTAGGCTGGTGCCGACCGGTAGGGAATGAAGAAAACCAATTAGCATAACGATGGTGTGCAGAAGGTATTAAGTTAAGACAAAGCAAGGGATTAGTAAGAGGGCAAAGTAAATTGCAACAGATATTCACGACCAAACTAAATATTTCGTTACCACTCCCACATCACCTTTGTATTTCTCCAGGACACTCCGTATCACTACGAAGATCCACAGTTTATTTGGATACTCCATCGTATGGTTATATACGAACTCGAATGGAACTTGTTCCAGTTCGGGGATGGATTCTGGTCCAGGAGAAATAGGAATAAGGTTTATTCGGTTGTCTTTTATCTTCACCCTCTCTCATTGCGAGTGTTCCTAGGATTGGGACAGTACACCCATTATGCTTATTGGATAGTCTTCTTCCAAACCATAGGCTGGTGCCAAACGGTAGGGAAGGAAGAAAACCATTTGGCCTAAAAAGGTGTGCAGAAGGTAAAGACTAAAGACATATGAAGGGATTTGGAGAGGTGGCAAAGAACTATACGGTTACAGTCGTGAATCTGGAAGAGGCATTACTAGAAATACCAGAATACCCCATCGGAACATTTCAATGTTTCAGTTTCACTGTGTAATGTTAAAAGAAAACTGATTTCCCGATTGGACACTTGCTCCAGGGTATGTATTTACCAAGTTTGATTCTCACATCTGTATAGTTTTACAGATGATGAGTGGGAGTAAGTTATTGGGAATTGGGTGATCATCCTCATTATATCGGGATTCGTTGTAATCGGTGATATTTGAGGAGATCATCTGGGCTGTTTGCCGGTCGGCAAATATTTGGTTTTGAATATCCGCTGTTATGCACCAATCTCAAATTGATATATCTGTACGTCTATTTCCATAGAGTGAGATATACCTTTTGATATTATGTCGATGACATTTACCTATATCAGTGGATGGTTAGGTAAGGAGCATTAAACAGCAGTGTAATTCTTCTTAACCATAAGTACAGTTTTCAACCTACGACACACAGTGAAAGAGTTGTTAGACTCAGCGGACTTATACAGAGTATTGTATGTTGTCCAGTGTCCATTAGGACAGAGGGGTTGGTCCTCATACTATATTCTGTTTACTTTTAACTTCTCTAGTTCTTAGACATGTGTTTCGTAGAAACACAGGGTCTAAGTTTTGAGGAGTTATAGGTATTTGAATAGAGTAGAGAACCAGGTGTAGCAAGTATCGGGATTCTTCAAAGAGATCGAAGATGTAGATACTTGTGTATGGTATTCAGTTGATAGTGATGATAAAGAGATCTTGCTTCTCTTTCAGGTTACTCATAATTGGAAGTATTCCTAAGTTGAGTAACGCTGATCGGCCTCCTTCCATTTAGTTGACATGCGCTGGGGACAGCTGCATGATTTGAATCTGGTTCAATTAAATCAGTGCCTCTGTTTCTATATTGGATATAGAACAGTTCATATCTTAACGATGTTAAGGTACGGGGAGTTGTCCGGTTTATGATTAAAACCAGACACTGGACAACTCAAGGCACGTTTCTGTAATGGCTGTTTGTGGGTTGACCCAGGCTATGACGCGGGTTGACTTTCTACCATCTGGATGAACAATAGCAATATTGTTCTAGACTCGCCACAGTTTTATTAAAAATGGATTTTTTCAGAAAACAGTAGTGGGAGTATGGTAGAACTGGAAGTAATTCCAGAACCACAAACGATTACTGAAGATTTGATAAGGAACCTAAAGATTCAATCTGGATTGACATTCCATTGGCCACTCCGCAGATAAGGTGGGTAACTTCAGGCACCCGAGAGGTACTACGGTAGCCTCAAGGACGGTGACAGGGAAGTTCTTGTTTACCCACAATTACCATTGCTGTTGTTCCAGGCTGCGAGACCAGGCGGGAGGATGAGTATAGCGTCGTTCTAAACTAGTTTTAGAAGTGTACGTCTATATGACTCTGCCAGAGGGTTGTCGTAGTCAGTGGGAGCAGCGGAAGCATTGGTGGACAGGTTGCTTATGTCTATTTATAGACTAGAGCAGATGTAGCGGAGATAGATCATCTATTTCTGACGTGACAGTCGTGGGTTTGACTTCATCAGAATAGGGGATGGATCAGTTGAGAAGGTAGTAGGGTGTGGTGTCATGGTGTTTGGATGACATACACAGAGTAGGAAAGGAAACTCCTACACTACGATCGGTTATACTTTGGTCGTCACACAGTGTTTTCTCCACACAGGACTTGGATATTATATCAGACATTCTGGATACTAGATCTATGGTTTTAGATCTAGATTTGGGTGGTTTCCCAATCTGGGTACTTAGACAGCATTCTATGAGTATTTAGGATGGACGACTCCATGCACGGTAGTGTACCTGCAGCAGATGGAGTCACCCTCTCTAAAGATGTCTTACAGACTAAAGGGGAGAGGGATGTGCATGATTGGCAGATCACTTGCTCAGGAAATTGAGTCAATCATGAGATGTCAAGTACCACACCAGATGTTGTTCTTGCACTAGATGCAATAAGTTGACATTAATCCAATCCTGGAGAAACAGTCGGAAGAAGTTTTAGAACATAAGTAGATGTTCTAGGGATATGATAACGACAGCCTTATTCAGGAGACAGTTATCATTCCAGGCTTCCAGGGTGACTTGGACGACAAGGAGGTTGTCAGAGTTATAGTTTTCCCTCTGACGAAGGGCAGTATTTTGGACAGGTGATCCAAGGCAATACTGAGGGAGGCATGGCGCGCAGGATACTGATTAAGTTCAGTTGACGATACAGTCTAAGAAGTTTGGATTTGGAGTTCATTTATGAGCTAGGTCCCATCAGACATCCAGACACGTTCTAAGACATGTATTGCTCATTTCGGGAGATGGCTTTCTCTGCGAACTTGAGATATAGAGAGACATAGAAAGAAACAACTAAGCGGATCCACTCACTGAGGCTATTTCTCGAACGCAATAGTTTCGCAAACGAGCTTTGTGAGACTGACTAGTAGAGGAGTTGGATGTTCGGTATCACACGGGCTGTGAGTATGCGACATCGCAATAATTAGCCTTGAGTGCAAGTGGGAGATTGTTGGAGATAGTGCCCTCAGAGTCAATTATTAGGTCACAGGTACGTGATTGTAATGATTGAGGGAGGACCTATCCCGGTAGGACAGTCTTACTCGAGATGATAGTATGCTATCTGGTTTACCTTTATCATCGTGTACTGTTTTAAGTGACATGACACGTCGCTATTACACGTTGATAGAGCCCCTAGGATTCTTGCTTGACCACCAGCAGTATGAGGGCGATCATATAAGTGGGAGCTGGGGGTCTACAAGCTTATCCTTAAAAGGTCCCTAGTCGTGGGAGTTTCGAGACTGGGCATCGATACTCCATTAGTAGACTAGTGTATACAGTCGAGACCCCGACGAGGGGCGGTGGCCGGTCTCACAAGCCACTGGTGTCAGTTGGATCACCTAAGATGTATACAGGTGCTCATTGGGTTATGAGTACACCGGACAGGACTCGCCGGGAACCTGCTAGTTGGTCATATACCAGACGTCAGATGGCAGTTCCCTGGTGACATGTGTGCAGGTTAGTTCATCGACCTGGGGATCGTCATTTGTCTCGTGTGAGTTCCCACTGTACTTTGATTACTACCCTACCACGGCTCAAAGGAGTCGTGCAAACAGGTTTTAGTTGGGTACAGTCCCGAGCCACATGGAGGCAGTGAGCGTATCTTTAGGGGTTCGTCTCTCCCGGTATTGGGGGTGAGGTCGTGCTGTGTCTAGGAGAGCCATTACACAAAGTCCTTGGCCAAGGCAAGGAGATTTACTGGTAGGTATTCCAGTAGTATCTCAGGGTGTTCTGGGCTACACTCCGACACGACTTGTACCGCTTTTGGGGGTCTGACTTTTACCAACCCCCTAGGCCCGCCATGCGATGCTCATAGACGAACGGACCGGACTGCACGGATATTGTCACTGACAGGCTCAGTAGGGTGTCAGGATGAGTTTACTCATCGACGTCCCTTTTGGTCAATAGCTGGTGGCCCGTCACGTATTGGCTTATACCTCTGACGTGCTAGTGGTTAAATCCACAGCCATAGTATTGACGAGTCTTTAGAGTCCACCACACTTTCAGTTACTCAAGCTTTCGGGCGAAACGCTGTAGAGGCCGTATGGAGATATGGCAGGGTTCGATCAGATACGTGCGGTATTGCACGGATGGTGATCGGACGGTTTTTACTAGCCGGTTTTGGCTTAAGCCGGATCTTAGTATTTGATAGTGTAGTTTTGTCTCTTTGCATTTGTATCCGGACGGAATACAGATGCGGGTGTGTATGCACAGTATCGGGGTTTTCCTGTAATTTATTATGGGACCAGTTTTCTGGGGTTGCCAGTTTGCATTCCGTTCCGGCCGGTTTTTCTTTGTTCTTTGCCGGCCGGACTTTTCCGTTGGAGGGGGTATTATTTGCAGTTTGCAAATAACATCTTGTGGAGGGGTTCTTTGCATTTTGCCTTGCTCCATCCCTTGCATTAAATAAGGTAAGGTTGAGAAGGTATGGGTTTTTGTTTTGTTTTTGTGTTGGGAATTGTTTTAGTGGTGGGGCCGGCCACTGTTTGGCTTAGTGATGGGCCGGCCACTGTTGGGAATAGGAGTGAGGATTTTTGAGTGGTTTAATTTCCTTTGTTTAATGGAATATATTATGATAAGGGAATGATTGAATATGAGTGTGCTGGAGATATAATATAATGAGATGAGATGAGGATTAATTGAGGTGTGCTTGCTTCATTTCTTATTTTTTTTTTCCAGAGAGCTCATTTCTGTTTTGGGTTTGGCCGAGCTCATTTGCTAGCATGCTCCATTCCTTTTCTAGCAAGCTTCCATGAAAACTCTTGTGCAAAAAAAAAAAATTCCTCCAAAATGGCAACCTCATAAACCTCTAAAGAGACAAGCTTCTACACTATATCTATAGCAAGTCTTGGACGCGTCGGCTAGCCAACTTCGCGCCCGAGTTGCCTCGGTATTGAGGCGGGAGCCCGTAAAAGATGCAGGCGACGTGGTGCCCTTCCGGCGAGGAGATGGAGACCGGACATTCCGCGAGAGATCGGGACGACGACGAGAAGACCGGAGGACCCGGATCACTCGGTATATCTCTAACCCGTCTTGTTAGTAGCTTAGACTAGTTTAATGGTTACGATCCGGAGTTTAGTGCGCGGTGGTGCCGGTTTGCAAAGTCCGCAAAATTTAAGTTTATCACCGCTTCCGCATTCCGGCGTCGGATTGACGGCCGGGGCGCCGCCGTGCACTTACATGAAGTCCATCTCATTTCAAAGGTGGACCCTCTCAAATATTTAATGTCAAAGGCCATCTTGACGGGACGACTCGCTAAATGGGCTCTGCTCTTAATGGAGTTCTCGATAACATATCGACCCCTCAAGGCAGTGAAGGGTCAGGCCATAGCCGACTTCCTTGCTGAGCACCCGAAACCTGCCGATTCCCCTCTGAATTGCGATTTGCCAGACAAACATGCGTTTGACGCAATCGACGGTGGTGATACCCGTTGGGAGCTTTATTTCGATGGGGCATTTTCCATGAAAAAGCACAAACAAAATACGTCAATGATCAAATCGGGAGTAGGCCTTATCTTCGTAACTCCACAAGGAGGAATAATGCGCTTCGCCTTCTCCTTAACAGAGCCGAGAACGAATAATGAAGCTGAATATGAAGCTTTGATAGCAGGCCTCGAGATCGCTATTGACATGGGAATTGAAAGCCTCCTCATATATGGGGACTCCCAGCTAGTCGTCAGTCAAGTGAACGGCGATTACCAAACATGCAAACCGGAATTGGTAAAATACGGTGAAAAAGTGCAACAACTGCTAACCCAAATTCCCTCCTACACTTTGGAGAGCATACCGCGCGCGGAAAACAGCAAAGCGGACGCACTAGCCAAACTTGCTAAAGAACTGGCTGATGAGAACCTCGATGACGTTAGAATCGTGGTACAAAGCCGTTGAGTGCTAACCCCAGCAGAAATACCTCCAGAATCATATAAAGAAAAGGGAGCAACTGAGGAGACAACCCTGCAAATAAAAGATTGGGAAAATACCGAGGACTGGAGAGAAGTCTTCATAGATTACTTCAAGTTCCACCGAATGCCTGAAGAAGCGTCCATAAGACATCAGCTCGTGAAACGAGCTCTGTCTTTCGCCTTCATCAACGATACTCTATACAAGAGGTCATTCGATTCTCTGTGGCTGAGATGCCTAGGACCTGACGAAGCGAGAAGGGTCGTCCAAGAAGTTCACGACGGACTCTGCGGTTCCCACCAAGCAGGCCCTAAGATGAAGTTGAAGATAAAACGGATGGGCTACTACTGGCCCACGATGATGCAGGATTGCCTGGAATACGTGAAGCAATGTCATTCATGCCAAATTCATAGGGACTTTATCCATCAGCATCCCAATCCATTGCATCCAACAGTGGCTAGTTGGCCATTCGAAATGTGGGGAACTGACATAGTCGGCCCCATCGAACCAGCATCGTCCAAGGGACATCGTTTCATCTTGGCGACGACTGATTACTTCTCCAAATGGGCAGAGGCGGTACCGTTGAGGGAAGTGAAGACGGAGAACATCCTCCATTTCTTCAAAACGCATGTCATATACCGGTTTGGAACCCCGAGAAGGATCATCTCTGATAATGGGCCAGCCTACCGAAGTCATAAAATTAGCCGCTTCGCACAGCAGCACAATATAGACTGGAGATATTTCTCAGTTTATAATCCGCGAGCTAACGGTCTAGCTGAGGCCTTCAACAAGACCTTGACGAAGATCATGAAGAAAACAGTGTCACGAAATAAGAGTGATTGGCACGAAAGATTGCAAGAGGCTCTTTGGACGTATCGAACTACATTTAAAACGGCCACAAACACAACGCCGTACGTGTTAGTATTTGGGAAGGAAGCAGTACTCCCTCTCGAGATAGAATTACCCTCTCTACGAGTGGCAGTCCACTACGAACTGACAAACGAAGAAAATGCTCACCTTTGGTTTGAAGAGCTTGATGCCCTTGATGAAATCCGACTCCTAGCACAGCAAAATCTGGAAAATTATAAAGCAAAGATGACGCGCTCATACGAAAGATTGACCCGACCGAGGACATTCCGTCAAGACGAACTCATGCTAGTGGTCAAAAGGCCTATGATCCCCAATCGCGCCAAGCGGGGAAAATTTGAGCCCAACTATGAAGGCCCGTACATCATAGATAAAGTCTACCAAGGTGGAGCCTATCTACTCATCGACATGCACGGCGAAAGGCCTTTCAGACCAATAAACGGTCGCTTCCTAAAGAAATACTATGCTTAATGAGCCACAGCCTAGGTCAATGGTAGATGACGACGACTGTGTCCGCTCGCTATCTTCCTAAGCTCAAACTCTATCAGCAGTAGCCCGCCTTCTCAAGTGATGGACCGAAATGTCCTTAAACTAATAGCAGACCGAAACGTCTTTAAACTAATACCGCAGCATCCTTAGGCTGACGAGATATAAAAAAAAACATATAAAAATAAAATAAAATAAACGGTATGTCTATAAGCAAAAAGGGTACGGATGAAAACCCGAAAGGGCTCCGTGAGTAAAAACAGCAGGGCTGCCGGCGAGTGTTCGTGAAAACCCGAAAGGGCGCGACCTCGTAAAAAAAAAAAAGAAAAAAAAAACGGTATGTCCATAAGCAAAATGGGCACGGATGAAAACCCGAAAGGGCTCCGTGAGTAAAAATAGCAGGACTACCGGCGAATGTTTGTGAAAACCCGAAAGGGCGCAACTTCGTTAAAGAACCCTTATGGAGTCCTCTCGACCTTGTAAGGAGAAACCACCTGCGTGAGATCCTTACGACTCACAAAGGAGCAACACACTTAGGGATCCTCACGATTCCTAAGGAGAAAATACACTTGTGAGATCCTCACGACTCGTAAGGAGAACTCTCCTATGGGACCCTCACGGCTCATGGGATTTGAAAGTCTTAAGTCACAGAGACCTAAACCTGTGCTTAAGCAAACCCCCACAAACTTCCAATATTGCCCTACAAGTGGTTCAATATTGACCCTTGTATACAATCCACGGGCGCGAATAAACATTTCCCTAGCCAAATTTCATCCGTAACTGGGAATACGTTCGCATGGTAAACAACCCTTATAAATCCCCTCGATTTATGAGGAGAAAACCCTCCTGTAGGATCCTCACGACTTACAGAAGAACAAAACACTTAGGAATCCTCACGGTTCCTAAGGAGAAAATACACCTACAAGATCCTCACGACTTGTAGGGAGAAATACCTTCACGAGACCCTTACGGCTCATGAAGTCAAAAGCCTTAGCCGACAGGATCCTAACCCTGGTCGCTAAACCTCCTTTGTTCGACAACGACAGAGGCAAATGATGATTCGCTCCTGGTAATATCCCAGTTGCAGCGGTGCTGATGCCGAAATCGGTATCCAATTTCAGGTTTACGGCGAAAGCCAGTAGGCCGCTCATGCATACGAAATAGCCGAAATGATAGGGCAACTTGCAATAAAAAGCAGCAAGTAAAATGTATGCATGCAAAATAGCCGAAATGATTGGGCAACTCGTAATAAAAAGCAACGAGTAAAAAAAAAAAAAAAACAAATAGCCGAAATGATTGGGCACCGCGAAAAATAGCCGAAATGATCGGGCAGTTGCGACCTTCGCGATATAAAAGCTGAAATGATAGAGCATCGCGGAAATAAAATAAAATAAAAAGAAGAAATGATAAAACCTTGGCCCTACAGTTAAGATCACATCGATCCCTGTATACAATCCAAGGGCGTAAACAAAGAATGGACCATGCTTTCCCAGCGGATTCCGTCAGAAGACGAACCCCAAATCTCACCGGTTCATTTCAACCGAAGAAGCCAGTGACTTCAGCAAAATTCCTCGACTCACGGATACAAACACTCCTTGACGAGAGCCTTCTGATCCGCGTCGACCCGCAGAGCCACCAGTGCCTCCGTAGGAATCCTCGACTCGTTTCAAACCCCAAGGAAACAAATAATCCTTGGCGCTTGGGAAACAAATAATCCCAGCAAACTCCTCGACTCACGGATACAAACACTCCTTGACGAGAGCTTCCTGATCCGCGTCGACCCGCAGAGCCACCAGAGCTCCCGTGGGAACCCTCGACTCGTTTCAAACCCCAAGGAAACAAATAATCCTTGGCGCGTAGGAAACAAATAATTCCAGCAAAATTCCTCGACTCACGGATACAAACACTCCTTGACGAGAGCCTTCTGATCCGCGTCGACCCGCAGAGCCACCAGTGCCTCCGTAGGAATCCTCGACTCGTTTCAAACCCCAAGGAAACAAATAATCTTTGGCGCTTGGGAAACAAATAATCCCAGCAAACTCCTCGACTCACGGATACAAACACTCCTTGACGAGAGCTTCCTGATCCGCGTCGACCCGCAGAGCTACCAGAGCCCCCGTGGGAACCCTCGACTCGTTTCAAACCCCAAGGAAACAAATAATCCTTGGCGCTTGGGAAACAAATAATCCCTAGCAAACTCCTCGACTCACGGATACAAACACTCCGTGACGAGAGCTTCCTAACTCATGTCAACTGTTCCGCTACAACTGCAAACAGATCCCCGATCCGTCTCAATTTGTGAGAAGAGGTCTCAGACAGCAAAGATTGAAAAGCTTGCTTTTTAAGCAATGGGGCCCTGCAAGTCAATCCAAACTGGTCTCTTGCATACTATTCACGGGTCTCACTCTCCGAAGTCGAATTTCGACGAGGAGGGAAACAACCACTTACGAATCCTCTCGACTCGTAAGAGGGAAAATTCTCTTATAGGATCCTTACGACTTAGAAGAGAAAACCGCACTTAGAAATCCTCACGATTCCTAAGGAGAAAATCCACCTATGAGATCCTCCCGATCCGTAGGGAGAAAAGCTTCTATGAGACCCTCACGGCTCATAGAATTGAAAAGTCTTAGGCGGCAGATCTGAACCTGCGGCCTAAGCCATCGCTATTTCCTAAGGAAGTCGGAATACTTGTTTTGGGATATCCACCAACCATGGTTATTAAGACAGCCTGCTGACAATAAAAAAAAAAGAAGATGACAGAAAGAATATCTGATCTACATTTGATCGGGAGTTCGTATCGCATTCATTTATGCACAAGCAGAAGATTCAAGACAAGGAATAAGACAAGCCGAAATAAAAAAAAAGGGAAGGGTTTCCATTCATACCGCTAAGAATTTTTACAAACATAAGAATAATGAATAAGAAACATTATTCAAATTATTACAACGGTATAACCTCATATCCGGGGCACGGATTGAGGAAATCAAAAGTAAGGCCATCCAGAGTTCTTCTGGCCTTTCTAATTATTCTTATGCGCAGTCTTTCGCGCTCCTCTGTGTCAATATCATCGGCAAGCCCCCCTGGCCTTCGATAAGCGGCAATGATCGTCGTCTGCTGGAAGACTTGGTGTAGGATGTCGACGAGGCTGTTCCGCCGTGTCTTTGAGATCAGCCCTGTCAGGTGCACCGAATGCACCTTGTCTTCGGCATCATCCAGTGCGTTAAGCGGTAAGGCCTCATGAAGATCCGGAAGTGCTCTCCATATGGCTCCCAACACGACTTTCAAAAGGGCCGAACGACGAGGCAACAGCCAACCACCGCTTGCGTTCAGACGACCCATGACTTCTGCACATTCAGCGTCCGTAAACTCCTGGTTCTGTTGACGACCCTGAGCGCGGATATCGTCGTAAGTAATGAACTCGTGCAAACTGTATAGGTGCACCGCCGCCATTATACCTGGAGGAAATATTACACAAAGATCAGCAATAGAAAAGCGATAACGTACATAGAGGACTAAATTCCTGAGAAGCAAGACTATGTTCAAGGATGAAATCCCCCAAACGAAAGCTCTGCTGGTTAATCGATTCTACCTAAAGAAGTTTTTTCTAAAAAACTTTAAAAAGAGGAGGGGAAACAAAGCAACGGAGTTCTTAAAGGCAAGGGGAAAGCTCCGAAGTCTTTGAAGATGGAAATCTGGAAGATGATAAGTATCTGGAGGGGACCAGAGGTCCTATTTCTAGGCATCAAATGCCTCTTCGACTTCCAAAAGTCGTCACGGCGGTTCACCCTAATCGGAGTGAACTTTTGTTCAAATCCCGAGGCGGGAGACGAAGCAACGCTTCGTCTTCCCCCAGTCAGAGCAAAGCTCTGTTTTAAAAATTAATTCAATGAAGCAACGCTTCAGATTGTTTGCGCTGCGCAACAGGCCACGTGTCGGACGCAGACGCATTAGCGCAACGCCCAAAGCAGCGCACCCAATCAGAGCGAGGCTCCTTTTTAAAATTAAAGGAAGCAACGCTTCAGCTGCGCTGCGCCGTGCGCTACACGACACAGCGCAGAGGCGCTAACACAGTTGCGTTGCACTGAGCGCTGTGCGACACGTGTCATACCCTAAAGCATTTGCGCTAAACAAAATTAAAAATTCTGGAGAAATCGTTCCTACTCTTTTTAAAAAAAACAAAAAAAACAAAAAGATTTGCTTTTGTGAAACAGAAGCCCCTGGATCAAAGATCCGACGGTGAGGGGAAATTCCCCCAGATCATTCAGAAAAGAATTTCTCTAGTAAGTCGAATTTGCTTCTCAATTTGCAAGATGACGCCTCAGGCAGCAGAGGTGGGAAAACCTACTTCCTGAGCGATGAAGCCCTGCAAGTCAATCCAAACTGGTCTCTTGCATACTATTCACGGGTCTCACTCTCCGAAGTCGAATTTCGACGAGGAGGGAAACAACCACTTACGAATCCTCTCGACTTGTAAGCGGGAAAATTCTCTTATAGGATCCTTACGACTTATAAGAGAAAACCACACTTAGGAATCCTCACGATTCCTAAGGAGAAAATCCACCTGCGAGATCCTCTCGATCCGTAGGGAGAAAAGTCTCTATGAGACCCTTACGGCTTATAGAGTTGAAAAATCTTAGGCAACAGATCTGAACCTGCGGCCTAACCCATCGTTATTTCTTAAGAAGGTCGGGATACTCGTCCTAATCATCCGTCAATCATGGTTACTAAGGTGGCATACTGATAATAAAAGAAAAAAAAAGACGGAGAAATGACACAAGACATTACAAAAAATATGCATCTTTCATTCATAAATATTGATTGAGTTTAGGATACATCGTACTAGAGAATACAAGATATACATATATGTTACAAATACCAACGATACAAGGAAAATTACTGAGAAGGAAGCGTCTTGCACAGATCCAGCAATTGCTCGCACACTTCCTTCCATGCTTTTTCCCGATTGGCCACCACTGCCAACTCCGCCTCCACTTGGGCCCGTTGCTGTGCGACGGATGCAAGCTGATCCCTGACGGCCTGATGAGCAGCCTCACGGCCTGCAATGTCACGCTCGGCAATATCGAGGGCCCGCTTCAGTCTCAGCCCATTTGAGATGCGCTCCAGAAGACCCTCGAAGACGACCTTTACCTCAGCGGCGTTCGTCTCAACTTCAGCACGCAAGCGAGCAGTGTTGCTTGAAGATTCTTGGCACTCCTTCAGCCTCAAAACCACTTCTTGTTCCAGATGATGGAAATGAGAAGCGCTTTGCTCGAGCCATGCTCCCCGTTGAGTGCTCGAGGCCAAAGTCTCAGGGGACAGGCGCATTGACTCTAGCTGATGAAGGCGAGCCTCGATCTCCCGACAATAGTTAACCCAAGAGGTGACAGTACCCTCGTCATGGAAGGTAGCAAATATCGCCAACATCGGGTTAACCGTCGTGGCGAAATCCTCAGCAGATACTGGAGCCTCGATGTCGAGCTCCTCGATGTAGTCGCTCCACATGCGCAAACTATTCGCGGCACCTTTTGAGGACGGGCGTCGCTGGGAAGGGCCGTCCGGTATTGTAATGCGAGACTCAAAAGATACCGAGACTGGAACGACAGCTGGAAAAAGACGAAAGGCGATTAGATGATGATTCAATAGATACGAAGGAAGTCATTGATAAGATGGTTTACTATACCGGTGAAAACAGGTGGCAAGGCCGGAAGGGCTGGTGGCGCAGCCGATCTTTCTGCTCCCCCTTCGATTTGCAACGCTGCAGTCAGAACAAGAGAGAGTTGGAAATAATTCTACCGCTAAAAAGACAAAGCTACCAATCGGGAACAGTACTCACCAGCGCCACCAGACGGGGAGGCGAATTCAGATGGAAAGGAGAAGTGTGGGAGCAACACTTGATAGAGATGATCAAAAAGCACTCCTGAAAGATACAACAGTGTGACTTCAGTACATAAACTGTATATCTGAAAGATAGGATTAATAAGTTATAAACCCATACCTTCCAACATCTTCGAAGGAATAAGAGAGGGTTGAGAGGTGACCACCGCCAAGGCAGTCGTTGAAGGCGCTCCTTCAAGCAATGGGGCATCAGCACTAGCTGCACCTGCATTACGAAAAACTGAACTTGTCAGAAAAGATTGTAAAGTTAAGAAAGGCAGTCACTTGGGGTTTACCTGAGGAGCTCCCGGCTGAAACGGAGGCGACTCCCTCCTCTACCGACATGAGACCACCGCCCGTGGCCTCGTCACCCGACTCGATGGGGACCGTCGTCGTGCTAGCAAGACCTGGGGACGGCGGAGGGCCATAGACGGGAAGGGCTATGATTGGAGTATTGCCAGATTCCAGAGAGGGAGCGGTTGGCTCGTCCTCGGGAATCATGGCCACCTCACCCACTACTCTCTCAGGTTCAGTAGCTGTGGTTGTATCGTCTATCGTCACCAAGGGACCGCCGACCTCGAGCGCCTCAGCCGCCGCCACCCTGGACTCAGTTATAATGATCATATCATCTGCCACCGCTTCAGGTTCGGCATCAATGACCTTCTCGGCGGCAGTCCCCTCAACCTCCACCTCAGGCTCCAAATCCATAACAACGTTGCCCACCGTCGGCTCGAGTTCGGCAAGTACCGCTTCCTCTATTTCTTTGGGATCAACGGTTTCCGCATCCCCCTTGATCGGACTCGGCCCTGCAAGATGAGGAATATAAGGACCAATGACATTAAAAACCCTTATAATAGGAACTCTGAGAGAAATATTACCTGAAGCGGATTTACCGTTTGCGCTCCGAACTGCTCGCGCCACCTCCCTGCGGGCAGTGGATAGGGCGACAGGGGCCTCTTCGGAGGGAGTATCAGCTCGAGGGGCGGTGCTGGGGCCCGCTCCCATAGCCAAGGCAGCCCTGCGCGCCTTCGCCTCATGCCTCAACCGCTTTCTCTCCTCCCGAGCGGTTATGAGGGACCTCTGTGACGCCTCCTTCAAGGCATCATCATCTTCATTCAGGGATGCCTCCAGAGCCTTTAAGGCATCTCTCATCGGCTCTTCAAGATGAGCCTCCTGCGGTGGCCCAGAGGAAGCAGGAACGTCGGACGCTGGTAGAACATCTGCGTCACTTGGAGGGAACGGCATTGAGGTTCCTGTAATTAAAAGGGAAAGGTTAGACCGACCGTAACACAAGAAAAATGAAAAACTTGATGAGTCGAAACTTACTAAGGCCCATAGATGCTCTAAGACGTTCCTCCTCTTGGAAAGTCTTCAAAGAAGCGGCAATGGCTTCTTCATCAGTGATACCTGTTGAAAGAAAGAAGAGAAAGGCGTTAATCAAGGGCGATGAGGAAGATATGTTGTAATAAGGAAAATGTGACTAGTAGTTACCGGACTGCGCAAGCTTAGCTAACCACGCGTCACGCCTCGCCAACCCTGCCGAAGCTCTGAGAGCAGCCTCCAAGTCTGTATCGTCCGGCGGCGGCATCACCAACCCTGCGTTAGTCCCATATTCGAGCAGACCTTCAGCATAAGGAGCGTGGGGTTCCTGGCCGAACACGACGTCCGCAGCGAAGAGCGACTTCTTTTTCTTTTGCCCTCCAGCCCTAGGTTCACGGGGAATCGACTTCCGCTTGGCAGCCGCTTTGGGACGACGGGTCCCGATGTCCGCACCCACGCCAGACTCCGGCGAGGGTACAACCACTGTTTCCACCGGAGCACGGGGTGCAGGAGGTGCATCCGCGATATCAGGGAGCGGCAATTCACGTGGAGGACTTTGCGCACGTGATGGTCTGCCCCCGGCATCTTTTAAAGGAGCGACTACTGGAGTCCTAGGAACCAAAGGAGCCTTGCGATCGGTACCTGGAGGCGCACCCTTACGATCGACCAACAGTCGCCTTTCCACCTTTATAACTGCTCCTGTTGCATGATTGTACCAGTCTTTGTACACATTGAGGAGTCTCGGAGCGTAAGCCGGCGCATTGATAAAAAAATGAGAGCTCGTATTCACACGCATGAAATGGTGCAATGCGTCCTCCATCCCCTCTTCAGTGGCGGCGGGTTCCAGCAAGAAGGCTTCCAAGGGGACCCCTTGATCGTAGCCCAGTTGTTGAGCAAAACGATGTGGGTTATACCTCATAAAAATTGCCACACCATTCTGCCTAAAAACTAAGAAACTCGGTCTAATGGAATATAAGTGGAAGGTCTCCCGAGCCGTTAAAACTGAAGCTCCATCCTTAAAGATATCTTGTAATGGCCGCGTCACAGTGGTAGACACCTTTCCAACGGTCAATACCTTATCGACAAAGGACATCCCGGCTTCGACGGTATGAGGGCGAAGGAGTAAGCCCCTGGCGTTCCGTGGTGATGGGTTTACAATTGATGCGCTGATCAGCTGTATAATACGAGGAAAACCGCACTTGTCAAAGAACGAGGGCCTTTTATGCATCCCGAAGATACCCGCTGTGTGTAACTCGAGCCACGATGCGAAGTAATGCATCGGGAAGACCACATGCAGCACCCCGGGCTCGCTAGCATCCGCTGCTCGACTGAGGCCGTGGTATAAGTGTGCCAAGCCGGCGATCCCAACAGCCACCTTCACCCCGATGACCATCCGGTGTGCTGGATAAAAGACAGAGGGCCGCATCCGATGAGAGTGCATTGGGATAGCGAACCAACTCAACCATAACCCGAGAAACCCTAAGAAAAAGGCCTCCTCATCCATCCCAGGGGCCGCTACTTCTGCAAGAGACATGGTTGGAAAGTTAGGAAGAAAAAAATCCTTTTGGCCTATTTCATTCGCCGGCAGGTTATCTAAACCTAAACCGAAAGGGTCCTCAAGGGTGGCAAACTTGGCAGTGGCCGCAGAGAGGGCGTTCGGGTGAAGAAACCGAGCAATGAAATCCTCAAAATTAACTCCTCGACTCCCATGTTCGACGAAGAGAGACTCATATATGTTCAACACTTTAATCAAACTTGGGAACTGGTGTTGAACAGCAGTATCCGGCGTGACCCCCTTTACCATCAGCCTAGCACCGAAGACGTACACGTCTGTTGGGAGCAGCTCTTCATAATGTTCCCCCATCACCGGTAAACCGGATACCTCCGCAAATTCCTCCAGGGAGATTGACACTTCCCGATCCATGGCAAGGAAAGTGTGGGTAGGAATATTCCATTGCTCCAAGAAAGCTTTAAACCACCAGGTGGGAAGCGTGGGATACTGGAAGAGAGAGACATAGACCGCGGTGTACAGTCCTAATCTTATCAACTGTGACTTCTTCGTCGACAGGATATACCGGGACCACGGCAGATAGCCAATCGGGTGGCGGGGAATCAGACCAAGGTTATACGATTGCCCCCAAGGTCGCGCTTCACCTTGACAGATACGACGTCCTAGGATGTCCAAAACCATAGGACGCTGAACCGGTATCGCATCTATAGCGGGATGTAGAAAGCCTTTCGATGTCCAGTCCGCCAACTCCACGGCATACTGCACCGAGGGTGGGGTAGCATAATGAATCGCCGTGATGTGCTCGGACGGCACCGCGCATGTGAAGCTGCGTCGACCCATAATGATCTGATTGTACCATGACCCCCAAAGGTGGAGACTCTTGTACTCCGGGTCGTATGCCTTGATCATGGCCAGGACCTCACGGTCCAAAGGCGCCTCTGGAAATCCCTCCTCCGAGCGGACGAACGGGAATGAAGTGTCTTCAGACATGATCGCTGCAAAAGAGCAATGTAGCCGTTAGTGTTGTAATCCCAACGTTTGGCATTGAAAGAAGAAAATGCATTAATTAAATTAAAATCAAAATTAATTAATTACACCGCACCACAGTGCAGTGAGTAGGGGACCAAAGAGGGACCCACAAAATCTAAATGACAATACCTCAGTTAATAAGACAAATTCATCATTGGATGAGATTGTCAGTTGGTCCCTGGGGGGAACATTCCCATTAAAAAAAGGGGGGGGGAAAGAATCCCTAGAGACATGGAGAAAATCTCCTCTTTCAGAGCAAAGCTCTGTCACAGAATGACACTTGTCAAATTCTGGTCTCAAAAGAATAAAATTCCTTAAAAAAGAGCTTAGCTTTATGATATTCCATCAAAAAGAAAGTTTTTGAAAAGAAATTTAAAATTAAAATTTCTGGAATCCTGAAAAAAAGATTCATGAAAGCTTATAGAAAAATTCTTCATTTTTCAGATCTAAAAGATCTACATTTGATTCTAAAGCAAAGCTCTGTTCATGGGTTAGAACCCATGAACAAGATCTCTGTAGATCTATGGATTTGTGAGAGCAAAGCTCTGTTGATGAAACCCCAAAGGGAATTTCTTTAGATCAAAAGATCTATGAGAGCAAAGCCCTGTTGGTTAAAATTAATTTAAATTAATTTAACTTAATTATTACCTAAAGTTTTCTAAACTTTGGGAAATGAGAGCAAAGCTCTAGAGTTCTGAAAGCAAGAGCAAAGCTCTGAAATTCTTAAGCAAGAGCAGAGCTCTGAAAATCTAAATCTAGAAAATGGTGGAGAGTTTTCTAAGGGCCAGAGGCCCTATTTATAAGGCGCTTGCGCCTCTTGAGCTCACCCCCTTGATCTAACGGTCAGGGGGTTGCCACCGCTGCACTCACGTGTGCGCCACGTGAGCGCAACGGTGGGGGGGCATTTGTTTCGCCCAATCAGAGCAAAGCTCTGTTCAATTTCAAAATTCAAAATTTTGAAGCAACGCTTCAAGTCTCGGGCGCAACGCGCCACGCGTCAGGCGCTAATACGTCAGCGCAACGCCCAAGAAGGCGCGCCCAATCAGAGCAGAGCTCTATTTGTCTGAAGCAACGCTTCAGTTGCGCCGCGCTCTGCGCTGCGCGACACGTGTCAGCGCAGATGCACTAGCGCAGTTGCGCCGCGCTGTGCGCTGCGCGACACGTGTCACGCGCTGGGGCATCTGCGCCAAACTAAATTAAGATTTTAAGAAATCTTTTCTGTTCTTATTAAAACAAGAAGATTTTCTTCTGCAAAGCAGAAGCCTTTGGATTAAAGATCCAACGGTGGGGAAAATTCCCCAGATCACTCAGAGAATGATCTCTTTAACAAATTTAACTAATTTGTGAGCACTATAAAAAGGACCCTAAGCCTCAATTCAAAGGCATGAACATTTTTCTTGAAAACTCAAGAACTTTAAACAGAGAGAATTCTGAGAAGATTTCAAGAAAAAGGTAAAGAACCTTCGTGAATTAGAAGAAATTCCTTCTAATAGATCATTGATCTAAAAACAAGATCAATGATCTCTACATAATAAACAGTGCTTTGCACTTCTTGTGAACCTCCGGTTCTTTAAAAAATAAAAATAAAAATAATAATAGTGCTTTGCACTTTTATGAACCTCTGGTTCTTCAAACAAAGAAAAAACTTTTTTTCTTTGATCTAGTTTAGATCAAGAAATTAAACAGTGCTTTGCACTTCCCTTCTTGAATCTAAAAAAATTCTTAGTGCTTTGCACTTCCAAACTGCGCCGTTGCGCTCTTAAGAGAGCGCCACGTGTCGGCTATAGAACCACTTGCGCTAAGCGCCCTTAAGATAGAGCTTTGCTCTTTGGAATTGGCGCAACTCGCTGAGAGCACGCCACGTGTCGCCAGCGCAACAGCGCAGCGCACTGCGCTAGTGCGCTTGCGCTCGCCAGAGCATGACACGTGTCTTCACCACAAGCGCTTGCGCTCAGTAATAGACGCAAAGCGACTGACAAATGCAAGGCATTTCACTTCCTGAAGGGCCAGGCCCAATTAAAAGGCTTAACAGGCCTAACAAATAAAATGCTGTGCATTGTTTGAAAGGGCAGTGCCCAACTGAAAGGTCCAATGGACCAAAACAAATGATCTGCATCATAATAAAAAGGGCAGAGCCCAGTCAAAATAGGCATAAATGACCTGAAGTAATGCAATGCATTATTTAAGTGGGGGCAAAGCCCTAGCACAGGTCTAATAGACCAAAAATAAATAAGGGTGTTGAATATTTTCAACTGGACTTAGCCCAATTTTGGCCGTAAGTTCTTAAATTAAATCGGTTGAGCAAAGATTGCTCTCTTAAATCAATCTATATCCGGTTCGAGGGTACATCTCCGAGCTCCTCTGACACCTATCGTTGTAATCCTTCAACGATATCAGAGAGGTGACGGGTCCCAACAACCACATACATTAATAATGGACCGAGACGTCCTTAAACTAATATCGGACCGAGACGTCCCTAAACTAATATTGGACCACCACGTCCCTAAACTGGAATGTGGACCACCACGTCCCTAAACTGGCACAATAGAGCCCAAATGCTCTTTTGTCGGACCTAAACGGTCCCGTTAAGTTGATCTTAGTCTCAAACTGGACTAACGTATCCTTAACAAACGTTTGAGTCGATCTTAGCCTCAAAAATGGCTAACGTATCCTTAAACATTCAAATGGATTATAAAACTCCCAATTAACTCTGGTTCGAGGGTACATCTCCGAACTCCTCTGATACATGTCGTTGTAATCCTTCAACGACGTCAGAGAGGTGACGAGCCCCGATGGCCATACATTAAGTTAATCACTACGTTAAGTGGATCTTAGTCTAAAACAGGACTAACGTATCCTTAACGAACGTTTAAGTTGATCTTAGCCGCAACGCGACTAATACATCCTTAAACTAAAAACACCAAACCTAAATCTAAGTAAATACGGATTTGGACTAATTCACGTCCTACAGGCGACGGCATTACTCAGTCTCCGTATACAATCTACGGGCAACCACAAATAAAACAAACACACACGACACGAAGTGAAATTCTGGAGAAGGAGAAAGTTGTTACCGCGACGCGGTAGCGTAATTAACTGCAGGGGCTTGCGCCTGCAGGGAAGAGCGTCCCCACAATCAAAAACCCCTCACCCTGAGGGGGAATCTGACGAAGTCTGCTACATCGGCCGCATCCGTCTAAACCTCCGATACACGGTGCCATAAATCAACTTGGCATCTTCGGAGAGATAGACGGATAAAACCAAATAGCATCTGCCCCGAACCTCAGGCACAGACGCAAAGTCCAGGCCGCCGTTCGGAGGGGAACAAGGACACGTGGCAGATGATGTGTCCCAGAACTCAGAAGAAAGGACTCACAGGGGCCGACCAGGCCACCCCTGTATTCGACCTATAAGCACAAGCTGGCTCTCCTCAGAGCCCCCTGCAAATTGGCCTCCTCGGCCTCTTAGCTCGCCCCGAGCTGCCACAGGACCAAGATGCCTCGGCCTTCCCGCTCGTCCCCGAGCTCTCCCCTACCGAGGCCATCTTCCTCGGTCCCGACCGACCAACTCCACCACTCACAAGCGTAATCGACGCTCCGCAAATCTCTCCATGCGCAGATTTTCCGCTGGCAACAACCCACGTTCCACGCCATCACGATCCCCATTAACGGGCGATTCGCTCATTACGCGGGCGTGACGTCGGGAGCGTAACTGCCGGCGAGATTCTCGCGCCTGCTGCTGCGTGCTGCCGCCACTATATAAACCCCCATCACAGAGGAGGCAAGTAAGCTTTGTTCACCCCACTTAGCCGTTACTCTACTCGGATCTTGTGCTAACTTGATCGTCGGAGGGTCCTCGGTGGTACCAAACCATCCCGAGACTTCTTTACAGGTACTCGATGCAAATTCCTCAAAACACCAATCTCCTCAAAACCCATTGAGACCCACACGCAGCAGGAGATCACCTCCAAATCCACCGGGAAATCGACGGAAGACAACATCTGGTGGAGACCCGAAAAGGTCCTCCATCAGTTGGCGTCGTCTGTAGGAAACTAAACTCCACAAAAAACAAAGTTGGCCTTCCGATCTCCATCCACATGACAAGCGATCGCCCTGAAGACCCAGGTACCAGCCACCGCCTCCCCCTCACCGGAGGCGCGGATGAACCTCCTCCGGCGACCGTCATCAACGCCCTCGTCAGCCGAATAGATCGGCTACAGTCCCTCGTGGAGGCACTCGTCCGCGTTCAAACGGCCGGGCCAGGGCCCCAGATCGCCGCTCCTCCGCCTTCGGAAGGCTCTGCCCTCGTCAGCACGGCTAACCACCGGCAGGCTACGACCCTTGGCCACATATCTCACGGGCCGATACTCCCCGAGGCCCGCTGGACGCCCCACAGCTCCACACCAAGATCCGCCGCCTGAGCGCCTCGCCTCGAGCCTCCTCGCGACCCTTACCCCCCTGAGGAGATGTCGGTCACCTCGCCTGTCCCCAGGCGTGATCGACACCCCCTCTCTCGATGGGGCTGCACAGAGGGGGCTCGCCACGACGGCTCGAAGGCCACCTCGCCCAGAGATCTAAGGAACCTCATCGAGAGGAACCGGGGCCGCGCCCAGACGCAGATCTCCCACAGCAGAGGCCAGGGATCACAAGGCGCCGAATCCTCGGGGTACCACGGCCGACTCGACGCCCTAGAAAAAAAGATCGAGGGCATGCACCGGGAAGGTCACCTCTCAGTCGACGAGGCTAAGTGCGCCGCCAACTCACTCACCAAGCCGTTTACCAAGGGATTGCTTGTTGTCCACGTCTCCTCGCGCAACAAGCCCCCGAAGGTCTCTCTGTTCGACGGGAAAACCGACCCGAAAGACCATTTGGATGCTTTCACCGCGGGGATGAGTTTCCAGGACCATTCCGACACCGCCCGGTGCAGGGCCTTCCCGGCCACCCTCATCCGCTCCGGTCAGGAATGGTTCCGAGGACTCGAGCCTCGCTCAATCTCGACCTTCGACGAGCTGGCCACTCAGTTCCTCGGCCACTTCGTCGGGAACCGTCGGCAGAAGCATACGGTCGACTACCTCTTCACAGTTAAGAGCGGGGACAAGGAGACGTTCAAAGCTTACGTCACCCGCTTCTATAATGCCCTCCTCGAGGTCCCTGAGCACCGAGACGAGACCGTCATCATGGCGCTCAGATCTGGTCTTAGGCACAAGGAGTGGCTGCGCTCCTTCGCGTTGGCGTAGCCTAAAACCATGGCCGAGGTCAAGGCGTGGACCGAGCGCGAGATCCAGCTCGAGTCCGAGGTGAACGCGAACCTCCCTCAAGCTGAACGGTCCGACCAGAAGAAGAGGGCTCGGGAAGAGAAGCTTGAGCGTCAGCAGCCCTACCACCCGAAGTTCCAGGAGTACACCCCTCTCAACGTCTCCCTCACGGTGTTACTAGAGGAGGCCCAGGGCGAAGGGTTCTTCAACTTCCCTCTATTCCCGCGTCAGGCCTCAAAGCGAACCCGGGGCCCCTACTGCGTCTTCCACTGGACGCTGGCCCACGCCATGAAGGATTGTTAGCAACTCCGGGACTACATCGAGGAGCTCATCCGATCGGGGCACCTCGCCGCCTACTTGAGGGATAAGCGACAGGGCGACCGTGAGCAGGGGCAACGTCCCCCTCCCGCCGAGCTGACCATTGGCCAAATCATGCTCGTTTCGGCAGATGATCAATCTGGAGCCTAAGGAGCCCTGTACTTGGTGCCGAGCGCGGAGACCAACAAACATCCGAGGAGCTCGGGCTACACTGATAAGGTCATCTATTAGCATGTACTTTTTTTAGGGCAATGTAAACTCTTCCTAGGGTCTATTGTAAATTTAATAAAGATCAATGGAAAATTGTGAAAAAGAAGGGAATGTCTCATTTATTCAAAAAAAGTGTTATGGGATCCTCAGCCATACATACAAAAAGAAAATTACGGCAGCAGGGGAAGAGGGTGCAGAGGGCACTGCTCATGGTACTCAGTAAGGATCTCCGCCAGCCGAGGCCTCGCGAGATCCAACCTCAGCCCTTGATTCCCCCGCGTGCGTTGACCTCGAGCCTTAATTCGTAGCACTCACGGACGAGCGCCTCCGAGCGAGCCAGCCGAAGCGCCTCAGAGACTGCAGCTTGCCTACGGCCTCGTCGTAGAGCTGCTAGAACAAGGGGTTGTAAAGCCCCAGCGACGCCCTCCAGATGGAGTACATCAGCAGCTGCAGCAGGGGGGAACGCCGGGTGAGCAGCCGGCCGAAGTGGTCTTCGATGTTCCTGTAGACCAACTGCACCGTGTCCTCGGTACAGTCCTGATCATATAGGTATCCGTCTTCGAAGTGGATGATATCGGGGATGGTAAAGGGGAAGTCTTCTATTCTCGACGATCTGTTTACGAAGAAAAGAAGGACCAGCGCTCCCTCAGCTTTATATAGCCCACTGTGCCCCAACGGGACTCATCAGTCGCCCGTTTTCACCCAAAAAGTTGCCGTTTTTGTCCAAAAAGTCGCTGCTACGCAGCAATCATTGAGCCTTCTCTGGCGGAATCGAAACGATGCGCCTCTGACGCTTCGCCTCCCCACACATTCAATGCGCATGCTACGCGCACGTCGCCGCGACCATCTCTATTCTCCATACCTGCAACTGGATGGTCGGGCGAAACCTCATGAAGAATCGGCCAAGCATCTACCATGCTCGACTACCTCTGGCTGATAGCTTCCCTATACGCAACGCCGGGGATCAAAGCCCTCGTCAAGAGGCAACTGGGCAATTTCACTGTCCGGTTATCCTTAGCAGGCCTTATACGGCCTCTTCAACACTAAGGGTCAAAGTCCTCCTTAGAGGCAGCCCAGCAGCTACCCTGCTCGGCTATCCCCGGCCAGTGGCTTCCCCACTCACAACGCCAGGGATCAAAGCCCTCGCCAAGAGGCAACCGCGCAGCTTCACTGCCCGGTAATCCTTAGCAGGCCTCCTACGGCCTCTCCAACGCTAAGGATCAAAGTCTTCCTTAGAGGCAACCGAGCAGCTACCCTGCTCGGCTATTCCCAGCCAGTGGCTTCCCCACTCGCAACGCCAGGGATCGAAGCCTTCGCCAAGAGGCAACCGCGCATCTTCACTGTCTGGTTATCCTTAGCAGGCCTCCTACGGCCTCTCCAACGCTAAGGATCAAAGTCCTCCTTAGAGGCAGCCCAACGGCCACCCTGCTCGGCTATCCCCGGCTGGTAGTTTCTTACCACGACCGACAGGGATCAAAAGCTTTCCCAGAGGCAGTCGAGCCCGACCCTCGCTCGGCTATCCTTCAGGACAAAAGCCCTTGTCAAGAGGCACCGGGCAGTAACCTTGCTCGGCCAAGGGTCCTTGGTAGGCTTCTTACAGCCCCTCCCGCGCTAAGGACCAAAGTTCTCCTTTGAGGCGGTCGAGACCGATCCTTGCTCGGCTATCCCCGACTGGTAGCTTCCTACCACAACCGACAGGGATCAAAGTCCTCGTCAAGAGGCACTGGGCAGTAACCCTGCTCAGTCCCCGTCCTGATGGATCAAAAGCCCTAGCAAGAGCCAACCGAGCCCGACCATTGCTCGGTCATTTCCGGCTGGTAGCTCCCTACCCATGACGCCGGGGATCAAAGCCCTAGCAGGAGGCCTCCGGACGGCTACCCCGCTCGGTCATCCCAGGCTTGTAGTTGCCTACCCACGACGCCAGAGATCAAAGCCTTCGCCAAGAGGCAACCGCGCAGTTTCACTGCCCGGTCATCCTTAGTGGGCTTCTTACAGCCCCTCCAACGCTAAGGATCAAAGTCCTCCTTAGAGGAATGTAGGGTGTTTTTCGTCACCCTATTGAGATGGGAATATGCGCGCGCTTGTCAGGCGTGGTACAGATTCCCCCTGCCTAGAGCAGGCTGGGCTTTAATGATTGTGGGGATCCGAATCTCCGGCAGCTGCGGACTAAGCTGCCGTTAATTACCCCTCGCCTTTGGAGCGAGGGAACCTCCGATTGACGGGTTAAATTGGTCATGCGAACTCAATATGCAGTGTACGTGTGATGTGTTTTGAAAGGGGGGTTTTGGATATATCGGGAGCCCCGCAGAGTTTTTATGGGGGTTCCGCTACCCGGATAGCGGGCTGGGGGTCAAGGGGGCTAGCAGCCCCCTTATGGGGTGCTGGGCAGCGCCCCGTTAGAAATTTTTTCTAACGGAGGACAGTGTCGTGGAGTATGTGTATGTGTACATATGTATACATATGTATATATATACATGTATATATATAAAAAAGGGGGGAAAGACATCCAAAGGATGCGTGGGGCCAGCGCCTGGGCGCTTGAGCGCAAGCGCGCCACGTGTCGGCACGTGGACGCTTTGCGCTCGAGCGCAGAGTGCTGGAGCGCAAGCGCGCCACATGTCGGCACGTGGAGCGCATTACGCTGGAGCGCAGAGTGCTGGAGCGCAAGCGCGCCACGTGTCGGCACGTGGGCGCTTTGCGCTCGAGCGCTAGCGCGCCGGCGAGGAAAAGGGGGCTTTTAGCCCCGGAAATTCTCTAAAGAGAAAATAGGGTGGAGTTAAACTCCTAAGATGTTTTGGGTTGATGAAGGGGGTTCTTCTTCTTCCTCTTCTGTTGGCTGGATCTTTGAGATCAAGAGATATGAGATTTTTAAAAAATCTCTCCTTTTTGAGATCTGATGGCAGATCGGAGTTCCCCTTAGTGGGTTTTGTGGTGAAAAACTATTTAGTTTTGAAAAAAGAAGAGTAAAACTCTTGATTTAATTCAAGAGAAAGAAGAAGGTTTTGGAACCTTGAGAAAGGAGAAAAGATCTCAGATCTAAATTTTTTTGGAGAGAATGAAAAGTGTTATTTTATTCATCATCATGTTGCCTTATATAGGCTTATATATTTACATATAGCCCTCTTGGGATTTGCAAAATGGCGTTTTGCCCATCCCATGGCTCATGTGCCATTTCTTTTTGCACATAAACCATGGGCTTACAAGAATCTGGCTTTATGTCCATTTTGTTTACATTCATGCATAAAAAATTACATAAAAATTATTTAGGACATGATTTCGTTGTTGGCATGGGGAGGCTGGCCGCGGGCTCGACTTGGGCATAGGCCCGCTTGACCTAGGCTTGGGCCCACCTAGCTTGGGGGTTGACCTTGACTTTGACTCGGTCAACCGGGGTGTAAATTTTTACCCCAACAAATTGCCCCCATCAATGAATGCATACCGCACATGTGGGTCGTGTGCATGAAATTAATGGATCTTCTTTTGCGTGGAGGCGACTTGCTTTGGTCCTCACTTTTTGGGATGCACTGTCCTTTTTACGACGTGGACGGTCGGCGCTTAACGCGTCTCCGAGATGGAATGTCCGTGGTAGACGTTTCCCTGGCCCGGAGCGATCTGGTTCCTGCTTTGTAGGAAGCCTGCACTGCCCTTTTTGCGACATGGACGGTCGACGCTCTGATCCGGAGTGATTTGGTAGACGTGTCCCCGGCACGGAGTGTCTGCTTGACGTTCCCCCGGCACGGAGTGTCGCTGGTTGACGTGTCCCTGGGACGGAGTGTCTGCTTGACGTTTCCCCAGCATGGAGTATCGCTTTCGGATGTTTCCCTGATGCGGAGTGTCTGTATTAGACGTTTCCCCGATGCAGAGTGTCGCTGGTTGACGTTTCCCCGGCATGGAGTGTCTGCTTGACGTTTCCCCGGCACGGAGTGTCGCTGTCGGACGTTTCCCAGATGCGGAGTGTCTGTGTTGGACGTTTCTCCGATGCAGAGTGTCGCTGGTTGACGTGTCCCCGGCACGGAGTGTCTGCTTGACGTTTCCCCGGCACGGAGTGTCGCTGTCGGACGTTTCCCTAATGCGGAGTGTCTGTGTTGGACGTTTCCCCGATGCAGAGTGTCGCTTATTGACGTGTCCCCGGCATGGAGTGTCTGCTTGACGTTTTCCCGGCACGGAGTGTCGTTGTTGGACGTTTCCCTGATGCGGAGTGTCTGTGTTGGACGTTTCCCCGATGCAGAGAGTCGCTTGTTGACGTGTCCCCGGCACGGAGTGTCTGCTTGATGTTTCCCTGGCATGGAGTGTCGCTGTCGGACGTTTCCCTGATGCGGAGTGTCTGTGCTGGACGTTTCCCCGATGCAGAGTGTCGCTTGTTGACGTTTCCCTGATGCGGAGTGTCTGTGTTGGACGTTTCCCCGATGCAGAGTGTCACTGGTTGACGTTTCCCTGATGCGGAGTGTCTGCTTGACGTTTCCCCGAGGCGGAGTGTCGGCTGGTTGACGTGTCCCCGAGACGGAGTGTCTGTTGTCGATGTGCCCCCAGCACGGAGTGTCTGCTTGACGTTTCCCCGAGGCGGAGTGTCGGCTGGTTGACGTGTCCCCGATACGGAGTGTCTGTTGTCGATGTGCCCCCGGCACGGAGTGTCTGCTTGACGTTTCCCCGAGGCGGAGTATCGGCTGGTTGACGTATCCCCGAGACGGAGTGTCCGTTGTCGATGTGCCCCCGGCACGGAGTGTCTGGTTGACGTTTCCCCGAGGCGGAGTATCGGCTGGTTGACGTGTCCCCGAGACGGAGTGTCTGTTGTCGATGTGCCCCCGACACAGAGTGTCTGCTTGACGTTTCCCCGAGGCGAAGTATCGGTTGTCCGACGCAGAGGTCGATGTTGGAATTGGTTGGTTGGATTTGTTTGATTTGGGTCGACATCAGTATCGCTACACTGGAATATGGTACCAGGAGCGAATCATCATCTGTCATGAGAGTATTTGGGGATTGGTTTTTTTTGTTTGGCATCTGCATTGCTGCACTGGAATAATGCCAAGAGCAACTCATCAATTGCTCCGGGAGGATTTGGGAATTGGTTTTTGCTTGGCATCAGCATCGCTACACTGGAATATGGTACCAGGAGCGAATCATCATTTGCGTTTGCTTATTAGGAAACGATGGCTTAGGGGACAGGTTTTAGGTCCCTATCACCTAAGACTTTTCAATTTTGTGAGCCGTAAGGGTCTCACAAAGCATTTTCTCCCTACGGGTCGTAAGGATCCCGTAAGTTTATTTTCTCCTTGGGAGTCGTGGGGACTCTCAAGTGTGTTACTCCTTTATGAGTCGTAGGGACCTCACGCGGGAATTTTCTCCTCACAAAGTCGAGAGGACTTTGCGAGTGCATTTCATCTTTTTCTCACGAGTTTGCGCACTTTCGGGTTTTCACAAACTCGCCGGCAGTCCTGCTGTTTTGACTCACGGAGCCCTTTCGGGTTTTCATACGTGCCATTTTGCTTGTGGACATATCCCTTTTTTTATTTTTTTATTTTATTAATTTTGGTGGGACTTTGAATGTGGTCTCACCGGTAGGACTTGGGAGAGATTGGGATCGTTTTACGCCCGTGGATTGTATACGGTTTTGCAGGATGTATGATCTAGACCGTAGGGCCGGAAACATTTCGGGACTTTGTTAGCGTCTGCATTGCTGCACTGGAATATGGTACCAGGAGCGACTCATTATTCGCCACTTGGAGATTTGGAATTTGGATGGCGTCTGCATCGCTGCACTGGAATGTGGTACCAGGAGCGACTCATCATTCGCCACTTGGGGATTGCGGAGCGATGGCTTAGGAGACAGGTTTAGATCCCTATCACCTAAGACTTTTCAATTTTATGGGCCGTGAGGGTCCCATAAAAGCATTTTCTCCCTGCGAGTCGTAAGGATCTCGCAGGTGCATTTTCTCCTTAGGAGTCGTGAGGACCCTCAAGTGTGTTTTTCCTTTATGAGTCGTAACGATCTCACAAAGGTTTGTTCTCCTCATGCATCGTGAGGACACATGAGTGGGTCTTCTTAATGGAGCATAATTCCAAAGGCGGAGACCAGCCGCGTAACTGGTGATTACGGTGAGGCATGGGTATGATGAGAATTATTTGAGCCCATGGATTGTATACGGTAGTCAATTTGGGGACTAACCGTAGAGCCGGAAGAATTTTGGAAATTTGAATTTTTGTTGACGTCTGCATGCTGCACTGGAATATGGTACCAGGAGCGACTCATCATTCGTCTTTATTTTGTTTGTTTTTTTTAATGTTTGTTTTTGTTTTACCGCGATTGCTCTATCATTTCAGCTTTTCTTATCGCGAAGGTCGCGATTGCCCTATCATTTCGGCTATTTATTCGCGGTTGCCCAATCATTTCGGTTTTTCTTTATTTTTCTTTTATTTACACATTTTTTGTTTATTTACATTTTTCTTTTTTTTTACATTCCCAGTTTAACGACTTAGAGGTCGACTGTTCCCAGTTTAATGATGTGGTGGTCAACTGTTTTCAGAGAAAGGCAGATGTCCGAGAGAATCAGTTTCACGAAGAACTTCGGTCTCCGTTTGTATGAAATTGGCGGTCGCAGCTTGATCGTTGGTTAACACGCCAGGGGACAATGATATTTCTCCCGCCTTGTATTGTTTCTCGACCCAATCCTTGAAGATGCAACAGTCTTCAATAGTGTGCCCCAGCACTCGGTGGTATGGGCAAAAGTTAGGATGATCAGTCCTGTTCGCTTCATTTAGCCTTTTTGGTTCTGGTAGCCGCAGGCCATTCTTCAGAGCATCTTTAAAAATTTTGTGGACCTTATCCCTTCGGAATGAGTAGACCTTATTTCTTCTCTCCTCCAAAGTTGGCTCTCGAGACTGGTCAGTTTTTGCTCCGCACGCTCTCTGCTTATTTAGAGAATCGGTGCTGTTAGAACTTCCGCCTTTTCGGTTGTCGTCCCTCCAAGGTTTCGGTCTGTTTGTGAACTGAAGGTCCTGAGCAGACTCGGGCTTTGAGCGTTCCAACGTTTGGACCTTTTTGGTCAGCTCTTGGAATGTTTTGAGACCCGTGGTGCATAGAAACGGGGCCATCCAATTATTGAGATTTCCGACGAAGAGACTGACTGATTTGTCTTGCTCTATCGGCGGTTCGCATTTTACGGAGAGATTGCGCCATCGGGTTATAAAATCCGTGCTGCTTTCGTTGTTCTTGGGCTTGGTCCTTACGAGCTCGGCAATGGTGATCTTATCGCTGACGCTCATGAACTTTTGTCGAAACAAAGATTCCATTTGGACGAAAGTAGTAACGGATCCATCCGGTATGCTCGCGTACCAGTCAAAAGCAACATCGGTCAAGCTATTAACGAACTGGCGGAGGAGAAGCGCATCGTTGCCCCCAGTGTTCCCGCATGAGGCTTTGAAGTGGGCGATGTGCTGATTCGCATTTCCCGTCCCGTCGAATCTTCCGAATTTGGGGATGACATAGCCGCTAGGAAATTCTACCAGATCATACTGAGCAGGATATGGTCTCCCACTACTGCTGACATCTTTTTGCGCTTCGGCTTCGGCTACCAAGGTTTTGACTTTGTCGGTAACCAAATCCATGATTTGATCTTGAGTTAGCGGGCTACTGTCATCGGTAGCCAAGACATTTCCCGAGATAGGATGCGACTGACTTTCGTGCGGTCCGCCCACCCTTGGATTTGAGGGAATAGACGTCGGCTGTCTTGGGACACCGTTTCTCGGTTCACGAGCAGAGCCCTGCGCTTAATTGGGCGGCTGAGAGGCAAGTCAGGCCGTGAGCTGCAAGACGACGTTCGTCAAGTCGTCAATTTTTGAGTAGAGCTTGGCCATCTCCTTGTCTTTGTTCCTGAGCTGCTTTCGGAGCTCTTGAAGCAGCTCTTGCTCCGCGGTCCTGGGGCGAAAAGTCGTATCTTCTTCGCTTTCCAAGCCTGACTCCTCATGAATTGAGGGCTCTCTCTGCCTATCATCCTCATCGAGAGGGTTTTCCTCATCCAGCGGAGGCGGCTGTTCTTGGGAAGTGGCAACCACATTCAAGCCAGATTGGATTCGAGATATGGTGGCCCCGTCCTTGCTCTTGCTGCGCGTGCCCACCATGTAGACAGTGTGGACCGCATACCCAGCCATCTCTTTATCCTTGGCAGTTGATTTCGTGGAGCGGTCCGAGCTTTGAAAATTCATAAATTTCAACATGGCCAGAGCCCTGGCCCTTTTGTTGGCTCTGTATCTGAGCCGCTTCTGCCTCAGCTTCTCTGCCTTGAGCCCTTGACAGGTTTCTGCTCTTCGGGAAGTCACCATAGGCTGAGTGATGGGGAGGCTTGAGAAGACACCCAATCGAGCAGTTATCAGAGGCGTCGCTGGAGCTTGCCCGAGATGCCTTGTTTCTTTGCTGGTGTTGATGGCCTTGTCCCCAGCTGGGGCCGAGGAAAGTCGTTCAAACACCGACTTGCGTTTGTGTTGGGGCGCCCTCGCGACCACGACATTCGGCTTTTTCCCTTTTGAGACCGGTTTGTCTGTTACCGGAGCTTGAGGAGCTGGGACGGCATTAGCTGACACGAACATAATAGAGCCAAATGGTAGCGGCTCCTCCTCCCATTGTCGCCCAAGACTGGCCGGAAGGACCGTCCTGGAGTCCATCTTCATCGTGTATGAGATGGGAGCTGAGTTCATCTTTGGAGACATTGTTGAGAAGTGATTGCTTGATAACATGCATGAAAGAGCATTATTTCAGTATAAATATAGGTATGTATATTGACTGAATTCGTATGAACGTTTAACCCGAAATATGGGAGGAGAGATAAGGTCCCACCGGGCGTGCCAGAATCTGTAGGGTGTTTTTCGTCACCCCATTGAGATGGGAATACGCGCGCGCTTGTCAGGCGTACTACAGATTCCCCCTGCCTAGGGTAGAATGGGGTTTAATGATTGTGGGGATCCGAATCTTCGGCGGCCACAGACTAAGCTGCCGTTAATTACCCCTCGCCTTTGGAGCGAGAGAACCTTCGATTGACGGGTTAAATTGGTCATGCGAACTCAATATGCAGTGTACGTGTGTTGTGTTTTGAAGGGGTTTTTGAATATATCGGGAGCCCCGCAGAGTTTTTACGGGGGTCCCGCTACCCGGATAGCGGGCTGGGGGTCAAAGGGGCTAGCAGCCCCCTTACGGGGTGCGGGGCAGCGCCCCGTTAGAAATTTTTTCTAACGGAGGACAGTGTCGTGGAGTATGTGTATGTGTACATATGTATACATATGTATATATATATATACATGTATATATATAAAAAAGGGGGGAAAAGACATCCAAAGAATGCGTGGGGCCAGCGCCTGGGCGTTTGAGCGCAAGCGCGCCACGTGTCGGCACGACGTGATGGCATGTGGGCGCTTTACGCTCGGGCGCTGGGCGCTTGAGAGCAAGCGCGCCACGTGTCGGCACGTGGGCGCTTTGCGCTCGGGCGCAGGGCGCTGGAGCGCAAGCGCGCAACGTGTCGGCACGTGGGCGCTTTACGCTCGAGCGCTAGCGCGTCGGCGAGAAAAAATGGGTTTTTAGCCCCGGAAATTCTCTAAAGAGAAAATAGGGTGGAGTTAAACTCCTAAAATGCTTTGGGTTGATGAAGGGGGTTCTTCTTCTTCCTCTTCTGTTGGCTGGATCTTGAAGATCAAGAGATATGGGATTTTTAAAAATCTCTCCTTTTTGAGATCTGATGGCAGATCGGAGTTCCCCTTAATGGGTTTTGTGGTGAAAATCTATTTAGTTTTGATAAAGGAAGAGTAAAACTCTTGATTTAATTAAAGAGAAAGAATGTGGTTTTGGAACATTGAGGAAGGAGAAAAGATCTCAGATCTAAATATTTTTGGAGAGAATGAAAAGTGTTATTTTATTCATCATCATGTTGCCTTATATAGGCTTACATATTTACATATAGCCCCCTTGGGCTTTGCAAAATGGCGTTTTGCCCATCTCATGGCTCATGTGCCATTTCTTTTTGCACATAAGCCATGGGCTTACAAGAATTTGGCTTTATGCCCATTTTGTTTACATTCATGCATAAAAAATTACATAAAAATTATTTATGACATGATTTCGTTGTTGGCATGGGGAGGCTGGCCGCGGGCTCGACTTGGGCATAGACCCGCTTGACCTGGGCTTGGGCCCACCTAGCTTGGGGGTTGACCTTGACTTTGACTCGGTCAACCGGGGTGTAAATTTTTACCCCAACAAGGAAGCCGAGCGGCTACCTTGCTCGGCTATCCCCGGCCGGTAGCTTCCCTACTCGGAACGCCAGGGATCGAAGCCCTCGCCAAGAGGCAACTGCGCAGCTTCACTGCCCGGTTATCTTTAGCAGGTCTCCAACGGCCCCTCCAACGCTAAGGATAAAAGTCCTTTCAGAGGCAGTCGAGCCCGACCCTCGCTCGGCCATCCTCGGCCGGTGGTTGCCTGCTCGCAACGCCAGAAATCAAAGCCCTCGCCAAGAGGCAAAGAAGCTTCCCTGCTCGGTCATACCCAGCAGGCGTCCTCCTGCCCAACAGACGCAGCGGGCATGTAGCCCTCGTAACGAGGCCTCTGAACCCATTCATGCTCGGTACAACTACGGCAGACATCCCTCTACCCATTACATGCGGCGGATCCGAGGCCCCAATAAGGGACATCAGGTCTACCCAAGTCTGAGCGATCCCCCCTCGACTTCGGGGCCATGGAGATGCCTCCTTCTCAGTAGCGCTTGGCACACTTGGCAAGTGATCGATCAACTCGACGAACGATCGCTAGACAGATAGCCGACCTGACATGGAAGCCCAACAGTGCAAGCAAAGATATTTCACAAGCATTCTTCACAAACAAAAGATAAAGTGCAAACTGATGAAACAAAAAAGGTTTTACTACCAAAAAGCGAAGTCTTTACAAAGGGTATTTTAGGCTCCCCAGCCTTACAGACTGCCCGGAGGCTTACAAAAATTCTAGAAGCGGTAAAATAAAAGGAGGAGGAAGACGGGGGCTTTAGGCCTCGGGGCCAGGCACGACCTCGGGGTCCTCGATATCTACCACGAGTTGAGCAGGGTCCTTAGCCAACTCCTCGTCAGGAATCTCTTCCCCCTGCTCATCGGCGTCCGCGAGGGGGTATTCGGCCCGGAGCTCTTCATCGGCGAACTCCGGCATCCGGGCCTTAATGGCGTCGAGGGCCTCGTGCCAGATGCGGGTTGTGGCCACGAGTAAGTCGTTATAGAAGTCCTTCGACTTTTTGTAGCCCTCCACCGCCTTTGCCGCCGAGAGGCCAACCTGCTCCGCCGCCTCTCCTTCCGGAGGGTCCTTACCGTCTTCTTCAGGTTGCTGGCGAGGCCTGAGCGTCCTCAAGCTTGACCTCGGTGGCCACGGCGGCCTCGCGTTGCCGGGCGGCCTCGCGGTGCCGGGCAGCCTCCCGTTTCCCGGCCTCTACCTCGCCCTCCACGGCGGCAACCCTCGCCATCGCCGCCTCCAGCTCCCGCTTGGAGCTCTCTTCCAGCAAGGCAAGCTGGCTCGCGGCCTCCATCGCCGGGGCTATCACCTCGGCCTCCATGCGTAAGGCAAAGGCGACGTGTTGGAGGACCTGTAAAAATAAGAAAGAGGTCAGGAAGACGAAGGAAGCACCAAACCTTGGGTCTGTCCTAGGAGCAAAAACAGTAAAAAGAAATAATACAACGGTGGCTACAACCGCAACCTGGATGTGCCCCGCAAAAGAATATTACATCATATTACATTTACATTGAATGAATGAATATTAAATACATCTCAAACCCCGGCTAATCATCACAACAGTCCAACACAGTTCATATACACAAACAGTAAACATTTCAGAAATGTGCAACCCCCTGCCAACCGACATACTAGCAGTTAGGGGAGATTTACGAACACATTAAACATTACAGATACAAACCCGATTAGCAATTAATTTAGAACATCGATCGATCACCTTTATCCGTGTCTACCACAAAATCAAATCAGCACAGAGGCAACCTGGGCAGAAACTAAAATATACAGGAAAACAAAACACAAAAAAATAAGAATTACTGTGAAATTCCGAGTCAACTCGGCGTTGACTCGGCGGCGGAATCGTGGCCAAAAGCACCATTTGGCCGCGGTTCCGCGGCCGTTTTGCCGAGTTGCCTTCTCGAATTTTCCTAGATCTCTTATAATACCCTGCTGTGAATTTTAAGGTATGTCAAATAATTTTTGTGACACTTTTAAAATCAACAGAAACTGTTAGGGTTTTGTTTTCGTGTTTCCCGTCGATCGAACTTCTAATCAGTTGCTAACAAGTTAGTTATGGTTTAGTTGGCTCTGATACCACTGTAAGTCCATGTCACGCACCTCACGAACTTGCGGGGAGGCGGAATATATGAAAAACGATTATCAAAGTTTCGTAACACGGACTTGAGCGCATGAATCGTTATCTAAACCATTGCTAACTAAACACTAGATGTTTAACTACTCGGATACGAAGTTATACCTCATGATACTAGTCCTTCGGGTCTTCATCACGGTCCTCCACTCCTCGTAGGCTTCTTGGAACATCGGCACCTCAACGGCCTCCTCGAATCAAAGACGATCCACCCGAAAGCTCCTACGCCAAGCTTAATCTCGAACTTGAGATAACTAGGTTGCTTAAAGTGCTAATCTAAGCTACCTAGGGAATATAGAGTGAGGTTATAGATGTATTAGTCTAGCTAACCCTTGATCTCAACACATAAGAGGCTAGGGTTAGGGTTTGAAGAGAGAGTGAGCTTGAGGAGAGAGAAGGTGAAGATGAGAATGAATTGAGATAATGATGTTATCATAATATATATGAAGCATTATTATTTATCCAAAAAATGAAATAATTGAATTAACAACCATGCTTCATAAATATCTATGAGTGATTCATCACCATGGGTCATTAAGCATTTATGATGCATTAATGACATGGATGAGTCACACAAATGAGTCACTAATCTCATTTAATGCAATGCCACCTTAACCCCTTAGTCACCACTCTTCTAGAAGTTTCCCGACAAATTACGAGAATGCCCCTCCAATCCGTGAAAACACGGAAAAACTTTAGACTGTATAAATCCAATAACCCGATACTAGAATCCGGCTTAAACCAAAGCCGGCTAGTAAAAACTGTCCGAAAAGTCGTACGTGCGTAAACACACGTACGCGTCCGAACCCTTGTCGTAATACCATACGACCTCTATATCATTTCGCCTGGAGCAGGGAAACTCTCTGTGTGGGACTCTAAAGACTCGACACTACGCTGGCAGTGGGTTTAACCACAGACCGCAAGCGGCACTAGCTGTACGTAACGGTCCCCAGGTAGATGTCGATAAGAAGGCCGATGAGGAAAATCATCCGAACTCCCACTGAGCCTGATGTGACAATCTCCGTACAGTCCGGTCTGGTCGTCTAAGACTATCGCATATCAAGCCTAGGGGGCGGCAAGCGTCAGTCCCCTAATAGCTGTATAAATCGTGTCGGAGCGAAGCCCATTACACCCTGAGAAGCTACTGGAACCTACCAGTATATCTCGCTTGCCCTGGCCAGGGACTTTGCGTAATGGCTCTCTGACACAGCGCGATATCATCTCCCAATACCGGGAGAGACGAATCCTATCTAACCACTACTGCCTCCAAGTGCTCGGGACTGCACTCAACTGCTACCTGTTTGCACAACTCCTTTGAGCCGTAGTAGGGTAGCAATCTAAGAACAGTGGGATACACTCGAGGCGAAGTAGCAGTGTCAAGTCTGCGGACTATGCTGTACTCATATCATCTGGGAACTGTTAACTGACGACGGGTATAATACCAACCAATCAGTTCCCCTGCGAGTCCTGTCCGGTGTACCCGTAACCTAACGAGCACCTGTATACTATCTCCAGTACGACGTACTGATGACTGTGGGACAGACCATCTCTCCAACTGGGATGAGAAGCGTACACACTTAGTCTACTCCGGAATATCGATGCCCTATCTCGATAATCCAATGACCAGGGACCTGTATAGCATGTTGCTTACAGACTACCCAGCCCACACTAGTGTGATTGCCATCACAACGCTGGTAATCAAGCAAAGATCCTATGGGCTCTACTAATATGTATAAGTGATACGTTACAAGAAACATATGCACATATTAAAGTAGACACAAACCAAGTAGCATACTACCATTTTTAGTAAGCCGGTATATACAACTGTGAATATCCCAAGCTTCCATTAAGTAATATACAATCTAGTATGATACAATAATGGCCCCTAGGGCATATACACTAACAGAGGCTACCCTCGCAGCACGATCCCAGGAAGAGCATCTGACCCCTGCTCCTCGGGAAGACTCAGGCTCAACTAGAAGGTCCCTAAAACTTACTCCTACGGCATCTACAGATTCTACGAAAGAAGACATCTAACCTGAAGAAGAGAGATTCTCGGGAAACGAAAGCAGAAGGAAGAAGACGAGCATCGAGCAACCAGGACTTAGAGCGAGGAAATATGAAGGAGTAGGGGCCGTGGAGTGGGCCCCACCCCCTATTTATCACTGCAATCGCCCTCATCCAACGGCGCCCTTCATCTCCCGCCAAAATGCCTCCTCGCACCCAACGGCCCCGATCGCTCCACCTGTCGTCCCACATTGGGCCGCATCCCATCAGACATCGCAGGTCTGCACACATCGCGTCAGCCAACCGACGCTTGTCACGCGGACCGTCGTTTCAGTGACAGGATGCACGAACCGGCGCACCTTCCTTAAATGCAGAGATCTCGCCCCGATTCGCTGGCAGAAAAGACAGCTGACAGCCCGGGGACGCGTCCCGACGAAATCTTAAGAGGGAGCTCACTCCGGACGATCCGGCAGTCCACTCTTAACCCGACCGGCTAGTTGGTCGGGACAAGAGTGGGAGGCTAATGATGATGCTTAATATTGGCGATCTCCAAGATCAGGACACGTGGCAGATGATGTGTCTCAGAACTCAGAAGAAAGGGCCCACAGGTGTCGACCAAGCCACCTCTGTACCCGATCTGCAAGCACAAGCTGGCTCTCCTCAGAGCCCCCTGCAAATTGTCCTCCTCAGCCTCTCAGCTCGCCCCGAGCTGCCACAGGACCAAGATGCTCGGCCCTCCCGCTCGTCCCCGAGCTCTCCCCTGCCGAGGCCATCTTCCTCGGTCCCTCCGACCGACCAACTCCACCACTTACAAGCGTAACCGACGCTCCGCAAATCTTGCCATGCGCAGATTCTCCGCCTGCAACATCCCATGTTCCACGCCATCACGATCCCCATTAACGGGCGATCCGCTTATTACGCGGGCGTGATGTCGGGAGCGTAACTGCCGGCGAGATTCTCACGCCTGTTACTGCGTGCTGCCGCCACTATATAAACCCCTATCACAGAGGGGTCAAGTAAGCTTTTTTCACCCCACTTAGCCGTTACTCTGCTCGGATCTTGTGCTAACTTGATTGTCGGAGGGTCCTCGGTGATACCAAACCACCCCGGGACTTCCTTGCAGGTACTCGGTGCAAATTCCTCAAACCACCAATCTCCTCAAAACCCATTGAGACCCGCACGCAGCAGGAGATCACCTCCAAATCCACGGGGAGATCGACGGAAGACAACATCTACCGGAGACCCGAAAAGGACCTCCATCACTAATGCTATGTTTTCTGATTATCTAAATTCAGCATTTAGTGAAAGAGATTTATGGGTTTACGGTGGATCACAGCGAACAACACACATCCAAATTGCGTAAAACAAAAGGTGGCGGGCTCCATAAGGATTTAAGCGGAATGGGACACGGTTCCTTTTTTGGGGCGTGTTGACAGCAGCAGAGTACTGCAATCGAATGCAGCCCTGTTTAAGTCTCTCCAATAACATCTCAACCATATATCAGGTTACAACAGGCTTGTGCATTCTATACGGTGCGATGTATCAGTCCAACTTAAATCATAAGAACACGCTCTTTTGTTTTCTCCTCGCGCTGGGTCTGCGTACCGCAGCCAACTAGCTATGCTATACCCTAGAATACAGCACAAACAGCCGAAGGGGGGCACCACGCCATGTGCCCACGCCCTGCAAAACCCTAACTCCTCCACAAGCATGACGCAGCCACATCCCCAGATGACGCCATCCCGGAAGGGCACGTCTCGTCTTGTCCCGTCCCGTCCCGTCCCCTCCTCCTCGTCTTTTCTTTTCTTTTCTTTCCCTTCGTCGATCCCATTGTTGCTGTACCCCTTCACTTACCCCCACCCCTTGGCGTGCCCTAGCTAATTTCTCGCTGCTAGCTCCCCCACGTCCCTTGTATATATATATTTAAAGAAAACAAGCCCCCCTTGTCTCTCTCTCTGGCTCTCACAAAGAGTTGATGAAGATCTCGTCCTCATCATCAGATGAAAGAGAGGCAGCGGTGGCGATCTGAGGAGGACGCGATCCTCCGCGCCTACGTGAAGCAGCACGGCCCAAGGGAATGGCACCTCGTCTCCCAGCGCATGGGATTCCCCCTCGACCGCGACGCCAAGTCCTGCCTCGAGCGCTGGAAGAACTACTTGAAACCCGGAATCAAGAAGGGATCCCTAACAGAAGAGGAGCAGCGCCTGGTCATCTCCCTCCAGGCCAAGCACGGCAACAAGTGGAAGCTGATCGCCTCCGAGGTCCCCGGACGCACCGCCAAGCGCCTCGGCAAGTGGTGGGAGGTCTTCAAAGAAAAGGAGTCCAAGAAGTTCCACGACCTCTGCGGGATCAGCAGCAGCAGCAGCAGCAGCCTCGAGACCGGCAAGTACGACCGCATCCTTGAAAACTTCGCGGAGAAGCTGATGCCACCAATGCCGCCGCCTCCGTGGCCGTCTTCGCCTTGTGTTGCGCTGACACTGGGAAGCGCTGCTGTTGCTGCTGCTGCTGCGCCTTGTATTTCGGTCTCAGATTCGATCGGGGAGTGCTGCAGAGAGCTGCACGAGGCGCATGTGGAGCTGATGGCGCATAGGAAAGAGGCGGGATGGAGGCTGAAGAGGGTGGAGATCCAGCTGGAGAGCGAGAAGGCGGGGAAGAAGAGGGAGAAGGTGGAGGAGGTCGAGGCCAGGATACGGGCGCTGAGAGAAGAGGAGAGGGCGGAGCTGGACAGGATCGAGGATGGGTATAGGGAGCAGATGTTGGCGTTGAGGAGAGAGGCGGAGGTGAAGGAGGGGAAGATGGTGGAGCAGTGGGCGACGAGGCACACCAGATTGGGGAAGCTTGTCGAGGAGTTGGGCCCCCGGCGGTGAGGGGGGGCTGAAGTTGTGATCGATGGTTATATTTTGTAGCTCGTTGATGTGGTTTGTTGTAATGCATTTTGCCTGCCTGCATCCGTTAGTGTCATCCTTGGTTTCTCCAGTTCTTCATCATCATCTCATTATAGATTCATTTATCTTGAGATGTACGAATTGTAATAAGCTTTAGGATCCCCTTTTGTTTACGAGGAATCAGCAATGGAAATGGTGCAATTCTCATATGGATTCTTTCTTTCTTTCGACAACAATTGGATGTTCATTAGCCCTCCTCTGCAAGCAAACAGAGTAAGAAAATGAAAACTGAAAATCAATTTCAATTTTAATGGGTTCTTGCTAAATAATATTTTAATGTTTCACCTACTTTTCACTTGTATGTGTTATTTTCTTTTTCGCTGTATTTAGACGCCTTACGGTACAAACTGTATGGATTTATTTTTGAACAGTGGTGAATTTAATGATGATTTGAAGGGTGCAAAATATTAACTGTTTGTATTTTAAGATATATAAGTGGGATTTTATTTAGCAATTAACCTAATTTTAATTATATCAATTTCATATGAAGACAAAATTGAAATTGAGGGAAAAGATTAATATTTTAAGGGGCTGTTTGGAATTTCCATTCCTTTGTTTTTCTTTGTTCGATTCACATGAATCATATTCGTGGAAAAGAAGAGATATTACATTGTTTGAGTGTTCAATAGAAAAAATGGGAGATATTACATTGTTTGAGTGTTCAATAGAAAAAATGGGAATTGGTTGTTCGAATTATGAATAGAGAAACATAGGGTAAGTTTAACCTTTGCATACTAATATAAGACAAAAGTGAAAAAAGGAGAGAGAAGGCAGAGGAGAATAGGAAATAACCATAACTCAAAAAAAATTAAATAAACTTCCCCTATAAATGACATTTGCTGATGCTAATTTCTATTTCTCGTCTCCTCGGTTCCTTTCAAACAAAAGAGAAATGGGAATTCCAGTTTTTTCACAGCATGAACAACGGCTTGTACTCTATGTTCCCATAATCAGTACTCATTCTAACTACACAAACAGCCCCGTGCACCCTCCCTCCCCAACCCAACCAGGCTGTGGCCACAGTTGTACATCGACAAATCTCATCTCCTCAACCAATGGAGAATAACTAACTACTGTTGATTCCAGCTAAAGCCTAAAGTTGAAGGAGAGTTTCCAATGTGAAACAGTAAAATAGAATTACTGGTTTAATACCATTCATATTGACAACAGTTGATACAGAACCCCCAATTTTTTATAGGCCTACCCTACAGAATTATATAAATTAACTGGTACATGATGCATACTGATGGAACTAATCATTAAATTCGAACCTGCAGCTGTAACTAGTTACTGAATCCTTTTTTACCTAGTGTCTCCATAAGCCATCGACAATAATATAACCTGTTACCAATCGGGCATAGTGCATACGGTATAACTTTCCTCTTAAAAATCAGAATAATGTAGCTGTCTGATCATGTAGCCGTTTGATCATAATGATAAGCCAATAAATTGGATCTATTAACAAACATTCAAATTCCAGGACACCAATTACTTTAGCAGAAGCATCAATATTCTGCCCTCATATAAGGCACAATGTAGGTTTGAAAATTTAGGATGCCATTGGCAATCCTAGTATACAAGGCACAAACAAGCAATCTACACCAATATATATTTGTTAAATACATTATTAATTTAGTTACAGAATTACATCCTTGTATATGAATAATTTAGTATTATTTATCATGGTTCCCTTTTTAATTTTTATTTATTTATTTATATTTTAGTATCTCCCATGACCGCCACCAAAAACAGAAAGGAGGGGATTCATAGAAAATACCGGATAAGATTAAGACGAAGTTATTCTTTTGCATGTGCCAGCTATAGGAACCCTGCAAAAATTCTGGTACCGACTTATTCCGTAAGATGTGTATGAATATTAATAATCCTCTGTTGAAATAATCATATAGCAAAGCTGAAGTGTTCTCTCCGCTTAGGTGCTGAGCAGAGAGGGCCTCTGTTTCCTCTCCAACTTCATCCTCCGCTTCTTATCATTCTTCTTGTCGCCAGAGATTGAGTTCTTGAAGAAATGCTCCACGTCCATTTCGGACCGAATAGACATCTTCAGCCTCCTCAAATATTCAAAGCACTGGTCATGGTCAATTGAATTGCTGCAGTTAGATTCTTCTGTTTCTGATTGCCTCTCATAAGGGGAATGCCATTTTGATTGGAGATAAGGTAAGGATCTCCACGGGGGTAGAGGCATTGAGTTCTGCTTAAGCGACCATCTAGTTCCTTCGACCATTATTTGCAAGAATTGATCGAGTCTGCAGAGAGAACCAACATAGACTACAGGAAGAGAAGATAAGATTGTTTCGTAGGCTTCGACCGCTCTTGCTATCTCAAAGTGGCTCTGGAAGTCGATTTCTATGATCAAGCGCTCCGAAACCCCGTTGTGGCCATTAGTTATTACGTCGATATACTCATGATCACCTATGAAACAAAATAGAAGCAAATCATTTGAATAGAAGCAAAATTTCCGGTTCCTGCGGTGGATGTAATTTTTTCCTAGCTTGCAATCTCTTGCACATTGGTCTTCTCTTCGATCACTCCTAAACTTTATTCAACTCTATGTCTTGTACTTTAGAAGATGCTGCATCCTCAAGGAATGCAGAACCCCACTGGTTCAAGCATATGCGGAATTTTATGAGTGGCGGTGATGTAAATTTATGTAACTAGGGGGTATTCGATATTTATATTGGATAGATAAGGATATTTCAATTAGAGTCTAGAGGACAAACATATATATGTATATACACATGCATAGATATGTGTATGAACATTTGTGTGTGTGTGCACGCGCAGAGCGCGCACGCAAGTGTGAGGGGTTTGGGGAGGGGGGGGGGGAAGATTACTTTGTTAACCCTACTCTAATAAAGTGATAAAAATCTCTTTCTTCATTGCTATTGTCGAATCTAGTTTGTTACATCGTTCCTATTTGGCTTTGGAGTTCGGATATCCAGCATTATGTTTCTAAATTGAGGTATGGGTTATGGTTTGCATGGCTCTACCTCCAACTAAAAACTAACTGCACCATTTGTCTTGTCCAGCTATAGAGGCAAATTATTTCTAGGCTTAATTTCAAGAAATTACCAAATACTTTAGCCTAATTACGAGAAACTACCAAATACTTGTTAAATACACAAGAAACTAGCACAAAATTTATAAAAACTAAATGAAACTACCGCAAAAATTTCAAAAACTACCATAAATAAAGTTCCACGTCTGCAATAATTGCAAGAAACTACCACAAAACTTTCAGAGCATGGTAGTTTCTCGTAATTTTGAGAGAATTCGGTAGTATCTCGTAACGGTAAAAAATTTGGTAGTTTTTTGGAATTAAGACTTATTTCTATTTGTGTTCTTTGTATGGAGTAAAGGAGGCCAGAAATTATTTTGGTTTACTCCTGTTATCTCAAATTTTATCAACACCAAAACCATAGCTAGACAAAAATGGAGTAAAGGGTGTAGTTTGGGTTTTAGAGTTTGGTTTAGTCTTTTAAATAGCTCTACAAAAATGGAGTTATCAAACGACATAATATGGGAGAAATGAGCATACCTCCAGGCAATTTGCCATCACCATTCCATTTGGATGAGCATACAGCTGAATCGTAACCGGATAATTTTAAAAGCTTTACAAGCGAGTGCCGAATGCAACTGGCATTGCACTGCCCATCATTGGCAACTTGGAGGTCACTTTCATTTATTGAAACTATGAGAGAGTGAACTGCTGATAATAGGTCACTCTCATATTGCTCTCCAGTTCGTTTCCAGAACTGCAGTTAATAAAATAAGTTAATCAGAATATTTTCAAATATGCTCGACACAAAAGAGTCCATGCAGAGGTTAAAGAAGCTATAGAATATTGTTTGATACAAAAAGGAGTCCTGCTTCTGCACCTAACAGGTTGGGTTGAGCTAGGGTTAGGGTCGATACTTCGGGTAACATGAATCATAAACAATTTGACCCGATTTATAAATAATTATATTGTGTCTGTCTATATGTATGCATGCGTAACTTAATAAGGTTGAATATCTAAACCTCTCTGTGACTATTTCGTGTCACCTCTAGATTCCCTCTTCCATCTCATCTTTAAAGAAACGCTCTCCTCTCCTCTTATTAATTGGCAAAATATCCACACAAAAAAGGATATTGTTTATGATTTTATATCCATAGATTAGCAAATATTACCATAAGAGCCTCTCTTGATTGGCAAAAATATGCAGATCTTCACAAACAAGATTGCTAGATTGGAGATCCATTTTAAGAGGTGGTTGTCAATTAAGCTAAGGGCACGAATCCTGAAATAAACATTATTATTATTATTCATGACTCCTAAGAAACAACATTTCATTTGCTAATTATAAATATATTTTTAAGGCAATACCAGAGGATTCCCTATACAAGCATATTGGTGCAAATGCAATACAGGTGACTAAAGAGCTTTTAAAGAATAATAGATGAGAAAATGGGCATCTAAAGGTGTAAAAGGGGCAACCAATCTAAATCCTTGTCACGATTTATAATTCATAAAGTAGATTCAACTTTTATTCACCTAACAAATAACCAGAGAAATGAGAACCACAGTTTCATATGGCAGTTTGGATATTATGCAGAACGTTTAAAACAGAACAAGTTCAGCAATTAGTAATTTCACTCGTGAAGCTTATCTGACTTGGCATGGAAAGGAATGCAGGAGACATCTCTTAATTAGAATACATAAGAAATCTAACATGTCAAATTATGTAATTTGTTATGATGAACAAGACTTAAGGCGTCTTTGGACTGTTCACGGAAAACTATAGTTTCATTAATAGATACTATTTCTAAGAACTATTAAAGTTTGTTCATGCTTCAGCCGACACCCCGGTAAGTATAGTGCATATCTGAATTAAAAAATAATTCACGAACTCAACGTCAGAAAGTAAAATTGCAGTTCCACTATAAACTTGGATTGAAGACTGATGCCAAACTAGAAGTAGCCAGCACCCGCTTAAACAAATATGTACATGGATCCTGAAAATATACTTATTAGAACCAGGAGGCATGTGTAAAGCCATAAACTTTTTCAAAGCATCCCCAAACCTACATAATTGCTCATAATGACCATACCTAGCTTACGTTCTAGTATATGTTAACCAAGGCATGATATACAAATTATTGGTTAAGTATCAGATTCTAGACGCTTTGGGCATCTAATTAACATTAACCTCAGAACTTAATTGGCAACACAGGCATCAAATTTTAGTAGCAGCAAGTTGGCATTTCCTACACATGCAGAGGTTCAGTGTCGAAGACTGATGATGGTTCCATCAAACCTACATAAGATCCAAACCAGAAGACTTAGATCAATTATGTTTGTTCCTAAGTCCCTATTTACTACTGTCCTTAGGAAAGATTCCTTACTCCTCTCTAAGCTCCTTAGACGCACCAAATATTAATATTAGATTATTTACATATAGAGTTGTGGATTTCAGTTATATTCAGCAATGTCTTTTAAAGCACGCGTAAATTGCGTGTATAGAAGGTCACAAGTTCAGGGGATGCAGACAAGAGAGCAGATCAGCCCTAAGTATTTAAGAGAAGGATGAATCCCCTGTTTCCACCCATGCTAGTTACAACTCAAGAGAAAAGCGTTGATTTTAAGGCTTGTTGCACTACAAGAAGAAGTTCAAGGTAGGAAATAAATGTAGTTCAGATTGAGCCATGCAGGTAAGCATACTACAAAAGGACATGACCCGTTAATACCTGACTCAACGAGCCAAGCTAGAACAAGCTTGTCGTGCTTGATTTAAGCTGCCTTAAGCTTTCATAAAATAATTTGCAAGCATAGTTTAAGAATACATTGATTAACTTAAACTCCTAGCTCATATGTTATCAACACTCGATTTACGAAAAACAATTGCAAATGTTGCATTCCTGGATGGTTACATCTTCAGTTCACCTCGCAGCCTCTCGCAGAACATGTTAGCTAATTGATTATACACAATCTCACTAAATCTTCCATTCTAAATAAGAATGTGTTTAATCGTGTTGCACCTGTAATTCTTCTAACAGTAGCATCTATAAGGAATTAAAGCATAAAATGCCCTCCATTATCTTCAGACATTCCAGAAAATTTTCAAATCTGATAAATGTAACAGGAAATCGCTGTCTGATAGATGTTCCCTCATCTGTATTAAAGGTTTCTTAAAGGTACCACAGCACACCCTATTAGCATATATCAATCGACCCCATTCTTACATTAAAGTCAAGCTGCATCCATCTCTTTTAAAGAGAGTATCTAAAATGTCCCAACAACATAAGAAACCTTCGATAAATTTATTTAATTTCGCGTTTTGAAATTTTGGCACATCCATCTCTCTCAACGCTGCATCTAAAAGGTCTTACAGCATGAAACATTTGACTGTTCCATATAGTGTTCATCTTTGTTATACTTGCATTTGATCTGCAACTAAGCTATCTAATTTTTTATTTTTGGGAACTAACCAAAATTCTTTCGGTAAGATGATGGAGATCAGAGAACCCCGATTCACTATCGCTGCTATACCACGATTCGGTCCCGCTGCTGCCATTCTCTAAGAAATCGCTGACTAGGCTCGCAAGGTCGTGCTCGCTCTCATGGCTGAATCCTCTAACCACCACCTCCCCTGTCGCCGGAGCCGCGCACATCCTCAGCTCCTCCTCGTTCCCTCCGGCGAAAGCACGCGGCCCCAATCCGAGCTTGATCGGACCCCGCGGGATCGCCAGAGGCGGCGGCGATTGCAGCGGGTTCCTCTTCTCTCCGATAGAAACCCTAAACTCCTTCGCCAATAGCATCGATCTCCCTCAATTCCCCACAATCAATCCAAAAAATCGTAGCTTTCGATGCCCTGATTTTAGAAATTTAGGGGAATTCTCGCAACTATGAAATTCGAGAAAAAGCGAGACGAAATTGAGGATAAATTAGGGGAAGGCATTTATAGCCGAGTGGTGATTGGTAAATGACGAGAATGCCCTCGAGCGGGTAGCTCAAGGGTGCGAGTCTAAAAGGAGGAGGTTGTTTTAAATAGAGACGGAAAAATAGCTACATTCATTTGGGGTATATTACTTGGACGTAAAGAAAGAATGAAGGTTTTAATGAATAGATGCCATTATTTGCCTCCAGAATTTATGTCTTTATACGCATATAATATATCTAGAGTATTCATTCATTCATATCGTATAACATATACTGCACAACCATTCTTAAGCTTTGGCTTTTTGCGGGAAAATTAGCCCCGACCCTCCCTCCCTGCACGGCTTAGGTGGAAGATGACGAAGGCCTCTTTCCAAGGGCCGGATAAAGATGAGAATGTTGTTTGCGTCTCCAAAGCCCCCTGGTAACTTTACTTCAACAGAACGATGCAAGCTGATGGCTCCGGTCTGAATTTTCCTCCACGACGATACGGAGCTAAAGGATCCACCACTTTAATCCCTCATAAAACTAACCTTTGAAGAGGAATCGAATCTCCATGCTCTTTAGCACAAGATTTTGAGTCTTGCGTGTCTATCATTTCACTATCAAGATGAAGAAATTCCGCATCGGTAAAGCTCTCAAGAAAGTTCCGATAGACGGCGGCGTTAGTTCCCTTTCATCGATATCGCGAATGAAGTGGTTAAGTGTGCCTTTTAACTGCGAAGTGGCGAAGAACCTTACCAGGGCTTGACATACCGTGAATCCTCTTGAAAGAGAGGGATGCCTTCGGGAACACGGACACAGGTGACGAGGGGTAATGGAATACACTATTGTGGTAGCCGAAACGGCGGACTCACCTGTTACATTACAATACCTTGCTCCTTATACAGGAGCGGTTGTAGATTTTTTGGTCCATTACATTCATGCCTAGTTGTTGAAAACAGGACTAGAAAGAGAAACTTGAAAGACTGACTCGATTATGCACTTTTCAAATAGGAATCCATTTTCTGAAAGATCCTGGCTTTCGTGCTTTGATGTAGGTCTTCATAGGCAAACTTGGGACTTGGCCCATTAATACAATGCCAACATTATTTGATTCCAAATTAAGAGCAATGCCTATTGCTTATGGCATTATTGATCTTGTAGCGATCGAAAATGAAAATACTAGGGATTTCATGTAAATATATGATTCTGTTTTAAAACATAATTCTAATTTTCCGCATCTATAGGATAAGTTCCATCTTGAGAGTTCTAGTTGGAATTCCCATTATGCAAATTATATCGTTCCACTCAGAAAGGTTAGTCCTAGGTGAGGATGCTCTACTTGCGGAATGGAGGATGGACGGAGCTTAACTGGTAATGCTTAGGAAAGAAAAAGGGGACTTCTTTTCTTTTTTAGGAACAGGGATAGGGTTTACCTGTTTGACTAAAATGAGATGAGCGATACGACAGTACTGGATCGCTGGACCTCTTGGGTTGGTGAAAGAAAGAGGATAAATGGTTGGGAGCATGCCTTAGGTCTCTTTCTATGGCCTCAGACAGAAAGTTTTCTGTAATAAAAAATAGTATACAATACTAGCTGGTATGGTAGAAAGAATTATATATATAGTTCTTTCTACCACACTAGCTTAGATACTTACTAAGATACTTTTGATTCCAGCCCAATCATTTCATTCAAATATATATATTGGTTGTGTTCGAAAGGTTATGAATCGATTAGCAGGTCCAATCCCAATATCTTGATTTCAGATAAATTCTAAACCTCAAAAGAATGTCCTTTACCTTTAATGGATTTACCACTATTGTGGTAGCCGAAACGGCATACTCACCTGCTACATTACAATACCTTGTTCTGTGAGCCCCTCCTCGAGCGGATTCCTCCTTTTGCTTCTCAGTCTGCGGGGTATTAGCAACCATTTCCAGTTGTTCCTCTCCCAAAGGCAGGTTCTTATGCGTTACTCACCCGTTCACCACCGGAAACACCGCTTCCCGTCCGACTTCGGGTTAATAGAAACTGAGAAGATTGACGAACTTTCTCTAATACAACGCCTTAAGGCCGGCTTATTACGCCTCTTTAATTTTCTCTAAGAGAAAGATTTCTTTTAATGGATTTCCTCTTGTTCCTTAGGTATTCAAGCTCTTGTTCTTGCAACTTTAACCCAGATGTGAGGCCCCACCGACTGAGGGCAGCTACTCTGTTTAAAGAAACTCTCATGTCCGGCTGGTGAGCCCGAACCAGTGAGTGGTTGCCCAGTAAGCAAGCACGAATGGATCCTGTTGCTTGTCCGGAGAGCCCGGTGAGCCCTACGGTTTTGTTGTATCGGTATGGAGCTAGCGTCGATCAGAGAAGTGAAACGGACCAACAATTCACTGGCTTGTGTTTCCCCGGCGGCCACCTAGTGGCAGCAGAAAATGAACTTGAGTAGGCTCCGCGCGGTTCGCAGCTAAGCTAACTTATGCCTAATGAGTGTTTCTGGCTTGCTTAAATGATCAAGCACTTAGATATTTCTTAGGACGGTGGCACCTCTGGCTTCTTACCATTAGGCTTTAGCTTCTTACCATTTTGTTGCGGTCACATTGTGAGTGGCGTTTGGCGAAGGTCCCTACAGCTTGTTCCGGGGAGGTTCCATAGGGGTTGGTCAAGCCAAAGAGGGGCTACCTTAAACCATTGGATAGGATGATTGTGACGTCGGTGCTGTCGATGCGAAGTAGAGTGTTGTTAAAGACAACGATTGTTCTCACCGCACGAACCTTCTGCTGAGTCATCATCGGAGTATTGATATAATTCACAGAAGCAAACGGCAATGAGTTAATAAAATAAGAAAAAAGTACGTTTGTTGAACTTGTAGAATCTGACCTATTTTCTTATCGAGCGAGGAGCCACACGAAGGGTTATTAGCTCAGTAGTAGGTTGTAGAGTGCGCCCTGATAATTGCATCGTTGTGCCTGGGCTGTGAGGGCTCTCAGCCATATGGATGGTTCAATGTGCTCATCAGCGCCTTACCCGGAGATGTGCCCGAGGAGCCTGGTGAGCCTTACGGTTTTGTTGTATCGGTATGGAGCCAGCGTCGATCGGAGAAGTGAAACAGCCCGAAGAACTGTCCGAAACCTTGCTCAGTCTGTCGGGTGGATTTGTAAGTCAATGTCACACACCCCACGCACTTGTGGGGAGTCGGAATTTACAAAAAATGATTTTTATATTTTGCAACACCGACTTAAACTCCAGCATCTTAACATAAACCTTAAACTAGCTATACTAGTTGGAGGTTTAACTACTCGGCAAGAGTTTTATACCTCCTTGATTCTTGTTCTTCGGGTCTTCTTCTCCTCTCCTTGTTAAGCTCCTCGAAGATCCGGATCATGCTTGATCGTCGGCCTTCTCGTGTTGAAGATGATCCACCCTAGAGTCTATACTTCAAGCTCCAACCTCTAAACCGAGGTAACTAAGATACCTAGTTTGCTAAGCTAGATAGCTTAGAAGGTGTAGAGTGTCTTATGGAGTATTTAATCTCAATAGACCTAATGATTCACAACACATGTGAAGGTTTTAGGTCTTGAGGAAGAAGGAGAGAAAAATTAGAGAGATAAAGTGAAACTCCAAATGAGCTAAGGTCTTGGCAAGTGAAGAATAGCTTACCCATTATCTCATATGAAGCATAGATTATTTTCCAATTGAAAATAGCAACCATGCTTCAATAATAAACACAAACCAATAAACAAATGTAATGAGCCATGCTTTACCCCATACCACAAATATCTCCAATTTCCACCTCATTAATCTATTTCCAAAATAGATAAACCAAATAATGAGGTGTCCCCTTTTAGAAGTATCTCTTTTGAAATTACAAGAATGACCTCACCATATATACATACCCGTATTAGTATTCCGAAAAATATGAATACAATGAGATAATAATAATCCAATAATATAATACTAGAATCCAGCTTAAACCAAACCCCATTAGTATTATCCGTCCGAACAACATCCGTGCAGCCAGTACATGTATATGATCGGAACCCTACCGTAAAACTATACGGTCTCTACATCGTTTCACCCGAAACAGGAAAACCCTCTGTGTGGGATTATAAAGACTCGACAGTACGTTGGCAGTGAGTTTAACCACAGGTCCGTCAGCGATACTAGCGGCACGTAACGGCTACCCAGGTATCTCGATAAGAAGGCCGATGAGCAAACTCATCCGAACTCCTACCGAGCCTATCTGTGACAATCTCCATACAGTCCGGTATGTTCATCTAAGATACTCGCATATCGGGCCTAGGGAGATAGTAACCGTCAGACCCCTAATAGCGCAATAAGTCGTGCCGGGGTAGAGCCCAATACACCCTGAGAAACTACTGGAGTACCTACCAGTAAATCTTGCTTGCCCTGGCCGGGGATTTTGTGTAATGTCTTTCCGAACACAACACGATATCAACCCCCAATACCGGGAGAGACGAATCCTATCTAACCTCTACTGCCTCCAAGTGCTTCGGGACTGCACACAATTACTACCTGTTTGCACAACTCATTTGAGTCGTGGTAGGGTAGTGATCTAAGTACAGTGAGAAAACACTCGAGACGAATAGTGATGTCAAGTCAACGGACTAACTTGTATTCATGCCACCCGGGAACTGCTAACTGAAGATAGGTATAATACCAACCAGCAGTTCCCCTGTGAGTCCGTCCAGTGTAACTCATAACCTAATGAGCACTTGTATACTATCTTTGGTACGACATACTAATGGCTGTGGGATATTCCATCTCCCATGCTGGGATGAGAAGCGTATACACTAGTCTACTTTGGAGTATTGATGCCCTGTCTCGATAATCCTACGACTAGGGACCAATATAAGGATGTGCTTATAGAATACCTAGACCCCACTAGTGTGACTGCCATCACAACGCTGGTAATCAAGAAAAGATCCTAAGGGCTCTATCAATATGTATTAGCGATATGCTAGAAGAAACATATACACATATTGAGATAGAATCAAACCAGGTAACATACTACCATTTTGAGTAAGACTGTTATTATATCTGTGTATATCCCAAACTTCTAAAATGTAATATACAATTCGGTACTATACAATAATGGCCTCTAGGGCATATAGATCAAGGACTTTTTTCAGTCCGGAACTGGGAAGCCCATGCAGGGGCAAAACCCGACGGTGAACTACTTGAATCCTATACTTGATAGAGTGAGGAAGAAGGATTGAAGGCGCTTGCACGGTCTTTCATTATTCTTCGTGATATTGACCGCATTTATGATCTCTATTTGCAAGTGAAAAGCAATCAAGGGCCATAGATTCGGACGCTTAGACAACAGTTCGATCCGGCTCTACCCAAACTTTTTTGGTTGACCCCAACATTACCCACTTGTACCAGGCCAATAAAGGTGACAAGTGCTTATCTGAAATGAGGATCTGTTCTAGACGCTAGGTTTCGGGTATTGGTGGGTATTTTACAAGATCCTTCCCCAGCCAAGGGAACAAGCCCAAGGTAAACAGCTTTCCGTTTTCTTGCTGGTTTGTAGACTGCCGAGCATCTGTCTATACTCTGGTAGAACGATTCACCAGCACAGCGCCTAGTATTCATCGTTTATGGCTAGGACTACCAGGGTATCTAATCCCATTTGCTCCCCTATCTTTCATCTCTCGGTATCAGTATCGGCCCAGTAGAGTGCTTTCGCAACTAATCCTTGGCTGCTACAAAACATATCGGCCTTGTGCGGAAGGAACGTTCTGTTTTGATAAGGAGGCTGAGTTTAGTCCTTTAGGGCCCCAAATGCGCACATAGCCCTCGGCATTTGAAAGTACTGAGCGAGCCCGTTTCCTCTTCTCATCCAGCAAACAAATCCAATTGTGCTAGATAAGGATCCAGAAAACAAATCCAATTGTACTAGATAAGGAGCTCTTCTTCATAAGGTTATTAAAAAGCATATTATGAAGTCAGAAATCTTTGACCCTTTTTCATCTTCATATAAAAAAGTCGGCCTTCCTCATACTCCCCGTAGAATAGCGCCATTAGTAAAGGCATTTCAGGGAAACGGGCACTAGATCCCTATAACTTAGGATTCGATTTGGTTGGGTCAGGATGAAGTTTTTAGACAAGATCATATCATGATTTTCACTTCATAAATTGACAGGCGTCCGCTTGCGAAAACATGACCAGCCTTGAGCGATAAAAGAGGACGATAAGCGCATTTGAGGAAAACTGAATGGCCACAGTGTCGCCTGCCGAGATACAACCCCAGTAAAGGCTAACATTTCCGATTTGTAGGAGTTGGCTCTACTCGTGTACTCGAACTTGTGGAAGTGCTCACATGGTCGGTTGAATTCCTTCCCGATACCTCCTAGGGAAAATCCTGAGTTGGATCCAAAATTAACAGGTTAGTGTGAGCTTATCTATACGCTTATGCACTTTTCAAATATAAATTCACTTTCTGAAAGATCCCGACTTTGGAACGACTTCTTTTCAATAATCAATAATAACTAGAAAGAACAACTCTATAGAAGGAGAGTCAGAACATCTTAGTCACTGACTGGTCAACTTTCGGCGGCAGGATTGTTTTCACTTAGTTTGAGTTTTGGACCTTTGCAAGAGGATTTTTAGTTGCACCACCTGTGAAAAGTAAGATTCCAGCAGTGGGAATAGCTTTTTCAAATCTTTTCTTATTTAATGGAACGCTATTGGATCAAATGATAAAGACATTGTTGAGAAAGAAACGGCTTTTCCCAGATGAAATGAAACATTTGATTCATGTAATAGGGGATGGAGAGATACGCCAGTAGCTCTTTTTATTGTGCAAGCAAGATTGGTTGGATTAACACACTTTTCTATGGGAATGGCTGTTCCCTCATGGGAACTGAATAAACCAGCAAGGAAATACCCAAAAGGAGCATCACGTGTCCACACGTGATCAGACATCACGTGGGGACACGTGACCTTCTATGAGCAAAGTTATGGGCGCTGAAATATACAATTGGAGATGAGGTCACGTGCCAACACGTGATGGGCCCCTGAGCCCTTTGAAATAATAGAATTCAATTCTAATGAAATGCCTAACTGGTGGGGTCACGTGCCAACACGTGATGGACTCTTAAGTCCTCTGAGCGAATAGAATTAAATTCTAATTAATCGCTTAATCGATGGGGTCACGTGCCAACACATGATGGGTTTCTGAGCCCTCTGAAATAATAGAATTAAATTCTAATTAGATGGGTCACGTGCCAACACGTGATGGGTTCCTAGACCCTCTGAAACAATAGAATTAAATTCTAATTAAAAGGAATCAAAAACCCTAATGGAAAAATATTTTCCTAGATCTTTCCAAACAAAAAAGATTGCGCTCTGTAAAGTAGAGCATCGTTGGATTAAAAATCCAATGGTGATTGTTCCCCTCCGAAAGACGGCACACAAGACTGCGATGTCTTGGCACTGAGAATCGGGGCAGATACTAATTGGTGCTATCCGTCTACCTCTCCGAAGATGCCAAGTTGATTTATGGCACCGTGTATCGGAGGTTTAGACGGATGCGGCCGATGTAGAAGACTTCGTCAGATTCCCCCTCGCTTGAGGGGTTTTTGATTGTGGGGACGCTCTTCCCTGCAGGCGCAAGCCCCTGCAGTTAATTACGCTACCGCATCGCAGTAACAATTTTCTCCTTCTCCAGCTGGTCACTTCGTGTCGTGGGTGTTTGTTTTGTTTGTGGTTGCCCGTAGATTGTATACGGAGACTGATTTATGTCGTCGCCCGTAGGGCGTGGACTCGTCCAAATCCGTATTTTCTTAGATTTGGGTTTGGGGTTTTGGTTTAAGGATACGTTAGCCATATTTGAGGCTAAGATCAACTTAAACGTTTGTTAAGGATACGTTAGTCCAATTTGAGACTAAGATCAACTTAACGGGATCGTTTAGATCCGACAAAAAAGCGTTTGGGGGCTCGATTGTTCCAGTTTAGGGACATAGTGGTCCATTTAATGTATGGCTGTTGGGACCCATCACCTCTCTGACGACGTTGAAGGATTACAACGACAAATGTCAGAGGAGTTCAGAGATGTACCCTTGAACCGAAGTTGATTAGGGGATCTGTAGTCCAATTTGGGACTAAAATCTGTTTGAAGGTTTAAGGATACGTTAACCATATTTGAGGCTAAGATCAACTTAAACGGTTGTTAAGGATACGTTAGTCCAGTTTGAGACTAAGATCGACTTAACGGGATCGTTTAGATCCGACAAAAGAGCATTTGGGCTCTATTGTTCCAGTTTAGGGACATGGTGGTCCATTGCCAGTTTAGGGACATGGGGGTCCACCTCCAGTTTAGGGACATGGTGGTCCATTACCAGTTTAGGGACATGGGGGTCCACCTCCAGTTTAGGGACATGGTGGTCCATTACCAGTTTAGGGACATGGTGGTCCATTGGTAGTTTAAGGACGCATAAGTCCATGCGTTTTAGGACCCCACGGTCCATATGGGTGTGTTTAAGGACGCATTAGTCCGTTAGTTTAAGGACGCATAAGTCCGCGGGTTTAAGGACCCCACAGTCCGTATCTTGGTTTAGGGACGCATAAGTCCATGAGTTTAAGGACCCCACAGTCCGTGTTGATGTGTGGTTGTCGGGACCCGTCACCTCTCTGAAGACGTTGAAGGATTACAACGACAAATATCAGAGGAGTTCAGAGATGTACCCTTGAACCAATGAGTTGGTTGAAAGAGCAGATGTGCTCAGTTCAAGATGATTTGAGGACTTATGGCCAGTTTGGGCTAAGTCCAAAATATTGGCCCTCTGTTGGTTCATTGAAGGAGAGGCTTTGCCTCTGGCCATTTAGCCAATTGGGCCAATGCCTAGTGTTAAACACTAAAGACCAATCAGTGTTGAACACTGGGAATAAGATTGATAAGTTAGTGTTTAACACTAAAAGATAGTTGGTGTTAAACACCAGCAACAAGGCTTTCAAATTAGTGTTAAACACTAAAACAGATCAAAACACTGGCAGCAGAGATCTCAAATTAGTGTTAAACACTAAGGTAATCAGTGTTGAACACTGCAAATAAAGCTCTTTGATTAGTGTTGAACACTAAGGCCAAACATTGTTTTAACACTGGATTCAGGGGTTCCAATTTAGCGTTAGACGCTAAGGCAAGAAGGGTCACGTGGTAGCATGTGAGGGCGCCCTCCCTTCATTTGTTCTGCTGAGAATATCGCATCTTTTGGAGCATCACGTGCCATCACGTGACGGGTGTTTAAATGGAGTATGTTAAAGCCTCTGCCAAGGGTCACGTGGGTCACGTGAGGCACTGCCTCAAAGGGGCTTTTCTGTAGATCTTTTTGGGGGTCACGTGGTGACACGTGACCCCGCCTCTATGTATGTTTTTTAGAAGATCTGTTAATCCCTTTCATGAATTAAATTCCTTGTAGGGTTGAACCCTGGCAATAATTTCAGAGGAATTAAATTCCTACTTCCTTTTGAAGATTTATATTCTGGGATAGAGTTGAACTCTGAATTTTCTGTAGAATTAAATTCCTCATATATGTGAAGAACTGAATAGGATTAAACTCCCACTCTCTGTTAAAGAATTATTCTGGGGAATGAGATTAAGGGAATTAAATTCCTGTTGTTTTAACAGAACTAAGTTCCTAACTAGGGTTAAACCCTGATTCTGCTCATTCATAGGGTCAAACCCTAATTTTATTTTAAAGGAATTAAATTCCTATAGTTCTGTGAGAATTAAATTCTCGTGCTTCCATTCCCTCTCTATACTTTGGATCTGCATGGCAGGATCTCAACCCATTGAGAATTAAATTCTCAACTCAAGGGGAGATGTGCACTTTACAGATCCTCCACCAAAGAGAGAACTATGTTCTTCTGTTTTTATATCAGAGTTAAACTCTGTTGAGAATTAAACTTTCTTTTCCTTTCAAAAAGGCCTTCCCCTTCTTACCTAGGGTTTTCTTTTGTAGAAGATCCAAATTTCTCCAAAGTATCAAGGCTCCCCTCTTTTTTGTCTCGATTCCTTTCTGCCTTTTTCTCTCTCCTTTTTTCTTCCTTTTCTCGCTGTGTCTCTTGGCTCCTATTTATAGGAGAAGCAGCCGAATCAATTAGTTTTGGCGAATCTTTCATTGAGGGATTTGATTTGTATTCACCATTTGTTTTGGACCTTTGGATTATTAGGTGAATTTTATTCACCATTGGATTTTAAATCCAGAGATTCTTCTTTGTTATTTCGGTTAGATTTAAAGGGGAAATCTTTCCAAATTCGAGATTTTCCCATAGATAGCTGGTATTTAATCACCTTTAAATCTTTAATTTAATCGGTTGCTTTGGAAAGATTTAAGAGGTCTCTTCTCAGAATTTAATTTCTGTTAACAGATAGGCTTTGAAAGCCGGTCACGTGTGACCACGTGACCCTTGGTCACATGTGGGCACGTGACCCCCTTGGAACGAGCCCTCTTCTTTCTTTCTGCGCTTTGCTTTCTGGTCGCTGCTTAGCTGTCACGTGCCACCACGTGACAACTGGTCACGTGTGAGCACGTGACCCTGTCCTGGAGCCTTGTTCTTGATTCAATCAGGGAATTGAGTCTGCTGCTTTCGAGTGTCACGTGCCAACACGTGACCCTGGTCACGTGGGTGCACGTGACCCTTTCTGAAGCCCTTTTCTTTGATGTAGTTAGGAAACTGAATTTTCCTTGCCGATGCATTTAGATGTCACGTGCCAACACGTGACTGCTGGTCACGTGTGAGCACGTGACCTTTTTCTGAAGCCTCTTCCGTGGGCTTTCCTGATTTTAAATCAGGAAACAAATGCCCCCACAGCGTTGTTCTCACGTGTCTGCACGTGACTGCAACGCTGTCACCTTTTGTGACCGTTGGATTCCTCTAGGGATTTGGGGAGATGAAACGTTTCCATCACCTCCTATAAATACCCATATCTCTTCAGAAGAGCCTTCACTTTGCTCATCTTCTTCCTTTGAGAACTTTTTTCCCTTGAGAATTTAATTCTCTTCTTCCAGAGCTTAGTTCTCTGCCTTGAAACAATTTTCAGAGTTTAACTCTGTTCGAAAGGACCTTTCTCTTTAGGTAATGCTCTCGAATGAACGATGAACTCTCACATTCCTCTGGATTTTAAATCCGAAACAAAGGTTTTTACCCTTTTATTAACAAAGAACCCATTTTTCTTCGAGTTTCGAAACCATTTTAACCTCCAACAGTAGATTTCTTAGGGTTCATATGATGATCCATGGAGTTTAACTCTGTTCACAGAAAAGGCTTTTTGGGGAATTTAATTCCCTTTTCTTAATAAGGAATTTAATTCCTGTGAAGAATTCAGTTTCTTCTTATGGGGGCTCCTTAGGGTCTCCTTACCCTAGGTTGTCATTCTGTAATCAATGCAGCAGAAGCTTTATAACAATTCTCATGACCTTTATTTCAGGTATTATGGATGCCCATATGTACGGTCTTGACGAAATCATTTCCTATGGGAACATTCGTGCGCTGGGCCGCAGTCGGAACCAGGAGTTCACTAACGCTTAGTGTGCTGAGATTATGAGCCGCTTTAACGAGTACAACCATCGGCTACTCCCCCGTCGCTCTCCTCTTTTGAGACTCATCGTGCTGGCGATTTGGGAGGCGCTTCCTCTCTTCTGCGACGGAGTACCGCTCAGGGCATTGGACGCTGCTGAGGACAAGATATATTCGGTGTATCTTATGAGTCTAATCTCGAAGAGAAGGCGCGACAACCTCATTGATCTCTTGCACCAGGCATTTCGGCAGTCGGCCGTACTTGCTGCCTATCGGAGGGTGGAGGACATTCGTGAGGACCCCGACGCTTGTGATCGTGAGAGAAAACATACTCGGGAGGTTTGAAATGCTTGGAGAATCTTGGACAAAGTTAAGCTTGAGTTTCTCAATCCGTGCCCCGCGTCTGAAGTCTTACCATTGTAAACGTGTCATCTTTATTTTGTATGAATTTCTTGAAGTATGAATGACAAGTTTTATTATGTCTTTCCATGTTTGCATGCCTTTCTCTGGGATTTTATCATTTTGCTACTGTTGTTGTTGGTGCTTTTAATATGCAGGGTGCTACTCCATTTTTTTTTTAGTGTACATCAGGTTTTGGCCTCACGTGTCTTGCACGTGGGGTCCTTTGATGGGGCTGTTCACAAAATTTTCCCATGCCATATTTTCAGTGCACAATATCAGATGCAGAAAAAGGGCCTTGAAAATAGTCCCATCTCCTTGATTTTCGATGCCTTTCCTTTTTTGGACCTTGGAAATAGCTTCACCATGCAAGATTTTCCGCGCACAACATTTAATGCACCCTTTTATATCTGAGGCAATGGTTTTCCTTTTCTCTTCACAGAGAACTTTTATTCCCATTTTAACGCGATTTAATTCGAGAACTAAGTGCCATGGCCTGCAACCGTCCACACGCTCGTCGACAGCCATGGGAAGTTCCTATCGAGGAGATGATCCCCCGCTTTGCCGCCCGGTTGGTGGATCCACTCCTTACCGATGATGAATGCGACTCGGCGATGTATGAACTCTCGATCCGTAGGGGGTCTCCCCTCCCAATGGGTTCCCTCTGGCTCCGGATGATCCTTACGGCCGTGCTTGCCGACATTCCTCCTCACCCGGCAGAGATGACCCTGGCGATGCTTGATGCGGCTGAAGAGAAGCTCGAGGGCTTTCACGAAGCGTGCCTGATTACTCAGGCTTTGAAGGACTGCTCGATTCACCTGCTGAGCCAAATAAGGGCCCGGCGAGCTATTATGTTTGCTTTCGCGGACGAACATGGCACCAATCGATGGGGAGAGACTCCTCGTGAGAACCGTCGCTTTGACGTGCTGGAGAGAGCGGAGAGAGAGATGGAGAATTTTGTTCTTTGCTTTGTTAACCCTTGTGCTACTGATCCCGTGTTTGGTGACCTTTTCCCGCTAGCGTAGAATATTTAAATTAGTCCCTTATTTTTGTATGCTTTATGCTGAACCTGCTTGTAGGCTTGGTACTCGTATGTATGTTTTCGCTCGCATAAATAAACTTTGTGTTCTTCTTATGAAGACTTTATTTAGTCGCCAATATTATCATCACGTCGCATGCACATCTGAGCTTCGCATATTGTTTCCTTTCTTTTTTTTTTATGATTGCGAACGCATGCTTGACAGGATAACGTCAGAAATTTTCTTATTGCTTCCCATACCCGATGATGTACGCATTCTTTAGCTCGACTACTGCTATCAACCGGAGCTTATTTATACAGTCCAGAGCTTTCCTATCCTGTTTCAGAGGCTGCGGTCGTGACAGTGGGCTTAACTGGCCTGACAAGGCGACACGTGGCGAACACATTGTTGTGCGAGGAAAGGGGTCGGTCGTAAATTCTCGGAGAGGGAGTTGGCTTCTAAGGCGCTGAGCGAGCTTCAGGCCAGCCTCACAGCCAAGGCCAACAAAGCATACGGACTCTGGCGAGTGCTCTAGGAGTCCATAAAAGAGGTGGTGGCCCTTGATAAAGCCGCCACGTTCACTCGTGAGAGGGTCGAGGCTCATAAAGCCATCGAGAAAGAGCTCGAGGCTCGGCTTGCTTCGTATCAGGCCCAGCAGGCTCAGGCGGAGGCCCGTCTTTTGGCAATCTTAAATCATGAGGCCGTGGCCCAACAAAAGCAGGATGAGCTGACCAAGCTGCTGAATCGCCCACCGGCTTGAAACATTTGTATCTTTTCCTTCCTTTTTGTACATACTCATGGATGAGAGTATTTTCTTTTTATTCTTTCATGAATTGTACTTTGTATCCATCTTGGTTTATGAATAAAAGATACAATTTTCCTCTCAATGGTGTGTCCCCTTTTTATTGAATGTATTCTGCGGATATTCTATCTTGATCTCCTTGCAGGATAGCGATGGCTCAGGATTCAGGGTTAAGATCTGCTTCCTAAGACTTTTGCATTTTATGAGCCATGAGGGTCTCATAAAGAGTCTTTCCCCCTACAGGTCGAGAGGATCCCATAGGTGTAAGTTCTTCTTAAGAATCGTAAGGATTCTTAAGCGGGTTTTCCCTTGAGAGTCATAAGGGATCTCACAAGAGAGTTTTTCTTCCTTACAGGTCGTGAGGACTTGTAAGTGCTGGATGTGGTCACCCTTGTCCGTGTTTTACGGAGTCAGGGGTTTCTCCAGGTATCGTAGTTTAAAGACATCGCGGTCAAGGTTAAGGACCTCATAGTCCGTGGATTTAAGGACTCCACAGTCCGATGTTAGTTTTAAGACATCACGGTCAAGGTTAAGGACTTCACAGTCCGATGTTAGGTTGCAGGGACCCGTCACCTCTTTGAAGACGTTGAGGAATTACAGCGTCAAGCATCAAAGGAGTGAAGAGATGTACCCTTAAACCAAGGCAGAATCCCTAGGGAATCGGGGTGGTTGATTGTTAGTTTTAAGACATCACGGTCGAGGTTAAGGACTTCATAGTCCGTGGATTTTAAGGACTCCACAGTCCGGTATTTGCTCTGGATGCTTCACACGGGTTCACTGCCGTGCTTGGCGAGGACCAGGCTCCGCTCTGGGTGTTTTTCGCGGGGTCAAAGAGTGACGTTATCCGCGTTCCACGTAACCAGGAATTTTGCACTAGATGCTTCACACGGGTTCACTGCCGTGCTCGGCGAGGACTAGGCTCCGCTCTGGATGCTTCACACGGGTTCACTGCCGTGCTCTGTGAGGACCAGGATCCGCTCTGGACGTTTTCCACGGGGTCAAAGAGTGACGTTATCCGCGTTCCACGTAACCAGGAATTTTGCACTAGATTCTTCACACGGGTTCACTGCCGTGCTCGGCGAGGACTAGGCTCCGCTCTGGATGCTTCACACGGGTTCACTGCCGTGCTCTGCGAGGACCAGGACCCGCTCTGGACATTTTCCACGGGGTCAAAGAGTGACGTTATCCGCGTTCCACGTAACCAGGAATTTTGCACTAGATGCTTCACACGGGTTCACTGCCGTGCTCGGCGAGGACTAGGCTCTGCTCTGGATGCTTCACACGGGTTCACTGCCGTGCTTTGCGAGGACCAGGATCCGCTCTGGACGTTTTCCACGGGGTCAAAGAGTGACGTTATCTGCGTTCCACGTAACCAGGAATTTTGCACTAGATGCTTCACATGGGTTCACTGCCGTGCTTGGCGAGGACTAGGCTCCGCTCTGGATGCTTCACACGGGTTCACAGCCGTGCTCTGCGAGGACCAGGATCCGCTCTGGACGTTTTCCACGGGGTCAAAGAGTGACGTTATCCGCGTTCCACGTAACCAGGAATTTTGCACTAGATGCTGATTGTATCCGCATTTCATGGGATGGAGGTTTGACTGTTGGCGATATGTATACCACCGAGCCATGGAACTGGGAGCTGCCGCTGCTCCGCTTTGTTTGAAGTTGTGTCCGTCGTTACGAGACGAGTGTTAGGATGATCTCTAGGTCGCTTGTGGCCCGTCGAGATTTAGCTTCTTTCTTTAGTGAAACATGGGGGGGAGGTATGTTCCCTTTTTGTTTACGCTCTTGGATTGTGTACAGGGTGTGATGGAACATCGCCTGTAGGGCATAAATTTTATTTTTATTTTATCTCTTTTTCCGCGATGCTCTATCGTTTCAGCTTTTATATCGCGAAGGTCGCGATTGCCCCATCATTTCGGCTATTTTTCGCGGTGCCCAATCATTTCGGCTATTTATTTATTTTCTACTCGCTGCTTTTTATTGCGAGTTGCCCCATCATTTCGGCTGTTTTTGTATGCATACATTTTTACTTGCTGCTTTTTATTACAAGTTGCCCCATCATTTCGGCTATTTCGTATGCATGCGTGGCTCGCTAGCTTTTTCGCCGCAAGCTTAGATTTTAGACACCGATTTCAGCATCAGCACCGCTACAACTGGGATGTTGCCAGGAGCGAATCATCATTTGCCTCTGTCGATGTTGAACAAAGGTGGCTTAGCAAACAGGGTTAAGGGTCCTGTCGACCAAGGCTTTTTACTTCATGAGCCGTAAGGGTCTCACAAAGGTATTTCTCCCTACAAGTCGTGAGGATCTTGCAGGTGTATTTTCTCCTTAGGGATCGTGAGGATTCCTAAGTGTATGTTCCTCTGTAAGTCGTAAGGATCCTACAGGAGGGTTTTCTTCTTATAAGTCGAGAGGAATCATAAGGGTTGTTCACCATATGGGCATGTCCCTAGTCACGGGTGTGACTTTGCTGGGGAAATGTTTATTCGCGCCCGTGGATTGTATACAAGGGCCAGTATTGAGCCACTTGTAGGGCAATATCAAAGGTTGTGGGGGATTTGCTTAAGAACAGGTTTAGGTTTCTGTAACTTAAGACTTTCAAATCTCATGAGCCGTGAGGGTCCCATAAGAGAATTCTCCTTACGAGTCGTAAGGATCTCGCAAGTGTATTTTCTCCTTAGGAATCGTGAGGATCCCTAAGTGTGTTGCTCCTTTGTGAGTCGTAAGGATCTCACGTGGGTGGTTTCTCCTTACAAGGTCGAGAGGACCCTGTAAGTGTCTTTTAACGAGGTTGCGCCCTTTCAGGTTTTCACAAACACTCGCCGGTAGTCCTGCTGTTTTTACTCACGGAGCCCTTTCGGGTTTTCATCCGTGCCCCTTTTGCTTATGGACATACCGTTTTTTTTTATTCCTTTTCTCTTTTTTTTACAAGGCCGCGCCCTTTCGGGTTTTCACGAACACTCGCCGGTAGCCCTGCTGTTTTTACTCACGGAGCCCTTTCGGGTTTTCATCCGTGCCCATTTTGCTTATGGACATACCGTTTTTTTTATTATTCTTTTTTTATTTTTTATTTATTATTTTTTTTATCTCGTCAGCCTAAGGATGTTGCGGTAGTAGTTTTAGGGACGTTTCGGTTCGTTGATAGTCTAAGGACGTTTCGGTCCGTCATTAGTTTAAGGACGTTTCGGTCCGTCGATGGTTTAAGGACGTTTCGGTCCGTCGATGGTTTAAGGACGTTTCGGTCCGTCATTAGTTTAAGGACGTTTCGGTCCGTCGTTAAGGGGAAGGTCGGCTACTGCTTATAAGGTCTGAGCTTAGGAAGATAGCGAGCGGACATAGTCGTCGTCCTCTATCATTGACCTAGGCTGTGGCTCATTAAGCATAGTACTTCTTTAAGAAGCGGCCGTTTATTGGCCTGAAAGGCCTTCCACCGTGCATGTCCATGAGTAGATAGGCTCCACCCTGGTAGACCTTGTCTATGATATACGGGCCTTCATAGTTTGGCTCAAATTTTTCCCGCTTGGCACGATTGGGGATCATAGGTCTTTTGACTACTAGTACGAGTTCGCCCTGGTGGAATGTCCTCGGCCTGGTCAATCTTTCGTACGAGCGCGTCATCTTTGCTTTGTAGGCCTCTAGATTTTGTTGCGCTATGAGCCGGGTTTCATCGAGGGCATCGAGCTCCTCAAGCCGAAGGTGAGCATTTTCTTCGTCCGTCAGCTCGTAGTGGACTGCCACTCGTAGAGAGAGTAACTCTATCTCGAGGGGGAGCACTGTTTCCGTCCCAAATACCAACGCGTACGGCGTTGTGTTCGTGGCCGTCTTGAACGTAGTTCGATAGGCCCAAAGGGCCTCTTGCAGCCTCTCATGCCAGTCCTTCTTATTTCGGGACACCGTCTTTTTCATGATTTTTGTCAAGGTCTTATTGAAGGTCTCGGCCAGACCGTTAGCTCGCGAATTGTAAACTGAGGAATATCTCCAGTCTATATTATGATGCTGCGCGAAGCGGTTAATCTTATGGCTTCTGTAGGCTGGCCCGTTATCGGAGATAATCCGCCGTGGAGTTCCAAACCGATAGATGACGTGCGTCTTGAAGAAGTGGAGGATATTCTCCGTCTTCACTTCCCTCAGCGGTACTGCTTTTGCCCATTTGGAGAAGTAATCAGTTGCCGCCAGGATGAAACGATGTCCCCGGGACTATGCTGGTTCGATGGGTCCGACTATGTCAGTCCCCCACATTTCGAATGGCCAGCTAGCCATCGTTGGATGTAGTGGATTCGGATGTTGGTGGATGAAATCCCCATGGATTTGGCACGAGTGGCACTGCTTCGCATACTCGAGGCAGTCATGGATCATCGTGGGCCAGTAGTAACCCATCCGTTTAATTTTTAACTTCATCTTCGGGCCTGCTTGATGAGAACCACAGATTCCGTCATGAACCTCTTGAACGACTCTTTCTGCTTTGTTCGGTCCTAAACATCTTAGCCACAGAGAATCAAACGACCTCTTATACAGAGTATCATTGACGAAAGCGAAAGATAGAGCTCGTTTCATGAGCTGATGTCTTGAGGACGCTCCTTCGGGCATTCGGTGGGACTTAAAGTAGTCTATGAAGACTTCCCTCCAGTCCTCAGCCTTCTCACGGTCTTTTATTTGTAGGATTGTCTGCTCAGTCTCTCCCTTTTCTTCGCATGATTCCGGAGATATTTCTGCCGGGGCGAGCACTCGACGGCTTTGCACCATGATTTTGACGTCATCGAGGTTCTCATCAGCTAGTTCTTTAGCGAGCTTAGCTAGCGCGTCTGCTTTGCTATTTTCCGCACGTGGTATACTTTCCAAAGTGTAGGAGGGAATTTGGGTCAATAGTTGTTGCACCTTTTCGCCGTACTTCACCAGCTCCGGTTTACACGTTTGGTAGTCGCCATTTACTTGACTAACGACCAGTTGAGAATCCCCGTATATAAGGAGGTCTTCAATTCCCATGTCAATGGCGATCTCGAGGCCTGCTATCAAAGCTTCGTATTCGGCTTCATTGTTCGTCCTCGATTCCGTTAAGGAGAAAGCAAAGCGCATTATCCCTCCTTGTGGGGTTACGAAGATAAGGCCTACTCCCGATTTGATTATGGGGGTACATTGTTTGCGCTTCTTCATGGAAGATTCCCCATCAAAATAGAGTTCCCATCGGGTATCACCGCCGCCGATCGCATCGAATGCATGTTCGTCCAGAAAATCGCAGTTCAGAGGAGAACCGGCAGGTACTAGATGCTCAGCAAGGAAGTCGGCAATGGCCTGGCCTTTCACTTCCTTAAGAGGTCGATACGTTATCGAGAACTCCATCAGGAGTAGAGCCCATTTAGCGAGTCGACCCGTCAATATAGCCTTTGACATCAAATATTTAAGGGGGTCCACCTTCGAGATGAGACGGACTTCGTGCGCCAATGCATAGTGCCTGAGTTTTGTTATTGCGAAGATTAACGCCAAGCAGTGTTTTTCAATGGGAGAGTAGTTACTTTCTGCCCCCAGCAGAACTCGACTTAGGTAGTAGAGTGCTCTCTCTTTTCCTTGATCGTTCTCTTGTGCCCACAATGCGCCTAAAGAACCTTCGAGGGCGGTTGTATAAAGAATGAGGGGTTTTCCCTTGACCGGCGCAGCCAACACCGGAGGGTTCTGCAGGTACTGCTTGATCTCGTCTAGTGCACCTTGGCATTTGTGATCCCAAACGAATGGAGTTCTCTTCTTCATCAGGTGGCTGTAAGGACGGCACTTGCCTGAAAGATTGGCGATAAACCTCCGGATGTATGCGAGCTTCCCTTGGAGAGACCGCAACTGTTTGAGGGTTCTTGGCGGAGGCATTTCCATGATTGCCTTGATCTTGGATGGATCTATTTCGACACCTCGGTGTCGGATGATGAATCCCAAGAATTTACCCGAGGAGACTCCAAACGCGCATTTGAGGGGATTCATCTTCAAATTATATTGCCGAAGGCGTTGAAATACAGTCTCCAGATGCTTTAAATGCTCTTCGTATGACATGCTCTTTACTACAAGGTCATCGACATAGCACTCGACGATGTCATGTATGAGGTCGTCGAAGATCTTTGTCATGGCCCTTTGATAGGTAGCGCCGGCGTTCTTTAGACCAAAGGGCATAACCCTGTAGCAGAATATACCCAAAGGGGTCCGGAAAGCGGTGTGCTTCTGGTCTTCGGGATGCATCTTTATCTGATTGTACCCTGATGAACCGTCCATAAAGGAGAAAACCTCGTGAGTGGACGTGTTGTCTATCATTAGTTCGGTTACCGGTACTGGGAAATCGTCCTTCGGGCAGGCTTTGTTGAGATCCCTGAAATCCACGCATATGCGTACCGTCCCATTTTTCTTCATTACCGGGACGATGTTGGCGATCCAATCGGGATACTGGACTTCTTGGATAAATCCAGAATCGATTAGCTTCTTGACTTCGGCGTTGACGTTCATCTCAAGCTCGAGCCGCATCCTTCTCGGCGCCTGCTTGACTGGCTTGATATCTGGGGATATTGCTAATTTATGCACAGCAATCTCCGGATCCAATCCTGGCATTTCGGAATAGTTCCACGCGAAGCAGTCTTTACGTTGTAGAAGCACGTTCTTTAACGCAGCCACCCTTTCTTCAGATAGAATCTCGCTAACAAATGTCGGTCGCGGATCATCTGCCGCTCCCAACTCAATCTTCTTGAGGTTATCTGCAGTAGTATGTATGCCATCTTCTAGTTCTTTCGGAGCTGGCGGAAATTCTGAGATCACCTCATCATCGCTGTTCTCAAAGCACCAGGGAAGGTCATCCATGTTCTCGGACTCTTCTTTTAATATCGTAATCGCGTAACATGTGCGAATCCGCTTCCAGGACTGAGGTGGATCTGGTTCTGCTTTTGCGGCTTTGAGTTCGTGCTTTTGTGGCGGCGTTACCCTCTAGCCGTCGGATAAAGCGAATCTGCCCTGTTGGTACTGGTCCTCGACCCAGTTCTTGAAGGTGAAGCAGTCTTCGGTAGGATGTCCTATGTCTCGGTGATAAGAGCAATAGCTCAGATAAGACACCTTGTTAGCTTTCTCAGGGTGCTTAGACTCTGGAAGCGCGATCATTTGATGCTTTATAGCGAGCTCGAGTAACCTCTCCGTCTTGTCTCGGGGGAAGGAGTACGCTCGACTCATCTTCTTCATGAGGGACAAATCCGAGCCGCGCAATATCCGATCACGTAACTCTCTAATCCTGCGTCGTTGTTGTCGGCTCCCCTTTCCGCTTCTTGATTTATTTCTACCTCTGCGTCGGGCCTTTCGTACAACGGGTTGACAGGGATGAGCATCTTCGTCTTTTGCAGCCTGTTGAAATAGACGTTGCGCCCTGGCCTTCTCGTAGATGGCCATCTCGCGGTTGTAGTCTTCCCAAGCTTTTTGACCCGCTTTCCTGATAAGCTTGTCCATCCGTTTTTCAAATGACGGACTCGGCACTTCAATCGCGAGCTCTAGTTTTGATGAGGGGTTGGCATTTCCCGACAGGGCGTCCTCTTCTTCATCAAAGGTATATATGGCGTAGCTACTGTGGGTCCGTTCCCGTTTTCCGGCTCTCACGTATCTAAGCCCAAGTGTTTCCATTTTCCCGTTGGGCAATTTGCGTTGGGTCCTAGGGACATCCCAAATCCTGTTGTAGAACCGAGCTTGTCGAACAGTCTGTTTCAAGGGTACTCCTTGGCGCTTCAGTAGCCTCTTTAGTCCATTTGTGTAATATCTGGGCAAACGGATGGGTTGGAGCCTGTCGAGTGTAACATTCGCGCCATGCCAGATCTCTTTATCCATTTTCGACTCTGAGGATCGGTAGAATAGGATCACCTTCTCACCCCTTTGCCTGGGAGGGACATAAAACGTTTGCAGGTCCTGCACATTGTAAGCTTGAAGTGTGTCGAGCTCCTTGTAGTGTTCTCGCGGCACCATGGTGATTTGCAAACTCTGATCATCGCTAAGGGGTGCTTGTATTGATGGCCGATTGGAGAACACGGCATTAACCTCATCTTCCGAGTCACTTCCGAAGATCAACATGGGGGCGGATGTCCCCGGGTTGTTGCGTTGAGATGGCCCAGCATAAACTATCTCTTCTTCTTCTTCGGTATCGCTCCCGAAGACAGGGATGGCGGCGGCGGCTTTGTTCTCCGGCTTGTGACACCTTTCTGTATCCTCGAAGTCTGGCAAAAAGTACTTCGCATCTTCGTACTTGCGGACTTCGTTCACGGAAAATGGGTTCAGCTCACCTGTTACGGTATACTCGAAACCATCCTTAAAGTACTTCATACACTGATGTTGTGTAGAAGGGATGATGTTGTACTCGTGTAACCAAGGACGACCGAGCCAGGCGTTGTAGCAAGTCTTGGCGTCAATGACATGGAATTTGATGTCTGTGACAAGCAGTCCGAAGCGTAGTGTTAGTATTACAGATCCGAGAGTCCGTGACGATTGTGAATCGAAACCGGAGATGGTAATTTTGTCACGAGCGAGGTGTTGCACACTCATGCAAATTTCCTTTAACACTCGAACGTTAAGGAGATTGACGGAGGATTCATTATCCACTAGGATCTTGCCTATTTTGATATCATGGCAGTATCCAGAGACATATAGGGGACGGTTGTGGTCGCACGTCCCGAGAAGGAGGTCTTCATCACCGAAAGTGATATCGGCCATATGCACTTCCTCCAGTTCATCCTTCATCCTTTCAGTGGCGAGGAAGGCTTGGAATTGCTCAGGTTGTTGTAACGCCTTAATCAGTGACTCTCGCGCTTCTTTTGATAATAGGAGGGCATCGAGAATGCTAAGCTGAGAAGGTAGCTTCCTTAGGTGTGCCAGGATATTGTAGTCCACCTTACCCTTCCTGGGAGGGTCTTTGGTAGTCAGCTCTTTTATGACTTGGTCATCTAAAGCGATATCCTCAGTGACCTTTTCCTTTCCCTTATCTTTTCTATTTGCGGGCCCGAGATTCTTTTCTGGGAGCGTGCGATTGCGCAGCTGAATGTTCTCGCAAGCTTCCGATTCCTCCTCTTTCCCTAAAACGGATTCTTTAAAGAGAGGGCCCAGAGCCATTTCTTCATCAGAGTCGCTCCCGAAGGTGAGAACTTGTGACCCTCCGGCATTAACCATGTAACAGTTGCCAGCAGTTCTGTTGTGCCCGTCGACAGTACTTCTTCGTTCCCGACAAGTCTTCCGTTTCATGCGCTTAAAGTGTTGCCGGTGAGCAACATATCCTTGCCACCACATCTTAAAAGCGTCGCACTCCTCTGTGGGGTGTGAAATCTTCCGATGATATGAGCAGTAATTAGGATACATCTCCGCCCCATCGAGCGTGTTTTCTTCCGAGGGTGGTAGTTTCATTCCCATTGACACGGCCTTGGCAAACCGTTTCCTCGTCTTGAATATCTTTTTGTCTGCGTCGGATGCCTTTCGATCTGGCGGGAGTGCTTCGACTCTTTCGTTTATTCGCCTGCGTTTGGCTTCTTCCGATGCAGCCATCTCATGCTCCTGATCGGTTTTACTCTTCAAACGAATCTCGTCTAGAAAGGCGTCGATCATTTCATCTGTTGGCCATACAAGTTCTGGCTCAGGCTGTGCCCCCAGTTTCTCAGTGCCAGGAGTTCTTTCATTGTCCGTAAACGAATGGGAGATCATATGACAACTCGCCACATATCCCTCGGATTCATCCGACGAACTCTCTCCATCATCTTCCTCTTGAAAGATGTGGTTGAGGAACTCTTGCAGCGTGATAGGAGTTCACGCCTTTTGATTGTACTCTTCCAGCTCGTCGATTTGCTTCTGCAAGTTCGTGCGCTTGTCTCCAGGCTTCACGGGCTTCTTGGATTTCTTCTTCTTTTTCTTCAAAGATTTTGACGGTTGGGCGTGAGTATTTAGGCCATCACCATGAGTCTTCGTAGTCGGGCACGGCTTCAACATCCCTTCGATAATTTGAGGTTCAAGCGGGTCCTTCCATTCGATTGTAAGGCACGCATGAAGGTCCCTCAGCATTCTTTTGATTTTAGTTGACAGCACGACCTCCCATGGAGCTTCTTCAATAAAGGAACAGGTTGCCCCCGGTGTATCTTCTTTCTTAGGAGTATGCGGCTGTGGTGGGTTCACCTTCCACTTTTCGGACAGTGCAAACTTCCCCTGGAGGTATTGATCTTCAATCCATCCTTTGAAGACGAAGCAATCCTCAATCGGATGACTTACCGTTTGATGATAAGGGCAATAGTTAGGGTTATTCACCTCAGTGGGTTGTGGCGGTCGCCTTGGATTTGGTAGGTTTATAAGTCTGTTGCGTACTGCCAGCTCGAATAGCCGCCTCGTCTTATCCCGTGGGAACGAGTAGGGACGCTTCATCTTCTCATTATAATACCGGCGTCTTTCTTCCAGTTGATCCGTCAGCTTTGGGGCATTGGGTTGCTGCTGAGCATTCGCGACGAAGGTGGCCTTTCCTTTACCCTTGTCATTCCGAGGTTCTGGCTTCGGGGGAGGTGGTCTATGACCCATCTGGTCCATCTGAGCCAACTTGTCGATTAAAGCCTGGAATGTGGTCGGCTTAAAGAACATCATAAACTGGGAGATAGTTGCGTGAGGGTCTAGGGTTCCCACGAACATGCCCACTGCGGGCGCTTCCTCAATGCGTTGCTTGCATTTCGACCATAAATTCCGCCAGCGTATAGCATACTAGACCCAAGTTTTGCCTGGTTTTACCCTGGCGTTAATCAATGCCGTTATTGGAGTGCGTTCGCTGGCGCTTGCGAATCGCTGAGTGAATAGCAACTCCATTTAAGCGAACGTCTTGATAGAATCGTTCGGGAGTTCCGAATACCATTCGAACGCTGTTTCTGATAAGCTGCCCACGAACTGGCGAAGCAACATTTTATCATCACCGCCGGTGTTACCGCAAAGGGCCCTGAACTGGGCGACATGTTGGTGGGGATTGCCGGTCCCTTTGTAAACATGGAACTTGGGAATTGTGTAACCCGGCGGGTACCTGATTTGGTCGTACCAGTTTGGATACGGCCGGCCCGTTTTTACGACTTGACCAGCTGCCTCAGTCGCGTGATGAACCCGGATTTGCTGGGCTATATAGTCGACCAAATCAGCCTTAGAGATTGTCTCCTCCTTGGCCGTTGAGAGGGCCGGTGGTAGATTTGACGTTTCCCCCCTGTCGTCTTCAAGGAAGATTGGGGGATTCTCAGCGGGTGGGTCTTGTTGGATCATCATTCCTATCATATCTTGGAAGAGAAAGCCCATACGCTGTATGTTGGCTGCTTGTTCAGCAGCCTTTTTATCCTTCTTCTCCAATATTCGGCGAAGGAACTCAGCATCAGTTTCTTCCTCCTGGCGTTCCTCTGAGGACGTTTCTGGGTTTTCTTTTAGCCCGGTAAGTGCGGCCATAGCGTTCATCATTTCCTGGAGCTTTTGTTGTTGCTCCTGAGCTTTGGTCACCGACCGTGTAAGCGGTCTATGACCCGTAGACGCACGGCTGTCTTCCTTTCCTGACGCCATGCATATGGTATGGACCATCATGCCCCCAAACTTAGGGCGTCTGGGCTTAGTGCCTTTAGCTGTCGTTGCAGGCTGGGGGATCTTCTCTGGCTTCCTCCTTTTATGAGCAGTGGCAGTTGAGGGGGCCGTTGAGGCGGGCACCCAGACAGTATTTCGTGGTTTAGCCTGGTGAATGGCTTCCTGTTGGATTTTCAGCTTCTTGTGTTGGCGGAAGAAGTTTGGATCGATCATCGAGTCTCGGGCCTGCCGCCAAACCTTATAGATTCTGGAAGACAGCCGTTGTGGGGATCGGGGCTGTTCTGGCTTTATTTCCGCAATCTTTTTTAGTGGAGGAGGAGACCTCTTTAGCATCGCGGTAGGAGAATTCCTACGCATCTTATTTAGCATCTCAAAGCTGTTCCCAGTTGGAACAACAGCATTAACTTCTGCCATCGGGGCTGGTGGAGTTAGCCTAGAGGGGGAGTTGCCCCCAGCCTTCCTTACTCGGCTCCAGTGGCGACGTCGAGCATGTCGAGCGGACGGTGTTAGTTCAGCGGTGAGAATAGCTTCGTCTTGCCCTTTATGTAGGTGGGGGGTCGTTGCTGGTGTTAGCCTGTCAAAGACCGACGTTCTTTGGATAGCAGGAGCGGGAGCTGGAGCCGTCAATCTTGTAAAGACCGACTTTGTGGCAGGGAAAGCCGCTTTGACGACTTCAGGAGCAGGACCGGTCACTTTCTTAGAAGCAGCCTTCTCTGGGATTGTAGGCCTCATTGTGGGTCCACAGGAGTCTTGGCCCAATCTAGAGAAGACCGAGACGCTGGTGTTGGGCGACCCGTTGAGAGGGGCCGCGGCAGGGGTAAGACGATCAAAGACCGACTTCTTGGGAGCTTCCTCTGTCAGCACCGGCGCGGTGAAGCTTGTCGGTGGGAGCATGGTCCTAAAAAACAATCCTGTGGTTGCTCGAGTGACCTGTTCCACGGGCATTGTGAATAGAGAAACAGCTTGGGGTCCGTAGGCTATACCTCCTGGCGAGGCAGAGCGTTGGTTGCAATTGCAGTCCGAGCAGTTGGAGCGTTTCGTAGAAGTAGAAGCCATCGATTCTTTGCTTTCTGCAATAAGCAAGACGCCAAGTCTTAGTATCTTGAAACCCAAGGGCAACCATTAGCGAACCGCGATTGGTTCGTGAATCACGACACACGAAGTGTGAAGTGGAAAGAGGAAAAGGTCCCACCGGGCGTGCCAGAATCTGTTCCCCTCCGAAAGACGGCGCACAAGACTGCGATGTCTTGGCACTGAGATTCGGGGCAGATGCTAATTGGTGCTTTCCGTCTACCTCTCCGAAGATGCCAAGTTGATTTATGGCACCGTGTATCGGAGGTTTAGACGGATGCGGCCGATGTAGCAGACTTCGTCAGATTCCCCCTCGCTTGAGGGGTTTTTGATTGTGGGGACGCTCTTCCCTGCAGGCGCAAGCCCCTGCAGTTAATTACGCTACCGCATCGCGGTAACAACTTTCTCCTTCTCCAGCTGGTCACTTTGTGTCATGGGTGTTTGTTTTGTTTGTGGTTGCCCCTGGATTGTATACGGAGACTGATTTATGTCGTCGCCCGTAGGGCGTGGACTAGTCCAAATCCGTATTTTCTTAGATTTGGGTTTGGGGTTTTGGTTTAAGGATACGTTAGCCATATTTGAGGCTAAGATCAACTTAAACGTTTGTTAAGGATACGTTAGTCCAATTTGAGACTAAGATCAACTTAATGGGATCGTTTAGATCCGACAAAAAAGCGTTTGGGGGCTCGATTGTTCCAGTTTAGGGACATAGTGGTCCATTTAATGTATGGCTGTTGGGACCCATTACCTCTCTGACGACGTTGAAGGATTACAACGACAAATGTCAGAGGAGTTCAGAGATGTACCCTTGAACCGAAGTTGATTAGGGGATCTGTAGTCCAATTTGGGACTAAAATCTGTTTGAAGGTTTAAGGATACGTTAACCATATTTGAGGCTAAGATCAACTTAAACGGTTGTTAAGGATACGTTAGTCCAGTTTGGGACTAAGATCGACTTAACGGGATCGTTTAGATCCGATAAAAGAGCATTTGGGCTCTATTGTTCCAGTTTAGGGACATGGTGGTCCATTGCCAGTTTAGGGACATGGGGGTCCACCTCCAGTTTAGGGACATGGTGGCCCATTACCAGTTTAGGGACATGGTGGTCCATTGGTAGTTTAAGGACGCATAAGTCCATGCGTTTAAGGACCCCACAGTCCATATAGGTGTGTTTAAGGACGCATTAGTCCGTTAGTTTAAGGACGCATAAGTCCGTGGGTTTAAGGACCCCACAGTCCGTATCTTGGTTTATGGACGCATAAGTCCATGAGTTTAAGGACCCCACAGTCCGTGTTGATGTGTGGTTGTCGGGACCCGTCACCTCTCTGAAGACGTTGAAGGATTACAACGACAAATATCAGAGGAGTTCAGAGATGTACCCTTGAACCAATGAGTTGGTTGAAAGAGCAGATGTGCTCAGTTCAAGATGATTTGAGGACTTATGGCCAGTTTGGGCTAAGTCCAAAATATTGGCCCTCTGTTGGTTCATTGAAGGAGAGGCTTTGCCTCTGGCCATTTAGCCAATTGGGCCAATGCCTAGTGTTAAACACTAAAGACCAATCAGTGTTGAACACTGGGAATGAGATTGATAAGTTAGTGTTTAACACTAAAAGATAGTTGGTGTTAAACACCAGCAACAAGGCTTTCAAATTAGTGTTAAACACTAAAACAGATCAAAACACTGGCAGCAGAGATCTCAAATTAGTGTTAAACACTAAGGTAATTAGTGTTGAACACTGCAAATAAAGCTCTTTGATTAGTGTTGAACACTAAGACCAAACAGTGTTTTAACACTGGATTCAGGGGTTCCAATTTAGCGTTAGACGCTAAGGCAAGAGGGGTCACGTGGTAGCACGTGAGGGCGCCCTCCCTTCATTTGTTCTGCTGAGAATATCGCATCTTTTGGAGCATCACGTGCCATCACGTGACGGGTGTTTAAATGGAGTATGTTAAAGCCTCTGCCAAGGGTCACGTGGGTCACGTGAGGCACTGCCTCAAAGGGGCTTTTCTGTAGATCTTTTTGGGGGTCACGTGGTGACACGTGACCCTGCCTCTATGTATGTTTTTTAGAAGATCTGTTAATCCCTTTCAGGAATTAAATTCCTCGTAGGGTTGAACCCTGGCAATAATTTCAGAGGAATTAAATTCCTACTTCCTTTTGAAGATTTATATTCTGGGATAGAGTTGAACTCTGAATTTTCTGTAGAATTAAATTCCTCATATATGTGAAGAACTGAATAGGGTTAAACTCCCACTCTCTGTTAAAGAATTATTCTGGGGAATAAGATTAAGGGAATTAAATTCCTGTTGTTTTAACAGAACTAAGTTCCTAATTAGGGTTAAACCCTGATTCTGCTCATTCACAGGGTCAAACCCTAATTTTATTTTAAAGGAATTAAATTCCTATAGTTCTGTGAGAATTAAATTCTCGTGCTTCCATTCCCTCTCTATACTTTGGATCTGCATGGCAGGATCTCAACCCATTGAGAATTAAATTCTCAACTCAAGGGGAGATGTGCATTTTACAGATCCTCCACCAAAGAGAGAACTATGTTCTTCTGTTTTTATATCAGAGTTAAACTCTGTTGAGAATTAAACTTTCTTTTCCTTTCAAAAAGGCCTTCCCCTTCTTACCTAGGGTTTTCTTTTGCAGAAGATCCAAATTTCTCCAAAGTATCAAGGCTCCCCTCTTTTTTGTCTCGATTCCTTTCTGCCTTTTTCTCTCTCCTTTTTTCTTCCTTTTCTCGCTGTGTCTCTTGGCTCCTATTTATAGGAGAAGCAGCCGAATCAATTAGTTTTGGCGAATCTTTCGTTGAGAGATTTGATTTGTATTCACCATTTGTTTTGGACCTTTGGATTATTAGGTGAATTTTATTCACCATTGGATTTTAAATCCAGAGATTCTCCTTTGTTATTTCGGTTAGATTTAAAGGGGAAATCTTTCCAAATTCGAGATTTTCCCATAGATAGCTGGTATTTAATCACCTTTAAATCTTTAATTTAATCGGTTGCTTTGGAAAGATTTAAGAGGTCTCTTCTCAGAATTTAATTTCTGTTAACAGATAGGCTTTGAAAGCCGGTCACGCGTGACCACGTGACCCTTGGTCACGTGTGGGCACGTGACCCCCTTGGAACGAGCCCTCTTCTTTCTTTCTGCGCTCTGCTTTCTGGTCGCTGCTTAGCTGTCACGTGCCACCACGTGACAACTGGTCAGGTGTGAGCACGTGACCCTGGCCTGGAGCCTTTTTCTTGATTCAATCAGGGAATTGAGTCTGCTGCTTTCGAGTGTCACGTGCCAACACGTGACCCTGGTCACGTGGGAGCACGTGACCCTTTGTGAAGCCCTTTTCTCTGATGTAGTTGGGAAACTGAATTTGCCTTGCCGATGCTTTTAGATGTCACGTGCCAATACGTGACTGCTGGTCACGTGTGAGCACGCGACCCTTTTCTGAAGCTTCTTCCGTGGGCTTTCCTGATTTTAAATCAGGAAACAGTGATTAAAAATCATCAGTTTATAGAAAGATTCTACATAAGGAAATATTTTTCTAAAATCTGCTAGGAACAACAAATAAAAAATCTTTTGGATTAAAAATCCAATGGTGAATAAAATTCACCGAGTGATCTAAAAGATCATGTTGGTTACAAAATCAATCAAAATCTTTCAATGAAAGATTGAGTAAACAAACTGATTTTTTTCTTTCTCCTATAAATAGGAGCCAAGAACAGAAGGAAAAAGAAAAAAAGGAGGAGAGATACAACAACAGAGAGAGAATACAAAAAAAAAAGAATTTAATTCTCCAGAGAGAAAAGGAGATCTCTTCAGAAAAGAAAGAAACCCTAGATAAGAGAGGGAAAGAGATCATTCTATAAGCTCCCACAAAACAAAAGAGAATTTAATTCTCAAACTAAGAGTTTAACTCTTCTGAATAAGAACTTAGTTCTTCTTTTGCTTGAAGATCTGCAGAAGCAGATCTTCCCATAAGTTGAGAATTTAATTCTCATCGGGTGGATTCTGCCATGCAGATCTAAAACCTAATAGAGGACCTAAGTTCAGAGAATTTTATTCTCCCACAAAACACATAGGAATTTAATTCCTCCAACAAAGATGGGGTTTAACCCTTAATATAAGAACTTAGTTCTTCTTCATGGTAATAGATCTGCAGAAGCAGATTTTCCCATAAGTTGAGAATTTAATTCTCATCGGGGAGATTCTGCCATGCAGATCCAAAACTTAGAGGGAGAATTGAGTTTAAAGAATTTAATTCTTTCGAACATATAGGAATTTAATTCCTCTAGACAAAATTAGGGTTTAACCCTATAAGAAAATTTAATTCTTCAACAAGGGATTTATCTCTCCATGCACGTAAAAGATCAAGTACCTAACATGATCACGTGGCAACACGTGACCCTCCCCCTCAATGATCAAAAGGGAAAGAATAAGATCAGGTCACGTGCTCCCACGTGACCCTTGAACAGACTCCTCAAAATAAGAAGAGCAGAACAAACTGTGGGCGCCTCACGTGTCTCCACGTGACCCCTTGACAAACCCTTTTGTGGGAAATCTGAGGAATTGATACCCAATGCATGGGCACCATCACATGTCCACACATGATAATTGTGGAAATCAAGTGTTTAACACTTATATGCATATTCTGAGAATAAAATAAGGGAAGTGTGGCCCAATACTCAAGCGCCTCACGTGACCCCACGTGAGCGTTTCTTTTTTTAGTGTTTAACACTATTTTGTGCGCTTTATCCCTACTGTTTAACACTATCCTAAGCACATTACATGGGAGCACGTGATAGCCGATTATACTCTAGTGTTTAACACTATATTCGAGCCAATCTTAGTCTAAATTAGCTAAGTCTTCCAGAGGCAGGATCCCCTTTTGACTGAACCTTAAATACATTCTTGTCTTTCGAAATTGGTCGTCTCATATGACATCCAAAGCAAAACCTAGAGCCTTTCAATCAACTTTGGTTCGAGGGTACATCTCTTCACACTTCTGATACATGTCGTTGTAATTCTTCAACGTCTTCAGAGAGGTGGTGGGTTCCAATGACCAATAACTATCTGGTGCATTTCCAAATCCATGTTTGCGTCTGAACATGGACCGCAATGTCCCTAAACTAAACAATAGAGCCCAAATGCTCTTTTGTTTGGATCTAAATGATCCTATTAAGTAGATCTTAGTCTAAAAATTAGACTAACGTATCCTTAACAAACATTTAAGTCGATCTTAATATCAAATGAGATTAACAATCCTTAAATCAATCCAACTATAGATCTCCTAACCAATATTGGTTCAAGGGTACATCTCTTTACTCCTCTGATACTTGTCGTTGTAATCCTTCAACGTCTTCAGAGAGGTGACGGGTCCCGACAACCAGACATTCCATGGACTGTGGGGTCCTTAAACTCATGGACTATGATGTCCTTAAACTTTACGGACTGTGGGGTCCTTAAACTCATGGACTATGATGTCCTTAAACTTACAGACTATGACGTCTTTAAACTATGGACTATGATGTCCTTAAACTCCATGGACTATGATGTCCTTAAACTTCTGGACCGCAAAGTCCCTAAACTAAAACAATAGAGCCCAAATGCTCTTTTGTAGGATCTAAATGATCCCGTTAAGTTGATCTTAGTCTAAAATTAGACTAACGTATCCTTAACAAATGTTTAAGTTGATCTTAGTCTCAAATGAGATTAACGATCCTTAAACCTAACCCAAACCCAAACCCAAATCTAAGAAAATACGGATTTGGACTAATCCACGCCCTACGAGCGACAACATAAATTAGTCTCCGTATACAATCCAAGGGCAACCAAAAATAAAACAAGCACACACGACACGAAGTGACCATCTGGAGAAGGAGAAAGTTGCTACCGCGATGCGGTAGCGTAATTAACTGCAGGGGCTTGCGCCCGCAGGGAAGAGCGTCCCCACAATCAAAAACCTCTCAAATGAGGGGGAATCTGACGAAGTCTGCAACAACGGTCGCATCCGTCTAAACCTTCGATACATGGTGCCATAAATCAACTTGGCATTTTCGGAGAGGTGGACGGATAAAACCAAATAGCATCTACCCCCAAATTCAGGCAAGACGGACCTACGCGGTTCTGTCTCCGTGTTCGGCGGAGAACAGATTCTGGCACGCCCGGTAGGACCTTTTTCTCTTTCCACTCCACACTTCGTGTGTCGTGTTTTTACCGTGATCAGATAATCGCGGTGTGTAAGTTTGTGGTTGCCCTTAGGATACTGAAGTCAGCGCTTCGTCTCTATGAAGAATGGTGTTTGCTCCCACCTTAGCAACTCAGGCTCTGTCATATCCGGTGGAGTCAAGTATGGGCCATTTGCAGCGTCAAATCTCTGCAATCCGGAACTTCAAGAAATCAACGGGCTTCTTTTTGGGTCGATACTCCCACCTCCCACCCTAGGTGCCTCAACGCCGATGAAGGAAGCCCAGTGGAAGTTTGTCTTCTATAGGCTGGCTCCCCAAGCAGCAGCTTTGCCGACGGAATCAGTTCTCAAACAACTGGCGCCTGCCGAAGACCAAGGTTGACGCAGGGGGCAGAATATTCAAGCTCTCAAAGGAAAAAGGGGGCAGGCTCAACAAAATCCTGAAGCTAATCAAATCCCGGCCGTAAGAAACGGTCGACGTCGATATCAGCATCATACAAAATGAGCTGGGGGCAGTTCTCCGTATGGTCACGTTTCAACCCCAGTGGTGAATATTGTTGTTCCAACTGGGAACAACTTCAAACTGTTGCGAAGGGTCAGACAAAATTCTTATACCGCAATATTAAAAAAAATCTCTGCAGCCCATGGAGATCCCACGAGAGCAGAAACGAGTTCGCTTCCTGAGACAACTTTCCTTATCTATATATAAGGTGTGGAAGCAGGTAAATGGGAATCACCCCAAGACGGATCCTGATACAGCGGTTTCTCTCAAATCCAAAGCGGCTTTTCACAAAAAAGAGAGGCCTAATAAAGCTCAAGTGCCCGAAGCGAACTCCAAAGGCCAAGGCTCCAAACACCCCAAGCCTGCGGGCATGGTAGTTCACATAGTCTATGTGTTGAATTCCAAAGACAAAGTTCGAGTTTATACTAGTCATCGACCTCAAACTCGGTCCATGACAAAAGTTTAACAGCAACGTGAAAATCTACAGGAGATGCTCGCTCAGGCGGCAGAAAACGTTAATCCATCACCTAAGGAAAATCGACTTGGGGACGGCAAACGACCCGCGGCCGACGTTCGTCAGTGAGTTTTTGTTTGAAGAAAAGGTGGCTACGCTCAAGGATGTGCTTATGCAGTATAAAGACTACTTCGCATGGAACTACTCTGAGATGCCAGGGCTAAATCCAGAGATAGCTGTGCATAAATTGGCGATATCTCCGGACGTCAAGCCGATCAAATAAGCGCCGAGAAGAATGCGGCTCGAACTTGAAATGAGTATCAACGCCGAGGTCAAAAAGCTAATTGACTCCGGCTTCATCCAAGAGGTTTAGTACCCTGACTGGATTGCCAATATCGTCCCAGTGATGAAGAAAAACGGGACAGTGCGCATCTGCGTAGACTTTCGGGACCTCAACAAAGCATGTCCGAAGGATGATTTTCCTGTACCGGTTACTGAGCTGATGATAGACAACACGTCCACTCACGAAGTCTTCTCCTTCATAGACGGCTCATCAGGGTACAATCAAATAAAGATGCATCCCGAAAACCAGAAGCATACCGCTTTCCAGACTCTTCTGGGCATATTCTGCTATAAAGTGATGCCTTTCGGCTTGAAGAATGCCGGCGCTACCTATCAGAGGGTCATGACGAAGATTTTCGATGACCTCATACATGAAGTCATCGAATGCTATATCGACGATCTTGTGGTGAAAAGCAATCGCATGAGGAACATTGGGAGCATCTGACGATAGTGTTCCAATGACTTCGGAAATACAACCTCAAGATGAACCCTCTGAAATGCGCGTTTGGAGTTTCCTCGGGCAAATTCCTAGGATTCATCGTACGACATCGAGGCATCAAAATAGACCCGTCGAAGATCAAGACGATTATGGAAATGCCTCCGCCTAGAACTCTTAAGCAACTGCGGTCTCTCCAAGGAAAGCTCGCATATATCCAACGGTTCATAGACAATCTCTCTGGCAAGTGCCGCCCCTACAGTTATTTAATGAAGAAGGGAACCCCATTCGTTTGGGATCGCAAATACCAAAGCGCGCTGGACGAAATCAAGCAATACCTGCAGAATCTGCCGGTGCTGACCACTCCGGTCAAGGGAAAACCTCTCATCCTGTACACAACAGCCCTTGAAGGTTCTTTAGGTGCGCTATGGGCACAGGAGAACGACCAAGGGAAGGAAAGAGCCCTCTACTATTTGAGTCGAGTTCTCCTAGGGGCAGAAAACAACTACCCCCCATCGAAAAATACTGCCTGGCGTTAATCTTCGCGATAACGAAGCTCAGACACTACGTATTGGCGCATGAGGTCCACTTCATATCAAAGGTGGATCCTCTCAAATATCTGATGTCAAGAGTCATACTAACAGGACGGCTCGCTAAATGGGCCTTCCTCTTGATGGAATTCTCGATAACATATCGACCTCTTAAGGTAGTGAAAGGCCAGGCCATCGCCGACTTTCTCGCTGAGCATCCTATACCTGCCGATTCACCCCTAAATTGCGAATTGCCAGACGAGCACACGTTTGATACGATCGATGGGGGTGAAAGGAGAGAGTAACACCCGATGGGAACTCTACTTCGATGGGGCATCTTCCATGATGAAGCGAGAGCACAACACTCCTATAATAAAATCTGGGGTATGCCTCATCTTCGTGACTCCACAAGGAGGGATAATGCGCTTTTCCTTTTCCTTGACAGAGCCGAGGACAAACAATGAAGCCGGATATGAAGCTTTGATAACAGGTCTTGAGATCACTGTCGACATGGGAATTGAAAACCTCCTCATATACGGAGACTCCCAACTGGTCGTTAGCCAAGTGAACGGCGACTATCAGACGTGCAAACAGGAGTTGGTAAAGTGCGGCGAGAGAGTACTGTTAGTTATATGTATGCCCTAGAGGCCATTACTGTACATACGATGTATATTGTAGTGGATGCTAGGACATATATAGGGATGACTTTCTTGCTCGACATGATAGTATGCTATCTGGTTGTACTTTATCTTAACATGTACTCTGATTGTCTCTATGTTACATGTTGATAAAGCCCTTAGGATATGTACTCGACTACTGGGACTATGATGAGATCATACTAGTGGGGCCACGGTAGTCGGTGAGTACATCCTATAACTGTTCCTAGTCGAGGGTGTATCGAGACAGGGCATCGATGCACCAGAGTAGACTAGCGTATACGCATCTTGACCCATAAGATGGGCGATGGATGATCCCATATCCATCGGTGTTTGACATCAAGGATGGTGTACGGGTGCTCAGTGGAGACTGGGTACACTGGACGGACTCGCCGAGAACTCCCAGATGGTATTATACCATACGTCAGATGGCAGTTCTCCGGTGACACTGGTACAGAGTAGTCTGTTGACCCGAGATCGTCATAGAGTCTTGTGTGATTCCCACTGTGCTTTGATTTCCATCATACCACGTCCAAGAGGGCGTGCAAAAAGGTGGCTTTTGGGTACAGTCCCGAATCACATGGAGGCAATGAGCGATAGGAGGGGATTCGTCTCTCCCGGTATAGGGAGTTGATGTTGTGCTGTGTTCGATTGGCTATAACCGGAAATCCCTGGCCAGGGTTGCTGAGATTTACTGGTAAGTGTTATCAGTAGTTTCTTGAACTGTTATAGACCTCATATCGACACGACTTATCGAGCTACTGGGGTCTGACGTTTACCACCCCTAGGCGAGATATGCAACGTATCAGACGACGAGACCGGACTGTACGGGAGTGTTACTGTTTGGATTCACAGGAGAATGTACAGGCTTGCTTGTTGATCTTCTGAGCGCTCAATACCTGGGTAGCTGTTGCGTTTAGCTGACTGCTTGCAGCTTGTGGGTGTTTGATATGATCATCACCTACTGCCGGAGTATTGACGATTCTTTAGAGTCCTACACAGAGGTTTCTTGACTCAGGCAAAACGGAGTAGGAGCACATATGTGATATGTGCGGGACCGAGGATAATGCGATATGTGATACCGTATTATATTCTCGCGATATTTGATATCAGCCGGGTCATCGATCAAGTGTTGATTCGATGAATCGGTACGGATAAATATTAGTCGGTTATATGCGATATAGCCGGATTGTCGGATCAAGTGTTGATTCGATAATTTAATGTATAATAATATATATGATATATTAAATTGCATTAACTAATATTTGCTCACTAAAAGATTCTTTTTCTCACTCGGATAATACATTGATATATATGCGATATATGTTAATTGTATTATTTTATTTTGTTACGATAAATATTATATATGTGATATATAATATTGTAACATGATATGATAAATAATGCAACATGTTTAGTAGAGATTAAACAAGATTAGGGTTTGATTGGGGTTAATGGTTTCTAGATGATTCTAGAAGGTTTTTGTTTTGTCATGATAAAGATATTTTCAAGTGAGTCATGCTTTAACCCAACCCAAACCCTAACCCTAGTTAATTCTCTACAAAGGTTCACTTGACCATGGTTGCATAATTCTATCATATTATTCTTTTCCTATTCATCACAGAAGGATTCTCATCATGTTCATCTTCTTCTTCCTTCATTCTTTCATGGAAAAAAGCTTTCTTGATTTTTCCAAGTGATGAATAATTGTGAGAAAAAGATAAATAAATAGAGCAAAAATCCTACTTCATCATCCTCATCTTCCCTTGCCATTTAGATGCGGGTGTTCACATCATTTCATGAGTGTTAGCTTGTGTTAAAGAAACTTCAAGGTAGATCATCTTAGTATCGAAGATCGGAAGCAAAGGTTGCATCTTTCTCTTCGTGGAACCTCTCGAGAGTCCGGATCCCGATGATCACAGCGAAGGGACCACAACACGGAGCATATGAAGTGAAGGACCGGATCTACAAAGGTTGTAATCCCTCTCACTTAGTGTTAAAGTGTTTAGCATGCTTGTTTTCGCCTAATCTCTAGTTTAAAGTTCCGTATTCGGGTTGTTCGGCACGGCTAAATTTTTATTCGGGCATGGTTGATGCCTCGTAGACCCTTGTGCGCGTGCCTAGCAACCCTGCAGTGGTATCAGAGACAAGCTAGAGCTTTAGGCGAAGTCTAGACGAAATTTGAAGTCCGATCGAACCAAAACCCCCGTCCGAAACATGCTCTCTGGAAATTTTCTAAAAATTGGGATTTTTCCACATTAAAAATATCCAAAAATTACAGCAGGTAATTATAAGAACTACTGTGTAGCACGTGAGTGTAAGTCGCCCAAAGAGGCGCGGAACCGCGGCCCCACCCCAGCATGTGCGGCGGTTCCGCGGCCACATGGTCGATTCTTGGCACGTGGTTTTCACAGTAACTCCTATTTTGTAATGTTGTATTTTCTGGGAATTTTTAATATTTATTCAACTGTTGAATTTTCTGGGGTTGTTTAGGGATTCGATGATTCGGTCGGATTATCAGATTTTGTCTATGTGTTTTTCTGGATAACTTTTAGAAACTGTTAAAAAGTTCGAACGGATATCAATAACTCACTTTTTCCCCTGTCGGAAATTTTTTCAAAAGTTGGATTTTTTCTCGTGTTTAAGAATGTTCTAAGTCATGCAAGTAACTCGGTGGACCCTCTAGAAGACAACAAACCTTAACTCGATTATGTGACCGTCTTGAACTGCCCTTTGAACCTTAGGGTTTGGGGCAGTACGGCGTGCCACATGTGAGGCGTTGGCTTGACCCTTCTACGGCTGGACCATTGGTACCGTGGCATGTAATGAATGTTTTTAAACTGATTTCAAGTGTTGAGATATATTGGGGAAATCTTGGGTGCTTGATGATTCGATCGGAAAGTTTAACTTTTTCTATTTATCTGGAATGTGATACAATATTTGGAATCCACAGGTAGTTATGAGATAACTGATTTGAATATTATAAACATAGCAGTTTAGCCTCAGATGATCGGTTGCCACGGAATTTTGATGTGTTCAAAAGTCCGTCGCAATCACGTAGCGTACGCGGATACTCGCCGGGTAAACTTAATAGACAGTCTCACTCCATAGCCCCGACCAAGTGACTGTAGGAGAACCCCGTCGCCGAAAGCATCCGTTCGGGTGCTCCCGGTAGCGGTGTTCCGCCTTGGTGCACTTCGTCGACGGTATCGGGGGTGCGGCCGTCTACTAAAGTTTGCGACGAGCATTCGATCAGGACGTCGGGAATCTTGTTGAATTGCCCGACTTGATATTGAAAAGAGTTTTCGATAATGAGACTAAAATGCGGGGTTTATAATTGTTAGGCATGCGATGTCTAAAGAATTCATTTGGTTAGGCATGCGATGTCTAAAGAGGTTGCGGATTCCAACTGTTGTAGTTTTACACTTTCTTTTCTGTGACCGTAAGCGTAGTATGTGGTGTATCGCCGGCTTCGTTGCTATACATCAACGACAATCGGGATACGCATACTTGCTTACGTTGATGATATGAGATATTATGTGTTGCTGTGATATGTTGTATTGGATCGTCGCGTTTGAATAGCCGGGGGTTTTATGTGAGATGAGAGTTTTTCTTTTTCATTCATGTAAAATTCATTTGTATGTAATATTCTTTTATTGGGGCACTTCCAGGTAGCGGAAGATGTCACCGTTGTATATTATTTACTTTTCCGCATTAGGTAGACCCAAGGCGGGGAGCACAAGTAACCGGGTTCTAGGGTCCAGTGGGAGACCATCTCGAGGGGTCGAGACCGGGTCTCCTAACCCTAGAATTAGCAGTGTTGCTTGCTGCTCTCATAGGGGTCTGGGGATGTGGGTTTGGCTATTCATCGCGACCGTGGAATCCGTGTTTTATACAGGCTCGTATTGAAAACACGGACGTCCTAGTATATCCAATATTTCATATATGTTCTTCTGCTGCAATGTTCTGTGATGAGATCATATTACTGCCTGAGACGAATGTTTATATTATATATATGAGATATATGTTATATTGCAGATTTCGTTTCAAAAGAGATGCTTGTGAAGCATAATAAAATGGGACTTCATTAATGAGATTAATGAAATAAAAGAAACCTAAGATGTTGTAGAAACTTGTTTATAAAAACTGGTAGCTCTAGTTCTTGCTTTGCATAGCGGTGTTCCTTGTAGAACATCCAGCACCTTATTCGATAAGGAAAGGACCGAGATCCCTTCACCGGGAGTGACTCCTTTAGCAATAACTGGCAGATGCTACAAACTCGGTTTGTCTTTTGATTGCTTCTATAGTTTCTGCTTTGCACAGCGGTATATATGATATATCCTGCACCTTATTCGATGAGGAAAGGGCCGACGATCCCTTCACCGGGAGTGACCCCTTTAGCAAAACTAGAAAAGCCTCAAAGACACTCCATTTAAAATCACTCGATTCTACAACGATATAAAGTTCATTACGCAAAAGGTTTTCTTAAAAACCTGTCGTAACCCTCCGTCCTTTCAGATAAGTAATAGTTAGTATTCGTGCTGCGTTTGTTGACTCAGTCAAGGCGTAGTGTGCGGTAGCTGATTAGTGCTTATCTGCAAAGCATATGATGCGATTGGATTAGGGTAGTCGTGCGACCTTGTTGACTCAGTCAAGGGTCGTGCGGGTGGGTTTGATTCAATCGGGAAATGACGGGTTGAACTTTACTTGCGGTCTATGGTTTGTTGACTCAGTCAAGGTCATAGATTGCTTGGGGTAAAATATTATTGGGGATTTCAAGTGTTGAAATTTGCAATGAGATTGCATACCTTCTATGAGATAGTTGGATCCTGATACCCGCTGCGAGTAAGAGTTACTCCTGGGAGAGTTTTATACATTACAATTAGCCGATCAAGTAGGTGTCTAGAAAGGTGTTAACGGGGTTACGCCCCTGGGAAAACGAGGTTTACATTAATTAGGTTCGTGCGAGAGCACGGGGGACCTCCCTCAAAGTACCGACACTGGCCTGGCTGAAAGATTGGCGAACTTGTAGCGTGTAATTAATCCCGGCTAATCTTTCCTTTTAGGGTTTGAAGGAAGATTTGATTAAAACAGTGGGAGACATCCTAATTAGATATATTAGATAACCAATCTAATCTTGCAAGAGCATACGCTGAGTGTTTTCTTCTCTCTCTCTCCAGATAGCGACTATATCACGCCTTAATCAAGATAATAAAATGGATATTTTGACCGAACCCGCTTGTTATACTGAGCTGGGGAACGTTGGTCCCGCTCCAACTTATAATTGTTATAAGACAGAGCAGGAAATTGGGGAATATCAGATTTCCCGTGCCGCCCAAACGAAGAAAGTGCATGCTGATGCATCATCTTCGGGTGTGTTCATTACACAGAACTGTTTCTCAGTATCCTTTACGTCCTGGGTATGTGATACCGGATCAGGATCCCGCATATGTAATCTATTACATGGGCTACAGATAGGTAGAGAACTGAGAACGGGTGATAAGTTTCATGAGACAGAAAACGGTGCAAGTGTTGCAGCCAAGTCTGTTGGTCACTATCACCCTGTATTACCTGAATACATTGATTCTGAACAAATGTTATTAGATACCGAACCTGATATACAAAATCATATCAGTCTCTTTATTAGTAAAGAAAGGATATAATTTTGTATTGTTGGATAATGTTTTGAACATTTCCTATATCAAAAGTTGATCGGTTCAGGCACGTTATCTAGAAGCATTGACGTTCTAAATCAAACTACAGTTCTTAGTATAAGGAACATACACAAGAAGAAGAGTTCAGACATGAATGAATCCTTCTTGAGGTATTGTAGACTAGGTCATATCAATGCGACCAGACTGGCTGAAGTTACATATAGATGCATATTTAAATTAGTTTGAATTTACATCTTATGAAACTTGCCAGTCATGTCACAAAGATAAAATGACCATAGCTCTGTTTATTGGAAACAGAGAAAGAGTCAGTGAACTTTTGGGATTGATACATGTTGATGTATGAAAGGTCCCCTGTCTACACATGCCAAGACTGGTTTTTTGTACTTCATTACATTCTCTGATAATCTCTCAAGATTCAGACATATGTTCCTGTTGAAACACACGTCCGAAGCTTTTGAGATATTCACAGAATATAAGTTAGAAGTAGAGAACCAAAAACGGGTAAAAGTATTATGTCCTTTGATGTGATCAAGGAGGAGAATACTTGAGCACGGAATTCCTAGACTATTCTAAAGGAGAATGAGATTCTCTCTCAGCATTACTCCTCCGTATACACCACAGCACGTCGGTGTATCGGGGTGGAGCCATAGCACCCTATGTGATATGGTGTGCTCTATGATGAGTACTATTGAGTTTCCTATTTCCTTTAGGGAGTTATGCACTTGAGAAGCTGCATACCTATTGAATAAGGGTTCAAATCAAATCAGTTGCCTACCACTTCATATGTGATATGGAAAGGGAAGAGCCTGTATCTTAAGCTTGTTAAGATTTGGGGTTGTCCGGCCTATGTCTGAAAGCAAAATCCGGACAAGCTCGAGGCAAGATCTGTTATGTAGAACTGGAAAGGTTCCAGCTATACAAAATGCAGCTGATGATTTGGTAGAACCAAAAGATTCAATAGTTTCCAACGAACCTCAGCCTCTCCGCCGATCTAGCAGGGTTCCTCACCCACCTGAGAGATACTTTGGTTTCTCTATGACAGTGGGAGCGAGGATTGCATCATGAGATGATGACCCAACTAGTTTCGAGCTGGCCATCAGGAGTGGGACTCTGTAAGAATGGCTGGATGCTTAACGATCTGAGATGGAATCCTTATACACCAACAAAGTATGGACTTTGGTTGCTTTATCTGAAGGGTTAAATCCCCATCAGGAGCGAGTATATCTTGAGAAGATTACTTGGTGTGCATGGAAAAGTTGAGACTTTCAAAGCTAGACTTGTTAAAGGTTTGCATCATAGACCAGGTATGGATTATGTTGAAACCTTTTCTAAGGATCTATGCTTAAGTCCATCCAGATCTTACTTGCCACGGCTACATACCATGACTACGATATCTGGTGGTTGGGTGTCATGACTGTTTTTCTAAATGATGTTTTAGAAAAGAGCGTCTATAAGTACACAGCCAGAGGGCTTCGTAGACAGTGGGAGCAACGGAAACGTGTGCAAGATGTTTTATATGATAAAACAGGCATCGCGGAGTTGGAACATCTGTTTTGATGTGGTAGTCAAGGAGTTTGACTTCATCAAAATGGTAGATGAACCTTGTATATATACGAAAAGGTAGTAGAGAGTATGGTGGTGATCCTCGTAGAGTACGTGGATGACATACTCTTGATAGGGAAGGAGTTTCCTATGCTACGCTCGGTCAATCTCCGCTTATCACAAGGATTCTCCATATAGGATAAAAGTGATACCTCCTAAATCCTGGGTTTTGGATCTATGAGATAGATCTAATTGGATGTTAGGATACTCACTAGTTGTAGTGAGATGGTATCAATCGATCCTAGGGAGAATCACTGGAAAGGTTCCAGGGTGATAAGGACGATTGAATGTCAGTCGCGGGCATTGTCTTTACCCTCAGTGGAGGGACGGTATGTTGGAAGAGTTCCAAGCTAGATACCGTGACATACTAGACGCTTAAAGGCAAGATACATCGTTACCAAGGATGCTACCAAAGAGACAGTCTGGATATATATATAAGTTCATAAGATGAACTTCGTTCCTACCATTGTGTGACAATGGAGTTGTGGCTTATGCCAAGGAACTACCGTCCCATCAGAAATCCAGATATAATTCTTAGGCTGTATCACCTGATCATAGAGATGGTTGATCTCCAGGGAGATCGAGGTTAGGAGAGTAGACACAGAGGACAACAGCGCGGATCCACTCACGAAGGCCTTTTTCCCAGTAGAGACTTTTATGGGATGGTTGAGTATGAGATACTTCAACCGCAGCTAATTGTTGGGTATGCGATACCATAACAGATGGCCCTAGTGCAAGTGGGAGATTGTTAGTTATATGTATGCCCTAGAGACCATTACTGTACATACGATGTATATTGTAGTGGATACTAGGCCATATATAGGGAGGACTTTCTTGCTCGACATGATAGTATGCTATCTGGTTGTACTTTATCTTAACATGTACTCTGATTGTCTCTATGTTACATGTTGATAAAGCCCTTAGGATATGTACTCGACTACTGGGACTATGATGAGATCATACTAGTGGGGCCACGGTAGTCGGTGAGTACATCCTATAACTGTTCCTAGTCGAGGGTGTATCGAGACAGGGCATCGATGCACCAGAGTAGACTAGCGTATACGCATCTTGACCCATAAGATGGGCGATGGATGATCCCATATCCATCGGTGTTTGACATCAAGGATGGTGTACGGGTGCTCAGTGGAGACTGGGTACACTGGACGGACTCGCCGAGAACTCCCAGATGGTATTATACCATACGTCAGATGGCAGTTCTCCGGTGACACTGGTACAGAGTAGTCTGTTGACCCGAGATCGTCATAGAGTCTTGTGTGATTCCCACTGTGCTTTGATTTCCATCATACCACGTCCAAGAGGGCGTGCAAAAAGGTGGCTTTTGGGTACAGTCCCGAATCACATGGAGGCAATGAGCGATAGGAGGGGATTCGTCTCTCCCGGTATAGGGAGTTGATGTTGTGCTGTGTTCGATTGGCTATAACCGGAAATCCCTGGCCAGGGTTGCTGAGATTTACTGGTAAGTGTTATCAGTAGTTTCTCGAACTGTTATAGACCTCATATCGACACGACTTATCGAGCTACTGGGGTCTGACGTTTACCACCCCTAGGCGAGATATGCAACATATCAGACGACGAGACCGGACTGTACGGGAGTGTTACTGTTTGGATTCACAGGAGAATGTACAGGCTTGCTTTGTTGATCTTCTGAGCGCTCAATACCTGGGTAGCTATTGCGTTTAGCTGACCGCTTGCAGCTTGTGGGTGTTTGATATGATCATCACCTACTGCCGGAGTATTGACGATTCTTTAGAGTCCTACACAGAGGTTTCTTGACTCAGGCAAAACGGAGTAGGAGCACATATGTGATATGTGCGGGACCGAGGATAATGCGATATGTGATACCGTATTATATTCTCGCGATATTTGATATCAGCCGGGTCATCGATCAAGTGTTGATTCGATGAATCGGTACGGATAAATATTAGTCGGTTATATGCGATATAGCCGGATTGTCGGATCAAGTGTTGATTCGATAATTTAATGTATAATAATATATATGATATATTAAATTGCATTAACTAATATTTGCTCACTAAAAGATTCTTTTTCTCACTCGGATAATACATTGATATATATGCGATATATGTTAATTGTATTATTTTATTTTGTTACGATAAATATTATATATGTGATATATAATATTGTAACATGATATGATAAATAATGCCACATGTTTAGTAGAGATTAAACAAGATTAGGGTTTGATTTGGGTTAATGGTTTCTAGATGATTCTAGAAGGTTTTTGTTTTGTCATGATAAAGATATTTTCAAGTGAGTCATGCTTTAACCCAACCCAAACCCTAACCCTAGTTAATTCTCTACAAAGGTTCACTTGACCATGGTTGCATAATTCTATCATATTATTCTTTTCCTATTCATCACAAAAGGATTCTCATCATGTTCATCTTCTTCTTCCTTCATTCTTTCATGAAAAAAAGCTTTCTTGATTTTTCCAAGTGATGAATAATTGTGAGAAAAAGATAAATAAATAGAGCAAAAATCCTACTTCATCATCCTCATCTTCCCTTGCCATTTAGATGAGGGTGTTCACATCATTTCATGAGTGTTAGCTTGTGTTAAAGAAACTTCAAGGTAGATCATCTTAGTATCGAAGATCGGAAGCAAAGGTTGCATCTTTCTCTTCGTGGAACCTCTCGAGAGTCCGGATCCCGATGATCACAGCGAAGGGACCACAACACGGAGCATATGAAGTGAAGGACCGGATCTACAAAGGTTGTAATCCCTCTCACTTAGTGTTAAAGTGTTTAGCATGCTTGTTTTCGCCTAATCTCTAGTTTAAAGTTCCGTATTCGGGTTGTTCGGCACGGCTAAATTTTTATTCGGGCATGGTTGATGCCTCGTAGACCCTTGTGCGCGTGCCTAGCAACCCTGTAAGTACAACAATTGCTGACTCAAATCCCTGCCTACGTCCTGGAAAGCATACCCCGCGCGGAAAATAGCAAGGCGGATGCATTAGCCAAGCTCGCTAAAGAACTGGCCGATGAAAACCTCGATGATGTGAGGATCGTCGTGCAAAGCCGCCGGGTTCTTGAACCAGCCGAAATATCTCCGGAGTCGTCCGAAGAAAAAGGAGCGACCAAGCCGACGACCCTACAAATAAAAGACCAGGAAAAGGCTAAAGATTGGAGAGAAGTCTTTATAGACTACTTTAAATCCCGTCAGACACCTGAAGATGCGTCCTCAAGACATCAACTCATGAAAAGAGCTCTGTTTTTCGCCTTCGTCAATGACACTCTATATAAGAGATCATTTGATTTTCTATGGCTAAGATGCCTGAGACCTGAAGAAGCAAGGAGAGTCGTCCAAGAAACTCATGACAGACTCTGCGGTTCTCATCAAGCCGGGCCAAAGATGAAGCTGAAGATTAAAAGAATGGGTTACTATTGGCCCACGATGATTCAGGTCTGCCTTGAATACGCGAAGCAATGCCACTCATGCCAGATTCACGTGAACTTCATCCACTAGAATCCAAACCCGCTACACCCAACAGTGGCTAGCTGGCCGTTCGAAATGTGTGGAACTGACATAATCGGGCCCATTGAACCAGCATCGTCCAGAGGACATCGATTCATATTGGCGACAACGGATTACTTATCCAAGTAGGCAGAAGCAGTGCCACTAAGAGAAGTGAAGACGGAGAATATCCTCCATTTCTTCAAGACACATGTAATCTATCGGTTCGGCACTCCGAGACGAATTATCTCCGATAACAGGCCGGCCTACAGAAGTCACAAAATCAGCCGCTTCGCACAACAACATAATATAGACTGGAGATACTCTTCGGTCTATAATCCCCGAGCTAATGGTCTGGCTGAGGCTTTCAACAAAACCTTGACGAAGATCGTGAAAAAGACGGTGTCCAAAAATAAGAAGGACTGGCACGAGAGACTGCATGAAGCTCTCTGGGCGTATCGGACCACGTTCAAAACGGCCACAAACACAACGCCGTATGCATTGGTATTCGGCACTGAAGCAGTACTCCCTTTGGAGATAGAGTTACCCTCATTATGATTGGCAGCTCATTACGAGTGGCAGCTCATTACGAGCTAACGGACGAAGAGAATGCTCATCTTCGGCTTGAGGAGCTTGATGCCCTCGAAGAAACTCGGCTCATGGTGCAGCAAAACTTAGAAGCTTACAAAGCAAAGATGACGCGCTCGTACGAGAGATTGACTAGGCCGAGAAAATTCCGCTAAGGAGAACTCGTGCTAATGGTCAAAAGACCTATGATCCCCAATCATGCCAAACGAGGGAAGTTCGAGCCAAACTATGAAGGACCGTACATCATAGACAAAGTCTACCAGGGTGGGGCTTTCGTGCTCATGGATATTGTAAGTCCATGTCACGCACCCCACGAACTTGCGGGGAGGCGGAATATATGAAAAACGATTATCAAAGCTTCGTAACACGGACTTGAGCGCATGAATCGTTATCTAAACCATTGCTAACTATCAACTAGAGGTTTAACTACTCGGATTCGAAGTTATACCTCACGTTACATGTCCTTCGGGTCTTCATCGCTGTCCTCCACTCCTCGTAGGCTCCTTGGAACATCGGCACCTCAACGGCCTCCTCGAGTCAAAGACGATCCACCCGAAAGCTCCTACGCCAAGCTTAATCTCTAACTTGAGATAACTAGGTTGCTTAAAGTGCTAATCTAAGCTACCTAGAGGATATAGAGTGAGGTTATGGATGTATTAGTCTAGCTAACCCTTGATCTCAACACATGAGAGGTTAGGGTTAGGGTTTGAAGAGAGAGTGAGCTTGAGGAGAGAGAAGGTGAAGATGATGAATGAAATGAGATAATGATCTATCATAATATATATGAAGCATTATTATTTATCCAAAAATGAAATAATAGAATTAACAACCATGCTTCATAAATATCTATGAGTGATTCATCTCCATGAGTCATTAAGCATTTATGATGCATTAATGACATGGATGAATCACACAAATGAGTCACTAATCTCATTTAATGCAATGCCACCTTACCCCCCAAGTCACCACTCTTCTAGAAGCTTCCCGACAAATTACGAGAACGCCCCTCCAATCCGTGAAAACATGGAAAAACTTTAGACTGTATAAATCTAGTAACACGATACTAGAATCTGGCTTAAACCAAAGCCGGCTAGTAAAAACTATCCAAAAAGTCGTACGTGCGTAAACACACGTATGCGTCCGAACCCTTGTCGTAAAACCATACGACCTCTATATTGTTTCGCCTGGAGCAGGGAAACTCTCTGTGTGGGACTCTAAAGACTCGACACTACGCTGGCAGTGGGTTTAACCACAGACCGCAAGCGGCACTAGCTGTACGTACCGGTCCCCAGATAGATGTCGATAAGAAGGCCGATGAGGAAACTCATCCGAACTCCCACTGAGCCTGATGTGACAATCTCCATACAGTCCGGTCTGTTCGTCTAAGACTATCGCATATCAAGCCTAAAGGGCGGCAAGCGTCAGTCCCCCAATAGCTGTATAAGTTGTGTCGGAGCAAAGCCCATTACACCCTGAGAAACTACTGGAACTTACCAGTATATCTCGCTTGCCCTGGCTAGGGACTTTGCGTAATGGCTCTTTGACACAGCGCGATATCATCTCCCAATACCGGGAGAGACAAATCCTGTCTAACCACTACTGCCTCCAAGTGCTCGGGACTGCACCCAACTGCTACCTGTTTGCACGACTCCTTTGAGCCGTGGTAGGGTAGCAATCTAAGAACAGTGGGACACACTCGAGGCGAAGTAGCAGTGTCAAGTCTGCGGACTATGCTGTATTCATGTCACCTGGGAACTGTTAACTGACGATGGGTATAATACCAACCAACAGTTCCCCTGCGAGTCCTGTCCGGTGTACCCATAACCAAACGAGCACCTGTATACTATCTCCAGTACGATGTACTGATGGCTATAGGACAGACCATCTCCCCAACTGGGATGAGAAGCGTACACACTAGTCTACTCTGGAATATCGATGCCCTGTCTCGATAATCCTACGACTAGGGACCTGTATAGGATGTTGCTTATAGACTATCCAGCCCCCACTAGTGTGACTGCCATCACAACGCTGGTAATTAAGCAAAGAACCTATGGGCTATACCAATATGTATAAGTGATACGTTACAAGAAACATATGCACATATTAAAGTAGACACAAACCAAGTAGCATACTACCATTTTTAGCAAGACTGTATATACAACTGTGAATATCCCAAGCTTCCATTAAGTAATATACAATCTAGTATGATACAATAATGGCCCCTAGGGCATATACACTGCTGGTAGTCAAGCAAGAATCCTATGGGCTCCTACGTATATGATCACCATCATACTGCTGGTAGTCAAGCAAGAATCCTATGGGCTCTATCAACATGTAATAGTGATCTATAATGTCACCTGAAGCATGTAAACGATGATAAAGACAAATCAGATAGCATACTATCATCTCGAGTAAGACTGTTCTACCGGTATAAGTCCTCCCTCAATCATTGTAATCACGTGCCTGCAATCCAATAATTGATTTGAGGGCATTATAGCCAACAATCTCTCACTTGCAGTTAAGGCTAATTATTGCGGTGTCGCATACTCACAGCCCGTGTGATACCGAACACCCAACTTCTCTACTAATCAGTTTCACAAGCTCGTTTGTAAAACTATTGCATTCGAGAAATAGCTTCAGTGAGTGGATCCACTACAATGTTTCTTTCTATGTCTCTCTTCATCTCAAGTTCGCGGAGAAAGCCATCTCCCGAAATGAGCAATACCTGTCTTAGAATATGTCTGGATATCTGATGGGACCCAATTCACAAATGAACTCCAAATCCAGCAAACTTCTTAGACTGTATCATCCACTGAATTTAATCAGTATCCTACGTCATGCCTCCCTCAGTATCTGCTTGGACCACCTGTCCAAACTACTGCCCCTCGTCAAGAGGGAAAACTATAGCTCTGACAGTCACTATGTCATCCAGGTCACCTTGGAAGCCTGGAATGATAACCGTCTCTCGAAGGAAGCTGCCGTTACCAAATCCCTAGAACATTCTCTTATGTTCATAAACTGCTTCGGAACGTTTCTACAGGATTGGATTAATATATAAACTTATTACATCTAGTGCAAAAACAACATCTGGTGTGATACTTGACATCTCATGATTGACTAAATTGCCTAAGCAAGCGATATGCCAAACATGCACATCCCTCTCCCCTTTAGTCTGTAAGACACCTTTAGAGAGGATGACTCCATCACCTGTAGGTACACCACCATGTCAGGAGTCGACCATTCTAAAACACCTTTAGAATACCGTCTAAATACCCAGATTGGAAAACTACCCAAATCTAGATCTAAAACCATAGATCCAGTAACCAGAATGCCTGGTATAATATCCATATCCTATGTGGAGAAAACACTGTGTGACTACCACAGTATAACCGATCGTAATATAGGAATTTCACTTCCTATAAAGTGCATGTCATCCAAATACCAGGACATCACACCCTACTACCTTCTTAACAGATCCATCTCCTATTCTGATGAAGTCAAAGCCTATGACTTTCATATCAAAAATAGATGATCTATCTCCGCTATACATGCTTTAGTCTATAAATAGACACAAGCTACTTGTCTACTATGCTTCCGCTGCTCCCACTGACTATAACAACCCTCTGGTAGAGTCATATACATGTGCACTTCTAAAACTAGTTTAGAACGATACTATACTCATCCTTTTGCCGGGTCTCATAGTCTAGAATAGCAGAAATGGCAAGTCTGGGTAAACAAGAAACTCCCTGTCACCTTCTCTGAGAAGACCGAAGTACCTCTCGGGTGCCTGAGGTTACCCACCATATCTGCGGAGTGGCTAATGGAATGTCAAACCCGATTGAATCTTTAGGTCTATTAAATTTTCAGTAATCGTTTGTGGTTCTGGAATCACTTCCAGTTCTACCATACTACACTACCGTTTTCTGAAAAAGGAACATTTTACTAAAACTGTGGCGAGTCAAGAACAATATCACTATTGATCTTCCAGATGGTAGAAAGTTAACCCTCGTCATAACCCGGGATAACCCACAAACTGCCATTACAGAAACGTGCCTTGAGTTATCCAGATTCTGGTTTTAAGCATAAGTCGGACAACTCCATATACCTTAACATCGTTAAGATATGAACCATTCTATATACAATATAAAAACAGAGGCACTGATTTAGTTGGAACCAGATTCAAATCATGCAGCTGTCTCCAGTGCATGTCAACTAAATGGAAGAGAGGCCGATCAGCATTACTCAAGTTAGGAGTGCATCCAGATATGAGTAACCTGAAAGAGAAGCAAGTTCTCAAAACCATTACTGTCAACTGAATACCAAATACAAGTATCTATATCTTCGATCACTTTGAAGAATCCCGATACTTGCAACACATGGTTCTCTACTTTATTCTTATACCTATAACTTCTCAAAACTTGGACCTTATATTTCTACGAAACACTTGTCTAAAACTGGAGAAGTCACAAGTAAACAGAATATAGTACGAGCACCAACCCCTTTGTCATAATGGAAACTGGATAACATACAATACTTTGTATAAGTCCCCTAAGTTGAATAACTCAAACCCTGTGCATCGTGGGTTGAAAACTGTACTATAGTTAAGAAGAATTACATTGTTGTTTAATACTCCTTACCCAATCATCAACTGATATAGGTAAATTTCATGGACATAATTTCAAAAATTTATATCTCACTTTATGAAATAAACGTACAGACATATCAGTTTGAAATTGGTGCATAAGAACAGATATTCAAAACCAAATATTTGCCGTCTGGCAAAACCCCAGGTGATTTCCTCAAATATCACCAATTACAACGAATTCCGATACAATGAGGACATAATCACCTAATTCCCAATAATTTACTCCCACTCATCATCTGTAAAACCATACAGATGTGACAATCAAACCTGATAAATACATACCCTGGAGTAAGGATTTAATTGGGAAATCAGTTTTTCAATTAACAACGCACAGTAAAACTGAAACATGAAAATGTTTCGAAGGGGTGTCCGGGTATTCCTAGTAATGCCTCTTTCATTATCCAGATTCATGATTGTAACTGTATATATTTCTTTGTCTTTACTTATTACCTTCTGTACACCACTCTTAGGCTAATTGGTTTTCTTCCTTCCCTATCGTTCGGCACCCGTCTATGGTTTGGAAGAAGACTATCTAATAAACATAATATGTGTACTCTCCTAATCCTAGGAGCCCTCACAACCTGAGAGAAGGTAAAATGAAAAGACAACTGAATAATCCTTTTTCTATTTCTCCTGAACCAGAATCCATTCTCGAACTGGAACAAGTTCCTTCGAGCTCGTATGTAACTATACGAAGGATTATCCAATAAATGTGGATCTTCATAGTGATACGGGGTGTTCTGGAGAAATACAAAGGTGAAGTAGGAGTGGTGATGATATACGCAGTTTGGTCGTGAATGATAGCAGTCGCAATTTATTTTGCCTTCTTTCTGATCCCTTTATTTGTCTTTACTTATTACTTTCTGTACGCCTTACTTAGGCTAATTGGTTTTCTTCCTTCCTCACCTTTCGTCACCTGCCTACGGTTTAGAAGAACAATATCCAATAAGCGCAATAGGTGTACTCTTTCCTAATCCTAGGAGCCTTCACAACCTGAGAGAAGGTAAAAGGAAAAGACAACTGAATAGTCCTATTCAATTTCTCCAGAACCGGAAACCATACTCGAATCTGAAATAAGTTTCTTCGAGTTCTTATGTAACTATACGATGGTCATATCCAATAACTGTGGATCTTCGTAGTGATACGGAATATTCCGAAGAAAAGCAAATGGTAAAAGTAGGAGTGGCAATGAAGTATGCAACTCTGACAATCTAAAAGCCAGTGTGTTTTAAGAAGGTTCAGTAACTTAGTTTATGAGTTCTAGTCTAGGGTCGGGCCATGGTTGCTGCCAAAGAGAGAGAAAAGAAACACTCAGGTGCACTCTAACCTAGATCAGAATGGTTAATCACTTTATCTAATCTGGATGTCTCCTACTGTTTTCTCGAATTCTCCTCCAAACCCAAAAGAAGAATTAGTCGGGATCATTTAAAATCACCCGAGGAGTAAACCAACTCATCAGTGGGAATCGGGATCCAACTATCATTGCATGATAACTTGATGGAATCCACTCAAGTTATCACACTTCAGAAGGTATGTCCATGCCTGGCAAGTTTTTTGTATGTTTGAAACTCCTGATGTGTGTTTTTACCCCTAGGATCCAAGTGACCTTGACAATGCCAATATATCAAAGAGTCCTAATCAAGTTCAACCCGTCATTATCTTGATTGCGTTAACCTTGACAATGCCAACATAACCGTACGACTGTCCTAACCAATCCATATATCCATGGGACAGAAAAGTATTACAGAGCTACCGAACACCACGTCTCGGCAATGCACGACATACGTAGCACGAATACTAAGCAATACTAATTTGAAATAACGGAGGGCAACGACTGGTTTTTGGCGAAAAACCTTTAACGTAATGAACTTGATATCGTTGAAGCAATCCAAGAGGTTTTTCAAATATATAGTGGCACAAACTTTTGCTAAAGAGGTCACTCCCGGTGAAGGGATCTCGGCTCTTTCCTCATCAAATGAGGTGCAGGATATTCCAAACTGAATACCACGATGCAAAGAAAAAGAATCGACTACAGAAAAGTTATTACTTTGACGCAAACTTCTGCCCAAGGAGTCACTCCTGATGAAAGGATCTCGGACCTTGCCTCGTGGTATGAGGTGATGGATATTCATAACCAAATATCACTGTGCAAAATAACAGCAAACGTCTGTAATATCTGTTTTTAAAAATTGGTTCCAACAACATCAAATAGGTTTGTTTTCCTTGCATTGATCAGAATCAATGCAGTCCCGTCAATTAATCACACCAGAAAAGAACGAAAATATGATGTACGTATATACCATCCGCATTTGCCACTGGGCCCCGTCATCACCCGTTAGGTTACTTAACTAATGACAGAGCGGGAGCGGGACTAGTGCGGGTGTAAAACATATACAATATCTACTAGTATATATATAACAATATATAATAATCATTCCAGGCATGATATATGCAACATCACAGAATAACGATAAGCAACACAGAACAATACTGATAATCTGGGAGCCCCGGGTTTCCTTTGAGCCGCAAGTGAAACCCGACGTTCCCCTGGTCGTGTGGATAGCCTGTGCAATGAAAACCTAGACCCCTATGAGCGCGGCAAGTTACCCTCCAAAACCAGAAGTGAGGCAACCCCCTTCATGAAAGTGAACGGGCCACCCGGCACTTCACGGAATCCGGTAACTTGAGCACTCCTCCTTGGGTCAACCTGTTGGAGATAGTGCCCTCAGAGTCAATTATTAGGTCACAGGTACGTGATTGTAATGATTGAGGGAGGACCTATCCCGGTAGGACAGTCTTACTCGAGATGATAGTATGCTATCTGGTTTACCTTTATCATCGTGTACTGTTTTAAGTGACATGACACGTCGCTATTACACGTTGATAGAGCCCCTAGGATTCTTGCTTGACCACCAGCAGTATGAGGGCGATCATATAGGTGGGAGCTGGGGGTCTACAAGCATATCCTTAAAAGGTCCCTAGTCGTGGGAGTTTCGAGACCGGGCATCGATACTCTATTAGTAGACTAGTGTATACAGTCGAGACCCCGACGAGAGGCGGTGGCCGGTCTCACAAGCCACTGGTGTCAGTTGGATCACCTAAGATGTATACAGGTGCTCATTGGGTTATGAGTACACCGGACAGGACTCGCCGGGGAACATGCTAGTTGGTCATATACCAGACGTCAGATGGCAGTTCCCTGGTGACATGTGTGCAGGTTAGTTCATCGACCTGGGGATCGTCATTTTCTCGTGTGAGTTCCCACTGTACTTTGATTACTACCCTACCACGGCTCAAAGGAGTCGTGCAAACAGGTTTTAGTTGGGTACAGTCCCGAGCCACATGGAGGCAGTGAGCGTATCTTCAGGGGTTCGTCTCTCCCGGTATTGGGGGTGAGGTCGCGCTGTGTCTAGGAGAGCCATTACACGAAGTCCTTGGCCAAGGCAAGGAGATTTACTGGTAGGTATTCCAGTAGTATCTCAGGGTGTTCTGGGCTACACTCCGACACGACTTGTACCGCTTTTGGGGGTCTGACTTTTACCAACCCCCTAGGCCCGCCATGCGATACTCATAGACGAACGGACCGGACTGTACGGATATTGTCACTGACAGGCTCAGTAGGGTGTCAGGATGAGTTCGCTCATCGACGTCCCTTTTAGTCAATAGCTGGTGGCCCGTTACGTATTGGCTTATACCTCTGACGTGCTAGTGGTTAAATCCACAACCATAGTATTGACGAGTCTTTAGAGTCCACCACACTTACAGTTACTCAAGTTTCGGGCGAAACGCTGTAGAGGCCGTATGGAGATATGGCAGGGTCCGATCAGATACGTGCGGTATTGCACGGATCAGGATCGGACGGTTTGTACTAGTAGCCGTATAGGTTTATGGCAGGGTTCGATCAGATACGTGCGGTATTGCACGGATCAGGATCGAACGGATAATACTAGCCGGCTTTGGTTTAAGCCGGTCCTAGTTTAGTACAGTGTAGATTTTGTCTCTTTGCATTTGTATCCGGACGGAATACAGATGCGGGTGTGTATGCACAGTATCGGGGTTTTCCTGTAATTTATTACTGGGACCAGTTTTCTGGAGTTGCCAGTTTGCATTCCGTTCCGGCCGGTTTTCCTTTGTTCTTTCCCGGCCGGACTTTTCCGATGGAGGGGGTTATTTGCAATTGTGCAAATAATCTTTGTGGAGGGGGTTTCTTGCAAAACTATTGATTATGATATCTTGCTCCATGCTTTTGCTTTATTGTGACATGAAGGGGTATGGTTGGATTTGATATGAAACATGGTGTTTGTTTTCTTGTCTCTTGGTGTGGTCACCTCTTGACCTCTCCTACCCTCACCTCCCTTCATGAGATGTATTTTGTTCCCTCCACCATTTTCCTACTTGATATGGCCGGCCACATCTTAGTGAGAGGGAGAGTGGTTTTCATTTTGTAGTATGGCAAATTCATTCATCTCATTTTGATACAAGGAAAAATGAAAGCACCATTTTTCATACCCTCATTCCTCCATCTTCAAATGGCAACCAACCCCAAAGCGAGACATGCACTCTACACTACACTTCCTACAGCAAATCTTGGACGCGTCGATTCGCCAGCTTCGCGCCCGAGTTGCCTCGGTATTGAGGTGGGAGCCCGTAAAAGCTACAGGCGATGTGGTGCCCTTTCCGACGAGGAGGAGACGGACGGAGATCCCGCGAGGAGATCGGAGTGGAGATGAAGACCGGAGGACTCGGATCAGTCGGTATATCTCTAACCCATCTTCTAGTTAGCTTAGACTAGTTTAATGGTTACGATCCGGAGTTTAGTGCGCGGTGGTGCCGGTTTGCAAGTCCGCAAAAATTTAAGTTATTCACCGCTTCCGCATTCCGGCGTCGAATTGACGGCCGGGGCGCCGCCGTGCACTTACAGTGGTATCAGAGCCTAGCCATTAACTTCGTCTAGCTTCGTTTGATGTGTTTTTCAGTTCCGATCGACCAAAATTCCAAAAACCGTATTTTTCCTTCACATCAGTTTCTGTTGAAATTTTTTGAAGTCTAAAAATTTTTCAGGTTGTAAAATATTGATGTACTGGAAAAGCTAAGAGCTCTGTAAAAATTCGATGAAGTGACTCCACAGT